>CM066997.1:86920055-89465766 GCA_033977485.1 Hydrangea macrophylla
ATTCTCTATGGGAGTCTGGAAATTGGGAAGAGCAAGGTGAGCTTGAGGTGGAATTTGAGAGGTGTTTGTTTGGTACAAGTGATTGAAACGATGGTAGCATTTTGAGGCACTATGACTTCCCTTGCCATAGATTTGACAAACAGTCTTATGAAAATTATTTCTGCCATAACCATAATTTCTACCTCCTCCTCTAAAGCCTCCCCTATTTCGACCACCTCTATGAGGAAAGAAGTTGGTGTTCTGGCCCCCTGATTTATGAAACTGATTTCCATTTTGATTATTGAAAGTTTTGAAAGAGTTATTTGCAATAGACATAGCAACTAGAGTCGTACTAATCTGATTAGGTTGCTTCAATTCTCTGTTCATATAGGTTTTTCTATATCTTAACATAGCATGTAATTCACCCAAAGATAGAGATCTAGTGGTGGTTCTTAGAGATATTTTTAGAGAGAACTATTCACTTGGTAGACCATTAATGGTGTAAAGAATCAGATCATCATCACTCATGGGTGACCAAGCAGCAACTAATCTGTCTGCACAACTCTTGATAAAATCAAGATAAGAATCCATAATGCCTTCCTTAGAAGCATTCAACGATTTCAGTTTGATCTCATGAATATATGAAAGAAAATGTGAAGCATATCGTTTTTCAAGATGAATCCAAATATCATATGAATGCTCAAACCCTATAATTTGGGGTAAAATATTCGAAGAAATTGTTGCATTCAAGCAACTAACCAATTGGCGATCTATATTCAAACATTCATTGAAGACTGGATTTGGAACAATCGCACCTGATTCATTCGAGATTACTGCAACAGGTTTAGGAATTGTTCCTTCAACAAAATCCAGTAGTTGATTTGCTCGTAGAGCATTGCGCATCTGCAACTTCTATACCATATAGTTTTCTTGATCCAGCTTGATGTTGACTAAGGAATTGAGATTAGAACAAAAAAGATTAGATTTGAGGGTAGACTGATCGTAGGCAAAATCGCTTAGGGGTGTCCACGAGTTGGGTGAGTCAGGTCTAGGCCTCACCCGATCATCCACCCGAATGCCAGTTGGGTTAGCCCTTATCCACCCGTCATCCACTCACAAATGTCGGGTGAACCGACCCCTCGGGCTCGGGTGGTTTTGGTTCGGTTTTGGGTAAGACCCGAATGGGCCATGGTGGGCTATTTTGGGTTGCTTTTTCATCTATTTTGGGGATGGTTTTTCAATCTATTCTTTGACACGAAATATTTACTCTATAAGAACATCTAACAAGCAAAACCAAAGAAGGCCATCAATCTATTTCCTCAAGATGCAAATCTGGTTGGGTTAGTCTTTATTCCATTTACCTTCCATTATTACTTTAATAATCACAGCATAATCAACACATGTCCCTTAAGATCAACTATGACAAATCAAAACTCTAGATCTAAGAAGATGAGAGGAGTAGAGGGCCAAAATCTGAACAAGAAGAAGAGAAGAAGAATCCAGGTGAAGAAAAAAAGAAGAAGAAGAATAATGGAAGAAGAAGAAGAACAAGAAGAAGAAGAGAGAGAAGGAGAGAGCATATACCTGGGTTTTCAAGAGAGAATGAGAGAGCACAGTCCAACAATCACCTTTGATGACGACGATGAGAGCTCCAATCTTCATCAGGCATCAGCGGCGGCGAGAACTTCATGGTTTGCTTTGTTGATTTGGGGGTTTGGGACTTTGTGTATGTGAGGATTAGAGAGAAGGGTTAAATTTATATGTATAATATTAGTATAATTTATGTATAGAGAAGTCAGGAGATGTTCTTTATTGGTTATTAGCTGTACTCGGGTCAGGTCGGGTGACATCGGGTTTACATGGGAAGAACCGACATCCGATCCGAAGACTATCGGGTTTGCCTTGTGAAACCCGTGACTCAACCAACTAGGCACGGGTGGGGTCGAGTTTGGTCGAGTGGGGTCGGGTTTGATCGAGTTCGGTTTTTGTTGGACAACCCTAGAATCGCCATTGAAGTTTTGAGAGAATTTTAGGGTTTTGTAGAGAAGATGAGTAAAAGAGGAACGAAGAAAGTGAATTTTTAGGAACTAGGATCTAAAGCTCTGATATCATACAGAAGCATGATTATCAGAATAAGAACATATTTTTCATTACTTGTAAATTGAATACAGATGGGAGTCTTTATACAAAAGGATGAGAGAGAGAGAGAGAGAGAGAGAGAGAGAGAGAGAGATTTTGTTATATAACAGAGTAACAGATTCTCTCTACAACTCAAACAGAATTCTAATAGAATTACAGTACAATGCACTAAAGCTACACACTAAAAGGTACAAGACATTATAGCTACACTAGTATCTTAACAGGCGGTCGCCTAGGGCTCCCAAATATTGTTCATTTTTTGCTCTTCAATACAGCCTCAAAAAATACTGAGTATGACCCAAAATAAAGCTTTCATTTATAATATATTGAACAAATTATAATAGAGTCGAAGCAAATATTGGAAAAAACAAATGTAGGTGCCCATGGTAATCTAGCATACCTTAAATATTTTACCCAATACTTATCATGCTCAACCTAAATTATATTACGTTAGATCAAACTTTATAAATTTATCAACAAAAGTTAATAATATGAATACATGAGGGATTACAAAGGGCTAGCGAGAGAAGAAATTCAAAATTCAATACATGCAATAAGGATTACAATCACAAAACCTCCGAATTCTAAAAAATAATGAAAGAAAACTCGCAAATCGATACCATAATATGTTTGATATAGAATTATACCCACAAACATGTATAAATATATTCAAAATTTTCAAGTCCTATCTTCTAATGTTCGCCTAGGGCTCCCAGTTTGTCAGAGTCGGTCCTATTCCCAAATCCTGCACCTGCAATGACAAGAGCCTCGTATAATGAGTTTGCACTAATTTCTTTCTAGAGTGCCTAACTACCTAAACGATAAACATGCCATTTCTTATCTTCATCTTTGTCAATCACTATAAAAAAATTTCTATCTTCTAAAGAAAAACCAAATTTTAACGTGATCCTCTTATATTCTATTCATTTGGAGCCTTTTTTTAATTTTATACTTTTTCTCTTTTCTAGTTTTTTTTTTTTTTTTTTCAGAATGTACCTTGGTGGTCTAAAAAGTCTCACTACACACAATACATATACATACGTCTATATATATATATATACATATATGTAGGCACTAAATGCTCGAGTCCAGTATGACCCATTTCATTGAATTACGTTAAAAACTCAATATTATCCACAATATATCAGGACCTCAATGTTGTAAAAGTTGCTTAGCTTTGTGTGCAATGCCAGCTCTAGGATGTGTATTAATATATATATATATATAAGATGGGATAAATACACTATATTTTTTATTAAATACACCACCATATAGTGTTAAAAAATAAAAAATTTGTGAGTGAAAATTATATATTTATAAAAAAAATGTGATATATTTAGCCCCTCTCTATATATATTATAAAGTTATATGTATATGAGTATAAGCATAATTTAAGGGTCACGTCAAGTACCAGTATGTAACTATCATTAAGGGCAAATAATTCTAAAGATCGAGAAGCTTGAAAGTTGAAACTTGCAAGCCATAACCACCTTTGGTCACAATCTCTCTCTCTCTCCCTGAGTCACTGTCTGAGAATATTATGCACTTCTTGGCCCACATATAACACACATATTTCAACTTTATGGTAGTTTTAGAGAAACCACAAAAACTACCCTATCCTATCCATCATACTAACCCCCTTCCATTATTTTCTAGACAGTTCCACTACCAGTACCTATAGCAGGCCAATATATTTATCTCTCTCTATATGGACACTACTATGAGATATAATCTTAAGGTCAAGTAGGCATGAAGGTGGTTGGATGGAAACAAGCAACAATTATTGGAAATTTAAAACGTGGAACTAAATTCGCTCAATAAACACATAAAAATACATCAATAGTAGTAAATATACACACTAAAGAAAATATATAGAAATTTCTACGTGGTTCAGCAAATCGAGAGAGTAGTTCTTTTACTATTGAGTATAAACAATTGGTACAAGACGTACACTTTGCATTAAATCCCATAACTCAAACTCTCAAACCCTTTGTACACGCACTCTCTATAACACCCGTGTACGGGTTTGCCGCATTTTCATTTCATTTGTCATGCATGATAATGTGATGTTATGTGTGTTATGACACATGTGTGAGTGAGTTGTGACTCACGAGTTGAATTGGGTGTTTGTGTAGGAGAACCCTCTGAAACATTTGACACAACTGGGATTGTGTGTGCTCTTATGAATACGTCTAAGTGTAGACGGTCGTGTCGAGTATAAACTGGTAAGACCAGGTCGTATCCTTAGGAACAGAAATGGGGACAGAAAGTTTTAGATTGAGACCTAAATGAAAGAAAAGATGATTTTTCGAAGTGGAGGTTCTAATGGCCCTACTGTATTCAAGATTGAACTGAATTAATTAAATTTAAATAACAATTAAATTACTAGAGAAAGACTTTGGATTTAAAACTATTTATAAAAGGGTGTTGGGAACATGTGAATCCACATTGTCCCAACTTCTACCATGTTTTTAACATTGACATGCAAACGAGGCTTTATCTTCTTAGCATTCCTTATTTCAACAAAAAAATGATTAAGCTTAGAAATCGGGACACTAGTTATGTAATTGTACATGACTAGTGGTTTGAATAACTTTACTTAGGGTATGTTTGATAACCCAATTAAGTGATGAAAATGAAAAGATTCATCACTTATTCTTTTTCAGTGCATTTGATAACATACCACTTAATTGAAAAAGCAGCCAAAAAATCACTGAAAACTTTAAGTGAAAATTTTCTACTGAAAATAATCACTGAATGCATTCTATTTCAATAGTTGAAGCACTGTTTTCAGTATTACAAATTCAATCACTTAAAATTTTCAGTACTTAAAATTCAGCACTTAATTTTCAGCACTTAATTTTCAGTTTTATCAAACGCACCCTTACTTTGAAATACTAAAATAATAGCCGTTTAAACTAATGAACTATAAAAAACAAACCAAGTATGGGATATTCAATGTGTTAATCATATATGTTCATTGAGTTAATTAGCTTTAGGGGCTCATATTTCAAAATGTTTGCAATTTGAACTTTTGAAGATCAATTTGGGTTAAGTCACTGGAATACTGAAAAGATTCTGCCCAAGACATATGCCTACCAATCGATTGCCATAGACAGCAATCGATTGGCATGGAATGTCTCACATTCGATTGGCATAGGATAACAATCGATTGGCTTTGAATCTATGGCAATCAATTGGGTTCTATGCCTAATCGATTGCCACTGATTTCTATTCTAAAACATGGCAGTGGATGGGAGACAACGTTTCATCACATTGTTCCTAACCACGAATCTAAGCTAGCATATTAATAGACACAGAATCATATATACATACATTGAAACATATTGGTGGAAACAAATCTAGACATGGGATTGAGAATGAAAGTTTAGAATAACAATGGAGATTCTAAAAAAACTAGTTTAAAGATTGCAACTAATAATCTCAGAATATTAAAACAAAAATAAATAAAACCTGGATGGGGTCACTAATACTGATTACAGAACTTGAAAGCTTCAAATGGTTTGACAAAATTCTAGTATAAACCTACAAAGCCATATAAGAGTGAGCCAACCCCTCTCTCTAGCAAGCCACACCTATATATACTACTCTCAATATGAGTAAAGGGCGTCCAGGTTCATCCTGTAATGGTTGGTCATCGTCCATTATGGGATTGCTAAGATCTTGTGCCATTAAGAGGTTTGAATGAGCAGTCATGACCAATCGATTGCCTCTGGGTTCGATTGGGATTGAAGGCAATCAATTTCTTGATCATTTTGGCAATCGATTAGGATTTGAATAATGGCAATCGATTGCCTCTGATGGCAATTGATTGGGATCTACTTTTAACTTTGAAATGCCCTCTTTGTTTCTTCACTATCCCCTTTTCAACCTGTTATTAATTCCAACTTTGAAACATGTATATAGTTGTACTAAACACAACAATATACCATAAAAAAAACATCATTATGTAAAGAGATAGATTACAACACAAATGCAAGTAAAACTAGAGATATAGAGCTAAGATTTGCACATTCCATCCTTTATCGAGCTAATATTCTATAAATACCATCCCTCATCAACATTGTAGAATGAATGTTTTGATGTTGTGACTTCTCTCCGAGATTAAGATGGTCATTATGGAATACCCTAAATGTATATCTGAAAATAAATGTTTTACCTATGTATTTCACTATCTATATCGTTATATGGTTTAGAATATGTTTCTGTCGTTAATTTTAGTATCCTTGTGAGGAGGAATTAACACGCTACATAATTGTTAGGATAATTAGTAATTTTGTAAAATCATGTGGAATCACATTTTAGCAACCAAACGGAACTTAAAGGAAAACTTTTATAATTCATAGTTTTCACTCGGGAAGCAATGAATTTGACGTGTAAGACGTTTCGAAGAATAATTAGAAGTTTTGAGAACTCGTGGGGCGGTAAACACAATTTTTTAGAGTTGTGCCTATATATAGAAAGAGGTGAGATATTTTCATTTACAAAAGTTTTCTAGCCTAAATCTAGAGAGGCCAAAAGGGAGATTTGGAAGCTTTGACCTTCACAACGCCAAACGACGACCGTTCGTCTGTTGGTTTTCAACTAAAATCATATTTTCACACCCCTAGAGGTAAAAGCTTCGTTTTGATATCCACTAGGACTTGTTTGGCTAAGTTTTTTGGAAACTTGTTTATGGGAATTTTCATAAAAAGATGATAATCGAACTTTTGATCCATATGAATTATAGTAGACGAACTTCTGCACGTTCTTTGTGCTTGGGTTTTCTTTGGAACGAATTTGAAGAACGTAATCGGAGGTGAGTGATTCAACTATGTGTTTTGGAATGTATTCATGTTTGGTATGAAAAGCATATGTTAGTTCATAGATATATATATTCTTTAGTTCATATTGGGTGACTATATTGATAAGTAGGCCCAATTGCACGGTGAAATGTTTGACTTATGTCAAAAGCACGGAGAAATGTGATTTGAGCATGTGTAGTTGCTATTTGGGTCAAAGGAGCACGTGGTACCAACCCATTGTTGTGGAGCCGTTCTAGGCATAAGATCGCATGTTTGAAAAAGAAATGTGGGTCTTACCTTGTCGCGTGGACATACTGGAAATGAGTCACGGACTAGGAGTGTGGACTGTACACTTTAGACTCTGAAGACTAGTATAAAATGTAGAGAATGTGAATGCGAGCATGTTTATCATTTATGTGCATTGTTGTTTTATTCACTAAGTGTTAGCTTAAAAGAAACGAAATATATGTGGTTATTCAAATAACCATTGTAGGTGTGAATGCTGGCGAGGAATTAGGGAAGTGATCATGGGGTATTTGGAGTTCAATTAGATGGCAACTCAGCATGTTTACCTTGTAGTTTTGAAATAGAAATGTTGTAATAAGGATTTTATGACTTTTAAACTATGTTTAACTTGGAACCTTAGAACGAATTCTTGATGTTGTAATAGATAGTAATCTTTTGTGATTATGTTTTGGTGATGTTATAATTCAGTTAGGATCACTTTGGAATGAGTTTGGAGGGTGTAATTAGTCTTTGGATGAACCCATAAAACCTTTACCTTGGAAATTCTGCAGAATGTTCTGCTGCAGGGTACACCAGTCGACCAAACCAAGTGCTAGTCTACTGGATTCATTTATTAAACGAGACACTGATTCAGTTTTGTAAAAGCGGTCGATTGGGTCCCCCGACACAGTCGACTAGTTAGACTCTGACCTTTTGATTGGACTGGAGTTCAGTCGACCGGGCAGTACCATCCGACTGGGAATTTGACACCCCAATCGACTGGACATGGGAGGCAGTCAACTGGATTGAGTAGCTAAGGGGTTGGGACTCTCTAGGACTTAAAGTAGTCGACTGGTTCATGATTGCTGTCGACTAGATTGCTGGTTTTAAAATGGATTTTTTTCCCTGCGTGTTCTTAAACTAATTCTTTTAGGAACGTTAATGAATTGATTTTGCCTCGGTGGAGTGCTACAGGCTTCGGTTCAGCTATTGTGGGACTGGACTGTGGCATATAGTGGTATCAAAGCAATAGGTTTTGAACCTTAGGAACGATGATGATATATGCTTTAGTGGCGTCGAGTGGAGTATGTGATTGTGAGGATAATATTGTTATCATTGTAGAGATGCTTCACGTGTTTGCATCTATTGATGGTGATGATGACCTGTGTGCATATATATATATATACATATTATGGCATGGCATGCATATTCTTTATGCATTGTACTCATCAAGACGAATATGTGAGACATCATGACTGAGCCGATAAGAGAGTTGTCACTGCATTCGCGTATGGATCATATAGTGAATATGGTGGGGAATTTTGTTTAAGTTGTAAGTGAACAAGACCAGGTGAATGTCCAGGCTCCACCAGTTGAGGTTCGCTATATTAATGCACCACCGGTACCAAGACCTCAACACAAAATCACGGAACAGTTCCACAAACAGAAACCGACTTTGTACCACGGACAGACTGACATAGACTTAGCCGATCATTGGATGATGGACAAGAAGAGACATTTTCGTAAAGTGATATGCACTGACGAGGAGAAAATTCTTTGCACAACCGATACATTGATGGGAGAAGCATTGGATTGGTGGAATAATTAATGGGCTTGAACAAGGAAAACCAACCACGTAGGAGGCATTTAAAGAGGAATTCAACAAGCATTTCATTTCGCAATCGACTCATACTCAGAAATGTTAAGAGTTTGCAAGTTTAGTTTAGGGAGATATGACTGTGGGTGAGTATGTCTCTTGTTATAATGCTTTGTTACACTTTGGGAAATCTATAGTTCTGACTGATGAAGATAAGGCGCATAAATTTGAGGAAGGGCTTAGGGAGAATATCTGTAGTCGTTTTGACACATTGCAACACTCGACCATTTCTCTAGTTAAAGAAGCCGCCTGTATTGCTGAAAAAAGTGTTGGACGATATCATCAAGGGCAATAAGTGAAGAGAGCCAATGACAATAGGAGCAAAGGCCAAGGGAATGCCAAGAATCCATTTACGCAAGGATCAGGAACATATGTGGGTAACCAAGGAGGGAGTACGTTCGTCGGAGACTCGAGACCGATTTGCTCAACATGTAATACACGACATAAAGGGACTTACCATTTGTTGACCACTTATTATCTTTGAAAGCACTAGGACACATATCCTGGAATTGTCCTCAGAATACGAATATAACTACACCGAACACAGCCTCGAACACTAAGAGCTATAACTCGGAGATGAGAAGGAAATGTTTTGAGCATGGCCAACCGGGGCATATAGTGAAGAACTGTCTGAGTAAGAGACAATCGGGGATGAGTACTGGGGCATTGAGTATGCCGAGCGGGTCAAAGGCAGGACTACGAGTAGATAAAGGGGAGGGAGTCTAGCAACAACAAGGATGATATTTCCAACTTAGGTCGGGGAATACGGATGATACGGTTATATCAAGTATTCTTCCTATTTGTTTATATCCTTCACGCATACTTATGGATTCTGGTTCAATGCATTCATTTATATCACGTGATTTTATTAAGCATTTAACTATTGAGTCTAAGCCGTTAGGATATGACTTGTGTGTATCATTGCCTATTAGTGAACCGTTAGTAACTTCTTCAGTATTCAAGTCATGTGAGATCATAATAGGTGATAAGGTTTTGATCATCGATTTGATTCCATTGACAGTGAAATGCTTTGATGTTATCTTGTGTATGGATTGGTTGTCAATCAATCACGCTAAGATCGATTGTGAACAGAAACGGGTTAGTTTCTATCTGACATATCAAGAAGAGTTTTCTTTTCAGGGTATTGGTGTGACCTTACCACCATACTTGATATCGATGACTCAAGCGAGTAAGCTGTTAAAGAAAGGTTGTTCGAATTTCTTATGGTCAATTGTTGACACACGAGTTCTTGGGCCACTAATGGAAGACATTCTGGTAGTTCAAGAATTTTTTGATGTTTTTCTCGATGAGTTACCCGATCTATTGATTGAGAGAGAGCTTGAGTTCACGATAGAAGTAGTACCAGGGTCACAACTGGTATCCAAAGCACCGTATTGAATGGCACCAGTAGAATTGAAATAATTGAAGGTTCAGTTATAGGAGCTACTAGAGAAGGGTTTTATCCAACCTAGTGTTTCACCTTGGGGAGCTCCAGTCTTGTTTGTGAAGAAGAAGGATTGGACAATGCGTATGTGCATCGACTATCAGGAGTTGAATAAGTTGACCATCAAGAACAAATATCTGTTGCTGCAAATAGATGACTTGTTTGATCAATTACAAGGAGCTCATGTATTTTCAAAGATTGACTTGAGATCCGGTTATCACTAGTTGAGAGTCAAAGAAGAAGACATTGAGAAAACAGCTTTCAGGACTAGATATGGTTACTTTAAATTTTTGGTTATGCCGTTCGGAGTGACTAACGTGCTAGCAGCTTTCATGGACTTAATGAATCATGTTTTCAAGGACTGTTTAGATGAGTTTGTGATAGTATTTATAGATGACATTCTAATCTATTCCAAGAGTGTTGAAGATAACGAACACCATCTGCGATTAGCCTTACACCGATTACTTGAGAAGAATTTGTTTGGAAAATTGAAGAAGTGTGAGTTTTGGTTAACAAAGATTACTTTCCTCTGACATATAGTATCGGCGAAAGGAACTTAATCCTCAGAAGATAGAAGCAGTTACCAATTGGTTGAGATTGACGAATGTGATAGAAATTTGAAGTTTCCTAGGATTAGCTGGTTATTATCGAAGGTTTGCAAAGGACTTTTCACATATAGCAATGCTGATGACATATTTAATGAGAAAAGACGTTGCTTTTGTATGGAGTCTAGAATGTGAGGAAAGTTTTCAAGAGTTGAAGAGTCGACTAGCGAAGGCACCGATCTTAGCAGTTCCATCAGGGACCGAAGGGTTTGTCATTTATAGTGATGCTTCATATAGAGGTTTAGGTTGCGTTCTTATGCAATGTGACAAGGTCATTGCATATGCGTCACGACAACTTAGACTGCATGAGAAGAACTATCTGACACATGATCTAGAATTGGCCGCCGTGATTTTTGCATTAAAGATTTGATGTCATTACCTATATATGGAGAAATGTCAGATATATACAAATCATAAGAGTTTGAAGCACTTGTTTACTCAACGGGACTTGAACATGAGGCAAAGGAGATGGTTAGAGTTGATGAAAGACTATGATTTGTCAATTCACTATCATCCAGGCAAGGCAAATGTAGTCACCAATGCTCTAAGTCATAAAGCACCAACCAACATGACATCAGATTTGACTACTCAGAGAGAATTGATTCAAGATATGGAGAATTTAGAACTTGAAGTGATTCTAAGAATTGAAAGTGGTTTGATGTCGACGATTGTGGCACATCCACTCTTGATTAATGAGATCACAGAGAAACAAATTCAAGACGTGGCTTTGAAGAAAATTTGTCATGAGATTCTGATGGGTAAACAACCGAGATTCTCTTTTGAGAACGATGTTTTGAGATTGAGGGGTAGAATTTGTGTACCTAACGAAAAATAATTTAAACGGAATATCCCAGAGGAAACGCACAATATGTAGTACACCATTCATCCGGGGAGCACCAAGATGTATAGAGACTTGAGACATGTTTATTGGTGGCTGAGAATAAAGAGAGAAATAAGCTACGTTTTACGATGTACGAGTTATCAACAAGTGAAGGCAAAACGCCAAGTACCTTCAAGATTGTTACAACCATTAGCGATAGCCGAGTGGAAATGGGAACACATTACAATGGACTTTGTTAGTGGGTTTTTGAGGTCTAAGAAATCGAATACTATTATTTGGGTAATCGTTGATCGTTTGATGAAGTCGTCACACCTCCTACCACTTCGAACAACTAAGCCGAAGACTTTAGCTAAGTTGTATATCCACGAGATTGTGAGACTACATGGCATTCCAGTTTTTATTATTTCGGATAGAGATAGTAGTTTTACATTAAAGTTTTGGAGGGCCTTGTTAGAAGCAATGGGTACCAAATTACATTTCAGTACTACTTTTTATCCTCAGACTGATAGTCAATCGGAAAGAGTAATCCAGATTTTGGAAGACATGCTTCATTTATGTGTGCTTGATTTTCAGGGTGATTGGGAAGGCCACTTGCTGTTAATTGAGTTTGTATATAATAACAGCTTTCAGTAGAGTATTAGGATGGCTCCTTATAAAGCTTTATATGGTCGAGTATGTCATTCACCGATTAGTTGGATGGAAATCGAGGAAAGAATGATTGAAGGGCCAAAAATTGTGCAAGAAATGAAAAACAAGATAAAGGTAGTTCGACAACGATTACTTACAGCTCAGAGTAGGTATAAGAGTTATGCCGACAAGCGTAGGCGACCGTTGGAATTTAATATGGAAGATTTGGTTTACTTGAAGGTGTCACCATCAAAGGGGATTACTAGATTTGGGAGATAGGGGAAACTCAATCTGAGGTATGTAGGACCTTTTGAAATCGTTGGGAGAGTTGGATCCGTAGCATATCGATTAGACTTGCCAAATGGGTATGCTCAAGTTCATAATGTATTCAATGTGTCATTGTTACGTAAATGCTTAGAGGAGGATAAAGAGTAAGTGATGAATCCGATACCAAATGAAATTCAGGGTGATTTAACGTATGATATGTATCCAATAGAGATCTTAGATTGGAAGGATCACGTCTTACAAAATAAGGTAATATCGAAGGTGAAAGTGTTATATTCTAAACCATATAACAACACAGATAGTGAAATACACAATTTTTTAGAGTTGTGCCTATATATAGAAAACGGTGAGATATTTTCATTTACAAAAGTTTTCTAACCTAAATTTAGAGAGGCCAAAAGGAAAATTTGGAAGCTTTGATCTTCACGACGCCAAACGATGACCGCTCGTCGGTTGGTTTTCAACCAAAATCATATTTTTGCACTCCTGGAGGTAAGAGCTTCATTTTGATATCCACTAGGACTTGTTTGGCTAAGTATTCCTAAAATTTTTTTTGGGAAATTTACATAAAAAGATGATAATCGAACTTTTGATCCATAAGAATTGTACTAGACGGACTTCTGCACGTTCTTTGTGCTCGAGTTTTCTTTGGACGGAATTTGAGGAATGTTAATCGGAGGTGAGTGATTCAACTGTGTGTTTTGGAATGATTTCTTGACATGTATTCATATTTGGTATAAAAAGCATGTGTTAGTTCATAGATATATATTGTTTAGTTTATATTAGGCGACTATATTGATAAGTAGGCCCAATTGTATGGTGAAATGTTTGACTTATGTCGAAAGCACGGTTAAGTGTGATTTGAGCATGTATAGTTGCTACTTGGGTCAAAGGAGCACGTGGTACCAAGCCATTGTTGTAGAGTCGTTCTAGCCATAAGATCGCACGTTTGAAGAAAAAAAACGTGGGTCTTACCTTGTCGCGTGGACTTATTGGCTAGGAGTCGCAGACTAGGAGTGTAGACTGTACACGTGAGACTCTGGAGACTAGTATGAAATGTAGAGAATGTGAATGCGAGCATGTTTATCATTAATGTGCATTGTTGTTTTATTCACTAAGTGTTAGCTTAAACGAATCAAAATATATGCGGTATTCAGAAAACCATTCAAGTGTAAACCCCGCTGAGGAATCGGGGAAGTGATCACAGGGTATTGAGAGTTCAATTATATAGTGACTCAGCATGTTTACCTTGTAGTTTTGAAATAGAAATGTTGTAATAAGTATTTTATGACTTTTAAACTATGTTTAACTTGGAACCTTAGAATGAATTTGTGATGTCTTAATAGATAGTAATCTTTTGTAATTATGTTTTGGTGATGTTATAATTCAGTTAGGATCACTTTGGAATGAGTTTGGATGGTGTAATTAGTCTCTGGATGAACCCAGAATACCTTTAACTTGGAAATTCTGCAGAATGTTCTGCTATAGGGTAAACCAGTCAATCGGACCAAGTGCCAGTCAACTGGGTTCATTTGTTAAACGTAACACTGCCTCAGTTTTGTAAAAGCAGTCGACTGGGTCCCCCGACATATTCGAATAGTTTGTGTTTTATAATCTGACCTTCTGCTTGGATTGGAGTTTAGTCTACCGGACAGTACCAGTCGATTGGAAATTTGACACCCCAGTCAACTGGACATGGGAGGCAGTCGACTGGATTGAGTAGCTGAGGGGTTGGGACTCTTTGGGACTCAAAGCAGTCAACTGGTTCGTGATTGCAATCGACTCGATTGCTGGTTTTAAAATGGATTGTTTTCTTTTTCGCTACGTGTTCTTAAACTAAATCTTTTGGGAATGTTAATGAATTGATTTAGCCTCGGTGGCATGCCATGGGCTTAATTCGGTTCCGCTATTGTGGGATTGGGCTATGACACTCTCAATACCCAAAGGGATCGTTTGTTTGTCAGATTGATTGGGGGGGATTGGACTATTTTAATCCAATCCGGATTATACTGTGTTTGGTTTGGCCCTTAGTAGTATTATTTAACCAAAGGTATTGTGTGGTTTGGTTAATATTAGTGCCCCTTATGAAGGATAAAACTATACCGGGGGGTAGTATTAAAAAATGCGGGGATTAGTGTTAGTGGGATTGTGGGGTAACTTGACCATTTTACCCCTGGCTTATATATATATACCAACTATTTTGTTCCTTCTTTAGATTACTTCATTTTGTTCTCATACATGAGAACAAATGAGAGGAGGCGACAAGGTCAATAGAGCTCGCGATAGAGGAGAAGCCGGAGTAGACACCGGAGCAGGTGCCAAGGCAACGATCTATTTCTCTCTCTCCAGTAAATGCAGGAACAAGGCAGACGCAGGTTCATTTTTTCGATTTTATTTTTTTCATTTCTAAACTTTTTGTTACAACAATGGCAGATCTGCAAAGTTTAGGGTTATCCTCCTTAGATCTACAATGTTTTTGGTTTGCATGACAATTTTCTGAAATTTGTGAGCTTTGATAATTTAGGGTTTGCTGAAATGCTTGACAAAAATCATAGATCTATATTCTCTTGCTTTAATACTGTGCTAGATCTATATGATATACATTGCGCTAGATCTATATTTTTCCTTATTTTTCTGCATTTTTCTCCCCTTTTCTGATGAAACCACAACCCCCCCCCCCCCCCCCCCCCCCCCTCTTTCTGATAGATTTAAATGTTTGGTGGTTTGAAAAAAAATTTCCCCTTTTCTGATGAAAAAAAAATCCCCCTTTCTGATAGATATTTCTTACCCACACTTGAACTCTTTATGTGCTATCTTTTGTTTGGGAAAGAGTTTATATACCAGTTGCCTATGTGTATGTGTGTGTGTGGTCATTTTTTTCCCTGGTTATTATAGATCTATTTTTTCTTTTCTTAACTAAATTTGGTGGTGGGTAGATAATGTTAGAGAAAATATTTACATATATATATATAATGTTTACAACATATAGAGCACCTGCTATCTATCCAGCATTCTCAATTAGAGTGGTGAGAGATTATTACAATGAGGTACATTGAAGGACATGTGCCATGAGCTATCACATGGCTTTGCTTAATTCCCTTTTCATGTTGTAATATTTTCTTGTGATTTTTCATGGACTAACAATTAGTTGAGGCCTACTGAAAAATTAATATGTATGTCTTGCCTGCTGATCATACCACCAATCAACCATTTAGTTTTGAAGACTATATAATAAGGTCCACCATGCCATATAGACATCACATATGAAATTGAGAAAATCATGTCCTGAAGAAATGCTTATTTTACTGTCATTTAGGGAGTTCTCCTCCTTTGTGTTCTACTTTGGCGGTGGGTCAATTGATTAATAAAGTTCATTTTCTTAGACAAAAACAAAAAGGAAAAAAAAAAAGTCTGTCCATGATTTGCTGTAGTGCTGTGATACTTCTGCTGTTTCTTGCTGCTGTTTTGTCCGTGAGTTCTCTTTTCCTGCTGCTGTTTTTATTTATGTTGGTTATCATGCTGATCTAACTCTTTCATAAATTTCATTGGTGTTATTAAGTGCTGAAGCATTCATCTTCATGGGCTGAATTGTTGGTTTTGGGGCAATCTTGATTTAGGAAATGCTATTTCTACTCTTGTTGGGGTTTTTTGTTTGGATACCATTGGACATATAGTTTTGGCTCATTGTATTTTCTAGGTTGGGGTGTTTGTATCTCTCTTGGCATAAGACTTTTTAATAAAACTTGTCTTGCTGTTAAAAAAAAAAAATTTGAAATGCTATTAATGTAATTTGTATTGTTGTTAGTGTTATTTATGGCATTATGCCCTTTCCATGGAGGCATCTTAAGTCAAGTAAGAGCTTTGTTTACATATTTGGATGCTCTGATAGTTGGGTAGCTTTTGATTCTGCTAGGCCCATTGATAGTGTAAAATCTTTTGTGATCTCAACTATGTTAGTTCAAATATGTGCTTGATATTTTGTTGTTTCTTGATATATGTAACAAAGAATATTCATGGAGATAACTACGCACATGATCAACCAGTTGAGCTTGGTGATGGTTACATTGACATCGTTCAAACATGTAGCCAATGGACTTTAAAGACAGAGAATTTGGCCAATCGGAAACAAAGCAAGCACATTGATTCGTGTTCTAGGAGAGTTTTTTTTATAGATTTGTTGTTGTATTTTATTAAACTTGGTTGTTGTAATTTATTGACATTTGTTGTACTTTTATAAACTTATTTGTTGTAATTTATTTACATTGATTGTACTTTATTAAACTTTGTTTATGTTTGGAATTGGTTCTATGGTGATCTTTAAATCTTTCATGGTGATATTTGATAAATGTTTGTATTTGATGTTATAGAAAAATTGTCGATTTGGTTTTATTTATTTATTTATTTATATTTATTTTTTTTGTTTTTTTTGTTGTTACAAAAATGGTATTTTGGAAAGTTACAGATTAATCCAGGCTTATACCATGGTCATCCAAACACAGTGTTAGACTAACTACATTTTATCCCCAGTATAATCTGGCACGAACCAAGCATAGTATAAAAATAATATTGCACTATTTCATCATGTGGTTAGTTATCCCAGTATAAATTAACTATACTTTATACTATACCCCTTTATCCTATCTGGCAAACAAACGAGCCCAAAGAACTTGACACAATTACTGTAACATAGAGAAATCAGAGAGATAAAAAATACACATCTCAACCTCACATCCCTAGCATTGTGAACAATCCTCACAGAAAACCTTAGTAATTAATATCTCTCTCACCCTAGACCATCCACCCCCATAAGGGATACTCTCAACTTGGTACACCAAAGGCTTCCTAAAATCCTATACTCCATCCCCCTTTATAGAGTTTCCAACCATTCCTTATCCAACAAGAAAATAGAGAATTACTCCAAATAAAACTCTGTCATAAATGTAAACCATATCGCAATAGGAATCTAGTCAAATCAGCAATCCTAAATTGATGGGATTGTCCCACGTGTGATGTAATCCCAACAATCACTCCCTCTATCACTTGTGGGCAAATTGTTTGATCAATCTATCACATGTGACCATTACCCCCTCAACCGGAGCACCCACAAAGTCGACCACTTTGCAACCATTTACCATTGACTGTCTTTCGTACCAGCATGCACACCCGAAATCAACATGGTCTCAACAGCTCCGATTCGTCAAATCGCGGCCAATACATGTGCAACTGCTCAAGTTAATATTCACATTAACTTCAGAGAAAAGCCTTGATATCTCTTTTTCCCCATTAGTAATTACTACCTCACCATCATCTGAACCATGAATAAACCATTCACCCACTTGAAAGAATTTTCCATCGAGTAAACTCTACCAATTAGACGACAAAACCATCCACACTTCTCCATTTTTCGTTGAGAACTCATCGTGTAAGATTTTCAAGACTTCATATGCAACTTGCATCACATGTAGACCATCCAACAACACAGATTATAGATTTCTTCGCAAATTTGGGACCAAAGTCACACCGCCCAAATAGCAAACCAGCCCAACAAAATAATTTTAAAATCACGGTACCTGTCACCCAAGGACAATCGATAGCCCTTTCGGACCCCATCAAATTTTTTTTTTCTAAACCATATACGTGCTGTACCCAGAACCTAACAATCGAAGAGAAGTGTCCGTACAAGTGGAGTGTGAGGACATCTTTACCATACGCAACGTGCTACAACCACAGTAGCACTAACATCATCTTTTGTCCAAGATCATGACTTGCTATCTTATCCGAACTATCACCAAGAAAAAAGTAACACCTTGTAATTCTATTTTTATTAATAAAATAAATAATTCATTTTTCTTTCTATGATTAGAACCCTTTGGTATGATTTTCAAACTCTATTTTATTTTGAGGCTATAAGAATGACTTTTTGGTGCAAAATGTATTTTTAAGATATACATATATAAATATTTATTTGGGGTCAAAATCATAATTTCTTTAAATATAGAAAAACTTTCTATGGATTTGAAAACAGTATATTTTTATACAAATAGGAATTTATTTCAACACTAATATTATTTTTTTGTATTTTTATCGCAAACAAAAATATCAATTTTTAGTTTAAGCTGTGACTATATCACGATATAGGTGTACGTTGGAGCACGTGAGCTCAACCACACCGTATGATTCCTGGGAATCGCTTGGAGCCCAAATCTATATATCAGTATGTATACCTCATAGTCTCTCAATTCTCTTATGAGGAACTCACTCTCTCTCTCAATCTCGCTCAAATTCTCTCAATTTCTCTCTTGCTTTCTCTAGACAAACACACACAGATTGTATATATATGCACATACACACATGCATATATATATATATATCAAAATCAAGAGAGGAAGAACAAGAAGTCATAGAATGTCGGAATTCTTGGCGGATTTCTCAGTACCGAATTTGTGGTCCAAGACCCACTATGAGTATTGTAAACTCACTACCAATATGTATATATGTATATTGCTGTATATATATATATATAGAAGTGTATATACATATATATGTAATCACAATGGGAGCTTGAAAGTTGGAGTTTTATGAAACTTGACCAAAATCAATTTCGTGAATTAAAAATGAAAGATCTTAGCCCCATTAAGTTGCGGTTCGAATACTAAGAAGTAATTCATCCGTATTGCGACGGATTATGAATTTTAAGTTTTTTCAATCTCACTTTAATCACAAATATCGAGAAATACAATCTATATCAGTTTAATCAGATTGCATATTCGTAATCTACGTGAAAAACTGAAGAAAACCATATATTACATGAATTGTTTGGTTCAGAATGCAGAAATGGGTAAATTTCAATTTTGAAAATCAAAATAGGGGAAAACAAAGAAGTAGAAGACTCTGCTTCATCTCACGCACGTGACCCATTTGCGCGGCCTGCTCGCGCAACCTATACAAATTTGGGCAAAATTGAGTTTTTAACAGATTTCATGAAAAGAGCATAATCGCTCGCACGGTCCGCTCGCGCGACATGGTATTTTGGGCAGCTTGTTTCTTTTTCAATAAGGGACTGTTTCGAAAAGTTTTTGAAAGTTTTAAGGAACTATTTTGAATGATATACTATTTTAAAGACTTACGTTTAAGAACTGGCTTAGTAAGAGCGATTAAGATTGAGATTTATGTTCGTACGGATATTCGAACTTGTGATTAATAAATGATGTTATAATTTTTGACATATGACAAGCATGGTAGGTTCGAGGTTGAGTCAACATGGATAATACGTGAGAAATTGTGAAAAGATTAAAGAGCAGTGGTCTATTGTACGACTTGGATACTGAGCGGATATTATTCCTGGAATCTAAGGCGATGATGTGCGACTCGGATACTGAGCGGATATTATTCCTGGTATCCGAGGCGATGGTATTGTGTGTGACTTCGATATTGAGCGAATATTATTCCTGGTGTCACAGTCTGATCCCACAATAGTGGAACTGAAACCCGTGGCATGCCACTGAGGGTCTTCCTACTCATTTAAAAGTCATAGCAGCGGAAATAAAACTTTAAAGATAGCAATAAGTAGTCGTTCTTTTGAAACAACACACTCGAAGTTGGTAAAATCCGTATAAATTTGAAAATGTAATTATATTTTGAAACGAATGAATTTATATTCAAAGGGGTCCCAAAGGTGCCCTAAGAACCAATCAAAACATTTAAATAAGTTGCGGAAGAGGTATAAAAAGTTTTCATGCAGGGGTCATTTCGACCGGTCGAGTTTTCCCGTTCAACCGGTCGGATGACCCCTCGGCAATAATCCTTCATAGCAGAGGGCACTTCAACCGGTCAAACTATCCCCTTTGACCGGTTGAATGACCCCCTGACAGCAATCCCTCTTGCACTAGGATATTGCCTAAGGTCAAGCGACCCTTGCTATCGTTAACTACCTCAACATTAAATCAAGACATGAAGTCGACAAGTAAAACATTTCAAAACGTGAACTCTAGGTTCAGATTCATAATAACTTAACTAACTCAAACTATGTTCTACAAGTTAATACAAAACGTAGTTCTAGTTTACTCGAAGGAAATTCTTTACAAGACTTGAAACTAAAGTAAAACATATACAAGACTATTATCCATTTCTATTACAAATTTCTTAACAAAACAAATGAAGTAGACGGTTCGATTGCAAAACTACGAGATAAACATGACAAGCCGTCTTCTAAGTGAAATCCCGACATCTCCCGATCACTTCCCCAATTTCTCGTCAGCATTAGCACCTGAAATTGTTGTTTTGAATAACCACACATATTCGATTTGTTTAAGCTAATGCTTAGTGAATAAAACAACATATGCACATGAATGATAAACATGTCCGCATTCACATCTCTACAATTAATACTAGTCTTCGAAGCCTCACGTGTACGTCCCATATTCCCAATCCGCGACTCCTCGCCAATAAGTCCACGCGAAAGGGTAAGACCCACGATTCTTCTCTTCAATCGTGTGACCTTAATGCCTATATCGGCTCTACAAGATGGCTCAGTAACCATGTGATCCTTTGACCCAAATAATCACCATACTCGTAGTAAACAAAAAATGTCACCGTGCTATTGAGACTACTTAACAATATGATTGCCCAATATGAACTACACAATATATCTCTATGAATTAATACATGCTATTTACACAAAACATGAATACATGTCAAGAAATCATTTCAAAATGCATAGTTGAATCACTCACCTCTTATATACGCTCCTATAATTCAATCCAACGAAAACCCAAGTACAAAGAACGTACAGAAGTCCGTCTAGTAAAATTCCTATGGATCAAGAGTCCGATTATCAACTTTTATGAAAAATTCTAGAAAATAACTTTTTGGAAATCTTAGCCAAACATGGCCTAATAGGTATCAAAATGAAGCTCTTACCTCGGGGAGCTCGAATATGAAATCTAGAAGAAATCAGACGAGCAGAAGGCCGTCGTTTAGCACCAGAAAGCTCTAAGCTCATAAATCCCCCCCCCCCCCCCCCCCCTGGCCTCCTTCTTGAATGTTAGGTTAAGAGTTTAGAAAACAAATTGAAGTCATCTCTCTCTATATATATAGGCAACACTTCCAAAAATTGTGTTTACCTTCCCACTAGTTTTCAAAACTTTTAATTAGTCTCTGAAACTTTCTATACAGCTAATTCATAGCTTACGAGTGAAACCTCCAAATTATAAAAGTTTCTGACTAAGTTTCGTTTGGTTGCTAAAATGCAAATTTCTACATGACTTTTCTGAAGTTGCTAATTAGCCTACCAAATTGATAGATTGTTAATTCGTCCTCACCAGGATACTAAAACTGACAACAGAATTAAATTATAAACCATAAATAATACAGATAGTGAAATACACAGGTAAATATTTATTTTCAGATAAAACATTTAAGGTGTTCCACATTGACCGTCTCATACTCGGAGAGACTTCACAACAACAAACCACTCAATCAACAGTCTAAGAGGGTTCTCTAATACAGACACCCCAATTGACTCGTGAGTCAAAACTCACTCCAACATGTGTCATAAGACACACCACATCACATTATCATGCATGAAAATGTGATGAAGTGCAATAACACATGTGCGGGTGTTATACCTGGTATCGGAGGCAACTGTGTGGTGTACAACTCTGATACTGAGTGGATATTATTCCTGGTATCAGAGGCGACGATGTTGTGTGCGACCCGGATACTGAGCGGATATTATTCCTAGTATTTGAGGTAATTGTACTTTTAAATCGAGTTGTTGAGAGAAAAGAGTCGGCAAGATGAGACGATACATTGTTCATGCATGGTCACATATTTACTGCTTATTATCTCCCCATGTTATATGTTGAAGTTGGGACCTTGAATTATTGTTTTAACAATTTAAAATGTAACGTTGTGACATATGCTCATATATACATTGCGAGTATGTTTATTTTTACTCACTAGCTTGCATAAGCTGACGGCGTTGATGTGCCATGTACTCTATGTCCAGATTTTCTAGGTCAGGAATAACCAGAGTTTTTTGATTATGCTAGTTAGAGACCGGAGGATGTCTAGAAGGATTAATTTACCATTACTTACGTCTTATATTTCAAAGATGTAATGAACTCTATATTAGAATTTGAATAAGGCGGTTTGTGCCTAAAACAATGACTGATGTAATAGTTTAGTAGGTTTTTTAATTTGGAGCTTTATGTTTAATAGTATCCTCAGCTTTTAGAAATGCTATTAAGGTATTGTTGCAAGGACAATTAGTTACTTACACTTGTCATGACCTACTAGTCCATAAAGGAAATGAAACACTTTCTTGATTGATGCTACGTCAGAGCGTGACAGAAAATGACCTCAATCTATGTAGAAAATCATAAAGCTACACTTACCGTTGAATCCGTAGCGCCCGAAAACTTTGAGAAGCGCCTTTGTTTCGAATTTCAATCAACACAGTTCATCCCCCAAGCAACTTGAAATTCTTCAATCAAAGTAGCCAATCATGAACTTTTGGTCACATGTACACATCGTACCAGATAACTTCCCATCCAAGCATCCAACAAACAAATCTCCAGCAAGTTATTATCCATGGCACAGGACTATCATTGGATCAAGTGTTCGCCCGTACACTGCTCTACCTTTTTTTTTCTTTTTCTTTTTTTACCTTCTATTTTTCTTTTATCACCGTGTCGTTTAATCTCCATTGTCGCTGCCGTGCGCATTTGTCCACCATGATCTCATTACCCTGGCTCTGGTACCACATGTTGGGAATTTAAAATGCAAAACCAAATTCTCCCAATGAACACATAGAAACATATGATGAACAGTAATAAATATGCACACCAAAGAAAACATAGATTTTTACGTGGTTCGACAAACCGCCTACATACCCGAGATACCAGTTCTTTCACTATTAAGAATAAACAATAGGTACAAGACAAATTGGATTAAATCTCATTGTTAGAGAATTATAGTTTAGGTTCATTCATATTTGTATATTACCCTAAACTAGGTCCACATACATTGTACTTTACAGTCGTACTGCATTGTACTACATTGTACTTTAGGATCGTATGAGCCTATATAAAGGCCATTCCATTGTGATATTGATACATCAATACAATACAATACAATTGTATTACATTTCCCTCTCTATTATCTTTCATGGTATTACCGCTATAAGCTATTGGTGACCTCCCTTTCCCTATCACGGCATCAACCTCTCCCAATCATCTCCTTTCAATTGCATCAACACCAAATCATCACCAACCCCACTGACATCGTCACTAAGCCAATACCACCATTATCAAACCAAATTGAATTACTTATTCTGCCAATTCTGCCACAAGTCATCACCAATTCTGCCAATTGCATCATCATCATCAATTCTGTCAATTGTATCATCATCACCAATCACACCGTCTTCGCCGAACCCCTTGTCCAATTTGCATCAATCGACCAATCCATCAATCAATCGATCAACCCGCCGATCTCCATACCCCACCACTGCAACCCTCCATAAACCACCATCACCAATCTGCACCATTACCACCGAATTACTCCATCACCAATCTACACCATTACCACCGAATTACCCATCACCATTTCCAACTGCTATATATTGCCACTCCCTCAATCTTCATGCACCATTATTCAAATTGCATCTTAAACCCACCAAACTGCACCTTAAAACCCTAAAAGCTGACCCGACTCGTTATTCTAATCCAAAACTGACCTAGGTCCAATCTAAAAATTGACCCAGTACCCGGCTCAGACCTGACTCAAATCCAAACCCAAAATCGACCCGATTATGTTATGGAGCGCCACGAAGCCTTCCAACCTATCTTTCCAATTCTGATGGCTACTATCTTTCTCAGGCCAAGTATGCTTCTGACCTACTTATTCAGGCAGAACTTACAGATAACAAGACATGTAGCACTCCTCTCGAGCCTAACTGTAGGCTCACAGCTATGGATGGTGTAGTCTTGGATGATCCTACCTTATACCGTCAGCTTGTTGGGAGTCTTGTTTATATGATAGTGTCACGCCCCGGAATAACATAAATAGAGAAAATAAATTTCCTTTATGGGTCCATAGGGAATGACTGGTGAATGTCACTAATCTTCCACACCACACAGTTCTAGATAACAGAAAGAACCACCCACAGTAATATAAAGGAAACCTATTACATTACAACATCAGAGTTATTACAACTGAAAAGCTACAGCGGAAGTATATAAGGTTTTGAAGCAACATATGCCCAAGTACCAAATATAACAAAACAGTTTAAATGGAAATATAAACTATCAACTATCTCCAAGTCTTCAATTGGCATAAACATCAACATAGTAGTCCTCTTTGGCATAGGTATCATCAGTGGGGCCACCCTCGGTGTATTCCTCTCCCTGATGGTAACCATCATTGTAGGATCTGTCACCTGTAGAATAAGGTACAGGATAGTCTGGATGGGGGAAAGTCCAAGCAATAAAAGGTCGTCAGCTTACTGAGAGCTGAGTGAGTATCAACTAATGTTTATCTGAAATAAACACGAGCTTATGAAAACACGAGTTAACATCTTATTATAATAATAACAATATCTTGTTCCTTTATTCAATCTCGTAAACCAACCCTTATCGTCTTGTTACTCAAACATCGATATTAACATATTCTGACTGAACGAACAGACTCAATCATTTAGCTCTAGGGATACAACCTCAACCAGTCAACAACTTTTAAGAGCATATGCACAGCTCACCGCATATCATGGAATCCATGTCAGTCCGTCCCCATCTTTTAAGAATAATGTATCCTGTTCACCGCATTTCAGGGACACAATGTTTCGAACAAGGCATATCATCTAATGCCACAACTCAACGTCATCTACCAGACATCCCAGCTCACCGCTTTTAAGAGCATATTACACAGCTCACCGCTTTCAAGAGCATATCATAGATTATTTGGTCTATCTTAGGACTACCTGGTCCAACTCACCGCTTTTAAGAGCATATGCACAATTCACCGCTTTTAAGAGCATATCATGACCAAACGTCCGTCCACGTACCATTCCCAGAACTTACCAAACCTGCTTATACTCAGTACTAATAAGGACACATGACAATTTCCCAATGTGGCCTGACTACTCGGATTAAAAAAATATGGATATTGAACTCGTACAAGAATCAACAAATTACCCACGTTATTACTTCCATCCATTCTGTATAATTATACTTAACTTTGTTGTCACATTATCCCTGTCTAACCCAAAATCCCATAACGAAAGTCCAAATCGAGAATCGAACAACCGAACCCTAATAAAATAAACAAGGAATCCATATCCTGCCCATACCAATCGATTGGGATAAAATAATGTCAATCGATTGAGGAAACTGTCAATCGATTGGGATAAAATAATGTCAATCAATTGCTATCATTGACAATTGATTGTGATAAAATAATGTCAATCGATTGAAGTTTTGTTCAATTGATTGGGTCCAGACTGATGGCAATCGATTGGTAATTATGCAATCGATTGGCACTTCGTCTTCACCAACAAATTGCAAAAGTAGCATATATAAACGTAAGACTCATGCATATAACACGTCTAAGTGACACAAGATTTATTTTGTGTGCACTTGTGTGCAATACCCAAGTGTAGGTAGACGTGCAAGTGGTAATCTGGTTAAGACCAGGTCGATACCACGGGGAATGTTATCAACTAACTACTAACTTAGATTAAACTCTAAAAGGAAAATAAAACTTCAATGTTCAAGGAAAGTGTAGAACACGTAGTTCCACGAGTAACGGCTACTAAAAGTAAAGCAATTAAACTAAATTATGAATTAACTAATTAACTAAAGCGGCATTTTAAAAATGGTTCTTACTTAATAAAAGAGGAACGTTGGGATCACACGAATTCGCAGTAACTTAACCATCTGCCATGCACCTACATTAAAGCTCTAAGGAGTTCATCTCGCTATAGTATTCCGCATTTCTCTAAAAATGACGAATGAATAGTCCTTTCATGATCGGGACTATATCATCACAGTTAATTTGAAACACGTGAAAGTGGTTTATATTAATAGTTAAGTCTCGCATCTACAATGGTGTTAGCATTGAAGGTGGTTTGCAAAAAAATATTTAAAGAAAATGCCTTAAGGCTTTAAGTTCAGAGCGATCTAAATGGCTTCGATTGCTTGACTGTGTCTGGGATTCGATCGATCGAACTAACTTCGATCGATCGAACACAAGTTCTAAACTGATGCATGGCAGAGGCTGGAGATCACTGTTTCATTGTGATCTCCCAACACTAGGACTACTCTCACATGGTTTGGAGCGTCACGGAATAGTTTTTAACGTAAAAATTCATTAAAGGTATGTTTGGTTGTGATTTAAACATAAAATCTATAAACTAATGGTTTAACTCTAACTAACACGCAAAGCTACAATCTAACAGATTAAACTACAATATTAGGCAAGCAGAATGTAAATAAACTAAGGCTATAGAACCTGGAATGGAAGAACTTATATTAAACTGTAGAAATCAATCCCAAAAGCAATATTCAAAGCGTTAATCCTACAAAAATCATGAACAAACTCTCTTTTCTCTATGTAAACTGATGAAAACTAAAGTGGGTGTCCTTATGGACATAAACAACATGAATATCTATACTAAAACTTAGAGCTAGGGTTAAAACTCTGTCTCTGCTGCGTGCACGTAAGTCTGATAAAAACCATATTCGATCGATCAAACATCACTCGATCGATTGAACATCTGGAATATTCGAGCGCTTGAGCAACCTTCGATCGATCGAAACCTCAATTGCTTGAGAGATCTTCGATCGCTCTAGCATCACTTTTCATGTTTGAATTGTCTTCCTTAAAATCAAGCATTCCTTTTATCTTGCTATTCATTTCTTCACACAGCAGAATAGTAATCTGCACAAATAAACTAAAGCAATACAACTTATCATAGATTAATAATATTGTGTATGAACTAGCATTGTAACACAAAGTGCAGATATGACAAGGAGTTGTGAACTAAATTAGCGCATTTTCTTCTTTTAGCGCGATTATATTTTACAAATATCCCCGCTCGTCACAACCCCCAACTAGCGAATTGCTAGTCCCTAGCAATAGAGCAAAAAATAGAAACAAACTAAACTGTTACTACAACGACTAAATTAAGACAAAATACACAAAATAAACTAAAGCAAACTAATCTAAATAGAAAGAGAAGCTTCCTAACTCACTTTCGCAGGAATCGCGATTGCATTTAGCAAATGCAACAAGCCATTAAACCCCTAGGTTCCCCTAGTGGACGAGTGTTGTCTCGTGAGGTTTGAAGTGAATATACCCACACAATTCTCTAATTTTAAGCTCAAAAAGATATAGAATAACTTGTAGACACTCCCTCCCATATAACTGTCAACTTAGCTCTACGAAACATATCACCCTCATACAAACCATGAAAGAAATCCACATGCTCCTCATGTCACCAAGATGAATATAACATATGCATCACATCCATGTATCCGTGTGTGTGTGAAGTTAACAGCTATGCATAAAACTTTATTTTAGAGTTGTTTAGACTATTATACTCTCAAAACTTGTAGTTTCAACTCAATTCTCACATGGATTTACACTCAAAAATGAACATCTCACAGAAACTTGTTTAAAAATGATCGCACCTGGTGTAAAAGCTTTAATAAGAATGATAGTTTGGTTACTAGTGCTTTCACACCTGACTCAATAACGGACGAACATTTAGAGTGTATAATCTCATGAAAGGGATACTACTTACTAGAGGAGCGAAATACCGTGGATAACTCAAATTACCCGTTCATGTTCAAACTAAGTTGTTTAAGAATCATTAAGGATTTGACTTATCGGTTTTTTATATAGTAGGATAGAAATAAGAGGGGTAAAAATCACACATCTTTAGCATTTGATTGAGTCTAGTGATTTTTCTTCACTTCATTCCAACCATCCTCTATTTTCATACATGTAATTTTTTTCTCTTTCTTCTTTTTTTTTTTTAGATGTATATATCCACATTCAAACATCTCCTTGTATATTTCTTTTTATAAGGTCACTCCCACAACTACTCCCTCCTATACTTCAACAATTTAATCATATTAGATGTGCAATAGGGTTCATTGAGGTCAAAGTATATGATTAGAAATTCGGGTTTCCATACTAGAACTGGCAATATTTAATCGGTGTGGGGTTGAGAACAAAGCAGATTCTTGAATGTTGATACAGGTATATGAAAAGGTTAAGGAGCAAATTACGATGGCTTAAATCATTTACTTAACTTCTTAGTTTTAGCACTTCAGTGTTCATTGAGTTTAGTTGGTAGATCCTGAACGTTCTCCTCTAATAAGCAGCCAAAATGAAGGATTAGATGAGACTCGTGCAACGAATTTAATACGCATGTCCAAGAAAACAATTTGAATATTTATGTGAAAATTCCCTCAGAATTGAAGATTGGATTCAAAAGCTCACTAAGGGTAACGCGTTTCCACTACTCATTCCTTAGAGCACAAAAGTCGTATTAACTCATTTTTAGGTTTATCTGCATAGCTATTAACACCTGCATATGGATGTTTGGATACATGAAAGTTCAACACATGCATTCATCCTAGTGATACTAGAAAAACATGTGAACTTAATTCATAATAGGATGAGAATAAAATGAATGTGTCATTACTTGGTAACAGCTCAGTAGGAGTGAATGTTCAAAAGTATTCTACCAATAAAGCTCAGAATAAAATTTTCAAAATTTTTCCCATTTCTTCAATTTTTCCAATTTGTTTAAATTTAATTTTTTTTTTTTAAATTTAATCCAACTCTAATCAAGATTGTATGATATGTGAAATAAAGTTATCCAGATTGCTAAGTATAAACATGTGCAGGTGATTATCTACATCCCACCCCCAACTGAAAATTGCAATGGCCTCAGAAGTTGATTTTCAAAAAGAAATAAAGAGATATCACCTGATAAAGCAACCGTAAGAATAGCAATCTGTAAAGAAGGCATGCAAACTCCAAGCAGCCAAGATCAAAAGAAAGAAAATATGAAAGGAGAGAACATGAGATCCATACATAATATATAAACTAATCACTAGGATGATAAAACAAGAAAAACAACAGGGCAGTGATCATAATGTCCATACTATCCAAACAATCCCACAATCACCAATATCCAAAAAGAGTAAGAAGAGAGCGGAGAGAAAAAAAGAAAAAAAATAATAAAAATAAATACAACAAAAACTCCCAACGCTCACTATCATAAGGTACGCATCATCAGCAATATCGGACAGGATCTCTATAGACGCAATCGGAGCATCTACATCGCCAACCTCAGCAACAGTAGTAGCCATCGCCAGGTCACTCACAGTCATGGTAGCTAATGTCAACAATGGTGGGTCAGCCACAATTAGAGGTGGTGGAGGAGCAGTCTCGGTGATAGTCGGTAGAGTCATGGATGTGGATGGAGCTACAGGATCAGAAGGTGGTGGAGAAGGGTCAGTAGGCGGTGCAGCCGAGGGGGTAGATGATGAAGGACCGATAGTGGGTGGTGGAGGTGTATGTAAAGACTGATCAACCCCCATCTAAATCAAAATAGCCTCGAGCAGGGTCGTGATGCGGTCCATCCTGCCCTCGAGTCTGATCCGGGCCTCTCTCTCATCAAAAAGTAACTCATGAATAGTCGAGAGAGGCACAGAAGAAGACTCTCCCTAGGCGGGAGCCTGAGATCTCTGTCTCAGCTCAAACTGCTCAACCTCGATGCGAGGGTCAACCTTGTCCTCAGAATCAGGCTCTTCAGCCTCAGAAGGCATCCCAGAAGTCGCACCCTCAGTATCGGTGCCACCACCTCTCCTCTTCTTTGTCGCTCCAACTTTAGCTTTTCCTTTTCCTTTCCTCTTTCTCTTTTAGGCGTTAGAACGGTGGGAAGCTGTCTCACCAAATCCACTGGGGGCCTGAGTAATCGCATCTGCGGCCAAAGGAAGTAACCCAGCTTGCTCAATCACACGATGAATGGCCTAAGCACCTTTCAGGTGCTTCTTGGCAATAATGTATCGGGTTGGGTGTCTCATGAAGTCGATATATAGGCAAGGTAAACAAACTGACTGCCTCATCCCTACTATAAATAAAACTCATGCGTACCAAGCCGCAATCTTCTCCCGGTAGGAGGTCACTAAGAGGCAATTGTTAAGAGCGAGGTAAAGCATATGGTAATTATCCGTAAGGTAGAAATTGGCAATGAGAGCCTCACTATCCCAGCTCAGAACAGCACTCCGAGTGATCTCTCTGATGATAGTGGTTGGTGGGATCACTGGTGTGTGAAGAGGGTGTAGGCAGACACAATTAGGCACCTCAGGTACCCCTAAAGCAGTAGAGATAGTGGCCAGACTAAAAACGATCTCCCGGCCATAGATTAATGATTGAAGTATGAATGAAGTGGCCAAATCCCTGATCATTGTTGTACATGCCTCACGGATCCAAGAAAGATTTACTCTCTTCGACTCGGAGAGTAAATCGTACCAATGTGGCATTGCCCTTATCCGGGCTAGATACTAGGGAGTGGAAAGCCATGATGTCTCTAGTGGTCACTCGAGCATAACTTTCCTGGACTAGAAGTATCTAGTGTACCAATGGCGATCGGGGGTGTTTCAGAAATCGTGGTGTGGGATCGGGTCTGGAATCGTGAGGTCAAAAGGCTTCTCCTTGTGGTAGCCCGTAATCGGATTCATCACGAATTATATTAAATAGAAAATGAAAAGAAACAACAAATGAAAACTAGAACAAATGACCAAAAGAAGAATCTGCCCTGCATCAGTTCGATCGATCGAACACAAAATTTCAGCAGGGGCAAAAATGCATCGCAGAAATGGAAAGAAAACTAGAATAACACAACAAAAATAAAGATTAATTGGTCTTAAGACCAATGGGGGGAAATGGCAATGGGGGTTCAAGACCTTACCTCGGGTTAAGTGCAACGGAGAGGGAGAGGTGATGATGATGATATGAGGTGATGAGGAGTCGTGTGAGAAGAAAAATCGTCGGAGTCTCTCTCTATGTTGAATCGCTTGAGAATGAGGGAGAGGAAGAGATATAAACTGAGGAAGTGTATGTTGGACACCTCGTTTAAATACAAGTCTCGATCGATCGAGAATGTTCGATCGATCGAACATTCAATCGATTGAGGCCTGTTCAAGTGCTTGAGATTTGTACACATTCGATCGATCATGAGTCTATGCACCCCCAACTAACCAAGAATGTTCTGGACATACAGGAATAAAATAAAAATAGTTCATTCATAGGACATGTAAGCCAGAAAAGATCATCATCATAGGAAGTTGCAATTTCTTATAAATATAACTTTGTAACAGCATCCTTTTGCAAAATTGTTGCCCCCAACATGGTACTTAAAACCTTATTATAATGAAAAACTAAAAAATAAAAACCAAAACTACTAAATCTGTTGTTTAGAATTACACTTCAATTGATATAAGAATGATCAAAAGACAAAGCACAATTGAAGCGAGTCACTAATCTTCGAACAAAAATATTTCCTCTTCCACAATTGCTTCTTTTTCCACCGAATCATTGAGTGTGGAGTCCAAATTTGATGATTCCCTTTCCCATAATAGTCGAAAAGCAGCAAGGATATTATCGAGTAATTCTGAACTCTTCAAGGAATTGATTGCACAATCAAGAGGTAATCCGGAAGGAGACATGGATAAAGGCGTGTAATTTCTTAACGGACTTTCCTCTTGCGGCAGAGTACCAGGAGACCCTATGTACGGTCTAGGTCCATGAAACAGCAGATGTGGAAGGAATAACGGTGATAGCATTTGATTCATAATGATATTCCTGAACAAAGACAACAACAGAGAATAGAAAAGAAGAAAGATTAAATTAAAATAAAACAAATGAAAGGATAAAAGCTAAAAAGTAGACTAAAAAAATAAGAATAAAATGAGTTGTGACAAGGAGTTAACCTCCCTATTGGCGTGGTAGAACCATGTGCACTAGCAGGAAGAAGGCATTGAAGCCAGAACAACATATAGCTCAAGTGCACATAGATGTATAGAACTGACTCGATGACAAGGAAGTCATCTACATATGTGAATACAGTATTATGGCACTTGGGCACCACATCCTGTAAATTATCTTCAACTCATGGTTCCCACATTGAATCGTTCTCTCACTACTCTAGGAGTGCGTCATCGACTTCACCAACGAAATACCCCTCCGGTTCTCCTTCTTCATAAGGAAATTCCACAAAGTATTCCTCATTAGGGAATTCTATATTCTCAAAGGGGTTAATATTGAGTAGGGATGGATTGTAAGGGATGTATCCTTGGGTTAAGTCGATTACATCATCAGCATCCGGCCCTTGGTAAGGCGAAAAGCAGAATGCAATTTCGTCAGCGGTCCATGCGGGGTTTTGATCTTCCAAATTAGCCCATGAGCCTATTGAAAACATGGACCGTGTACCATCGTGATTTCTCATTTTAACATCCTGCAGGGGAGAGATAACATGGGATAGCAGATTAAATGCAAAGTCACACTCCAACAGAAGAAATAAAGTAGAAAAAGATGAAAAGAAACAAAATGCAGAAAAAGAAAAATTTACAAGAAGTTTGGGTCAACCTTTAGAGTTTTAAGTAGAAGAAGAATAGTTGGGCTCATCCAGTTAGATGTGCTCAACTTCTGGTTGGAAATTCTCCAAGAACTGCTTTAACCGTTGACCATTGACCTTGAAGATCACATTATTCTTTGGATTAATGAGCTCGACGGCCCCATGTGGAAAGACAGATTTTACAATAAATGGACCTGTCCACCGGGATTGGAGCTTTCCTGGGATAAGGTGGAGGCGAGAGTCGTACAGCAAGACCTTCTGCCCCGGCTCGAATGATTTGCGAAAGATAGTTCTATCGTGGCGAGCCTTCAACCTTTCCTTATGTAACTTAGCATTATCGTATGCATCTCGATGTATTTCTTCTAGTTCAGCCAAATAGAGTTTACGGAGATGTCCTCCCTATTTTATTTCGAAGTTCAATGAACGTGTTGCCCAATATGCTTTGTGCTCAATTTTGACAAGGAGGTGACATGCTTTACCATATACTAACTTGCACGGGGACATTCCCATGTTTATCTTATAAGCAGTAAGGTATGCCCATAGAGCATCGATCAGCTTATATGCCCAGTCTTTCCTATTGTAACTAACCATTTTTTCGAGAATATGTTTTATTTCTCGGTTAGCTAATTCAGCCTGCCCGTTAGTTTGTGGGTGGTAGGCTAAGGTGATTTTATGGTTAACCCCATACTTCCTAAGAAGTGACTCCAAGGGTCTATTGCAGAAGTGCTTTACTTGGTCACTAATTAATGCCTTTGGGGTTCCAAAATGCGAAAGAATACTTTTTTTAAGAAGGAAATGACTGTTCGATGATCATTTCGCCTTGTTGGGATTGCCTCTACCCATTTCAAGACATACTCTATAGCAAGGAGTATGTACTCGCAGTTATTTGACTTTGGGAATGGGCACATGAAGTCTATGCCCCAATAATCAAAAATTTCGATTGTGATTATGGGAGATAAAGGCATAGAATTTCATTTTGAAATTGCGCCTAGCTTTTGACAGTGTTGGCATGATTTACAAAATTCTTGGGCGTCCTTGAATATGATTGGCCAATAGAAACCGCTATGTAGGATTTTTTGTGCGGTCTTCTGTGAAGCAAAGTGGCCACCGCATGCTTCGGAATGGCATGAAGCTAAAATCACAATTATGTACTCATTTGGAACGCAATGTTTGATGACCTGATCGGCACAATACTTGAATAAGTATGGGTCATCAAAGAAGAAGTGACGTGCGAAAGAGAGGAACCGTTTCTTATCTTGATTTGTCTAATGACTCGGGGTTTCTCCCGTAACTAGATAGTTTACGATATCAGCATACCATGGAAAGTTGGAAACAGTCATCAGTTACTCATCTGGGAATTCATCCTTAATCGGTATTGGTTCGGTATTGTCAATAAACGTTAACCGAGACAAATGGTCAGCGACCACATTCTCTACTCCTTTTTTATCTTTGATTGTAATATCAAACTCTTGGAGTAGGAGTATCCAACGAATCAGCCTTTGTTTCACATCTTTCTTGGACAATAGGTATTTGAGGGCCGAGTGGTCTATAAAATAGACGATTGGGGACCCTATTAGATAAGACCTGAATTTGTCTAGAGCAAAGACTATAGCCAGTAGCTCTTTTTTGATAGTTATATAATTCATTTAAGCTTTGTTAAGTATTCGACTGGCATAGTAGATTACGTAGGGCTTATTATCCTTCCTCTGTCCTAGGACTGCGCCAATGACGTAGTCGCTAGCATCGCACATTAGCTCGAATGGTAAACCCCAATCGGGTGCCTGTATTATCAGTGCGGAGGTAAGGTGTTCTTTTAGTGCGTCATAAGACGTTTGACAGTTTTTCGACCATTCGAATGGCGTGTCTTTAGCTAACAGTTGACAAAGTGGTCGGGAGATCGCACTAAAATTTTAGATAAAGTGACGATAGAATCCCGCATGCCCCAGAAAAGATCGGATGTCTTTGACTGTACGAGGGACATGTAGATTTGAGGTTATGTCGATTTTAGCTTTATCCACTTGGATAACTTTGTCAGAGATAATGTGGCCGAGGACAATTCCCTTGGTCACCATGAAGTTACACTTTTTCCTGTTAGCACTAGGTGCTTGTCCTCGCATCGTGCTAGCACACATTCAAGATTTTCCAGGAAATTTTTGAAACTATGGTCGAACACAAAGAAGTCGTCCATAAAGACTTCAAGTGCCTGTTCGACCATATCACTGAATATGCTAAGCATGCACTGCTAAAATGTAGCAGGTGCATTGCATAAACCAAAAGGCATACGTCTGTAGGCGAAAGTACCAAACGGACATGTGAATGTTGTCTTCTCCTGATCTTCAAGAGAGATTTCAATTTGACTATATCCACTGTATCCATCCAAAAAGCAATAGTACTTGTGACCCGCCACTCGTTCTAGCATTTGATCCATAAATGGTAATGGAAAGTGGTCTTTCCGGGTCACGGTATTCAGTTTTCGGTAATCAATACACATCTGCCATCCGTGGGGACTCGTGTTGGTATTAAGTCGTTGTCTTTATTAGGAATAACCGTTATGCCTGCCTTTTTGGGTACCACTTGAGTCGGAATGACCCAGGGGCTGTCAGAGATAGGATATATGATCCCAACATCAAGTAGTTTTAAGACTTCCTTATTGACCACTTCTTGTATGTTGGGATTCAGACGCCTTTGCATTTGTCACAAAGGTTTAGCGTCTTCCTCCAAGTAAATTCAATGGGTGCACACACTCGGACTTATGCCTTTGAGATTGGCAATAGTCCATCCCAATGCTCCCTTATGTTGTTTTAGCATCAGAATTAACTTACCCTCTTGTTCAGAATTTAAAGTGGATGAAATTATGATAGGATAAGTCTTCTCAGTCCCTAGGAAAGCGTATTTGAGCTCTTTTGGAAGCTCTTTTAATTCCACGTCGGGGAACTGAAAGTTCGAGGGCATGACGAATTTTATCTTAGGAGGCAGTGGTTCATATGGTGTCACCCACATGCATTCAGCTCTATCCTCCTCTTTTGTGTCCATCATGAGACACGTTTGATTTAAAGCAGCATTCAATGGAGTAGAATCTTTAGGCAGATAGACATCGTCGAATTGTGACACAACTACCTCCAAAGGATCTTTATAATCAACGAAATTGGCATCATCTTCAATGGCCATCTCGATGTAATTCACTTCTTCCTCATCTTCATATTCTTCAGGTCAAGGATTTGAGAAAATTTTGACATTTAATGTCATATTCCCAAATACGATGGTCATTATACCACTTCTCACTTTTATTATAGCATCAATTGTGTTGAGGAAAGGACGTCCGAATATAACCGGGATTTATGCACCAGGGTTAGACACAGGTTCAGTGTCTAAGATTACAAAATCAACCGGGAAGACAAATGAGTTGATTTGCACAAGGACGTCTTCCAATACCTCTCTTGGGTATTTAACCGACCTATCTGCCAATTGTAATGCAACTCGGGTAGGTTCGTATTCACCTAACCCTAGTTGTTTATAAACTGAATATGGCATAATGTTTATGCTTGCTCCTAGATCAAGGAGAGCGTTATCTATCTTTTGATTCCCAATTTGACATGAGACAGCGGGAGTACCAGGGTCTTTGAGTTTTGGAGGCAATTCATTTTGGATAATTGCACTTACTTGGCAAGCGACATAAGCGTGTTTCTTCACACTTTGCCTCCTCTTGACTGTGCATAAATCTTTGAGATATTTGGCGTATGCCGGTACTTTCTTTATTGCATCAAGAAGTGGAAGGTTTATTTTGACTTGTTTAAACTATTCCAAGAACTCCTGATTCTTTGCCTCATTTTTGGGTTTCTTTAACCTTTGAGGATAAGGCGCGGGGAAAGGGCATTTTGGTACTTTGTCGTTAACGGGCTCCTTTCTGGGCCTTCTCTCAACTTCCTCTACTTCTTTAGGAGCTTTTGTATTTATTTCTAATGGTTCATCATTAGTATATGGCTCCTCTTCCTGAGTAAAAGGTTCATTTTTATTTACCACTTTGTCCTCCTCGTACTCTTTGGGAGTAGAGAGAGGTATGTTTTGCCCTATAATCTTGCCGCTTCTCAGAGTAGTCATGGCTTTAGCCTGTTCATGATTAGTGGGATCATTGTTGTATCCCTTAGGGTTTTGAAGTGGTTGGACAGAAAATGTTCCACCCGATCCCTCTTGTCGTGCATCCATTCTCTCTAATGTTGCAGACATTTTACTCATCATTTGAATTAATTGTTGTGTTAAATTGGCATTAGAGAGTGGATCTTCCTCTTGCACCTTTTTATGTGGTGGCACATACAGATTTGACTGTTGATTATTAGAGAGTTGAACTTGGTTATAGTTATTATTAGGTATGTTTTGGTTGAATGGCTGGGACTGCCTATTGTATTGCCCTTAATATTGATTATTGTTGTTGTAGGGTGGTTGTTGGTATTGATTTTGGGTCCCAGCGTCATTTTTCCAATCAAAACTGGGGTGATTCCATCGATTGTTATTATTTTGAAAATTGTTATTATTATAGGAATTCCCTGCCCCTTTGTATCCTTGCATGGCATTCATTTCCATGGGGGCTTGTTCTTGAAAATACGGCACATTGGGACAGTATAGAGTTATGTGTCCCATCATGTTGCATGTGCCGCATGATTCTTCAGGCAAAACCTGCCTAGAACTTTCTCCTTTCATCCCTAACTCCTCTACTTTCTTTGCTAGCTCTTCATATTTATTCATTAGGTGATCTTCACTTTTTAGTTGATACATACTTTTCTCCTCTACACCTGATATTTGTGCGTGTGGGATATCTTCTGAATTACACCATTCATGTGCATGTTCGGCTAACCACTCAATGAGGGTTTCAGCCTCCTCGGTGTTTTTGCGAAGAAATGGACTTGAGCTCATGGTTTCAACCAATTTTTTCGTTTCACCATTCAATCCTTCATAAAAGTAGCTGATGGTTCGCCATTTCTCATACCTGTGATGTGGGCATGAGAGAAGCAAATCTTTGAAACGCTCCTAAGTTTGAGTGAAGGTTTCATTGCTCTTTTATTTGTAGGAACTGATTTGACATTTAAGTTCAGTGGTCATGCGAGGAAGAATTTTTTTAAGAAGGCAGTGTTCATCGCATGCCAAGTGAAGATTGAATTTGGCTTGAGGGTGAGTTGCCACACTTTTGCTTTATCCTTCAGGGTGAAGGGAAATAGCATTAGGCATGTCACATCTACAGGATAATTTTGGGAGAATATTTACAAACATCCTCGAAATCTTTTACGTGTAGATATGCCTTCTCGTTCTCCATTCCATGAAAGGTTGGAAGATGTTGGATCATCCCATTGCGAAATTGGAATTCGCCCGCATGTGGTGGGATTAGAATGCAAAAGGGCGTGGGTGCGTGTTCAGGTTGCATGAGATCGCACAAGGGACGCAAAGAATCGTCCAAAGGCATAACCACATTATCACCATTTTCACTTTGATTATAACCCATTGAATCCATAAGTGTGGCTACGGGATTAATAAAATCAGAGGAATCAGATAAGTAGAATGGATTTCCTAGAATTCCTTCAATGGAATTATCGGACAAGAAAGGGAAAAGATCCTAAAAGGTTTTAATCTAAAGAATTAAAAGAAAAAGAAAAAAACAGAAATAGATTGAGAAAGATTGAGGTAATCTAAGTATTAACTAGTCGCCTTCCCCGGCAACGGTGCCAAAACCTTGACACGAGATTTATTTTGTGTGCACTTGTGTGCAATACCCAAGTGTAGGTAGACGTGCAAGTAGTAATATGGTTAAGACCAGGTCGATCCCACAGGGAAGGTTATCAACTAACTACTAACTTAGATTAAACTCTAAAAGGAAAATAAAAATTCAATGTTTAAGGAAAGTGTAGAACACGTAGTTCCACGAGTAACGGCTACTAAAAGTAAAGCAATTAAACTAAATTACGAGTTAACAAATTAACTAAAGCGGTATTTTAAAAACGGTTCTTACTTAATAAAAGAGGAACGTTGAGATCACACGAATCCGCAGTAACCTAACCATCTGCCATGCACCTACATTAAAGCTCTAAGGAGTTCATCTCGCTATAGTATTCCGTATTTCTCTAAAAATAACGAATCAATAATCCTTTCATGACCGGGACTATATCATCACAGTTAATTTGAAACACGTGAAAGCGGTTTAAATCAATAGTTAAGTCTCGCACCTACAATGGTGTTGCATTGAAGATGGTTTGCAAAAAATATTGAAAGAAAATTCCTTAAGGCTTTAAGTTCAGAGATTGTTTTGACAAACTGGGCATTTGGGGACAGTTTAACAACAAATTTCTAAAATAGAAAGTCTAGGAATACTAAAGGGGATCTTCTCAAGAATTAGACTTCTCAATCGATCGACGCGCTTTCGATCGATCAAGAATCATCATCTTTCGAGCGATCTAAATGTCTTCGATCGCTTGACTGTGTCCAGGATTCGATCGATCGAACTAACTTCAATCAATTGAACACAGGTTCTAAACTGTAGCATGGCAGAGGCTGGAGATCACTGTTTCATCATGATCTCCCAACCCTAGGACTACTCAAACATGATGTGGAGCGTCACGGAATAGTTTTTAACGTAAAAATTCATTAAACTTATGTTTGCTTGTGATTTAAACATGAAATCTATAAAAACTAACGGTTTAACTCTAACTAACATGCAAAGCTACAATCTAGTAGATTAAACTACAATATTAGGCATGCAGAATGTAAATAGACTAAGGCTACAGAACCTGGAATGGAAGAACTTATATTAAACTGTAGAAATCAATCCCAAAAGCAATATTCAAAGCGTTAATCCTACAAAAATCAAGAACAAACTCTCTTCTCTCTATGTAAACTGATGAAAACTAAAGTGGGCGTGCTTGTGGACGTAAACAACATGAATATTTATACTAAAACTTAGAGCTAGGGTTAAAACTCCATCTCTGCTGCATGCGCATAAGTCTGATAAAAACCATCTTCGATCGATTGAACATCACTCGATCGATTGAACATCTAGAATATTCGAGCACTTGAGCAACCTTCGATCGATCGAAACCTCGATCGATTGAGAGATCTTCGATCGCTCTAGCATCACTTTTCATGTTTGAATTGTCTTCCTTAAAATCAAGCATTCCTTTTATCTTGCTATTCATTTCTTCACACAGCAGAATAGTAATCTGCACAAATAAACTAAAATAATACAACTTATCATAGATTAATCATATTATGTATGAACTAACATTGTAACACAAAGTGAAGATATGACAAGGAGTTGTTAACTAAATCAGCGCATTTTCTTCTTTTAGCGCGGTTATATTTTACAAATATCCCCGCTTGTCACTAAGCTTCATAATAACTTGTATATACATCCAATAAAGGGACCAAGTGAGTTAGAAACTCACCAAGGGTGTGTTTGGGTGTGTGAGCTTTGAAAAACCAAAGTTCTCTCTCTCTCTCTCTTCTTCTCTTCTCTACCTAGCTCTCTCTGTCTCTTTCTCTTCTCTCTTTCTTTCTTTCTTGTTCTTCTCTTCTTCTTCTCTTTCCTTCTCTGCTGCCACGCAGTGTATGTGTGAGTGTGTATATAAATATAGATATAGATATATATCTTATAAGATGTATATATCTCTCCCCCAAAGGTCAGAAACTGGCCTAAGGCCATAAATGAAGATATGTATATAGAGTTGAGAGAGTGCCACACGTTCAAAGCTAAAGAAAAGAAGAAAACTTGTCTCAGCTTATGTCAAACAATTGGGACACAAGTCAATCGATTGGCAATAGATATTAGAAGGCAATCAATTGAGAAGAATGTCAATCAATTGGTATGTTGACACGTAATCAATTTTATTCGGTAAAATGGCAATCGATTGGGAACATGTCAATCGATTGGTATCAAAAAGTGTCAATCGATTGAGATAAATGGCAATTGATTGGTAATCAAATTTCACCAAAAGGAAAGAAAAGTTTATAGAATAAAATTTTATTTATTAGTACTCTCCAGAAATTCAGGGTATTACATCATCCACCACTCAACAAAAGATTTCGTCCTCGAAATCAAAGGCAAACGAGGCTAAAACAAAAATGAAAACTTCTCACGCATCTCTGACTTAGCTCCCACGAAGCTTCTCCTTCATCATGATGTTTCCACTGAACCTTGACTAGCGAAATTTCTTTGTTTCTGAGCTTCTTGATCCCTCGATCCAAAACACAAACTGGTCCTTCGTTGAACGTAACATTGTCGTTGACTTCATTGTCCTCAAAGTTGATCTCGTGCGCTAGGTTTTGGGCACACTTTCTCAGCATACTGATGTGGAAAATGTTGTGCACTCCTGACATCTTTGGCGACAATGCAAGCCGATAAGCAACTTTCCTAACACGCTCTAAAATCTCGAATGGTCCGATGAATCGCGGCAATAACTTGCTTCTCTTCTGATCAAATCTGACGATGCCTCGAACAGGTGAAACCTTGAGTAGCACATAATCTCCAATGGCAAACTCCAAGTCTTTGCGTCGCTTGTCAGCATAACTCTTGTGTCGGGTCTGAGCTATCTTCATCTTCTCACGTATAATCTGGATCTTCTCACTGGTCTCCCATACCATCTCTGGCCCAAGAATTTGAGTATCTCCGACTTCGGTCCAACAAAGCGACGATCGACAAGGCCTTCCGTACAAAGCTTCAAACGGCGCCATCCCTATACTCGAATGATAACTGTTGTTATAGGCAAACTCAATCAAAGGTAAGTGTGTCTCCCAAGAATTCTCAAAATCAAAGACACAAGCGCGTAACATGTCCTCTATTACTTGATTAACTCATTCAGTCTGACCATCGGTCTGCGGATGAAAAGCTGAACTCAAGTTCAATGTCATTCCCATTGCTGTTTGGAGACTCTTCCAAAATTTAGCAGTAAAACGCGAATCTCGATCTGACACAATAGAAACAGGTACTCCGTGTAACTGTACTACATTTTGCAGATACATCCGGCTCAAACGTTCCACTGAATACGTCATACTGTAGGCGATAAAATGTGCCATCTTTGTAAGTCGATCCACGATTACCCAAATAGCATCATGGTTCTACTGTGATTTCGGCAATCCTACCACAAAATCCATGGTGATGTGTTCCCATTTCCAATGAAGAACTGGTAACGGTTGTAGAAGTCCAGGTGGTTTCTGATATTCTGCCTTCACTTGCTTGCAAGTAAGACATTGAGATACATACTCGGCTATCTGTCTCTTCATTCCTTCCCACCAGAAATTCCTCTTCAAATCCTTGTACATCTTTGTACCTCCCGAATGAATCGTCATCCGTGACTTATGAGCTTCATCCAATATTTCTTTCCGGAGATTTTCTTCGTCAAGTACACAGAGTCTACCCTTAGATCATAAAGCTCCGTCCGTACTGATACTCCAGATCTCTGGCTCCTTAGCTGACATCTTCGCGAACCATAACTTTAATTTTCTGTTGTCTATTAAGCTTCTATGATACGACTGATCAAAGTTGGTTGTACCATAAGACATCCAAAATATTGTCTTTTCATTGGTCCCACTGGCTGAAGCTCGAATTCAGGTAACACTTCTAATGCTCTCCATTCTTGAATTAGTAATGCAGCGATTACTAATCGAGGTTTACGACTCAAAGCATCTGCTATGACATTCTCTTTACCTGGATGGTACTGTAATGAAAAGTCATAGTCCTTGAGTAACTTCATCCATCTTTATTGTTTCATGTTCAACTCCTTCTGAGAGAACAAATACTTCAAACTCTTATAATAGGAAAACAGATCAAACTTTTCTCTATAGAGATAGTCTCTCCAGATCTTTAATGCAAATACTATTGCTACTAATTCTAAATCATGTGTAGGATAATTCTTCTCATGTACTTTCAACTATCTTGATCTATATGCAATAACATTCCCATCTTGCATCAGCACACACCCAAGTCCTTGGTGCGATGCATCACTATAGATCACATACCTTTCTCCACTCTTAAGTATCGTAAGTACTGGTGCAGAAGTCAATCTTTCTTTTAAGTCATGGAATGCTCTCTCATGCTTGTTTGTCCATTCGTATTTTATTTCCTTCCTCGTCAAATTTATCAAAGGTCCTGCTAACATGGAAAATCCTTCCACAAATCGTCTGTGATATCCTGCTAGGCCGAGGAAACTTCTAATCTCCATAGCATTGGTTGGTCTATTCTAGCTTAAGACTGCATCGATCTTAGATGAGTCTGCTAAAATACCGTCCTAAGATATAACATGTCCCAAGAATTTGACTTCTCGTAGCCAAAATTCACACTTACTGAACTTTGCATACAACTTATTATCTCGAAGTGTCTATAATGCAATCTGTAAGTACTCCTTATGATCTTCTTCCGTCTTCGAGTAGATTAGTATGTCATCGATGAACACTATAATGAATTTATCCAGATATGGTCTAAATACTCTATTCATTAAGTCCATGAATACTTCTGGTGCGTTCGTCAATCCAAAAGCACAACCAGAAACTCAAAATGCCCGTACCTCGTCCTGAACGCAGTTTTTGACACATCCTCTGGTCGAACCAATAGTTGATGATATCCGGATCGTAGATCGATCTTAGAAAAAATCCTTAATCCCTGCAACTGGTTGAATAGGTTGTCTATCCGAGGTAGTAGATATCTATTCTTGATTGTGACCTTGTTCAACTCCCTGTAGTCCATACAGAGTCGAAGGGTCCCTTCTTTCTTCTTTACAAATATAACTGGTAATCCCCAAGGTGACGTACTTGGATGAACGAATCGTAGATTTTCAAGTTCTTGGACTTGTTTCTTCAGTTCCAACATCTCAGTTGGCGCCATCCTATACAGAGTCTTAGATATCGGCAATGTTCTAGGTATTAGTTCCACACAAAAGTCTATTTCTCTTTTCAGTGGAAGTCCTTTAATATCTTGAAATACATCCTGAAAGTCTTGTACAGTAGGAATCTGATCCATCTTGAGTTCCGTACTCGTGCTCCTGATTGTAGCCAAACTACTCGCAAGAAACATGTCACTTGTTGGCTGACACTGAAATTTGATTGCCGGTCATCCTTGTATCGGGAATACAATCGTCCTAGTAGGGTAATCCAGGTTGGTATTGTACTTAGTCAACCAATCCATCCATAGGATAATGTCAAACTCTGACATCGATAGAACTACCAAGTCGGCTGGAAGATTTCTATCTTTCAAAGTCAATGGCCAATCCTTATATACTTTACTCAGCTTAACAGTTACTCCCAAAGGTGACACAACATTCAATGCTAGCTCAAGTATCTGGGGTTCTAAACCCAACTGATGTACAATCTTAACAACAATAAAAGAACATGCAGCTCCAGTATCAAATAAAGCATTTACTAGACTATGAAAGAGTACAAGCGTACCTTCCAAATACTATTGTTCATCGGCATTAAAACTTGCCTCTCTTGGGATTATCGCATTCATCCTCGTCTGATCTGGAGGTCCTTGTATTCCTTGAACTGGTGCCCCGTAGTATCCTCCTCGTGGTGCATGGCAATCCTTGCTCAAGTGTCCTGGTTTGTTGTAGTTGCGACAGACAATATTTGGCCTATGATTAGATCTATGGACAGTGCAGTTCCTTGCAATATGTCCTGGCTTTCCACAGTTAAAACATCCTCCACTATTGCTTGGCGGGGCTATTAATAGTACATGAGGTTGTGATCCCTGCTGTTGATATTGCTAGGGTCAATTATAACCCTGCTAAGGTTTCCTGGCTCCTTCCCAGGTTCTCTTGTTAATTTGGAAATTCCCCTACTATCTCCAACCTTGGGTATTCCTCGGTAGCTGTGTTTGGAATTTCCACTGCAGAAACCCTCTTGATGATTGAAGTTGATTCATCTGTGGTCATTGTACTGGATATGCATCCTTCTCTAGACTTATAGTAAGTCTGACTAGTCCTTCAAAACTTTGGTTTAGGTAACCAATCGTCATATGGTGAAGATGGGGATTTAATCCCTGGTGAAATCTTTTCACCTTCTTCTGCGGTATATCGATCATATGCTAGGCGAATCAAGACAATCGCTCAAACTGTGTGGTATATTCTCTTACCGTCCAATCTCCTTGAACTAAGTTCAGGAAATTCTTCTCCTGTTGATTCTTTTCATCTTCCAGAAAATACTTCTCCAAAAATCTTCCTTTAAACGTCTCCCAAGGCATTGCTGATTCAGTCAAAATCAAGTTCTTATATTACCCTTTTACAAACGTGGTATGTTGGAAGTAGGGTGTCGAGTCCACAGGGATTGGAGTGCAACAATACTTGGTGGGCGCTTAATAACCAATTATAATGCGAAGAATGATTAACAAACTAAGACATAGAAATGAGTCTTTTCGACTATGGGTTTGATTCAATTAGTGTTAAATTCAATCACAACGCCTATTTAGGAAATGGTAATTGACTTTGAACAAAGCTAAGTTTAAATAAAGTTTAGGGGTTTTGTTAATGGAGGAATCGAGGTTGGGGAGCATTTCCCCACCTTGGACCAAACAACACATGACGTCCATACTCGTAGCACATTCTAGAGTAAAAAATTTCATTGTGACAAACCATCAAACATGTGGTAGACAACCAACATGCTAGATGGATGTTCCAATTCAATACATGGGTGTAGTGTTAGAGTTTAGAGATTTAGCAACTTCCAATGCTTGACATTGGAAGTGGAGTCTCAAAACACCCACCCATACACCCACGAACTCTAGATATGCTACAAAGTATGTGATTTCTACAATAAAATGCACATGGGTCCAATGGTGGGTTTATGATCCCCAACCTTCAAGGTCTAGCTACTCATAATGATAATGACAACAATATTAAAGAGAGGGGAGGAGAAATTGTACCAACAAGAGAAAATCACTATAAATGCCATAGGATATCCAAAGAAATCTTCAATAAAAACTACCAACAATTCAATGCATTGACCCTCTCTTCTCTCTAACACTCAATGGAAATAAGTATTGGTAGATGGGGAGTAAATGAGGGAGAGAGAGGGAGAGAGCTCTAAAAAACAAGTTAACCCTAGCAAAACATTATCACTAACTATATATAGTCCTCCCACAAAAAGGGCAAAGTTGTAATAAAAAGAGAGTCTTCAGCAGAGGCGAGGATCGATCCCTTCGTAATGGGCGGATCAATCCGCCTTTCATCTGGGGAATTACCGGCTTCTCAAGAAGGCGCGGATCGATCCGCTCATATTAGCCGGATCGATCCGCTCATATTGGCCGGATCGATCCATTTATAGGAGTTCCTCGCAGAATGCTCCAGCAAAGACGCAGATCGATCCCTTCAAAAATGCGGATCGATCCGCCCTTTTCGAAACTGATAGAGAATTCTTTTTAATCACACAGATCGATCCCCTCTAAATGGCGGATCGATCCGCCTTTCCTGAAACTCCTTTCTTGCACCTTTTTACTTCAAGAGAGCCAAAAGGGTTGGGCGTCACTATACCCAAGCATACATAACCTACAAAAAGAGACCTTTATAAGTTAATAGAGGGTAACAACAAGAACAATTAAAAACACAATTTATCCATTAAGTCTCCGATTTGAGTAATAATTTGGGTCCAATACAGGTAAAATTATGAAGTTTTAAAATGCAAAATTGGACACGAATCACACCCCCCAACTAGCATGTTGCTAGTCTCTTAGCAACAAAGCTAAAAACCAAGAGATTTAAGAATAACCTTGCACAATAACTTATTTAAAATGAAAGATAAACCGTTTTCGTGGGGAACACGATTGCATTGAGCATATGCAACAAGCCGTTAAACCTCTAGGTTACCCATAGAGGCGGAGTGTTGTCTCCGGAGGGTTCTCAGAATAATACCCACAAACATTTTTCTTCCTCATGATATTTGCCCATACTGTAATGCCGACACTCCACATAGTCCCAAGAGTTTTCAAAAGATTTTAGTACATGACACGCGAATCCAACAAGTTATCAAACTATCAAGATTATGAGATAAATCTCATTGAGCTCAAACTTGGATGCGTGTATTGTGTGAAGTGCATAACTACAACTATCAAGGAGATTGTAATGCTTTCATCCTCCGAATTTCATTTGAACATGCGCTTCAACTCAATTCTCACCGGTATTACACTCTAAAGAGAAAACACTCGAGGTGGGTAATACTCTCAGGGCATGCAGGTAGATAGAGTAATGGAAATAGGAATAAAAACCACGCACATGCCAATGATGAAAAACGTAAGAGTGAAAAATGAGTAAAATTAATCTCATGAAAAGATACCATTCACTAGAGGGTGTGGGATAACTCCAACTACTTGTCATGAACGCTTCAAACTCCGAATCACAAAACTTTAGACTCAACAAGGACCGCAAGGGTGTTGTAAAGTGGGAAAGGTGTTATGGGCTGGAGAGCAAGGGAAAGGAGAGGGAATGTCTGTGTACGAACATGGGATTTATTGGAATGCATGATTACAAATGCGCACAAGTGATGGATTGACGAGAAAATTTTTTTGAAATTCCAAAGGAGAGTACAATTGATCATGAAGTTTTTTTTTTTTTTTTTTTTTTTTGTACTTTCAAAATTACATGATTCAATCTCCTTTACAACTTTACACACGCGATCTCATGCAAATATATCCCAAGAATGAAAGTCAAACACGGACATAGAAAGTGTACGGTTAAGTGAAGGGTGAGTATACGTGGTTGCAGCTAGAGATGGTCAAGCAAAGGCCCTAAGATCAATTCTTAGAAATAATGCGATTCTTTGTTCTCCCCTATAATGACAAGTAATCAAGAGTTTCCTTCCACATAATGATTTCTCTAATGAATGATCAAAACAAGAAGATGAGATTATCTACAACTTTGTATGTTTTTCAAAAATAGAGAATTAACGTATGTAGCACTCAACAATGGGAAAAAGGATCGAAAGCTCACAAAGGTACCATCTCCACATATGTTTCGAACGATTTCCGGATAACAATTGCATTAAAACACCATCCTAACACAAGTAGTCATGCAACGTATTTGATAATCCAAGATTTAAACTTCGTGCAATTCACTATAATCAAGATAGTTATGAAGCTAGCAGGATTGCAAAGTGTCACATACTAAAATCAGAAGAAAATTCTCAAGACACGTGTCTTTGCTCGGCATTAGAACGGGGCAACTATGCTAAAGTCATTGGAAACACAAGATAATAAAAATTAAATTTTTTTTTTTTTACCAACAAGAACTCAAACCGCGATGAGAGAAGCTAGCAAGCTCAACCGCGATGAAAGAAGCTAGCAAGCTCTCACACCCCCTAACTAGGATTGAACATTGTCCTCAATGAAAAAAGAAAGTACAAGGGGAAGAACAATATTGCCGGCGGCAAACAAAAGGAACGGTCGGTAATAAACTGTGCCTGTAAGGTTAGAATCCACAAAGAAAGAGCAAGAAAAGAAGAGGAAAAAAATGTGACATGGCATAAAGGTTAAAGAAATAAGCATAAGCCAACAACAATCCATAGACATCCATACTGAGTTAGATAAATCTAAGAACAGAAAATAACACAATCATCTAAACCCACAAGTACAACTCCAACCAAAACAAAAGAAACAAACGAGCATCCTAAAAAGAACATTTACAAAAGAGAACTGAGAAGTCCCGCCAACTACTCATCGCCATCTCCGTCTCCATCTCCATCTCCACCATCAAAAGGGTCCAAACCACCAGTGCCACCATACGCACCAGAATCTCCAGCACCTCTATACGAGCCTGGGCCGCCTGCGCCACCATACGGGTCGCGGAAGTACTCAGGGACATCGGCGCCTGGGTACTGCATCCGAAATGAGTCGCTCTAAAAGCGTATCAACATGCTGATGTCTCGCCGATAACTCACACTGAACCCATCAAACTCGCCCCTCAGGTTGCGAACATCGCTCCGTATCCCGGAAATCTCCACACCCTACTGCCTTTGCTCGGTGCTAAGCGTCTCGAATCGACGGTGTAACTCGACCATACCCTGTGCAGGCTCCTCCTCCTCCACCGCAGCTTATGCTCCAGACGGTCCCTCTTCCACCCTAGCCCGCTTGGACGCGGACCTAACCTGTGCGTCGCTACGCGAAAGCGTCATCCCATTGATAGGGGCCGGCGCGGCTGTTAGGACATCGGTTGCAAAGGCCTCGCACCCATGTTGGGTGCATAGCCGGGTAATAAGGGTAGGGAAAGGGAGGCTAGCAGTGGCGGCAGTGTCATTCGACGCCGCGATCAGGTGGGTAATGATTAGGCTCGCGAAGTCGACTCGGGTGGTGAGGTCGGTAATAGCGTACCGGAGGGTACCATGGTCCCCCCTGACGGTCTTGTGGCGAGTTGGCCACACCGCAGCAGTAAAAATGATATTGCAGTAACGGTAGAGTTTGGTGAAGGTGGATGGGGCAATCTGGTCCGCAATCCACTCAGTCGGTCGTCCCGCGAACCGTGTGGCAATAAGATTAAGGTCAGGTCGCAATTGGCTCAAATCAACAAGGTAGGGCTTGGGGTCCTCCACGTGGGGAACCCCCATGAACACGGCCAGCAATGCCGGGGTGACCGGAATGCGGACACCGCGCACGTATGCCTCGAAAGAGTGGTCGCCAGTGGTGACGAGACTCGCGAAGAAAATCCACACCCAAGTCTCGTTGTACCCTCCCGAATGCTCCAACTGGGGGAGCCACCGGCGCGCCCTAAAGATTTGGACCACATTGTCTAGAAAATCAAAAATAACAATGGGTCGTTCAGGGAGGATAGATTTCTTAGATTTGAAGTAGTGTACGAACCACTGCTTCTCAGTTTTGGACCGGAAACGGTCATAGCCACGAGCCGGGGAACACTCGGTTTTGTTATACATTAAAGGATTCACCATTGTGCCTGAAAAACAACAAGAGCACGCGCACAAATAAGACGATGAACAAAACGCTAATGAAATGCTTAAGTACAGATTCATGTGAACACCCAAGGTATGCGCACACCAGACCCATAGGCGTGAAATTTCGGGATAATGTACGGAATGAACGAAAGGACATTAAGCACGGGACACGGGCAAAGTGCACGGGAGAAAGATGCGAACGCACGTGCACGATCGACGTGCACGTGTATGGCAGTGCATGGGGTGAGAGTGACGTGCCACAGGCCATGAAATCAACAGTACAAATCGCACACAAGAATGATAGCATGCTTCTAAAATGAGAAAATATGAACAATGCACGCGACGGTTTGAAAAATGCACGTGTGGATTGGAAAAATGCACGGTGGGATTTCAATGTGGCGTTCTTCCGAACACCTTGTGGGCAGATAGAATACTCTCAACAACAAACAAGATATGAAACATGGATTTATCCCAAACAAGCCACAATGTGGTTTGAGCAAGAGGCGTAGTCAAAATGCATGAGAAATGATCCCACAATGCAAAGAAAATGATGAAAAATCAAACCCTAAGGTTAAGATTTCCAAAATAGTGAGTAAAGGGGGGAATTCATTCATCTTAGGGGGCAATCATGATCAAAACATAAAAAACAATCAATGAAAGTTGTTAGATTCATACCTTGGATGGATGATGTTGAAGATCAAGACAATGAGAGAGCGCAAAGAGGTGATTTGGAGAAGTATGGGCTATGAGGTTTGAGAGGGTTTGAGAGAGATTAAAATGAAATGAGAAGTGTTCTCATATAAAAACCGCTGCTGCTCCCCGCGGATCGATCCGAAGTCAGGCCGGATCGATCCGGCCTTTTAAAACATTGTTAATGTGCTCTTTCAAATTCGCGGATCGATCCGCTTATATTGGCCAGATCGATCCATTTATAGGGGTTTCTCGCAGAATGCTCCCCAGAATCCGCGGGTCGATCCGCTTGAAATTTCTGGATCGATCCATTTACGAAGTTTCAAAGCAGTGTACCCCCCGAAATTCGCGGATCGATCCCTTCGCAATGGGCGGATCGATCCGCCTTTTTTCAGTTTTGTCAATATCCTCCCCAAGAACCTACGGATCGATCCCCCAAATACCTGGATCGATCCGCCCCTTGTTCTTCTCAGTTGTAACCTCTAGAATTCCATTTGGATGCGGGCAAAATGTGGATGCAATGGACACGACTATGAACAAAATTTATGCCAAGAATGAAACGTGGGGATTACAAAAAAAAAGGAGAGTATAGCTCACAAGAGCCTACTCAACCCCAACCTTGGGGTCGTCCAGAGGAATTGACACTAACTCGGTGTCAAAACCTTCAAGAAAAGGTTTGAGTCGTTGCCTATTGATCTTAGAAATTGTCCCATCTGCGGGATCTTGAATCTCAACGGCTCCATGGTCATACACTCTATACACAACGTAAGGGCCAATCCAACGGGATTGCAACTTGCCTAGAAATAAGTGGAGCCGTGAATCGTATAACAACACCTTGTTACCAACTATGAATTGCTTACAAATAATCTGTTTATCATGAAATGCCTTAACACGTGCCTTGTACACTTTAGAACTCTCGTAGAGCTCGCTTCGAATTTCCTCCAACTCGTCGAGTTGAAGCTTTCTCTTCTCACCACTCTCGTCCATATCGAAATTTAGCTTCTTTATGGCCCAATAAGCACGGTGCTCAAGCTCGACGGGCAAATGACATGCTTTCCCATAAACTAACCGGTAGGGGGACATTCCTAAATTTATTTTATAGGTCGTCCTATACGCCCAAAGCGCATCGGTTAGCCTAGAAGACCAATCCTTCTTCGACGGATCGACCGTCTTCTCTAAAATCCCCTTGATTTCACGATTAGCCAATTTGACTTGGCCATTAGTTTGAGGGTGATATGTGGTGGAGACCTTATGGGTAATGCCATATTGCTCCATCAACCGAGCAAAAGGGGAATTGCAAAAGTGTACCCCTTGATCACTAATTATGGCTCTTGGCGTGCCAAAACGGGACAAATATGTTCTTTGAGGAATTTCAAAACCACCTTGTGGTCATTAGTCCTTGATGGCATGGCCTCAACCCATTTGGAGACGTAGTCAACCGCCACCAAGATATATTCAAAATTATTGGATTTAGGGAAAGGTCCCATGAAGTCAATACCCCAATAATCGAAAACTTCTATAACAAGAATGGGGTTTAGAGGCATCATGTTCCTCCGGGTGACTCTACCAAGAAGTTGGCACCGGGCACAAGTTTTGCAATAAGCATGTGCATCTTTGAAAATTGTGGGCCAATACAACCCGCTATGGAGCACTTTAAAGGCTGTCTTTTGTGAAGAAAAGTGGCCTCCACATGCTTGATCATGGCAAAAAGACAGGACACTCGGTATCTCATCATTAGGCACTTATCTCCTCACAATTTGATCGGCGCAATACTTAAACACATAGGGATCATCAAAGGAGAATGACCGTGCCATGGTTGTCAACCGTTCCCTATCTTGAGTTGATCAATCTTGAGGTAGTCGGCCCGTGACAAGGAAATTCACCACATCGGCATACCAAGGGAGAGTTGAAACATTTAACAATTGCTCATCCGAGAAATACTCTCTAATAGGCACAGGGTCGACATAACCATGATCAACTGTCAAACGCGACAAATGATCCACAACTACGTTTTTTACCCCTTTCTTATCTTTGATGGAAAGATCAAATTCTTGTAATAGAAGGATCCATCGAATTAACCGAGCCTTAGCATCTTTCTTGGAAAGAAGGTACTTGAGGACGACATGGTCGGTGAAACAAACGATCGGCGATCCTACAACATAAGACCGGAATTTCTCGAGAGCAAATACTATGGCGAGCAACTCTTTCTCCATCGTGGAGTAGTTGGATTGTGCACTATCTAATGTGCGGCTTGCATAGTAAATGATATGGGGCTTTTTGTCTTTCCTTTGTCCCCAAAATGGTTCCGATGGCGTAGTCACTCGCATCGCACATTAATTCGAATGGAAGGCTCCAATCGGGCGGTTGCATAATTGGTACGGAAGTGAACAATGCCTTGAGCTTCTCAAATGCCTCTTGGCAATCTTGGGACCACTCAAAAGGAACGTCTTTGGCTAAGAGGAGACACAATGGTCTAGAGATCGAGCTAAAGTCCTTTATAAATCTACGATAGAAGCCCGCGTGGCCCAAAAATGACCTAATGTCTTTGAGATTCCTGGGAGGGGAAAGGTTGGAAATGACATCTATTTTGGCTTTGTCAACTTGCATTCCCTCGCTAGACACAATGTAGCCTAGCACAATACCTTTTGTCACCATGAAGTGTCATTTCTCCCAGTTAAGAACGAGATTCTTTTCAATACATCTCTTGAGAACTTTTTCAAGATTCTCAAGGCATTCATCAAAAGAATCTCCAAAGACTGTGAAGTCGTCCATGAAGACTTCTAAAAACTTTTCCACCATATCACTGAAGATACTAAGCATGCACCTTTGAAAGGTGGCAGGTGCATTACAAAGTCTGAACGGCATCCTCTGATTGGCAAACGTGCCAAAGGGGCAAGTGAAGGTGGTTTTCTCTTGGTCCTCGGGGGCTATTTCTATTTGATTGTACCCCGAGTAACCATCTAGGAAGCAGTAGTGCTTATGGCCCGCTACTCTTTCTAGGACTTGATCAAGGAAGGGTAAAGGGAAATGGTCCTTTCTAGTGACCGAATTTAACTTCCTATAATCAATACAAACACGCCACCCCGTGGTGGCTCTTGTAGGTACCAATTCTCCACTCTCATTCTTAATGACAGTGATCCCCGACTTTTTGGGGACTACTTGGGTAGGGCTCACCCACTCACTATCAGAAATGGGATAGATTATCCCCACATCCAACAACTTGATGACCTCGGTCATCACCACCTCTTTCATGTTAGGATTAAGCCTCCTTTGCATTTGACGTGAAGGCTTGGCTTCATCCTCTAGATAAATCTTGTGGGTGCAAATCTTCGGAGAAATGCCCTTCAAGTCTGCTATACACCACCCGATAGCACTTTTGTGCTCCTTCAACACCTTCATCAATTTCCCTTCTTGACAGGGGTCAAGCTAGGAAGATACTACAGTTGGAAAACTCTCGTCCTCACCCAAAAAGGCATACTTGAGCTCACTTGGCAGGGCTTTGAGCTCCAGCATTAGTGTGACTATATTGGATGGAAGAGGAAAAGTATCCATCGGAGGTAGTCTTTCAAAATTAGAGGTCCACATGGCCTCTCTTAAGGTTTGTTCGACCTCCATTTCTCCCTTAACTACAACTTCCTCCTCACTCATCTATGTTTCCCTCCCATACTCATGATCACACTCAATAAGGGTGTTATCAATAGCTATGCATTTCTCAACATGTTCAAGAGTTGTTATATTATCATCAATAGAGCATGTAGGATTAAGAGAAGGATTATTGCAAGAATCATTAGCACTAGTAGTACCAGAAGTATCAAAGAAATCCTGCACCAAAGAGTCAACAAGAGAGATTTCATAAATATCCTCACCATTTTCCTCATCCAGATCAGGTTGCTTAAAGAGTGAGAAGATGTTCACATCCACGGTCATATTTCCAAAAGTTAAGCGCATGAGACCATTCCTACAGTTAATTAAGGCGTTAACCGTAGCGAGGAACGGCTGCCCTAAGATGATTGGGATTTGTGATTGCTCATTGACAACAGGTTGCGTGTCAAGCACGATAAAGTCCACCGGATAGTAGAAATTACCCACTTGGACTATAACATCTTCTATAATGCCCCGTGGCATCTTAACGGATCTATCGGCCATTTGTAAGGTTACACGGGTCTCCTTAAGCTTTCCTAAGCCTAGTTGGACATATACCAAATATGGGAGAAGATTCACACTGGCACCCAGATCAAGGAGTGCTCTATCTATGTGGTGTTGTCCAATCACACATGCTATAGTAGGACAACTGGGGTCCTTGTATTTGGGTGGAACCTCGTTAAGGATAACGGAGCTCGCATGTGCGGTCATGTAGGCACTCTTTTTTACATTAAGCTTTCTTTTAACGGTGCAAAGATCCTTGGGGAATTTGGCATAAGCCGGAACTTGTTTAATTGCCTCTAAAAGGGGAATGTTAATTTCAACTTTATTAAACAATTCCAAGAACTCGTTATTCTTGGTGACCTCAACCTTCTTTGTTAACCTTTGAGGAAATGGTGGGGCAGGGTTCAATAATTCTTGGTTCATGGAATCGGGGGCTTTAGAGAAGTCCCCATCCAAGTCGACCCTAGTCGAGATCAAAGTGTTCCCGCTATTACATTCGGCCTCCCCTTCACTCTGATTAGTGCTCATTGGTGGTTTTTGGACATTGTTGTCCACAACCTTATCATTTCGAAGAGTGGTGATTCCTTTTAACTGCTCAACGGGGCAATTAGAGTTTGAGGTTCCACCATTAGATTGCCCTTTGGGATTTTGGAAAGGTTGGGCGGGGAGCTTTCCTTTATCAACAACTTGTTGATTTTGAAGCAATTGAGCCAATTGAGCTTATAAATCTTGCATGGATTGAGCATGCGATGATTGCATTGCTTGAATGGATTGCTCAAGTTGGCTCATCCTTTGGGACAAGCTATGGTTATGATCTTCAAAGCTTTTCTTGTGAGGGGGCACACAAGGGGTTGCGTGTTGATGCGCCCCTTGATTTTGGGTGAAATATGGCCCTTGAGATTGAGGAATGGGTGGACCAATGTTCGGAGGGGCATACGGTGATGGGGGTGGTTGATGCGGGTAGTATGGTTGTGGAGGGGTATTGGGTGCTACTGTTGCCCCTTTATTGTTGTGGTAATTGTGCCCCGGAGCACTCCACCTTTCGGGAGGATTGTAGGCATCATTTTGGGAAGGATTGAATCTAGGCCTAATGTTCATCCCAAGTGCACATGCTTGCTCCAAAGCTTGGGTTTGGAGGATAGGAAGAACGGGGCATTCATTGGTTGAGTGCTCTGGATCATAGCACAAGTAGCAATGCAAAGGATTGATCGGTGCGAGGATCGGGAGAGGAGTAGGGCCAATGGTGACCTTTTGAGATTCCAAAGCCCCCACTTTTCTAGTGAGTTCAGAAATGGATTCGGCCTCACTCGATACTGGGTAAAGGTTATGGTTTAATGGGCTACGGTGACCGGTAAGGTACGGTCATGAGGGTTGGATGTACCCCACCCTCGCGAAGTCTCATAAACATACTCCAAATAGGCTTCGGCTTGCTCAGCTTCTAGAGTTAAGAAACTCCCGGAGCACATGGTTTCGATTAATTGTTTTGTATTGGGTTGTAACCCCCCATAACAAATGGAAATTTAACGGAATTTGTCAAAACCATGGTGCGGGCATTTCCTAAGGAGATCCTTGAATCTCAACCAACACTCGGCAAAGGTCTCGTGCTCTCCTTGGGAGAAATTTTGAATTTGTTTGACCAAAGCTTGTGTTTTGTGCATGGGGAAAAACTCCTTATAGAATTGCTTTTGGAGTTCCGGCCATGAGCCTATGGAATTTGGGGGTAGGGTTACTAACCAATCCTTAGCCATATCCTTGAGGGAGAACGTGAACAATTTGAGCCTTATAAGCTCAGGTGTGCATCTTTGTTGTTCAAACGTTCCACATATGTCCTCATACTCCCTAATATGCTTGTAGGGATCCTCGTTCTCTCGCCTATGAAAATTGGGTAAAAGATTGATCATTCCTGGTTTAAATCGAAACACCCCCGCATTGTATGGGAATGTTATGCAAGATGGGGAAGACACAGTCTCGGGTTGAAGGTAATCCCCGATCGTTCTCCCAAAGGTTTGATCCATTTGCGGAGGTGGAGGGGGATAATGATGTTGAAAAGGAGGTGGAGGATGCGGCAGGTACAAAGGTGGAGGAGCGGGGTTATGTTGACCCCATTGCTCCCGATGGAATCGATCCATGGGAGTTTCGCCTTCTGTGGAAAACGTAGCATGATCCGAAAATGCATCAACTACTGGCTCTCGGTGGTTGGTACTATGCGAATTTTGGGTGAATGTCGGCGATGAGGAGGTCGGAGGCCGCCAAAATGACCCACTACTACTACTGCTAGAACTAGCGTTAGTATTAACTCTAAAGGGATTAGTCATACCTGCGTTGCTCGGATTTGACATTGTAAGAAACTGTCGATTCTCACTTAAAGGCTACTCCTTCAAAGACAATCAACCAGAAAGCAACGAAGGTTAAAAGCAAAAGCCCTATAATTAGAAACTAAGCGACCTAAGGTTGTTGCCAATTTCAATCCCCGGCAACGGCGCCATTTTGATTCAGTCAAAATCAAGTTCTTATATTACCCTTTTACAAACGTGGTATGTTGGAAGTAGGGTGTCGAGTCCACAGGGATTGGAGTGCAACAATACTTGGTGGGCGCTTAATAACCAATTATAATGTGAAGAATGATTAACAAACTAAGACATAGAAATGAGTCTTTTCGACTATGGTTTTGATTCAATTAGTGTTAAATTCAATCACAACGCCTATTTAGGAAATGGTAATTGACTTTGAACAAAGCTAAGTTTAAGTAAAGTTTGGGGGTTTTGCAAATGGAGGAATCGAGGTTGGGGAGCATTTCCCCACCTTGGACCAAACAACACATGACGTCCATATTCGTAGCACATTCTAGAGTAAAAAATTTCATTGTGGCAAACCATCAAACATGTGGTAGACAACCAACATGCTAGATGGATGTTCCAATTCAATACATGGGTGTAGTGTTAGAGTTTAGAGATTTAGCAACTTACAATGCTTGACATTGGAAGTGGAGTCTCAAAACACCCACCCATACACCCATGAACTCTAGATATGCTACAAAGTATGTGATTTCTACAATAAAATGCACATGGGTCCAATGGTGGGTTTATGATCCCCAACCTTCAAGGTCTAGCTACTCATAATGATAATGACAACAATATTAAAGAGAGGGGAGGAGAAATTGTACCAACAAGAGAAAATCACTATAAATGCCATAGGATATCCAAAGAAATCTTCAATAAAAACTACCAACAATTCAATGCATTGACCCTCTCTTCTCTCTAACACTCAATGGAAGTAAGTATTGGTAGATGGGGAGTAAATGAGGGAGAGAGAGGGAGAGAGCTCTAAAAAACAAGTTGACCCTAGCAAAACATTATCACTAACTATATATAGTCCTCCCACAAAAAGGGAAAAGTTGTAATAAAAAGAGAGTCTTCAGCAGAGACGCGGATCGATCCCTTCGTAATGGGCGGATCGATCCGCCTTTCATCTGGGGAATTACCGGCTTCTCGAGAAGGCGCGGATCGATCCGCTCATATTGGCCGGATCGATCCATTTATAGGAGTTCCTCGCAGAATGCTCCAGCAAAGACGTGGATCGATCCCTTCACAAATGCGGATCGATCCCTTCACAAATGCGGATCGATCCGCCCTTTTCGAAACTGATAGAGAATTCCTTTTAAACACACGGATCGATCCCCTCTAAATGGCAGATCGATCCGCCTTTCCTGAAACTCCTTTCTTGCACCTTTTTACTTCAAGAGAGCCAAAAGGGTTGGGCGTCACTATACCCAAGCATACATAACCTACAAAAAGAGACCTTTATTAGTTAACAGAGGGTAACAACAAGAACAATTAAAAACACAATTTATCCATTAAGTCTCCGATTTGAGTAATAATTTGGGTCCAATACAGGTAAAATTATGAAGTTTTAAAATGCAAAATTGGACACGAATCAATTGCTCTTGCAGCGTTTATTCCTATAGTGGCTTGCTCAGCTTCCCACTAATCTGCGGTGGCATAAGTGAGCTGGAACGTAGCAAGGAGACGCTTATCTTGCTCGCTGCATTCCAATGCTTCAAAGATCAATTCCATTTCCCTTATCCATTGCTCGGCTTTCCATGGTTCTGGCAGTCCATCGAACTTCTTGGGACGTAATCCACAAAAATTTGCTAGTAACTTGTCTCCTGTTTGCCTCTGCTAAAATGGTGCAACTGGGGTTGGACAGGTCGTTGATTGGTAGCATTGTTGTAGGTATCGCCTACATGCTCCATTCTCTGCATGAATGCTTCAAAAAATCCGGACGGGTCCATTCCTTTTGGAATAGGTGCTGCAATACGTGCTTGGTGATTTCTCAAGGGTCCTACCATACTAATAATGAGTATTGCCTACAAGAGACACAACTATTAGCTGAGAGTCTTCTCACAGAAACGAAAACAAGATAGGGCGAGAAACACAAGAATGACAGTTCTACAAAACAACACACCAAAACAAACATACGATTAATAACAAAAGTACTACTCGTATAACAAAAGATGTATCGCATAGTACACACTAGTCAAACTGTGTACCACGTGGGACACAGTTTGACAAAGCAAAAATAGCTATCTCTCAAGGCTACAACTACTACTGCTAATATTTATACAAAGCTATGGTCAAATAGCTATCTCTCAAGCTCCCAAAAATCTAGTGGACATCATGTCCTGATAAAATCTAACAAAACATAAACCCTCGGCAGATCCTGACTCAAAGGTCATCAGCATCCGATCCTGCTAGTGGCACCTCGTCCTCTAAATCGATATCCATCTCCTCGAATGGATCATCCTGAACTGGTACAACAAGATCTCTGGCTACCACTCCAATATCCCAATCCTCTATCACCTCTGCATCAGGGTCCTCCATCACGTCTGCTATCACCTGGTTGGTGACCTCGACTACTACTACTGCGAATCCATCAGTTATATCAAGACCTCCTGCTATCATAGCCTCTCCCATAGCAAAACCTGCTGACTGGGCTACCATCTTGGCTATCCATCCTACTGCCATATCGGCCATGGCTGCCATATGCATAATAGGTCCGGCTGGTATTTGAAGCATAACCGGTGCCTCTGGTATAACGATCTTCTCGTCGGCCACATCCTCAACTACTACATCAGCCTCCACCCCTATGTCTGCCTCCACGGCCTCTGGGTCTGGTGCTGGATCCTTGGGCTCAAACTCTGGCTGCCTCATCTTCATTTGCGTCGTCCATATGCTCATCCTTTGCTGGGTCCTCGTCATCTATCGGCTCCTCCTCTACATCCCCGTCAATATCCTCGTCGGGATGCTCGTCCTCTGGCACTGGATCCTCCTCATTCTGAATCGGCTCAGGCATCCTGAATTGGTACGTCTGGTACCGATGATGGTGGGGCTGTTGGTACTGGTACAGCTACAGGCTCTGGTGGAACGGCTAAAATGGCTCTCAACTCAATCTCATCCATCTCCGGCTTACTCTGAACTAATCATAATATCTCCTGATAGATATCTCTACCCACTCTCGCAAAATGGTAAGCATCCATACGCATCTGTGTTGGGTGAATACTCCCGGTCACATAAAGCGCTCTCCACATGTCCTCTTCCAAATGTCGACTAACTATCTGGCACACTCGCTCACAATAAAACTCTGGGTCGGCTGGCTCCACGGTATCCCCATGGATCACGTGTCCTCCATAAGCATCGGTAACAAACTGATGAAACCCTAGATCCATGCTATCCTGTAAAGAGACTATCCAACGTTAGACAGACGAACTTATCTTAAACTCATATCTTATCTCAGGGAACTCTTAACATACTAGAACCAAATGGTATGGGATGATTAGTGAGAAAAAGTATCACAAACCTAGGGCTCTGATACCAAAAATCATGTCACGCCCCGGAATAGCATAAATAGAGAAAAATAAATTTCCTTTATGGGTCCATAGGGAATGACTAGTGAATGTCACTAATCTTCCAGACCACACAGTTCTAGATAACAAAAAGAACCACCCACAGTAATATAAAGGAAACCTATTATATTACAACATCAAAGTTATTACAACTGAAATGCTATAGCGGAAGTATATAAGGTTTGGAAGCAACATATGCCCATGTACCAAATATAACAAAATAGTTTAAAAGGAAATATAAACTATCAACTATCTCCAAGTCTTCAACTGGCGTAAACATCAGCATAGTAGTCCTCTTTGGCATAGGTATCATCAGTGGGGCCACCCTCGGTATATTCCTCTCCCTGATGGTAACCGTTATTGTAGGATCCGTCACTTACAGAATAAGATACAGGATAGTCTAGACGGGGGAAAGTCTAGGCAGTAAAAGGCTGTTAGCTTACTGAGAGCTGAGTGAGTATCAACTAACAAGGTACCAATTATCTGAAATAAACACCAGCTTATGAAAACACGAGTTAACATCTTATTATAATAATAACAATATCTTGTTCCTTTATTCAACCTCGTAAACCAACCCTTATCTTCTTGTTGCTCAAACATCGATATTAACATATTCTGACTGAACGAATAGACTCAATCGTTTAACTCTAGGGATACAACCTCATTCAGTCCACCGCTTTTAAGAGCATATGCACAGCTCACCGCATGTCATGGAATCCACGTCAGTCCATCCCCAACTTTTAAGAACAATGTATCATGTTCACTGGATTTCAGGGACACAACATTTCGAACAAGGCATATCATCTATTTCCACGACTCAATGTCATCTACCAGACATCCCAGCTCACCGCTTTTAAGAGCATATCATAGATTATCCGGTCTATCTTATGACTACATGGTCCAGCTCACCGCTTTTAAGAGCATATGCACAGCTCACCGCTTTTAAGAGCATATCATGACCAAACATCCGTCCACGTACAATTCCCAGAACTTACCAAACTTGCTTATACTCAGTACTAATAAGGACACATGACAATTTCCCAATGTGGCCTGACTACTCAGATTAAAAGAAAATGGCTATCGAACTCATACAAGATTCAACAGATTACCCACGTTATTACTTCCATCCATTTTGTATAATTATACTTAACTTTGTTGTCACATTATCCCTGTCTAACCCAAAATCGCATGATAGAAGTCCAAATCGAGAATCAAACTACTGAACCCTACTAAAATAAACAAGCAAAGGAATCCATATCCTGCCCATACCAATCGATTGGTATAAGGTCCAATCGATTGGGATAAAATAATGTCAATCGATTGAGGAAACTGTCAATCGATTAGGATAAAATAATCTCAATCGATTGCTATCATTGGAAATCGATTGTGATAAAATAATGTCAATTGATTGAAATTCTGTCAATCAATTGGGTCCAGACTGATGGCAATCGATTGGCAATTATGCCAATCGATTGGCACTTCGTCTTCACCAGCAGATTGCAAAAACAGCATATATGAACGCAAGACTCATGCATATAACACGTCTAAGCTTCATAATAACTTGAATATACATCCAATAAAGGGACCACGTGAGTTAGAAACTCACCAAGGGTGTGTTTGGGTGTGTGAGCTTTGAAAAACCAAAGTTCTCTCGCTCTTCTTGTCTACTGTGCCCAGCTCTCTCTGTCTCTTTCTCTTCTCTCTTTCTTTCTTTCTTGTTCTTCTCTTCTTCTTCTCTTTCCTTCTCTACTACCACGCAGTGTGTGTGTGAGTGTGTATATAAATATAGATATAGATATATATCTCACAAGATGTATATATCTCTCTCCCCCAAAGGTCAGAAACTGGCCCAAGGCCATAAATGAAGACATAAGTCAGTCGATTGGGACACAAGTCAATCAAGTCAATCAATTGACAACAGATATTAGAAGGCAATCGATTGGGACACAAGTCAATCAATTGGAAACAGATATTAGAAGGCAATCGATTGAGAACAATGTCAATCAATTGGTATGTTGACACGTAATCAATTTTAGTCGGTAAAATGGCAATCGATTGGGAACATGTCAATCGATTGGTATCAATAAGTGTTAATCGATTGAGATAAATGGCAATTGATTGGTAACCAAATTTCACCAAATGGAAAGAAAAGTTTATAGAATGAAATTTTATTTATTTATACTCTCCAGAAATTCAGGGTATTATAGATAGTTACCAGATCGGATATCTCGTGTGTTGTCCATATTGTTAGCCAGTTTATGTCTGCTCCCCGTTCTCCTCATTATGCCGCAGTTCTCCGCATTCTTATGTATGTCAAGGTAGATTATATCCTTCATTCCTCTGCTCACTCCTCCCTTGAGCTACATGCCTAATCCGATGCAGACTGGGTAGGAGATCCTACTGATCGCGGTTCCACTACTGATTATTGCTTTTCTTGGGCAATTCTCTCATTTCTTAGCGCAGCAAGAAGCAAACTATTGTTGCTCGATTTAATACTGAAGCTGAATATCGTGCTCTTACTGATGCTACTCAGGAACTTCTCTGGCTATGATGGTTACTTGAAGACATGGGGGTCACTCATTCTGCTGCTATAACTATCAATTGTGATAGTCAAAGTTCCATTCAAATCACCCACAATGATGTCTTTCATGAACGTACAAAACATATCGAGATCGACTGTCATTTTGTACGTTATCATCTTTCTTGTGGCACCATTCGGCTTATTTCAGTCTCTTCCACTGATCAAACAGCTGACATTTTTACCAAAACTCATCTGCCTAGACGTCTTGCAGATTTGATTTTCAAACTCAAATTGGTTTCCATTTGTAGGTAATGATTGACAACTCACAAAGTTTGACCATCACATGCCTCTAATGACTACACATGTATCAATATCGCCACCAATTTTGGGTTCCACCTATATGATCACCATGGGTCCAGTCCAAGACTATGCATGTCTATCCTACCGTAGAGGAGCCTATTCTAGCAACCTACTCTGAGGCTCACTCAAAGGAGAAGCCTACTCCAGAGCACCCATTCCGAAGCCCACCTTAGAGTAACAAACTCCGAAGCCCACTTCAGAGCACCCATTCTGAAGCCCACCTCAGGGGAACCTACTCTAAAGCCTACTCCAGAGTACCCATTCCGAAGCCCACCTCAGAGTAACCAACTCCGAAGCCCACTCCTGAGCACCCATTCTGAAGCCCACCTTAGAGGAACCTACTCTGAAACCTACTCCAGAGCAGCCATTTTGAAGCCCACCTCGGTGGAATCTACTCTAAAACCCACTCCAGAGTACCCACTTCGAAGCCCACCTCAGAGTAACCAACTCTGAAGCCTACTTCAGAATACTCGCAAGCAAAGCCCACTGCAAAGGGGCCCACCCCAAAGCAAAGTGGTCTCCATTCTCACCGACTGCTCTCTCCACTTGCTCCAATTAGATACCTCCACTACTCACTTGACACGTAGACATTATCCTCATCCTAAACCTCCGATGGTCACTAGGTGGTCATTCCCTTGAGATCCGACCATTCGCAGAGACTTGTCATTGCTTGGAATAACCATGAACATCGGTTGGAATGACCACTCACTATGGAATTGTCCACCGCTTGGAATAACCACTCGCTATGGAAATGGCGATCGCTTGGAATAACTACTCACTATGGAATTGGCCATCGCTTGGAACAACCACTTGCCATCAGACGTATCGCTTGCGAGCTTCACGTGCTGCAACAGATCTCTCCTTGATACCCCCATGAACATTATACTACACACACAAGCACACACTTACACGTGGATTCTCAACCCTTGGTCATGAAGCAATACTAAGGGTGGCCATGTCCATTGGGAACTCGATAGCTCGTGGCTCGGTGGCTAGAACCAAGGGCACCTCCCTACCTAAACACCGCCTCACAGGCAAAGCTAGGGTTAGTCCCAAAGAGAAAGAGAGACATGTGACCATCATCACTTGCCCTGTCCCTCCAGCCTCACAACCAATTAGAGAGGCCCATGACCACAAGACCAGCTGAAACCTGACTCTCACACTGCTTAGTCACTTCAACCTCACTGAGTATTCTACAAAGCAATAGCATGATCTCGAAGAACCCCAATGCATAACCTTTTACACTAGTAAAAACCATCGCTACAATACTAAATCATCACTCCAAGCGATAGTTCATCTTGCTAAACCAATAGAAAAGCCTTGAATTTCTCCTCACTTAAACCTTTGAACCTCCCTCGCTGAATCTTCTGCACCAATAGTATTCCACCCCATTCCTCTCCCTTTGACCAACCAATGGTATTGGTTCACCACCAAAGGACAACACCTCCTCTCACATATCATCCAAATCACATTTAATGACCCCTAACTACCTTTAACATATATATTTAAGTCCCAACTACCTCAAATAGACGAAATACTCCAAAGACGCCAACTCAACTACTCCCAGCTGTACCAAGAACCTCAGAAACCCTGTATATATACCAACCTTATTCAATCTCCAACAACGTAGTCCAACCCAGTTCAACTCAGTCTAACCAAGCAACACCCAAATTTGAATCTATAGTTCAGACTTTTACTCCCATCCTTAGACTCTCCAAATAAAAACCTTGGTCATCACTTGGTCACCACCAACTGCCTTTAGATCTTCCACCACATACCTTAAACCCTCCAAGACTCCATTAGACACTTTCCACATACTAACACCTCCATCTAAGACCCTTGATACTTACTGCTTTCTCTCTCTCTCTCTCCCTCTCTCTCTCTCTCTCTCTCTCTCATTTGGAGCTACCTTGGTTCTCACTCGAGCCATGTCTTATCCGACTCCCATTTCTCTATTGCATTTTTATACATTATTATTCTACTACACTTTCTGCATTATTTTATTATATTTTATCTGTTGTTCCACCTGTACTAACCTGCTTACGTGTTATACCCATTCATATATCTCACACACATCACATTAGAACCTACCACACCATACAACTACCTTGAGTTTGAGGGGGGCTGTTAGAGAATTATAGTCTAGGTTCATTTATATTTGTATATTACCCTAAACTAGGTCTACATACATTATACTTTATGGTGGTACTGCATTTTATTTTACTTTAGGAGTGTATGAGCCTATATAAAAGCCATTCCATTGTGATATTGATACATCAATACAATACAATACAATTGTATTGCATCTCCCTCTCTATTATATTTTTACTCATAACCCAACCCTCAAACGCTTTGTGCACCCTCTCTCAATACCCAAAGAACTTGATACAATCACTATAACATAGAGAAATCATAGAGATATATAAAAAAAATAAAAAAAAAAAAGAAGAAGAAGAAGATACCCATCTCTACCTCACATCCTTATCATTGTGAACAACCCTCACAGAAAACTCCAGTGATTAATATCACTCTCAACCTAGACCATGCATCCCCATGAGGGGAAACTCCCAACTTGGTACACCAAGAGCTTCCTAAAATCCTATTCTCCATCCCGTTTTTATAGAGTTTCTAACCATTCTTTGTCTAACAAGAAATTAGAGATTCATACTAAATAAAACTATATCACAAAAGAAAACCATAACACAATAGGAATATAGCCAAATCAACAATCCTAAATTAATGGGATTGTCCCACATGGGATATGATCCCAACAAATAACAAGAATAACAGAAATATCGAAGAATATATATATACTAGTACGTGCCCGTGCCCGTGGGGCACGGCTAAAAAAGGGAGAATTTCTCAAAGCCCCTAAAGTGCAATCAATTATGTAGCATATGGTACGCATAAGTAATAACAATGCAGTCACACCAAATCTATAGAGGTAATTGCTCAACATCTAGTCGCATTATTCTCAAATAATTAGTGTCTCCCAACTAAACTACACTGTTAATACAATCTGAGTTCATTCAATAATCAGAAACACAAACTATCAAAAAACAATCTACTAAACCACAATGATAATAATAAAAATAAAAATTACAATAATAGCAAAAACCAAAAAAAAAAAATAATAATAATAATAATTAAAATAACTGGCTGAATGTATATCCCTAATGACTGCTTGGGAAAAAAAAGTAGAACAAATCTAAAGGTACCATAAGTGAGGCTTTGCTAAAGTAGAACATGAAAAGAAAAATGTACTAAACCATACCATATATGAGTAAACTTCACTTACTAACAGTGCATAAGCCATTGATCTTATTGCATCAATTGTTGTAAACAAAATGTTAAATGTGTGACAGTTATACCCTTTACAGAGATACATAAAAACATTGAAGCTTAGAAACTCCAAACAACGGCCACCATGATTGAAAGAAGGGTCGAGAAAGAGAGACTACCGAGAGAAGCATCACCAAATTACATCCTGTATAGTATAAGTTTCAAAAACAAATCTGGGAAAAAAGGGGGGGGGGGGCTAAAACAAAGAAAACATACTTCTTATTTCAAGCAAGAAGCCAAATACCTGGACAGGAACAAAATTTTGGATGTTACATTTGCACTTTTAGAACAGATAGACCAAAAAGTACACCAAACCAAGCCTTATAAAGTAAAAATTAAATTTCAGAAAAGCATTACAAACAGGAGTTGTTTGGGCTGTTTTCAGCTCTATATATGGCCTGAAAAATACAAAAAAAAAACCTCAACAAAGCATGTCATGATTGGGGGCTGCTTTAAGCTCTAATTGGGAGGTAAAAATGAAACAAAGTAGGGGCTATTTAGACCTCTATTTAGGGGCTAACATATTCAGCAAAGGAGAAGATAATGGGGACACATCAAATAGACAGCAATACAACAGCAAGGTTAGAAAACTTAAACAGTTTTAGGAAGATATCCCCATAGAAGCAAAGTATATGATAAGGCATAATTTGTATACCTTTGTTGAATTTACCAAGACACTTCATTAGGTTTCACATCATTATAATAACTCAAGCAAGCAAAATATAATTCGTATACCTTTGGTAAATTTCTCATCAAGACTGAATTTGGCTTTACATCCATGAATTGCTCATCCGTAACGACCACTTGCAAAACAAAAAAAAATTTGGAGAGATAGGTCTATTTGATTTTTAAAGTGTATGTAGGGTGTATCTGTGGGATGATAGTGAATAGAGGTGTGAGTTTACTGTGAGATTCAAAATGAATCAAAAAGAGAGATTCGAGATTGTTGGGAGTTTGAATGGTTTGCATGAGCAGAGGGAAAGAATTGTGAGTGTATTCATATAGATTATATAGATTACTTATCAGTAACTCAAAAAATTGAAACTTCGAAACAGATGACTAACCTTTTTCCTTATTCTTTCATTACTTTTGAAACAAATTCATATGCCCAAACCTGGAAAGAAAGAAAAAAGAAACACAAAAGAAAAGAGATAACAATCAATAAAATCATAAAAATAGGTAATCTCAAACCTAGAAATTGCATTATAGTTTTCAAAGAATTGCATCAATCGTAAATAATCCCCAAGTTTTATACATACACTGGAATTCTCGAAGAAAATGACATTTATTAGTTAGATACAAATATAGTGGAGACACTTTGGGATACATGATGCATGTTATTTAAAAGCTTGAATGCTCTTTTGCACCTTCTTCTTTTTCCGATAAGCATGTTCTTTTCCTTGATTCAGGTTTGTAGCTGTCCACATTATACCCATCTTAGAAAACACAGATTCACCTGAATAAAAAACATATATATTACGAAAGTTTCTCCTTTACGGTCATGGCTTTGATTTTATACGAATCAGCTCAGAAACTAAGCTATATTAAACAAAACAGGTTAACAGCACAAAACAAACCTACAATATCAAGTCCCACCCCAGATGGGTCAATTTTAAACTGTGACTGATTACCTGGACAGAAATGAAAAAAATAAAAATAAAATAGCCTTTTCCTTGATTCTATAAAATAAAATAACTGTATCAAGTCCCACTCCAGGCTGTGTCCAATTTCCAAGTTTTAAAGATCAGTGCACTCAACAAATAGGCAATAAAGTAGGGGCATGTTTCAAAATAAAGGAGCCCTAAGGAGGATGCAGAGACTCTTTCAAAGAAGGCAATGTTAAGTAGAAATCAGAAGCAGCATTAACAAAAACCAATGTTAATTGATTCTTGGGAGGTTGAAGCAACGTTACCTTATCTAGACGGTGAGATCTCACCTCCAAAAGATTCGTTTGTGAGGATGATCACCATTACCTTCGCACTTCCCTGCCTTTAAGTTATAGAGCTCCGTTTGGTAGCTGAAAATAAATAAACATTCATTTTGTAAACCAATTTTTCACTCTTGAAACCAAAAGTAATGTGAATAGCGAACAACTTACCAATCACAAACTAATAGTATATTAATGATAGAGAATAAACAAAATAAACAATGATCTTCAGCAACCATAACCAAGGAAGACATAACAAAGGAAGTGAAAAGATCAAGAAAACCAATGACCAAGCAAACCATTGATACTGAATTTTTAAGGTCCCGTAGTTAAGTTTCAACAAAGAAAATGTTGTCATTGAGTGTCTGGGTTTCGAAACAAAATGAAAATGGTCCGAGACTCAGATCAATCATCAACATGACCACCAACAAAGCTGCTCCATACGCAATTTCCTCTGAACTTGGATGTCTACGACATACAAACTGGAGCTTTATAAAAAAAATTAAATGTATTCTAGCTATGAAAGAAATCAGATTTTGTAAAACCTTACATTTGATGTGAATGCGTGTACCAAAGGAAGAAAAAAAAACATTAGTTGATGTAAATAACATTAACAAAATACATTCTCTGGTCCAATTTCGCTTACGTTTATATACAATAACTCATGCCTCTGGGGGCACGGACCCAAAAAACTAAAATAGTTTCTTCACACCATATGAACTTACACAAAAAACATTATATATGATAAACATGGTCATACAGTGTAGATTAATTACATAGAAACATTCCATATACACAAAACAACATTAACACTCCCTCCACAGTGTATTCAATTTTTTGGCAAATTGTGAATTTTCGTCATCAATTTGGAGAATGTGTAAGTATCGATGTCAATGTACTTCGGCCAGTGCAGTGAGTGCACACGAATCTGAAAATAAACAATAATTATATTCACTTGTGAATCTTGAAGATGATAAATTAGAAGCAATATTTATTTATTATTTAGCATTACCTTGTTGGGGCGAGCATTTATGTTGTCAAATTCTCTTGCCACATCTTGCCAATTCCATGATACATTTTTCCACCAATTCTGAAAAAGTATTTATTGAAGGTCAAAATTCTCAAAAAAATTATATTGAGAATACTAAGTCATTATCCTGCCATATTTTTGCTACCTTTATTTATTTATTTATTTGTGTATACATTGACATTTACCTGTAAGTCATTATATAAGGACCTCGGGATAAACAATGTTTGTCGGTGAATCCATATTCCCATCAGTCAGAACACTTATACGATCAAAGGATGTACATCTGAATAAAGCGACATATATTTGTCCATGACTAAATACAGGGGTCCACAAATCAATCCCAACAAAGTTCACTGATTGACCTTGAGATTTATTAATTGACATTGCGTATGCCAAGCGGACTGGAAATTGACGCCTCGTCATAGTAAAAGGTGATTCAGTTGATGAAGGAGCCAATGAGATCCTGGGAATAAAGGCTAAGTTTCCAGCTTTATCACCAGTCAAAATCAACCCTTCAATTACACGCGAAGCGGTTCTGACAACCATCAATCGTGTGCCATTGCAAAGTCCATCTGTTGGTGCAATATTTCTTAGCAACATGATAGGACAACCCACTTTCAATTAGAGGTTGAATGGGGGTAAACCAGGAGGGTCCAATGAGTTAAGATATTCATTAGGATACCGGTTAGTAATAGACCGATCACTACCATCATCGTCAGACAATGTATTCGCAGCCAAATAGGTGCATGCCTCGCCAGGGAATTTTTGTAATGCAACATTATTAATAGCGTTGACATCCACATTTCGCGTGGACAGAATTGTCCGCTCGGTGAGATACGTAGGGGTGACCATCTCTTCCACACCCAGTCCGGGATAAACTGTGCATAATAACTCTTCAATGTTATGACACTTCAGTACTGTAGAAGGGAGTTTTATAACTTCTTGCGGTTTGCTCCCTACCTAGATATGAATAAAAATAAATAAAGACCAAAGAAAAATGTAATAAAAGTACGCAATTAGGAATGGTAGAAGAATTAATCCCTCCATCAAAAATCTTGCAAAATGAACATTGCTTGGGGTTGTATTGTTTAACCGCATATTGTCATCCAAAGTCAAAATGTTTACATTGTTCCACAAAGAAGAGCATCTCAAAGAAGCACCCACAATTTGTTCACGCCCTCCTTTGGGCATAACTGGCAAGACTTGTTGAAAATCTCCACCAAGAACGACAGTTACACCCCCGAATGGCTTGTTTACATCACAAATGTCCCGAAGTGTACGATCCATAGCCTCAACGCAATTTCTATGTTGCATTGGGACCTCATCCCATATGATTAACTTTGTTTCCCTGACCAACTCTGCTTGCATTGACTGCTTACTAACATATAGAATTTTCGTGTACGTCGAACGGAATGGAAAATGTAGAGTGTGCAGTTCTGCCCCCCACCAACAATAACGAAGCAACTCCTGATGATGCAACTGTAATAACAGTATGTCCAAGCCTACGGATGTAAAGTGCAATGGTATTATAAGTGAAAGTTTTTCCTATTCCAGCGCCCCCACTAATGAAAAATGCAGTCCCTGTATTTTCTATGACTGTAGAAGTGATTACATCAAAGGCGTGGCGTTATCTGACATTTAGGCAATCAATTCTAGTGTGTACATCTTCTGCTTGAGCATCGAGTTGAACTTTTCTATGCTCACACAATAGTCTATTACCGACTGTGTTACTCCAATTCCCACTTGGTTCCGACATTGGAGGGTAATTGGGCAAACTCTTTCCAGATTGTTGAAGAATTTGATTGAGAAGATACAGGCCATAATCCTCTATAATAAACGCATTTGGGTTTGGATTTGCATACACTGTACGAATCTTGTGATGAAGATCGTCGCATATATCCGAAGAGAATCGTTTCCACAACTCATATGGGTGCAACGGGGAGCATTCTGTGAGAATTATACTGAACAATCTTCTCAATTGGTGCCCAGTCTTCATAATTACAGCTTCTTGAAGACACTGTATCCATTCAGCATCATCTTCCAACAGTCCTAATGCTACACATGCTGATTTAAAAGTCGGATGTGTGACATTATTTACTGTGCGCAGATGTTCAAATGATGTTGGTCCTCTGACATGTGTCAATAGTAAGCGTAAATAGAATCTCTCACCTGAATTTGGATTGGCAAAGTAAATTCTACCAATAGCATAACCCTTTTTTCTCGGTGTCCATACACAAGTAGTGCCATTCCAAAAAAAAGTTTGGAAATCTTGGTAAGTGTAGATTCGGGCGCTCTCATTGGCTGCACAATAGTTAAAGAACCCAATTAAGGGCGACGTTTGTTGCACAGCTCTAGATGCTATTCTGTCAAATGTCTCATTAGGATCAAAAACTATCTTGTGCATTCCAGGCAAGTGAAGGGGCAATCGAACAACCGTTGGGAACTCTTCATGCGTACTATGACCTAACAATCGCCAAGCAGCTTCAACTGGTCCGATATACCTCGTATCAAGATATTGTTGGATCTCATCTGTTCCTCCCAAAACCATCGTTGTGCGATCATGACCTTTGTAAATGTATTTGTGAATATACTTTACACACCTCATCCCAGCACAAACTTCAACATTAATATGGCAGTTAAACTTTCTAGAAATATGGGGATTGTATGGCACGACATCTCTATTATCAACTGTATGCTTCCTTACCACAGAGGATTGGCCTTGATTTCGTCGTCGATAGATAGGGTATCCATGTTCATCCATAGTTGTTGTTTCCACAAATTCTTTAGGATATCGTTTTGTACACTTTCCATTCTCCATACATGGAGCTTTTAAATTGCGAGCGCCGCACGGACCATGTCTCATGCACTTCATGACAGTATGAAAAAGATGTGGATCTTCAACTGGATTTGGAATGTCCGCACATACTAAATTGTCAACCTGTGCACACGTCCTAATTTTATCGAGTCCATTCAAAAATAGCAGAGCGTGCATATGTAGAAGCCCACGCTTTTGGTATTCAATTGTGTAAACATGTGCAACCTTCTTACCAAACACTATATTTTTGCTTATTTCCTTCATCAGACATTTTTGTTTAAGCTCAAAAATGCGCGCAATTAGATCATGACGATCTATGGAGGTTTGATGCGGTAACAAAGCAGCTGTAATTTTGGGCCAATTTGGATTTGCAGTCATTGTTAAAAAAATATCTGGGTGATGATTGTACCGTGTGATAGCCATTGAATCCTAAAATATTTCAAACATATGCCTTGGACTTCCATGGAATGAAGAGGGCAAAATCATCCGCCGACCAACTTGGTCAGGTCTCAAACCATCACTTTCAACTATAATATCAGTTAAATCCTTGTAAAGTTCTGAGCAAATTTTTTCCTGATTCAACTTATAGTATGTCAATCGATTTTTCTCAGTCGATGCCCAAGCATCTACCATAAACTCTTGGAATAACTTCCCAGCTTTAAGAATCGTTGAATACTCTGTTTGGCGTTGAAACATTCGATAACAATAGTATTGCATCTGAGTTAGACGATCATTTGAAGGCCGTTGATGAGGAACGTCCCACTGTTTCAAACCAGGTTCCCATCCAAGCTCACCATAAGGGAGCAACAAAACATAATGCAACGGAAAATAAGCTGGGTGGCACTCATTGATTCGCATCAAACTGTTGTTTCCTTTAAGATGCAAAATTATATCTCTCATCCCACTAATCTCATTCCCATTCCTTGGCAGTATAACTACAATCTCACTTGCCGTTGGTAGGTTATATAACCGTTGATCATCAGCTTTTGAATTATAACGCAGACATACAGGCAAATCATTTCCTACAGGTTCTGCTTCAATTAGAAGTTCGTAAGCTTGGCGATATTTACTTGGGAATGGATTGTATTGTTGCAAAGTTTCACGAATGGATTTGAGAACATCCATTATTAACTGCGGGTTTCTACGATGACGTTCTCGTATAGCAGAGTCAGGGTCATAAATATACAGTTGAGCGTAACATGCATCTTTACTGGGTTGCAGAATCAAAGATCCCGTTCTATGACGCAATTCCCCATGAATGCTGAAACATCTCGGTCCATTTCCCGGGATAACTCTTTCATCTAATTTAGCACCGAGACTCGTAAATGCATTACATGCATTGTATTCTCTAGTATAACTTCGAAATGATATTGAATTTGCATCATTCCCATCATACAGAGCTTGTAAAAGTGGAGGAGGGGTATTAAGTAAGGGTAGCCTAACTTTTCATTGTAAACAACAAGTTCCAAAACGGGGCCTGTTTGGAGATGAAGAAGTCAATTTCTCGTCCATCCAATGCAGGGCTGAACAATTAGGACATTCTACATCCATGTTGCCGAGAAGGTGGTGAGGTGAATCTATGTTCTCTGGATAAGCAACTGCAACATCCTCTAATTCAACATCCTCTAATTCTACATCGGGGGCATTTTATTGTATAGAACTTGGCCTATATTTATCAAAGTAAAATTACGCGAGTAAAAAGAATATTGGTAAAGGTTCAATTAAGAATATTGATTAAGAATAAAGAGGGGTTCAATTAAGAATATTGATTCACCTATTCATTGGTTGAGCGGAGGGTTCATCGATAGTTCATGATTCTGACGATGTCTCTGTTAAAAGTTCATTGTAATGCCATGGTGGAAACGGCAAGAATTGTATGATAGGAAAATTTGAAGGTGATTCAGTGGATGTTGGGATCTCTGCTAGTTCTGTGTAAAGATTTCGCGGCGTTGGCATGGAATGTAGAAAGAAATCACTCGAATCTGGTGTAGGTGGAACCAACCAGGGGCGTGACACCACTAAGCGTTTTGATGTACATGTTTCATCTTCCAAACATGCCCGATGACGACGATGCACTCTTGGTGTCAAACCAGGCGAGTGTTAAGATTGGATTGATTTTTCTCTTTCTCGTCGATTCCGTTGGGACAAACCTCTCTTTGATAAAGACGGCGTAATATTACATAAGGGAGCCTAATAGGTACAAATGATACACGCATGATGCAAAGATTAGATTGACTACACAATACAACATGATACATCGTACTTAGAGGTTAGACTTACATTTTCTTTTCCCTTTGTATGACTTGAGGTTGTTACTTTCTTGTTTCCCTTAGTTGAGAAGTTTGCTCTATCCTGTTACAAAGATTGAAATTTTACACCAAATGTCCATTTAAGTGATTGTTGCACATTAACTTGAGACATAGTTAAATACCATATTAACTGGAGATAGATCTTCTTGGTCTTGAATGATGATCCCCTTATTTCTTTCTCTCATTACGTTGCCCTGTTTTAAACATCCATCAAACTGTAAGATTAATAGAATTTATTATTTAACAATTTGTAAGAGTTTTTATTTATTTTGAAAGGGAAGACTTACATTTTCTTTCCGCTTTCCATGACTTGAGCATGTCAATTTTCCCTTTCCTTTAGCGACGTATTTTGCTTTATCAAATTCCTTAATAAAAATTTGCATAAGCAGTTTCCTTTATCTCATGAATTATAAGTTCTCTATTAAAAATATTTATGTGAGAGAATATTTACCTGAGAAAGGTGTTCTCTATTAAAAGTTCGCTCGTCTCGAACGACGACACCCACATTTTTTTTCTCTCAATAACTTGACCTATATTTTTACAAAAAAAATAGTTGATATGCAAAGTTAAATAAATTTTAGTAAATAAAACTAAAATGATATACGTACTGTTGTTTCCAAGTCTGTATCAAGCTATATGTTAGAAGTGACAAAATGTTAATAACGATAGTTAAACGAAGAAGTAACACAACATCTTAAGCTGTAGAACAAATTTCATAAAGTTATAATTAAAATAATAAACATTCTTACGTGAGCGTAGATGGTTAAATTGTCCATATTCAGGGTACCTGACAATAAGAAAAAAAGTACATAAAAACATTATTTATGCAAGAAACCAGGTTGTGGGCTATGTTTGGCCAATAAATAAACAACAAACTTAGTACTGAGCAAAAGATGCTTTCAACCAAAGGAATGAAAGCAAAAGATGATTGGAAGTAGCTGAAAGACTACCAATCAGTAGCCAATTCAACTTGTGCATTGAACCAATAAAAAAAAGATGAGATTCAAGAAAAACCAACCTTGAACTATTGACCGTGAGAAGAAAATGACCGCGAACTGGCTCCCACAAAGATGAAATGAGACTAAAAAAAAATTTAACAAATCCATTGCATTTTACAAATCCATTGCATATTAAACCATTAAATTTAAGATCATTTATATGTTGAAGTGGACTATAATCAAATCATAAAAGGGCCAAGAATAAAACACACACTTTAAAATAAAAAAATAAAAAAAGAAACGTTAGAACGGAAACCTGAAAATCAAAACTAAGAACCAATTTTCCAAATGAACTAGCAAATTATGCTGAAATGTTAGAACGTCAACCTGCAAATGAAGCTGAAAATATGAAATACAAAAAGAAAGAGGAAAAGGAAAATGAAAAAAGAAAAAGAAAAGTATAATGCAAAAGGGCATTGAACAACACACTAAAAAAATTAAAAAATAAATAAACATTATAACGTAAACCTGACCAGCAAATTAAGCTAAATATGAAATACAAAAAGAAAGAGGAAAAGGAAAATGGAAAAGGCAAAGGAAAAAAGAAAACTAAAATGCAAAAGAGGGTCAAGAAATAAAGAATTTAAGAAAACAAAAAAACCATAAATAAAAGCATAATGCCTTGAACCCGTTTTTGTAAAAAAAATAAAGAGAGTTTTTTAAAAGTTATGAAGAAATCGAAAGAAGTGTGTTAATTGCCATAAAATGCCATATTAGCCCTACGAAACAGTAATGAACAATTGACAAAGGTGGTGTATAATGACAATGATTCTTTATGGAGAAGTCCATGAAAGCTTTTGAAAAAATTAAACTCGAAAAGGCACATAAACTTACATAAGCACATAAACTTGCTTGCCCCCTACTTATTCTTCAGTCGGGGCTAGGGTGTGCATGTGTGTGAGGGTGTGTGTGTGAATGGGTTGTGTGCGTCTTGTACGCATTAGGGAGTGTTTCTTTAATGTGAGCTTTGGCTCCCCAGTGCCGTCGCAACCCTATTTTGGGGGTGTGTGTGTTACTGATAATTCAAAACCCATACAAAATCTCCTCCAAAAGGGGCCCAAGCACAAATTAATGAGGGATAGAGACAATGATAAAAATTCTACAGATTAAGCTTCAAACCAAAGACGACTGGGGTAGCATTATACCAAAAAAATGGTAGATACCAACTGAGAAAAAAGAATACAAAAAAAATGCTACTCATGATTCACAAAAAAATGGTAGATACCAATTAGCTAGGATTCACTAAAAAATGCTAGATACCAAATGGTTTGAGTAAGATTTGGATACACCCAACAACAATGATTACACCAAACATAGGGCTAATTGAAACCCTAAACTGATTAACATACCTCCCAATCTGCAACAAATGAACCTAGCTCCCAAATCTGCAACAAATGAACTAATCAGCTAAAGAGAGAGAGAGAGACAGAGAGAGACAGTCGATAGGGGTTCCGGTCGGTAGTGGCGATAGAGGGAAACAGAGAGAGAGAGAGAGAGAGAGAGAGAGGGAGAGAGGGTAGGAAGAGGAAAAGACCAGGGGTTTTTGGTGTGATAACAGGAATTCAAAAATCAAATGAGTTTTGGGAGTGATGCGTAATTGAGTGAGTTTGGGAGAGAGTGTATTATGGGAGAGGGAGTGTTTGTGTGAGTGAGTTTGGGAGGGGATGAAGATCAAAAGAAGTAAGCCACGCTTAATTTGAGTGTTACAGGTTATAATTCAAAACCCACACAAAAACTCCTCCAAAAGGGCACCTTCCTACTGTGAAGGAAGAAGGAACTTATGCCAAATTAGTAACGTATTCAAATGCTTAGCACAAATTAGAGAGGGACAAAGACAATGATTAAAATTCTACAAATTAAGCTTCAAATCCTCAAAGAAGAGAAAAGAAAAGAGATTGATGAAGTTGGACAACTTCACGGTGTGGAAAGGCCACTGGGGTAGCATTCATAGGAAATAAAAAACAAGGGTGAATTAAGCACAACAAATTAGAACATTAACATCAACCATCAAGCTATCCAAGAAAAAACCAATCATGAAGAACACTGTGTTGCTATTCATAGCTATTCGTAGCTTTTTTTTACTGTTAAGGCTTACCAAAAGATAACAATGTCATTTCTTGAAAAAGGAGATATTGCCCCCTGAAAGATAAAAGATAAAAAGACAATTTAGACCGAAAGAAGCCTTTCCACAATTTAGACCAAATAAGAAAAGACAGATTAATGCACAAACAAAAAATAAAGGAGACCAAGAAGGAGGATGTTCAAAAGTTTGGTTACAAAATAATTGGGGGTGAAACTTTTGGAACCACAAAATAAAAAAGGTGGAAGAAAGGAAATTCTTTACAAAATAATCAGTGAGAGTGAGAGAGAGAGAGAGGGAGAGCGGTAAGAAGGAGGACAGAGAGAGTGACAGAGAGGGGACTAACCCAATCGGCGGCGATTGAGGTGGAGAGTGAGGGAAAGAAGGTTTAGACAAGGAGAGTGAGAGAGTTCAAATTTCAAATGTGAGTATGAGAGAGAGAGTGCGTCTGAGTGGGTAAAAGTGTGGGAGAAATAAAAAATCCTAGCGTGTGTTTATGGGAGAGTGAAGGGTTGTGTGAGTGAGTCACTTGAAAGATTGTAATTGAACAGCCCAATAATTGAAGATGAGTAAAAAAGCAAAAGATGAGTTTGTGCAATTTCCAAGAGAAGTATAGATGAGTACAAAATAAAAAGACTTTAATTGAACAGCCCAATAATTTACAAAATAATTGAAAGACAATAAAGTTTTCAAAAACTTGAGATTTTAAAAGTCAATCTTAAAGTATCACATTAACTGTCAGCATGTAAACTACTTCTAAATCACGGACTGTCAGCATATTAAGTGGCTTAATGGAGTGGTTAAGGATCTCTCTCTCTCTCTCTCTCTCTCTCTCTCTCTCTCTCTCTCTCTCTCTCACACACACACACACACACACACACACACACACTCTGTGTGTGACAACAAACGGATGACTTATTGGGCCATGAACTCTCTCTATCTGAAACCTGTCAAAGACCATGAACAAAAAGAAGCATGAAGACATGAAAGATTCATCAATGGTATGTGCAGATTTTCCAAAAAAAAAAGATAGTTGATTACTCGTACTGATTCTGATGTCCTGTACATGCATACATGCATAGCCAGATTTCCCAAAAAAAAAAATGGTTTATTAAATTAACAACATCTAACTCATGTCAATAAAAAAAAAAATTAAAAAGTGAAAAAAAAAAGAGAGGAAAATGTATAAACCTGATAAGATTCACCACTTGCAAAACATATAAATCTGCAAATCAAATACTAATAACCCCTCAAAAAGTTCAATGTTGGTTTAACTGTGAAGAGTTCCAAGGGGGAAAAGGAGAAAAAGTAAGATTAGACAGACCTTGGGAATAAAAATGGTTGCTTCTACTGAAGTCGGTGTGAGCCGTGAGGAATCAACATATCTGCAAAAGCAACACCAAGCTCAAATTTACGGGGGTAGACTAAATGTTCAAGCGATTTAATTTCTATATAATAACATTAGCAAACAAACCTAACAGGTAGGTAACCCCCAATTCAGTGAACAAACCCTAAATGATATCATGAGATCATACAAAACTTTGAACTGAGATCATACAATACATACCTCTAAATCAGAGAGAGAGAGAGAGAGAGTAAGGCTCCATAGAGAGAGTGAGGCTCCGGCCGGCGGTAGCGAGAGAGAGAGAGAGAGAGAGAGAGAGAGAGAGAGAGAGAGAGAGACGGTGGTGGAGACTCGATCGATCGAGAGAGAGAGAGAGAGAGAGAGAGAGAGAGAAAGGGAAGGAAGAGGGAAAGACGGAGATATAAATGTTCCAACAGTACTAAGTCAAAGAACCAAGCAAAGCCTAAGCAAACAACATGAGTGGTTTAGGTGACCACAAAATCAACAATAATGTAAGTTTGTAAAGCTTAGGTGAAAACCAACTGAAAACAGAGCATTAGGAGTGGTGAGTTTACTTACTAACCATTGGATGGAATGATAGATTGGTATAAGTTCTTAAAGTGGAATGTCCTGTCCCAAGTATAAGCTTTCTGTTTTACCCAAAAAAAAAATGTCAAAGAAAACCCCAAATGTGTCAAGGAAGAGCAGTCACCAATTTGAATGTACTATATGGGATAAGAGGCAGCAAAAAGATGGTAGTAGTAGTAATAGATTAAACAAATGGAGATGGGTTTAAAATAAAAGGTACAAAAAATAAAATTAAAAAATGTACATAGAGAGAAGGCCTTTGAGCTCTCCTATGGCAGGTGAAAAAACACAAAGGTCAAAGTTCGAATCAAACCCACATGTGTGTGTGTGTGTGTGTGTGTATGTGAAGGGAAAATAAGGCATGTAAAATAAGGCATGTAAGGGATGTGAATGAAATAATGGCCAACAGAAGAGATATAGTGTAATAAGAGGCCCAATTTTTTTTTTAAGGAAAAGGAAAATTTAAAAATAAAGAATAAAAGAAATAAAAAAAAAATGGTCCAAGCCCTCAAGGCAAGAGATTATACATGCATTCAGTGAATGATAATACATAAAAAAAAATGCACATGCAACATTCTTACTCCCTATTGGAAAATATCCATGAACATTGTGACAAAAAAAAACGGACATGAACAACCCTTACAAACCAAAATGACAATATCTTCGAAAATATCATAGTCATAAGCAAACTTTAAAGCAATGCCATTTTAAGGCCACTAATGAAGCATATTGTTCCATAAGCAAAATTTGACATCCAAAAAAAATGGGTTGAAAAGAAGCATTGTAGGCAGCTGAAGAAGCATTGTAGTTTCTGGATACTCCTTTACTATAGAGCCGATTTGGGAATAAGAGATTTTAAAAAAAAAATTGTCCGTAGCAATAATAATAATAAGGAACATTCCACTTTGCTGCTTTTGAATTAATCTCTTTTGTCAATGGGTTGAAAAGAATTTGATATCAGTATCAGGCTTACAACACTACAATGCAAAAGTGAGGCTTACAACACTACAATGCTTTTCAGCAAACTAACAGTAATGGCCAAAAAAGTTAGCAAAAACTTAAAGTGAACTTAAAAAAAATGTCAAAGAAAACCCCAAATGTGTCAAGGAAGAGCAGTCACCAATTTCAATGTACTATATGGGATAAGAGGCAGCAAAAAGATGGTAGTAGTAGTAATAGATTAAACAAATGGAGATGGGTCTAAAATAAAAGGTACAAAAAATAAAATAAAAAAATGTACATAGAGAGAAGGCCTTTGAGCTCTCCTATGGCAGGTGAAAAAACACAAAGGTCAAAGTTCGAATCAAACCCACATGTGTGTGTGTGTATATGTGTAGGGAAAATAAGGCATGTAAAATAAGGCATGTAAGGGATGTGAATGAAATGATGGCCAACAAAAGAGATATAGTGTATTAAGAGGCCTCTTTTTTTTTAAGGAAGAAAAGGAAAATTTAAAAATAAAAAATGGTCCAAGCCCTCAAGGCAAGATATTATACATGCATTCAGTGAATGATAATACATTAAAAATGCACAAATGCAACATTCATACTCCCTATTGGAAAATATCCATGAACATTGTGACAAAAAAAAACGGACATAAACAACCCTTACAAACCAAAATGACAATATCTTCGAAAATATCATAGTCATAAGCAAACTTTAAAACAATGCCATTTTAAGGCCACTGAAGAAGCATTGTAGGCATCTCTTTTGCTGCTTTCTCATTTCAACCCAATAATAAGGAACATTCCACCTTTTGACTTACAACACTACAAAGCTTTTTAGCAAACTAATAGTAAGTACATGGAAAGGTTCGAGGAAAGCTACAATGCCTTTCTTGTTTATCATAAATAACTGGAGAACAGTTTTGGTCCAGTAAAGCCAACATAAAGCCCTGTCAAATTAAGCACAGATTATTACTGAACTTTTAACACTAAGAAAACACTAAGAAAAACACTCATCTTTCTTTTGTTAATAATAAAAAAAAATAAATAAATAAAAAAGGTCCGAGGAAAATGGGAAGTGAAACAAAATACTCCAAGGGATTCAATACAGACAACATGAATATATTTTGAAGATGGGGTTATAGTTTAGTACCAAGTGCTGAAAGCCTCCAAAGGGTTATGAGATGGCGATCCAATCAGAAGAAATGGTGCTACCTGAACCAAAAAAGAGATTTCTTATGTTTATGAAATTTATGAAACTAATGGAAAAAATTTAAACATATGAAAAAATGGACTATGTTTCTCTCAAGGAAACACCCAAAAACAAAAGCCCCAGTTGAGATATCAATGAGAAAATGCTGCAAAACAGAGTGAACCAAAACCAAAACCAAATCAGAAACCAACTCACTAAATGGGTTTCTTTTAAAGGAAAAGGGAGCTCCCTAAGCTAGAACCAAAATGCCCAAAATGGGTCCTCTCACACTAAAAAATTGAAAATCAATTCCCAGCCCTAAAAAAAAATTGAAAACCAATTCCCAACCCACAAAATGCCCAAAATGATAAATAATAGAGAATTATATTATGCTGCCAGTGCTTATATCAGAAATTTTTTTTTTTTAAAAAGAAAAATAATAGAGAAATAATGTGTTCTTAATTTTCTTTTCCTTCTCTAAATTTAAAAACCAAACACAGCATAAATTTCTCAAAAGAAATCAAGATGCTCTCTTGATAATATAGCATCTTCGTCAAAGAAACATGTTTTTGGCATTTAAAACCATGATGTATATTGAATCCCTTGAGTCAGTTTCTTTTCCTCTTTTTTAGAGTTATTATATCAGAATTTTTTTTATATTTAAAAAGAAAAAAAATAGAGAAATAATTTTTTCTTAATTTTCTTTTCCTTCTCTAAATTTAAAAACCAAACACAGCATAAATTTCTCAAAAGAAATCAAGATGCTCTCTTGATAATATGCATCTTCGTCAAAGAAACATGTTTTTGGCATTTAAAACCATGATGTATATTGAATCCCTTGAGTCAGTTTCTTTTCCTCTTTTTTGGAGTTATTATATCAGAATTTTTTTATATTTAAAAAGGAAAATAATAGAGAAATATTTTTTTCTTAATTTTCTTTTCCTTCTCTAAATTTAAAAACCAAACATAGCATAAATTTCTCAAAAGAAATCAAGATGCTCTCTTGATAATATAGCATCTTCGTCAAAGAAACATGTTTTTGGCATTTAAAACCATGATGTATATTGAATCCCTTGAGTCAGTTTCTTTTCCTCTTTTTTAGAGTTATTATATCAGAATTTTTTTTTATATTTAAAAAGGAAAATAATAGAGAAATAATTTTTTCTTAATTTTCTTTTCCTTCTCTAAATTTAAAAACCAAACACAGCATAAATTTCTCAAAAGAAATCAAGATGCTCTCTTGATAATATAGCATCTTCGTCAAAGAAACATGTTTTTGGCATTTAAAACCATGATGTATGTTGAATCCCTTGAGTTAGTTTCTTTTCCTCTTTTTTAGAGTTATTATATCAGAATTTCTTTTATATTTAAAAAGGAAAATAATAGAGAAATAATTTTTTCTTAATTTTCTTTTCCTTCTCTAAATTTAAAAACCAAACACAGCATAAATTTCTCAAAAGAAATCAAGATGCTCTCTTGATAATATAGCATCTTCGTCAAAGAAACATGTTTTTGGCATTTAAAACCATGATGTATATTGAATCCCTTGAGTCAGTTTCTTTTCCTCTTTTTTTAGAGTTATTATATCAGAATTTTTTTTATATTTAAAAAGGAAAATAATAGAGAAATAATTTTTTCTTAATTTTCTTTTCCTCCTCTAAATTTAAAAATCAAACACAGCATAAATTTCTCAAAAGAAATCAAGATGCTCTCTTGATAATATAGCATCTTCGTCAAAGAAACATGTTTTTAGCATTTAATACCATGATGTATATTGAATCCCTTGAGTCAGTTTCTTTTCCTCTTTTTTAGAGTTATTACATCATAATTTTCTTTATATTTAAAAAGGAAAATAATAGAAAAATAATTTTTTCTTAATTTTCTTTTCCTTCTATAAATTTAAAAACCAAACACAGCATAAATTTCTTAAAAGAAATCAAGATGCTCTCTTGATAATATAGCATCTTCGTCAAAAAAAAAACATGTTTTTAGCATTTAAAACCATGTTGTATATAGGATCTGTAAATTTTGAAAATGTTACATCACTAAAGCACACACAGATATGTGTGTACTTGTGTGTTTTATCTTTGTAGACTTGTAGTCAATTGCATTGCTGGTTCGTGATTCACACGCATGACCATCAGAAGTCACTAGAAATTAAAAATACATATATCATGATGGTTCATATGAAAGACTTAAGACTAATAAGTCACTAAAGCTTGTTATGTGGAATTGAATACAACTTTTGCTAGTCTTTTTTTTTTTTTTTTTGGTAGTTGAGGGTGTCCGGGTCAGCTTGTGCGCACTTCAACTAATCTCCCGAGGCCTGGAGGTGCCGGGTGAATACTCCAGTGGCCACGCTCCCCATGACTCGAACACTAAACTTCTTGGATAATACACCCAAGAAGCTTACCACTCGACCACAAGGGACTTGGTTAACTTTTACTAGTCATAATTCATTAAAACAAAACGCGTAAAACAGCAGTCTCTACGTACGTATGACCCATTAACTCAGAAGTGACCTTATTGCAACTTCTTGACTTCAATTTTACTTTTCCATTACTCATTTCTATTAGCTCTAATACAAAAATACATAAATAAAATAAAGGTTTAAATACAAAATATACCATTAAAGTCTTGGTTTCGGTATCTGTAGTTTCAATTTGATATTTGGAGTTTTTTTTTAAATAAAAAGAAGCAGGATGGTCCAAATGTCCAATTTTATGAGAAAGTTTTGTAGAATTTACTCAAATATTATGTATTGTCATGCTTTTTAGGAGCAAAAATATGGGACATCACTAATTTTCTCACCTGTTTATCAGCATAATTGTGCACAATACTGGGCTAATTACTTCAAATTTTTTTTTTTCATAGAATATGACATTTGGATTATATTACTTCTATTTAAAAATTTTAAGGACTAAATTAATACAATTAAAATTACGATGACTAAAATGAGATAGAGACCAAACTTTAACAATATATAAAAGAAAAATTAAAAATATATCTTCACGTGTATAATTTATTTTTATTAGGATTTTTTTTATACTTACTTGGATCCGGACTGGATACACACACACATACCCAATCTCAAAGCCCCACACTAGCCCATTAGCAAAGTTCAACAATGGTCATTCATTCTGACAGAAGAAAAACTGGCGGCAAGCAATTAGAATCCCCTATGGAGATTCGAATCCTCTCTCTCTCCACTGAAAAGAGAGAAATTATACTAATTGAACTACATACAATCCACTTGACTCTTTACGTGTATAATACATAGGGGTGCTCACGGGTCTGGTGAGTCGGGTTTGGGCCTCACCCGATCATCCACCCGTGAGCTACTCGGGTTGCGTCCCCTCCACCCGACATCCACTCACATAGTCGGGTGAAACCGACCCCTCGGGTTCGGGTGGATTCGGGTGAGTTCGGGTGAAAACCGATTTCATCACAGAAAGGGGAAAAATAAGAAGATACATCTGCAAATTGATTTTTGCTATACAACAACTTAGCAAAAGAGTAAAACCAAACTCTTAGTGATAGATCAACCAAATTGATTTTTGCTATATAGGAACCAATTTTTGTAAACCAAATTGATGCTAAAATCAACCGAACAACTCAAATCAACAAGGGCAAAAAAGAGAGTAGAGGATCAAATCTACTGCATAGGATCAGATCTAAACAAAAAAAAAAAAAACTCAAATCCAAAGTATTGGTGAGTTACCATGGACGATCTGTGCGACTGAGATTGGCAAGACCATGGACGTTGTCTGCGATTGAGATTGGTGACTCACGGGGAGGGTGATCTGAAGAGAATCAACGAGACCGACAAGGTGCTCATCAATTGTGGGAGGCCAAATGTGGTGATGGTGGTAGCCGCCGATAGGGTTGGGGTTTGGTTTCTGCATGTTAGAGAGAGAATTAGAGGCGCGATAATGAGAGGTGAATTTAGGGTTTTCGCTGACGGCGGTTGCCCTCTCTGATGATCGGCGACAGCGGCCCTCTCTGATGATCGGCGGCGAGATGCGAGCAGAGTGTGCTGGTGTTCTCTTGAGAGTTTGTGAGAGAATGAGGGAGGTCTGAGGACAGAGAGTGATATAAGGGGGCATATATATCTCTCTCTATATATATATATAATATTCTTGTATACTATTCACGGGTCGGGTATCATCGGGTTTGAGAGCATAAAACCGAGAACCAACTCAGATTTGTCGGGTTTGGAAACATTTAACCCGTGACTCAACCGACCATCCATCAAAACCATCCAATAGCCTTTGGGTGGGTTTGGTCGGTCGGGTGAGTCGGGTTGGCGGGCCAAGTTGAGCACCCCTAATAATACATGGACTATTTTCTTGCAAAAGTCCCCACAAGTGGGCATGAGATGCCCTTATTAATATGTTATAAACACATATATAAAAATATGTAGCTGTGGATAATATTCTTTAAGAAGATTGTTTCCTAATTAAAGAACTAGATGAGGATAGAGATAGCTTACTCTAACCAATGCATACTTTAATAATCAGCGAATTTAAAACTTGTTACGATGAACATCATTATTGACACAAATAATACTATTTTACTAATTGGTTTGGATTTGGAAATCTAACAGGGTTTTAACATGACGTCAGGCTCTTGGACCCTTTGGGGGTCACAGGCTTCAAATCGCAAGGTATGAGATTTTAACTTTTGATTAGTCTTTAATTTTTGTAAGCCTAGCTAACAAGAATTTGAGTGATTAAACAAACAAATATACGCTTTACAAATGTTATGCAAAAAGTTATTTAATTTGATATATACCTAGTGGCAAAAGGGGAGATATTAATTTAAAAGCATGTACATTATTATCTTTAAAGGTTTAGAACAACGTAAAGAATTGATAAAGCTTTATACTAATGTTTTGAACTTTGGTTCAAATTGAAACATAGACTAATTTAGAGCAATCAACTAAGGTTTAGTTTGGTTCCCATTTGACTTTTTAAAAGTAGCTTATGAAATTTATTATTAAGTTGTTTGATAATTTTGTATAAGTGACATATTATTTTTCAAAAAAACATCATAAAATCAAGAAACATCCTTGAGCTTTTAAAATGTCAGAATGGAGCTTTTAAAAGCTCCTCCTAAAAAAGCCCCAAGTTCAATTTTTGCAAAACTCATAAATATGAATTAACATGAAATTGTACTTTTAAAAATGAGAAGCACCAAAATGAGGCCAAACTAAGCCTTAGTATTATGAACTCTAGCTCAAAATAATTTAAAACAAATGCAATTTTTGAATAATTCTTTTATACTAATTTAGCGCAATTGAAACATAGACTAACTTAGTGTTCAATGGTAGAACTGCAGGGGTGGCAATTTTTGACACGATAATCCGTTTTATTGAGACAACTCGTACACGATATGACATGACATGACACGATTAACTTAAAATAGTTTGTATTATAGATGAATAGCACTAGCTCGAAACTAAAAATCAAACCCAAAGCACACAACCCGATTAATGACATGATTATGACACGAGAATCCGAATTGCCACCCTCAGGTAAAAGTTGGTGATGGCCCAATAAAAGAGAAATCTGAAACAAAACCCAAGATATGGAATTAAAAAAGGAAAATGTTAGACCCACATAGTGAATCACTCACATTTTCCACACACAGCTTTAAATACTTGTACCTTGTACTATTTGAATTTTTTTACACTTTTTTTGTGCCCCACTTACAGCATAGGGTACATGCATTTAAAACTGTGTGTAGAAAAAGTGTGTCGTTCACTATGTAGGTCTAGTAGTGCTCATTAAAAAAAGCATATTCTCTCAAAAGAAAAAGGGTTAAATATATTTTACATCCTTAGATTTTGTCATATGTGTCAGGTTAGTTCCGTAATTTAGAAAGTGTCACTTTAGTCCGTGTAGTTTTACAAGTGTGTCAAACAAGTCCAATAAGTCCTTTAGTGACAAATAATTTTGTCACTGAAAGTAAAAATTTTGTCACAAAAAGTGTTTGAGGGACTAAATTGATACACTAATAAGATTATAGGGACTAAAATGACACTTTCTAAATTATAAGGACCAAATTAACACAAATGATAAACTAAGAGAGTGTAAAATGTAGTTAACCCGAAGTGAAGTTTTTCTCCAGTCTATATTAACTGGGGGAGGTAGAAGTTTGTTTGTTTGTTTTTTTTTTTTCCCTCTATCTGAGAATATAAGCCCAGCCAATTTTAACAATTATATATCAAAATCTTTTTTTGGAATATGGTTTAAATTCAGACATTGATTTTTGGATTTTTATTTTCATTTTTTTTATCCTAACTTTGCAAGCTTTTAGAGTGGAAAATATCGAATACGTAAACAAAAATGAACACACTAACGGGATGTGTAACAACCCTAAAATTTCTAAGTGTGTAACTAATTATTTTTAGTTAGCAATATTATATGGGTATGCCTAGGTAAAACACGTGTCTAAAAATTTTAAGTTTGGAGAACCCGTGAATTAAATTTGTTAGTAAGCATATTTAAATTATTAGTAATACCAGTAATATTTCCCCGTTTGTTTTTGTATTAAAATTTCTAATGTTTCATTATTATTATGACATGATATTTTGAGCTTTAATTAAATTGTATGATAGATTATTGTCTGACCGAGTTACAATTTTTGTAGAATGACGAGTTTAGTGTCGGGTAGTGTTTCGGGGCCCACAAGTAAGTTAAGTACTGAATTTAACATGAAAATTAAGTGCTCGGGGTATGGGTACCCTTTGGATTAGTTGTTTAAGTATTTTGAAATGCATTTTGGGGTCATATGTGTGTCTTTTGGGAGCCCACAAGCCTAAACTCGGGAATTACTTTAATTATATCATTAAGAGTTATATGTATCCACCTTTAGAAGAAAAAAATAAACCTTAGCCCCCAATACACTTTTAAACAGAGAGAGAGAGAGAGAGAGAGAGAGAGAGAGAGAGAGAGAGAAGAAGAAGAAGAAGAAGAAGAAGAAGAAGAAGGATGAAAAAATGAGAAGAAGAAGATAACAATAGAGGACAATAGGGACTCCAAACCTTTGGCTTGCTTAATTATCATCAACCTTGAAGCCATAAATCGGTCAGTTAACTTGTTATTTTCTTTCAATCTCGTTTGATTGAAAATTTAAATGTATAGATTATTAAGGTTTTTTATTTACAATGATTGAAGTTATGATTTGAGGTTTATAGATGAGCTTTGAATATACATTTGAGCAATTATTCAATTTTTGGATTTGGGGTTTTCACGGATCAAATTTTAGTAGAAAATTCATAATAAATCATACGTTACAGTTTTCGTGATTCTGTAGGAAACACAATTCTGCACAACTTTTGTCTAATAGCATTTTTCCCAATTCTGCACCGTTTGGACAGAAAATTTATATTACAGTAGCAGTGAATGTTAACTCCGAATTTCGAATTTATGTTTATGAATATTGTTAGAGATTTGTTTTTGTGCGGAATTAGTATGAGGAATAATTTCAGTCCATGTTGGTTTCGGGACTGTTTAATGTAAGGGTATGTTTGGGACTGTTTTAAATAGTATTGTTGAGTGTCGATTTTATATGATATGTGTTAAAAAACCCCAACTTATTCTATGTGTGGTATTAAATAATTATTATGAAAATACTACGCTAGAGCTTAAATAGAATTTTGGCAAAAAAAAAAAAGGGCTTATCGTGAATAATTGGATAATGATATTCCATGGAATAAATGATAAATTCCCGAAATGGTTAATGATGTGATTAAACCCTCATGAATGGGTACTTATGAGAATTAACGTAGATAGTAAGAAACTGAGAAAAGACCTTAGTGTTCACTACTCCCCGTTGTTGTGCTATTGTTTTTGGTAGCTCGAACTCTTTTGCCAGTGGCTTCGTGATCAAGCTGGCTTAAGACTTGTTGAGTGTACTTTTTGTCAGTGGCTTCGTGATCAAGCTGGCCTAAGCCTTATGCTCGGCTTATATTGTATAGACGTCTTGACATATTGACCAGCCGTCCGTTGTGTATACCTGGTTTGGTTGATACCCCAACCAAACTGGCACCAGAGTGGGTGTTGGTAGTATGTCCGGGCACACATGGGATATATGTGTGGGTTGTACCATGGAGGGTGGCCAAGTGGTGAACCTAGGGAACAAATTAAAAGATAATTAAAGGCTAATAAATAATGACAATGGGGTATTTCATAAGACTGATAAGTTTGAAATAATGAATGTGACGTTTAAGTTAGAATGTGGAAATGTTGTTTACTGACTTATTTGCTTGGTTTGCGATAACTATATATTACAGGATGGTGGGTCCACTAACTTTTATGCAGGGCTGACTCACCATAGATATCCGATTGATAAGTATTCAGTTGTGTTTATTCGGGGTTGGAGGCACTGCCACCACATTGAAGGAAACTACCGTTCTGTCCTGAATGTGCGTGGAACTACTGTTCTAACCCGATATGAATTATGTGTGATGACATTGTTTATTTTCTGTGCAACGATATTGTATGATATGAGGTGGTTATGTTTTTTTTTTTTTTTTTGCAAGTACTTTTGGGAGTCTATGGGACACCGTTGTTCCCTAAGACTCGTTTTATATTTTTTTGTTAACTCATACCAGTATTTATATACTGACCCGGATGCGTAATGCATTCGGGGCGTTTCTACATGAAACGTAGTCGAATGTATATGCAGGTTTAGTATTTGGAGATTTTCTTTGGAGCTTCGTTTTGGGTGAAGAGATTGCCGCGGTGTTGTTTATTATTAGAGTTGTACTTTTTTTTATTTTTTTTGTACTTTATTTTATTTCTTGGCATTGTGGGCCATGTTGTATTTTATTTTTTTGGGGTTATGGGACGATTGTAGTAGCTCTGATTCAAGTTTTGTAAGAGTGTGGATTTCTTATTTTGTTATGGCAACGGAATTCTCTTTATTATTGTAAATTGTACCTTAGAATTTTATCATGGAGATCTCAATGAAAATGATTATTTTTTTTTTTGTTACTTAATGTTTGTGAATTATTTTAAAGAGGAACATTTTTCAGCAAAGTTTACTATTTCAAATGTGTGACAAGTTGATTGGTTTTCACTCTCAGATTTTTGGGCAATTAAATACTAGTTGGGATATTATTGAATAGGTATTTGGTTGTCTAAAAATCGGGGTGTGACAGGATGCTATTAAGTTAATAAACATTAATCATGAAAACTAAGGGTTCGTTTGATAAAATTAAAAATTAAGTACTGAAAATTTTAAATGATTGAGTTTGTAATTCTGAAAACAGTGTTTCAAATACTATAATAGACTGCAGTCAGTGATTTTTTTCAGTAGAATTTTTTCACTTATAATTTTAGTAGTTTTTTGACTAGTTTTTTTTTTTTTTTTAGTAGTACATCATCGAACGTACTGAAAAAGAATAAATGCTAAAAATAAAAAATAAAAATAAATAAAAAATAAATTAGCACTTAAACACACCTTTAGTGAACTTAAATTGCAAGTTCGAAAATACGTAATTAACTCTACAACTACCATATTGCTTAAATAGTAGCATTAATATATTGAAGTCCCTCGAAACTTAGGGTTTCGTCTGGGTTCTGTCTTGGATTATCCAAGTTTGTCTCCTGTTAATCTCTCTGATTTTCAAGGAGTTTTTGTTCTCTGTTTGATTTTCGTTTTCCTCCCTCTGTCATATTCTGATCTTGCTCTGTTTTGCTCTATTTGACTATCTCTTCTCTTCCCATGGCTGATGGTCTCAATAATCTACTAGAGGGTCTCAAGTTAACGGAGGAAGAATGCGATGAGATACAGTTGGGCGAAGACTTTTTTGCTCGGGTAAGGGCAAAGCAAGACCTCTGCTTTGTTGGAAAGCTCTGTACGCTTCGGCCATTTAGTATCGATGCGATGAAGAGAACCCTAGTATCACTTTGGAAAGGGAAGGGGTGCTCCATTTCTGATTTGGGAGCTAATCGTTTTCTATTTGAATTTAAGGACCTGAGGGATAAGGTTAGGGTTTTGAATTCAGAACCCTGGACGTTTGAGAATCATCTTCTTTGTCTTCGAGAGCTTGATGTGCACTGCCCTCTTAACGCTGTGGAGTTCAACACCACGACCATGTGGGTACAGATACACGATCTTCCGATGGGCAGTATGACCAAAGAGGTGGGTGTCAAATTGGGACAGAAGATTGGGAATGTCCTTATGGTCGATGTTGATGAGGCCGGCATTGGCTGGGGTTCTACTCTTCGTGTGCGGGTCAGCTTCGATTTCACAAAGCCGCTGAAAAGGGGCTCCATGATTAATGTAAATGGGAAAAGCTTATGGATCAATTTTCGATATGAACGTCTTCCCAATTTTTGTTTCATCTGTGGAATAATTGGACACACCGCTAGGGATTGTGGGGAGTCTACTTGCGTTGAATTGAGGCATCTTCTCTTCGCGGATGATAGCCTCCTTTTTTGCAAAGCCTCGGTGAATGAATGCCAAGAGATTCTTCATTGTCTTCAAATCTATGAGAATGCTTCTGGGCAAAAAATTAATGTAGACAAGTCTAAGGTTTTCTTCAGCCCCTATACCCCTCCCGATACTCGTGCTCAAATGCTGAATACTCTTGGTGTGCAAGCTCTTTCTAGCCATGAGAAATATTTGGGACTTCCAGCTTTCATTGGCAAGTCAAAAACTCAAGTTTTTTCGTATTTAAGGGATAGACTGCGCAGTAAAACTTCAGGGTGGAAAGAGAAACTCCTGTCTCGCGGTGGTCGAGAAGTGTTGATTAAGTCTATTGCCCAGGCGATTCCCACTTTTGTGATGTCCTGTTTTAAGCTTCCCCAGTCCATTTATAGAGCCTTAAATAGCACCATTGCAAAGTTTTGGTGGGGTCAAAGGGGAGATGAAAGAAAAATTCATTGGTTGAAATGGGAATCTTTATGTGTCTCCAAGAAATTCGGAGGTATGGGCTTCAGAGATATGGAGAGTTTTAACAGTGCTATGCTTGCAAAACAAGGGTGGAGGCTTCTCCATAATACAAATTCTTTGGTGCATAAGGTTTTTAAAGCGGCTTATTTTCGGGATGGAGATTTTCTTAATGCAAGGTTGGGAAATCAACCATCTTTCGTGTGGCGAAGCATTTGGGGGGCTCGTGATGTTCTTAAAAGTGGGTTACGATGGCGGGTTGGAAATGGGAATTGTATTCGGATTGGCCTTGACCCATGGCTTCCAACCCCTTCAACCTTTAAGCCAATTTCGCCCCTGCCTGAGAGTTTCAAAAATGCAACAGTTAGCTTTCTTTTTTGTGCAGATTCTAAGCAATGGAATCATGCTTTGATTGACCAAATTTTTCTGGCTCATGACGCTAAGGCGATTAAAAGCATTCCCCTATCTAGAAGGGATTTGGAAGACAAATGGTTGTGGCATTGGGATCCAAAAGGGAGGGTTACGGTGAAATCTGCATACCATATTGCTGTTGGGTTAAAAAATGCAAAGAGGGTTATAGGCTCGACTTCACATTCGGGGGCTGATTTCCCTTGGAGTAGCATATGGAATTTGGCAATTCCAAACAAAATAAAAATATTTCTGTGGCTTGCCTGTCGTGATTTGCTTCCTTGTAATGACAACTTACGGAAAAGACAGGTTGTCCAGAATGCCAGATGCATTTTGTGTGGCGCAATGTGTGAAAATGTGCCACACACGCTTTTATTTTGTCGTTGGGCAACTGAGGTCTGGAATGTGGCTCATCCTTTTGCGTTTGCTCTGGTGCAGCATGGTATGAGTTTTGGGGACTGGTTTGTGTCGTTGCTGGAAAAGGGGAGCAATAGTGATGTGGTTAAAGGAACGGTATGTGCTTGGTTTATTTGGCATAACAGGAATTTGTTCGTTTTTGAGGACAGGAAGAATGATCCAAGACGGACGGTGTCTTGTATTAACGACTACATTGAAGAGTATTCCCATACTTTTCAAGCTCAGACTTTACACTCTTTGACTCTTTCTCCTCAAGTCCCTTCTCGGTGGTCTCCACCACCCGATGGAGTGCTTAAGTTAAATGTTGATGGGGCCATTTTTGCAGATTTGTTTGCCTCGGGTGCTGGAGCGGTTTTGCGGGATTCTAGTGGATTTGTCCTCGTGGCTTTCTTGGAGAATTTTCAGGGTGTTTTTGATGTGCCTACTGTTGAAGCAATGGCAATGATGAGAGCTTTAGAGGTGGTGGGAGACTTAGGCTTTAGAGGTTTTCTTGTGGAATCAGATTCTCTCACGGTGATTAATGGCATCAATTCCACGGATCATGATTTGGCTTCGTATGGAGGGTGCCTAGCTGAAATCAAGTCTCTTATTCAAGACTTGGGGGTGAGGTCGTGTAGATTTGTTAAAAGAAGTGCAAACACAGTGGCTCACCAATTAGCTAGGAATGCTAAGTTTAGGGAGCGATCTCATATTTGGCTTGACTCATTCCCAGAATGTATTGCACAATGTGTCTCATTGGATGTTTCTTGTATACCTTCTGTGGACTGATTGTTGTTTCCCATCAAAAAAAAAAAAAAAAAATAGTAGCATTAATGGCACGTTTGGTAGGCTGGAATGCACTTTGGAATGGAATAATCATTCCTGGGTTCATTCCATTCCTGTGTTTGATGTGACCAAATATAGTGGAATGGGCATTCCTTTTGGAATGATCATTCCTACTTAAGCATGAATGGGCATTCCTTTTGGAATGATCATTCCTACTTAAGCATGAATGTGCATTCCTTGTCAAAACCCAAGGAATGCTCATTCCATTCCCACATGATTGACTATAATTGTAAAATATAAAACTTTTTCTTAAAATACATTTTATAAAAATATGTATATATTAAATATTTTTTTAAATATTAAAACAAATATTAAATACTTTTTTAAAAATTAATTTTTTTTATAAAATATTAAATATTTTGATTAAATATTATTCATACTAAAAAAAAATCATAAAATACTTATTCAACTTAACATTGGACTAAATTTTTTTTAATTATAACTAGCAAACATATTAAAATTTTAAAGAGATTTTGCAAATAGATGAAAAAAATAAGGTGGACTAAAATTGTTAAAAATGTAATATTATTTCATAAAAAAACTAAATATTAACTATTTAGGCTAAAAAATATTTAAAAAAATAAAAAATTTCAAAATATTACATAAGAATATCTGATAGTAGATTCTTGGACTTCCAAAATACGTTAAAAGATTATATATTTGAAAAAAAAATATTCCAAAACATTCGATTAAACACTTCTTTAAACGAAATTTTATAAAAATATTTGGTTTAAAAAAAATATTATAGATAAATAATACTGAATGTTTGTACAAATACTTTTGTACAAATATAAAATATTTTGCTTAAATCTAATTTTATTCTACTAATTGATTGTTTAAAACCCAAAGTTGAATGTAATTAGCATTTAATTCCTAGAAACTTAGCCAAACAGAGGAATGTAATGACTATTGCTATTCCATTTCTGTTTCATTCCATTCCTGAGTCCATTCCACTCCTGCCTTATTCCATTCCTACCTACCAAACGTGTCCTAAGTTTCATTTTTTTTTCTTAGCCAATAAACAGTACCAAGAAATTGCCTAACCAATACCATCTTTTTAATTCCAAAAAGATTGCATCTTCCATTTAGATAATCAAAACATAATAAAATTTTCCTGTGATACATGTGATATCATTGATATACCTTACTTTAGATATAGACAAAAAGATTTAGGTGAGGTGTAAAAAAAGACATGGCCGAATAAGTTACTTGCCGTATAAATTCAAGAGTTTGGAGTTATTATTAGTTACATAAACCCCAATTGAGAAGTTATTAATGGTCATCGACTCATCGCCACACTACGTAGTAATGTCAACGTGGTATGACGTATCAATCACATTTATACAGGGTTGGTTCTGTGATGATAAAAATTGTTCGAAATCTCAAGTGAACTTTCAAAGAGACCTAAAAAATGAGGTATCTACTATCTATACTAAATTTAGAGTAATACTTGGGACACAACTTTCATACAACCTCCTTAAAACTTGTGTCTATCTCTCTCCTGTGTCACTGTGGGGTCCAGTGACATCACAAGAGAGAGATAGACACAAGTTTTAAGGAGGTTGTATAAAAGTTGTATAAAAGTTGTGTCCCAAATATTACTCCTAAATTTAATAGAAATTAGAAGAAAATAGGCTTAAAAATGATAAGTTTTATCGAAGCTAGGAAGAAATTAGAAAAAAAATAAGCCTAAACATGATAAATTTCATAGAAAATAGGAAAAAATGATAAGTGTTATCGAAGCTAGGAAGAAATTAGAAAAAAAAAAAAGCCTAAAAATGATAAATTTCATAGAAAATAGGAAAAAATTAGGAAAAAATAGGCCTAAAAATGATAAATTTCAATAAAAATTATGAAGAAATTAGAAGAAAACATGCATAAAAATGAGATATGAAAATGAAACCCCATACAGTTGCCTGAATGCATGGGGTCAGAGCCGGTCTTACATTTATACATATAGTATTGTTGTAAATAGTTATTACTTTGGGTCATACTTGGGGCACAATTAAACATCTTCCACTAACACTTACTAACACACTCTATCTCTCTCCTAGTGGCACTGTGGGGTCCGCTCTTCCACTAACACTTACTAACACACTCTATCTCTCTCCTAGTGGCACTGTGGGGTCTACTACGGACCCCACAGTGCCACTAGGAGAGAGATAGAGTGTATTAGTAAGTGTTAGTGGAAGTTGTTAGTGCCCCAAATATTACTCTATTACTTTTAGGATAAAATAACACAATGGATAAATTTCTCACACGCGAATGAATGTGATTGGTGTATCAAACCATATCAATTGATAATTTCTCTAATTGGTGTCTTTGTACTCAAAATTAAGTAACCCAACTTAAGAGTATACTTCGTTTTTATTACATATAATAAAAAGGGTATGTATCTTTAAAATGAAGTTAAAAATAACTACTTATAAGTGACCAAGAACATATTCTAAAAATGTCTCGTACACAGATTCACTTTTTTTTTTTTTCCTAAAAATGGGTGCCCGAAGCATATTGATGGCATATTTGGCATTTATTATGAGGTTATCATTTTCACAAGTAAAGCATGATATTCTGTTCAACATTCAACCGAACTCATTACAAACTACGCAATGTAATACCCGAATTTCAGTTTATTCTTTTGTTTCCGTAAATACACGGATTATACATGACTATTTGAAAAGGCAAAGAATCAATTCGATCTATAGTTTAAAAAAAAATCAGTTCTGGTGAACATTAATTTCTTACAAAAAAGTTTGTGCTTTAAACTAATAACTCTCTTTAAATTGGTATTTTGTTAAACTAGTATAAGTCTAGCGCTTGTTTGGGAAGTCTATAACATGACCTATTTAGTTCAAGTTTAATTTTTTTTTTATGATTTTTTTAAAACTAAGTTGGTGAGTGTCCATTGTTTGATATGAGTCCGACCTACGTACACTTAATTTTTACAACAACTAGATTAAAAGTTGGATCCTAGTTTGAATAATAGACTCTTAGGGTGCGTTTGATAAAAATAAAAATTAAGTACTGAAAATTAATTGTTGAATTTTAAGTACTAAAAATTTTAAGCGATTGAATTTACAGTACTAAAAATAATTTTTCAAGTACTTAAATATATTGCATTCAGTGATTATTTTCAGTAGAAATTTTTCACTTAAAGTTTTTAGTGGTTTTTTGGTTGCTTTTTCAATTAAGTGATAGGTTATCAAACGCACTAAAACAAAATAAGTGCTGAAAGTTTTCATTTTCACCACTTAATTGGGTTATCAAACACACCCTTAGTTCTTACATGAACTACATAAAACAAAAAAAGTAGGATTTAGTGCAGTTTTAGTTTGGGAATTGGTATTTGCACTCTATATAATACATTAACTTTAACTCTATATAATACATTAACTTTAACTGCATTGTATGATAATAGTATGGACTGCATTAATTTAATTTGGGCAAGTCTATAGTGAGCAAACTTTTATATAACAAGGCAGATTCTAATCATTGAATTAGAATTTAATAATAAATGCATTTCCAAAATTTTAAAAATCTTATAATTAAATTTTAATCCAACAATTAAAACGTACTTATGAAAAACTTTTCAGAAGAGACTTACCCATTTAATTTTGAAGTCCGAAAACAATTCACTTTTAGATTTTCTCTCGAAATAAGGCTTAGTTTGGCCCCCCTTTTGGTGCTTCTCATTCTTTTAAAGCACAATTTCATGTTAATTCATTTGGTAATTAATTTATGGGCTTTGTAAAAAATTGAACTTAGGGCTTTTTTGGAGAGCTTTTAAAAGCTCTTGAATGGAGCTTTTAAAAGCTCAAGGTGGCTTTTTGATTTCATGATATCTTTTTGAAGACTAGTGTGTCACTTGTATAAAATTATCAAATAACTTAGTAGTAAATTTCATAACTTAGTAGGGGCCAAACTAAGGCTTAGTTTGGCCCCCATGTGGCTTTTTAAAAGGAGCTTATGAAATTTATTACTAAGTTCTTTGATAATTTTATACAAGTGACACACTACTATTCAAAAAGACATCATGAAATTAAAAAGCAACCGTGAGCTTTTAAAAGCTCTATTCTAGAGCTTTTAAAAGCTTCCTCCAAAAAAGCCCTAAGTTCAATTTTTACAAAGCTCATAAACTAGTTACCAAATAAATTAACATAAAATTGGACTTTAAAAAAGGAGAACCACCACTGGGGCAAACTAAACCTAAGCCTAAGTGTACTAAGAAGACGATATTCACATAGAAAAAAAAAAAGACGATAATATGGTGAGAACGAGATTTTAAAGTTGTCGCATTCGAGAGGACAGAACCAGCTGGCAAGGGAGACGCGCGCTAGATCCGAGTGACAGGGCCCCACTTCACGTGCCCTCACGCCCCCATACCTTACATGAGCACACATTTACGCCATGTGTCAATATCATAAATCAATATCAACACGTGTCGTCATCCTCGAACGTCTCAACTGGGGGACCATTTTCCAGTCCTCTTTTCCAGCACCAGGTGAACCCCTCTCTCTCTCTCTCTCTCTGTCTCTCTCTCGTCAAAACACACATAGCGACAAATTTGAAACTTCATAGAAGAGACAAATTATCTTCCCCAAAATACCCCTCACCCTCTTGTTTGCCACATGTGCTTCTCAAACAACACGTGGCGTTCATGAGACAACTGGACCACCTGTCAACAATATAAACCGTCTGATCAAGATCTTGTGGTTTCTTGACAAGTGTGATAAGGTTTATTCTTTATTATAATGCGATTGTTATGGAAATTACTGGTTTACAGTTAAACAGATAATATAAGGGTAGTTTACAAAGTTCAAAATTATCCAAATCAAACAACGAGGTTTTATCCATTTTTGTGTGGGCTCTACTTTCTCAAAAAAAACAGTGATATTGATATACTTTCTAAATTTAAATTTTAAATATTTAAAATGTTACTAATTATTGGTGATCACTGACAGTGATGCAACACAGCACCGCATAGAATATTCATTTAAGTGTGAAGGTCCGGGCATGGGGTAATGTTTAAACACTAATACGAATGTGACATGAAATTTTTTTGGATAAAATATATTTTACTCTGTCAAATTATATTTAACTTGGCATTTTGATCTTTAAATAATTTTTTTTTGTATTTTAATCCTTTAATTAATATTTTGTGGTAGTTTATCTCCTCGTTGTTTTTAGTGACGAAATAAAGTCACTTTTAGTGATACCAAAAGTGACGCTAAAAGTGACGGAGGGGGAGGGGAAACTGTCACAAAATATTAGTTAAGGGACCAAAATGCGAAAACTTTTTGTTTAGAGACTAAAGTGCCAAACATGGTATAATTTGAGAGTGCAAAATGTATTTAACCCAAAATCTTTTTACTACTAATTAGATTAAGTCGTTGCTTAGCTAATAAAACATATTTGGAAACCTTTTGAAAATTCTAACTATTCAAGGGGACATAATTGAATATGGTAAAATTCCAACCCCCCCCCCCACCTACTATTTAAATCCCTTTTGAAAATTCTAACTATTTAAGGGGACGTAATTGAATATGGTAAAATTTTCAACTTTTTAAATATTTCTCATTTTTGAATTTCAAAATTCTAGTGTCATATTGAAGCTAGAGGGAATAATTCCATATAATGAAAGACAAACTTGAAAAATGTGCATCAAAGTACATTGACTTGTCAAAGAGAACTCTTAAATCGAGACTTGAAAAAAATGGAATCAAGGACTCTTAGGGTCCGTTTGACAAAATTGAAACATTAAGTATTGAATTTTAAGTACTGAAAATTTTATGCGATTGAGCATGCGGTACTGAAAACAATGTTTCAAATACTGAAACAGATTGTATTCAGTCATTATTTTCAGTATAAATTTTTCACTTAAAGTTTTCTGTGAATTTTTTGTTGTCTTTTTAAATAAGTAGTATATTATCAAACGCACTGAAAAAAATAAAGTGAAAACTTTTTATTTTCAATGCTTAATTGGGTTATCAAATAAACCCTTAATATGAGACGGAGGGAGTACTTGAGAATTACTCCAAAAGACTAAAGTTATGCTTACCAAAAGAGTAATGATATGCTTCTCAAAGTTTTGAATCTTAAAGTAGTAGTATTTTTTTTTTTTTTAGATTACTTACCTGATTCGGATTGGACACACGCACACACCCCAGCCCAAACCCAACCCCAAGCCTCACATTGGCTCACTGCAAAGCCCCGCAAAACCACTCGTTCCGACTTAAGAACACACGGGGGTCAAGTAGGGAATCCCCATAGGGGGATTCGAACTCCCAATCTCCCACTGGGAAGAAAGAAGTGATACCAACTGAGCTAGAGAGCTCGTGGTAGTAGACCTACCTGATTTAGATTAGAAGATGTTAAAGTGGTTCCACGTTATTGAAAAATGGTCCCAACGTCAAGTGTAGTGATACAACTATTAAAGTATTTAGAGTCAAATTTTAAATTTAAATTTAGAAAGCATAGCATTATGTTTTACAAAAACGTATAGAGACTATGGGTCCGTTTGATAAAACTGAAAATTTAATTACTGAAATTTTTAAGTGATTGAGTTTGCAATACTGTAAACAGTGTTTTCAATATTGAAATAAACTGCATGGATTGAATATTTTTTAATAAAAAATTTTCACTTAAAATTTTCAGTAAATTTTTAATTGCTTTTTTTTAAAAAAAATTAAATGGTACATTATTAAGTGCATTAAAATGCAAATAATTCAGCACTTAATTCGGTTATTAAACCCACCATATGTGTGTGGATAAAAGGATTACATGACGTGTCATTTTCTATTAAAACCAAGGGGTGATTTGGTAATTTGGAAAATGAAGTTGCAGAGAAAAGGAGAGAGAGAGAGGACACATGAAGGAGAGAGAGAGAACCTTATCCATTACGCATTGCAATCTTTATAAAAGCAGATCAAAACGATCATACAAAGAACCCAAAAACTAAAAACACAAAACAAAGCGTTGGGAGAGAGGAGGTAGAGAGAGAAAATACAGAGCATCTGGGGAGAGAGAGAGAGAGAGAGACAGACGTACTGAAACAACACGAAGGGGTCCTCGATTTCATCGATCCTCTGCCATTAATGGCCGCCTCAAAGAGCTACTTCGCGAGACCGAACTACCGATTCCTCTCCGGCGGCGATCGAGACGCTCCGATCGTAACAGAGACTGCTTTCGAGCTCGACGAATCGGACGTCTGGAACTCGGCTCGGCCTGCGTCGCCGGAGTTCCGCAACCAGGTGCCGAGTTTCCGAGCCTCGAAGAAGCCGTCGTCGACGGCGAAGCGAGCCGGATCCGAGATCATCGGTGCCACACCGGCGTCGTTGCCGGTGAGCGTGCCGGACTGGTCGAAGATACTGAAGGAGGACTACAGAGAGAATCGGCGGAGAGACGACTTCGACGGCGGCGATTACGAGGCCGACGACGGCGACGAGGACGGAGAGAATCGGATTCCGCCTCACGAGTTTTTGGCGAGGCAGTTTGCGAGGGCTCGAATCGCCTCCTACTCAGTGCACGAAGGCATTGGTAGGACTCTCAAAGGGAGAGATCTGAGTAGGGTCAGAAATGCAATTTGGGAGAAAACTGGGTTCCAAGATTAACTTCAGATACATTATAACACTAAGAAATACAATTTTTTTTTTTTGCTTTTTGTTTTTTTGTTTTTTTATTGTTTGCGGGGTTTTTTTTTGGGTGTGTTTGAATGAGTATCATGAAATTTAGAGCATGACTCGAGTGCATGCAAGTCTAACTTCTGTTTTTTGAGAGGAAATCAGGAAATTTGTATTTATTGTTATTTTTAATTTTGTGCTCTTTTTTTTTTCTTTTTTTTTTTCTTTGTTTTTTCTTTTTTTTTTTTTTTTTTTTTGTTTTTTTGGGGGAAATTTGGAAGTTTAAATGATTTGATAATTTTGATGAGAGAGAAAGAGGGCATTTTGGGATGAAGCTTGTAGCCTTTGGGTCAATGGTTGGTGGGTTAGACTTTGATGTGGTGGGGGTAGGTAAGAAAAGCAGGGCTTCAAATCTTCGATGAGTGATGACTTTCCATTGTAAAGTCCTAATTTAATGACAAATCTACCCCTGCTCATTGTATCTAATGATATCTAATTTTCATTTTTATACTGATTTGATAAAGTGTAAATTACAAGGATCTCTTCTGATAGTAATGTCAAAATACAAAGACCGAGTCAAAATATAAAGACCTCTTTGGTATGTAAAATTGCACTGGCCTCTTTTGACGTTTATAGTTATACTAGTTTTGAAGCCCGTGCGATGCACGGGACATATGATTGTAATCAGTTTGATGTATTTACTAGTTGTGATTTATGAGATACATTGTCTTACAATCTTAACATAATATGTGATCAACAAACTTATTCGACATTTTACAAAAGGACTTTTAAATGATTCAAATATGATAGATGTGGCTTGAGAAAATTACCAAATTACTAACATAAAAATGTAATATGTAAGTGTCCACATGTTCGAGTCAACTCAACTCTAATTAAGGGATAACTAAATAATTTTGTATCTTATGTATTTAAGAGCCTATTTTCAAGAGAGCATTTTTATTTTATTTTTGAACAGTCGAGAGAACATTTTTGGTCACCATCTTCACATGTGTCAGCATTTTATCCCCAGTTTATCATTATTTTATCAACACAATTATTTTAGGATGGGGCTATTCCCACCAACTTATTTTGCTTACTCTTTTGCTATATACAGCACTTCTCTTTATTTTAATAGTTTGTAAACACTAAAATCAGTTATTCTCCTACAAAATTATATTGTTTTGAATATACTCAAAAGAGTAATATTTGGGACACTAATAAAATTACACTAACACTCACACCCACAATATTCTATCTCTCTCCTAGTGACACTTTAGGTCCGCTAGCATTGTTGATACTCAAAATACCTCTTAAAAGTCAATCTCGTTTAGGGCATATCAATCTCATTTAGGGTATAACTTAAGCCATGGAAATTAAGAAAAATGAAGAACAAACAACAAATTAATCGAAAAAAAATGATTCATAAAAAAATTTTAAAAAATAAAAAATAAAATAAAAAATTGATGCTAACAATTACAATCACTTCCTCAAATAAAGCTTAGGGCAACACTACTTTCAGCAATGGGAACCAAGGCAAGGGATGAACCTCCAGGGCCGGCCCCGGGGGAGGGGAATTTTTATAATTAATTTTTACCTTCAAATTTGTTATTATTTTTCATTTAGGCCCCCCTCTCAATTATGTTAGGCTCCCCTCAACTTATGTTTAGACTCATATTATAGGTAGACCCTCAAAAAATCGCTAATTATGTATAAGTAGCCCCCAAAAATTTGTTAATTGTGTATAAGTAGTCCTCGAAAAAATTGCCAATTATATATAAATAGACCCCAAAAAAATTGCCTCGCACGCGCTGAATTGATTCTTCGTCCATTCAATTGTGTGGAAAATATGGTGATAGAAAAAGTAGCTCCAAAATGAGAAACATCAACTCATGGGTATGGGTATACATATACCAATGATTGGTCCATTATAGAAATTGGAAAATACAGTTATTTACACCAAAAAAAATAGGTCAGTATTGCCATGACTTTGGGCATCTAATTCCTTTAGCATAGGAATTATATTTACAAGGTGCCAATAAATAGAGCTATTCTGTACAACCTGATATGACCTTCAAACATCCCATGAAAGGAAAAACAAACTGTAGTTATCACCCCTCTTTGAAAATCTAGATCCGTAGTACAAATAGAGAAGCAAAAATGGAACACAGAGAGGTCATTCACGACGACACAAGGAACAAAACATATAAGCACGTGGACCCTAGAATTTTATGGATTTGCTTATGCCATTGTTCGCAGTATAAGAAAATGTTTCCACAATCTAATCTAGCTTGCTTTTAGAAGGCACAGAAATCTTTAAAAATGTAGAAGAAGATCAAATCAATGAGAGAATACCTACATATACATACATGATTTACAAAACTTTAAATAGAAACAACTGCCTTTCTTGCTATTGAAACAGCAAAACTTGAGGGAACCCATCAAGGTAGTTGCAAGTATGAGCAATGCCAGTGGAAAGAAGTCAAAGTTAATGGCACTGAAGTCTTCCCAATGCAGTGGAGTCAATCCCCTCCCATGCTTTATTGCAATCTAATTCTTCACTACCAACACTTTCCATGTTGCAATCCGATTTGCATCTATTAAGAAGATCAATAATCAGAATGTAGCATAAGAATACAGCCTTTGGGAAGGCAACCAAATAGATCATGTTGCTGACAATAGTAGATTTTGATTGTTAGTATTTGCAATGCGATGTAGTCTAGGGATTATGGAACTTCAAAAGCTGTCATAAAATCGTTGGGAAAAGTCAAGTTTCTGCACTTGGTCAGAAGTTACATTAGGGAATGCATGGCAACAACATCGAAGTGGGATGTTATTTATAAGGGAATAAATATGGAAAATGAACTTACAGATGATCGTAAATGCTGTACAAATTTTCTCAGGATATGCAACATTTTAACAATTTCAAAGGTCTAGTATAATTGCAAAATCATGTATTCAGATATCAATTTCAATTGGAAGGGAGCTTTAAGTTTTTTGGAAGAGTAGTGTGCGAGAACTGACATTCACTAACACCCACAGTCAGACTCACCATTACGTTGAATAGTTCACACTATTACTAATATTGCAACTCAATTGAACAGAAGGAAAATCATAATAGCGAAACTTAAATAAGGACAGTTATGATGAAGAATCGTAGAGAAAGATAGGAAATTAAGCTGAAAGAAGAAAAAATGAAACTGAAAGGAATCATAGTATTTTGAAAAGCAAAAAAAGTGTGCATTTAAAGCTATGAAAATTAGGTTGGTGTTTTACCTCACCATCAGCAGGAGGTATTAATTCTTTGTAGCAACAAATGTAAGTCATCAGCAGATTCAGCACTCAATGAGAAAGAACCTTGAGGTGGATTGTTATAAGTTTCCTACAAAAGAAAACAAATTAATACATGTTTATATGTAATAATCATATAAGAGCCTATAAATCTCATTGACTCTGCTGGAGAACAAAGGCAAACTAAGGTTCAAAATTTAGACTCTAAAAGACAACAATGTTACACGGTGAAGAAATTCAGCAATACCAAAAACTATAGCAATGTGGGCAAAGTTTGATCTTTGCATATGATACATATGTTTACAATAACTCAGCATTCTAAAAGAAAGCCTCAACCACACAAAAGTAACAATTTTGTTCATGTAGCTACTTCAAAGAAAGGGCATTCAAAGGTGCATTTGTAAACCCAATTGAGGGTGTGGGTGTTTGGGATTTTTCATGGTTTCACAATAGTAAGGTTTATCAGAATAAAAAAATAGTTAGTTTGCAGAGAAGGTAGATTAAAAGCGAGCAGAACACCAAAATGAGGATCTGAGACTTAAAGCCCACTATACATTGCAATCTGTCAAGAAACTGGTAAAACGCAAAGATTGCTATTCCAAGAAAACGCAAAGATTTACCTTACTGCCAAGCCTCTGAAGAATCTCCTTCACCACTGGATACATAATAGGCCTTGCCTGAAAGTAGATCATTTTCCAATTTCAATAAGCAAAGAACAGTGGATCGCAAATTTGCATTTAATTTTCTTAGAGCCCATTTTGGCTCTATTTGGAAATTAGAGAGAATTTATTACAGATTTTTAGTATTTGGTATTGCTTCGAGATTTTAGAAAAACCTTCAACTTCCTACTTTTAAATTAATCTTTTATTTATTTACTTATTTGCAAAACTGATTTTTGAAATAGATTTTAAACGTTGGTTGCCCAGCAGACTCAACTTTTCAACAATCTCAAATAATTGTCGCCAAACATGCACTTATTTGACACAATCACTAAATATTTGCACCAAAATGAGTCGTAGAATCTTAAGATTTATCCTTTTAAGTTTACTAACTATAAGGCATGGAATAGACTTCGGTCTATTACTTTGGGTCTTTTTCGTCCTGTATTTGACAAATTAATGAGAAGCTGGAAACAGTAATCATAAAGATAATATTGGGAACTTGTCATGCTTTATGGTATATATCTTCTGGAATAGTAAGTAAACAGCTTTCTGGAGGAATTTTCACCTAAGGAATATAAATATATTGAGTCAAACACATTATACACTCAGCAAAACATAATGATGCACCTACCCAATGACTATGACTATAACTCATTTCTGAGTAAAAACTGCATCAACATGTCTTATCTCTGCCATCTGGATAACAAAATTTAAAGAACTAATCACTATCCAAATTATATGAATGTGTTTGAATTTACACACCTCTAGAATTTGTTGGATGAGCGCCGAATGGCAATAAAGCAATGGCTTTTCGGCCTCCAAACGAAAACCGGCCCCCGAAATATAAGCAATTATGCATTTGGTTGCTAACAAAAATGTAGCAGATGAATAATTGTAATTAAAAAAAAACTGGTTTTTTTTTTTTCCAGCTTTCACAAGAACCAAACGAAATGTGGAGCTCCTAAATTCCAAAACTTGTAAACCCACCAAATACTCAATACATAGATCATGAAAATGAAACCCACAAATCGAATTCAGTTAAGCAAACAAAATTAACAAATGGATTAAAGAGAAGAATGAAATAAAATTGAATACTCAATACATAGATCATGAGAATGAAACCCACAAATCAAATTCAGTTAAGCAAACAAATTGATTTTTTAAAAAAGAAGTGAAATTACACAAACCTTCAAACCATGCCAGAAACTGCTCCAGCTGAAAGAAGATTGCTGTAATTTTTTATACCTATCACACCATTTGAACTACAGTCCAGCACCTAGTACAAGGAAGAACAAGGCTACACTTAAATCATATTTTAATCAATTAATTACAAAGGAGTACCAAACAAATCTAGATTTCCAAAATTGGCCAATCAAATTGGCACCTTGCACAATTCCATAGGGCTTATAGTTTCTTTTGCCTATTATATAATCTGCTAAATTAATAATACAGTTTCATAACACATCTGACACTAGAATCATGTTCAATAATTATATAGATATTGAATTTCATTGGATTGAATTATAATTGATCGAGTATTTTACCGATTCTTCAATTTGGAAGTGCATTAAAACAACTTTGTAGGTAACAAAAAGGAAAACCAAAATCAATAAAATAGCGACATGACTTGAAATAAACTTTATTATGATCCTATGATTAGGAATAAACACTGATATGGAAGGCACTAAAGAAGAAAGTGCAGAAAGAAAGATGTAAATCACTATCTATGCTTGGAAAATTAAACAATCAAAACATCAAAGGAAATCTAGAATTGGGTACTAAGAAGGGAATGGACAAACTGAAGTAAAATTTAGTATAAGATTAATACCTGATTAATAGGTCGTGGTGTTTTCTTACAGGATCGAAGGAAGGTACCCATCAGCGATAAAGTCTTCATGCAACCACCTGTAGCGGAGGCGGTGGTGGTGTTTGATTTGCATGGATCTATACGGATGGTTCTCTTAATCACTACTATAATTATTGCCTAATGAGACATTATAGTTCTGTGCGAAGCAATTCTGAAACTGCTATATCCAATAAATAAATTGGAATTTAATTACCATGATTAATCTGTGTGTTTAAGTCTACATAGTATGACCTTATTTTCCACTATTCTTTTCCTAACTGAAGCTTGAAAGATTTTAGTGTGGCCATGATCAGTATGATCCTCAGCCTGAAGGCTCCTCTTGCCTCCAGCACATGCTACCATCACCCAATCGAAGAAGCATAGGCACACAATAAAAGCTTCGATGCAGACAAAAGTGTCGTAGAAGCTCAGACGGCGTAATGTCAACTGGTGTCATTTTACACACAACAGCTGTCCGCAGAGAGGCTGGGCAGCTGAAGCAGAGAGGTTGCAGGAAACGGCACCGTGGGGGGTGAGGTGCTTGGTTCACTGTAGAGGCACAATTCCATAGGCAACATAGTTTCTTCTTATTACGAAGCAAAGCCTTAAACCACCTACATTTGTTGAAATTAACACAAGTAGTTAATAACAGATTCAAATTCTAATAAACCCTAATTGCCAAAACAATTTATTCAAAACCAGCATGACGAACTCACAATGCTTCTTCACAAGGTCCTTGAGCTCCCTCTCTTCCAAGTATTTCAACTGTATGTAGCACAAAGTACAAAGTGCATAAAATTCAATATAATTAACTGTGGGACGAAAAACAACTAGTTTTTTGGTTGACAAGGAAAAGAAACCGAGCAGAGCAAATCCAATTCAATTTCAGGGGGGTGTTGGGGGGGAGGGGAATTCAATACATGGTCCACCATGACTATTTTTTCTTTACCCCCCCAAAAAAAAAAAACATGAGTGTTTTTTAAAATTCTTTTCTCCATTCCTTTTACCACCAACCAAACAAAAATTAGTTTAATGGCGACTAATCTTACCTGGTCCTCCTTAAGGAAGAGAGTGATCTTGGTTCCTCTACCAAGAGGCTCTCCACTGACAGCCTTTGTCACAATGACCTTCTCAACAACAACACAAGGTAGGCAGAGTAGAACCGAACTCCAAATTGGCCAATCATGTTCACATTAGCCCTGGCCTAAAAAGCCTCCACAAATTCCTTTGTTCGGGACCTTGAAATCGTCCCCAAATTATTCACCAAATCTATAACAATGGTCAATTATGAAACTACAATCAGTATCATATACAGAGAGAATGAGAAGTAAAAAAAGTTGCGGGGTAAATGAAAAGCTTCCGGAAGTTTTCTCAGAAAATTACTCCATCAGTGTAATTTGGCCACCACAAGACAATTCAAGCACATTGGCATTTATGAATGTATTGTAAATTGTAATACCAACCTGCTTTGGTCATTCTGATACCACTGTCGAGAGTTTTAGTAACTTTGTGAAGGATAATCCTGATTAAAAAGCTCCGGGTGAGCATCGAGCTTGGTCTTGTCCGTTACACTCTCAAATTGAAGAATATTATCCAACGCCTAAACAATAATTTGGAAAAAAATCAGGTCTCCAATTTTAATCCAGCCAAATCACATACAAACACATAGACATAGTCATATATGTATGAATTTATACATAACCATATCTTTTAGGGTAAAATGTAGAAAATAATTGGTGGGAGTATTTGCTTATGGTTTTAGGAGTAGGAAAGCCTTTCCCCTTTGAAGAAGATTACAAAAACATGGTCATATTCTGAAGAAATTGGCATGTTGGTATTCAATCTTGAGCTATTAATAGAAGATTACAAAAACGTGGTCATATTCTGAAGAAATAGACGAGAAAATCACCTAATTAATAAAAAATCACATGTGACTTGAAGTAAAGTATTTTTGACAATGATTTAACATTTCTTAGTGATTTAATTCTTCATTTGCTTGTAAATCCTAGAATTGAAGTTTGAATGGTATTTTGTAACAATTCAATTAAATGCTTTCCTTGATTAATATTCGATGGAACAATAACAAATTCTTTGATATTAGGTTGTATAATGAATTGAAGAATACAATTACTATCCCCAAAGTCACTACCACCACAAGACAATTGTAGCACATCGACATTTATGAATGTATTGTAAATTGTAATACCTACCTGCTTTGGTCATTCTGATACCATTGTCAAGAGTTTTAGTAACCTTGTGAAGGATAATCCTGATTAAAAAGCTCCGGGTGAGTATCGAGCTTGTTCTTGTCCGTTACACTCTCAAATTGAAGAATATTATCCAACGCCTAAACAACAATTTGAAAAAAAATCAGGTCTCCAATTTCAATCCAGCCAAATCACATACAAACACATAGACATAGTCATATATATACCAATTTATACATACACATATCGCTTATACAATCAAAAGTTCTAAATTTTCATATCAGTCCAAACATACACAGATAGATACAGCGATATACGTTTGTGCAAATATTAACATATAGGTTAGAGTGAGTGAAGATTTCTAAAAACTGAGAATCTAAAATTCAATTTTGAAATAAGGAAGTATTCCAATTGGATCAAAATCTAGAATCCTCCAATTATAGATCTTCAACCCTAGGCATCTTAGATTTGGAAAACCCCTAATCAAAAAGTAAAGAGAGAGACCATACCTGTTCTATGAGTGGGGAGAGAGAGAGCGAAAGAGAGGCGAATTGGTAAGGATAAACGATGAGAGACGACGTGATCGATCTGGCATCCCTTCATCAACGCACGACATGCCAACGCCCAGAGCAGCAGCTTTGAAATTTTTTAGAGTCGGGCTGCAGTTTTTGAGGAGGCGCAAAGATAGAGAGAAGATCCGGTTAAAGGCCGCAGTTTTTGAAGCGGCACAAACAGAGAGACTGAAGGGAAGACCTAGGTAAACGTCAAAGAGGACAACAAGAGAGAGAGAGAGAGAGAGAGAACGTGGAGGAGTCACAGCTTGCGCAGTGTCCATTTGACAGCCGACCTTAAAATGACCGAAATATCCTTAGTCATTCATTTGTTTAGACGGTGAGAATTCTTTGGCCGATGAGTAATTTTACAGATAAATAAGGGTAAGATAGGAAGTTCATATATTTTTGACGTGCTAGTTTATTCGTTCTTACTTATAGTATAGTAGATAACACTTGCCACCCTTTTGTTAGTCTATTGTAGGTTGACTGTTAGTGTTGGGGTTAAAATTTCAATAAAGACCACTTTACCCTTGTTAAAATGAAAAATTAAGTAAAAACTTATAGTATATGTTTTGGCTATTTATCTTTTGAAGGATGATTGTGTAATTGTGTGTGCGAGCGTGTCAGGCAAATAAATTCTCAATGTTATTGTATAATTTGTGTAAGTCAAATGCGCATAATCAGGTCAATTGTGACTATTTGAATGCTTTAACTAACAGGATCATGTCAATTGTGACTGTTTGAATGCCTCAACTAATAGGACTTTTATAGTGTAGAATGACAAAAAAAACAAATTGTAAAGAAAATAAAATCATCTATAATGTTTTACAACTAAGTTAAAATCTATAAACAATAAAGGAATTTTAAAGGAAATAACTAATTTATTTAAAAACGAAAGTAAAGTATAAATCATAACCTCGAAGAAAGTGGAATTCTACGTTTTAAGAAAAGATACAAAGAAAATGTATTTGAAGAGTTTCTATTGGCGTTTTTGCGCGTCCCTTCTTCTACCAACTCTTCAACTATTTATAAGCCTTCGAAGTAACTATTCCCTCCAGTTGTCACGTCATTCAACTGTTACTTTGAAATTACTCATCCTTCTCTTGACGTGTGTCCTGATAGTTATTTTTCAAATTGAGTTGATTAACTGCTCGCGCTTAAACACTTCATTTAACTTTCTCTGCGTGTTATCTTTCTGTTTCTCATTCAGTCATGCAATGTGGTTGACCTCGTACATGCTACGTGTCAGCTTTCTACTAGATTGTGTGTATATGGTACAAACATACCCCCTTGTCAATTACCTTTTGAATAAAAATGTAATTGACAATTTGTTTACACCCTAAAATATAAAAATATATTTTTATATTTTGACCGGTTTTTATTTGTGCAAGTGGGAAATTAACCACACACTAGTGGGGAGTTTTGCTAGTGGGTAGTGGTTATTGGATGTGGAAGCTACCTCTACTAGTTAGTGGTTACATGCAAATGAGAGTTACCAACATAGTGGGACACCAACTAAGTGGAGAAGTGCTTAGTGGGGAGTTATTTTCAGCACACCTATTTATACTCCATGCCATGCAACATTTGGGGGAGGCTACACAGAGCCCACACAGCCCCCTGCGGCTCTTTTTATTTTCTTTCACTTTCTTGCCCAGCCGTGTACTAGTGCTTTGTCCTCTTCTTTGTTACCTTTTCCATATTTGTATTTTTGTGTAATGTGTACTTTGAGTTTCAGTAACTTGAAGACCATGTAATGGTGTTTTTAATGTTCCATTTTTAGTTTATTTAATACATGAGTCCATGTTCCAAAAGCACTAGCAATTGTTCGTCATTTGTTTGATTAGCTTTCATACGCTTTGCTTTCATCACTCACCCAAATTACTTGCTTCAAAGTATTAGAATCTTAAGGGAAGGGTCATCCCTACTTCCCAACAATCGTTTGATCCATCACAAATACAATAGGGATCGTTTTGGTCACACGTTTGGGTCTTCGTACAAAGCCCCTGGCACGCCCGGTCACATATTAATTTTTAGCCAAAACACAATTTCTACTGCTAACTTGTACACTTGGCACTTTATCCTTGAAATTCATGTGATCGTGGTTCATAATTCCAATTCGAATTCTACGCCCTGCTTCTTATAAAGCTCTGATCATCCTTAAAACGTCACTTCTTATTTCCAAAAACTTTAATTCATCATCATTCGCTAAAATGGAGTCCAGATAGCTTCCCACTTGATCTTCTTGAAGATGTAAACAATTCCACGAAACTCAAACAACCAAAAATTTCAACAACTTGGGATAAAGCTGTTTGTCATGCCCCGGAGTAGCAAAAATAGAGAAAAATAAATTTACTTTTTGGGTCCATAGGGAATGACGGGTGAAAGTCACTAATTATCCACACCACACAGTACTAGTCCAACTGAAACAACCAGAATAGTAAAAAATTGAATATATAAAACGATTCTATCTATTACAAACATCAGAGTGTGGTCCACAGGATCACAACAGGTCTGGAGACAACATATGCCAAAGTACTCGTTAACTAAAACAACACAGAGTTCAACAGAACAACAGAAATAAACTAAATATGACTATCTTCAAATCTTTAAGTGGTGTCAGGATAGTCGTCAGCATAATGCTCCTTTCCAGTATAACCGGCATCAGTGGGGCCATCCTCTACATAATCCAACTCCAGGTTGTAGCCATCATCGTAAGTTCCAATACCTGCATTGTTAGGGACATGTTAGTCTGGACAGGGAATGTCCAGGCAATAAAGGCAGTCAGCTTACTGAAAGCTAAGTGAGAACTAACTAACACAGTCTCATAGAAATAACGTAATCATCAGTTATGAACGATATATAACAGTGATACTAATTATATATCTTCCTCTTTTATTCGGACACATCATTAACCGATTCTCATCGTCTACCAACTCTAAGGCTAACTGTACCAATACCAACTGACCATCTCGAACTAATTATATCATCACAACATACCAGTGCTCTTGTTCATCGCTATACCACTTTTAATAACTCTTGCGAGCACCCATACATCGTTCTCATATAATGACTGGTTTACGGACGTACCAATACTCTTGTTCACCACTTTTAAGAACTCTTACTGTTCACCGCTTTTAAGAATTCTTGCGAGTATCGTACATACATAGCTCTTGTAAATACAAACCATGGGCGTGCCACATCTACTTTTGTTCACTGCTTTTAAGAACTCTTACTGTTCACCGCTTTTAAGAACGCTTGCAAGTACTGTGCACCCATAATTTTCACGATCCTGATTAAATCCTTGTTACACACTTATCGGATTCAATCTGAGCGAATCATCAGCTCGACTCACATAACCTCAAAAGTAACCAATAACCCACTGACTCAAACACCCGTTAGTCAATACTACCAATGGTTATTATCTCCAATCCTTATCTCGTTATCACAACATATTATTACTAACGTTCCGTCTGACTGCGTTACTCACCATATTATCTCAATCTCATTATCGTATCCCATTACCTCCATAATCCATAATATTGCATAATAGAACATGAAACAATGATTAAATAACTACACATTATGAATTATAGACTTAAGGAATATATCCATGTTCTGCTATGTTCGATCGATTGAAGTTATCTCAATCGCTTGAAGGAAAGTGATGTTTGATCGATCGAAGTATTCTCGGTCGATTAAAGTCAAGGTGGTCTCGATCAATTGAAGTCATTTCGATCGATTGAGAAACAGGGATGTTCGATCGATTGAACGCAATTCGATCGGTCGAACTTCGTCTTCTACAAGTTCTGCAGTGAACGTCCTGAATTTGGTAGGGTGCGTTTGGGTGATTATTATACGTACAAAAACTTGCAACAGATAATAACTAAGCTACTGAGTGAGTTTGGAACTCACAGAACTCTGCTAAGGGCGCATTTGACAAGCTTGAAAGCTTTGAGCTCCCTCCAATGGCCTCCTCTTCTCTCTCTCTGTCTCTCTCCTTTCTCCTCTTCTTCTTCTTCTCCTTCTCCTTCTCCTTCTTGTCTCTGTCTCTCTCTAAATGTGAGTATATATATAGGTGTGTATATATATAGGTTTATGTATATATATATAAACACAAGCACATACACACTCTCTCAACTTTCTTAAGTTAAGCAAAACCCTCACACACACGAACACGACCATATATATAGAGGGGGAAGAGTGTAGATGACAAGGTTTGCGGGAAACCTAGGAATACAAATGATTACAAGTTTGATCGATCGAATGGAGTTCGATCGCTCGAGATCAGTTCGGCCAGGTTTGATCGATTGAAGAAAGTTTGATCGATTGAAGTGGGGATCACGTCATAAATTCAGGTCGGTAGGGTTTCGATCGATTGAACATGGTTCGATCGCTTGAACTTTGAAAATGCTTGATCGCTCGAACGAACTTCGATCAATCGAAGGTAGAATTTCAAATATGATCAAGGGAAGTACATAGAATCTCTGTGCATAAATAATTATTGAAAATACGGGGTATTACATCATCCACCACTCATTAAGGATTTCATCCTCGAAATCAAAAATATACAAGGTTTAAAACAAAAATGGAAACTTCTCACGCATCTCTGACTCTAGCTCCCATGAAGCTTCTCCTTCATTATGATGATTCCACTGAATCTTGACTAACAGAATCTCCTTATTCCTGAGCTTCTTGATTCCACGGTCTAAGATACGAACCGGTCCTTCGTTGAATGTAACGTTGTCGTTGATTTCAATATCTTCAAAGTTGATCTCGTTTGTTGGGTTATGAGCACACTTCCTCAGCATACTGATGTAGAAAACGTTATGCACTCCTGAGATCTTTGGTGGCAATGCAAGGCGATAAGCAACTTTCCCAACACGTTCTAGTATCTTGAATGGTCTGATAAATTACGGTGATAGCTTGCCTCTCTTCTGACCAAATCTGACAATGCCTCGAACAGGTGAAACCTTGAGTAGCACGTGATCTCCAATAGTAAACTCCAAGTCTTTGCGTCGCTTGTCAGCATAACTCTTGTGTCGGGTCTGAGTTGTCTTCATCCTCTCACGTACAATTTGAATCTTCTCGCTGGTTTCTCGTACCATCTCTGGTCCAAGAAGTTGAGTATCTCTAACTTCGGTCCAACAAAGCGGCGATTAGCAAGGTCTTCCGTACAAAGCTTCAAATGACGTCATCCCTATACTCGAATGAAAACTGTTGTTGTAGGCGAACTCAATCAAAGGTACATGTGTCTCCCAAGAATTCTCAAAATCAATGACACAAGCACGTAACATGTCCTCCATTACTTGATTGACTTGTTCAGCCTGTCGATCGGTCTGTGGATGAAAGGCTGAACTCAAGTTTAATGTTGTTCCCATCGCTGTCTGGAGACTCTTCCAAACTTCTGCAGTAAAACACGAATCTCGATCTGATACGATAGACACAAGTACTCCGTGTAACCGTACTACGTGTTATAGATACATACAGCTCAAACGTTCTACTGGATATGTCATACCGTAGGCAATGAAATGTGTCGTCTTTGTAAGTCAATCCATGATTACCCAAATAGCGTCGTGATTTTTGACACGAGAAAAATGTTGTCTGCGCTTGTGTGCTATACCCAAGTGTAAGTAGACGTGCAAGTAGTACCGCATAGATCCAGGTCGATCCCACAAAGAAGGTTTTAAACTAACTACTTAGATTAACTTAAAGAGAAAATAAAAATTCGATGTTTGAAGAAAGGTGTAGAACACGGAGTTCCACAATTAACAACTACTACAATTAAAGTAACTAAATTAAACTAATGATTAACTAATTAACTAAAGCGATATTTTAAACGGTTTGTTTTTATAAAAGGGAAAGTGTTGGGATCACACGAATTCACAGTGACTTAACCATCTACCATACAGTTTCATTAAGCTCTATGGAGTTCATCAATCTACAGTATCCTGTATTTTCTAAAAATTAAGAATCCATAGCCCTTTCATGGCCGGGAGTATGTCATCACAGTTAATTTGAAATACGTGAAGGCGGTTTAAAACAATAGTTAAGACTTGCACCTTCAATGGTGTTAGCATTGATGGTGGTTTGCAAAAGTTATTAAAGAAAAATACCTTAAGGCTTAAAGTTTGGAAACTGTTTTGACAAACTGAGCATATGGGTACAGTTTCATAACAAATCTCAAAAAAAGAAAGTCTAGGGATACTGCAAAGGTCAATCTCAAGAATCTGAGTGTTCGATCGATCGATCGAACATCATCATCTCTCGAGCGATCGAAATGTCTTCGATCGCTCGACTATCTCTCTAGTTCGATCGATCGAACTAACTTCGATCGATCGAACGCAGGTTTTCTCTTGGTGCATGGCAGAGGCTGGAGATCACTATTTCATCATGATCTCCCAACCCTAAGACCACTCAGACATGGTCTGGAGTGTCTCAGATCTGTTTTTAATGTAAAGATTCATTAAAGTCTTGTTTGTTTGTGTTTTTAACATAAAACTTAAGATAACTATGGATTTCGATAAACTAACATGCAAAACTATAGCTACTAGTACTGATACTATAAATAACTACTGGCAGAATGTAAACGCACAATAATACATAACCTAAATGAATAGAAAACTTATATTGAACGCTGAAATCACCACGAACCAATGTAATATCCAAAAGCTTAACCTACAAAACCAATAAACTCTCTATCTCTCTATAAAATAGTGAAAGCAAAAGTTGGGCATCCTTCTGGACATGAATATAACTAGCATATATAGAAAAACCTAAGGCTAAGGTTACAAAAGACGTCTCCGCTGCGTGTGCATAAGTTCTGATAAAAGCCATGTTCGATCGATCGAACATCATTCAATCGCTTGAACGTCTGGAATACTCGAGCGCTTGAGTGGACTTCGATCGATTAAAATCTCGATCGCTTGAATGATCCTCGATCGCTCGAACTCAACATTTCAGCTTTTACTTGTTCTACTTGTAATCCAGCTTTATCCTTTATCTGTCATTCATTCCTGTACACAGCACAACAGCAATCTGTACAAATAACAGTTAAAATAACACAACTTATCACAGATTCGTTACATTGTAAGTTAACTGGCATTATAACACAAAGTGCAGATATACTAGGGAATTGTAGCCAAATTAATGTATCTTCTTCTTTTAGCGCAGTTGTATTTTACAAATACTCCCACTTGTCACAATCCCCAACTAGCTTATTGCTAGTCCCTAGCAATATGGCAATAATATAGACAAACGGAACTATACTACAATGACCAAAATAAAATAAAATAAACTACAATTAACATAATCTAAAAAGAAAGAAATAACTTAACTCACTTTCGCAGGAATCGCTGTTGCATTTAGCGTATGCAACAAGCCTTTAAATCCCTAGGTTCCCCCTAGTGGACGAGTGTTGTCTCGTGAGGGTTTGCAGTGAATATACCCACAAAATTCTTGTATTTAAATTCAAAAACAATAAAGAACAACTTCTAACACTCCCTCCCGGTCAACTGCTAACTCAGCTCTACAAAGACATATTAACCTCATTCAAACCATGAACTAAATCCATATGCTCCTCATGCTATCAAGATAGATATCACATATGTATCACATCCATGCATCCATGTGTGTGTATGAAGTTAACAGCTATGCATCGAACCTTATTTAGAGTTGTTTGGACTATCGTACCTATAGAACTTGTAGTTTCAACTCAATCCTCACATTGGTTCACACTCATGAGAGAACATCTCACTGAAACATAGTTAAAAATGACCGCACATTGCAGGAAAGCTCTGATAGGAAAGAAATTTAAGATATTAATGCTTTCATGCATAACTCTATGAAGGGCGAACATTTCGAGTGTATAGTCCCGCGAAAAGGATTCTACTTACTAGAGGAGCGAAATACCGTGGATAACTCAAATTACACGTTCATGTTCAAACTAAGCTGTTAAGAATCATTAAGGCTTTGACTTTCTGATTTTTATGTAGTAAGATAGAAATGAGAGGGGAAGGAATCGCACATCTTTAGCATGTGATGGAGTCTGGTTTTTTTCTTTCTTCACTTCATTCCAACCATCCTCTACTTCCATATATATATAATTTTTTTCTTTTTCATTCTTTCTTTCCTTTTCTCTTTTTGTTTTCTCTCTCTCCCTCTCTCTCACTGTTTTTTCACATTCAAACATTATGAGGCCACTCCCACAACTACTCCCTTGCATACTTTGACAGTTTAATCATATTAGGTGTGCAATGGGGTTCATTGAGGTCAAAATATAAGATTAGTAGTTTGGATTTTCATAATAGAATTGGCAATATTTAATCGGTGTAGGGTTGGGCACGAAATAGGTTCTTGAATGTAGATAATGGTATATGAAAAGGTTAAGGAGTGAATAACGATGGCTTAAATCATTTTCTTAATTTCTTAGTTTTAGCACTCCAGTGTTTATTGAGTTTAGTTGGTAAAACCTGAACGTTCTCCTCTAATAAGTAGTCAAAAATGAAAAATTAAATGAGACTATTTTCAACGAATTTAATACACATATTCAAGAAAAACAATTCAAATTTATGTGATAATTCCCTCAGAAATGAAGATTGGATCAAAAGCTCTTTAAAGGTAATTAGTTTCCACTACTCATTCTTTGAGCACAACAGTCGTATTAACTCATTTTTTTTAGATTTCTCTACATAGCTATTAACAAGTGCATAACGATGTTGGATACATGAAAGGTCAACACATGCAATCATCCTAGTGATAAGAAAAACGCGTGAACTTAATTCATAAAAGGATGAGAGTAACATGAATGCATCATTGCTTAATAACAACTAATCAGGAGTGAAGGTTCAAAGTTATTCTACCAATAAAGTTGGATACATGGCTATCAACAAGTGCATAATGATGTTGGATACATGAAAGGTCAACACATGCAATCATCCTAGTGATAAAAAAATGCGTGAACTTAATTCATAAAAGGATGAGAGTAACATGAATGCATCATTGCTTAATAATAACTAATCAGGAGTGAAGGTTCAAAGTTTTTCTACCAATAAAGTTCAAAATTTCCAATTTTAATTGAGAATGTATGATATTGGCAATGAAATTATTCTGAGTGCTAAGTGTGAATATGCACAGGTGAATATCTATCTGCATCCCACCCCCAACTGAAAATAACAATGTCCTCAGTAGTTGATTTTTAAATAAAAATAGATGGATATCACTTGATAAAACCAAAGCAATAACAGCGAGCATAGCAACCTGGAAGATAGTAAATAATGTCCAAACAACCAAGATCAATAGATATAGCACATAATGATAGCACATGATCCATACAAAATAAAATAACTAATCACTGGGATGATAAAACAATAAAAATACAAAACAGTGATCATAATGTCCAAAATATTCAAACAGTCCCGAAGAGTACTAAGAGAGAGAAGAGAGAAAAACATAAATAAAATAAAATACAACAAAACTCTCAAATGCTCAACTAGCAGAATCAACTAATCGTCAGCAATATCGGATAAAATCTCAATAGGCGCAGTTGTAGCATCAGCATCTCCGCTTACAGTAACTGGAGGTGGTGGAAGTGGGTCTCAAAAGTGGTCGGCAGTGCTATTGACGTGGAAAGAGCAGCTGGATCAGCGGGTGGGGGTGGAGTTGTGGAAGATGACGGAATAGAGATGGACGGTGCAGAAGGGGTAGTAGTAGGTGCTGCAACTGGTGGTGGATGATGGAGTGACATGTCAACTCCCAAATGAAGTAAAATCGCATCTAGCTGCGCAGATATATGGGTACATAGGTCCTCAAGTCGGATCCGTGCCTTTCTCTCCTCTAGAAATAACGTGTGGAGAGTCTGGAGAGACACGGATGATGACTCTCCCTGGGCATGAGCCTGAGATTGCTGTTCTAGCTCAAATCGCTCAACCTCCTCCATGGGATCAACCTCCTCCTCTGAATCACGCTCCTCAGCCTCCGAAGGCGTCCTAAAAGCTGCACCCTCAATGTCGGTGCCTCGTCCTCTCTTCCTCTTGCCTCTAACCTTTTCTTTTCCCTTCCCTTTGAATTTCCTCTTCTTCTACGCATTTGAACGGTGTACTGCCGTCTCGCCAAATCGACTGGATGCCTGTATAATAACATTTGTAGCTAAAGGCAGTAACCCAGCCTGCTGAATCACTTGATGGATGGGCTAGGCGGCCTTCAGATTGCGCTTGGTAGCAATATACCGCATCGGCTGGATGAAAAAGTCAATGTAGAGGCGAGGCAAACAGACGTGCCATCCCATCCCATCCCAATTGTATAAAAGACACGAGCATACCATGGGGCTAACTTCTCATGGTAAGAAGTCTTCAAAATACAATTGGCTAGCACTAGGTGGAGGAGATGATACTTCTTAGTCTGAAATTGATCCTCGATAAGAGAAACGCCATTCCAGATCTGAACAGCTCCTCTCGTAATCTCATGTATGATAGAAGATGGAAAAGTCTCTGGGGCACCTGGTAAATGAGGGTAGAAGCAATCGGGTACCCCCAGAGCAGCGGCCATGGTAGCTAGGCTAAAGATGATCTCACACCCTCGAAAGAAAGAACAGTATGTAAATGGGGCCGGGCGATCTTTGATCATCGTCGCACACGCTTTACTAACCCAAGTGATGTTTACTCGTTTGGCCTGAACCAGCATATCGTACCAGCAAGGCATATCCCTGATCCTTGCTAGGAACCATGGAGCAGATAACCATATAGACTCAAGAGATCGCTCCAACATCACCTTTCACGCCTGAAAATTGCAGTTGAACCAAACTCGGTCCTCATCGTTTTGAAACCCGTGAGCGGGTACCTGATCAGGTATAGTGAGATCGAGGGGTTTGAACTTGTGGTACCCCGTAGTAGGGTTCATCGTGTGAATCCTGCAATAGATAAAAAAGAAGAAAGAAATCAAACATAGAGAAAAAAAACACAGAATCTACCTTTGCTTCAATTCGATCGATCGAACATTTCTCGATGGATCGAACATGGGCCAGCTTCGATCGCTTGAGCCCAACTCAATCGATCGAGCACAGAACATGCGCAGAGATAAGAAAGAAGACTATAAATGAATAGTAAACTAAAATCTATGCCTAAGATGAGTATTAATTAGTCTTAGGATCAATGGGGGCACCCCCTCATATTTTCGAACTAAAAAAAGAGATGAAGGGTTCAGGACCTTACCTCGAGTATAGCACTGTGAAGAAGGGAGGCAATGATGATGATGAGTTGGGGCAATCAGGAGCCCTTCAATTGATGGATGATAAGGGATCACGAAATCATCGAGAGTTCTCCCTCTATGTCTTAAAGCGCTCAAGAGTGTGAGTGAGAGAGAGAAATTGAAGAAGAGTGCTGGGAACGCTTTATTTAAAAACATCTCTCGAGCGATCGAAACACTTTGATCGATCGAAAGTTCGATCACTTTAAGTTTGTTTAATCGCTTGAGAGTTCCAAGTTCTCGATCGATCGAACATGAAATTTGCCAGAAACTTAAATCAGAGCATTTGTGTACCCCTAACTAGTTGAAATTGTTCTGAACATACAAGGAAATTATAATAACAGTGTAACACAGAGCATGTAAGAATTGAACATCATAGTAATATAAAATTGCAAATTCTTATAAATATAAAATTTGTAATAGCATCCTTTTGCAAATTTGTTCCCCATCTTCGTACATAGACCTTATTTAAAAAAAAAAACTATAATCAAAACCAAAACTAACAATTCTTTGTCTAGCATTATACTTCAATTAAGAAAAGGTGAATCAAATGACTAAACACAACTGAAGTGGGTCACTATTCTTCAAACATGAAAATTCCCTCTTCCGCAATTGTTTTGTTCTCCGCCAAATCTTCGAAGGTGGAGTCCAAACTTAATAATTTCCTTTCCCAGAATAGTCAAAAAGCAGCGAGGATATCATCGAGCAAGTCTAAATTCTCTAGAGAATTGATTGCACAAACAAGAGGTGATCAGGATAGAGACATTGATAGAGGAGTGTAATTCCTAAACGGACTTTCCTCTTACGGTGGAGTATCCGGGGATCCTACAGGAGGTCCATGAAATAATAAATGTGGAAGGAACACAGTCGATATCATTGGATTCATAGTGATAATCCTGGACAAAGATAACAATAGAAAACAAAAAGGAAAGAAAGGGAATCAACATAAAACAAATGAAAGAACTAAAATTGAAAGGGCAAGCAAAGAAAAGTGAAAATAAAACGAGTTATGACAAGGAATTGACCTCACTATTGGCGTGATAGAACTATGCACACTAGTAGGTAGAGGGCATTGAATCTGAAACAACAAATAGCTCATGTGCACATAAATCTATGGAATCGACTCGATGACAATGAAGTCATCCACATATGTGAAGACAACATTATGGTGTTCGGGCACCATATCCTATAAATCTTCTTCATCCCACGGTTCCTACATCGAGTCATTCTTCCACTGTTGCAGGAGTGCGTCGTCCACCTCCCTAATGAAATACCCTTCCGGCCCCCCTTCCTCTTCAGGGAGCTCTATATTTTCAAAAGGGTTAATGTTAAGGAGGGTAGGAGGGTAAGGAATGCACCCTTGGGTCAAGTCGAATACATCATCTGCATTCAGTCCTTGGTAAGGCGAAAGACAGAATGCAATCTCCTTGGCAGTCCACGGAGGGTTAGGGTATTCTAAATCAGCCCATGACTCAATTGAGTGAACATCATCATCTCTCATTCTTACAGCCTACAGGGGAGAGATTATATGGAATAACAGATTAGAGTCGAAGTCACACTCGAAAAACACAGAGACAAAACAGGAATAAATAAAAATAATAAAGTGCAAAAAAAAAGTAAAGAATACAACAACAATGTGAGAACACTCTTTAATGTTTTAAGTAGAGGAATAGCTGGGCTCATCCAGGTGGATGTGCTCAGCTTCTGGTTGGAAGTTCTCCAAGAACGATTTTAATCTTTGGCCATTTACCTTGAAACTCTCATCGCTCTTTGGATTTATAAGCTCAATAACCCCGTGTGGGAAGACAGATTTAATGATGAACGGGCCAGGGCCAGTCCACCGGGATCGGAGCTTTCCTGGAAAAAGGTAAAGGCGAGAGTTATATAACAAGACTTTCTGCCCTGGCTCGAATATTTTCCGAAAGATTGTCCGATCATGGCGAGCCTTCAGCCTCTCCTTATAAAACTTTGCAGAGTCATATGTATCTCGGCAGATTTCCTCTAGCTCTGTGAGTTGTAGTTTTTGTAGCTGCCCTCCCTCCTTGATGTCGAAGTTTAATGAGCGTGTCGCCCAATATGCTTTATGTTCAATCTCGAAAGGGAGGTGACAAGCCTTTCCGTACACCAGCCTATACGGGGACATTCCCATGTTTGTTTTATATGCAGTACGATATGCCCATAGAGCGTCGGCCAGTTAGTATGCCCATCTTTTCCTGTTGGAACTAACCATCTTTTCGAGAATATGTTTTATTTCTCGATTAGCCAACTCTGCTGTCCATTCGTTTGTGGGTGGTAAGCTAGAGCGATCTTATGGTTGACCCTGTATTTCTTGAGGAGTGACTCCAAGGGCTTATTGCAAAAATGTTTGCCTTGGTCACTTAGTACTGTCTTTAAGGTTCTAAAATGCGACAAAATATGTTCTTTTAGAAAGGACATAACTATTCTATGGTCATTGTGTCTTGTAGGTATCGCCTCTACCCATTTTGATACATATTCCACAGCTAGGAGTATGTATTCGCAGTTATTTGATTTTGGAAATGGGCCCATGAAATCTATGCCCCAACAATCGAATATTTCAATTGTGATAATAGGAATCAGGGGCATAGAGTTCCTTTTTGAAATTGTACCAAGGTTTTGACAGTGTTGGGACGATTTACAAAAGGAATATGCATCTTTAAATACGATGGGCTAGTAGAAACTGCTGTGTAATACTTTTTATGCGGTCTTTTGTGAAGCTAAGTGGCCACTGCAGGCTTCTGAATGGCATGATGCTAAAATTACGGTTATATCTTCATTAAGAACGCAGCGTCTGATGACCTGATCAGCGTAGTATTTGAAAAGGTATGGATCATCGAAGAAGAAGTGACGTGCGAATGATAGGAATCGTTTCTTATCTTGATTTGACCAATGCCCCGGGGTTTCTCCCGTGACTAGATAATTTACAATGTCTGCGTACCAGGGCAAGCTAGAAATAGCCAGTAGCTATACGTCTGGAAATTCTTCTTTAATCGGTATTGGTTCAGTTTTGTCAACAAAGGTTAACCTTGATAGATGGTCAGCGACCACATCCTCTACTACCTTTTTGTCTTTTATGGTTAGGTCAAATTCTTGGAGTAGTAGTATCCATCTTATGAGTTTTTGTTTCGCATCCTTCTTGGACAAAAGGTATTTAAGGGCCGAGTGGTCTGTAAAACAAACAATTGGAGACCCTATCAGATACGATTTGAATTCATCCAAGGCGAAAACTATAGCTAGCAGCTCTTTTTCGGTAGTTATGTAGTTCATTTAAGCTTCGTTCAGATAAGATCTGAAGTTTGACAGGCATCCGACCACTCAAAAGGTATGTCTTTTACCAGCAATTGACAGAGTGGTTGGGATATGGCACTAAATCTTTGGATAAATCTCCTATAGAAACCCGTATGTGCCATAAAAGAGTGGATATCTCTAACTGTGCAGGGAGCAGGAAGGTTTGAGATTATATCAATTTTCGCTTTATCCACCTGGATACCTTTGTCAGAAATGATGTGGCCGAGGACTATCCTACTGGTTACCATGAAATAACATTTTTCCCAGTTGAGCACTAGGTGTTTGTCCTCGTATCGTGCTAGCACGCGTTCCAGATTCTCTAAGCAATTTTCAAAACTATGGCCGAACACAGAAAAATTGTCCATGAACACTTCAAGGATCTGCTCGACCATATCACTGAATATACTGAGCATGCACCGCTAGAAGGTAGTAGGTGCATTACATAAGCCAAATGTCATTCTTTTGTAGGCAAAAGTACCAAAATGACACGTAAAGGTCATTTTCTCCTGATCTTCAGGAGTGATTTCGATATGGTTATATCCACTGTATCCGTCTAAGAAGCAATAATACTTGTGACCCGCCACTCTTTCTAGCATTTGATCTATAAATGGTAACATAAAGTGGTCCTTCCGGGTTACAGTATTCAATTTTTGGTAATCAATACACATCCGCCAACCGGTGGGGATGCGTGTCGGTACTAGCTCACCATTGTTATTTAGAATGACAGTTATACCTTCTTTTTTCGGTACCACTTGGGTCGGGCTGATCCAAGGGCTATCAGAGATTAGGTATATGATCCCTACATCAAGTAGTTTTAAGACTTCCTTTTTGACTACTTCTTACATGTTGGGATTCAGACTCCTTTGCATTTATCGTGATGGTTTAGCGTCTTCTTCCAAATATATTTTATGGGTGAAAACAGACGGACTTATGCTTTTGAGGTCAGCAATTGTCCATCCCAATGCTCCCTTATGTTGTTTCAGCATTTGGATTAGTTTTCCCTCTTGTTCTAGACTCAAAGTAGATGAAATGATAACGGGGTATGTCTTGTCAGTTCTTAGGAAAGCATATTTGAGCTCCTTAGGAAGCTCCTTTAATTCCAGATCGGGAAACCGAAAGTTGGAGGGCATAACTAATTTTGTTTTCGGAGGCAACAGTTCATATGGTGTTACCCACATGCATTCAGCTCTATTCTCCTCTCTCATTTCCATCATGAGGCAGGTATGATTTAAGTTAGCGTCCAATGGAGTAGAGTTTTTAGGTTGATAAACAGCGTTGAATTGTGACACAACTACCTCAAGAGGATCTTTTTAATTAACATCAGTCTCATCTTCGAAGACCGTCTCAATATAGTTTACTTCCTCTTCATCCTCGTATTCTTCAGGTCAGGGATTAGAAAAGATTTTGACGTTTAAAGTCATATTCTCGAATACGATGGTCAGTACCACTTCTTATTTTTGTTGTGGCATCGATTGTATTAAGGAATGGACGTCCGAATATCACCAAGATTTGTGCACATAGATTGGACACAGGTTCAGTGTCTAAGATCACGAAATCAACTGTGAAGACAAACGAGTCTATTTGAACGAGGACGTCTTTCAGTATTCCTCTTGGGTATTTTACAGACCTATCTGCCAGTTGTAGTGCAATTCGAGTAGGTTTGAGTTCACCCAACCCTAGCTGTTTATAGACAGAGTATGACAGCAGGTTAACACTCGCTCCTAGGTCGAGGAGTGCATTGTCTATCCTTTGATTCCCAATTTGGCATAAGACAGTGGGCGTACCGGGGTATTTGAGTTTCGGAGGCAATTCATTTTGGATAACCGCACTTGCTTGGAAAGCGACATAAGCGTGTTTCTTCACACTTTGCCTCCTTTTGACTGTGCATAATTTTTTTTAGATATTTAGTATAGGCCGGTACTTGTTTGATAGCATCAAGGAGTGGAAGGCTTATTTTAATTTGCTTAAATAATTCCAAGAACTCCTGATTCTTTATCTCATTTTTAGGCTTCAGGTAAGGCGCGAGGAAAGGGCATTTAGGTAATTCGTCCTTAACTGCCTCCTTTCCAGGCCTTGTCTCAACTTCCTCTACTTTTGTAGGAGCTTCCTCATTTGATTTTAATGATTCGTTATTAGCAAATGGCTCCTCTTCCCGAGTAGAAGGTTGTTCTTTGTTCATCACTTCCTCCTCTTCATACTCTTCCGGTGTGGAAAGAGGCATGTTGTGCCCAATAATATTGCCGCTTCTCAAAGCAGTCACGGCTTTAGCATGTTCTTGATTATTGGGACCATTGTTATATCTCTTAAGGTTTGGAAGTGGTTGGGCAGGAAATGTTCCACCCGATCCCTCTTATCGTGCGTCTATTCTCTCTAACGTAGCAGACATTTTACTCATCATCTGAATTAATTGTTGCATTAGGTTTGCATTGGAGAGCGGATCTTCTTCTTGCACCTTTTTGTGCGGTGGCACATATATATTTTCCTGTTGAGTATTAGAGGGCTGAGCTTGATTGTAGTTATTAGATCTATTTTGATTGAATTACTGGGCTGTCTACTGTATTGCCCTTGATATTGGTTATTTTTGTTGTAGGGTTGTTGCTGGTATTGGTTTTGGGTCCCAGCATCATTTTTCCAATCAAAACCGAGGTGATTCCATCGATTATTGTTTTGAAAATTATTGTTGTTATTATAGGAATTCCCCGCCCCTCTGTATCCTTGCATGACGTTCATTACTATAGGGGCCTGTTCTTGAAAATATGGTACCTTGGGACAGTATTGAGTTGTGTGTCCCAACATATTGCATGTGCCGCATGGTTCTTCAGGCAAAATTTGTCCAGCACTTTCTCCTTTCATTCCTAACTCCTCTACCTTTCTTGCTAGTTCTTCGTATTTTGTCATTAGATGATCATCACTCTTTAACTGATAAATGCTTTTCTCCTCTACAACTGCTAGCTGCGCACGTGAAACCTCTTCAAAGGTCGACCATTCATGAGCATGTTCTGCCAACCACTCGAAGTGGGCTTCAGCCTCTTCGGTGTTTTTGCTAAGAAATGCACATGCACTCATGGTTTCAACTAGTTTTTTTGTTTCACCATTTAGTCCTTTGTAAAAGTAGCTAATGGTTCACCATTTCTCATACCCGTGATGTGGGCATGAAAGAAGCAAATCTTTGAAATGCTCCCAAGTTTGAGTGAAGGTTTTTTTGCTTATTTGACATTTAAGTTCAGTGGTCATGCGAGGTGGGAAGAATTTCTTTAAAAATGCAGTGTTCATCATCGCATGCAAGGTGAAGATAGAGTTTGGTTTGAGGGTGAGCAGCCACACTTTTGCTTTATCCTTCAGAGTGAATGGAAACAACATTAGGCATGTCACGTCTACAGGACAGGTTTGGGAGAATGTTTTACAAACTTCCTCGAAATCTTTGACATATAAATATGGCTTCTCGCTCTCCATTACGTTGTAGACACCCCATTTTGTCGGCTATCAGATTTAGGAGACCTATAGCTTGGTGGTTCAAGATGATCGAAAAAGACTTAGAAGGACTCCTGGATGTTAGTTCTATCTCTCGAAATGCTCAGAAAGTGGTATAAATGACAAAAATACCCTTAAAAGCCCAAACACTCCCAGATTTGGATCAAAAGTTCTGGAAACATGCTGTGTAGTAAGGAAAGTCATAAAATGAGTTTTTAAGCAAATCAAATGAAATCATCAGCTCCCAGAGACCTCCGAAAGTCCCGAAAGTTTTAGGAAAGTCCCCGTTGACCGATTTGACCAAGGATTGACCAGGTTTGATCAAGGTTTGACCAAAATCATCCAAAATCGTCGAAAAGCTCCAAGATCATTCTAGATCATGTGTAAAGTACTAAAACAAGTTTTAAAAGAAAATCGGACAAAAACGTCAGCTCCCGGGAGCTCCAAGAGGTTGCCAGAACTTCTTGTAGGTCCCTAGTTTGAACGGTTTGACCAAACGTTGACTTTAAACCCGGAGCACCATATCATTTTTCAAACATTTTTCATGGATACTAGAGGTCAATATCTTTCCAACTATATATCACACATAATTCCTGGATTTAAAACGAATTTATTATGAATTTTCGAAGGTGAAAAAGACGATCAAATTGGCTTCTATCGCAAATACCGCAAAACTTTTCAAAGTAACCTATCTCTAAACTATTTTTTATAGAAAGTAGACTCCATTACCTTTCCAACGGTATATCACAACCTCAGTTTGGAGTTCATACGCATTTTCTGTGAATTTCGGACGAAATATGGCCTTTTTGCGAATACCGGAACCTCTGGGGGCCTAAATGGCATTATCTGGACATCCGAGGAGCAATGCCGCCATGTAACTGTCCACTGCTGCCGCAGCGCAGGTCCAGTACCACCGCGGGACTCTCCTCCAGAACTATCCATTTTTGCAATTTCTTTTGGGGACCCAAATTGATTAATTAGAAACCAAAATGATATAGTTCTATGTTAACAGATGTTTGGGACCAATGGGAGCACTTTCAAAATCCCAACCCCCCCCCCCAAATTAGCCTATTTGAACCCCCCTTGACTTCTCATTTAGGAGGTGCAAACAAAAGCTTAGAGAAAGTTGTAGAGATAAGGTTAGGATAGTGAGAAACAAGCTTCTTCCTTTGATTTTCAACTTAAAAGTGAGTTCTAAACTTTGTTTTCTGCTTCATTACTCCCATTTATTTCACATTCAATACATCCAACCAGCATTTTAGTAAGCATTTATGAGATAGGAAGCTACTTCCATGTCCAAAGTCACCATAGATGAGTGAAACACCAACCTACAAGTCTAAAATTACATTGATTATCATCTATTGATTATTATTAGATGCTTGTTTATATGAATGTTCATCTCTCTTCACCTCATTTCTTTTTTATTTTTCTTTGTTTACTTACTAGTTCATCATCATCTAGACGATGACATGAAGTTTGAGGTGAGTGAATCCTTATGGATAGTAGCTCTTGACCTCAAAAACATGTTTGATAGATGATGATTTAAACTTCAATATATTCCTATGTATTCTTGAAGTTGTCTCCAAAATGAAAACAATGCTCTCCAACAATCTTGGAGGTTCTTGATATGAGTTCAATGTTGATATTTCAAGTGGTCATAATCTCCATGTAAGTGCTGAAAAATACACTTTCAAAACCTCTATTTTAAAACCCCTCTTAAACCCCTCATTATGATTTTAAAGAATAAAACCCTAGTTCTTCCCAAAATCTTCAAAACAGTGAATAATCTGAGTTCAAAGATTTCTATAGGATTCAATACTCAAAGTATTAATATGAGACCACTTGTAAAGCCTTCCTAACTCATTAGAAAACGCCCATGAATTTTGGTTTGACTTGGAAACACTTGGAAGGGTTCCATTTTGGCCGAAACATTCATTCCAAACATTCTGTTTTTACTGTCACAGCAGTTTTGTTGACTTTCAACTTATTTTCTAGAAAAAGTTTCCAAACAGTGTGGTCTCAAATGATTTTTTGCTTGAACATAAGTGTCTTAGGGAACTTTCTGTATAATATGGGCCTCCAAATGGTTTTGTTTTCATTTTCTAAGATTTTTCAACATTTCAGTCGACAATATGGACTCTGTTTCTGAGTAACCTCTATTGTTTATATGATTTCTCTCAATCTGTAATAGTTATAGAGGATTGGATTTTTTATTTGCATTCTAGACACAATAAGGATGACCTCCATAAAACATCATGCATTGAAAATAATTCTAACCCTACTTTTCAATTTTGACAAGATTAAGTCACTGTTCTGTCCACTATTCACAGCAAGTATACTTTTACTTCCATCCTTTGATTTGATACTTATATGTACTTCAAATTAGTTCCTATCCTAGGAAGTGGTCCATACCATATTTGTACATATCCCATGATGATTTTCCCGATGCATTCATGCATATTTTAGACTTCTAAGTCACTTTAGAATGTCCATGTACACAAACACACTACAACCTTTGCACAGTCTAGGATCATACATTGTATCCATGCAAGATTTGAGGCTTTTGTGACTCCTAATCTAAGAAGATTATAAGGAATGAACTTGATCACACGTTCATGTTTCCCCTCGATCTAATCTTCCTTTCTCATCCGTCTCGAGGATTGAAAGGTCTTTTTTTCTCAATGATTAAAATGCATCATACTAGCATCCTAAGCATACTTTTGTTTTCTTTGTTTATTTGTTCCAAGAACAATTCATGTCCCCTTAGATTAGGAAGACTTTATTACTTGATACGTGATTAGATGATTTTTCCTAGGTTTGTTTGTATGATCTTTCACTTTGCATTGTGTGATACTTGGTTTAGATCTTAAGAATGATATCTTATCTTTTGATCTTCCATTTCAAGATTCTTATGTGATGTAATATACTATCATAGTATTAATTATCGAACTAAACATAGTATAAGATAATTATTTGGATGCTAATTGAGGCCCGTCGAGAGAGGGGGCGAGTTGAGAGTGTTTTAGTCGTGACAAAGGCTCCTTCCTCTCTCGTACCAAAATCCCGAGCCAAGTTCTTTGGTTATGAAAGGTCGGTGCCCTTTATCTGTTTGGGTGAGTCAAAAATAGATTTCTTGGTTCCTTAAAGACCAAGTGGCGACTTTGTATTTGTTTTCAACAGACCTTTTCCTTTTCTTTGATCCAAATCAATTTCAAACCAAACTGAAAGAGTGGACGATCGATTCCGCGTGTCCACAATCTGGTGACTCTGCTAGGGACTTTTATTTTCAAAACAAAATAATATAGAGGTTTGACTCATAAGAAGCATCCTTAATATCATCTTTTTACTGTGTCTAGTTCACCGCATTGCACTCCTGCATTTCCCCCTCCGACTTTGTCTGAAATGCAGCGCTGATATTGTCCAGGTCTTGCTGTGCCAGGGCACAAGTCATCGTTGATACTGTACCTTCGAAGGTATATCAAAAAGAGTAAACACTTCCGTACTGTCTCTCTGGCGGTATATTGGAACTCTCATCAACCGACCCTCTTTGACTAAACCCAGCCTTTGCATACAGATTCCTGTGAAACCTTTCATAGGACTGTTCATTTATCTTTTCAGATAGGACAATGTGATATAACTGCTGTATGCCCTGGTGGGATTACCTGCGCGGTGTAGACGCTTATGTGGCATAGAACAACATCTCTTTCTTATGATTCCCAAGGCAATCACTCACATGTGATTACATTGAGTTGACCTGCCTAGGCACCATGACAAGGATGCCTGCTCCATGCCCACAAAGATATACACCGCAAACCTTGTTTACTAGTTCCTCTCAGAAGCTCTCTCCCAAATTTCCCAGATATAACCTGTTTCTCCCAGAAACTCTATCCCAATATCCCAGATATACCTTGTTTCTCCTAGAAACTCTATCCAGATATCCCAGATATAACCTATTTCTCCCAGAAACTCTGTCCAGATATCCCAGATATAACCTATTTCTCCCAGAAACTCTATCCAGATATCCCAGATATAACCTGTTTCTCCCAGAAACTCTATCTAGATATCCCAAGTATAACCTATTTCTCCCGAAAACTTTGTCCGGGCTCCTCAAAATATCCTGGAAACCCCTATTATCCCCTAATGATCATACCAGAAGGAAAGGTTAGCACACTCTGTATGGCTAAGACCTTACCTGCTTAACTGCTATCTACTAGAAGTAAGAGCATCATGTATATTAGGGCTTGCATCCGCATGCTTGTCTCATTTGCATGCACCGTACCTGTCAGTCCACACCCACTGTCTCAGTTAGTCTGTACAAGAGTCAATCCATGTTTGTTAACATCACTATTGTTGTCTGTCTAAAGTCATCACTGTCACAACCTGATATAATCCTCTCAAATCTGTAGGGTCACTATAGATTCTCAAAGTCAGCAGTTAGGATCTTTATCATGGGTCAGAAACTCAGACAATCGCTTGGTCAGAATTAGCCCGACAAGTTATTTCGGCATGAATCAAGAAGAGTTAGAAAATAAGGTAACCGAGTTGGGAACAACCATAAGTCAACAGTCCGACAGCCTGGCCTAAGTCTTGAAATTCATAGAAGAATTGAAACAGCAGCAACCGCAGTATCTGCATGGTTTTCCTTGCCACCAGGTTTCATGCCACCACCACTCCCAAGGTTTATACCACCTCCTGAGAATAATGGGGAAGAAGATTGGTTTCAAGGGGTTCCACCGCCTGCATATGAGAAGTGTTCCAGGAAAAAATAGATAAGGTTGACAAGCTAGAAAGCGTACTAAGAAAAAGCAAAGGTGTTGATGACTACATGCTAGACCTGGAAGGCCTTTTCGAGCCTGTTAAGCTAAAACTGCCAGAAAACTTCAAGATGTCTGCCATTGACCGTTTTGATGGAACTGGAAATTCAAAAAGCCATGTGAAGCTGTGTATGAGCATCTTCCAGTCAATGGGTTGCACTCATGAGCACATTGTGATGCTCTTCCTACAAACTCTCGCAAAGTCTGCGTTGTCATGGTTCTTTACCTTGGATGCTTCCAAAACTCAGGCATGGGAAGACATCATTCGGGTATTCATTGATCACTATTCTTACAATCAAGAGCTAGATGTCACAATCAGGGATTTGGAACTACTCGGCAGAACAATAATGAATCCTTCGCTGCATTTATGAGCAGATGGAGGAACAAAGTGGCCCAAATGACCACCGACCGGTTGAAAAGGAATAGGTGGGAATCCTAATCTAAAATCTTTAACCACTCTACCATGAGAAACTGTTCTATCAATCCATCTCCACCATTGAAGAGTTGTTTGAAGTCGGGTCTCAAATTGAAGATGCTATCAGGAAGGGAAGATTAAGAAGGAAGAGCCTCCAAGCCAGTCAAAAAGGCCCAATTACTCCCGGAATCCTTTGAATGTCAATGCCCTCAGCAGTCAACCAATGGCGTATCCTCCTAGATCGTACTAACCCTCCACCAAGCAAATTCCTCCAATTGCCCTTTTTTCAAAAAAAGCCCCCTCGCAATTTTGCCAAGCTAGAAATCTCACTTTCCTCAGCCTTAGACCGCCTCCTCAAAAAGGGCCACCTCCAACTCCTTCAGCCCCGAAATACCCCGCTACTACCCGGTTGTGATATGTCCAAAAGATGCACCTGCCACCAAGCCCCTGGCCACAACACCGATGATTTCATGTGCCTCCGCCATGATATCCAAGACCTGATTGACCAGAATATCATTGAGGCACCTCCCAAGCAGCCTTATGTCACCCAAAATCCCTTACCAAACCACCAAAATATCAGTCTCATTAAATTCGACCCCACTACTTTCGATCCTTCTACCCTCATAATTCCCATAGGACTTCCCTTACCCTGTATTGACATTCCCAATTCTATAGAAGTCCATCTGATTGAAGGAGAAGATGATAGGTGGTAGCAGCAACTAGATGATGAACAAGATTTATTCATCCTGGAAGAACATGATCTAGGGGCAGTAGATCTCAAATGGTATGATCTTAACAAAGAAAGCGATGCCTCCGTATGGGATGATCTAGAAAAACCATTTATGGGAACTAATTGCGAGTGGTTCAAATTAGACGAGACTGTAGAAGGACCTACTCCTATCGAGATCGATCATCTGACTAGGTCAGGCCGTCATTATCAGCCTCCACCACATGTCATGGAAACCATTGAGAAAGGTCTAGTCAAGGATAAGGGAAAAGGAAAAATGGATGAGGTCATCGAAGAGGACAATAAGTTGATTAAGCAGTTGAAAAAGACTCAGGCACATCTCTCGATGTGGGACATCATGGTAACATCTTACAGGCACAGGCAAGATGTGTTGAATACCTTGGCTGGAATTGAGGTCCCCATTGACGCTGCACTAGAAGATATGGTGGCCTTCTTGGGTACACTCACCCCTAGTCCAGTCATCACCTTCTCCGATGAGGATTTTCTATCGGAATGATCTGCGCATAACAAAGCTCTGTACATCACCGTCGGATGCAAGGGGCAGCAGGTGCCATTCTGTTTGGTCGATACAGACTCCATCTTAAATGTTTGTGCGCTAAGAACCGCCACTGCCTTGGGGGTTAACATCCTTGACATCACACCATTTGTACAATCCGTGAGGGCCTATGATAACACCAAGAGAAATGTGATAGGGAATATTTTCTCCAAATCTGGGTAGGGTTTTTGATTGGCACCAAACTCTTTCAAGTCATGTATATACCTGCCTCATTCAACTTACTGATTGGGAGGCCCTGACTGCATGTCAACAATGCGGTGTCATCTACTGTGCACCAAATGATCAAATACATTCATGAGAAAGAGGTGAAAATCATCCTTGGCAATAGTTAGGAAAATGAGACATTTCCAAGTTACGCTCTCGTCTTTGAAATCCAAATACCTGAACTAGAAGAAAGAGAAATCGGAGGATTCTTCATGGAAAAGATCTATATGATTAGTGATGGAGACGGGTTCACCGAGGTCCACTCCGTGGTGGTCAATATCGTCCGCAAAATGAACTACTTTCTTAGAATGGGATTGGGCTAACGCCAACAAGGGATTCGTGAGTTCCCTCAGATCAAAGGACAAAAAGGCACTTTCGAATTAGGGTACAAGCCCACTGAAGAGGACATCGAGCTCCAAGGAAGAAGAGAGTGAGGAGTCTCCCACCATACCGTAAGACCTTGAACTGTAAATTCATCAAAGAAGGGGATGACTTCCCCTATTTTGGGTTCCCGAACCTTGTATCCACCAGACCACCAAAAAAAGGCACCCCGGGCTTGAGATCTTCGCTGACTGTGAAAGGCCCCCCTATCAAGATCCGTTCTATCCCAAAGAAGTTGTGAAAACCCCAGTGGAGGACTGGTTGAAGTACCTGGACACTGAAGCCATGGAGAAAATATGGGAAGAGTTCGCTAAAGAGAAGGAAGGAAAAAGGGCCAAGAGCTAAGATGATCAGATCATGCTAACTGAGGAGGGTCTGAGTAACCAGGCTGTAGAGTCATCTGTCTGTGTCTCCCTATCCCCTATTCCCCTGGAGTCTTTACTTTCGATTATCAAGTCTGTACCAAAGTTGGCTGTTGTAAGCCCACCAATGTCTGATGTAATCACTCCACCTGTTATGAATGAAATGAAAGAGGTTCTTCTTACTCCTCTGTGTCTAATACTTGTGAATGCACAGATCCCTCCGAGGATCTCCCAATCGAACTTAAGCAACTACTTGAAAAACCACCTGCTTATGAAATAATCGAAGATACTTTATCAATTAACCTAGGTGAAAAGGATAATCCACAAATTGTGCAAATTGGCTCAACGCTTAATAAAGAAGAAAAAGAAAAATTGACTCTCTTGATAAAAGAATTTAAAGATGTTTTTGCTTGGTCTTATGAGGATATGCCTGGGGTCGATCCCAACATTGTCCAACATCGTGTTCCTCTTCTCCCTAATTCTAAACCTGTCAAGCAAAAACTGAGGCGCATGAGACCAGAATGGGCACTGAAGGTTAAAGAAGAGTTAGAAAAATAGTTCAAGGCAGGGTTCATCATTGTTACAGAGTATTCGAAATGGGTTGCCATCATCATGCCAGTCCCTAAGAAGGATGGAAAAGTTTGCGTGTGCATTAACTTCCGTCATCTAAACAAAGCCAGTCCAAAGGACGACTTCCCACTTCCCCACATTGATGTCTTGGTAGATAACACTGCGAGACATGAGCTACTGTCGTTCAGGATGGTTTCTCAGGGTACAATCAGATTCTAATGGCGTAGGAAGATCGAGAAAAGACAACATTCACCATGCCTTGGGGGACCTACTGCTACAGAGTGATGCCTTTCGGACTTAAGAACGCCGGAGCAACCTACCAAAGGGCTGCCACCACTCTATTGCATGACATGATTCACAAGGAAGTAGAAGTGCATGTAGATGACATGATTGTAAAATCCAAAGATAGAGAGGGACACTTGGTGGCATTAGAGAAGTTTTTTGAAAGGTTGCGCAAATACAAGATGAGGCTGAATCCAAAGAAGTATACTTTCGGTGTGACCTCTAAAAAGCTCCTGGGTTTTCTCATTACGCAAAGGGGGATAGAGGTCGATCCCTCCAAAATCAAGGCAATTCTGGAAATGGCCCCGTCTCAAAATGAGAAAGAAGTGAGAGGATTCCTCGGAAGGATCCAATTCATCAACCGCTTCATCTCCAAGCTCACAACGACATGCGATCCCTTGTTCCGATTACTGAGGAAAGGAGAAAAGTTCCAATGGGATGACCAATGCCAAGCTACATTCGAACAAATAAAAGCCTAACTTCAAAATCCGTCCATCCTTTCACCACCCATTCCTCACAATCCCTTACTTCTTTACCTATCTATCTCCGAAAATGCCATGGGTTGCATGCTAGCCCAGGAAGGACAAGAAAGCCACTCCAAAAAAGCCATATATTACCTTAGCAAGAGGATGACTAGGTATGAGCTCAATTACTCTACCCTCGAAAAAATGTGTTGGGCCTTAGTCTGGTGCACCTGCCGATTAAGGCACAACATGCTAGCCTTTCCGATTGTGCTCATATCTCGCATGGATCCTCTAAAATACCTTCTCGAAAAACCTGCCCTGACCGGTCATATATCCCATTGACTACTTCTACTATCTGAATTCAATATCAAGTTTGTGACAAACAAGTCAGTAAAAGGGAGAACTATAGCTAAGCATATTGCGGAACATGCCATTGACTCCGAAGAAAATGGAGACTTCCCATTTCTGGATGAGAATATCATGGTGATCAAAGAAGAACAGTTGAAGTTGTACTTTGATGGGGCAACCAACATGAAAGGCTACGGAGTAGGAATGATTCTGGTATCACCAAATGGAGACCACACCCCACTGGCAGTCAAGCTCAATTATAACTCCACCAACAATACTGCTGAATATGAGGCATGCATTTTAGGGATGGAAGCGGCCATAGAATTAAAAGTTCAGAAATTGGACGTCTTCGAAGATTCAAACCTTATTGTATCGCAAGCTAGAGGAGAATGGAAAGTGAAAGAGGAAAGGTTGAAGCCCTATCATGACCATCTCGATGGACTCAAGAGATAATTCAAGAATATAACATTCTTCTACCTGCCCAGGGAAGAGAACCAGTTAGCAGATTCATTGATCACTCTAGCCTCCATGATCAAAATCCCTGTGGGAGTCAAAATGATGCCTCTGGTAATCGAGAAAAGATACGAACCGTCGTTTAGCATGATCGCTGCAATCGAGGAAGAAGAGAATGAAACACTATGGTACTGAGATGTTTGGGATTTCATAGAAAAGGGAATGTATCCCCAAGAATCTTCCGAGAAGGACAAAAGAGCAATTCAAAGGTTCACGACACAGTTCATCATTTGTGGGGGAAAATTGTTGAAGAAAGGGTACAATGGTCACAATCTGACTTGCTTGTTCAGAAAGAGCGCCAGAAGAATGATGGAAAAAATACACGAAGGGGTGTGTGGTCCACACATGAACGGTCACATGTTGGCCAAGAAAATCGTAAGATAAGCGTACTATTGGACAACATTGGAGAATGATTGTTGTGAATACGTGAGAAGGTGCCATAAGTGTCAGATCCACGCAGACATGATGCATGTACCACCATCTCTGCTATATAGCATAACCTCACCATGGCCATTCTTAACCTGGGGAATCAATATCATTGGCGAAATTGTTCCAAAGGCCTCGAATGGGAATCAGTACATTTTGGTGGCCATCAACTACTTCACGAAATGGGTGGAGGCTTCATCTTACACCAAGTTGGGAGCCAAGGAAGTGGCCAAGTTCATCAAGAAAAATATCATCTACTGCTATGGAGTCCCCCAGGAGGTTATTTCGGACAACGGAAGTCATTTTAAAGCAGAAGTCATGGTTCTGTTCGAGGAATACAAAATCACTTATCATAAGTCCTCACCATACAGGCCGCAAACCAATGGGGCAGTTGAAGCTGCAAACAAGAATGTCAAGGCCATACTGCAAAAGTCGACTGATACTTACAAAGACTGGCATGAGAAACTACCATTTGTGCTGTGGGGATACAGAACCTCGATAAGGACATCTAAAGGAGCGACTCCTTATTCATTAGTGTATGGTATGAAAGTAGTACTCCCGATCGAGATAGAGTTACCGTCCCTGCGAGTGATGGCAGAATGTGAAATTTCATAATCTGACTGGTTAAGGGAAAGGTATGAAAAATTGGCTCTCACAGATGAAAATCGCCTGACGGCAATCGATCATGTTTGAATCTATCAAAGGAGGATAGCCCGTGCTTTTAACAAGAAAGTTCGTCCGAGGAAAATTGTCAACGGTGACCTTGTCCTGAAGGAACTACGAGCTCCAATCTTTGACCCGCGTGGGAAGTTCAAACCTAAATGGATTGGCCCTTACATCTTCAAAACTATCCTTTCCGGAGGAGTGACCTATCTCATGGACCTCGACGGTGTCGAATTCAAAGAACCAATCAACATGGATCACCTTAAAAAGTATTATGCTTGACCTTTTTTCCAATTCCTTTTAAGCCTCTGATTGAACTACGCTCGACCTGATTCCCACTCGGGGATACGTAGGCAACCACATCGGTTACGTCGACACCACCATAATCAACCCCTCTTCTTTCAAGCCTCGCCTTGAACTAGCTAGACCTGATTTCCACTCAGGAATACGTAGGCAACCTCATCGGTTCGGTCGACACCACCATAATCAGCCCCTCTTCTTTCAAGCCTCGCCTTGAACTACGCTCGACCTGATTCCTACTCAGGGATACGTAGGCAACCGCATCGGTTCGGTCGTCCCACCTACCTAAAAATCAACCCACCTCTTTCTGACCATGGCCTGAACTACGTTGGACCTGATCCCCACTCGGGGGTACGTAGGCACACTTTCAAAAAAGAAGGATGGCTCGCTAGGTCAAAAATCCGAAAGGATGCTTAGGCAAAAATTAGGGCTAAATCCATAGTGAGCAATAACAAAAGATAAAAAATAGCTCGCTGGGTCACTTCACCAGTGCCTAGGAAAAAATTATGAGCATATGAGAGAAATAAAGTCGCGGTCCTTACCATAACCCGGAAACCATCCTTCACACTAGGGGCAAACTTCGGCCACCTGCCTCGTTTGCCTAAAACCCCTCCTAAACTAGGGGTAAACGTTAGTCATCTACCTCGTTTGCCTCACAACCATCCATATCCCAAACTAGGGGCAAACTTTGGCTACCCGCCTCGTTTGCCTCTAAATCACCCCGACATGCCCAAACAAGTACCAAAAAACGGCATCTAATTGAGAATCATGTTACAAAATGTTTTCAAAAATCCAAAATGCATAAAAGAAGGTTCTCCAAGTAACCAGGTTTTGCCAATAAACATGCCTCGAATATTACATAAGTAGGAACGGTAGAAAAATAAAAGTTGTTTCAGAAAGCAATCACAAATATCAAAGACACTTGGAGGAAGAAGTAGACTTTTATTTCTTCAAAGGTCTTTAGAAGTAGGTTTTTACTCGGCAGACCCATGCACTGATGAAAGTAGCAATAGTGACAGCTCTGACTCCGGAGGCAAAGACCCTCTCAGTAAACCCCCGGGGGACCTCCTGAACTCACCCGTACTGTCTGGCCAATCGACGAGGATGATAGAAAGAAGTCTCTCTCAGACCCATCACCACACTCTCTGGTAATCCCCGAGGCTGGTGGTCACAGCATGGAGGCCCCAACGCCCCACAATCCAGCAAATGTCGGCCTCAGACAAAGCACCCATCATGCTAACCCAATCAGCAGAAGTGTAATGAGAATGAAGCACGGCCTTGCAGAAGTAAATTGGCGGCACACTACCTGTCTATAGCTGAAGGCACTCATAAAGCCAAGCCTGTAACACCAAAGGTGCCCTTGAAAGAAGAAGAGTTCCTTGGTTGAAAGCGTTATCCAAACCATTTAGGGTTTCAGCTAGCACCATTGCCATAGGATTCTTACTCAATTTCAGCCCAAGGCACACATCTACCAAGTCACTAGAAGTACTCAGAATAGGAAGTGCAAAGTCATGCATAATATCAGAGCAGCCCCACGGGTAGCATCATATACACTAGGATTCCCAGGACTAGCATACCGGGCAATGATGGAAGCAATGTCAAGAACCTCACCATGAATTAGTCGGTGGGAGATAACAACGGAACAGTTCAAGTATTCAGCCAAGCCTTGTGTAGGACTGAGGGTATCAGCAGAAGGAAGAATTAGGTCTGAGTTAGGATTGAAGCCAAGGATAGCACAGAACTCCTCGAACAGGGGGCACATTTCTAGGCCGTTGAAATTAAAGACATGATTTACTAGGTCCCAATGGGCAATGACAGCACGTATGAATTCAGTATTCAAAGCCATCTGGTGAAGGGAGAACAGCTCGGTCAAGCCGTAACTAAAAAGGTTGATCCGTTCCACACCATCTGAAATGTTCAGTCAAACCGTGAGTTGAGCAGGATCGTACAAGGACATGTTTTCAGTCGCGGCTCTAGCAAAAATTCAAAATTTTGGCAGCACCTCCCCGTTTCATAGACTATCCCACCTGCAAGGCAAACACACTCACTATCACAAGGCTGCTCATCGCAGTAACATCAACAATCACAAAATCACAGAGCACATATATATCGCCACACCAACTAAAACAAGCACACAATCGCAACTTTAAGTCGGAAGATATCCGGCCTAAAAAGGCAAAACATCATGATACTCTGTCAAAGGTGACACATCATCCTATACATCATCCTACATTGTCCATCATTCAGTAGTACAACCCAATTGAAGAGATAAAATGGAGATAAAACAAAAATCCCCGCTTAAGAGGCCTCGATCCTCCTCTTCTTCATCCTCTGTTGGACCACCCGGAGTGTACGTCGGCGGTAGCCTCCTCCCGCCACCCCTACACCATGGTCTGGTTCTCGACGAGCCAACACTACCTCCATGACACTGTACACACAAAATAAAGACAATCAGTCAGGAAGCATCAAAAGTACAAAAACAAAGTCGAGTAAAATACTTACCAAGGACGCCATCTGACTGGTGGCGAACTGCCGTATATCATCCATCTGTCAAGGGTAAAATATAAGGTTAGAACCTTGTAACTTTAAGGAGCGCAAAATTAGAGACATACCCGGTGGTCTCGTGTGAGGACCAAAGACCGTAAGCTAGCTGCCAAGGCATGACCCTCCTCAGTATAACTCCAAGGGACGTTGAGGACACCTGCTAGCTGGGTAGGGTACCCACACATGACTCGTGGCACCTCCATGACCTGTGGAGAGCCATCGGCACCCAAAACGTTGACGGTCCAATCCCAAAGAGGGATAGGATCAGAAGCTGGGAGAGCCTGTCTCCTATACATCTCGCGAAGCTGTAGGCACAAGACAAGTTAGGAAAAGATGAGTCCAAAAATATAATTGATGAATAGAGACAAAAATGTAAAAGAAACTCACATCCAGAAGTGGGAAGTTCAGCATCAGAAAACAGCCACGGTAGGTCTCATAACCAGTCTCGGAACGAGAATGATCCCAAGCATTAGTACAGGCCAAAGCTGCCAGCAAAGCAGCGCTAGAGAGGTCATCAGCATCCATCACAGGAGGGGCATGAGGAACACGGTACCTCAAACTGCCAACCACCTGCCGGGACACTCGGTCGCCAAGATACCATTGCCTACATTCGGTACTCTCTATTAGAAGTCGACAAGAAGCAAGAGAGGAAACATGCTCCCAAGGTGTCCAATCAATGCTAGTGACCGTCAGCTCGGATAAGAAATTTTTTAGGAGAACAATCAGATGGGCCCCGCTGTTGATCCCAACAACATCCCTTCTCCATCTCAAGCTCCAAGGGAACAAAGGCATATGAGCCATGCCATCCTCATCTTTACCTGACTCATCGGTGGGGGTAGGAGCCAACATTTTCAAGTACTCGAAGCTCCAAAGCTGCACAAAAAAGTGAAAGTCAAAAAAATGAAACAAGAAAGGATCAAAAGGAGAAGAAAAGTAACAGAACATACCTCCCAAGCCCGCCAGAACCCTCTAGTGGATTTAATGCTACCGGAAGAAACCTCACCCTTGTGCTTATAAAGATGGTCCAGGGCAGCACCGCCCCAGTCATAAGAAGGAATTTCGTCAATGGTCGCCAAGCAAGTGAGGGGCCTTATGCTCACCTGGTCATTCCGTGTCGCAAAAATTAAGCAGTCGAGAACATATAGGAGAAAGGCCCGTAGCAGCTGCTGGTCATTCAGAGTGTGCCCCCCCTGCCATAAGCCCGATAAAGCCAGCCATAAGGGAATCGAGGCCCCTCTAGATTCGGAGGAACAGCCCCAATCAGCATCTCAACGGCTTCAGGATCAATCTCATAAAAAATAATCTAGGATCAGGCACTTCCAGCTGACTCTCAAATCGGTGATCATGGAAAAGTCAAAGGGCGTCATCGTCATTCTGCCAAATGGCAAGTGGAAAGTATCTGTCGTGTCCCACCATCTCTCTACAAGAGCATAGAAGTGGGTCAGGTCATTAGTACTCTTTGAAACTAGGCGGACAAAGTCACCAAACTCGGCATCGTCTATCATTTTTTTGACAGTAGGAAAAAGTTGGGTGTACCACAGAAAAGCGTGGGCAAGACTATCGTGGACCTTCAAGACCACCTCCGGCACCTACACACATAAAAAACAACAAAACAAGCACAAAATCACTATTCAAGACCCGAAGTCTGACTTCACAAAAATGACAAATGAGCACCAAATGGACTTCCCAACGACCTCTAGGCGCACACTACAGTTCACCAAACTAGCACAATGCACATAAATAGTGTTGGACTACCAAAATTTTCACATACCTGACTCGCTAGAGCCGCGGCCGAAAGATGACATTGAGGGTCACATAAAATCAACTCCAGAGGTTGACTCTCAACTCTCACACATTCATTGGCCTTCTTGGAGAGCCTCCTCGAGCTTGAAGCCATGGATCTACAAAGAAAATAGATGTAAAAAACAAACTTTCTTCTTGAAAATTAGAGGAAACTAAAACACCAATCAAAATTCCAATTGTGGGGAAAGATTACTCACTTGAGCATGCACAAGCTGCGTTTTGACGAATTTTGGCTCCAAAAACACTCCAAAATGGCCAAAAATGAGCATTTGGAGCTCAAAAACTCAAGATATACACACATGGAGTCCGGCCACCCAGTGCCACCGCAGCACTGGCTAACTACCGCTGTGGAAATGGCCCAGTGCCACTATGGCATTGCTCTTTGCGCGCCCCTCTTTTCTCCGGTTCAGCCCGTTTTGGCCCATTTTGGTCCTTTTCAGCCCATTTTTGGCCCCGATCAACCCAGTGGCCCATTTCAGTCAAGGTTTACAAGGTTTTATCCCCAGTGGATCCAAATTATCCCCAGAGGATAGTTAAAAAAAGATATCAGCTCCCAGAGGCCCTAACTAATTTTCTTGGATTGAGCATTGCCAGATTTGGTCAACCGTGAGAGATTCAGAGATGGATCCTGGTTCTCAATCAGAAACTAAGAAAGATTCCTGCACCATCTCCCGAGGACAAATTTAGAGACATATCAGCTCCCAGAGGCCCTAACTGGCTCTCTTGGATTGAGCATTGCAAGATTTGATCAACCGTGAGAGTTTCAGTGATAGATCCTGGTCAAAGGAATTCGATCAACCGTGAGAGATTTAGAGATGGATCCTGGTTCTTGATTGATAGTCAAGAAAGATTCTTGGAGAGCCCAAAACCACTCTCAGTGGACAGATACAGACACAAATCGGCTCCCGAAGGCTCTAACCAGCTCTTTTGGATTAAACATAGCAGAATTTGATCAACTGTGAGAGATTCAAAGAGGGATCCTGGTTCTCAGTCAGAAGTCGAGAGGGGTTCTCAGAAAGAATCCCCCAATATCCCCAGCAGAATATAATAGAAAATCAGAACCAACTTTTACGGCCCTGCGTCCGTCGATAAGCTTTTTCATCTATTAGTCGCCGTTAGCTCCCTCACTTGTCAGCGGCCGTGGTCTTCCCCACCTGTCAGTTATCGTGAGCTTCCTTACTCTGGTTATCTCACCTGTTGGCTATTACGAGCTACCTCACTTACTGTGAGCCTTCTCATCGTAAAGCTTCTCCACCCTGGCTATCCTAATTCCCCAGGTTATCAATCTCTGTGAGCTCTCTCACCTATCAGTTGTTATCCTCAAGAACCCTGTGTCCGATCCACTCACCAGAACACGTTATGAAATTTAAGAAGTTTTCCCCAAGACCCAGAGTCTTCCAAGCCTTAATGACCTTATCTAAGTCAGCCACCACATTATAGTCGTAAACCCTAGTACAACATAAAGTCCACTCGGAGTGGCACACACCCCATAGGACTCAGTACACGATTCATGCATTACATCCTCACAGTATAGCATCCACCTGTCTTGCTATGATTTGTTCTTCTGTGCCCCGAACTACGTCTCGGTCTGATTCCCCTTGGGATACGTAGGCAGCTCTCGAAGAGCACGACCAGCACTGACCTTAACATCATGTTTTTCATCCTTGCATCTTCGCAACACTTTTATCCTAAATCCATAGCCTCCAAAAAGACCTGTCTCTTTAAAATTTTGGCACTCGCTTGCGACATACGTTGCCTCGCAAGTTCATGCCAAAGAGGGGCAAACCGTAGACACCCTATTTTGTCGGCTATCAAATTTAGGAGACCCATAGCTTGGTGGTTCAGGTGATTGAAAAAGACTCAGAAGGACTCTTGGAAGTTAGTTCTATCTCTTGAAATGCTCAGAAAGTGGTATAAATGATAAAAATGCCCCTGAAAGCCCAAACACTCCCAGATTTGGACCGAAAGTTTTGGAAATATGCTGTCGTAAGGAAAGTCATAAAATGACTTATTAAGCAAAATTAGATGAAATCGCTAGCTCCTAAAGACCTCTGAAAGTCCCGGAAGTTCTCAGATAGTCCCCGTTGATCGGTTTGACCAAGGATTGACCAGGTTTGACCAAAGTTTGACCAAAATCGTCCAAAATTTCCAAAAAGCTCTAAGATCATTCTAGATCATGTAAAAAGTACTAAAACAAGTTTTAAAAGAAAATTGGACAAAAACGTTAGCTCCCGGGAGCTCCCAAAGGTTCCTAGAACTTCCTGGAGGTCCCTGGTTTGACCAAAAGTTGACTTTAAAACTGGAGCACCATATCATTTTTCAAATGTTTTTCATGGATACTAGAGGTCAATAGCTTTCTAACAGTATATCGCACATAATTCCTGGATTTAAAACAAATTTATTATAAATTTCTGAAGGTGAAAAAGATGATCAAAACGGCTTCTATTACGAATACCGCAAAACTTTTCAAAGTAACCTATCTCCAAACTATTTTTTATATAAAGTAGACTCCATTACCTTTCCAACAGTATATCACAACCTCAGTTTGGAGTTGATACGCATTTTCTGTGAATTTCGGATGAAATAGGGCCTTTTCGCGAACACCGGAACCTCTGGGGGCCTAAATGGCATTGTCTGGACATCAGAGAAGCAATGCCGCCATGGCACTGGCCCACTACCGCCATGGCATAGGACCAGTGCTACCGCGACACTCTCCTCCAGAACAGTCCATTTTTGCAATTTCTTTTGGGGACCCAAATTAATTAATTAGAAACCAAAACGACATAGTTCTATGTTAACAGATGTTTGGGACTAATGGGAGCACTTTCAAAATCCCAAACTCCCTCTAAATTAGCCTATTTAAACCCCCCTTGACTTCTCATTTAGAAAGTGCAAACAAAAGCGTAGAGAAAGTTGTAGAGATAAGGTTAGGATAGTGAGAAAAGAAGCTTCTTCCTTTGATTTTCAACTTGAAAGTGAGTTCTAAACTTTGTTTTCTACTTCATTACTCCAATTTATTTCATATTTAATACATCCAACCACCATTTTAGTAAGCATTTAGGAGATAGGAAGCTACCTCCATGTCCAAAGTCACCATATATCAGTGAAACACCAAGCTACAAGTCAAAAATCACATTGATTATCATCTATTGATTGTTATTATATGCATGTTTATATGAATGTTTATCTCTCTTCACCTCATTTCTTTTTTATTTTTCTTTGTTTACTTACTAGTTCATCATCATCTAGATGATGACATGAATTTTGAGGTGAGAGAATCCTTATTGATAGTAGCTCTTGACCTCAAAAAAACATGTTTGAGAGATAATGATTTCAACTTCAATACATTCCTATGTATTCTTGAGGTTGTCTCCAAAATGAAAACAATGCTCTCCAACAATCTTGGAGGTTCATGATATGAGTTCAATGTTGATATTTCAAGTGGTCATAATCTCCAATTAAGTGCTAAAAATACACTTTCAAAACCTGTATTTCAAACCCCTCATAAACCCCTCATTTTGATTTTAAAGAATAAAACCCTAGTTCTTCCCAAAATCTTCAAAATAGTGAATAATCTGAGTTCAAAGATTTCTCTAGGATTCAATACTTAAAGTATTAACATGAGACCACTTGAAAAACTTTCCTAACTCATTAGAGAACACCCATGAATTTTGGTTTGACTTGAAAACACTTGGAAGGGTTCCATTTTGGCCCAAATATTCATTCCAGACATTCTGTTTTTACTGTCACAGTAGCTTGGTTGACTTTCAACTTGTTTTACAGAAAAAGTTTCCAACACGTGTGGTCCCAAATGATTTTTTCCTTGAACTTCAGTGTCTTAGGGAAATTTATGTATAATATGGGCCTCCAAATGTTTTGTTTCCATTTTCTAAGATTTTTGAACATTTTAGTCGACAGTACGGACTCTGTTTCTGAGTAACCTCTATTGTTTATATGATTTCTTTCAATCTATAATAGTCATAGAGGATTGGCTTTTTGATTTGAATTCTAGACACAATAAGGATGACCTCCATAAAACATCATGCATTGAAAACATTTCTAACCCTACTTTTCAGTTTCCACAAGATCAAGTCACTGTCTGTCCACTATTAACAGCAAGTATATTTTTACTTCTATCCTTTGATTTGATACTTATATGTACTTCAAATTAATTCATATCGTAGGAAGTAGTCCATACCATATTTATACATATCCCATGATGATTTCCCCCATGCATTCATGCATATTTTAGACTTCTAAGTCACTTTACAAAGTCCATGTACACAAACACACTACAACCTTTGCACATTCTAGGATCATACATTGCATCCATGCAAGATTTGAGGCTTTTATGACTCCTCATCTAAGAAGATTATAAGGAATGAAATTGATCACACATTCATGTTTTCCCTCGACATAATCTTCCTTTCTCATCCGTCCCGGGGATTGAGAGGTCTTCTTTTCTCAATGATTAACATGCATCAGACTAGCTTGCTAAGCATAATTTTGTTTTCTTTGTTTATTTATTCCAAGAACAGTTCATGTCCCCGTAGATTAGGAAGACTTTATTACTTGATATGTGATTAGACGATTTTCCCTAGGTTTGTTTGTATGATCTTTCACTTTGTATTGTGTGATACTTGGCTTAGATCTTATGAATGATATCTTATCTTTTGATCTTCCATTTTAAGATTCTTATGTGATGTAATATACTATCATAGTACTAATTGTCGAATCATACATAGTATAAGATGATTATTTGGATGCTAATTAAGGCCCGTTGAGAGACGGGGCGAGTTGATGGTGTTTTAGTCGGGACAAAGGCTCCTTCCTCTCTCGTACCAAAACCCCGAGCCAAGTTGTTTGGTTATGAAAGGTCTGTGCCCTTTATCTGTTTGGGTGAGTCAAAATTAGGTTTCTTGGTTCCTTAAAGACCAAGTGGTGACTCTATATCTGTTTTCAACAGACCTTTTCCTTTTCTTTGATCCAAATCAATTTCAAACCAAACTAAAAGAGTGGATGACCGATTTCGCATGTCCACATCCGTGAAAGGTTGGAAGGAATTGAATCATTCCATTTCGAAATTGAATTTCGCCCACGTGGGGTGGAATGAGAATACAAGAAGGCATAGGTGCGTGTTCAAGTTACATGAGATCACGCAAGGGGCGCAGTGAATCATCAATAGGCACAACCCTATTCTCATCATTTTCACTTTGATCGTCAGCCATAGATTCTGTAGGTGTGGCGACGGGGTTGATGGAACTAGAAGAATTAGATGAGTATTTTCGAAGATTCCTTTGATGGAATTATCAGACATGAAAGGGAAAAGACTAAAAATATTTTAAACACAAAAGAAAATGAAAAAAAATAAAAATAGAAATAGATGAAGAAAGAGTGAGGTAATCTAAGTACTAACTGCTCACCTTCCCCGATAACGGCGCCAAAAACTTGACACGAGAAAAATGTTGTGTTCGCTTGTGTGATATACCCAAGTGTAAGTAGATGTGCAAGTCGTACTAGATAGGTTCAGGTTGATCCCACAGAGAAGGTTTTAAACTAGCTACTTAGATTAACTCAAAGAGAAAATAAAAATTCGATGTTTGAAGAAAGGTGTAGAACACGGAGTTCCACAATTAACAACTACTACAATTAAAGCAACAAAATTAAACTAATGATTAACTAATTAACTAAAGCGATATTTTAAACGGATTATTTTTATAAAAGAGAAAGTGTTGGGATCACATGATTTCACAGTGACTTAACCATCTACCGTACAGTTTCATTAAGCTCTATGGAGTTCATCACTCTACAGTATCCTGTATTTTCTAAAAATTAAGAATCCATAGCCCTTTCATGGCCGGGACTATGTCATCACAGTTAATTTGAAATATGTGAAGGTAGTTTAAAATAATAGTTAAGACTTGCACCTTCAATGGTGTTAGCATTGATGGTGGTTTGCAAAAGTTATTGAAGAAAAATGCCTTAAGGCTTAAAGTTTGGAAACTGTTTTGACAAACTAAGCATATGGGGACAATTTGATAACAAATCTCAAAAACAAAAAGTCTAGGGATACTGCAAAGGTCAATCTCAAGAATTTGAGTGTTCGATCGATCGATCGAACATCATCATCTCTCGAGCGATCGAAATGTCTTCGATCGCTTGACTATCTCTCTGGTTCGATCGATCGAACTAACTTTGATCGATCGAACGCAGGGTTTCTCCTGGTGCATGGCAGAAGCTGGAGATCACTGTTTCATCGTGATCTCCCAACCTTAGGACTACTCAGACATGGTCTGGAGTGTCTCAGATATGTTTTTAATGTAAAGATTCATTAAAATCTTGTTTGTTTGTGTTTTTAACATAAAACTTAAGAAAACTATAGCTACTACTACTGATTTTGTAAATAACTACTGGAAAAATGTAAACACGCAATAATACAGAACCTGAATGAATAGAAAACTGATATTGAACGCTGAAATCAGCATGAACCAATGTAATATCCAAAAGCTTAACCTACAAAACCAATAAACTCTCTATCTCTCTATAAAACAGTGATAGGAAAAGTTGGGCGTCCTTCGGGACGTGAATATAACTAGCATATATAGAAAAACCTAAGGCTAGGGTTACAACAGACGTCTCCACTACATGGGCGTAAGTTTTGATAAATGCCATGTTCGATCGATCGAACATCATTCGTTCGCTTGAACGTCTGGAATACTCGAGCACTTGAGTGGACTTCGATCGATCAAAATCTCAATCGCTTGAATGATCCTCAATCACTCGAACTCAACATTTTAGTTTTTACTTGTTCTGCTTGTAATCCAGCTTTATCCTTTATTTGTCATTCATTCCTGCACACAGTACAATAGCAATCTGCACAAATAACAGCTAAATGACACAACTTATCACAGATTCATTACATTGTAAGTTCACTTGCATTATAACACAAAGTGCAGATATACTAGGAAATTCTCTTCAGATCCTTGTACATCATTGTACCTCTAGGATGAATCATCATCCGTGACTTATGCGCTTCATCCAATATTTCTTTCTAGAGATTTTCTTCGTCAGAAACACATAGTTTACCTTTACATTGTAAGGCTTTGTCTGTACTAATACTCCATATCTCTGGCTCATTTGCTGACATCTTTGCGAACCATAACTTCAAATCTTCCATCGTCTGGTGAGCTGCTATGATATGACTAATCAAAGTTGCATGTACCATAAGGCATCCAAAATATTGTCTTTCCATTGGTTCCACTGGCTGAAGCTCGAATTTAGCTAACACTTCCAATGCTTTCCATTCTCAAAATAGTAATGCAACGATCACTAGTCGAGGTTTACAACTCAAAGCATTTGCTACGACATTCACTTTACCTGGATGGTATTGTAACAAAAAGTCATAGTCCTTGAGCAACTCCATCCATCTTCGTTGTTGCATGTTCAATTCCTTATGAGAGAACAAATACGTCAAGCTCTTATGATCGAAAATAGATCAAACTTCTCTCCATATAGATAGTGTCTCCATATCTTTAATGTAAACACTATTGCTTCTAGATCCAAATCATGCATCGGATATTTCTTCTCATGTACCTTTAACTATCTTGATCCATATGCAATGACATTCCCATTATGGACACGCAGAATTCCACTTCTTGTTTGTTTGAAATCGTTTCGAAAGGGAAAAAGAAAAGGAAAAGGTCTGTTGAAAACAAATACAGAGTCGCCACTTGGTCTTTAAGGACCCAAGAAACCTAATTTTGACTCACCTAAATGGATAAAGGGCACCGGCCCTTCATAACCAAAGAACTTGGTTCGGGGTTTTGGTACGAGAGAGGAAGGAGCCTTTGTCACGACTAAAACACCCTCAACTTGCCCCGTCTTTCGACGGGCCTCAATTAGCATCCAAATAATAATCTTATACTATGTATGGTTCGACAATTAGTACAATGATAGTATATTACATCACACAAGAATTTTGAAATGGAAGATTAAAAGATAAGATATCATTCATAAGATCTAAGCCAAATATCACACAATGTAAAGTGAAAGATCACACAAACAAACTTAGGAAAAATTGTCTAATCATATATCAAATAGTCAAGACTTCCTAATCTAAAGGGGACATGAAGTGTTATTGAAATCAATAATCAAAGAAATCAAAATATGCTTAGCAAGCTAGTATGATGCATGTTAATCTTTGAGAAAAGAAGACCTCTCGATCCCCGGGACGAATGAGAAAGGACGATTAGATCGAGGGGAAACATGAACATATGATCAAGTTCATTCCTTATAATCTTCTTAGATTAGGAGTCACAAAAGCCCCAAATCTTTGCATGGATGCAATGTATGAACCTAGAATGTGCCAAGGTTGTAGTGTGTTTGTGTACATGGACTTTCCAAATTGGCTTAGAAGTCTAGAATGTGTATGAATGAATGAAGGAAATCATCATGGGATATGTACAAATGTAGTATGAACTACTTCCTAAGACATGAGCTAATTTGGAGTACATGTAAGCATCAAATCAAAGGATGAAAGTGAAAATATGTGCTGTTAATAGTGGACAGAATAGTAACATGATCTTTAGGAAATTGAAAAGAGGGGTTAGGAATGTTTTTAATGCATGATTTTTTATGGAGAACTTCCTTATTGTGTCTAGAACACAACACAAAAAGCCAATCTTTAATAACTATCACAGATTAAGAGAAACAATAGAGGTTATTCAGAAACAGAGTTCGTACTGTCGACTGAAATGTTAGAAAATCTTAGAAAATGAAAACAAATGATATAGAGGCCCATATTATACAGAAAGTTCCCTAAGAAATTGAAGTTCAAGGAAACAATAAGTTGGTACCACTCCTTTTGGAAACGTTTTCTGTAAAACAAGTTGAAAGTCAACCTAGCTGCTGTGACAGCAGAGGCAGAATGTTTAGAAGGAATGTTTGGACAAAAATGGACCCCTTTCAAGTGCTTCCAAGTTAGGCCAAAAATCGTGGATGTTCTATAATGAGTTAGAAAGACTTTTCAAGTGGTCTTGCATTCATATATTGAGTATTGAACTCAAAATAATTCTTTGAAGTTAAATGACTCACTGTTTTGAAGGTTTTGTGAAGACGAGGTTTATTTCTTGAAATCAAAATGAGGGGTTTAAGAGGGGGGTTTTGAAATGGAGGTTTTGAAAACATATTTTCAATACTTAATGAAGATTATAACCACTTAAAATGTCAATATCAAACTCATCATCAAGAACCTCCAAGATTATTGGAAAAGTATTATTTCCATTTTAAAGACAACTTCATGAATACATAGGAATGTATTGAAGTTGAAATCATCATCTATCAAACATGTTTTTGAGGTCAAGAGCTACTATTCATAAGGATTCACTCACCTCAAACTTCATGTCATCATCTAGATGATGATAGACTAGTAAGTAAATAAAGAAAACAAAAAGAGTAATGAGGTAAGAGAAGATGAACAAATATAAACAAGCAAGTAAATAGCAATCAATAGATGATAATCAATGTGATATTAGACTTGTAGCTTGGTGTTTCACTCATAGATATTGACATTTAGACATGGAAGTAGCTTCCTAACTCAAGATTGCTCAAAAATAGTGGTTGGGAAAGACTTGAATGTGAGATATAAGAGGGGTAATGGAAGAAAATAAGATTAAAACTCACTTTTTTTTTTTTATGGAAAATCAGTGGGAGAAGCTCCCTTTCTCTCCTCTAAACCTATCTCTATCTCTCTTTCTCTCTATAACTTTCTCATACTTTGCACTTGCCCCTCCCCCCAAATGAAGAGCAATGGGGGGTTTATATAGGCTAATTTGGGGAGGTTTTAGGATTTAGAAAGTGTTCCCATTGGTCCCAAACATCTGTGAACATAAAACTACATCGTTTTGGTTTTTAATTAATCAAATTGGACCCCCAAAAGAAATTACAAAAAAATACCATTCTGGAGGAGAGTGCCACGGCGGCACTGGGCCTATGTCGTGGTGGCAGTGAGCTAGTGCCATGGCGGCACTGCTCCTCATTCGTCCAGATAATCCTTTTTAGGCCCCCAGAGGTTCCGGTATTCACGAAAAGGCCCTATTTTGTCCGAAATTCACAGAAAATGCATACGAACTCCAAATTGGGGTTTTGAAATACCGTTGGAAAGGTAATGGAGTCTAATTTACATAAAAAAAATAGTTCAGAGATAGGTCACCTTGAAAAGTTTTGCAGTATTCGCGATAAAAGTCGATTTGATCGCCTTTTTTGCCTTCGAAAATTCATAATAAATTCGTTTGAAATCTAAAAATTATGTGTGATATACCATCGGAAAGCCATTGACCTCTAGTATCCATGAAAAATGTTTAAAAAATGATACAGTGCTCCAGTTTCAAAGTCAACTTTCAGTCAAACTGGTCAAACTTGGGATTTCCCGGGAAGTTCTGGAAACCTTTGGGAGCTCCCAAGAGCTGACGTTTTCGTTCGATTTTCTTTTAAAACTCATTTTAATACTTTCCACATAATCTAGAATGATTTCGGAACTTTTGAGTGAATTTGGACGGTTTCGGTCAAACTGGTCAACGGGGACTTTCTGGGAACTTTCGGGACTTCCGGGGGTCTCTGGGAGCTGACGATTTCATATAATTTTACTTAAAACCTTGTTTTCTTACTTTTTTGATGACATAGCATGTTTCCAGAACTTTTGGTCCAAATCTGGGAGTTTTTGGGCTTTCAGGGGCATTTTGGTCATTCTGAGCATTTTGAGAAATAGAACTAACTTCCAGGAGTCCTTTTGAGTCTTTTTCGATCATTGTGAACCACCAAGTTATGAGTCATCTAAATCTGATAGCCTACAAAATGGGGTGTCTACACCCATCTTGCATAAGTACCCAACCTAATCCTTGGTGCGATGCATCACTATAGATCATATACCTTTTTCCACTCTTAGGTATCGCAAGTACTGGTGCAGAAGTCAATCTTTCTTATAACTCGTGAAATACACTCTCATGCTTGTCTATCCATTCATACTTCATCTCCTTCCTTGTCAAATTTGTCAAAGGCGCTGCTAACTTGGAGAATCCTTCTATAAATCTCCTATAATATCCTGCTAGGCCAAGAAAACTTCTAACTTCCGTCGCGTTGGTCGGTTTGTTCCAACTTAAGGCTACATTAATCTTAGATGAGTCCACTAAAATACGGTTATGAGATATAACATGTCCCAAGAATTTGACCTCCCGTAGCCAAAATTCGCACTTGCTAAACTTTGTATACAACTTGCTATCTTGAAGCATCTGTAAAGCAATCTGTAAGTGTTCCTTGTGATCCTCCTCCGTCTTTGAGTAGATCAGTATGTCATTGATGAATACTATAATGAATTGATCAAAATATAGTCTGAATACTCTATTCAGTAAGTCCATGAATACTGTTGGTGCATTCGTCAATCCAAAAGGCATAAGTAGAAACTCATAATGCCCGTATCTTGTCCTGAATGCAGTTTTCGACACATCCTCTGGTCGAACCAATAGTTGATATCTCGAACGTAGATCGATCTTTGAAAAGATCTTGGATCATTATAACTGGTCGAATAGGTCATCTATCCGAGGTAATGGATATCTATTCTTGATAGTTAACTTGTTCAACTCTCTGCAGTCTATGCAAGTCAAAGTGTTCTGTCCTTCTTCTTCACAAACAGAACTAGTGCTCCCAAGGTGACGTACTCGGACGCACAAATCCTAGATCTTCAAGTTCTTGAACTTGTTTCTTCAGTTCTAGCATCTCAGTTGGTGCCATCCTATAGGGAGTCTTGGAAATAGGCAGTGTTCCAGATACTAGCTCCACACAAAAGTCTATCTCTCGTTTTGGTGGAAGTCCTTTAATATCCTGGAATACATTCTGAAAATCTTGTACAGTAGGAATCTGCTCCATCTTAAGTTCTGTACTGTTACTACTGATCATAGCTAAACCACTTGTCAAGAACATGTTGCTCATCATCTGACACTGAAATTTGATCGTCGGTCTTCCTTGTATCGGAAATACAATCGTCCTTATAGGGAAATCCAGGTTGGCGCTGTACTTAGTTAACCAATCCATCCCTAGGATAATGTCAAATTCTGACATCGACATAACTACTAAGTCCGCTGGAAGATTCCTATCTCCCAAGGCAATGGGCAATCTTTACATACTTTACCCAACTTAACAGTAACTCCCAATGGTGACACAACATTAAGTGCTGGATCAAGTGTCGGGGGTTCTAAACCTAACTTACGCACAATCTTAACAACAATAAACGAACGTGCAACTCCAATATCAAATAAAGCTTTAACTGGACCATGAAAGAGTACAAGTGTACCTTCTAAATATCGCCGCTCATCAGCATTAAAGCCTGATTCCACTGGAATGATAGCATTCATCCTTGTCTGATTTGGGGGTCCTTGAATTCCTTGAACTAGTGCCCCATAATATCCTCCTTGTGGTGCACATCAGTCCTTGCTCAAATACCATGGTATGTTGCAATTCCGATAGGTAGTATCCATCCAGCAGGTGCTGTTAGCAATGCTTGTGGCTGTGGTCCTTGTTGGCGATATTGCTGGGGTCGAGAATAACCCTGCTGTGGCTTCCTGGTTCCTTCCCAGGTTCTCTTGTTCCTTTGAAAATTTCCCTATGGTCTCCAACTCTAGGTATTCCTCTATGGTTGGTTCTAGAAATTTTGTGATTGAAATCCTCTTGATGATTGAGGTCAATTGATCTGTGGATGCTATGCTGGATAGGCGTCTTTCTCTAATCCTGCAACAAATCTAACAATTCCTTCAAAGGACTGATTCAGATGACCAACCATCATATGTCTAAGGTGGGGGTTCAATCCTCAGTGGAATCTCTTCACCTTCTTCTGCGGAGTGTCTATCATATGTTGGGAAAATCGAGATAGATGCTCGAACTGTGTTATATGTTCCCGTACAGTCCATCCTCCTTGAACAAGATTTAGAAAGTTCTTTTCTTGTTGATCTCTCTCATCCTTTGGGAAATACTTTTCCAGAAATCTTTCTCGGAATGTCCCCTTAAGGCATTCTCCTTGTATCTTCGGCTCCTATCATAGCTCTTTCGGCTTCCCACCAGTCTGCGATAGCAAAAGTAAGCTGAAACGTAGCAAGGCGACATTTTTGTTGTTCGCTGCACTCTAGTGCTTCAAAGATTAATTCCATCTCCCTTATCCACTGTTCGGCTTGCCATAGTTGTGTGTTAACCCGTCGAACTTCTCGGGACGTAAACCACAAAAATTTGCTAATAGTTTATCGCCCGTCTGTCTCGATGGCGGTGGTGCAATAGGTTTCTGGTGAGTAGAGTGAATATAAGTATCTTCCACATGCTCCATCCTTTGCATGAAGGCTTCGAAATCTCCCGTTGGATCCATTCCCTCCAGAATAGAGGCTCCCAACCGTGCTTGATTCCTTGGTCTAACCATGATGATAACGAGTGCCACCTATAAGAGACTAAATGATCAGCTAAAAGTCTTCTCGCAGAAATAAAAACAAGATAGAGTGAGAAGCAGCAAGAACTAACAGTTCTACTAAACAACACATCTAAAACAAACATATCATCAATAGTAAAAATACTGCTCGGATATATACATATCAAAAGATGTACCGCATAGTACACACTAGTCAAAATGTGTACCACATGGGACAAAACAAAACATAGTGCTAAGATCAGCTATTACAATACTACTACTAAGGATAACATCTATATGAAGCTATGGTCAAATAGCTATCTTTCAAGCTCCCAAAAATATGGTGGACAACATGTCCTGATATAAACAAACAAAAGCTAAACCTTGCAAATCCTGACTCAAAAGTTGTCGGCATCTGATCCTCCTGCTGGTGCCTCATCCTCAAGTGCAATGTCCATCTCTATAGGTGGATCAGCCTCTGTTGGTGCTACTGCTCCTCCTACTACCGACCCAATATCCCAGTCCTCGACTATCATGTCATCAATCTCCATCTCCTCAACATCAAATGCTGGCTCGGCAACATCGGCAATCAACTCAGCAAAATCTCCAACAATAGCCATAGCATCTGCTAACACAATCTGTCCTATCGAAACTCCAACTAGCTATGCAGCCATCACTGCTACCCACTCGATTTCCATATTGGCAATAGCTGCCATATGTAATACAGGTCCTGCTGGTAAATTAAACTCCATGGGTATCTCTGGTACGATAATCTCTTCTACTTCAGACTCAACTGCAATGTCCTCTATACCCTCATCTCCTACGATGTCATCCCCTCTGGCGATAACGCCCTCATCGACTAACTCTGGGTCCTCCTCCGAATCCTCCTCTGGCTCCTCGTCATCCTCGACAGGCTCGATGTCCTCGGCGGGATTCTCCTCTGGGTCAGCATATACTATCGGCTCGGCCTCTGGTACCTCTAGCTCCTCAGGCTGCTCCTGTAGCTCTAGAATGGATACCTCAGGTACCTATGATGGTGGCACTACAGCAGGTGCTGCCTCAATAGGTCCTCCAAGAATGGCTCGAAGCTCAATACTGTCCATCTCTAGCTTACTCTGGATGAAACGTAAAATCTCGTAGTAAATATCTCTGCCAATCCTAGCTGAATGGTAAGCATCCATATGCATCTTTGTAGGGTATGTCTTCCTGGTCACATAGAGAGCCTTCCACATGTCCTCCTCTAGATATCGACTAGCTGTCTGGTGTATGCGGTCATGATAAAACTCCGGATCAGCTGGCTCCACGGTATCCCCATGGATCACGTGTCCTCCATAGGCATCGGTCACAAACTTATGGAACTCTGGATCCATAATACTAACTTGCAAAGGAAAACTAACTATTGTCAGAAGGACGAACTTATCTTAAACTCATATCTCATCTCAAGGATCTTAAAATACTAAGACTAGATGGTGTGGAATCATTTAGTGAACGAAAGTATCACAAACCTAGGGCTCTGATACCAAAAATCATGTCACGCCCCGGAGCAGCAAAAATAGAGAAAAATAAATTTCCTTTTTGGGTTCATCGGGAATGACGGGTGAAAGTCACTAATTATCCACACCACACAGTACTAGTCCAAGTGAAACAACTAGAATAGTAAATAACTGGATATATAAAATGATTCTATCTATTATAAAACATCAGAGTGTGGTCCATGGGATCACAACAGGTCTAGAGTCAACATATGCCCAAGTACTCGTTAACTAAAACAAAACAGAGTTCAACAGAACAACAGAAATAAACTAAATACGACTATCTTCAAATCTTCAGCTAGCGTAAGTATAGTCGTCAGCATAATGCTCCTTTCCAGTATAACCGGCATCAGTGGGGCCATCCTCTACATAATCCAACTCTGGGTTGTAGCCATCGTCGTAAGTTCCAATACCTGTATTGTTAGGAACAGGGTAGTATGGATAGGGAATGTCCAGGTAATAAAGGCTGTCAGCTTACTGAAAGCTGAGTGAGAACTAACTAACACAGTCTCATAAAAAAACATAATCATCAATTATGAACTATAGATAATAGTGATACTAATTATATCTCTTCCTCTTTTATTTGGACACATCATTAATCGATTCTCATCATCTACCAACTCTAAGGCTGACTGTACCAATACCAACTGACCATCTCGAACTGATTATAATATCATCACAACATACCAGTGCTCTTATTCACCACTATACCACTTTTAAGAACTCTTGCGAGCACCCATATATCATTCTCATATAACGACTGGTCTACGGATGTACCAATACTCTTGTTCACCACTTTTAAGAAATCTTACTATTCACCGCTTTTAAGAATGCTTGCGAGTATCGTACATACGTAGCTCCAGTAAATACAAACCATGGCCGTGCCATATCTACTCTTGTTCACCGCTTTTAAGAACTCTATCTGTTCACCACTTTTAAGAACGCTTGCGAGTACTGTGCACCAATAATTCTCATGATCCTGATTAAATCCTTGTTACACACTTATCAGATTCAATCTGAGCGAATCATCAGCTCGACTCACATAACCTCAAAAGTAACGAATAACCCACTGACTCAAACACACGTTACTCAATGCTACCCACAGTTATTATCTCCAATCCTTATCTCGTAATCACAACATATTATTACTAACGTTCTGCCTGACTGTGTTACTCACCATATTATCTCAATCTCATTATCACATCCCATTACCTCCGTAATCCATAATATCGCATAATAGAACATGAAACAATGATTAAACAATTACGCATTATGAATTATAGACTTAAGGAACAAATCCATGTTCTGCTATGTTCGATTGCTTGAAGTTATCTCAATCATTTGAAGGAAAGTGATGTTCGATAGAGTGGACACGCAGCGTTCCACCTCTTTTGTTTTAAAACTTGTTTTTGTTTAGAATTTGATTTGGATCAAAGAAAAGAAAAGGTCTATTGAAAACAGATACAGAGTCGCCACTTGGTCTTTAAGGAACCAAGAAACCTAATTTTGACTCACCCAAACGGATAAAGGGCACCGGCCCTTCATAACCAAAGAACTTGGCTCGGGGTTTTGGTACGAGAGAGGAAGGAGCCTTTGTCGCGACTAAAACACCCTCAACTCGCCCCGTCTTTCGACGGGCCTCAATTAGCATCCAAATAATCATCTTATACTATGTTTGGTTCGACAAATAATACTATGATAGTATATTACATCACATAAGAAAATTTGAAATGGAAGATCTAAAGATAAGATATCATTCATAAGATCTAAGCCAAATATCACACAATGCAAAGTGAAAGATCACACAAATACACCTAGGAAAAATTGTCTAATCATGTATCAAATAATCAAGACTTCCTAATCTAAAGGGGGGCATGAATTGTTATTGAAATAAATAAACAAAGAAATCAAAATATGCTTAGCAAGCTAGTATGATGCATGTTAATCTTTGAGAAAAGAAGACCTCTCAATCCTGGGATGGATGAGATAGGATGATTAGATCGGGGGAAGCATGAACATGTAATCAATTTCATTCCTTATAATCTTCTTAGATTAGGAGCCATGAAGGCCCCAAATCTTGCATGGATGCAATGTATGTATCTAGAATGTGCCAAGGTTGTAGTGTGCTTTGTGTTCATGGATTCCTAGAATGACTTAGAAGTCTATAATGTGTATGAATGAATGAATGAAATCATCATGGGATATGTACAAATGTATTATGAACTACTTCCTAAGACATGAGCTAATTTGGAGTTCATGTAAGCATCAAATCAAAGAATGAAAGTTAAAATGTGCTTGCTGTGAATAGTGGACAGAACAGTAACTATATCTTTTGAAAATTGAAAAGAGGGGTTATGAATGTTTTCAAGGCATGATTTGTTATGGAGATATTCCTTATTGTGTCTAGAACACAACCCAAAAAGCCAATCTTTAATAACTAGTACAGATTGAGAGAAATCATATAAACAATGAAGGTTACTCAGAAACAGAGTTCGTACTGTCGACTGAAATGTCAAAATATCTTAGAAAATGAAAACAAAATGATATAGAGGCCCATATTATACAGAACGTTCCCTAAGACATTGAAGTTCAAGGGAAAAATAAGTTAGGACCACTCGTTTTGAAATCGTTTTCTGTAAAACAAGTTGAAAGTAGACCAAGCTGCTGTGACAGCAAAAACAGAATATCTAGAGAGAATGTTTGGGTCCAAATGGACCATTTTTATGTATTTCCAAGTTAAACCAAAAATCATAGGTGTTCTCTAATGAGTTAGGAAAATTTTTCAAGTGGTCTTGCATCCATACATTGAGTATTGAGTTCTAGAGAAATCTTTGAACTTAGATCACTCACTGTTTTGACTCACTGTTTTGAAGATTTTGGGATAAACTTGAGTTTTCTTTCTTGAAATCAAAATGAGAGGGATTGAGAGGGGTTTTGAAATAGAGGTTTTGAAAGTATATTTTCAACATCAAATAGAGATTATTACCTCTTGGAATATCAACATCAAACTTATCATCAAGAACCCCCAATATTATTGGAGAGATTCATTTTTATTTGAACATAACTTCAAGGATACCTTGGAGGTATTGAAGTTATAATCATCTTCTATCAAACATGTTTTTGAGGTCAAGAGCTACTATCCATAAGGATTCACTCACCTCAAACTTCATGTCATCATCTAGATGATGATGAACTAGTAAGTAAATAAATTAAATAAAAAAGAAATGAGGTAAGAAGAGATGAACATTGTATATAAGCAAGCAAATGAACAAATCAATAGATGATATTCAATGGTGGAACCACAAGCATTCAACCTCTCATATGTGTGTATATGGGTGAGTACATCACTCTCTAACTCATAGGAAACTCAAAGAAGATGAAGAAGATGGATTGAAAGCTTGAAAATAAAAGTTTAGTTTTTAGAAAACTAATTGAAACTCACATTTTGGATTGGATTTGGAAGAAGAAAATATATACTTCTCTCTCTCTTTCTCCCTAACTCTCTATATCTCTCTCTAATGGCTTCCAAGCTCCCCTCTAAATGGAAGTAAATGGGTCTCCTTTATAGGCCAACTTGGGGAGGTATTTTTGGTTTTAAAAAGTCTCTAATTGGTCCAAAATCCCAGAATATTCAAAACTATGTCGTTTTATTTGTTGAAAATTTGAATTAAAACCCAAAAATTAACCAAAAATTACAAAAAAAATGAAAAATCACTCAGAATGCCGCCGCGGCACTTGGCCAGTGCCGCCGCGGCAGCCAACTCCCCCGTTGACCAAAAATTGCATTTTGGCCCCCAGAACTCTCAGAATTCGCAAAACGGCCTTATTTCGTCCGAAATTCACAGAAAATTCATACGAAATCCAAATTGAGATTGTGATATACCGTTGGAAAGGTATTGAGGTCTACTTTCCATAAAAAATAGTTTGGAGTTGGGTCACTTTGGAAAGTTTTGCGGTATTCGCGATAAAAGCCGAATTGATCGCATTTTTCACCTTCAGAAATTCATAACAAATTCGTTTTAGATCCAGAAATTATGTGCGATATAACGTTAGAAAGCTATTGACCTCTAGTATTTGATAAAAATATTTCAATGTCGAAAAGAAGACTTTGATTTTTGGTCAAATTTGCAGTCAAATCAGTCAAACAGTGCACTTCCAAGAAATTCCGGGAAGTTCTGGGAGCCTTCAAAGACTGACGTTTCCGTCCGATTTTCTTTTAAAATATATTTTAAGACTTTTCACATGATCTAAAATGATCTCAGAACTTTTTGGTGAATTTGGATGATTTTGTCAAACCTTGGTCAAACTTGGTCAAACCGGTCAACGAAGACTTTCCGGGAACTTCCGGGACTTCCGGGGTCTCTGGGAGCTTACGATTTCAAATATTTATCTTTTAAAATACCTTTTTTTTTATTTTGAACAACAATGAATGATTTTTGAGATTTTGGGTCAATCTGGAGAGTTTTGGGCTTTTAGGGGCATTTTGGTCATTTCTGCAAATTCTTTGACTTCTTGAGAGTTAGAGGCAATCTCTGAAAATTCGATCTTTCTAATCATCGAGGTTTGACATGCTTGTGGCCTCCTAAATCTGTTAGCCGACAAAATGGGGTGTCTACAGTTTGCCCCTCTTTGGCATGAACTTGCGTAGCAACGCATGTCGCAAGCGAGTGCCAAAGCTTTAAAGAAACAGGTCTTTTTGGAGGATATAGATTTAGGATAAAAGCGTTGCAAAAGATGCAATGATGCTGAGGCTAGTGCTGGTCGTGCTCTGTGTGAGCTGCCTACTTATCCTAAGGGGAATCAGACCAGGACGTAGTTCAGGGCACAAAGGAATAAATCACACATGCACATACTTAACAATCAGGCGGATGCTATGCTATAAGAGTGATATGCTATGCATGGATGTGATATGAATTTTATCATAAGTCCTATCATGTCTAGTGTTCTGATCCTAGCATGAATTGGTGCTGTGGGGTATACCACTCCAAGTGGACTTGTGTCGTGCTAGTATTTCTGACTGTGATGCAGTTATTGACCCGAATAGGGACACCAAGGTTTGAAGACTCTGGATCTTGGAGCAAACTTCTGAATTTTGGGAAGCGTGCTTCGCAAGCGAATGTAATTGGATAAGGGGTCCCAGAGGACTATAATCGGAGATGCAGTTTGATAGATAACCGACGGACATGGAAGCCCTGGAAATTAAGAGACGGACACAGAAGTCCCGAGACGTCAAGTGATGGACATGAAATTCCTAGATGTCAAGCGATGAACATGGAAGCCCCATTAATGGACATAGAAGCCTAAGATTTTGAATGAGAATGATGAACATGGCATATTTTGAATGAGAGTGATGGTAAACTAATGATGATTAATGAACTGACGATGTACGAATCGAGATGATGAGTCGACAATGAACTACGGTGACTATCATGGATTGGATCAACAGTTGGGCTCACCGTGACCGGAAGAAGTGACGATGCACGAATCGAGATAATGAGTCAACAGTGAACTACTATGACTATCATGGATTGGATCAACAGTTGGACTAATTGTGACCAGAAGAAGTGACGATGTACGAATCGAGATAATGAGTCAATAGTGAACTACTGTGACTATCATGGATTGGATCAACAGTTGGACTAACCGTGACCAGAAGAAGTGACGATGTACGAATCGAGATGATGAGTCAACAGTGAACTACTATGACTATCATGGATTGGATCAATAGTTGGACTAACTGTGACCAGAAGAAGTGACGATGTACGAATCGAGATAATGAGTCAACAATGAACTACTGTGACTATCATGGATTGGATCAACAGTTGGACTAATCGTGACCAGAAGAAGTGACGATGTATGAATCGAGATGATGAGTCAATAGTGAACTACTGTGACTATCATGGATTGGATCAACAGTTGGACTAATCGTGACCAGAAGAAGTGACGATGTATGAATCGAGATGATGAGTCAACAGTGAACTATTGTGACTATCATGGATTGGATCAATAATTGGACTAACCGTGACCAGAAGAAGTAACGATGTACGAATTGAGATGATGAGTCAACAGTGAACTACTGTGACTGTCATGGATTGAACTAACGATGTACTAATTGAGAAGACGAGTCGACAGTGAACTACTGTGACTGTCATGATTGAACTGGTGATGTACGAATCGATATGACGAGTCGACAGTGAATTACTGTGACTATCATGGATTGAATTGACGATGTACTAATCGAGATGATGAGTCGACAGTGAACTACTGTGACTGTCATGATTGAACTGACGATGTACTAATCGAGATGACGAGTCAACAGTAAACTACTGTGACTGTCATGATTAAACTGACGATGTACTAATCGAGATGACGAGTCGACAGTGAACTACTGTGACTATCATGATTGAACTGACGATGTACGAATCAATATGACAAGTCGACAGTGAACTACTGTGACTTTCATGGATTGAACTGACGATGTACTAATCAAGATGACGAGTCGACAGTGAACTACTGTGACTATCATGGATTGAATTGACGATGTACTAATCGAGATGATGAGTCGACAGTGAACTACTGTGACTGTCATGATTGAACTGACGATGTACTAATCGAGATGACGAGTCAACAGTAAACTACTGTGACTGTCATGATTAAACTGACGATGTACTAATCGAGATGACGAGTCGACAGTGAACTACTGTGACTATCATGATTGAACTGACGATGTACTAATCAAGATGACGAGTCGACAGTGAACTACTGTGACTGTCATGATTGAACTGACGATGTACTAATCGAGATGACGAGTCGACAGTGAACTACTGTGATTGTCATGATTGAACTGCCGATGTACTAATTGAGATGACGAGTCAATAGTGAACTACTGTGACTGTCATAATTGAACTGACAATGTACGAATTGAGATGACGAGTTGACAGTGAACTACTGTGACTTTCATAGATTGAACTGATGATGTACAAATCGATATGCCTGCTGCGGATTAAACTTAATCTGCTAGGGATGAAGCAACTCTTTCTGGGATCTCTCTTCAACTACTCCTCTTGACCGGGAACCAGGATTCAAATTCGAATCTCTCATAGTTGATCAAAACTTGCTGGCCCAGAACCGGGATCCATCTTTGAATCTCTCGCGGTTGATCAAATTTTTTCGGTGCCCAATCCAAGATCAATCAACAGCCACTCATGGACTTATGTTGCTTGGAGATGAAGGAAAATCAACAGCCACTCATGGACTTATGTTGCATGGATGAGGGAAGGTAATCAACAGCCACTCATGGACTTATGTTGCTAGGATGATCAACAACCACTCATGGACTTATGTTGCAAGGAGATGATGGTTAACTTTCGATGGTTAACTGAATCTGCTGGGGATGAAGCGACTCTTTCTGGGATCTCTCTTCAACTACTCCTCTTGACCGGGAACCAGGATTCAAATTCGAATCTCTCATAGTTGATTAAATCTTGCTGGCCCAGAACCGGGATCCATCTCTGAATCTCTCGCGGTTGATCAAATCTTTGTGGTGCCCAATCCAAGATCAATCAACAGCCACTCATGGACTTATGTTGCTTGGAGATGAAGGAAAATCAACAGCCACTCATGGACTTATGTTGCATGGACGAGGGAAGGTAATCAACAGCTACTCATGGACTTATGTTGCTAGGATGATCAACAGCCACTCATGGACTTATGTTGCAAGGAGATGATGGTCAACTTTCGATGGTTTGGAAAGGGATGAAATTTGCATTTGCCCTAAGTTTGGACGCTTCTCATGCTGACGCCTTAACTGGTGCAGTAATGGTGTTTGGTACTCTTGCTTGTATTGGCATGCTCTTTATAACTTGATTTGAAAATTATATTAGTCACTGTTGACTTACTACAACAGACTCAAAAACTTGACAGACATTGACGCACGAGGACGACACATTTGACACCAAAATGAAACAAGCTCGTCTTGTCAAAACTTGATGTGCTTTTGTCATAAATGATGTACCATTTCTCTTTTGGTGTTCACCCCTCATCTTAATATGGTAACACTTTGCTGATAAATCTGATTTTTGAAAATTCCTCCCTAGTGATCTAGTCAATTTTCTACTTCTCCCAGGAAGTGCTTTGAATTAGTGCCTTAGCTTTTAGAGTAAAAGATGCTCTATTTCAAAATTTTCAAAACAACTTGGTAACTTGAAAACTCGCCCTCGGTGTGAAGGGATTGTGTTAGGCAAATAGAGTTTGCCCCTAGTTTGAGGTGTACAAAGTGGGATTCATAAGCAAACGAGGTGGGTGACCGAAGTTTGCCCCTAGTTTGGATGATGGTTTATTGGAGGTTTTGGGAAAACGAGGTAGGTGACCGAAGTTTGCCCCTTGTATGAAGGGTATATAGTAAAAGTGAGGCAAACAAGGCGGGGAGCCGAAGTTTGCCCCTAGTGTGGAAGGTGATTTTCTGGCTTGAGGCATGGACCATGACTTTAATCTCTCAAATGCTCATAACTTTTGCCTAGGCACCAGTGAGGTTACCTAGCAAGCTCTTTTCTCTCTTTTGTTATTGCTCACCTTGGATTTAACTCTAATTTTTGCCTAGGCGTCCTTTCGGATTTTTGACCTAGCGAGCCATCCTTCTTTTCTTTTTGAAAGTCTGCCTGCATACCCCCTAGCGGGGATCAGGTCCAACGTAGTTCGGGCCAAAGTCTTGAAAGAAGGGGGGTTGATTATGATGGTGTTGACTGAACCAATGCGGTTGCCTACGTATCCCCGAGTAGGAATCAGGTCGAGCGTAGTTCAAGGCAAGGCTTGAAGGAAATTGGTTTGATTGTAATGGTGTTGACCGAACCGATGTGGTTGCCTACGTATCCTTGAGTGGGAATCAGGTTGAGCGTAATTCAAGGCAATGCTTGAAATAAGGGTTTTTTAAACCAATCGTCAAAGAAGTTCAAACTTGAGCCACTTGTGGTAGCTTTGAATAAAAGGATTCAATTTCAATCTCCCTTTCTTTTCTTTTTCTTTTTCTTTTTGTTTTATTTTGAGGATTGATCCTTTTCACTTTCGCCTAGCCAGTCAATTTTGCTTTTTAATGTAGTCAATTCTTATGAGATCTTTCAATCGCAATCTCAGAATTCCAGAATGTGCATGTCAGCTCTCAGAATTTATTTGTGGTCATTCCGTTCCTTTTGAAATGTGATCTTGGCACGTTCTTAAGATGTATCTTGAAGCGCATGATTCTCTCATTTGTTTCATCAAAATTTTCTCCAACATTTTGACTGGCTAGGATCAAATTTTGGAAATCAACACCTTTTTCAGCTCTAACTTTTGCCTAGGTGCCCTTTCGGGTTTTCAACCTAGCGAGCTTTTTCTTTTCTTTTCTTTTCGTTTTCTTTTTTTTTTTTTGAAAGTGGAGATGAAACTCACTGAAATGTTTGGCTACCATCAAGGGCTAAGTTTGCATTGCTTTTAATCGGACAGATTGCGTGGCTCCCAATTGGATTGGGCTTAAGGCTTCAAAATGGTGGGAAAAGGGTGTTGGGCAAGCCCTAAGTCAGTTTCAAGTATGTCTTTTCAAGATTGAGGCAAGAGCATCTTTAAATTCTTAAAGTAAGACTATTCAATTCTTAGCTCTTCATCAGTGTCAGCGTGAAATCGACTTTAACCTTTCAGGATTCTTTTTTGTTTTGTCGTAGAAAAATTATTAGCAGAGTAATATCCATGGTAATTTGAAAAGTGACACTTCAATTTAGTGATTCATGCATTTATGACTAGGCACATCAGATTAAGCAAAATGAGATTTCATTCCATCAATAGAGAAGGTTTACAGACTTATTAACAACTCGATGACAGACAGACTTGATCACAAGACTAGAATTGAAATGGACTCGGAACATAGTACATACTCAACTTGACTCGACCTGGTCTCAAATGGAGTGTCTTTGCGACCTATTTGTTATTCTTATTCTATTTTTTTAGCAGAAGTTCCAAACACCATCACTTTACTGCGTAGCTTCAACATTCATTAGCATTGACGGAAGGGATCATTCGATCGGTTGGTCCAAGCCAAGATAGTGGATGGGATTAGGATAGGGGACATCTTCTATAAGGTTCTGAATGTCATGGCGGAGGCGGATGCACTGATCGATGGTATGGCCTAGATTTTGGTGATAAGCACATCGTAGGCTCATGTTGTAGTGGGAGGGTATAGGATCTGGTAGTGGCTTATGAGGGAGGAGCTGCAGGTGGCCCTTTTTGAGTAGGTGGTCCAAGGCTGTGGAAAGAAGAACATCAAGTTTGGAGAATTCGCGAGGGCCTTTTGGGCGATTTGGCGGAATGGACTGGTATGGACAAAGGGCGCAGGCCATTGATTGGTTGCTAAGTGCATTGATATCCGGGGAGTCCAGGGAGTAGTTCGGTCTCTTGGACTGGTGTTGGGGTTCATCCTTTTTGAACTTTCCTTCTCTGATGGCATCCTCTATTCTGGTGCCTATTTTAAATAGCTCTTCGAATGTGGAGATGGATTGGTAGAATAGCTTATCATGATGTACTGGTTGCATGTTCTTGACCAGCATACGTACTTGCTCTTTCTCAACAGGTCTGTGGATCATTTGAGCCACTTCATTCCTCCATTTGCTCAAGAATGCAGTGAAGGACTCATTGAAGTTCTGCCTGGTAGTCTCTAGATCCCGGATGGTGATATCAAACTCTTGGTTGTAAGAGTAGTGATCAATAAAAGTTCTAGCAACGTCTTCCCAGACTCGGGTCTTGGAGGCTTCAAGTGTTAGGAACCAGGATAGTGCGGCATTCTTAAGGGTTTGCGGGAACAGCATCGCAATGTGCTCATGAGTGCAGCCCATAGATTGGAAGATGCTCATGCACAACTTGATGTGACTTTTTGGATTCCCTGTTCCATCAAAATGGTCAATTTCAGGCATTTTGAAGTTCTCGGGCAGCCTTAGATTGATGGGCTCAAAGAGGCCTTCCAGGTCTAACATGTAATCATCAACCCCTTTGCTCTTCCTCAACACATTTTCAAGCTTGTCAACTTTGTCCATTTTCTCCTGGAGCTTCTTTTCATATGCAAGCGGTGGGACCCCTTGAAACCAGTCTTCTTCCCCATTATTCTCGGGAGGCGGTCCAAACCCAGGCGGTGGTGGTGGTATGAACCCTAGTTGTGGTGGAAAACCAGGTGGGTACTGTGGCTGCTGTTGTTTCAGTTCTTCCATGAGACTCAAAACTTGGGCCAGGCGATCAGATTGCTGGCTTATGGTTGTTCCCAACACAGTGACCTTATTTTCCAATTCCTCTTGATTCATGCTGGAGTAACTTGGTGGGCAGATCTTGACCAAACGACTGTTCGAACTTCTGACCCAGGATGGGGATCTCAGTGGCTGACTTTGGGAATCTATAATGAATTTTAGATTCGAGAAGAGTGTATTAGATTCTGATAGTGATGATTGGATAGACAATGACAGTGATGTTAACAAACGTGGACTGACTTGTGTACAGACTGACTAAGATAGTGCGTGTAGACTGATAGGAATGGTGCATGCATACGAGGCAAGCATGCGGATGTAAGCCCTAATCTATATGATGCTCCTATTTCTAACAGATAGTAGCTAAACAAATAAGGTCCTAGCCATACAGAGTGTGCTAACCTTACTTTCCAGTGTGATCACCAAGGGATAACAGGGATTTCCGGGATACTTCGGGAATTTTGGACAGAGTTTCTGGGAGAAATAGGGATTTGGAAGATTCGGAGAAATTTCCAGAAGTTATGGGAGTTTCTAGGAGAAATAGGGATTTCTGGTTGATTTGGACTGAGCTTCTAGGAGAAATTGGGAAATCAGAATTTCTGGGAGAAATTGGTACATCTAGGCATTTTTGGGAAGTTTGGATGGAGTTACTGGAATTTTTTGGAAATCTTGGAGATTATGATAGAGATTATGGGAAAACATGAAAATTTGGGTAAGTTGGACAGAATTTCTGGGAGAAATAAGTATACCGGAGTTTCTGGGAGAAATTGAGATTTCTGGGTAATCTGAGAGATTTGGACAGAGCTTCTGGGAGAACATGTATAACTGGGTAAGTCGGACAGAGTTTCTGGGAGAAACAAGTATATCGGAGTTTCTAAGAAAAATTGAGGTTTCTGGGTATTCTGGGGGAGAAATAGGGATTTGTAGGAAATTTGGGTGATTCGGACAGAGTATCTAGGAGAAACAGGGATATCCTGATGAGTTGGGTAGAGTATCTGGAAGAAATAGGGATATACGACGGGAATAGGTGATGATGGTGATCATACTGTCTAGCAAGTTTTCATACTCCTATGTCTCAGCACCAACAAACAAGGTTTGCGGTGTATATCTTTGTGAGCATGGAGCAGACATCCTTATTATGGTGCCTAGGCAAGTCAACTCAATGTGATCACATGTGAGTGATTGCCTTGGGAATCATAAGAAAGAGGTTCTGTTCTATGCCACATAAGCGTCTACACCGCGCAGGTAATCCCGCCAGGGCATACAGCAGTTATATCACATTGTCCTATCTGAAAAGATAAATGAACAGTCCTATGAAAGGTTCTACAGGAATCTATATGCAAAGGCAGGGTTTAGTCAAAGAGGGTCCGTTGACGAGAGTTTCAATATACCGTCGGAGAGACAGTACGGAGGTTTTTACTCTTTTTGATATACCTTGGAAGGCACAGTATCAACGGTGACTTGTGCCCTGGCACAGCAAGACCTGAACAATGTCAGCGCCGCGTTTCAGACACAGTCGACGGGGAAATGCAGAAGTGCAATGCGGTGAACCAAACACAGTAAAAAAATGATTTTAAGGATGCTTCTTATGAGTAAAACCTCTGTATTATTTTGTTTTAAAATAAAAATCCCCAGCAGAGTCGCCAGATTGTGGACACGCAGCGTTCCACCTCTTTTTGCTTTTGTTACTTTGTTTTTGTTTGGAATTTGATTTGGATAAAAAAAAAAAGAAAAGGTCTGTTGAAAACAGATACAGTGTCGCCACTTGGTCTTTAAGGAACCAAGAAACCTAATTTTGACTCACCCAAACGGATAAAGGGCACCGGCCCTTCATAACCAAAGAACTTGGCTCGGGGTTTTGGTACGAGAGAGGAAGGAGCCTTTGTCGCGACTAAAACACCCTCAACTCGCCCCGTCTTTCGACGGGCCTCAATTAGCATCCAAATAATCATCTTATACTATGTTTGGTTCCATAAATAATACTATGATAGTATATTACATCACATAAGAAAATTTAAAATGGAAGATCTAAAGATAAGATATCATTCATAAGATCTAAGCCAAATATCACACAATACAAAGTGAAAGATCACACAAATAAACCTAGGAAAAATCGTCTAATCATGTATCAAATAATCAAGACTTCCTAATCTAAAGGGGGACATGAATTGTTATTGAAACAAATAAACAAAGAAATCAAAATATGCTTAGCAAGCTAGTATGATGCATGTTAATCTTTGAGAAAAGAAGACCTCTCAATCCCCGGGATGGATGAGATAGGATGATTAGATCGGGGGAAGCATGAACGTGTAATCAATTTCATTCCTTATAATCTTCTTAGATTAGGAGCCATGAAGGCCCCAAATCTTGCATGGATGCAATGTATGTATCTAGAATGTGCCAAGGTTGTAGTGTGCTTTGTGTTCATGGATTCCTAGAATGACTTAGAAGTCTATAATGTGTATGAATGAATGAATGAAATCATCATGGGATATGTACAAATGTAGTATGAACTACTTCCTAAGACATGAGCTAATTTGGAGTTCATGTAAGCATCAAATCAAAGATTGAAAGTTAAAATGTGCTTGCTGTGAATAGTGGACAGAACAGTAACTATATCTTTTGAAAATTGAAAAGAGGGGTTAGGAATGTTTTCAAGGCATGATTTATTAGGGCGATATTCCTTATTGTGTCTAGAACACAACCCAAAAAGCCAATCTTTAATAACTATTACAGATTGAGAGAAATCATATAAACAATGAAGGTTACTCAGAAATAGAGTTCGTACTGTCGACTGAAATGTCAAAATATCTTGGAAAATGCAAACAAATGATATAGAGGCCCATATTATACAGAACGTTCCCTAAGACATTTAAGTTCAAGGGAAAAATAAGTTAGGACCACTTGTTTTGGAAACATTTTCTGTAAAACAAGTTGAAAGTAGACCAAGCTGCTGTGACAGCAAAAATAGAATATCTGGAGAGAATGTTTGGGTCCAAATGGACCATTTTCAAGTATTTCCAAGTCAAACCAAAAATCATGGGTGTTCTCTAATGAGTTAGGAAGATTTTCCAAGTGGTCTTGTATCCATACATTGAGTATTGAGTTCTAGAGAAATCTTTGAACTCAGATCACTCACTGTTTTGACTTACTGTTTTGAAGATTTTGGAAAAAACTTGAGTTTTCTTTCTTGAAATCAAAATGAGAGGGATTGAGAGGGGTTTTGAAATAGAGGTTTTGAAAGTATATTTTCAACATCAAATAGAGATTATAACCTCTTGAAATATCAACATCAAACTTATCATCAAGAACCCCCAATATTATTGGAGAGATTCATTTTTATTTGAACATAACTTCAAGGATACCTTTGAGGTATTGAAGTTATAATCATCTTCTATCAAACATGTTTTTGAGGTCAAGAGCTACTATCCATAAGGATTCACTCACCTCAAACTTTATGTCATCATCTAGATGATGATGAACTAGTAAGTAAATAAATAAAATAAAAAAGAAATGAGGTAAGAAGAGATGAACATTGTATATAAGCAAGCAAATGAAAAAATCAATAGATGATATTCAATGGTGGAACCACAAGCATTCAACCTCTCATATGTGTGTATATGGGTGAGTACATCACTCTCTAACTCATAGGAAACTCAAAGAAGATGAAGAAGATGGATTGAAAGCTTGAAAATAAAAGTTTAGTTTTTAGAAAACTAATTGAAACTCACATTTTGGATTGGATTTGGAAGAAGAAAATATATACTTCTCTCTCTCTTTCTCCCTAACTCTCTATATCTCCCTCTAATGGCTTCCAAGCTCCCCTCTAAATGGAAGTAAATGGGTCTCCTTTATAGGCCAACTTGGGGAGGTATTTTTGGTTTTAAAAAGTTTCTAATTGGTCCAAAATCCCGGAATAATCAAAACTATGTCGTTTTATTTGTTGAAAATTTGAATTAAAACCCAAAAATTAACCAAAAATTACAAAAAAAATGAAACATCACTCAGAGTGCCGCCGCGGCACTTGGCTAGTGCCGCCACGGCAGTCAACTCCCCCGTTGACCAAAATTTGCATTTTGGCCCCCAGAACTCCTAGAATTCGCGAAACGGCCCTATTTCGTCCGAAATTCACAGAAAATTCATACGAAATCCAAATTGAGATTTTGATATACCGTTGGAAAGGTATTGAGGTCTACTTTCCATAAAAAATAGTTTGGAGTTGGGTCACTTTGGAAAGTTTTGCGGTATTCGCGATAAAAGCCGAATTGATCGCATTTTTTACCTTCAGAAATTCATAACAAATTCGTTTTAGATCCATAAATTATGTGCGATATACCGTTGGAAAGCTATTGACCTCTAGTATTTGATAAAAATATTTCAATGTCGAAAAGAAGACTTTGATTTTTGGTCAAACTTGCAGTCAAATCAGTCAAACAGTGCACTTCCAAGAAATTCCGGGAAGTTCTGGGAGCCTCCAAAGACTGACGTTTCCGTCCGATTTTCTTTTAAAACATATTTTAAGACTTTTCACATGATCTAGAATGATCTCGGAACTTTTGGGTGAATTTGGATTATTTTGGTCAAATCTTGGTCAAACTTGGTCAAACCTTGGTCAAACCGGTCAACGATGACTTTCCGGGAACTTCTGGGACTTCCGGGGGTGTTTGGGAGCTTACGATTTCAAATATTCATCTTTTAAAATACCTTTTTTTTGTTTTGAACAACATCGAATGATTTTTGAGATTCTGGGCCAATGTGGAGAGTTTTGGGCTTTTAGGGGTATTTTGGTCATTTCTGCAAATTCTTTGACTTCTTGAGAGTTAGAGGCAATCTCTAAAAATCCGATCTTTCTAATCATCGAGATTTGACATGCTTGTGGTCTCCTAAATCTGTTAGCCGACAAAATGGGGTGTCTACAGATAGATCAAAGTATTCTAGATCGATTGAAGTCAAGTTGGTCTCGATCGATTAAAGTCATTTCAATCGATTGAGAAACAGGTATGTTCGATCGATTGAACGCAGTTCGATCGGTCGAACTTCGTCATCTACAAGTTCTGCAGTGAACGTCCCGAATTTGGTATGGTGCGTTTGGGTGATTATTATACGTACAAAAACTTGCAACACATCATAACTAAGCTACTGAGTGAGTTTGGAACTGGTGCGTTTGGAAAGCTTGAAAGCTTTAAGCTCCCTCCAATGGCCTCCTCTTCTCTTTTCTGTCTCAGTCTCTTCTATCTCTCTCTGTCTCTTTCCTTTCTCCTCTTCTTCTTATCTCTATCTCTCTCTAACTGTGAGTATATATATATAGGTGTGTATATATATATAGGTTTATGTATATATGTATAAACACAAGCACACACACACACTCTCTCAACTTTCTTAAGTTCAGCAAAACCCTCACACACACGAACACGACCATATATATAGAGGGGAGGAGTGCAGATGGCAACGTTTGCAGGAAAACTGGGAATGCAAATGATTACAAGACCAATCGATCGAATGGAATTCGATCGCTCGAGATTAGTTCGGCTAGGTTTGATCGATTGAAGAAAGTGTGATCGATTGAAGTGGGGACCACGTCATAAATTCAGGTCAGTAGGGTTTTGATCGATTGAACATGGTTTGATGGCTTGAGCTTTGGAAATGCTCAATCGCTCGAATGAACTTTGATGGATCGAAGGTAGAATTTCAAATATGATCAAGGGAAGTATATAGAATCTCTGTGCATAAATAACTATTGAAAATACGGGGTATTACACTATTCCCGTCGGACTTCCACAAAGCCCCTCTCAGGTTGGAAAAAATGGGCTGCTCATGTTCTGTCTTCAAATCCGCAAGATGCTTTTTCTTCCAAACCAAAATACGGTGACCACAAAATTTCCATTTCTTGGGAAATGCCCACTTCGAAGGGTGAAGGATTAGGTTTTTACCCTGGTGTGAAACTTGAAACTGCTGTTACTCCCTTAGTAGTGTATCCTAACTTTGATTACTCTGAGATTGCTAAAAATGTTATTCGAAGTCGAATCATTATGCCTTACTACACTTTTATGAATAGTTTAACTCCCGAACAAAATCTTCTTAACGTCTGTCTCATATCTTCCACAAGCCCTCCAGGCCTTTGATTCAAATGGGAAAAGAACTTGTTTCCCCAAGGCCGCCCTCCTGTGCATACTTTTGTAAGAGTCTCTCATGAAGAATTCACTGTTGAACATAATTCCACTCAATTTCTGAACAAATGTTCCATGTTCACATAGGAATATGAAGAAGAGGTCCTTTTGCTGGGTTTTCCCACCACCACAGTTAAAACCTTCAACCCTTTTGAAGAACCACTTACTAATCCTATTCGTTCGTTGGACCAATTGTGTCAATATGGTCCTAAATTTAATCGCACTCATCCCATTCTTAACCCAAAATCAATTCATCTTATTCAAGCAATGAGGCTCCTTGTCACCTTTTCATACCTTCTTTTTTCTATTCTATAAAATCCAATGGCATGTCGCAACTTCGAATGGGCATGCTATGTGCTGAATAGAGAAACGTTGGGCCCATCTGCTAATGTTTAAACTCAAATCCAATTTACTCTGCGTACCCTTTGAACCCATGTGAAATGGTACCCTTATCATGCACAAGGTTGGACTCATCTGGAACATTTAGAAGATACGTATGACCCAGACAAGATCCTTCCTCGAAAGCTATTAGAAGAAGTAAGGCTCTTCGAAGACACACATGTCTTTGGTAATGGTGAAACTACAGATGATGAAGATTAGCCCCTTTACACACCGCAAGAGTTCACAGCTGCGATGAAGAAATATCAAAGAAGAGCCAAAAAGGCTTATGTCACACTTTGAAACGAAGATCACCAAGCTCTCGAGATTCAAGAATTGAAATTGGCCCTTAAAATTAAAAGAGATAATTTCTTGTATTATTGGGATCTTTTTCATAATCTTATAACTTTTGGTTTTCCTCACTCTCATCAAGTTAAATTGTAAATGAAGAGAAAATCATTTGCATTGTAATTTACTCAATCGTGGAATACATGTAGTACTTTGTTTTGAACCAATTTAATTCTTCTACTTGTCTTAAAACAGCTCTTTTTGTTAACCGTCATAACGGCTAGTATAAAATGAAAAGTCGCGATGGTTTAAATGGGTCCATCAATGACTATAAAGATACTTCAAACACCTTAAACAGAAAAAACTACGCTCATTTCTTCTCTACTTCTTCTTTATTTTCGTAAACCCTAAATTCTCCAATTTCTCAGAGTCATTTCAATATATAAACTCCGTTCTTCCAGAATCACTTCCTGAACCCAAAATGGCAAGTCCAAGTGAATCAATCACAACCATCTGTGAAAATTTTGAGAAAGCCATATCAGAAGAGCATGCCCAATACCAATCTCCAGGTGGTAGGTCTTCTCTGATTGCGGAAACTTTATTCCCAGTCACTTTATCTGATTCAAGTCCTATAACAAATGGGTCTTGCTTTCTCATCTCCTTCCCTTAAACTCTCTATATACAACGATTAGGTGTCAAAAACCTCTTCAGATTCCAATTAAGGATTTCAAGTATGTCAGTAGCCCAAACCCATCAACGACCAGTGGTCAAAATGAGTAGGTAGAATCATCGAATCTAAAGGAGCTGACTTGGAAGAAATAGGGATTCTCCAAGGAATCACTCTTAGCACATTCAACATACCATTCGACCCGTATCTTATTCCAAGCGTCATAAACTTTTGGAACCAATTTTCAACCATTTCCAACTTCATTCTGGTCCCATAGGACCAACACTGCTTGACATATGTCATCTTCTTGGTTTTTTTCCTCAAGGAGAAGACATACATCCTTTTATAGTTGAGTTGGAAATTCCTTTCTCGATCAAGACTGACCCAAAATCCTTAGGTGATAATACATTTTTAGAGACTCACATGAGAACAACTGGTGCAGTGAAGGACTCTGAACTTTACTGTACTATCTCTTCTGGCTCTTGAGGCACATCTATCACAACCCATCCTGCTACGTGCAGAAATAAGATACGTGGCACGCCACCAAGGCTCATCTAATTCCATTAAAGTAAAATAGTAGTGGAAAAACATAAGTACAATCCTTTAAAATCAGAGTTATAAAAAAATGCAAGTTTTGTCCAATTGAAACACTTCTAAAAGAATTCAATTTTGAAAACAAAGGTCCAGTCGAATGATCTTAATAAAACGACGTCGGTAATTCTGCCTAATTTTTCTAATCTTTAATATTATTCAAGCATGAAGGACTACACAAGGGAAAATATAGAGTCCAATAGGGTAGTTTCCGCTTTGCGATTGCGATTGCGATAGCTTTGAAATTGCTTTTGTCAGAATAGATTACAATAGTTGCGGTGTTTGGATAATGAATTGTAAAAGTGGTTACAGTGGAAGAATATATTATGTAGGTGTTTGGTGACATAAAAATAAGGTGATTTTAAATGTTCAAAAAATAATTATGCCCTTGGACTGGATTGAATACATAGTTATTTTGTGTACATGGTTATTTTAAATATTTCTCCATATTATTAGATTTAATAAAAATTAATTACTTAAATAATAAATTAAATAAATGTATTCGATAATAATAACTATAGTAATATATAATATAAAAACAAGTAAATATATTAGTAATATAAAATATATTACTAATGGTGTTTAATACTTTAAATAAATGTTAATAGTACATGATTTATTATATACAAATAAATAATTTTTGTACTTGTAGTTGAAAGTTGGCTATTTGTTCAAGCGGAGTCAAGACTGCTACATATTCAAGGAGGTCTTAAGTTCAAAACTTGGTAGATTGGCAGAATAAAAAAAATTTGGTGCAATTTCTAGTGACACTCATAGCGACACAAAAATATATATGTGTTAGTAAAAGTAGCTTCTAGTGACAGTTCTAATGACACTTTCGTTTTGTGATTATTCACGAATATATGTCACTTCAAAAGTAACATTTAGTGACACTTTTAATGACAATTTTTTTTTCTGTTGTTACAAAGTAACCTTTACCGACAATTTTACCAACACTTGGGTAAGTGTCTCAACAAGGCTTAGCGACATCACCTATTATGACACTTAAGTAAGTGTTGGTAAAACAACTAGTGACACATTTTATGACCTATTGCAACACTTTTTTCTGTCTTAAAAGGCCAATTTTGTTGTAGTGACCTAAATTTTATTGCTGCAAAGTACAAAGCCAGATACAACTTTTCCATAAAAGAATATTTGTATTCGACTTCATTTAAAAACCTACTAAGGTAATACAGAGATTGTTCTTTCTTCTCATCATTATCTTGTACTAAAAGAACCCCTATCAAAGCTTTTGCAGCTGAAATATATAACTTCATAGGTCTATCATCCTTTGGAGGCATCAATACTAGTGGCTTAACCAAATAATCCTTTAAAACTTGAAAGGCATGTTGATGCTCTTCTTTCCATATTAATCTGTCATGATCTTCGAGCTTCAAAAAATGAGAAAATACTTAAGTTTTTCCAGTATTATTAGAAATGAATCTTCGAATGAAATTAACTTGCGCGAAAAACCATTGTAGTTCCTTTTTATTTGAAGGTGGTTGACTTTGGATCACAGTTAGAGTTTTATTTTTGACAACTTGAATACCTTTCTTATGCACTAGGTATCCTAGAAAATTTCTAGCCAAAACTCCAAAAGCACATTTTAAATGGTTCAATTTGAGCTTAAAAATCCTCATTCTTTCGAAAGTTTGTTTCAAATGAGCATAATGATCATTGAATGATTTATCTTTAACCACAATATCATCGATACAACATACCAAGAATGTCCTAATCATATCATAAAAAATAGCATTCATTGCTATTTGATAAGTTGCTCCAGCAGTTTTAAGTCCAAAAGGCATTTGAACCCTTTCAAAGGTTCCTATACCACCTAGACATCTAAATGTTGTCTTATGGATATCTTCTTCAGTAATACAAATTTGATTGTATCTGAATGTCCATCCATCATTAGCATGATTGAATGTCCTGCAGATCGATCAACTAGCAAATCCACAATAGGCATAGGATATTCATCCTTCGGAGTGGCTAAATTTAGATTTCTATAATCAATACAAACTCTCAATTTACCATTCTTCTTAATTACTGGTACAACATTAGATACCCATTCCACATACCTGGCTGTTCTGATAAAACCAGCTTTAAGAAGTCTCTCTTCCTTGATTTTCGAAGTTACTTCAGGGGTCATCCTTCGAGGTAATTGTTTAACTAGTTTGTACCCCTCTTTGATTGGTAACTTGTGCTCCACTAAATCTCTATCCAATCCTAGAAGTTCATCATATTCCCATGTGAAACAATCCTTGTATTCTTTCAGTAATTCGATTAATATGTCTTGAGCATATTTAGGTAATCGAGTACTTGTATAAGTCACTCTTTTGTTTTGATCTACCCAAATAGCTTCTTGTAATGGATCTTGAGATTCCACTTCCAATTCTCTGGAATTTACAGGTAATCTTGAAATTTTATTTGGATTGACATCCATTTCTTTACCATTATCCTGTTCGAGGATATAATCTGCCCAATTAATGGTCATATCTCTACTAACCTTTGATTCGATATCAACTTTCTTTATTTTGTGTAAGACCAATTGGATGGTCTCATCCACCTCCTTTATATCACAAAGGGCTCAATCCATTCAAACATTATTTTCTTCAGATAGTCCAAACAGACCAAAGTCACAATCTTCCTAATCTTCCACTAGGATATCATCAGATGTTTCCTTTATGTCTAAAGGACCTATATCTCCTTGATAATATTGTGCCTCTGCATAATTTGAACTTACGTGAAAAGGCTAAGTATCAACCTCAACTATTTCCACATTGCCATTTTCTTTCAAGAGCAACAATTTCTGATGCATAGAAGAAGGGATGCATTTATTAGCATGAAACCAATCTCTACCTAGTAAGGCATGGTAACTTAGACTAGCATCTACAATGAAGAAAGCAGTTTTGAACTTCTTCAAACCTACTATCGTTTCAATAGGTAAGACTCCTTTAGTGTTTTTCTTATCACCGATAAATCAGGATATAACAATGTGAGTCTGAGTTAATTTATATCCAGGTTTATTTATATTTTCTAGATTTAAAAATGGGATTATGTTGACTGAGGCTCCATTATCAACCAATACTTTGTTAAGGACAACACCATTTAGGCAAGCCTTAATATACAATGGTTTAATGCGCCTCGTCATTTCTTTCGATGGTTCTTCGAAAGCATAAGAGAAATCACATTCATTGCAAATAATAAACTTAGAAAGCTTTACCTCTGGGTCATCGGCCTTCGATGCTTTGCTTTCTTCATCATCTTCAACCATCTGTTGGTCTTCTTTTGCTTCTATGGTTACTGGAAGAGTAAAGGCAGTATTAACCTCTATGGGCATCGTGAATGACCCAAATTGTATATGCGAGGTTTCATTCTTCTTATTTTCCTCTAATTTTCCTTGCGCAACTTGGAAAACTGGTTCGCTTCCCAAACTATGGGATTCCCCCATGGTGATATCTTCATCATCAATACTCATAGCCTTTTCTAACTCTTTAACCTTGAGTTCGATAGTACTTTCTTCTGAAGTAGTTCCACCATTAGTATCATTTCCTCTATTGAACCTGGGATTTGGATTCAAATCTGATGAAGATTCCCTGCTTGTCTTCACATCATTCATCTTGGAAAATTCTCTCCAAAAGGTGAATTTCCTTTGGATTCTTCTTTGCTGTGTTCGATTAACAGTGGGAACCAAATCTTGGTTTTTATTATTTGGATTTTGAAGGATATACCAACGATTTGAATCAACATAGGGGGTTTGATCATTTTGAGTTTAGGCTCAAATCATGCCTTCTCCTTAAATATATCTTTCACTCTTACATCTTGCAAGACCAATTAGGTACTCCAGGTACCAAAGAAGATACATTTGGTTCGAGAGGGTCTTTTGTCTTTTCAGCTAGCACGATTGGTGGTTTTTTTTTTTTGTTATTTCCACCATTTTTGGTGCCATAACTGCAGGTGCCACCATGTGATACTTCATTTTTTATTTTCCTCCAAAAGCTATTTGTTGTCTTTTGGGTTCAGGCTCCAGTCCAAGCCTAATATATTGCATATTCCTTCTTGGTCCAAAAAATGGACTTGCTATTGCATTCTTCTAGTAATACCCTTTATAATTAGGGGAAAATCTGGAATACCCAGCGAACATTGGACCAGTAGCCCTCGAAGCTTGATAAATTGGTCCGTTAAACTGATCTTTTTTCACATGCATCATTGGTTGAGGTGCACAACCAACTGATGACGTGGGCTATATATTCGAGACCTATTCCTTCGACTTAGTCTTATCGATATTTCTTTCCTTGCACATATTAATGTACTCATCTCCGCACCTAATACACAAGTGTGTAAGGATTTTTGGATCAAGTGCTGGCCCCATAGATTCTTGCTTAGCCAACTTCTCTAATTTTTTAAACATGTTTTGCTTCATTCATCTTTTCCCTTTGTTCAATTTTTGACGTCAGGAAATTAGTTGTATCAGTGTTGAAGCCTGAACCATGTTGATGGATACTTCATGTACTGTTGGAAATGGGTCTTCATCAATTCCCATAGTCTGCTTGTCTTGTTGGGGAAACTTTAACCTCCCTTTCTTGATCAACTCTTGGATCCTGTCTTGAAACACAAAACATTAATTAGTTGGATGTGTCCAAGTATTATGCCATTTACAATATTTCTTATCCTTCATTTCCTCGAAAGAAGGTAATTTAACATCATCTGGCAATTTTATGACTTTTCCGTTTAGCAGGTGGTCAAAAATTTCATCTGCCTTATAAATATCAAAAGAATATCTCTTAAAGGATCCCTTTGCTTTATAAGACTCAGCAGGCACATTTTTTTCACCAAGCTTTTGCAAATAACAGGCCCATTTCCTATTATTTGAGCAGCATCTATTTCATAATTTGGATCTTATAATATGTTTTAAGTGAGGAAGTGTTTCTTTCACTTTCTTCTTCCAAAAGGGCTTCATATCTAGAGACTCAAGGAGTTAATTCCACCAAATCTCTAAATTCTATGGCATCAAATATTCTCCTAAGTCTAAATTCTAGGCCATTTTGTGCCAATTTCACAAATTCAGGCTCTGGGAAGATAATTTTTCATTTTGTCCTTGCTCTTTTAAACCTATTTATGAACTAAGTAGATTTATCATCAGGCTTTTGGCTTAGCCTAGCCAGATCAGCCACTGGGTCTGTTTGGAAAAACTGGGCATGGAACAGATCTTCCATTTGGGCCCAATTTTGAACAAAATTTGGTGCTAAATTGATGAACCATGTAAAGCTGTATCAGTTAAGGAATTGGTGAACAACCTAAGTTATAAAAATTCGTTCGATGCAGCATAAACATATTGGCTTGTAAATTTTGAAATGTGTTCTACAGTAAACTGACTTCCATCACCGGAAAACAAAGTGAAAGTAGGAAACTTAAAGTTCCGAAGAAGTTCGATCCTATCTATCCAATCAGGATAAGGTTTTCTATACACATGGGTTTGCACTCCTCCAGCAATAGGTCCACATATCTCATGAATGAGATTAACTATATCATTTCTTTCAACCAAATTTGGTTACTGTCGAAGTGGTTATCCTACCAAGGAAACAATATTTGGGCAACATGTGGTGCTTGAAAGTTTTCCACACCCCTATATGGTTCATTGTTAACCCTTCTCCCATACCCTAACTCTGGTTCGAATACAGGATTATTATTCATTCTCCTATTTTGTCCTACATTAGGATCTCTAGGCCTTCCATCTTCTAAATTTGCTGCCCTGAATCCTGGGTCTTGACGACCCCCAATTTGTTGCGTTTGAACACCTTCGAAAACATGTCCTACATTGTTTTGCACATGCATATATAAACTTTCATGCGTATTTGGCCTGCAATTAGTAGGATTGAATTGATTAATACCAGGCTGATATTCCTTTCAAAGGGGAGGAGAATAACCATTTGGTATTATAACTGGGACATTTTGCAGTAAACGATTGGTAAATGATGTAACCGGCCAAGACGTTAACATTTTGAATCATATTTCCCAAACGATGAAAAATTGGTGTTAACTGGTTCACCAATTGATTTTGTATATCTATACCAACCGTTGGTATGGGCTCTTGTTGATTCTGATTTTCATTAACTACTACATTGTTCGCAGGGCTAAATATGTTTTTAATATGAGGTTCTTGATGCGAAGTACTACCAACCTCTATATTTTCACCATTATTGGTGTTCTCAATAGATATGTTGCTCCTTAGTGCTCTGTTGGTCATTTTTGACACTATTGTCCCTCCAAGCATGCCAAAAATGTTTTGGCTATTTATCCTTCGAAGGATAATTGTGTAATTGTGTGTGTGCGAGCATGCCAGGCAAGCAAGTTTCCAATGTGATTGTGTAATTTGTGTAAGCCAAATGCGCCTAACTAGGTCAATTGTGACCGTTCGAATGCCTTAACTAAAAGGACTTTAATTGTGTAGAATGACAAACAAATTGTAGAATAAAATATAAACTATCTATATTACTTCACAACTAAATTAAAACCGAAAAACAGTAAAGGAATTTTAAAGGAAAGAACTGCTTTATTTAAAAATGAAAGTAAAGTACAAATCCTAACCTCAAAGAAGGCTTCGAAGTGGAATTCTACATTCTAAGAAAAGATACAAAAGAAAATGTGTTTAAAGAGTTTCTGTTGGCGTTTTTGTGTGTCCCTTCTTCTTCCAATTCTTCAACTATTTACAAGCCTTCGAAGTAACTACTCCCTCCAGTTATCACGTACTCCAACTGTTACTTCAAAATTACTCATCCTTCTCTTGACGCGTGTCCTGGCAGTTATTCTTCAGATTGAGTTGATTAACTGCTTGCGCCTAAGCACTTCATTCAACTTGCTCCATGCGGTATCTCTCTATTTCTCATTCAGTCATGCAATGTGGTTGACCCTGCACATGCTACGTGTCAACTTTCTACTTGATTGTGTGTATATGGTACAAACAGTATCGATCCCTCCTCTCTCTTCCACTCTCTCTCTAAACTTTATCACTCTGGTTTTTCTCTTTTCTCTCAGTCACACACACCCAAATCTCAATATCTAGGTATATAAGACCATCTCCAATGGTATGCTATACTTCATGCTATTATCAAATTATAGCATGATGTTGAAAAATCTCTCTCAATAGCATACCAAAGCTCATGTCAAATTACACCAATGCTATATCCTGTGCCAAATTACTGTGCTAAATTTGGTATAATCTTTGGCATTATTATACTTTGGTATGATATTTGGCACGCCATTGGAGATGTGTTTTTGAATGGTCATGCTATAATTTGGCACGCCAACAAGGCAATATCTTAACTTTTTTCAATACAAGGAAGGAATAGCATTTCATTTAACATATACCATTGGAGCACATATGCTAAAACATAGTATTATAGCACTATAACAATGCCAAAATATAGGTTTGGCATGAAAAAAATACGCCAGCATTTGCCATTGGAAATGATATGATACATCTATACTAGAACATCTCGAAATTGGATTAAAATTTTTTGCAAAATGAAGACTGGAATCTAGTGAAAATTTGTGACAGGGCTGTAAATCCTATCGTGAAAGGTGCAAGAAACTTTGTACATATTTTGTACTCACGTATATATACATATATATAATCACATGTACATGTATATACCCATATGTGATACACAGTAGATGTCTTTCTATATCACATTTAGAGATCAAAACACTAGACATCTAAAATAAAACACATATACAAATCCAAATCTTATACTTATATATACACACACATATATACCCGGTGATTTTAGATTTTGTTAGAGAAGAGATGATAGAGAAAAGGAATAAAATGACATGGCAGCATTGGTTAATCAAGAGCCATAACATGGGCTCTTTGATTGTAAATCTATGGGTTTTAATTGTTGAAGTTGAGAACGGTGAGGAAGATAGATATTGGTTTGTCTAAGCCACCAATGACCGCTTCTCCAAACTGCCTTCAATTGTTCTGAACCAAATCAGAGTGCTCGTCATCGCAATTCTAGGGTTTAGATTCTATGAAATCACCTACCCCATTTCTATTGCCTAGGCCGAATTTGCCTCATCGAGATCTTGCATACCACGAGGGAGGTCCTTGTAATTTGACCTTAGCACAGGGGAGGTACGTGTAATTTACCCTTTGATAAAATAATTCATCTCTAAGGCCCCGTTTGGTACACTGGAAAGGAATTACGAAAAGGATACTAATTCCAAATAATCCAAATCCAAAGAAACTGATGCCAAATTACTTCCATTATAGTGTTTGGATAAACCAACGAATAATCTTGGAAACACTATTTATCTTCTATAAATAGTAATGAGTAATGTTTGGGGTACTAACAAATTCCACTAACATTCACACCCACACTCTATCTCTCTCCTAGTGGTACTTTAGATTACTCTCCTAGTGGCATTGTGGGGTCCACAATGAATCTAAAGTACCACTAAAGTACCACTAGGAGAGAGATAGAGTGTGAGTGTGAGTGTGAGTGTTAGTAGAATTTGTTAGTACCCCTAGCATTGTTGAATAGTAATTTCATTTTAAAATAGTTGAAAAGCATGAAAAAATTTTAATTACAAAATGTTTATTTGTATGTGTATTTTATATCATTGTGCGATTTGCAAAGACAATACTTTGAAAATTTAACAATCATTTAATCATTTGATTAGGTAATTTAAATTCAAATCACTAGTTAATTCAAATTTACACATTATTGATTTGTTAAATGAGTAAGATAAGGTTGTTTCCTATAGAAAGGAATCTAAATACCACCACAACATAAGGAATGAGTGTTCTTGTTTTTTCTAAGAATCTATTTCTATTTGGAAATAGATTGCGAGTTCCTTAAACACACCAATCACACAAAAGTAATTCTAAGGAATGAGATTCCTTTTCTCGTTTACTTTCCAAGCGAACCAAACGGGACCTAAGAGGTGGTTTGGATAAACACTTGAACCTGTCTCTATTTCGGAGAAGAACCACATCTGAAAACAAGTTTTATGTTTTTGTAGATTTTTGGGGGCATCGGCCAAAGTCCCTAAATAAGACCCGTTCAATTTAAAACTAATGCTACTTTTTTTTAGGTTATTTTTATGCTTAAATAATTTCAAATTGTTATAATTTTTGTTCTACAAGTTTGTTTTTCGTAAAATTTGATATTTTAGAATCAAACAAAGTGAGATCTATCAATCGAGAGCGACATTGACCATCTGAATTACTAGGGAAAAAAAATTAAAAACTAAGCAAGTATAAAAAAAATTATGGTTTTTTTTTTGTATAAATATAACAAAAGCATATTCCTTTTATCAAATTAGCACAATAGGTGCATAGATCTTGAAAAAATACAGGGAATAAAAACAAATTACCCAAAAAGACTAAAAAAAATGAGTGAATTATGGTACACTACACCATATGGCCTCATTACTAACGGATATTTCCGTTGGAAAAAACATTACTAACGGATATATCCGTTAGTATTTTCGCGTTAGTAATATTACTAACGGATTTACTAACGGCTATATCCGTTAGTAAAATTGATTTTACTAACGGATATATCCGTTAGTAAATCCGTTAGTAAATGTAGTGATTACTAACGGATATATCCGTTAGTAAACTGCGTACTAACGGTTTTTTTATCAATTTTAAAAGATTTATATTGAATACTAACAGATTGTCAACTATTACTAACGGATATATCCGTTAGTAATTGTCCAAAAAATTAAAAAAATATTAACGGATTTACTAACGGATTTATCCGTTAGTAAAATGCGTAAACCTTAAAAAATATATTTATTTATATGCTTCCTAATTTTTTTTTTCACCTAATTAACAAACCAAACACCAAAAAAAAAAAAAAAAAAAAAAAAAGATTAATCTATATCCACGCCTAACTAACATCTTTATACCCAAAACAATAAAAATAATACATAATAATCATAAGTAAAGAGTTTATACATATCTAACAAAGTCAGAAATTTAAAGAATTCATACTTAGTTAATTTCAAATAGATCTAATCAAAGCTTTTGACTCAAGGATGAACACAAGATCCATGACCATTAAAAGAATAAATACAACTTGCTATGTTTAACATCTCAATTTGCTTGCTTTGAAGATTTTGAGTCCCAGAATGACTTCAACAACTCATCAAAGCAGGGGTTCTGAGCTCTTTATTGGCGTCAAGGATGACGGTTGATCCACCTGTTCATGATAAAACAAAAATATTGGGAAGTTGCTGAGAATTAGGGAACTTGCCACCCCTCCTTTATTTGAATAAATACAACTTGCTCCATAAAGTTAATATTTTTTCTATCGTCGAGACTACCCATGCCTAAAGTCTAGACCACCAATAAAAGTCTTTTTCTATCGTCACCTCAAACTTCTTTTCAAGTTTAGACAATTTCTGATTGTTGACTATTTGTGCTTCGTCCACAATTTGGCCCAATTTCAATGAATGCATATCTAAAGTTTCAAAAAACTGGACAGTAATATGAGAAATTGACCGAGAAGTTGCCACAGCTCTGGAATGTGCGTGTATATACATTTTCTAATTACCTACTGAGCCTGTTAACCTCTAATATCACTCTTATCAATTATGTTGTTTCCATGTATATGAGAGGGTTTACAACTATTGGAGGAATTGTGAGTTCTAAATCATGATTAATTAACTGAGGGGTTTACGGATTTTAGTTTGTATATATACAAGAAATTTTCTTTTCATCCACGTACTTAACACGTGGGTAGTGCTACATATCTTCCACGAAAATAAAGTTTGCCACGCATACAATTTTACACAAGTTGAAATTTTACGCACTTACCTCCTTCATATACACATTTGTTGGCATACCAAAAATAGTACGAAAATAAAATATGATGCACAGTCTATCAAGTAGTTTGAGATTTACCTTATTTTTTGTTGTCCAGTCAGTTGTTTCCCTTCATCAACAAGGATATCTAAAACAACAAAATTAAGTTTGAAAAAAAAATCACAAGTTAGAATTTGTAAGCACAAATTACATGAAGTTTAAATACAAATAAGTTGAACTAAGTTGTATGTCAATGAATTGAAGTATTATGTTCTTACACCTAAAAATGAACGGCTATTTAACATGAGCACTTTAGCCCCAAAGTACTTGCACACAAATCAAACCAGTTCCTAATTTCTGTCCATGTGCATCAGGGATAGGGTGAATAAGTATTGCACCAAATCTGAACAACCCACACCCTGATACTATCAATTTTCTTCTTATTTTTGGGTATGGACTGTGTGGTAACATAGTGCAGTTATTAAGGTTAAGGAAAAGGATGTCCAAGTCAACTAGATCCCCGAATAATGGGAGGTTGATGGGAGTTAAAATTCGAGGCCAAAAGCTTGAAGAGGAACTGATAGTGATAAATTGATAATACATACTATCCCTTCCCCAAGTGTTACCTTTTAGATGACCACTCCTTACTGGTGCAATCATTGGTCTTCTTTCATTCTTTGTATAGTTCAATACTATATTCATGATTTTTTTTAATATAAAATTGATGCTACTTCTACTATCTTAAGTATAGATCCCTGTCTAATTCTCTATTTCTTTTTTTTTTTTACCACAAATCCCGTACTCGCATTCCTATGCTATCTCTTAGTTGCCCAACACACAAAATTTATAATGTAATACATGCCCTACGAAAACTTTCTTTTAGTTTTAGAGGCTTTGTAATACATGCCCTATGAATTTACTTAATAATTCATCACTTAATTTCAACATTCAGGCTTAAAACTTTAGCACTTATACTTTAGCAATTAATATTTTAGCTAACCGAAATGGGCTCTTAATGGTCATATCGACTAACAATTGTACTCAACTATACTTGATTTACCCGTACGTATATCTCTGATCCATGAATCCTCAAAATTATAACTTAAACCTGAATAAAGAAAGATTCTTGGCCGTACCCATTTGTCAAGTCATAACAAGCATATTATAAAAGAGATGTATACCCAATAGTTGTATCATGTATGTCAGGCAGTTCAACAAAATAAGGTAATTCTTATTCTGTTAATATGATCTTTTTCTTCTATGGAAAGCTTAAAAGAAGTGTAATTCTACAGTTACACTGAGCAGAGATTAGGTTTGTGTTATCATATTGATCTGTACTTCAGAAAGAATACCTTGTGTCCTAATAACCCATGTCTTTTATGGAAAATGTAAAGAGAAACTTCAGAGAACAAAAATGAGGATATTCATATTCCATTGCTTACTAAGATAACAGTAAGAACTAGCATTCTTATTCAACCGAAAACTCAAAAGAATGTAACAGTTACAGTTTAATGGAAACAAATATGCACTATTTAAGCACAAAAGTTACAAGTAAATGAATGAGACCATGCAACTAAGTCATAACGACATATGTATATAGGTAATGCCCAAATTGAACTAATCTAGAGAAGACTAAAGTCAATATCTGAAACAGATCAAGGATATTATATATACTGATATAGTGATATATATGTATACCTCCAAGACCCGGTGGCAGGACATGTCTTGATTTACGGGTAGAGAAGCAAGAATGACAAGTCCAGCTGCCACGGTTGAGGGCCAGTAACAGAGCTGCCCATGGCCTAGCATTGCTACCACAGCCAAGTATTTGGAAGTCTTTTCCACCTCTTCATTAGCTCTTGCAGCTTTCAGGTAAAACCTATTTCAATTTTAGGAATAGCAATAATTAGTTTATTTTATGAACTCTGCCTTGAGATTCAAACAAAATAGATTACTGATTAAAAAACAGACTTGTTATGTCTGCATTTGCCAAATTTAACTTTCATATTTCATGATTGGAATGTGAAGTGAGAAAGTAATGTACCATAAGAAGTTGTAGACGGTGGGCAAGAAGAATAGACCTAATGTACCATAATGAATCTCCCATGAATGAGAAAGTGATAAGTACTTAATAATAGATTAGAAATCAGTTACTATCTCTATTTCATCTCTGCTGTATCTTCTGTACCTTTTGTCATTGAAGAATAGACCATCAACAATTTTCTGTTTCTCCAAGGACTCTGTGAGGGCTTTCAGTTCCGCTATCTGCCTTTCATAAGCCTCTTTAGAAAGTAAATTCTTTGCAATCTTAACTTCCTTTATGACTCTCAGCAAAAAAAAAAGGATGGTGCAATCAACTATAAATATAACGTTCGAATGACGAAGTAGCAATCAAATTCACTCCAAGTCACAGAAACACCAAATTAGTCAAACATAGATTATCAATTCTTTAACATCTAGAAACAATTTTAGTTAGAATTCTTCATTTACACGAGAATGATCAGTTATGATGTTCAAGGTTGCTTTTGGTTTTATGATGTTTTTTTGAAGAGTAATATGTCACTTGTACAAAATTATCAAACAATTTAATAATAAATTTCATAAGCTACTTTTAAAAAGCCACGTGGGGGCCAAACTAAGCCTAAGTAAGTAGATATGTATACACATAAATTGGATGTATATATTAATTTTGAATTCACTGAATGTGGGAGGGAAAGATTAATATAAGAAAAAGAAAAAAGAAAAAAATATATATAACATATATACCCCTATATATATATATATATATATAGAGAGAGAGAGAGAGAGAGAGAGAGAGAGAGAGAGATAGTCCTTCTATTGACCGATAGCCTTCAACATGACTACTACAAAGGCCAATATAGGCAAAGCTTCTGCGTTGCGATGCCAACAGCATTGAACAGAAGCTTCTGGCATGTTCCTGGCCAGTCCCAGTTTTCTGCGATTTGCACCGCAAATGCTGGACTAAACTATGAAGAATGAATGTGTGAGCACATAGGGCCACCTCTAGAAATTAGACGAATAAGTTAATAACTACTATTTGTAAAAGAATGTGTCACCACTATTGCTAGTGAAAAATAAAATTAAATAAAAAAATGATATATTTATGTCACTAAATAATACAAGATGAAATTCCAATACCATATAGGACATAAGTACAAAATAAACAATGTAACACTAAGTATCAATGACAAGTAAAATGGAGTAAAACATATATAAAAGAAAGCATCATGAACACTTTTGAATGTAGATGCAGACAAACAGAGAAGCCCACAACAAGATGCATGGCTGAACCAAAAACCAGTCCAGTTTACAAAGGAAAAGAGAATCCAGTCATCAGAATTTGAGATCTATACTCCGTTTCCCCAAAATAAATCACGAATGGAAACTTAAGACTAAAGCAAATGGCTTAGCCAAACAAGCAAAAAGAAAAGGTCACAGATATTGGGTGGTTGGTTTTTTATTTTCTTTTGAAGGGAAGCATTCTTTGAGTGAATTGCTTGATTAAAGATATATAACAACATAAACCCCTTACAACGTTCATAAGCAATTTTCTTTGAAGCTAGCAAAGTCTAGAATCTTAAATTACCTTCACAAAGCCCTTGTCCTCGAGCGTGAATTCCACTGCCTTTTTAAGAGCTAAGAGACCATGTTCCTCTTCAATGCATTAACGATCAGCGAGACCAATCATACAGTTGAACTTGCTTCTTCCAAGCTAATATACATAAGTCATGAGGATATCTTAAAGCACTTTAGTTGTTATTTCTAGCAAAGGAAGCTCAGATATTGACTACGCTGAATCAAGAGCATTTTCAACAAGCTATCTTTCAATAGTGTAAAGGATATCACTAGCTAAATTTTAGCAAAACACAAAGAGTCAATAGAAAAGATGAAAATCGAAACAGCCCTACACGTCTAACAACAGATTTTGTTAGAAAAAATTTCAAAGCTAACTTCATCCAGGTTATTTTTAAACAATTTGATAGAAAATTTATTCATGTGATATGGTATGGTCCTAAGGTGAAGGAAAAACAATCTAGAACTCAAAACACAAAACAAATACAAGAATCCAAAATGGTTTTCAGCATGATTCCCATCTCCATATTTAAGTGACTTCATGTTAAGAGATGTAGTCAATCCCAAAGAGAAATAGATAAAATAGTTGCAAATAATGCATGTTATTAAATAAAAGAGAAGGATAAAGATAAATAAATAAATAAATAAAATTAAAGAATGTACCAAACAAAAAGGAAACATATTCACTAGTGTCCACACACAACGGAGGAAAGAACTATTACCAGTCAGTCTCCAAAGCCTTGAAGATTTAAGCCCTCGGATGGAACGAGAGTTTTAAGGGAAATACCAAGATTGACCAATGGCTGCACCTGTTTTGGAAAGAATGAGAGTTTTAGGGAATACCAAGATTGACATGAGTGGAGTCATAAACAAATATTAGTTCACATGCAATTTTAGTGGGAATGTAATTTTAGATAGAGTAAGTAGACAACACGATTCACGACATCGACCCAAATAATTTGGAACAAGGCATAGTTGAGTGGAGTATACAAAAATAGGAAAAAAAAAACATAAAAGAAAATTTCTTACCTTGTCCTGACCCCCGACATCCCAAATAGTGAAGCTGACATTTTCGTACTCCACAGTCTCCACATTGAAACCTGCAGAAAATCACCGCTTGAACTTAACAAGAACCCAATTTTCAGCATTACTCCAAACAAGATTACATTTTATCAAAATGAAGGCAGCCGTATTAATAGGTTATGCTTGTAAAAGATTTTGGTCCACAAATTAAAGGATCTAATCAATAAATGAACTAACTACTGTCACAAAATTCCAACAATAGCCTTCTCTTGTGAAGGCTAACAAATGGTCAACTACTAATGAATTTTTCCCTTAGTGATTTACTCATGATGTTCACTTCTTAATTGGTGATAAAAATCAAACACAATGTTAGTGATGTACTTATGATGGTCACTCCTTAATTGGTGATAATAATCAAATGCCGTGTGTGATGATACTTCATGTAGTTAAGTAGAAGACTTCAGGAACAGGGTGAAGTCCATGCTTACTTATTTTAAGGTTTCTTCATATAATCCAATGCCTACATGAAATATAGCTTCTATTCTCTTGCCTTAGGTGGGGACCATGGACATAAACTCTCCCAATACAGATGGTCAAATTTAGTCCCAAATTGTACCCTTTCTCCAGCATTCTGCAGGTCAGGAATCCATAAGGAGGGAAAGCATAGCATGGTCTGAAAATGTCTTCCTTCATTATTTGGTGGACCGAGCAAAGTACAAATGCTAGATCTATAGCTAGCAACCTTTGGTAGTACTCAGCGGAAATGAGATCCCTAATCCAATTACTAACCAATAAAATTTAACACGTGATAAAATAATCCCTATTGAACTATTCTACTACCATTGAAACACCAAAATGTAAATGAAAAAAAGAGAGCAAAAACCAGAGGAGCACCGCAGGTCCATACCTCCGCTGGAGAAAATTAATAAAAAAAAAAAAGCAAAAACAGAGGAGCACCTAGCATATCCATTCCTCTAGATTTCTAGGATTAAAAGGTTTAGATCTAGGGTTTCAATTTGGAAGAAGAAGAAGAAGAAGGTAGAAGGAAGATCTAGGGTTTTCAATTCAAAGAAAAAGGAAGAAGTAGAAGAAGCAGAAGAGGAAGGAAGTACCTTTCTTCGGCGGCAAGAGGCGGCGAGGGTCGGACGGCGAGGGGAGGCGGCGAGGGTTATTCTTCTCTTCACTCTTTTGCCTCTTCTCTTCTCTTTCTCTCTTATTTCATTTTGGCCCGATGAGAGGACCGCCCAGGGGAAAACGACCGACGAGGGGCGACGGAACGGCGAGGACGGATCTCCTCTCTCACTCTCTCTCTCTCTCTCTCTCTCTCTCTCTCTCTCTCTCTCGCCTCTTCTGTGTATTTGGGGGGAAATGAAAGAATAGGGCCCTAATTTTTTTGGGGAGATATTGTATCCTCTTTTTACTTTTTTTTTTCTTTTATGTATTATTATATTTAATTTCCATGTATAAACTTCTAACGGATATATCCGTTAGTATTGGTTTTCAAACCGTTAGAAAAAATATTAGTCTATATGAAGGGTCATTACCAACGGATTTTCTTCATTTCTAACGGATTTATCCGTTAGAAAGCATAAAAGTTGTCCGTTAGAAATTTGGTCATATGGTGTAGTGGTAGTTTAAATTTAGACAAATGATATTAATATTATTTGTTAAAACAGATAATATCATATGTTTTGAGTTTTGACTGATAAAATAAAAAATTGAGCTTTCAAATCACTTTTTTTTTTCTCAACTACATTGCGTAAATCTTGAAGAAATGCATGAAAGTAACAAATAAAATTACTCATGAAGACTAAAAAAAACGAGTGAGTTATGGTAGCTTAAAATTGACAGATAATATATTCTGTTTTGACGGATAAAATTAAAAAATAAGGTTCCAAATTATTTTTCTTGTACAATTTTCAACTCTATTGCGTAGATCTCCAAGAAATACATGAAATAAAAATAAAAATAAAAACTTTTTAAAAAACTCACTCAAAAAAGGCTAAAAACGAGTGAGTTATGGTGGTTTAAAATTGATAGATAATATTAATATCATCTGTCAAAATAGATAAAAAAAAAATTTGAGATTCTAAATTGCTTTATTTTGTACAATTTTCAACTCCATTACGTAGATCTCGAAGAAATACATGAAATCCAAAAAAAAATATTACTCAAAATGAGTAAGTTATGGTGGTTTAAAGTTGGCAGATAATATTAATATCATCTGTCAAAATAGATAAAAGCATCTGTTTTGACAGATAAAATCAAAAAATGAGGTTCCAAATTACTTTCTTTTGTACAATTTTGAACTCCATTGCGTAGATCTCAAAGAAATACATGAAATAAAAATAAATAAATAAATCACTCAAAAAGCTATTAAAAAAAAAAAGAGTGAGTCATGGTAGTTTAAAGTTGATAGATAAATATTGCCTTAACCTTGTTTTTTTTTGTTCCAACGAGGGGCTTTTCATCAAATTCAAAAAGTAGCGAGGGACATTTTAAAAAATGGCCATATCATATGAGTTTTTGATTAATACAATTAATTTTAAGGGATTTATGACCTAATCTTCCTACTTTTCTTTTAGCTAGAAGTCTAACTTAAAAAATGGAGTATTGAAATGGAGAGTTATTTGAAGAGAAAAAAAAGAGTGTCCCCTTACCCTTCTTGATAAAAATGAGTTCATTAGCCATAAGTCTCTGATTAGCATGTGTGCAAGTTTAAAGGACAACTGATTTTACAATTTGTTAAAAGGTCTCTATGTTAGGATCTTTAATCTATAAAACTGTAGAACCCTAGAGTAGTAAAACCACAGCCCTAGAATTAAATCATGTTAGATTATTAAGGGTACAATATATTAGAATACATACCTGTAATCATTGTAGCAATTAGCAAACCTTAGGAGAACGATGATGATCAGTTATGTCTTCCTCAGTCAAATCTCTTGAGTTCTTTAATGGGTTCCTTCTCTTGATGGGATGGAGGAGGAAGTAGTATAATGATTTGACATATTGGGGACCGTAACCTATATATCTTTATATACTGCTCTATTAGGGTTCCCATTATTCCTAACAGGGTCAGTATTTAGTATCCACTCATTAAACCCATACCCAGTAGAAGTCCATTGGCTTCCTACAATTAGACCACATAATATAAGCCCCTTTAATTAATAGCCCTTATAATATAATTGATATTAATATGTTGCCCACTCTTATTAGGAAATATAATTTCCTAACAATCTCCCACTTGGGCTACATACGATTCCTGAAACAATTGTATTATATGTTCCTTAGACGCGCACCTATGCTATTTATCTTTGGACTTCACTTTAATTTCAATCTGGTCCATTTCCTATATTAGTATGGGATCAAGGCGGCTTTCTTCACACATAATCGTAACTAGACCTTCAATGGTCACCATACCAATACAATTAATGACATAGATCAAGTATGGATGAGTAGCATGGAAATTACATGCAATGTGATCTCAAACTTGTGTATTTCCAACTAGTCCTACTTGAGTCTTTATTGAAATCAATCCAAAACAATGCAAAATGCATATAGAAAATAATTAGATTCAGAGATAAACCATAAACCATCAACTTTATTCTGCAGAAAATAAAACCTCATAAATGTCAAAATAAAACATCCAAAGTTAACTCCCACTAAACCGAAGTATCGTTAGACAACCTAACACCCATATGAGCAGTGTGCTTGTGAAAGACCTTAGGAGGTAATCCCTTGGTCAGCGGATCCGCAATTATGGAGTTTGTCCCTATATGTTCTATAGAAATTTGACCACTCTGAACTCTTTCCTTAACAACTAGAAACTTGATGTCAATATGTTTCGACTTCGTAGAGTTTCTATTATTGTTGGAATACAGCACCATAGATTAATTGTCACAGTATATCTTTAATGGCTTTTCAATGCCATCTACCACACACAGCCTAGTGACAAAATTTCACAACCATATCCCATGATTCGATGCCTCATAACAGGCTATGAACTCCGCAGCCATGGTCGAAGAAGCTATGAGTGTCTGTTTAGCACTCTTCCAGGATATAGCTCCTCCAGCCAGCATGTAAACATAGCCTAACGTGGATCGCTTACTGTCTTGGCATCCAGCAAAATCGAAATCAGAATACCCAATGATCTCCAAAAGATCTGATCTCCGATACGTGAGCATGTAGTCCATTGTTCTCTATAAATATCGCATAACCCGTTTGATTGCTTTCCAATGATCCATTCCTGGGTTACTCAAATATCTGCCCAACACTCCCACTATGAACGCAATATATGGACGCGTACATACTTGAGCATACATTAGACTTCCTACTGCTAATGCATAGGGAATCTTTTCCATCCCCTTAGCTTCAAAGTCATTCTTGGGGCACTGTCCGAGACTGAACTTATCTCCTTTAGCTATGGGCGCATCTCCTGATGAATAATCTTTCATGCCGAATCTACTTAAAACATTTTTGATATAGCTATTTTGTGATAACCCAAGGATACCTTGAGAGCGATCTTGCAGTAACTGTATTCCTAATACAAAAAAGGCATCCCCAAGATCTTTCATCTCAAAATTCTTAGTGAGAAAGCTCTTGGTTTCGTGCAATAAGCCGATATCACTGCAGGCTAGTTGAATGTCATCGACATATAAAATCAGAAAGATATACTTACTCCCACTGAACTTGTGATATACACAGTCATCAACGACATTCGCCTCAAAACCATGTGAGGTGATTACTTGATGGAACTTGTGATACCATTGTCGGGAAGCCTGCTTGAGACCATAGATGGATTTCGTTAATTTGCAGACCATAGACTTTGGATCTCCGCATACAAAGTTTTCTGACTGGACCATATAAATCATCTCATCAATGTCTCCATTGAGAAACGCTGTCTTAACATCCATCTGATGTAGCTCTAAATCAAAATGAGTCACGAGTGCCATTATTGTCCTGAAAGAGTCTTTCGATGAAACCGGAGAGAAAATCTCTTTATGATCTATGCCTTCCCTTTGAGTGAAACCCTTGGCGACTAGACGAGCCTTATATCTCTCAACATTGCCCTTTGAATCCCTCTTGATTTTAAATATCCATTTGCAACCAATGGGCTTCGTTACTTCAGGCAATTCGACAAGATCCCAAACGTCATTATCTTTCATGGATTTCAACTTATCATTCATGGCATCAATCCACAATTGAGAGTTAGAACTTTGTTTGGCTTGGTGAAAGTTGATTGGATCATCTTCCACTATCCCTATGTCAAACTCATGTTCTTGGAGGAATACAATGTAATCATCTGGAATCGCATTTCTCCTTTTTCTAAAAGATCTTCTTAATGGCATCTCCTCTTGAGGTTGTTGAGTTTGCACTTCAGGTATAATTTCTTCATTTTGTACAGGGAGCTCTTGTACATTGTCTCGTATATTCAGATTTGCATCTTGAACAATGTCAGGAATATGAATCTGAACATTGTCAATAGCAATATGACAAGGAATAAATTCCTCTTCAAAAACAATGTCTCTAACCTTATCTCCCCCCACAAACTCAACTTCCTCAAAAAATCTAGCATTTCTCGTCTCAAAAAATGTCCTAACAGTGGGATCATAAAACTTAAAGCCCCGAGAGCGTTCAGCGTATCCAACAAAGTAGCAACTAACTGTTTTTGAGTCCAATTTATTTTCATGTGGCCTATAAGGCCGTGCCTCAGCTGGACAACCCCAAATGTGTAAATGCCTATTACTAGGCTTCTTTTCAGTCCATAACTCATAAGGGGTTTTGGTTACTACTTTACTTGAAACCCTGTTAAGGATATATGCTGCAGTCTTTAGTGCTTCTCCCCAGAGTGATTTTGGTAAAGAAGAATGACTAATCATACTTCTTACCATATCCTTAAGCGTTCTACTTCGTCTCTCAGCTACACCATTCATGCTAGGTTTGCCTGGCATTGTGTATTGAGGGACGATACTGCATTCCTCTAGGAATTTAGCAAAGGGTCCTGGACGTTGTTCACTTGATCCGTCATATCTACCATAATACTCACCACCACGGTCAAATTTGACAACCTTAATTTTCTTGCAAAGTTGAAGTTCAACTTCGGCTTTAAATGACTTGAAAACATCCAGGGACTGTGACTTTTCATGTATTAAATATAGGTACCCCATATCTTGAGTAGTCGTCTATGAACGTAATGAAATATTGTTGTCCATTCCAAGAGGCTGTAGGGAATGGACCACATATATCAGTGTGAATGAGTGCCAAGACGTCTGTACACCTGTTGGCACCTAATTTCCTTATGTTTGTCTGTTTCCCCTTAATGCACTCAATGCAGACTTGAATGTCTGCAAAATCTAAGGGGTCAGGAATCCCGTCACGCACAAGTCTCTCAATTCTATGTTTAGAGATATGGCCTAATCGCTTGTGCCATAAGATGGCAAAATTCTCATTTAATTTTTGCTTTGTACCACATGAATTAGTATGCAGAATTCATTATAGAAAGTAACAGTGTCAAGCATATAAAGATTATCAATCAAAGAACCGGTACCAATAAGTTTTGAATCTTGAAATAGACTAACTTTATTATTTCTAAAAGAACAAGCATAACCAAATTTGTCCAAATTAGAAATATAAATTAAATTCTGTCTAAAAGACGGTGCAACAAAAGTCTCAATCAAATCCAAATAAACACCAGTCTTTAATAATAATCTAAAATTTCCTATAGCTTCCACTGTAACTTTCTTGCCATCGCCCACAAAGATGAATCTTTCAGCATCAGTTGGCGGCCGGCTCCACAGGCAACCCTGCATGGACATACTTATGTGAGTAGTAGCACCAGAATCTACCCACCAAGTATCTTTAGGTACAAAAGCTAAATTAATCTTCAGAACAAACCAAAGCGAGAAGCTTACCCTTCTTTGCACGCCAAGCGGTGTATTTGGGACAGTCTTTCTACATGTGGCCTCTTTTCTTGCAGAAATAGCAAAGGAATTCCTCATTTTGCTTCTTTAGTTTCTTCTGTTGAGGTGTCACATTTGCAGCATCCTTAGCTCTCTTCCTTTTACTATTCTGAAAGGTTGATGCTAAGTGAGCACTTTCAATATTGTCTCGCTGAATTGTTTCCTCTTCTTGCACACAGTGAGATATGAGCTCAGTAAGAGTCCATTTGTCCTTTTGGGTATTGTAACTCACTTTAAATTGACTGAATTGTGTAGGAAGAGATATGAGAACCAAGTGCACGAGCATGTCCTCAGATAGCTCTAACTTTAGTGCCTTGAGTTTCCCACTGAGATGAGACATTTCCATAATGTACTCCCTTATGTTCCCTTTTCCTTTATACCTCATGAAAATGAGAGTAGCCAAAATGGTACTCGTTTTTGACTTTTCATTTTTAGCAAAATATAGTTGTAATTCAGAGAGGAACTTCTTAGCATTTGTGCTCTCAGTGATCGAGCCCCGAAACGCTTCCGGAATGGAACGTTTCATAATCATCAGACTCATGCGATTTGAGCGATCCCACTTCTCAATTTTACCCTCATTCGGGTTTTTCGTAGTCGAAGTGGGTCGTTCTGTCCTTAGCGCAAGGTCCAAATCCATACATCCGAGAACGATTTCCACGTTTTCTTTCCAGACCTTAAAGTTTCCCCCATTCAGCATTGGGATAACACTAATTTGAGCAGAAACATTTGTAGCAGTAGCAGAAACTGAATAGAGAACAAAATAAAAAATAATAATAATAATAACATGCTCACAATTAATAACATGTCATAACATAAAAATATCATAAATACTTTATATATGCATGCATGACACATAAAATAATTTACTTAATGGTGGGCCCATCACAGGATACCTAGAACAATATTGACATTTAGTCTTTGAACGGAAATATCAATTGTAAGTGGTACTCCCCGTGTAGTGATCAAATACTGACAATAAGACTTGTCAAATAGTAGCCTTCCTTTGGGCCGACTCATTGCCCACATAGATAATTAGCTTGATAATTATCACTTATTTACCACCACATGTACACCCATTATTTAGCCAGTTAAGAATCTTCCTTTAGACCGATTATTAATCGCATGAATAACAGATATACCATATTAATATTTCAAAATAAATAAATTTTACATAATAGAGGTTACTTTGGCAACATATTATTTTAATTTATTTATTTGAAATATCAGACATATATATATTGGTGTCTAAAATAGACTCCAAATAAATCTTTTTTTTTAATAGAATGAAGACATAGTCTTAAGGAACCATAGATTTTAATTCATGTTATGAATTATCCAATATCCCCTTGTGAACATGGCCAACGATTTGGTCCTCCACAACAAAGGGAATGAAGGCCAGAGCCCAACCCAAATTGGGCCTGGTCTATAGACCACCATTCACAACTCAAGGCCAAATCTATTGCATCAGTCAGGCCATCCTTCAAGAGAGACCATCGTACTTTCATGGGCCGAGAAACACTGTTGCAACGATTCAGTACAGCCCATTAACACCCACATGATGCCGCCATGATGAACACGCCACCATGATGTTGGACCAGATTGATTCTCATATTCTCATCAAGTTGTGTCCATGGTGGATTGTGTAGTGTTCTTGAATTATAATACTATAATATTAAGTTCCATGAATCAGCCCAATAAAAAAAAAGTGCCATCATTCCATATATTTATAAATTACATCATGACATCATGATTCGGTTTAATGATATGATCATGAATCAACCGAATGATGTATTTAAAGTATTGATGTTCATGAATCAATTCGGCCGAAACTGTATGTAATCAACATGAACATCATATCAACAACACTAATAATCAACATGATAACTGCTCTGATACCACTTGTTAGGATCTTTAATCTATAAAGCTGTAAAACCCTAGAGTAGTAACACCATAGTCCTAGAATCAAATCATGTTAGATTATTAAGGGTACAATATATTAGAATACATACATGTAACCATTGTAGCAATTAGCAAACCTTAGGAGAACGCTGATGATCAGTTATTTCTTCCTCAGTCAAATCTCTTGAGTTCTTTAATGGGTTCCTTCTCTCGATGGGATGGAGGAGAAAATAGTATAATGATTTGACATATTGGGGACCATAACTTATATATCTTTATATACTGCTCTATTAGGGTTCCCATTATTCCTAACAGGATCAGTATTTGGTATCCACTCAGTAAACCCATACACAGTAGAAGTCCATTGGCTTCCTACAATTAGACGACATAATATAAGCCCCTTTAATTAATAGCCCTTATAATATAATTGATATTAATATGTTGCCCACTCTTATTAGAAAATATAATTTCCTAACACTATGGACATTATTTAACTACTTAAGTATCATATTTTACATATTCTGCTTCGTCCTATTAAGGGTGAAAACGGTTCGGTTTGGTGTGAATTTTAAGCAAACAGACTAGTTTCGGTGGGGTTTGATTTAGTCAGTTTTAGTGGATTTTCTTCGATTCGGTTCGGTTTTTACACTGCAAGAATATTTTGAAAACCGACCGAATTGATTGGTTCGATCGTTTTGGTCAGTTTTACCCCTACTCCCTATACGTTATCTTCTATGATAAAAAGCCCTTCCATTCTAATCTTATCTCTCTCTCTCTCTCTCTCTCTCCTCATTTTCTTATAGCACCACCATCGCCATTAAGATTTCTCTCTTCCCTCTCTCTCCACCGAACACCTCTGCTCGACCCTCGCTCTATGACGACCACCGCGACTTCCATTGACCATCGCTTGTGACCACCAACCCAACTCCAGTGACCTCGCCTAGTCACAACGATGACATCGTGATCTCACCACCACTACAACTCCGACGACCTTGCCAGGGTCTATCTAGATCTACAAACTTCCATAAAATTGCAAACTTAAGTGAAAATCTTATAATTTAGCAGATTGAGATAAATGAAATTTGATTTATTTAATGATGCTTAGTTAATCAAGTTATATCAAATTGAGTTAAGTGAAATATCAGTTCTTACTTTTATACTCTCATTACGTTAACTGAAATTTAAAATTTGGTGAAATTTCACTTAACTTTTTTATGCAAAATTCACATCGACAATGAAGTGAAAACATCAAAGATTAGTCAAGCAAAATTAAGTTCATACCACGCTTCTACGCTTCTTTCGTTTCATTCTTTCTGTGAAATTAAGTGAATTTCACTTATTTTAGTTTAAGTAAACTTTCAATTAATATCTAAATATATTTAGAATTTCATATTGACAATGGTACTTCTTTAATATATCTCGTTGAGTAGATTTCAAAAAATAGTTTTTGTAGAAAAAAGATTTGTATATTGGAAGATATGAATTTTTGAAGTTTGAATTTTTTTTTATAACAGCCTTTGCGTCTCACTCTCCAACTCCCAGCGAGAAACTTTGAGGGGTATTTTTGTCTGATAATTTGCTATGGGACCTTTTATTAAACAATAAAACAATTTATCCTTATTTTAAAAAAGAGTCTATATAGTGTCCTTATCTGTAAGGAGTAATGCTAGATGCACAACAAAAATACACAATCAAATGCACAACCAGCTTAAAATTGTTGGACATCGTGCTGAAAAAACTGTACACTCATTTTTTTTGTCTTTTTGTGTGTACAGACTTTTCAGCACGAAGTCCAACAATTTTAAGCAGGTTGTGCATTTGATTGTGCATATTTTTTGTGCATCTAGCATTTCCGATCTGTAAGTACTCCTAAAAATATTGAGCTCTAATAAGGGATCCAGAAAAGTATCCAAATTGGGTCCAGCTAATTTGCTGGAGAGAGCAAGAGAGATGTATCGTAATGGGTACCACTATTGCTCTGTTGCCAGAGCAAATTGACTATTATTAGAGCAACTTTATTTGTTGAAAATGATAATTACTTTGGCAACAATCACTATTGCCAAAGCAATAGTGATTCCCATCCTAATTTCTTATGTATTTTTGACTGCTATAGTTGGCGTAGATGCGTTTCATAGGTAAAATACTATTCAAGTATTCGAATATCATTTTTATTACTCAAATTTAACTAATCTTTTTTAGAATCCCAGTTTCAAAATTATCCACTAAATAAATACCATGTTGTTAGAATTTAGAATATTGTGGGCTTGTGAAAACTGATCAATCCAAATTATATGCCTAAGTGAAGCCTATGTAGCTAGCGAAGTGGATTAACTTATCCAAATCTTATCAACTTTCGTAACTGTATTTGACCCTCAAGATAAGTTCTTTATTTGACAATCAATAACAAACTCAATCCAAAAGTCTAGAGATGCACAAATATAAACATAAGGTGGATTCTGCGATAGTATATATACATAAATATTATGAGTAATGCTAGGTACACCTAAACGGGACACCTAAATTATCCACCTGCTGATGTGGATTTCCAAAATCATTCATCAGTTACCAAAAAATGTTTGAATTATTTTTCAAAATACCATAACACATCAACAAGTGGACAGTTTAAGTGTCCCATTTAGGTGTATCTAGCATTACTCAAATATTATAAATAACAAACTCAAACATAGTGTCTAGAGATACACAAACATTTTTTTTGAATAGTACGAATTTTATTGATAATATTCCACAAAATGGATCTTATACCCAAACAAGGCTAATAAGGCCATATCCTCCCAGACTACAAACAACCTAAAAAAGAAAAAAAACACACCCCACACACTTTTAGGAGCACTCCCACAAGATGGACAAAACACCCAAACAGAAGCTAAGCCTAAAATCAACCAGATTTAGGCTTAGTTTGGCCCCTATTTTAGTGCTTCTCCTTTTTTAAAACACAATTTCACGTTAATTTATTTGGTAACTAGTTTATGAGCTTTGCAAAAATTGAACTTGTGATTTTTTTGAGGGACAGCTTTTAAAAGATCAGCTTTTAAAAACTCAAGGTTGCTTTTTGGTATCATGATGTTTTTTTGAAGAGTAATGTGTCACTTGTACAAAATTATCAAACTTAATAATAAATTTCATAAGCTATCTTTAAAAAGCCTCGTAGGGGCCAAACTAAGGCTTAGTTTGGCCCCCATGTGACTTTTTAAAAAGTGCTTATGAAATTTATTACTAAGTTCTTTGATAATTTTATACAAGTGACACACTATTTTTCAAAAAGACATCATAAAACTAAAAAACAACATTGTGCTTTTAAAAGCTCCATTCTAGAGCTTTTAAAAGCTTCCTTCAAAAAAGCCTTAAGTTCAATTTTTGTAAAGCTCATAAACTAGTTACCAAATGAATTAACATGAAATTGTATTTTAAAAAAGGAGAAGCACCACGTGGGGGCCAAACTAAGCCTAAGCCTTAATGCAACCACTGCCATGATTTTAATCGGTTGAGTTTTGATGCCGTAAGCTGCTGCTGATGTTGTTGACTAGTTTTCTTCCGCATGTGTCTTCTAACTTGATCGAACATACTGAAGCAGTGAAGAAAACATTCCCCCTCAAATCAACTTAACTAACATCGGGCAAGCAAATTAAATTGAGTAATACTTGGGGCACAACCAAAGCCACAACCTTTATTTTGTGTCTATCTCTCTCTTGATGGGTCCCACAGTGCCAGTGACCCCACAGTGCCTACTAGGAGAGAGATAGACACAAAATGGAGGTTGTGCAAAAGAGGTTGTGGCTTTGGTTGTGCCCCAAGTATTACCCAATTAAATTACATCAATACAACCCTCATTAAAAGAACAAATCACCTCCCCAATGACAATCAACCCAGTTATATCCAAACACTTGAATCCGCCCAAAAATCAGATTTCCAACTATGAATCGAACCTGCTTCACATGCTCGCTATCCACGATGAATCGCAACCTTACAAGGACACGGTATAACAGAGTACTATTCTGATATGTAACTCAGAACAGGTCACCAAAAATCAGAAAGATTAATTGGAAGGACCGCCCGAGCCTGAACAAATAGGGAACAAATTTGTAGATTCACCTTCTTAAAAAAAAAAACACACAGCCTGATACCTCCTTCCCATCTCCATCCAGCCGAACAATAAACCTCAATAACTTGGCTTCATTCTATAGTAAACTAAGCCTCGATCCACACACAAGGAGTGAATTTTCCCCTGATGAAAATTCAATTCAAATCTGAACACAAAGTTACCACTTGTCCACCAGCCTAACAATTTTAACAAATAACACCCATTACTCCAATAATAGCAAAACACATGATGTCCCAGCCTTGCTAAGATAGCGATAGAGACACCCACGCACATAGAAAAAATGAACACACTCGAATCGAAGAAACCCATAAGTATGGAACCCAATTGAGAAAGAACCTAAGGTTAGAGAGAGAGAGAGAAAGAGAGAGAGAGAGAGGGAGGGGAGAGGAAGCTAAGTGGAATTCAAGTTGTTCTCATTATAGATTCAAGACTACTATATATAGCCTTGCATGCATGCAACAATATGGAAACTTGATAATAAGGTTCCTAATCACTAAGGAGATGTACTCCACTAATCATGCATAATTAACTACATGCATAGAATAAGGGATCATGCAATAATGCCACTAAAGACTAGGAATTAACTACAAGCATATAATAAGGGATCATGCAATAAGACTAGGAAGTAACTCTTGCCCAAATCAAGGAGATATGGGATGGATGTAGGGGATGTGCTGGATGGTGGTCATGGTATATGGTATGTATCAATCCCCGGTGCTTGCAACATCTTTGGCCGCAAGGATGAACTCAGGATAGGATTTAGCGAATCGCCAATTATTTTCCCACGTGGCATCTTCACGAGGTGCCCCCCCCCCCCCTACTCAACCCAAAAAACCCCAATCCCAAAGTCACAACAAACTTTCCTCACCCTACCCAAATTCCAACAGTTCCAAACTAACTACTTAAACACCCCCTCCCCCCCCCCCCCCCCCCCCCCCCCCTCCTTTACTCAACCCAAAAAACCCCAATCCCAAAGTCACGACAAACTCTCCTCACCCCACCCCCCCACCCCACCCCCCTCAGTACCCAAATTCCAACAGTTTGGGTTAGAATAACTCACCCCTTTTCTGGCGAGGAAATTAGCACTGCCATTTGCTTCACGAAGGGTATGAATAATCTCCACACAACCTCTCTCCAAGATTGTCACTTTTAAATTATGGATATCATTAAGAACAAAATTATACTTCCAAAGACAACAATCTTCCTTAGTAGCCCATCCAACTGCCAACTTCGAATCACTCTCAATGATTAACTTAAAAACATTCAACCATCCTTTAGAAACAAATATAGCCAAAGCTTCTCTAATAGCCAACAACTCTACCAAATTAGAGTCCACAACACCCACACTATTAAAAAAGAACCCTACCAACAATCCATTAGAATCTCTCAGCACCTTCGCAATTCCACCTGGACCTGATTTCCCAATTACCGACCCATCCACGTTAAATTTTAATGCCCCTGGCTCTAGAGGAATCCACCACTGAACCAGTCTTGACTTCTTTGGTTTATATATAGAAACTGCTATCACAACATTTGGCATCATATCAAACATTGTCAAACTTCCATCCCCTCTTCTACATTTAAACCATCATATTAATCTCATTTTAATATCATCAATAACTTTATCACTCTGAAAGCATTTTCCTCTGAAACATATAGAGTTTCTCATTAGCCAATATGACTACAAAAAAAGCAAGACGCTAAGCCTCTGTATAATTAGACACTGGACATATGAACTCCTATTATACAAACCATTCGTTAAGTGACTGTATAATTAGACACTGGACATATGAACTCCTATTATACAAACCATTCGTTAAGTGACTTCGGGCTTGCCCCCACAATAACCCACCATTGAAGTACTATGCCCCACATGAACCATGATAATTTATAGTTCAAAAAAAGATGATCAACGTTTTCATTTTCTAAAATTCATAATTCTGTAGCAAGCCAATCTTTTGAAGTTCATCTTTGACCGCTACCCTTCCCCTTAATAGCTGCCAAACGAATGTTTCTACCTTCGGAGGAGCAAGACATCTCATCCAAATAAAATCAGCATAGCAATCATGATCCACTCTATAATTTTCCAGAGCTTTGCAAAAAGAACTAACAGAATAATAACCTTTCGGGTTGAATTTCCAAACCAACGTGTCCTTTTCTTTACACAAAACGATCGATTTCAATAAATTCATCATCTCATGCCACTGCTCAATCTCCTAATTAAACAATTGTCTTCTCAATGGAATTTCCCAAACCCAAACTAACCCATTCCATCTTCCATAATCAGAGATAGTTCCAGTTTTCATGACCGAGAGCGCAAACATACGACCGAACCTAAGCTTTAATGGACAGCCCTCTAACCAAGAATCATCCCAAAATTTTACCTTTTCCCCATTTCCAACTATCACCCCAAAACCATCTTGGATTGCCAATGAACTGAAGTCATTATTAACCACCACTTTCTGAATTCCTGAAAGAAAATATGAGACTCTCCTTTTTTCTTTCAAAAAAGAAATAAAGCCAATATTTTGAATACAATACTTAGCTTTCAAGACCTTTTTCCACAACACGTCGCCCCCTAATTCGAATCTACAAATCCATTTGGTTAGAAGCGCTTTAATTGTATCCACAATATTACCAATGCCCAAACCCCATTTTTCCTTGCTTCTACAAACTTTTTCCCAATTAACCCAATGAATCTTTCTCCTGACCTCATCCCCACCCCATAAAAACCTCCTTTGGATCGATTCAATATTAGCTACCACAAACATTGGAATTTTAAAAATGGACATATAATACAATGGAAAACTTTTTAGCAGTGACTTGATGAGAACCACCCTTCCTCCCATGGAAATTAAATTACTCTTCTAGCCTGCCAATTTTGACTTCAACTTGAGAACAATCGGGTCCCATGTATTGATTCTTCCCAGATTAGCACCCAAGGGGAATCCCAAATATTTCATTGGAAGAGATTCAACCTTGCATTTTACCCTATCGGCCCACTGTGCTAGTAAACTTTCCTGTACTCCACACCCAATGATGCTGCTTTTACTAAAATTAACTCTTAGACTGGAAGCCATCTCAAAGCACCTTAGCATTTTTCTTATACACATCAATTGATCCAACTTAGGATTGTAGAAGAATAAAGTATCATCAGCGAATTGAAGATGAGATACTTCACAACCCCCCAATCGCACTTGAATACCTTCGAGCAATCCCGCTTCCAATACTTTATTTATCATAACATTAAGACCCTCTGCTGCCATAAGAAAAAGAAAAGGTGACAGTGGATCACCCTGCCGAATGCCTTTCCTCATAGAAGGCAATTCTCCTGGGGACCGATTGATAAGGACTGAAACCAAGGTGGACAAAAGACATCCTTTCATCCACATTCTCCATCTTGACCCAAAACCCATTCTATCTAGAACGTAAATCAAATAATTCCAATCAACATTGTCATAAGCCTTCTCAAAATCCACCTTAAACAAAACCCTTCCATCTCTACGTTTCTTTAAACAATCCACCAACTCTAAAGCTCTCACCATGCAATCAAGAATTTGACGTCCTTTGATAAAAGTTGACTGACTTTCGCTAATAATGTAGGGCATCACCACCCTAAGCCTATTAGCACAGACCTTGGCAAAGATTTTATATAAGCTACCAATAAGACTTATAGGTCGAAACTCACCCAAACTTGTTGGATAATCATTTTTTGGAATAAGAGCTATAAAGGATGAATTAATACGCTTGTCGATTATCCTTGTAGAATGGAAGTTCTTCAAAAATTTCGTCACATCACCTTTCATAGTTTCCCACATTTAAAAAAAAATCCCATGTTATGATATTAAACCCATCCAGCCCCAGTGCTTTATTACCTCACACATTAATTGCTTCCCAAACTTCCTGCTCGTCAAAGTCCCTTTCCAACGCTAATCTTTGTATTTCCAAAATAGATTTGAAAATGCAACTTGAAATCAACAATCGAGAAGCCAATGGCTCTGAGAAGACACTCTTAAAATAGGAGTGAACCTCAGATTTAATGCTCTCAGGATCGTCAATCTCCACCCCATTAATGGAAAGCTTCCTTAAGAAGTTCCAGCTTCTCCTTGTAGAAGTAACTGCATGAAAATATGTTGTATTCTTATCCCCTGCTTTCAACCAATGGACCCTTGACTTTTGCTGCCATATACATTCTTCCCTTCTGTAGGCTTCCAAAGCTCAAGAGTCAAACTCCATCTCTCCTTCCTTTCTGCATCATCAAGCTTCTGGGACTCTTGCTTGACATCCAACACATTAAGCTTCCTTTCTAATTGTCTATTAACCTTTGCAACCTCGCCATGACCCAAGTTATTTTTTTCTCTTAAAATATTCTTAATCAATTTCAATTTCTTCCAAACCACCACACTAGCCTAGCCTTGATTCTGGAACAAACCCCAAGCCTTATCAATCGCACTAGCCAACGTACCATCTTCCCACCAATGATCAAAGAATTTAAAAGGCGTCGGACCCCAATTAACGCAGTCAATACCTAGGACAATTGGGTTTTGAGAGTCTGTTTGGAATGATATTTGCATAATGCCTTTTTGTCAATTATAATTATATTGTCTGCAGCTTACTTATAAAAGATGTATTCTAATATAGTTTTTGTTTATTCAAAAAGCAAGTTTTACTTGCTTCTGCTTTTTATTATAAGTTGGAGGACGTGTTTTGCATATAGAGATATGGATTGGGGGTTGTTGGACCTATACACTTCTTCAACTTTATAGGAGTAACAAATAATTATCACTCTATAATGTTTCATCTTCATCTCTACCTTTCTTTCTTATTTTCTCTCTATGTGTGTGTGTAATAACCCGTATATCACTACACCAGATTGGCTGATTTGTCACTACTTTGGGAGGTGACAAAGGGACTTTGTCACTGCTCTAAACCATGACAATTCCGGGGGTGACAAAAAATATTTGTCACTGCAACCAATGACAATTTTGTTTATCACTACCCCTTTGAGGACCCCTTAAGGGGTTAATTTCCTTGTGAACTGTGACAATTTATGAATATTGTCACTGCTGTTAACCGTGACAAGTTGGTGACAATTTTTTAAAATTGTCACTGCCTAACCGTGACAATGTTGGTGATAATTTTTTAATTTTGTCACCTCTTAACGGTGACAAATTGTGGTGACATTTTATCAAGTTTGTACACAGCTTTAAACTTTGTGGGGGTTTTCATCATAGAAAATATACTGCAATCGAACTTAAATTTGACATAATGTTTACAGTTCATCTGCGGAAGATATTCTTTTATAAACTAAAATTCTTATACAAGCATACAAAGGGCATACTCCAGGCTTTACAATAATAGCAAAACAAAGGAAAAGAATCCAACGTTATACAACGAAATCTAAAAGGGAAAGAAAATACAATGAGAACAAAAGGAAAATTACTCCCTAAAGGCTAGAGAGGGACAAAAGCCTCAAGATACCAATAGAAAAGCACCTGCTCCAGATCAGCAGCAACAATACATCAAATAGAGAATGTTTAGTGTTGCTCCTTGGAAGATATTTTGCCATGTATTGCTAAAAGGGGGGTTGCCATATATACTATATCTGAAAATCTCTCTAGTATAAATCTCTACACCTATAGAAAATAAAAGATCTCATAGGCATTTCATTAGGTATGCGCTGACAATATTCCAAATTATTCTAGAAAGAATATACACTAGCAGCTACAAATTGTACTCGGGAAAAAGGTCACTGCACAGTGCTGAGCAAACGCTTAGGATTTGAAGGACAAGAATGTGCATTCAAGTCTAAGGGCAAGAATGTGTATCCATATCATGATTAAAAAAAATCTCAGACAAGCATGCCACCCACAAACATTACAGTTAACAACAAGTAGCAACATGCCAACATCCATTAGCTAACTAAACAAAATGTTGCATCTTATAACTAATAAACCACAAATACGAAGATTCCTAACTAATAAAGTTAAATGAACATAATATCCATCTAAATACTTTAGATGAAGTTTTATTTTTATAATACCTTGGGATAGCTTGAACATATATATATATATATATTTTTTGCAATAATGGTGGTTAAATTTCTGTTGGTATATTGCAGTCGTCCCACTTTTACTATTGTTGCAGCTCATATACCAAAGAGGCTGGCTTATCCCAGTTCACAAGTTGGAGTGTACATTTACCCAAATTGATTTCTATGGAGGAAAGGAACAAAAGAAAATCAATCAAAACATAATCAAATGACGTTTAGATATTCAATAGTTAGAAGAAAAGGTACATTAGTATCTTGGTTATAAGTACTTCGTTAAAAACATAGAAGAGGTGTACATATCTTAATATATTGAAAGTAGTTAAGAAAAGGGCAGATATTGGATCAACTGACGTGTAGACAAATTGATTCTATGTCGTGGGTGGGTAATTTCTAGACAAGTAGTTTCTCTATCCTCAAAGTTTTAGTAAGCAAGCAAAATTAAGAAACTACTACCTTTGAACTTAGAGATCAGAACACACTAAGTTATGTTCAGATTGTATTCTGAAGGCCCTTGCAGAAAGTTCCAAAAATAATGAACCCATGGGACTAAACTAATTTACTTACTTCCCTTTCTACGTTAAGCTTTAGGCCTCACACTTTGAATGTAGACAAAAGAAAAATCAAAATCTTCTCACAAAAGAGAAGAATTATAAAACCAAACATGAATGATTTGAGGTTTGAATTGTTTGTCTTCTTAATTTACTTCTTAGAACATAATTAGCTGGATAGAGTTGATTAAATTGAGAGTTTTTTTAGAAAGAAAACGAGGAAAGCACCCTTCATTTTCTCAAGCCTTCACAATGCTGTGTAAGATATAGAGTTTTCTTAAAAACCCAAAAAGTTTAGAAACAAAAAATAAAATAACTGCAAAGTATCATCAGTAATGCCAATTTTAGAAACAAAAAATAAAATAACTGCAAAGTATCATCAGTAATGCCAATTTCATTTTTTAACTTCTCTCTTTCCTTTTTGACTCTTCTCTTCTCTCTTTCATTTCTCTTTCTATTTGTCTTTTTCTACCTAAACAATGGACTACTACTAATTTTTCCTAAAGAAAAGGAAAAAAATTGCACAAATTTCCAGGCTATAATCAAACACCACGATTATACGAATTATATACCAACTGTTACAGATTTTTTGGCGTACCTGATATCGCAATAAGATCAGTTTGAATCTATTTGTCACATCCGAAAAGACAATTCATCGATTTTAAAGAGGAAATGAACATGTAATATGAGCGCAAATTCATATATACCAATCAGAAAATTAATAGCCATTCCATCTGAGAGGGCAAAAATGTTATATGAAATAGGCAAATGAGCTTCTAATAACAAAGGAATATGTACATATTGATTTGTTTGAATACACCACATTCCAAACTCTAACTAGTAGTCTAATTGGATTATATTTCAGAAGACATGATAACCAATAGTTTTGACTACACATTTTTGTGTTAAAATTCATCTACAGGGGTTGGCTGTTTAAGCTTGTTAGGAGGGTGAAACTTATGCAACTTTACGCATACTATGCATAAATACGTATTCTAGACACAGCTTACAAAAGAAAAAAAAAATGTCTGAAAGACAATATGTTCAAAGTTACATTGGTTCTTGCCAAGGCAATGTAATACCCCACTGCTTTGTAAAATTGTCCACAGCAACATATATTTTCCAAAAACTAAATACTGCTTTATCAATTAATATCCCCATTCATTTTCAAAACTTCATCAGCATGGTATGGTCCCAAGGATTAACCAATCTAAGATTAGTCATTTAGTCTTTAACTTAAACCTACCTACTTGATGGGTTTAACGTTCAAATTTTAAGCTATCCCTCTGATAAAAATATGGGATTAGAAGAGGTAGTTGTGACTTGTAAGTACTCAGAGGACTTTGAATCAACTACCCACTCAAGCATGCAATATTTTTTTTTACTTTAATAACATTGAATCTCTAATTAACTATGTCAATTCTTATATTCTTCGAAGGACTGATCTCTATATACAATGAATGTTGGCCCACCCCTTCAATTTTAGAAAGAGTAATGGTTTTACATCATTAAGATGCCATTTGAAAAAAAAAAAATCTTTTTATCATTGCTCTTATTCTTTTTCTTTCTTTTTTTTTTATAATAAATATATGAGATTGAAATAGTGAAGGCTTTTGCTTACTAGTTGCCGAACATGCCATATAGGGTGAGAATAGATTCTTCCTCTTGCAATGTGAACATCCCTCTCTCGAGTCCTGGTCTGAGATAATTTACCCACCTTAGCCTGCAACTCTTTCCATTCCTCTTAATCCCTTCATATCATAGCACAAAAGTCAACAAGGAGGGTATAATAGACAATTCAATAAAAATGGCCAACATCAATTTCTTTCACTTAAATATCTCAGTTTTACCACAAAATCTATTGTTGTCTCAAGATGCCACCATATAAATTACATATAATATGTAATTCAATAAATTACATATTGTTTAACATCTCAACATAGACGTACTATTTTAGATATCCATATAAAAGGACAATGTCGTACTAGAAAAGACCCTATAAACCCGCGAACTAGGTGGTGGAACCTTAAAGGCGAGAAACTAGCAATATTCCAAGAGAGAATGTATGCAGAAGCACCTTGGAATTTGGAAGATGGAAGCAATACTATGTGGGATAGAATGGCAAGGTGCATCACGAGAATATCGAAGGAGGTCCTCGGAGAGTCGAAGGGAAGAGGGTTGGCTTCTAAAGATACTTGGTGGTGGAATGAAGAGGTACAAGCTGCAGTAAAAACCAAAAAGGATTGTTTTAAGAAGTGGCAAAATGATAGAAGTGAGAAACACTTCAAAAGCTATAAATGTGCAAATAAGGAGGTTAAAAGGACAGTTCGAGTTGCTAAAATAGAAGCCTATGATGCCTTCTACACCAAACTAGACACTAGAGAGGGAGAAAATTGTATTTATAAGCTTGCTAAGTCGAGAGAAAGGAAAACAAGAGACATTAATCAGGTTAAGTGTATAAAAAGTGATGACTCTAGGGTATTAGTGAACGACGAAGAGATTAAGGAAAGGTGGAAGAGCTATTTTGAGAAGTTGCTGAATAAAAAACATATAGATAACACAATGGAAGAAGAAACTGGAAGTTACGATGAAACTAGAGAATACAGATTCTATCGGAGAATAAGGAAGTTTGAGGTGGATTTTGCTTTGAAGATGAAACCCAACAAGGCCTTAGCACCAGATGGGATCCCCATTGAGGTTTGGAAATGCTTGGGAGATGTGGGGGCATCTTGGCTTACAAAAGCTTTTAATAGGATTTTAATGACTAGAAAAATGCCTGATGAGTGGAGGAAGAGCATCCTAGTGCCTATATATAAGAGTAAAGGAGATGTACAACAATGCAACAACTATAGAGGTATTAAGTTGATGAGCCATACTATGAAGCTATGGGAGAGAGTGATTGTAATACCCTGTATTTCGGTATATTAATAAGACCTGGTATTTCATTTCTATACTCGTATAAACTTTCCCTTCTTTTTGGTGATTTTTGATACCAATCGATTGACATATTCCCAATCGATTGACACTTTTCTGATACCAATCGATTGATAAGTTATCCCAATCGATTTACATTCAATCGACTAAAAGTGATTACGTGTCAACATTCCCAATCGATTGACATTGTTTCCAATCGATTGACTACAAATATCTGTTACCAATCGATTGACATGTTTATCAATCGATTGACATAACCTGAGAAATGTTTTCTTCTTTCCTTCAGCTTTAAACGCGTGGCACTCCCTTATGTCTATATATATGTTTCATTTCATGGCCTTGGGGCTGTTTTTCAGACCTTGAGAGAGGGAGAGGCATACTCTTGTGAGATATATACATATATCTATATTTACACACATATATACACACCCTCACACACACTCACTGCCGTGGCAGCTGGGAAGAAGGAGAAGAAGCAGAAAGAAGAAGAAAGAAGAAGGAGGAGACAGAGAGAGGGCTGGACAGAGAAGAAGAAGAGAGAAAGAGTTTGAAGGTTTCAAGCCTTGAACACGCCCAAACGCACCCTAGGTGAGTACTAACTCACTTGGTCCCTTTATATGAAGTTTATATAAGCTATTATGATGTTTAGATGGGTTACATGCATGTTGTGTATGTTTATATATGCTGTTTTTACAATCTGCTGGAGAAGACGTAGTGCCAATCGATTGACATAAATCTCAATCGATTGACATCAGTTGCATCCCAATCGATTGAATAGGATTTTCAATCGATTGACATTATTCCAATCGATTGACATGTTTATCAATCGATTGACATAACTTTTGTTCCAATCGATTGAACCTCTGTCCCAATCGATTGACATGATCAGGACATGGATTCTTTTGCCTGTTTATTATATGAGAGGTTTAGTTGTTCGATTCCTGATTCGGATTTCCCTTATGCGACTATGGGGTAGACAGGAGTAATGTGACACCAAAGATTAATGGATAATGAATAAAAAGAATATGAAGACATGGGTGACGTGTTGATTCTGATATGAGTTTGATATCCGATTTCTTTTAATCCGAGTAGTCAGGCCACATTGGGAGTCTGTCATGTGTCGATATAGAATGGAACGTAAGTAGGTTTGGTAAGTTCTGGGAATGGTACGTGGATGGACGTTCGGTCATGATATGCTCTTAAAAGTGGTGAGCTGTGCATATGCTCTTAAAAGCGGTGAGCTGGACCAAATAGTCCTAAGATAGACTGGATGATCTATGATATGCTCTTAAAAGCGGTGAGCTGTGCATATGCTCTTAAAAGTGGTGAGCTGGGATCACTAGTAGATGACGTTAAGTCGTGGCAATAGATTGATATGCCTTGTTCGAAACGTTATATCCCTGAAATGCGGTGAACAGGACCATTGTTCTTAAAAGCTGGGGACAGACTGACGTGGAGTCCATGACATGCGGTGAGCTGTTCATATGCTCTTAAAAGCGATGGACAGAATAAGGGTGTATCCCTAGAGTTAAACGATTGAGTCTGTTCAGGAAAGATCAGAATATGTTGAGTTCAGTATTCGAGTAACAAGACGTTAAGGGTCGGGTTACAAGAATGAATAGAGAAACAAGATATGGTTATAATAAGATGGTAACTCGTGTTTTCATAAGCTTGTGTTTATTTCAGATAACTGGTACTTCGTTAGTTTATGCTCACTCAGCTCTCAGTAAGCTGACGGCCTTTTATTGCCTGGACATTCCCCGTCCAGAATATCCTGCCCCTTGTTTTACAGGTAATGACCAGTACACTGATGACTATTATCCAGAGGAGGGCCCCACCGATGACAGTTACGCCAGGAAGGATTATCCTTATGCCAGTTGAAGACTGAAGATGTTATAATTAGATTTAATTTCAGTTGTTCTGTTAAATCTTTTGTTAACGGGTACTTGGGCATTTGTTGTCTTCAGACCTGTTGTGATCCTGTGGACCATACTCTGATATTTTGTAATAGTTAGCACTTTGTGCTATTTTCAGTTGATTACTGTTGCTTTTCTTTTGGACTAGTACTGCGTGGTGTGGATTATTTGTGACTTTCACCTGTCATTCCTTATGGACCCATAAAGGAAATTTATTTTTCTCTATTTATGCCGTTCCGGGGCGTGACAGTGATGGAGCATCGCTTAAGAGGCGTAACATCAGTGTCAGAAAATCAGTTTGGATTTATGCCTCGGAGATCAACTATGGAAGCAATTTATTTACTTAGAAGACTAATGGAAAAGTATAGAGAGAAGAAAAAAGATCTACATATGGTTTTTATTGATTTAGAAAAAGCTTATGATAGAGTGCTTAGAGATTTAATTTGGTGGGTGCTAGAGAAGAAGGGAGTGACCAAGGGTTATATTGACGTGGTGAAGGATATGTATGATGAAGCGGTTACTACAATTAGATCACCAGCTGGAGAAACAAGCGAATTCCCAATTACCGTAGGCCTGCACCAGGGGTCGGCCTTGAGCCCTTATTTGTTCGCCCTAATTATGGATGAATTGACTAAACACATTCAAGATGAGGTCCCATGGTGTATGTTGTTCGCAGATGATATTGTCTTGGTTGATGAGACTAAAAAGGGACTCAACACTAAACTAGAAGCTTGGAGAGAAGCACTAGAGACTAAGGGACTAAAGATAAGTAGGACAAAAACAGAATACATGGAATGTACTTTTAGCAACAGTGGAAGTAGAGACAACAAAACAGTGAAGATCGAAGATCATGAGATCCCAAAGAGGGAACACTTTCGCTATCTAGGTTCAATGATCAGTAGAGACGGAGAGATTAGTGATGACGTGACCCATAGAATTAAAGTGGGCTGGCTTAAATGGAGGAGTGCTTCTGGAGTATTATGTGATCGGAGAATACCAGCAAAATTGAAAGGAAAATTTTATATGACAACTATTAGGCTAGCTATGCTCTACAGGACAGAGTGTTGGGCAACTAAAAAACAACACATTAGCAAAGTGAGTGTAGCGGAGATGAGGATGCTATGATGGATGTGTGGTAAGACTAAGAAAGATAGAATTAGAAATGAGTACATCCGAGAGACTATAGGAGTGACACATATTGATGATAAGTTGAGGGAGAATAGACTTAGATGGTTCGGCCATGTGCAACAAAGACCTGTAGATGCACATATGCGAAAGAGTGATAAGATCGTAGTGCCTGGAATGGTTAGAGGGAGAGGTAGACCTAGACTGACTTGGGAATATGTAGTGCAACAAGATATTAATTTATATAATTTAAATGAGCATATAGCTCTTGATCGTGCAGAATGGAGAAAAAGGATTCACACAGCCGACCCCAATTGATTGGGACACAGGGCTTGGTTTGGTTTGGTTTGGTTTGGTTAGGTTATGAAGAAAAGTGTCCTATACCATGTTGTCCAATACACTAGAATTGTCTAAACAATTTATGGGGCATCAACCAATAGCTCTTCCGACAGACACGTGGCAAAAAAAAATCCACCATTGGATTGTGCTAAAAAAAATTGACTTCTATTAAAAATGCATAATGTAGGAGTATGACCATTTTCAGGCTCAAGTCAGGGCAATTCCAATGCATTTGACAAATAAGGAAACTATACATAACAATGCTTTATGTTGCACAATGATCTGTATTTGGTGATCAAACAAATCTTAAAGATGGAATTGCATTGGCCTCTAGCAATATATATTTACATGTACATTATATAGAGAGTTGTAATGGAAATGGGTGTACGTACCAACGTTGATGGGAACAGCGCTCCAGCAGCCATGACCATGCTAGAGAATGTAATCTTTGAGCCTTTAATTTGGTCTTCATCTTGTAGCCATAGCCCCTTTGTGTGCTTCAGCTTTGGCTTTTCCAATGACTTGCACCCCATTTTGCACACAAGAAAAATTTTAACGGGCAAAAAAGGAATATTTGTAGTGTCAAATATATACATGAAGTTCTATGATATATGAGCTCATGAATTACAACTTTTTATTGATCAGTTCATAACACATAAGTCGCTAGTTCATAACATGGTTTTGGAGAATAAGTTCAGCTCAAGGACAAACATAAAAAGAATGCATGCTTACCCCCAAATTTGGAAATGTTAATGATGAAAGATGAACAAAAATAGAGAGGAAACCCCCAAAAGGTTATGATGAAAGATGAACAAAAATTTGGCAGGTGTAGAATAAGACAACAGCCACATTAACAATTGACACGAGTCCAAAGTCGATAGATATATATAAACCTATTTTCACATTTTATCATCTCATACCTGCTCTGTGATGACTTGTTCTTGGTAGCCTTGATTTTTCCTATGGCCTACACTCAAAATTGAAATGAATTAAAGAGAGAAACCAACACATTAAACGAAAAATGAACTTTCAGATAATAGCACTTTATTGAGAGACAGCATAACAAACGAATTTTTTTTTTACTATGCTTTTTTAAACATACAACTACCAGAGATTTGTAGGCTTACTCAACTTTGTTGAAAAGAAGAATTTTTTTTCACCGCGGTAACAAAAGAGAACAAATGAAGAAGCATCAACAAGAAATATTTAAGGTGAATAAGGGGTAAAAGAATCAAAATTGTTCAATGTGCAGACTAGAAGAAAGATTAGGTGAAATGAATACATAATCACTATTAAGCTCATAAGTTCACCTTCATCTTAAACATTAATTGATTAGTCAAAATCGAGTTTTGATGTTATATAAGAGAGGGGGACATTTATACCACAAAACTGGTACAAGACTGATATAAGTAACCTCAAAAAGAACTAGTTAATGCTGTTTAGTTTATTTCCATCACAATGTCCTTGTCATTTGCTATGCAAGCAAAATTGAACTGGTAAAAGTTAGCCATGTTAATTCAATTATTGGCAGTAGTTCAGTAGGTGACAAATACAATAGATTTATGAACTTCTAATCATCATAACTTCTACTACTTAGTTTTGGAAAACCTTGACAAAATCATGTTGTTCCTCAGAATTCTCCCAATTACAAAGATAAACTTTTTTTCTCAAAGAAGATGTGTTAAAACGGATTAAATATGGAACATAGATGTACCTTAATCTCTCCAGCAACAGATATGAAAAAATAAAATATTTCACACATTATTATCATATATGGTCATTTTCTCAAAACATCAGTTTGTAATGAGCACTATTCTTAGATAAATCCATTTCAAATGATGATCGTTGGAGTTAAATGCTATGTACACTTATGAGTATAAACTTAAGTTAATTAGGTACGTGTTATGATATGAAGTGAAACCCATTCTCAAGCGAATGCTCAACAAAGGCTAATAGTAAGTTCCTGAGTCAAACCCATTCTATCAGAGTATAGAAACTCAAGAAAATGCGGAAGGGAGTTTTAAATATTTTTTCATTCTATTTACTTATACGGTCTATTTTCCTCACTGCTTTCCTTTTTAAGATAACAAAGAAAACTATTTTCCTCATTGTTTTACTTCTCCACTCACTAAATCCATGACCAAACAGAGGTCCTTAAGGTTGCAAGTTGAAGGTTTTTACTAACATTGAATGTTTTGCTTTGCCTTGACAACTTCAGACCAAAAGGATAGGGAGAGTCTACATTTTTTAAGCATAAAAATGCATGTGAAATGGAATATAAATGATTAGGAGAGCATAATAATAAATTGCTGAATGTAGTAACAACCTCCTCGATCCAATCTTAGCACCATAAAATTCCTCGGGCAGTCCCTCGTGTGTCGTCACAACCATCACCTACATCATTTATCCATAAGCCATATTAGGTGTTAATTAGTGAAGACACTCAAAGAAACTGTGGAAGAAAGAATGAAATTTTCATCTTGTCCACCACTGCTTCACAGTTCTCAAATACTTGAGGAAGTAGAATATATATATAAATAAAATAAAAAGTAAGGAGGGCAAAAAGAAAAAATAATAGAAAATTATTAAAAAAATTCCTATAAGTAACCCTCAGAAGTTTTAAACTCCAATTGTTTTGACAATTTTCTAAAAAGGACAAAAGGAATGTTCACTTAGTTCTTAATGAGAGTTTTAGTGAAATTTCACAAGAATTTTGCATTTGTTTGGGTTGAAAAACTATGTTTTATAATTGATTTGTGAAATTTGATTTTTTTTTATTTAAACAAAATATCCATTGTTTAATATGAAAGATAAAAAAAATATAGTGAAATTTCACTTGGCATATATGAATATTAAGTGAAATTTCACTAAACTTGTACATGAATATTAAGTGAAGTTTTACTTAAATTGACATTTGAGGGACTTATTAATTAAGTAAGTATCAAAGTAGACCTTAAACTCTAGAGAGTTACTTCTAGCGACTTTTGGGATAATTAGTGAAATTTCACTTGACATATTAAGTGAAATCTTACTGAACGAGTACGTGAATGTTAAGTTTAACTTCAAGTTTTTCATGAAGAAGGCATGTACGGGTTCAGTGAATTTTCACTTAATATTTATGTATGCCAAATTTATATGTTTTGAAAAAAAAGATTTAAAAAAAGACGAATTTTAACAAGAATTAATGCATTTGTTTTGGTTGAAAATTTGTATTTTATAATTGATTATGAAATTTGCTTATTTTAACAAAATATGAATTTAAAAAAAAAAAAAAAAAACAAATCACCATGCCTCCATGAATATTTAGTGAAATTTCACTTAACTCGTACATGAACATTGCGGCTTAGTTTGACCCCCATTTTGATGCTTCTCCTTTTTTAAAGCACAATTTCATGTTAAATCATTTGGTATCTAGTTTATGAGCTTTGCAAAAATTAAACATAAGGCTTTTTTAGGAGAGCTTTTAAAAGCTCTACAATTGAGTGAAATTTCACTTAATATTTTATGTCTATCAAGTGAAATTTCCTTTATTATTCATGTATATAAAAGCATGAAATTTTTTTTCTCAAAACATATCAACAATGGTACTAGTTTTGCAGCTCTTGTCGACACGATTCCAACGGTATAAAATTTGCGAAAAATAGAGTTATAGGTCAAAAGTTATGGATGTTTAAAGTTTAAAAATATTTTTCAAAATTAAAAATAATACGGTACACTGCTCGCATGCGAGCAGCCTCTGAAGAAGACGTGCGCGTGGGGCGCGTGGGGTGATGGTGGTTGTTGATTTGATATTCTATGGTGTGCGCACTTATACCATGCGAGCACCAACTCTCAACTTTTTGTCCTTTTTGTTAAGTCACTCTCTAATTTGTACTTTAGCATAATAAATGATGTACTCCTTTCTGGTAAATGCCCCCCAAAATAAATGGGATTGCAAATGCATAGATTAACTGAAAAAAAGACTAAGGGTGTGTTTGATAACCTCATTAAGTGCTGAAAATGAAAAGATTCAGCACTTATTCTTTTTCAGTGCGTTTGATAACATACCACTTAATTGAAGAAGCAGCTCCAAAACCACTGAAAACTTTAAGTGAAAAATTTGTACTGAAAATAATCACTGAATGCATTTTACTTCAATAGTTGAAACACTATTTCAAGGAATGAAGCTTCAAGCACTTAAAATTTTCAGTACTTAAAATTCAGCACTTAATTTTCAATACTTAATTTTCAGTTTTATCAAACGCACCCTAAAGCATTCTCATTCAATTTCATTTCATTGGTCAGTGAGGAACATAAAGGGTGGGCCATAGAATTTTGGTGCAAATAATAATCAAGTTTAGCTCAAAGACAAATTCACCTCAAGTTTGTCAAGATGCATAAGGCTGCAGTGAGGCTAAGGTTGAGCTTGGATCAGTAAGAGTTGGTTTGGATCCGCTTATTTGGGACCAACAATCACTTATTTGGAATTGTTGGGGGGTTTGAGTCCCTTTGACAAAAAAAATAAAAATTCTGAGTTTTTCAACAAACTCCTCTTTAAAGCAGAAAAAATAGCTTAAATCAAAAGTACTAGTTGGTTTCTTTTTCAAAAATCTATTCAAGTAAAAAACTCTTATTACCACAATAATACCAAACGGGCTCTAGGAATAACGTCACACTACTCCTCGGCACCAATAGCTAACTAAAAAAAGATTCACAAAATAGATAAACAAGGTAGCTTATCCCCCATTTTGCATAGATATTTAATAAAATTTTGGAACCGATTTTTGTACCCTGACACGTAACTGCAAAATACGGCAAAAAAATAAGGCGCAATTAGTGAACACCAACCAGTCTAGGCAGGAATCATATATGAGTAACAAAATTGTTTCCCACAATTTCTTCATAATTGAATTTTACTTTCTGCACTGAACAACAGAGAAAAAGGGGGGAATTTTGAGTAATCTACATGAATACATCATCAATTAATTTTTATAACTATACTGACAAAAGGATTATTATGCTGACATCTTCTATTTGTTAATTGTAAGTTCCTGAGTCAAACCTGGAGGCTACCTAGAGACGTTCAATCTCAAAGTTGTATTAACACTATAAGTGGAAAGGACAACATTTGGAGCAGCAAAAAATAGAAGTCTCAGTATATCCAAAGTGTATAATTATTCAGTGCTGAAATTTGAATAGTTCAAGCATCATGAGGCTAAAACCTATATGAACAAACAAAGCTATTTACACAAGGGGTACCTTAATCATATATCAATTTTCACTATTTGACCAATATATAAACAAATCAAAAATAAGGTTCGTCAGATACAAAATCATTTCATAACTTTCGAGCAACATTTTATATTTAAAAATCCATTAGTTACACCAGCCGCAAAATCAAAATCATTGAATAAGTATGACCCATAACTGAAATCTACTCGGAGTATCTCAATGAAAACAACATCAACATCAACATTCAACAACAAAAGCTAGTAGAACTAATAAACTTGAATCTTAACTACAATAGGCCAAAATCAACATTCAACAAAGTCATGGTTGACCAGAAGTTACTAGTAAAGTCGACAATACCACTGGTAGATTCCGTAGTGTCGTCAAAAACCAGAAAATATAAGAAAGTGAAAAACCCTAACCTGAACAACCAGTGGCTTCAGCCCTTTGAACTCCTCGGTTAAATAATCGGTGGCTTCAGCCCTTTCACTTTCACGCGAAGAGAGAGAGAGAGAGAGAGAGAGAGAGAGAGAGAGAGAGAAGAAGAAGAAGAAGAAGAAGAAGAAGAAGAAGAATTAATCATAATCGTCGTAAGTGAACAACGCAGGTGGATTGCCGAAGCAGTGATGTATCGTACCAGATCTGGGGTGTGTGTGTTTATCGAACAGATCTGGTACAGATCTAGTGTATGTGTGTTTGTGTGTGTGTGTGTGTGTGTGAGAGAGAGAGAGAGAGAGAGAGAGAGAGAGAGACAGATAACCAGGTTAGAGAGAGAGGGAGAGGGAGAGGGAGAGCGCGACGGACTGGCAGTGAGAAAGCGACGAGGGACCGCCTGCGCTGCGCTGGAGAGGGCGATGGGGTGTCTTCTCTTCTTCTCCCTTTCAGTCTTTCACTCTCACTCTTGTCTTCTCTTTTGATTTTGGCCCGACTGCTTCTCTTCCGCTTCTTTTTCTTTTTCTTTGCAAGTCATGGGGCTGTTTTGGCAAAGTTAGGGGGGGAACCCAAATATTTTGGTTGGTGGTTTGGTGGGAAGGGTTGGGTGGGAAATCAAATATTGGGGCTGGTTTGTTTTTTTTTTTTGTTTTTGTTTTTGTTTGGAGTGAAAATATTTGATTTAGGCCATGTTTGTCACTGTCAAGGCAAGTGACAAGTGAACCATAAACATTGTCATTGTGGGCGGTGACACGTTACTTTCATCACTAAATCTAACATGTCACTGTCTATGTCCGATACAGTGACAATTTTGTCACTGCAGAAAGACAGTAACAAAGCTAGCAAAAAAAGGGTGACAAATTTGCTATTTTGGTGCAGTGTATTTTTACGTGATAATTTATTATATACATATTACTTGTGGGATTCAAGTGTGACATTAATTGGTATCTGTATATAATGTCATATGTTATTACATGACATATTAATATCTTTAAATGACTCATATAATCGACCCCATTAATTACGACACAAGACTTAATTTGATTTAAGCAAATGAGTACCATTAGTGTAAACGTGTGAAAAGTGCATGCAAGGAATGGCACACAAATGAGCACCATTAGTGTGCACTTTGCACGTGTGAAAAGTGCATGCAGGGAATGGCTTGTTGGTTTGTTGTCTATCCAAATGTCTAGATAATATTAATTATTCCTAAGTTCCTTCCCAGAAGCTAAAGATAAGGCTAAAAGATGAGATAGAGATAAGGATTGGAATAAAAATAAGGGTAAATTATGACTAAATCCTTAATTAAAGCAAATAAAAGTTTAAATGAGTCGTTTTTTTTTTTTTGGAATTTGTCAAAAGTTCCTCTCACAAGCATGTGGCCAAACATTGCCCCAAACATTCCAGCCACTCACACTGTGTGAGTGGCTGTACAATAGCATTCCTCAATTCAAAAAATATTTTAAAACTTTAACCTTCTATAACTTTTGATCTACAACTCTATTCTTTACAAATTTTATACCGCTGTAATCGTGTCGACGAAAGCTACAAAACTAGTACCATTGTTGATATGTTTTGAGCAATTTTTTTTTTTTTTTTTTTTTTCAATTTGAAGAAATTTTGAAAAGTAGAGTTTTGTGAAATTTCACAAAAGTAGTTTTGTGAAACTTCACAAAAATATCACAAAAGCAGTTTTGTGAAATTTTCAGTTACACAAGACATGTAAGATTTTGATTTTTTTTTTTTTGCTCAAAATATATCAACAATGGTATTAGTTTTGTAGCTATCGTCGATACGATTCCAACGGTATAAAATTTGAGAAAAATGGAGTTGTATATCAAAAGTTATGGAGATTTTGTCCTTTTGTCAAAGAACAAGGACTTTTGATTAAATGCAGATATTGAAGGTACTTTTTGTTAAATTTTTAACTGACAAGGGATATATCTCTAACTGTCCCTAAAAATAAAAAAAAAGAGATAAGCATTGAACAAATCTACATATATCATATCTACTGCACATATGGAGGGGGAGGAAGCCGAAATTAGGGGTAGCCCAGAGACACAGAGAAAGGTAATAAAAGAAAGAAAGAGGAGAGATTGTCTATGTATTTTAGGGAGCTAGTTTGGCTAAGGATCATGAGGAAATTTTATTTTATTCACATGGGATCGGGGTATGACAAAATTGTATCAGAGCCTGTTCCCAGCCTGAGGTGTGGGACTTAGTGTAGGGTATGAGGAACAAAGTTGGTGATACAAACAGGTACGATATTTAGTTTCACATCGCCTGTGGGAGTCAGTGAAGGTATTTATTTAGTAAGTATTAGATTTGTTTTATGATTTAAAAAAAAAAATGTGTTTCAAATATTTTGAGTTGTTTACCAAATGATTTACATTTAAATTTTGGAAACAAAATTTCTAAAAGGTGGGAGTATTGTAATAACCCTAAATTTCATTTTACTTTATTTCTTTTTGATTTGATGATAATTAAGGTTATTGGTATTGGGGGTTTTAACATAAATACGGAAATATTTGGTGTATCAATGGACAGGTGGCGGGTCAGGTAATGTATGTTGGTTATGTGGCACGTGTGTGCGTTGTGTCATTTAATGGTAAATTTAGCGATGTATGTGCAATATATATATATATATATATATATATATATAGATGTGTGTGTATCTAATCAGGCACTGGGTACACAATTGGTGTAATGTGTGTATCACTATAATGCTTTTAATATTAGGAGATGTTGAGGAAGGAGTTGGTGTGAGCAGTACTCACTTGGAGCCTAGTTAAGGCCATGTTTGGGAAGGTTTTAGTATGGTTTACAATTGGCATATTTAAATCAGATACATGGATTGTGTACAATATGTCTCAAATCTCCAGAGTATTTTCTTATTATCCGTCTTTGTACTCTTTTGGAATTATACTATGTTTTTATTGGAATCTATGGAATTTTGGTAAGTACCATGAAACTGATGGGTATATGAGTAAGGAGCACCTGCTAAGAGCTAATAGTCCAGAGACCAGGAAAGTTATGTGACTGTTGGAAAAACCGAATCACAGTGCGCAGCGGAAAGGAAGATACAATTCAAAAATTTTAGATCTACTTCTCGTTTATATTACATGCAATATATATACATACACATATATATAAACTTATATATATAAACGGCTAGATATACCTTTTGTGATTTGTTGAATCGTTTCGAGAACTCTTCTACGATTCCTGTGATGATTCAATCCCGATAACCTTCATCCAACAAAGATGCGCTCGTCAAGCAGACTAAACGATCTCTGAATGACTAGAATTTTTGGCAGCAGCTTCGTCGCGATGTCAGCTTTGTTGCGTCCAAAATTCATCAACTTTCGATCAGTATTGAGCAGTCTAAATATCTTTTAGTGAGCATTGTCCGAGGCTAGCGATCTTAACTCCTATGTCTCTTTAATGATCATGTTGGCTAGGGTTTGGTGGAAAGCCTTCTAGGAGAAAGCTAGGAGGTCTAGGGAAGCTTAGAAATAGATCTAGGGCATTTAGAATGTGATAAATACATAGTCATTTAATTCTGCATGTAGCCCCTCCATTTATAAGCTTCTTAAACCAACCTACCATAAACCGATTTGTCCTACAAATCGATTCCTGGAACCTGTCCTCAGTAACCAGTTAGTGGGACAAACCGGTTTCTAGAACCTTTACCCAGTAACCAGTTTGTCCCACAAACCGATTTTTGGTACCCTATTTCCTTTTCTCCTTTGCATCAAAGCATTCATTCGAGCTAAGAGTAGGACCCCTAGGTTCTTAATTACTGGCTTCGATTAACTATTAATTCCATCTAGTTAAACTCTTAACTAAGGAATAATAATTAATCAATTATCATTAACTTCACAATATAATGATAATTGCACTCCAGTGCATAAGAATAAAATTACACTTATATTAGCGATTCCTAGCCTTGTATAATATGACACTAATGTCCCTTTACCTTTCTAGTATTCATATTTATCATTGGGATGTATGAATAATAATACTGCCTACCCAATTGATAAATGCATCTTATATTTCTCGAGTATCAGTCACCATTCATAAGTTACTAAACATGTCTACAACTTGTTGACATGGCTGCGCAGCTCTCAATAATCAACCAGTGTCATTCTCAAGGGAATATTTACTCTATTGTAAAAAAACCACTCTTTACAAGAGGGTAGATTCCATCTTGATAATATGTGTTTCCAATATCATAAACTTGATCACCTAAAATACCCAGGTGTTGATCTTGAAGATCTCATTGATTGGTAACTCAAAGCAACCAAGCTTACGACTTGTGTCCATTACTATCTCAGGATTAAGGACATGTATCTTATGTATCTTATACAAGTTTGAGTTCCTATTAACTGTGACAGATTTTCTTGTCAATAGGTTTAACTCACAGTCCGTCAATGCAACTCATGCGCTAGCATATTAAATTATAGTAAGCTACTGTTGTGAATGAGATTCATCACTCTATCATATAGAAGTTAATCATGCTACAGTGTATACCTCATAAGTTATCCGGTCTTATCATCCAGTGTGATTTATTTAAAACAATAAGGAATAGTAATTCATATCTCCTATGTGTAATCCTATGCACATATGAATTACATACAATGATGTTTAAGGATAACAGCCTAAACAATCATCTCATAAGTTGACATACATGAATGTAATACAATTTTCATAATCAAACTAACTGGTTTGAGGCCACAACCCTAACAATAACTTGGTAAAAGATGAGATGAGGTGACTCTTGCTATATTACCACGAGAAATCCTGATATGGTACTCTTGGGAGCGAGCGATTGATTGTGGAATAGATGTGTATACATATATATATATATATATATTTAAACCTGTCAAATTGCAAAAATTTTCATGATAGGTACATAGTACATATCATCTATGCATATGCTATAGTCCAATGGATGCATAATGTTGAATTCATGTGAATAATACATTTGATAAGGTATACGCCTTGAGTTGTTTAAAAAAAACTGTGGTATGTTGAGATGGCAAGGACTAAGATAACCTTGCAGTTAACACAATGATATACTTTTCCATTTCAAGCTGGGTTGGTGGATAGTATACACCTTTCGAGCGGGGCTAGGGTGCTATGGTCATGTGATGCCCAGGACTAAGATAGTCCAGTGGTTCGTGCATTATTATAGTATTCCATTTCGATTGGGCTGGTGGATAATATACACCTTTCGAGCGGGGTTGTGGTGCTATGGCCATGTAATTGTACACATTTCGAGCTGGGCTGGTGTGTTAAATAGTAATGATAATATGTTGATAACTGAATACTGTTTGGTGGTCTTGGGCCTTCTCAACCCCCAAAGCTAGCTTATGAGGTGAGGTTTTCCCTCACACTTATAAGCCAACCACCAGCCCCTTCTACATCCGATGTGGGAAACCCCAACAATCTCCCCCTCACACATCGGGCCTTTGATCGGCAAACCTTCGACCAGTCTCTACTTTGTGACTGTTGGGTGGTCTTGAAGAGCCCAGGTTACAACATCTCGGGCCAACAGTCACAAGGGAGAGACTGGTCGAAGGTTTGCCGATCAAAGGCCCGATGTGTGAGGGGGAGATTGTTGGGGTGTAATATCCTGTATTTTTATAATATAATATATGAATAAGACCTTGTATGTTTCTTTTAATACTTGTATGAGCTTTCCCTTACCCTTGATATAATTTGAATACCAATCGATTGCCAATCGATTGAATACTGATCGATTGACACTTTTACCAATACCAATCGATTGACACTTTTACCAATCGATTGGAGCATTTATACCTAATACCAATTGATTGACATTAATACCAATCGATTGGAAGCAGCTGGGCAGATTCTCTTGCCTTGCTGGGGTTTGCCCACGTGAACACATATCTCTCTATATTTATATCCCATTTTGGGTATATTTCTGTTTCTAGAAATCAGAGAGAGTGAGAGGGAGTGTTTGTGTGTGTATTCATATATATATACACACATATATATATTCATACACTCTCACACACCCGGATAGAAGAAGAAGAAGAGAAGAAGATCAGAAAGAAGAAAAAGAGAGAAGGAGAAAGAGAAGAGAAGACAGAGACTGATAGAGAGCGAGAGAGAAGAGGCCATTGAAGATCCAAACTCCAAAACACACAACCAAACACACCCTCTAATCCTAAAGTGAGTTCTAAACTCACTTGGTAACTCATTATTGATGTTAGAGCACGTTTGAATGAAGAAATGGAGTATAAATTCACATATTACCTGTTTTATGTTGCTGGACAGTTTTCACTGTGAAGAAGCACTACACCATATGGCCTCATTACTAACGGATATTTCCGTTAGAATAAATGTTACTAACGGATATATCCGTTAGTATTTTGGCGTTAGTAATATTACTAACGGATTTATTAACGGGTATATCCGTTAGAAAAATTAATTTTACTAACGGATATATCCGTTAGTAAATTCGTTAGTATGCTAAAGAATTTCTAACAGATATATCCGTTAGAAAGCTTCTTATTAACGGTTTTTTTAATTAATTTTAAGAGATTTATGTAGAATACTAACGGTTTTGTCAACAATTTCTAACGGATATATCCGTTAGTTATCTTTGGGAAAAACAAAAAAATACTAACGGATTTCCTAACGGGTATATCTGTTAGAAATATGAATTAATTAAAAAAAAAAAATTATTTATATTCTTGCCATTTTATATTTGCACCTAATTACCAAGTATAATAATCCATACCAAATACAAAAATAATATGCTCAATCTGCACCCAATACAACAAAAATAATACATGCATAGAAAACTAAAAATCATAAGAAGTCCAATCATAAATAACCTACAATATCATTGAGAATATTCTCTATGAATCCTAAAGATAAAATATCAATATATGTAAATAACAAACATATACTTTACAATAATTCTCTGTGAATCCTATAAATAAAACATCAACATATAAATAACAAGCATGTACTTTACAAAAAAAACTTGACAAATGCAAGTCCAGACCATGCAAAATCTTAACCACTTCAGAGTAGTAAGTATAAAAACTACTAGTCCAGCTTGAAAAGCTAAAATTATTCCCCACCTTTCTTGTTTACAATTATGATGCTTAATAAAAACAGAAACACCAAGTTGAAAAGGACCTAACTACACTCTAGCATTAAATTTGAACGAATGCTTCCTTTTCAGGTCCAGGAACATAAGTTTCTTAGCGAGATTGAAGAGCCCCACGCATTACTTGTACCCGACCACCAACAGAACCCTGAAAAGTTTTAAGCAACAATTTGAGGTACCGTATTATAAGCAAAAGTAAGCTCAGCAGACCAAAAAAAGGGGGTAAATCTGTGGAACTTTTAAAGACAACTTCTACATCAGCTACCAAAACCAAAAATCCTACAACCGCCACCCTTCTATCCACCACATTAAAAATTGCAGCTTGTACATTCTACAATTCCCAAATGAGTTGTATTATCGGATACTCACCCCACTCCTCACGGACCATGAGTTGTATAAACTCTGAATGTTACCTAATTGTTAGACTAGTCCATAATACAGACATAAATTACATATCTTTCCTTAATTGAAGAGTAAGGCAACTCACCAAACTTCTGTCCGATGTAGTGATTTAGTATCGGTTATAAGCTTTCCCATAATTTCCACGTCTTTGATGCTGGAAATTGTTGCAACTGTCATGCTGCCTTGAGGAATAATTATCCATCGGATTTGGGTACCTGTCCCTTGAATCCATTGGTAAATTAGCTCCAGCATAGTGAGGATTGCTTGCAGAGCTATCATACTCTAGATGACTCGGTTGTTTATAACTACCCAACCCAGGAGTGGACATTTGCTGGCGTGCCTGTTGTTGCCTCCTTTGGGCATCAAGTTGAAGAAATTCTTCCCACTCTTTCGTGTGCATTCCCCTTAGGATGGCCAGATTCTTCATGTAATTCTCCATAATCTCCCTGACAGTCTGAAATTCACAGAATCCAAACATTCTAAGTAACAGAACTAAAAGCTAAGGTGGCAAATGTATATGCCTTATTTTGTTTGAAATAATATACTGAATTAAAATGCTGAAAAATATGTATAATTTTTTCAGTTCTGCAAAAAGCCTGGCATGCTTGGCAATTTATCAAAGTGCTCTCGCATTTTGATAAACCATTTGTCAATTGAAGCAAAATGCACCGAAATAGCAAGATATATATCACACCTCTCGATGCTTGTAATTCTCTTCATCTTCTTCCTTGTCACGAATTCTTTCGAGATCCATAGCCTCCCTCTTATATTCCAACTCTAGTTCCTCTAATTTCTGTGGGATTGCAGGGTATTCACATTTCCAACCCAATTGCATGTCAGATCCTCGTCTTTCAGAATCCCATCCATCAGTCCTATAGGCCCCCATTCTCAGACCATGATCATATGAATTATATGAGTTTCCTGTGTAAGGGGAACGTGCTGGAGATTTTGAATGGCTTGAACGACCTCGAGCTCCATCATTACCATAAGCTTTACCAAAGGAAGAGTGTGTAAAGCATGTCAATTCAAGATGTCTAATATAGATGGGAGTTTTAATTAGACATGCTAACTAAACTTCTCAGAGTGAACCTATCTGAAGCAAATAAATCTGGACATGCTTTCAGTAAACAAGAAAGGCTAGTTTTACCCATATCCCATGATCTGTGAGATATGAAAACAGAAACAAGAAACAGAAACAAGAACATCATACCCTTCCAATTATGCAACAAAATGAACAAAAAAAGATAGAAAAAAGAGAGGCTAGTTTTTAACAGTAAGTCGTATACTATATATTGACATCTACGACTTTAAATTAACAAATCAAATTAAATTTGGGAACTTAATTTTGTTTCTAAAAACCTCATAAATTAAACCACTTTATATATTGTGTGCACTTGAGTTGAAAACATCAATGCAAAGCAGAGTACTCTACAGTCCATGAGTATATAGTTTATTTGTTATTTATGGTCTGATAGAGAGAGGCAAGCTCAACATAATTTTATCTTAATTGACAATATAATGTAAAGAAACACGAGATGAAGCTAATTCATGAAAAGACTTCCCAAAAAAAACAAAAATCTGATACAAAACAACCTAAATCAGCCTCCAAACCAGAAACCAAGTCAAAGCACAGAGTAATACAAAACAACCCCAAATATTTGCAACCAAAATAATATTAACACGAAGGTTGTTCTTCAATAATATTTGCATGTGGGCTGATGTGCTGTGAAGAATTTTGGAATTAGTCTCGAAACATTCTAAATACTAGTCCATACTATTTTTCAATTTTCAACCAATTCAAGTGAACCAAAAAGGTGCATAACAAGCTAAGATTGCAGAAGCATATTCATTAGTCAAAGTTAGCCCAAGTGGTGTCTCTCCATCTCCCAAAAGTGAAGTTGAGGTGTAAAGTCCCAATTGGGATAGCATGTGAATGCATACCCAGTAGCTCACTAATTATAAATGAAATTATTCATGTCACCAAGCCGAATAAATAGATGATTGATCATTTTAAACATGATAATTGCATAAGGGTTGGAAATTGCACAAGTGACTAACCGATTGTTTGATATAAAACACGCCGACCAACCCATACGTAGCCTAGTAATAGTTGATCATTTTATATATGGAGTCCTAGTTGCTCTAGAATAGTCCTAGTAATCATAACATTAATCTCCTACTTTTGAAACATCTTCCTAATTATACGGGTGCCACTAGCCTATTGACATGAGCAGCCACTTGCTCATGTCATATGCTTAACCATGATAATATATATATATATATAGAGAGAGAGAGAGAGAGAGAGAGGTTAGGATGAATATAGGTAGGCTTAGAGTCCTCAACTGTTTACAGAGGTAAAAGTGGAAAATAACAAAGTGAGACTAGTACTGACTCACCCAACAGAGGCTGTATTCAGCTCCTTTTTTGAAAGGGTTATTGTATTCATTGAAACATACCTTGTGGTTTCCAGACTGCAGCAAAAAAATAAAATAAATAAATAAACGAATATTTCAGATATTTATAACAGACAACTTATAAAGTGTAAAGGATTCTCACGGAAGGAGGCCTTCCTCGAGGAGCTCACGAAAGATTAACAATTTTTTTGCTCTCACAAGACATGTTATGCCTTTTGAGAGAGTAGTTACGGATATGAATTAACAACAATAATAACAATCGAAATGAACAAGAATACAAATGATCATACCACATAGCTACGAAAGAATGTATATCACTGAGCACTCTTCTTTCCATTTCCATAGTAGCTGAACAACAATAATAACAATCGAAATGAACAACAATAATAACAATTTTTTTGCTCTCACAAGACATGTTATGACTAAAATAGAACTGTTATGATTTCACTCAAAGAGCGTTAACCCCAAAATTGACATCACAAAATGGGTTAAGTGGTTATATTTTTAACCAATTTTAGAATTTTCGTCAATTTTCAGTGAATTCATAACAATTTCATTTTAGTCCACAATCACAGGGGGTTAAGTGTCCACTTTTGAAGCATAGGGACAGGGGCGGATCTAGAAAATTAATACATGGGGAGCTTGATACATGGGGGTTTGTTTGGGGAAAAAAAAATTTTTGGACCTATTTATATGTATTTTGTGTAGATGATATAAATTAATGCTAAAAAAATTAACCCAAAAACATAGGAGGGAGGAGGGATTTTATAATTAGAACAAAAATATAAGAGAAAGGGGGCTTAGTGTGACAATTTTATAATATTATGGGGCTAATTGTAATTTTTAGGGGAGGCTAATGTAAAAAAAACTAACGGACCATTAGGGGAGGGGGCGTTTTGTTACCTAATTACAAACCTCAAGGGAGGTCTGTGTAATTTTTGAAACAAGAGGGGAGGTCCGTGTAATTAAGGCAAACCTCAGGGGAGGTTTGTGTAATTTACCCTTTTTTTTCCTCCCTAGTGAAGCTTGATATAAATTGTTGCGTCCACTCTCTAGTAGCTTAAGATTTTGGAGCAACTAGTGACTTGACACCCACTTTGTATTACCTATACTTATCAGCATTAAATATTCAAACACAGAGATAATAATCCTGGACATCATAAGGCCAACATTCCCTTTCCCCAATCTAGTATTCAAATATCAAACTTCCAACAAGAACTTGGACAGAGAGAACACATGACCAAGCTAACTGCTAAAAACTCCAACGTCGATGAATATATTAGGCATAGCAGTTAATTCTTTTAGTTTCCCATAAATCTCTTAGGCTTTGTTTGGTGGATTTAGAGAAGGACAAGAAATAGGAAAGGAAAACTAGTTCCCTTGTGTTTTCCTCCATGCTTTAGTAACAATAATAGAAAAATAAAAATAAAAGTCAATACAATTGTACGTTTAAAAAAAACAGAGGGAAGCGAGTCACAAAATTGCCAAATCGATTTATTTTTTACCACATTTTCTTTCACTTTCTACTTTCCTTACTTTTCCTAATTAACAAAAAAAAAGTGCATTCCTTCCTTTCCCCTCCCTAAATTGATTTATTAAACAGAGCTTCACAGTGCCTGAGATTATTAAGTTCAAATCAACACTCAATCCCAATGGCTATCAGCTTCTATTCTTTGACATCAGAAAAGAAGGTTGTAATAGCGAAAGTGCCATGTGACAATTTGGTCCTAGCTAGTGGAACAAAGAAAGACATTGATCCACTTGTTTGAAAAATGAATTGCAAAATTCTTTCAAGAGAATGGAATCACAATTTCAGTGAGGTAGATAAAGGCCATCTAGTATTCAGTTTCACAACAGCTAAATACCTCCAAGGAAAACCTTCTTCGCAAAAGCGGGATATTCCATTCATTGCTGAAAATTAGTCAATGTGTACTAGCTGTTCTTTTGAATTGTTTGTGTCATGGCTTGCCAAAAATCGAAAAGAAACTTGATCGAACTATCAATTACACATCTTCTTCAAGATGCACGCACTAAAAAATCTATATTAATTCCATCTTAAATGTGCAAGAAAATGACTTACCTCTCTCTCTCTCTCTCTCTCTCTCTCTCTCTCTCTCTCTTCCCCCCCCCCCCCCCACCAAAAAAAAAAAAAAAAAAGATAGGAGAAACTAAAACAAATTGCACACAGAAGAAGTAATATGTGCCCTGTGATCCCAAGACAAAACCAGGACATCAAAAGCCATTGGACATTAGTACAAAAAAGTTTAACCTTGTGCGATGAACAAATGGACAGATAAGGTGCTTATGCATAGGCACATGAATTATACATATATACATACTAAGACACAGAGAGAGGGAGAGAAAGGTAGCTCACCCATCTGATGCAAATCTTTAAGTGCATAACTACTGGGATAGTTCTGGTATGATGCCATGAATGTTACGATAGTGCACCCTAGACTACAAAAATGAAAATTGAGCATCGTTAGGTGAAGTAATGGTTCTAACGTGAACAAATGACTAATTCTCCAACCTTACAATGAGCAATCCCAGCAGAATAATATAAAGCAATGTCCAGAAACCCTTCTTCCTGTTGTTGTAGCTGAAACAAGCCGTGATCACACAAAATAAAGATTTGCAAAATTCACAGTGTACATATAAATTTATGAATTGACCATCATTCAAAAATGCGAATTTCAATTGACCATCATTCTGTGAAAATTGTGTCATAAACATGCTTTTTAATGAAAGGAAGACCAAATAAATTAATACTACTATAGACAATAAAAAACTCATTACATACCTGAAACATTATATATAAGTATACAATTAAAATTACATACCTGGTGCAATAACCACCTATTTTCATAAGCAAGGAACTTGTAACTTTATAGACAATTTCTATTTAACATGTCCAAGTTGTATGTTTCAATCACTACTCTATGCTTTTAGGGAAAATAATTACTCTATGCATAAAGTTCCACCATGTTGTTTGTTTACCATTTCCATTGATGGACGTTCTCATTAACTTAGTGCCTCTTTGACCATTGTTATGTTTCCATTTCCTAAACTACTTGATCACTGAATTACCAAAAGCTCTCTGCCTACTACTCTTTTTTTTTTGGCTGAACACTGCGTCCGACTCATAGAATTACTAAAATAGGACATAAATCAAAATGATCCAAATAAAATACCAACAACCTAACTCTTATGAAGGCTACCTCTGTCATGCTCTGCTTTGCAACTTGTACATAACTACACTTTAAAGAGTGACATGGTAAATTAAGGATTTTCAAAGGTATATTAAATAGAATTCCTTGTCAAGTTGCACAGTACCAGGTAAAGCATTATGACTATAGTTTCCTCTTTGAACACTACTATCAGAATATGCACTATTTTTCATCCCCCAATTTCCATGCTCTTTATATTTTCTTGGCTCTGCAGAACCTCTGTACCCTGTGTACTCTGAGGCAAAATGTAAAAAATATAGTCAATGAGAAGTTAATAAAGGCACAAATTCTTATTCAACATCCTAACTTGGGCAAAAAAAAAACCTTTTAAGGAACTGGGCAAAAAAAAAACCATTTTAAGGAACAAGTAAAAAAATAAAGTAGTCAAACAGTATTGTGCTTGTGTTAAGCTACAGTGGATTACCATTTCCTACTAAATTTGCACAAATGATGACAAAATCAGCACTGCTATTACTTTATTAAGGAACTGAGCACAAGGTAAACTTAAAATACCACAGCACAAACACAAGGAAAGAAGAAGAAGAAGAAGAAATCAAGTGAAACAGCAAGCTTAGGCATTTGTTTACACCAAGCAGACACAAGGACAAGCTTCCTATACAAATCAATGTCTAGTCTAGGAAGAAATCTAAAAAAGGGTAAAACCTAAGTTATGTCTAGGGTTTAGATCTAGGGTTTCAATTAGTAGTGGTAGAAGAAGAAGAAGAAGAAGAAGAAGAAGAAGAAGGAAGGAAGGAAGGAAGGCAGGTACCTTTTCCGGCGGACAGATCAGGGGCGACGAGGGAGCAGCATCGAACAGATCTCATCCCCTCTCTCTCATTCTCTTCTCTTCTCTCCTCTCTATCTCTCTCTCTTACTCTCTAAAAGGGGAGAGAGTAATTCACTGGTTTAGGGGGAAAATTTGGGGGGATATTTGTTGTGAAAATTTTGTAGTGATATTTACAAAATTGTCCCGTGTTTTTATTTTTTGAATTTTATTTACAAAAATGCCACCATCTTTCATTTTTTAGTGAACCAAATTCGCTAAAACAAAAATACTAACGGATTTTTAAGATTTCTAACGGATATATCCATTACTAATTAGTAACGGATATATCAGTTAGAAGTATTAAAAGTTGTCTGTTAGAAATATGGCCATATGGTGTAGTGAAGACGAAGTCCCAATCGATTAGACTTGTCCCAATCGATTTATATCCCAATTGATTGACATATATGGCAATCGATTGATATATGATCCAATCGATTAAACTTTTTACCAATTGATTGATACTATTCCCAATCGATTGGAAGTTGTAGAATGTTGATTATCTTGTTTAGTTTATATTATAACTGTTTAGTTGTTTATTTACTGTTCAGTATCTCTAGCGTGCTTTATTGTTGTAATACAGATGTAATAATGAGATAATGCGACGTAGAATTATAGTAACAACGAGGTTAATGGATAATGTTGTGACATTAGATGGCATAATAATTGTGAATCCTTTGGAGTTGACGTTCATTTCATTCGGAGTAGTCAGGCCACATTGGGATTGTCATGTATCGATATTAGAGTTGACCTTAAGTAGGTTTGCTAAGATTCGGGAATCTTGCATGGGCGAGATTTGGTCGATCATATGTTCTTAAAAGCGGTAGATAGACGAAGATGTCTACGACTACGGTGGACCGGACCATTTGCCCTAAGATAGCCAGATGATCTAATCATATGTTCATAAAAGCAGTAGACAGACAAAGGTGTCTACGACTGCAGTGGACTGTGATCACTGGTAGACGTCGCTAAGTCGTGGCTATAGAATGATGTACTGTTGCTTAAAGCATTATATCCCTGTAGTGCGGTGAACTGTGCATATGTTCTTAAAAGCTGGGGATGGACTGATGTGGTATCCACGACTGTAGTGGACTATACATATGTTCTTAAAAGTGGTGGATAGAGTAATGGTGTATCCTTAAGAAGTAAACTACTATCGAGTTTGTTCCTTTATCATAAGGTATTGTCGGTCTTAAAAATGAGTAAGAAGTTAGTAATCGGATCATCAGAATGAGTAAGTAGTTACCCTCACTGAATCTTAATGGTTATCGTTTATAACTTGTTATAACTTCAATAGTTGATACCCTGTTAGTATCTAATTCACTCAGCTTTCATCAAGCTGACGGTGTTTATGCCGCTGGACATTTCAATGTTCCAGCGCACCCTGGTTATGACTATATAGGTGAAGGACCTGCAGGCGAGAACTACTATGCCAGTTACGATGTCCCGACGGAGGACTACCCCGAAGGAGGTCAGGCAGAGGAAGACTACTACGCTGAGGACTACCCCTACGCCAATTGAAGATTAGGCTAGACTGTAGTTTAATTATCTTTACTGCTTTCCATACCTTTTGTAATCAGGCATATGTTGCCTTAACAATTGTACTTCCGCTGTATTTTGTTTTGATTCGTGACTCTGATGTGTAATAGTTAGTAACCTCATTTTGACATTAAGTTATGTGTTAACCAGAACTTAGATTTCATTCTTGTTATCTACTTTACTTATTGTCGCTTAGTACTGTGTGGTGTGGATAATCGTGTGACTTCACCAATCGCTATCTTTGGACCCAAAAAGCAAATTTATTTTTCTCTATTTTTGCTGTTCCGGGACGTGACAGAATTTTTAGTATCAGAGCCTAGGTATTGTACCTTTTCGCTTACAGGTTGTTCCACACCATTTGGTCCTAGAACCTTGGATTCTATAGATGAGTATTAAGATTAGTTCTAACTTAAGGTAGCTTTCTTTCAAGTAGCATGGCACCACCGTTGTTCATTCCAGACGAGTTTGGAGGACACTATGTGTATGAGGGTAGTATTGCGCCGACGGATCCACAGTACTATGCCTGGAAGGTTAGGCAGAGAGCCGTCACCGAGACAGTACGAGACATGCAGATTGAGCGGCAGAGATTTGGGACCCAGGACCCAGAGGTGATACGTCAAGAGATAATCTACCGCAAGGAGACTTTTCGACTCATCGAGGAGGATTCACTGTAGATGCTACGAGATCGTTTCTCTTATCAGGTTCTACTTTCAGAGGTTAGAGCAGCGCCTGCGCCTCCTCCGACAGAGCCACCACCCTAGACATTTCCACCCCCACCAGAGAAGGATATGGTTGATGCATCCCCAGCAGATGAGGACCCAGAGGACGAGGGAGAGGACGACGACGTTGATGAGCCAGGAGATGACAATGATATGGAGGATGAGGAGGATGAGGACACTGATGACAAGGAGCCATGGCATGACCCAGAGGAGGACCCAGAGGACCCTGAGAACCCAGCTGGTATGGATGTGCCAGTTGGCATAGATATTATAGTAGCAGAGGGTTATCCGATAGAGGATGAGGCTATAGCAGATGATGATGCTGGTGATGACGCTGTGGTACCAGTCTTACCAGGCGGAGTCATAGCACAGCTGGCAGCAGAATGGGCTGCGGAGATGGATGCCTATCCCCATGGATTTGAGATAGATGAACCAGAGTTGGCTCAGGCTATAGTACAGGCTAAGGCACTCGTAGTTGCATTTGATGCAGCCTATGCTGACATGGCTGCCGATGTAGGAGACTTGGGAGTTGTTGTGGAGCATGATGGACCTGAGTTAGCTTGGGATGATTTGATGGAGGATGAGGACATGATTGAGGATGATGATATGGATGAGGACGATGTGTTGTCCGAGGTTGCCCCAGAGGATGAGGCTTCCATCTATGGATCTGATGTGGACAACTTTTAAGTCTAGTACCTTTAGGATGTAGACTTTTTGCTTTTAACTTCAGGACATGTTGTCCACTTACTTTTGACGCTTAGATAGATAGCTATTAACCATAGCCTTTTTTGTATAGGTAGCCACCAGTGGTGGTTTGTTTATATCTCTTTTGCTAGATCTTGTATAGGATCATGTACTATGCGGTACATAGATGATCTGTTGTGTACACCGCTGTACATCTTTTGGTATATATATATGGCAGATCGTTTCTTTTGGTTATTTATGATATTGTTTCATTACCTATATTATGTAGTGATTTAGATTGGTGCTGTGCTTCTTGTTATTTTAATTATGGTTGTTTTCCCAAGAAGATTGCCAACTAATCGATAGATCTTTCATAGGTACACCTCACACAGAACACTATGGTTAGGAACATGAGATATTAAGTGAGATTGGGAGCACCCATTCTTGAGGGTATGGACCCAACTGGAGTCTTCGAAGCGTTCATGCAACGGATGGAACACATTGGTGACACCTATAGTAATGCCAACCATCGAGCTAACAATGGCAACAACCATGCTACTCCTCCAAGGCAGACAGGCGACAAATTATTGGAACGATTTCGTGGCCTGCAACCCGAGAAGTTCGACGGCATGGCAGAATCGTGGAAAGCCGAGCAATGGATACGAGAGTTGGAACTAATCTTCGAAGCCCTGGAATGCAATGAGCTTGACAAGAGATATCTAGCCACATTTTAACTGACTTATTCTACCACAGACTGGTGGGAGGCCGAGAAAGCCACAATCGGGATTGACGCTGCAAGGAGAATGCCTTGGGAACTATTCAAGACTCAATTTCTCGAGAAGTATTTCCCCGAGGACGAAAGAGACCAACAAGAAAGGAATTTCCTGAGCCTGACTCAAGGGAACTGGACGGTCAAGGAGTATACCACATAATTCGAGCGACTTTCCTGCTTTGCTCCATACATGATAGATACCCCTGCCAAGAAGGTCAAGTGATTCCACCAAGGACTTAACCCACACCGCTGACACATGATGATAGGCCATCCGGGCCAGTTATTTGAAGGGATTATCCGTCTCGCTTCAAGTTTGGAGAAGGATACTTATCTTACGCAAGGACCACAAGCGAATCAACCTCCACCCAGGACCTTCCAACCGAGGAACTTTCTAGCGCAGTCGTCAAGGAGCAATCAGGGATGGAAATCCCAGATTAACAACTATAAAGGAAACAAGCGCACATAGGACGGGACAAGGAAGCCCTAAGCTAACTTTCCTCGACAGCAGAATCGACGGCAAGGACCACCTCAGGCATAGCCCGCCGCCCAACGACAGAGTACTGATGGTTGTTTCAACTATGGAGTGCTCGGACATATTACAAGGTATTGCACAGCTCCCAAGACTAATCGCCGAAATGACATCTCTGTCACAACTGTAACAAGCCTGGTCACATGAACAAGGATTGTCGAGCACCTCGTGGAGGCTACTATGGAGCGCCTGCTCAAGGACAACAAGGACAGGATAGGGTAAACGCCATCATCCCTAGCAATGCAGGATACAATGCTGAGGAATAGTAGAACTTGGAATGTACACTCATTTTATTTCACAGTCAAGTTAGAGCTTTGTTTGATACCGATGCCGCGTGTTCTTTCATAGCTATTAAGATTGTGCGTGACTTGGGTTTAGTACCCCTAGCACTTGAACTGGCCCTTAATGCTATTTTACCCTTGGGAGTAACTATTAAGTTGGGTAAGGTATGCAAGGATTGTCCCTTAACCCTAGAAGATAGAAATCTCCCGACCGATTTAATAGTTTTGTCAATGTCTGAGTTCGATGTGATCCTAAAAATGGATTAGCTTACCAAGTATGGAGCCGTTCTGGATTGTGTTAGTTGGACCATTGTCTTTTCGACACTTGGTTGCCCACAGATCAGATTTTAATGTCAGTTGTTGAGCGATATGTTCATTACGAGCTGCTTAGCCGCGATCAAGAGTTCAAGCACGAAGCTTACTATCAACCAGATCCCCGTCATTCAAGATTTTGAAGATGTATTCCAAATCTATGGACTTCCACCAAAGAGAGAGATAGACTTCTGCATTGAGCTAGCACTCAGAACATTGCTGATTTCCAAAACCCCATACCGGGTGGCGGCGACAAAAATGTCGAAATTGAAGAAGCAAGTTCAGGAACTTAAAGACTTAGGATTCGTTCACCCGAGTAAGTCACCTTGGGGAGCACCAATCCTATTCGTGAAGAAGAAAGGCGGAGAACTACGACTCTGTATCGACTACAGAGAGCTGAATAAGGTCACGATCAAGAATAGATATCCACTTCCTCGGATAGACGAGCTGTTCGATCAATTACAAGGATCAAGGATATTCTCAAAGATTGATTTGCGTTCAGGATATCATCAGTTACTAATTCGATCGAAAGATATACCGAAGACTGCCCTAAGGATAAGGTACGAACACTATGAGTTCTTAGTGATGTCCTTTGGATTGACCAATGCCCCGACAATATTTATGGACCTAATGAATAGAGTATTCAAACCTTATCTAGATCAATTTGTTATAGTATTCATCGACGACTTCCTGATTTACTCGAAGACAGAAGAAGAGCGCAAGAAGCATCTACTGATTGCTCTACAGACTCTCAGAGATAATAGCCTATATGCGAAATTCAGCAAGTGTGAATTCTGGCTTCAGGAAGTCAAATTCTTGGGATATGTGATGTCTCAGGATGGAATTTCTTTAGACTCGTCCAAGATTGATGCAGTCTTAAGCTAGAATAGACTGACTAACGTGACCGAAGTTAGAAGTTTTCTGGGATTGGCTGGATATTATCGGAGATTCGTGGAGGGTTTCTTCAAGATCTCAGGACCGTTGATAAGTTTGACAAGGAAGGAGACAAAGTATGAATGGACTGATAAGCATGAGGATGTATTTCATGAATTAAAAGAGAGACTAACCTCAGCACCTGTACTTGCGATACCCAAGAATGATGAACGGTTCATAATCTACAGTGATGCATCGCACTAAGGAATTGGTTGTGTGCTAATGCAAGATGGAAATGTGATTATATAAGGATCAAGACAGTTGAAGCAGCATGAGAAGAATTATCCAACGCATGACTTGGAACTAGCTGTAATTGTGTTTGCCCTGAAGATTTGGAGACACTACTTGTATGGAGAAAAGTTTGATCTATTCTCAGATCATAAGAGTTTGAGGTACTTGTTCTCTCAAAAGGAGTTGAACATGCGATAGCGAAGATGGATGGAACTACTCAAGGATTATGATTTCTCTTTACAATACCATCCAGATAAAGCAAACGTTGTAGCTGACGCTTTGAGCTGAAGGCCCTGCCTTTTGATCGCTTCGATTTTGATTAGAGAATGGCAAGCATTGGAGACGTTAGCCGAATTCGACCTTCGACCAGTAGGATCGAAAAAAGGATAACACTTTGGATGTCTTGTCGTTCAACCAACTCTCATCAGCCGTATCTTAAACGCTCAACAGTCAAACAAAGATTTGAAGCTGTGGTTTGCTAAGATGCCCGCAAAGGAACCAGAAGTATGGAATATTAGTACAGATGGAGCATTGAGATGCAAGGGTAGACTTTGTGTGCCAAATGACGGTAGTCTCAGAAAAGATATTTTGGATGAAGCACACAAGTCAAGGATGACTATCCATCCCAGAGGAAACAAGATGTATAAAGACTTGAAGAGGAACTTCTAGTGGGAAGGAATGAAACGAGAAGTGGTCGAGTACATATCACAATGTCTTGTTTGCAAACAAGTGAAGTTAGAACATCAGAGACTGCCCAGACTTCTACAACCATTACTGATTCCCTAGTGGAAATGGGAACACATCACCATGGATTTTGTGGTTGGATTGCCAAAGTCTCAACAAACCACGACGCTATTTGGGTAATAGTAGATCGACTCATCAAGTCGGCGCATTTCATCGCATACAGCATGACGTACCCAGTTGAACGATTGAGCCAGATGTATCTACAGCAAGTCGCGAGACTGCACGGCTTACCTGTCTCAATAGTTTTGGATCGAGATTCACGCTTCACCGCAGAATTCTAGAAGAGCCTTCAAACAGCAATGGGAACTTCATTGAACTTGAGTTCAGCCTTTCATCCACAAATAGACGACCAGACAGAACGGGTCAATCAAGTGATGGAGGATATGCTACGAGCTTGTGTCATTGAATTCGAGAGTTCATGGGAGGCACATCTACCTTTGATTGAGTTCGCCTATAACAACAACTATCACTCAAGCATAAGGATGGCACCATTTGAAGCTTTATACAGAAGACCTTGCCAATCGCCGCTATATTGGGTTGAAGTTCGAGATAGTCAACTACTTGAGCCTGGGATGATTCAAGAAACCAGCGAGAAGATCCAAATCGTACGAGAGAAGATGAAGACAGCGCAATCCAGACACAAGAGCTATGCCGACAAGTGACGGAAGGATCTAGAGTTTCCAGTTGGAAATCATGTACTACTCAAAGTTTCGCCAGTTCGAGGTATCGTCAGATTCGGACAGAAGAGAGGCAAGCTATCACTGCGATTCATCGGGCTGTTCGAGATCCTAGAACATGTTGGGTAGCCTATAGACTTGCATTGCCACCAAAGATGTCGGGAGTACACAACGTTTTCCACATCAGCATGTTAAGGAAGTGTACCCACAACCCAGCGCATGAGATCAGTTTTAAAGATATCGAGGTGAACAAGAACACGACATTCAACGAAGGACCAGTGCGTATTCTAGACCGAGGAGTGAAGAACCTCAGAAACAAAGAGATTCTACTAGTGAAGATTCAGTGGAAGCACCACGACGAGGAAGAAGCTAGCTTCATGGGAGCTGGAGTCAGAGATGCGAGAGAAGTTTCCATATTTGTTTTGAACCCTGCTTACTTCGGATATCGGGGACGAAATCTTCAATAAGTGGTGGATGATGTAATACCCTGTATTTTTGCAATATAATATATGAATAAGACCTTGTATGCTTCTTTTAATACTTGTATGAGCTTTCCCTCACCCTTGGTATAATTTGGATGCTAATCAATTGACACTTTTACCAATCGATTGGAGCATTTATACCTAATACCAATCGATTGACATTGATACCAATCGATTGGAAGCAGCTGGGCAGATTCTCCTACCTTGGCAGGGGTACGGTTTGTCCACGTGAACACATATCTCTCTATATATATTAGCCCATTTTGGGCATATTTCTGTTTCCAGAAATAAGAGAAAGTGAGAGGGAGTATTTATGTGTGTATTTCATATATATACACTCATATATATATACACACACATATATATTCATACACTCACACACACCCGGATAGAATAAGAAGAAGAAAAGAAGACCAGAAAGAAGAAAAAGGCAAAAGGAGAAAGAGAAGAGAAGATAGAGAGAGAGAGAGAGAGAGAGAGAGAGAGAGAGAGAGAGAAGAGGCCATTGAAGCTCCAAGCTCCAAAACACACAACCAAACACACCCTCTAATCCTAAAGTGAGTTCTAAACTCACTTGGTAACTCATTATTGATGTTAGAGCACGTTTGAATGAAGAAATAGTGTATAAATTCATATATTACCCGTTTTCACTACAAGGAAAAAGGCCTTTTATGTCACTTAAAAAGTGACATAAATAGGTATTTATGTCACTTTTTTTTCCAGGAAAAAGTGACATAAATGGAGGCGACATAAATGTTTTAAAAGTGACATAAATGTTTTCGAAAAAGTGACATAAATGTTTCATAAAACCAACACATTCGTTAATAAAAAGTGACATAAAAACTTAAAAGTGACATAAATACCATTTTATTTATGTCACTTTTAACCTAAAATGACATAAAAGTAGAAAAGTGACATAAATACCAAACAAAATTATTACATCAAAGTATTAAAAGTGACCTAAATACTTAAAAGTGACATAAATACCATTTTATTTATGTCACTTTTAACATAAAGTGACATAAAAGTAGAAAAGTTACATAAATACCGAACAAATTTATTACATAAAAGCCATAAAAGTGACATAAATACAGTAAAAGTGACATAAATACCACCCTGTAAAAACAATATATAGCACACTGTACATATATACAATACCAAGCACCTTGTACAAAATTAAATCCAACTCAATATATAATCTATTTCAACTACTAAATTTAATCGATTCATTTCAATATCAACCAATTAATTGGTTTGAACAAAAAGTATACAATCAATCCGAGTCAAGTGCAAAACTAAAAACATATACATATTACATATTCATCAAAAAGTACAAACAAAACTATATATGAAACCAACAAAAAAGAATTAGCCCAACCAAAAAGTGGTTTGTTTGTCAAAACCTGCTTCCATCAAAATGTGAAACTTTGTACCTACAAAAAAGATGAAATTTTCATTAATTAGTTGTATATAAAATAATAAAAGAGTAAAACTATGTTTGGGGTTTTGAGATACCACAATGTGTTCAATCGGGGACTCGGAATGATGAAAGAGTCATTTTTTTCGCATTTTTTGTGAACCGTGAATCCGTAAAGCATTCCGTTAGTTCCCGCAAGTTTATTTAGGTATGTTTGAGGTGTGTGTAAGGTTTCGTGGCGTTTGGTTAAGTGGTTTACCGATTAACTGCTCAAAAGCTCAATACTTAAGCTTTTTCAAGCATAAGTGTCTAAAGAGGCACTTTTTCGCATTTTTTGTGAACCGTGAATCCGTAAAGCATTCCGTTAGTTCCCGCAAGTTTATTTTGGCATGTTTGAGGTGCGTGTAAGGTTTCGTGGCATTTTGTTAAGCGGTTTACAGATTAACTACTCAAAACCTCAATACTTAAGCTTTTTCAAGCATAAGTGTCTAAAGAGGCACTTTTTTGCATTTTTTTTGAACCGTGAATCCGTAAAGCATTCCGTCAGTTCCCGCAAGTTTATTTATGTATGTTTGAGGTGCTTGTATGGTTTTGTGGCGTTTGGTTAAGCGGTTTACCGATTAACTGCTCAAAACCTCAATACTTAAGCTTTTTCAAGCATAAGTGTCTACAGAGGCACTTTTTAGCATCTTTTTTGAACCGTGAATCCGTAAAGTATTCCGTTAGTTCCCACAAGTTTATTTAGGTATGTTTGAGGTGCGCGTAAGGTTTCGTGGCGTTTGGTTAAGCGGTTTACCGATTAACTGCTCAAAACCTCAATACTTAAGCTTTTTCAAGCATAAGTGTCTAAAGAGGCACTTTTTTGCATTTTTTTTGAACCGTGAATCCGTAAAGCATTCCGTTAGTTCCCGCAAGTTTATTTAGGTATGTTTGAGGTATGCGTAAGGTTTCGTGGCGTTTGGTTAAGCGGTTTACCGATTAACTGCTCAAAACCTCAATACTTAAGCTTTTTCAAGCATAAGTGTCTAAAGAGGCACTTTTTCGCATTTTTTTTGAACCGTGAATCCGTAAAGCATTCCGTTAGTTCCCGCAAGTTTATTTAGGTATGTTTGAGGTGTGTGTAAGGTTTGGTGGCGTTTGGTTAAGTGGTTTACCGATTAACTCCTCAAAACCTCAGTACTTAAGCTTTTTCAAGCATAAGTGTCTAAAGAGGCACTTTTTCGTATTTTTTTTGAACCGTGAATCCGTAAAGCATTCTGTTAGTTCCCGCAAGTTTATTTAGGTATGTTTGAGGTGCACGTATGGTTTCGTGGCGTTTGGTTAAGCGGTTTACCGATTAACTGCTCAAAACCTCAATACTTAAGCTTTTTCAAGCATAAGTGTCTAAAGAGGCACTTTTTCGCATTTTTTTTGAACCGTGAATCCGTAAAGCATTCTGTTAGTTCCCGCAAGTTTATTTAGGTATGTTTGAGGTGTGTGTAAGGTTTCGTGGTGTTTGGTTAAGTGGTTTACCGATTAACTCCTCAAAACCTCAATACTTAAGCTTTTTCAAGCATAAGTGTCTAAAGAGGCACTTTTTCGTATTTTTTTTGAACCGTGAATCCGTAAAGCATTCTGTTAGTTCCCGCAAGTTTATTTAGGTATGTTTGAGGTGCGCGGATGGTTTCGTGGCGTTTGGTTAAGCAGTTTACCGATTAACTGCTCAAAACCTCAATACTTAAGCTTTTTCAAGCATAAGTGTCTAAAGAGGCACTTTTTCGCATTTTTTTTGAGGTGTGAATCCGTAAAGCATTCCGTTAGTTCTCGCAAGTTTATTTAGGTATGTTTGAGGTGTGTGTAAGGTTTCGTGGCATTTGGTTAAGTGGTTTACCGATTAACTCCTCAAAACCTCAGTACTTAAACATTTTCAAGCATAAGTGTCTAAAGAGGCACTTTTTCGTATTTTTTTTGAACCGTGAATCCGTAAAGCATTCTGTTAGTTCCCGCAAGTTTATTTAGGTATGTTTGAGGTGCGCGTATGGTTTCGTGGCGTTTGGTTAAGCGGTTTACCAATTAACTGCTCAAAACCTCAATACTTAAGCTTTTTCAAGCATAAGTGTCTAAAGAGGCACTTTTTCGCATTTTTTTTGAGGTGTGAATCCGTAAAGCATTCCGTTAGTTCTCGCAAGTTTATTTAGGTATGTTTGAGGTGTGTGTAAGGTTTCGTGGCATTTGGTTAAGTGGTTTACCGATTAACTCCTCAAAACCTCAGTACTTAAGCATTTTCAAGCATAAGTGTCTAAAGAGGCACTTTTTCGTATTTTTTTTGAACCGTGAATCCGTAAAGCATTCTGTTAGTTCCCGCAAGTTTATTTAGGTATGTTTGAGGTGCGCGTATGGTTTCGTGGCGTTTGGTTAAGCGGTTTACCGATTAACTGCTCAAAACCTCAATACTTAAGCTTTTTCAAGCATAAGTGTCTAAAGAGGCACTTTTTCGCATTTTTTTTGAGGTGTGAATCCGTAAAGCATTCCGTTAGTTCTCGCAAGTTTATTTAGGTATGTTTGAGGTGCGTGTAAGGTTTCGTGGCATTTGGTTAAGCGGTTTACCGATTAACTGCTCAAAACACCAATACTTAAGCTTTTTCAAGCATAAGTGTCTAAAGAGGCACTTTTTCGCATTTTTTTTGAATCGTGAATCCGTAAAGCATTCCGTTAGTTCCCGCAAGTTTATTTAGGTATGTTTGAGGTGCGTGTAAGGTTTTGTGGCGTTTGGTTAAGCGGTTTACCAATTAACTGCTCAAAACCTCAATACTTAAGCTTTTTCAAGCATAAGTGTCTAAAGAGGCACTTTTTCGCATTTTTTTTGAACCGTGAATCCGTAAAGCATTCCGTTAGTTCCCGCAAGTTTATTTAGGTATGTTTGAGGTGCGCGTAAGGTTTCGTGGCGTTTGCTTAAGCGGTTTACCGATTAACTGCTCAAAACCTCAATACTTAAGCTTTTTCAAGCATAAGTGTCTAAAGAGGCACTTTTTCGCATTTTTTTTGAACCGTGAATCCGTAAAGCATTCTGTTAGTTCCCACAAGTTTATTTAGGTATGTTTGAGGTGTGTGTAAGGTTTCGTGGCATTTGGTTAAGTGGTTTACCGATTAACTCCTCAAAACCTCAGTACTTAAGCATTTTCAAGCATAAGTGTCTAAAGAGGCACTTTTTCGTATTTTTTTTGAACCGTGAATCCGTAAAGCATTCTGTTAGTTCCCGCAAGTTTATTTAGGTATGTTTGAGGTGCGCGTATGGTTTCGTGGCGTTTGGTTAAGCGGTTTACCGATTAACTGCTCAAAACCTCAATACTTAAGCTTTTTCAAGCATAAGTGTCTAAAGAGGCACTTTTTCGCATTTTTTTTGAACCGTGAATCCGTAAAGCATTCCGTTAGTTCCCGCAAGTTTATTTAGGTATGTTTGAGGTGCGTGTAAGGTTTCGTGGCATTTGGTTAAGCGGTTTACCGATTAACTCCACAAAACCTCAATACTTAAGCTTTTTCAAGCATAAGTGTCTAAAGAGGCACTTTTTCGTATTTTTTTTGAACCGTGAATCCGTAAAGCATTCCGTTAGTTCCCGAAAGTTTATTTACGTATGTTTGAGGTGCTCGTAAGGTTTCGTGGCATTTGGTTAAGCGATTTACCGATTCACTCCTCAAAACCTCAATACTTAAGCTTTTTCAAGCATAAGTGTCTAAAGAGGCACTTTTTCGCATTTTTTGTGAACCCTGAATCCGTAAAGCATTCCGTTAGTTCCCGCAAGTTTATTTAGGTATGTTTGAGGTGCGTGTAAGGTTTCGTGGCGTTTGGTTAAGCGGTTTACCGATTAACTCCTCAAAACCTCAATACTTAAGCTTTTTCAAGCATAAGTGTCTAAAGAGGCACTTTTTCGCATTTTTTTTGAACCGTGAATCCGTAAAGCATTCCTTTAGTTCCAGCAAGTTTATTTAGGTATGTTTGAGGTGCGAGAAAGGTTTCTTGGTGTTTGGTTAAGCGTCATATTTTCTTTTCCTTCCTATTTCCCTCATTGACCAACCATAGAAAAGTGTTCTCCTTGGTATTTTTCTTTCCTTTTCCTCACTAAATCTATGAACAAAACAGAATCATAATGTTTTCTTTTCCTTTTCCTTAATAAAACCATGAACCAAACAAAAGTCTACCCAAGGATCACAGCTTAGAATAAAGAAATGCACTGAGTCATTTTAAAACAAAAATATGCAGCAGTATTATAACCGGCATGCTAGGTCAATAACGATTGATAAGCATTTTATTTCAGATAGCTTCTACATACCGAGTTATTTCCAGTCTCAAGATCCATACTCGTGTTATTGAAATTCCTTGCTAATGGAATGACGACTTCACCAACTTTATGTCCTTGTTCAAGCCAAGATCGTTCTGAGAAAAAGGAAAAAAAACATGCTTATTTACCACCCTGGGTAACAATATGCAACTTTTTTGGTTATTGACAAGAAAACAATTTCAAATAAATTATTTCACTTTTTCTTCAAAATAGTTTAATGGTTTTTCATCCTAAAACATGCTACAAGCAACAACAGACACGATGCCTAATTTATTCACCTTTCTGCAAAATAATCAATCTCGATGGATCAAATCCATCTACATGATCAGATTCGCTTTGCAACCTGAATATCTTCCAGTTTCCAAAATAATTTATGACTCGATCGAAGAAGTTGCTTGCAATAAAAATGGTGTATATAACCATAATAAGTGGATAGACTTTATTAAACCCTTTGCCAAAGAAAGGGACAACACCGTCAATGTTCCCCATTCTCTGCACATATATAATAGAAACAAGTTAATTCTTTAGGGTGTCTAATCAATATATTACAGGAAAGACACAACAGAGCTAAAATATTATCAAAGCTAAGAATAAATTCACCTAATTCCTTTAGGCTTGATAGATCTATGATCTATCACTTACCCATCATCCCATAGCTAAGAAAAGAGCTATGGAAGATTTTCAATGCTGAGTAACTGGCTCCATCATCTCATAGCTAAGAAATGAGACATGGATGACAAAATTTAAAAAGAGGTAAGCAATAATTACCATGTAAAGTACACATTACACAAGGGGATCCAACTCAGACATGTATGTTAGCCAGAAATTTTTTTCTCCAAAAAACAATAGTATTTATAAATATTGTTATATCTGCCCACCAGCATACATATCGACAATGTTATCAAAATTGGCAAAAGGATGCTTATTATAAAAGAAAATAAGATTAGCAAAATGTAACACACTTATTTGGGTTTCTGACAACCAACATAACTGTCCAAAGATCGTCTTCTTAGCATCCTTGTCAATACTAATAAGATTGAGGAAGTTGTATGAAATTGGAAAAGCATATCGTGCAACCATTCTGGTAGTAATGTTGAAGTGAGTTCAATGACCAATATTGTCACAAAAAAAAATCACGTATGAAATAAAGTTCTTTCAGTATTAACTCACAAAGAGAGAAGAAAAAAAAACATACGAGCACATCATAAGCAAGCTGACTGAACTTGTTTGTCTTGGAGTCAGTGAGTAAAATGTCAACATCCCAATTTTGAACAAGGAATAATATGTGCACACACACACATATACATCAGAGGAATAAGAGCAGCTACCTACAAGAAAAGAAAAAGAAAACAAAAAGAGAATAACCAATCCACAATAAGATAGGAGAAGATAATTTCAGAACAATCGCAACTGGAGTTATGGCAAGGCCACTGTTGTACTGTATTTGAATCCAACAGGCTTTGGACTTTACCAATTGAAGCTGACAGTGTTGGGTAAAAATAAAAAGTATACAAGGTCCGAAATATTTTTGCACCGTAACTTAAACGAGAGGAACACCAGAGTAGAGTGTGACACCCCATTTTATGCCAATTAACCAACACCAGTGTTCTTCCGCTCCTATGATGTCGCTACCGTACAAATTTAGGAAGAAACAGTATAAAGAGCCACTAAAGAGCAATAAAAACTGCCAGGCACCTTCTCAGCATAAGATAAAGCTGTTCTCTCATCTTTCTTCTCCCACAAAATAGACAAAGCCTCAAAAACTTCAGGTCTTGTAGAATCAATACTCAGCAAATCGTGCACTAACTTGTTTAGTTTGGAGCGATCAGATTTTATCTTTAAAAGCATAGCAAATTCATCCATATAAGTGACAACATACAGATCAATGGATCGAACCTAGAATGAATATCAGCAAAAAAGATGATGTTAGTCACCAATTGATGTTTTATTGCGATGACATAATTAACGAAGACCACTCACCTTTTCAAAATTCAGAATGGCTTCATCATTCTTTCCAATAATTGATTCAACCTTCAAAGACATAAGATAAGATTTAGATTTAAAAGGTAGTATAGAGGCTCTTAGGAGCAAGAAGTGCTTCTAGGTCAATAAACGAATGTTAGCACTATGAACATGGCCTCCAAATGAAAAGCACAAGCACACTACTAGAGGCAAATTTTTATGAAAGGGAAAACCTTCATCAAAATTAGTATAGACAGTGTCACAGCACTTCCAGCTAAAATGGAGACTCCAGCAATGTACTTCGCACGGGGAACGTATTTGGCACGTGTGCCAGCGGTGTAACCGCCTAACGCAACCTGCACGGTGGACACAGATGAATTTTTTTTTTTCGGAAATTGAACATTTAATTCATCAATAAGCAAAGCTCAATAACACCATTACAACCCAGGAAATAAACAGAGCACGGATAAAATTTTTGAAAATAATGAAATCAATCTATACCAAATTAATTTGCTTTCAATATATATAATATATATATACATATATATATTCTCATCAAAGCAAACAAAGCAAGAGAGAATTAATTAAGAGAAGTAATATATATACTGTACCATGAAAAGATAAGCAAGGAGAATCCAACCTCCATTGTCGTGACTGAAAATGAACTGAAGAAAGCTCTGAAAATTGAATTAACCCATTTCGGCCTCTAACCCTAACTTCTGGGAATATGACAAAACCACGGCCAAAACCACCGCCAGAGTGGCCACAACTGGCTTCCACATGCCCTCCAAGTACCCAGCTAGCCATTCCCAATCCATATTTCACCACTTAATTAACTAGCTACAATCAATCAATTACTCTCTTATTTATTCACACACACACTCACACAGATGTGTAAATACACACTTATATATGCATATAGATTAATTGTGGTGGCGGCGGCGGCAGCTAGCGGTGGCGGCGGTGATGCTAGTGGTGATGAGAGGAGGAGATGAGAGGAGATGAGAGGAGATGAGAGGAGCCGGGAGATGAGAGGAGATGAGGTGGCGCGCGGAGGATGTGGTGGCAGCGGCGGCAGCTAGCGGCGGCGGCGGCGGTGATGCTGGTGGTGATGAGAGAAGGAGATGAGAGGAGGCGGGAGATGAGAGGAGATGGATGAGAGGGAGATGAGAGAAAAATGTTTGGATCTGTATTTGTATTCCCAGCCCTTAATTTCCCGCGCGCCCATTTCATCTTTTATGTCACTTTTTTTAAAAATGTTTGTCAAGCATTATTTATGTCACTTTTTATAAAAATTGACATAAAAAAAATGTTTTATTTACAAAATTGCCACCGCGTTTTTATTTATGTCACTTTTTAAAAAGTGACATAAAAGAATTATTATTTATGTCACTTTTTAAAAAAGTGACATAAATACGTTATTATTTATGTCACTTTTTTAAACAAATGACATAAATAATCAAGTATTTATGTCACTTTTTTAAAAAGTGACATAAATACTTAAAAAGTGACATAAAAAGACCCTATAAGAAATAATTATGTGACTCAAAATAAAAGTGACATAAATACAATATGAAAAGTGACATAAAAAGCCTTTTTCCTTGTAGTGTTTATGTTGCTTGACAGTCTTCACTGTGAAGAAGACAAAGTTCCAATCGATTGTACTTGTCCCAATCTATTGATATCCCAATCGATTGACATTTATGTCAATCGATTGACATATGATCCAATCGATTGAACTTTTACCAATCGATTGGACCCTTGTCCCAATCGATTGGACATTGGAGAATGTTGATTATCTTGTTTAGTTTATATTATAACTGTTTAGTTGTTTATTTACTGTTCAGTATCTCCAGCATGCTTTATTGTTGTAATACAGATGTAATAATGAGATAATGCGACGTAGAATCATAGTAACAACGAGGTTAATGGATAATGGTTGTGAAGTTAGATGGCGTAATAATTGTGAATCCTTTGGAGTTAGCGTTCATTTCATTCAGAGTAGTCATGCCACATTGGGATTGTCATGTATCGATATTAGAGTTGAACTTAAGTAGGATTGCTAAGATTCGGGAATCTTCCATGGTCGGGCTTTGGTTGATCATATGTTCTTAAAAGCGGTAGACAAACGAAGGTGTCTACGACTGCGGTGGATTGGACCATTTGCCCTAAGATAGCCAGATGATCTAATCATGTGTTCTTAAAAGCGGTAGACAGACGAAGGTGTCTACGATTGCAGTGGACCGTGATCACTGGTAGACGTCGCTAAGTCGTGGCTATAGAATGATGTACTGTTGCTTAAAGCATTATATCCCTGTAGTGCGGTGAACTGTGCATATGTTCTTAAAAGCTGGGGATGGACTGATGTGGTATCCACGACTACAGTGGACTGTACATATGTTCTAAAAAGTGGTGGACAGAGCAATGGTGTATCCTTAAGAAGTAAACTACTATCGAGTCTGTTCCTCTATCATAAGGTATCGTCGGTCTTAAAAATGAGTAAGAAGTTAGTAATCGGATCATCAGAATGAGTAAGTAGTTACCCTCACTGAATCTTAATGGTTATCGTTTATAACTTGTTATAACTTCAATAGTTGATACCCTGTTAGTATTTAATTCACTCAGCTTGACGGCGTTTATGCCGCTGGACATTTCAATGTTCCAACGCACCCTGGTTATGACTATATAGGTGAAGGACCTGCAGGCGAGAACTACTATGCCAGTTACGATGTCCCGATGGAGGACTACCCCGAAGGAGGTCAGGCAGAGGAAGACTACTACGCCGAGGACTACCCCTGTGCCAATTGAAGATTAGGCTAGACTGTAGTTTAATTATCTTTACTGCTTTCCATACCTTTTGTGATAAGGCATATGTTGCCTTAACAATTGTACTTCCGCTGTATTTTGTTTTGATTCGTGACTCTAATGTGTAATAGTTAGTAACCTCCTTTTGACATTAAGTTATGTGTTAACCAGAACTTAGATTTCATTCTTGTTATCTACTTTACTTATTGTCGCTTAGTACTGCGTGGTGTGGACAATTGTGTGACTTCACCAATCGCTGCCTTTGGACCCAAAAAGGAAATTTATTTTTCTCTATTTTTGCTGTTCCGAGGCATGACATGGGATTTCCCACAACGGATGTGGAAGGGGTTGGTGGTCGGCATATAAGTGTGAAGAAAAGCCTCACCTTATAAGCTAGCTTTTGGGGTTGAGAAGGCCCAAGACCACCTAATATTTGTATCAGAGCCCAGGTTATAACATCTCGGCCCAATAGTCATAAGGGAGAGATTGGTTGATGGTTTACAGACCAAAGGCCCAATGTGTGAGGGGGAGATTGTTGGGTTTTCCCACATTGATTGTGGAAGGGACTGGTGGTCAGTTTATAAGTGTGAGGGAAAGCCACACCTCATAAGCTAGCTTTTGGGGTTGAGAAGGCCCAAGACCACCCAAACTGGTATCAGAGCCCAGGTTACAACATCTCGGCCCAATAGTGACAAGGGAGAGACTGGTCGAAGGTTTGTCGATCAAAGGCCTAATGTGTGAGGTGGAGATTGTTGGGGTTTCCCACATCGGATGTGGAAGGGGCTGGTGGTCGGCTTATACGTGTGAGGGAAAGCCTCACCTCATAAGCTAGCTTTTAGGGTTGAGAAGGCCCAAGACCACCCAACAAATATATGAATTATCGCATATGTATGGATTGGATAGTGCAAATATTAGTATAATCTGATGTGTGTGAGATGCGATTTATGTTGCTAATAACAACTGATGACAAATAAGATACTTTTGAGTAAATAAAATAATAATAATAATTCTTTCATAGATTATGTGGCAGCATTAAAATTTGTCAAGTTGAAGACAAAAAAATAGTTGAGATGGGTATAGTTTAGTTGGCCCTTCTATAAAGAAAATGAATGTTTGTGTTATTGGTTAATGGAGGTACGAGTTGTAGCACATTTGGTCTGCTATGATTAAAATTATTGGAGCTTAGTATTTTGCTTTAGTAAACTAACACATCTTATTTAACACTTGATTGAGAAGGTGTGTGTTCAATTTTGGGGACAAAATTTCTTTTAAGGCAGGTAGAGTGTATTGACCCGTATTTTTATGCGATAATTTATGATATACATATTACTTGTCGGACCCAAGTGTGACATTAATTGGTACCTGTATATTATGTCATATGTTATTACATGACATATTAGTACCTTTAACGGATTCATATAGTCAACCCTATTAATTGAGACACAGGACTTAATTTTGATTTAAGCAAATGAGTACCATTAGTGTACACATGTGAAAACTGCATGCAAGGAATGACACACTAATGAGTACCATTAGTGTGCACTGTGCACGTGTGAAAAGTGCATGAAGGGAATGGCTTATAATTAGCTTGTTGTTTATCCAAATGTCTAGATAATATTAATTATTTCTAAGTTCTTTATCAGAAGCTAAAGATAAGGTTAAAAGACGAGATAGAGATAAGAATTGGAATAAAAAAACAAAAGAGATAAGCATAGAACAAATCTATACATGTATCATATCTGCTACATAAATGGAGGGGAAGGAAGCCGAAAGAAGGGGTAGCCGAGAGACAAAAGACAGAAAAGTAATAAAAGAAAGAACGAGGAGGACGGATTGTCCATGTATTTTAGGGAGCTAGTCTAGCTAAGGATCGGGAGAAAATTCTATTTTATTTATACGGGATCGGGGTATGACACACTCTCTATATATATATAATGTCCATAAAAACTTATACATGTGGTGTGAAAGAAAAGTTTCTTCCATACCAAGCAGAAAATATATATCGTCTAATGAAAGTTTTGTCATACAATCATTCTTTTGGTGAAAATCTATTCTAGGAGTATCATTTTTAGTTTTATCTACTAGAGTACAACTTATTAAAGGCTTAAAGCAGCTCCACAGTAGCTTCACTATTCATATTTTTCCCCAATTGAAATACGTTTTTGCCCTTTTATATTCCATCTCAGGGAGCTTTTATAATTTTTAGGGGGTTTTAACTGTCTTTTTTTTAGTGCAAATCTACAATCTATATAATAAGGAAGAGCGGTGTGGGTCCCTCTCAACATAGCAACTTTCAATCTCAACCGTTGAGACAAGTTGAGATATTTTCAACCATTGGATCCAAAAATGATTAATTCCACTAAATATGCCATTGTATCCTAAATAAACTCACCTCAACTTAGCTTATTTTCGTGTGTGTGTGTGTGTGTGTGAGAGAGAGAGAGAGAGAGAGAGAGAGAGAGAGAGAGAGAGAGAGAGAGAGTCTTTTATGGGGTCCAATTTAAAATACACATATGATTTTGCCAAAAATATCTCTATACAAAATGAGAATCTTTTATGGGGTCCAAACAAATACTCATCTTAAAGTCATCTACAATAGTTTAAAATACTTCATTGAATATAAGTTATTGGGAAGCTTTTAAAATACACACGAAAAAAAAAAAAAAAAAAAAAGCATATGATTTTAGCTTTGAAAAATTGTTTTGGCAATTTTATACTCATTTGTAAAATAGCTTAATTAAAAAATCTATATAATAAGATAGAGCGGTGGGTCCCTTTCAAGTTAACAACTTTTAATCTTGACCATTGAGACAAGTTTAGATATTTCAGACCGTCGGATTGATTGTCCACCAAAAATAGTTAATCCTATTAAACATTGCATTGTATCCTATTAAAACTCTAAATTATAAAGGAATTCCCTAAATTAATTTGAATTTGAATAAATACATGTCAATATCTAAATTGTCAACTTCAGCAAATACAAAACACAAATCTTGGGTAAAACTAAATCATTAGACTGTTTTTTTTTTTTTTAGCAAAAAAGGAATTCCCTAAATTAATTTGAATTTGAATATATACATATCTAATAGTAAATACAAAACACAAAGGAATTCCCTAAATTAATTTGAATTTGAATAAATACATGTCAATATCTAAATTGTCAACTTCAGTAAATACAAAACACAAATCTTGGGTAAAACTAAATCATTAGACTTTTTTTTTTTTTTTTTAGCAAAAAAGGAATTCCCTAAATTAATTTGAATTTGAATATATACATATCTAATAGTAAATACAAAACACAAATCTTGGGAGATAAACTACATCAGTGGACTGATTTTTTCAAAATAGAAATATTGGAATATAAACTTCCCATATCATACATATATTCATAGAGTTTATTTTTTTTATAGGTTTTTCTTTTTTCATTTTCACGACTTTGATCAATTGACTTTCATAAAACTAATCAAACTGATATAATATGAGTGAAAAATCACATAAAGTTGAAGTTTATGAAGTGGGTTTTAATAATGGATTTCATAATTCAACTCTCAAGAAATGCATTCTCACTTGCACTTTTTTTTTAAAATCTAGGAAGCGTATTTGTTATATTCTATTGTCTATCTAGAAAATGAGTTTTTCCAGCACTATGGTTGTAAATTTTGCTACCAGTTTGATTAGTTCCACCCTTTTTATAGGTCATTTGATTAGTTCTATCAGTTTGATATAGTCTATAGGGCTATTTAGTGAAATGAGTAATGATGATTTCCAAATATGGGCTAATTATAAATAATCACAAAAGTATTGCTATCATTTTCTATTTCTTTCCAAAAGCTTAGAAAAAGTCTTTGTTTTTTTTTGTTTTCACTTCGTGCCCTCGAACACGGGGGAAGTCTCTACGAATGAACATTAATTATACTTAGAATATTCATCCAATGTTGGACTAAATATATTTAACTAAATTGAGTTAATGATATATTTAATATTGGAACCAATGTTTTCTTCACTTAAAATTCCAATAATATCTCAGATCTTTTAAAGTATTGAATTTTTTTTTCCCGCTTCGTGCCCACGGGCACAAGTTAGTACTAAATAGCATGTGGGTTTGAATGACCTGTACAATTTTACGCAAAAGATTTGAAAATTTTAAAGTATTGCATTTTTTTTTCCCTTTTTTCTTCTTCTTCTTCTTCTTTTTTTTTTTTTGCTTTGTGCCCACGGGCACGAGTTATTACTAGTTTTTTAATAATATGGGGTGGACTTGAGCCCCCACCCTTCAATGTACATTCGCCCCTGAGCATAGTAATTTTTCGGTTCGCAACAAACATGTTTATTATGAGAGATCGAACAGCATGGCAAGTCCCCTCTCTATCTCACACACACATCAACCCCCTCTCTCCCCCCTCTCCTTTTTTCTTTCTTCTCTCTTTTCTATTTCTCCACACACACACTGACACACACGCATACACACAATCTCTCCCTCGGTTGTAAGAATATTGAAGCTCTTGATCTCACTCTCACATGAGAAGATTGAAGAAGCCATCTATTTGAGGAAGAGGCTTAAGAGTTGAAGATTTCGATAATTCACACCACAAACAGGGGCGGATCAAGAAAGTCAATCTAGGGAGCTTGATAGAGGTGAAATTGTACAGGGATTCGAGCGCAGTGCCTCCGAATTTTTTCTTTTTTTAATTTTTATTTTGGACATATTTATACATCTTTTATGTATCTTTAATACTATAAAAAATTATCACAAAAACATAAGAGGGGGCTTTTATAATTAGCACAAAAATATAAGAATGAGGGGGCTTACTATGAAAATTATAATATTAGGGAGGTTTTTATAATTTTTAGGGGACTTAATTATAAATTTCTTTTTTTAAAGTGTAACTTTATAATTTTTGATATATCTGGGGTGGGGAGGAATTCTTTCTCAGAGTTTTCAGTTTGGTTAGAGCATCGTGTAGATAATTTGTCTTCTTTAAATCTCTTCATATCTCAATGGATTTTTCTACGGATAATCTGAAAGGATTTGTGTTGGCTAAATTAATTTTTCAAAATTAATTTATTTCAATATCACACATACCCCGTGCATGTGACCTAGTTATAAATTAAAATAAAAATAAAAATGCCTAAATTGTTAACATGCCGATATGTCAATAACAATTTTAAAATAAATTTTAATTTTAAATTCTTGTTCAATAAATAAATAAGAACTTTAGTTATCCACCTTTGTAGATTTATTTTGGGGTATCGAGCATTACTCCTATATGGGTGTTCGAAAAACTGAATAGACAGAACCAATCGACTGAACTCGAAAAGACCTACAAAATCACCCGAACTGACACTATATATATAGTCAATTTTTAAACATGCAGAAAAAATTTGAGAAAAAGAAAATGACCTAACCGACTGTTAACACCCTTACACCTAATCCCTCTGTCCACCTAGCTTAGAAGTTTGGAGTCAGAAATATCATATCAACGTGTAGTTGGGGCTAAATTGGAAAAATTAACAATTTTATTGATGAATACTTTAAAATTGAAGCAACAAACTTTTAGCAATCATCATATAAGTTGGTTTAAAAATATTGAAAAGTCAAAAAAGTTAAAAATGTGAGAAAAATGAAGGGATTTTTCGTGAGAAATCTCTAAAAATGAGGCAGTACAAACCAAAATTTAAAGCTTTTGGCTTTTTTTTTTAGTTAAGACCTTATTATTTATTTATTTTTATTATTATTATTTTTTGGATATATTTAATTAATAAAAAGAAAAGCCAAAAAGACATGTACAGATGTATAAATAGCATACCCCCAAAATAAACAAAAGAGGCTCAAAAGCAAAGCTAAGCCCCAACGATGGATTCCATTCTAATGACAACAACAAAATATACTCTATCCCAGTCTAGCAACCTGGAACAAATCTAAAACAAGGCCCAACAAACAAAGAAGCAATAAAATAGAGGGCACAACAAAACTACAACACAAAGACAACCTATCGACGGCGACCTGTGTGATGAGAATGATTAGATTTGTTCTTAGTTTTCTTTTTCTTTTTGTGGTGGGAGATGTAAATATATTAAATAATCAAGAAAACAACAAAGGGAAAAGAGAAAAAAGAGCTAGAGTTTCTCATAGCACAAAAATTGAATGAATGAATACAATAGAAAAGAAGAGACAATAATAGTAATCTAGGTATACAGTATTACCCTAATATAAAGGAAAAGACTAAACTACCCTAAACCAACTAAAACTAATTCTAATACCCCCCCTCCTCAAACTCACGATGCTGCAGCTAGAAGCATAGAGAGTTTGCCAACTAAAAAACAAAAACGCTGAATGGATGTGACTTTGTAAACAAATTAGCAATCTGCGCGGAAGAAGAAACAAAAGGCAAAGTGATAGCTCTATGCTTAAACTGATGACGAGTAATGTGACAATCAATCTCTATATGCTTGGTTCTCTCATTGAAAACTGAATTGTGAGTAATCTGAGTAGCACTCTTATAATCACAATACATAGGTGAAGGGCGAGGAAGGGAGATACCCATATCTGTAAGTAGCCGGCGTAACCAAATAACCTCATGGGTAGTCGAAGCCATAGAACGATACTCAGCTTCTGTGGAAGACACAACAACATCTTGTTTCTTGCTCTTCCAAGAAATGAGAGAATCACAAAAAAATATACAAAACCCAATAACAGACTGGCGATCTGTAGGATCACCGGGCCAATCAGCATCATAGTATGCACGCAGCTCCAAGGAAGAAGATGACGAAAGTAAAAGAATTTGAAACCGAGTGCCCCCTCAAGTACCTCAAAATACGATGAACAACAGCCCAATGAACTATAGTAGGGGAAGTAACAAGCTGACTAACAACATGAACATCATGAGCAATATCTAGATGAGTAATAGTAAGATAAACCAAGCTACCAACAATAGTGCGATATAAGGTAGGATTAGGCAAAAGAACGCCATCAGAAGGGGAAAGACAAACATTAAGCTCCAAAGGGGTATCAACAACCTTATTATCAGTGAGGTGAGAACGCTCAAGAATGTCACTTGTATACTTAGACTGAGAAAGAAGATAACCTTTTGGAGAAAAGGCTACTTCAATCCCCAAAAAATAACGTAATGGACCTAAGTCCTTTATTTCAAAACATTGAGCTAATTCAGACTTCAACACTGTAATCCCATTAACATCATCACCAGTAATAATCATATCATTAACATACAAAGGAAGTATAATACGACCAGTAGTGTTACACTTGATAAAGAGAGCTGAATCATACTCACTCGGGAAAAACCCAAATGAGGTAATCACTGTGGAAAACTTCTCAAACCAAGCTCGAGGGGCTTGTTTAAGACCATATAAGGCTTTCTTAAGCCCAAACTTCACCAGGACCATGAGGAACACCCAGAGGAGGAACCATATAAACCTCCTGTTGGAATAACCCAGAGGAGGAACACCCGGAGAAGGCTTTCGTATTGCAGTTGCTTCTAATCGTCATTGGAATAAGAGTACAAACAGTAATCATTTCAGCAATAGGAGCAAAAGTCTCCTCATAATCCATACCATACTACTGGGAAAAACCTTGGCAACCAATCTTTCTTTGTATCGCTCAACAGACCCATCTGACTTGGTTTTAATTTTATAAACCCAACAAGAACCAATAGCACTCTTACCAGAAGGTAAGGGAACCAAACTCCAAGTGTCTGTCTTATACAATGCAGAGAGTTCCTCTTCCATAGCCTGCTGTCAAAGAGGATCAAGAGCTGCCTCTTTATAGGACATAGGCTCAGAGATATCATGAACTAAAGCTAAAAAGGAAGCAAAAGAATCTGAATAACAAGAATAAACAAAATCAGGTGATTGAGTGGACTTACGAGTGCAAGCAGGATAGTGAGGAGGTTCCACAGCCTCAACAGGTGCTTGGGTGGCCTCTGGAAGGGAGGTAGCATCAAGCAGCAAGGTACCAATATCAGCAGAAGTAGAACCATGAGGTGAGACAATATCAGTGGGGCTTGAGAGGGCACACTATTGGTATCATCAGAGAATGGGTCAAGATGGATGATTTTAGATTTAGTCAACTCATGATGATTATCAGGAATAGAAAAGAAGGGTATGTGCTTGAAAAACACAACATGGCGAGAGATATATAGTTTCTTAGTAACTGGATCAAAGCAACGATATCCCTTCTGACCCTCACCATAACCTAGACAAACACAAATAGCAGACTTTGGTGACAATCTGGTATGCTCTACATGAGCTTGAAGGACATACCAAGTACAACCAAACACTTTTAAGGAAGAATAATCAGGAGCATGCCCATACAATTTTTTAAAAGGTGACAGACCTGAGCAGTGAGAGGATGAAATTTTATTAATTATATTGACAGCAGTAAGGACAACCTCTCCCCAAGAATCACTAAGGACATATGCAGATAGTAAAAGAGAGCGAGCAGTTTCAACAATATGCTGATGTTTCCTTTCAACAACACCATTTTACTCAGGAGTGTCTGTCCAAGAGGACTAGTGAATTGTTTCATCTAAAGCAAGCAACTCACAAAACTTATGATAGGTATACTCTCTACCTAAATCACATCGAAAATATTTTATGATAGCAGAATGTTGAGTTTTGACAAAATCATAAAAGGTATTGTTAATATCAAAGAAGTCTGAACAATGTTTCATAAGATAAACCCAATCGTAATGAGTGCAATCATCAATAAATGATACATAATATCGAGACCCCCCTCTTGTAGTAACAGGACAGGGTCCCCACACATCAGAATGAACTAAATCAAATGGTACAAGAGAATAAGAAATACTTCTATTAAAAGGAAAAGCGGAAATTTTTCCAGTTGACAAACACTACAATCAGAAATGTCATGAGTTTGTAAATTTCCTAATTTTTCTATAGAAGCTAAATATTTTAAACGAGAGGCTAAAACATGACCAAGGTGAGAATGCCATAAATAAAAACTAGACGAAGATGAACTCAAACGAAAGGATGACATGTCAACAATAGAAGCTACAACCACTGGTACATTGAGCTTGTCCAAGATGTATAAGCCCCCTTGCCTATGGCCTATCCTAATCAGCATCTGAGACTGCGGATCCTGCACATGACAAAAAGTAGAAGAAAAAGAGACTAAGTAGCCTGTATCACAAAGCTGACCAATAGAATAAGATTCATAGTAAGTTTGGGAATATGGCAAACACTAGAGAGAGATTCCTCTCTCCAGCCGGGGAAGGTTAACTAATCTCGATCCAATACATGAGGTGTGACAATAGACCCAACACCTACTAATGGCATAAGAGTACCATTAGCAGTCATAACAGGCAAAGAGGAAGCAGGACATAAGAAAGCAAAAGATGACAAGTCAGGTGACATATGATTAGAAGCTCCAGAGTCTAAGACCCAAATACCTGAGGACATATCTGAAGACATACCTAGTGAAGAGGTGGCCATAGCATGTGACTGTGTGGCAAGGAACTTCTGAAATTGCTCAACAAGGGAGGTTGTGGATAGAGTGGATAGGGAAGGGAAACCTGGTCCAAATGAGTCCGATGGTGGTACAACTGCTGCTGTGTTAGGCTATGGAGGCCTATACAAACGCTACTGAGATTGGTTGTCAGATTTCCAATGAGAAGGTGGAGGTTGATGTAATTGTGGTGGTTGACTATGTGAAGGCTGGTTATTGCTATTGGACTGGTTTGCTTGACCCAACCTAGAACACTGAGCCTTCCAATTACCCTTCTCCTTATAGTAGCTACATACATCACTAACAACTCTCGAGTAAGGCTTATTCTAATTATTGGACGTTGGTCGAAAAGGGGCTACTAAAACAGTAGAGTAGAGTCAGGGAGAATCACCTTTCCAGACTAAGTCTTGAGACGTATTTCCTCGGCTACTAACTCATGGACAACAAAATCAACTGACGAAAGTGGGCTATGATGGAGAATGGACCCACGAAGGCCCTCAAAATCATCACGTAGAGCCATCAAAAAATGAACCAGACATTGTTCCTCCCTACTAGCGATATATGGCGTAAACGCCCGCAATTCGGGTGACTCCATGAGAGCTAACTGATCCCAAAGATTTGTCATTATAGAATAGAACACCTGAGTACTCAATTTTTTTTGTTCAAGGGCATGAATATCACACTCTAATTGGTACCTTTTCGCAAAATTAGACTATAAACAATTTAGCTAAATGATCCCACACCTTCTTTGCATATTCAAACTTTGCCAATTGTATACCTATTGAGGGAGCAACGGAGTTGTTCATCCAAGTAATGATTTTCGAATTATTGGTGTCCCAAACATCTAGCAATTCTGTAAATTTATCAGCATTTTCATTCGTAGGTTTACTGAGATCCACATTGATATAACCCCACATCTTCTTCCCTTTCAGAAAATTTTTCATCACATAATTCCAATATAAAAAATTCTTTCCATCAAGTTTAACACTAATCGCTTGAAGCGAATCATCGCATTCAAAAGCCATTACAAAAATGAAGCAATTAAATAACACAAAACAAACGAACCAAAGTCAAAGACAGATCCAAAAACAAACGTGAATTAGTGCGAGATCCAAATAGGAATCTGAATCAGCGAGAAATCCAAAAACGAACCTGAATCATCCGAAAAAAAATCGTGGATGAGATTCGAAGTTACTTTGATACATTGTGAATATATTAAATAATCATGATAACAATAAAGGGAAAAGAGAAAAGAGAGCTAGAGTTTCTCATAACACAAAAACTGAATGAATGAATACAACAGAAAAGAAGAGACAATAATAGTATATCTAGGTATACAATATTACCCTAATATAAAGGGACTAAACTACCCTAATGCTAATAAAACTAATTCTAATAGGAGAAAGATGGGCTACCAAAAGTACACATAAGTCTATCATCACAATAATAATCATCCAAATCCTCCTCTGACCCATATGTAGCCTCCTAGTTTACCTCGACAATATCTTCACTAGTGGCAAAGGCTAGAAAACTATTAATTAAATCTTGTACCTGAATTTGCTATTGGCCTGCAATAAGAGAAATCATAGACCATGTTAGATGGTCTCGGTTACTTTTGATGGAAATGCCAAATTCTGATAAAAAAATTATGGAATAAGCCATCGAATGATCCTCAGGCTGCTATTGCACGCTTCTTCCCAAGGGCTACCTTTGACAAGTACAAATCTGGTGGTATGAAACTAACTCATGTTTCAGGGTATCTTGAAGGTCTCATTTCCTTACTTATGGATGAACAACCCGTAGACCCAAATATATATGCTAGAGCATTCTGGTTCTATACAATTGGAAGTGTATTGTCCCCGAATGCCAATTCTACGATTCTAGTTGGATGGTTTTCACTATTGGAGTCAGTAGGTATGAATGAGGGTCTCCCATATTGACACATATTTACTACGCCCTTGACATGTGTTGTAGATGCAAATTGAAGAGCATGGAGTGTTTCTGGCAAATTATTGAGGTAAGGATATTATGTGTCCTTCGTATATTTATCATGTTGCAATTTCTGTCGTTGTTTTCACCTTTCCTTCCTGGCGGCCTCTTAAATGGAGATTCAATGTCAATGGGAGAATCATCGCTCAGACTGATGTTGTCCAATCTCGCTCGGGTAAATGATGGGCTCTTAGTTGGAGTTGCAGGTGATCTTGCGTTATTGCCATTGGATGAGTAACACTGCGTGTTGATCCGAGTTGTTGTTGAATCAAATTCTGGTAGATCCTTCAATATTAAGTAGTAGTTGTTGATTGTGAATGGTTTTTCTACACTATTTTTGGTAGTTTTACTGGGCCCGATTAATCTGTATTGAATATTTACATGTATATTAATAAGCTTACCCTTAATTTAAGACAACTAACAAAATTGATATGGTGCGGGAATATAAGAAACATAAATAATGTGTTATCCAATCAACTTTGTTTGTTCTGCTACTGCTGCCATGAATAGATCCATAAACATGTGTAATCTTTGAAGCATACAACATAACAGCAGTAGAAATTATGGAAAAACATGATTGCAAACTACCACTAGTCCGTTTAAATTCTATTCCTGGATGCACATTATACTCGTCCTTGATAGTTTTCCAAAACTTAGCTCCTGGTTGACTATTCCCAACTATAGGATTTGTGCTCACCCTGATGTATGCATGGCATAGAACTTCATCCTCAAATGGTCGCATGTTGAACTTTCTCACCCGTTCAGTCATGTTGAGATCAAAGAAAGAACTGAAAATGCAATATATGTGTGTGGACACGCGGGATTCCACCTCTTGATTGTTTTTGTTTGATTTGAAAAGAGAGAGAAAAGGTCTGTCAAAAACAGATACAGAGTCGCCACTTGGTCTTTAAGGAACCAAGAAACCTAATTCTGACTCACCCAAATGGATAAAGGGCAACGGCCCTTCATAACCAAAGAACTTGGCTCGGGGTTTTGGTACAAGAGAGGAAGGAGCCTTTGTCGCGACTAAAACACCCTCAACTCACCCCGTCATTCGACGGGCCTCAATTAGCATCCAAATAATCATCTTATACTATGTATGGTTTGACAATTAATATTATGATATTATATTACATCACATAAGAAAATTTGAAATGGAAGATCTAAAGATAAGATATCATTCATAAGATCTAAGCCAACTATCACACTATGCAAAGTGAAAGATCACACGCACAAACCTAGGAACAATCATCTAATCTCATATCAAGTAATTAAGTTTCCCTAATCTAAAGGGGACATGAATTGTTCTTGAAACAAATAATCAAAGAAATCAAAATATGCTTAGCAAGCTAGTATGATGCATGTTAATCTTTGAGAAAAGAAGATCTCTCAATCCCCGGGACGGATGAGAAAGGAGGATTAGATCGAGGGGAAGCATGAACGTATGATCAAGTTCATTCCTTAAAATCTTCTTAGATTAGGAGTCACAAAAGCCCCCAAATCTTTGCATGGATGCAACGTATGTATCTAGAATGTGCCAAGGTTGTAGTGTGCTTTGTGTTCATGGATTCCTAGAATGACTTAGAAGTCTAGAACGTGTATGAATGAATGAAGGAAATCATCATGGGATATGTACAAATGTAGTATGAACTACTTCCTAAGACATGAGCTAATTTGGAGTGCATGTAAGCATCAAATCAAAGGGGGAAAGTAAAAGTGTACTTGCTGTGAATAGTGGACAGAACAGTAACATGATCTTTTGAAAATTAAAACGAGGGGTTAGGAATGTTTTCAATGCATGATTTTTTATGGAGATCTTCCTCATTGTGTCTAAAACACAACCCAAAAAGCCAACCTTTAATAACTATCACAGATTGAGAGAAATTATATGAACAATGGAGGTCACTCAGAAACAGAGTCCGTACTGTTGACTGAAATGTTGAAAAATCTTAGAAAATAAAAACAAATGATCTAGAAGCCCATTTTACAGAGAAAGTTTCCTAAGACATTGAAGTTTAAGGGAAAAATAAGTTAAGTTCACCCCTTTTGGAAAAGTCTTCTGAAAAATAAGTTGAACATCAACCAAGCTGCTGTGACAGCAAAATCAGAATATCTGGAGGGAATGTTTGGGTCCAAATGGACCATTTTCAAGTATTTTCAAGTAAAACCAAAAATCATGGGTGTTCTCTAATGAGTTAGGAAGACTTTCCAACTGGTTTTGTATCCATACATTGAGTATTGAGTTCTAAAGAAATCATTGAACTCAGATCACTCACTGTTTTGAAGATTTTGGGGAAAACTAGAGTTTTCTTTCTTGAGATCAAAATGAGGGGTTTCAAGAGGGGTTTTGAAATAGAGGTTTTGAAAGTATATTTTCAACATCAAATAGAGATTATAACCTCTTGGAATATCAACATCAAACTCACCATCAAGAACCCCCAATATTATTGGAGAGATTCATTTTCATTTGAACATAACCTCAAGGATACCTTGAAGTTTTAATCATCATCTATCAAACATGTTTTTGAGGTCAAGAGCTACTATCCATAATGATTCACTCACCTCAAAATTTATGTCATCATCTAGATGATGATGAACTAGTAAGTAAATAAAGAAAATAAAAAAGAAATGAGATAAGAAGAGATGAACATTGTATGTAAGCAAGCAAATGAACAAATCAATAGATGATAATCAATGTAATATTAGGCTTGTAGCTTGGTGTTTCACTCATTGATATAGACATTTGGACATAGAAGTAGCTTTCTAACTCAAAAATGCTTAGAGAAATGGTGATTGGGTGTATTGATGATGAAGTATATAGAAGAATGGTGGAGGAAAACAAGATTGGAACTCACTTTCTATAGAAAAATAGTAGGAGGAAGCTCCTTTCTCACTTCTAAATCTATCTCTATCTCTCTTTCTCTCTACAACTTTGTCAAGCTTTGCACTTGACACCCCCCCCCCCCCCCCCCCCCCCCAAAATAATGAGCAATGGAGGGTTTATATAGGCTAATTTGGGGTGGTTTTGGGATTTAGAAAGTGCTCCTATTTGTCCCAAATATCTGTGAACATCAAACTACATCGTTTTGGTTTTTAATTAATCAAATTGGACCCCCAATCAAAATTACAAAAATGGACTATTCTGGGGGAGAGTGCCGCGGTGGCACTGGGCCTATGCCCCGGCAGCAGTGGGCCAGTGCCGCGGCGGCACTGCTCCTCCTTTGTCCAGAAAATGCTGTTTAGGCCCCCAGAGGTTTCGGTATTCGCGAAAAGACCCTATTTCGTCCAAAATTCACAAAAAATGCATACGAACTCCAAATTGAGGTTGTGATATACCGTAGGAAAGGTAATGAAGTCTATTTTACATGAAAAAAATAGTTTGGAGATAGGTCACTTTGAAAAGTTTTGCGGTATTTGCGATAAAACGATAAAATCCGATTTGATCGCCTTTTTCGCCTTCGGAAATTCATAATAAACTCGTTTTAAATCCGAAAATTGTGTGTGATATACCGTTGGAAAGCTATTGACCTCTAGTATCCATGAAAAATGTTTGGAAATTATTACAGTACTCCAGTTTTAAAGTCAAATTTTGGTCAAACTGGTCAAACTTAGAATTCCCGGGAAGTTCTGAAAACCTCTGGGAGCTTCTAGGAGCTGACGTTTTCGCTCGATTTTCTTTCAAAACTCATTTTATTACTTTCCACATGATCTATAATGATCCCGGTCAATTTGGACGATTTGGGTCAAAGTTGGTCAAACTGGTCAACGGGAACTTTCTTGGAACTTCCGGGTCTTCCGGGGGTCTCTGGGAGCTGACGATTTCATCTGATTTTACTTAAAAACTCATTTTCTTACTTTTTTTATGACATAGCATGTTTTCAGAACTTTTGGTCCAAATCTGGGAGTTTTCGGGCTTTCAGGGGTATTTTGGTCATTCTGAGCATTTTGAGAAATATAACTAACTTCCAGGGGCCCTTTTGAGTCTTTTTCGATCATTATGAACCACCAAGCTGTGGGTCTCCTAAATCTGATAGCTGACAAAATGGGGTGTCTACAATGTGTGTGTTGTTTTGTGATTTGAGATGTGTTTATGTGAGCAAGTTTTTTTATTTATTTATTTTTTCCTTTAGTCTCCAATACAGTTATATACATGCTTCAGTTTTAATTTTTTTTATAAAAAAATTAAAATAGCCGTTGTTATTTTACCGTTGGCCAATGTTATTATTCTCAACAGATCAATGGGGTGGCCGGATGGTTGAGTGCTGGCTAGAGGTAGCATGCGAAGGGAGTGCCGACTACTGGTCTGCCGGTTAGAGTTGGCCGTAGGGCCGGCCTTGTGGCCATGCCCTGAGGCGATCACATGGGGTCACATTTTTAGGCCTCATTTTCTTCTAATTTCTTCCTAATTTCTATGAAATCTCTTATTTTTAGGCTTATTTCCTTCAAATTTCTTCCTAATTTTTATGAAACTTATCATTTTTAGGCCTATTTTCTTCTATTCCTAATTTCTATGAAACTTATGGGATCCACATTAGGCCCTGAGGAGCTAGCCCTATCATTGTCGGCCTTTTGGCTAAGATCAAGTGTACTAAATGGAGTTACTTTCACTTTGAGAGTTAGCTATGCCATGTGATTTTTTTTATATACTTTGAAATTCCATAACTTCCTAATTTTTTCAATTTTTTTTTTACATGAGATCGTTTCAACAATATCCACATGTGAACCAAATAATATTATTTATTTACAAACAAATAATTTCAACTGTTTGAATTAAAGGATCATAATTTTCTTATTGTTTGCCTTTTTAGGTGATTTTTATTTATTTATTTATTTAATATATTTAATTTTTTATTTAATATATTTTTTCAAGGTCTACACACCTATAGAAGTCAATCTTACAAAAGAATTATGTTTTTGTTAGATTAATGCAAAAAAAAAAAAATTTGTTTTCAACTTTTAGCTTAAATTTATTTACTTTTCTCCCCCATGAGTTCATAATCAACATTGATCTCGTTTGATAGAACTCATTTTTCTAATTTCAAAACATTAAAGTTTAGAAAAAACGGACTTGTAGATTAAAAGTTACGACTATTTTAAGTATTTAAGGAATAAAAAATTATTTTTGACTGAAACACATGTAAATGAACTAATGAGTTAAACAAAACACGCGGGTTTTTACATAGTGTGTGTTTGGATCAAAGAATCTTTAGCTGAAAGCCCCCGCAAACTAAATGTATCAATAAGAAACTAAGGAAAAGTATGATACCAAACAAATTTGTCGAGGCAAATCTTGCAAGACAATGGACAGCAATTACCTCCCTATGCACGAAGTCACACTGGGCTAAAGATAGAGACCGTAGTTCTTGCTTAACCACATGACCAAACAGACCAAGGTGTGGACCATCCGAGTTCAATTCAATGGGATTAAAGCAAGTGGAGAAATGCAATTGGATAATCGTGGTCCAGTATTCTAGCAATTAAATTACCATTGATTTTGGAAATAAGGAATTATTCATTAATCTCTTGTATGTAAGCTGACTATAAATTGTTGGATTAATATGTGTTTTTGGCCATGTTTGAGGTCAAATGAATGTGGGAACCATTTAGAGTTTGAATGGGGTCCTTGTGGATTTGTGTTCTCCTCCATGAGGAGATGAACTTTGGATATTTACATGTCCAAAATTATTATTGAGTGAATGAGAAATTAATCCATTAAATACATTTATATAATGTACATACATGAATGCATGGGAAATGCATGGGAAATGTATATACATGAATGTATTTATTCTCATTCATGGATAATGCACATTCATAGATGAATCATGTATATGCATGGATGAATCTATAGATTCATAATGAACATACATGGATGAATCCACAAATACATAATGTACTCATGTATATACATGGATGAATCTATAGATTCATAATGTACATACATGGATGAATCCACAAATTCATAATGTACATCCAATGAATCCTCTCTCCCCTTAGTCCTATATAATCTGAGCTTTCTCCTCAGAAATTTTCAGAGTCAGAAAAACAAGAGCTATTTCCTCCCTTCCAATATTCCTTCCTGAAAGAGACATAGAACATAGTTGGTTCGCCGGAGCAGTCGAACACCGTGCTTGTCTACTGCTGGTTATTGCCGCTGTATCCTGGGAGACAGACGCCGGAGATATCCTCAAGCACTTCTGGTGAGGCGGCGAATCTGTTTTAAGGAAACTGTGAAACTTCACAGGCCTCGGTTTGATCTTAATTCAGTTTTTTCAGTTTTGATTTCTGTTTACATATTGTAATTCTGATTTCTATCCAATTGTAATTTTTCCTGTTTTCAATAGTTGTAATCCAGAATCTGTTTCCGTTTATATCAATAAATTTTCCAACAATCTTAAAACAGATTCGATAATTTTCAAAACAAAAACATAAATCATATTTTGGAAACACAGTTTTCGTTTTACAAAAAAAACTGCTACTGTGATTCTCGTTTTTTGCCCAAACGGTGCAGAATCTGAGAAATTTGCATTAGACGAAAAGTGTGCAGAATTGAGTTTTGCTTGGGACATTGCTGGCAGAATCTTAAATTTCATTCGTTTTCCTAACAAAAATCGGAAAACAAAAATCTGCTACTGTTAAAATTAAGAGAGAAAAGGAAAAAAAAAAATATATTAGATTTAATTTCTTTTCTCTTGTGATAATTTTCAGAAATGGCAAATGAGAATGTGAACACTGCAACCGACGGTGCTACTGGCTCCAACACCGTTGTGATTGGCTCTATACCGGTGAAGGTTCCCTCAATCCAAACGGTTCCTGTGAACCACGGGGAGAAACCCGAGAAATTCAATGGCATGGATTTCAAGAGGTGGCAGCAAAAGATGCTGTTCTACCTTACCACCTTGAACCTTGCGAGGTTCTTGAAGGAAGAGGCTCTTGTGCCTAATGAAAACGAACAAGACCGAGAGGTTGTGCTGGCTATTGATGCTTGGAAGCACTCGGACTTTCTGTGCCGAAACTATGTATTGAATGGCTTACACGATACACTCTATAATGTGTATAGTGTTAAAACCACTGCTAAGGAACTGTGGGAGTCCTTAGACAGAAAGTACAAAACCGAGGATGCCGGTTCAAAGAAATTTGTAGTGGGGAGATTCCTCGACTATAAAATGGTGGACTCGAAAACTGTGATCAGTCAAGTTCAAGAGCTGCAAGTGATCTTGCATGAAATCCATGCTGAAGGGATGACCTTAAGCGAAACTTTCCAAGTTGCTGCTATAATTGAAAAGCTACCCCCTGCTTGGAAGGACTTCAAGAACTATTTGAAGCACAAGCGAAAGGAGATGAAGATTGAAGATCTCATCGTAAGGCTTCGAATTGAAGAAGACAACAAAGGGGCTGACAGGAAATTGGGGGACTTTGGGGCCAAGGCTAATATGGTTGAGCATGGTCAAAAATCACGTGGGAAGAAGAAAATTCCTTCTGGCAAAGGGTACAAGATGGGGCCAAAAGGTGGTATCGCCAAGAAGCCGAAGTTTCAGTTTCAAGGCAAGTGCTACAACTGTGGCAAGACTGGACACCGGGCTTCTGAATGTCGCCTGCCAAAGAAAGTCCAGAATAATCAAGCTAATATGACTGAGTTAGATTCTATCTCAAGGGATGTCTCTGACATTAATCTGACGGCTGTGGTCTCTGAAGTGAACTTGGTGGATTCAAACCCAAGGGAATGGTGGATAGACACTGGTGCTACTCGCCACATATGCTCCGACAAGGCTATGTTCACTTCCTTCGAACCAATGACTAATGGTGAGAAGATGTATATGGGAAATTCTGCCTCCTCAGATGTTGAAGGGCAAGGGAAAATAATTCTGAAGATGACTTCAGGAAAGGAGCCAACTCTCAACAATGTCCTTTATGTACCGGAAATTCGCAAGAATTTGGTATCCGGTTCTCTCCTAAGCAAGCATGGCTTCTGTATGGTCTTTGAGTCAGACAAGGTGGTGTTGACCAAAGCAGGAATGTATGTGGGGAAGGGGTATATGTTTAATGGGATGTTTAAATTGAATGTAGCGACTGTATTCCCAAAAATTAATAAAATGAGTACCTCTTCTGTTTACTTGCTTGAGTCTTCCAATTTGTGGCATGGTAGACTAGGACATGTTAATTTTAATTCTTTGCGAAGATTAATTAAATTAGACCACATACCAAACTTCCATATTGACACAAGTGAGAAATGTGAAACTTGTGTTGAAGCAAAATTAACAAAGACTTCATTTCAATCAGTTGAAAGAAGCACTGAACCATTGGGTTTAATTCATACTGATGTATGTGATTTAAAAATGGTTCAATCTAGAGGTGGCAATAAGTATTTTATTACTTTTGTTGATGACTGCACTAAATACTGTTATGTGTATTTGCTAAAAAGTAAGGATGAAGCTTTGGATAAGTTCATTCTATACAAGACAGAGGTTGAGAATCAACTTGGGAAAAAGATTAAGGTGTTAAGAAGTGATAGAGGTGGTGAATATGTAGCACCATATGGTGACTATTGTGCACAAAATGGAATTATTCACCAAACCACTGCACCTTATTCGCCTCCATCAAATGGAGTTGCTGAAAGGAAAAATCGTACCTTAAAAGAAATGATGAATGCTATGTTAATAAGTTCTGGATTGCCACAGAACTTATGGGGGGAGGCAATTCTCTCTGCAAATTACATTTTAAATAAGGTGCCTCGAAAGAAAGTTGATCAAACCCCGTATGAACAGTGGAATGGTCGAAAACCATCATATAAATTCTTACGAATGTGGGGGTGTCTTGCAAAAGTTCTTGTACCTACTCCTAAGAAAGAGAGGATAGGTCCAAAAACTGTTGACTGTTTATTTATTGGCTATGCACATAATAGTAGTGCGTATCGGTTTCTTGTACACAAATCTGAAAACCCAGATATACACAAGAACACGATCATGGAGTCTAGAAATGGGTCGTTCTTTGAGAATATATTTCCTTGTAAAGAGGAATATACTTCTAAAAAACGCACATTTGAGACTATTGGGGAAACTAGTAAAACCCAAGAAGAAGATGTTAATGTTGAGCCTAGACGTGGGAAACGCACTAGGACCTCAAAATCTTTTGGTCCAGACTTTCTAACTTATGTTATAGAAAGTGAGCCTCAAAGCTATAATGAAGCTATTAGATCACCAGATGGTCCATTGTGGAAAGAAGCAATCAAGAGTGAAATTGATTCTATCCTACAAAACCATACTTGGGAACTGGTAGATCTTCCTCCTGGTTGTAAGCCGTTGGGCTACAAGTGGATTTTTAAAAAAGAAAATGAAGACGGATGGTACTATTGATAAGTATAAGGCAAGGCTTGTCATTAAAGGGTATAGACAAAAGGAGGGTCTAGACTACTTTGATACGTATTCTCCTGTTACGAGAATAACTTCCATTCGTATGATTATTGCGATCGCAGCTTTGCGAGGTCTCGAAATACATCAAATGGATGTTAAGACAGCCTTCCTTAATGGAGATTTGAATGAAGAAATCTACATGGAACAACCTGAAGAATTTTCTGCTCCAGGGCAAGAAAATAAAGTGTGTAAGCTTGTTAAATCATTGTATGGCTTGAAACAAGCTCCAAAACAATGGCATGAAAAATTTGACAAAGCTATACTCTCTAGTGGGTTTAAAATCAATGAGTGTGATAAATGTGTTTATGTCAAAGACACGAATGAAGGCTATGTCATCTTATGTCTTTATGTTGATGACATGCTCATAGTGGGTAGTAATGTTAAAATCATTAAATCCACTAAGAAAATGTTGAATTCTAAATTTGACATGAAAGATATGGGACTTGCTGATGTTATATTGGGCATCAAGATCTCTAGAAATACCAATGGACTTGTTTTATCACAGTCACATTATATAGACAAGATTCTAGAGAAATTCAGCAAGTCTGATACAAGTGTAGCCAGGACGCCTGTGGACTTAAGTCTACACCTATCCAAGAATACTGGTGAGAGTGTTTCTCAACTAGAATATTCTCGAGTGATATGAAGCTTGATGTACTTGATGAGTTGTACAAGGCCTGACATTGCTTATTCAGTTAGTAGACTGAGTAGATACACTAGTAATCCTAGTGCTGAACACTGGAAAGGGATAGTAAGGGTACTGCGGTACTTACGATATACACGTGATCAAGGATTGCACTACATGAGATATCCAGCTGTATTGGAAGGATACAGTGATGCAAACTGGATATCCGATATGAAAGATTCAAAATCTACAAGTGGATATGTTTTCACACTTGGTGGTGCAGCTGTATCATGGAAATCTTCAAAACAAACTTGTATTGCTAGATCGACAATGGAATCTGAATTCATTGCGCTAGACAAGGCAGCTGAAGAGGCTGAATGGCTTCGCCATTTTGTAGAAGATATTCCTAGATGGTCAAAACCTGTGCCAGCTATTTGCATACACTGCGATAGCCAATCTGCTATTGGAAGGGCACAAAGTAATATGTATAATGGTAAGTCTAGACATATTCGTCGTAGACACAATACCATTAAGCAACTACTCTCAAGTGGGATTGTCACGATTGACTATGTAAAGTCAAAGGACAATATTGCGGATCCGCTAACCAAAGGGTTAAATCGAGAGTTAGTTGATAAATCATCTAGAGGAATGGGACTAAAGCCTATGACGATTACAAGGGACTGGAATGGAAACCCAACCTAGTTGACTGGAGATCCCAAGATCTAGGTTCAAAGGGACAACCTAATTTCATGTACCTTAAGAGAATCACTGAGGAGAAATGCTCTCCAGCCCATTTCTAATGATAAAACAGTGATACCTGCATGGTGTGAGGGTAAGCTTAGCTTTTAATGACTATGTGCGTTGGTAACCAAGCGGAGTATAGCAGGATACTCTGAATAGTCACCTATGTGAATGTGAAGTGGGGCCGCTTCTAAAAGAATTTGAGAATGGCAAAATTCTTTGATAAACATTTACTGAACCAGGCGAGTGTTCAAGGCCAAAATGAACACAAGTGTAAGAACTAAACTATGTTTGGAAAGCTCCTGTGTGAGGTCTGTTGGTTGTTTACACTAATGGCAATTAGTTCAAGACTATACGTTCACTAGTCAGCCAGTAAATCTGATAGATTGTCACAAGGGAAGGTTCAAAGCCAAAAGCTACCTATCCTTTGCAGGAGTGATCCGTTGTGCTCTCTCTCTTGTCGAGTCTACGCTGTCTCATACCGTTTCGATTAATTTCATTCATGTGGGGGATTGTTGGATTAATATGTGTTTTTGGCCATGTTTGAGGTCAAATGAATGTGGGAACCATTTAGAGTTTGAATGGGGTCCTTGTGGATTTGTGTTCTCCTCCATGAGGAGATGAACTTTGGATATTTACATGTCCAAAATTATTATTGAGTGAATGAGAAATTAATCCATTAAATACATTTATATAATGTACATACATGAATGCATGGGAAATGCATGGGAAATGTATATACATGAATGTATTTATTCTCATTCATGGATAATGCACATTCATAGATGAATCATGTATATGCATGGATGAATCTATAGATTCATAATGAACATACATGGATGAATCCACAAATACATAATGTACTCATGTATATACATGGATGAATCTATAGATTCATAATGTACATACATGGATGAATCCACAAATTCATAATGTACATCCAATGAATCCTCTCTCCCCTTAGTCCTATATAATCTGAGCTTTCTCCTCAGAAATTTTCAGAGTCAGAAAAACAAGAGCTATTTCCTCCCTTCCAATATTCCTTCCTGAAAGAGACATAGAACATAGTTGGTTCGCCGGAGCAGTCGAACACCGTGCTTGTCTACTGCTGGTTATTGCCGCTGTATCCTGGGAGACAGACGCCGGAGATATCCTCAAGCACTTCTGGTGAGGCGGCGAATCTGTTTTAAGGAAACTGTGAAACTTCACAGGCCTCGGTTTGATCTTAATTCAGTTTTTTCAGTTTTGATTTCTGTTTACATATTGTAATTCTGATTTCTATCCAATTGTAATTTTTCCTGTTTTCAATAGTTGTAATCCAGAATCTGTTTCTATTTATATCAATAAATTTTCCAACATAAATTACTGTACAAATATTTAAAAGTCAAAAGAAGATGGAAAATCAAGAAATCTAACTTAAAACTAAAATATAGTTTGTACGTAGTTGATAATAGTTGTGATAATAGAAGTTAGTGAAAATGACATTATGATAAGATTTTTTAGCCTTAAGGGCAAACAGTTTTTTTTTTCACTTAATATGGCCTTTTCAGTTAACAAAATAAGATAAACTTCACTTAAAAATTTAATTTAAAATTTCAGTTTAAAAATATTAAGTGAAATTTTAAATCAACTTAATCATATATTAAGTGAAATTTTACTTAATAAAAAAGAAACATAATTGGAATTGCACTATATCTGTCCGCTTAAGTTTGCAATTTCATTGGCTTAACAAGATAAGTGAAACTTCCTTTAAAAACTAAAAAATTCACTTCAAAAAATAGTAAGTGAAAATTCACTTACTGTAATTTTTTTTAAAAATGCACCCGAAATAAAAGATGGAAATAGAGACTCCAGATCCGAGATCTGGAAAACGACCACGAGCTCGTCTGACATTGAAAACGGAGACAGAAACTCCAAATCCGAGATCAAAAGTTGATGACGATGGCAGTGCCTGGCCGCGGTAGACGTGGTGCTGACGATGGAGGTGATTGCAATGGCTTGTGATGGTGGTGGTGTAGGCTCGTAATTTTTGTGGTGGTGGCTTGTGGTGTCACACGAAGGTGGTGGGTTGGTAGTGATATCTCGTGATGGTGGTGTTGGTGGCTCATGGCGTCACGCGATGATGGTGGCTATGGCAGAGGGCCCTGGTGTTGGTGACGATGGATCGATGGTGACGGCATTGACTCGATGGTGGTGGTGGTGGTGGTGGTGGTGAGGGGAGAGCGAGGGAGAGAGACAGGGCCAGTCCCAAGTATTTGGAGGCTTGGGACAAACTACTAAAAGTAAGGCTCTTATTTGGGGTTCGAGGGCAGCGCCCCTGATGTGATTTTTTTGGGGTCTAATTATACATTATTGGTATTTTTTTGGGTTTACTTATACAAAATTGGCAATTTTTTGAGGTCTACTTATAATATGAGTCTATTTGTGAAACTTAAATATTGTATGGTGTCTTTCAAAATTCTAGATGGGACTATTTGGAAAACTTAAAAAATTCTTACACTAAAAGTGTAATTTCCAAAATTCTAGGGGCCTTTGCTTTTGAGTTTTATATACATGTATATCAATATATATATCCTTGATGACACTAAATTGGGCCTTGGGCGAAGCCTAAATGTAAAACACTAAAAAATCTCAAGATAAAATGTAATTATGAAAATTTCTTGAGAGCCCTCAAAATGTTGTGAACTTTGGTGGCCCGGGTCGGTTGCCCCTTTTGTCCTCCCTCTGGACCGGCCATGGAGAGAGAGAGAGAGAGAGAGAGAGAGAGAGAGAGAGAGAGAGATTGTAGAGGGAGAACAAAACAGATCTGAGAGTAATTTGTAGGGGTGTAAATCGGTGAGTAGATCGATTTTTTAGGGGTTTGGTTGGCTTGCAGTTTTTTCTTACACCCCTAGTAACTTGAGAGACTATAGTTTTTTGGGGATATTTTGGGAAAAAATTGTTCGATTATATGTCTAGGGAAATAGCAAAACATCTAATATATATATATGAAAACAAAAACCTTTTGTTTTGCCACCTCAGCATCTATGTGGCAACCTATATAAAGAGCATTTCTTCTCTCTCTCTCTCTCTCTCTCTCTCTCTCACACACACACACACACACACACACACACACATCTTAACCATTCCTAATTAATGCTAATAAAATATAAAATAATAGCTATCAAAAATTATATATTACATATCCTTCACTGTATTTCCTAAAATTAATAAACTAGACATTGACAAAATATGCATTTACCATATTCATTTTGAATTTGTAACCGAAAAAATCATAAACAAATGTGCATTTACCATATTCATTTTGTATTTGTAACCATAGAAAATCATAGCCCCTTATATATATACACGCATATATATATATATGATTCTCCTTTCCACTTTACTTAATTGACGGTTCAATTTTTTGTCTTCCTTTTGGCTGAGCAATTGCACTTGCACTTTCAATTGATATGAATTGTCGATTGATATTTTTATTTTCAATATGTATAGATGAAAGCATAAACTACTCAATGAAGTATGAAGATTATTGTGCCAACAAACACAGTCTTAGAAAATAATTTTTTATTTAGCTTTTTTTTTTCTTTTGCAATTAGTATTCTTATTATGTTAAATTACAATCCATACTATGGTAACTAAAATTTTGCAACATAGGGAATGGGTTTTGGATTCTCAGCCCATACACGAGGGCTGTAATCCCAATAGCACCCATATGGTCCTTGGCATGACCATAATTTTATATTTATTTTTGTATTTTTTTTTTGTAATTTTGTATTTTTTTTGCATTTAAAAAAAAATTATGGTCCAATCAAGGCAACGTAGACGCTGCTGAAGATCCACGCCCAAGGAAATGGTGCACGTTTTTATTTTCTAAGTCATAGCTAAACATGGAGGCTATGCACAATCCTAGAACACGTTGTTATGAATTTCTCCAATATGGATGACTTAGATTAGTTTCTTTATACTAAGATCTATTATCTGTTGTATATGTTCTATTTTGTCTCAATCTTTTTTTCTTTTATAGTTTTGTTTTTGGAACTATGCACAAGTTTTGTTTTAGGTCTATGTTAAAAAAAATTGCATGTATCAAGCACATGAATATTTAGAACCAGAAATTGCTACAACTATTTCTAACATCAGTTGATGAATTGTCATGCTATTGTGAATCACCATTTTCATCTGAAGTAATTCTGCTAGTATATATCTACTATCTTTATTTGTCTAATGACAAGAATTCTCAAGTTAAGTTTCACAATCCTTATATCTGAATATAACCGACGAGGCCAGCTCTACCTATTTGATTAACTGCAGCAAAGTCTCTTATAATTGCACAAATTATTTTCAATGTTGCATTTGTTGTAGGAAAGGCCCTCATGCATCAATCAAACTTTAATTGGACACTAGCACTGGTATGCTTCATTTAAAACACATGCTACAAAACAAGAGAATAGTGATTGTTTTTATATTCCACCAATGTAAAGTGCTAAATAACTTTTTGTGAACATTTATTTAAAAGAGAGAGGAATAGTTTGCTCAATGACTGGAAATATAATTTCAATAATTTTAGAAAAGAAGTTCATTTTAGTAAAGAAGTTCATTTTCATCAACCAAACTATATTATTTGAGCAATATCATGAGATTGATTATACTAATATTATCGTCCAATAGTAGCGCTATAACTTCCAAATTCTTATCCTAAATTGGTTCCAGCACACGCGATAGTAAGACAACACTCATTATAGAAAAATGTAAATATCATCAAAGTTGGTTTTAGTGATCCCATAGTCACAGGGGAAGAGTAAATGCTATGCTTCTCAATTTTATATCCCAAATATAGTTTCTAACACATGTGATAGTGGACCCGCTTAGTTTTCGTTAGAAGATGTCAAGTGGTCCCACTATTATTGAAGGCAATCCCAATAACACGTACGTGTTGAGAACCGTATTTGGGATATAAATTTATGTCTATAAAACAAACTTTAGCATCAATTATTGTTTATTAGGCTAAGCCGTTGAAAGATCAATAATCATTTTTTTTAACATAACTAAGTTTACCTATGGTATTTACACTTTTGTTTTCTTTGTTTGAATTTTGACTGCTAATAGATTATGGTCACACATCATATTATAATTTTCATGGATTTAGAATCTGTTACTTTAGCACCTTAAAAAAAGAAAAGAGAAAAAGGACAAAGAAAAAATGATAAGATCGAGCTGACATTATTTGAATGCTCATCATTTGATCATTGATCATTTTGATTTAACTCTTTACCATTATTTTCTGAATAATGTTGTACTCTCGAAATTTTAATGCCAAATTTGCATCCCAAATAATGACGAGATCACTTCAACATCATCTAATCAAAATCTAGCACAACCACATCAATTGAGATGTGAATTTGAAATTAGAATTTGGTAAGTATAACACTTCTCTTATTTTCTTCTTTACTTTTTAAAAACCAACACAATCTGAATTAATGTTGACCATGCTGTTTTTTCACAAAATTGACTTTTTTTTTTACCAAACATGTTTTGTTGTTTTCATTTCTTTTTTATCAAAGACTCCATATAGATTAGTACAACTGGATCATTATGGTAAAGTTTCGTCCACTGAAGAAGTTTTCTTGGTTTGACTTCAATTCCCCACGTGTTTTTTAATTTATTTTATTGATACGTATGCTACATGATGATGTTTAGATCAGGAATACTACTATTCTTAAAGAAATATCTTCACCCAAAGAAAAAAAAATTTAAAATTTTATATTTAAATTCCCCTAAAATTTAAAAAACTTTATATTTTCTTTTAGTTTTTGAATTTTAACAAATTGTATAATATATCTAAGTATAATACATTCAATATCTTGGTCCCAATTTGGATTAATAAGGTGTCATTTTATTGTTCCTTTAGTATCATTCAGTGGCGGATCCACACACATGCCAGGGGTGGCACAGGCCCCCTTGGACTTTTGGAATTTACATTATCACATGTAAAGTTTTGCAGATTTTAAAAATAAACCCTCCTCAAATTCACACAGCCCCCCCCCCCCCCCCTCCGGACTTTTAAAAATGTAGATTAACATACAATATTTTATAAGATGCTGACACAGGCTCCTCTGGACTTTAAAATTCTAGATTTATATGTAATATATTACAGGTTTTAGAAATAAACCCCCTAAAATTATATGATTTACCCCAAACTAGGGGTGTTAAACTAATTCTACAGTTTTACACATAATTGTGTATAGGTAGACTCAAAAAAATTCGCCTTGAGAGCGTTACCTCCGAACCCCCGTATAGTTTAGGCCACCTCTGACCAAAATCCTGAATCCGCCCCTAGTGTTCTTTAGTATTATCTTTTCTTACATGGTGTTTGATAATTAAAATGTGCCAAAACCATAATAGACACCTGAGAAGTTTAGATTTGTTTTCTATGTTATATTCTTATCTAGTACTTGACGGTTGGTCATTCAAAAGTTTTACATGACTAAGAGAAGCTTTTACGTACAGCCACCTATATTTGACCTAGGACAAATTTCACAGAAATTTCAGATGATGGATCGAAAATAGCGGCCCTTTGCTATCTCTATATAAAGCACATCCTAATGAGAACTTTAGTACACGAAGCCAAATACTTGAGAGAAAATTTATACACACCCAAAAAATTTGTTGATCGAGGATTTTTATATCTAGTTATATATATCATGAGTACTACAAACATTCCAAAGCGTTCGAATGATTCTCTTCATCGCAGTGAATTCCCAAATGATTTTATCTTTGGGGCAGGATCATCTGCTTATCAGGTAACTCGATCTTCATGTATTCTAGCTTTTCGTACTTTTGAAGCTTTAATCTTTACTAAATTGAAAGTTTTCTCATATGTACTTAATTGATCGGAAGAATATGAATATGCATGTGTACTTATGATAATTTCAATCAGTTTGAAGGTGCAGCCAAGGAAGGTGGTAAAGGCGCAAGCATCTGGGATACTTTTACGGCACAATACCCTGGTCTGAGCTCTCACTTTATCATCTCTCTTCCCTCGATCTACATCTCTCCCCCTCATGCTAATTAAGCTAAAACATATCTCAATTTGAAAAGAAAAATGCTAATTAAGCTAAACAAATTAGGACAGTTAATCTGAACGATTTAACTGTCCTAATTTTAAGTAGGTGGCAAGGACAAAGGGTAGACCCAGTCCCGGTCCGGCCTATTCTCCACCTTAAATTTTGTGACAATTTTGTTTTATAAGTAATATTTTTGTGTGATAGTAATTCAATCCACTCAATATATTTGGACAGATGTATTTGGCCCTACACATATGTTCTTTCCACTTTGTAATTTAGCCTAACTAAATTTTGAAGGAAAAAAAGTTATACATTTGCCAAACACTTTTCCTTCCATAATATTTTATCCAACATATTTTCTCATTTCTTCGCAAATTTTTGAAAACCTGACAGCTCGTCGAATCGACTGGTACGGTCCGGGTTTTAAAACGTTCCTCTCTGTTTGGTCCAACCACAATTGTTTTACCACTACGCCAAGCTTTGCAAGTTAAATCAACGATCAACCCTAGTTCATGAAAAAATGATAATATGCACGTATGAGTGAAACTTCAAAAGTACCGGAGAGGAGGATCACAACACAAACATCAACTCTCAAAATTAATAGCCAAAATACCAGGCGTAGCAAAACTATAATATTTATGATACAAAAATCCAGAATATATGCATAGGTACACCAAAAAAAAAGGTGGTCGCTATTTTTTTTTCCATCCCACCCCAATTAAAAATTGCAGGTTCACCCTTGGCAAGGACTTATATACAAATCCTACTAATTAATGAGCCTTCTGTGCGCCTGTTGCCGTCATTTTTTTCCCCAATGCATTATTCCTCCTTGTCAGACCACTTCTTCAAGAGTGACTTTTTTTTTGGAGCAGCAAAGGAGTCAATTTCATTAATTATCAAAGACAATTACAAGCCAAACCAAAAACAAGTGACTTTAGATCCCAAGAGACTTGTATTAGAGTAATTTATCTACGTACCAAACATTTGAATATCCAGAAGCAATTTACTTTTGAATAACAACACCCATTATTCTTCATCCTTTTCACTCATTGGAGAATAAAAAATTGTTATTCTCGGAACTGGGCAAAGCATAGTACATGTAAGACATGTATATATGTATGCATATACACAATGCTTATAATGTTAACTGACAGGTAAGACGAATGGTGAGAACGGAAATGTAGCAGTAGACTCTTATCATCTGTACAAGGTATTTTTTTTAATTGAAATTTAGTTCTATTTTTCAACTTTCGAAATCGATTAATCGATACACTAGACTCGCACTTTAAACCTTCTTCCGAAACCATTTTGTAGGAAGATGTGAAGATTATGAAGAAAATGGGTCTAACTGCTTATAGATTTTCAATTTCTTGGTCTAGAGTTTTACCACGTAAGTATAGAATTTCTAACCTTGATGTTTGTACTTGAAAGACGATTCCACCAAAAATTCAACCAAATTAATCTTTATGTTCAATTTCTTTCTGAACATTAAAATTATCAGAGGGAAGACTAAGTGGCGGTGCGAACAAGGAAGGAATCAACTACTACAATAATTTGATAGATGAACTTCTAGCCAACGGTTAATATTCAGCCTCAAGTCTTTTATCACTGGCTATCATGTCAATTTCACTATAATTCAAATCTGAAACAAATTTTGATATATATCACATGCGCATAGGTATTGAGCCCTTTGTAACCCTCTTCCACTGGGATCTCCCTCAAGCATTAGAAGATGAATACGGTGGTTTCTTGAGCCCTCGAATTATGTAAGTAAATTCATTTTATAAGAATGAAGACCTGAAACCTATATTCTTAAAGCTGAGTTGTTGTCATTTATTAATTTACCAAAAATTTTCTTCGTAACAGCGATGATTTTAGTAATTATGCGGAGCTTTGCTTTTGGGAATTTGGTGATCGAGTGAAAAATTGGGTCACATTCAATGAATCATATACCTTCAGCATCCATGGGTATGACATGGGGGACTTCGCCCCAGGTCGAGGTTCTTCTCAACCAACACATGAAATGAGTTTCTCTACGGCAAGTCGATATTCTTGCGAACAAAAGCAAACATGCAGTAATGGAGATCCAGCCATAGAACCATATCTAGTGACACATAACCAGCTTCTTGCACATGCTGCAGCAGTGGAATTATATAGGATGAAATTTAAGGTATCTACTTGAGTGTCTAAAATATTTTCATTTTCGCTTTTATAATGATCTATGAAAAAAATATAAGAAATCAAATATGCAAGAAGTTAGGAAAAATGCATTACTGCTTTAAAATGTACTAAATTAATCTAAAATGGCGTGCAGACATTTCAGAAAGGAAAAATAGGAATCACGCTTGTGACAAATTGGTATGAGCCTCTCTCCGAAGATAGTAAAGCAGATAAAGAAGCAGCACAACGAGCTTTGGATTTCAATTTCGGATGGTGAGAATTGCATGTCATTTGTTAAGAATTTTTTTAATAGATAATTGTTAATAAGTCCCTCGCTACTCACCTTATTCTGGTCAAAGGACAATCAAAACTCTTGAACGGTAAAAGGTCCCTTAATGTGTAACATTTATTGTAATAGGTCCTTACTAGATGATTCATCATTTTATAGACTAATTTACCCTAATTACTAGCTAGATGTATATAACAAAGGCAGGGTGAATCTATTTTCGTAATCAAATCCCATTTAGCGAATATCTATCACATCCAGTAAATGTGGGTGAATCTATTTCGGTTGTCGAATCCCACAATTATAGATTGAGTGTTTTTAGCGAATAATTATCACATCTGATTGACCATTCATGCTTAACTTTGATTTTGAACATATTTCATTATGGAATATCCGTAGAACATGATGAGAAATTTCTTACAAACTCTGTAAACTCGAAACTGATTATGGTCACATATGAATTTCTCATAATGTTTTTGGTTTGGGAGAAATTTCTCGTTTCTATATAAAGCTTGTACATTTGGGTTCGTATTAGACGTCTAATATCCGAACATGATGAGAAATTTCTCACAAAGTCTGTAAATTCAAAATTGTGTCACATTCGAAATTTCTGAGTAAGTTACAGGTTCATGAGAAATTTATCATATCTATAGAAAGCTTGTAGTTTTGGTTCTGTTTAATTGCAATATTGAAATAGTTAGATGCCTGTCATGATATGACAGGTTTCTCATGATATTCAAGGATGTATTTTTATTATTTGTTTTCACAATCAAGGTAATGGGAAACTTTCATAAATCAACTGACCAACGTATCGAACGAAAAATATGTAAAAATTTTATTTGGGTTGCGAATGAATGAACGCGAAAACTTTAGAAATTTTACACGGATATAACAAATTACCACTGATTTTAAATCCTAAAAAATAAATAATAAATAGTAAATTTACGTAAGTATTGTGAGAAATTACACCAACTTTTTACCTAAAAACCATGAAGCTCATAACATTTCTACCTAAGTTTCCAACTTCGTAATGTGTTGCAACACAGTGCGAATGATGTGAAAAATATCATCTATACGAGCTTTGTAGATGACCATATATCGTCTATATGAAGTATAAATTGTAGGTTTCAATTCTTGAATTCAAAAAGCCTAAATATGAGACAAGAATTAAGGGATTTGATGGCTATATAATAATTTCCTAAAAAAGTTGTCATGCACATTTAAAATTAAGGGCATTTTTGGCATGCACAATAGTGAATGAATTATTTTAACAAGTTTTTCCTTTTTGACCTATTGCTCCATAAGTCCACCCCATTGGACTTATAACTAATTAACCCTTTTTTAATAGTAAACATAGAGTAAGGTGACTAATGATCACAATCAATGAATTAATGTCTTCTCGTTTGTTGTAGTACTTTTAGACCTTTGTTACACATTAGGTTCTTCTTCTTTTTTTGATACTATTGTTTCGATAACTATGACACCATGTAACATAATGTAAAGTTGTTTACTTTTTAAAGCATTTAGAGGCCGTAAACAATATGCTTGATAATAGATCATAATATTAGCTCTTCCATGGGTATTTTCAGGTTCATGGGCCCATTAACTTCTGGTAAATATCCAAAGTCTATGCATAAATACGTAGGATATAGAGGATATAAACTACCTCAATTTACAGAGAAAGAAACCGACTCAATAAAAGGATCATTTGATTTTCTGGGAGTAAACTACTACACTGCAAACTATGCAACTAATGACCCAGAATTTGGTAAAAGAGAGCCACGTTTTACTAACGATTCAGGAGTTCTACTTACAAGTAAGTTCAAATAAAATTTTGTGTTGTTTTATTAACAATTATGGTATAAAAACGAATTAAACTGGCCATGATTTTGTGCTATGACAGCTGAGAGGAATGGAAAACCAATCGGTACTAAGGTAAGGGCCCGTAGTATTCCCAATTGTATTGTCCATTGTTTCCTCACATTGTATATGTTCGCAAATTGTTGAAATATTAATCAACAAGATAGTTGTTCTCACCACAAAATATGTACTTCTTTACCGTTTGCAGGGTGCCTCAACATGGCTATATTCTTATGCTGAAGGGATCAAAAAGCTTCTAGGCTATGTAAAAGGAAATTATGACAATCCATTGGTCTATATCACCGAGAATGGTAATTTATTAATTTATGATTATGAAATGTTCTAATTGCTACTAAGGGAAGCCATTTTTTTTTTTAATTTACAGACAAGGTAGGAGTGATATCTAGGTACACACACACACACACATTTATATATTTATATATACATACACATCTATATATAACATGGATTATCTCCTATTGATTTACAGGGTATGACCAAGGAAATGATGTCGAATTGACACTTACAGAGGCTCTTGTTGATAATCAAAGGATAAAGTACCACGTCGATCATTTAGGTTCTATTCGGGATGCGATTAAGTATGTTTCCTATGTATTCACATATATTCTCTCATGTGTTTCTATACGAAAAAGTGTTGATTTTACTATAAGACCATATTATTTTTTTCTTTGCAGTGATGGCGCAAATGTACATGGATATTTCGTTTGGTCATTCTCAGACAATTTCGAATGGGCAAGTGGTTATACCGTTCGTTTTGGTATGATATATATAGATTTCAAAGATGGATTAAAAAGATACCCAAAAGAGTCAGCTATATGGTTCACAAATTTTATCAAAGAAGATACTCGAGTACACAAGAAGAGGGCCTTAACCAATGATGGATATGTCAATAATCGCAAATAAAAAATCATTCTAATACGCACTTCCAATTTGATTAATTTCTTACTACTTTATGGTTGAATAGGTGGTTGGTCTATCTATTTCATCCATTTTTGTAAAAATAATGTACTTATTCTTTACACGTGTATTTAAGTCCCAATAAGTGAAGGTGCCAAACATTTTCACAAGTGAAGTCTCTAAGTACTTGTACCAAAATCTTCCGATGTAGGTAATACCATCTTCTGTATTATTTTGTCTTGTCGATAGGGGAGGGTTGCCCCTTATTGTGCAGCTCAATGTCAATTTATGAAATATTATGAAATAAGTATATATTTTGTTCCTTTAAAACAAGAGTAATAAAAAGTTGTAACAACAATGAGCTATAGGTTTTTCATTTCACTGTTGGCTCTGACAAAAAATAAATACTAAGGAGGCCTAAAATCATATATGCATAAAACCCATTACACCAATACTTTCTCAAAGCAACTTCTTAGCAGGCATAATCATGATTTTACTAATCCTACAACATTTTTTGGTTGACCATTAGTTATTCACTTTGAAAATAGCATGAAAAGTAAAAGCTTGATAGGGGAGATAATCATGAAGATTCAAATTATCAATAAGTTGTTAGAGTTGTGTATAAATATAGTGTCAAAGTTCAGAAGTGAAGTAAAAGTACAAAAGGATGATAAATGTTGAAAATTAGGAGTGAAGTCTTCTTATTTCAACAATGGGAGTTCCATTTAACAACTAGAGCAACCTGTATTTTGTTGTTGGGAATTAATTTATTTATTATTTAGGAAGATTTTCTGGATTACCCTTGTAATCAGTCCATCCAACGAAAAGGCCAAGGTAAGTTTTGTTAATGACACATTTTCCCATATCGATTACATGCCCACTCCTCTATCACAAACAACATGTCATATATATATATATCTCATCAAGTTCAAAACCCTATCTCTTTCTCCTCTACAACAAATTGTACAAGTCATATCTCTTTCTCATCCCTCCCCAAACAATATTTGAAGAGAACTAGGCGAGAAGGCAGCCAAAAAGCATACCGTGTGAGCAGGGCCGATCCCGAGTATTTGGAGGCCCGGGACGAACTACTAAAAGAGAGGCCTCTATACATTTACACATGAATTTTTTAAACACATTGAAGCTCATTTTTGACAACTTTTTAAGATAAAATCATTTTTTTTATTGCTAGCTAATAAGTGCTGCATCCAAGTAACTTTAGAATTGCCTACATACCAACTACCAAGGAAGGGGCTATACCTGACTCCAAGGATCAAGCACAATTTAGTTCTCCTAAACTACCCACCCTGGCCAAAGGCCTACAAATCACAACGTAACACACACACACCCCCCCCCCCCCCCCTCTTCCCAAAAAAGGCCAATGAACAAACGGCAGGACAGTTTCACTTAAAGTGCATTCTTCTCGCATTTTTTGAAGCAAAATCACTAATCAAATTTGAACAATCAAGCTCCTCAACCATACCCTTTTCAATCGATAACATGGCTAATCCATTCAATCTTTCTTGTAACATAGTCGATCGAAGGTAAGATTTGATCAACTTTAACTTTGAAAAGCTTCTTTCTGCAGAGGCAACGGTAATAGGTATAGTCAATAATATTCTATAAACAACCCATGTATTTGGGAAAGTACCATCCATTCTTTTCAAATAATTCAACACATCAATTGCTTTTTTTGTATCTTTTGGCAAGAATTCTCTTAACTGCTTCAACTCTAAAAATAAATCTTTCCCATCAATATCATAAAGGTCGTCATGTTTTAGAAACTCTTCAAGAGTTGCACAATGAGTCTTCAAACTATCATCATCCATAGAGCTAAACTTCAAATCAAATAAAAACCCAAACATGCCTTCATAAATTTCAAATTGTTCAAACCTACTCTTAAGTGACGAAGTAGCTTGATCCACTATATATAGGAAGTATTTAACCCTGAAGGATTCTTCAGCTGGTAGTGTTGCCTCTTCACTAGCACTCTCATCAAATTGTCTCTTTCTACGAATGACACGTTTTTCACGAAATATGGCTTCAATCTCCATTTTAGTTGCAACCTCTTTAGCTTCAGTCATGGCCTCCTGAAATCCATTTTCTCTGTACTTTTCAAAAAATGTAATAAGCCCTTTCAATTCATCAATAGCAACATCAATATGCATGTCTTGCTTTTGCAACAACTTGCTAACACCGTTGACAACAAACAATAAATTGTGCCAAATAATCATCCCCAATAAGAATTCAAAATTCTCCATTTCATTTGTTGCCAATGACTCAGCTTCACTCTTGATTTTCGGATCTCCATCAATGTTTGCCAAGTGAATTAAAGCATCTCTAATTTCCGTAGCCTGGAATCTTATTGCTCTAACACTTGCAACTCGACTTTCCCATCTTGTTTGTGATAAAGACTTAAGTGTGAGACTTGGAACATGCTCTTTCAAAACATCCCACCGCTTGGTAGAAGATGAAAACAATGTGTATAGGCGTTGTATCACTCCAAAAAAAGAGATAGCTTTAGTACAAGAGTTGGCCATATCACAAAGTGCAAGGTTAAGACTATGACAACCACAAGGAGTGTAAAATGCTCTAGGATTCACTTCGAGTAGTCTATTTTGTACTCCTTTATTTTTTCCTTTCATATTGGAGCCATTGTCATAACCTTGTCCCCTTGCATCACAAATATCAAGTTCCAACTTACTCAACACATTTTCAAGCTCAGTAAAAAGCCCTAATCCTGATGTATCGTCCACCTTCAGAAATTCTAAAAAGAACTCTTTAACCTTTATTGGACTTTTTGAAACATCCACACATCGAATAATAAGAGACATTTGTTCTTCGTGACTAGTATCCGGCGTACAATCAAGTATAATTGAATAGTATTTTGCCTTTTTGATTGTTTTAACAATTGCATTCTTTATCTCACCCGCTAACATTTCTATCATTTCATTTTGAATTTTGTGACTGAGATAATGCTTATGAATCTCACCGGTTTGATAGCGTCGAATGTGCTCTTTCATTACAGGATCAAATTCGGCAATCATTTCAATCAAAGCTAAAAAATTTCCATTATTCTCTTCATAAATCTTTTCATTGCCTCCACGAAATGCCAAACTATTTTTACCAAGTGTTTTCACAACGGCAAGTATCCTTAGTAGCACTTGTCTCCAATGTTCTCTCTCTTTGTTTATCATTAATTGCACATCTTTGTCAATTGCTTCACCCTTTTGCAATCTCATTTCTAATTCAACCCACGAACTCATACAATTCATGTGTTCACTACTTCCTTCATGACTTTGAAGTCTATGACTAAGATGTTTCCAGGTTTTAAAACCTTTGGTGGACAATTGACTATTATTTCCCTCTTTCTTGAACAACTTACAACAAAAACAAAATACTCTATCTAAAGCAATTGAATATACAAGCCATCTCCTATTATGATTTTCTCCATTTAACCATTGTCTTGTGTAGTGCACGGAAGAAAAATGTCTACCACTAGGTCCACTTTTAGGGAAATCAAAATCAACTCTTATAGGCCCTCTTTCAACTAATAAATCTCTAAAATTCCCATTAATCTTGTCCCAATTCCCCGGATCATAAATGTTTAAAGGCTCATTTTCTTCAATAGGTTCTTCATTAGTAATTTTATGTTCTTCATGCTCCAAATCCCCATGCTCTTCATGCACTAAATCTTCATATTGTTCATTTAAAGGTTCTTCATTATCATTCACATCTTCATCAATATCATTCACATGTTCCTCATTATCATTCTTCTTAGTGGCACTAAAAAATTTAAGAATAGCTCCGCTTTGAGATTGAATCAATTTTTCTATTTTTTGCTTTTTCTTTCTTTTTTCAAATCCAGACATTTGCTTTCGAGGACCCATAATAATAAACAATGCAGCAACCAATCTCAAATCCTAAACAAAGATAAAGAAAAATAGAACCTGATCAGCAAAAAAATTTGAAATCACCCCTCTTTGACTTTTCTCTTTCTAGTTTTCAAATATCAAGCTCCAACTTGAAAATTTGATTATCTGAAAAAAAAAAAAATTGTAAAAATTAATTGAATTAATCATCACATCTTTAAAGTCAATTGAATTGATCAATATTTAATCATCATCAACGTGTATATATATATACATAAAAGGGGTTTGTTAACATGTGCCCTCAGAGTTCTAAATGTGAAAATAAACAAATGGTATATTCTAGATTTCAGTGTTTGGTGTAGGGTTCAATGTTTGTCTCCTTGTTTATTTTTATTTTTAGAACCTAAACATGTGCCCTAAGGGTACATGTTAACAAAACCCCACATAAAAAGATGTTGAAATTGGAAATACCAAATACTGTAATACAATCTTGATAGCCTTGATTCTTTATACTATTATAATATATATATATATATATATATATCATATATGATTAACCTGGGAACCTCATAAGTTAAAGAGTCATTGAGTCAAAGATTTAAAAGTTACCTTGATGGCTTGATCAATGATCAGTACTTGATCAATGATGTTTGATTTTGCCTGCGGCCTATGTCAGTGTGTTTCCACGTGAGAGGAGTGGAAGAACTGAATTCAAACCTCACTTTATACTATTATATATTTATATATGTATGTATCGTATACCTGTAACCTATTATATGATATAAGCTAGTACTAGTCTAGTTTGTAGGCCCTTAAATTTCTAAGACTTTTTGGGGCCCTGGGCAATTACCCCTCTCGCCCCCCTCATGGGCCGGCCCTGCGTGTGAGAATATATATTACATATATGCTGTCACGCCCTGGAGTAGACCAAAAATAGCGAAAATTCAAAATTTCCTTTTTGGATCTATGGACTAGTGGCTATCTAGAGATCACCTTATTGTCCTCAACAATATAGTAGCAAGAAAAAACATAATAATAATGGACATGTGTCTATTTCAAATGCAGTATAGCTATTAAACATTAGCCATCATAAGATGGCAGTATAGTGTTGGGGTTATAATACATGTGGGATAGTCCCATTAATTTAGGGATTGTGATTTGGCTAGATTTCTATTGTGATTTTGTTTCCTTTATGATAGAGTTGTATTAACTGTTCGATAAGTAATGGGATGCAAATTCTATATAAGAAGATGTTGTATAGGAATTTAGGAAGCCCTCATGGGGGTGCATGGTCTAGGTTGAGAGATAGGGATGTGAGGTAGTGAAGGGTATTTCTTTGTCTCTATGATTTCTCTATGTATTACAGTGATTATGTTAGGTTCTTTAGGGTATTAAGTGGGAAGTGTACAAGGGTCTTGTATTTGGGTTATGGGATTTAATCCATATAACTTGTACCATGTTTTACTCAATAGTGAAAGAATGGATCTCTCAAGTGTGGACGTAGGCAGGTGTTTGGCCAAACCACATAGAAATTTATGTGTCTTCTCTTTGATGTGCATGTTTAATTACTATTTATGTGTGTGTGTGTGTGTGTGTTTATTTGGAAGAATTTGGTTTTGCGTTTTAAATTCCTAACAAGTGGTATCTGAGCTAGGTTCGTGAGATCATGATGACAAAGGTGCACAGTGACAGTGGAGATTAGCAGCATGGTGGTTAAAAGATAACATAGGACGAAGAAAAAAAATTGAAATCAGTGGAGCAGCGTGTTGGGTTTCTGAAGTCTGATCCACTCTGATACTAGGGGTTCGGGGGCGAGCCCCCCGAGTTAGAGATTGTTGGGTTTCTGAAGTATGATCCACTCCGATACCGGGGGTTCGGGGGGATGGGCACCCCCCAGTTGGACCGAATTGTGCCAAATTTTATTTCAGGCCAAGGGTATTATAGTAATTTTTAGTGTAACCCTAGTGGGATATATTATCCCTTCTATATGCAGCCACAGTTGTTGAGTGCTGTGTTTTTTAGAGAGAAAACTTGTAATCCTTTTATGATCTTTGAGTATAGTGAACTGGTGTGTGAGGCTGTGGACGTAGGCAATTTGGTCGAACCACAGGGTATATCTTGTGTCATGGTTTTTCTGTTTCTTGTTTCTATGTATGTTTGCATTGTGTGTTATAGGTCATTATTCGCAATAATTGGTATCAGAGCGAGGTTGTAGACCAGTGATTCACAATGGCAGAGGAAGGGAAAATTAAGATTGAGAAGTTTAATGGTTCAAACTTTGCTTTCTGGGAGATGCAGATTGAAGAAGTGCTATACCAGAAGATTCTATACCTACCCATCGAAGGCACGAAACCAGTAAATATGAAAGACTAAGATTGGGCAGTACTAGATCGTAAAGCCCTATGAACCGTACGATTGAGTTTGTCACCATCGGTTGCTTCGAACATCGCGAAGGAGAAGATGACAGCAGGGTTATTCACTGCCCTAGAGAAGATGTACGAAAAGCCCTCTGCATCCAATAAACTTTATTTGATGAAGAAGTTGTTCAATCTAAAGATGGCAGATGATGCTATTGTTGCCGAACATTTGAATGAGCTCAATACCATAACAATCAAATTGGATTCTGTGAAAATTGTATTTGATGTTGAGGTAAAAGCCTTGTTACTTCTGCCAAGTTTGATGGACAATTGGACTAGACTGGTCGTGGCAGTAAGCAATTCATCTGGGTCCTCGGTGCTAAAATTCAAAGATGTGGCTGGATTTATTTTGGGAGAAGAAGCTCGTAGGAGATCTTCAGGGGAAGACTCAACTTCTGGTTCAGCATTGAACACAGAAGAAAGAGGTAGAAAATTGAACAGGGACAACAATAAAAATTGGAACAATGGTTCTCATGGGAGATCAAAATTGAGAAAAGGGAGATCAAAATTGAGAAGGACGTGATAAGAAATCAGCTGAATGCTGGGATTGTGGTGAAAAAGGGCACTACAAAAGAGATTGCAAAAATCTGAGAAAGCAGCAAAATGGCAACAATCAAGGGGGTAGAATCACCGCAAACATTGCTGAAGATGAGGATAGTGATGCCTTGATTTGTGTAGACGACTCTCGCAGTGAGTCATGGATTGTAGACTCAGGAGCTTCATTCCATGCCACCCCACGCATGGATGTCCTTCAGAATTATGCGCAGTGAAATATTGGAAAAGTCTATTTAGGTGATGATGAGGCTTGTAATATTGTTGGGAAGGCTGATGTACAGATTACTCAAACTAATGGGACAGTGTTAAATTTGAAGGATGTTAGACATGTGCCTAGTTTAACAAGGAAATTGATTTCGATTGGGCAATTGTTAGGAAATGGAGTGGTAACGCCATTCATGGCAGATTCTTAGAAGATGAGCAAAGGGGCCATGGTCTTGGCTCGTGGTAAAAAAGAAGGCACCTTATATGTCTCCTCGGGTACCTACAGTAGTATAATAGTGGCGTCGTTTGGAATTGATGCCAGTACATGGAATAGAAGACTTGGTCACATGAGTGAGAAAGGAATGAAGGTGATGATGAAGGAGGGAAACTACTTGGGCTAAGGTATCATGATCTGAACTTTTATGAAGATTGCATTTTAGGAAAATAGAAGAAAGTCAGTTTTACCAAGGTGCAAGGACTCCAAATTCAAAACAATTGGAATTGGTCCATACTGATGTATGGGGATCATCTAAGATACCCTCTCTTGCTGGCTCTCGCTATTTCGTCACTTTCATAGATGATGGTACTAGAAAATGTGGGTATAATTCATTAAGCGTAAATTTGATGTGTTTGGTACTTTCAAGAATTGGAAAGCTTTGGTTGAAAATGAGACAGGGTTAAAGCTAAAATGTCTCAAGTTCGATAATGATGGTGAGTACTGTGATGATGACTTTGAGTCATATTGTGCTGCAAATGGGATTAGAAGGCTAAAAACAATCCCAAAGAAGCCAAGGCAGAATGGAGTGGCTGAGCGCATGAATAGGACAATTTTAGAGCGTGCAAAGAGCATGAGAATAAATGCTGGGCTACCTAAGCAATTCAGGGCTAATGCAGTAAACACTGCCGTGTATTTGATCAATAGGGGACCTTCAGTTGCTTTGAATTATGGTTTGCCAGAAGAGTCTTGGACTGGAAAAGAGGTAAATCTCTCTCATCTTTGTATTTTTGGTTGCACTGGTTTTTTGGAAAAAATCGATTCCAGTGCACAGCGGAAAGGAAGATATAGTTCAAAAATTTAGAACTACTTCTCGTTTATATTACACGTAATATATATACATACATACACATATATATATATGCGCTTATATATATGTGAACGGTTAGATATACCTTTGTGATTTGTTGAATCGTTTCGAGACCTCTTCTATGGTTCCTATCATGATTCAATCCCGATCTCTTGATAAGATAAAGATGCGTCCGTCAGGAAGACTAAACGATCTCTGATTGACTTGAATTTTTGATCGCAACTTCGTCTCGATGTCAGCTTCGTCGTGTCCAAAATTCAGCAACTTTCGATCAATATTGAGCAATCCGAAGATCTTTTAGTAAGCATTGTTTGAGGCTAGAAATCTTTACTCCTATGTCTTTTGAATGATCATGGAGGCTAGGGTTTGGTAGAAACCCTTCTAGAATAAAGCTAGGAGGTCTAGGGAAGCATGGAAATAGATGTGGGGCATTTAAAATATGAAATATGCAACTCTTTAATCCAGCCTGCAGCCCCTCTATTTATAAGATTTCAAATCCGACTTACCAAAAACCGGTTTGAACCACAAACCGGTTCCTGGAACCTGTCCCCTGTAACTGGTTTATAGGACAAATTGATTTCTAGAACCTTTACCCAGTAACTGGTTTGTCCCACACACTATTTTCTGGTACCCTTTTTCCTTTTCTCATTTGCATCCAAACATTCCTTCGAGCTAAGAGTGGGACCCCTAGGTTCTTAATTACTGGCTCCGACTAACTATTAATTCCATTTAGTTAATCTCTTAACTAAGGAATAATAATTAATCAATTATCATTAATTCCACTATATAAAGATAATTGCACTCTAGTGCATAAGAATAAAACCACACTTTTATTAGCGATTCCTAGCCTTGTATAATATGACACTAATTTCCCTCTACCTTTCTAGTATTCATATTTATCATTGGGATGTATGAGTAATAATACTGTCTACCCAATTGATAAATACATCTTATATTCCTCGAGTATTAGTCACCACTCATAAATTACCAAACATGTCTACAACAACTTGTTGACACGGCTGCGTAGTTCTCAGTAATCAACCAGTGACATTCTCGATGGAATACTTGCTTTGTTGTAATTAAAGAACTACTCTTTACAAGAGGGTAGATATCATTTTGACAATATATGTTCTCAATACCATAAACTTGATCACCCAAGATACCCAGGTGTTGATCTTGAAGACCTCACTAATTGATAACTCAAAGCAACCAAGCATACGACTTGTGTCCATTACTATCTCAGGATTAAGGACATGTATCTTATACAAGTTTGAGTTCCTATTAACTATGACAGATTTTCTTGTCAATAGGTTTAACTCACAGTCCGTCAATGCAACTCATGTACTAGCATATTAACTTAGAGTCAACTACTCTTGTGAATGAGATTCATCACTCCATTTTATAGAAGTTAATCATGCTACAGTGCATGCCTGATAAGTTATCCGGTCTTATCATCCACTGTAACTTATTTGAAACAACAAGGAATAGTAATTCATATCTCCCATGTGAAATCCTATACACATATAAATTACATACAATGATGTTTAAGGATAACAGCCTAACCATTCATCTCATGAATTGATATACATAAATGTATTATAATTTCCATAGTCGAACTAACTGGTTTCAGGGCACAATCCCAACATTCTCCCACTTGTACTCACAACCATTTAGCGTTACTTCTAATACCAAATGTTGTCTATGTGACTCATCAAAATCCTTAACTAGTAAGGTTTTGTAAAGGATTCTTCTAAATCAGTGGTTGACTCGATCTATAGTACTCTCAACATTGTTAAGTTGTACAATGTCCCCAAACAAAAGACGTCACCAGACACTACCGAAATTTGACTTTCTCAAAATCCAAATCTAATAAGAAAATTAGAATTCTGCACGACTAATTCAAACTTTGTTCAAAAAACCATAGCCCAGCATATACCCTCTAGTTCTTCTGAAGCCCTTGAGAATATGCTCTACGGCTGTCCATCACACTGAACATAGTTTGGATATCTGTCAGACAACCCTAACGGAATAACAGATGTCCAGTACCTAATGTCACATACATGAGGCTCCCCATAGCTAAAGCATATGGTATACCTTCCATACGACCTCTCTCACCTTGTGTCTTAAGATACTAGACCTGAGAGATTATTGGGACAATTCCAAGGGTAAGAACCCTATCTAGAAATTTCTTACGTCAAAATTGGTCAGTAACTTACCAATATTAGAAGTCGGAGATAATCTCATTATCTTCAACTTTACGATCTCGAATGAGCACAATTCATAGAATATACCTCGCCTCTCCTAGATTACAAATATCAAGTATACCGAATAACTTAATCTCAACTATTCACAACACGCCTTTATCATTCTTAATGATAAAAGATATCATCAACATTTAGAAACTATAATTACCACCACTCTTCCTTTACAAGAAACATCTTGTAACACAAGACACATCCTTATTTTAGATGAATCTAAAATATTTTGATACTAGGTCAAAATCAGACGTTCGTATCTCTGTATGTTTGATTAAGTCAACAGACTTCTGCAACTCACATACCAAAACTTCCCCACCATTAACCACAAAACTATCCGGTTGCTGTATGTAGATGTCCAGGTCAAAATTATCTTTCACAAAAGTTATCTTGACATCTATCTACAAAATCTCAAAATTGAGATTTACAGCATTGGAGAAGAGGATTCTATTGGAATCAAGCATAGCTACAATAGCCTTGCTCTACCTTCCGATATCGTCCTCTTTTCCTTTTGTAAATACTTATGCACCCCATAGGCAAAGATATTTACTAAATAACCGGACATAATTATAGTACAAAACTCCAACTTCAACATTCATGGTTTAATGCTTCGAATCTCCATCGGACATTGACCATTTGTAATTAGAAGATTCAAATTCAAATAATCTGTCAGCTTAGCTAACAATCCTCCCACTACGATGAGGTAACAGTGCAGGAACAAATACATGAGTAGTAAATTCTAATTTGAATAATTTATAAATTGCTTTAAGAGACTAATACCTTTATTTCCTTCTTTCTCAAGAATTATCTTCCTCTTTTGATACCCTACAAATGTATCATACTTTCAATCTTAATTCCAAACCACTCATCTTTCTCTTGCGCACGAATGCCAGACAACGTTATCCAATGTTTCCGTGAAACAGGATTTGCATCCTTTCCACAACTTCGGGATTGTCTATAGGAAAGATTTGCTTCGATTAAGATTAAGTACATACATTGCAATTTTCAAAGAGAAATAACAAAAGTAGCAGTAACTTCAAATAGCTCATCTCATGACCAAGTCGTATCTAAAAGAAAACCTGTTCTTTCATTCCGCTACACCATCCTGTGAATTCACACTTGGTATAGATAACTGATAAAGAATCTTATTCTCGTCTCACATGGATAATAAACTCATTAGACAGATACTCACCATTTTGATCGAATCAAAAGGCAACGACATCCTTTACCAACAGCGCCATATTCCAAAATTCTTTGAATTTCTCCAAAGTATTGAGGCTTGTGGTGCAATAGATAAATCCATATCAGTATCTAAAATAGTTATAACTATTTCCAACTCTAATGTTTATTGATCCGCATACGTTAGTATGCCCTAATTCTACTAAGTCTTTGGCTATGTGATCTTTTTAAGAAAAGATCTCATGATTATATTACCCTCTAAATAGAATTAACAGATAGGCAGTGGTTTCAACAACCAAATGAGTTTAGGATCTTGTCCTTCACACCCTATCTATCCTATTTAGATTAACATAATTTAACACGCCAATGACTTATAGGATTAGCTTGAAGGTCCTATCTTTTAGATTGCAAAACACCAGTGAGTCATTTGAAATACTACGTTAGATAATTTATGAGAAACCGGAATAAACAATAAGATACTTGCTTGACGAGTTATCAGACACACATAAAAGAACAACGTCTTTTATTAACCGTTTCAGTACCAAAATCAAAGGAATAACTATTACTCACTAATTTAAAACTGAAATCAAATCTGATGACTAAAAAGTTTTATTATAAATAAAACTACTAATCTAATCGCAACTTCTTGCATCAGATCCCAAAAACAATTTAGATCCTCTAATCATTGCAATATCTGATTTATCTGAACACCTGCAACAATTACAGATATGGTCAGAAACTTCAGAATTGATGCATCAAGTATTTGAAGTATCCATTTGATAACTTACTTCAATTACCTATGATTTGATTGTACCTTGCACTTTAGAAGCCAAGTATTCAAAATAGTTCCTTTTCCAATGCCCCTCCATGCAACAATGGAAACATTTTCCTTTTGGCTGAGCATCAGCCTTTCCCTTTCCTTTTCTTGTCTTCTTACCAGTAGTTAGTTCAGGCTCACCCATCCCAAAGCCTTGCTTCCTCTTCTTCAAACTTATGCCCTTAGGTCTAGTCTCAAAAGATGAAGCCTTGTCAATGTTCCCAACATTTGACTCTGCTTTGACTATCTCCTCCATTGCCTCAAGAGAGCTCATCAATTCACTCGTTGAAAAAACCTTTTTATTCATTTTGAAATCTAATTTGAATTGAGTGAATGATGCAGGCAACGAATACAAGATCATGTCAACTTGAGCCTCACCATCAATATCGGTACCCAGAACTTTCAATACTTTAAAAATCAGTGATCATTTTAAAAATACGCTCTCTAACTGAAGTTCTTTTCGATATTTTGGTGTCCATGACTAGTTGTAAGGCTCTCAACCTTGCAGTTTGTCTCAGTTCCCCAAACATTTCTTTGAGGTTCAACATCATGGCAGTGGCAGTATTAAAAGCTAGATGTTGCTGCTTCAATATATCAGACATAGAGTCCAATATGTACCAGCGAGCCTTCCCATCAACTTTTAATCACCGCCAATATTGATCCGCAAAGACTATTGGGGTGTCACTGTCTGGAGGTGGTGGACAGGGAATGGTAAGAACATTCCTATATCCCTCAGTGGTTAATAATTCATTCAAGTCAAGCAACCATTCAACATAATTATTTACAATTAGCTTGTTCTGAAATAAAGTTGTAGCAAGTGGACTAGACATCATGAAATATGAAATGTAATACACATATAATGAAATCAAGAATTGGAAATCATGAACGTGACAATTTAAATAATACATTGGAATTCCCTTAACCAAAACATTAATCGTCTTTTGAATATCAAACCATGAAATTAAGCCTCCGAGGGGAGATCATAACCCCATAGCTTGATTGGGAAAAACCCATCATGACTATCCGCTATGCAAACTCTTGCAAAATAGTCTATGACTCCTGAACTTTTAGTCTCTAATTAATTTCAATAAAACTCCGAGGGAAAACTCTTATTCAAATTATTAGTCTAGTGTATACCATCACATAGAACTCAATGACAACAGCTTCGAAGGGAGGTCACCCTCTATAACGTCTCACTAATTCTATCCTTGGGAAATTTATATCTAATAACCAATGAATATAATACTGTCCGAAGGGAGTGATCACAGATAAGTCTGTGACTCGTAGTATTCTATCCACCTTACAATGAACCAGTGATGGAAGACTGTGGGATTATACCAACTATAAGTCCCTTTCCCACTAGAATTTTTATAATAGTTTATCCATTTATAACCAATGAAAAATACTCTCCAAAGGGAATGATCACAAATCAATTTGTGACACAGAGTAATTTTCATCTTACAAATAACTAATGGGAAATTTTTAATTTTGAAACCTTAGTTTATAAATATCTAATATTTATTAATGTGTCAAAATAATTTTTCTTTATCTATGATAATATTGGTAAACATTTTATCCATTTTTATCATTTAAAGAAAACTAGTTTTGACAGACTAATGGTTTTGCTCATGCAGCACAAACAATATATCAAATATATATAAAACATGCATAACAAGTGATCATGCCAAAATTAAATAAATAATTAAACAAGCACAATCATTTAAGCCCTTCTCTCTCATGGCACTATCTTGATAGTTCCATCTCTGAGCCTTCAAGCTTCATGGCTTCATCTTCATGGCTCCAAGCTTCATCGTTCCATCTTCATGGCTTCATCTTGTGGCTCCAACTTGTGGCTCCTCCAAAATATAGATTTACAAAATCCTATACCTTGAAATAGGTGTACAAAGTATCTAGGAAAAGAGAATAACTAAATTGGTTAGGGAAACCATTATAGTTCTCCTTTGCATAGGACTGGAACTATAATGCCCTTTAAAATGCCACAAACCAATACTAAATAAAATTTAAACAATTTAAACAATATATCTAATTTTGCCATAAGAGATAAGGCATCCTGCTTAAGAGGTTAGTTGACTGACAATCACAACATATGACATACAACCATTCATTCAATCACATGCCCTATATCTAATATAGTATGCAATTAATCACGACTTAGGTATGTATAAAAGTTACAGAATTGCAAGCATACATGAATCAAATTCACACATGCTTTCATGATGATACACATTGTCAAACAATATCTAGGATTTTCTAGAAAATTGAATTCGTGCATTTAAAACTAGGTTTCTACAAACCTAAACGTAAAAACTATTTTTACTTTATAAAATAATTTCTATTTTAAAACAATTTTAAAACTAAAACACAAATTTTGTGCAAAAAAAAAATATGTTACCCACAAACCGGTTTCTGGTACCTTACCCAGTAACCGGTTTGTCCTACAACCTGATTTCTGGTACTTTACCCAGTAACCGATTTGTCCTACAAATCGGTTTCTGGTACCCATCTAGATCTAATCTGAAAAGTTTTGGGATTATAGCTTTAATCAGCATGAAAACATTTTCTACAGCATCTAATCAGTCAAAAAACTAATCAGATCTAAAACATAATTAAAATTGATATTTTTGTAAACACCATTTAATCTTTATATTGAAAAAATATTTTCTTGTAAAAGATTTTGAAAAAAAAAACTAAAACCATAGTTCATCATGAATCCATAATCCTACTATATGTAATTTAAACGAGATGGCTCTGATACCAGTTGTTGGAAAAAGCCAGTTCCAGTGAACAGCGGAAGGGAAGATACAGTTCAAAAATTTAGATCTACTTCTCGTTTATATTACACGTAATATATATACATACATACATATATATATGCACTTATATATATATATGAATGGTTAGATATACCTTTGCAATTTGTTGAATCGTTTCGAGAACTCTTTTACTATTCTTATGATGATTCAATCGCCATCTCTTGATCAGACAAAGATGCATCTGTTAGGAGGAATAAATGATCTCCGATTGACTTGAATTTTTGACAGCAGCTTGGTCTCAACGTCAGCTTCGTCGTATCCAAAATTCAGCAACTTTTGATCAGTATTGAGCAGTCCAAAGATCTTTTAGTAAGTGTTGTCCAAGGCTAGCAATCTTCACTCCTATGTCTCTTGAATGATCATGGAGGCTAGGGTTTGGTGGAAACCCTTCTAGGAGAAAGCTAGGAGGTCTAGGGTAGCATAGAAATAGATGTGATGCGTTTAGAATATGAAAATACGCAACTCTTTAATTCTGCCTGCAGCTCCTCTATTTATAAGATTTCAGAACCGACTAACCAGAAACCGCGATTCCTGGAACCTGTCCCCAGTAACCGGTATGTAGGACAAACTGGTTTCTGGAACATTTACCCAGTAACCGATTTGTCCCTCAAACTGGTTTTTGGTACCGTTTTTCCTTTTCTCCTTTGCATCTAAACATTCCTTCAAGCTAAGTGTGGGATCCCTAGGATCTTAATTACTGGCTCCGACTAACTATTAATTCCATCTAGTTAAACTCTTAATTAACTAAGGAATAATAATTAATAAATTATCATTAATTCCACTATATAATGATAATTGCACTCAAGCGCATAAGAATAAAACCACGCACTTATATTAGCGATTCCTAGCCTTGTATAATATGACACTAATGTCCCTCTACCTTTTCAATATTCATATTTATCATTGGGCTGTATGAATAATAATACTGTCTACCCAATTAATGAATACATCTTATATTCCTCGAGTATCAGTCACCACTCATAAATTACCAAACATGTCTACAACAACTCGTTTACATGGCTGCGCAGTACTCAGTAATAAACCAGTGACATTCTCAAGGGAATACTTGCTGTGTTGTAGAGAACTACTCTTTACAATAGGGTAGATTCCATCTTGACAAAATATGTTCGCAATGCAATAAACTTGATCACCCAAGATACGTAGGTGTTGATCTTGAAGACCTCACTGATTGGTAACTCAAAGCAACCAAGCATACGGCTTGATAGGTACAAAAGTATCCAGTCAAAGTCAAATTGCCACATCAGTAGCTAAATGCCCAGTAACCCGGGATATTGACATGTTGCTCGGCCGTCCCGGGTTGTCCAGCCCAGAATCGCCCAGCCAGTTAAAACTGTTCGGGAATATGTACTGCTGATAGACCAAGAAGGGCGCAGCCAGGGCCTGATCCCGTGAACCACGCTGGATCGCTCTAGTAGTTTCCTAACTCAATCCAAAGACTAATGGAAAGTAGAGAATATTTCCTAAACCACTTAGGAAACATCCCATGATTTATGCTCATCAATTTGTAATTCGATTAGGCTTCCTAATCTGATAGTTACCTTGTACGGGTGGTCTCTTGCACTAATAAAAGAGGCCACCCATCCCCGTAAAGGGGGATTGCATTCTTAACCTAAAGAATAGTAGGATATATCACTATTACGCATACACCCGGCCGGTTACTGGTAGTGTCGCCCAGTCTGTTGGCTCACCAAACACCGCCGGTCATCTGTTAGTGAATGTGCCCCGGCACACTTGTGGACGTAGGTCACCTCTTTAACGGGGCCGAACCACATACAACTCATTGTATCATATTCTCTCTCTAAATTACTCACAAAACTCTCCTACTAATTTTCGGCATCATTTGCTTGGCACCGTTTTGGGGAAAGACATTCCACAGAAAAAATAAATTTTTGACTGATAAACATGTCGCCAAATAAGGGTAAGAAAATCGCTGCTCTAGAAGGTCAGGCAGATTCACAAGTCGAGCTACCGGTTGCTTCCATGACCTCCGAGTAGGTCACGGAGGCCCTTGAGCAACTCCTGGAGGGCCAGCAGCAAACTCAGCAGCAGATCGAAGTATTGTTGGCCTGCTAGGAAAAGCTCCCTCAAATAGAGGAACAGCCCAGGAAGGGCTTGCATGATCGAGAGCCCGTACGGGTCCGAAGGCGAGCCCACACAAAGCTAATATCTCTGTCGAATTTGGGTCAATTCAGGAACGACGAGGGTAGCTGGGCTCTCGAGCTGACCCGGCGACGCTCAAGGGCTAACCCACGCCGGGCGAAGGATGCCAGAGAAATCATCAATAGTAGGCACGCTGCCCGAGGGGAGGGGAAAGACCGGACTGGCCGGGACTCAGCCAAGGACCCCCTGGCCAGGAGCAATAGGGATCTCTGGCACACGATTACCTGGAGCAGAATCTGGGCCCTATCCCCAAGGACAACGCGCTTCGAGGAAGAGGCCTCATCGTCTGACCTGACGTACTATTCTAACATAGAACGAAAGACCAGTCAGGCAGACGTCAAGGCCCAAATTGAGGACCTGTAGAAGCAGATTGGGAAACTGAGCCGCAAGGCAAGTTGCGATCACACTAATACCGAAACTGAGTCACCTTACACCGCCTAGATCACCGAGTTCCCTACCCCGAGGAAATTCAATCAACCACATCTTAATTCCTATGACAGTTCGGGGAACCCGGTCAATCACATCCGTTCTTACAAGGCTCCGATGGCTCTAGTTACCAGCACTAATGAGCTACTATTCTTGCCCTTTCCCAGCACCCTCAAAGGGGCAGCCGTATAGTGGTTCTACTCCCTTAATCCCTGAACGGTCGATAACCTCAAGACGCTCAGTAAGTTATTTATCAGCCAGTTCATGGGAATGCTGGACTTAACACTGCCAGATACCAATCGTTGACAGTTAAGCAGCACAAGAGGAGTCCTTAAAAGATTACGTCGACCATTTTAATCAACAAAGGCTGGAAATCTGCAACCTAAACGAGAGGGTCGCAATCATGGCCTTCTGCTTGGGAGTTCAACATATCAAAGTTGCCACGTCATTCCATAATGACCGATCAGAACACTGGTGGAGCTCTCTAAGAAAGTTAGGAAATACATTGATACCGAGGGAATCCCGAGGGCTTAGTGTGCTAGCCTTGCAAGAGACGAGTCTCTGAGGGCCAAACAGAAATGAGACAATTCTGAAAAAGGCTCAGGGAAGAAGCCAAAGCTGGATCAGTAGAAGGGTGGTCAGGACCAGGCTCTGATGACCTTCACACCGCTCTCCCAGTCTATTTATGAAGTCATGGTCGCCGCCGACACCCAGAGGCTCCTCTAACAATTGGCAAAGCTAAAGAGCCCACCCGGGAAGAGAAATCGGGATAAATATTTTAGTATCATGAGGACCATGGCCACGACACAGAAGATTGCTTTAAACTCAAAATGGCCATCAAAAGACTGATAGAACAGGGCTACCTCGCCAAGTTTATCATGATGGATCGATGACCTAGGGCAGATGACCGAGCTCCTGAGCAGCCCCAACCACTCGGGAAAATTAATGTGATCTTCGGAGGTACCTCAGGCGAAGGGGAATCGCAGTCAGCTAGGAAGAGGCATGCCCGGGCATCTTGAGTAGATGTCTGGCATGTCCAATCCACAAACTCCTAACCAATTGATGTGCTAATATTCTTGTCTCATAACATAGGGGACCTTCACTGCTCCCATAATGACCCCCTGGTCGTGATAATCTCCATAGCCAACTACACGGTGAAGAGGGTATTGGTGGACACTGGCAGTTCCTCTGATATTTTATTCGCCTCAGCGTTCGACCAGGTAGGAATATCACGGGACAAACTCTGGCCGGTTGTAATTCCTTTGGTTGGATTCAATGATTCGAGCATGCAACCGCTCAAAATAATCGAGCTCCTAGTTCTTATAGGGACTCACCTCCATCAGGTCTCCATACTCACAAACTTTGTCGTCGTAGAGGCCCCCTCTGCATACAACATCATCCTTGGGAGGCCGACACTTAATAAAGACAAAGTGGTTATGTTTACCTATGGCTTGGTGGTAAAGTTCCCGACCCCCTGGGGGCCGGGAAGCTTGCGTGGAGATTAGTCAACCGCTCAAAGTTGCTATGTTAGTTCCTTGCACAGAGAGGTGATTGTGGAAACATTGAACGTCCAGGAAATGAACCCAAGGGACGTGAAGGATGGAGTGGGCCTAGTGGAAGAGTCAGAATAGGTGACGTTGGACCCAACGCTCCCTGACCAGTCTATAAGCATCGGCACTCTCCTAGACCAGAGTTTAAAGGAAAAATTTATCTAGTTCCTGAGAAAGAACCAGGATATCTTCGCCTGGTGCCATGAGGATATGCTAGGGATTGACCCCCGGGTCATCTCTCACCGTCTCAACATTGATCCGAGCTCCCGATCGGTCAAACTGAAGAGGAGAGGCATAGCCCCTGAAAGACAAGCTGCAGTACGCGAGGAAATTGAAAAGCTCCTAAAGGCAAAGTCTGTCCGAGAAGTCCACTATCTCGACTGGTTGGCAAATGTCGTACTAGTAAAGAAAAGCAACAGGAAGTAGAGGATGTATGTAGATTTCACCGACTTAAACAAGGCCTGTCCCAAGGACTACTATCTGCTTCCTAAGATAGACCTTATCGTGGATGCCATGGCCGGTCAATCACTCCTTTCATTCATGGATGCCTACTTAGGGTACAACAAGGAGGAGGAGAAAACTTCCTTTATAACCGACCAAGGTACGTATTGCTACAAGGTGATGCCTTATGACCTCAAAAATGTCGGGGCAATGTATCAACACCTGGTCAATTTCATGTTCAAGGACTTGATTAAGAAGTTGATGGAGTTATACATTGACGACCTCTTGGTCAAAATCCAACACGAGTCAGACCATCTCGAGTACTTGTCCAGGGCCTTCAGCATCCTTCGAAAGTACTGGATGAGGTTGAACCCAACCAAGTGCATGTTCGGAGTCTCATTTGGGAAATTTTTGGGACACTTGGTTAGCAGACAAGGGATTGAGGTGAACCCAAAAAAATTTAAGTACAGAGGTTGGCCGGTCGGGTAGCTGCACTAAGCAGGTTCTTTTCCCGAGCCACCGACCAATGCCTCCCATTTTTCAAGATCCTTCGCAAGGAATTTCAGTGGTTAGAGGAGTACGAGGAGGCATTCCAGGAACTCAAGAAGTACCTGACATCGCCCCCTCTACTCTCCACTCCCAAATTGAAGGAGGAGTTGTTCTTGTATTTGGCCGTGTCTCCTTCAGCAGTAAGCTCAGCACTTATCCGAGAAGAGTACAGGATACAATTCCCGATCTACAATACCACTGAGTGCTCCAAGTCGTAGAAAGCCGGTACTCCCGTATCAAGAAGTTAGTGTTTGCCCTGATCACCTCCGCCCGGAGACTCCGTCCGTACTTCCAGTCCCACGTCAATGTGGTCCTCACGGATCAGCCCCTTCACCGGATCTTGAGTAGGCCTGAGACATTTAGAAGGCTCATTAAGTGGGCATTAGAGTTGGAGGAATTTAAAGTAGTTTATAGACCGCGTACGGCGATCAAAGGACAGGCCATAGTAGATTTTCCCGTAGAGTTCACATACCCAGAAGATCCGATGGAAGAGCTCGACCCACCGGCAGTACCACTCGGTCCACAGCCTGACGACCCAACCTGGGTACTTTATGTCGATGGGTCCTCCAACCATCAAGGCAGTAGAGCAGGAATCATCCTGACCACACCCAACGGGATCTAATTAGAGTACGAGCTAAGGCTCAATTTCCATGCCTCCAATAATGAAGCCGAATATAAAGCCTTGTTGGTCGGCCTGCCATTGGCTACTTCGATGGGTACGCAGCAAGTCCAAGCATACATTGACTCTTAGCTCATGATCAATCAAGTAAACCAAGAGTACAAAGCTCGGGAGGACAACATGGTAGCCTACCTAGCCCTTATCCGAGCAGTTTCAAAGAAGCTTGAGGGGGGTCTGTCACACAGATCCCGAGGGAGGAAAAAACGAGGGCCGATTGATTAGCTCGCCTTGCCTCGTCTTCTGAGTTAGATTTACGTGGGATAAGAATTGAATACTTGCCCAGGCCCAGCATAACTGACTCGGGGGGCATGGAAGTTGACCTAGTTGCTTCAGGGCCCAGCTGGATGGATTCGATAATGATTTTCCTCACAATAGGCACCTTACTTGACATAAAAGTAGAAGCATGGCGGGTAAATTACCGGGCAGCCAGATACCACCTTATCGATGGCATCCTCTATAAAAGGGGATTTTCCATCCCATACCTACTGTGTATCCATCCCACACAGGTGCAAGGAATACTGAGTGAAATCCACAAAGGAGTGTGCGGGAGCCATGTGGGAGGACGGGCACTATCCAGAAAAGCCCTGCTACAAGGCTACTGTTAGCATATAATGGCTCAGGATTCATAAGAATACATCAAGTGGTGTGGCAAGTGCTAGAGATACTCGCCTATGATCAACCGCTTAGGAGAGCTCCAGATGCCAATCCTTAGCCCTTGGCCATTAGCTCAGTGGGGCATTGATATAGTTGGTCCCCTCCTTGTTGGAAAAGATCAAGTTAGATTCGCAGTCATCACCGTGGACTATTTCACTAAGTGGGTATAAGTTGAGCCCTTAGCATCAATTATCGAGAAGAAGATGGAAAGCTTCATTGAGAAAAACATTCTCAGTAGGTTCGCCATTCCCAGAGTCTTGATGAGCGACAATGGCAGGCAGTTTGATGCCCTGGTGTTCAGGAAGTTTTGCTCGGGCTATGGCGTATCCAATCACTACTCCTTGCTCGAGCACCCCAAGGCCAATGGCCAAGAAAAAGTGATGAACTGAACAATTTTGCAGTCCATCAAAACTAAGCTCGAAGATGCCAGAGGCCTCTGGGCAGATGAGTTACCAACCCTTCTGTGGGCCTATCGTACTACCCCCCGAGCAGCAACGGGGGAAACGCCATTCTCTCTTACCTATGGTTTTGAGGCAGTGATACCCATAGGGTTGCCAACATAGCGAGTGGAAAACTTCGATGAACAAGGCTACGAAGAAGCCCTTAGAGGGGATCTAGATTTGGTGGAAGAAAAAAGAGACCGAGCATATCTGAAGGTTGCAGCCTCCAAGTAGTGGGTCTCCCGGTACTATAATAGCAAGGTCAAACTCTGCAGTTTCCAGGTGGGAGATCTAGTCTTAAAGGAAGTAAACTAGTCAACAAAAGTCCTAAGCCATGGAAAGTTGGGCCCGAACTGGGAGGGGCCCTATCGGGTCACTAGCATCAACCGCCAGGGTACTTACTGGCTACAGACCCTGGCCGGACAAGACCTCTCTCACCCTTGGAACGTGTAGCACCTCCGCAAGTATTTTTAGTAAAATATGGAGGCAGTACCGGCTAGGAACCTTGTAGCTCCCTCTGAGCAGTTTTACTTATATAATAATTAAAATTTCCCTTTTTGTTGCGAAATTCCTCTCCCTGTGTTTGATTATGTTAAAAGACTCGGGGCCCAACCCCAGGCATATGAAAGGCCTTGGGCTCACACCCGAGGCATGCATAAGACCTTGAGGTCCAACCCAAGGCACACAAAAGGCACACAAAGACCTTGGGCTCACACCCAAGGCACCCACAAGAGCTCAGGGTCAAACCCGAGGTAATAAGAAGACCTCGGTGTCAAACCCCAGGCACGAAAGACCTTAGTCACATTTGAGGCACCGACTTCGCTTAGGTCCACAACCAACGATGGGAGCAAACCCCCCTAGGTGGCTAATGATGGCAAGCCTCAAAAGACCCTACAACCACCCATGTTCCAGGTCGTTTACCTATTGTGGATCCCTCAACAAACGCCCGCCTTATTAAAAGCTTGGGGGGTAAAGGGATATAGGTGTAACACTCTAGGTCAAAATAGGTAATCACACTGGGCATTCAATAGGACTCGGGGTTAGGCACAAGATGCCACCGTCAGACAGTCCTGAGTACCTACAATGCCCAGAGAAACTGAATGCATAGTAACAGGATCAATCCTACATCATAGGCGGGACCTTCAAAATAGGTCCCTTAGAGACCGAGTGCTTTCTACCAGTTACAGTTCTAAACTTTTGCTAAGGCAGGGTTTCCATAGGATGTACAACTGGTCGGGCACCGACAATCACAAACAAGCAAGTGAAAAATATTAAACAGTTGATGAAAAAGGGAGGCCTCAATGCACCTTTTTATTAATTAAAAATATTTACATTACTTGGGGGGAAATTGTAGTAGCTTCCCAAAAAAAAAAACAAAGCAAAAAGGGAATAAAACAAGCTAAGCTAAGGGCCGTCAACGATGACCACGTCCTCTGTTTCTCCAATCTTTCCCTCCGGGGCAACGTCGTCCCCTGGGGCAGTACACCCTCACCCGGGGCAATGTCTTCAGTAACCCCAGCCTCATCAGCAGTAGCATGACCCATGTCCTAATAGTCTGAATCGATCCCTTCGTAGGACGAGATGTCCCACTCGAGATGGTCCCGGGTCAGCCTTCTCTTCAGGTCCTCATAGCCTTGGAAAAAACTATCGTTGAAGGTTTCCACCATGGACCCTGCCACTATCGTCTCTGCCAGGGCCTTCGCCTTGGCCTCTTCTTCTGCTGCAATGGTCCGGGCGACCTCCAAATCTGCCAAGGCGGTTGCCAACTCTGCCTGTGCCGCACCGAGGCTTTGGGCCAAGCCCTTAACCTTATCCTTCTCCATAGCCAGGGCAGTTTCCCTGGCCTCTGAAGCCGCCTGTTCTTGTGATAAGGCAGCCTCGGTGGTAGTGGCCCTCCCGGCTAGAGAAGACAGGAAGGACTCAGTACTGGGAGTTATGCAGCTAACCTGCAACAAACATAAATCGATCGGTTACTGAATGAACAAGGAAAATAGAGGAGAATAATGAAAAATGAGCAGAGGCAGAAAGACTTACAAAGTGAGCCAAGCTGTATTGCCACCCCTGGAAGGCCTGGGGAGATATGTTTGCACACATCTCTACCTGGCTGGGAAGAAGGACCGGCTTGATCCTCCCTCTGGTCTCAGCCGATTCGCCAAGAGGCATATCGGGCGGTATGTTTGCTCGGGGGGCAGTTTCCTCTACCACCAATACAGGGGGCACTGAAGTCTCACCGAGCGTAAGGTAAGCCAGCGGCCCATGCCTTAACCATTGGAGCGGGCGGTCCCTGCCCGAGGTCTCAGGAATGGGTCTCTTCCCTCTACTTGCTACCCGGACAGCTGTAGCGGCGAAGGCCTATCTTTCCCTCAGCCACTCGAGATCTCTCCGGGGACCCATTTCTGCGAAGGAAAAGGAGAACCATGCGATTAGTAACCATGAAAAATAGTGAAGAATACAACAGGAAAAAGGCCAAGGCAAGGTGGTCCTAAGCACTTACCAGGAATGATCGGAGGAAAAACTGGAGCTTCAACGGGCTCGTCCGGGCTATAAGTGTCAACGAAATCTCCCATTCGGGTAAGCGCTTTCCAGATGTTTGTGGGCAGGCTGGCCAGGTTCTAGATTCGATTCTGACACACCTCAGGAATGTCCGAAAGATTGAGTGACCCCACTGTGAAACAACACATGCAAATGGTTAGTCACGCGGTTGTGTTCAGGAGCAAAGAAAAGCAAAAAGAAGAGCACTGGGCGGGCTTACCCATTAGCTCCCCTGCCCAGGAGGTCCCCAATTGGATACCCAGGGCCCTAGCATAAAGCCCGAGGGTGGAAACCTTAAAGAATTTATTCTTCCACCCCTTGTTGTTGCTCGGGCAGTTGACGATAATTTTTCTTCCCTGTCGAGCCGATAAAGATAAGAACCCAACTTCCCTGTGAACACACCCCATCAGGAACCTCCACCCGCTTGGAGCTAATTGCCTGGAGACAATCCTGAGGTAGATCAGAAGATCTCGGGCAATGGGGTAGAGTAGAATGTGAAAATCAGCCATAAGGGCATCCTCATATAGGGTGACGAAGCTCAGCTGGTAAAGATGGGCTCCACCAGCATTGACAGCCAAGGAACAACTTATGGGAAGGGCATACCAATCCCTAATCCGGCTGAGGTCTTGGGCATACAGGATAGATAGAGTAGACTCACAAGAGAACACAATCCTGGATTTAGGACCCCCCGGTGTCTCGTCGCTTGAGCCACGCAAAGTGGAGGCTACAGGGGCCTCTTAGCTTGACTCATTGTCTGGAACTCTGATTGGGATCCTACCCTTACTATGCTGGTCCGATAGTGTAGCAGACGGAGGGTCCAGGCTCATATTCTGGGTCCCGAATCGCGATTGCTCATCCTCCGATCGAGAGGAGGAATAGAAACCAAAACACTGCATCCCTAAGAATCTGGGAAGTGGACCAGGGTATAAGTACAGGCTTAGGTAGGGGTCGGTAACTCCAAGCCTAAGGTACAAAGGAGGCAAGTCCAACAACCTAAACGGAAAAGTGTATAGAGCTCTCAGGATAAGGAAATACTCGGTCAACATAGCTACAGGACCACCCGATGGGTTCAACCGTTATACTACCAAGAATAGGCTACTCGACCTAAGGACAAAGATGAACCTAAGGAAAAAGAAGTCCCAGTCCTGGGCAAAACCTACTGGGTTTATTCTCTCCAACCTCACTCGAGACAGCAAAAGAAGGGGGAGAAGGAAGAATGCAATGAATTGAAACAACGAATTAAAATTGGGAAGAGAAGACTTACAGGAATTAACACAAAATAAAGGGCTCAGGAAGCTTTACCGGGGACTTTTGCTATCAAAACTGCTCGGTTGTCTTTATCTCTTGGTAGTAAGGATGGAAAAAATGGACAAGTGTTCCTTATATATATGGTGTCAATGATCCAGAGTAAACCGAATCTGACGGCTACAAAGTTTTCCCCCTAAAGCATCTATCAACTATCACCTCGGGCACGCAAAATGGCGCCTTAAAAGTCGGACGCATTAAATGTGTGACATGTCAGTTTGGTTACCACGCAACTATTCGATTACTTTTGTACCGACTTTGTTGGATCCTAATTAGACCAACCACTAGCTGATATGTGGCAGACATCGGCCCCGAGCCCACAGAGCTACTATTTGGTTCAGACCCCGGCTGACTGGTATGACCGGTCATGCTCCTGGTAAGATCCCGGCATCCTTCCCCAATGGTTCTCTGAGCAGTGCTAATTTTCAATCCCCATCCAATGAAGCATCGCATTAGCCTTGAAAATGGGGGCAGTTGATAGGTACAAAATTATCCAGTCAAACTCAAATTGCCACATCAGTAGTTGGATGCCCAGTAACCTGGGATATTGACATATTGCTCGGCCATCCCGAGTTGTCTAGCCCTGAACTGCCCAGTCAGTTAAAACTACTTGGGAATATGTACTACTGATAGACCAAGAGGGGCGCAGCCCGGGCCTAATCCCGTGAATCATGTTGGATCGCTCTAGCAGTTTCCTAACTTAATCTAAAGACTAATGGAAAGTAGATAATGTTTCCTAGACCCCTTAGGAAATATCCCATGATTTATGCTCATCACTTTGTAATTAGATTAGGCTTCCTAATCTGATAGTTACCTTGTACGGGTGGTCTCTTGTACCTATAAAAGAGGCCACCCATCCCTGTAAAGGGGGATTGCATTCTTAACCTAAAGAATAGCAGGATATATCACTGTTACGCATACTCCCGGCCGGTTACTAGTAGTGCCACCCATTCTGTTAGCTCACCAAACATCGTCGGTGATTTGTTCGTGAACATGCCCCAGCACACACGTGGATGTAGGTCACCTTTTTAATGGGGCCAAACCACATACAATTCATTATGTCACATTCTCTCTCTCTAAATTACTCACAAAACTCTCCTACCAATTTTCGGCATCATCACGGCTTGTGTCCATTACTATCTCAGGATTAAGGATATGTATCTTACACAAGTTTGAGTTCCTATTAACTGTGACAGATTTTCTTGTCAATAGGTTTAACTCATAGTCCGTCAATGTAACTTATGCACTAGCATATTAACTTAGAGTCAACTACTCTTGTTGATGAGATTTATCACTCTATTATATATAAGTTAATCATGCTACAGTGTATACCTGATAAGTTATCCGGTCTTATCATCCATTGTGACTTGTTTGAAACAACAAGGAATAGTAATTTATATCTCCTGTGTGTAATCCTATACATATATGAATTACATACAAATGTGTTTAAGGATAACATCCTAACCATTCTTCTCATGAATTGACATACATAAATGTATTATAATTTCCATAGTCAAACTAACTGGTTTGAGGGAACAATCCCAACATGCTTATGTACACGTTGAACTTGAGAACAGGGGTAAGCATAATCCTAAGTCTAGGAAGTGTTACTTCATTAACTATGGCACTGATAGTTATGGGTATAGACTGTGGAACTTTGAAAAATAAAAAACTGTGAGGAGCATGAATGTAGTGTTTAATGAGTCTGTTTTGTACAAAGATAGACTTGGGCATCAAAAGGAGAGTACTGAAAATTCATATTTTGTAGAGTTTGGGGAGATTTCAGATAAGAATGTTTTGAAGACCCAAGATGTGAACATACAACCTACACCGTAGGAAGAACCACAGACTCCTCCTCTGATAAAGTCTACTAGAGTTAGTAAGGTTGCAATGCGCTATTCACCTTCAATGAAATTTTTTTATTAACTGATTGTGGTGAACTAGAATGTTTTGAGGAAGCTTTACAGGTTAATACCAGGGAGAAGCGGGAGCATGCCATGGATGATGAGATGTATTCGTTTTCATCAAACCGGACGTGGGATCTTGTCCAGTTGGCAAAAGGGAAGTCAGCTTTGCACAACAAATGGGTTTACAGAATAAAGGAAGAATCTGATGGGAGCAACCGGTATAAGGCAAGTTTGGTAGTAAAAGGGTTTCAGCAGAAATCAAGTATTGACTACAAAGAAATTTTTTCTCCCGTTGTTACAATTTTTACAATCAGATCTGTGCTAAGTATTGTAGCAGCTGAGAACTTGAACTTGGAACAATTGGATGTCAAAATTGCCTGCTTCCATGGTAATTTGGAGGAGGACATTTATATGCCCCCAACCACAAGGCTATGTGGTGAAGGGGAAAGAAAATCTGGTATGTAAGCTTAAGAAAAGTTTATATGGGTTGAAACAGGCCCCAAGGCAGTGGTATAGAAAGCTTGACATTTTTATGGCAAAAGCTAGTTTTACTAGATGTCATTCAAACCATTGCTGTTATTTTAAGAAGCTTGCTACATCGTATCTCATATTACTTTTGTATGTAGATGATATGTTTGTTGCAGGATCAAGCATGGAAGAGATTTCAAATCTCAAGGCACAGTTGTTCAAGGAATTTGCTACGAAGGATTTGGGAAATGCAAAAAAAATTCTTGGGAGTGAGAGTAGTGAGCAGATTTATTGCAAATCCAGGCAAGGAGCATTGGGAAGGTGTTAAGTGGATTCTGAGGTACCTTAGAAGCACTAAAGATGTGGCCTTATGTTATGATGGTTCAGACATTCGTATTCAGGGCTATGTGGATTTAGATTTGGCAGGGGATGTTGACAGCAGGAAGAGCACTACAGGGTATGTGCTTACTTTGGGTAGTGCAACAGTCAGTTGGGTCTCTAGACTACATAAAATTGTAACCATCTCCACGACAGAGGCAGAGTATGTGGCAGCTACTGAGGCTTGCAAAGAAATGGCATGGTTGAGGAATTTCATGAAAGAAATTGGTAAGGAACAAGAAAGGGGTTCTCAGTTGTTCAGTGATAGCCAAAGTGCAATTCATCTTACAAAGAATTCACATAAGAACCAAGCACATCAACATCAAGTACCATTTCATTCACTCACTTTTGGAGGATGGACAATTCACTTTGGAGAAAATTCATACAAACGATAATCTTGCAAATATGTTTACCAAGGTGGTCACTGTGGAGAAGCTGAAGAAATGTTTAGCTTCTATTTGTCTTCAAGACTAGAAGACAATGATTTCTCACACCAGCACTATTAGTTTCGATGGAGGTGATAGCTGTTTCTTTCTCTCTCAGATCAGTCTTTAAGTGGGAGATTGTTGGGTTTGTGAAGTCTGATCCACTCCGATACCGGGGGTTCAGGGGGCAGGCCCTCGAGTTGGACTGAATTGTGCCGAATTTTATTTTATGCCAAGGGTATTATAGTAATTTTTAGTGTAACCCTAGTGGGATATATTATCCCTTCTATGTGCAGCTGTAGTTGTTGAGTGCTGTGTTTTTTAGAGAAAACTTGTAATCCTTTTTTGATCTTTGAATATAGTGAACTGGTGTGAGAGGCTGTGGATGTAGACAATTTGGCCACACCACAGGGTATATCTTGTGTCGTGGTTTTTCTGTTTCTTGTTTTTGTGTGTGTTTGCATTGTGTGTTATAGGTCATTATTCACAACACTGCGTGCCGATAGTGTATGGGCCATGGAAGATGACTCATTCATCCAGTATATTAGCAAGTCTTAAATCATAAATCGTGATGCCAATGGCTAGCCAAGGTCACTCAACCATTGCATCCAACTGCTCTGGCTGGGCCGGTTCCCAAACCAAGCAAGTAGCCATCACACTAAAACTCTTAAACATCGAGAGACGTACCTCGGCATAAATTTGTATCAAACTCCCTTTTGACCCATATAGTCATTTAGCATGCTCACATAGTCATACAATCATACTATTCATACGAGTTTTGCTCGGATCACAAATTCATACACAATGTCTAAAACATCCAAAATTCTTTATATGTCATAAGTCCATAATTCATACCTCGAGCAATCGTCCTATAACTTTGAGGAAAGTACTAGTAGCCCAATTAAACGTCGGATCTCCGATTAGAAGTGATTCCTACAAGTATTTGCATATTTTTCCCAAATTTTTATAAATTAGATTTTTTGAAAAACTTAGCCAAACGAGGCCTAAGTGGTATCAAAATATAGCTCTTACCTTGAGGACCTCGAATATGAAATTTGGAAGAAGATAAATGGCCAGAAGTCCGTCGATTTGTCTTGGTAGCTCTAAGTTCCCAAAATTCAAAAATCTCACTTTTGATTTTCAATTTTGGAAAAGTTGTGAATGAGAAAATATCTTGCCTCTTCTATTTACAGGCACGACTCCCGAAAATTACGTTAACTTCTCCACATTTCAAAACTTCATATTAGTCCTCGAAACGTCTGACACGTCTATCTTATTGCATCACGAGTGAAAGCTATAAATTATACCAGTTTTCATCTAAGTTCCATTTGTCGCCGCAATTACGATATGAAAACTAATTTCGTGGAATTTCTAGATATCCTACTTTTTATGAAACCTATTAATTATGTCAACACTACAACATTCAAAATGATCTTAAACAAGATCAAAACTATCAGAAATTATACTACATAGGTAAAATCACTATTCAAATATACCATATTACGTCAAATAATATTTAATCACATAAATGTGATTTAAGTCATATCGATGCCTCATCGAATGTTAGATTCCTGTGTCCTCACTTGACACATTCCGTTGACCATAGTCAACCACTTTCACAATTATCAAATAACATTGATAATTCTCAAAAAGTGATTTTGCATTTTAAAACATTTAGATTTTTCGGGACGGGTGTGACATTGGTACTCTTGTATTTAATCCCAGTTAGTTTTTAATCCCAAGTTGGAGTTTTGTTTTGTCCTGTAATTTTAAACTAATACTATAAAAATTTATCACAAAAATGTAAGAGCGAGTTTTTATTATTAGTACAAAAATTTAAAAGTGAAGGGGCTTAGTATGATAATTTTATAATATTAGGGGGCTTTAATAATTTTCAGGGAACTTGCCTTTCTGTCCGTCGGCCCTGACCACAAACTGTGAAATATAGTCTTAATCAAGAGGTCTTGTAAATCATGGCTGTGAAAATATTGCACAGAAAACCTAACAATAAATATGGTGAGACAATCCGCAAATAACCTCACAATAAATATGGTAGTGAATCCACTTCTTGCTCAGAGTTTTCAGTTTGGTTAGAGCATCGTGCAAATAATTTGCCTTCTTTCAATCTCTTCGTATCTCAATGGATTTCTGTATATATAATCTGAACGGATTTGTGTTGTCTAAATTAATTTTTCAAAAGTAATTTATTTCAATATGATATACTTTATTTTATTTGTTTATTCAATCACAAATATCCCGTGTATATGACCTAGTTATAAATTAAAATAAAAATAAGGGTTAATTATACTCGCCTCCCCTGAGGTTTACCTTAATTACGCTAACCTCCCTCGCATTTTGAAAAATTACACGAAGCTACCCTGAGATTTAGGTTGAGTTACACTCGCCTTCCCTCCGTTAGTTGACTGTCTACTCCTTTAACAGAAATTGATGATGTAAGCAATTTTTGCTTATCTAATGCCAAAATACCCTTGCTTCCCTAATAGAAAATTAGAATAATTTAACTAACCTCCCTTGAGATGTGGCCTAATTACACGAACCTCGCTCATAACAAAAGTAATTTTTGTTAATTTTTTTTCTTTCTCTTTTTCTTCCTCTTTTGTTCCGTCTCTCAACAAAAATTAATTTTTTTTCCAAAATTTAGAATCGCATCTCTTATTATTCAAAATGACTATATTACCCTTACCATTTTTCATAGTTCATTCAATTTTTCATGGAACACAAAAAGTTCTTTCCAACAAACCAAATTGCAGATTGCCTAAATTTTATTGACCTATCAAATCCGTCATATTTATTTCAAAGACATGAGAAACTAACAGGTGGAGAAAATAAATAAAAAAATTCAAACCCAAGGAATTTAAATTATGAGAGTGAAAAGTTTGAAGAAATGCCTGAAGAAATTGCTAGAAGGAAGTTGAAAAAAATTGAAAGATTCACTTCTCAGTAGTATAAAAAGTTTAACCTAAACCCTTTCTCATTGAAAAAGCAAATTTTATTTGTGGATATAATAATACATATGCACAACTAGTAATTATGGGTCATGATAAGGGAGGTGTGTGTAATTTTTAAAATTTTGAGGGATGTCCGTGTAATTTGGCCATAGTTCAGGGGACGTTTGTGTAATTTTTTGTAAGGGCATTTTGTCACTTTCATTTAAACCATCATAGACATTACTCAACCATTAGCGAGAAGGGAGGTCCGTGTAATTTCTCAAAATACGAGGGAGGTCCGTGTAGTTAGGGCAAACCTCAAGGGAGGGAGTGTAATTAACCCTAAAAATTAAATGCCATATTGTTAACATGCTGATATGTTAAAGAAAATTTGAAATTAATTTGAATTTTAAGTTCTTGTTTTATAAATAAAGAAGAACTTTAGTTATCCACCTTAGTAGGTTTATTTAGGTGTACCTAGCCTTACTCCTATAGGGGTGTTAGGAAAAATCGAATGGACGAAAGCAAACGACTGACCTTGAAAAAACCAACAAAATTGCCCGAACTGACTCTATATAGTCGATTTTAAAACATGCATAACAAAATTGGAAAAAAAAAATGACCGAACTGACTGTTAACACCCTTACTCCTAATACCTCTGTCCACCTAGCTTAGAAGTTTAGAGTCAGAAATATTATATCAACATGTAGCTGGGGCTAAATTGGAAAAAGAGACAACTTTATTGATCATACTTTTAAAATTGAAGCAACAAACTTTTAGCAACCATCATATAATTAGTTGTCTAAAAATATAAAGTCAAAGAAGATGAAAACATGAGAGAAATGAAGAGATTTTTCTTGAGAAATCTCCAAAAATGAGGCAGTACAAATAAATGACAAAGAACATGTGTCCAATGTTAATACCATTCCCAATCGTTATGCGAGGGGCTTGGAAGAATCCCCAAATCTTGTATACCTGAATTTTCCGTTGGCCTGCAATAAGAGAAATCATAGACCATGTTGGATGGTCTTGGCTACTTTTGATGGAAATACTAAATTCTGATAAAAAAATTGTGGAATCGGCCATCAAACGAACCTCAGGACACTATTGCACGCTTCTTCCCAAGGGCTACCTTTGACAAGTACAAATCTAGTGGTATAAAACTAACTCATGTTTTCGGGTATCTTGAAGGTCTCATTTCCTTACTTATGGATGAACAACCCGTAGACCCAAATATATTTGCTAGAGCATTCTGGTTCTATACATTGGAAGTGTATTGTCTCGAATGCCAATTGTACGATTCTAGTTGAATGGTTTGCATTATTGGAGGATGTGGATGCAATCGGTAGGTATGATCGAGGATCTCCCATATTGACACGTATTTACTATGCCCTTGACATGTGTTGTAGACGCAAATTGAAGAGCATGGACTATTTTTGGAAAATTATTGAGGTAAGCATATTATGTGTCCTTTGAATATTTATCATGTTGCATTTTTTGAATGATAATTTTGTTCTACACTCTAATTAGCATATTGTTCAGCAAATTTTTCAACACTCTCGATAACTAGACTATTTCCAGCAACACTGTTGGCCCTTGATTTTCTTTTCTACCGTTGTTTTTCAATTTTCCTTCCTGGCGGCCTCTCGAATGGTGATTCAATGTTAATAGGAGAATCATCGCTCAGACTGATGTTACCAACAGGATTGGTTGGAGTTGCAGGTGATCTTGCGTCATTACCATCGGATGAGCAACGCTGCGTGTTGATCCGAGTTGTTGTTGGATCAAATTTTGGTAGATCCTTCAATATTAAGTAGTAGTTGCCGAATGTGAATGGTTTTTTTGCACTATTTTTGGTAATCTTGCTGGGCCCGATTAATCTATATTGAATATTTACATATATGTTAATAACTTACCCTTAATTGAAAACATCTAACAAACTCGATATGGAGCGGGAAGATAATAAACATAAATAATTAATATGTGTTACAAAATCAACTTTGTTTGTTCCGCTACCACTGCCTCGGATAGATCCATAAACATGTGTAATCTTTGAAACGTACAACATAATAGCAACATAAATTATGGAAAAACATGATTACAAACTACCACTAGTCCATTTAAATTTAATTCCTGGATACACAATGTACTCATCCTCAATAGTTTTCCAAAGCTTAGCTCTTCGTTGACTATTCCCAACTATAGGATTTGTGCTCACCCTGATGCATGTATGGCATAGAATTTCATCCTCAAATGGTCACATGTTGAACTTTTTCACTCGTTCAGTCATGTTGAGATCAAAGAAAGAACTCAAAATGCAATATGTTTGTGTTGTTTTGTGAATTTGATGTGTGTTTATGTGAGCAATTTTATTTTTCCTTTGGTCTCCAATACAGTTATATATATGCTTCAGTTTCAAATTTTTTTAAAAAAATTAGATACCGTCTGCTAGTTAGAGTTGGTCATAGGGTCAGCCTTGGGGCCATGCCCCGAGGCGACCGAATGGGGTCTCATTTTTAGGCCTATTTCCTTCTAATTTCTTCATAATTTCTTTGAAACTTATCATTTTTAGGCCTAGTTTCTTCTAATTTTTATGAAACTTATGGGATCCACATTAGGCCCTGAGGAGCTAGCCCTATCATTGTCGGCCTTTTGGCTAAGATTAAGTTTACTAATTAGAGTTACTTTCACTTTGAGAGTTAGTTATGCCATGTGATCATTAGTTATTATTTTTTTTTTTTTTTACTTTGAAATTTCATAACTTCCTATTTTTTTTAAATAAATAAATTTTTTTTTTTCAAATTTTTTTTAATGAAATTTAAACTTTTGGAGTCGAGATATTGAGATCATTTAAACAATATCCATATGTGAAACAAATAATATTATTTATTTACACATTTAATTTCAACTTTTTGAATTAAAGGACCATAATTTTCTCATTGTTTGCCTTTTCAGGTGACTTTTATTTATTTACTTATTACATTTGCTTTTTTATTTAATGTATTTTTTTTAAGATCTACACACCTATAGAAGTCAATTTTACAAAAGAATTATATTTTTGTTAGATTAATGCAAAAAATATATATGTTTTCATCTTTCAGCTTAAATTTATTTACTTATCTACCCCATGATTTCATAATCAATATTGATCTCGTTTGATAGAACTCATTTTTCTAATTCAAAGCATTAAAGTTTAGAAATTAAAAACGGACTTGTAGATTAAAAGTTATGACTGTTTGAAGTTTTTTAGGCATATAATATTATTTTTGGCCAAAACACATGTAAATGAACTAATGAGTTAAACAAAAGACGCGGGTTTTACATAGTGTGTGTTCGGATCAAAGAATCTTTAGCTGAAAGCCCCCAAAACTAAATATATCAATAAGAAGCTAAGGAAAATTATGATACCAAACAAATTTGTCAAGGAAAATCTTGCAAGACAATCGACAGTGAAATTTTCCTCCCTACGAAGGAAGCCACACTGGGCCGAAGACAGAGACCACAGCTCTTGCTTAACCACATCAATAACATGACCAAACGGACCAAGGTGTAGACCAGTGGAGTTCAATTCAATTGGATAAATGCAGTTGGATAATTATGGTCCAGTATCCTATCAATTAAACTACGATTGATTTTAGAAATAAGGAATTATTCATTAATCTCTTGTATGTAAGCTATGACTATAAATTACTATACAAAGATTCAAAAGTGAAAAGAAGATGTAAATTCAAGAAATCTAGCTTAAAACTAAAATATAGTCTGTACGTAGTTGATAATAGTTGTGATAATAGAAGTTAGTTAAAATGACATTATGATAAGAGTTTTTAGTCTTTAGGGCAAACTAGTTATTGTTTTTTCACTTAATATTGCCTTTTTAGTTAACAAAATAAGAGAAACTTCACTTAATCATATATTAAGAGAAAATTCACTTTATCATATATTAAGTGGAATTTCACTTAATAAAAAAGAAACATAATTGAATCTTAAGTTTGCAATTTCATTGGCTTAATAAGATAAGTGAAGCTTCATTTAAAAACTGAAAAATTCACTTCAAAAAATAGTAAGTGAAAATTCGCTTACTATAAATTAAAAAAAAAAAATGCACCCAAAATAAAAGATGGAAACAGAGACTCCAGATCCGAGATCTGGAAGACGACCACGAGCTCGTCTAACATTGAAGACGGAGAGAGAAACTCCAGATCCGTGATCAGAAGTTGATGACGATGGCGGTGCTTGGTCGCAGTCAACGTGGTGTTGACGATGAAGGTGATTGCAGCGGCTTGTGATGGTGGTGGTGTAGGCTCGCGATTTTGGTGGTGGTGTTTGTGGCTCGTGGCATCACGCGAAGGTGGTGAGCTGGTGCTAGCAGCTCGCTATGGTGGTGGTAGAGGCTCGCAACTGTGGTGGTGTTGGCTCGTGGTGTCATGTGATGGTGGTGGACTAGTGGTGGCAGCTCGCAATGGTGGTGGCTATGGTGGGGGGCCCCGGTGGTGGTGACAGTGTATCAGTGGTGGCGGCGATGACTCGATGGCGATGGTAGTGGAAGTGGATTGGTGGTGGTAGTGGTGAGGAGGGAGAGAGAGAGAGAGAGAGAGAGAGAGAGAGAGAGAGAGAGAGAGAGAGAGATTCACTACACCATATGGGCAATTTTGTAACGGCGGTTTTATGATTTGTAACGGGTATACCCATTACTAATTTGTAACGAATATATCCGTTACAAAATGTCAGAAAACCATTACTAATTACCTTTATTTTGGTTACTTAATTTATGTAACGGGTGTATTTATATTCGTAATGTGTATAACCGTTTTAAATTGATCCCAAAAAAAAAAATAAAAAAAAAAATTATTTTTGCCGCTCAAATCATCGGGCTCTAATCACTTAGTTTCACAAAAAGATAGAAAAGAGAGAGAAAGGAGAAAGGGGGAAAGGAGAGAGGGAAAGCTATCGGGCTCTGACCCACACGGCCACTGACCACCAGACGCCGACCATGAGCCGCCGACCACTCGACACCGCCACCGCCGACATCCTGTAGGTACACCCTCCTTCTTCTTCCTTCTTTTTCTTCTACCTTCTTCCTTCTTCTTCTTGTACCTTCTTCTTCTTCTTCTTCTTCTTTGACCTTCTTCCTTATTGTGGGTTTTTCAGGCCTGATTATAGGGTCTCTAGTAGGCTTTCTGAGTTTAGGTTTTCTAATGAACCTAATTTTAGATTCATTGATTTTAGGGTAATTTAGTAACCATCGGGCTCTACCCCACGCTGCCGCTGACCACCCGACGCTGACCCCTAGCTGTCGACCCCAAGCCGCCGACCACCTGATGCCGCCGCTAACTTCCTATAGGTACACCCTTCTTCTTCTTCTTCTTCTTCTTCTTCTTCTTCTTCTTCTACCTTCTTCCTTATTGTGGGTTTTTATCTCAATATATGTCGTTAGATAAGGGTTTCTAGTTTATGTTTCAAGTCTGATTTTAAGGTCTTTTTCAAGTCTGATTGTAGGGTCTCTAGTAGGATTTATGAGTTTTGGTTTTCTAATGAACACTGATTTTAAGGTATTTTTCAAGTCTGAATCTATGGAATGCTTCACTTTATCTATGTTTTGTTGTTTTATTTTTTTTCCCTGTTGCTTGTAAGTACTTCCCATTGATATAAAGCCAAAACACTATTAGTAATCCACCAGCTTGTCTTGAATTAATTAGAAATGAGGGGGAAAAGATGAAGATTACATTACATGGAATATAAGCCCATGCTGTTCTGGCTTTGGAAAAGAAATTGGGTCGACTAAATAAGTCCATGGTGTTCTAGCAGTAGTATGCTCACAATGTGTTTGATTTGTTGTCACAGAGAGTGGAGGGCTTCTTAAGTTTTCTTTATTGTATTTGTGGGCTTGTCTTGGAATTTGGGTGTATCTTCCCCTTTGGATGATTATCAATAAATTATTCGTATTGTTCAAATAAAACAATTAAATTTTTGTCTAATCTTCTAATAAAACAATCTTTCAATTTTTACAAATCATTTATACGGTGAGGCCTATGGCTTTTATTGGACCAATGTTTTCTTCTTATTTGTGTTATTTCTTTTCACATGTTAGGTTTTGGTTAGCCAAACAAAAATATACATTGTTCTAGAGTTTGTCATTGGAAGAGAACTCCTTGATAACATCATAAGGCTTCTCCAACTTTTGCGTATGCTAAGGTTAATTCAATAACTTTTGATAACTTTTTTTGCTGTGCTTTGAACTTTAGAAATGTGACCATGCGTTCATAAGAAATTGTTTTAGTTTTAAATTGCTCTTATGGTTATAAGAGCAATACTTGATAACGTGAAGGTCAAAAGTACATCATCAAAACTTGAGTGTGATTTTTTACTTTTATGGTTTCACCTTTTTGGTATGTTGAAGCTATAATACTTTTTGGTCCCCCCCCCTCCCCCCTCCTTTACTATTCCATTTCAATACCCCTTTATTCAGAGACCCTTATCTTTACATTACCTCCTTCTATGTGCTTGTGTGATTAGATTTTTGGAAATTTCTTTATGGATGTCAAGTTGGTGACCAGCTCTTGCTTGACCATGCTCCTTGTGTAGTTAGCAATTTTGTTTTGAGATTGAGTTGATCCATGAGGCAGGATATTATCTAGTGGTTCATAAAAATTGGTTAGTTCATGGGAGATGATGTGAGTTGAACTTCCAGTCACTAAGGCTTTTTGGCTGGCTTGATGAGGGGAATTTCAGGGCAATTTTTCCCTCTCTTATACACATCCCATGTCTTTTATTTTACTCAAGTTTTAGAACAAACCCAATTTCTCAATGTGGATTGACTGTTCAAACTCAAATGACAATCCAAATGGGAATGAAATCCCTCTTGTATTCTTCCCCTCTATTTTCTATTTTTGTAAATTTTTGTTTTTTTTTTTTTAATTTTATTTTATTCAAGATAAGAAGCACTAGAGTGGGAATTATATTACATTCATGGCACTATGTACGCTTATAAGCAGAAGGCATTTCACACCATTTGCCAGTCATTAGGAGTAGAAGTGACTAACAAACACAACAAATTTTAATGTTGTTTTTATCCTTTTTTTCTTTTATATTCTATTTTCTTTGTTATAATTTTGGCCTTGAAAAAGTGTTTTTCTTAGTGGTTTCTTTACTTTTAACTCATGAAATGCATGAACCAAGTATTGCTTAAATGACCAAATTTCATTTTTTGTGGACAGACCAAAGAGCATTGGCAGCATGCCAGCATTTCTGAATTCACGCTCATCTTGATGCTTTCAGCTTGAAGATTACTCAAGTGGCTGTAGAAGGTAATTTTTTAAGGTGCTTTTGAGGGCATTACTCCTTTCTTTTCTTTTTTTGAATTTATGAGATGTTACAGTTTGGAATTTTTGACACAAAACAAAGACATTTGGTAAAAATTGTGTTCTTCAAAGACTTGATTTACACTGACTTGGTGAGTTTTTGGATGATCTAGAAACAATGCTGTTAGGTTGATTATGAGCTGATTAATTGACATAGTTTACCTGCCAAAGTAAATTGTGAAGTGAAGGACTTGTGTTAAAGTGTTCATTTATTGCCATTATTTGAAAGTATTTGGTCATTCATATTGCTTTTTACAGTCATCAACACACTAGCAGCTACAAAGCAATGCATTTGTACTATTACAGGATGCTATCTAGGCTCAACTACAATTGCTTGCCTTAGCCATTCTCTCTCTCTCTCTCTCTCTCTCTCTCTCTCTCTCTCATTCATACACAGATACTCTCTATATATAATATCCTACACATATACTCTATATATTATGCATATGCATACGAAAGTTAACATTTATGCAACACAACTGACTGCAAAATGGATTTGGTCGAAGTCCAATTCATACTATTTTTGTTTTCCTTTTTCTTATGAGGTTTACCTCTCATGACTCAAATAAATGAGGCAGAATATCCCAGATTTAGGAAGTTACTAAATGACCCACTAAATTTCTCTGTGCACCCATATATGTACAACATGAGATGTTGAACTACTTCTTCTTGTATAATGTTATACAGAAATTAAATCATTATATATAGTGGTATAGCAAAAAAAAAAATAAGAGGGTAATCTGCAGCACTCCAGATTTATCACAAACTAGTTTTCTGTTTAATTCTTTCTTTATTTTTTTGGGACAAGATTTCTGTTTAATTCTGACTAATGTGTTGTCACAACCACAGCCATAGCACTATTTGAAAACCAATTTTGGAGTTCAAATTTCGAAACCACTACAGTACTCAAAAATAAGCACAGACCTTAAAAAATAAGCACAAATTTGCCCATGGTAAAAGCTAGCTAGTTATCTTGAGTAGTTTTTTATTATCAAAAGTAATTTTTTACAATTAAATTTCTTTTGGAACAGCCCTCGTTAAACAAACAAAATAGGCCATTCTTCTATTTTCATCTATCAATTTCTACAGTATCAAACTTGTGGGAACTAACGGAATGCATAACGGAATCACGGTTAACAAACAATGTAAAAAAAATGACTTTTTCATCACTTGGACTTGAAAAAACTTAGTTTTTGTGGTTTTGAGTAGTGAAATGCTAAAGCGTGTATTCGAATTCTATGAAACCTTACTCCCACCTCATACATGCCTAAAAAAACTTGTGGGAACTAACGGAATGCATAACGGAATCACGGTTCACAAATAATGTGAAAAAAATGACTTTTTCATCACTTAGGCTTGAAAAACCTTAGTTTTGAGGTTTTGCATAGTGAAATTGTAAATCGCTTATCCGAATGCAATGAAACCTTACTCGCACCTCAAACATGCCTAAAGAAACTTGTGGGAACTAACGAAATGCATAACGGAATCACGGTCAACAAATAATGCAAAAAAAAAAAAAGACTTTTTCATCACTTAGACTCGAAAAAAACTTAGTTTTTGAGTAGTGAAATGGTGAAGCATGTATCTCAATGCTACAAAACCTTACTCGCACCTCAAACATGCCTAAAGATACTTGTGGGAACTAACGGAATGCATAACGGAATCACTTTTCACAAATAATGTGAAAAATGACTTTTTCATCACATAGGCTTGAAAAACCTTAGTTTTGAGGTTTTGAGTAGTAAAACTGTAAACCGCTTATCCGAATGACATGAAACCTTACTCACACCTCAAACATGCCTAAAGAAACTTGTGGGAACTATTGGAATGCATAACGGAATCACGGTTAACAAATAATGCAAAAAAAATGACTTTTTCATCACGTGTCTTTCTTTCCCTACCACAAATAATCAAAATGGATTAGAGATGACATAGAGAGAGTGTGTGTGCTAGGCTTAACCTAGAGAAAGTTTGTTTTGCAGCTCTTCTATGGTCACTAAATTCTTTTTTCAGTACAATGTCTCTCTCTCTCTCTCTCTCTCTCTCCATGGTGTGTTGGGTGGAAAGAATCTTTCTTGTAGCTCTGTAAGTTTGTGAAATAAGTTCTTTCTGATCTTGTTGGTTCTGCTACAGTTCATTTCTCTATTTCCTTTTTTTCTCTGAATGTACTTCTAAGTAATTGGGGCTAAGGTTTTGTTGAGTTTAGTACCTAAATGGATGAAAATTACTAGCTAGCATTAGAATCACTTGAAAGTTTAAACACAATGCATGTTTTTTTTTTGTGCATTGATTCTTCTACTTTTAATAGTTTGTTGGTGTAAAATTGAAACTTAAAAGCAAATTAGCTATTGAGAGACCCATTTTTTTTTGTTTTGTTTTGTTTTGTCCAATCTATTGCAGAAAGTTAGTGAAGAAACAAAAGGAAATCGGGAAAGGCAGAAAATGGGTCACATCACCGGTACGAAGGGCTTTGCCAAAACTAGCTATGATAATGTAAGTTAATGGAAGTTTTACTTTCCAACAGATAGTCTACTAGATTTAGCAAATACCTGATAAGTATATTTATTCATGTAATAACGTGATCCAGTATGAACCAACACAAACTTCCTTGTGGTACTTAACACATTTTAACGAGAAGAAGAAGAAATGGGTGGATGGAACTTCGCATGAAGTTTACGTGAGCACCTTATTTGTGAATCTTTGCATAACTAACCTTTAGCTCATTTAATTTACATACATTCAACATGTCTTCTTGATAGGAAAATGGACTAGCTTGAAATGGTTTATTCTGGGCTTACTTCTCCATGCTCAGTTTTTTGTCACATTACGAATTTTTAATTTGTTTTTCTTCACTTACCATTACAGCTTGTTCATCTATGGATGAAATGATTGTCTTGGAGTCCAACAACATATGCTACTCACAGAAAGAGAGAAAATGTAAAACAACTCTAATTTGAAGTGCCATAACTAAAAGTGACTTTGAATTTTTAGTTTTTCTAAAGTTACCATTACAACTTTAGTCTCTTGGACTTCTTTATCAGCTTGTCTCCTTGGGATGTGAAACAACTCTGATGAGTTGTCATCACATGTTTTACAATTATAAACCTTGGGATTGAAAATATGAAAAAGAGTATTGGGATTGAAAAGGATGAAATAGTTTAATTTACTTGTGTAGAACTAGTAGATATTCCATTGTTCAATTTTGCTTAGATATTTAGTAATTTTGCAGAGTGAACATCAAATGGCTATTATGGACTCGGCTAGTGTCACCATGTAAACTGTGCTAAAGGGTGGTATACTAAGAACTGTTTGGATCTTTATGTGAAGTCATTTGAATAATTCATGAAGGCAAATTTGACTCTAACAGGAAGGGAAAAGTTTGTGGTTGGAACTTTTTAATGAAGTAAACTTGTGTAGTTTTTTTAATTAGGCTTGTCAACTTGTAGGTGCTCTGTTATGAGTATCATGAAACTAAGCTTCCTGAAGAAGGACTAGGAGGCATTATCTGTCATATGTTTTGGGCATGTGAATCGCAATGTAAAGACTTCAGCTTGCCCACATCGTATATGAAGCATTCAGGTTCGGCCAAGCCTATTCGTTTAGAAACTTGAAGGAGTAGTAAAAGTATATTAATCGCAATTATTCTCACTTTGAACTCTGACAAAAATACAGGAGTTATGCATATTGTGGTTTATTTTGCTTGCAAGTTTGACTATTTTACATATTTACCTTTGCTAGTCTTTTCTGATGAGATTATCTCTCCCTGGAGTCGTGCTTAGTGTCATATGCTAAAATATGCCCTTAGTGTTTTAGTTTTATGGTTTTGCCTATATTTTTGAAGCAGCCAGTCTAGCCCTTTCTACATCTGCATCCCTATACAATTCCCTTTTGTTTAGCTTGGTAAGTGAAATTGGGGAGTTTATCATTTATCTAACGCATGTGCATTGGAACCACTATTGACGCTTCTATTGCCTAATATGATAGTCTTGCCTTTACCATCGCCAACCCACACTAGATTGGCCTTCTCCTATCCAATATTGATATTCTCGTAATAGACTCTTCCTTTGATCTTAATGTAGAATCTTTTTGAGGAGTGGCTTGGGGCAGCCAATATGGCATCCGTAATTTTTGTGAAGTTTCCCGAGCCATCTTGACATAGATTGGCCTCGTACACTCAAGTAAAGTGTCAATAATATAGTGAGGACTAACATTTTCTTCTCCAACCTGTGCCTGCAGAGGTGAGAAAAATAGCATAATGGAAATGATGAAGTAGAGTATGTGCTCTTATCAAGTGTTAGAAACTTAATCTAGTTTAACACATTATTAATTGAGTTTTAGCCTTTTTTTAGCCGGTCCCCAATCAGCCCCTAACAGCCCCCTAACCAGCCCCCAAACAGCCCTTAAATTAGCCCCTAACAGCCCCAATTAGCCCCCAAACAGCCCTAAAATCAGACCTTAAACAACACCCAAACAGCCCTTAAATCAGCCCCTAGTTACTTTTATGGCGTGTAAGAATTATGCATGTTAGCTGCAACTTTCAGCTTCACTTCATGTTTGTGTTTGTTACATTTCTGAGCCCAAGGCTATGCATTGCATCCATGTTGAATGAACAATTGATGGAAAATTGAAATCGAATGATGGATGAGAATGATCAAGCAATATATTGAGAGGTCAAAAAGGTTAGTAAGACTTTATGAAAGAAGAAAAATCAATTACTGCTCCGTACACAAATTGCTAATCAAAAAAGGTTAGTTAGAGTCTCTCTCTCTCTCTCTGCTATTAATTCATTTCCTAGGTGCAGTTATCTTGCTACAAATCGGGCCATCCTTTTCTTGTTGGCTTCTTAGTAATCTAAAGTTCACTTTATTTTTCATCGGTTTTCGTTCTCATCATTAGGTTATGCTTCCTTTCTAGTATGTGTTTTTCACTAAAATCATAGTCTAGAGTGCTGAAATTTTTGCAAATTTCATTTAAGTACCCCTGTTGATAAGACGGAGGTAATTCGAGCCCAACCCCCAAAATTTAACATGAATAAAATCAAGAAAAGGCAAAGAATGCAAAATATTATAGTGTGTTAATCTTATTGAACTAACTTTAGGTGAACTTGGGCTATGTTAGGATAGCATAGGACATCTATGATTTTGGAATTGAAGCTTCATTGTATATAGGTCATTAGAAATGCAAAACATTGTAGTGTGCAAATAGATAATATATATTGCGGTGTTGGAGGTTCACATGCACCATGATGCTACTCATCGAATTCGCAGGTATATCTGTATGCAAAATAATCAAAGAAGGTTTTTTCTGTTCAAAATAATGCGGTTTCTTGGACATGCAGCTCTAGCTGGGTCTCCTTTTTAGTTCTCACCAGTTGGGTCAATTTGTCTTTGCATTTCTTAATATAGAATTTTCAAATGTATTTGTAGTTCCATTCGAAGAAGACGACAAGGATCCAAGTAATAAGCATCACTCTTCCAAGGGCGTTGAAGAAGGAAGAGATTGAAGCAATTGTAAAAAGTTATGTTGATGAACTTGGTTATGGACATAAAGAGATTTGTGTATTTTATCTTTTTGAGTTAATTTCAAGTGTAAGATGTAATGTAGTTAAACTAAGAATATGGGTATGGACAAAGATTTGTAAGACGAAACATTTTGTATTCTAACTTGTATTTGGTACAGATTGAGTTTATTATTTTTTGTGTTTGTATGGATTATTATGCTTGTAAATTAGGTGCAAAAAAAATATATAAAAAAATTGGGGAGCATATAACATAATAAATTTTTTTTATTTTTTAATTAAAATTTGTAACAGGTATATCCGTTACAAAATCCATTACTAATTTTATGCATTTTGGAAATTAGTAACGGATATGACCGTTACTAATTCTTCACCAACCGTTAGTGATTTTTTCAAAAAAAAAAAAGTTAGATATTTATCCGTTACTAAACTAATTTGTAACGAGTATAACCGTTGCAAAAATTATATTAGTAACGGGTATATCCATTACAAAAATCCGTTACTAATTAGTAACAGATATATCCGTTACAAAAATTCATTAACAAATTTGCAACGCCCTATTTGTAACTTGTATATCTGTTACAAATAATTTTTGTAACGGATATTCCCGTTAGAAATCAGGCCATATGGTGTAGTGATTGTAGAGGGAGAACAAATCAGATCTGAGAGTAATTTGTAGGGGAGTAAATCGGTTGGTCGGTTGGTTTTTTAGGGATTTGGTCAATTTCACTATTGGTTTTAGCTTTGTACATACAATTAGAAAACCGGCCATTCAATTTGATGGGTTTGCAATTTTTTCTGACACCCCTAGTAAATTGAGACTATAGTTTTGTTGGGGTATTTTGGGAAAACAAATGATAGATTATATGCCTAGGGATGTGTAGCAAAACATAAGATTTAAAATTAAGGACTTTTTAATAAAATAAAAATAAGAATCAGAATAGAGTTTAAACTCTGGATAATTGGTTATAAAGATTTTCTACTAATTTTTCCAAACTAAAATCTTAAAGATGTTAGGAAACCATTAGGGAGACTCCACCTTTGAAAATTAGTACAAGTGGATAATTATGGTAAAGTTTCATCAACTGAAGAAGTTTTCTTGTTTTGACTTCAAACCCCCACGTGTTTTTTAATTTATTTTATTGATACGTATGCATGATGATGTTTAGAGGTGTTAAATGTGCCCAAATATATATATATATAGATGATGATGATGATGATGATGTTTAGAGAAAGAGAGCGGTCAAATGTTAATTGTGCCGATCAACATTAAAGAAAGAGAGATTTTTTGTCGTACCATTTTTATTCACTCTTGCTCATTCAAGTCTCCACTTAGGCTTTCAGTGGATGATATGTGTCTCATTTCAGTAATTATATTAATCATACAAGGGCAAAATTGGAATGAAATGAAACACATGTCATCCAGTGAAGGCTTGAGCGAGCTTGGGTGAGCAAAAATGTATTCTTAAAGAAATATGTATAATCTTGGAGAGCATTTTTGCTCACCCAATTTTGATTCACCATTGCTCACCCAAGAACTCCTAAAATTTAGAAACTCTTTATATACCCAAAAAAACAAATATATTTTTACATTTAAGCCACCCCCTCCTAAAGGTTAGAAACTCCTTATTTTCTTTTAGTTTTTGAGTTTTGGTCTACAAATTCTACAATGCATCCAAGTATAATACATTCGATTCCTTGGTCCCAATTTGAATTAATAAGTTGTCATTTTGCTGTTCCTTTAATATCATCTAATATTATATTTTCTTATGTGCCATTTGATAATTAAAATGTTCCAAAACCATAATAGACACCTGAGAAGTTTAGATTTGTTTTCTATGTTATATTCTTATTTAGCACTTGACGGCTGGTCGTTCAAAAGAATTATATTTTTGTTAGATTAATGCAAAAAATATATATATGTATATATATATATGTTTTCATCTTGTACCGTATATTTATTTACTTTTCTCCCCTATGATTTCATAATCAATATTAATCTCATTTAATAGAACTCATTTTTTTTTTATTTTAAAATATTAAAGTTTAGAAAAAATGAATTTGTAGATTAAAAGTTATGACTGTTTGAAAATTTTTAGGCATAAAATATTGTTTTTGGCCAAAATACATATAAATGAACTAATGAGTTAAACAAAACACGTGGGTTTTACATAGTGTGTGTTTGGATCAAAGAATCTTTAGCTGAAAGCCCCCCAAAACAAAATGTATTAATAAGAATCTAAGAAAAAGAATGATACCAAACAAATTTGTCCAGACCCAAGCCAGCAAATCTTGCAAGACAATGGACAGTGAAATTCCCCTCCCTCTACACGAAGCCACACTGGGCCAAACGGACCAGGGTGTGGAATGCAATTGGATATTCGTGGTCAGTATTCTAGCAATTAAACTGCCATTGATTTTGGAAATAAGGAAATATTATTCATTAATTTCTTGTATGTAAACTATAACTACGAATTACTGTAGAAAAATTTAAAAGTCAAAAGAAGATGAAAAATCAAGAAATCTAGTGTAACACTAAAATATAGTCTGTACGTAGTTGATAATAGTTGTGATAATACAAGTTAGTGAAAATGATATTATGATAAGATTTTTTAGCCTTAAGGGCGAACAATATTTTTTTTTTTTTTTTTCACTTAATATTGCCTTTTCAGTTAACAAATAAGGGAAACTTCATTTAAAAATTTACAATTTCAGTTTAAAAATGATTAGTGAATTTTTAATTAATTTAATCATATATTAAGTAGAATTTCACTTAATAAAAAAGAACCATTATTGGAATTGCATTATATCTGTCCGCTTAATTTTGTAATTTCATTGGCTTAACAAGATAAGTGAAGTAGTTGCAGTTCAAAAAAAAAAAAGTGGCGCTTCACTTAAAAGCTAAAAAACTCACTACAAAAAATAGTAAGTGAAAATTCACTTATTGTAAATTAAAAAAAAAATGCACCAAAAATAGAGGATGGAAACAGAGACTCCAGTTCCGAGATCTGGAAGATGACCACGAGCTCGTCTGACATTGAAGACGGAGACAGAAACTCCTAATTCGAGATCGGAAATTGATGACGATGGCGGTGCTAATTGGTCGCGGTCGACGTGGTGCTGACGATGGAGGTGATTGCAGTGGCTCATGATGGTGGTGGTGGAGGCTTCCAATTTTGGTGGTGGTAGCTCGTGGCGTCACACGATGGTGGTGGACTGGTGGTGGCAGCTCGCGATGGTGGTGGTGGTGGAGGCTCGCAATTGTGGTGGTGGTGGCTAGTGGCGTCACGTGATGGTGGTGGACTGGTGGTGGTAGCTATGGCAGGTGCCCCGGCGGTGGTGGCGGTAGTGAATCGGTGGTGGTGGTGGTGTAGGGAGAGAGAGAGAGAGAGAGAGAGAGAGATTGTAGAGAGAGAACAAAACAGATATGAGAGTAATTTGTACGGGTGTAAATCGGTCGGCCGATCAGTTTTTTAGGGGTTCGGTCGATTTTGCTGTCGATTTTAGCTGGTACATATAATTAGAAAACTAACCATTCAATTTGGTCGGTTTGCGATTTTTTCTTACACCCCTAGTAATTTGAGAGACTACAATTTTGTTGGAGTATTTTGGTAAAAAAAATGATAGATTATATGTCTAGGGATGTGTAGTAAAACATAAGACTTAAAATCAGGAACTTTTTAATAAAATAAGAATCGTAATGGAGTTTAAACTCTTGATAATTGATTATAAAGATTTTTCACTAATTTTTCCAAACTAAAATCTTAAAGATGTTAGGAAACCGTTAAGTAGACTCACCTTTGAAAATTAGTACAACTGGATCATTATGGTAAAAGTTTCATCAACTGAAGAAGTTTTCTTGTTTTAACTTCAACCCTCCCCCCACGTGTTTTTAATTTATTGTATTTTAAATGTGCCGATATATATATATATATATATTAGTGGAAAACTATTATATTTGTACATGTAGGGAGAGAGAAAGAGAGGGGTCAAATGTTAATTTTGCCGATCAACAGGATACAATTAAAGAAAAATATTTTTTGTTTTTTTTAGATAACATTAAAGAAAGAGAGATTTTTTCTCATCCCATTTTTTCTCACTCTTGTTCATTCAGGCTTTGAGTGGATGACATCTGTCTCATTTTAATAATTATGTTGATGATACAGGGGCAAAATAAAAATAAAATGAGACACATGTCACCCAATAAAGATTTGAGTGAGCTTGAGTAAGCAAAAATGTATTCTTAAAGAAAAATGTTTAAACTCAAAGAGCATTTTTGCTCACCTAATTTTGTTTCTCCGTATGCACACCCAGGAACTGTTAATAAACCCTTAGAAGTTTAGTTTAGTTTAAGTTTAGTACTTGACGGCTGGTCGTTCAAAAGTTTTACATGACTAAGAGAAGCTTTTACGTACAGCCACCTATATTTGACCTAGGACAAATTTCATAGAAATTTTAGATGATGGATCCAAAATAGGGGCCCTTCGCTATCTCTATATAAAGCACAGCATGATGAGAACTTTAGTACACGAAGCCAAATACTTGAGAGAAAATTTATACACCCAAAAAATTTGTTGATCGAGGATTTTGATGTCTAGTTATATATATCATGAGTACTACAAGCATTCCAAAGCGTCCATATGATTCTCTTCATCGCAGTGACTTCCCAAATGATTTTATCTTTGGGGCAGGATCATCTGCTTATCAGGTAACTCAATGGTCACGTACTCTAGCTTTTCGTACTTTCTAAGCTTTAATCTTTACTAAATTGAAAGTTTTCTCATATGTACTTAATTGATTGTAATAATCTGAATATGCATGTGTACTTATGATAATTTCAATCAGTTTGAAGGTGCAGCCATGGAATGTGGTAAAGGCGCAAGCATCTGGGATACTTTTACGGCACAATACCCTGGTCTGAGCTCTCACTTTATCATCTCTCTTCCCTCGATCTACATTTCTCCCCCTAATGATATAATGTTTATGATACAAAATAGCCAAAATTCCAGACGTAGCAAAACTATAATATTTATGATACAAAAATTCAAAATATATATGTATAGGTAGACCAAAAAAAAACGGAGGTCGCTATCTGTTTTTCCATCCCACCCCAATTAAAAATTGTTGGTTCGCCCTTGGCAAGGACTTATATAGAAATCCTACTAATGAGCCTTCTATAAGCATGATGCCATCATTTTATTCCCCAATGCGTTATTCCTCCTTGTTTGGTAATAAAAAAATTGGATAAGTTTAGCCTCATTGACATTTTTATTTGGTTTTTATAAAAATGTTACTATATTGGTTTATCAAACCACCACGATCTTTAGGAGTGACTCCTTTTTTTTTAGCAGCAAAGGAATCAATTTCATTAATTATCATACACAATTACAAGCCAATCCAAAAACAAGTGACTTTAGATCACAAGAGACTTGTATTATAGTAATTTATCTACCAAACATTTGAATATCAAGAAGCAATTTGCTTTTGAAAAACAACACCAAACATGTAAGACATCTATATCTGTATGCATATACACAGTGCTTATAATGTTAAATGACAGGTAAGACGAATGGTGAGAACGGAAATGTAGCAGTAGACTCTTATCATCTGTACAAGGTATTTTTTTTAATTGAAATTTAATTAGTTCTATTTTTCAACTTCCAAAATCGATAAATCGATACACTAGACTCGCACTTTAAACCTTCTTCCGAAACCATTTTGTAGGAAGATGTGAAGATTATGAAGAAAATGGGTCTAACTGCTTATAGATTTTCAATTTCTTGGTCTAGAGTTTTACCACGTAAGTATTGAATTTCTAACCTTGATGTTTTTGTACTTGAAAGATGATTCCACCAAAAATTCTACCAACTTAATCTTTATGTTCAATTTCTTTCTGAACATTAAAATTATCAGAGGGAAGACTAAATGGCGGTGCAAACAAGGAAGGAATCAACTACTACAATAATCTGATAGATGAACTTCTAGCCAACGGTTAATATTCAACCTCAAGTCTTTTATCACTGGCTATCATGTCAATTTCCTTATAATTTAAATCCGAAACAAATTTTGATATCACATACGTATAGGTATTGAGCCCTTTGTAACCCTCTTCCACTGGGATCTCCCTCAAGCATTAGAAGATGAATACGGTGGTTTCTTGAGCCCTCGAATTATGTAAGTAAATTCATTTTTATAAGAATGAAGACCTAAACCTATATTCTTAAAGCTGGGTTATTGTCTTTTATTAATTTACCAAAAATTTTCTATGTAATAGCGATGATTTTCGTAATTATGCGGAGCTTTGCTTTTGGGAATTTGGTGATCGAGTGAAAAATTGGGTCACATTTAATGAATCCTATACCTTCAGCATCCATGGGTATGACATGGGGGACTTTGCCCCAGGTCGAGGTTCTTCTCAACCAACACATGAAATGAGTTTCTCTACGGCAAGTCGATATTCTTGCCAACAAAAGCATATATGCAGTAATGGAGATCCAGCTACAGAACCATATCTAGTGACACATAACCAGCTTCTTGCTCATGCTGCAGCAGTGGAATTATATAGGATGAAATTTAAGGTACCTACTTGTGTCCAAAATATTTTCATTTTGGCTCTTATAATGATCTATAAAAAAATGTAAGAAATCAAATCTTAATATGCAAGAAGTTAGGAAAAATGCATTACTGCTTTAAAGTGTACTAAATGAATCTAAAATGACGTGCAGACATTTCAGAACGGAAAAATAGGAATCACACTTGTGACAAATTGGTACGAGCCTCTCTCCGAAGATAGTAAAGAAGATAAAGAAGCAGCACAGCGAGCTTTGGATTTCAATTTCGGATGGTGAGAACTGCAAGTCATTTGTTTTTAATAGATAATTGTTAATAAGTCCCTCACCAGTCACCTTATTCTAGTCAAAGGACAATCAAAACTCTTGAATAGTGAAAGGTCCCTTAACCTCTAACGTTTAATGTAATAGGTCCTTACTAGATAATTCATCATTTTATAGACTAATTTACCCTTACTAGCTAGATGAATATAACAAAGACTGGGTGAATCTATTTTCATTATCAAATCCCATTTAACAAATATCTATCACATCAAGTAAATGTGGGTGAATCTATTATGGTCGTCGAATCCCACAATTATAGATTGAGAGCGAACAATTATCACATCTGATTGACCATTCATGCTGAACTTTGACTTTGAACATATTCCATTATAGAATATCCATAAAACATGATGAGAAATTTCTTACAAACTCTGTAAATTCAAAATAATGTCACATTCGAAATTTCTCAGTAAGTTTCATGTTCATGAAAAATTTATCATATCTATAGAAAGCTTGTAGTTTTTGCTCCATTTAATCGCACTATTGAAATAGTTAGATGCCTATCACGAAATGAGACGTTCACATAACATTCAAGGATGTATTTTTTTTTTCACAATCAAGGTAATGGGAAACTTTCATAAATCAACTGAACAACCTATCGAACGTAAAATATGTGAAATTTTTATTGGTGTTGCAAATGAATGATCGCGAAAACTTTAGAAATTTTACACGGATATAACAAATTACCATTGATTTTAAATCCTAACAAATAAATAAGCGATAGTAAATTTACGTAAGTATTGTGAGAAATTACACAACCTTTTACCTAAAAACCATGAAGCTCATAACATTTCTACCTAAGTTTCCATCGTCATAATGGTGTTGCAACACAATATGAATGATGTGAAAAATATCATCTATACGAGCTTTGTAGATGACCATATATCATCTATACGGAGTATAAATTGTAGGTTTCAATTCTTGAATTCAATTAACCTAAATATGAGACAAGAATTAAGGGATTTGATGGCTATTTAATAATTTCCTAAAAAAAGTTGTCATGCAAATTTAAATTAAGGGCATTTTTGGCATGCAAAATAGTCAATGAATTAGTTTTAACAAGTTTTTCCTTTTCGACCTATTGCTCCATAAGTCCAATAGTCCACCCCATTGGCCTTACAACTAATTAAAACCTTTTTTAATAGTAAACATAGAGTAAGGTGACTAATGATCACAATCAATGAATTAATGTCTTCTCATTTGTTGTAGTACTTTTAGACCTTTGTTACACATTAGGTTCTTCTTATCTTTTTGATACTATTGTTTCGATCACTATGACACCATGTAACATAATGTAAAGTTGTTTGCTTTTTAAAGCATTTAGAGGTCGTAAACAATATGATTGATAATAGATCATAATATTAACTCTTCCATGGGTATTTTCAGGTTCATGGGCCCATTAACTTCTGGTAAATATCCAGAGTCTATGCAAAAATACGTAGGATATAGAGGATATAAACTACCTCAATTTACAGAGAAAGAAACCGACTCAATAAAAGGATCATTTGATTTTTTGGGAGTAAACTACTACACTGCAAACTATACAACTGATGACCCAGAATTTGGTAAAAGAGAGCCACGTTATACTAACGATTCGGGAGTTCTACTTACAAGTAAGTTCAAATAAAATTTTGTGTTGTTTTATTATCAATTATGGCGTAAAAACGAACTAAACTGGCCATGATTTTGTGCTATGACAGCTGAGAGGAATGGAAAACCTATCGGTACTAAGGTATGGCACCATAGTATTCCCAATTGTATTGTCATTTGTTTCCTCACGTTGTATGTTCTCCAATTGTTAAAATATTAATCAACAAGATAGTTCTTACCACAAAATATGTACTTCTTTACCGTTTGCAGGGTGCCTCAACATGGCTATATTCTTATGCTGAAGGGATCAAAAAGCTTTTAGGCTATGTAAACCAAAAATATAACAATCCATTGGTCTACATCACCGAGAATGGTAATTTATCAATTTATGATTATGAAATGTTCTAATTTCTACTGAGGGAAGCCAATTTTTTTGTATAATTTATAGACAAGGTAGGAGTGGTGCCTAGGTACACACACACACATACATATATATATACATACACATCTATATATAACATGGATTATCTCCTATTGATTTATAGGGTATGACCAAGGAAATGATATAGAATTGACACTTACAGAGGCTCTTGTTGATAATCAAAGGATAAAGTACCATGTCGATCATTTAGGTTCTATTCGGGATGCGATCAAGTATGTTTCCTATGTATTCGCGTATATTCTCTCATGTGTTTCTACACGGAAAAGTGTTGATTTTACTATATGACCCTAATATTTTTTTCTTTGCAGTGATGGCGCAAATGTACAGGGATATTTCGTCTGGTCATTCTCAGACAATTTCGAATGGGCAAGTGGTTATACTGTTCGCTTTGGTATGATATATATAGATTTCAAAGATGGATTAAAAAGATACCCAAAAGAGTCAGCTATATGGTTCACGAATTTTATCAATGAAGATACTCGAGTACACAAGAAGAGGGCCTTAACCAATGATGAATATGTCAACAATCGTAAATAAAAAATCATTCTAATACGCACTTCCAATTTGTTTGATTTCTTACTTCTTTATGGTTGAATAGGTGGTTGGTCTATCTATTTCATCCATTTTTGTAAAATAATGTACTTATTCTTTACACGTGTATTTAAGTCCCAATAAGTGAAGGTGCCAAACATTTTCACAAGTGAAGTCTCTAGGTACTTGTACTGAAATCTTCTGATGTAGGTAATACCATATTCTATATCATTTTGTCTTGTCGATAGGGGACGGTTGCCCCTTATTGTGTAGCCCAATGTCAATTTATGAAATTTTATGAAATAAGTGTATTTTATTCCTTTAAAACAAGAGTAATAAAAAGTTGTAAACAATAATGAGCTATAGGTTTTTCATTTCACTGTTCGTTCTGGCCAAAAATAAATTCTAAGGAGGCCTAAAATCATATATGCATAAAACCCATTACACCAATACTTTCCCAAAGCAACTTATTAGCAAGTATAATCATGATTTTACTAATCCTACAACATTTTTTGGTTGACCATTAGTCATTTACTTTGAAAATAGCATGAAAAGTAAAAGCTTGATAGGGAGATAATCATGAAGATTCAAACTATCAGTAAGTTGTTAGAGTTGTGTTTAAATGTAGTGTCAAAGTTTAGAAGTGTAAAAGTACAGAAGGACCATAAAAGTTGAAAATTAGGAGTGAAGTCTTCTTATTTCAACAATGGATGTTCCATTTAACAAATGGAGCAACCTGCATTTTGTTGTTGGCAATTAATTTAATTATTGTTTAGGAATAATTTCTGGATGACCCTTGTAATCAGTCCATCCAACCAATAGGCCAAGGTAAGTTTTATTAATCAAAGAAGTCCTTGGTGGCATAATTAAATAAATTTTTAATCACTTAATTGAAAGTTTAAGAAGTCTATCTTTAAGTTATTTATATATATAAATAATTTCACATTTTCCCACATCGATTACATGCCCACTCCTCTATCACAAACAACATGTCATATATATATATATCTTATCAAGTTCAAAACCCTATCTCTTTCTCCTCTACAACAAATTATACATGGCATATCTCTTTCACATCCCTCCCCAAACAATACTTGAAGAGAACTAGGCGAGAAGGCAGTCCAAAAAGCACACCATGTGAGAATATATATTACATATGCTGTCACTCCCCGGAGTAGACCAAAAATAGGAAAAATTCAAAATTTCCTTTTTGGATCCGTGGACACATGGCTGGTTAGAGATCACCTTATCATCCTCAACAATATAGTAGCAAGAAAATATACATGTGTCTATTTCAAATGTAGCATAGCTATTAAACATTAGCAGTCATAAGATGGCAGTATATATTACAGACCCAAACTCTAAAGAGACATGATTAAACATCATAAGTCTCGTGACGACAATTGTCACTGATATCCAGAAAACATCTAAGTTATTACATCTTAAGATAAGATAAACAAGAGTAGGAAGACCAGTCTTCAACTGGCAAAACCATAGTGGTCTCCGTAGTAGTCTTCTCCAGAGTATCCCTCGTCATAGAAGCCTTCATCAGCAAAACCCACACTGGCGTACCCATCATCAGCGCAGTTGACACGACTATTTTTCTGTGTGCGCTCGTGTGCTATACCCAAGTGTAGGTAATCGTGTAAGTAGTAAACTGGATTAAGTCCAGGTCGATCCCACAAGGAAGGTTTAGAATTAAGTTACCTAGATTAGACTCTAAACGAAAGGAAAATTCAATATTTTAAAAGAAGTGTAGAACACAAAGTTCTACGATTAACAACTACTAAAATTAAAAGCAACTAAGTTAAATTAACTAACAATTAACTATTTAACTAAAGCGAAATCTTAAAAACGGTTTTTACTTAATAAAAGGAAGTATTGGGATCACGCGAATCCACTGTGACCTAGCCATCTACCATGCAATTGCAGTTTAAGCTCAATGGAGTACATCTTCTACAATATTCCGTACTTCTCTAAGGATCTAGAATCAATAGCCCTTTCATGACCGGGGCTATATCATCTCAATTAAGTTTGAAATACATGAAAGCGGTTTAATTCAATAGTTAAGACTCGCACCTACAATGGTGTTAGCATTGAAGGTGGTTTGCAAAATGTATTGAAAGAAAATGCCTTAAGGCCTTAAGTTCAAAAACTGCTTTGACAAACTGAGCATTTGGGGACAGTTTGATAACAACTTCTTAAAACAAAAAGTCTTGGATTACTGTATTGGATGTTCTCAAGAATCTGAGAGTTTGATCGATCGATGCGCTTTCGATCGATCGACAATTGCCATCTCTCAATCGATCGAAATGTCTTCGATTGATCGACTATATATCTGCACCGATCGATCGAAATAACTCCGATCGATCGAACACAGGTATTATTCTGGTGCATGGCAGAGGCCTGAAATCATAGTTTCATCGCGATTTTCCAACCTCGGACTACTCAGACATGGTCTGGAGTGTCCCAGATTCGTTCTTAACGTAAAAATTCATTAAGGTGTCATTTGGTTGTGAGCTTTTCATTAAAACTATGAAAATTTGAGATTTTAACGTATCTAACATGCAAAGCAATAAGATTAACACTAAACCACGATTAGCTAAGTGCAATATGTAAATAAAATGATTATTAATTAACCTGGAATGAAGAACTCGTATTAAACCACAGAAAATCCCAACTATCAATGTAAAACCTTGATTAATAACCTACAAAACAAGAAAAACTCCCTCCTCTCTCTATGAAAACTGATAAAAAGTAAAGTGGGGCGTCCCCTTGAACGCTTACAAAATGAGTTTAAATAGTAGAACCTCATGCTAGGGTTAAAAATCCCGTCTTTTGCTGCGTGCGCGTATTCTGCTAAAAGGCATATTCGATCGATCGAAATACCCTCGATCGATTGAACTCCTAGAATCTTCGATCGCTTGAGACAAGTTAGATCGATCGAATGCTTGATCACTTGAGAAGACCTCGATCGATCGGGCTTCAGTTTTCAACTTTGAATTGTCTTCATTAAAACCAATCACTCCCTCTTATCCTGCTCAATCAATTATTCACACAGCGACAATACACAACTCATCATATCAATTATTCACACAGCGACAGTAATCTGCAAAAATCACAGCTAAAATACACAACTCATCATAGATTAATCATAATGTGTAGAAACTGGCGTTGTAATCCAAATCGCAGATATATGGAGAAATTGTGAACTAAATTATTGTATTTTCTTCTTTTAGCGCGGTTGTATTTTACAAATACCCCCGCTTGTCACAAACCCCAACTAGCGAATTGCTAGTCCCTAGCAATAAAGCAAAAATAAAACAAGCTAACTACTACTACAACAACTAAAATAAACAAAAATAAAACTAAAGCAAACTAATCTAATTAGAAAGAGACACCACCTAACTCACTTTCGCAGGACACGCGGTTGCATTTAGCAATTGCAACAAGCTGTTAAACCCCTAGGTTCCCTTAGTGGACGAGTGTTGTCTCGTGAGGGTTTGCAGTGAATATACCCACAAAATTCACAATTTTTAAGATCAAAAAGATGTAGAAAAACTTATAAACATTTCTTCCTATTTGGCTATCAGTTTAGCTCTACAAAATATATCAACCTCATACAAACCATGAAGAAACCCACATGTTCCTCATGTCATTAAGATAACTATACATATGCATTCCATTCATGTATCCGTGTGTGTGAAAATAACAGCTATACATCCAACTTTATTTTAGAGTTGTTTAGACTATCATACCCTTCGGAATTCGTAGTTTCAACTCAATTCTCACATGGGTTTGCACTCAAAAATGAACATCTCACAGAAACTGGTTTAATAATGATCGCTCATGGTGTGAATGCTTTGATAAGAGTGATGTTCTGGCTACTAGTGTTTCACACCTAACTTGATAAAGGACGAACATTTAGAGTGTATAGTCTCATGAAAAGAATACTACTTACTAGAGGAGCGAAATACCGTGGATACTCAAATTACACGTTCATATTCAAACTAAGTTGTTAAAAATCATTAAGACTTTGACTTTTCGGCATTTATTTAGTAGGATAGAAATAAGAGGGGCGAGATGTGCACATCCTTAGCATGTGATAGAGACTAATTTATTTCTTCTTTATTCCAACCATCCTCTATTCTCACATACATTTATTTCTTTTTACTCCTCCTTCCTTTTTTTTTTTTGAAACGTCCTTCCCACAACTACTCCCTTCTCGTCACATACTTCAATAATTTTGATCACGTTAGATGTGCAATCGAGTTTATAGATGTTAAAGTATCATATGAAGGGTTTTAGGCTTTCATATTGGCAGTATTTAATCGGTGTGGGGTTAGAAGATTCTTAGATGTTGATACAGGTATATGAAAAGTGTAAGGAATGAATAACGATGGCTTAAATCATTTTTCTTAACTTCTTAGTTTTAGCACTTCAGTGTTCATTGAGTTATTAATTGGTAAATCCTGAACGTTCTCGTCAAATAAACAGCCTAGATGAAGAATTTGAGACTATTCAACGAATTTAAAGTATATCCAAAAAAACAATTTGAATTTGTTGTGATAAGTCCCTCAGAATTGAAGTTTGGGCTCAAAAGCTCACTAAGGGTCATTAGTTTCCACTATTTATTCCTTAAAGCATAACAGTCGTATTACTCTTATTTAAGTTTTCAGCATAGATATTAACGCGTGCAAATGGATGTTGGATACTAGAATAATCAACATATGCATTCGTCTTAGTGACACTAGAAAAACGCGTGAATGTAATTCATAAAAGGACGAGATTAACATGAATGTATCATCGCTTGATAACAGCTAAATAGAAGTGAACATTCATAATTATCCTACCAATTTAAGTTCAAAATTTTTTTTTTCTTTGTTACTAGTTTGAAACTTTTGAAATTTTTTATTTTTTTTATTAAAAATTAGAGATTGTATGATGTTTGCAACAGAAAGAGCGATCCAGATTGCTAAGTAAATAATATGCACATGTGATTATCTATCTATATCCCACCCCAAACTGAAAATAGCGATGACCTTAGAAGTTGATTTTCAAAAATAAATAGAGAGATAGCACCTGAAATAGCATCAATAACTGCAAGCGTAACAATCTGTAAAGAAACATACACTCTCCAAGCAACCAAGATCAAACGAAAGATATACAAACGGAAAATAAACATATGACCTATAAATAATAACAAAACATCACTGGAAAGATAAGACAATGAAAATGACAGAGCAGTGATAATAAAATGCACACAAACCAAACCAACCAATAAAAACAAATATCCACATAGAGTACCACAGTACTAAAATCCAAAAGACAAAAGAAGAGAGCAGAGAGATATAAACAAAAAAAATGAAAATACAACAAAACTCTCCAAACACTCCCAACGTCAAGACCTAAACATCCTCCGCAACATCTGATAATATCTCTATCGGCGCATCGAGGGTATCCGCAACTCCACCCTCAACAACAGTACGCGCTGTCGCCGGGTCACTCCCAGTCATGACTGGAGGTGGTGGAAGTGGGGCCTCCGCAGAATGTGGTGCCGCTGAGGAAGATGGTGTAACAGGATCAGTAGGTGGCAGTGGTGCCTCAAAAGTGGATAGATCCACAATAGGATGTGCAGTAGGGGGAGTAGTGGTAGTCGGTGCGGCAGGAGCAGTAGCGGGAGGTGGAGGTGTATGTAAGGACTGGTCAACCCCCAATTGGGTCAAGATAGCCTCAAGCAATGTTGTCATGTGGTCCGTCCGGCCCTCGAGTCTGATCCGTGCCTCTCTCTCCTCCAGTAATAACTCATGAACAGTCGGGAGAGGCATGGATGACGAAGACTCTCCCTGGGCCTGAGTTTGAGCCTGAGATCGTTGTCTCAGCTCAAACTATGCAACCTCTACCAGAGGATCAACCTCATCATCAAAATCAAGCTCCTCAGCCTCTGTCGGCGTCCTTGAAGCTGCACCCTCTGTATCGGTGCCATCAGCTCTCCTCCTCTTCTGACCAATTTTTGCTTTCCCTTTACCCTTCCTTTTCATCTTCTAAGCATCAGATCGGCGAGAAGCTGTCTCGCCAAACCGACTACGAGCCTGAGAAGTCGCATCATCAAGTAAGGGAACGAGGCCAGCCTGCTCGATCACCTGGTGAATGGCCCAAGCACCTTTCAGGTGCTTCTTGGCAGCAATGTAGCGAGTGGGGTGCCCCATAAAGTCGATATACAGGCGAGGCAAACAGACCGGCAACCCCGTCCCTATGGCATATAACACGTGTGCATACCAGGGTGCAATCTTCTCCGGGTAGGAGGTCACCAACAAGAAATTGCTTAAGGCCAGGTGGAGTATATGATAATTATCAGACAGATACACGTCAGCAATAAGGGATATACCATCCCAGCTCGATAATGCACGCCCGGTGAGCTCTCGAATGACTACAATCGGTGGGAGTACTGGCGTGTCAGCACGGTGCGGGCATACACAATCGGGCACCTCCGGGACTCCTAGAGCAGCTGAGACGATGGCTGGACTGAGCACAATCTCCCGGCAGCGAAAGAATGATCGAAGTGTGAATGCGGCATCGGGATCTCAGATCATCGTCGCACAAGCCGCGCGGATCCACGAGAGATTCATTCTCTTTGCCTGAGAGAGCAAATCGTACCAATGTGGCATGGTTCGGAGGCGGGCGAGATACCAAGGAGTAGTGAGCCATGCCGTCTCAAGTGGTTGCTCAATCATGACCTTCCGGGACTGAAAATAGCGCGTAAACCACTGGCGGTCGGGAGTATTCCAAAAACCGTGATGTGGGACCGGGTCAGGAATGGCGAGGTCAAAGGGCTTCTCCCTGTGATACCCTGTAACAGGGTTCATTGTGAAGATCCTGAAATGGAAAAGGAAAAGAAATGATAAATGAAAATAGTAGACTAAAAAGAAAATAGAAAACTACCACTGCCATAGTTCGAGCGATCGAACTTTTACCGATCGATCGAATAAAGCAAATCTTCAATCGCTCGAACCTGCTCGATCGATCGAACACAGAGAAGCGATAGTAACAAAAAACAAGAACAGAAGAGAAAGGAAAACAAAGAAACAAGGTAAGGGGTTATACAATTAATAAAACTGGTCGAATGACCAATGGGGGGACACCCCCAAGAAATTCGAACACAAATGGAAAGAGGGGTGTCTCGTGGCCTTACCTCGAAATATGTGTGCAGGGGAAGAGTGATGGTGAGGAAGATGATGATTTGGGGGTCAGGGGGTCCTCGACTCTGCGTGTGTGGTAGGAGGAACGAAAATTGCCCCCGAGTGCTCTTCTCTGTCGCCGAGCAGTTGAGAGTGAGGGAGATGAAAAGAACGGATGAAGTGTACGCTGGACGCCTCGTTTAAATACAAGTCTCGATCGATCGAGATTCATTCGATCGATCGAATAGTCGATCGATTGAGATGTTTTCAAGCGCTCGAGAAAGTGATACGTTCGATCGATTGAGAAACGTTTGATTGATCGAGAAACGTTCGATCGATCGAACATAGATTTTCCAAAATTTCACAGAATTTAGACACAATGTACCCCCAACTCACCCAAGTTATTTTGGACATACAGGAAATGATAAAAACAATGCATTGACAGGACATGTAAGCCAAAAACTCATCCTCGTAATAGAAAATTGCAATTTTTATTTAAATAAACCTTTATAATAGCATCCATATTGCAAAATTATTGCCCCCACTGGTGTTTAAGGCCTTATTCACTAAAGAAAACGAAAATAAACTAGATTTAATAATATTTTTGTCTAGGATTACACTTCAATTGCTAAAATACTAATGAAAAGACGAAGCACAATTGAAGTGGGACACTAATCATCTAGCAAGAAGATTCCTTCTTCCACCATTGCTTTATTCCCCGCTAAAACTTCGCATGTGGAGTCCAGGCAGGATGATTCCCTTTCCCAGAATAGTCGGAAAGCAGCAAGGACATTATCAAGTAAGTCTGAAGTCTCAAAGGAATTGAAAGCCCATGCGAGAGGTGATCCCGTTGGAGACAAGGATAACAGAGTGGAATTGTACAACGGACTTTCCTCTTGCGGTGGAGTGTCTGGGGACCTTATGTATGGTCCAAAGCCATGAACCATTTGATGTGGAAGGTAAAGAGGCGGGAATGATGGCTGCATAGTGACAATCCTGACAAAGGAAAAAAAACCAAATGAAATCAACAAAAAAAAAGGAGTTAAATAAGACTTAAAGGAAACGACAACAGAAAGAAAATAACTAAATAAAGAAAACAAGAGAAAGACAAGTGACAACGAATTAAGCTCACTATTGGCATGAGACACCCATGTGCACTAGCAGGTAACGGGCACTGGAGCCGGAACAGCAAATAGCTCAGGTGCACATAAATGTAAGGAACCACCCTGATGACAAGGAAGTCATCAACATAGGTAAAAACAGCGTTATGGCGTTCGGGCACCACATCTTGTAGGTCCTCTTCGTCCCATGGTTCCCACATGGAGTCATTTTCCCATTGCTCCAATAGTACGTCATCCACTTCTCCAACAGCGTAACCTTCAGGCTCGCCTTCCTCTCCAGAGAGGTCCATATGCATGAATGGGTTAATTTGGAGGAGAGCAGGATCATAAGGGATGTATCCATAGGTCAGGTCCACCACATCATCTGCCCCTGGTCCTTGGTAAGGAGATAAGCAGAATGCTATCTCATCAGCAGTCCAAGGTGGGTTCTGGTATTCAGAATCAGCCCATGACCCTATAGAATGGATATCATCATATCTCATATTGAAAAGCCTGCATAGGGTAGATAATATGAAACAGCAGATTAGAATCAAAATCACTTGTAGAGAAAAAAAAGAAAGAGTTAAAACTTGAAAAACATCAAGAGTAAAGACATACAACAACAACGTGAAGAAACGCTTAACGTTTGAGATCAGGAGTAGTTGGGTTCATCCAGTTGGATGAACTCAGCCTCTGTTTAGAAATTCTCCAAGAACGGTTTTAGCCTTTGGCCATTGACCTTGAAAATTGCATCGTTCTTGGGGTTTATTAGCTCGACCGCCCCATGTGGAAAGACAGATTTGACTATGAACGGTCCTGTCCACTGGGATCAGAGTTTACCTAGGAAGAGGTGGAGGCGAGAGTCGTACAGCAGGACTTTCTGCCCCGGCTCGAATAATTTACAACAAATTGTTCTATAGTGGCGAGCCTTCAACCTTTCCTTATGTAATCGAGCATTGTCGTATGCATCTCGACGTATTTCTTCCAATTTAGCCAATTGGAGTTTTCGAAGATGCCCTCCCTCTTTAATGTCAAAGTTCAATGAGCGTGTCGCCCAATAAGCTTTGTGGTTGATTTCGACAGGGACGTGACATGCTTTTCCGTAAACTAGCCTATACGGGGACATCCCCAGATTCGTTTTGAAAGTCGTGCGGTAAGCCCATAATGCATCAGTCAGTTTGTAAGCCCAATCCTTCCTGTTGAAACTAACAGTCTGTTCTAGAATATGCTTGATTTCTCGGTTAGCTAATTCTGCTTGCCTGTTTGTTTGTGGATGGTAGGCGAGAGCGATTTGGTGGCTGACCCCATATTTCTTAAGTAGTGACTCCAAAGGCCTATTGCAGAAATGCTTGCCTTGGTCACTTATTAGGGCTTTTGGGGTCCCAAAACGCGATAGGATATGTTCCTTAAGAAAGGACATAACTGTTTTGTGGTCATTGCGTCTTGTTGGTATTGCTTCCACCCATTTTGACACATACTCCACAGCTAGGAGTATGTGTTCACAGTTATTTGATTTAGGGAACGGGCCCATGAAGTCTATGCCCCAATAATCGAATATTTCAATCGTGATAATAGGGGTTAAGGGCATGGAGTTCCTTTTTGAAATTGTACCAAGCTATTGACAACGTTGACACGTTTTGCAGAAAGCATAAGCGTCCTTGAACAAGGTAGGCCAGTAGAAACCGCTATGTAGAACTTTTTGCGCGGTCTTTTGTGATGCGAAATGGCCACCGCATGCCTCAGAATGGCATGATGCTAAAATCACGGTTATATCCTCGTTTGGGACGCAACGTCTGATGACCTGATCAGCACAATACTTGAATAAGTATGGGTCATCGAAGAAAAATTGACGTGCGAAAGAGAGGAACGGGCTCTCGCTCGAATCGGAACCTTTATGCTTCCTATTTGGTTTTGACCAATGACTTGGGGTTTCTCCCGTGGCAAGATAATTTACTATATCAGCATACCAGGGCAAACCCACAACAGTCATTAGCTGCTCATCTGGGAATTCGTCTTTTATCGGTGTGGGTTTAGTGTTGTCAACAAAAGTTAACCGAGATAAATGGTCGGCGACCACATTCTCTACTCCCTTTTTATCTTTGATCGTTATATCAAATTCTTGGAGTAGGAGTATCCAACGGATAAGCCTTTGTTTCGCATCTTTTTTAGACAGCAGGTACTTGAGAGTCGAATGGTCCGTAAAACAGACGATTGGAGACCCTATCAGATATGACCTGAACTTGTCCAAAGCGAATACTATTGCAAGGAGCTCTTTTTCAGTAGTTGTGTAGTTTATTTGAGCCTCGTTAAGTGTTCGACTGGCTTAATAGATTACGTAAGGCTTATTATCCTTCCTCTATCCTAGGACTGCACCAATGGCGTAGGTACTAGCGTCGCACATTAGTTCGAAAGGCAAACTCCAGTCGGGTGCCTGGATTATCAGTGCGGAGGTAAGGTGTTCCTTTAATGCGTCAAAAGATGTTTGACAGTTTTTCGACCATTTGAATGGTGTGTCTTTGACTAAGAGTTGACACAATGGTCGGGAGATCGCACTAAAGTTTTGGATGAAGCGACGATAAAATCCCGCATGTCCCAGAAAAGATCGAATGTCTTTGACTGTCCGAGGGACAGGTAGATTCGAGATTATATCAATTTTAGCTTTATCAACCTGGATACCTTTATCAGAAATGATGTGGCCGAGGATAATTCCCTTGGTCACCATGAAGTGACACTTTTCCCAATTTAGTACTAGGTGTTTGTCCTCGCATCTTGCTATCACACGTTAAAGATTGTTTAAGCAATTTTCGAAACTATGGCCAAACACAGAAAAGTCATCCATAAAGACTTCGAGTATTTGTTCGACCATGTCGCTGAATATGCTTAACATGCACCGCTGAAAAGTAGCAGGTGCATTACATAAGCCAAATGGCATACGACGGTAAGCGAAAGTACCGAATGGACACGTGAACGTAGTCTTCTCCTGATCTTCAGGAGCAATTTCAATTTGGTTATACCCAGTGTATCCATCCAAGAAGCAGTAGTACTTATGACCCGCTACTCGTTCTAGCATTTGATCCATGAAAGGTAAGGAAAAATGGTCTTTTCGGGTCACGGTGTTCAGTTTTCGGTAATCAATACACATCCTCCATCCAGTGGGAATGCGTGTTGATACTAATTCACCATCTTTATTCGGTATGACCGTTATGCCTGCCTTTTTTGGCACTACTTGGGTTGGACTAACCCAAGGGCTGTCAGATATTGGATATATGATCCCAACATCAAGTAGTTTTAGCACTTCCTTTTTGACTACTTCTTGCATGTTGGGATTCAGACACCTTTGCATTTGTCGTGAAGGTTTAGCGTCTTCCTCCAAATATATCTTATGGGTGCACACAGATGGGCTTATGCCTTTGAGGTCGGCAATAGTCCATCCTAATGCTCCCTTATGTTGTTTTAACACCTCGATTAACCTATCCTCTTGTTCAGAATTTAAAGTAGATGAGATTATGACAGGATAAGTCTTCTCAGTCCCTAGGAAGGTGTACTTGAGCTCTTTTGGAAGCTCCTTTAATTCCAATTCAGGAAATTGCATGTTCGAGGGCATAACTAGCTTTGTTTTGGGTGGCAGTGGTTCATATGGTATTACCCACATACATTCAAATCTATCCTCCTCTAGTGTATCCAACATGAGGCAAGTGTGATTTAAAATAGCATCCAATGGCGTAGACTCTTTAGGTTGATAGATAGCATCAAATTATGACACGACTACCTCCAAAGGATCTTTGTAATCAACAAAATCAGCCTCATCTTCTATGACCGTGTTGATGTAATTCACTTCCTCCTCATCATCGTATTCTTCAGGTCGGGGATTTGAGAAAATTTTGACATTTAACGCCATATTCCCGAATACGATGGTCATTATACCACTTCTCACCTTTATTGTGGCATCTATTGTGTTTAAGAATGGACGTCCAAAAATGTCCGGGATTTGTGAGCCTGGGTTGGACACAGGTTCAGTGTCTAAGATGACAAAATCGACCGGGAAGACAAATAAGTCTATTTGAACGAGGACGTCTTCCAAAACTCCTCTTGGGTATTTAATAGACCTATCTGCCAATTGCAATGCAACTCGGGTGGGTTTGTATTCACCTAGCCGTAGTTGTTTGTAAACCGAGTATGGCAGAAGGTTTACGCTAGCTCCTAAATCGAGGAGTGCGTTATCTATCTTTTGATTCCCAATTTGTCATGAGACAGTGGGAGTGCCGGGGTCTTTGAGTTTAGGAGGTAACTCATTTTGGATAATTGCACTTGCTTGGCAAGCGACGTAAGCGTGTTTCTTCACACTTTGCCTCCTTTTGACCGTACATAAGTCTTTGAGATACTTAGCGTAGGCCGGCACTTGTTTTATAGCATCAAGGAGTGGGAGATTGATTTTAACTTGTTTGAATAATTCCAAGAACTCCTGATTCTTTGCCTCATTTTTGGGTTTCTTTAACCTTTGAGGGTAAGGCGCGGGGAAAGGGCATTTTGGTACTTCGTCATTAATGGGTTCCTTTCCGGGCAATCTCTCAACTTCTTCCATTTCTTTAGAAGCTTCAGTATTCATTTCTAATGGTTCTTTACTAGTAGTGTGCTCCTCTTCTTGAGTAGAAGGTTCATTTGTATTGACCACTTTGTCCTCCTCATACTCCTTGGGGGTAGAGGTAGGCATATTTTTCCCTATAATCTTGCCGCTTCTTAGAGTCGTCACGGCTTTTGCTTGTTCGTGATTTGGGGGACCATTATTGTATCCCTTAGGGTTTTGAAGTGGTTGGGTAGGAAATGTTCCGCCCGATCCCTCTTGACGTGCATCCATTCTATCTAACGTCGCAGACATTTTACTCATCATTTGAATTAATTGTTGAGTTAGGTTGACATTAGAGAGAGGATCTTCCTCTTGCACCTTTTTGTGCGGTGGCACGTACACATTAGAATGTTGATTATTGGAGGGTTGTACTTGGTTGTAATTATTAAATCTATTTTGATTGTATGGCTAGGACTGCCTATTGTATTGCCCTTGATATTGGTTATTGTTATAGGGCTGTTGTTGTTAATGTTGATTTTGGGTCCCAACATCATTTTTCCAATCAAAACCAGGGTGATTGCACCGATTGTTATTGTTTTGTGAATTATTGTTGTTATAGGAATTCCCTGCCCCCCTATACCCTTGCATGGCATTCATTTCCATGGGGGGTTGTTCTTGAAAATACTGCACATTAGGACAATATTGAGTGGTATGTCCCAACATATTGCATGTGCCACATGGTTCTTCAGGCAAATTCTGCCTCGAACTTCCTCCTTTCATGCCTAACTCCTCTACTTTCTTTGCTAGTTCTTCATATTTAGTCATGAGGTGATCTTCACTGTTTAGTTGGTATAGGCTTTTCTCTTCTACACAGGATATCTGTGAGCGTGAGACATCATCCGAATTCGACAATTCATGAGCATATTCAGCCAACCAATCAAAATGGGCTTCGGCCTCTTCGGTGTTTTTACGGAGAAAGGGACCTGAACTCATGGTTTCCACCAACTTTTTCGTTTCACCATTCAACCCATTATAAAAGAAGCTGATAGTTCGCCATTTCTCAAACCTATGGTGTGGGCACGAGAGAAGCAAATCTTTGAAACGCTCCCATGTTTGAGTGAAGGTTTCATTGCTCTTTTGTTTATAGGAATTAATTTGGCGTTGAAGGTCAGTGGTCATGCGAGTTGGATAAAATTTCTTTAGAAATGCAGTGTTCATCGCATGTCAGGTGAAAATTGAATTGGGTTTTAAGGTGAGTAACCACGCATTTGCTTTATCCTTCAAGGTGAAAGGGAATAGCATTAAATGTGTCACGTCCACAGGACAATTCTGTGAGAATGTTTTGCAAACATCCTCAAAGTCCTTGACATGTAAGTACGCCTTCTCACTTTCCATCCCATGAAAGGTGGGAAGAAGTTGGATCATCCCATTGCGAAATTGAAATTTGCCAGCATGTGGTGGGATTAGAATACAAGAGGGCGTAGGTGCGTGTTCTGGCTGCATGAGATCGCACAAAGGTCGTAGCGCCTCATCAAGTGGTGCAACCACATTATCACCATGTTCACTTTGATTATCACCCATTGATTTAGTAGGAGTAGCAACAGGGTTAACAGAACTAGAGGAATCTGATAAGTAGAGTGGATTTTCGAAAATTCCTTCAGTGAAATTGTTGGACATGAACTAAGAGAGTTCCTAAGGAAAGTGTTTTACCTAAGGAACTAAAAGAAAAAGAAATTAAAAACAGAAATAGATTGAGGTAACCTAAGTATTAACTCGTCGCTTTCCCTGGCAACGGCGCCAAAAACTTGACATGACTATTTTTCTGTGTGCGCTCGTGTGCTATACCCAAGTGTAGGTAATCGTGTAAGTAGTAAACTGGATTAAGTCCAGGTCGATCCCACAAGGAAGGTTTAGAATTAAGTTACATAGATTAGACTCTAAACGAAAGGAAAATTCAATATTTTAAAAGAAGTGTAAAACACAAAGTTCTATGATTAACAACTACTAAAATTAAAAGCAACTAAGTTAAATTAACTAACAATTAACTATTTAACTAAAGCGAAATCTTAAAAACGGTTTTTACTTAATAAAAGGAAGTGTTGGGGTCACGCGAATCCACTGTAACCTAGCCATCTACCATGCAATTGCAGTTTAAGCTCAATGGAGTACATCTTCTACAATATTCCGTACTTCTCTAAGGATCTAGAATCAATAGCCCTTTCATGACCAGGGCTATATCATCTCAATTAAGTTTGAAATACATGAAAGCGGTTTAATTCGAAAGTTAAGACTCGCACCTACAATGGTGTTAGCATTGAAGGTGGTTTGCAAAATGTATTGAAAGAAAATGCCTTAAGGCCTTAAGTTCAAAGACTGCTTTGACAAACTGAGCATTTGGGGACAGTTTGATAACAACTTCTTAAAACAGAAAGTCTTGGAATACTGTATTGGATGTTCTCAAGAATCTGAGAGTTCGATCGATCGATGCGCTTTCGATCAATCGACAATCGCCATCTCTCAATCGATCGAAATGTCTTCGATCGATCGACTATATCTCTGCACCGATCGATCGAAATAACTCCGATCGATCGAACACAGGTATTATTCTGGTGCATGGCAGAGGCCTAAAATCACAGTTTCATCGCGATTTCCCAACCTCGGACTACTCAGACATGGTCTGGAGTGTCCCAGATTCGTTCTTAACGTAAAAATTCATTAAGGTGTCGTTTGGTTGTGAGCTTTTCATTAAAACTATGAAAAATTGAGATTTTAACGTATCTAACATGCAAAGCAATAAGATTAACACTAAACCATGATTAGCTAAGTGCAGTATGTAAATAAAATGATTATTAATTAACCTGGAATGAAGAACTCGTATTAAACCACAGAAAATCCCAACTATCAATGTAAAACCTTGATTAATAACCTACAAAACAAGAAAAACTCCCTCCTCTCTCTATGAAAACTGATAAAAAGTAAAGTGGGGCGTCCCCTTGGACGCTTACAAAATGAGTTTAAATAGTAGAACCTCATGCTAGGGTTAAAAATCCCGTCTTTTGCTGCGTGCGCGTATTCTGCTAAAAGGCATGTTCGATCGATCGAAATACCCTCGATCGATTGAACTCCTAGAATCTTCGATCGCTTGAGACAAGTTAGATCAATCGAATGCTCGATCACTTGAGAAGACCTCGATCGATCGGGCTTCAGTTTTCAACTTTGAATTGTCTTCATTAAAGCCAATCACTCCCTTTTATCCTGCTCAATCAATTATTCACACAGCGACAGTAATCTGCAAAAATCACAGCTAAAACACACAACTCATCATAGATTAATCATAATGTGTAGAAACTGGCGTTATAATCCAAATCGCAGATATATGGAGAAATTGTGAACTAAATTATTGTATTTTCTTCTTTTAGCGCGGTTGTATTTTACAAATACCCCAGCTTGTCACTAGTCGTCCTCGGGCTGAGCATTACTTGCTAAATCAGGCATCACTAGATTTAGAAAGTCGAGCAACATAAAATGCCATCAGCTTGAATGCAAGTTGAGTGAGTATAAGTCCTCACAAAGCACCATTAGAAATAGTTAAGAAACAACTAGGTTCATTATTCTTTGTTCGTCTTATAAAAGTCTTTATAAGTTATTAAGAAGTTTTGACCAATTGAGTATTGTTACGAAAATCCATCTCTATTGATTATCACAACTCATATTAGAAAGAAATCGATGACCGTTTACTTGACTCACGAACTCAAACTCAATAACTACTTTTTGTCATAATCCCGGCATAAGTTGTTGATTTAAAATAGACATGCCTTAATAGCCGATTGATGAGTATACAATCATGCCTTAACAACTGCTTGATCACCATTGGTGCATCAAGATAGTATCATGCCTTAACAACTAACTCGGCCAAGATATTCAAGGTCCAATACCTGCCCTAACATGCTTTAATAGTCGAGTGATTAGTATACCATATATGCCTTAATAGCCACTTGATCTCCATCGGTGCATCAAGATGGTATCATGCTTTAACCGCTGACTAAATCATTAATATCTAAGTAAGTATCCATCTCTTGAAAATCATCAATCAATTCCAATCCAGACTCATAAATAAAATTGAAGGCAACCAAGATCGAAACAACAAGACACAAATGGTACAATAAGGACTCTCGGTAAACTTGAGATCAAGAGAAGTATACCAATGTACAAGTATCCGTGTGTGTAGTACAATACGGTAGATCGTATGATTATTAAGCAAGTTTTGATCATATTGTGCATATAATATTCTCATTATCAAAGCTGGTGTAAACAAAAGTCATCGTCGTGTTATAAGAGTTCTAAATTATAGGGTCTAATTACGGTCTACTCAAGCGCTCAGCTCCACTTGAGCGCTTGGGCTCGTGAATGCTACACTAGAGTGAACGCTTGAGGCTTGAGTGCTCAGGTCTGATACTCCCAGAATTATAACATGCAGTGAAGGATAGCAACTATACACATAATTTAACACATAAGATGCACATATAAGCAAGGATCATCAACTTAGTAAGTGAGTTAGTGTGCATGTGTACTAAACTAAAATGCAAGCTCTTAATCATAGATTATCAACTCAAATTCGTACATGCATATAGTAAGTTTTTTTATTTTATGCATAACAGCACTTAAAACATAGTAGTATTGATGCACTCAAGCGTATATTATTCTCATTATTAGAGCTGGTGTATACGGAAGTCATCGTCGCGTTATAAGAGTTCTAAAGTATAGGGTCTAATTACGGTCTACTCGAGCGCTCAGCTCTACTCGAGCGCTTGGGCTCGTGAATGCTACACTAAAGCGAGCGCTTAAGGCTCGAGCGCTCAGGTCTTCTACTCCCAAAATTCTAACATGCAGTGAAGGACATCTACTATACACTTAAGATGCACATATAAGCAACGATCATCAACTTGGTAAGTGGGTTAGTGTGCATGTGTAGTAAACTAAAATGCAAGCTCTTCATCATAGATTATCAACTCAGATTCGTACATGCAAATAGTAAGTTTTCTAATTTAAGCATAACAACACCTAAAACATAGTAGTATTACTGTACTCGAGCGCTCAGGGTGTTTGAATGCTCAAAAGCGCGAACTCTTGGCCAAGCTCGAGCGCTTGGCCTTGACAAAAAATAGATTCTAAGTTTTCCTTCACATACATGAACATAAACAGAATTTATAACACATACAAGTTCATAAAGACATGTGTAAACTGATCCTAAGGGTATATGAGTAAGGATATATACTCACAAAAGCTTAGATTGTGCTAGATGATGGAAATATGCAGGTATATGATGAGAAAAAGCTTGATTCTTGAGTTTGAGAACTTCTTATTCCTTCTCTTTACACTTGATCAAAAGGATGATCAACTTCTAGACTTCCTCTTCCAAAACTCTTCTTGATTCAGCCCAATGTGAGCAAATAGAAGTGTTGAGAGTATGATGTTGATGAGAAAATCAAGTTTGCATGTGTATTGATGAGAAAATCAAGTTTTCATGTGTATGGATGAGAAAAAGCTTGATTCTTGGCAACAATGTTCAAACCAATGAGACACAAACGGTACAATAAGGACTCTCGGTAAACTTGAGATCAAGAGAAGTAGACCAATGTAAAAGTATTCGTGTGTGTAGTACAATAAGGTAGAGCGTATGATTATTAAGCAAGTTTTGATCCTATTTTGTGTATATTATTCTCATTATCAGAGCTAGCATATATTGAAGTCATCGTCACATTATAAGAGTTCTCACGTATAGGTTCTAATTACAGTCTGCTCGAGCGGTTAGGTCTACTCGAGCATTTGGGCTCGTGAGCGTTCAGGCCTACTATTCCCAGATTCTAACATACAATGAAGGATAGCTACTATGCACATAATTTAATACATAAGATGCACATATAAGTATGGATCATCAAATTAGTAAGTGGGTTAGTTTGTATGTGTACTAAACTAAAATACAAGCTCTTAATTATAGATTATCAACTCAGATTTGTACATGCAAGTAGTATGTATTTTGATTTAAGCATAACGGCACCCAAAACATAGCAGTATTGCTCCACTCGCTCAAGAGCGCGAGCGCTCGACCTTGACAGAAAATAGATTCTAAGTTTTCCTTCGCATGCATGAACGTAAACAGATTTTAGAACACATGCAAGTTTATAAAGACATGTATAAACTGATCTCAAGGGTAACTAAGTAAGGATATATACTCACAAAAGCTTAGATTGTGCTAGATGATGGAAATATATAAGTATATGATGAGAAAAAGCTTGATTCTTGAGCTAGAGAACTTCTTGTTCCTTCTTTTTGCACTTGATCAAAAGGATGATAAACTTCTGGACTTCCTCTTCCAAAACACTTCTTGATTCAGCCCAATGTGAGCATATAGAAGTGTTGAGAGTGTGAGGTTGATGAGAAAATCAAGTTTGCATGTGTATGGATGAGTGTACAAGTGAGGAATTTGTCTCTCTCTTTCTCTCTCTAAAACTGATCTCTGGACTTTTCTCTCTTAAAAACTCTATTTTTAAAACGTATCCAAATGAAGAAGAAATGAATGTATTTAAAGGCACAAAATTGTGTCACTCAAGCACTCCAGTTAACTCGAGCACTCGACCAAGGGTCTCGAGTGCTCGGGTTAGCTTTCCAAGCAAAGCTTCCCCAAGGTCACACATACATATCCAAACGGAAATAAGTTTTACAAATTAGTAATTGAGAAATGGAAAGACAATTTTATATTTATATATATAATAGAGAAAATTACAAAGATAATCGAAAAAATAGATAGAAAAATACAGGTGCTACATATGCGAACATAGGAAAATTTATATTCATGCACAGGAATATAAGAATGCGAACCTGGTGTCATTGTTGATCATCGCAGTGTTATGCACATTACTAAAAAAGCCTACTACTATTGACTTTGCTTATGATCTTGACTAGAAGGCAACAATTGTCAACGCGAGAAATCTACGCAATAAAATAGGTCATATATGTTGACTAGGAAAAAATAAAGTATCTTAGTATGTGTGACCAGCTAACATAATAGCCAGAAGTAGATTAACGATCAAGATGATCCCCGACCCAATTAGAGTCAAAGTAGCAATTCAGATCAAGAGAGTAGGGTTGAAAAAGTATTCTATGAGTTAGAGTGGCTTTTTTCTATTTCAAAATTCTTTTTACTACAGTAAAATGAGTAGTGGTAGGGTTGTGCATGAATTAACAGACCCATCTGACAGCACAAATCAAATCTAGTCTAGCGACAGTCAGATATTTGCAGAGAACCTACCAAGCTTTGGTAAAGAAGAGGATCTGAAAAGGGGTTGAGATCAGGATCTACAGATGGCTTAGATGCAGTGGCAAACGAACATGGCTTGCAGTCTTGCATTGATGCTTTGAGAAGAAGCTTAGTGGTATACTTTGTCTATGTGAACGTAAGACCTTGACCAAAAGGTTTCACTTCAGTTCCGAGAAAATAATGTAGATTACCAAGTTCTTTCTTTAAAAAAGAACCTTTCATGGTTATGATAAGATGAGTAATCGCTGAGGGACTGCTGCCATAATCAACATGTCCCCAACATACACTAGAAGTATCAAAATGTTAGAGGCTTGATGACTATGAACAGAGATGAATCAGCTACACTATTCTTGAATGAGGCAGTACAAACAAAAATTTAAAGTTTTTGGCTTTTTTTAGTTAACCCCCCCACCCTTTTACTCCCCCGACCCCCTTTTTTTTTTTAGGAAATAGCTAATTAATAAAAAGAAAAGCCAAAAAGACATGTACAGAATGTACAAGGGGCATACCCTAGGATAAACAAAAGAGTCTCAAAAGTAAAGCTAAGCCCCAAGATGGATTCCATTCTAATGACAACAACAGAATAGACTCCATCCCAGACTAGCAACCTAGTACAAAGCTAAAACATGGCCCAACAAACAGAGAAGCAACAAAATAGAGGGCACAATAAAACAACACCACAAAGACAACCTATAGACGGCGTCCTATGTGATGGGAACGATTCAATTTCTTCTTAGTTTTTTTCTTCTTTTATGGTGGGAGGAAGATGGGCTACCAAAAGTAGACATAAGTTTATCATCACAATAATCATCCAAATCCTCCTCTGACCCATCTGTAGCCTCCAAGTCTACCTCAACAATATCTTCACTAGTGGAAAAGGCTAGAAAACTATCAATCATGTTAGTAGCTACAACGTGATCAGTCTTTTCACCATGCACAACATAAGAGCATCTCCAGTGGTGTTCATGTATATAGGGTAAATCTAAATTAAATTTCTATATAGATGAATCAAATTCTACAGTGGTGTAAATGTGTATCTGGCTATGGGAATGTTAGCTAAAGGGTGGCCGACCAAGCCTCTGTCGGCTAGAGGTGGCCGACTATCACTTTGTCTGCTAGTTGCAATTGTAGTGGCCGGCTATGCCTTAGCCGGCTAGTGTGTGGGTCCCTCTCAATGGTAAAATTTCCAACGAATAAAAAATCAAATATCAAACGGTTAAGTTTTTTACATCTCTATAAATATGTAAGTTAAGTGTAGCTGTTGGAAAAGACTTTGATAAAAAAAATCTGTTAAAGTTTTGTTGAAAGAATTATTTTGGAATATTCATGTATCGATTATTCGGGGGAAAAATGTTAGGCGTCAATAGTAGCAGCACGATACCATCCGAAATTCAAAATGAAGAACAAGAAGTTGAAGAATCAGCGTGTCTTGTCGATGACAAAGAACAAGCATAAGATGGTAATACCGTTCCCAATCGTCATGTGAGGGTCTTGGAAGAATCCTCAAATCTTGTATACCTGAATTTGTCGTTGGCCTGCAATAAGAGAAATCATAGACCTTGCTGGATGGTCTCGGTTACTTTTAATAGAAATGCCAAATTCTGATAAAAAATGTATGGAATCGGCATCGAACGAACCTCAGACCACTATTGCACGCTTCTTCCTAAGGGCTACCTTTGATAAGTACAAATCTGGTGGTATAAAACTAACTCATGTTTCAGGGTATCTTGAAGGTCTCATTTCCTTATGGACTAACAACCCATATACCCAAATATATTTGCTAAAGCATTCTGGTTCTATACAATTGGAAGTGTATTGTTCCCGAATGCTAATTCTAAGATTCTAGTTCGATGGTTTGAACTAATGGAGGATGTTGATGCAATCGGTAGGTATGATCGTGGGTCTCCCATATTGACACGTATTTACTACGTCATTAACATGTGTTGTAGATGCAAATTGAAGAGCATGGACTGTTTTTGGCAATTTATTGAGGTAAGCATATTATATGTCCTTCGAATATTTATCATGCTACAATTTTTGAATGATAATTTTGTTCCACACTCTAATTAGCATATTGTTTAGCAAATTTTTCAACACTCTCGATAACTATACTATTTCCATCAACACTGTTGGCCCCTTGATTTTCTTTTCTACCATTGTTTTTCACTTTTCCTTTGTGATGGGTTCTCGAATGGTGATTCAATGTCAATGGGAGAATCATCTTACAGGTGATCTTGCGTCATTGCCATCAGATGAGTAACGCTGCGTGTTGATCCGAGTTGTTGTCGGATCAAATTTTGGTAGATCCTTCAATATTAAGTAGTAGTTATCCAATGTGAACAGTTTTTCTGCACTATTTTTGGTAGTCTTGTCGGGCTCGATTAATCTGTATTGAATATTTACATGTATATTAATAAGCTTACCCTTAATTTAAAACAGCTAACAAAATCAATATCGAGCGGGAATATAATAAACATAAATAATGTGTGTTACCCAATCAACTTCGTTTGTTCCGCTACAGCTGTATTGAATAGATCCATAAACATGTGTAATCTTTGAAGCATACAACATAACAGCAGCAGAAAATTATGGAAAAACATTATTGAAAACTACCACCAGTCCATTCAAATTCAATTCTTGGATGCACATTATACTCGTCCTCGATAGTTTTCCAAAACTTAGCTCCTGGTTGACTATTCCCAACTATAGCATTTGTACTCACCCTGATGTATGTATGGCATAGAATTTCATCCTCAAATGGTCGTATGTCAAACTTTCACACCCGTTTAGTCATGTTGAGATCAAAGAAAGAACTCAAAATGCATTATATGTGTGTTGTTTTGTGAATTTGATGTGTGTTTATGTGAGCAAGTTTTTTATTTTTTATTTTTTCATTTGGTCTCCAATACAGTTATATATATGCTTCAGTTTGAATTTTTTTTAAAAAAATTCAAATAGTCGTTAATTTACCGTTGGCCAACATTATTATTCTCAATAGAACAATTGGGTGGCCGAATGAGGGAGTGCGGCTAGAGGTAGCAAGCGGAGGGAGTGCCAGCAACAGGTCTACCGGTTAAAGTTGGTTGTTGAGCCAGCCATGAGGCCATGTCCCGAGGCGACTGCATGGGGCCTCATTTTTAGGCGTCATTTTTAGGCCTATTTTCTTATAATTTCTTCCTAATAATTTCTATGAATCCTCTCATTTTAGGTTTATTTCCTTATAATTTCTTCCTAATTCTACGAAACTTATCATTTTTAGGCCTATTTTCTTCTAATTTCTTCTTAATTTCAATGAAACTTATGGGATCCACATTAGGCCCTGAGGAGCTAGCCCTACCATTGTCGGCCTTTTGACTAAGATCAAGTATACTAATTAGAGTTACTTTCACTTTGAGAGTAGGTTATGCCATGTGATCATTAGTGGCTTTTTTTTTTTTTTTTTTTAACTTTGAAATTCCATAACTTCCTATATTTTTCAAAAATGTTTTTTTTTTTTTTTATGAAATTTATACTTTTGGAATCGAGATATTGAGATCGTTTAAACAATATCCATATGTGAAACAAATAATATCATTTATTTGCAAACATATAATTTCAACTATTTGAATTAAAGGACCATTTTCTCATTGTTTGGCTTTTCAAGTGACTTTTATTTATTTATTTATTATTATATTTACTTTTTTATTCAATGTTTTTCTTCAAGATATACACACCTATAGAAGTCAATTTTACAAAAGAATTATATTTTTGTTAGATTAATGCAAAATATATATATATATATGTTTTCATCTTTTAGCTTAAATTTATTTACTTTTCTCCCCCATGATTTCATAATCAATATTGATCTCGTTTGATATATCTCATTTTTCTAATTTCAAACATTAAAGTTTAGAAAAAACGGACTAGCTTGTAGATTAAAAATCATGACTGTTTGAAGTTTTTTAGCATAAAATGTTACTTTTGGCCAAAACACATGTAAATGAACTAATGAGTTAAACAAAACATGCGGGTTTTACATAGTGTGTTTGGATCAAAGAGTCTTTAGCTGAAAGCTAGCCCCCCAAAACTAAATGTATCAATAAGAAACTAAGGAAAAGTATGATACCAAACAAATTTGTCAAGGCAAATCTTGCGAGACAATGGACAGCGAAATTCCCCTCCCTATGCACGAAGCCACGTTGGGCCGAAGACAGAGACCACAGCTCTTGCATAGCCACATCAATAACATGACCAAATGAACCATGGTGTCGACCAGCCAAGCTCAATTCAATTGGATAAATGCAATTGGATAATCGTGGTCTAGTATTCTAGCAATTAAACTACCATTGATTTTGGAAATAAGGAATTATTCATTAATCTTTTGTATGTAAGCTATGACTATATTGCTGTACAAAGATTTATAAGTCAAAAGAAGATGAAAATTCAAGAAATCTAGGTTAAACCTAAAATATATTCTTTACGTGGTTGATAATAGTCGTGATAATAAAAGTTCGTGAAATGACATTATGATACGATTTTTTAGCCTTAAGGGCAAACTGTTTGGGTTTTTTTTTTTCACTTAATATTGCCTTTTCAGTTAACAAAATAAGAGAAACTTCACTTAAACATTTAAAATTTCAGTTTAAAAATATTAAGTGAAATTTTAATTAACTACATTATATATTAAGTGGAATTTCACTTAATGAAAAAGAAACATAATTGAAACTGCACTATATCTATCCGTTAAGTTCGCAAATTCATTGGCTTAACAAGATAAGTGAAGCTTCATTTAAAAACTAAGAAATTCACTTCAAAAAGTAGTAAGTGAAAACTCACTTATTGTAAATTTTTTTAAAAAATGTACACGAAATAGAAGATGGAAATAGCAACTCCAGATCCGAGATCTGGAAGACGACCACGAGCTCGTCTGACATTGAAGACTGAGATAGAAACTCCAAATCCGAGATTGGAAGTTGATGACAATGGTGGTACTTGGTCGCGGTCTACGTGGTGCTAACAATGGAGGTGATTACAGTGGTTCGCGATGGTGGTAGTGTAGGTTCGCAATTTTTGTAGTGGTGGCTCGTGCTATCACGCGATGGTGGTGGGCTGGTGGTGGCAGCTTGTGATGGTGGTGATGGAGTCTCACAATTGTGGTGGTGGTGGCTCACTACACCAAAATAGCCAAACTGTCACTCTAATTTTTGCTCAGTTTGTCACTGCCCTAAGTAGTGACAAATTTGTCACCATCTAAGTAATGACAATTGTGAATTCGGGACAAAGGCATAAATTGTCACTATTATTGGAGGTGACAAAGTTGGTGATTTGTTTGTCTCTGTTCGGAACCTTGACAAAAGTGCCTTAATTGGGCACTATTATTCTCCCCCCAAACATTTCACCTTCCCTCCATACATTTCTCTAATCCCTCCAGAAGAGTGACCTCCAAACATTTTCTCCCTCTCTCTCTCTCTCTCTCTCTCTCTCTCTCTCTCGCAAAGGACCTCCAAACATTCCCCCCTCCTCTCTCTCTCTCTCTCTCTCTCTCTCTCTCTCTCAATCTCACGCAAGAACTCCTCCAAACACCACCACCGTCTCCGACATCTACCACCACCACGGCGACTCTGACTCTCTCCCCCTCAGGCTCCGGCACCGACCACCCCCTCTCTCTCTCTATGGATCCCCCTAATTCTGATTACTCTCTCTCTCTCTCTCTCGTTTGCTCACATACATGCACACACATAAACACACATTTGGTAGAGAAGGGTAACGGGGTTTCGCTGTGAATATCAGATCTGAGAAGGGACTTTGATTTTCTCGTTCGTTCTACAAAGGTGAGATAGGGTTTTGGTTGCGGATTGGAGGTGGTGGTTTTTGGGTTTCATTAGTCGGTGTCCCTCTCTCTCTTCTTTGTTTCTTAATATTTGTGGGTTTGAAGCAAAGACAACAAAACATTGCTACATTTTCTTGGAGGAGCTCTTCAAAGGTACATAATGTTTATCTTTGCAGGTTGTGAAAATGATTTTAATTTCTTTGATTTTCATTTTCTTAGTCTCTTCTCTTTGATTTAGATTTTTGTTTATTTTCCCTTTTTTCAGATTTGATATATGTAAAATTATTTGATTTGCATTGGTTTGTAATGTTTTTAGACCCAGCCCTAGATAGGTTTGTCACATCACTATGGATTTTTTTTTGTTACTAAGCTCCTTTTTTATTTTAATTTTTTGGTGTTTTGTGTTTGTAAAGTGCAATGTGCATTCTGACTAAATAAGGGGTCTTTGTTCTTTCAGATTTATGGATGATCACAACCCTGATTGAGAACCAGGTAGGCCATCTTTTATTTTTGATTCATGAATTTGGGAGCTAATTTTTATTCATGGCAACGATAGGAAAAAAAAAGTTTGGTTGATTCAACACACATTATTATATCCATGTATGGCTTATTAGCATTATAGCATTTTATTTTAATTTTTTATATAGAGCAAATCAAATGACTGTAGAATTGGGATAAATGAATTAATGAGTCTAAGGTAGCATTTATTCAACAAACTAAAGAGTAGCTACCCATTTTTATATTTAGATTACCTTAAAATACTCTTGGTTCTTTGTTCATGACAAATTTGAGTGGATCTTTCTGGTTTGCCTTCTCAAGCATGTATAGGCTGAAGTTTTGTGTGTTTTTTTTCATTGTTCTGAACTTTTTCCTTCTTTTTGTGTCTTATTTTGGTTTGAAATTCAATTTAGGAGACTCTATTGTGGGATAAAACTTTTGTCATGTTTTGATACTCATGCGCCCAAGCTATTTGTCTTTTTGCCTCTTAAAAGTGTTGATTTATTGCTTACTGTTTGAGATTTGTTTGTAGATGTTGTTGATGCTCCAATGTCAGCACATTGGAAGTCCAATTTGTGTTTGAATTTCTTAGTCCTTGTTAGTTTCCAACAATAGCTTCTATTCTTTTTTATGGATCCCTATGTTGTTTTTGTTTTGATTTTTTGCAAGCTATATTTTAATGCACTTCCCTAGATTTAATTGCAATCTTCTTGTCCCCTTCCTTTGCCTCCCACAATGCCTCCAAGTCTCTAACTTCAATACTTTTCCGCTTTCTTGTTGCTAGATGCTCTCAGCTTTAAGAAAAATGGTAAATGCAATTTGGATGAACCCTACAAGCCTGATGGAACTAGAAATGTTTGTGCTAATATTAGTGATAAGTTAATGCTTTATTCACTCAATCTTCCGCATATAAAATAGCCCAATCTTTTATTTGGCATACTAAGTCTGAACTTATAGATTTCCTAAATGGTTAAAGATGTGATAGAATGTGCTCTTTTAAATGCAGTTGATCAAATTTAGGTAAATTTATAATGACTTCTAAATACACTAAAAAGCTAATCACTTACGTGATATGAGTTATGGGGTTTGATAATTGAATTCTCTGTCTATCTTGGATACATACCAGTGATCTTTGCCATTTTGTGCATTCTCTTGTCAGTTGGAAATTGAGAATGCGTATGGTCGGTCATGTTCAATGAGACTTTATATAGGGTAAGTGATAGGTTTTGGTGTTTGGTGGAGGTGGTGGATCGAGATATGCATTTTGATGGTGCAATCATTCTTATTGTTTGCATATGGTAAACTTTGCTTCAACCAAAGGCCTTTTAAAGCAGGGAACATAGGTATGGCTCTCTGTGTCTTATGTGATGCATTTAAGGTGAGTGCAACATGATAAATGAAGTCCAAAGTGGTGGCAAAGGTGACATACTTCTACTTTCAATGATCAGTTTGAACCCCTCAAATATTGTTTAATGCATTTTGCCTCATCGATTTCTTCTTTCTATGTTTAATTTCAATTGGACCTCACCTGATAAATTGTTTTGCTGGTACTTCTTTGCTATATAAACAATTAGAGCTTTCAAGTATTGCTTAAATGATCTTTTCTATCCAAGCCCTAGTAAAAGTGCTTGGCGGAAGAAGGCCAAGTGGTAATGGTTGCCGGAACTTGTTAAAACTAAAAGTAAAGAGGTACATTGGCATTTAGGACTTGTTCTATCTTTCCCTCTATTCAAACAAAGGTATTATTCAATACTGAACATGGTATAAAAACTTAGACTCATTTTCCAACCCTCCCAACATAACATTTTCCCACTAACAACTCGTGCTCTTAATTTTAACAGTTAAATGATGTAAAGAATGATGCTGAAGAGGGGTGTAAAAAATCTGTTGTAGAAAGGTCTGATGACTTGTTCCCAAACCAAGACAATGATGCAGAAGATGAGGTTGTCCCTGTCGTAATCAAACCTGGACATATTCGCTTTAAACCTTTTGGAGAAGGTACAAATCTCTTGTTTTTCTCTCTTAATGCTTGAACACTTTCAAATATGCTTTAATAGTTTGATTTACTAAGTTGTTTCTGATCAAAAAGAAAACTGAATACATAGAAAGATTGTTGGCTGTATCTTTTGATGGGCTCAACCTCAGTAGCATTTTGTTATCCTAAAATTGGGTTGCTTAACTTACCTTGGTTTTTTAAGTCATTTGGTTTCATGATGTGAAGGAAAAACAGGTTTAAAGTTTGTTTTAAATGCACAGCGGAAAGAGTAAGTTACAAAAACTTATTGGTAGCCCAGGATCTACTACTCGTCAATTCCATAGATGCGTATACTAAAGAGGCAGAAGAATTATACCTTTGTATCTTGAACACAATTCTAATTTTCTTTCTCCTTGTTGGTGCAGTAGCCTCTACTAGATTGTCTTCACCCTTATGACTCCTGTGGATGCTTCCTGGAAAGACTAGAGATGGTGGGATCTCTAATAAGGAGGATAGAGAAGGTTTGGGAGCTCTAAAACAGTTTCTGTAGCTTCTAACGTATTAAAACGACGAACCTTTTTTTCTGGACGCAGCTGCCCTATTTATAGATTCACAGAACTGACCTAATATTCAAGCGATCGAACTGGCTTCGATCGATCGAACATTCGATCAATCAAATAACCTTCGAGCGATTGAACCTGTGTAGACTTCAATCGATCAAGACAACTTCGATCGATCGAGCCTGTCTTGACATCATCCTCATGTGCCTTTCCAAGCATCCTAGCAAAGCTAAGAGTGGGACCTCCTAGGCTCTTTATTGTTGGCTCAGACCAGTTGTTAATTCCCATGACCAAACTCTTTGATCAGCAAACTAACTAACTGATCAGTTAACGTTTACTTCACTATAAAATGACAACAGAACTCCGACGCAAAAGAACATATCCGAAGCGATAACTAGACTTGTATGGTGTACTAATGTCCCTCTACCATTAGCATTCGTAATCATATTCAGGTAGTCGGATAAACGGTTATTATCAACCTGAATCATAATTACTTCTTATATTCCTTGAGTCTCATTCACCTTTCATGATCACCAAACATGTTGATAACTACTTATCAACAAGACTGTAGTTCTCAGTAATCAACTTGGTGACATTATCAAGGGAATGCTTACTCTGAATTAGAGGGTAGATTCTATCTTGACAATATATGTTCACAACCCTATGAACATGACATACCCAAGATACCCAAGTGTTGATGTTCTATAGACCTCACTGACTGGTAAGTCAAAGCAGCCATATCCACAGTCTGTGTTCATAATTGTCTCAAGATTAAGAACACGTACCTTATACAAGTTATAAGTTTCTATCGACTGTTTGACAGTCTTGAGTGTCAATAGGATAGCTCAGGTCCGTCAATGCACTATAAGCACTAGCATATTAACTAAGAGTTACACTCTAGGGTTTGAGATTCATCACTCCATCCAATGGTAGTTAATCATGCTACAGTGTGTACCTGATGAGATATCCAGTTTCATCATCCACTGTGACAAGCTCTAAGTGTCAAAGAATAGTAATTCGTATCTCATTGTATGCATCTCATACATACACGAATTACTTACTATGATTCTTAAGGATTAACAATCATCTCATGAAAGAAACATACATAATGAGATATTCATATATTAAAATGTCAATATCTCATACATAAATAGCACTTGGACCACCAGTGTCAGCCTTCTTCTTCCTTTTCTTTCCTTTCGGCGTAGATCGGAAAGAGGAAGAGCTTTTCTAAACGTTTAGAACGTTGCCCCCAGGTTTGATCACCCCTTCTGCTGCCAATAAGGAACTCATTAATTCACTCATTGAGAAGTCCATTTTATTTATATTATAATTTAGTTTAAATTGAGCAAATGATGGCCATAGCGTATTGAGGATCATATCAACTTAGGTCTGTGCATCAATGTTGACACTTAGGTTTCCAGCTCGTTCAAATAACCAATCATTTTTAAAAATATGTTCTTTGACTGGAGTCCCTTCCGACATCTTAGCACTCATTATCTTCTGCATAGCTACCTGCATGGCAGGCCTACCATGCTCCCCAAACATCTTTTTTGGGGATTCTATAATGTCACTGGCAAAATTATTCGACTAGAATTGGTGTTGCAACACACCAGCCATTGAGTCAAGAATGTAGCAACGAGCCATTCCATTCGACTTCTTTCACTTATCGAACTCGCTTCTGGCAGCTGCTGAAGCATTTGCCGTGGGTTCTTTAGGGCATGGGGTGGTGAGGACATATATGTGTCCTCCGCAGTTAATACGATGTCAAGGTTTTATTTCCATTCTGTGTAGTTATTTCCAATTAACTTGTTTTGAGTGAGTATGGTGGCAAGTGGACTAAATGCAGATCCAGACATTATGATTTACTGTCAAAATCAAAAGAAAAAATAAATATGGATATCATAATTTTGACAATTTGAAATAAAAGAATCCTTAAAACTCTTATTTTAAAACAAAGTCGCCGGAATATCAAAACGAAAGAATAAAGTCTTTGTGTGGCGGTCAATGTTCGATTTTTCGATTAATCATGACTTGTCCGCTATGCAACTCTTGCAAAACAAGTTATGACTCCTGAACCTATTTGATCTCTAAGTTTCTGAATAATGCCCCGAGTGGGATCCCGTATCCATAGCTTAGCTAGTGTGTACAATTAACTAGGATCCAATCACAACCGCCTCAAGTAGTGCCTCCGTGTGGTGGTCACCCTATAAAATGTCTGATTGATCCTATCTAAATCACTACACCATATGGCCTCATTACTAACGGATATTTCCGTTGGAAAAAACATTACTAACGGATATATCCGTTAGTATTTTAGCGTTAGTAATATTACTAACGGATTTACCAACGGATATATCTGTTAGTAAAATTAATTTTACTAACGGATATATCCGTTCGTATATCCGTTAGTAAATCAAAGATTTGTAACATATATATCCGTTAGAAAGCCACTTACTAACGGATTTTTTCAACTAATTTTAAAAGATTAGATTTAATAGTAACAGTTTGTCAACTATTACTAACGGATATATCCGTTAGTAATTTCCAAATAATTTAAAAAAATACTAATAGTATTATTAACGGATATATCCGTTAGGAATATGCATAAATCTAAAAAAATATTTATTTATATGCTTCCCAATTTTATTTTATTCTTCCTAATTAACAAGCATAATTACTTGAATTGCAATATTAAAATTCTACATGACAAAAATGATAGAAGAAAAAATAAAGAAAGCAAAGCTAAATATTTCTCAAAATTCCATTCCAATGCTCATATATAATCAATTTTTGGTATTCCATTACAATTCACAAACATTTGACTGAAGGTAGAAAACAAATTTTCATTCCTCTATCTGGATCAAAATCTCCTCCCGCTCCTAGCACACCCCATGCCAACACACATACCTTTCAAATATATCTGAATCTAACACAAAAAAACACTCTCTCCACTTCAATAAACCATTGCTTGGAAGTGGCTCTTCGAAGTCATCTATTTCGTCCAATGTTTCTTAGCTTTCTCTACCTGAAATTCGTACAAAACATGCATTTAAGTGAAATGAAACCAATAATTGAATGCAATGAGCTACAAACAATTCCAAGTCATATCAAGTCATGTAGTCGCTGCTAATATTGGATTAGGATCGTAAGATCATGGTATAAAATAAGCCAATGAGTTCCAATATGCACACCCTTGATTTTAATCCTGAGCATCACATTTTCAGTTTTTCAAAAAAGCTAACACAGTTCAAGAAAATTTTTACCCTTCCAGAAGATTAACATAAAAGCATTGATCTTCATTTGTTTCTTATAACATTAGTAAGTGTATCATCCATATGCATGTGTGTGCTCACCAATTCGCCTTAATTTATATTTTGGACAATGTAACTAAAAACCTTGATAAAAGGTGCAAAACTAGGCTACCTTTTTATCAACCGGCTCTTTACTGATAATAAGCTCTAAAAACGCACTAAATCAAACTAAACATGTGTTATATCAGGCGGAATTTCTACAGAAACCCATAAATTAGCTTCGTGTCCATGAGAATGATAGTCTATGTGTTCATGCAATTCAAGCACCACGTGAATTGCATATATATGTAAAACACCTCATTCAAAAATTTAAAACAATTACATATATATATGTATACATATATTTGAACATTTTCCAAATTTACATCCTAATCTCAAATTCACAATTTAGATTACAGAATAATGTTTGCGCCTTTCTAGAAAATTTACATGCCAAAAAAAAATTAGCATCTAAATGATAGTTGTATTAAAAGATGCAAATAGTTAACTTTCTGCATTACATGACATCATTAGGGTTGCTTTTCGAGATGATGTGAATTCAAAAAAAATCACAGCAACTATAAATTCAAAGTAACCTTTTAAAAATGATTTCGGAGTTCAGAAGTAAAGAAGGGTTTATTAACTCCATTCTCACCTAAGTTGGAAGATGTGGGCCACAAAAGCAATGTTAAGATTCGGAGACCCTTCCACAATATCATGTGCTGTTAAGTATCTCTTGCAACCCATCCTATCGGCTTGTTCAAAGACTAGCTTTGCTCTTTCTAAGTGACCTTTATAGTCAATATAGAAGGATTACTGTGCTCAGGCGCAAGAATATTTAAGAGGTGAGCATAGGCTTCTCCATCCTGCAAGAAAGCATATCGTATGCTCAAATTAACTTCTTCTTTTTTCGATTACACATTAAAATTCAACTAGCTACACAATCTCGTAGATGAAACCATTGTTGTTTCAAGTCAGGAAAAAACAAAAACACACACACACACACACACACACATACACACACACACACACACCCTTGTAATTCAGTTCCCATTGGCAAAAAATAGAGAAGTTAACATGAAGGTCAATTCTGTTAAAGATGCAAACAAGCAGAAACAAGTAGTCTGTGGTGGTAAAGTGAGTTAAGTAAAAAGATAAGTTTCTGATTCTCATTCTAACTGACTCAAAGAATAAAAAAAATAATGTAAAAGAATTCCAATTAAGTAGTAGCTAGTTATTATTGCATACATAACATGGGATTGTGAACTTTTAGTCAACTACAACATCAGCATGAATATGAGCTTACCCATCAGTCGCGAACACATGTACATTCTTTTACATCTCTTTATTCTTTTCTCATTTTTTTCAATCTGCTCAACCATAGCATATTCAGTTTAAGCAATGCTTCCATGTTTTGAATTTCAACCTCATAACTTTCATAAACTCCTTTTAACTTTAATTTAAGCAATGCTACATATTTTGTATTATCTCTAGGTTTAAGCAATGCTACATGTTCCAGGAACTGCTACATTGATAAGCTTTGCTGCACCCAATAAAAGATTACATATATTCAGGTTATTCAACCCATGAACTATATTAGTTGATGTTTTTTCATCCGATAGATGGAGGTACTGCCGCTATGCATTTCACTCATGTAAGTACAAATAAGATCAAATCGAATGCATATGAAATTGTATGCTAATTTGGCTATAATGCACTCTCAGATGATATAACTGAATAGAACTTAAATATAACTAAAAATAGTACAGGACATTCATGTTCAGATGATACAAATTGTTGTATATGATATGCACCTTGGTTTAGTTAGTTATACACTGGTTGATCTATTAAATCAGCTCAACAATTTCATATGTTTTTTTTAAAGAATGTAGGTAAAGGCTCTAAATGACAATTTTGTATGATTCGGTTTCCGTTTAATATGTAAGTAGGTTAAGCTCTATGACGAGAGTGAGAAACTTTTGGAAACTAGGTTAACGGGGAAAGATGAGGTCGTCAAATCCGATGAAACACTGGAATTCAATGCTTATCTTGTTGACATTGGGGATCCTGAAGGAGGTCATAAGCCTATTGCTAATTTGAATTCCAAGGAAGGGATAAGAAGATCACTGAGAAAGATGGGCCACTGCATGGTCAAACATTTGGGACTAATTCGTCCTCTGTTGGTAAACCTAATTCTTCCTCATTTTCTAACCTTTACAATCTAGTTCGCTTTCCTTTCAGATGATTGGATGCCTAATTCTAGAAAGAGAATACCACCTTCGAGGAATCTGAGTCCATCACAGAAAATCATTAGAGGTTAGTCAAGTGATCTTCATCCTCTTTTCATTCTCCATTTTGAAAATGAACTTAATCGTCATTCGTTATTTATCAAAAGTTATTGCTATTTATCCATTTGAAAAAACAACTAATATAGTTATATATATACATCAACCTAAGATTAAGCAATGTTATTTATCAAAAGTTGCCTTTTTCCAAGGGAAAAAAATGTTGTGAATATTCAAATGATCAAAGGGATTGCTCATGGGAACCAGGGAGGGATCGAATAACAACTAGAATAATTGATAGTACTTAGAGTTTGGACATAGCAATGCAGTTTATGTCACAATAGGCAAACTCCCAAGAGAATTTTGAGAGAGAGAGAGAGAGAGAGAGAGAGAGAGAGAGAGAGAGAGAGAGGTTCTTGGTATAGACTATGATTATTAAAAAAATGTCTTGAGAAAAAAGGAGGTCTCTTAATGATGATGTTGAACATACCTGATCACCATGAGCACCAGAAAGTCTGATGTAGGAACTGCTTTTTCAGCTGCCGCCTTATCACATGATTTTTTCTTCCTGGGCCAACTCCACCTATCCATCCTAGCCTGTATAGTTTGCAGATATCTAATTAGTTGCAGAATGAAATCTAGCAGTACTATGAAGGACGTATCACAACAGTAGTTACATGCAACTCAATTTGCCATTCATCTTTTCAACTTTCTTACTTGGTGTAAGATATGTGCTTTCCTTTCCATTCCCTCAATAAATCTATGAATCAAGCAAAGCATTTAATACTCTATAGATTCTATAAGGGACACTTGAATGGGAGAAAATTGCAAGAGAAGCTGCAAGGACAATTCTAGGAAGAGAAAATGGAGGAAACTATGACATCAAAAATCTGAGTAGAGGACCAGAAATATACCTCCCAGTATTTGTGGAGGGTGCAAATCTGAGTAATCGAGATATGCACTTTGCCTTCTCTGACTCTGTCGACCCAAAGGACCTAAATGGGAAAGTTGTATTAGAGCTATATGGTAACATCCAGAGTGTGTTAAGATTATCTAATAAGCTACGTTAGCCATGACAACAACCAAAAAGTCCAAGAAGGTTTTACATATTGGTGAGCTAAAATTAAGAACACTTTAAATATGCACCTAGGCTCCATTTGATACATGAATTTAGTGAAATGTACTCTAATCAAAATTCATCAAACGAAGTACTACATTTCAGTGTATTCTTTTCTCCATCTACAAGGCATTTAATGTTGAAAATACAACTTTAAAATACTAATATATATTCAAGACATACAAATGAGAAAGGATTCCCCAAAAAAAAAGAGTAAATTAATAACCTGCTTAGAATAGGGGTGCATCGTGAATTTCTGATAAGCTAGAAAAAGGATACATCCATTGAAAAAGAAAAAAGAAAAAAGAAAAAGAGGATGCTAGACCAATTCGAAACATTCAAGTAATAACCTTTTTACTGTGAACATAATTAGTCAAGAAGGCGTAATTCAGATTCTCGCCCAAGCAAAAGCATCCAATGCTTGCAAAATCATTTCAACCTTGAGAATTTTCAAAATTGGTAAGAACATATAAAAACCTTCACTGCTTATTTAAAAAAAAAAAAAAAAAGAAGGGCCCAAGACATAAGTGTTTGAAAGCAAGCTTAATTTTTTTTTCTTTGCAAAAAAGGGCCCAATGTATCACCAAATGGGACTTCAAAGAAGCATTAGTGGTTAAAATTTTCCATTAAGGGCATGTTTATACTTTTGGGGTAATTATGCTTTCTTATTAAGGATCTTAATTGAACTAGTTACCAAACAACACCTTAATTTTCCTTCCCTTTTTCTTTTCCTTCTCTAAATCTCACCGTAAAGGTTAGGCATCACTATAATCTCACCGTACAGGTTAGGAACCATAGCATTATTTTATTTGAATATTGCTATTACTGACAGCTTATTAGCGATAATATGGCAGCCTTTAATCACCCTTTTTCACAATGTTAGTTATTTATATTGTATGTGACTTAGTTCCATTGCATAAGCACACCAAACTTCACCAAGATAATATAATTTAATCATTCTAGAACTTATTTAAGAGTAACTACATCTGCCTTCTTTAATCAGATCTGCCAGGATACACTTCCACATTTCAAAAACTGCACAAAAGAGTTATGATTATCTGGCTTGAAAAGCAATAACAAACTACTATAGCTCAGGTACAAAGAGACAATGTCTCCAAATAGACTTCATTGTTCAGACAAGAAAAGCGAAGAAGAATGAGAATTCTAAAATGGTTTTCGCAGCACTCATGTACAATTATGGAAAATAATTGCGAAGTTTGATGAAGGTCACCAGAAATAAATAGAGTAAATGTATGAACAACGTTTGGACAACTATGGAAAAGTAGAAGTCTACTTGATCCTAAATTTTACAAAAGAAAATTTTCCTGGGTAGTGGGTTGTCCGTTAGTAATGAGGCCATATGGTGTAGTGAATCTTAAGAATACAACTATAGCAATGTATTTTCCATTTACATATATTATCCTTAATTTACATGTAGGAAATGTATTTTAATTCCCTAAACTATAGCAATTCTTTCATTGATTGCAATCATCTATAGCTGAAATGAAATCACCATTTTCCAACTATCACAACATTATAAAAAATAACAGGAATAATTATATTAAAATTGTAAATAATCAAGTGTATTTTAGAACACTAAAAATAATTACACTTGCGTAAGGATTGTGTAGTCCAAACGGGGTAGTGGGCTGAGGGGATAACCATAAATCATGGTGTAGTGTGTGTGTGTATCCCAACCAAATATGTATATTAATACTATACAATCTGTGAGTTGTCAACCAATAATATGTGTGTATAACTGCCTATGTGGTTGTGTGTGTATTCAACTGTCAAATGCTCACATGCACGTGTAGTATGTGTCAACCTTGTATATATATATATATAAAAGTTAGGTACTATTAATGTATGCTATTGGGATGACACGGGTTAACATACAAGCATTTGAGTTCCTAAGGGGTTGCTATATGATGTGTCATTGTAGTATTATTCCATGACTTAGTCAATGACTGGGTTGCCATCTCTTGTATGTACACGTCTCAAGTGTTTTTACTAACATATGGAATATAAATTAACAATTGTGATCAAGAATAAGCCATGTGGCATGATTTGGGTTTAGAAATTAACCAGTGACAATTTTTTTTATATGAAAAACCAAACAATGAAAATGTAAACGTGAGGTTTCAAATTTCAGGGTTATTACACCTCTCTCTCTCTCTCTCTCTCTCTCTCTCTCTCTCTCTGCCAACTTTGGGACTTGCAATCAAAGCTTTTAGTCTAAATAAATGTTCTAGTAAACATGAAAGAGGAACTCATTTATTACAATCTTTTTTTTGGACAGCAGCACAATAATTTTATTACGATAGAAGAAGATTTCTCAGAGTTGCAATCTCAAAGCATCCATTTGGTTTTTTGCTAGAACCTAAAGCAAGCCAAAGAATCCCTTAAAAATAACAACATTTTACCCCAACCAATGACCCATTATGATTCACAGCCTCTCTACTCATTATCATACTAACAAACACTTCAGAGGCAAAAAGAAACAAAATAAATCTCACCCTGACCCATAATAGACAAAACCAAAATCAATTGAAAGATTACTGAAATTTCAAAAATACCTAGAATCTAAGCCAATTTCAAGTATGTATGTGTGTGTGTAAGATAAACTCCTCCAAAAAACCATCGCTCTTCTCTAATATGATGGTCAATGCCCAGAACATGTGAAAAGGAAAAGGCTAAGCCTAAGGCCTATAGATCTAATGGTAATAGAGGATAAAACGCATAAAATTTGCTGAAAGCTTGCCAAACTCGTTAATATTGTACATTATTCCTTAAAAGAAGAAAAATTGACCCTATAGGTAGATTAGTATATTCAATCTAAGTTTATCATTAACAAGTATGGTGCTATACGACATAAATTAACAATACTAAAAAATCCAAATAGTGGCAGTGAACGAAAATAGTGACAGTGAACTAAAAAAAGATCTTGTGAATCAGCATATTGTTGTGTCAAAGAACAACTTACAAGATGATCTTGTGAATCAGCATATCACTGTGTCAACAGCAAATTATTTTAATTCCTTATAATGAAACCAAGAAATTAACAAACATTAAACTAACTAATTAAAACAACCACAGTCAACTATGAATATATGTCAGATCAGTGTCGATGTATCTCGTTGCAGCAAGAACATGTGCATATGTGTATGTAACGATATATTATATCAACCCTGGGTTTTCTAAATAGTCACCGGCTTTGAAGTTCAATGATCGAGATAATATACAACTTGGAATAAACCTATAGAATTAAAAAAAAAAAGAAACCATGAGCTAACCTTTAGAGAGAGAAAGAGAAGAATAATGGGTGTTGTTTGAAAACTCTTTCTTTAATCGGGGCAGGGAGAGTACTTCAAATCTGATCTAGATGTGAAACCCAGTGGACTATACATAAACCTGAGAGAGAGACAATACTTCAAATCAGCTCGTTCTTTACCTCTATATGTACAGATTAGATCTGGTCAAGGACGAGGCGGCTAGGAGAACGTCGGTAAGGAGGCAGCAAGGAGGCGAGGAGGTGATCAGTGTGGTGACGAGGAGGCGGTGATCTGAGGAGGCGGCGAGGTACTGCAGAAGAAGAGGAGGAGGAAAAGAGGAGGTCGGATCTAGGGTTTAGATCTAGGGCGATGACTGGGAAGAAGAAGAAGAAGAAGAAGAACTAGTCGTGTACCTTTCTCCGGCAGCAGCACTCGGCGGGGCCTAGCAGAGCAGCAGCGGCGCTAAGTGATTCTCCCTTTCCCTTTCTCTCTTCTCTCTCTTGTTCGTTCTCTTGTGAAAAAATTGAATGTAGAGTAGAAAGGACATAACTGGTCCTAAAATAAATTAAGTAATTTTTTTTTTCCAAATCTAAATTTGTAACGGATATAACCGTGACAAATATTTATATAGCCGTTAGAACAATTAACTATATAAAACAATTCAAATTACTAACGGATTTTTGTGATTTCTAACGGATATATCCGTTAGTAATTACTAACGAATATATCCGTTAGAAAGCATAAAATCTGTCCGTTAGAAATCTAGTCATATGGTGTAGTGAAAGGAAGTTCACGTCTAGTAACCAATGAGTAGTATACCCTCCGTATGGAATGATCACCCCTGGTGAGGTGACACAGAATGCACTACTCATCTTACAATGAATCGTTAATGGAAGATCGTGGGTGTTATAAATTAGACCCTCTCCCACTAGATTTGGTAGTAAAGGATTTTGCTTTTGAAAAATTTTTTCCACACATTACCCATAAACATCTAATGTTTACTAATATGTTGAAATGGTTTATGAATTTTATTTCAGAAAACTTGTTTCACGTGCATGCAAGTAATAACAATATAATTAAATGCCAATCACAACCAAGCACATAAAACAAACACTAAAATTGAAACAAAGGCATTCATATACCTCTATCTCCAATGGCTCTATCTCCATAGAGCCTCCTTCTTGGTTTGATCGCCTCCAACTCCATCTTCATGGACAATGGCTTGCTCCTCCATCTTCATGGGTTTTCTAATTCTATTACATTGCTCTTATGCTTTTTTCAAAGCTTACAATTTATCTAAAAATAGAAATCAACAACAAGAAAATAAAGAAGGCTAGGGAAACCGGTGCGACTGTCCTTTTCGTAGGATTGAAGTCGCAGCTCCCTTTACACATGCCTTAAAACAAAATCAATAATTAAAGACAACAATCACCAAACACAAATATTGAAAAACAAAATAAAATATTTGTTGATGATCGGTGCCATGGGAGATAGCCGACTAATCTTGCTGCAAAAGGGTTAGTAGTAAGTACATCCACGTAAATATAACAAATATGTGTAACTATTGGAACCCCTAATTGATTCACACAGCGCATAAACTCTTTACGCACTGAATTAGAACTCAAAATAGCATCTCACTTCTCTGTCATACTTCGATCGATCAACAAAGGTTCGATCGATCGAACCTTCGATCGATTGAACATAGTATATACATTTTAAAAAAAACTTTAAAGCTATACGTGAACTGAACACCTAAGCAGAGAATCACTCTCGATCGATCGAACCTAGTTCAATCACTTAAGAACAAACGAGCTTCGATCGATCAAACCGACTTCGATAGATCGAACTCACCATGCATCCAATGCAATCACAGATTTGTATTCTGCTACGAAAACACTACAGAAACAGATTTGTGACGATGCAATTTTGAAAATAGTCCTAAACTTAACATGCAAATCAAAATTAATGTTCCAAAACACAACTATAGATCCAAACAAGTGTGGCTCGGATACCAATTGAAGGAAAAACAGGTTTAAAGTTTGTTTTAAATGCGCAGCAGAAAGATTAAGTTACAAAAATTTATTGGTAGCCTAGGATCTACTACTCGTTAATTCCATAGATGCGTATACTAAAGAGGCAGAAGAATTATACCTTTGTGTCTTGAACCCAATTCTGATTTTCTTTCTCTTTGTTGGTGCACACCACTAGGTTTTCTTCACCCTTATGACTCCTGCGGATGCTTCCCAGAAAGACTAGAGGTGGGATCTCTAATAAGGAGGATGGAGAAGGTTTGGGAGCTCTAAAATAGTTTCTGCAGCTTCTAGCATATTAAAACAATGAACCTTTATTTTGGACGCAGCTGCCCTATTTATAGATTCCCAGAACCGACCTAATGGTCAAGCGATCGAAGTGGCTTCGATCGATCAAACCACCTTCGAGCGATCGAACCTGTCCAGACTTCAATAGATCGAGACAACTTCGATCGATCGAACCTGTCTTGACATAATCCTCATGTGCCTTTCCAAGCATCATAGCGGAGCTAAGAGTGGGACCTCCTAGGCTCTTTATTGTTGGCTCAGACCAGTTGTTAATTCCCATGACCAAACTCTTTTATCAGCAAACTAACCAACTGATCTATTAACGTTTACTCTACTATAAAACGATAACTGAGCTACAACGCAAAAGAACATATCCAAAGCGATAACTAGACTTGTATGGTGTACTAATGTCCCTCTACCGTCAGCATTCATAATCATATTCAGGTAGTCAGATAAACAATTGCTGTCAACCTGAATCATGATTACTTCTTATATTGCTTGAGTCCCATTCACCTCTCATGATTACCAAACATGTTGATAACTACTTACCAACAAGACTGCAGTTCTCAGTAATCAACTTGGTGACATTCTCAAGGGATTGCTTACTCTGAATCAGAGGGTAGATTCTATCTTGACAATATATGTACACAACCCGATGAACATGACATACCCAAGATACCCAGGTGTTGATCTTCTATAGACCTCATTGATTGGTAAGTCAAAGCAGCCATATCCACAGTCTGTGTTCATAATCGTCTCAAGATTAAGAACATGTACCTTATACAAGTTATGAGTTCCTATCGACTGTTTGATAGTCTTGAGTGTCAATAGGAAAGCTCAGGTCCGTCAATGCCCTATAAGCACTACAATATTAATTAAGAGTTACACTCTAGGGATTGAGATTCATCACTCCATCCAATGGTAGTTAATCATGCTATAGTGTATACCTGATGAGATATCCAATTTCATCATCCATTGTGACAAGCTCTAAGTATCAAAGAATAGTAATTTGTATCTCATTGTATGCATTTCATACATACACGAATTACTTACTATGATACGTAAGGATTAACATTCATCTCATGAAAGAAACAAACATAATGAAATGTAAAGCTGATATCCATATATAAAAATATCAATGTCTCATACCTAAATTAATGGTTTGAGGGCACAAACCCAACATGATGTTGTCCACATATTTTTACTTTGATTAGACCCTACAAAAATATAGACCAACAGACCTATAATCCCCATATCTTCACTTTGACCTTTTGGTTTTTACTTGATTTTAGGAACTTAGGAAGAGAGAACAATTGGCCAATTTATACTTTTAGAGAAGAGGGAGGATCACGAGAAGTCAAATATGGAGGCTTTAAAGCCAGATATATTGGCTCGAGGTTGACTTTTGATATATTAATTTTTTTTAAATACTACTCGAAAAGTGAAGTTCTCTTGATTAGATTGATTGGAATTTGATTCTGTGACTATGTAATTGTAATTAGAATTTGATTCCGTAACTATGGTGTAAAATTTTGAACCATAAGAATTAACTCGTAGTAGAACTGTAGAAGGCTAGAAGCATTTAAAAAGATAACTAACCCCATTCTGTCTCTTTCAGCACATAGCATTCATGGAAGCATAACAAGTTGGAACTGTAAATAGAATAGAAACAAAATTACCGGATCAATAGCTTCTTGATAAATCTTGGGCTGAGTCGTGGATCTCATTCTCTTTAAGACGTTTCGCAGCTCTGCCCAAAGTGTGTAAGCAGTTCATACTTGCCACGCTGTCCCCAAGATAAAACAACTCAGCAGAATCACCTCTGTCTCAGTTTCTTCTTTGCACCAAGAAAAACTGGTATACTAAACACCCTTTCTAATATAGTTGCTCAGTAACTAAAAATTGGAAAACTCTCTCTATTTTGGAAACAAGAACACACTCAGTTTTCCTTTGAAACAAGAATATAATAGGTAGTTTTTTTATCAAAGAAAATGATCCTACAAAAAACAAAGTATTGATCTTAAAAAAACAAAGTATGGATCTAACTCCCTATCTATTTGGAACCTCATACTAATATGTATATATGTAAACATGGAGGATGATCTTTTTGGATGAAACGGAATGCTACTATATACATATATAGAATGTAAAAAATTCTAAAGTTACTTGTTAACCTCATAATGATTGAAATATAGTTATAGTAATAAAAATGGGTTAAAGGCCATTTAAGAGTACAATATATTAAACATACATTTAATACATACCAACACAAAATCGTGGGAGTTATCTCCCATTTTTTAAAACCTTTTCCTCCATTTTCTTTGTGGAATTAAAACTACTAACCCACATGTAAAAGTCATGTCCATATTTTATAACCACATTCTTTAAGAGCAATAACATTTTATAAAATAGCAATTTATTATAATATATATCAACAATCCCCCACTTATATTTTAATAAAATTGAAAAATGATTTTTCATCGAGTAACTGATCATAAAACTATGCATAATTAAAGGTGTTTTCCAACTTGAACCTTTACATAGTGATAGTGCTTCTGATTACACTCGAGTAACTGTAGTTTTGAACTCTATCTCAGACAAAGCCACACACACAACCCTACTAAGGTGTAGTCCCAAGGCCAGCACTTTATGGCCATGTGCTTATATCCCAGTATAGCGAAAGCTCTAGAGATTTTGCCGAAATTCCATAGGAAGCGGCCACACTTCCACAATTGCATAGGTGAGTCTAACAAGGATACTCCTGTAGCTAGGTATCCCACTCAACATAGAGTATAGATCTCATTAAGAGTTATAATAGCTCATCCTTGCATTGCTTCAGGATGTCATGCTTCGTAGGGATGGACTGGGAGAGTTAACCCCCTATCATAATAATAGCATGATTCTACTCGTATCACTTTATGACTTGTTATTACCCTTTGAACCTATTTCTTGGGATCTCCAGTCTATAGGTTGGGTTACCTTCACAAGTGACTCAATTGTCTATGGGCTTTAGTCCCATCCCTTTTTAGGCTTTACAAACCTTCTTTTGAGTTAGTCCTTTCGTCAAAGAATTAACTATATTATCCTCAGACTGTACATTATCCACTCTTACAACTATAATGGAGACAAACTCTTTAATAGTGTTGTGCTTGGAACATATCTGTTGCCTCTTACTGTTATAACAGTTCTAAACTTTTTGCAATATCCGCGATACTATCGCAGTGGATAAAACATCTCCAATTCCATTGTGGAATAAGCCAACATAGTCTATTTCTTAGACTTTTATGAAATTGTGCCCCCCAGCAACATAACAAAAAAGTATCTACTGTGGCCTTGGAATCATCTGAAAGGGTATTCCAATCAGCATCGCTATATCCTTTAAGGACAGCGAAAAACCTCGCACAATGTAATCTGAAATTCATGGTCCTTTTCAGATTACCCATAAGTTCTCAACCGTACTCCAATACTGATAATATTGCCACTCCTGTTTTTGAAATTGCATACTATTTCACAAAAAAATAATTTGGTTAAAACTAACCTTGATAGACCAAAAATTAAATTCTTTCAAATTTGAAATATGCAGTACATTTTCAAAAAATAATTTCTTCTTATCTCCGGGGTATACAACAAATTTTCTAAAATTTAATTTCTTCCCAGAAGTGAATTTCAATGTCACTTTGCCAGTATCAGAACCTTGGTATCGAGTAAACCATCAAGTAAAATGTTTTCATCCTCCGTTGGAGAGAACCTCTAGTAACAATTGTGATTGTTACTCATATGCTTAGAGGCACTCATATGGAAATAATTGTAATTTCTCAAAACCTTTTTTCAAAGTGACATCACGTACACGCTCTTGTAATTTTAATCTCTAAAATTACACTTGTTTCATCCAAAACCTTTCATATCAGATCAAGTGCCAATAAATTTTTGTCTCTTTTGCAATCTCTAAAATAGAAACAAAATTAATATATCCTAAATGCCATAACTCATTTTCCATCATTGTGTTCATGATAAATAAATTTGTCACTTGCATTGATTTTAAAACTATTTTAAAATAATAGTTTGATCATAAAATTTATGCCTCTGATTGGGTGCCAGTTTAAAACCATATCAAGAGTATATAATAATACACACTTTATTCTTATCTATAAACCCTCCAGTTTATCCATACAAACTCCTCCACTAAATCTCCATTAAAAAAATTTAAACATCCATTTGATGAATAAATCATAAATATCAACAACTAATAAAATTATATAGATGTAAACTAGGAGAATAGGTATCCAAAAAATCAGCATTTTCCTTTTAACTAAATGGAAACCCTTAGCTACAAAGGTAGCTTTACATATTTTCCAATAAAATTCTCGGGTTAAAAATTATTTAAAAAGGTTCCATTGACTTTCTATCATTTCATATCTAGGTAGCAAGTCTACAAGTCTTGTTGGACATAATAAAATCCATCTCAACTTGAATGGTTTTCAACAATAAGTCTTGAAGATGTAAGAGAATCCTTTAAATAAGTAGGTTTTTTTTTTCCTAGAGAAAATGTGAAAAACCACTCCCAAAGTCTTTTTAGCGCTTAGCTTACTTACTCTTTCATGATCCAAATTCTGTGCAATGATTTCTATCATGCACTCTAAACTCAATATATAGATTGGACAAAAAACAGTAGATTGAGAACCCCCACCATCCCTCAATTTTAAAAAGTAACACATGCTCATAAAAATTGGCATCAGTAGACTCAAAAGATGTCACATCAATTTTTATGTCTAAAATTCTATTAATAGACTTAGCAGCCGAATAGATTCTTATGTCCAAAAAATCTACTAACTTTACTATAAAATACATCTCCCAAAAAGGCATGGTCTACGCCTTCACTAGCAAATTCCTTAGGATTAAAAATTATATCATAAACCAAATAACCTAATGTTCAAAAAATAAAAACATTAGTTTTTTTTTTCAATATTCAAAAGAGTAATTTTTGTTTTAGAGTGGGGGACTCTATTAAAAAAAAACATACACTATTTAAAGCTTGTCCCCAAAATATTTGAATATCTCAATTTGACCACAAATAAATAAAATATCATGAGCCAAAATTGTTGTGTCAAGGGGTATACAAGTTTATGAAACCTGTGACCCAAAAAAAACTCTTAAACACCACATTCACACATGACAACATATGCTAGTGGCACTGTTTTAAAATAAGCCACTAAGAGTAGCAATGCAAAAGAATGTCAAAGAATGAAATTATTTCCCTCTATATCAACAAATATATACATGCAAATACACATGATATATGTAATTTACACAAACAGATGATGAGATATAAAATTGGAAAAAGTAGATTTCATAAACTATTGGTGAATGCTATCAACAAAAGTGTGATGGCCACCTAACTCATATATAATAAAAAAATAAAAAAAAAAAAAAAAAAAAAACCTTAACTACTAGATGTCCTCTCAATATTAGACCCAGAAAATTAACCACAATCTCGTCTGAAATGCACCACATATTTTCTTTTCCAATAGATTTTCAAAAGTACTAAACCAAGCAAATTTTTGTATAATTAAGAGAAATAGCATTTTTTTTTTCAAAAACTTAAAAGGACGTGACGATGATCCAGCATTTAATGGCAGAAGAACACCTCTTAAAATTGCCGGAACTGTAAATAGAATAAAAACAAAATTACCGGATCAATAGCTTCTTAATAAATCTTGGGCCGAGTCGCAGATCTTGTTCTCTTTAAGACGTTTCGCGGCTCTACTCAAAATGTGCAAGCAATTCGTACTTGTCACGCCGTCCCCAGGATAAAATAGCCCGGAATCACCTCTGCCTAAGTTTCTTCTTTGCACCAAGAAAAACTGGTATACTAAACACCCTTTCTGATATAGTAAAAATTGGAAAACTCTCTCTATTTTGGAAAAAGAACACACTCAGTTTTCCTTTGAAACAAGAATATAATAGGTAGGTTTTTAGCAAAGAAAATGATCTTACAAAAAAACAAAGTATTGATCTAACTCCCTATCTATTTGGAACCTCATACTAATATGTATATATGTAAACATGGAGGATGATCTTTTTGGATGAAACGGAATGCTACTGCATATATAGAATGTAAAAATTCTAATGTTACTTGTTAACCTCATAATGATTGAAATATAGTTATAGTAATAAAAATGGGATGAAGGCCATTTAAGGGTACAATATATTAAACATACATTTAATACATACCAACACAAAACCGTGGGAGTTATCTCCCATTTTTTAAAACCTTTTCCTCCATTTTCTTTGTGGAATTAAAACTATTAACCCACATGTAAAACTCATGTCCATATCCTATAACCACATTCTTTAAGAGCAATAACATTTTATAAATAGAAATCTCCTCAATAATCCCTATTTAATAATCTTTTTTAGTTTAGGACCACTCATCATTTAATTATACAATTAGATCCAAAAAATCAGAAAGTATTTGATGATTAGTCCAACCTCCCAAATTAGTGTGAATAATGGTATAATTTTCTGGATATATATATAGACAGGTGGAAACACACATAAATAGCATATCCTAAAGTTCACCATAAATCCCTAAATCCATTAAATACGCACAATTGACTGGTTTAGTCAAAGATATTTTCGATTGACTTGTGATTTAATTCCACATTTTTAGGTGATTGATTTTTTATTATTATTATAAATCCATAAGTGTAGAAAAACAGATAGGATTTTTATCTACTATGTAATCGAATATGGTATTAAATCCCACAGTTATAGGACTACAACTATGCCACTAAACTCATTGAGTGATGATTTTTTATTTTTTATTTCTATATATTTTGTCATTATACATACATAATTTTGTCTCTTCAAACGTCAAATTTTACACTCCAATCTGATGTTATTTTTTTCACTGCAAAGCTGCTACTGGTTTTTGATTTGTTGATGGTCTTGTTATTTCTTTAACTATATACATATGCTTTTAAAAACTTTGACTGTGTGAACCTTTCGTTTTTGCATAACTATGAAGCCTCCTTCTGGTTCATGTGCAAACTAGAACAGTGTTAAATTTGTTCAGTGCACAATTTTATCATTACAGTGTACAATTTTACATTGTATTTTATCACTGTATGAAATTTCTCACTGTTGATGGGAAAATTCAGTATCAAATTTATCACTATATCTCATAACTAGCAAAGAAATATACAAGAAATTTCTAACTAGTGTAAAATTTCACATCATTTCCACTATCTCATAGTAATCAAAGTAAGAAATTTCTCACTAGTGTAAAAGTTCACATCATTGAACGATTGACCAAATTTTGGAACAAAATATCACACAAAATCAAGTTGGGAGGTCGCCGAAAAATGAGTTGTACTGTAGATAAACAGCACATAGGAGAGAGAGAGAGAGAGAGAGAGAGAGAGAGAGAGAGAGAGAGAGAGAGAGAGAGACTATAAGAAATTTCTAACTAGTGAAAATTTTTACATCATTTCTCACTATCTCATATCAAGCAAAGAAACATACAAGAATTTTCTCACTAGTGTAAAATTTCACATCATTGAATGATTGACCACATCTTAGAACAAAAAATCACACAAAATCAAGTTGGTAGGTCGCCGAAAAATGAGTTGTACTGTAGATAAACGGCGCGTATGAGAGAGCATTGAGAGAGAGAGAGGAATTGAGCTATTGAGAGAGAGAGAGAGAAAGAGAGAGAGAGAGAGAGAGAGAGAGAGAGAGAGAGGGGAATTGAGCTATTGAAGCCATTGGAGTGGTCGGAGGCTTAACTTGCGATTGGGATTGAACCATTGAAGCCATCTGAGATTAGGATTGAGCCGGTGTACTGGAGATTTGACATGAACAACGTTAAAGCTTGGATCTCCGTCACAGTCGAGTCGATGCCGTTAACGCGGTGGCGTTGAGCACCATGGCGATGTAGAGAAGGGGTGGGAAGGACGGTGGTGGTGGAAGGAATATTAAAGAGCTATAATGGTGGGGTATTGAAATGGGTTTTGGTAGAAATATCTCTCTCTCTCTCTCTATATATATATAAAATGATAATGGGTTGGATTTGAACTTTAAAAATCCAAAATTTTAGCAATGATCTAGATATAGAAGGGGTAGTGTAGTTCAAAATAAAATTGTGGACTTATCACTAAATAGTTTTTTGGGTTGGATCTATTGACACTAAAATACAACTAATAGGATTTAATACTAGTATAAAATAGCATTTCATTAAAATATATATCAACATAACATCCAACAACATTGCACGACTAGTTGTTCTTAAACTTGCATTTTGAAAACATGTTCATAATAGGAGGTCATCACCCTAACTATTATTTTTAATATCGATAGAGTTAGATAAAATCATTTGCTACAAATAAAACTGTAATTTCGCCATTGCAATAAACACATCTTTAACCATCATGCTTTAGTTTGACTGGTGTGAATTCTGTGTCTGTTTTGTTAACTAAGATAATATTATTGCATTCAAGAGAAAGCAAAAAATATTTGGTTTCAGGCATCTTCTCTCTTTTCTTTTTTTTTCTTTGTTGCATTTTTCTGTCAATCCGATACGCAGTACTATCAAATTGATTGAGCTTTTATCCAACAAATGCATCTTCTTGAGTCATTCTTCAGGAAACTTTTCAATGGAATGGAATCACCAACAATGAAAAGGGTCAAAAATAGAGAAATATTAGGTGTGTTCCCTTATGCTTTAATCAATCTTCTTAGTTGAGGTTGCGTATGTAGTTTGGCTTCATTTAACATTTTATTAAACCTTTTGGCAGCTTACAAAGGGACTGCTAAAATAACAAAATTGCACACTTTCCTTATTATTAACTGATTGTTAATGTCCAAATTGTGGTTATCTATGCACACACGTGCACACAGCAGACTGCATAATGCACACACATGCACATAGCAGATTGTCTTCATGGAATGCACAGCACAGCACGCGTGCAATGCACACACGCACGACAGCGCATAACACGCGCATAGGCAGCACATGTCCATGCGCAATGCACATAGTTTTGGTCTAACTTTCTAGTCATCTTTACCCTAGATAAAAATCAGCTTAAGTTTTTCCTCAGAACTACAATATTGTAGCTCTCTGAGTTATCATCACACAGCCGTGAATGGGGGATGATTTGAAGTTCCGAGTGAGGAGAAAAGTCCATTTTACTAACACACTCAGTATGAAAAACTGATACTTTTTATTCTGAGTTTTATACTTTCAATCTATTTTTGTTCCACAAGATGAATGAATGATCAAACTCTCAAAACTGTAAAGTTATAGGTCTAGATGTCTTCTTTCCAGAACATTAAGATTTGAATGATTTGGAATTTTGAGTGAAAATTTATGGCCAAAATACTACAGCTAATGCAAGCTGCCAAAATAACTATTTTTGAGTTTATTTTAGCTACTGTTTTTAGGCCATATCTCCCAAACGGTTTGGGTAAAGGTTCTAAAATTTTAAGGGTAGAAAGATTATGAAAAATAGAACAATTTCATGTGGAACACCATTGGATTTTATTGAGAAATCACAGGAAGATCTCCATGTGAAGATTAGCAAATGAGCTGTAACTCTTAACTACTGATTGGCATTTAGTCACTGATTTTTACATGTTTATCATTTTTTGGTTTACAATTTGTTCTACTACTTACCATGTTTCATTTGTTTGGTAATGGTGTTATTTCATTGTGGTGCGGGGGATGAGGTATGATCTCTATGTTTGGGACTTCATTGTCTTGTTTTTTTCATTATGTGTTGCTTAGTTGTTCTCTGTCCACTATCCAGTGTTTCTATTTTCCTTATTCCTATTCTTTTTTCATTTTTCTTTTCGGTTAAACTTATTTCTACTTCTAAAAATAGGATCATTGATTATTTGTTTACAATATGATTTGCTTAAACTAATATGTGATGCCCAATGTTTTGTTTTTAAAATATGAGGTTGCAATTGAGGTTTGTGTTCACTCAATCCCTATATTGTTTCTCGATTTAATAACAAGAATGATTTATTCTTTTTGTGCCCACTTTCGATTCATGGTGGTTATGGAATATAGGGGAAATAAACATTTTCTAACGACGAAAATTCACTTGGGCTAGAAACTTTGCTACATAAAATCTATTAATGTTAAGGATAGTCATCCAAAGTGCCCATTAAGTGAGCTACGCATTGATCATTGGATCAGGAAATACTTTTCTTTGTTGGGTTAGTAACTCAAAGTTCAAACAATAAGGAAAATATGAAGGAAAAGAATTATGAAAATAAATTTAGAAGTTTTGAAGTTTAGGAGCCATTTAAGTGTGGAAGAAAACCCTAGGGACGAAACCCCACTAGTGTAAATGGCCAATTAACATGTCGCTAGCCATTGTTGTCAAAACTGGATTAACCAATTCTAACTACTCCATCACTATGAGGTATAACCAAAATTTTGTTTAAGGTAGGCAATAGAAGATGTTACGAGTTATGTTACCTTTCTGTGACTATCATTGTTGCGTTTTATTGATTTGTAGCTTTTTCTAGGAAATATTTATGATTTTAGAAATCGAAATTTCATATCCATTCACTCCATGCCTTTTCTTTCCTTGCCTTTTTTTTTCCTTCATATAATTTATTTGCTATGTGCTTTTATTTGTAGGATGCCATTTGAAGCTAGTACTTAACTTGGTGAGCTTGGATCTCTACTTTGAACAATTTTAGTGGTCCCATATCCCAGCCACACTTGCCAAGCTCTTACTCCAGGCAACTCAACTCCTTACACCAGATTCATCTTTAAGATGTAATATATTTAGTCTGTCAAATGCAAAGACGATTGCAACTGGAGTAATTGTTTCAACGACAACTCCACGGACCGTAATTTGTAGTAATTTTTTTTCTTTTTTTCTTTTTCTTTTTTTTTTGTGTACTTTTGAATTGTGTGTTGTCACACTCCAAAATCCACGACACGTAGATGGGTCAAAGAGTCAAAGAAAAAAGGTTAAAGAGGAGAAGAGATCCTATGTGGACCAATCAAACAGTGCGAAAACTACAAATGAATCCTACGTGGATTCTAAAGCAAAGTCAAAAAGTCAAAGATTGACCCATGAGGACCAAACTGGTCAAATATGGTCAATCAACATTGTTTTGGTTTTCAATAGAATTTTAAAAGAAAGAAATGAGAAGTTTTAGTGAGGAAAAGATACACAGATAGAAGTTTGTTTTGAAAGTCACGTAATATAAGTTTTTGAGAGGTTGCAATCAAATGGTCCTCAAGAAATCAAAATTTGTTTTTTTTCCCATAATAGACTATCCACATGCTAAGTATAAACCTATATAGCCATACCATAAACTTACCAAAACGACTCAAAGGAACAATGGAACATCCAAACCAACATGAACACGGTTTAAAAAGAATCTAAGTTAAAGGACTAACAAGTGTCCGAATCAACACGAATAACTTATTTAATGTTAAAATGCGCCGATAGGTGATTCAAAGTCCCAATTACAAGTCCGATTACATTAAGTCAAAAATTCTAATATTTTCTAAGTAAATGGCTAAACATGTGCCCAAATCAAGTATTAAGGAATTAAACTACAAGATTCAAATTTATTACGATATCTTCTTAAACAAAACTAGAAGTTTGAAACATTTCCAAAACTATTATTCTTCTAGAAAGAAATCTTCAAAGTGTGACATCACAGCGGCTCGTAGGAAGAATTACAGAGATATACTACAATTTTCATAACTAGAAATAAAATGTGGTGCTATGAATGCCACCACGGCAAATGCAAAGTGAAGAAAGCCCATAGGCCATGCATGCTATGAGTATAATCACTCGCCTCGGTACCAGACTGTGATTCACCCCCCCCACTGGGAATGTAACATACTAACTTTCCGATATCTAGTCGAATATAAGTTGGAGTTTGGCACATTCTTAGATACGTCCACCCTGCCATCACACACAACTCACATCCGGATTTTTTTCACAATTGTCCCCTTTTGGGATCTATCCCGTCGTGGGATTTCTTATGCACATGTCATGCCATGCTATGAGATTTGCCTATTTGGCTACAATGCTTTGAATCCCTTGATTCCACAAGCCAAATGCATGCACACACATATGAATGTCATTAACATTTCTAAATCAAGATTTAATATCATCGGGCATTAATCAACAATTATAAGGACAAGTAAACTATGATACTTCAACTTAATTTCAATACCTTTAAAGAAACATCACAATAAGGTTTCTATAACATTAAGAATACTCAATTAATATTCTAACATGCTATTTTACTTTAATCACATAAGCACTTAAGTATGTAATTTCTCAAATCAACATGTATACATATATATGTATATTTACTTTTAAACAGGCTTTCACCCCAAGATTAAACATATAAGCATCTAGGCATCTAATCTCAAGTAAGTCCCATAATCATATAGGCATGCTTTTCACCCCAAGTTAGTAAACAAGTAAGCAACTAAGCAATTAGGGAAATTATCTCAAGAAGTCAAATTTGACATATATATCATTTTAACAAAATTTAATTGTTAAATGGAGTGAGAGATAATATTAATTTAATATAACTTCTACAATACCTAACATCCAAACACAAATTAAATCTAGGTATGGATTTTTATAGTATTGCAAGATAATAAATCCTACATTTCTGTTCTTGAAAAAGAAACACCCAAAATATAGTTCCAATAGAGAGAAAAGAAAACCCAAGTTGTAGAGCTTCAAAATAAGAAAGTAGAGAAAAGCCCTCTTCTTCCTTTAGTCCATAGTTTGAGCAAGAGAACACCAAAATAGAAAATGGAAGTACCAATAGGAAGCCCTAGATGAGAGGACCAATTTTGCTTCTAATATCTATGTTCCAACAATGAGGTTTTAGCTTTCAAAATAAAGGTGAAGGTTTGAATGGCTATGGAGGTTTCTTCCAAACCATAAAGAGAGAGATATAGAGATAGAAAGGAAAAAGAAAAGAAGAAAAGACAAAGGGAGAGAGAGGGAGATAGATTATCCAGATGTGAGGAATGGGAGGAGAGAGAAATGGGAAGCTTCTCTTAGAAGCTTGGGAGTTGTTTAATTGGGTGGGGAGTGGGCCCTACAAGTCTCTCACACACAAATATAAGCATATATATATATACACATGTGTCAAATTAAATGCAAATGTGATACCACAAAACCAAATATTAGGCATTAAAATGTACAAGTTCAAATTGAGTCCACACATTGCCCACCAGTTTACCAAATTACCTGTAATAAAATTTTCAAAATATTACAATTAATCTACCCCCATAAAAGAATTCCATCCAGAAATTTGAAAAGGATAAACAAACACATCACAATTGAAGGAAAAGTGAGGATGACATGACCTCGCATCCAACTCTTTTTCAATTTGTAAACCCATGACGTGCTATTTCTCACCAAGATGCAACTAGTTCGCTCCTTATACAAGGTGCCTCGACCGATAGACAATTCATTCAAATACAAAATCCTCCTGTTGATACCTGCATAACATAGAGACATGAAACAATACGAGCACACTCAAAAGATGAAACGGAAGGGCCATGCAATAGGCCACCTTGCCAACTCTAGAAAAAAAAATCTTAAACAAGTCAAATAATGTACAAGTTCAAATTGGTTTGGTCAGTTTTGCTGTTGGTTTAGGTTGTACACACAATTAGAAAACCGACCATTCAATTTGGTTGGTTTGTGGTTTTTTTTTACAACCCTAGTAAATTGAGATTATAGTTTTGTAGGGGTATTTTGGGAAAACAAAAAATAGATTATATGTCTAGGGATGTGTAGCAAAACATAAGATTAAAAATCAGGGAATTTTAAAAAAATAAGAATCAGAATAGGGTTTAAACTCTTGATAATTGGTTATAAAGATTTTCCTCTAATTTTTCCAAACTAAAATCTTAAAGATGTTAGGAAACCATTAGAGAGACTCATGATCACCTTAGAAAATTAGTACAACTGGATAATTATGGTAAAGTTTCATCAACAGAAGAAGTTTTCTTGTTTTGACTTCAACTCCCCCACGTGTTTTTTAATTTATTTTATTGATACGTATGCTATATGATGATGTTTAGAGGTGTTAAATTTGCTAATATATATATGATGTTTAGAGGAATACTACTATATTTATATATGTAGGGAGAGATAAAGAGAGCGGTCAAATGTTAATTGTGCCGATCAACATTAAAGAAAGAGAACAATTTTTCTCATCCCATTCTTACTCACTCTTGCTCACTCAGGCCTTTAGCGGATAATATGTGTTCCATTCCAATAATTATGTTAATCATACAGGGGCAAAATAAGAATGAAATGAGACAGGTTTGGTTGAGCTTGGATGAGCAAAAATGTATTCTTAAAGAAATATTTATAATCTTGGAGAGCATTTTTGCTCACCCAATTTTGGTTCACCATTGCTCACTCAGAAACTCCTAAAATTTAGAAACCTTTTATAGACACCCCAAAAAAAACAAATATATTTTTACATTTAAGCCACCCCCTAAAATCTAGAAACTCCTTATTTTCTTTTAGTTTTTGAGTTTTGATCGACAAATTCTACAATACATTCAAGTATATTACATTCGATTTCTTGGTCCCAATTTGAATCTATATTGTGTCATTTTGCCGTTCCTTTAATATCATTTAATATAATCTTTTCTTATGTGCTATTTGATAATTAAAATGTGCCAAAACCATAAAAGACACCTGAGAAGTTTAGATTTGTTTTTTATGTTATATTCTTATCTAGTACTTGACGGCTGGTCGTTCAAAAAAATTATATTTTTGTTAGATTAATGCAAAAAAAATTATATAATTTCATCTTTTAGCTTAAATTTATTTACTTTTCTCCCCATAATTTCATAATCAATAGTAATCTCGTTTGATAGAACTCATTTTTCTGATTTCAAAATATTAAAGTTTAGAAAAAATGGACTTGTAGATTAAAATTTATGACAACTTGAAGTTTAAGTTTTTTAGGCATAAAATATTATTTTTGGCCAAAATACATGTAAATGAATTAATGAGTTAAACAAAACACGTGGGTTTTACATAGTGTGTGTTTGGATCAAAGAATCTTTAGCTGAAAGTCCTCCCAAAACTAAATGTATCAATAAGAATCTAAGGAAAAGAATGATACCAAACAAATTTGTCGAGACCCAAGCCAGCAAATCTTGCAAGACAAGTATTAAGGAAGGAATGATGGAGAAGAATGATGGAATTGGAGGGAGGAGGAAGAAGGGTATTAAGGATAAGGTAAAAGACAAGTTGCCCAGAGCTCACAAAACTGATCACACCGCTGTGGGTGGCAGGTACGGAGGAGCGCAGCAACACGGACCTGGCTATGGTGGAGGAGAGCAATGCGGTGAGAAGAAAGGAATGATGGAGAAGGTCAAGGAGAAGTGTAATGACCCGTAATTTAATAATGGGTATTTTAGTAATTTATACATAAATTTGGACCCAATTATTTTTGGTATATTATTTTTTTCCCAACTTGAAAAAAAAAAAAAAAAAGAAAAAAGAATTAATGTTGCATTATTGCTTGCATAGGTATGAATGTACCCACATATTTAAAACATTGTGCTTTTGGACCATACCCGTGGGACCCATATGTTTTGGTTGCCCAAATTTTAACCACACAAAATACACACACATTCTCTCTCCTCCCTCTAAAGTGGCCGGCCACTTTGAAGAGAGGGAGACCCACGTTATTTTTTTTCTCTTCTTTCTTTTCTCTCTTCTTCTTCCTCTCACTCCCTTCCTCAATGATCCACCATGGATGCTCAACACAAGCTTTGAACCTCAAATTTCTTCAAGAGTCAAGGTGCTAGGAGCTATAGGACCAAACATTGGAAGATTTGGAAGCATTAACTCAAGATTCTAGGAGCTCTTTCTCTCACTCTTCTCAAGTCCTAACTTTGAATTGGGTGTTCTTTGGATTTCTCCAAGAACAAGGTAGATTTTCTATGTATTGATACACTTTAATTCCTATTTCTAAGTATGATGATGCATGTGTGTTGATTGTTGGGTAAATTTCTAGGGCTATGTAGTATATCATTAACTTAGGTCCTAGATCCTATGAAACTACATGTTCATGTGTCCATGGGTGCATTTTATTTCCTCCTTCAAAATATGAATTGCAAAACTTGTTGGTGAAACCCTTGGATTTGATGAATTGCCCTAACCTAGTTCTCTTTGAATTTCTTGACTTAGAATGGAACTATGTGATTTACATGCTTAAGTTAATATCTATGTGCCTACTTGTCTACTTGCTAGTTGAAATCCATGTTAGAAGTAAAGTTGGAGATGTTAGCTTTGGTTATTGGAATTGCATGTGTAGAGGTCATGAGTTACTATACAAATTTGACCATTTGTGATTCAAGGTGTGCAAAATGTGCTTAATTCTAGCTTAGTACTATTTATGGAGCATACTGGGTTAATATTACATTTGAGCTCATAACATGAATTTTATTATTGTTCCTTTGATTTCTCAACAATAATGCATAAGACATTATACATTGATTAGTGGACATGACATTGCATAAGCATTGACATTGGTTGAGTGAATCAAAGGGATTCATAGCATTTGTGCCATATCGGCAAAGTCATTGCATACACATGATATGCGTTGAAAAGATCCCTCATAAGGAAGGGCATAAAATGAGATGATATGGAAATCCGGATGCGGGTTGTGATGTGAGACAGGGTGGACGTCCCTAAGAACGTGCCAAACGCTAACTTATAGCCGACTAGCTATCGGAAGGTTAGTATGCTAAGTTCCCAGTGGGGGATTGCTCGCAGTCCGGTAACGAGGGGAGTGAACGATTACATGCATGGCTAAGAAGCCTTACATTTGCATTGCCTCGGTGGCAACCTCATTGCATCGCATTTCATCCTTAGTCATAGAAATTACTTTGTGTCTTTACATACATTATCTACTTAGCCGTCGCGCTAAGGGACTACGATCACAAATCTTTTTGCAGGAAATATTGACAAGGGCAAAGACCCCAAGTCCGAGTAAAGGGTGGGATTAAAGGTATCCTCTTTTTGAAGCCTCTTGTTGGAGGACTTTGTTTTGAGAGCTAGCTCGTGGATGGAAAGGGGGACATGTAATTTATGTGATCTAGTATCATGGAATAGGATTAGATCAATAGAATTGCATGTACTAATTCATATGAACATTGAATATGAAATCTGTAATAGCTAGGCTCACTTTCTTTTGGGACCGGCACATGTTGGCCGCGTCGTTGTGTTGTGTACATATTTAAAACTTCATGTATGTTGCAAAGAACCTCTCTTTTGTCTTAATATCTCTTGACTTGGATGTATCCTAACTCTTTTAAAGACTTGAAGCTCTTTGATGTTTATATAGAATCTCTTTCAATGCCTTAAGTATGTGTGTTGATTTGGATCCTTGCCGGATTTGTCCATTTTGCCTTTAAAGGAAATGTTTTAAAATCTCTCTCCCCCAATCTCTCCCCCCCCCATTTTCCCTCTCTTTAATCTCGTTCCATTTCCCAAACTTTCTTTTCTTTTATTCATGTTGGAATGGTATTTCTTTTTAAAATGTTTCCGAATGTGAAAATACACGTGCGTGTGTGCTTAGAATACCTTCCCTCTGTCTCTCTCCCTATCTCTCCCAATATCTCTCTCCCAATCTCTCCTTCTCCCCTTCTTTCTCTCTATTACCTCTATTACTTCTCGTTTTCATTATGTTTCGAACGTATAAAGTCCCGGTTGATTTACACACATGTTATACACCTTTTCAGACTTGTGTATGTATGTTTTAGATGCCAAATCCGAGGATTTAACGGGAATGGGCGCGCATGCGAAATGCTGCCAAAATGCTGTCAAAACTGCTGTCAAAAAAATACTGCTACGGTTTTTCTTATTTTCTGTCCAAACGGTGAGGAACTGAGAAAATATCAGTCGGGAAAAGTTGTCCGGAATTACGTTTTACATGGGACAACGCGAACGGAATATCAGATTTCAAAATATATGAGTGTCGAAAATCTTTTTAAAGTTTCAGCAACATAGAAAATTAATCCTGGGACTGATTGTAGCAGTGAGCTTTTTCTGCCCAAATGGTGCGGAACTGAGAAAATATCAGTCGGGAAAAGTTGTCCGGAATTACGTTTTACATGGGATAGCGCGGACGGAATATGAAATTTCTAATGGCATGATTATTTACAAACTGTTAAAAGTTCAGCTAACACAAATGATCTTTTATCATTCTTTTCTTTTGTATCTTTCTTTCTTTCCTTGCACTTCGACAGTCGGGCGTTACAGATTGGTATCAGAGCTTAACCGGGTTCGAATACCTTGGTGCTCTGGGAGTTCATTTGGGTCTTTATATGACTTTTGCTTCGTGTTTTGAGGTGTTAATTTCATTACTTAAATTCAAGGCATGTGTTGTAGTTGACTTGCTTAGATGATTGCATGCCGACATGATTATATGCATAAATGCCAATGTGAAGTATATTAACATATATCGGAATGTTTTAAAGAGAGTATGTTCACTTGATTTATGTTACATGCCTTGAAGATTAGATGTTCGCATGACCATGTGCCTTTGTGCTTACGTCTTTGTGCTTTCTTGTGTATTTTTTTTTAGTGATGCCACCTCGAGTGAGAGGTCGTGCTAGGGGCCGTCCAGCAGGCCGTGCTAGGGGCCGTGCTCGAGGTCGTGTTGGCGCTGGTGGCCGTGGGGTAGAGGCTTCTTCTTCTTCCTCCGCCCCCGGCGATGCTTTTGGTGGAATTCCTGGGGGAGCTCAATTCTTTCGTGAGATGGCTGAAGCCATGCGGGAGTTCACTCAAGCTGCCCGAGCGGCCCGAAATGAAATTCCGCAACCTCCTCCCATCGCCTCAGTGGTTCAAGAGCCTCCTCCTGTTGCGGAGCCTATTGTTCCTTTGGCACCGGCGGAGCCTAGAGTTCTATCAGTGATGAGGGAGTTTGAGAAGCGTAATCCTCCCATTTTCTCGGGTGATCCTGACCCAGTCGGGGCTGAGCTTTGGCTGAAAAGGATTGTCCGCATCTTTGATCATATCGGGCTCGTAGAGGATCATCTCCGCATTGATGCCGCTACTTTTCAATTCTCTGGTAGAGCTCAGATTTGGTGGGACCTTGTTTTGACGACTAATGCTCTTGAGGGTATGACTTGGGGCACTTTTGAAAGCCTATTTCTTGGGAAGTACTTTCCGGACCATGCACGCAATGCTAAGAGGGTGGAATTCTTATCTCTTCAGCAAGGAGATATGTCTGTTGCCGATTTTGAGGCTCGCTTTGGGGACTTAGCGCGATTTGCACCTGATATCACATCCAATGATGCTACCAAGGCAAGAACATTTGAGCGCGCACTTCGACCGGGTCTTCGTGGAAAGGTTATGGGTTTCGAACTCCCGACCTATAACCAAGTGGTACAGAAAGCAATGATCTTTGAAGAGGAGTATAATAGTTCCAAAAAGATTAGAGACGCTCGTCCTTCAACCAAAGGATCTGATACTGAATCATCTAATGGTCCTCAGAACAAGAAGCCAAGGTATGAGGCTCCTCGACAGCAACAACAGTCCTCTTATACTACACATCATTCGAATCCAGCACCCACTGCTTCTCGACCTCAGGCTCAGCGTTCACAGGCTCGTAGTTCTCGACATTCTACATCAGCCCGTGGTGGGCATCACCTAGGGCCAAGGGTATGTTTCGGTTGTGGTGATCCCAATCATTTTCTCAAGAATTGCCCTTTCAAGCAATCTGTGCAATCTGCACCTTCTATTATGGGACATCACCAGCAGAGTGTTAGGCCTTCGCTTCTACCATCACCGCCTGTACCACCTACTGCTCAGAGTTTTAGACCCAGTGTTTCCAGGGGTCAACAGTACCCGTTGCTAGGATCTTTCAGAGGTGGGCAACAAACTCTAGCCACCCCACCGCAGGTGTACAATCTTGGTACTGCTACATCTTCCGACACCCCTGAACCGTCTGTCATCCGAGGTACATTACTAGTGTTCAATTCTAGGGCATCGGTTCTCTTTGATACTGGGGCATCTCATTCATTCATATCGTCTGCATTTGCATCGGCGTTAGGGTTGGAGGTAGGCCATTTAGGTTCTACGCTCACCGTAGACACTCCCGTTGGAGGATTGGTTCCATTAGACCTTGTATGTCGAAATTGTGAGCTTATCATATCGGACCAAAATCTTAAAGTTGACTTCATTATAATTGATATGTCTAGTTTTGATGTGATACTTGGTATGGATTGGCTTAGCGCCTATCGCGCTTTCATTGACTGCTTTCGTAGGAGAGTCACCTTCCTTGCTCCGTCAGGAGAGACTTGTGTGTTTTTGGGGGATCATCCTAGCTTCCCGACTTCGCCCTTACATCTTTTGCATGGGAGGGGAGGACATAATGATTATTTGGCTAGTTTGTTGGTTGATGAGCATAGGGTGACTCATGGAGAGTTTCCTCCAGTTGTTTGTGAGTTTATTGATGTATTCCCTGAGGATTTGCCTGGCTTACCACCCATTCGCGAGATCGAATTCACAATAGACCTTGTTCCGGGTACATCTCCTATTTCTATTCCGCCGTATCGAATGGCTCCTGCTGAGTTGAAAGAGTTGAAGTCTCAACTAGAAGATCTTCAGGACAAGGGATTTGTTCGCCCTAGTGCTTCGCCCTGGGGAGCACCGGTTCTCTTTGCCAAAAAGAAGGATGGATCTTTGCGATTGTGTATAGACTACCGTAAGTTGAATCGAGCTACAATAAAGAATAAGTACCCACTTCCAAGGATCGATGACTTATTTGATCAACTTCGAGGATCAACGTGTTTTTCGAAGATCGACCTGAGATCGGGCTACCATCAATTAAGAATACAAGAGCAAGATATTCCCAAGACAGCCTTCCGTTCACGTTATGGTCACTTTGAGTTTCTTGTGATGCCCTTTGGTTTGACGAATGCTCCTGCCGCATTCATGGACTTGATGAATCGTATATTTCACTCTTATCTTGACAAGTTTGTTATTGTTTTCATCGACGACATTCTCATATATTCACCTTCTAGAGAGAAACACGAGGAGCATCTTCGCATCATTTTACATACATTGAGAGAGCACCGCTTGTACGCCAAGTTTTCTAAGTGTGAATTTTGGCTATCTGAAGTAAAGTTTCTTGGGCACGTCGTGTCTAGTGATGGAGTTTCTGTGGATCCATCAAAGATTGAAGCTGTGATGGATTGGCAACCACCGAAGAATGTCTTTGAAGTTCGAAGTTTCTTGGGGCTAGCGGGTTATTACCGACGCTTTGTGAAGGATTTTTCACGCATAGCCATGCCTATGACCAAGCTTACACGTAAAGGGACAAAATTTGTATGGACCGAATCTTGCGAACAAGCTTTCCAACAATTGAAGACTCAGTTGACCTCGACGCCTATTCTAGTAATACCCGAGCGAGGATTGGGATATGCCGTGTATTGTGATGCTTCGAAAGAGGGTCTTGGATGTGTTTTGATGCAAGGAGGCAAGGTTGTTGCCTATGGTTCTCGACAGTTGAAACCTCACGAGTCAAATTATCCTACGCACGATTTGGAACTTGCAGCTGTGGTTTTCGCGTTGAAGAGTTGGAGACATTATCTTTATGGTGAGCGATTTGAAGTTTTCTCTGATCACAAGAGCCTTAAGTATATCTTCACACAACGTGACTTGAATTTGAGGCAACGACGATGGATGGAATACTTGGAAGATTATGATTTTGATCTACAATATCATCCCGGAAAGGCCAATGTCGTGGCTGACGTTCTTAGCCGGAAACCTCGTTCCACTTTAGCTTCTATAGCCATCCGAGAGTGGAAGATGCTACAACAACTTAGAGACTTTGATGTTCATCTTGCAGAGGCCGATGGACGTGCTACATTATTCGCTTTGGTTGCTCAACCGACCCTTTTGAGTCGAGTTTTGGAGGCCCAACAGTCCGACGATGAGACCGAGTCACTTCGATCACGTATTTCTAGTGGTGAAGCGATTGATGGGTGGACTTTTAGTCCTGAGCACGGTGTAAGATTCAAAGGTAGACCTTGTGTTCCTACGGCTTGTCGTGAAGAGGTCTTGAAGGAATTTCATCATTCTCGCCTAGCAGTGCATCCAGGTGGCACGAAGATGTATCAAGACTTACGTCGTCAGTTTTGGTGGAAAGGGATGAAACGATCCGTTGCAGAATTTATATCCAGTTGTCTGACGTGTCAGCAAGTAAAGGCCGAACATCAGCGACCTCCAGGTTTACTTCAGCCTCTTCCCATTCCAGAGTGGAAATGGGAGCATATCGCTATGGATTTCGTTACTGCACTCCCGAGGACTTTTCGTCAGCACGATGCTATTTGGGTGATCGTTGACCGCTTAACCAAATCTGCACATTTCTTGCCCATCAAAGTGACAAACTCTATTGATGTTCTCAGCAAGTTATACGTTCATGAGATCGTGAGGCTTCATGGTGTTCCCGTCTCTATTATTTCTGACCGCGACTCTAGGTTCGTTTCTCAGTTCTGGCAGAGCCTTCAGAAGGCTTTAGGGACCCAGCTTTTGTTGAGCACAACATTTCATCCACAGACGGATGGACAGTCTGAGCGTACTATCCAGATTCTGGAGGACATGTTGCGAGCTTGCGTTATGGATTTTGGAGGCACTTGGGAAGACCACTTGCCGATAGTGGAATTCGCCTACAACAATAGCTATCAGTCTAGTATTCAAATGGCGCCGTTTGAGGCCTTGTATGGCCGACCCTGTAGATCTCCTTTGTGTTGGACTGAGGTTGGCGAGTCATCCATCTTGGGTCCTGATTTGATTCGTGAGACGTCTGAGAAGATTGACATTATTCGGAAAAGATTGATTACCGCGCAGAGCCGTCAAAAGTCATATGCCGATCGTCGTCGTCAGCCACTACCTCTCCGTCCCGGCGATCATGTGTTTCTTAAGGTTTCACCTAGACGTGGAGTACTTCGATTCGGGAAGAAGGGAAAACTATCACCAAGGTTCATTGGGCCATTTGAAATTCTTGATAAGATTGGTGAAGTTGCCTACAGATTAGCCCTTCCACCTCAGCTTTCAAAGGTTCATAACGTTTTTCACGTTTCAATGTTGCGGAAGTATCAAGAGAATTCTTCGCATATTTTGGATTGGAAAGAGATCGAGGTAGATCAAGACGTTTCCTACGAGGAACAACCCCTTCGCATACTTGAGAGGAAGGACCGCATTCTTAGAGGTCGGACGATTCCTTTGGTTCGAGTTCAGTGGGACCATCACAACGTTGAAGAATCGACTTGGGAGACAGAGTCAGAGATGAGGTCTCGTTATCCCCATCTCTTCGCCGATTGAGGTAAGTTAAATCTAAACACGGCATACGCATTGTGACTTACTGCTAAATTGAGTTGATGATCTATTGATGGTTTGTGGTTATTGTCTTGTTTGTGTTTTGAATTCCGGGACGGAATTCTTTTAAGGGGGTAGATTGTAATGACCCGTAATTTAATAAGGGGTATTTTAGTAATTTATACATAAATTTGGACCCAATTATTTTTGGTATATTATTTTTTTCCCAACTTGAAAAAAAAAAAAAAAATAAAATAAAATTAATGTTGCATTATTGCTTGCATAGGTATGAATGTACCCACATATTTAAAACATTGTGCTTTTGGACCATACCCGTGGGACCCATATGTTTTGGTTGCCCAAATTTTAACCACACAAAATACACACACATTCTCTCTCCTCCCTCTAAAGTGGCCGGCCACTTTGAAGAGGGGGAGACCCACGTTATTTTTTTTCTCTTCTTTCTTTTCTCTCTTCTTCTTCTTCTCTTCTTCTTCCTCTCACTCCCTTCCTCAATGATCCACCATGGAAGCTCAACACAAGCTTTGAACCTCAAATTTCTTCAAGAGTCAAGGTGCTAGGAGCTATAGGACCAAACATTGGAAGATTTGGAAGCATTAACTCAAGATTCTAGGAGCTCTTTCTCTCACTCTTCTCAAGCCCTAACTTTGAATTGGGTGTTCTTTGGATTTCTCCAAGAACAAGGTAGATTTTCTATGTATTGATACACTTTAATTCCTATTTCTAAGTATGATGATGCATGTGTGTTGATTGTTGGGTAAATTTCTAGGGCTATGTAGTATATCATTAACTTAGGTCCTAGATCCTATGAAACTACATGTTCATGTGTCCATGGGTGCATTTTATTTCCTCCTTCAAAGTATGAATTGCAAAACTTGTTGGTGAAACCCTTGGATTTGATGAATTGCCCTAACCTAGTTCTCTTTAAATTTCTTGACTTAGAATGGAACTATGTGATTTACATGCTTAAGTTAATATCTATGTGCCTACTTGTCTACTTGCTAGTTGAAATCCATGTTAGAAGTTAAGTTGGAGATGTTAGCTTTGGTTATTGGAATTGCATGTGTAGAGGTCATGAGTTACTATACAAATTTGACCATTTGTGATTCAAGGTGTGCAAAATGTGCTTAATTCTAGCTTAGTACTATTTATGGAGCATAATGGGTTAATATTACATTTGAGCTCATAACATGAATTTTATTATTGTTCCTTTGATTTCTCAACAATAATGCATAAGACATTATACATTGATTAGTGGACATGACATTGCATAAGCATTGACATTGGTTGAGTGAATCAAAGGGATTCATAGCATTTGTGCCATATCGGCAAAGACATTGCATACACATGATATGCGTTGAAAAGATCCCTCATAAGGAAGGGCATAAAATGAGATGATATAGAAATCCGGATGCGGGTTGTGATGTGAGACAGGGTGGACGTACCTAAGAACGTGCCAAACGCTAACTTATAGCCGACTAGCTATCGGAAGGTTAGTATGCTAAATTCCCAGTGGGGGATTGCTCGCAGTCCGGTAACGAGGGGAGTGAACGATTACATGCATGGCTAAGAAGCCTTACATTTGCATTGCCTCGGTGGCAACCTCATTGCATCGCATTTCATCCTTAGTCATAGAAATTACTTTGTGTCTTTACATACATTATCTACTTAGCCGTCGCGCTAAGGGACTACGATCACAAATCTTTTTGCAGGAAATATTGACAAGGGGAAAGACCCCAAGTCCGAGTAAAGGGTGGGATTAAAGGTATCCTCTTTTTGAAGCCTCTTGTTGGAGGACTTTGTTTTGAGAGCTAGCTCGTGGATGGAAAGGGGGATATGTAATTTATGTGATCTAGTATCATGGAATAGGATTAGATCAATAGAATTGCATGTACTAATTCATATGAACATTGAATATGAAATCTGTAATAGCTAGGCTCACTTTCTTTTGGGACCGGCACACGTTGGCCGCGTCGTTGTGTTGTGTACATATTTAAAACTTCATGTATGTTGCAAAGAACCTCTCTTTTGTCTTAATATCTCTTGACTTGGATGTATCCTAACTCTTTTAAAGACTTGAAGCTCTTTGATGTTTATATAGAATCTCTTTCAATGCCTTAAGTATGTGTGTTGATTTGGATCCTTGCCGGATTTGTCCATTTTGCCTTTAAAGGAAATGTTTTAAAATCTCTCTCCCCCAATCTCTCCCCCCCCATTTTCCCTCTCTTTAATCTCGTTCCATTTCCCAAACTTTCTTTTCTTTTATTCATGTTGGAATGGTATTTCTTTTTAAAATGTTTCCGAATGTGAAAATACACGTGCGTGTGTGCTTAGAATACCTTCCCTCTGTCTCTCTCCCTATCTCTCCCAATATCTCTCTCCCAATCTCTCCTTCTCCCCTTCTTTCTCTCTATTACCTCTATTACTTCTCGTTTTCATTATGTTTCGAACGTATAAAGTCCCGGTTGGTTTACACACATGTTATACACCTTTTCAGACTTGTGTATGTATGTTTTAGATGCCAAATCCGAGGATTTAACGGGAATGGGCACGCATGCGAAATGCTGCCAAAATGCTGTCAAAACTGCTGCCAAAAAAATACTGCTACGGTTTTTCTTATTTTCTGTCCAAACGGTGAGGAACTGAGAAAATATCAGTCGGGAAAAGTTGTCCAAAATTACGTTTTACATGGGATAGGGCGGACGGAATATCAGATTTCAAAATATATGAGTGTCGAAAATCTTTTTAAAGTTTCAGCAACATAGAAAATTAATCCTGGGACTGATTGTAGCAGTGAGCTTTTTCTGCCCAAATGGTGCGGAACTGAGAAAATATCAGTCGGGAAAAGTTGTCCGGAATTATGTTTTACATAGGACAGCGCGGACGGAATATGAAATTTCTAATGGCATGATTATTTACAAACTGTTAAAAGTTCAGCTAACACAAATGATCTTTTATCATTCTTTTCTTTTGTATCTTTCTTTCTTTCCTTGCACTTCGACAGTCGGGGCGTTACAAGAAGGTTCCTGGTGGTGGGCATGGAGCGGAGCAACATGCCCAACATTGGGATGTTCAGGGCTGATATTGTCTTCTAACATTTTTACGAATTTTTCAATCTTTGTTTTTAAAATAGATTCTGAGAGTTGTTCTTCTATCCTTTTAAAATACAACTCTTCTTTTATTAAACAAATTTGTTTTCTTTAAAAACAATATTCTCTTTAAGAGCATGAATTTCTATTTCCTTAGGTTGATGTATGAATTTAAGCAGACCTTCATTATCCATTAACTTAGTTAATAAACCATTTTTTTGTAACCGTAAAAGGTCTTATAAGATATAAAAATGGTGTTCCCAGTATAATTGGTTGATTAAGGGATTTAACCACTATGAAAGTAGTAGGGATATAACTTCCTTTATTACAAACATAATCTTTAGGAATCTTGTACCGAATATCTAACCTACTTCCATTAGCAACAGTGAGATTCTGTGTAGTCTTTTCAAAATACTTAAAAGGAATCAAGCCTTCCTTTATACAGTTCATGTCTGCACCAGAGTCCACAAGAGCAATAGTATCCAAAATGAAATTTTCTCCTATAACCAGAGAAATTTGAACATACCATTTTTTAAAAATGAGTTTTCCAACAGAGAATATTCCTGTTTCTTCATCAAAATTTTCAGAATAATTGTCCTCTTCTATGATTCTTTTTCCTTTATTAAGAGGATTGAATTCTTCTTCAGGAATAATATTTTCTTGTTCCAGAGTTTCTATTCTCAATTTTAAATCTCGAATAGAAGATTTCAACTCATTTATTTCTTCCTGTAAATCTTTTAAAGAAGGAAGATTGCCTTTTGTTTTATGAGTTTAGAGGTTACTCTACTCACAACATCTTTGAAGTTATAAACTTTATTTTGTTTTTCTTTATGCTTTTTGAAGCCTTGATTCTCTTGAGAATTTTCTCCTTCCTGAAGTCTCATGTATTGCATGATAACTTTGTTCTTTTCTTCAGGGTCAGAAATTTTATCAATAATTTCTAAACTCAAATTTTCCTCAGCAGAAATTGCATTAACAGATATGCAATTCATTTTTAAAATGGATTCATAAAAATCAATATTTTCTCTACAATGATCAGAACATCCTTCTTCTTCTTGTCCTGATGCTTCTTCAATGATTTCAATTATAAAATTCTCAGCTTCATTATCTGTAGAAATACCATATATTTCTTCTAATGCTTTTTCTTCTTCATCGCTTAAAAGCATTATTGAGATCAACTGATTTTTAAAATCCTCATCAATTTCCAAAGCATTTATTTTTTGTTTAACCTTACACTGGCTTTTATAGTGTCCTGGTTTTCCACATTTAAAACAAATAGGAATCGAAGCCTTTTTCCTAGGTCTATTGTAGCGCCCCGCCCCGCCCCGCCACGGGTCACGGCAATAGGGTGTTAACTAATATAAAATAATAATAAACTAAGGCAGAAGGAAAAACGTACTTGTAATGCATCGAGTCCTAGACCCGAAGCTTATATGAAAAACTTTCTCTTTAGAAAAACAAACGTTTAAACTTTAAAATCATTTAAAGTTCAAAGCTCTAAAACATTTAAACTTTGAAACCTCAAAACTTTGATACCATTTTACAACGCCTAAAGTCCTAGACTCCGAGAGTTACTGCGGAAGCATAGAATGGCCTTTCAAAATCTTTGGTAGGAAAACAAAATCTTTAAAGACTCACAAATCTGAGTAAAACTATAGCGGAAGCATTCAACTAGCCTTTAGAAATGCTTTGCTTGTCAATTTAAAAGACATTAATAGAAAATCTTTATCGGTTCATCAAATGAACAACACTGCAGCGGAAAACATATAGTTATGATAAACATTTATCATACTTCTTCTCAAGCTTCGTAAAAACAACTTTTGATAAGAAACTCAAACTTGGTTTTACATAGCAAACTGTAATACCATGATTTACTTTCTTTTTCTCAAACCGTAGAAACCCTTAAAATAAAAACCCAAGGTTTTTATTAATGTTCTGAAATCAATACAAAGAACCATGATCTCACAATTTCTTCCCTAAATGGGATCTTCACGAGTAAACTCTACTCCGAGCTTGAAAAATATGTTCATCACTTGGAAAACATTAATGAAACAGAAATCAGGTTTTCATTTCAAAACTATCCTTTCTTGAAACAAATCGTCTTCAAGATAAGTAACAAAAAATCAGAGTTAAGCTATCATGTTATTTAAAAGTAGGTGGACTAATACTTGTCCAATTAAATCATAACATGCTCTTTGAACCAACATTTAAATTAAAATCCCATAAACTCGACCTCCAAACAAAGCAGAAGTTCATCAAATCTCAGGAGCCTTACCCTTATCTATATCACCTGAAAAGGAAAGGTTTGATAGTCCCTAAGCCAAAAGGATCGTATAGTCAAATAACCACACAATAACATCTGTTATATAACATGCGTGAATGCAGTGAATGCCCATGTCATGCATGAAAATCATTTTCATGCCATTTCAAACACTCACCCTCGATCGTCAATATCATTACCTGAACCATGGGCTTCCCGTCCACGTAGGCCTAGCCTCAAACGTGCGAGACTTTGGGCCTTACGAATTACATGGAGGCCTAGCCTTCAACGTTACGGGGGTTTCTTGCAGCACATTCCGTAATTCGAGTTCCTAGTGGTACCCATCTCACACGCCTACCCACAAATTCGGGATTTCTAACTTTTCAAAACAAAATCCCTCCTAGAGGGTTTTATGCACGGAAGCCTCTAAGGTCTTCCCTTTTCAAAACTTGAAAGTCTCTTTGTAATGACCCGGAAAAATTAGGAACAATATTAAAATTTATTATTTCTTTTTCGTCAAAGAAAAATACCAGATTTGAGATATTAGCAGTGTAATTTTTTACCTGTGTGTGTGAGAGGAGGCGTGAGCTCAACACACACAAGGTTTTCCCTTACTAAACTTGGAGCCCAATTAAATTTTTGTGCACAGTGTGTGCAGTGTGTGTAGGAGTGTGTAGTGTGTGTTTTATGTGTATGTGTGGGAGCTTATTCTTGAAGCCTTTTGGAGGCCAAGTTATAGTAAAGCTTATATATACACACCCTCCCAACAAATCTCTCCACAACTCTCAGCAACTCACTGTCTCTCACAGCTCTCTCTCACTCCGCTATGTACACACACACATATTATTACATGTGTACACACACCACACATATATAGTCAAACCTTTATATATTCAAGGAGATTTAAATCAAGGCTTGATTTCTTATTGGGGAATTCTCGTCAATTCTCAGCAAATCAATTTGGGTAAGTTATCAATTGTGATATATTGACTTCATTTTTTGTAAGAGTTGGTGATATATAAATATAGAATTTCATATATATATATAGTGAGAGAAATTAGTAATATTTAGCCCAAAAGATTGGATTACCAATAGATTCTCTGTCTTTCTCTTTAAATGTTTCAGTGCTTTGGACTTTAAATGATTTTAAAGTTTAAACGTTTGTTTTTCTAAAGAGAAAGTTTTTCAGATAAGCTTCGGGTTTAGGACTCGAAGTATTACAAGTATGTTCAGTCCTTCCACTCGTGTTTTATTATTTTATTATAGTTAGCACCCCCTCGCCTGCGGGACGGCGGGGCGGGGCGCTACACTCTAAGATCTTCCTTTTTCAAAATCGAAAGCCTCTAAGGTCTTTCATCCCAAATTTTTTTCGTAATTTTCATGTCTATGCTCATGCTTATGAAATGATATGACATATGCAAGCTCTAAGCATCCATACATATTCAATATCTCATGAGACATATTATTAAGGCATGCTATCAATTTAAATCAACACAATAGACATGCTGAAATCACCCAGATAAACACATAAGGTATAGCAACTTAAGTAACAACTTAAGGCATAGCAGCTCAAGTAAACATGTAAGTACACTATTAACATGTTATACAACTTTATTGAGGGTTATATAGAACTACCGTTCACTGAGGATAGACTGAATAATTAATCAGAACAGAAATCGAAACTGCTCAATCTATTACAAATCTCGATATACAATAATGCACGTATATCAGTGAGGTACAACACCTCTAAGCACAAGTACAACTACTATAAAAGTAAAGTACAAATCTTGAAGCGTAGGGTGCAAGATCCCTTAGCTCATATCTGAATCAAGTATAAGAAAACAGGAGATTTCAACAAACTGCCCGAGGTCACGCGCGCGGGCCGCTCGCGCGGGCCACTCGGGTGAGATATGCTCAGAAGGCCATGAGGTTATTTAAAATAGTTTTCAGAAAAAAAAAAAAAAAAAAAGCCTGATCTCGAGCACGGGCCACTCGCGCGAGATGTCACAGTGTCGTCTTCTTCTTTCTTTTTCCCCTATTTTGAAATCAAAGGCTATATTTTTCCCATTTTGAAAACTTAACTAAAACAGGACTTCCATTATATGAATCTCTTCCTTTTTCCACGTAGATTTCAAATATGAAATCAGTTTTTATTGAAATCAAACGCAGCTCTCGAGTTTATTGAAAAACCGAACAGTGACAAAACTTTAATTCGACCGTTCATCGCAACTGCTATGAATTAGCCTTTGAAATTCAAAAGGGTGCCTCGTGGGATCGAGACCTTTCATTTGACATAAAGAAATCACGTTTTCATAACAGTTTTTCTGCTCGCTATTTTCGAACCTTTAACAATATATACATGAAATCTATGTAGAGGTATATAAATGAATTCTATATATATCTATCTATATCAACAGTGATATAAACTGAAATTGAAACTTAAAAATTGATTTTGAAATCTTACCTAATTCAATTACAGAGAGAGACAGAGAAACCAATTGACAATCCAATCTTTTGGATTAAAATTTACTAATTTCTTACTATGTATATATATGAAATTCTATATATATCTATATGCATATATCTATATCACAATATGTGTAAACTTAAATCATCAAAGAATTTACCAAAGAAAGCTTACCCAATTTGAATTTCTGAAAGATACCAATAGAAAACCAATAATCCAAAGCTGTACTTCCAAATTTCTTGAATGTAAACATGTGTATGTTTGAGTACATATGTAACTCTCTATATATATTCTGCACATATATATATGAGCCAAGAGTGAGAGAGAATAGAGGGACAATAGAGTGTTGAGAGAGAGGCTGAGAGTTTGTGTGTTGTGTTGGGGGTGGGTTCAAATATATAAAAATAAAGTTGATTGGCCACCAAGTGGCTTCAAGCTTAAGCCCACAATATACACACAACACAGTCACACGCATACACTGTGCACAAGAATTTGTTTGGGCTCCAAGTTCCACATGGGAGTCTATCTCATGTGGTTGAGCTCACATGATGTTGCACCACACAGGTAAAAATTAATACTGCAAAATCTCAAATCTGGTATTTTTCTCTGACGAAAAAGAAAAAAAATAATAAATCTTAATATTTTCTGGGTCACTACATCTGTTTTCCTTTTCACTTTGGTTGAGGCTTTCCTTTTGGTTTGGAATTTCCCCTGGATGTTTTAGGTTTTGAAAACTTTTTCTTAAAAGTTCTTCTGGGTTTCCTTACAGGATTTCCCATGTCGTAACCTAATTGTTTACAAAAATCTCCCAATTCCTTATTTCCTGAATTTTGCTCTTTTTTCATTTGCCTTTTTAGTTTTATGTCATTACATAAAGCTAATCCTTCTGAGCAAATTTCACTAACAAGTTCTCCATAAGTATACAACTGATAGGGGAGTATATGATTGTTTTTTTGCCTAATCCTTGCCCTAATCTTTTTAGCAAAAAGAGTAGGTAGCCCTGCAATAAATCTTTCTTTCCAAAATTCTTGACTTGCATCATTTCTTAGCATTAATCTGGACAGAAAAACATCTTTATACCATTTAAAGTGGGCTAAGGTAGGACATTTGAGATTAATTAATAAATCTCTTCCTCTTTCCATTATTTGGGAAACATCTCCTAAAAAATGGAATGTGATAGCAGTAATTAATGAAATAACTGCATCTGGAATAGGGTTCCCATTTTCTTCTATTTTAACAGCATTTGTTATTTCATCTTTCTGATCCTGTGTTAGAAACTAGTTCCACCAACCATTTAGTTGTCCTGTGAATCCAGAAATTAAAATTCCTAAAACTATGACTTCTGGATCAGGATCATTGATTCTAACTCTTATTGCACTAGCAGCCATTATCATATTCTGAGGTACATTAAGAATTTGGTGGTCAGGTAACCCATCGATATTCCATTCATAAATGGAATTTCAATTATATTGCATTGGTTTTGTCGGATGTCTTTCCTCATATTGAATATCAATAGGGGAAGGCCTAGGGTAGTAATTCTGGGTTTTAACCGTGGAATTGATAAACTGACTTTCAAGGATATTTATATCCTCTGAATCTGAGACTAACTCTTCTTCTTGATCTTGGTGAGATATGGTATTGCACTCCATTTTATCCTCACCTTTGGTTCCAGAAGGAGAAGGCTCAGGTTTTGTTTTAGTTTTAACTGAATCACTTTTACCTATAGGAGGAGAATCAGCAGTTTTCCACTTTGCTTTTAAAGCTTCTAAAAATTCTGTATTAGTAACCAAAGGTTGAACCAAGGGTTTTTGAAATTCTTTTTTAGTAATCTTTTTGGTTCTAGGTAAAGTAGAGGGAAGATTTGTCACCTCAACTTTTTCCATTGCTAGCTGACGTTTAAGTTTACTAGCACTTTCTTCAATTCTAATGCCTTGCCTTCCTAAAGATTGAAGAAGTACATTAGTATGATTTAACTGTTCAGCAATCATGCATACATCTTCTTTCAAAGCATTCATATTCATCCTAGGGGATTTAGGAGGTGGAACACTTTTGATGGGTGCAGCTCTAACACTATCATTGGTTTCTTGTGATCTAACATAGATATTTCCATTAGGGGGGGTGCACACTTTCATGAATTTCTCCTGAAGGACAAAGTCCCCATTTCCTCATGAACGGATCAGTGTTAACATTGACACTTTTTCTCAAATACCATTTTAACCATGAAAAGTAAGGAACATGCTTTTTTATCATTTTTAAATGTGCTAGAAATTGTTCCTTGAAATTATTTTGCTCTTCCTCAGAGAATGTTTTTAAAAATAATCTATTTTTCCAATTCTCTGGCTTTAAGTAATCTTTATTTAAAAGATCCCTATTTATTTCAAAATCTAAAATAACATTGAATGAATATGAACTATCATAATTGTCATGCCCCGACGTAGCCAAAATATGGAAAATTTTAAAATTTTCATCTTGGACCCTGAGGCACATGACTGGTGGAATCCATGACCAAAATAATAATAACTAAATGCTATGACAAAAGGGTAAAAGCAACATCTACTACTGGAATATGTTACAATGAAAGGCTACAACGGTACTGGCTAATTAAATACATAAGAGTCTTATGGCTCTCGACCTTACAAAACTATTACAAAAATATGATAAGTCTTCTGATTACAACAAAAATATTTACAAAGGGAAGCTACTGGTCTTCTTCCTAACTCGTAATTAATAAGGTACATATATCTAGGGTTTGCCTGATTGAGCTACATATATCTAGGGTTTGCAATTTGGTGACAAAGTAGAAGAATCATTCTCTTTCTCTGTTATGTACCCTATATAAGGGTATGCAGTGGCGGAGGGTAATGTGGGCAAGGGGTGGCCATGGCCCCCACAAAGTCTTGGAAATTTTCTTAAGGCTTGATTGGCTATGGATTTTGTAGGAAAAGGGGAAAAAAAAAATTACGAAAAAAATACTATTCTTTGTTAATTTTAATAAGGAAAAGGGAAAGAAAATAGGATGAGTAATACATTGAAGATTTTAAATCTTGTCGGTGGCTCCCATCACGCTTTTCTTAAGCATGAAGAAAAACACTTAGGAATTTGTTTTGCTTATCGTTTTTTTTTTTATTTCATTTTTCTTTTCCTTCTTCAAATTAACATGTAATGCTTCCTATCCCCAATCTGAGAGTAGTAATTGGTCGATATAATAAAGTCAAATTTTGTTTACCGTAGTCTTATCATAGACCAATAATGAGTAATCAAATGTTTATTGTAAGTTTTCTAACCAACACATGAGAGTTGTTTTTCTCAATTAAATCAAGAATAATGTTATGGTTCATAAATTTGTGTCCTAAATTTGGTTTCCAATACATATGGATGTGGGACTACATTTTATAATAGTGAGATCACTTCTAGATGTTGACCCAATGTCTCTTTTGGGCTAGGAGCCTAAAAGTGTTTTGTAATATTAGTTCTGTCAAAACTTGAAGTGACTGAGTTTGTTAATGTTCCTTCAACTAACCTAAAAATTAAGAAAGAATTATTATTAGTAGTATTATTATTTGCTGATTGAAGAAAGAATTAACTTATTTTAGTGTGTTTTGTGCTAAAACTCCATCATGTTTTCTCTCTTTCTAATCATGTTTTCTATTGGAAACAAATAGTATTGAATCTGACCACAACTGTCATTTAATGTTTCGAGCTTCAACTCTTCAACACTATCATTTTGAAATAGTTATTAGGCTGCCTGGATCTTGATCCTTTCACTCTATCTCCTTCTCTGACATTATTATTATTATTATTTGGCAAACTTCTATGACAATACTACATATCGTACTTCTATCCATGAGATTTCCTGAACGGTTCTTTCCAAATTCATGTGAAATAGGAACAAACCAAGACATGGGCACCTTGTAGATCAAAACGCCTTGCAAATACAATCAGGCAAACCCTAGATATATGTAGCTCAATCAGGCAAACCCTAGATATACTACAATTTTCATAACTAGAAATAAAATGTGGTGCTATGAATGCCACCACGGCAAATGCAAAGTGAAGAAAGCCCATAGGCCATGCATGCTATGAGTATAATCACTCGCCTCGGTACCAGACTGTGATTCACCCCCCACTGGGAATGTAACATACTAACTTTCCGATATCTAGTCGAATATAAGTTCGAGTTTGGCACATTCTTAGATACGTCCACCCTGCCATCACACACAACTCACATCCGGATTTTTTTCACAATTGTCCCCTTTTGGGATCTATCCCGTCGTGGGATTTCTTATGCACATGTCATGCCGTGCTATGAGATTTGCCTATTTGGCTACAATGCTTTGAATCCCTTGATTCCACAAGCCAAATGCATGCACACACATATGAATGTCATTAACATTTCTAAATCAAGATTTAATATCATCGGGCATTAATCAACAATTATAAGGACAAGTAAACTATGATACTTCAACTTAATTTCAATACCTTTAAAGAAACATCACAATAAGGTTTCTATAACATTAAGAATACTCAATTAATATTCTAACATGCTATTTTACTTTAATCACATAAGCACTTAAGTATGTAATTTCTCAAATCAACATGTATACATATATATGTATATTTACTTTTAAACAGGCTTTCACCCCAAGATTAAACATATAAGCATCTAGGCATCTAATCTCAAGTAAGTCCCATAATCATCTAGGCATGCTTTTCACCCCAAGTTAGTAAACAAGTAAGCAACTAAGCAATTAGGGAAATTATCTCAAGAAGTCAAATTTGACATATATATCATTTTAACAAAATTTAATTGTTAAATGGAGTGAGAGATAATATTAATTTAGTATAACTTCTACAATACCTAACATCCAAACACAAATTAAATCTAGGTATGGATTTTTATAGTATTGCAAGATAATAAATCCTACATTTCTGTTCTTGAAAAAGAAACACCCAAAATATAGCTCCAATAGAGAGAAAAGAAAACCCAAGTTGTAGAGATTCAAAATAAGAAAGTAGATAAAAGCCCTCTTCTTCCTTTAGTCCATAGTTTGAGCAAGAGAACACCAAAATAGAAAATGGAAGTACCAATAGGAAGCCCTAGATGAGAGGACCAATTTTGCTTCTAATATCTATGTTCCAACAATGAGGTTTTAGCTTTCAAAATAAAGGTGAAGGTTTGAATGGCTATGGAGGTTTCTTCCAAACCATAAAGAGAGAGATATAGAGATAGAAAGGAAAAAGAAAAGAAGAAAAGACAAAGGGAGAGAGAGGGAGATAGATTATCCAGATGTGAGGAATGGGAGGAGAGAGAAATGGGAAGCTTCTCTTAGAAGCTTGGGAGTTGTTTAATTGGGTGGGGAGTGGGCCCTACAAGTCTCTCACACACAAATATAAGCATATATATATATACACATGTGTCAAATTAAATGCAAATGTGATACCACAAAACCAAATATTAGGCATTAAAATGTACAAGTTCAAATTGAGTCCACACATTGCCCACCAGTTTACCAAATTACCTGTAATAAAATTTTCAAAATATTACAATTAATCTACCCCCATAAAAGAATTCCATCCAGAAATTTGAAAAGGATAAACAAACACATCACAATTGAAGGAAAAGTGAGGATGACATGACCTCGCATCCAACTCTTTTTCAATTTGTAAACCCATGACGTGCTATTTCTCACCAAGATGCAACTAGTTCGCTCCTTATACAAGGTGCCTCGACCGATAGACAATTCATTCAAATACAAAATCCTCCTGTTGATACCTGCATAACATAGAGACATGAAACAATACGAGCACACTCAAAAGATGAAACGGAAGGGCCATGCAATAGGCCACCTTGCCAACTCTAGAAGAAAAAATCTTAAACAAGTCAAATAATGTACAAGTTCAAATTGGGTTTGGTCAGTTTTGCTGTTGGTTTAGGTTGTACACACAATTAGAAAACCGACCATTCAATTTGGTTGGTTTGTGGTTTTTTTTTACAACCCTAGTAAATTGAGATTATAGTTTTGTAGGGGTATTTTGGGAAAACAAAAAATAGATTATATGTCTAGGGATGTGTAGCAAAACATAAGATTAAAAATTAGGGAATTTTAAAAAAATAAGAATCAGAATAGAGTTTAAACTCTTGATAATTGGTTATAAAGATTTTCCACTAATTTTTCCAAACTAAAATCTTAAAGATGTTAGGAAACCATTAGAGAGACTCATGATCACCTTAGAAAATTAGTACAACTGGATAATTATGGTAAAGTTTCATCAACAGAAGAAGTTTTCTTGTTTTGACTTCAAGTCCCCCACGTGTTTTTTAATTTATTTTATTGATACGTATGCTATATGATGATGTTTAGAGGTGTTAAATTTGCTGATATATATATGATGTTTAGAGGAATACTACTATATTTATATATGTAGGGAGAGATAAAGAGAGCGGTCAAATGTTAATTGTGCCGATCAACATTAAAGAAAGAGAACAATTTTTCTCATCCCATTCTTACTCACTCTTGCTCACTCAGGCCTTTAGCGGATAATATGTGTTCCATTCCAATAATTATGTTAATCATACAGGGGCAAAATAAGAATGAAATGAGACAGGTTTGGTTGAGCTTGGATGAGCAAAAATGTATTCTTAAAGAAATATTTATAATCTTGGAGAGCATTTTTGCTCACCCAATTTTGGTTCACCATTGCTCACTCAGAAACTCCTAAAATTTAGAAACTTTTTATAGACACCCCAAAAAAAACAAATATATTTTTACATTTAAGCCACCCCCTAAAATCTAGAAACTCCTTATTTTCTTTTAGTTTTTGAGTTTTGATCGACAAATTCTACAATACATTCAAGTATATTACATTCGATTTCTTGGTCCCAATTTGAATCTATATTGTGTCATTTTGCCGTTCCTTTAATATCATTTAATATAATCTTTTCTTATGTGCTATTTGATAATTAAAATGTGCCAAAACCATAAAAGACACCTGAGAAGTTTAGATTTGTTTTTTATGTTATATTCTTATCTAGTACTTGACGGCTGGTCGTTCAAAAAAATTATATTTTTGTTAGATTAATGCAAAAAAAATTATATAATTTCATCTTTTAGCTTAAATTTATTTACTTTTCTCCCCATAATTTCATAATCAATAGTAATCTCGTTTGATAGAACTCATTTTTCTGATTTCAAAATGTTAAAGTTTAGAAAAAATGGACTTGTAGATTAAAAGTTATGACAACTTGAAGTTTAAATTTTTTAGGCATAAAATATTATTTTTGGCCAAAATACATGTAAATGAATTAATGAGTTAAACAAAACACGTGGGTTTTACATAGTGTGTGTTTGGATCAAAGAATCTTTAGCTGAAAGTCCTCCCAAAACTAAATGTATCAATAAGAATCTAAGGAAAAGAATGATACCAAACAAATTTGTCGAAACCCAAGCCAGCAAATCTTGCTACACAAGTATTAAGGAAGGAATGATGGAGAAGAATGATGGAATTGGAGGGAGGAGGAAGAAGGGTATTAAGGATAAGGTAAAAGACAAGTTGCCCAGAGCTCACAAAACTGATCACACCGCTGTGGGTGGCAGGTACGGAGGAGCGCAGCAACACGGACCTGGCTATGGTGGAGGAGAGCAATGCGGTGAGAAGAAAGGAATGATGGAGAAGGTCAAGGAGAAGGTTCCTGGTGGTGGGCATGGAGCGGAGCAACATGCCCAACATTGGGATGTTCAGGGCTGATATTGTCTTCTAACATTTTTACGAATTTTTCAATCTTTGTTTTTAAAATAGATTCTGAGAGTTGTTCTTCTATCCTTTTAAAATACAACTCTTCTTTTATTAAACAAATTTGTTTTCTTTAAAAACAATATTCTCTTTAAGAGCATGAATTTCTATTTCCTTAGGTTGATGTATGAATTTAAGCAGACCTTCATTATCCATTAACTTAGTTAATAAACCATTTTTTTGTAACCGTAAAAGGTCTTATAAGATATAAAAATGGTGTTCCCAGTATAATTGGTTGATTAAGGGATTTAACCACTATGAAAGTAGTAGGGATATAACTTCCTTTATTGCAAACATAATCTTTAGGAATCTTGTACCGAATATCTAACCTACTTCCATTAGCAACAGTGAGATTCTGTGTAGTCTTTTCAAAATACTTAAAAGGAATCAAGCCTTCCTTTATACAGTTCATGTCTGCACCAGAGTCCACAAGAGCAATAGTATCCAAAATGAAATTTTCTCCTATAACCAAAGAAATTTGAACATACCATTTTTTAAAAATGAGTTTTCCAACAGAGAATATTCCTGTTTCTTCATCAAAATTTTCAGAATAATTGTCCTCTTCTATGATTCTTTTTCCTTTATTAAGAGGATTGAATTCTTCTTCAGGAATAATATTTTCTTGTTCCAGAGTTTCTATTCTCAATTTTAAATCTCGAATAGAAGATTTCAACTCATTTATTTCTTCCTGTAAATCTTTTAAAGAAGGAAGATTGCCTTTTGTTTTATGAGTTTAGAGGTTACTCTACTCACAACATCTTTGAAGTTATAAACTTTATTTTGTTTTTCTTTATGCTTTTTGAAGCCTTGATTCTCTTGAGAATTTTCTCCTTCCTGAAGTCTCATGTAATGCATGATAACTTTGTTCTTTTCTTCAGGGTCAGAAATTTTATCAATAATTTCTAAACTCAAATTTTCCTCAGCAGAAATTGCATTAACAGATATGCAATTCATTTTTAAAATGGATTCATAAAAATCAATATTTTCTCTACAATGATCAGAACATCCTTCTTCTTCTTGTTCTGATGCTTCTTCAATGATTTCAATTATAAAATTCTCAGCTTCATTATCTGAAGAAATACCATATATTTCTTCTAATGCTTTTTCTTCTTCATCGCTTAAAAGCATTATTGAGATCAACTGATTTTTAAAATCCTCATCAATTTCCAAAGCATTTATTTTTTGTTTAACCTTACACTGGCTTTTATAGTGTCCTGGTTTTCCACATTTAAAACAAATAGGAATCGAAGCCTTTTTCCTAGGTCTATTGTAGCGCCCCGCCCCGCCCCGCCCCGCCACGCCACGGGTCACGGCAATAGGGTGCTAACTAATATAAAATAATAATAAACTAAGGCAGAAGGACAAACGTACTTGTAATGCATCGAGTCTTAGACCCGAAGCTTATATGAAAAACTTTCTCTTTAGAAAAACAAACGTTTAAACTTTAAAATCATTTAAAGTTCAAAGCTCTAAAACATTTAAACTTTGAAACCTCAAAACTTTGATACCATTTTACAACGCCTAAAGTCCTAGACTCCGAGAGTTACTGCGGAAGCATAGAATGGCCTTTCAAAATCTTTGGTAGGAAAACAAAATCTTTAAAGACTCACAAATCTGAGTAAAACTATAGCGGAAGCATTCAACTAGCCTTTAGAAATGCTTTGCTTGTCAATTTAAAAGACATTAATAGAAAATCTTTATCGGTTCATCAAATGAACAACACTGCAGCGGAAAACATATAGTTATGATAAACATTTATCATACTTCTTCTCAAGCTTCATAAAAACAACTTTTGATAAGAAACTCAAACTTGGTTTTACATAGCAAACTGTAATACCATGATTTACTTTCTTTTTCTCAAACCGTAGAAACCCTTAAAATAAAAACCCAAGGTTTTTATTAATGTTCTGAAATCAATACAAAGAACCATGATCTCACAATTTCTTCCCTAAATGGGATCTTCACGAGTAAACTATACTCCGGGCTTGAAAAATATGTTCATCACTTGGAAAACATTAATGAAATAGAAATCAGGTTTTCATTTCAAAACTATCCTTTCTTGAAACAAATCGTCTTCAAGATAAGTAACAAAAAATCAGAGTTAAGCTATCATGTTATTTAAAAGTAGGTGGACTAATACTTGTCCAATTAAATCATAACATGCTCTTTGAACCAACATTTAAATTAAAATCCCATAAACTCGACCTCCAAACAAAGCAGAAGTTCATCAAATCTCAGGAGCCTTACCCTTATCTATATCACCTGAAAAGGAAAGGTTTGATAGTCCCTAAGCCAAAAGGATCGTATAGTCAAATAACCACACAATAACATCTGTTATATAACATGCGTGAATGCAGTGAATGTCCATGTCATGCATGAAAATCATTTTCATGCCATTTCAAACACTCATCCTCGATCGTCAATATCATTACATGGATCATGGGCTTCCCGTCCACGTAGGCCTAGCCTCAAACGTGCGAGACTTTGGGCCTTACGAATTACATGGAGGCCTAGCCTTCAACGTTACGGGGGTTTCTTGCAGCACATCCCGTAATTCGAGTTCCTAGTGGTACCCATCTCACACGCCTACCCACAAATTCGGGATTTCTAACTTTTCAAAACAAAATCCCTCCTAGAGGGTTTTATGCACGGAAGCCTCTAAGGTCTTCCCTTTTCAAAACTTGAAAGTCTCTATGTAATGACCCGGAAAAATTAGGAACAATATTAAAATTAGCAGTGTAATTTTTTACCTGTGTGTGTGAGAGGAGGCGTGAGCTCAACACACACAAGGTTTTCCCTTACTAAACTTGGAGCCCAATTAAATTTTTGTGCACAGTGTGTGCAGTGTGTGTAGGAGTGTGTAGTGTGTGTTTTATGTGTATGTGTGGGAGCTTATTCTTGAAGCCTTTTGGTGGCCAAGTTATAGTAAAGCTTATATATACACACCCTCCCAAAAAATCTCTCCACAACTCTCAGCAACTCACTGTCTCTCACAGCTCTCTCTCACTCCGCTATGTACACACATACATATTATTACATGTGTACACACACCACACATATATAGTCAAACCTTTATATATTCAAGAAGATTTAAATCAAGGCTTGATTTCTTATTGGGGAATTCTCGTCAATTCTCAGCAAATCAATTTGGGTAAGTTATCAATTGTGATATATTGACTTCATTTTTTGTAAGAGTTGGTGATATATATATAGAATTTCATATATATATATATAGTGAGAGAAATTAGTAATATTTAACCCAAAAGATTGGATTGCCAATAGATTCTCTGTCTTTCTCTTTAAATGTTTCAGTGCTTTGGACTTTAAATGATTTTAAAGTTTAAACGTTTGTTTTTCTAAAGAGAAAGTTTTTCAGATAAGCTTCGGGTTTAGGACTCGAAGTATTACAAGTATGTTCAGTCCTTCCACTCGTGTTTTATTATTTTATTATAGTTAGCACCCCCTCGCCTGCGGGACGGCGGGGCGGGGCGCTACACTCTAAGATCTTCCTTTTTCAAAATCGAAAGCCTCTAAGGTCTTTCATCCCAAAATTTTTTTCGTAATTTTCATGTCCATGCTCATGCTTATGAAATGATATGACATATGCAAGCTCTAAGCATCCATACATATTCAATATCTCATGAGACATATTATTAAGGCATGCTATCAATTTAAATCAACACAATAGACATGCTGAAATCACCCAGATAAACACATAAGGTATAGCAACTTAAGTAACAACTTAAGGCATAGCAGCTCAAGTAAACATGTAAGTACACTATTAACATGTTATACAACTTTATTGAGGGTTATATAGAACTACCATTCACTGAGGATAGACTGAATAATTAATCAGAACAGAAATCGAAACTGCTCAATCTATTACAAATCTCGATATACAATAATGCACGTATATCAGTGAGGTACAACAACTCTAAGCACAAGTACAACTACTATAAAAGTAAAGTACAAATCTTGAAGCGTAGGGTGCAAGATCCCTTAGCTCATATCTGAATCAAGTATAAGAAAATAGGAGATTTCAACAAACTGCCCTAGGTCACGCGCGCGGGCCGCTCGCGCGGGCCACTCGGGCGAGATATGCTCAAAAGGCCATGAGGTTATTTAAAATAGTTTTCAGAAAAAAAAAAAAAAAAAAGCCTGGTCGCGAGCACGGGCCACTCGCGCGACCCCTCACTCGCGCGAGATGTCACAGTGTCGTCTTCTTCTTTCTTTTTCCCCTATTTTGAAATCAAAGGCTATATTTTTCCCATTTTGAAAACTTAACTAAAACAGGACTTCCATTATATGAATCTCTTCCTTTTTCCACGTAGATTTCAAAAATGAAATCAGTTTTTTTTGAAATCAAACGCAGCTCTCGAGTTTATTGAAAAACCGAACAGTGACAAAACTTTAATTCGACCGTTCATCGCAACTGCTATGAATTAGCCTTTGAAATTCAAAAGGGTGCCTCGTGGGATCGAGACCTTTCATTTGACATAAAGAAATCACATTTTCATAACAGTTTTTCTGCTCGCTATTTTCGAACCTTTAACAATATATACATGAAATCTATGTAGAGGTATATAAATGAATTCTATATATATCTATCTATATCAACAGTGATATAAACTGAAATTGAAACTTAAAAATTGATTTTGAAATCTTACCTAATTCAATTACAGAGAGAGACAGAGAAACCAATTGACAATCCAATCTTTTGGATTAAAATTTACTAATTTCTTACTATATATATATATGAAATTCTATATATATCTATATGCATATATCTATATCACAATATGTGTAAACTTAAATCATCAAAGAATTTACCAAAGAAAGCTTACCCAATTTGAATTTCTGAAAGATACCAATAGAAAACCAATAATCCAAAGCTGTACTTCCAAATTTCTTGAATGTAAACATGTGTATGTTTGAGTACATATGTAACTCTCTATATATATTCTGCACATATATATATGAGCCAAGAGTGAGAGAGAATAGAGGGACAATAGAGTGTTGAGAGAGAGGCTGAGAGTTTGTGTGTTGTGTTGGGGGTGGGTTCAAATATATAGAAATAAAGTTGATTGGCCACCAAGTGGCTTCAAGCTTAAGCCCACAATATACACACAACACAGTCACACGCATACACTGTGCACAAGAATTTGTTTGGGCTCCAAGTTCCACATGGGAGTCTATCTCATGTGGTTGAGCTCACATGATGTTGCACCACACAGGTAAAAATTAACACTGCAAAATCTCAAATCTGGTATTTTTCTCTGACGAAAAAGAAAAAAAATAATAAATCTTAATATTTTCTGGGTCACTACATCTGTTTTCCTTTTCACTTTGGTTGAGGCTTTCCTTTTGGTTTGGAATTTCCCCTGGATGTTTTAGGTTTTGAAAACTTTTTCTTAAAAGTTCTTCTGGGTTTCCTTACAGGATTTCCCATGTCGTAACCTAATTGTTTACAAAAATCTCCCAATTCCTTATTTCCTGAATTTTGCTCTTTTTTCATTTGCCTTTTTAGTTTTATGTCATTACATAAAGCTAATCCTTCTGAGCAAATTTCACTAACAAGTTCTCCATAAGTATACAACTGATAGGGGAGTATATGATTGTTTTTTTGCCTAATCCTTGCCCTAATCTTTTTAGCAAAAAGAGTAGGTAGCCCTGCAATAAATCTTTCTTTCCAAAATTCTTGACTTGCATCATTTCTTAGCATTAATCTGGACAGAAAAACATCTTTATACCATTTAAAGTGGGCTAAGGTAGGACATTTGAGATTAATTAATAAATCTCTTCCTCTTTCCATTATTTGGGAAACATCTCCTAAAAAATGGAATGTGATAGCAGTAATTAATGAAATAACTGCATCTGGAATAGGGTTCCCATTTTCTTCTATTTTAACAGCATTTGTTATTTCATCTTTCTGATCCTGTGTTAGAAACTAGTTCCACCAACCATTTAGTTGTCCTGTGAATCCAGAAATTAAAATTCCTAAAACTATGACTTCTGGATCAGGATCATTGATTCTAACTCTTATTGCACTAGCAGCCATTATCATATTCTGAAGTACATTAAGAATTTGGTGGTCAGGTAACCCATCGATATTCCATTCATAAATGGAATTTCAATTATATTGCATTGGTTTTGTCGGATGTCTTTCCTCATATTGAATATCAATAGGGGAAGGCCTAGGGTAGTAATTCTGGGTTTTAACCGTGGAATTGATAAACTGACTTTCAAGGATATTTATATCCTCTGAATCTGAGACTAACTCTTCTTCTTGATCTTGGTGAGATATGGTATTGCACTCCATTTTATCCTCACCTTTGGTTCCAGAAGGAGAAGGCTCAGGTTTTGTTTTAGTTTTAACTGAATCACTTTTACCTATAGGAGGAGAATCAGCAGTTTTCCACTTTGCTTTTAAAGCTTCTAAAAATTCTGTATTAGTAACCAAAGGTTGAACCAAGGGTTTTTGAAATTCTTTTTTAGTAATCTTTTTGGCTCTAGGTAAAGTAGAGGGAAGATTTGTCACCTCAACTTTGTCCATTGCTAGCTGACGTTTAAGTTTACTAACATTTTCTTCAATTCTAATGCCTTGCCTTCCTAAAGATTGAAGAAGTACATTAGTATGATTTAACTATTCAGCAATCATGCATACATCTTCTTTCAAAGCATTCATATTCATCCTAGGGGATTTAGGAGGTGGAACACTTTTGATGGGTGCAGCTCTAACACTATCATTGGTTTCTTGTGATCTAACATAGATATTTCCATTAGGGGGGGTGCACACTTTCATGAATTTCTCCTGAAGGACAAAGTCCCCATTTCCTCATGAACGGATCAGTGTTAACATTGACACTTTTTCTCAAATACCATTTTAAACATGAAAAGTAAGGAACATGCTTTTTTATCATTTTTAAATGTGCTAGAAATTGTTCCTTGAAATTATTTCGCTCTTCCTCAGAGAATGTTTTTAAAAATAATCTATTTTTCCAATTCTCTGGCTTTAAGTAATCTTTATTTAAAAGGTCCCTATTTATTTCAAAATCTAAAATAACATTGAATGAATATGAACTATCATAATTGTCATGCCCCGACGTGGCCAAAATATGGAAAATTTTAAAATTTTCATCTTGGACCCTGAGGCACATGACTGGTGGAATCCATGACCAAAATAATAATAACTAAATGCTATGACAAAAGGGTAAAAGCAACATCTACTACTGGAATATGTTACAATGAAAGGCTACAACGGTACTGGCTAATTAAATACATAAGAGTCTTATGGCTCTCGACCTTACAAAACTATTACAAAAATATGATAAGTCTTCTGATTACAACAAAAATATTTACAAAGGGAAGCTACTGGTCTTCTTCCTAACTCGCATAACCATAATCCTCTTCAGTATAATCTTCTTCCACATTATATTCTTGAGTAGCTCCATAGCCTGTGTTCTTGTGACCTGGATAAGCTGGACATGGGAATGTCCAGCGACTTGAACTTCGTCAGCTTATGAAAGCTGAGTGAGAAAACTATATCAAATGGAACGTATATAGTAAAGCACAACAGAGATACCCTTATTACTTTTTAACACGTCTTTTAAGATCTTTGCGTTCTCACCGTCGAGTTATAACTACCAATATACCCGACCACGTATTCAAAAAGAAAACGCTCAACTAAGAAAACTCGTCTCGACATTCTTAACGCCACTATCATCTGTTGCCAACATCCGACATCATTTACTAACACCAAACATCTTTTACTAACTAACCATCTTTCATTTACCAAAATACCATCCACCAACCGAACATCTTTTAACAACCACCTCGTCACGAAGAACCGAAGTGTTAGGGAGTGCAAGAATATCCATTCCATCACAAAGAACTGAAAGGAGACTTCACTCTAAGAAACACCACTTCACCATCACGAAGAACCGAAGCGTTTACGGAGTGCAAGGACATCCATTCCATCACTAAGAACCAAAAGGAGTCTTTACTCTAAGAAACGCCACTTCGCCATCACGAAGAACCGAAACGTTTACGGAGTGCAAGAACATCCATTCCATCACTAAGAACTGAAAGGAGTCTTTACTCTAAGAAACACCACTTTGCCATCACGAAGAACCGAAGCATTTATGGAGTGCAAGAACATCCATTCCATCACTAAGAACCGAAAGGAGTCTTTACTCTAAGAAACATCACTTCGCCATCACGAAGAACCCAAGCGTTTACGGAGTGCAAGAACATCCATTCCATCTCTAAGAACCATAAGGAGTCTTCACTCTAAGAAACACCACTTCGCCATCACGAAGAATCAAAGTGTTAACCATACCCCCTTTCATCACGAAGACCCGAAAGGATACACAATACTCATCACTTCACAACCCATCAAACACATCCTTTGCTCACTATCTCGGCCTCCGCGGATTGGTTTACCTATCCAACACTTATCCTTGACATACGCTGCTCTTAACCAATCATAATCAATCCTTACATATCCTTGATTGCATTCACGTCACTCGTTCCGTGGTTTAATTTGTTAATAACTTTCATTTACACATACAAGGTTGCGTTCCTACGTCCGTTGTTCTGTTTTATGTCATAATATACCCATGAAGTTAGAATTAACGTCATCGTTCAGCTCACAGCTTTAATAGTTCCTTAAGAAAACTTTTCCCGAAAAAACTTTCCAGAGACCGGTTTCTCCCATAAATCAGTTTCTGACGTCAGATTCCCAAATCCTCTATTCTTATGCAATGTACAATAATTTAAGCTCAGGGTACACAAATTATATATTCCTATGAGTAGTATAACATGTCTACAGTAGTGAAGATACTCCATATATATATATATATCCAAGCATGGGTCTATGTACAACTAATTCAAGCTTATGTTAAGAATTCAAAGCATCATCTTGGTTATACTTGTAAAATACATGCATGGGTTCATTATCATGTCTATAAAACTAACAAAACTACACAGACCCTTAACATACTCATCTACTCGATAGCACTACCATAGCACAAGATATTCATAACCACACAGGTATCGGAGAACAAGCATCATCAATAAACACATCATACAAGTAGTTGTACAATCTGCCAGGAATTAATTTTACTGTGTCGACTGAATTGATATGATTTATTTGGGCATGATAAATTGATTTGTAGATCAAACTCAAAACTAGAACATTGTAGACAATTGGATTAGCTTCGTGTACAATAAAATCTAGCTTCAATTACATTTTTGAGCTGCTCAAAATATTTATTTTACTTAGATATTTCTATATTTTTGGACTGCTATGTCCCAGATTTATAATACTGCATTGCATGTGTATTTCACCTATGAAGGATTCATTTTTAGACAAGGCTATAGAAGTGTTATTTGTAGATAAATGAGTTAGCTTTCTCCACAAAAAAACCTAGCCTCATTCCCCTTTTTGAACTGCTCAAAATGTTCATTTTGTTAAACAACATTCTGCTGGAAGTTTCTGCTTTTCAGATTGATAATACTACGTTGTACATACATTTCACCTATGAAGGATTGATATTTAGACTAAGATATAGAAGAGTTATTTGTAGATAAATGAGTTAGATTTCTCCACAAAAAAACCTAGCCTCAGTCCCAAGTCTTGATAAACATTACTACGTACTATATAGGTTCTAAAGTGAGTTCGAATACTCACCAAGTCTTGAAATTGAGCTTGGGCTTTGGATTTGAGCTTAAGGAAGCTTGGACACAAGCTTCAAGTGATGGAATCTTCTTCTTCCTCCTCTTCTAATCCTCTTACTTCTCTTCTACTTTTTTCATGGACATGCAAGTCTCCTAACTTCCTCTCTAAATGTAGATTATGAAGAGTAAGAGAGGGTAATGCATGCTATATGCATGTACCTATAGAAAAACTCAAGTGCTAGGTGTCATTTGCATGGTTATATGTCATGCCATGTGTCCAACAAGTGGACATGTGTCCAAGGTGGTGACATGTGGCTGCCATGTGGCCTGCCATGTGGGGCCCACCTTGCATGCAAATGGATAATGTTTCTAATGTTCGGGTCCGGGTACGGGACTAAGTTAATCTTATTACGGTCGAGTCGGTTCCGTACTTATAGTCTAATTAGTAATTACATTACACTGATATAGTCATATAGATAAAATAATATAATAATAGACCAGACATGGAAATTCATAAAACTCATATTATTGCACGTAGAGAAATTGTATGTATTACAATAATCCTCAAAATCTTTGTTATAAACAACTCTAGGAACTTGAGAAGTATTATTCTCAACTCCTTTGATCTTAGGGTCCTTTTGGTCTAATTCCTGCTGAATGTTATTTATAGGCTCCTTTCACGGCCTCCTTCTAAGACTATTCGTTCTTCTTATCGATCTTGAGGTAGATGAACTAATGGTTTTAGAAGACATACTATCAACTGACCTTCTTGAAGGGCACCTAGAGAAAGCAGTTTTAAAAGCAGTCTATCTAAGATCAAAGGAGTTGAGAAAAATACTTCTCAAGTTCCTAGAGTTGTTTATAACAAAGATTTTGAGGATTATGATAGTTCATATTCACTCAATGTTATTTCAGATTTTGAAATAAATAGGGATCTTTTAAATAAAGATTACTTAAAGCCAGAGAATTGGAAAAATAGATTATTTTTAAAAACATTCTCTGAGGAAGAGCAAAATAATTTCAAGGAACAATTTCTAGCACATTTAAAAATGATAAAAAAGTATGTTCCTTACTTTTCATGGTTAAAATGGTACTGAAGAAAAGTGTTAATGTTAACACTGATCCAATCATGAGGAAATGGGGACTTTGTCCTTCAGGAGAAATTCATGAAAGTGTGCACCCCCCTGATGGAAATATCTATGTTAGATCACGAGAAACCAATGATAGGGTTAGAGCTGCACCATAAAAAGTGTTCCACCTCCTGAATATGAAATATCCCCTAGGATTAATATGAATGCTTTGAAAGAAGATGTATGCATGATTGCTGAACTGTTAAATTATACTAATGTACAACTTCAATCTTTAGGAAGGCAAGGCAATAGAATTGAAGAAAATGTTAGTAAAATTAAACATCAGCTAGCAATGGACAAAGTTGAAGTGACAAATCTTCCCTCTACTTTACCTAGAGCCAAAAAGATTGCTCAAAAAGAATTCCAAAAACCCTTAGTTCAACGTTTGGTTACTAATACATAACTTTTAGAAGTTTTAAAAGCTAAGTGGAAAACTGGTGATTGTCCTCCTACAGGTAAAAGTGATTCAATTAAAACTGAAACAAAACCTGAGCCTTCTCCTTCTGGAACCAAAGGTAAGGATAAAATGGAGTGCAATACCATATCTCACCAAGATCAAGAAGAAGAGTTAGTCTCAGATTCAGAGGATATAAATTTCCTTGAAAGTCAGTTTATGAATTCCACGGTTAAAACCCAGAATTGCTACCCTAGGACTTCCCCTATTGATATTCAATATGAGGAAAGACATGTGATAAACCCAATGCAATATAATGGAAATTCCATTTATGAATGGAATATCGATGGGTTATCTGACCAACAAATTCTTAATGTACTTCAGCATATGATAATGGATGCTAGTGCACTACGAGTTAGAATCAATGATCCTGATCCAGAAGTCACAGTTTTAGGAATTTTAGTTTTTGGATTCACAAGACAACTAAATGGTTGGTGGAACCAGTTTCTAACACAGGATCACAAAGATGAAATAACAACTGCTGTTAAAATAGAAGAAAATGGGAACCCTATTCCAGATGCAGTTATTTCATTAATTACTGATATCACATTCCATTTTTTACGAGATGTTTCCCAAATAATGGAAAGAGGAAGAGATTTATTAATTAATCTCAAATGTCCTACCTTAGCCACTTTAAATGTATAAATATGTTTTTCTATCCAGATTAATGCTCAGAAATGATGCAAGTCAAGAATTTTGGAAAGAAAGATTTATTGCAGGGCTACCTACTCTTTTTGAAAAAAGATTAGGACAAGGATTAGGAAGAAAAACAATAATATACTCCCCTATCAGTTGTATACTTATGGAGAACTTGTTAGTGAAATTTGCTCAGAAGGATTAGCTTTATGTAATGACATAAAACTAAAAAAGGCAAATGAAAAAAGAGAGAAATTCAGGAAACACGGAATTGGGAGATTTTTGTAAATAATTAGGTTATGACATGTGAAATCCTGAAAAAAGGAAACCTAGAAGAACTTTTAAGAAAAAGTTTTCAAAACCTAAAACATCCAGAGGAAATTCCAAACCAAAAGGAAAGCCTCAACCAAAGTCAAAGGGAAAACAGAGACCTAGGAAAAAGGCTTCGATTCCTATTTGTTTTAAATGTGGAAAACCAGGACACTATAAAAGCCAGTGTAAGGTTAAACAAAAAATAAATGCTTTGGAAATTGATGAGGATTTTAAAAATCAGTTGATCTCAATAATGCTTTTAAGCGAAGAAGAAGAAAAAGCATTAGAAGAAATATATGGTATTTCTTCAGATAATGAAGTTGAGAATTCTATAAATAAAATCATTAAAGAAGCATCAGAACAAGAAGAAGGATGTTTTGATCATTGTAGTGAAAAGATTGATTTTTATGAATCCATTTTAAAAATGAATGGCTTATCAGTTAATACAATTTATGTTGAGGAAAATTTGATTTTACAAATTATTGATAAAATTTCTAACCCTGAAGAAAAGAAAAAAGTTATCATGCAATACATGAGACTTCAGGAAGGAGAAAATTCTCAAGAGAATCAAGGCTTCAAGCAGAAAAAAAAACAAAATGAAGTTTATAACTTCAAAGATGTTGTGAGTAGAGCAACCTCTCTAAAGCTCATAAAACAAAAGGCAATCATCCTTCTTTAAAAGATTTACATGAAGAAATAAATGAGTTAAAATCTTCTATTCGAGATTTAAAATTGAGAATAGAAACCTTGGAACAAGAAAATTTTATTCCTGGAGAAGAATTCAATCCTCTTAATAAAGGAAAAAGAATCATAGAAGAGGAGGACAATAATTCTGAAAATTTTGTTGAAGAAATAGGAATATTCTCTGTTGAAAAACTCATTTATCAAAAATGGTATGTTCAAATTTCTCTGGTTATAGGAGAAAATTTCATTTTGGATATTATCGCTCTTGTGGATTCTGGTGCAAACATGAACTGCATAAAGGAAGGCTTGATTCCTTTTAAGTATTTTGAAAAGACTACACAGAATCTCATTGCTGCTAATGGAAGTAGGTTAGATATTCGGTACAAGATTCCTAAAGCTTATGTTTGTAATAAAGGAATTTGTATCCCTACTACTTTCATATTGGTTAAATCCCTTAATCAACCAGTTATACTGGGAACACCATTTTATCTCTTATAAAATCTTTTACTATTACAAAAAATAGTTTATTAACTAAGTTAATGGATGATGAAGTTCTGTTTAAATTCATACATCAACCTATGGAAACAGAAATTCATGCTCTTAAAGAGAATATTGTTTTTAAAGAAAAACAAATTTGTTTAATAAAAGAAGAGTTGTATTATATTTTAAAAGGATCGAAGAACAACTCTCACAATCTATTTTTAAAACAAAGATTGAAAAATTCCAAAATATGTTAGAAGACAATATATGCTCTGAACATCCCAATGCTTTTTGGCATAGGAAAAGGCATATTGTCTCCTTATCATATGAAAATGACTTTGATGAGAAAAAGATTTCAACCAAAGTTCGTCCTACTCAAATGAGCAAAGATTTAGTGGAATTTTGTAAAAAGGAAATACAAGGTTTATTGGATAAAAACCTTATTCGGAAAAGTAAATCCCCATGGAGCTGTTCTGCTTTTTATGTAAACAAAAATGCAAAATTTGAGAGAGGTGTTCCTAGGCTTGTTATAAATTACAAACCTCTTAATACTGCTCTCAAATGGATCAGATATCCTATTCCAAATAAAAAGGATTTACTAAATCGAGTTTGCCAGTCATTAGTATTCTCAAAATTTGATATAAAATAAGGATACTGGCAAATTCAAGTGGTGGAGGAAGATAGGTATAAAACTGCTTTTAAAACTGCTTTCTTCCTCTGCACGAAGCCACACTGGGCCAAAGATAGAGACCGCAGCTCTTGCTTAACCACATCAATAACATGACCAAACTGACCAAGGTGTGGAATGCAATTGGAAATTCGTGGTCCAGTATTCTAGCAATTAAACTACCATTGATTTTGGAAATAAGGAATTATTCATTAATCTCTTGTATGTAAGCTATTACTACAAATTACTGTACAAAGATTTAAAAGTCAAAAGAAGATAAAGAATTCTAGCTTAAACTAAAATGTAGTCTGTACATAATTGATAATAGTTGTGATAATTGAAGTTAGTGAAAATGATATTATGATAAGATTTTTTAGCCTTAAGAGCGAACTAATTTTTTTTTCCACTTAACATTGCCTTTATAGTTAACAAAATAAGAGAAACTTCATCTAAAAATTTACAATTTCAGTTTAAAAATATTTAGTGAAATTTTGATTAACTCAATCATATGTTAAGTGGACTTTCACTTAATAAAAAAGAAACATAATTGGAATTGCACTATATCTGTCCGCTTAAGTTTGCAATTTCATTGGCTTAACAAGATAAGTGAAGCTTCACTTAAAAACTAAAAAACTCACTACAAAAAATAGTAAGTGAAAATTCACTTACTGTAAATTTAAAAAATAAAAATAAAAATGCACCAAAAATAGAAGTTGGAAGATAACCATGAGCTAGTCTGACATTAAAGACGGAGACAGAAGCTCCAAATCCAAGATCGGAAGTTGATGACGATGGTGGTGCTTGGTCGCGGTCGACGTGGTGCTGACGATGGAGGTACGTGATTGCAGTGGCTCATGATGGTGGTGGTGGAGGCTCACAATTTTGGTGGTGGTGCCTTGTGGCGTCACGCAATGGTGGTGGACTGGTGGTGGCAGCTCGCGATGGTGGTGGTGGAGGCTCGCAATTGTGGTTGTGGTGGCTAGTGGCGTCACGCGATGGTGGTGGACTGGCTGTGGTAGCTATGGCAGGGGCCCCGGCAGTGGTGGCGTTGGATCAGTGGTGGCGGCGGTGACTCAATGGTGGTGGTAGTGGATTGATGGTGGAGGTGGTGTAGGGAGAGAAAGAGAGAGAGAAAGAGAGAGAGAGAGAGAGATTGTAGAGAGAGAACAAAACAAATCTGAGAGTAATTTGTATGGGTGAAAATCATATCGGTCGGTCGGTCAGTTTTTTAGGGGTTCGGTCGATTTTGCTGTCGATTTTAGCTTGTACATACAAATAGAAAACCAACCATTCGGTTTGGTCGGTTTGCAATTTTTTTCTTACACCCCTTATAATTCGAGAGTCTATAGTTTTGTTGGGGTATTTTGGAAAAAAAAAAAGATGATAGATTATATGTCTAGGGATGTGTAGCAACACAGAAAGACTTAAAATCATGAAATTTTTAACAAAATAAGAATCAGAATGGAATTTAAACTCTTGATAATTGGTTTTAAAGATTTTCCACTAATATTTCCAAACTAAAATCTTAAAGATGTTACGAAATCACCTATGAAAATTAGTACAACTGGATCATTATGCTAAATGTGCCCCACGTGTTTTGACTTCTTGTTTTGACTAAAATCTTAAAGATGTTGGGGTATTTTCAACTGAAGAAGTTTTCTTGTTTTGACTTCAACCCCCCACGTGTTTTTTAATTTATTTTATTTTAAATGTGCCGATATATATATATATATATATATTAGTGGAATACTATTATATTTACAAATGTAGGGAGAAAGAATGGAAGGGGTCAAATGTTAATTGTGCCGATCAACAAGATACAATTAAAGAAAAAATGTATTTTTTTTTAAGAGTATTTTTGTTCACCTTTTTTTGTTCACTCTTTGCTCATTTAGGTCTTTGCTCATTTAGATCTCCACTGGTCGACATGTGTCTCATTTTAATAATTATGGTGATAATACAGGGGCAAATTAGGAATAGAATAGGACACATATCAGACAGTAGAGGCATGTGTGAGCAAGGGTGACCAAAAAAGGGGTGAGCAAAAATATTTTTTTTTTTGGATAACATTAAAGAAAGAGAGCATTTTTTTCTCATCCCATTCTGTTGATGATACAAGGGCAAAATAGAAATGGAATGAGACACATGTCACCCAGTAAAAATTTGAGTGAGCTTGAGTGAGAAAAATGTATTCTTAAAAAAATATGTTTAATCTTAGAGAGTATTTTTGTTCACCATTTCTCACCCAAAATCTGTTAAATAAACACCTAAGAAGTTTAGATTTGTTTTCTATGTTATATTCTTATCTAGTACTTTTTGACGGCTGGTCGTTCAAAAGTTTTACAAGACTAAGAAAGCTTTTACGCACAGCCACCTATATTTGACCTAGTACAAATTTCATAGAAATTTCAGATGATGGATCCAAAAAAGGGGCCCTTTGCTATCTCTATATAAAGCACAGCATGATGAGAACTTTAGTACACGAACCCAAATACTTGAGAGAAAATTTATACACACCCAAAAAATTTGTTGATCGAGGAGTTTGATATCTAGTTATACGTATCATGAGTACTACAAGCATTCCAAAGCGTCCGTATGATTCTCTTCATCGCAGTGACTTTCCAAATGATTTTATCTTTGGGGCAGGATCATCTGCTTATCAGGTAACTCAATCGTCACGTACTCTAGCTTTTCGTACTTTTTAAGCTTTAATCTTTACTAAATTGAAAGTTTTCTCATATGTACTTAATTGATTGGAAGAATATGAATATGCATGTGTACTTATGATAATTTCAATCAGTTTGAAGGTGCAGCCATGGAAGGTGGTAAAGGAGCAAGCATCTGGGATACTTTTACGGCACAATACCCTGGTCTGAGCTCTCACTTTATCATCTCTCTTCCCTCGATCTACATCTCTCCCCCTAATGATATAATGTTTATGATACAAAATAGCCAAAATTCCAGACGTAGCAAAACTATAATATTTATGATACAAAAATTCAAAATATATATGTATAGGTAGACCAAAAAAAACGGAGGTCGCTATCTGTTTTTCCATCCCACCCCAATTAAAAATTGTTAGTTCGCCCTTGGCAAGGACTTATATAGAAATCCTACTAATGAGCCTTCTATAAGCATGATGCCATCATTTTATTCCCCAATGCGTTATTCCTCCTTGTTTGGTAATAAAAAAATTGGATAAGTTTAGCCTCATTGACATTTTTATTTGGTTTTTATAAAAATGTTACTATATTGGTTTATCAAACCACCACGATCTTTAGGAGTGACTCCTTTTTTTTTTTAGCAGCAAAGGAATCAATTTCATTAATTATCATACACAATTACAAGCCAATCCAAAAACATGTGACTTTAGATCACAAGAGACTTGTATTATAGTAATTTATCTACCAAACATTTGAATATCAAGAAGCAATTTACTTTTGAAAAACAACACCAAACATGTAAGACATCTATATCTGTACGCATATACACAGTGCTTATAATGTTAAATGACAGGTAAGACGAATGGTGAGAACGGAAATGTAGCAGTAGACTCTTATCATCTGTACAAGGTATTTTTTTTTTAATTGAAATTTAATTAGTTCTATTTTTCAACTTCCAAAATCGATAAATCGATACACTAGACTCGCACTTTAAACCTTCTTCCGAAACCATTTTGTAGGAAGATGTGAAGATTATGAAGAAAATGGGTCTAACTGCTTATAGATTTTCAATTTCTTGGTCTAGAGTTTTACCACGTAAGTATTGAATTTCTAACCTTGATGTTTTTGTACTTGAAAGATGATTCCACCAAAAATTCTACCAACTTAATCTTTATGTTCAATTTCTTTCTGAACATTAAAATTATCAGAGGGAAGACTAAATGGCGGTGCGAACAAGGAAGGAATCAACTACTACAATAATCTGATAGATGAACTTCTAGCCAACGGTTAACATTCAACCTCAAGTCTTTTATCACTGGCTATCATGTCAATTTCCTTATAATTTAAATCTGAAACAAATTTTGATATCACATACGTATAGGTATTGAGCCCTTTGTAACCCTCTTCCACTGGGATCTCCCTCAAGCATTAGAAGATGAATACGGTGGTTTCTTGAGCCCTCGAATTATGTAAGTAAATTCATTTTTATAAGAATGAAGACCTAAACCTATATTCTTAAAGCTGGGTTATTGTCTTTTAATAATTTACCAAAAATTTTCTATGTAATAGCGATGATTTTCGTAATTATGCGGAGCTTTGCTTTTGGGAATTTGGTGATCGAGTGAAAAATTGGGTCACATTTAATGAATCCTATACCTTCAGCATCCATGGGTATGACATGGGGGACTTTGCCCCAGGTCGAGGTTCTTCTCAACCAACTCATGAAATGAGTTTCTCTACGGCAAGTCGATATTCTTGCCAACAAAAGCATATATGCAGTAATGGAGATCCAGCTACAGAACCATATCTAGTGACACATAACCAGCTTCTTGCTCATGCTGCAGCAGTGGAATTATATAGGATGAAATTTAAGGTACCTACTTGTGTCCAAAATATTTTCATTTTGGCTCTTATAATGATCTATAAAAAAATGTAAGAAATCAAATCTTAATATGCAAGAAGTTAGGAAAAATGCATTACTGCTTAAAATGTACTAAATGAATCTAAAATGACGTGTAGACATTTCAGAAGGGAAAAATAGGAATCACGCTTGTGACAAATTGGTACGAGCCTCTCTCCGAAGATAGTAAAGAAGATAAAGAAGCAGCACAGCGAGCTTTGGATTTCAATTTCGGATGGTGAGAACTGCAAGTCATTTGTTAAAAAAATTTTTAATAGATAATTGTTAATAAGTCCCTCACCAGTCACCTTATTCTAGTCAAAGGACAATCAAAACTCTTGAATAGTGAAAGGTCCCTTAACCTCTAACATTTAATGTAATAGGTCCTTACTAGATAATTCATCATTTTATAGACTAATTTACCCTTACTAGCTAGATGAATATAACAAAGGCTGGGTGAATCTATTTTCATTATCAAATCCCATTTAACAAATATCTATCACATCAAGTAAATGTGGGTGAATCTATTATGGTCATCGAATCCCACAATTATAGATTGAGAGCGAACAATTATCACATCTGATTGACCATTCATGCTGAACTTTGACTTTGAACATATTTCATTATAGAATATCCATAAAACATGATGAGAAATTTCTTACAAACTCTGTAAATTCAAAATAATGTCACATTCGAAATTTCTCAGTAAGTTTCATGTTCATGAAAAATTTATCATATCTATAAAAAGCTTGTAGTTTTTGCTCCATTTAATCACAATATTGAAATAGTTAGATGCCTATCACGAAATGAGACGTTCACATAACATTCAAGGATGTATTTTTTTTTTTCACAATCAAGGTAATGGAAAACTTTCATAAATCAACTGAACAACCTATCGAACGTAAAATATGTGAAATTTTTATTGGTGTTGCAAATGAATGATCGCGAAAACTTTAGAAATTTTACACGGATATAACAAATTACCATTGATTTTAAATCCTAACAAATAAATAAGCGATAGTAAATTTACGTAAGTATTGTGAGAAATTACACAACCTTTTACCTAAAAACCATGAAGATCATAACATTTCTACCTAAGTTTCCATCGTCATAATGGTGTTGCAACACAGTATGAATGATGTGAAAAATATCATCTATACGAGCTTTGTAGATGACCATATATCATCTATACGGAGTATAAATTGTAGGTTTCAATTCTTGAATTCAATAAACCTAAATATGAGATAAGAATTAAGGGATTTGATGGCTATTTAATAATTTCCTAAAAAAAGTTATCATGCACATTTAAATTAAGGGCATTTTTGGCATGCAAAATAGTCAATGAATTAGTTTTAACAAGTTTTTCCTTTTCGACCTATTGCTCCATAAGTCCAATAGTCCACCCCATTGGCCTTACAACTAATTAAAACCTTTTTTAATAGTAAACATAGAGTATGGTGACTTATGATCACAATCAATGAATTAATGTCTTCTCATTTGTTGTAGTACTTTTAGACCTTTGTTACACATTAGGTTCTTCTTATCTTTTTGATACTATTGTTTCGATCACTATGACACCATGTAACATAATGTAAAGTTGTTTGCTTTTTAAAGCATTTAGAGGTCGTAAACAATATGATTGAGAATAGATCATAATATTAACTCTTCCATGGGTATTTTCAGGTTCATGGGCCCATTAACTTCTGGTAAATATCCAGAGTCTATGCAAAAATACGTAGGATATAGAGGATATAAACTACCTCAATTTACAGAGAAAGAAACCGACTCAATAAAAGGATCATTTGATTTTCTGGGAGTAAACTACTACACTGCAAACTATACAACTGATGACCCAGAATTTGGTAAAAGAGAGCCACGTTATACTAACGATTCGGGAGTTCTACTTACAAGTAAGTTCAAATAAAATTTTGTGTTGTTTTATTATCAATTATGGCGTAAAAATGAACTAAACTGGCCATGATTTTGTGCTATGACAGCTGAGAGGAATGGAAAACCTATCGGTACTAAGGTATGGCACCATAGTATTCCCAATTGTATTGTCATTTGTTTCCTCACGTTGTATGTTCTCCAATTGTTAAAATATTAATCAACAAGATAGTTCTTACCACAAAATATGTACTTCTTTACCGTTTGCAGGGTGCCTCAACATGGCTATATTCTTATGCTGAAGGGATCAAAAAGCTTTTAGGCTATGTAAACCGAAAATATAACAATCCATTGGTCTACATCACCGAGAATGGTAATTTATCAATTTATGATTATGAAATGTTCTAATTTCTACTGAGGGAAGCCAATTTTTTTGTATAATTTATAGACAAGGTAGGAGTGGTGTCTAGGTACACACACACACACACACACACATACATATATATATATACATACACATCTATATATAACATGGATTATCTCCTATTGATTTATAGGGTATGACCAAGGAAATGATATCGAATTGACACTTACAGAGGCTCTTGTTGATAATCAAAGGATAAAGTACCATGTCGATCATTTAGGTTCTATTCGGGATGCGATCAAGTATGTTTCCTATGTATTCGCGTATATTCTCTCATGTGTTTCTACACGGAAAAGTGTTGATTTTACTATATGCACCTAATATTTTTTTCTTTGCAGTGATGGTGCAAATGTACAGGGATATTTCGTTTGGTCATTCTCAGACAATTTCGAATGGGCAAGTGGTTATACCGTTCGCTTTGGTATGATATATATAGATTTCAAAGATGGATTAAAAAGATACCCAAAAGAGTCAGCTATATGGTTCACGAATTTTATCAACGAAGATACTCGAGTACACAAGAAGAGGGCCTTAACCAATGATGAATATGTCAACAATCGTAAATAAAAAATCATTCTAATACGCACTTCCAATTTGTTTGATTTCTTACTTCTTTATGGTTGAATAGGTGGTTGGTCTATCTATTTCATCCATTTTTGTAAAATAATGTACTTATTCTTTACACGTGTATTTAAGTCCCAATAAGTGAAGGTGCCAAACATTTTCACAAGTGAAGTCTCTAGGTACTTGTACTGAAATCTTCTGATGTAGGTAATACCATATTCTATATCATTTTGTCTTGTCGATAGGGGAGGGTTGCCCCTTATTGTGTAGCCCAATGTCAATTTATGAAATTTTATGAAATAAGTGTATTTTATTCCTTTAAAACAAGAGTAATAAAAAGTTGTACACAATAATGAGCTATAGGTTTTTCATTTCTCTGTTCGTTCTGACCAAAAAAAATTCTGAGGCCTAAAATCATATATGCATAAAACCCATTACACCAATACTTTCCCAAAGCAACTTATTAGCAAGTATAATCATGATTTTACTAATCCTACAACATTTTTTGGTTGACCATTAGTCATATACTTTGAAAATAGCATGAAAAGTAAAAGCTTGATAGGGAGATAATCATGAAGATTCAAATTATCAATAAGTTGTTAGAGTTGTGTCTAAATGTAGTGTCAAAGTTTAGAAGTGAAGTAAAAGTACAGAAGGACCATAAAAGTTGAAAATTAGGAGTGAAGTCTTCTTATTTCAACAATGGATGTTCCATTTAACAACTGGAGCAACCTGTATTTTGTTGTTGGCAATTAATTTAATTATTGTTTAGGAATAATTTCTGGATGACCCTTGTAATCAGTCCATCCAACCAATAGGCCAAGGTAAGTTTTATTAATCAAAGAAGTCCTTGGTGACATAATTAAATAAATTTTTAATCACTTAATTGAAAGTTTAAGAAGTCTATCTTTAAGTTATTTATATATATAAATAATTTCACATTTTCCCATATCGATTACATGCCCACTCCTCTATCACAAACAACATGTCATATATATATATATATATCTTATCAAGTTCAAAACCCTATCTCTTTCTCCTCTACAACAAATTCTACATGGCATATCTCTTTCACATCCCTCCCCAAACAATACTTGAAGAGAACTAGGCGAGAAGGCAGTCCAAAAAGCACACCATGTGAGAATATATATTACATATGCTGTCACTCCCCGGAGTAGACCAAAAATAGGAAAAATTCAAAATTTCCTTTTTGGATCCGTGGACACATGGCTGGTTAGAGATCACCTTATCATCCTCAACAATATAGTAGCAAGAAAATATACATGTGTCTATTTCAAATGTAGCATAGCTATTAAACATTAGCAGTCATAAGATGGCAGTATATATTACAGACCCAAACTCTAAAGAGACATGATTAAACATCATAAGTCTCGTGACGACAATTGTCACTGATATCCAGAAAACATCTAAGTTATTACATCTTAAGACAAGATAAACAAGAGTAGGAAGACCAGTCTTCAACTGGCAAAACCATAGTGGTCTCCGTAGTAGTCTTCTCCAGAGTATCCCTCGTCATAGAAGCCTTCATCAGCAAAACCCACACTGGCGTACCCATCATCAGCGTAGTTGACACGACTATTTTTCTGTGTTCGCTCATGTGCTATACCCAAGTGTAGGTAATCGTGTAAGTAGTAAACTGGATTAAGTCCAGGTCGATCCCACAAGGAAGGTTTAGAATTAAGTTACCTAGATTAGACTCTAAACGAAAGGAAAATTCAATATTTTAAAAGAAGTGTAGAACACAAAGTTCTACGATTAACAACTACTAAAATTAAAAGCAACTAAGTTAAATTAACTAACAATTAACTATTTAACTAAAGCGAAATCTTAAAAACGGTTTTTACTTAATAAAAGGAAGTGTTGGGATCACGCGAATCCACTGTGACCTAGCCATCTACCATGCAATTGCAGTTTAAGCTCAATGGAGTACATCTTCTACAATATTCCGTACTTCTCTAAGGATCTAGAATCAATAGCCCTTTCATGACCGGGGCTATATCATCTCAATTAAGTTTGAAATACATGAAAGCGGTTTAATTCAATAGTTAAGACTCGCACCTACAATGGTGTTAGCATTGAAGGTGGTTTGCAAAATGTATTGAAAGAAAATGCCTTAAGGCCTTAAGTTCAAAGACTACTTTGACAAACTGAGCATTTGGGGACAGTTTGATAACAACTTCTTAAAACAGAAAGTCTTGGATTACTGTATTGGATGTTCTCAAGAATCTGAGAGTTCGATCGATCGATGCGCTTTCGATCGATCGACAATTGCCATCTCTCAATCGATCGAAATGTCTTCGATCGATCGACTATATCTCTACACCGATCGATCGAAATAACTCCGATCGATCGAACACAGGTATTATTCTGGTGCATGGCAGAGGCCTGAAATCATAGTTTCATCGCGATTTCCCAACCTCGGACTACTCAGACATGGTCTGGAGTGTCCCAGATTCGTTCTTAACGTAAAAATTCATTAAGGTGTCGTTTGGTTGTGAGCTTTTCATTAAAACTATGAAAAATTGAGATTTTAACGTATCTAACATGCAAAGCAATAAGATTAACACTAAACCACGATTAGCTAAGTGCAATATGTAAATAAAATGATTATTAATTAACCTGGAATGAAGAACTCGTATTAAACCACAGAAAATCCCAACTATCAATGTAAAACCTTGATTAATAACCTACAAAACAAGAAAAACTCCCTCTTCTCTCTATGAAAACTGATAAAAAGTAAAGTGGGGTGTCCCCTTGGACGCTTACAAAATGAGTTTAAATAGTAGAACCTCATGCTAGGGTTAAAAATCCCGTCTTTTGCTGCGTGCGCGTATTATGCTAAAAGGCATGTTCGATCGATCGAAATACCCTCGATCGATTGAACTCCTAGAATCTTCGATCGCTTGAGACAAGTTAGATCGATCGAATGCTCGATCGCTTGAGTAGACCTCGATCGATCGGGCTTCAGTTTTCAACTTTGAATTGTCTTCATTAAAGCCAATCACTCCCTTTTATCCAGCTCAATCAATTATTCACACAGCGACAGTAATCTGCAAAAATCACAGCTAAAACACACAACTCATCATAGATTAATCATAATGTGTAGAAACTGGCGTTGTAATCCAAATCGCAGATATATGGAGAAATTGTGAACTAAATTATTGTATTTTCTTCTTTTAGCGCGGTTGTATTTTACAAATACCCCTGCTTGTCACAAACCCCAACTAGCGAATTGCTAGTCCCTAGCAATAAAGCGAAAATAAAACAAGCTAACTACTACTACAACAACTAAAATAAACAAAAATAAAACTAAAGCAAACTAATCTAATTAGAAAGAGACACCACCTAACTCACTTTCGCAGGACTCGCGGTTGAATTTAGCAATTGCAACAAGCCGTTAAACCCCTAGGTTCCCCTAGTGGACGAGTGTTGTCTCGTGAGGGTTTGCAGTGAATATACCCACAAAATTCACAATTTTTAAGATCAAAAAGATGTAGAAAAACTTATAAACATTTCTTCCTATTTGGCTATCAGTTTAGCTCTACAAAATATATCAACCTCATACAAACCATGAAGAAACCCACATGTTCCTCATGTCATTAAGATAACTATACATATGCATTCCATTCATGTATCCGTGTGTGTGAAAATAACAACTATGCATCCAACTTTATTTTAGAGTTGTTTAGACTATCATACCCTTCGGAATTCGTAGTTTCAACTCAATTCTCACATGGGTTTGCACTCAAAAATGAACATCTCACAGAAACTGGTTTAATAATGATCGCTTATGGTGTGAAAGCTTTGATAAGAGTGATGTTCTGGCTACTAGTGTTTCACACCTAACTTGATAAAGGACGAACATTTAGAGTGTATAGTCTCATGAAAAGAATACTACTTACTAGAGGAGCGAAATACCGTGGATACTCAAATTACACGTTCATATTCAAACTAAGTTGTTAAAAATCATTAAGACTTTGACTTTTCGGCATTTATTTAGTAGGATAGAAATAAGAGGGGCGAGATGTGCACATCCTTAGCATGTGATAGAGACTAATTTATTTCTTCTTTATTCCAACCATCCTCTATTCTCATATACATTTATTTCTTTTTACTCCTCCTTCCTTCCTTTTCTCTTTTTTTTTTTTTTTTTTTGAAACGTCCTTCCCACAACTACTCCCTTCTCGTCACATACTTCAATAATTTTGATCACGTTAGATGTGCAATCGAGTTTATAGATGTTAAATTATCAGATGAAGGGTTTTAGTCTTTCATATTGGCAGTATTTAATCGGTGTGGGGTTAAGAGATTCTTAGATGTTGATACAGGTATATGAAAAGTGTAAGGAATGAATAACGATGGATATTCAAAAGAGTAATTTTTGTTTTAGAGTGGGGGACTCTATTAAAACAAAACATACACTATTTAAAGCTTGTCCCCAAAATATTTGAATATCTCAATTTGACCACAAATAAATAAAATATCATGAGCCAAAATTGTTGTGTCAAGGGGTATACAAGTTTATGGAACCCGTGACCCAAAAAAAACTCTTAAACACCACATTCACACATGACAACATATGCTAGTGGCATTGTTTTAAAATAAGCTACTAAGAGTAGCAATGCAAAAGAATGTCAGAGAATGAAATTATTTCCCTCTATATCAACAAATATATACATGCAAATACACATGATATATGTAATTTACACAAACAGATGATGAGATATAAAATTGGAAAAAGTAGATTTCATAAACTATTGGTGAATGCTATCAACAAAAGTGTGATGGCCACCTAACTCCTATATATAAAAAAAAAAAAAAAAAAAAACCTTAACCACTAGATGTCCTCTCAATATTAGACCTAGAAAATTAACCACAATCTCGTCTGAAATGCACCACATATTTTCTTTTCCAATAGATTTTCAAAAGTACTAAACCAAGCAAATTTTTGTATAATTAAGAGAAATAGCATTTTTTTTTTCAAAAACTTAAAAGGACGTGACGATGATCCAGCATTTAATGGCAGAAGAACACCTCTTAAAATTGTCGGAACTGTAAATAGAATAAAAACAAAATTACCGGATCAATAGCTTCTTAATAAATCTTGGGCCGAGTCGCAGATCTTGTTCTCTTTAAGACGTTTTGCGGCTCTACTCAAAATGTGCAAGCAATTCGTACTTGTCACGCCGTCCCCAGGATAAAATAGCCCGGAATCACCTCTGCCTAAGTTTCTTCTTTGCACCAAGAAAAACTGGTATACTAAACACCCTTTCTGATATAGTTTCTCGGTAACTAAAAATTGGAAAACTCTCTCTATTTTGGAAAAAGAACACACTCAGTTTTCCTTTGAAACAAGAATATAATAGGTAGGTTTTTAGCAAAGAAAATGATCTTACAAAAAAACAAAGTATTGATCTAACTCCCTATCTATTTGGAACCTCATACTAATATGTATATATGTAAACATGGAGGATGATCTTTTTGGATGAAACGGAATGCTACTGCATATATAGAATGTAAAAATTCTAATGTTACTTGTTAACCTCATAATGATTGAAATATAGTTATAGTAATAAAAATGGGATGAAGGCCATTTAAGGGTACAATATATTAAACATACATTTAATACATACCAACACAAAACCGTGGGAGTTATCTCCCATTTTTTAAAACCTTTTCCTCCATTTTCTTTGTGGAATTAAAACTATTAACCCACATGTAAAACTCATGTCCATATCCTATAACCACATTCTTTAAGAGCAATAACATTTAAATAGAAATCTCCTCAATAATCCCTATTTAATAATCTTTTTTAGTTTAGGACCACTCATCATTTAATTATACAATTAGATCCAAAAAATCAGAAAGTATTTGATGATTAGTCCAACCTCCCAAATTAGTGTGAATAATGGTATAATTTTCTGGATATATATATAGACAGGTGGAAACACACATAAATAGCATATCCTAAAGTTCACCATAAATCCCTAAATCCATTAAATACGCACAATTGACTGGTTTAGTCGAAGATATTTTCAATTGACTTGTGATTTAATTCCACATTTTTAGGTGATTGATTTTTTATTATTATTATAAATCCATAAGTGTAGAAAAACAGATAGGATTTTTATCTACTATGTAATCGAATATGGTATTAAATCCCACAGTTATAGGACTACAACTATGCCACTAAACTCATTGAGTGATGATTTTTTATTTTTTATTTCTATATATTTTGTCATTATACATACATAATTTTGTCTCTTCAAACGTCAAATTTTACACTCCAATCTGATGTTATTTTTTTCACTGCAAAGCTGCTACTGGTTTTTGATTTGTTGATGGTCTTGTTATTTCTTTAACTATATACATATGCTTTTAAAAACTTTGACTGTGTGAACCTTTCATTTTTGCATAACTATGAAGCCTCCTTCTGGTTCATGTGCAAACTAGAACAGTGTTAAATTTGTTCAGTGCACAATTTTATCATTACAGTGTACAATTTTACATTGTATTTTATCACTGTATGAAATTTCTCACTGTTGATGGGAAAATTCAGTATCAAATTTATCACTATATCTCATAACTAGCAAAGAAATATACAAGAAATTTCTAACTAGTGTAAAATTTCACATCATTTCCACTCTCTCATAGTAATCAAAGTAAGAAATTTCTCACTAGTGTAAAAGTTCACATCATTGAACGATTGACCAAATTTTGGAACAAAATATCACACAAAATCAAGTTGGGAGGTCGCCGAAAAATGAGTTGTACTGTAGATAAACAGCACATAGGAGAGAGAGAGAGAGAGAGAGAGACTATAAGAAATTTCTAACTAGTGAAAATTTTTACATCATTTCTCACTATCTCATATCAAGCAAAGAAACATACAAGAATTTTCTCACTAGTGTAAAATTTCACATCATTGAATGATTGACCACATCTTAGAACAAAAAATCACACAAAATCAAGTTGGTAGGTCGCCCAAAAATGAGTTGTACTGTAGATAAACGGCGCGTATGAGAGAGCATTGAGAGAGAGAGAGGAATTGAGCTATTGAGAGAGAGAGAGAGAGAGAAAGAGAGAGAGAGAGAGAGAGAGAGAGAGGAATTGAGCTATTGAAGCCATTGGAGTGGTCGGAGGCTTAACTTGCGATTGGGATTGAACCATTGAAGCCATCTGAGATTAGGATTGAGCCGGTGTACTGGAGATTTGACATGAACAACGTTAAAGCTTGGATCTCCGTCACAGTCGAGTCGATGCCGTTAACGCGGTGGCGTTGAGCACCATGGCGATGTAGAGAAGGGGTGGGAAGGACGGTGGTGGTGGAAGGAATATTAAAGAGCTATAATGGTGGGGTATTGAAATGGGTTTTGGTAGAAATATCTCTCTCTCTCTCTCTCTCTATATATATATATATATAATGATAATGGGTTGGATTTGAACTTTAAAAATCCAAAATTTTAGCAATGATCTAGATATAGAAGGGGTAGTGTAGTTCAAAATAAAATTGTGGACTTATCACTAAATAGTTTTTTGGGTTGGATCTATTGACACTAAAATACAACTAATAGGATTTAATACTAGTATAAAATAGCATTTCATTAAAATATATATCAACATAACATCCAACAACATTGCACGACTAGTTGTTCTTAAACTTGCATTTTGAAAACATGTTCATAATAGGAGGTCATCACCCTAACTATTATTTTTAATATCGACAGAGTTAGATAAAATCATTTGCTACAAATAAAACTGTAATTTCGCCATTGCAATAAACACATCTTTAACCATCATGCTTTAGTTTGACTGGTGTGAATTCTGTGTCTGTTTTGTTAACTAAGATAATATTATTGCATTCAAGAGAAAGCAAAAAATATTTGGTTTCAGGCATCTTCTCTCTTTTCTTTTTTTTTTCTTTGTTGCATTTTTCTGTCAATCCGATACGCAGTACTATCAAATTGATTGAGCTTTTATCCAACAAATGCATTTTCTTGAGTCATTCTTCAGGAAACTTTTCAATGGAATGGAATCACCAACAATGAAAAGGGTCAAAAATAGAGAAATATTAGGTGTGTTCCCTTATGCTTTAATCAATCTTCTTAGTTGAGGTTGCGTATGTAGTTTGGCTTCATTTAACATTTTATTAAACCTTTTGGCAGCTTACAAAGGGACTGCTAAAATAACAAAATTGCGCACTTTCCTTATTATTAACTGATTGTTAATGTCCAAATTGTGGTTATCTATGCACACACGTGCACACAGCAGACTGCATAATGCACACACATGCACATAGCAGATTGTCTTCATGGAATGCACAGCACAGCACGCGTGCAATGCACACACGCACGACAGCGCACAACACGCGCATAGGCAGCACATGTCCATGCGCAATGCACATAGTTTTGGTCTAACTTTCTAGTCATCTTTACCCTAGATAAAAATCATCTTAAGTTTTTCCTCAGAACTACAATATTGTAGCTCTCTGAGTTATCATCACACAGCCGTGAATGGGGGATGATTTGAAGTTCCGAGTGAGGAGAAAAGTCCATTTTACTAACACACTCAGTATGAAAAACTGCTACTTTTTATTCTGAGTTTTATACTTTCAATCTATTTTTGTTCCACAAGATGAATGAATGATCAAACTCTCAAAACTGTAAAGTTATAGGTCTAGATGTCTTCTTTCCAGAACATTAAGATTTGAATGATTTGGAATTTTGAGTGAAAATTTATGGCCAAAATACTACAGCTAATGCAAGCTGCCAAAATAACTATTTTTGAGTTTATTTTAGCTACTGTTTTTAGGCCATATCTCCCAAATGGTTTGGGTAAAGGTTCTAAAATTTTAAGGGTAGAAAGATTATGAAAAATAGAACAATTTCATGTGGAACACCATTGGATTTTATTGAGAAATCACAGGAAGATCTCCATGTGAAGATTAGCAAATGAGCTGTAACTCTTAACCACTGATTGGTATTTAGTCACTGATTTTTACATGTTTGTCATTTTTTGGTTTACAATTTGTTCTACTACTTACCATGTTTCATTTGTTTGGTAATGGTGTTATTTCATTGTGGTGCGGGGGATGAGGTATGATCTCTATGTTTGGGACTTCATTGTCTTGTTTTTTTCATTATGTGTTGCTTAGTTGTTCTCTGTCCACTATCCAGTGTTTCTATTTTCCTTATTCCTATTCTTTTTTCATTTTTCTTTTCGGTTAAACTTATTTCTACTTCTAAAAATAGGATCATTGATTATTTGTTTACAATATGATTTGCTTAAACTAATATGTGATGCCCAATGTTTTGTTTTTAAAATATGAGGTTGCAATTGAGGTTTGTGTTCACTCAATCCCTATATTGTTTCTCGATTTAATAACAAGAATGATTTATTCTTTTTGTGCCCACTTTCGATTCATGGTGGTTATGGAATATAGGGGAAATAAACATTTTCTAACAACGAAAATTCACTTGGGCTAGAAACTTTGCTACATAAAATCTATTAATGTTAAGGATAGTCATCCAAAGTGCCCATGAAGTGAGCTACGTATTGATCATTGGATCAGGAAATACTTTTCTTTGTTGGGTTAGTAACTCAAAGTTCAAACAATAAGGAAAATATGAAGGAAAAGAATTGTGAAAATAAATTTAGAAGTTTTGAAGTTTAGGAGCCATTTAAGTGTGGAAGAAAACCCTAGGGACGAAACCCCACTAGTGTAAATGGCCAATTAACATGTCGCTAGCCATTGTTGTCAAAACTGGATTAACCAATTCTAACTACTCCGTCACTATGAGGTATAACCAAAATTTTGTTTAAGGTAGGCAATAGAAGATGTTACGAGTTATGTTACCTTTCTGTGACTATCATTGTTGCGTTTTATTGATTTGTAGCTTTTTCTAGGAAATAATTATGATTTTAGAAATCGAAATTTCATATCCATTCACTCCATGCCTTTTCTTTCCTTGCCTTTTTTTTTTCCTTCATATAATTTATTTGCTATGTGCTTTTATTTGTAGGATGCCATTTGAAGCTAGTACTTGACTTGGTGCGCTTGGATCTCTACTTTGAACAATTTTAGTAGTCCCATATCCCAGCCACACTTGCCAAGCTCTTACTCCAGGCAACTCAACTCCTTACACCAGATTCATCTTTAAGATGTAATATATTTAGTCTGTCAAATGCAAAGACGATTGCAACTGGAGTAATTGTTTCAACGACAACTCCACGGACCGTAATTTGTAGTAATTTTTTTTCTTTTTTCTTTTTCTTTTTTTTTTTGTGTACTTTTGAATTGTGTGTTGTCACACTCCAAAATCCACGACACATAGATGGGTGAAAGAGTCAAAGAAAAAAGGTTAAAGAGGAGAAGAGATCCTATGTGGACCAATCAAACAGTGCGAAAACTACAAATGAATCCTACGTGGATTCTAAAGCAAAGTCAAAAAGTCAAAGATTGACCCATGAGGACCAAACTGGTCAAATATGGTCAATCAACATTGTTTTGGTTTTCAATAGAATTTTAAAAGAAAGAAACGAGAAGTTTTAGTGAGGAAAAGATACACAGATAGAAGTTTGTTTTGAAAGTCACGTAATATAAGTTTTTGAGAGGTTGCAATCAAATGGTCCTCAAGAAATCAAAATTTGTTTTTTTCCCATAATAGACTATCCACATGCTAAGTATAAACCTATATAGCCATACCATAAACTTACCAAAACGACTCAAAGGAACAATGGAACATCCAAACCAACATGAACACGGTTTAAAAAGAATCTAAGTTAAAGGACTAACAAGTGTCCGAATCAACAAGAATAACTTATTTAATGTTAAAATGCGCCGATAGGTGATTCAAAGTACCAATTACAAGTCCGATTACATTAAGTCAAAAATTCTAATATTTTCTAAGTAAATGGCTAAACATGTGCCCAAATCAAGTATTAAGGAATTAAACTACAAGATTCAAATTTATTACGATATCTTCTTAAACAAAACTAGAAGTTTGAAACATTTCCAAAACTATTATTCTTCTAGAAAGAAATCTTCAAAGTGTGACATCACAGCGGCTCGTAGGAAGAATTACAGAGATATACTACAATTTTCATAACTAGAAATAAAATGTGGTGCTATGAATGCCACCACGGCAAATGCAAAGTGAAGAAAGCCCATAGGCCATGCATGCTATGAGTATAATCACTCGCCTCGGTACCAGACTGTGATTCACCCCCCCACTGGGAATGTAACATACTAACTTTCCGATATCTAGTCGAATATAAGTTGGAGTTTGGCACATTCTTAGATACGTCCACCCTGCCAACACACACAACTCACATCCGGATTTTTTTCACAATTGTCCCCTTTTGGGATCTATCCCGTCGTGGGATTTCTTATGCACATGTCATGCCGTGCTATGAGATTTGCCTATTTGGCTACAATGCTTTGAATCCCTTGATTCCACAAGCCAAATGCATGCACACACATATGAATGTCATTAACATTTCTAAATCAAGATTTAATATCATCGGGCATTAATCAACAATTATAAGGACAAGTAAACTATGATACTTCAACTTAATTTCAATACCTTTAAAGAAACATCACAATAAGGTTTCTATAACATTAAGAATACTCAATTAATATTCTAACATGCTATTTTACTTTAATCACATAAGCACTTAAGTATGTAATTTCTCAAATCAACATGTATACATATATATGTATATTTACTTTTAAACAGGCTTTCACCCCAAGATTAAACATATAAGCATCTAGGCATCTAATCTCAAGTAAGTCCCATAATCATCTAGGCATGCTTTTCACCCCAAGTTAGTAAACAAGTAAGCAACTAAGCAATTAGGGAAATTATCTCAAGAAGTCAAATTTGACATATATATCATTTTAACAAAATTTAATTGTTAAATGGAGTGAGAGATAATATTAATTTAGTATAACGTCTACAATACCTAACATCCAAACACAAATTAAATCTAGGTATGGATTTTTATAGTATTGCAAGATAATAAATCCTACATTTCTGTTCTTAAAAAAGAAACACCCAAAATATAGCTCCAATAGAGAGAAAAGAAAACCCAAGTTGTAGAGCTTCAAAATAAGAAAGTAGAGAAAAGCCCTCTTCTTCCTTTAGTCCATAGTTTGAGCAAGAGAACACCAAAATAGAAAATGGAAGTACCAATAGGAAGCCCTAGATGAGAGGACCAATTTTGCTTCTAATATCTATGTTCCAACAATGAGGTTTTAGCTTTCAAAATAAAGGTGAAGGTTTGAATGGCTATGGAGGTTTCTTCCAAACCATAAAGAGAGAGATATAGAGATAGAAAGGAAAAAGAAAAGAAGAAAAGACAAAGGGAGAGAGAGGGAGATAGATTATCCAGATGTGAGGAATGGGAGGAGAGAGAAATGGGAAGCTTCTCTTAGAAGCTTGGGAGTTGTTTAATTGGGTGGGGAGTGGGCCCTACAAGTCTCTCACACACAAATATAAGCATATATATATATACACATGTGTCAAATTAAATGCAAATGTGATACCACAAAACCAAATATTAGGCATTAAAATGTACAAGTTCAAATTGAGTCCACACATTGCCCACCAGTTTACCAAATTACCTGTAATAAAATTTTCAAAATATTACAATTAATCTACCCCCATAAAAGAATTCCATCCAGAAATTTGAAAAGGATAAACAAACACATCACAATTGAAGGAAAAGTGAGGATGACATGACCTCGCATCCAACTCTTTTTCAATTTGTAAACCCATGACGTGCTATTTCTCACCAAGATGCAACTAGTTCGCTCCTTATACAAGGTGCCTCGACCGATAGACAATTCATTCAAATACAAAATCCTCCTGTTGATACCTGCATAACATAGAGACATGAAACAATACGAGCACACTCAAAAGATGAAACGGAAGGGCCATGCAATAGGCCACCTTGCCAACTCTAGAAAAAAAATCCTTAAACAAGTCAAATAATGTACAAGTTCAAATTGGGTTTGGTCAGTTTTGCTGTTGGTTTAGGTTGTACACACAATTAGAAAACCGACCATTCAATTTGGTTGGTTTGTGGTTTTTTTTTACAACCCTAGTAAATTGAGATTATAGTTTTGTAGGGGTATTTTGGGAAAACAAAAAATAGATTATATGTCTAGGGATGTGTAGCAAAACATAAGATTAAAAATCAGGGAATTTTAAAAAAATAAGAATCAGAATAGAGTTTAACTCTTGATAATTGGTTATAAAGATTTTCCACTAATTTTTCCAAACTAAAATCTTAAAGATGTTAGGAAACCATTAGAGAGACTCATGATCACCTTAGAAAATTAGTACAACTGGATAATTATGGTAAAGTTTCATCAACAGAAGAAGTTTTCTTGTTTTGACTTCAAGTCCCCCACGTGTTTTTTAATTTATTTTATTGATACATATGCTATATGATGATGTTTAGAGGTGTTAAATTTGCTGATATATATATGATGTTTAGAGGAATACTACTATATTTATATATGTAGGGAGAGATAAAGAGAGCGGTCAAATGTTAATTGTGCCGATCAACATTAAAGAAAGAGAACAATTTTTCTCATCCCATTCTTACTCACTCTTGCTCACTCAGGCCTTTAGCGGATAATATGTGTTCCATTCCAATAATTATGTTAATCATACAGGGGCAAAATAAGAATGAAATGAGACAGGTTTGGTTGAGCTTGGATGAGCAAAAATGTATTCTTAAAGAAATATTTATAATCTTGGAGAGCATTTTTGCTCACCCAATTTTGGTTCACCATTGCTCACTCAGAAACTCCTAAAATTTAGAAACTTTTTATAGACACCCCAAAAAAAACAAATATATTTTTACATTTAAGCCACCCCCTAAAATCTAGAAACTCCTTATTTTCTTTTAGTTTTTGAGTTTTGATCGACAAATTCTACAATACATTCAAGTATATTACATTCGATTTCTTGGTCCCAATTTGAATCTATATTGTGTCATTTTGCCGTTCCTTTAATATCGTTTAATATAATCTTTTCTTATGTGCTATTTGATAATTAAAATGTGCCAAAACCATAAAAGACACCTGAGAAGTTTAGATTTGTTTTTTATGTTATATTCTTATCTAGTACTTGACGGCTGGTCGTTCAAAAAAATTATATTTTTGTTAGATTAATGCAAAAAAAATTATATAATTTCATCTTTTAGCTTAAATTTATTTACTTTTCTCCCCATAATTTCATAATCAATAGTAATCTCGTTTGATAGAACTCATTTTTCTGATTTCAAAATATTAAAGTTTAGAAAAAATGGACTTGTAGATTAAAAGTTATGACAACTTGAAGTTTAAGTTTTTTAGGCATAAAATATTATTTTTGGCCAAAATACATGTAAATGAATTAATGAGTTAAACAAAACACGTGGGTTTTACATAGTGTGTGTTTGGATCAAAGAATCTTTAGCTGAAAGTCCTCCCAAAACTAAATGTATCAATAAGAATCTAAGGAAAAGAATGATACCAAACAAATTTGTCGAGACCCAAGCCAGCAAATCTTGCAAGACAAGTATTAAGGAAGGAATGATGGAGAAGAATGATGGAATTGGAGGGAGGAGGAAGAAGGGTATTAAGGATAAGGTAAAAGACAAGTTACCCAGAGCTCACAAAACTGATCACACCGCTGTGGGTGGCAGGTACGGAGGAGCGCAGCAACACGGACCTGGCTATGGTGGAGGAGAGCAATGCGGTGAGAAGAAAGGAATGATGGAGAAGGTCAAGGAGAAGGTTCCTGGTGGTGGGCATGGAGCGGAGCAACATGCCCAACATTGGGATGTTCAGGGCTGATATTGTCTTCTAACATTTTTACGAATTTTTCAATCTTTGTTTTTAAAATAGATTCTGAGAGTTGTTCTTCTATCCTTTTAAAATACAACTCTTCTTTTATTAAACAAATTTGTTTTCTTTAAAAACAATATTCTCTTTAAGAGCATGAATTCTATTTCCTTAGGTTGATGTATGAATTTAAGCAGACCTTCATTATCCATTAACTTAGTTAATAAACCATTTTTTTGTAACCGTAAAAGGTCTTATAAGATATAAAAATGGTGTTCCCAGTATAATTGGTTGATTAAGGGATTTAACCACTATGAAAGTAGTAGGGATATAACTTCCTTTATTACAAACATAATCTTTAGGAATCTTGTACCGAATATCTAACCTACTTCCATTAGCAACAGTGAGATTCTGTGTAGTCTTTTCAAAATACTTAAAAGGAATCAAGCCTTCCTTTATACAGTTCATGTCTGCACCAGAGTCCACAAGAGCAATAGTATCCAAAATGAAATTTTCTCCTATAACCAGAGAAATTTGAACATACCATTTTTTAAAAATGAGTTTTCCAACAGAGAATATTCCTGTTTCTTCATCAAAATTTTCAGAATAATTGTCCTCTTCTATGATTCTTTTTCCTTTATTAAGAGGATTGAATTCTTCTTTAGGAATAATATTTTCTTGTTCCAGAGTTTCTATTCTCAATTTTAAATCTCGAATAGAAGATTTCAACTCATTTATTTCTTCCTGTAAATCTTTTAAAGAAGGAAGATTGCCTTTTGTTTTATGAGTTTAGAGGTTACTCTACTCACAACATCTTTGAAGTTATAAACTTTATTTTGTTTTTCTTTATGCTTTTTGAAGCCTTGATTCTCTTGAGAATTTTCTCCTTCCTGAAGTCTCATGTATTGCATGATAACTTTGTTCTTTTCTTCAGGGTCAGAAATTTTATCAATAATTTCTAAACTCAAATTTTCCTCAGCAGAAATTGCATTAACAGATATGCAATTCAATTTTAAAATGGATTCATAAAAATCAATATTTTCTCTACAATGATCAGAACATCCTTCTTCTTCTTGTTCTGATGCTTCTTCAATGATTTCAATTATAAAATTCTCAGCTTCATTATCTGAAGAAATACCATATATTTCTTCTAATGCTTTTTCTTCTTCATCGCTTAAAAGCATTATTGAGATCAACTGATTTTTAAAATCCTCATCAATTTCCAAAGCATTTATTTTTTGTTTAACCTTACACTGGCTTTTATAGTGTCCTGGTTTTCCACATTTAAAACAAATAGGAATCGAAGCCTTTTTCCTAGGTCTATTGTAGCGCCCCGCCCCGCCCCGCCACGGGTCACGGCAATAGGGTGCTAACTAATATAAAATAATAATAAACTAAGGCAGAAGGACAAACATACTTGTAATGCATCGAGTCCTAGACCCGAAGCTTATATGAAAAACTTTCTCTTTAGAAAAAAAAACGTTTAAACTTTAAAATCATTTAAAGTTCAAAGCTCTAAAACATTTAAACTTTGAAACCTCAAAACTTTGATACCATTTTACAACGCCTAAAGTCCTAGACTCTGAGAGTTACTGCGGAAGCATAGAATGGCCTTTCAAAATCTTTGGTAGGAAAACAAAATCTTTAAAGACTCACAAATCTGAGTAAAACTATAGCGGAAGCATTCAACTAGCCTTTAGAAATGCTTTGCTTGTCAATTTAAAAGACATTAATAGAAAATCTTTATCGGTTCATCAAATGAACAACACTGCAGCGGAAAACATATAGTTATGATAAACATTTATCATACTTCTTCTCAAGCTTCGTAAAAACAACTTTTGATAAGAAACACAAACTTGGTTTTACATAGCAAACTGTAATACCATGATTTACTTTCTTTTTCTCAAACCGTAGAAACCCTTAAAATAAAAACCCAAGGTTTTTATTAATGTTCTGAAATCAATACAAAGAACCATGATCTCACAATTTCTTCCCTAAATGGGATCTTCACGAGTAAACTCTACTCCGGGCTTGAAAAATATGTTCATCACTTGGAAAACATTAATGAAACAGAAATCAGGTTTTCATTTCAAAACTATCCTTTCTTGAAACAAATCGTCTTCAAGATAAGTAACAAAAAATCAGAGTTAAGCTATCATGTTATTTAAAAGTAGGTAGACTAATACTTGTCCAATTAAATCATAACATGCTCTTTGAACCAACATTTAAATTAAAATCCCATAAACTCGACCTCCAAACAAAGCAGAAGTTCATCAAATCTCAGGAGCCTTACCCTTATCTATATCACCTGAAAAGGAAAGGTTTGATAGTCCCTAAGCCAAAAGGATCGTATAGTCAAATAACCACACAATAACATCTGTTATATAACATGCGTGAATGCAGTGAATGCCCATGTCATGCATGAAAATCATTTTCATGCCATTTCAAACACTCACCCTCGATCGTCAATATCATTACCTGGACCATGGGCTTCCCGTCCACGTAGGCCTAGCCTCAAACGTGCGAGACTTTGGGCCTTACGAATTACATGGAGGCCTAGCCTTCAACGTTACGGGGGTTTCTTGCAGCACATCCCGTAATTCGAGTTCCTAGTGGTACCCATCTCACACGCCTACCCACAAATTCGGGATTTCTAACTTTTCAAAACAAAATCCCTCCTAGAGGGTTTTATGCACGGAAGCCTCTAAGGTCTTCCCTTTTCAAAACTTGAAAGTCTCTATGTAATGACCCGGAAAAATTAGGAACAATATTAAAATTTATTATTTCTTTTTCGTCAAAGAAAAATACCAGATTTGAGATATTAGCAGTGTAATTTTTTACCTGTGTGTGTGAGAGGAGGCGTGAGCTCAACACACACAAGGTTTTCCCTTACTAAACTTGGAGCCCAATTAAATATTTGTGAACAGTGTGTGCAGTGTGTGTAGGAGTGTGTAGTGTGTGTTTTATGTGTTTGTGTGGGAGCTTATTCTTGAAGCCTTTTGGAGGCCAAGTTATAGTAAAGCTTATATATACACACCCTCCCAACAAATCTCTCCACAACTCTCAGCAACTCACTGTCTCTCACAGCTCTCTCTCACTCCGCTATGTACACACACACATATTATTACATGTGTACACACACCACACATATATAGTCAAACCTTTATATATTCAAGGAGATTTAAATCAAGGCTTGATTTCTTATTGGGGAATTCTCATCAATTCTCAGCAAATCAATTTGGGTAAGTTATCAATTGTGATATATTGACTTCATTTTTTGTAAGAGTTGGTGATATATATATATAGAATTTCATATATATATATAGTGAGAGAAATTAGTAATATTTAACCCAAAAGATTGGATTGCCAATAGATTCTCTGTCTTTCTCTTTAAATGTTTCAGTGCTTTGGACTTTAAATGATTTTAAAGTTTAAACGTTTGTTTTTCTAAAGAGAAAGTTTTTCAGATAAGCTTCGGGTTTAGGACTCGAAGTATTACAAGTATGTTCAGTCCTTCCACTCGTGTTTTATTATTTTATTATAGTTAGCACCCCCTCGCCTGCGGGACGGCGGGGCGGGGCGCTACACTCTAAGATCTTCCTTTTTCAAAATCGAAAGCCTCTAAGGTCTTTCATCCCAAATATTTTTCGTAATTTTCATGTCCATGCTCATGCTTATGAAATGATATGACATATGCAAGCTCTAAGCATCCATACATATTCAATATCTCATGAGACATATTATTAAGGCATGCTATCAATTTAAATCAACACAATAGACATGCTGAAATCACCCAGATAAACACATAAGGTATAGCAACTTAAGTAACAATTTAAGGCATAGCTGCTCAAGTAAACATGTAAGTACATTATTAACATGTTATACAACTTTATTGAGGGTTATATAGAACTACCGTTCACTGAGGATAGACTGAATAATTAATCAGAACAGAAATCGAAACTGCTCAATCTATTACAAATCTCGATATACAATAATGCACGTATATCAGTGAGGTACAACACCTCTAAGCACAAGTACAACTACTATAAAAGTAAAGTACAAATCTTGAAGCGTAGGGTGCAAGATCCCTTAGCTCATATCTGAATCAAGTATAAGAAAACAGGAGATTTCAACAAACTGCCCGAGGTCACGCGCGCGGGCCGCTCGCGCGGGCCACTCGGGCGAGATATGCTCAGAAGGCCATGAGGTTATTTAAAATAGTTTTCAGAAAAAAAAAAAAAAAAAGCCTGATCGCAAGCACGGGCCACTCGCGCGACCCCTCACTCGCGCGAGATGTCACAGTGTCGTCTTCTTCTTTCTTTTTCCCCTATTTTGAAATCAAAGGCTATATTTTTCCCATTTTGAAAACTTAACTAAAACGGGACTTCCATTATATGAATCTCTTCCTTTTTCCACGTAGATTTCAAATATGAAATCAGTTTTTATTGAAATCAAACGCAGCTCTCGAGTTTATTGAAAAACCGAACAGTGACAAAACTTTAATTCGACCGTTCATCGCAACTGCTATGAATTAGCCTTTGAAATTCAAAAGGGTGCCTCGTGGGATCGAGACCTTTCATTTGACATAAAGAAAATCACGTTTTCATAACAGTTTTTCTGCTCGCTATTTTCGAACCTTTAACAATATATACATGAAATCTATGTAGAGGTATATAAATGAATTCTATATATATCTATCTATATCAACAATGATATAAACTGAAATTGAAACTTAAAAATTGATTTTGAAATCTTACCTAATTCAATTACAGAGAGAGACAGAGAAACCAATTGACAATCCAATCTTTTGGATTAAAATTTACTAATTTCTTACTATATATATATGAAATTCTATATATATCTATATGCATATATCTATATCACAATATGTGTAAACTTAAATCATCAAAGAATTTACCAAAGAAAGCTTACCCAATTTGAATTTCTGAAAGATACCAATAGAAAACCAATAATCCAAAGCTTTACTTCCAAATTTCTTGAATGTAAACATGTGTATGTTTGAGTACATATGTAACTCTCTATATATATTCTGCACATATATATATGAGCCAAGAGTGAGAGAGAATAGAGGGACAATAGAGTGTTGAGAGAGAGGCTGAGAGTTTGTGTGTTGTGTTGGGGGTGGGTTCAAATATATAGAAATAAAGTTGATTGGCCACCAAGTGGCTTCAAGCTTAAGCCCACAATATACACACAACACAGTCACACGCATACACTGTGCACAAGAATTTGTTTGGGCTCCAAGTTCCACATGGGAGTCTATCTCATGTGGTTGAGCTCACATGATGTTGCACCACACAGGTAAAAATTAATACTGCAAAATCTCAAATCTGGTATTTTTCTCTAACGAAAAAGAAAAAAAATAATAAATCTTAATATTTTCTGGGTCACTACATCTGTTTTCCTTTTCACTTTGGTTGAGGCTTTCCTTTTGGTTTGGAATTTCCCCTGGATGTTTTAGGTTTTGAAAACTTTTTCTTAAAAGTTCTTCTGGGTTTCCTTACAGGATTTCCCATGTCGTAACCTAATTGTTTACAAAAATCTCCCAATTCCTTATTTCCTGAATTTTGCTCTTTTTTCATTTGCCTTTTTAGTTTTATGTCATTACATAAAGCTAATCCTTCTGAGCAAATTTCACTAACAAGTTCTCAATAAGTATACAACTGATAGGGGAGTATATGATTGTTTTTTTGCCTAATCTTTGCCCTAATCTTTTTAGCAAAAAGAGTAGGTAGCCCTGCAATAAATCTTTCTTTCCAAAATTCTTGACTTGCATCATTTCTTAGCATTAATCTGGACAGAAAAACATCTTTATACCATTTAAAGTGGGCTAAGGTAGGACATTTGAGATTAATTAATAAATCTCTTCCTCTTTCCATTATTTGCGAAACATCTCCTAAAAAATGGAATGTGATAGCAGTAATTAATGAAATAACTGCATCTGGAATAGGGTTCCCATTTTCTTCTATTTTAACAGCATTTGTTATTTCATCTTTCTGATCCTGTGTTAGAAACTAGTTCCACCAACCATTTAGTTGTCCTGTGAATCCAGAAATTAAAATTCCTAAAACTATGACTTCTGGATCAGGATCATTGATTCTAACTCTTATTGCACTAGCAGCCATTATCATATTCTGAAGTACATTAAGAATTTGGTGGTCAGGTAACCCATCGATATTCCATTCATAAATGGAATTTCAATTATATTGCATTGGTTTTGTCGGATGTCTTTCCTCATATTGAATATCAATAGGGGAAGGCCTAGGGTAGTAATTCTGGGTTTTAACCGTGGAATTGATAAACTGACTTTCAAGGATATTTATATCCTCTGAATCTGAGACTAACTCTTCTTCTTGATCTTGGTGAGATATGGTATTGCACTCCATTTTATCCTCACCTTTGGTTCCAGAAGGAGAAGGCTCAGGTTTTGTTTTAGTTTTAACTGAATCACTTTTACCTATAGGAGGAGAATCAGCAGTTTTCCACTTTGCTTTTAAAGCTTCTAAAAATTCTGTATTAGTAACCAAAGGTTGAACCAAGGGTTTTTGAAATTCTTTTTTAATAATCTTTTTGGCTCTAGGTAAAGTAGAGGGAAGATTTGTCACCTCAACTTTGTCCATTGCTAGCTGACGTTTAAGTTTACTAACATTTTCTTCAATTCTATTGCCTTGCCTTCCTAAAGATTGAAGAAGTACATTAGTATGATTTAACTGTTCAGCAATCATGCATACATCTTCTTTCAAAGCATTCATATTCATCCTAGGGGATTTAGGAGGTGGAACACTTTTGATGGGTGCAGCTCTAACACTATCATTGGTTTCTTGTGATCTAACATAGATATTTCCATTAGGGGGGGTGCACACTTTCATGAATTTCTCCTGAAGGACAAAGTCCCCATTTCCTCATGAACGGATCAGTGTTAACATTGACACTTTTTCTCAAATACCATTTTAACCATGAAAAGTAAGGAACATGCTTTTTTATCATTTTTAAATGTGCTAGAAATTGTTCCTTGAAATTATTTTGCTCTTCCTCAGAGAATGTTTTTAAAAATAATCTATTTTTCCAATTCTCTGGCTTTAAGAAATCTTTATTTAAAAGATCCCTATTTATTTCAAAATCTAAAATAACATTGAATGAATATGAACTATCATAATTGTCATGCCCCGACGTAGCCAAAATATGGAAAATTTTAAAATTTTCATCTTGGACCCTGAGGCACATGACTGGTGGAATCCATGACCAAAATAATAATAACTAAATGCTATGACAAAAGGGTAAAAGCAACATCTACTACTGGAATATGTTACAATGAAAGGCTACAACGGTACTGGCTAATTAAATACATAAGAGTCTTATGGCTCTCGACCTTACAAAACTATTACAAAAATATGATAAGTCTTCTGATTACAACAAAAATATTTACAAAGGGAAGCTACTGGTCTTCTTCCTAACTTGCATAACCATAATCCTCTTCAGTATAATCTTCTTCCACACTATATTCTTGAGTAGCTCCATAGCCTGTGTTCTTGTGACCTGGATAAGCTGGACATGGGAATGTCCAGCGACTTGAACTTCGTCAGCTTATGAAAGCTGAGTGAGAAAACTATATCAAATGGAACGTATATAGTAAAGCACAACAGAGATACCCTTATTACTTTTTAACACGTCTTTTAAGATCTTTGCGTTCTCACCGTCGAGTTATAACTACCAATATACCCGACCACGTATTCAAAAAGAAAACGCTCAACTAAGAAAACTCGTCTCGACATTCTTAACGCCACTATCATCTGTTGCCAACATCCGACATCATTTACTAACACCAAACATCTTTTACTAACTAACCATCTTTCATTTACCAAAATACCATCCACCAACCGAAACATCTTTTAACAACCACCTCGTCACGAAGAACCGAAGTGTTAGGGAGTGCAAGAATATCCATTCCATCACAAAGAACTGAAAGGAGACTTCACTCTAAGAAACACCACTTCACCATCACGAAGAACCGAAGCGTTTACGGAGTGCAAGGACATCCATTCCATCACTAAGAACCAAAAGGAGTCTTTACTCTAAGAAACGCCACTTCGCCATCACGAAGAACCGAAACGTTTACGGAGTGCAAGAACATCCATTCCATCACTAAGAACTGAAAGGAGTCTTTACTCTAAGAAACACCACTTTGCCATCACGAAGAACCGAAGCATTTATGGAGTGCAAGAACATCCATTCCATCACTAAGAACCGAAAGGAGTCTTTACTCTAAGAAACATCACTTCGCCATCACGAAGAACCCAAGCGTTTACGGAGTGCAAGAACATCCATTCCATCTCTAAGAACCAGAAGGAGTCTTCACTCTAAGAAACACCACTTCGCCATCACGAAGAATCAAAGTGTTAACCATACCCCCTTTCATCACGAAGACCCGAAAGGATACACAATACTCATCACTTCACAACCCTTCAAACACATCCTTTGCTCACTATCTCGGCCTCCGCGGATTGGTTTACCTATCCAACACTTATCCATGACATACGCTGCTCTTAACCAATCATAATCAATCCTTACATATCCTTGATTGCATTCACGCCACTCGTTCCGTGGTTTAATTTGTTAATAACTTTCATTTACACATACAAGGTTGCGTTCCTACGTCCGTTGTTCTGTTTTATGTCATAATATACGCATGAAGTTAGAATTAACGTCATCGTTCAGCTCACAGCTTTAATAGTTCCTTAAGAAAACTTTTCCCGGAAAAACTTTCCAGAGACCGGTTTCTCCCATAAATCAGTTTCTGGCGTCAGATTCCCAAATCCTCTATTCTTATGCAATGTACAATAATTTAAGCTCAGGGTACACAAATTATATATTCCTATGAGTAGTATAACATGTCTACAGTAGTGAAGATACTCCATATATATATATATCCAAGCATGGGTCTATGTTCAACTAATTCAAGCTTATGTTAAGAATTCAAAGCATCATCTTGGTTATACTTGTAAAATACATGCATGGGTTCATTATCATGTCTATAAAACTAACAAAACTACACAGACCCTTAACATACTCATCTACTCGATAGCACTACCATAGCACAAGATATTCATAACCACACAGGTATCGGAGAACAAGCATCATCAATAAACACATCATACAAGCAGTTGTACAATCTGCCAGGAATTAATTTTACTGTGTCGACTGAATTGATATGATTTATTTGGGCATGATAAATTGATTTGTAGATCAAACTCAAAACTAGAACATTGTAGACAATTGGATTAGCTTCGTGTACAATAAAATCTAGCTTCAATTACATTTTTGAGCTGCTCAAAATATTTATTTTACTTAGATATTTCTATATTTTTGGACTGCTATGTCCCAGATTTATAATACTGCGTTGCATGTGTATTTCACCTATGAAGGATTCATTTTTAGACAAGGCTATAAAAGTGTTATTTGTAGATAAATGAGTTAGCTTTCTCCACAAAAAAACCTAGCCTCATTCCCCTTTTTGAACTGCTCAAAATGTTCATTTTGTTAAACAACATTCTGCTGGAAGTTTCTGCTTTTCAGATTGATAATACTACGTTGTACATACATTTCACCTATGAAGGATTGATATTTAGACTAAGATATAGAAGAGTTATTTGTAGATAAATGAGTTAGATTTCTCCACAAAAAAACCTAGCCTCAGTCCCATTTTTGAACTGCTCAAAATGTTCATTTTTCTAAACAACATTCTGCTGGAAGTTTCTGCTTCCCAGATTTGAAGATTTGACTTGCATGTTGCATAGAACCTCAAATTACAACATCAAACACTTGATAAACATTACTACGTACTATATAGGTTCTAAAGTGAGTTCGAATAGTCACCAAGTCTTGAAATTGAGCTTGGGCTTTGGATTTGAGCTTAAGGAAGCTTGGACACAAGCTTCAAGTGATGGAATCTTCTTCTTCCTCCTCTTCTAATCCTCTTACTTCTCTTCTACTTTTTTCATGGACATGCAAGTCTCCTAACTTCCTCTCTAAATGTAGATTATGAAGAGTAAGAGAGGGTAATGCATGCTATATGCATGTACCTATAGAAAAACTCAAGTGCTATGTGTCATTTGCATGGTTATATGTCATGCCATGTATCCAACAAGTGGACATGTGTCCAAGGTGGTGACATGTGGCTGCCATGTGGCCTGCCATGTGGGGCCCACCTTGCATGCAAATGGATAATGTTTCTAATGTTCGGGTCCGGGTACGGGACTAAGTTAATCTTATTACGGTCGAGTCGGTTCCGTACTTATAGTCTAATTAGTAATTACATTACACTGATATAGTCATATAGATAAAATAATATAATAATAGACCAGACATGGAAATTCATAAAACTCATATTATTGCACGTAGAGAAATTGTATGTATTACAATAATCCTCAAAATCTTTGTTATAAACAACTCTAGGAACTTGAGAAGTATTATTCTCAACTCCTTTGATCTTAGGGTCCTTTTGGTCTAATTCCTGCTGAATGTTATTTATAGGCTCCTTTCACGGCCTCCTTCTAAGACTATTCGTTCTTCTTATCGATCTTGAGGTAGATGAACTAATGGTTTTAGAAGACATACTATCAACTGACCTTCTTGAAGGGCACCTAGAGAAAGCAGTTTTAAAAGCAGTCTATCTAAGATCAAAGGAGTTGAGAAAAATACTTCTCAAGTTCCTAGAGTTGTTTATAACAAAGATTTTGAGGATTATGATAGTTCATATTCACTCAATGTTATTTCAGATTTTGAAATAAATAGGGATCTTTTAAATAAAGATTACTTAAAGCCAGAGAATTGGAAAAATAGATTATTTTTAAAAACATTCTCTGAGGAAGAGCAAAATAATTTCAAGGAACAATTTCTAGCACATTTAAAAATGATAAAAAAGTATGTTCCTTACTTTTCATGGTTAAAATGGTACTGAAGAAAAGTGTTAATGTTAACACTGATCCAATCATGAGGAAATGGGGACTTTGTCCTTCAGGAGAAATTCATGAAAGTGTGCACCCCCCTGATGGAAATATCTATGTTAGATCACGAGAAACCAATGATAGGGTTAGAGCTGCACCATAAAAAGTGTTCCACCTCCTGAATATGAAATATCCCCTAGGATTAATATGAATGCTTTGAAAGAAGATGTATGCATGATTGCTGAACTGTTAAATTATACTAATGTACAACTTCAATCTTTAGGAAGGCAAGGCAATAGAATCGAAGAAAATGTTAGTAAAATTAAACATCAGCTAGCAATGGACAAAGTTGAAGTGACAAATCTTCCCTCTACTTTACCTAGAGCCAAAAAGATTGCTCAAAAAGAATTCCAAAAACCCTTAGTTCAACCTTTGGTTACTAATACATAATTTTTAGAAGTTTTAAAAGCTAAGTGGAAAACTGGTGATTGTCCTCCTACAGGTAAAAGTGATTCAATTAAAACTGAAACAAAACCTGAGCCTTCTCCTTCTGGAACCAAAGGTAAGGATAAAATGGAGTGCAATACCATATCTCACCAAGATCAAGAAGAAGAGTTAGTCTCAGATTCAGAGGATATAAATTTCCTTGAAAGTCAGTTTATCAATTCCACGGTTAAAACCCAGAATTACTACCCTAGGTCTTCCCCTATTGATATTCAATATGAGGAAAGACATGTGATAAACCCAATGCAATATAATGGAAATTCCATTTATGAATGGAATATCGATGGGTTATCTGACCAACAAATTCTTAATGTACTTCAGCATATGATAATGGATGCTAGTGCACTACGAGTTAGAATCGATGATCCTGATCCAGAAATCACAGTTTTAGGAATTTTAGTTTTTGGATTCACAAGACAACTAAATGGTTGGTGGAACCAGTTTCTAACACAGGATCACAAAGATGAAATAACAACTGCTGTTAAAATAGAATAACATGGGAACCCTATTCCAGATGCAGTTATTTCATTAATTACTGATATCACATTCCATTTTTTACGAGATGTTTCCCAAATAATGGAAAGAGGAAGAGATTTATTAATTAATCTCAAATGTCCTACCTTAGCCACTTTAAATGTATAAATATGTTTTTCTATCCAGATTAATGCTCAGAAATGATGCAAGTCAAGAATTTTGGAAAGAAAGATTTATTGCAGGGCTACCTACTCTTTTTGAAAAAAGATTAGGACAAGGATTAGGAAGAAAAACAATAATATACTCCCCTATCAGTTGTATACTTATGGAGAACTTGTTAGTGAAATTTGCTCAGAAGGATTAGCTTTATGTAATGACATAAAACTAAAAAAGGCAAATGAAAAAAGAGAGAAATTCAGGAAACACGGAATTGGGAGATTTTTGTAAATAATTAGGTTATGACATGTGAAATCCTGAAAAAAGGAAACCTAGAAGAACTTTTAAGAAAAAGTTTTCAAAACCTAAAACATCCAGAGGAAATTCCAAACCAAAAGGAAAGCCTCAACCAAAGTCAAAGGGAAAACAGAGACCTAGGAAAAAGGCTTCGATTCCTATTTGTTTTAAATGTGGAAAACCAGGACACTATAAAAGCCAGTGTAAGGTTAAACAAAAAATAAATGCTTTGGAAATTGATGAGGATTTTAAAAATCAGTTGATCTCAATAATGCTTTTAAGCGAAGAAGAAGAAAAAGCATTAGAAGAAATATATGGTATTTCTTCAAATAATGAAGTTGAGAATTCTATAAATAAAATCATTAAAGAAGCATCAGAACAAGAAGAAGGATGTTTTGATCAATGTAGAGAAAAGATTGATTTTTATGAATCCATTTTAAAAATGAATGGCTTATCAGTTAATACAATTTATGCTGAGGAAAATTTGATTTTACAAATTATTGATAAAATTTCTAACCCTGAAGAAAAGAAAAAAGTTATCATGCAATACATGAGACTTCAGGAAGGAGAAAATTCTCAAGAGAATCAAGGCTTCAATCAGAAAAAAAAACAAAATGAAGTTTATAACTTCAAAGATGTTGTGAGTAGAGCAACCTCTCTAAAGCTCATAAAACAAAAGGCAATCATCCTTCTTTAAAAGATTTACATGAAGAAATAAATGAGTTAAAATCTTCTATTCGAGATTTAAAATTGAGAATAGAAACCTTGGAACAAGAAAATTTTATTCCTGGAGAAGAATTCAATCTTCTTAATAAAGGAAAAAGAATCATAGAAGAGGAGGATAATAATTCTGAAAATTTTGTTGAAGAAATAGGAATATTCTCTGTTGAAAAACTCATTTATCAAAAATGGTATGTTCAAATTTCTCTGGTTATAGGAGAAAATTTCATTTTGGATATTATCGCTCTTGTGGATTCTGGTGCAAACATGAACTGCATAAAGGAAGGCTTGATTCCTTTTAAGTATTTTGAAAAGACTACACAGAATCTCATTGCTGCTAATGGAAGTAGGTTAGATATTCGGTACAAGATTTCTAAAGCTTATGTTTGTAATAAAGGAATTTGTATCCCTACTACTTTCATATTGGTTAAATCCCTTAATCAACCAGTTATACTGGGAACACCATTTTATCTCTTATAAAACCTTTTACTATTACAAAAAATAGTTTATTAACTAAGTTAATGGATGATGAAGTTCTGTTTAAATTCATACATCAACCTATGGAAACAGAAATTCATGCTCTTAAAGAGAATATTGTTTTTAAAGAAAAACAAATTTGTTTAATAAAAGAAGAGTTGTATTATATTTTAAAAGGATCGAAGAACAACTCTCACAATCTATTTTTAAAACAAAGATTGAAAAATTCCAAAATATGTTAGAAGACAATATATGCTCTGAACATCCCAATGCTTTTTGGCATAGGAAAAGGCATATTGTCTCCTTATCATATGAAAATGACTTTGATGAGAAAAAGATTTCAACCAAAGTTCGTCCTACTCAAATGAGCAAAGATTTAGTGGAATTTCGTAAAAAGGAAATACAAGGTTTATTGGATAAAAACCTTATTCGGAAAAGTAAATCCCCATGGAGCTGTTCTGCTTTTTATGTAAACAAAAATGCAAAATTTGAGAGAGGTGTTCCTAGGCTTGTTATAAATTACAAACCTCTTAATACTGCTCTCAAATGGATCAGATATCCTATTCCAAATAAAAAGGATTTACTAAATCGAGTTTGCCAGTCATTAGTATTCTCAAAATTTGATATAAAATAAGGATACTGGCAAATTCAAGTGGTGGAGGAAGATAGGTATAAAACTGCTTTTAAAACTGCTTTCTTCCTCTGCACGAAGCCACACTGGGCCAAAGATAGAGACCGCAGCTCTTGCTTAACCACATCAATAACATGACCAAACTGACCAAGGTGTGGAATGCAATTGGAAATTCGTGGTCCAGTATTCTAGCAATTAAACTACCATTGATTTTGGAAATAAGGAATTATTCATTAATCTCTTGTATGTAAGCTATTACTACAAATTACTGTACAAAGATTTAAAAGTCAAAAGAAGATAAAGAATTCTAGCTTAAACTAAAATGTAGTCTGTACATAATTGATAATAGTTGTGATAATTGAAGTTAGTGAAAATGATATTATGATAAGATTTTTTAGCCTTAAGAGCGAACTAATTTTTTTTTCCACTTAACATTGCCTTTATAGTTAACAAAATAAGAGAAACTTCATCTAAAAATTTACAATTTCAGTTTAAAAATATTTAGTGAAATTTTGATTAACTCAATCATATGTTAAGTGGACTTTCACTTAATAAAAAAGAAACATAATTGGAATTGCACTATATCTGTCCGCTTAAGTTTGCAATTTCATTGGCTTAACAAGATAAGTGAAGCTTCACTTAAAAACTAAAAAACTCACTACAAAAAATAGTAAGTGAAAATTCACTTACTGTAAATTTAAAAAATAAAAATAAAAATGCACCAAAAATAGAAGTTGGAAGATAACCATGAGCTAGTCTGACATTAAAGACGGAGACAGAAGCTCCAAATCCAAGATCGGAAGTTGATGACGATGGTGGTGCTTGGTCGCGGTCGACGTGGTGCTGACGATGGAGGTACGTGATTGCAGTGGCTCATGATGGTGGTGGTGGAGGCTCACAATTTTGGTGGTGGTGCCTTGTGGCGTCACGCAATGGTGGTGGACTGGTGGTGGCAGCTCGCGATGGTGGTGGTGGAGGCTCGCAATTGTGGTTGTGGTGGCTAGTGGCGTCACGCGATGGTAGTGGACTGGCTGTGGTAGCTATGGCAGGGGCCCCGGCAGTGGTGGCGTTGGATCAGTGGTGGCGGCGGTGACTCAATGGTGGTGGTAGTGGATTGATGGTGGAGATGGTGTAGGGAGAGAAAGAGAGAGAGAGAGAGAGAGAGAGAGAGATTGTAGAGAGAGAACAAAACAAATCTGAGAGTAATTTGTATGGGTGAAAATCATATCGGTCGGTCGGTCAATTTTTTAGGGGTTCGGTCGGTTTTGCTGTCGATTTTAGCTTGTACATACAAATAGAAAACCAACCATTCGGTTTGGTCGGTTTGCAATTTTTTTCTTACACCCCTTATAATTTGAGAGTCTATAGTTTTGTTGGGGTATTTTGGAAAAAAAAAAAAGATGATAGATTATATGTCTAGGGATGTGTAGCAACACAGAAAGACTTAAAATCATGAAATTTTTAACAAAATAAGAATCATAATGGAATTTAAACTCTTGATAATTGGTTTTAAAGATTTTCCACTAATATTTCCAAACTAAAATCTTAAAGATGTTACGAAATCACCTATGAAAATTAGTACAACTGGATCATTATGCTAAATGTGCCCCACGTGTTTTGACTTCTTGTTTTGACTAAAATCTTAAAGATGTTGGGGTATTTTCAACTGAAGAAGTTTTCTTGTTTTGACTTCAACCCCCCACGTGTTTTTTAATTTATTTTATTTTAAATGTGCCGATATATATATACATATATATATTAGTGGAATACTATTATATTTACAAATGTAGGGAGAAAGAATGGAAGGGGTCAAATGTTAATTGTGCCGATCAACAAGATACAATTAAAGAAAAAATGTATTTTTACATTTTTTCTAAGAGTATTTTTGTTCACCTTTTTTTGTTCACTCTTTGCTCATTTAGGTCTTTGCTCATTTAGATCTCCACTGGTCGACATGTGTCTCATTTTAATAATTATGGTGATAATACAGGGGCAAATTGGGAATAGAATAGGACACATATCAGACAGTAGAGGCATGTGTGAGCAAGGGTGACCAAAAAAGGGGTGAGCAAAAATATTTTTTTTTTTGGATAACATTAAAGAAAGAGAGCATTTTTTTCTCATCCCATTCTGTTGATGATACAAGGGCAAAATAGAAATGGAATGAGACACATGTCACCCAGTAAAAATTTGAGTGAGCTTGAGTGAGAAAAATGTATTCTTAAAAAAATATGTTTAATCTTAGAGAGTATTTTTGTTCACCATTTCTCACCCAAAATCTGTTAAATAAACACCTAAGAAGTTTAGATTTGTTTTCTATGTTATATTCTTATCTAGTACTTTTTGACGGCTGGTCGTTCAAAAGTTTTACAAGACTAAGAAAGCTTTTACGCACAGCCACCTATATTTGACCTAGTACAAATTTCATAGAAATTTCAGATGATGGATCCAAAAAAGGGGCCCTTCGCTATCTCTATATAAAGCACAGCATGATGAGAACTTTAGTACACGAACCCAAATACTTGAGAGAAAATTTATACACACCCAAAAAATTTGTTGATCGAGGAGTTTGATATCTAGTTATACGTATCATGAGTACTACAAGCATTCCAAAGCGTCCGTATGATTCTCTTCATCGCAGTGACTTTCCAAATGATTTTATCTTTGGGGCAGGATCATCTGCTTATCAGGTAACTCAATCGTCACGTACTCTAGCTTTTCGTACTTTTTAAGCTTTAATCTTTACTAAATTGAAAGTTTTCTCATATGTACTTAATTGATTGGAAGAATATGAATATGCATGTGTACTTATGATAATTTCAATCAGTTTGAAGGTGCAGCCATGGAAGGTGGTAAAGGAGCAAGCATCTGGGATACTTTTACGGCACAATACCCTGGTCTGAGCTCTCACTTTATCATCTCTCTTCCCTCGATCTACATCTCTCCCCCTAATGATATAATGTTTATGATACAAAATAGCCAAAATTCCAGACGTAGCAAAACTATAATATTTATGATACAAAAATTCAAAATATATATGTATAGGTAGACCAAAAAAAACGGAGGTCGCTATCTGTTTTTCCATCCCACCCCAATTAAAAATTGTTAGTTCGCCCTTGGCAAGGACTTATATAGAAATCCTACTAATGAGCCTTCTATAAGCATGATGCCATCATTTTATTCCCCAATGCGTTATTCCTCCTTGTTTGGTAATAAAAAAATTGGATAAGTTTAGCCTCATTGACATTTTTATTTGGTTTTTATAAAAATGTTACTATATTGGTTTATCAAACCACCACGATCTTTAGGAGTGACTCCTTTTTTTTTTTTAGCAGCAAAGGAATCAATTTCATTAATTATCATACACAATTACAAGCCAATCCAAAAACATGTGACTTTAGATCACAAGAGACTTGTATTATAGTAATTTATCTACCAAACATTTGAATATCAAGAAGCAATTTACTTTTGAAAAACAACACCAAACATGTAAGACATCTATATCTGTACGCATATACACAGTGCTTATAATGTTAAATGACAGGTAAGACGAATGGTGAGAACGGAAATGTAGCAGTAGACTCTTATCATCTGTACAAGGTATTTTTTTTTTAATTGAAATTTAATTAGTTCTATTTTTCAACTTCCAAAATCGATAAATCGATACACTAGACTCGCACTTTAAACCTTCTTCCAAAACCATTTTGTAGGAAGATGTGAAGATTATGAAGAAAATGGGTCTAACTGCTTATAGATTTTCAATTTCTTGGTCTAGAGTTTTACCACGTAAGTATTGAATTTCTAACCTTGATGTTTTTGTACTTGAAAGATGATTCCACCAAAAATTCTACCAACTTAATCTTTATGTTCAATTTCTTTCTGAACATTAAAATTATCAGAGGGAAGACTAAATGGCGGTGCGAACAAGGAAGGAATCAACTACTACAATAATCTGATAGATGAGCTTCTAGCCAACGGTTAACATTCAACCTCAAGTCTTTTATCACTGGCTATCATGTCAATTTCCTTATAATTTAAATCCGAAACAAATTTTGATATCACATACGTATAGGTATTGAGCCCTTTGTAACTCTCTTCCACTGGGATCTCCCTCAAGCATTAGAAGATGAATACGGTGGTTTCTTGAGCCCTCGAATTATGTAAGTAAATTCATTTTTATAAGAATGAAGACCTAAACCTATATTCTTAAAGCTGGGTTATTGTCTTTTAATAATTTACCAAAAATTTTCTATGTAATAGCGATGATTTTCGTAATTATGCGGAGCTTTGCTTTTGGGAATTTGGTGATCGAGTGAAAAATTGGGTCACATTTAATGAATCCTATACCTTCAGCATCCATGGGTATGACATGGGGGACTTTGCCCCAGGTCGAGGTTCTTCTCAACCAACTCATGAAATGAGTTTCTCTACGGCAAGTCGATATTCTTGCCAACAAAAGCATATATGCAGTAATGGAGATCCAGCTACAGAACCATATCTAGTGACACATAACCAGCTTCTTGCTCATGCTGCAGCAGTGGAATTATATAGGATGAAATTTAAGGTACCTACTTGTGTCCAAAATATTTTCATTTTGGCTCTTATAATGATCTATAAAAAAATGTAAGAAATCAAATCTTAATATGCAAGAATTTAGGAAAAATGCATTACTGCTTAAAATGTACTAAATGAATCTAAAATGACGTGCAGACATTTCAGAAGGGAAAAATAGGAATCACGCTTGTGACAAATTGGTACGAGCCTCTCTCCGAAGATAGTAAAGAAGATAAAGAAGCAGCACAGCGAGCTTTGGATTTCAATTTCGGATGGTGAGAACTGCAAGTCATTTGTTAAGAAATTTTTTAATAGATAATTGTTAATAAGTCCCTCACCAGTCACCTTATTCTAGTCAAAGGACTATCAAAACTCTTGAATAGTGAAAGGTCCCTTAACCTCTAACGTTTAATGTAATAGGTCCTTACTAGATAATTCATCATTTTATAGACTAATTTACCCTTACTAGCTAGATGAATATAACAAAGGCTGGGTGAATCTATTTTTATTATCAAATCCCATTTAACAAATATCTATCACATCAAGTAAATGTGGGTGAATCTATTATGGTCATCGAATCCCACAATTATAGATTGAGAGCGAACAATTATCACATCTGATTGACCATTCATGCTGAACTTTGACTTTGAACATATTTCATTATAGAATATCCATAAAACATGATGAGAAATTTCTTACAAACTCTGTAAATTCAAAATAATGTCACATTCGAAATTTCTCAGTAAGTTTCATGTTCATGAAAAATTTATCATATCTATAAAAAGCTTGTAGTTTTTGCTCCATTTAATCACAATATTGAAATAGTTAGATGCCTATCACGAAATGAGACGTTCACATAACATTCAAGGATGTATTTTTTTTTTCACAATCAAGGTAATGGAAAACTTTCATAAATCAACTGAACAACCTATCGAACGTAAAATATGTGAAATTTTTATTGGTGTTGCAAATGAATGATCGCGAAAACTTTAGAAATTTTACACGGATATAACAAATTACCATTGATTTTAAATCCTAACAAATAAATAAGCGATAGTAAATTTACGTAAGTATTGTGAGAAATTACACAACCTTTTACCTAAAAACCATGAAGATCATAACATTTCTACCAAAGTTTCCATCGTCATAATGGTGTTGCAACACAGTATGAATGATGTGAAAAATATCATCTATACGAGCTTTGTAGATGACCATATATCATCTATACGGAGTATAAATTGTAGGTTTCAATTCTTGAATTCAATAAACCTAAATATGAGATAAGAATTAAGGGATTTGATGGCTATTTAATAATTTCCTAAAAAAAGTTATCATGCACATTTAAATTAAGGGCATTTTTGGCATGCAAAATAGTCAATGAATTAGTTTTAACAAGTTTTTCCTTTTCGACCTATTGCTCCATAAGTCCAATAGTCCACCCCATTGGCCTTACAACTAATTAAAACCTTTTTTAATAGTAAACATAGAGTATGGTGACTAATGATCACAATCAATGAATTAATGTCTTCTCGTTTGTTGTAGTACTTTTAGACCTTTGTTACACATTAGGTTCTTCTTATCTTTTTGATACTATTGTTTCGATCACTATGACACCATGTAACATAATGTAAAGTTGTTTGCTTTTTAAAGCATTTAGAGGTCGTAAACAATATGATTGATAATAGATCATAATATTAACTCGTCCATGGGTATTTTCAGGTTCATGGGCCCATTAACTTCTGGTAAATATCCAGAGTCTATGCAAAAATATGTAGGATATAGAGGATATAAACTACCTCAATTTACAGAGAAAGAAACCGACTCAATAAAAGGATCATTTGATTTTCTGGGAGTAAACTACTACACTGCAAACTATACAACTGATGACCCAGAATTTGGTAAAAGAGAGCCACGTTATACTAACGATTCGGGAGTTCTACTTACAAGTAAGTTCAAATAAAATTTTGTGTTGTTTTATTATCAATTATGGCGTAAAAACGAACTAAACTGGCCATGATTTTGTGCTATGACAGCTGAGAGGAATGGAAAACCTATCGGTACTAAGGTATGGCACCATAGTATTCCCAATTGTATTGTCATTTGTTTCCTCACGTTGTATGTTCTCCAATTGTTAAAATATTAATCAACAAGATAGTTCTTACCACAAAATATGTACTTCTTTACCGTTTGCAGGGTGCCTCAACATGGCTATATTCTTATGCTGAAGGGATCAAAAAGCTTTTAGGCTATGTAAACCGAAAATATAACAATCCATTGGTCTACATCACCGAGAATGGTAATTTATCAATTTATGATTATGAAATGTTCTAATTTCTACTGAGGGAAGCCAATTTTTTTGTATAATTTATAGACAAGGTAGGAGTGGTGCCTAGGTACACACACACACGCACACATACATATATATATATACATACACATCTATATATAACATGGATTATCTCTTATTGATTTATAGGGTATGACCAAGGAAATGATATCGAATTGACACTTACAGAGGCTCTTGTTGATAATCAAAGGATAAAGTACCATGTCGATCATTTAGGTTCTATTCGGGATGCGATCAAGTATGTTTCCTATGTATTCGTGTATATTCTCTCATGTGTTTCTACACGGAAAAGTGTTGATTTTACTATATGCACCTAATATTTTTTTCTTTGCAGTGATGGTGCAAATGTACAGGGATATTTCGTTTGGTCATTCTCAGACAATTTTGAATGGGCAAGTGGTTATACCGTTCGCTTTGGTATGATATATATAGATTTCAAAGATGGATTAAAAAGATACCCAAAAGAGTCAGCTATATGGTTCACGAATTTTATCAACGAAGATACTCGAGTACACAAGAAGAGGGCCTTAATCAATGGTGAATATGTCAACAATCGTAAATAAAAAATCATTCTAATACGCACTTCCAATTTGTTTGATTTCTTACTTCTTTATGGTTGAATAGGTGGTTGGTCTATCTATTTCATCCATTTTTGTAAAATAATGTACTTATTCTTTACACGTGTATTTAAGTCCCAATAAGTGAAGGTGCCAAACATTTTCACAAGTGAAGTCTCTAGGTACTTGTACTGAAATCTTCTGATGTAGGTAATACCATATTCTATATCATTTTGTCTTGTCGATAGGGGAGGGTTGCCCCTTATTGTGTAGCCCAATGTCAATTTATGAAATTTTATGAAATAAGTGTATTTTATTCCTTTAAAACAAGAGTAATAAAAAGTTGTACACAATAATGATCTATAGGTTTTTCATTTCTCTGTTCGTTCTGACCAAAAAAAAATTCTGAGGCCTAAAATCATATATGCATAAAACCCATTACACCAATACTTTCCCAAAGCAACTTATTAGAAAGTATAATCATGATTTTACTAATCCTACAACATTTTTTGGTTGACCATTAGTCATTTACTTTGAAAATAGCATGAAAAGTAAAAGCTTGATAGGGAGATAATCATGAAGATTCAAATTATCAATAAGTTGTTAGAGTTGTGTCTAAATGTAGTGTCAAAGTTTAGAAGTGAAGTAAAAGTACAGAAGGACCATAAAAGTTGAAAATTAGGAGTGAAGTCTTCTTATTTCAATAATGGATGTTCCATTTAACAACTGGAGCAACCTGTATTTTGTTGTTGGCAATTAATTTAATTATTGTTTAGGAATAATTTCTGGATGACCCTTGTAATCAGTCCATCCAACCAATAGGCCAAGGTAAGTTTTATTAATCAAAGAAGTCCTTGGTGACATAATTAAATAAATTTTTAATCACTTAATTGAAAGTTTAAGAAGTCTATCTTTAAGTTATTTATATATATAAATAATTTCACATTTTCCCATATCGATTACATGCCCACTCCTCTATCATAAACAACATGTCATATATATATATATATATCTTATCAAGTTCAAAACCCTATCTCTTTCTCCTCTACAACAAATTATACATGGCATATCTCTTTCACATCCCTCCCCAAACAATACTTGAAGAGAACTAGGCGAGAAGGCAGTCCAAAAAGCACACCATGTGAGAATATATATTACATATGCTGTCACTCCCCGGAGTAGACCAAAAATAGGAAAAATTCAAAATTTCCTTTTTGGATCCGTGGACACATGGCTGGTTAGAGATCACCTTATCATCCTCAACAATATAGTAGCAAGAAAATATACATGTGTCTATTTCAAATGTAGCATAGCTATTAAACATTAGCAGTCATAAGATGGCAGTATATATTACAGACCCAAACTCTAAAAAGACATGATTAAACATCATAAGTCTCGTGACGACAATTGTCACTGATATCCAGAAAACATCTAAGTTATTACATCTTAAGACAAGATAAACAAGAGTAGGAAGACCAGTCTTCAACTGGCAAAACCATAGTGGTCTCCGTAGTAGTCTTTTCCAGAGTATCCCTCGTCATAGAAGCCTTCATCAGCAAAACCCACACTGGCGTACCCATCATCAGCGTAGTTGACACGACTATTTTTCTGTGTGCACTCGTGTGCTATACCCAAGTGTAGGTAATCGTGTAAGTAGTAAACTGGATTAAGTCCAGGTCGATCCCACAAGGAAGGTTTAGAATTATGTTACCTAGATTAGACTCTAAATGAAAGGAAAATTCAATATTTTAAAAGAAGTGTAGAACACAAAGTTCTACGATTAACAACTACTAAAATTAAAAGCAACTAAGTTAAATTAACTAACAATTAACTATTTAACTAAAGCGAAATCTTAAAAACGGTTTTTACTTAATAAAAGGAAGTGTTGGGATCACGCGAATCCACTGTGACCTAGCCATCTATCATGCAATTGCAGTTTAAGCTCAATGGAGTACATCTTCTACAATATTCCGTACTTCTCTAAGGATCTAGAATCAATAGCCCTTTCATGACCGGGGCTATATCATCTCAATTAAGTTTGAAATACATGAAAGCGGTTTAATTCAATAGTTAAGACTCGCACCTACAATGGTGTTAGCAGTAAAGGTGGTTTGCAAAATGTATTGAAAGAAAATGCCTTAAGGCCTTAAGTTCAAAGACTGCTTTGACAAACTGAGCATTTGGGGACAGTTTGATAACAACTTCTTAAAACAGAAAGTCTTGGATTACTGTATTGGATGTTCTCAAGAATCTGAGAGTTCGATCGATCGATGCGCTTTCGATCGATCGACAATTGCCATCTCTCAATCGATCGAAATGTCTTCGATCGATCGACTATATCTCTACACCGATCGATCGAAATAACTCCGATCGATCGAACACAGGTATTATTTTGGTGCATGGCAGAGGCCTGAAATCATAGTTTTATCGCGATTTCCCAACCTCGGACTACTCAGACATGGTCTGGAGTGTCCCAGATTCGTTCTTAACGTAAAAATTCATTAAGGTGTCGTTTGGTTGTGAGCTTTTCATTAAAACTATGAAAAATTGAGATTTTAACGTATCTAACATGCAAAGCAATAAGATTAACACTAAACCACGATTAGCTAAGTGCAATATGTAAATAAAATGATTATTAATTAACCTGGAATGAAGAACTCGTATTAAACCACAGAAAATCCCAACTATCAATGTAAAACCTTGATTAATAACCTACAAAACAAGAAAAACTCCCTCTTCTCTCTATGAAAACTGATAAAAAGTAAAGTGGGGTGTCCCCTTGGACGCTTACAAAATGAGTTTAAATAGTAGAACCTCATGCTAGGGTTAAAAATCCCGTCTTTTGCTGCGTGCGCGTATTATGCTAAAAGGCATGTTCGATCGATCGAAATACCCTCGATTGATTGAACTCCTAGAATCTTCGATCGCTTGAGACAAGTTAGATCGATCGAATGCTCGATCGCTTGAGTAGACCTCGATCGATCGGGCTTCAGTTTTCAACTTTGAATTGTCTTCATTAAAGCCAATCACTCCCTTTTATCCTGCTCAATCAATTATTCACACAGCGACAGTAATCTGCAAAAATCACAGCTAAAACACACAACTCATCATAGATTAATCATAATGTGTAGAAACTGGCGTTGTAATCCAAATCGCAGATATATGGAGAAATTGTGAACTAAATTATTGTATTTTCTTCTTTTAGCGCGGTTGTATTTTACAAATACCCCTGCTTGTCACAAACCCCAACTAGCGAATTGCTAGTCCCTAGCAATAAAGCGAAAATAAAACAAGCTAACTACTACTACAACAACTAAAATAAACAAAAATAAAACTAAAGCAAACTAATCTAATTAGAAAGAGACACCACCTAACTCACTTTCGCAGGACTCGCGGTTGCATTTAGCAATTGCAACAAGCCGTTAAACCCCTAGGTTCCCCTAGTGGACGAGTGTTGTTTCGTGAGGGTTTGCAGTGAATATACCCACAAAATTCACAATTTTTAAGATCAAAAAGATATAGAAAAACTTATAAACATTTCTTCCTATTTGGCTATCAGTTTAGCTCTACAAAATATATCAACCTCATACAAACCATGAAGAAACCCACATGTTCCTCATGTCATTAAGATAACTATACATATGCATTCCATTCATGTATCCGTGTGTGTGAAAATAACAACTATGCATCCAACTTTATTTTAGAGTTGTTTAGACTATCATACCCTTCGGAATTCGTAGTTTCAACTCAATTCTCACATGGGTTTGCACCCAAAAATGAACATCTCACAGAAACTGGTTTAATAATGATCGCTTATGGTGTGAAAGCTTTGATAAGAGTGATGTTCTGGCTACTAGTGTTTCACACCTAACTTGATAAAGGACGAACATTTAGAGTGTATAGTCTCATGAAAAGAATACTACTTACTAGAGGAGCGAAATACCGTGGATACTCAAATTACACGTTCATATTCAAACTAAGTTGTTAAAAATCATTAAGACTTTGACTTTTCGGCATTTATTTAGTAGGATAGAAATAAGAGGGGCGAGATGTGCACATCCTTAGCATGTGATAGAGACTAATTTATTTCTTCTTTATTCCAACCATCCTCTATTCTCATATACATTTATTTCTTTTTACTCCTCCTTCCTTCCTTTTCTCTTTTTTTTTTTTTTTGAAACGTCCTTCCCACAACTACTCCCTTCTCGTCACATACTTCAATAATTTTGATCACGTTAGATGTGCAATCGAGTTTATAGATGTTAAATTATCAGATGAAGGGTTTTAGGCTTTCATATTGGCATTATTTAATCGGTGTGGGGTTAAGAGATTCTTAGATGTTGATACAGGTATATGAAAAGTGTAAGGAATGAATAACGATGGATATTCAAAAGAGTAATTTTTGTTTTAGAGTGGGGGACTCTATTAAAACAAAACATACACTATTTAAAGCTTGTCCCCAAAATATTTGAATATCTCAATTTGACCACAAATAAATAAAATATCATGAGCCAAAATTGTTGTGTCAAGGGGTATACAAGTTTATGGAACCCGTGACCCAAAAAAAACTCTTAAACACCACATTCACACATGACAACATATGCTAGTGGCACTGTTTTAAAATAAGCTACTAAGAGTAGCAATGCAAAAGAATGTCAGAGAATGAAATTATTTCCCTCAATATCAACAAATATATACATGCAAATACACATGATATATGTAATTTACACAAACAGATGATGAGATATAAAATTGGAAAAAGTAGATTTCATAAACTATTGGTGAATGCTATCAACAAAAGTGTGATGGCCACCTAACTCCTATATAAAAAATAAAAAAAAAAAAAAAAAAAAAAAAAAAACCTTAACTACTAGATGTCCTCTCAATATTAGACCTAGAAAATTAACCACAATATCGTCTGAAATGCACCACATATTTTCTTTTCCAATAGATTTTCAAAAGTACTAAACCAAGCAAATTTTTGTATAATTAAGAGAAATAGCATTTTTTTTTTCAAAAACTTAAAAGGACGTGACGATGATCCAGCATTTAATGGCAGAAGAACACCTCTTAAAATTGTCGGAACTGTAAATAGAATAAAAACAAAATTACCGGATCAATAGCTTCTTAATAAATCTTGGGCCGAGTCGCAGATCTTGTTCTCTTTACGACGTTTTGCGGCTCTACTCAAAATGTGCAAGCAATTCGTACTTGTCACGCCATCCCCAGGATAAAATAGCCCGGAATCACCTCTGCCTAAGTTTCTTCTTTGCACCAAGAAAAACTGGTATACTAAACACCCTTTCTGATATAGTTTCTCGGTAACTAAAAATTGGAAAACTCTCTCTATTTTGGAAAAAGAACACACTCAGTTTTCCTTTGAAACAAGAATATAATAGGTAGGTTTTTAGCAAAGAAAATGATCTTGCAAAAAAACAAAGTATTGATCTAACTCCCTATCTATTTGGAACCTCATACTAATATGTATATATGTAAACATGGAGGATGATCTTTTTGGATGAAACGGAATGCTACTGCATATATAGAATGTAAAAATTCTAATGTTACTTGTTAACCTCATAATGATTGAAATATAGTTATAGTAATAAAAATGGGATGAAGGCCATTTAAGGGTACAATATATTAAACATACATTTAATACATACCAACACAAAACCGTGGGAGTTATCTCCCATTTTTTAAAACCTTTTCCTCCATTTTCTTTGTGGAATTAAAACTATTAACCCACATGTAAAACTCATGTCCATATCCTATAACCACATTCTTTAAGAGCAATAACATTTAAATAGAAATCTCCTCAATAATCCCTATTTAATAATCTTTTTTAGTTTAGGACCACTCATCATTTAATTATACAATTAGATCCAAAAAATCAGAAAGTATTTGATGATTAGTCCAACCTCCCAAATTAGTGTGAATAATGGTATAATTTTCTGGATATATATATAGACAGGTGGAAACACACATAAATAGCATATCCTAAAGTTCACCATAAATCCCTAAATCCATTAAATACGCACAATTGACTGGTTTAGTCGAAGATATTTTCAATTGACTTGTGATTTAATTCCACATTTTTAGGTGATTGATTTTTTATTATTATTATAAATCCATAAGTGTAGAAAAACAGATAGGATTTTTATCTACTATGTAATCGAATATGGTATTAAATCCCACAGTTATAGGACTACAACTATGCCACTAAACTCATTGAGTGATGATTTTTTATTTTTTATTTCTATATATTTTGTCATTATACATACATAATTTTGTCTCTTCAAACGTCAAATTTTACACTCCAATCTGATGTTATTTTTTTCACTGCAAAGCTGCTACTGGTTTTTGATTTGTTGATGGTCTTGTTATTTCTTTAACTATATACATATGCTTTTAAAAACTTTGACTGTGTGAACCTTTCATTTTTGCATAACTATGAAGCCTCCTTCTGGTTCATGTGCAAACTAGAACAGTGTTAAATTTGTTCAGTGCACAATTTTATCATTACAGTGTACAATTTTACATTGTATTTTATCACTGTATGAAATTTCTCACTGTTGATGGGAAAATTCAGTATCAAATTTATCACTATATCTCATAACTAGCAAAGAAATATACAAGAAATTTCTAACTAGTGTAAAATTTCACATCATTTCCACTCTCTCATAGTAATCAAAGTAAGAAATTTCTCACTAGTGTAAAAGTTCACATCATTGAACGATTGACCAAATTTTGGAACAAAATATCACACAAAATCAAGTTGGGAGGTCGCCGAAAAATGAGTTGTACTGTAGATAAACAGCACATAGGAGAGAGAGAGAGAGAGAGAGAGAGAGAGGGAGAGAGAGAGAGAGAGAGAGACTATAAGAAATTTCTAACTAGTGAAAATTTTTACATCATTTCTCACTATCTCATATCAAGCAAAGAAACATACAAGAATTTTCTCACTAGTGTAAAATTTCACATCATTGAATGATTGACCACATCTTAGAACAAAAAATCACACAAAATCAAGTTGGTAGGTCGCCGAAAAATGAGTTGTACTGTAGATAAACGGCGCGTATGAGAGAGCATTGAGAGAGAGAGAGGAATTGAGCTATTGAGAGAGAGAGAGAGAGAGAAAGAGAGAGAGAGAGAGAGAGAGAGAGAGAGAGAGAGAGAGAGAGAGGAATTGAGCTATTGAAGCCATTGGAGTGGTCGGAGGCTTAACTTGCGATTGGGATTGAACCATTGAAGCCATCTGAGATTAGGATTGAGCCGGTGTACTGGAGATTTGACATGAACAACGTTAAAGCTTGGATCTCCGTCACAGTCGAGTCGATGCCGTTAACGCGGTGGCGTTGAGCACCATGGCGATGTAGAGAAGGGGTGGGAAGGACGGTGGTGGTGGAAGGAATATTAAAGAGCTATAATGGTGGGGTATTGAAATGGGTTTTGGTAGAAATATCTCTCTCTCTCTCTCTCTCTATATATATATATATATAATGATAATGGGTTGGATTTGAACTTTAAAAATCCAAAATTTTAGCAATGATCTAGATATAGAAGGGGTAGTGTAGTTCAAAATAAAATTGTGGACTTATCACTAAATAGTTTTTTGGGTTGGATCTATTGACACTAAAATACAACTAATAGGATTTAATACTAGTATAAAATAGCATTTCATTAAAATATATATCAACATAACATCCAACAACATTGCACGACTAGTTGTTCTTAAACTTGCATTTTGAAAACATGTTCATAATAGGAGGTCATCACCCTAACTATTATTTTTAATATCGACAGAGTTAGATAAAATCATTTGCTACAAATAAAACTGTAATTTCGCCATTGCAATAAACACATCTTTAACCATCATGCTTTAGTTTGACTGGTGTGAATTCTGTGTCTGTTTTGTTAACTAAGATAATATTATTGCATTCAAGAGAAAGCAAAAAATATTTGGTTTCAGGCATCTTCTCTCTTTTCTTTTTTTTTTCTTTGTTGCATTTTTCTGTCAATCCGATACGCAGTACTATCAAATTGATTGAGCTTTTATCCAACAAATGCATCTTCTTGAGTCATTCTTCAGGAAACTTTTCAATGGAATGGAATCACCAACAATGAAAAGGGTCAAAAATAGAGAAATATTAGGTGTGTTCCCTTATGCTTTAATCAATCTTCTTAGTTGAGGTTGCGTATGTAGTTTGGCTTCATTTAACATTTTATTAAACCTTTTGGCAGCTTACAAAGGGACTGCTAAAATAACAAAATTGCGCACTTTCCTTATTATTAACTGATTGTTAATGTCCAAATTGTGGTTATCTATGTACACACGTGCACACAGCAGACTGCATAATGCACACACATGCACATAGCAGATTGTCTTCATGGAATGCATAGCACAGCACGCGTGCAATGCACACACGCACGACAGCGCACAACACGCGCATAGGCAGCACATGTCCATGCGCAATGCACATAGTTTTGGTCTAACTTTCTAGTCATCTTTACCCTAGATAAAAATCAGCTTAAGTTTTTCCTCAGAACTACAATATTGTAGCTCTCTGAGTTATCATCACACAGCCGTGAATGGGGGATGATTTGAAGTTCCGAGTGAGGAGAAAAGTCCATTTTACTAACACACTCAGTATGAAAAACTGCTACTTTTTATTCTGAGTTTTATACTTTCAATCTATTTTTGTTCCACAAGATGAATGAATGATCAAACTCTCAAAACTGTAAAGTTATAGGTCTAGATGTCTTCTTTCCAGAACATTAAGATTTGAATGATTTGGAATTTTGAGTGAAAATTTATGGCCAAAATACTACAGCTAATGCAAGCTGCCAAAATAACTATTTTTGAGTTTATTTTAGCTACTGTTTTTAGGCCATATCTCCCAAACGGTTTGGGTAAAGGTTCTAAAATTTTAAGGGTAGAAAGATTATGAAAAATAGAACAATTTCATGTGGAACACCATTGGATTTTATTGAGAAATCACAGGAAGATCTCCATGTGAAGATTAGCAAATGAGCTGTAACTCTTAACCACTGATTGGTATTTAGTCACTGATTTTTACATGTTTGTCATTTTTTGGTTTACAATTTGTTCTACTACTTACCATGTTTCATTTGTTTGGTAATGGTGTTATTTCATTGTGGTGCGGGGGATGAGGTATGATCTCTATGTTTGGGACTTCATTGTCTTGTTTTTTTCATTATGTGTTGCTTAGTTGTTCTCTGTCCACTATCCAGTGTTTCTATTTTCCTTATTCCTATTCTTTTTTCATTTTTCTTTTCGGTTAAACTTATTTCTACTTCTAAAAATAGGATCATTGATTATTTGTTTACAATATGATTTGCTTAAACTAATATGTGATGCCCAATGTTTTGTTTTTAAAATATGAGGTTGCAATTGAGGTTTGTGTTCACTCAATCCCTATATTGTTTCTCGATTTAATAACAAGAATGATTTATTCTTTTTGTGCCCACTTTCGATTCATGGTGGTTATGGAATATAGGGGAAATAAACATTTTCTAACAACGAAAATTCACTTGGGCTAGAAACTTTGCTACATAAAATCTATTAATGTTAAGGATAGTCATCCAAAGTGCCCATGAAGTGAGCTACGTATTGATCATTGGATTAGGAAATACTTTTCTTTGTTGGGTTAGTAACTCAAAGTTCAAACAATAAGGAAAATATGAAGGAAAAGAATTATGAAAATAAATTTAGAAGTTTTGAAGTTTAGGAGCCATTTAAGTGTGGAAGAAAACCCTAGGGACGAAACCCCACTAGTGTAAATGGCCAATTAACATGTCGCTAGCCATTGTTGTCAAAACTGGATTAACCAATTCTAACTACTCCGTCACTATGAGGTATAACCAAAATTTTGTTTAAGGTAGGCAATAGAAGATGTTACGAGTTATGTTACCTTTCTGTGACTATCATTGTTGCGTTTTATTGATTTGTTACCTTTCTTTCCTTGCCTTTTTTTTTCCTTCATATAATTTATTTGCTATGTGCTTTTATTTGTAGGATGCCATTTGAAGCTAGTACTTAACTTGGTGAGCTTGGATCTCTACTTTGAACAATTTTAGTAGTCCCATATCCCAGCCAGACTTGCCAAGCTCTTACTCCAGGCAACTCAACTCCTTACACCAGATTCATCTTTAAGATGTAATATATTTAGTCTGTCAAATGCAAAGACGATTGCAACTGGAGTAATTGTTTCAACGACAACTCCACGGACCGTAATTTGTAGTAATTTTTTTTCTTTTTTCTTTTTCTTTTTTTTTTTGTGTACTTTTGAATTGTGTGTTGTCACACTCCAAAATCCACGACACGTAGATGGGTCAAAGAGTCAAAGAAAAAAAAGGTTAAAGAGGAGAAGAGATCCTATGTGGACCAATCAAACAGTGCGAAAACTACAAATGAATCCTACGTGGATTCTAAAGCAAAGTCAAAAAGTCAAAGATTGACCCATGAGGACCAAACTGGTCAAATATGGTCAATCAACATTGTTTTGGTTTTCAATAGAATTTTAAAAGAAAGAAACGAGAAGTTTTAGTGAGGAAAAGATACACAGATAGAAGTTTGTTTTGAAAGTCACGTAATATAAGTTTTTGAGAGGTTGCAATCAAATGGTCCTCAAGAAATCAAAATTTGTTTTTTTCCCATAATAGACTATCCACATGCTAAGTATAAACCTATATAGCCATACCATAAACTTACCAAAACGACTCAAAGGAACAATGGAACATCCAAACCAACATGAACACGGTTTAAAAAGAATCTAAGTTAAAGGACTAACAAGTGTCCGAATCAACACGAATAACTTATTTAATGTTAAAATGCGCCGATAGGTGATTCAAAGTCCCAATTACAAGTCCGATTACATTAAGTCAAAAATTCTAATATTTTCTAAGTAAATGGCTAAACATGTGCCCAAATCAAGTATTAAGGAATTAAACTACAAGATTCAAATTTATTACGATATCTTCTTAAACAAAACTAGAAGTTTGAAACATTTCCAAAACTATTATTCTTCTAGAAAGAAATCTTCAAAGTGTGACATCACAGCGGCTCGTAGGAAGAATTACAGAGATATACTACAATTTTCATAACTAGAAATAAAATGTGGTGCTATGAATGCCACCACGGCAAATGCAAAGTGAAGAAAGCCCATAGGCCATGCATGCTATGAGTATAATCACTCGCCTCGGTACCAGACTGTGATTCACCCCCCACTGGGAATGTAACATACTAACTTTCCGATATCTAGTCGAATATAAGTTGGAGTTTGGCACATTCTTAGATACGTCCACCCTGCCATCACACACAACTCACATCCGGATTTTTTTTCACAATTGTCCCCTTTTGGGATCTATCCCGTCGTGGGATTTCTTATGCACATGTCATGCCGTGCTATGAGATTTGCCTATTTGGCTACAATGCTTTGAATCCCTTGATTCCACAAGCCAAATGCATGCACACACATATGAATGTCATTAACATTTCTAAATCAAGATTTAATATCATCGGGCATTAATCAACAATTATAAGGACAAGTAAACTATGATACTTCAACTTAATTTCAATACCTTTAAAGAAACTTCACAATAAGGTTTCTATAACATTAAGAATACTCAATTAATATTCTAACATGCTATTTTACTTTAATCACATAAGCACTTAAGTATGTAATTTCTCAAATCAACATGTATACATATATATGTATATTTACTTTTAAACAGGCTTTCACCCCAAGATTAAACATATAAGCATCTAGGCATCTAATCTCAAGTAAGTCCCATAATCATCTAGGCATGCTTTTCACCCCAAGTTAGTAAACAAGTAAGCAACTAAGCAATTAGGGAAATTATCTCAAGAAGTCAAATTTGACATATATATCATTTTAACAAAATTTAATTGTTAAATGGAGTGAGAGATAATATTAATTTAGTATAACGTCTACAATACCTAACATCCAAACACAAATTAAATCTATGTATGGGTTTTTATAGTATTGCAAGATAATAAATCCTACATTTCTGTTCTTGAAAAAGAAACACCCAAAATATAGCTCCAATAGAGAGAAAAGAAAACCCAAGTTGTAGAGCTTCAAAATAAGAAAGTAGAGAAAAGCCCTCTTCTTCCTTTAGTCCATAGTTTGAGCAAGAGAACACCAAAATAGAAAATGGAAGTACCAATAGGAAGCCCTAGATGAGAGGACCAATTTTGCTTCTAATATCTATGTTCCAACAATGAGGTTTTAGCTTTCAAAATAAAGGTGAAGGTTTGAATGGCTATGGAGGTTTCTTCCAAACCATAAAGAGAGAGATATAGAGATAGAAAGGAAAAAGAAAAGAAGAAAAGACAAAGGGAGAGAGAGGGAGATAGATTATCCAGATGTGAGGAATGGGAGGAGAGAGAAATGGGAAGCTTCTCTTAGAAGCTTGGGAGTTGTTTAATTGGGTGGGGAGTGGGCCCTACAAGTCTCTCACACACAAATATAAGCATATATATATATACACATGTGTCAAATTAAATGCAAATGTGATACCACAAAACCAAATATTAGGCATTAAAATGTACAAGTTCAAATTGAGTCCACACATTGCCCACCAGTTTACCAAATTACCTGTAGTAAAATTTTCAAAATATTATAATTAATCTACCCCCATAAAAGAATTCCATCCAGAAATTTGAAAAGGATAAACAAACACATCACAATTGAAGGAAAAGTGAGGATGACATGACCTCGCATCCAACTCTTTTTCAATTTGTAAACCCATGACGTGCTATTTCTCACCAAGATGCAACTAGTTCGCTCCTTATACAAGGTGCCTCGACCAATAGACAATTCATTCAAATACAAAATCCTCCTGTTGATACCTGCATAACATAGAGACATGAAACAATACGAGCACACTCAAAAGATGAAACGGAAGGGCCATGCAATAGGCCACCTTGCCAACTCTAGAAAAAAAAATCTTAAACAAGTCAAATAATGTACAAGTTCAAATTGGGTTTGGTCAGTTTTGCTGTTGGTTTAGGTTGTACACACAATTAGAAAACCGACCATTCAATTTGGTTGGTTTGTGGTTTTTTTTTACAACCCTAGTAAATTGAGATTATAGTTTTGTAGGGGTATTTTGGGAAAACAAAAAATAGATTATATGTCTAGGGATGTGTAGCAAAACATAAGATTAAAAATCAGGGAATTTTAAAAAAATAAGAATCAGAATAGAGTTTAACTCTTGATAATTGGTTATAAAGATTTTCCACTAATTTTTCCAAACTAAAATCTTAAAGATGTTAGGAAACCATTAGAGAGACTCATGATCACCTTAGAAAATTAGTACAACTGGATAATTATGGTAAAGTTTCATCAACAGAAGAAGTTTTCTTGTTTTGACTTCAAGTCCCCCACGTGTTTTTTAATTTATTTTATTGATACGTATGCTATATGATGATGTTTAGAGGTGTTAAATTTGCTGATATATATATGATGTTTAGAGGAATACTACTATATTTATATATGTAGGGAGAGATAAAGAGAGCGGTCAAATGTTAATTGTGCCGATCAACATTAAAGAAAGAGAACAATTTTTCTCATCCCATTCTTGCTCACTCTTGCTCACTCAGGCCTTTAGCGGATAATATGTGTTCCATTCCAATAATTATGTTAATCATACAGGGGCAAAATAAGAATGAAATGAGACAGGTTTGGTTGAGCTTGGATGAGCAAAAATGTATTCTTAAAGAAATATTTATAATCTTGGAGAGCATTTTTGCTCACCCAATTTTGGTTCACCATTGCTCACTCAGAAACTCCTAAAATTTAGAAACTTTTTATAGACACCCCAAAAAAAACAAATATATTTTTACATTTAAGCCACCCCCTAAAATCTAGAAACTCCATATTTTCTTTTAGTTTTTGAGTTTTGATCGACAAATTCTACAATACATTCAAGTATATTACATTCGATTTCTTGGTCCCAATTTGAATCTATATTGTGTCATTTTGCCGTTCCTTTAATATCATTTAATATAATCTTTTCTTATGTGCTATTTGATAATTAAAATGTGCCAAAACCATAAAAGACACCTGAGAAGTTTAGATTTGTTTTTTATGTTATATTCTTATCTAGTACTTGACGGCTGGTCGTTCAAAAAAATTATATTTTTGTTAGATTAATGCAAAAAAAATTATATAATTTCATCTTTTAGCTTAAATTTATTTACTTTTCTCCCCATAATTTCATAATCAATAGTAATCTCGTTTGATAGAACTCATTTTTCTGATTTCAAAATATTAAAGTTTAGAAAAAATGGACTTGTAGATTAAAAGTTATGACAACTTGAAGTTTAAGTTTTTTAGGCATAAAATATTATTTTTGGCCAAAATACATGTAAATGAATTAATGAGTTAAACAAAACACGTGGGTTTTACATAGTGTGTGTTTGGATCAAAGAATCTTTAGCTGAAAGTCCTCCCAAAACTAAATGTATCAATAAGAATCTAAGGAAAAGAATGATACCAAACAAATTTGTCGAGACCCAAGCCAGCAAATCTTGCAAGACAAGTATTGAGGAAGGAATGATGGAGAAGAATGATGGAATTGGAGGGAGGAGGAAGAAGGGTATTAAGGATAAGGTAAAAGACAAGTTGCCCAGAGCTCACAAAACTGATCACACCGCTGTGGGTGGCAGGTACGGAGGAGCGCAGCAACACGGACCTGGCTATGGTGGAGGAGAGCAATGCGGTGAGAAGAAAGGAATGATGGAGAAGGTCAAGGAGAAGGTTCCTGGTGGTGGGCATGGAGCGGAGCAACATGCCCAACATTGGGATGTTCAGGGCTGATATTGTCTTCTAACATTTTTACGAATTTTTCAATCTTTGTTTTTAAAATAGATTCTGAGAGTTGTTCTTCTATCCTTTTAAAATACAACTCTTCTTTTATTAAACAAATTTGTTTTCTTTAAAAACAATATTCTCTTTAAGAGCATGAATTTCTATTTCCTTAGGTTGATGCATGAATTTAAGCAGACCTTCATTATCCATTAACTTAGTTAATAAACCATTTTTTTGTAACCGTAAAAGGTCTTATAAGATATAAAAATGGTGTTCCCAGTATAATTGGTTGATTAAGGGATTTAACCACTATGAAAGTAGTAGGGATATAACTTCCTTTATTACAAACATAATCTTTAGGAATCTTGTACCGAATATCTAACCTACTTCCATTAGCAACAGTGAGATTCTGTGTAGTCTTTTCAAAATACTTAAAAGGAATCAAGCCTTCCTTTATACAGTTCATGTCTGCACCAGAGTCCACAAGAGCAATAGTATCCAAAATGAAATTTTCTCCTATAACCAGAGAAATTTGAACATACCATTTTTTTAAAATGAGTTTTCCAAGAGAGAATATTCTTGTTTCTTCATCAAAATTTTTTAGAATAATTGTCCTCTTCTATGATTCTTTTTCCTTTATTAAGAGGATTGAATTCTTCTTCAGGAATAATATTTTCTTGTTCCAGAGTTTCTATTCTCAATTTTAAATCTCGAATAGAAGATTTCAACTCATTTATTTCTTCCTGTAAATCTTTTAAAGAAGGAAGATTGCCTTTTGTTTTATGAGTTTAGAGGTTACTCTACTCACAACATCTTTGAAGTTATAAACTTTATTTTGTTTTTCTTTATGCTTTTTGAAGCCTTGATTCTCTTGAGAATTTTCTCCTTCCTGAAGTCTCATGTATTGCATGATAACTTTGTTCTTTTCTTCAGGGTCAGAAATTTTATCAATAATTTCTAAACTCAAATTTTCCTCAGCAGAAATTGCATTAACAGATATGCAATTCATTTTTAAAATGGATTCATAAAAATCAATATTTTCTCTACAATGATCAGAACGTCCTTCTTCTTCTTGTTCTGATGCTTCTTCAATGATTTCAATTATAAAATTCTCAGCTTCATTATCTGAAGAAATACCATATATTTCTTCTAATGCTTTTTCTTCTTCATCGCTTAAAAGCATTATTGAGATCAACTGATTTTTAAAATCCTCATCAATTTCCAAAGCATTTATTTTTTGTTTAACCTTATACTGGCTTTTATAGTGTCCTGGTTTTCCACATTTAAAACAAATAGGAATCGAAGCCTTTTTCCTAGGTCTATTGTAGCGCCCCGCCCCGCCCCGCCACGGGTCACGGCAATAGGGTGCTAACTAATATAAAATAATAATAAACTAAGGCAGAAGGACAAACATACTTGTAATGCATCGAGTCCTAGACCCGAAGCTTATATGAAAAACTTTCTCTTTAGAAAAACAAACGTTTAAACTTTAAAATCATTTAAAGTTCAAAGCTCTAAAACATTTAAACTTTGAAACCTCAAAACTTTGATACCATTTTACAACGCCTAAAGTCCTAGACTCCGAGAGTTACTGCGGAAGCATAGAATGGCCTTTCAAAATCTTTGGTAGGAAAACAAAATCTTTAAAGACTCACAAATCTGAGTAAAACTATAGCAGAAGCATTCAACTAGCCTTTAGAAATGCTTTGCTTGTCAATTTAAAAGACATTAATAGAAAATCTTTATCGGTTCATCAAATGAACAACACTGCAGCGGAAAACATATAGTTATGATAAACATTTATCATACTTCTTCTCAAGCTTCGTAAAAACAACTTTTGATAAGAAACTCAAACTTGGTTTTACATAGCAAACTGTAATACCATGATTTACTTTCTTTTTCTCAAACCGTAGAAACCCTTAAAATAAAAACCCAAGGTTTTTATTAATGTTCTGAAATCAATACAAAGAACCATGATCTCACAATTTCTTCCCTAAATGGGATCTTCACGAGTAAACTCTACTCCGGGCTTGAAAAATATGTTCATCACTTGGAAAACATTAATGAAACAGAAATCAGGTTTTCATTTCAAAACTATCCTTTCTTGAAACAAATCGTCTTCAAGATAAGTAACAAAAAATCAGAGTTAAGCTATCATGTTATTTAAAAGTAGGTGGACTAATACTTGTCCAATTAAATCATAACATGCTCTTTGAACCAACATTTAAATTAAAATCCCATAAACTCGACCTCCAAACAAAGCAGAAGTTCATCAAATCTCAGGAGCCTTACCCTTATCTATATCACCTGAAAAGGAAAGGTTTGATAGTCCCTAAGCCAAAAGGATCGTATAGTCAAATAACCACACAATAACATCTGTTATATAACATGCGTGAATGCAGTGAATGCCCATGTCATGCATGAAAATCATTTTCATGCCATTTCAAACACTCACCCTCGATCGTCAATATCATTACCTGGACCATGGGCTTCCCGTCCACGTAGGCCTAGCCTCAAACGTGCGAGACTTTGGGCCTTACGAATTACATGGAGGCCTAGCCTTCAACGTTACGGGGGTTTCTTGCAGCACATCCCGTAATTCGAGTTCCTAGTGGTACCCATCTCACACGCCTACCCACAAATTCGGGATTTCTAACTTTTCAAAACAAAATCCCTCCTAGAGGGTTTTATGCACGGAAGCCTCTAAGGTCTTCCCTTTTCAAAACTTGAAAGTCTCTATGTAATGACCCGAAAAAATTAGGAACAATATTAAAATTTATTATTTCTTTTTCGTCAAAGAAAAATACCAGATTTGAGATATTAGCAGTGTAATTTTTTACCTGTGTGTGTGAGAGGAGGCGTGAGCTCAACACACACAAGGTTTTCCCTTACTAAACTTGGAGCCCAATTAAATTTTTGTGCATAGTGTGTGCAGTGTGTGTAGGAGTGTGTAGTGTGTGTTTTATGTGTATGTGTGGGAGCTTATTCTTGAAGCCTTTTGGAGGCCAAGTTATAGTAAAGCTTATATATACACACCCTCCCAACAAATCTCTCCACAACTCTCAGCAACTCACTGTCTCTCACAGCTCTCTCTCACTCCGCTATGTACACACACACATATTATTACATGTGTACACACACCACACATATATAGTCAAACCTTTATATATTCAAGGAGATTTAAATCAAGGCTTGATTTCTTATTGGGGAATTCTCGTCAATTCTCAGCAAATCAATTTGGGTAAGTTATCAATTGTGATATATTGACTTCATTTTTTGTAAGAGTTGGTGATATATATATATATAGAATTTCATATATATATATATAGTGAGAGAAATTAGTAATTTTTAACCCAAAAGATTGGATTGCCAATAGATTCTCTGTCTTTCTCTTTAAATGTTTCAATGCTTTGGACTTTAAATGATTTTAAAGTTTAAACGTTTGTTTTTCTAAAGAGAAAGTTTTTCAGATAAGCTTCGGGTTTAGGACTCGAAGTATTACAAGTATGTTCAGTCCTTCCACTCGTGTTTTATTATTTTATTATAGTTAGCACCCCCTCGCCTGCGGGACGGCGGGGCGGGGCGCTAGACTCTAAGATCTTCCTTTTTCAAAATCGAAAGCCTCTAAGGTCTTTCATCCCAAATTTTTTTCGTAATTTTTATGTCCATGCTCATGCTTATGAAATGATATGACATATGCAAGCTCTAAGCATCCATACATATTCAATATCTCATGAGACATATTATTAAGGCATGCTATCAATTTAAATCAACACAATAGACATGCTGAAATCACCCAGATAAACACATAAGGTATAGCAACTTAAGTAACAATTTAAGGCATAGCAGCTCAAGTAAACATGTAAGTACACTATTAACATGTTATACAACTTTATTGAAGGTTATATAGAACTACCATTCACTGAGGATAGACTGAATAATTAATCAGAACAGAAATCGAAACTGCTCAATCTATTACAAATCTCGATATACAATAATGCACGTATATCAGTGAGGTACAACACCTCTAAGCACAAGTACAACTACTATAAAAGTAAAGTACAAATCTTGAAGCGTAGGGTGCAAGATCCCTTAGCTCATATCTGAATCAAGTATAAGAAAACAGGAGATTTCAACAAACTGCCCGAGGTCACGCGCGCGGGCCGCTCGCATGGGCCACTCGGGCTAGATATGCTCAGAAGGCCATGAGGTTATTTAAAATAGTTTTCAGAAAAAAAAAAAAAAAAAAAGCCTGATCGCGAGCACGGGCCACTCGTGCGACCCTTCACTCGCGCGAGATGTCACAGTGTCGTCTTCTTCTTTCTTTTTCCCCTATTTTGAAATCAAAGGCTATATTTTTCCCATTTTGAAAACTTAACTAAAACAGGACTTCCATTATATGAATCTCTTCCTTTTTCCACGTAGATTTCAAATATGAAATCAGTTTTTATTGAAATCAAACGCAGCTCTCGAGTTTATTGAAAAACCGAACAGTGACAAAACTTTAATTCGACCGTTCATCGCAACTGCTATGAATTAGCCTTTGAAATTCAAAAGGGTGCCTCGTGGGATCGAGACCTTTCATTTGACATAAAGAAATCACGTTTTCATAACAGTTTTTCTGCTCGCTATTTTCGAACCTTTAACAATATATACATGAAATCTATGTAGAGGTATATAAATGAATTCTATATATATCTATCTATATCAACAGTGATATAAACTGAAATTGAAACTTAAAAATTGATTTTGAAATCTTACCTAATTCAATTACAGAGAGAGACAGAGAAACCAATTGACAATCCAATCTTTTGGATTAAAATTTACTAATTTCTTACTATATATATATATATGAAATTCTATATATATCTATATGCATATATCTATATCACAATATGTGTAAACTTAAATCATCAAAGAATTTACCAAAGAAAGCTTACCCAATTTGAATTTCTGAAAGATACCAATAGAAAACCAATAATCCAAAGCTTTACTTCCAAATTTCTTGAATGTAAACATGTGTATGTTTGAGTACATATGTAACTCTCTATAAATATTCTGCACATATATATATGAGCCAAGAGTGAGAGAGAATAGAGGGACAATAGAGTGTTGAGAGAGAGGCTGAGAGTTTGTGTGTTGTGTTGGGGGTGGGTTCAAATATATAGAAATAAAGTTGATTGGCCACCAAGTGGCTTCAAGCTTAAGCCCACAATATACACACAACACAGTCACACGCATACACTGTGCACAAGAATTTGTTTGGGCTCCAAGTTCCACATGGGAGTCTATCTCATGTGGTTGAGCTCACATGATGTTGCACCACACAGGTAAAAATTAATACTGCAAAATCTCAAATCTGGTATTTTTCTCTGACGAAAAAGAAAAAAAATAATAAATCTTAATATTTTCTGGGTCACTACATCTGTTTTCCTTTTCACTTTGGTTGAGGCTTTCCTTTTGGTTTGGAATTTCCCCTGGATGTTTTAGGTTTTGAAAACTTTTTCTTAAAAGTTCTTCTGGGTTTCCTTACAGGATTTCCCATGTCGTAACCTAATTGTTTACAAAAATCTCCCAATTCCTTATTTCCTGAATTTTGCTCTTTTTTCATTTGCCTTTTTAGTTTTATGTCATTACATAAAGCTAATCCTTCTGAGCAAATTTCACTAACAAGTTCTCCATAAGTATACAACTGATAGGGGAGTATATGATTGTTTTTTTGCCTAATCCTTGCCCTAATCTTTTTAGCAAAAAGAGTAGGTAGCCCTGCAATAAATCTTTCTTTCCAAAATTCTTGACTTGCATCATTTCTTAGCATTAATCTGGACAGAAAAACATCTTTATACCATTTAATGTGGGCTAAGGTAAGACATTTGAGACTAATTAATAAATCTCTTCCTCTTTCCATTATTTGGGAAACATCTCCTAAAAAATGGAATGTGATAGCAGTAATTAATGAAATAACTGCATCTGGAATAGGGTTCCCATTTTCTTCTATTTTAACAGCATTTGTTATTTCATCTTTCTGATCCTGTGTTAGAAACTAGTTCCACCAACCATTTAGCTGTCCTGTGAATCCAGAAATTAAAATTCCTAAAACTATGACTTCTGGATCAGGATCATTGATTCTAACTCTTATTGCACTAGCAGCCATTATCATATTCTGAAGTACATTAAGAATTTGGTGGTCAGGTAACCCATCGATATTCCATTCATAAATGGAATTTCAATTATATTGCATTGGTTTTGTCGGATGTCTTTCCTCATATTGAATATCAATAGGGGAAGGCCTAGGGTAGTAATTCTGGGTTTTAACCGTGGAATTGATAAACTGACTTTCAAGGATATTTATATCCTCTGAATCTGAGACTAACTCTTCTTCTTGATCTTGGTGAGATATGGTATTGCACTCCATTTTATCCTCACCTTTGGTTCCAGAAGGAGAAGGCTCAAGTTTTGTTTTAGTTTTAACTGAATCACTTTTACCTATAGGAGGAGAATCAGCAGTTTTCCACTTTGCTTTTAAAGCTTCTAAAAATTCTGTATTAGTAACCAAAGGTTGAACCAAGGGTTTTTGAAATTCTTTTTTAGTAATCTTTTTGGCTCTAGGTAAAGTAGAGGGAAGATTTGTCACCTCAACTTTGTCCATTGCTAGCTGACGTTTAAGTTTACTAACATTTTCTTCAATTCTAATGCCTTGCCTTCCTAAAGATTGAAGAAGTACATTAGTATGATTTAACTGTTCAGCAATCATGCATACATCTTCTTTCAAAGCATTCATATTCATCCTAGGGGATTTAGGAGGTGGAACACTTTTGATGGGTGCAGCTCTAACACTATCATTGGTTTCTTGTGATCTAACATAGATATTTCCATTAGGGGGGGTGCACACTTTCATGAATTTCTCCTGAAGGACAAAGTCCCCATTTCCTCATGAACGGATCAGTGTTAACATTGACACTTTTTCTCAAATACCATTTTAACCATGAAAAGTAAGGAACATGCTTTTTTATCATTTTTAAATGTGCTAGAAATTGTTCCTTGAAATTATTTTGCTCTTCCTCAGAGAATGTTTTTAAAAATAATCTATTTTTCCAATTCTCTGGCTTTAAGTAATCTTTATTTAAAAGATCCCTATTTATTTCAAAATCTAAAATAACATTGAATGAATATGAACTATCATAATTGTCATGCCCCGACGTAGCCAAAATATGGAAAATTTTAAAATTTTCATCTTGGACCCTGAGGCACATGACTGGTGGAATCCATGACCAAAATAATAATAACTAAATGCTATGACAAAAGGGTAAAAGCAACATCTACTACTGGAATATGTTACAATGAAAGGCTACAACGGTACTGGCTAATTAAATACATAAGAGTCTTATGGCTCTCGACCTTACAAAACTATTACAAAAATATGATAAGTCTTCTGATTACAACAAAAATATTTACAAAGGAAAGCTACTGGTATTCTTCCTAACTCGCATAACCATAATCCTCTTCAGTATAATCTTCTTCCACATTATATTCTTGACTAGCTCCATAGCCTGTGTTCTTGTGACCTGGATAAGCTGGACATGGGAATGTCCAGCGACTTGAACTTCGTCAGCTTATGAAAGCTGAGTGAGAAAACTATATCAAATGGAACGTATATAGTAAAGCACAACAGAGATACCCTTATTACTTTTTAACACGTCTTTTAAGATCTTTGCGTTCTCACCGTCGAGTTATAACTACCAATATACCCGACCACGTATTCAAAAAGAAAACGCTCAACTAAGAAAACTCGTCTCGACATTCTTAACGCCACTATCATCTGTTGCCAACATCCGACATCATTTACTAACACCAAACATCTTTTACTAACTAACCATCTTTCATTTACCAAAATACCATCCACCAACCGAAACATCTTTTAACAACCACCTCGTCACGAAGAACCGAAGTGTTAGGGAGTGCAAGAATATCCATTCCATCACAAAGAACTGAAAGGAGACTTCACTCTAAGAAACACCACTTCACCATCACGAAGAACCGAAGCGTTTACGGAGTGCAAGGACATCCATTCCATCACTAAGAACCAAAAGGAGTCTTTACTCTAAGAAACGCCACTTCGCCATCACGAAGAACCGAAACGTTTACGGAGTGCAAGAACATCCATTCCATCACTAAGAACTGAAAGGAGTCTTTACTCTAAGAAACACCACTTTGCCATCACGAAGAACCGAAGCATTTATGGAGTGCAAGAACATCCATTCCATCACTAAGAACCGAAAGGAGTCTTTACTCTAAGAAACATCACTTCGCCATCACGAAGAACCCAAGCGTTTACGGAGTGCGAGAACATCCATTCCATCTCTAAGAACCAAAAGGAGTCTTCACTCTAAGAAACACCACTTCGCCATCACGAAGAATCAAAGTGTTAACCATACCCCCTTTCATCACGAAGACCCGAAAGGATACACAATACTCATCACTTCACAACCCATCAAACACATCCTTTGCTCACTATCTCGGCCTCCGCGGATTGGTTTACCTATCCAACACTTATCCTTGACATACGCTGCTCTTAACCAATCATAATCAATCCTTACATATCCTTGATTGCATTCACGTCACTCGTTCCGTGGTTTAATTTGTTAATAACTTTCATTTACACATACAAGGTTGCGTTCCTACGTCCGTTGTTCTGTTTTATGTCATAATATACCCATGAAGTTAGAATTAACGTCATCGTTCAGCTCACAGCTTTAATAGTTCCTTAAGAAAACTTTTCCCGGAAAAACTTTCCAGAGACCGGTTTCTCCCATAAATCAGTTTCTGGCGTCAGATTCCCAAATCCTCTATTCTTATGCAATGTACAATAATTTAAGCTCAAGGTACACAAATTATATATTCCTATGAGTAGTATAACATGTCTACAGTAGTGAAGATACTCCATATATATATATCCAAGCATGGGTCTATGTACAACTAATTCAAGCTTATGTTAAGAATTCAAAGCATCATCTTGGTTATACTTGTAAAATACATGCATGGGTTCATTATCATGTCTATAAAACTAACAAAACTACACAGACCCTTAACATACTCATCTACTCGATAGCACTACCATAGCACAAGATATTCATAACCACACAGGTATCGGAGAACAAGCATCATCAATAAACACATCATACAAGTAGTTGTACAATCTGCCAGGAATTAATTTTACTGTGTCGACTGAATTGATATGATTTATTTGGGCATGATAAATTGATTTGTAGATCAAACTCAAAACTAGAACATTGTAGACAATTGGATTAGCTTCGTGTACAATAAAATCGAGCTTCAATTACATTTTTGAGCTGCTCAAAATATTTATTTTACTTAGATATTTCTATATTTTTGGACTGCTATGTCCCAGATTTATAGTACTGCGTTGCATGTGTATTTCACCTATGAAGGATTCATTTTTAGACAAGGCTATAGAAGTGTTATTTGTAGATAAATGAGTTAGCTTTCTCCACAAAAAAACCTAGCCTCATTCCCATTTTTGAACTGCTCAAAATGTTCATTTTGTTAAACAACATTCTGCTGGAAGTTTCTGCTTTTCAGATTGATAATACTACGTTGTACATACATTTCACCTATGAAGGATTGATATTTAGACTAAGATATAGAAGAGTTATTTGTAGATAAATGAGTTAGATTTCTCCACAAAAAAACCTAGCCTCAGTCCCATTTTTGAACTGCTCAAAATGTTCATTTTTCTAAACAACATTCTGCTGGAAGTTTCTGCTTCCCAGATTTGAAGATTTGACTTGCATGTTGCATAGAACCTCAAATTACAACATCAAACACTTGATAAACATTACTACGTACTATATAGGTTCTAAAGTGAGTTCGAATACTCACCAAGTCTTGAAATTGAGCTTGGGCTTTGGATTTGAGCTTAAGGAAGCTTGGACACAAGCTTCGAGTGATGGAATCTTCTTCTTCCTCCTCTTCTAATCCTCTTACTTCTCTTCTACTTTTTTCATGGACATGCAAGTCTCCTAACTTCCTCTCTAAATGTAGATTATGAAGAGTAATAGAGGGTAATGCATGCTATATGCATGTACCTATAGAAAAACTCAAGTGCTAGGTGTCATTTGCATGGTTATATGTCATGCCATGTGTCCAACAAGTGGACATGTGTCCAAGGTGGTGACATGTGGCTGCCATGTGGCCTGCCATGTGGGGCCCACCTTGCATGCAAATGGATAATGTTTCTAATGTTCGGGTTCGGGTACGGGACTAAGTTAATCTTATTACGGTCGAGTCGGTTCCGTACTTATAGTCTAATTAGTAATTACATTACACTGATATAGTCATATAGATAAAATAATATAATAATAGACCAGACATGGAAATTCATAAAACTCATATTATTGCACGTAGAGAAATTGTATGTATTACAATAATCCTCAAAATCTTTGTTATAAACAACTCTAGGAACTTGAGAAGTATTATTCTCAACTCCTTTGATCTTAGGGTCCTTTTGGTCTAATTCCTGCTGAATGTTATTTATAGGTTCCTTTCACGGCCTCCTTCTAAGACTATTCGTTCTTCTTATCGATCTTGAGGTAGATGAACTAATGGTTTTAGAAGACATACTATCAACTGACCTTCTTGAAGGGCACCTAGAGAAAGCAGTTTTAAAAGCAGTCTATCTAAGATCAAAGGAGTTGAGAAAAATACTTCTCAAGTTCCTAGAGTTGTTTATAACAAAGATTTTGAGGATTATGATAGTTCATATTCACTCAATGTTATTTCAGATTTTGAAATAAATAGGGATCTTTTAAATAAAGATTACTTAAAGCCAGAGAATTGGAAAAATAGATTATTTTTAAAAACATTCTCTGAGGAAGAGCAAAATAATTTCAAGGAACAATTTCTAGCACATTTAAAAATGATAAAAAAGTATGTTCCTTACTTTTCATGGTTAAAATGGTACTGAAGAAAAGTGTTAATGTTAACACTGATCCAATCATGAGGAAATGGGGACTTTGTCCTTCAGGAGAAATTCATGAAAGTGTGCACCCCCCTGATGGAAATATCTATGTTAGATCACGAGAAACCAATGATAGGGTTAGAGCTGCACCATAAAAAGTGTTCCACCTCCTGAATATGAAATATCCCCTAGGATTAATATGAATGCTTTGAAAGAAGATGTATGCATGATTGCTGAACTGTTAAATTATACTAATGTACAACTTCAATCTTTAGGAAGGCAAGGCAATAGAATTGAAGAAAATGTTAGTAAAATTAAACATCAGCTAGCAATGGACAAAGTTGAAGTGACAAATCTTCCCTCTACTTTACCTAGAGCCAAAAAGATTGCTCAAAAAGAATTCCAAAAACCCTTAGTTCAACCTTTGGTTACTAATACATAATTTTTAGAAGTTTTAAAAGCTAAGTGGAAAACTGGTGATTGTCCTCCTACAGGTAAAAGTGATTCAATTAAAACTGAAACAAAACCTGAGCCTTCTCCTTCTGGAACCAAAGGTAAGGATAAAATGGAGTGCAATACCATATCTCACCAAGATCAAGAAGAAGAGTTAGTCTCAGATTCAGAGGATATAAATTTCCTTGAAAGTCAGTTTATCAATTCCACGGTTAAAACCCAGAATTACTACCCTAGGTCTTCCCCTATTGATATTCAATATGAGGAAAGACATGTGATAAACCCAATGCAGTATAATGGAAATTCCATTTATGAATGGAATATCGATGGGTTATCTGACCAACAAATTCTTAATGTACTTCAGCATATGATAATGGATGCTAGTGCACTACGAGTTAGAATCGATGATCCTGATCCAGAAGTCACAATTTTAGGAATTTTAGTTTTTGGATTCACAAGACAACTAAATGGTTGGTGGAACCAGTTTCTAACACAGGATCACAAAGATGAAATAACAACTGCTGTTAAAATAGAAGAAAATGGGAACCCTATTCCAGATGCAGTTATTTCATTAATTACTGATATCACATTCCATTTTTTACGAGATGTTTCCCAAATAATGGAAAGAGGAAGAGATTTATTAATTAATCTCAAATGTCCTACCTTAGCCACTTTAAATGTATAAATATGTTTTTCTATCCAGATTAATGCTCAGAAATGATGCAAGTCAAGAATTTTGGAAAGAAAGATTTATTGCAGGGCTACCTACTCTTTTTGAAAAAAGATTAGGACAAGGATTAGGAAGAAAAACAATAATATACTCCCCTATCAGTTGTATACTTATGGAGAACTTGTTAGTGAAATTTGCTCAGAAGGATTAGCTTTATGTAATGACATAAAACTAAAAAAGGCAAATGAAAAAAGAGAGAAATTCAGGAAACACGGAATTGGGAGATTTTTGTAAATAATTAGGTTATGACATGTGAAATCCTGAAAAAAGGAAACCTAGAAGAACTTTTAAGAAAAAGTTTTCAAAACCTAAAACATCCAGAGGAAATTCCAAACCAAAAGGAAAGCCTCAACCAAAGTCAAAGGGAAAACAGAGACCTAGGAAAAAGGCTTCGATTCCTATTTGTTTTAAATGTGGAAAACCAGGACACTATAAAAGCCAGTGTAAGGTTAAACAAAAAATAAATGCTTTGGAAATTGATGAGGATTTTAAAAATCAGTTGATCTCAATAATGCTTTTAAGCGAAGAAGAAGAAAAAGCATTAGAAGAAATATATGGTATTTCTTCAGATAATGAAGTTGAGAATTCTATAAATAAAATCATTAAAGAAGCATCAGAACAAGAAGAAGGATGTTTTGATCATTGTAGAGAAGAGATTGATTTTTATGAATCCATTTTAAAAATGAATGGCTTATCAGTTAATACAATTTATGCTGAGGAAAATTTGATTTTACAAATTATTGATAAAATTTCTAACCCTGAAGAAAAGAAAAAAGTTATCATGCAATACATGAGACTTCAGGAAGGAGAAAATTCTCAAGAGAATCAAGGCTTCAAGCAGAAAAAAAAACAAAATGAAGTTTATAACTTCAAAGATGTTGTGAGTAGAGCAACCTCTCTAAAGCTCATAAAACAAAAGGCAATCATCCTTCTTTAAAAGATTTACATGAAGAAATAAATGAGTTAAAATCTTCTATTCGAGATTTAAAATTGAGAATAGAAACCTTGGAACAAGAAAATTTTATTCCTGGAGAAGAATTCAATCCTCTTAATAAAGGAAAAAGAATCATAGAAGAGGAGGACAATAATTCTGAAAATTTTGTTGAAGAAATAGGAATATTCTCTGTTGAAAAACTCATTTATCAAAAATGGTATGTTCAAATTTCTCTGGTTATAGGAGAAAATTTCATTTTGGATATTATCGCTCTTGTGGATTCTGGTGCAAACATGAACTGCATAAAGGAAGGCTTGATTCCTTTTAAGTATTTTGAAAAGACTACACAGAATCTCATTGCTGCTAATGGAAGTAGGTTAGATATTCGGTACAAGATTCCTAAAGCTTATGTTTGTAATAAAGGAATTTGTATCCCTACTACTTTCATATTGGTTAAATCCCTTAATCAACCAGTTATACTGGGAACACCATTTTATCTCTTATAAAACCTTTTACTATTACAAAAAATAGTTTATTAACTAAGTTAATGGATGATAAAGTTCTGTTTAAATTCATACATCAACCTATGGAAACAGAAATTCATGCTCTTAAAGAGAATATTGTTTTTAAAGAAAAACAAATTTGTTTAATAAAAGAAGAGTTGTATTATATTTTAAAAGGATCGAAGAACAACTCTCACAATCTATTTTTAAAACAAAGATTGAAAAATTCCAAAATATGTTAGAAGACAATATATGCTCTGAACATCCCAATGCTTTTTGGCATAGGAAAAGGCATATTGTCTCCTTATCATATGAAAATGACTTTGATGAGAAAAAGATTTCAACCAAAGTTCGTCCTACTCAAATGAGCAAAGATTTAGTGGAATTTTGTAAAAAGGAAATACAAGGTTTATTGGATAAAAACCTTATTCGGAAAAGTAAATCCCCATGGAGCTGTTCTGCTTTTTATGTAAACAAAAATGCAAAAATTGAGAGAGGTGTTCCTAGGCTTGTTATAAATTACAAACCTCTTAATACTGCTCTCAAATGGATCAGATATCCTATTCCAAATAAAAAGGATTTACTAAATCGAGTTTGCCAGTCATTAGTATTCTCAAAATTTGATATAAAATAAGGATACTGGCAAATTCAAGTGGTGGAGGAAGATAGGTATAAAACTGCTTTTAAAACTGCTTTCTTCCTCTGCACGAAGCCACACTGGGCCAAAGATAGAGACCGCAGCTCTTGCTTAACCACATCAATAACATGACCAAACTGACCAAGGTGTGGAATGCAATTGGAAATTCGTGGTCCAGTATTCTAGCAATTAAACTACCATTGATTTTGGAAATAAGGAATTATTCATTAATCTCTTGTATGTAAGCTATTACTACAAATTACTGTACAAAGATTTAAAAGTCAAAAGAAGATAAAGAATTCTAGCTTAAACTAAAATGTAGTCTGTACATAATTGATAATAGTTGTGATAATTGAAGTTAGTGAAAATGATATTATGATAAGATTTTTTAGCCTTAAGAGCGAACTAATTTTTTTTTCCACTTAACATTGCCTTTATAGTTAACAAAATAAGAGAAACTTCATCTAAAAATTTACAATTTCAGTTTAAAAATATTTAGTGAAATTTTGATTAACTTAATCATATGTTAAGTGGACTTTCACTTAATAAAAAAGAAACATAATTGGAATTGCACTATATCTGTCCGCTTAAGTTTGCAATTTCATTGGCTTAACAAGATAAGTGAAGCTTCACTTAAAAACTAAAAAACTCACTACAAAAAATAGTAAGTGAAAATTCACTTACTGTAAATTTAAAAAATAAAAATAAAAATGCACCAAAAATAGAAGTTGGAAGATAACCATGAGCTAGTCTGACATTAAAGACGGAGACAGAAGCTCCAAATCCAAGATCGGAAGTTGATGACGATGGTGGTGCTTGGTCGCGGTCGACGTGGTGCTGACGATGGAGGTACGTGATTGCAGTGGCTCATGATGGTGGTGGTGGAGGCTCACAATTTTGGTGGTGGTGCCTTGTGGCGTCACGCAATGGTGGTGGACTGGTGGTGGCAGCTCGCGATGGTGGTGGTGGAGGCTCGCAATTGTGGTTGTGGTGGCTAGTGGCGTCACGCGATGGTGGTGGACTGGCTGTGGTAGCTATGGCAGGGGCCCCGGCAGTGGTGGCATTGGATCAGTGGTGGCGGCGGTGACTCAATGGTGGTGGTAGTGGATTGATGGTGGAGGTGGTGTAGGGAGAGAAAGAGAGAGAGAAAGAGAGAGAGAGAGAGAGAGAGAGAGATTGTAGAGAGAGAACAAAACAAATCTGAGAGTAATTTGTATGGGTGAAAATCATATCGGTCGGTCGGTCAATTTTTTAGGGGTTCGGTCGGTTTTGCTGTCGATTTTAGCTTGTACATACAAATAGAAAACCAACCATTCGGTTTGGTCGGTTTGCAATTTTTTTCTTACACCCCTTATAATTTGAGAGTCTATAGTTTTGTTGGGGTATTTTGGAAAAAAAAAAAAAAAGATGATAGATTATATGTCTAGGGATGTGTAGCAACACAGAAAGACTTAAAATCATGAAATTTTTAACAAAATAAGAATCAGAATGGAATTTAAACTCTTGATAATTGGTTTTAAAGATTTTCCACTAATATTTCCAAACTAAAATCTTAAAGATGTTACGAAATCACCTATGAAAATTAGTACAACTGGATCATTATGCTAAATGTGCCCCACGTGTTTTGACTTCTTGTTTTGACTAAAATCTTAAAGATGTTGGGGTATTTTCAACTGAAGAAGTTTTCTTGTTTTGACTTCAACCCCCCACGTGTTTTTTAATTTATTTTATTTTAAATGTGCCGATATATATATATATATATATTAGTGGAATACTATTATATTTACAAATGTAGGGAGAAAGAATGGAAGGGGTCAAATGTTAATTGTGCCGATCAACAAGATACAATTAAAGTTTTTTTTTAAGAGTATTTTTGTTCACCTTTTTTTGTTCACTTTTTGCTCATTTAGGTCTTTGCTCATTTAGATCTCCACTGGTCGACATGTGTCTCATTTTAATAATTATGGTTATAATACAGGGGCAAATTGGAAATAGAATAGGACACATATCAGACAGTAGAGGCATGTGTGAGCAAGGGTGACCAAAAAAGGGGTGAGCAAAAATATTTTTTTTTTTGGATAACATTAAAGAAAGAGAGCATTTTTTTCTCATCCCATTCTGTTGATGATACAAGGGCAAAATAGAAATGGAATGAGACACATGTCACCCAGTAAAAATTTAAGTAAGCTTGAGTGAGCAAAAATGTATTCTTAAAAAAATATGTTTAATCTTAGAGAGTATTTTTGTTCACCATTTCTCACCCAAAATCTGTTAAATAAACACCTAAGAAGTTTAGATTTGTTTTCTATGTTATATTCTTATCTAGTACTTTTTGACGGCTGGTCGTTCAAAAGTTTTACAAGACTAAGAAAGCTTTTACGCACAGCCACCTATATTTGACCTAGTACAAATTTCATAGAAATTTCAGATGATGGATCCAAAAAAGGGGCCCTTCGCTATCTCTATATAAAGCACAGCATGATGAGAACTTTAGTACACGAAGCCAAATACTTGAGAGAAAATTTATACACACCCAAAAAATTTGTTGATCGAGGAGTTTGATATCTAGTTATACGTATCATGAGTACTACAAGCATTCCAAAGCGTCCGTATGATTCTCTTCATCGCAGTGACTTTCCAAATGATTTTATCTTTGGGGCAGGATCATCTGCTTATCAGGTAACTCAATCGTCACGTACTCTAGCTTTTCGTACTTTTTAAGCTTTAATCTTTACTAAATTGAAAGTTTTCTCATATGTACTTAATTGATTGGAAGAATATGAATATGCATGTGTACTTATGATAATTTCAATCAGTTTGAAGGTGCAGCCATGGAAGGTGGTAAAGGAGCAAGCATCTGGGATACTTTTACGGCACAATACCCTGGTCTGAGCTCTCACTTTATCATCTCTCTTCCCTCGATCTACATCTCTCCCCCTAATGATATAATGTTTATGATACAAAATAGCCAAAATTCCAGACGTAGCAAAACTATAATATTTATGATACAAAAATTCAAAATATATATGTGTAGGTAGACCAAAAAAAACGGAGGTCGCTATCTGTTTTTCCATCCCACCCCAATTAAAAATTGTTGGTTCGCCCTTGGCAAGGACTTATATAGAAATCCTACTAATGAGCCTTCTATAAGCATGATGCCATCATTTTATTCCCCAATGCGTTATTCCTCCTTGTTTGGTAATAAAAAAATTGGATAAGTTTAGCCTCATTGACATTTTTATTTGGTTTTTATAAAAATGTTACTATATTGGTTTATCAAACCACCACGATCTTTAGGAGTGACTCCTTTTTTTTTAGCAGCAAAGGAATCAATTTCATTAATTATCATACACAATTACAAGCCAATCCAAAAACAAGTGACTTTAGATCACAAGAGACTTGTATTATAGTAATTTATCTACCAAACATTTGAACATCAAGAAGCAATTTACTTTTGAAAAACAACACCAAATATGTAAGACATCTATATCTGTATGCATATACACAGTGCTTATAATGTTAAATGACAGGTAAGACGAATGGTGAGAACGGAAATGTAGCAGTAGACTCTTATCATCTGTACAAGGTATTTTTTTTTTTAATTGAAATTTAATTAGTTCTATTTTTCAACTTCCAAAATCGATAAATCGATACACTAGACTCGCACTTTAAACCTTCTTCCGAAACCATTTTGTAGGAAGATGTGAAGATTATGAAGAAAATGGGTCTAACTGCTTATAGATTTTCAATTTCTTGGTCCAGAGTTTTACCACGTAAGTATTGAATTTCTAACCTTGATGTTTTTGTACTTGAAAGATGATTCCACCAAAAATTCTACCAACTTAATCTTTATGTTCAATTTCTTTCTGAACATTAAAATTATCAGAGGGAAGACTAAATGGCGGTGCGAACAAGGAAGGAATCAACTACTACAATAATCTGATAGATGAACTTCTAGCCAACGGTTAATATTCAACCTCAAGTCTTTTATCACTGGCTATCATGTCAATTTCCTTATAATTTAAATCCGAAACAAATTTTGATATCACATACGTATAGGTATTGAGCCCTTTGTAACCCTCTTCCACTGGGATCTCCCTCAAGCATTAGAAGATGAATACGGTGGTTTCTTGAGCCCTCGAATTATGTAAGTAAATTCATTTTTATAAGAATGAAGACCTAAACCTATATTCTTAAAGCTGGGTTATTGTCTTTTATTAATTTACCAAAAATTTTCTATGTAATAGCGATGATTTTCGTAATTATGCGGAGCTTTGCTTTTGGGAATTTGGTGATCGAGTGAAAAATTGGGTCACATTTAATGAATCCTATACCTTCAGCATCCATGGGTATGACATGGGGGACTTTGCCCCAGGTCGAGGTTCTTCTCAACCAACACATGAAATGAGTTTCTCTACGGCAAGTCGATATTCTTGCCAACAAAAGCATATATGCAGTAATGGAGATCCAGCTACAGAACCATATCTAGTGACACATAACCAACTTCTTGCTCATGCTGCAGCAGTGGAATTATATAGGATGAAATTTAAGGTACCTACTTGTGTCCAAAATATTTTCATTTTGGCTCTTATAATGATCTATAAAAAAATGTAAGAAATCAAATCTTAATATGCAAGAAGTTAGGAAAAATGCATTACTGCTTTAAAGTGTACTAAATGAATCTAAAATGACGTGCAGACATTTCAGAAGGGAAAAATAGGAATCACGCTTGTGACAAATTGGTACGAGCCTCTCTCCGAAGATAGTAAAGAAGATAAAGAAGCAGCACAGCGAGCTTTGGATTTCAATTTCGGATGGTGAGAACTGCAAGTCATTTGTTAAGAAATTTTTTAATAGATAATTGTTAATAAGTCCCTCACCAGTCACCTTATTCTAGTCAAAGAACAATCAAAACTCTTGAATAGTGAAAGGTCCCTTAACCTCTAACGTTTAATGTAATAGGTCCTTACTAGATAATTCATCATTTTATAGACTAATTTACCCTTACTAGCTAGATGAATATAACAAAGACTGGGTGAATCTATTTTCATTATCAAATCCCATTTAACAAATATCTATCACATCAAGTAAATGTGGGTGAATCTATTATGGTCGTCGAATCCCACAATTATAGATTGAGAGCGAACAATTATCACATCTGATTGACCATTCATGCTGAACTTTGACTTTGAACATATTTCATTATAGAATATCCATAAAACATGATGAGAAATTTCTTACAAACTCTGTAAATTCAAAATAATGTCACATTCGAAATTTCTCAGTAAGTTTCATGTTCATGAAAAATTTATCATATCTATAGAAAGCTTGTAGTTTTTGCTCCATTTAATCGCAATATTGAAATAGTTAGATGCCTATCACGAAATGAGACGTTCACATAACATTCAAGGATGTTTTTTTTTTTTCACAATCAAGGTAATGGGAAACTTTCATAAATCAACTGAACAACCTATCGAACGTAAAATATGTGAAATTTTTATTGGTGTTGCAAATGAATGATCGCGAAAACTTTAGAAATTTTACACGGATATAACAAATTACCATTGATTTTAAATCCTAACAAATAAATAAGCGATAGTAAATTTACGTAAGTATTGTGAGAAATTACACAACCTTTTACCTAAAAACCATGAAGCTCATAACATTTCTACATAAGTTTCCATCGTCATAATGGTGTTGCAACACAGTATGAATGATGTGAAAAATATCATCTATACGAGCTTTGTAGATGACCATATATCATCTATACGGAGTATAAATTGTAGGTTTCAATTCTTGAATTCAATAAACCAAAATATGAGACAAGAATTAAGGGATTTGATGGCTATTTAATAATTTCCTAAAAAAAGTTATCATGCACATTTAAATTAAGGGCATTTTTGGAAAGCAAAATAGTCAATGAATTAGTTTTAACAAGTTTTTCCTTTTCGACCTATTGCTCCATAAGTTCAATAGTCCACCCCATTGGCCTTACAACTAATTAAAACCTTTTTTAATAGTAAACATAGAGTAAGGTGACTAATGATCACAATCAATGAATTAATGTCTTCTCATTTGTTGTAGTACTTTTAGACCTTTGTTACACATTAGGTTCTTCTTATCTTTTTGATAATATTGTTTCGATCACTATGACACCATGTAACATAATGTAAAGTTGTTTGCTTTTTAAAGTATTTAGAGGTCGTAAACAATATGATTGATAATAGATCATAATATTAACTCTTCCATGGGTATTTTCAGGTTCATGGGCCCATTAACTTCTGGTAAATATCCAGAGTCTATGCAAAAATACGTAGGATATAGAGGATATAAACTACCTCAATTTACAGAGAAAGAAACCGACTCAATAAAAGGATCATTTGATTTTCTGGGAGTAAACTACTACACTGCAAACTATACAACTGATGACCCAGAATTTGGCAAAAGAGAGCCACGTTATACTAACGATTCGGGAGTTCTACTTACAAGTAAGTTCAAATAAAATTTTGTGTTGTTTTATTATCAATTATGGCGTAAAAACGAACTAAACTGGCCATGATTTTGTGCTATGACAGCTGAGAGGAATGGAAAACCTATCGGTACTAAGGTATGGCACCATAGTATTCCCAATTGTATTGTCATTTGTTTCCTCACGTTGTATGTTCTCCAATTGTTAAAATATTAATCAACAAGATAGTTCTTACCACAAAATATGTACTTTTTTACCATTTGCAGGGTGCCTCAACATGGCTATATTCTTATGCTGAAGGGATCAAAAAGCTTTTAGGCTATGTAAACCGAAAATATAACAATCCATTGGTCTACATCACCGAGAATGGTAATTTATCAATTTATGATTATGAAATGTTCTAATTTCTACTGAGGGAAGCCAATTTTTTTGTATAATTTATAGACAAGGTAGGAGTGGTGCCTAGGTACACACACACACACACACACACACATACATATATATATATATATACATACACATCTATATATAACATGGATTATCTCCTATTGATTTATAGGGTATGACCAAGGAAATGATATCGAATTGACACTTACAGAGGCTCTTGTTGATAATCAAAGGATAAAGTACCATGTCGATCATTTAGGTTCTATTCGGGATGCGATCAAGTATGTTTCCAATGTATTTGCGTATATTCTCTCATGTGTTTCTACACGGAAAAGTGTTGATTTTACTATATGACCCTAATATTTTTTTCTTTGCAGTGATGGCGCAAATGTACAGGGATATTTCGTCTGGTCATTCTCAGACAATTTCGAATGGGCAAGTGGTTATACTGTTCGCTTTGGTATGATATATATAGATTTCAAAGATGGATTAAAAAGATACCCAAAAGAGTCAGCTATATGGTTCACGAATTTTATCAATGAAGATACTCGAGTACACAAGAAGAGGGCCTTAACCAATGATGAATATGTCAACAATCGTAAATAAAAAATCATTCTAATACGCACTTCCAATTTGTTTGATTTCTTACTTCTTTATGGTTGAATAGGTGGTTGGTCTATCTGTTTCATCCATTTTTGTAAAATAATGTACTTATTCTTTACACGTGTATTTAAGTCCCAATAAGTGAAGGTGCCAAACAATTTCACAAGTGAAGTCTCTAGGTACTTGTACTGAAATCTTCTGATGTAGGTAATACCATATTCTATATCATTTTGTCTTGTCGATAGGGGAGGGTTGCCCCTTATTGTGTAGCCCAATGTCAATTTATGAAATTTTATGAAATAAGTGTATTTTATTCCTTTAAAACAAGAGTAATAAAAAGTTGTAAACAATAATGAGCTATAGGTTTTTCATTTCACTGTTCGTTCTGACCAAAAATAAATTCTAAGGAGGCCTAAAATCATATATGCATAAAACCCATTACACCAATACTTTCCCAAAGCAACTTATTAGCAAGTATAATCATGATTTTACTAATCCTACAACATTTTTTGGTTGACCATTAGTCATTTACTTTGAAAATAGCATGAAAAGTAAAAGCTTGATAGGGAGATAATCATGAAGATTCAAATTATCAGTAAGTTGTTAGAGTTGTGTTTAAATGTAGTGTCAAAGTTTAGAAGTGAAGTAAAAGTACAGAAGGACCATAAAAGTTGAAAATTAGGAGTGAAGTCTTCTTATTTCAACAATGGATGTTCCATTTAACAACTGGAGCAACCTGTATTTTGTTGTTGGCAATTAATTTAATTATTGTTTAGGAATAATTTCTGGATGACCCTTGTAATCAGTCCATCCAACCAATAGGCCAAGGTAAGTTTTATTAATCAAAGAAGTCCTTGGTGGCATAATTAAATAAATTTTTAATCACTTAATTGAAAGTTTAAGAAGTCTATCTTTAAGTTATTTATATATATAAATAATTTCACATTTTCCCATATCGATTACATGCCTACTCCTCTATCACAAACAACATGTCATATATATATATATATATATCTTATCAAGTTCAAAACCCTATCTCTTTCTCCTCTACAACAAATTATACATGGCATATCTCTTTCACATCCCTCCCCAAACAATACTTGAAGAGAACTAGGCGAGAAGGCAGTCCAAAAAGCACACCATGTGAGAATATATATTACATATGCTGTCACTCCCCAGAGTAAACCAAAAATAGGAAAAATTCAAAATTTCCTTTTTGGATCCGTGGACACATGGCTGGTTAGAGATCACCTTATCATCCTCAACAATATAGTAGCAAGAAAATATACATGTGTCTATTTCAAATGTAGCATAGCTATTAAACATTAGCAGTCATAAGATGGCAGTATATATTACAGACCCAAACTCTAAAGAGACATGATTAAACATCATAAGTCTCGTGACGACAATTGTCACTGATATCCAGAAAACATCTAAGTTATTACATCTTAAGACAAGATAAACAAGAGTAGGAAGACCAGTCTTCAACTGGCAAAACCATAGTGGTCTCCGTAGTAGTCTTCTCCAGAGTATCCCTCGTCATAGAAGCCTTCATCAGCAAAACCCACACTGGCGTACCCATCATCAGCGTAGTTGACACGACTATTTTTCTGTGTTCGCTCGTGTGCTATACCCAAGTGTAGGTAATCGTGTAAGTAGTAACCTGGATTAAGTCCAGGTCGATCCCACAAGGAAGGTTTAGAATTAAGTTACCTAGATTAGACTCTAAACGAAAGGAAAATTTAATAATTTAAAAGAAGTGTAGAACACAAAGTTCTACGATTAACAACTACTAAAATTAAAAGCAACTAAGTTAAATTAACTAACAATTAATTATTTAACTAAAGCGAAATCTTAAAAACGGTTTTTACTTAATAAAAGGAAGTGTTGGGATCACGTGAATCCACTGTGAACTAGCCATCTACCATGCAATTGCAGTTTAAGCTTAATGGAGTACATCTTCTACAATATTCCGTACATCTCTAAGGATCTAGAATCAATAGCCCTTTCATGACCAGGGCTATATCATCTCAATTAAGTTTGAAATACATGAAAGCGGTTTAATTCAATAGTTAAGACTCGCACCTACAATGGTGTTAGCATTGAAGGTGGTTTGCAAAATGTATTGAAAGAAAATGCCTTAAGGCCTTAAGTTCAAAGACTGCTTTGACAAACTGAGCATTTGGGGACAGTTTGATAACAACTTCTTAAAACAAAAAGTCTTGGATTACTGTATTGGATGTTCTCAAGAATCTAAGAATTCAATCGATCGATGCGCTTTCGATCGATCGACAATTGCCATCTCTCAATCGATCGAAATGTCTTCGATCGATCGACTATATATTTGCACCGATCGATCGAAATAACTCCGATCGATCGAACACAGGTATTATTCTGGTGCATGGCAGAGGCCTGAAATCACAGTTTCATCGCGATTTTCCAACCTCGGACTACTCAGACATGGTCTGGAGTGTCCCAGATTCGTTCTTAACATAAAAATTCATTAAGGTGTCGTTTGGTTGTGAGCTTTTCATTAAAACTATGAAAATTTGAGATTTTAACGTATCTAACATGCAAATCAATAAGATTAACACTAAACCACGATTAGCTAAGTGCAATATGTAAATAAAATGATTATTAATTAACCTGGAATGAAGAACTCGTATTAAACCACAGAAAATCCCAACTATCAATGTAAAACCTTGATTAATAACCTACAAAACAAGAAAAACTCCCTCCTCTCTCTATGAAATCTGATAAAAAGTAAAGTGGGGCGTCGCCTTGGACGCTTACAAAATGAGTTTAAATAGTAGAACCTCATGCTAGGGTTAAAAATCCCGTCTTTTGCTGCGTGCGCGTATTCTGCTAAAAGGCATATTTGATCGATCGAAATACCCTCGATCGATTGAACTCCTAGAATCTTCGATCGCTTGAGACAAGTTAGATCGATCGAATGCTCGATCTCTTGAGAAGACCTCGATCGATCGGGCTTCAGTTTTCAATTTTGAATTGTCTTCATTAAAACCAATCACTCCCTTTTATCCTGCTCAATCAATTATTCACACAGCGACAGTAATCTGCAAAAATCACAGCTAAAATACACAACTCATCATAGATTAATCATAATGTGTAGAAACTGGCATTGTAATCCAAATCGCAGATACATGGAGAAATTGTGAACTAAATTATTGTATTTTCTTCTTTTAGCGCAGTTGTATTTTACAAATACCCCCGCTTGTCACAAACCCCAACTAGCGAATTGCTAGTCCCTAGCTATAAAGCGAAAATAAAACAAGCTAACTACTACTACAACAACTAAAATAAACAAAAATAAAACTAAAGCAAAACTAATCTAATTAGAAAGAGACACCACCTAACTCACTTTCGCAGGACTCGCGGTTGCATTTAGCAATTGCAACAAGCCGTTAAACCCCTAGGTTCCCCTAGTGGACGAGTGTTGTCTCGTGAGGGTTTGCAGTGAATATACCCACAAAATTCACAATTTTTAAGATCAAAAAGATGTAGAAAAACTTATAAACATTTCTTCCTATTTGGCTATCAGTTTAGCTCTACAAAATATATCAACCTCATACAAACCATAAAGAAACCCACATGCTCCTCATGTCATTAAGATAACAATACATATGCATTCCATTCATGTATCCGTGTGTGTGAAAATAACAGCTATGCATCCAACTTTATTTTAGAGTTGTTTAGACTACAATACCCTTCGGAATTCGTAGTTTCAACTCAATTCTCACATGGGTTTGCACTCAAAAATGAACATCTCACAGAAACTGGTTTAATAATGATCGCTCATGGTGTGAATGCTTTGATAAGAGTGATGTTCTGGCTACTAGTGTTTCACACCTAACTTGATAAAGGACGAACATTTAGAGTGTATAGTCTCATGAAAAGAATACTACTTACTAGAGGAGCGAAATACCGTGGATACTCAAATTACACGTTCATATTCAAACTAAGTTGTTAAAAATCATTAAGACTTTGACTTTTCGGCATTTATTTAGTAGGATAGAAATAAGAGGGGCGAGATGTGCACATCCTTAGCATGTGATAGAGACTAATTTATTTCTTCTTTATTCCAACCATCCTCTATTCTCATATACATTTATTTCTTTTTACTCCTCCTTCCTTCCTTTTCTCTTTTTTTTTTTTTTGAAACGTCCTTCCCACAACTACTCCCTTCTCGTCACATACTTCAATAATTTTGATCACGTTAGATGTGCAATCGAGTTTATAGATGTTAAAGTATCAGATGAAGGGTTTTAGGCTTTCATATTGGCAGTATTTAATCGGTGTGGGGTTAAGAGATTCTTAGATGTTGATATAGGTATATGAAAAGTGTAAGGAATGAATAACGATGGCTTAAATCATTTTTCTTAACTTCTTAGTTTTAGCACTTCAGTGTTCATTGAGTTATTAATTGGTAAATCCTGAACGTTCTTGTCAAATAAACAGCCTAGATGAAGAATTTGAGACTATTCAACGAATTTAAAGTATATTAAAAAAAAAACAATTCGAATTTATTGCGATAAGTCCCTCAGAATTGAAGTTTGGGCTCAAAAGCTCACTAAGGGTCATTAGTTTCCACTATTTATTCCTTAAAGCATAACAGTCGTATTACTCTTATTTAAGTTTTCAGCATAGCTATTAACGCGTGCAAATGGATGTTGGATACTAGAATAATCAACATATGCATTCGTCTTAGTGACACTAGAAAAACGCGTGAATGTAATTCATAAAAGGACGAGATTAACATGAATGTATCATCACTTGATAACAGCTAAATAGAAGTGAACATTCATAATTATCCTACCAATTTAAGTTCAAAATTTTTTTTTTCTTTGTTACTAGTTTGAAACTTTTGAATTTTTTTTTTTTTTTATTAAAAATTAGAGATTGTATGATGTTTGCAATAGAAAGAGCGATCCAGATTGCTAAGTAAATAATATGCACAGGTGATTATCTATCTATATCCCACCCCAAACTGAAAATAGCGATGACCTCAGAAGTTGATTTTCAAAAATAAATAGAGAGATAGCACCTGAAATAGCATCAATAACTGCAAGCATAACAATCTGTAAAGAAACATACACTCTCCAAGCAACCAAGATCAAACGAAAGATATACAAATGGAAAATAAACATATGACCTATAAATAATAACAAAAAACATCACTGGAAAGATAAGACAATGAAAATGACAGAGCAGTGATAATAAAATGCACACAAACCAAACCAACCAACAAAAACAAATATCCACATAGAGTACCACAGTACTAAAATCCAAAAGACAAAAGAAGAGAGCAGAGAGATATAAACAAAGAAAATGAAAATACAACAAAACTCTCCAAACACTCCCAACGTCAAGACCTAAACATCCTCCGCAACATCTGATAATATCTCTATCGGCGCATCGAGGGTATCCGCAACTCCACCCTCAACAACAGTACGCACTGTCGCCGGGTCACTCCCAGTCATGACTGGAGGTGGTGGAAGTGGGACCTCCGCAGAATGTGGTGCCGCTAAGGAAGATGGCGTAACAGGATCAGTAGGTGGCAGTGATGCCTCAGAAGTGGATAGATCGACAGTAGGATGTGCAGTAGGGGGAGTAGTGGTAGTCGGTGCGGCAGGAGCAGTAGCGGGAGGTGGAGGTGTATGTAAGGACTGGTCAACCCCCAATTGGGTCAAGATAGCCTCAAGCAATGTCGTCATGTGGTCCATCCGGCCCTCGAGTCTAATCCGTGCCTCTCTCTCCTCCAGTAATAACTCATGAACAGTCGGGAGAGGCATAGATGACGAAGACTCTCCCTGGGCCTGAGTTTGAGCCTGAGATCGTTGTCTCAGCTCAAACTGTGCAACCTCCACCAGAGGATCAACCTCATCATCAAAATCAAGCTCCTCAGCCTCTGTCGGCTTCCCTGAAGCTGCACCCTCTGTATCGGTGCCATCAGCTCTCCTCCTCTTCTGACCAATTTTTGCTTTCCCTTTACCCTTCCTTTTCATCTTCTAAGCATCAGATCGGCGAGAAGCTGTCTCGCCAAACTGACTACGAGCCTGAGAAGTCGCATCATCAGGTAAGGGAACGAGGCCAGCCTGCTCGATCACCTGGTGAATGGCCCAAGCACCTTTCAGGTGCTTTTTGGCAGCAATATAGCGAGTGGGATGCCTCATAAAGTCGATATACAGGCGAGGCAAACAGACCGGCAACCCCGTCCCTATGGCATATAACACGTGTGCATACCAGGGTGCAATCTTCTCCGGGTAGGAGGTCACCAACAAGCAATTGCTTAAGGTCAGGTGGAGCATATGATAATTATCAGACAGATACACGTCAGCAATAAGGGATATACCATCCCAGCTCGGTAATGCACCCCCGGTGAGCTCTCGAATGACTACAATCGGTGGGAGTACTGGCGTGTCAGCACGGTGCGGGCATACACAATCGGGCACCTCCGGGACTCCTAGAGCAGCTGAGACGGTGGCTGGACTGAACACAATCTCCCGGCCGCGAAAGAATGATCGAAGTGTGAATGCGGCATCGGGATCTCAGATCATCGTCGCACAAGCCGCGCGGATCCACGAGAGATTCATTCTCTTTGCCTGAGAGAGCAAATCGTACCAATGTGGCATGGCTCGGAGGCGGGCCAGATACCAAGGAGTAGTGAGCCATGCCGTCTCAAGTGGTCGCTCAATCATGACCTTCCGGGACTGAAAATAGCGCGTGAACCACTGACGGTTGGGAGTATTCCAGAAACCGTGATGTGGGACCGGGTCAGGAATGGCGAGGTCAAAGGGCTTCTCCCTGTAATACCCTGTAACAGGGTTCATTGTGAAGATCCTGAAATGGAAAAGGAAAAGAAACGATAAATGAAAATAGTAGACTAAAAAGAAAATAGAAAACTGCCACTGCCATAGTTCGAGTGATGAGAGCTGATATTATCTGAATATTAGCTCGATAAGGAGTAAGAACCGACTGGATTTAACCCCATTTCTCTAGTATTACCTGCACTTGTGTTTTAATTCATTTCTTTACACAATGATGTATTTTTTGTGGTATGTTGTTGTGTTTAGCTCTTTGAATGCAGGCTCTGAAGTTAAAATGAATAACAAGTCGAAAGGGATAACTCAAGAAACAAATTGATGAAGTCTTGATACCAATCGATTGACATAATATCAATCGATTGAAATAATTTCATGATCAATCGATTGGTGTTTTTATCAATCGATTGAACGTTTTATCAATCGATTGATATATGTGTCAATCGATTGACTTAATCTGGAAACAGTCTGTGTTAATGGCGCAAGATTTCAGCAATCAGGCGACGACCAGCCGTTATGGAGTGAACCTGGACACCTTAAGCTCGTGGACTTAACACTATATATAGAGGAGAGTGAAGAGGGTCAAGGGTTAGCTCATTTGGTATTGTTTTGTAGGATTTTTGAGAGATTTTGCAGATTAAACAAAGCTCAAGTTGGAGGATTGTTTTTGTACTTTCGAATTCAGTTTGAGTTCAGGTCTCTATCTTGTTTTTGTTGTGTTGCTTTAGTATTTGTTAGATATTTCAGTTTGATTCGAATTTAATTTTTGAAATTGCTTGTTTTAAAGATTAATCCATGCTTCTTACTTATAATCTTCTTCAAAATATTTCTGTTTTCGTTAGATTAAACATGTTTGAGTAGATCCTTGTTGGGAATAATGTGAAGAAACATTGTTTCCAGCCCTCTGCCATGATTCTGTGAAAGAGTCAATGTCAATCGATTGGATACAGAATCCAATCGATTGACATAGACTCCTTGTCAATCGATTGATATACTTGTCAATCGATTGATATACTTATCAATCGATTGAAAGCCATTTCATATCAATCGATTGACATCATGTCAATCGATTGGTATGATTATGACTTGGGTTGACTCCTTTTTGTATTTCAGTAACTTTTGTTTCAAGAACTAAGTCCAAATTGATATTCCTAGTTCAAATTGCAATCTGATTTTGAAATAAGAGCTCTTTTGAATAATTAACTCAATGAACACTCATAACAAACACTTCGAATATTCTATACTCAATTTGTTAGTTTTTGTTCATAGTTTTAATTAACTACTTATTTCAGTTCTTCATAAATAAGTGAGGTAAACGAACCACTAAATATGTAAGATTTACATACTTAGTGTTTAAAATACTTAACTTAATCATTTTAGAAATAAGGAATACTCTAAGGATAAAACCCCAGCTGTTCATTCTTGTTAAATCATGGTAGTGGCTGGCACTTTGTGGACTCACATGTTCCCAACTCTTTTTCATATTTGATATCACAGTTTTTAAATTCTATCTAGTTAAGTTTTTGCTTCACTATATTTTATTTCTTTTACTTATTCTATAGGACTGTTAGATCCCCCTTCTACAAGAAATCATCTTTTATTTCATTTTAGGATTCAATCTAGATTCTTCCGCCTTTACAATTCGTCCTTTGGGATTCGACCCGGTCTTACCGGTTTTAACGCGACGCGACCGTCTATACTTGGACGTACTCTTCAGAGAACACATTTCAGTCGTGTCAAGTTTTTGGCGCCGTTGCCGCGGACGGCAACGAAGGCCAGGAATTTTGGATTGATCCGATCTTTCTTATCCCATTTCTATCTATCTTTTTCTTTTGTTCTTCAGAACACAAGCTGTATTGTTGTGTCCTTCTATGTCCTTTGATTCCACTAAAGCCTTCATCACAAATCTATTTGAAGATTCAATCCATAGTGCTGATAATCCCATTTTTACTCCATCCACTTCTAACTCAATGTCTGATACGGAGAGCCAACAAGGAGAGAATAGGCATGACCTCATCGATGACGGTCAACGACCTCTACGAGAACTCTTGGCTCCTGATCGCACTGCCACACCTTCTTGTATCCGCATCCCTCCACACACGGGTACATTCCATTTTCGTAATGGAATGATTCAACTGTTACCCACATTTTATGGGATGGATAAAGAGAAGGCGTACTTGCACATTCGAGATTTCGAAGATGTTTGTGGCACTTTCACAGATCAGACTTGCCCAAGTGATATAATCCGACTGAAGCTCTTTCCCATCACCTTGAAGGATAAAGCGAGGTCATGGTTATTGTTACTCAAACCGAATTCGATTTTGACTTGGCCAGCAATTTATAAAGCCTTTCTCAAAAAGTTCTTCCCTAATCGGTTAACGACAGACATCTTGAGACAGATCAAGATGTATAATCAAAAAGAGGAAGAGGCTTTCGCTGAGGCATGGGAGCGTTTTAAGGATTTGTTACTGCTCTGCCCGCATCATGGTTTTCAGAAATGGCGAACAATAAGCTTCTTCTTTGATGGCCTAAGTCCAAAGTCAAAGAAGCTCGTAGAAACTACAAGTGACGGTGAGTTTATGAGCAAGAATGCTGACCAAGCAGAGGCTCATTTTGAATGGTTAGCCGAACATGCACCAGAATGGGAAACTCAAGTGACGAGAACTCAGACCAGTTTGAGTTCAAGTAAAAAGAGCATTTATCAGCTAAAGGCGAAAGATGGCTTACTAGAGAAATACGAGCAACTGGCTCGTAAATTGGAAATTTTGGAAGCAAAGAAGGACCCGGTAATACAATTTGCATCTGAAGAGTCATGTTCGAGTTGTCTACAGATGGGGCATACCTCTCAACATTGTCAAATATACCCTGTTTACCAAGAACAGAGTCCAGTGGAGGTACATGCTATAAATGCCCCTGGTCGTTTCAACCCCAATGATAGGTGGAGTCATCCTGGTTTTGATCAAAGAAACAGTGCTGCTGCAGCAAACCCATCTCAACAATGGCAGCCGAATAAAGGAAACCAATACCGACCTCAAAACCAAGGGTACCACCAGAGTTACCAACCTCCTCCTACTTATCAATAAAATCAAGGGTATTACCAGAACCAATATCAAAATCATTCACCTCAATCCAACTACAATCAAGGGGGCAACAACCAAACCTCATCAAACACTTATGTGCCACCCCATAAGAAGGCACAAGAGGATCCTAATACACTCATGATGCAGCAGATGATGCAGCTAATCAGTAAACTCAACACAAGTGTAGAGAGGTTAGCTGCCCAACAAGGGGATCGAGAACGAACAATGTTCCCTGCACAGCCAGAGCCAAATCCTAAAGGCCAACACTCGGGTACAGGACCCTCGGGATCTGGACCACATGAAGAGGCCAAGGCGGTAACTGTGTTGAGGAGTGAAAAAGAAATTGAGAAAGTTTCTTTGCCCTCACAACCTGTAGTTAGTGATGAAGAAGAGGTAGAGAATGAAGAAGAATTGGTGGAAGAAGGAAGAAAGGGCGAAACAGTTGAGCCCAAAATAACAATTCCTGAGGATAATGAAATAAAGAGAAGACCTGGAAAAGAACCCCTCCTTGAGGAGGCAACCAAATGTCCTTTTCCGGCACCATATCCTCAGAGGTTGAATAAATCTCAACAAGAAACGAAAAGTCAGGAGTTTCTGGAGTTATTCAAATAGGTAAAGATCAATCTCCCACTCCTAGACGCAATTAAACAAGTGCCTTCCTACGCCAAGTTCCTAAAAGACTTTTGCACTGTAAAAAGGAAGCAAAGTGTTAAGAAGAGTGCTTACTTGGCATGCCAGGCAAGTGCGATCGTAAAACACGATTTGCCTCCTAAATACAAGGATCCAGGTACGCCAACAGTTTCTTGCATAATTGGTCAGAAGAAAGTGAACAATGCACTGCTCGATTTAGGATCGAGTGTTAATCTCTTACCTTACACTGTCTATCAACAGTTAGGGTTAGGAGAACTTAAGCCCACTCGCATTACTCTCCAACTGGCAGATCGATCAATTAAATACCCGCGAGGAGTGCTGGAGGATGTCTTAGTCCAGATTGACACTTTTGTCTTTCCTGTTGACTTTGTTGTTCTGGACACTGAACCAGTTTACAATGCTAAATCTCAGATTCCAGTGATATTTGGACGTCCTTTCCTCGCAACAATTGATGCGACGATTAAAGTAAGGAGTGGAGTTATGACCGTTGTTTTTGGGAATATGACATTGAATATCAAAATCTTTTCAAATCCCAAAATTGAAGATTTTGATGATGAGGAAGAGGAGGTGAACTGGGTAGAAGCAGTAATTCAAGATTGTTTTGATTCAACTGCTCACTCTGATCCTGTGGAGTCCATTATGACTAACTCATGTTATGAATTGGATAAATACACTCCACAAGATGAAAGGATGAGTCAGATATGCTCTATATTGGAGGTTGTTGAAGAGGAAGTTGCAAGAATAATGTGGACGGCTCAATATGAGCAGCTACCGCCAAAGACCAAGTTGGCTGTGCTGTCAAACCTGCAATTTCCAGAGTTGGAATTGAAAGAGCTCCCAAAAGAATTGAAGTATGTATTTCTGGGAGAAGAGAAAACCTTTCCTGTGATTATATCATCTGTTTTAAATCACGAACAAGAAAGCAAATTGATACAGTTGCTTAAGCAACACAGGAGTGCGTTAGGATGGACCGTTGCTGATTTAAGAGGAATTAGTCCATCCACATGCACCCACAGGATTTACCTTGAGGAAGATGCCAAACCTTGTCGTCAAATGCAAAGGCGTCTTAACCCAAACATGCAAGAGGTGGTGAAGAAGGAAGTTTTGAAGTTGCTGGATGTTGGGGTTATTTATCCAATTTCGGATAGTCCTTGGGTGAGCCCAACTCAAGTAGTGCCGAAGAAAGCTGGCATTACAGTGGTAGAAAATAAAGCAGGAGAATTGGTACCCACACGTGTAACCACGAGTTGGCGCATGTGTATTGACTATCGAATGTTGAATGCGGTAACTCGGAAAGATCATTTTCCATTGCCCTTCATGGATCAAATGCTCGAAAGGGTAGCAGGTCACCAATTCTATTATTTCCTGGATGGTTATAGTGGTTATAACCAAATTGAAATTGATCCTGCTGATCAAGAAAAAACCACTTTTACCTGCCCGTTTGGAACATTTGCATATCGCCGGATGCCATTCGGATTGTGCAACGCACCTGCTACTTTTCAGCGGTGCATGCTTAGCATCTTCAGCGATATGGTGGAGAAGATTATGGAGGTTTTTATGGACGATTTCTCCGTATTTGGAAGCAGCTTTGATGATTGCTTGGAGAACCTCCAGAAAGTCTTGAAAAGATGTGAGGAAAAGAATTTGGTCCTCAACTGGGAAAAATGTCACTTTATGGTGACAAAAGGGATTGTCTTGGGACATATCGTGTCTGCTGAGGGAATACAACTAGATAAGGCAAAGATCGATATAATTTCCAATCTTCCTGTCCCCACTATAGTGAAAGAAATACGATCGTTTCTAGGTCACGCCGGTTTCTACCGGAGGTTTATTAAGAACTTTAGTGCTGTATCTAGACCACTATGCCAACTCCTTGTTAAGGACCAACCATTCGAGTGGAACAGCAAGTGCCAGGAATCTTTTGATAAACTCAAACATCACCTTACAACAGCTCCGATAATGCAATCTCCGGATTGGAGTCTTCCTTTTGAGCTGATGTGTGATGCGAGTGACACAGCGATCGGAGCTGTTTTAGGGCAAAGGAAAGACAAGAAGCCTACTGTGATCTACTACGCTAGCAGAACCCTTGATGGAGCTCAACGTAATTACTCTACTACCGAAAAGGAGTTGCTGGCGATTGTATTCGCACTGGAGAAATTCAGGCAATATCTGATTGGCTCGCAGATCATTTGCTTCACTGATCATGCTGCATTGAAGTATCTGCTATCCAAAAAGGATACAAAATAGCGATTGATACGCTGGATTCTCTTGCTCCAAGAATTTGATTTGGTTATCAAAGATAAAAAGGAGGCAGAGAACGTTGTAGCCGATCACCTCTCACGATTGACGTTTGAAGACAATTCTTCACAATCTATTCCAATCAGTGAATCTTTCCCAGATGAGCAACTTTTTGCTGCAACTAGTTTACCCTGGTATGCTGACATTGTCAATTACTTGGCAACAGGGGAGACCCCGTCTCATTGGTCCACCCCTGATAGAAAAAGGTTTCTATCCATCGCTTGGTGGTTTTATTTTGATGATCCGTACTTGTTTAAGTACTGTGCGGATCAAGTAATTAGGCGATGTGTCCCCGAGGAAGATATCTCTCAAATTTTAGCTTCATGCCACTCAGAGGCCTGCGGTGGCCATTTCTCAGCTCAGAAAACTGCTCAAAAAGTGTTTAGTAGTGGTTTCTACTGGCCGACAGTTTTCAAAGACTGTTATGCATTTTGTAGAGCATGTGCTAGATGCCAAATGTTAGGAAGCTTGTCAAAGAGAAATGAAATGCCGATGACCCCGATCATTACTATTGAAATCTTCGATTGCTGGGGCATCGATTTCATGGGACCATTCCCGCCATCATCTCATTACGAATATATCCTTTTGGCAGTCGAATATGTGTCCAAATGGGTTGAGGCCATTCCGACAAGGAGAAATGATCACAGAACAGTAATCTCATTCTTAAAAGAGAACATTTTGTCAAGGTTCGGAACACCGAAGGCCATGATTAGCGATCGTGGAACCCATTTCTGCAATAAGCCTTTTGAGGCACTGATGAAAAAATATGGGGTTAACCATAAGATTGCTTTATCATATCACCCACAGTCGAATGGTCAGGCAGAGCTAGCCAATAGGGAGATCAAACATATCCTGGAGAAAACCGTGAACATCAATAGAAAGGACTGGTTGTCACGTTTAACTGATGCTTTATGGACATACAGGACGGCATACAAGACAAACCTTGGGATGTCTCCCTACAGGATAATTTATGGAAAAGCTTGCCACTTACCTGTGGAATTGGAGCATAAGGCATATTCTAAATTTTGATATCCATGAAAGTGGTACATTGAGGAAATTACAACTCAATGAATTGGAAGAGATCAGGAATGATGCATATCATCGTGCTCGAACTTATAAGTCAAAATTAAAAGCTAAGCATGATCGATCGATCCTGAGAAAGAAGCTTGAACCGGGGCAGAAAGTGTTACTTTACGATTCAAAGCTTCATCTCTTTCCCGGGAAGCTGAGGTCAAGGTGGATAGGACCATTTGTTGTCAAAGAAGTGTTTCCACACGGAGCAATAGAAATCGTTAATCCCAAGAATGGTAATGTTTTTAAAGTCAATGGACAACGTTTAAAACCATTTTTGGAGAGGTTCGAACCAGAATCAGAGACCATCCACCTGGATGATCCTGATTATTCTTCTTGAAATTTGAGAACCTTGTGTTGTTGTATAGTAGTTTTCTTTTCTGTGTGTGCTTCTCTATTTTCTGTTTCCTTTTGTTCTCATTCTGTCTTTTTGATTGGCTTTAGGATGAATCCATTGCAGATGAATCCGTTGCATTACCTGCCACATTTACTCTACCATGGGGTCCGTTCTCCAGGAACCCCAGAACAGAGGGAGCAAGAAAGGCCAATTTTTACTCCACTTTCCAGTTCATGCCCAGATTCCCCTATTGCGGTTGTTGCTAATTTGAATACCTGGGATTTACTTTGCGCAGTTCGAGAAATTCTGGAAGACCTTCAAATCGATTCGGACGGGGAAGTCGTGGAGTACTCTGTGGATTATGCTGTAGGAGAAAACTTTTCTTCCCCTGAACCTGAGCAGAATTGATAATTCCTATGGCAGATGAATAAAGACAGAATTTTGTTTCTTGTTTTCTTTGTGTTTGTTTGTTTCCCGACCAAGATCTTGTACTCTTTGGATGATAATAATCCATTTTTGAACCATGAATTGATGATGTTTGGAATAAATTCTTCCTACTTTTGTGTTTAATGGTTTTTGATCCTTGTTTGAATGCTTGAAGCCTCGTTTCTACCTTAAAATTGCATTCTTAAACTGTTGGGGGTGATCACATGTGGAACATTTGGGTTCCCATGAATATTTTATTCAATCGATTGATATTATTGTCGATCGATTGGTATAAATGGCTTCCAATCGATTGACAATTTTGTCAATCGATTGACTTGAATCTAGTTCAATCGATTGAAAGTCAATCGATTGACATCTATTGTCAATTGATTGACAATTCCCCCAGACGTAATGTCTGTTCTTCTCCCTCTCTCTCATTTCATTTCAAAAATCTGTGAGAGAGAAAGGGAGTAGGCGATTCTGAGGGAGTGAGAAGGAGACCCCTCCCATAATTTCCATCATCATCATCATCACCATCATCATCCTCATCTATCCCTCTCGGCAACACCATCTCCACCGCCTCTGTTCCCGTGCGGATAAAGAGTGAGGGAAAGGAAGAGAGATTTGGGCCTTCCATCATCATCATCATCACCATCATCATCATCAATCTTGTCATCAACCAATCTGGGAGAGAGTTTTTGCCGCGATTCCGATTGAGGTAACTCCCAAAACCCACTTCCCTTTCTCATCCTTTTTATGATTTTAAGCGATCGAGGGAGCCCTTCATGGTCTTAAGACCATTAAATGAATGATAGGGGGACGTGAGACCTTGTTGTGGGCAGCCCCCTATAATCGCTGATGTCAATCGATTGACATCAGGGCTCAATCGATTGGAACATAACTTCAATCGATTGACAACTTATGTCAATCGATTGACATAAACAGAGTAGCAGAATCTCTCTTTTCTCATTTTAACTCTCTGTTATGCTTTCATTTCAGCTCCCATGGCTCCAAAGCCCAAAGACAGTGGACCACACCCTGAAAAATCAACTTCTCTAGAGATTCCTGACCCACCGCTAGCTCATGGGTTTAGGAATGCTAAAGAAAACACGTGGTACACCAAATACTTTCGAACACGCGCAATCATGGTGGAAAGGTAATTCAAGAATTTGTGGAGCGATGATAAGACCCCATTCCATCTAGCCCGCCTTCGAGCTTTTCCCGATTGGCTCCCAGTTCTTACAGCGGATAAAAAAGTTTATGCTTCCTGGATTCGGCCAGCATGTGTCAGTTTGGTTAAGGTATCGAATGTCCCCTACACGTATTTCTCGTGTGTATCAGGACGGGCAATTGAGTTCAGCCCAGCTACAGTCGCTCGGGCGCTTGGTATCCCAGAGGTTCCTGAGCATATGTACCCTGTTCATCCCGACCGTCCATTTCCATCATATGATGTCGTTGCCACAGAGATCTCCGGCGGGAAGGTTAAGAAATACTCGGGGATCACAGTGTTCGATGATCACAACCTGACGACGGACTATCATCTTCTACACTTGACTCTTTGCAGCTGCATTCTTCCCACGACCTATAAGTTAGATTTCGCTGGGTGGTATGCGAGAGTTTTATTTGCTATTGGGACTGGTCTACCTATCTGCCTCGCTCGGCTTTTCATCGAATTCTTCGTTGAGCCCACACGTCATCCCAGCAAGGCTCAGCACCTCAAAGGTGCATGGGTGATACATAGAGTGTGTGAGGAGGCAGGTGATTCGAGGTGAAAAGTGCATGTTCATAGCGTATTATATGGTCTTTTATGCATACATTTATCCCCAAAGTCCCTACATTTAGGTGCATTCTAATAACAATGTTCTTTTTATTGTGTTAATGCTAAACCATATGTTTTTGCATTGTTTTATAGGTATTAGGATGCAAATCAATGAAGTGGAGCTAAAGAAAAGTGATTCTGGTGGATAGAATAACGGAAGCAGCTGAGAAAACGCCAATTTTGACAATGAAGACTTCAGATTTAGAAGATTTTCCCAGAGACATGAAATGTAGATCTTTGAGTTACGGTCGCGTGGCCGCAAACGAGAGGTCAATCCGAGGTCCGAGTAAAAAGTTATGGCCATTCTACCATCGGTGCGCAGAGTTGTCAAAATCAGAGAGTTCAAGCGATTGAAGAAGAGTTCAATCGATCGAACCTTCGATCGATCGAACTAAGCTCGATCGATCGAACTATATTTTCACCCAAAAGTTGCGTGAACTCTGTGGGAACCCTATATATACGTCGTTTTGACGCCAGACGAAGGGAGGACGCTCCAGAACGCAGAAAACAACAGTTTTAGGGTAGTTTTAGGGTTAGATTAGGTGTAGATTAGGTTAGATTCTTGTTCTTCTTCCTCCTTTTCCATTGTAGATTGAAGATTCAAGTTTGTTTCAAGTTTATTCAGATTATATTCAGATTATTTACAGGTTTTTTCTTTCCAATCTATGTTCTTTGATTGTTTATTAGTTTAGATGTTGATGATTGCTTTGTTTTACTATTTCTGCAATAGTTTTATCATGTTTCCGTAGTTTAGACGTTGGGAATATGTGATGAAACATTGATTCCCAATCTCTGCCATGCAATCTTTAGAAACCTTGGGCTCGATCGATCGAAGGTATTTTGATCGATCGAACCAGGGCCATAATCAAGCGATCGAAGGCATTTCGATCGATTGAAGGATGATGCAGTCCGATCGATCGAGAGCGCTTCGATCGATCGATCGAACATGTTGATTCTTGAGATGATTCTTTTAAGTATTCCATAACTTTCTGTTTTAGAAATCTGTTATCAAATTGTCCCAATAAGCTCAGTTTGTCACAACAGTTTTTTAGAACTTAAAGACTTAAGGCCTTTTCTTCAATGACTTTTGAAAACCACTTTGAATGCTAACACCATTTAGAGTGCAAGTAATAACCATTGTTTTAAACCGTCTTCCATGTATTTTACTTAAATGTGATGATGTAGTCCCGGTCATGAAAGGGCTACTGAGTCTTTATCTTTAGAAAAATACGGAATGCTGAAGAGGAATGAACTCCATAGAACGTTAATGAATGTGCATGGTAGATGGTTAGGATTAATGTGGATTCACGTATTTCCAACACCTTTAGTTTATTTATTTAATTTATTATGTTTCGTTATGTTTTAGTTTATGCTTTAGTTTAATTTAATTAATTAGGATTTGTTAGTACACCTCCAATCATTCATTCTTATTTTCTTTTCTTTAGGTTGTAACTTAGTATATATTCTTCCTATTCCTTCCCTGTGGGATCGACCTGGACTTATCCAGTATTACTTGCACGATCACCTACACTTGGGTGTTGCACAAGAGCGCACAAGATTTTTCTCGTGTCAAGTTTTTGGCGCCGTTGCCGGGGAAGGCAACTAGGTTAGGATTTTACTAAGTTTTCCATTTTTCTTCTTTTACTTAAAAAAAAAAAAAATCATTGGACTTTTTCTCTCACAAGAAAAAAAAAAATTTCTTTTGTTTAAATATTTTGGGTAAACATGTCTTATCCATATTACCCTCCATACAACACAAATACCACGAATGGGTACACATTAGGTAATGAGAACTATACCCCGAGTTGGCAAGCACCCACATATGATGCACATTATCAACCTGAGTGCTACCAATCACCACAATGGGAAAACCATCGTGTTAGTCCCCCATGTTATCAAACGTATCAAGAACCTCCACCTGGAGAGTTCTATCAATCGCAATGGGGATATAACCAAAATGATAGTGTAGGATATAGTAGTAGTTCCCACGATTACCAAATGCACCAAGACTTTCCTTCTGGGGAGTCTTGCACACAAACACAATGGGAAGGGGACTATTACCAACAACAATGGGGTGAAACTTCATATAGTTATAATGAGGAGAATAACCAAGTTGAGGATAATGGTATGTTAGAATTACTGCTTAGTGAAATGAAAAGGCTAGAGAGTGCAATTGATAAATTAGGAGCTAGATATCAACAAGCATTTGATAGCCAACCTTTAGAAGACTATACCAGTCCTTCAACGCTACAACCTGAATTTCAAGACACTAACAATGGAATGGAATTAGAGGACAATGATGGGTTCATATCGAGTGAGGTTAACAACTCATTTGAGAAAGTGATAACCCAACAAGAACTCCAAAACCAAACCATTGAGCATGAAGTTGTAGAACCATCTTCTCCTCAACATACAACCCCAGACATCAACTCCTTCACTGCCTGGATAAAACTGCACAATCTCTTTGTCCAGAGCACCTCAATAGATGACATATATAGTGAGGAGAGTTACAAGGATGAGAATGAGGTTTTAAAAGATGACGAGAGTTTAGGTGATTGCACGCAATTAGGAAAGGGAGAGTCCCCTGTTGACTCTACCCCTACCTTTGAAAGTGACCCTAGAGAGGACATAATTGAAAAATCTAAATCTGATTTAGATTCGTGTGATATTCATGAACCCTCACCTCTTTCGACCGAAGAGGTGGTGTCACCAAGTTGCCCATCACCTATCCTTGCTATCAATCAAAGCTCTCGTCCTGAGCTTGAATGTTATGTGTACCCCATTCGTGAACAAACAGAATGTGTTGTGGAAGAGGATGGTAAGGATACTAGCACATGTTCTTCACAAAATTTTAACTTACAAAATTCTTTGAGAGAAGACATGGAAAATATTGGGCCCACTTTAGATGATCTTAAAATTCAACAAGAAGCTAGCAATCTTCTAGACTGCTTGACCTTCTTGAGTGATTATGACATTGAGGCCCAAATAGATAGCTTTATCCAAGTCCAGTCCAAAACCATGTGCATAGAACAGAAATTCAATTCCTATGATTATATCTCCATAGATTCTGTTCTAGGACAAGAAGAGGGTAGTGAAGCTTCATTGGAACATCACTTCGACCTTGCCCCTTTTATTGAACCATGGCCTCCCCCTATTTTTAGTATTAAAATAGAGGCTGTTATAGGAAATACCAACACCGAAGATTGTTTCTTGCATATAATTCATGAAAAGTGTGGTATACCTCTTATAACTGTCCCCAAAAATTTTGGAAGCCATAGGTTTTGCATCATCTCCTCTGACCTTGAGCCTGACATTAGTTGGGGGGAGCTGCAATTTTATGAGGATCCCTACATTCTTCTCACTGTTAAATTATTTTATTGGGAAGATCCTCAAAAATTTCGGTTATTACTGTATGATCAAATTTTTGATTAACCGAATTTAGTTACTGAGTTTGTTGTATTATATTCTTTTTTTTTTCTTTTTCTTTTTCGTTGTTGCTACTAATGATCTTGCAGGTAACTTGAAAAAAATGGATATTAACGCTTCGAGGTAAAATCCTTCCTTCCCTCGCTTTACTTTACATGTCCATGTGCTTAGTTTAGAACATTGAGGACAATGTCTAGTTTTAGTTGGGGGGGAGTGAGTCATTGCATGCCTCATATCCTTTTGTTGTACTTTAGTGTCATATACCTGCTTAGGAACATGTAACTCAGTAAATTAAAATCTGCAAAAATCTTAAAATTTTTATTTTTTTTTAAAGATAATAAAATGGTTCTTGTATTTCTCTCATAGTTAATGTAGTTAGTTATGATGCATTAGTGTTATTTTCTGTATGTTATTAGTATGTGATATACTATGGTAGTTTCTTTACTATCTTAGTTATAGTATGTTCTATGCTTTTTAATCTTCAAACAACTTTGAGCACGTTGTGACAACCTTGTACTTAGCTAAAATGGATTAGTAAGCATAGCTTAGGTGTCTTGAGAGACTGTAGTGGAGACTAATAACACAAGTGAGCTTTTGAGCCATTCTTTTGTTTTTGAGGGTTTTTATAAAATTACTCTTACTTTTTGAAAAGCGTATTAATTCGTTGAAAGTCTCATTTTCTTCTTTATTTTGACTGATCACTAGAAGAGAACGTTCAGGATTTACCAACTTTAGAGCTCTTGAATTTACTGAAATGAATAATCCTATTAACTTAGAAGATGATTTAGGCCATCTTTTGACCATATATGGATATTATAGCCTTGGCCTACCTCCATGATATTCCTTTACTTCACCTCTTGAGCTTATCATATTTTCCTTGTCCTCACAATCCTAAAGTCTATACCTAACTCCAAATTAGGAGTTCAAGCCTCAGTTCTTTATTTAGGTGTGATTGGGATGTGTTGCGTTAACAAGAAGTATGTTAGTGTGAATAAGGTAAAGTTGGCAAAGAAAAAATGAAAGAAAAAAAAGAAAAGCATGAGAAGAAAAAAAAAATGCCAATGGTTGTTACAAAAAAAAAAAAAAAAAAAAGAAGGAATGAAAAGAAGAGTGTGAAAAAAAAATAAATAAAAGAAAAGAAGAAGAGAGAGATTGGAGATGTGGGAAGTTTGAAAAGTTATAGTAGACATTCCAATCACATCCTTTGTCCTAATTGAATATCACGAATCTCTTTCTTCTTAATCGAATACCTCTTTTTCAAAGTCCTAATGATGCTAGGTAAATTGGATTTGAAGTTAAGGTAATGAGAGAGTTCTCCGCGGTATGTCGCTCTTCTAGTGAAAGGTATCATTTCATGAGACTTTATGCACTAAAATGTCCGTTTTTCTATTTAGATATGAGAAACATTAGATTCCATTTACAATTACTCTTTACAGCTTCCATATCATGAGTGATAATTATTACACCTAATTCAGAGTGTTTTCATCTTAAGAGTGTAATCCCGGTGAGAGTTGAGTCAAAATGAACGTCTTGATAGTATCTTAGGTTATGCAAGCTTTGAAATTAAAGTTTTGTATTTTGGTTGTCCATTCACACACACACTTGAAGATTAATAGGTATGGAACATCTTAATGACTTTGATAGTAGATTAACTATAATGTGTGTGTTGCATTGCTATGGCTTACTAGAGAGTTTCATGAGATTGTTGAGCTTAACTATATTGCTAAATAAGAGAAAAATTTTCTTGAAAACATTTAAATGAGAACTATTGCCTTAAACATGAATTTTGTGGGTAGATTCACTGCAAACCCTCACGAGACAACACTCGTCCACTAGGGGGAACCTAGGGGTTTAAAGGCTTGTTGCATATGCTAAATGCAATCGCGATTCCTGCGAAAGTGATTTAGGATTTTTACTTTACTTTATTTTTAATTCTTAGAGTTTAAATAAACATTGCTGTAGTTCGCTTCATTGCTAGGGACTAGCAACGAGCTAGTTGGGGGGTGTGATTCGAGGTGAAAAGTGCATGTTCATAGCGTATTATATGGTCTTTTATGCATACATTTATCCCCAAAGTCCCTACATTTAGGTGCATTCTAACAACAATGTTCTTTTTATTGTGTTAATGCTAAACCATATGTTTTTGCATTGTTTTATAGGTATTAGGATGCAAATCAATGAAGTGGAGCTAAAGAAAAGTGATTCTGGTGGATAGAACAACGGAAGCAGCTGAGAAAACGCCAATTTTGACAATGAAGACTTCAGATTTGGAAGATTTTCCCAAAGACATGAAATGTAGATCTTTGAGTTACGGTCGCGTGGCCGTAAACGAGAGGTCAATCCGAGGTCCGAGTAAAAAGTTATGGCCATTCTACCATCGGTGCGCAGAGCTATCAAAATCAGAGAGTTCAAGCGATTGAAGAAGAGTTCAATCGATCGAACCTTCGATCGATCGAACTAAGCTCGATCGATCGAACTATATTTTCACCCAAAAGTTGCGTGAACTCTGTGGGAACCCTATATATACGTCGTTTTGACGCCAGACGAAGGGAGGACGCTCCAGAACGCAGAAAACAGCAGTTTTAGGGTAGTTTTAGGGTTAGATTAGGTGTAGATTAGGTTAGATTCTTGTTCTTCTTCTTCCTTTTCCATTGTAGATTGAAGATTCAAGTTTGTTTCAAGTTTATTCAGATTATATTCAGATAATTTACAGGTTTTTTCTTTCCAATCTATGTTCTTTGATTGTTTATTAGTTTAGATGTTAATGATTGCTTTGTTTTACTATTTCTGCAATAGTTTTATCATGTTTCCGTAGTTTAGACGTTGGGATTATGTGATGAAACATTGATTCCCAATCTCTGCCATGCAATCTTTAGAAACCTTGGGCTCGATCGATCGAAGGTATTTCGATCGATCGAACCAGGGCCATAATCAAGCGATCGAAGGCATTTCGATCGATTGAAGGATGATGCAGTCCGATCGATCGAGAGCGCTTCGATCGATCGAACATGTTGATTCTTGAGATGATTCTTTTAAGTATTCCATGACTTTCTGTTTTAGAAATCTGTCATCAAATTGTCCCAATAAGCTCAGTTTGTCACAACAGTTTTTTAGAACTTAAAGACTTAAGGCCTTTTCTTCAATGACTTTTGAAAACCACTTTGAATGCTAACACCATTTAGAGTGCAAGTAATAACCATTGTTTTAAACCGTCTTCCATGTATTTTACTCAAATGTGATGATGTAGTCCCGGTCATGAAAGGGCTACTGAGTCTTTATCTTTAGAAAAATACGGAATGCTGAAGAGGAATGAACTCCATAGAACGTTAATGAATGTGCATGGTAGATGGTTAGGATTAATGTGGATTCACGTGTTTCCAACACCTTTAGTTTATTTATTTAATTTATTATGTTTCGTTATGTTTTAGTTTATGCTTTAGTTTAATTTAATTAATTAGGATTTGTTAGTACACCTCTAATCATTCATTCTTATTTTCTTTTCTTTAGGTTGTAACTTAGTATATATTCTTCCTATTCCTTCCCTGTGGGATCGACCTGGACTTATCCAGTATTACTTGCACGATCACCTACACTTGGGTCTTGCACAAGAGCGCACAAGATTTTTCTCGTGTCAGCAGGGTTGGTGATACCGGCAGGAGAGGTGCTGTTAAAATCAAAGATTGGTGTTTTTGGTGAGTCTGCTGCTAGACGATCAGCAGCGCAATTCAAAAAATTATCAAAGGGAAAGGGAAAGTTGGGAGAGAGCAGTAAGAGGAAGAAGAGGAAGAGAGGAGATAAGACGTCAGAGGAGGAGGACGTGGACCCAGGGACGCCTACTGAGGCGGAGGGTTAGGATACGGTGATAGTTGAGGAGGAGGAGGAGGAGGAGGAGGATGAGGACTCAGGGACGCCGACTGAGGCTGAGGGTCAGTATGAGTTGAGGATGCGTGAGCCACCTACAGCCTCTACACCACCTACAGCATCTACATCTACCCCTCCATCTCTCCAGACCATTTACGACTTATTGGTAGAGGAGCGAACCGCGAGATTATAGCTTCATGGGATGGTCAGAGAGCTCTCTGCAGAGCTGTTATTGATAGCCGCCCAGATGTCGATAGATCGTGATGCGGTTCAGGGGAGACTCGGGCAGCTAAGTGGTCAGATTGAGCAGATTTCGATGTTGCTTGGGATCGAGCAATCCTTGCGCTCATCTATGCCACCTCCTCCGACAGCTCCAGCTTCTACATCAGCTCCACCAGAGGGAGATATATTAGAGACACCTACACCGCCACCACCTCCAGCTGCTGTTCCCCCACCAGCTGTGAGTGACCCGGCGGCTGTCGCCCAGACTGGGACAGCTGCTGAGGGTGACAGTGAGGTGATTGTTGATCTAGGTCATGACGGTGCACCCGTGTCATCTGGTGACCACCCTGCTGAGCCTTAGGAGGGAGTGTTGGAGAGCAAGAGAGTATTTTGTTGTTTCTTATTTTGTAATCTCTCTTGTATTTCTTTTGGTTAATTTGTGGATATGTCGGTATATTTGTGGATAGTTTATTTTGGTTGGTTGGATAGTTGGGTTGAATAGTTGGTTTTCGCTTATATCTGTACTTGGACTTCATTGATTTTGGATATTTTTATTACAGATAGTTCTTTTTGTTCATGGATTATGCTTCTATTGTTGATACTTTCGATTATTATCCATATGCTCTTGATCTTGGTTGTTTGGGGAGTTTGTTTTATTCAAACAGGTGAATTCTATGAATTATGCTGAAATGATTTAAACAGGTGATATCTTCTTTTACTCGAAATACTTCCATTGGGGACAATGTAGATTTCAGTTGGGGGTAGGAAGTAGATATCCAACACCTGTGTTTTCTTGAATTTAATCACACACTTGTTTAATATTAGAACTTCCATGTGTTTTTAAACACACTTGTTTTAAAAAAAATTTAAAAATAATAAAAAATAAAAAAAAACTGTTGTTAAATTTCTAACTATCAAAACCTCGTTTCTCCTAGCTAAATTATTGTGCAATGATATATTCATGTCTTTCTTGTTATATTATGGATTTCGATTACATGTTACTTAGTCACTAATCTGGTTTTATGTACATAGCACGAATATATCCTGAAAACATTGCGCACGAGTTGACAATCACGAAAGAATCTTTGAATGAGAATGAAATACGATTGTCATGATTAATGGATTAATAGTAAAACTTTTAACCCTAGTGAGTTTTGAGCCATTCTTTTATTCTGAGGGTTAATCGCAAAACTCATGTTAATTCTTGAAATACACTTTTATCTCGTTGAGAGTCTCATTCTTGTTTCATTTGGCTGATGCGTCAGGAGAACGTTCAGGATTTACTAATTTAAAAACTCAGGAAATATTCGAGATAAGTTAGTATGTTTAGAAGATGATTTAGGCCATCGTTTTCTCGCCTCATTACCATGAGAAAGTCTAAATCCCCACCTACCTATCACAAATCAATGCTTCTACTTACAATTACATATTTTTAGTCAAGCATGTGACGGTTTTGTGAGAATTATTAAAGGAGGAAGAGAAGAAGTAAAAAAAAATATAAAAAAAAATATAAAAAAAAAAAAAAAAAAAAAAAAGTCAGTGAAAAATGAAGAAATGAAAGAAATTAGAGGTTGGATAAATAAAATTGGCGAAGTGAAGTTGATATTATATGTCACATGCTTGAACCCATTTCACCTTTCACCGTCTTTAACCTTTCTTCATATTTCTGTCACAAGTCCTAAGGATTCTAGATTATATTAATAAATCTCGGGTATGAAATGAGTTTTCCACAGTAGATCGCTCCTGTAGTAATTGGTATTCTATCCATGAGACTCATGCACCTCAAATTAGCGTTCTTCAGAGTCTAGTATGTAAGCATATTTGATTGCCTCTACATTTACTCATTTGAGCTTCATACTTTGAGTGCATGATTTTTACGCCAGTTTCAGAGTGATTTTTATTTTGAGCGTAAACCGTGTGAGAATTGAGTTGAAACTATGAAGTCTTAAACATGTCAATCTAAATAATTCTAAGAAAAAGATTTCAATCGTAGTTGTTAACTCTCCACACACCCACAAGGATATATAAAGGCTATGGATGTAGTTTGACTTGAATAGTTACTTTGTAACATGTTGTTTACTTCCATAGCATGATAAAGGAATTCATGTCCTTGTTAAGCAGAATTTTAGCACAAAAGAGAAACCGAAGTTCTTTGATGGGTTTAGAAATTTTGATATTTGAATTTTGTGGGTTAATTCTCTGAAAACCCTCACGAGACACAACTCGTCCATTAGGGTAAACCTAAGGGTTCAAAGGCTTGTTGCAAACGCTAAATGCAACCGCGATTCCTGCGAGAGTGAGTTAGGATTTCCCTTTTGTTTTAGCTCAATAAAACTGTAACGTCAATAGTTGGTCGTTTTAGTTTGTGTTAATTCCGCTTCATTACTAGAGACTAGCAAAGCGCTAGTTGGGGGTCGTGATGAGAGCTGATATTATCTGAATATTAGCTCGATAAGGAGTAAGAACCGACTGGATTTAACCCCATTTCTCTAGTATTACCTGCACTTGTGTTTTAATTCATTTCTTTACACAATGATGTATTTTTCGTGGTATGTTGTGTTTAGCTCTTTGAATGCAGGCTCTGAAGTTAAAATGAATAACAAGTCGAAAGGGATAACTCAAGAAACAAATTGATGAAGTCTTGATACCAATCGATTGACATAATATCAATCGATTGACATAATTTCATGATCAATCGATTGAACGTTTTATCAATCGATTGATATATGTGTCAATCGATTGACTTAATCTGGAAACAGTCTGTGTTAATGGCGCAAGATTTCAGCAATCAGGCGACGACCAGCCGTTATGGAGTGAACCTAGACACCTTAAGCTCATGGACTTAACACTATATATAGAGGAGAGTGAAGAGGGTCAAGGGTTAGCTCATTTGGTATTGTTTTGTAGGATTTTTGAGAGATTTTGCAGATTAAACAAAGCTCAAGTTGGAGGATTGTTTTTGTACTTTCGAATTCAGTTTGAGTTCAGGTCTCTATCTTGTTTTTGTTGTGTTGCTTTAGTATTTGTTAGATATTTCAGTTTGATTCGAATTTAATTTTTGAAATTGCTTGTTTTAAAGATTAATCCATGCTTCTTACTTATAATCTTCTTCAAAATATTTCTGTTTTCGTTAGATTAAACATGTTTGAGTAGATCCTGGTTGGGAATAATGTGAAGAAACATTGTTTCCAGCCCTCTGCCATGATTCTGTGAAAGAGTCAATGTCAATCGATTGGATACAGAATCCAATCGATTGACATAGACTCCTTGTCAATCGATTGATATACTTGTCAATCGATTGATATACTTATCAATCGATTGAAAGCCATTTCATATCAATCGATTGGTATGATTATGACTTGGGTTGACTCCTTTTTGTATTCCATTAACTTTTGTTTCAAGAACTAAGTCCAAATTGATCTTCCTAGTTCAAATTGCAATCTGATTTTGAAATAAGAGCTCTTTTGAATAATTAACTCAATGAACACTCATAACAAACACTTCGAATATTCCATACTCAATTTGTTAGTTATTGTTCATAGTTTTAATTAACTACTTATTTCAGTTCTTCATAAATAAGTGAGGTAAACGAACCACTAAATATGTAAGATTTACATACTTAGTGTTTAAAATACTTAACTTAATCATTTTCAAAATAAGGAATACTTTAAGGATAAAACCCCAGCTGTTCATTCTTGTTAAATCATGGTAGTGGCTGGCACTTTGTGGACTCACATGTTCCTAACTCTTTTTCATATTTGATATCACAGTTTTTAAATTCTATCTAGTTAAGTTTTTGCTTCACTATATTTTATTTCTTTTACTTATTCTATAGGACTGTTAGATCCCCCTTCTACAAGAAATCATCTTTTATTTCATTTTAGGATTCAATCTAGATTCTTCCGCCTTTACAATCCGTCCTTTGGGATTCGACCCGGTCTTACCGGTTTTAACGCGACGCGACCGTCTACACTTGGACGTACTCTTCAGAGAACACATTTCAGTCGTGTCATCAGGCGATCGAACTTTTACCGATCGATCGAACAAAGCGAATCTTCGATCGCTCGAACCTGCTCGATTGATCGAACACAGAGAAGCGATAGTAACAAGAAACAAGAACGGAAGAGAAAGGAAAACAAAGAAACAAGGTAAGGGGTTATACAATTAATAAAACTGGTCGAATGACCAATGGGGGGACACCCCCAAGAAATTCGAACACAAATGGAAAGAGGGGTGTCTCGTGGCCTTACCTCAAAATATGTGTACAGGGGGAGAGTGATGGTGAGGAAGATGATGATTTGGGGGTCAGGGGGTCCTCGACTCTGCGTGTGTGGTAGGAGGAACGAAAATTACCCCCGAGTGCTCTTCTCTGTCGCCGAGCGCTTGAGAGTGAGGGAGATGAAAAGAACGGATGAAGTGTACGCTAGATGCCTCATTTAAATACAAGTCTCGATCGATCGAGATTCATTCGATCGATCGAACAGTCGATCGATTGAGATGTTTTCAAGCGCTCGAGAAAGTGATACGTTCGATCGATCGAGAAACGTTCGATCGATCGAACATAGATTTTCCAAAACTTCACAGAATTTAGACACAATGTACCCCCAACTCACCCAAGTTATTTTGGACATACAGGAAATGATAAAAACAATGCATTGACAGGACATGTAAGCCAAAAACTCATCCTCGTAATAGAAAATTGCAATTTTTATTTAAATAAACCTTTATAATAGCATCCATATTGCAAAATTATTGCCCCCACTGGTGTTTAAGGCCTTATTCACTAAAGAAAACGAAAATAAACTAGATCTAATAATATTTTTGTCTAGGATTACACTTCAATTGCTAAAATACTAATGAAAAGACGAAGCACAATTGAAGTGGGACACTAATCATCTAGCAAGAAGATTCCTTCTTCCACCATTGCTTCATTCCCCTCTAAAACTTCGCATGTGGAGTCCAGGCAGGATGATTCCCTTTCCAAGAATAGTCGGAAAGCAGCAAGGACATTATCAAGTAAGTCTGAAGTCTCAAAGGAATTGAAAGCCCATGCGAGAGGTGATCTCGTTGGAGACAAGGATAACGGAGTGGAATTGTGCAACGGACTTTCCTCTTACGGTGGAGTGTCTGGGGACCTTATGTATGGTCCAAAGCCATGAACCATTTGATGTGGAAGGTAAAGAGGCGGGAACGATGGCTGCATAGTGACAATCCTGACAAAGGAAAAAAAACCAAATGAAAACAACAAAAAAAAAGGAGTTAAATAAGACTTAAAGGAAACGACAACAGAAAGAAAATAACTAAATAAAGAAAACAAGAGAAAGACAAGTGACAACGAATTAACCTCACTATTGGCATGAGACACCCATGTACGCTAGCAGGTAACGGGCACTGGAGCCGGAACAGCAAATAGCTCAGGTGCACATAAATGTAAGGAACCACCCTGATGACAAGGAAGTCATCAACATAGGTAAAAATAGCGTTATGGCGTTCGGGCACCACATCTTGTAGGTCCTCTTCGTCCCATGGTTCCCACATGGAGTTATTTTTCCATTGTTCCAATAGTGCATCATCCACTTCTCCAACAGCGTAACCTTCAGGCTCGCCTTCCTCTCCAGAGAGGTCCATATGCATAAATGGGTTAATTTGGAGGAGAGCAGGATCATAAGGGATGTATCCATAGGTCAGGTCCACCACATCATCTGCCCCTGGTCCTTGGTAAGGAGATAAGCAAAATGCTATCTCATCAGCAGTCCAAGGTGGGTTCTGGTATTCAGAATCAGCCCATGACCCTATAGAATGGATATCATCATCTCTCATATTGAAAAGCCTGCATAGGATAGATAATATGAAACAGCAGATTAGAATCAAAATCACTTGTAGAGAAAAAAAAAAGAGTTAAAACTTGAAAAACATCAAAAGTAAAGACATACAACAACAACGTGAAGAAACGCTTAACGTTTGAGATCAGGAGTAGTTGGGTTCATCCAGTTGGATGAACTCAGCCTCTGTTTGGAAATTCTCCAAGAACGGTTTTAGCCTTTGGCCATTGACCTTGAAAATTGCATCGTTCTTGGGGTTTATTAGCTTGACCGCCCCATGTGGAAAGACAGATTTGACTATGAATGGTCCTGTCCACAGGGATCGGAGTTTGCCTGGGAAGAGGTGTAGGCGAGAGTCGTACAGCAGGACTTTCTGCCCCGGCTCGAATGATTTACGATAAATTGTTCTATCGTGGCGAGCCTTCAACCTTTCCTTATGTAATCGAGCATTGTCGTATGCATCTCGACGTATTTCTTCCAATTTAGCCAATTGGAGTTTTCGAAGATGCCCTCCCTCTTTAATGTCAAAGTTCAATGAGCGTGTCGCCCAATAAGCTTTGTGTTTGATTTCGACAGGGAGGTGACATGCTTTTTCGTAAACTAGCCTATACGGGGACATCCCCAGATTCATTTTGAAAGTCGTGCGGTAAGCCCATAATGCATCAGTCAGTTTGTAAGCCCAATCCTTCCTGTTGAAACTAATAGTCTTTTCAAGAATATGCTTGATTTCTCGGTTAGCTAATTCTGCTTGCCTGTTTGTTTGTGGATGGTAGGCGAGAGCGATTTTGTGGCTGATCCCATATTTCTTAAGTAGTGACTCCAAAGGCCTATTGCAGAAATGCTTGCCTTGGTCACTTATTAGGGCTTTTGGGGTCCCAAAACGCGATAGGATATGTTCCTTAAGAAAGGACATAACTGTTTTGTGGTCATTGCGTCTTGTTGGTATTGCTTCCACCCATTTTGACACATACTCCACAGCTAGGAGTATGTGTTCACAGTTATTTGATTTAGGGAACGGGCCCATGAAGTCTATGCCCCAATAATCGAATATTTCAATCGTGATAATAGGGGTTAAGGGCATGGAGTTCCTTTTTGAAATTGTACCAAGCTGTTGACAACGTTGGCACGTTTTGCAGAAAGCATAAGCATCCTTGAACAAGGTGGGCCAGTAGAAACCGCTATGTAGAACTTTTTGCGCGGTCTTTTGTGATGCGAAATGGCCACCGCATGCCTCAGAATGGCATGATGCTAAAATGACGGTTATATCCTCGTTTAGGACGCAACGTCTGATGACCTGATCAGCACAATACTTGAATAAGTATGGGTCATCGAAGAAAAATTGACGTGCGAAAGAGAAGAACCGCTTCCTATCTGGTTTTGACCAATGACTTGGGGTTTCTCCCGTGGCAAGATAATTTACTATATCAGCATACCAGGGCAAACCTACAACAGTCATTAGCTGCTCGTCTGGGAATTTGTCTTTTATCGGTGTGGGTTCAGTGTTGTCAACAAAAGTTAACCGAGATAAATGGTCGGCGACCACATTCTCTACTCCCTTTTTATCTTTGATCGTTATATCAAATTCTTGGAGTAGGAGTATCCAACGGATAAGCCTTTGTTTCGCATCTTTTTTAGACAGCAGGTACTTGAGAGTCGAATGGTCCGTAAAACAGACGATTAGAGACCCTATCAGATATGACCTGAACTTGTCCAAAGCGAATACTATTGCAAGGAGCTCTTTTTCAGTAGTTGTATAGTTTATTTGAGCCTCGTTAAGTGTTCGACTGGCGTAATAGATTACGTAAGGCTTATTATCCTTCCTCTGTCCTAGGACTACACCAATGGCGTAGGTACTAGCGTCGCACATTAGTTCGAAAGGCAAACTCCAGTTGGGTGCCTGGATTATCAGTGCGGAGGTAAGGTGTTCCTTTAATGCGTCAAAAGATGTTTGACAGTTTTTCGACCATTCGAATGGTGTGTCTTTGACTAAGAGTTGACACAATGGTCGGGAGATCGCACTAAAGTTTTGGATGAAGCGACGATAAAATCCCGCATGCCCCAAAAAAGATTGAATGTCTTTGACTGTCCGAGGGACAGGTAGATTCGAGATTATATCAATTTTAGCTTTATCAACCTGGATACCTTTATCAGAAATGATGTGGCCGAGGACAATTCCCTTGGTCACCATGAAGTGACACTTTTCCCAATTTAGTACTAGGTGTTTGTCCTCGCATCTTGCTAGCACAAGTTCAAGATTGTTTAAGCAATTTTTGAAACTATGGCCAAACACAGAAAAGTCATCCATAAAGACTTCGAGTATTTGTTCGACCATGTCGCTGAATATGCTTAACATGCACCGCTGAAAAGTAGCAGGTGCATTACATAAGCCAAATGGCATACGACGGTAAGCGAAAGTACCGAATGGACACGTGAACATAGTCTTCTCCTGATCTTCAGGAGCGATTTCAATTTGGTTATACCCAGTGTATCCATCCAAGAATCAGTAGTACTAATGACCCGCTACTCGTTCTAGCATTTGATCCATGAAAGGTAAGGAAAAATGGTCTTTTCGGGTCACGGTGTTCAGTTTTCGGTAATCAATACACATCCTCCATCCAGTGGGAATGCGTGTTGATACTAATTCACCATCTTTATTCGGTATGACCGTTATGCCTGCCTTTTTTGGCACTACTTGGGTTGGACTAACCCAAGGGCTGTCAGATATTGGATATATGATCCCAACATCAAGTAGTTTTAGCACTTCCTTTTTGACTACTTCTTGCATGTTGGGATTCAAACACCTTTGCATTTGTCGCGAAGGTTTAGCGTCTTCCTCCAAATATATCTTATGGGTGCACACAGATGGGCTTATGCCTTTGAGGTCGGCAATAGTCCATCCTAATGCTCCCTTATGTTGTTTTAACACCTCGATTAACCTATCCTCTTGTTCAAAATTTAAAGTAGATGAGATTATGACAGGATAAGTCTTCTCAGTCCCTAGGAAGGTGTACTTGAGCTCTTTTGGAAGCTCCTTTAATTCCAATTCGGGAAATTGCATGTTCGAGGGCATAACTAGCTTTGTTTTGGGTGGCAGTGGTTCATATGGTATTACCCACATACATTCAAAACTATCCTCCTCTAGTGTATCCAACATGAGGCAAGTGTGATTTAAAATAGCATCCAATGGCGTAGACTCTTTAGGTTGATAGATAGCATCAAATTATGACACGACTACCTCCAAAGGATCTTTGTAATCAACAAAATCAGCCTCATCATCTATGACCGTGTTGATGTAATTCACTTCCTCCTCATCATCGTATTCTTCAGGTCGGGGATTTGAGAAAATTTTGACATTTAACATCACATTCCTGAATACGATGGTCATTATATCACTTCTCACCTTTATTGTGGCATCTATTGTGTTTAGGAACGGACGTCCAAAAATGGCCGGGATTTGTGAGCCTGGGTTGGACACAGGTTCAGTGTCTAAGATGACAAAATCGACCGGGAAGACAAATGAGTCTATTTGAACGAGGACGTCTTCCAAAACTCCTCTTGGGTATTTAACAGACCTATCTGCCAATTGCAATGCAACTCGGGTGGGTTTGTATTCACCTAGCCCTAGTTGTTTGTAAACTGAGTATGGCAGAAGGTTTACGCTAGCTCCTAAATCGAGGAGTGCGTTATCTATCTTTTGATTCCCAATTTGACATAAGACAGTGGGAGTGTCGGGGTCTTTGAGTTTAGGAGGTAACTCATTTTGGATAATTGCACTTGCTTGGCAAGCGACGTAAGCGTGTTTCTTCACACTTTGCCTCCTTTTGACCGTACATAAGTCTTTGAGATACTTAGCGTAGGCCGACACTTGTTTTATAGCATCAAGGAGTGGGAGATTGATTTTAACTTGTTTGAATAATTCCAAGCACTCCTGATTCTTTGCCTCATTTTTGGGTTTCTTTAACCTTTGAGGGTAAGGCTCGGGGAAAGGGCATTTTGGTACTTTGTCATTAATGGGTTCCTTTTCGGGCCTTCTCTCAACTTCTTCCATTTCTTTAGAAGCTTCAGTATTCATTTCTAATGGTTCTTTACTAGTAGTGTGCTCCTCTTCTTGAGTAGAAGGTTCATTTGTATTGACCACTTTGTCCTCCTCATACTCCTTGGGGGTAGAGGTAGGCATATTTTTCCCTATAATCTTGCCGTTTCTTAGAGTCGTCACGAACTTCCTCCTTTCATGCCTAACTCCTCGAACTTCCTCCTTTCATGCCTAACTCCTCTACTTTCTTTGCTAGTTCTTCATATTTAGTCATGAGGTGATCTTCACTGTTTAGTTGGTATAGGCTTTTCTCTTCTACACAGGATGTCTGTGAGCGTGAGACATCATCCGAATTCGACCATTCATGAGCATATTCAGCCAACCAATCAAAATGGGCTTCGGCCTCTTCGGTGTTTTTACGGAGAAAGGGACCTGAACTCATGGTTTCCACCAACTTTTTTGTTTCACCATTCAATCCATAATAAAAGAAGCTGATAGTTCGCCATTTCTCAAACCCATGGTGTGGGCACGAGAGAAGCAAATCTTTGAAACGCTCCCATGTTTGAGTGAAGGTTTCATTGCTCTTTTGTTTATAGGAATTAATTTGGCGTTGAAGGTCAGTGGTCATGCGAGTTGGATAAAATTTCTTTAGAAATGCAGTGTTCATCGCATGCCAGGTGAAAATTGAATTGGGTTTTAAGGTGAGTAACCACGCATTTGCTTTATCCTTCAAGGTGAAAGGGAATAGCATTAAATGTGTCACGTCCACAGGACAATTCTGTGAGAATGTTTTGCAAACATCCTCGAAGTCCTTGACATGTAAGTACGCCTTCTCACTTTCCATCCCATGAAAGGTGGGAAGAAGTTGGATCATCCCATTGCGAAATTGAAATTCGCCAGCATGTGGTGGGATTAGAATACAAGAGGGCGTAGGTGCGTGTTCTGGCTGCATGAGATCGCATAAAGGTCGTAGCGCCTCATCAAGTGGTGCAACCACATTATCACCATGTTCACTTTGATTATCACCCATTGATTCAGTAGGAGTAGCTACAGGGTTAACAGAACTAGAGGAATCTGATAAGTAGAGTGAATTTTCAAAAATTCCTTCAGTGAAATTGTTGGACATGAACTAAGAGAGTTCCTAAGGAAAGTGTTTTACCTAAGGAACTAAAAGAAAAAGAAATTAAAAACAGAAATAGATTGAGGTAACCTAAGTATTAACTCGTCGCTTTCCCCGGCAACGGCGCCAAAAACTTGACACGACTATTTTTCTGTGTGCGCTCGTGTGCTATACCCAAGTGTAGGTAATCGTGTAAGTAGTAAACTGGATTAAGTCCAGGTCGATCCCACAAGGAAGGTTTAGAATTAAGTTACCTAGATTAGACTCTAAACGAAAGGAAAATTCAATATTTTAAAAGAAGTGTAGAACACAAAGTTCTACGATTAACAACTACTAAAATTAAAAGCAACTAAGTTAAATTAACTAACAATTAACTATTTAACTAAAGCGAAATCTTAAAAATGGTTTTTACTTAATAAAAGGAAGTGTTGGGGTCACGCGAATCCACTGTGACCTAGCCATCTACCATGCAATTGCAGTTTAAGCTCAATGGAGTACATCTTCTACAATATTCCGTACTTCTCTAAGGATCTAGAATCAATAGCCCTTTCATGACCGGGGCTATATCATCTCAATTAAGTTTGAAATACATGAAAGCGGTTTAATTCAATAGTTAAGACTCGCACCTACAATGGTGTTAGCATTGAATATATCCTGAAAACATTATTCCGTACTTAGTCACTAATCTGGTTTTATGTCCATAGCACGAATATATCCTGAAAACATTGCGCACGAGTTGACAATCACGAAAGAATCTTTGAATGAGAATGAAATACGATTGTCATGATTAATGGATTAATAGTAAAACTTTTAACCCTAGTGAGTTTTGAGCCATTCTTTTATTCTGAGGGTTAATCGCAAAACTCATGTTAATTCTTGAAATACACTTTTATCTCGTTGAGAGTCTCATTCTTGTTTCATTTGGCTGATGCGTCAGGAGAACGTTCAGGATTTACTAATTTAAAAACTCAGGAAATATTCGAGATAAGTTAGTATGTTTAGAAGATGATTTAGGCCATCGTTTTCTCGCCTCATTACCATGAGAAAGTCTAAATCCCCACCTACCTATCACAAATCAATGCTTCTACTTACAATTACATATTTTTAGTCAAGCATGTGACGGTTTTGTGAGAATTATTAAAGGAGGAAGAGAAGAAGTAAAAAAAAATATAAAAAAAAAAAAAAAAAAAAAAAGTCAGTGAAAAATGAAGAAATGAAAGAAATTAGAGGTTGGATAAATAAAATTGGCGAAGTGAAGTTGATATTATATGTCACATGCTTGAACCCATTTCACCTTTCACCGTCTTTAACCTTTCTTCATATTTCTGTCACAAGTCCTAAGGATTCTAGATTATATTAATAAATCTCGGGTATGAAATGAGTTTTCCACAGTAGATCGCTCCTGTAGTAATTGGTATTCTATCCATGAGACTCATGCACCTCAAATTAGCGTTCTTCAGAGTCTAGTATGTAAGCATATTTGATTGCCTCTACATTTACTCATTTGAGCTTCATACTTTGAGTGCATGATTTTTACGCCAGTTTCAGAGTGATTTTTATTTTGAGCGTAAACCGTGTGAGAATTGAGTTGAAACTATGAAGTCTTAAACATGTCAATCTAAATAATTCTAAGAAAAAGATTTCAATCGTAGTGGTTAACTCTCCACACACACACAAGGATATATAAAGGCTATGGATGTAGTTTGACTTGAATAGTTACTTTGTAACATGTTGTTTACTTCCATAGCATGATAAAGGAATTCATGTCCTTGTTAAGCAGAATTTTTAGCACAAAAGAGAAACCGAAGTTCTTTGATGGGTTTAGAAATTTTGATATTTGAATTTTGTGGGTTAATTCTCTGAAAACCCTCACGAGACACAACTCGTCCATTAGGGTAAACCTAAGGGTTCAAAGGCTTGTTGCAAACGCTAAATGCAACCGCGATTCCTGCGAGAGTGAGTTAGGATTTCCCTTTTGTTTTAGCTCAATAAAACTGTAACGTCAATAGTTGGTCGTTTTAGTTTGTGTTAATTTCGCTTCATTACTAGAGACTAGCAAAGCGCTAGTTGGGGGTCGTGATGAGAGCTGATATTATCTGAATATTAGCTCGATAAGGAGTAAGAACCGACTGGATTTAACCCCATTTCTCTAGTATTACCTGCACTTGTGTTTTAATTCATTTCTTTACACAATGATGTATTTTTCGTGGTATGTTGTGTTTAGCTCTTTGAATGCAGGCTCTGAAGTTAAAATGAATAACAAGTCGAAAGGGATAACTCAAGAAACAAATTGATGAAGTCTTGATACCAATCGATTGACATAATATCAATCGATTGACATAATTTCATGATCAATCGATTGAACGTTTTATCAATCGATTGATATATGTGTCAATCGATTGACTTAATCTGGAAACAGTCTGTGTTAATGGCGCAAGATTTCAGCAATCAGGCGACGACCAGCCGTTATGGAGTGAACCTAGACACCTTAAGCTCATGGACTTAACACTATATATAGAGGAGAGTGAAGAGGGTCAAGGGTTAGCTCATTTGGTATTGTTTTGTAGGATTTTTGAGAGATTTTGCAGATTAAACAAAGCTCAAGTTGGAGGATTGTTTTTGTACTTTCGAATTCAGTTTGAGTTCAGGTCTCTATCTTGTTTTTGTTGTGTTGCTTTAGTATTTGTTAGATATTTCAGTTTGATTCGAATTTAATTTTTGAAATTGCTTGTTTTAAAGATTAATCCATGCTTCTTACTTATAATCTTCTTCAAAATATTTCTGTTTTCGTTAGATTAAACATGTTTGAGTAGATCCTGGTTGGGAATAATGTGAAGAAACATTGTTTCCAGCCCTCTGCCATGATTCTGTGAAAGAGTCAATGTCAATCGATTGGATACAGAATCCAATCGATTGACATAGACTCCTTGTCAATCGATTGATATACTTGTCAATCGATTGATATACTTATCAATCGATTGAGAGCCATTTCATATCAATCGATTGACATCATGTCAATCGATTGGTATGATTATGACTTGGGTTGACTCCTTTTTGTATTCCAGTAACTTTTGTTTCAAGAACTAAGTCCAAATTGATCTTCCTAGTTCAAATTGCAATCTGATTTTGAAATAAGAGCTCTTTTGAATAATTAACTCAATGAACACTCATAACAAACACTTCGAATATTCCATACTCAATTTGTTAGTTATTGTTCATAGTTTTAATTAACTACTTATTTCAGTTCTTCATAAATAAGTGAGGTAAACGAACCACTAAATATGTAAGATTTACATACTTAGTGTTTAAAATACTTAACTTAATCATTTTCGAAATAAGGAATACTTTAAGGATAAAACCCCAGCTGTTCATTCTTGTTAAATCATGGTAGTGGCTGGCACTTTGTGGACTCACATGTTCCCAACTCTTTTTCATATTTGATATCACAGTTTTTAAATTCTATCTAGTTAAGTTTTTGCTTCACTATATTTTATTTCTTTTACTTATTCTATAGGACTGTTAGATCCCCCTTCTACAAGAAATCATCTTTTATTTCATTTTAGGATTCAATCTAGATTCTTTCGCCTTTACAATCCGTCCTTTGGGATTCGACCCGGTCTTACCGGTTTTAACGCGACGCGACCGTCTATACTTGGACGTACTCTTCAGAGAACACATTTCAGTCGTGTCATCGAGCGATCGAACTTTTACCGATCGATCGAACAAAGCGAATCTTCGATCGCTCGAACCTGCTCGATTGATCGAACACAGAGAAGCGATAGTAACAAGAAACAAGAACGGAAGAGAAAGGAAAACAAAGAAACAAGGTAAGGGGTTATACAATTAATAAAACTGGTCGAATGACCAATGGGGGGACACCCCCAAGAAATTCGAACACAAATGGAAAGAGGGGTGTCTCGTGGCCTTACCTCAAAATATGTGTACAGGGGGAGAGTGATGGTGAGGAAGATGATGATTTGGGGGTCAGGGGGTCCTCGACTCTGCGTGTGTGGTAGGAGGAACGAAAATTACCCCCGAGTGCTCTTCTCTGTCGCCGAGCGCTTGAGAGTAAGGGAGATGAAAAGAACGGATGAAGTGTACGCTAGATGCCTCATTTAAATACAAGTCTCGATCGATCGAGATTCATTCGATCGATCGAACAGTCGATCGATTGAGATGTTTTCAAGCGCTCGAGAAAGTGATACGTTCGATCGATCGAGAAACGTTCGATCGATCGAACATAGATTTTCCAAAACTTCACAGAATTTAGACACAATGTACCCCCAACTCACCCAAGTTATTTTGGACATACAGGAAATGATAAAAACAATGCATTGACAGGACATGTAAGCCAAAAACTCATCCTCGTAATAGAAAATTGCAATTTTTATTTAAATAAACCTTTATAATAGCATCCATATTGCAAAATTATTGCCCCCACTGGTGTTTAAGGCCTTATTCACTAAAGAAAACGAAAATAAACTAGATCTAATAATATTTTTGTCTAGGATTACACTTCAATTGCTAAAATACTAATGAAAAGACGAAGCACAATTGAAGTGGGACACTAATCATCTAGCAAGAAGATTCCTTCTTCCACCATTGCTTCATTCCCCTCTAAAACTTCGCATGTGGAGTCCAGGCAGGATGATTCCCTTTCCAAGAATAGTCGGAAAGCAGCAAGGACATTATCAAGTAAGTCTGAAGTCTCAAAGGAATTGAAAGCCCATGCGAGAGGTGATCTCGTTGGAGACAAGGATAACGGAGTGGAATTGTGCAACGGACTTTCCTCTTACGGTGGAGTGTCTGGGGACCTTATGTATGGTCCAAAGCCATGAACCATTTGATGTGGAAGGTAAAGAGGCGGGAACCGATGGCTGCATAGTGACAATCCTGACAAAGGAAAAAAAACCAAATGAAAACAACAAAAAAAAAGGAGTTAAATAAGACTTAAAGGAAACGACAACAGAAAGAAAATAACTAAATAAAGAAAACAAGAGAAAGACAAGTGACAACGAATTAACCTCACTATTGGCATGAGACACCCATGTACGCTAGCAGGTAACGGGCACTGGAGCCGGAACAGCAAATAGCTCAGGTGCACATAAATGTAAGGAACCACCCTGATGACAAGGAAGTCATCAACATAGGTAAAAATAGCGTTATGGCGTTCGGGCACCACATCTTGTAGGTCCTCTTCGTCCCATGGTTCCCACATGGAGTTATTTTTCCATTGTTCCAATAGTGCATCATCCACTTCTCCAACAGCGTAACCTTCAGGCTCGCCTTCCTCTCCAGAGAGGTCCATATGCATAAATGGGTTAATTTGGAGGAGAGCAGGATCATAAGGGATGTATCCATAGGTCAGGTCCACCACATCATCTGCCCCTGGTCCTTGGTAAGGAGATAAGCAAAATGCTATCTCATCAGCAGTCCAAGGTGGGTTCTGGTATTCAGAATCAGCCCATGACCCTATAGAATGGATATCATCATCTCTCATATTGAAAAGCCTGCATAGGATAGATAATATGAAACAGCAGATTAGAATCAAAATCACTTGTAGAGAAAAAAAAAAGAGTTAAAACTTGAAAAACATCAAAAGTAAAGACATACAACAACAACGTGAAGAAACGCTTAACGTTTGAGATCAGGAGTAGTTGGGTTCATCCAGTTGGATGAACTCAGCCTCTGTTTGGAAATTCTCCAAGAACGGTTTTAGCCTTTGGCCATTGACCTTGAAAATTGCATCGTTCTTGGGGTTTATTAGCTTGACCGCCCCATGTGGAAAGACAGATTTGACTATGAATGGTCCTGTCCACAGGGATCGGAGTTTGCCTGGGAAGAGGTGTAGGCGAGAGTCGTACAGCAGGACTTTCTGCCCCGGCTCGAATGATTTACGATAAATTGTTCTATCGTGGCGAGCCTTCAACCTTTCCTTATGTAATCGAGCATTGTCGTATGCATCTCGACGTATTTCTTCCAATTTAGCCAATTGGAGTTTTCGAAGATGCCCTCCCTCTTTAATGTCAAAGTTCAATGAGCGTGTCGCCCAATAAGCTTTGTGTTTGATTTCGACAGGGAGGTGACATGCTTTTTCGTAAACTAGCCTATACGGGGACATCCCCAGATTCATTTTGAAAGTCGTGCGGTAAGCCCATAATGCATCAGTCAGTTTGTAAGCCCAATCCTTCCTGTTGAAACTAATAGTCTTTTCAAGAATATGCTTGATTTCTCGGTTAGCTAATTCTGCTTGCCTGTTTGTTTGTGGATGGTAGGCGAGAGCGATTTTGTGGCTGATCCCATATTTCTTAAGTAGTGACTCCAAAGGCCTATTGCAGAAATGCTTGCCTTGGTCACTTATTAGGGCTTTTGGGGTCCCAAAACGCGATAGGATATGTTCCTTAAGAAAGGACATAACTGTTTTGTGGTCATTGCGTCTTGTTGGTATTGCTTCCACCCATTTTGACACATACTCCACAGCTAGGAGTATGTGTTCCCAGTTATTTGATTTAGGGAACGGGCCCATGAAGTCTATGCCCCAATAATCGAATATTTCAATCGTGATAATAGGGATTAAGGGCATGGAGTTCCTTTTTGAAATTGTACCAAGCTGTTGACAACGTTGGCACGTTTTGCAGAAAGCATAAGCATCCTTGAACAAGGTGGGCCAGTAGAAACCGCTATGTAGAACTTTTTGCGCGGTCTTTTGTGATGCGAAATGGCCACCGCATGCCTCAGAATGGCATGATGCTAAAATGACGGTTATATCCTCGTTTAGGACGCAACGTCTGATGACCTGATCAGCACAATACTTGAATAAGTATGGGTCATCGAAGAAAAATTGACGTGCGAAAGAGAAGAACCGCTTCCTATCTGGTTTTGACCAATGACTTGGGGTTTCTCCCGTGGCAAGATAATTTACTATATCAGCATACCAGGGCAAACCTACAACAGTCATTAGCTGCTCGTCTGGGAATTTGTCTTTTATCGGTGTGGGTTCAGTGTTGTCAACAAAAGTTAACCGAGATAAATGGTCGGCGACCACATTCTCTACTCCCTTTTTATCTTTGATCGTTATATCAAATTCTTGGAGTAGGAGTATCCAACGGATAAGCCTTTGTTTCGCATCTTTTTTAGACAGCAGGTACTTGAGAGTCGAATGGTCCGTAAAACAGACGATTAGAGACCCTATCAGATATGACCTGAACTTGTCCAAAGCGAATACTATTGCAAGGAGCTCTTTTTCAGTAGTTGTATAGTTTATTTGAGCCTCGTTAAGTGTTCGACTGGCGTAATAGATTACGTAAGGCTTATTATCCTTCCTCTGTCCTAGGACTACACCAATGGCGTAGGTACTAGCGTCGCACATTAGTTCGAAAGGCAAACTCCAGTTGGGTGCCTGGATTATCAGTGCGGAGGTAAGGTGTTCCTTTAATGCGTCAAAAGATGTTTGACAGTTTTTCGACCATTCGAATGGTGTGTCTTTGACTAAGAGTTGACACAATGGTCGGGAGATCGCACTAAAGTTTTGGATGAAGCGACGATAAAATCCCGCATGACCCAAAAAAGATTGAATGTCTTTGACTGTCCGAGGGACAGGTAGATTCGAGATTATATCAATTTTAGCTTTATCAACCTGGATACCTTTATCAGAAATGATGTGGCCGAGGACAATTCCCTTGGTCACCATGAAGTGACACTTTTCCCAATTTAGTACTAGGTGTTTGTCCTCGCATCTTGCTAGCACAAGTTCAAGATTGTTTAAGCAATTTTTGAAACTATGGCCAAACACAGAAAAGTCATCCATAAAGACTTCGAGTATTTGTTCGACCATGTCGCTGAATATGCTTAACATGCACCGTTGAAAAGTAGCAGGTGCATTACATAAGCCAAATGGCATACGACGGTAAGCGAAAGTACCGAATGGACACGTGAACATAGTCTTCTCCTGATCTTCAGGAGCGATTTCAATTTGGTTATACCCAGTGTATCCATCCAAGAAGCAGTAATACTAATGACCCGCTACTCGTTCTAGCATTTGATCCATGAAAGGTAAGGAAAAATGGTCTTTTCGGGTCACGGTGTTCAGTTTTCGGTAATCAATACACATCCTCCATCCAGTGGGAATGCGTGTTGATACTAATTCACCATCTTTATTCTGTATGACCGTTATGCCTGCCTTTTTTGGCACTACTTGGGTTGGACTAACCCAAGGGCTGTCAGATATTGGATATATGATCCCAACATCAAGTAGTTTTAGCACTTCCTTTTTGACTACTTCTTGCATGTTGGGATTCAAACACCTTTGCATTTGTCGCGAAGGTTTAGCGTCTTCCTCCAAATATATCTTATGGGTGCACACAGATGGGCTTATGCCTTTGAGGTCGGCAATAGTCCATCCTAATGCTCCCTTATGTTGTTTTAACACCTCGATTAACCTATCCTCTTGTTCAAAATTTAAAGTAGATGAGATTATGACAGGATAAGTCTTCTCAGTCCCTAGGAAGGTGTACTTGAGCTCTTTTGGAAGCTCCTTTAATTCCAATTCGGGAAATTGCATGTTCGAGGGCATAACTAGCTTTGTTTTGGGTGGCAGTGGTTCATATGGTATTACCCACATACATTCAAAACTATCCTCCTCTAGTGTATCCAACATGAGGCAAGTGTGATTTAAAATAGCATCCAATGGCGTAGACTCTTTAGGTTGATAGATAGCATCAAATTATGACACGACTACCTCCAAAGGATCTTTGTAATCAACAAAATCAGCCTCATCATCTATGACCGTGTTGATGTAATTCACTTCCTCCTCATCATCGTATTCTTCAGGTCAGGGATTTGAGAAAATTTTGACATTTAACATCACATTCCTGAATACGATGGTCATTATATCACTTCTCACCTTTATTGTGGCATCTATTGTGTTTAGGAACGGACGTCCAAAAATGGCCGGGATTTGTGAGCCTGGGTTGGACACAGGTTCAGTGTCTAAGATGACAAAATCGACCGAGAAGACAAATGAGTCTATTTGAACGAGGACGTCTTCCAAAACTCCTCTTGGGTATTTAACAGACCTATCTGCCAATTGCAATGCAACTCGGGTGGGTTTGTATTCACCTAGCCCTAGTTGTTTGTAAACTGAGTATGGAAGAAGGTTTACGCTAGCTCCTAAATCGAGGAGTGCGTTATCTATCTTTTGATTCCCAATTTAACATAAGACAGTGGGAGTGTCGGGGTCTTTGAGTTTAGGAGGTAACTCATTTTGGATAATTGCACTTGCTTGGCAAGCGACGTAAGCGTGTTTCTTCACACTTTGCCTCCTTTTGACCGTACATAAGTCTTTGAGATACTTAGCATAGGCCGACACTTGTTTTATAGCATCAAGGAGTGGGAGATTGATTTTAACTTGTTTGAATAATTCCAAGCACTCCTGATTCTTTGCCTCATTTTTGGGTTTCTTTAACCTTTGAGGGTAAGGCTCGGGGAAAGGGCATTTTGGTACTTCGTCATTAATGGGTTCCTTTCCGGGCCTTCTCTCAACTTCTTCCATTTCTTTAGAAGCTTCAGTATTCATTTCTAATGGTTCTTTACTAGTAGTGTGCTCCTCTTCTTGAGTAGAAGGTTCATTTGTATTGACCACTTTGTCCTCCTCATACTCCTTGGGGGTAGAGGTAGGCATATTTTTCCCTATAATCTTGCCGTTTCTTAGAGTCGTCACGGCTTTTGCTTGTTCGTGATTTGGGGGACCATTATTGTATCCCTTAGGGTTTTGAAGTGGTTAGGCAGGAAATGTTCCGCCCGATCCCTCTTGACGTGCATCCATTCTATCTAACGTCGCAGACATTTTACTCATCATTTGAATTAATTGTTGAGTTAGGTTGACATTAGAGAAAGGATCTTCCTCTTGCACCTTTTTGTGCGGTGGCACGTACACATTAGAATGTTGATTATTGGAGGGTTGCACTTGGTTGTAATTATTAAATCTATTTTGATTGTATGGCTGGGACTGCCTATTGTATTGCCCTTGATATTGGTTATTGTTATAGGGTTGTTGTTGTTGATGTTGATTTTGGGTCCCAGCATCATTTTTCCAATCAAAACCAGGGTGATTGCACCGATTGTTATTGTTTTGTGAATTATTATTGTTATAGGAATTCTCTGCCCCCATATACCCTTGCATGGCATTCATTTCCATGGGGGGTTGTTCTTGAAAATACGGCACATTAGGACAATATTGAGTGGTATGTCCCAACATATTGCATGTACCACATGGTTCTTCAGGCAAATTCTGCCTCGAACTTCCTCCTTTCATGCCTAACTCCTCTACTTTCTTTGCTAGTTCTTCATATTTAGTCATGAGGTGATCTTCACTGTTTAGTTGGTATAGGCTTTTCTCTTCTACACAGGATGTCTGTGAGCGTGAGACATCATCCGAATTCGACCATTCATGAGCATATTCAGCCAACCAATCAAAATGGGCTTCGGCCTCTTCGGTGTTTTTACGGAGAAAGGGACCTGAACTCATGGTTTCCACCAACTTTTTTGTTTCACCATTCAATCCATGATAAAAGAAGCTGATAGTTCGCCATTTCTCAAACCCATGGTGTGGGCACGAGAGAAGCAAATCTTTGAAACGCTCCCATGTTTGAGTGAAGGTTTCATTGCTCTTTTGTTTATAGGAATTAATTTGGCGTTGAAGGTCAGTGGTCATGCGAGTTGGATAAAATTTCTTTAGAAATGCAGTGTTCATCGCATGCCAGGTGAAAATTGAATTGGGTTTTAAGGTGAGTAACCACGCATTTGCTTTATCCTTCAAGGTGAAAGGGAATAGCATTAAATGTGTCACGTCCACAGGACAATTCTGTGAGAATGTTTTGCAAACATCCTCGAAGTCTTTGACATGTAAGTACGCCTTCTCACTTTCCATCCCATGAAAGGTGGAAAGAAGTTGGATCATCCCATTGCGAAATTGAAATTCGCCAGCATGTGATGGGATTAGAATACAAGAGGGCGTAGGTGCGTGTTCTGGCTGCATGAGATCGCATAAAGGTCGTAGCGCCTCATCAAGTGGTGCAACCACATTATCACCATGTTCACTTTGATTATCACCCATTGATTCAGTAGGAGTAGCTACAGGGTTAACAGAACTAGAGGAATCTGATAAGTAGAGTGAATTTTCAAAAATTCCTTCAGTGAAATTGTTGGACATGAACTAAGAGAGTTCCTAAGGAAAGTGTTTTACCTAAGGAACTAAAAGAAAAAGAAATTAAAAACAGAAATAGATTGAGGTAACCTAAGTATTAACTCGTCGCTTTCCCCGGCAACGGCGCCAAAAACTTGACACGACTATTTTTCTGTGTGCGCTCGTGTGCTATACCCAAGTGTAGGTAATCGTGTAAGTAGTAAACTGGATTAAGTCCAGGTCGATCCCACAAGGAAGGTTTAGAATTAAGTTACCTAGATTAGACTCTAAACGAAAGGAAAATTCAATATTTTAAAAGAAGTGTAGAACACAAAGTTCTACGATTAACAACTACTAAAATTAAAAGTAACTAAGTTAAATTAACTAACAATTAACTATTTAACTAAAGCGAAATCTTAAAAATGGTTTTTACTTAATAAAAGGAAGTGTTGGGGTCACGCGAATCCACTGTGACCTAGCCATCTACCATGCAATTGCAGTTTAAGCTCAATGGAGTACATCTTCTACAATATTCCGTACTTCTCTAAGGATCTAGAATCAATAGCCCTTTCATGACCGGGGCTATATCATCTCAATTAAGTTTGAAATACATGAAAGCGGTTTAATTCAATAGTTAAGACTCGCACCTACAATGGTGTTAGCATTGAAGGTGGTTTGCAAAATGTATTGAAAGAAAATGCCTTAAGGCCTTAAGTTCAAAGACTGCTTTGACAAACTTAGCATTTGGGGACGGTTTGATAACAACTTCTTAAAACACAAAGTCTTGGAATACTGTATTGGATGTTCTCAAGAATCTGAGAGTTCGATCGATCGATGTGCTTTCGATCGATCGACAATCGCCATCTCTCAATCGATCGAAATGTCTTCGATCGATCGACTATATCTCTGCACTGATCGATCGAAATAACTCCGATCAATCGAACACAGGTATTATTCTGGTGCATGGCAGAGGCCTAAAATCACAATTTCATCGCGATTTCCCAACCTCGGACTACTCAGACATGGTCTGGAGTGTCCCAGATTCGTTCTTAACGTAAAAATTCATTAAGGTGTCGTTTGGTTGTGAACTTTTCATTAAAACTATGAAAAATTGAGATTTTAACGTATCTAACATGCAAAGCAATAAGATTAACACTAAACCATGATTAGCTAAGTGCAGTATGTAAATAAAATGATTATTAATTAACCTGGAATGAAGAACTCGTATTAAACCACAAAAAATCCCAACTATCAATGTAAAACCTTGATTAATAACCTACAAAACAAGAAAAACTCCCTCCTCTCTCTATGAAAACTGATAAAAAGTAAAGTGGGGCGTCCCCTTGGACGCTTACAAAATGAGTTTAAATAGTAGAACCTCATGCTAGGGTTAAAAATCCCATCTTTTGCTGCATGCGCGTATTCTGCTAAAAGGCATGTTCGATCGATCGAAATACCCTCGATCGATTGAACTCCTAGAATCTTCGATCGCTTGAGAAGACCTCGATCGATCGGGCTTCAGTTTTCAACTTTGAATTGTCTTCATTAAAGCCAATCACTCCCTTTTATCCTGCTCAATCAATTATTCACACAGCGACAGTAATCTGCAAAAATCATAGCTAAAACACACAACTCATCATAGATTAATCATAATGTGTAGAAACTGGCGTTGTAATCCAAATCGCAGATATATGGAAAAATTGTGAGCTAAATTATTGTATTTTCTTCTTTTAGCGCGGTTGTATTTTACAAATACCCCCGCTTGTCACTAGTCGTCCTCGGGCTGAGCATTACTTGCTAAATCAGGCATCACTAGATTTAGAAAGTCGAGCAACATAAAATGCCATCAGCTTGAATGCAAGTTGAGTGAGTATAAGTCCTCACAAAGCACCATTAGAAATAGTTAAGAAACAACTAGGTTCATTATTCTTTGTTCGTCTTATAAAAGTCTTTATAAGTTATTAAGAAGTTTTGACCAATTGAGTATTGTTACGAAAATCCATCTCTATTGATTATCACAACTCATATTAGAAAGAACTCGATGACCGTTTACTTGACTCACGAACTCAAACTCAATAACTACTTTTCTTCATAATCCCGACATAAGTTGTTGATTTAAAATAGACATGCCTTAATAGCCGATTGATGAGTATACAATCATGCCTTAACAACTGCTTGATCACCATTGGTGCATCAAGATAGTATCATGCCTTAACAACTAACTCGGCCAAGATATTCAAGGTCCAATACCTGCCCTAACATGCTTTAATAGTCGAGTGATTAGTATACCATATATGCCTTAATAGCCACTTGATCTCCGTCGGTGCATCAAGATGGTATCATGCTTTAACCGCTGACTAAATCACTGATATCTAAGTATCCATCTCTTGAAAATCATCAATCAATTCCAATCCCGACTCATAAATAAAATTGAAGGCAACCAAGATCGAAACAACAAGACACAAATGGTACAATAAGGACTCTCGGTAAACTTGAGATCAAGAGAAGTAGACCAATGTACAAGTATCCGTATGTGTAGTACAATACGGTAGATCGTATGATTATTAAGCAAGTTTTGATCATATTGTGCATATAATATTCTCATTATCAGAGCTGGTGTAAACAAAAGTCATCGTCGTGTTATAAGAGTTCTAAATTATAGGGTCTAATTACGGTCTACTCAAGCGCTCAGCTCCACTTGAGCGCTTGGGCTCGTGAATGCTACACTAGAGCGAGCGCTTGAGGCTCGAGTGCACAGGTCTGATACTCCCAGAATTATAACATGCAGTGAGGGATAGCAACTATACACATAATTTAACACATAAGATGCACATATAAGCAAGGATCATCAACTTAGTAAGTGAGTTAGTGTGCATGTGTACTAAACTAAAATGCAAGCTCTTAATCATAGATTATCAACTCAAATTCGTACATGCATATAGTAAGTTTTTTTTATTTTATGCATAACAGCACTTAAAACATAGTAGTATTGATGCACTCAAGCGTATATTATTCTCATTATTAGAGCTGGTGTATACGGAAGTCATCGTCGCGTTATAAGAGTTCTAAAGTATAGGGTCTAATTACGGTCTACTCGAGCGCTTGGGCTCGTGAATGCTACACTAAAGCGAGCGCTTAAGGCTCGAGCGATCAGGTCTTCTACTCCCAAATTTCTAACATGCAGTGAAGGACATCTACTATACACTTAAGATGCACATATAAGCAACGATCATCAACTTGGTAAGTGGGTTAGTGTGCATGTGTAGTAAACTAAAATGCAAGCTTTTCATCATAGATTATCAACTCAGATTCGTACATGCAAATAGTAAGTTTTCTAATTTAAGCATAACAACACCTAAAACATAGTAGTATTACTGCACTCGAGCGCTCAGGGTGTTTGAATGCTCAAAAGCGCGAACTCTTGGCCAAGCTCGAGCGCTTGGCCTTGACAAAAAATAGATTCTAAGTTTTCTTTCACATACATGAACATAAACAGAATTTATAACACATACAAGTTCATAAAGACATGTGTAAACTGATCCTAAGGGTATATAAGTAAGGATATATACTCACAAAAGCTTAGATTGTGCTAGATGATGGAAATATGCAGGTATATGATGAGAAAAAGCTTGATTCTTGAGTTTGAGAACTTCTTATTCCTTCTCTTTACACTTGATCAAAAGGATGATCAACTTCTAGACTTCCTCTTCCAAAACTCTTCTTGATTCAGCCCAATGTGAGCAAATAGAAGTGTTGAGAGTATGATGTTGATGAGAAAATCAAGTTTGCATGTGTATTGATGAGAAAATCAAGTTTTCATGTGTATGGATGAGAAAAAGCTTGATTCTTGGCAACAATGTTCAAACCAATGAGACACAAACGGTACAATAAGGACTCTCGGTAAACTTGAGATCAAGATAAGTAGACCAATGTACAAGTATTCGTGTGTGTAGTACAATAAGGTAGAGCGTATGATTATTAAGCAAGTTTTGATCCTATTTTGTGTATATTATTCTCATTATCAGAGCTAGCATATATTGAAGTCATCATCACATTATAAGAGTTCTCACGTATAGGTTCTAATTACAGTCTGCTCGAGCGGTTAGGTCTACTCGAGCATTTGGGCTCGTGAGCGTTCAAGCCTACTATTCCCAGATTCTAACATACAATGAAGGATAGCTACTATGCACATAATTTAATACATAAGATGCACATATAAGCATGGATCATCAAATTAGTAAGTGGGTTAGTTTATATGTGTACTAAACTAAAATACAAGCTCTTAATTATAGATTATCAACTCAGATTTGTACATGCAAGTAGTATGTATTTTGAATGAAGCATAACGGCACCCAAAACATAGCAGTATTGCTGCACTCGCTCAAGAGCACGAGCGCTCGACCATGACAGAAAATAGATTCTAAGTTTTCCTTCGCATGCATGAACGTAAACAGATTTTAGAACACATACAAGTTTATAAAGACATGTATAAACTGATCCTAAGGGTAACTAAGTAAGGATATATACTCACAAAAGCTTAGATTGTGCTAGATGATGGACATATATAAGTATATGATGAGAAAAAGCTTGATTCTTGAGCTAGAGAACTTCTTGTTCCTTCTTTTTGCACTTGATCAAAAGGACGATAAACTTCTGGACTTCCTCTTCCAAAACACTTCTTGATTCAGCCCAATGTGAGCATATAGAAGTGTTGAGAGTGTGAGGTTGATGAGAAAATCAAGTTTTCATGTGTATGGATGAGTGTACAAGTGAGGAATTTGTCTCTCTCTTTCTCTCTCTAAAACTGATCTCTGGACTTTTCTCTCTTAAAAACTCTGTTTTTAAAACGTATCCAAATGAAGAAGAAATGAATGTATTTAAAGGCACAAAATTGTGTCACTCAAGCACTCCAGTTAACTCGAGCACTCGACCAAGGGTCTCGAGTGCTCGGGTTAGCTTTCCAAGCAAAGCTTCCCCAAGGTCACACATACATATCCAAACGGAAATAAGTTTTACAAATTAGTAATTGAGAAATGGAAAGACAATTTTATATTTATATATATAATAGAGAAAATTACAAAGATAATCGAAAAAATAGATAGAAAAATACAGGTGCTACATATGCGAACATAGGAAAATTTATATTCATACACAGGAATATAAGAATGCGAACCTGGTGTCATTGTTGATCATCGCAGTGTTATACACATTACTAAAAAAGCCTACTACTATTGACTTTGCTTAAGATCTTGACTAGAAGGCAACAATTGTCAACGCGAGAAATCTACGCAATAAAATAGGTCATATATGTTGACTAGGAAAAAATAAAGTATCTTAGTATGTGTGACCAGCTAACACAATAGCCAGAAGTAGATTAACGATCAAGATGATCCCCGACCCAATTAGAGTCAAAGTAGCAATTCAGATCAAGAGAGTAGGGTTGAAAAAGTATTCTATAAGTTAGAGTGGCTTTTTTCTATTTCAAAATTCTTTTTACTACAGTAAAATGAGTAGTGGTAGGGTTGTGCATGAATTAACAGACCCATCTGACAGCACAAATCAAATCTAGTCTAGCGACAGTCAGATATTTGCAGAGAACCTACCAAGCTTCGATAAAGAAGAGGATCTGAAAAGGGGTTGAGATCAGGATCTACAGATGGCTTAGATGCAGTGGCAGACGAACATGGCTTGCAGTCTTGCATTGATGCTTTGAGAAGAAGCTTAGTGGCATACTTTGTCTATGTGAACGTAAGACCTTGACCAAAAGGTTTCACTTCAATTCCGAGAAAATAATGTAGATTACCAAGTTCTTTCTTTAAAAAAGAACCTTTCATGGTTATGATAAGATGAGTAATGGCTGAGGGACTGCTGCCAATAATCAACATGTCCCCAACATACACTAGAAGTATCAAAATGTTAGAGGCTTGATGACTATGAACAGAGACGAATCAGCTACACTATTCTTGAATGAGGCAGTACAAACCAAAATTTAAAGTTTTTGGCTTTTTTAGTTAACCCCCCCCCCCCCCCCCCCCCCTCCCCCCACCCTTTTACTCCCCCCACCCCCTTTTTTTTTTAGGAAATAGCTAATTAATAAAAAGAAAAGCCAAAAAGACATGTACAGAATGTACAAGGGGCATACCCTAGGATAAACAAAAGAGTCTCAAAAGTAAAGCTAAGCCCCAAGATGGATTCCATTCTAATGACAACAACAGAATAGACTCCATCCCAGACTAGCAACCTAGTACAAAGCTAAAACATGGCCCAACAAATAGAGAAGCAACAAAATAGAGGGCACAATAAAACAACATCACAGAGACAACCTATAGACGGCGTCCAATGTGATGGGAACGATTCAATTTCTCTTAGTTTTCTTCTTATTTTATGGTGGGAGGAAGATGGGCTACCAAAAGTAGACATAAGTCTATCATCACAATAATCATCCAAATCCTCCTCTGACCCATCTATAGCCTCCAAGTCTACCTCAACAATATCTTCACTAGTGGAAAAGGCTAGAAAACTATCAATCATGTTAGTAGCTACAACGTGATCAGTCTTTTCACCATGCACAACATAAGAGCATCTCCAGTGGTGTTCATGTATATAGGGTAAATCTAAATTAAATTTCTATATAGATGAATCAAATTCTACAGTGGTGTAAATGTGTATCTGGCTATGGGAATGTTAGCTAAAGGGTGGCCGACCAAGCCTCTGTCGGCTAGAGGTGGCCGACTATCACTTTGTCGGCTAGTTGCAATTATAGTGGCCGACTATGCCTTAATCGGCTAGTGTGTGGGTCCTTTTTAATGGTAAAATTTCCAACGAATAAAAAATCAAATATCAAACGGTTAAGTTTTTTACATCTCTATAAATATGTAAGTTAAGTGCAGCTATTGGAAAAGACTTTGATAAAAAAAACTGTTAAAGTTTTGTTGAAAGAATTATTTTGGAATAATCATGTATCGATTATTCGGGGGAAAAATGTTAGGCGTCAATAGTAGCAGCACGATACCATCCGAAATTCAAAATGAAGAACAAGAAGTTGAAGAATCAGCGTGTCTTGTCGATGACAAAGAACAAGCATAAGATGGTAATACCGTTCCCAATCGTCATGTGAGGGTCTTGGAAGAATCCTCAAATCTTGTATACCTGAATTTGTCGTTGGCCTGCAATAAGAGAAATCATAGACCTTGCTGGATGGTCTCGGTTACTTTTAATAGAAATGCCAAATTCTGATAAAAAATGTATGGAATCGGCATCGAACGAACCTCAGGCCACTATTGCACGCTTCTTCCTAAGGGCTACCTTTGACAAGTACAAATCTGGTGGTATAAAACTAACTCATGTTTCAGGGTATCTTGAAGTTCTCATTTCCTTATGGACTAACAACCCATATACCCAAATATATTTGCTAAAGCATTCTGGTTCTATACAATTGGAAGTGTATTGTTCCCGAATGCTAATTCTAAGATTCTAGTTCGATGATTTGAACTAATGGAGGACGTTGATGCAATCGGTAGGTATGATCGAGGGTCTCCCATATTGACACGTATTTACTACGTCATTAACATGTGTTGTAGATGCAAATTGAAGAGCATGGACTGTTTTTGGCAATTTATTGAGGTAAGCATATTATATGTCCTTCGAATATTTATCATGCTACAATTTTTGAATGATAATTTTGTTCCACACTCTAATTAGCATATTGTTTAGCAAATTTTTCAACACTCTCGATAACTATACTATTTCCATCAACACTGTTGGCCCCTTGATTTTCTTTTCTACCATTGTTTTTCACCTTTTCTTTGTGGTGGGCTCTCGAATGGTGATTCAATGTCAATGGGAGAATCATCTTACAGGTGATCTTGCGTCATTGCCATCAGATGAGTAACGCTGCATGTTGATCCGAGTTGTTGTCGGATCAAATTTTGGTAGATCCTTCAATATTACGTAGTAGTTATCCAATGTGAACGATTTTTCTGCACTATTTTTGGTAGTCTTGTCGGGCCCGATTAATCTGTATTGAATATTTACATGTATATTAATAAGCTTACCCTTAATTTAAAACAGCTAACAAAATCAATATCGAGCGGGAATATAATAAACATAAATAATGTGTGTTACCCAATCAACTTCGTTTGTTCCGCTACAGCTGTATTGAATAGATCCATAAACATGTGTAATCTTTGAAGCATACAACATAACAGCAGCAGAAAATTATGGAAAAACATTATTGAAAACTACCACCAGTCCATTCAAATTCAATTCTTGGATGCACATTATACTCGTCCTCGATAGTTTTCCAAAACTTAGCTCCTGGTTGACTATTCCCAACTATAGCATTTGTACTCACCCTGATGTATGTATGGCATAGAATTTCATCCTCAAATGGTCGTATGTCAAACTTTCACACCCGTTTAGTCATGTTGAGATCAAAGAAAGAACTCAAAATGCATTATATGTGTGTTGTTTTGTGAATTTGATGTGTCTTTATGTGAGCAAGTTTTTTTTTTTTTTTTTTTTTTTTCATTTGGTCTCCAATACAGTTATATATATGCTTCAGTTTGACTTTTTTTTAAAAAAATTCAAATAGTCGTTAATTTACCATTGGCCAACATTATTATTCTCAATAGAACAATTGGGTGGCCGAATGAGGGAGTGCGACTAGAGGTAGCAAGCGGAGGGAGTGCCAGCAACAGGTCTACCGGTTAAAGTTGGTTGTTGAGCCAGCCATGAGGCCATGTCCCGAGGCGACTGCATGGGGCCTCATTTTTAGGCGTCATTTTTAGGCCTATTTTCTTATAATTTCTTCCTAATAATTTCTTTGAATCCTCTCATTTTAGGTCTATTTCCTTATAATTTCTTCCTAATTCTATGAAACTTATCATTTTTAGGCATATTTTCTTCTAATTTCTTCTTAATTTCAATGAAACTTATGGGATCCACATTAGGCCCTGAGGAGCTAGCCCTACCATTGTCGGCCTTTTGACTAAGATCAAGTATACTAATTAGAGTTACTTTCACTTTGAGAGTAGGTTATGCCATGTGATCATTAGTGGCTTTTTTTTTTTTAACTTTGAAATTCCATAACTTCCTATTTTTTTCAAAAATGTTTTTTTTTTTTATGAAATTAATACTTTTGGAATCGAGATATTGAGATCGTTTAAACAATATCCATATGTGAAACAAATAATATCATTTATTTGCAAACATATAATTTCAACTATTCGAATTAAAGGACCATTTTCTCATTGTTTGGCTTTTCAAGTGACTTTTATTTATTTATTTATTATTATATTTACTTTTTTATTCAATGTTTTTCTTCAAGATATACACACCTATAGAAGTCAATTTTACAAAAGAATTATATTTTTGTTAGATTAATGCAAAATATATATATATATATGTTTTCATCTTTTAGCTTAAATTTATTTACTTTTCTCCCCCATGATTTCATAATCAATATTGATCTCGTTTGATATATCTCATTTTTCTAATTTCAAACATTAAAGTTTAGAAAAAACGGACTAGCTTGTAGATTAAAAATCATGACTGTTTGAAGTTTTTTAGCATAAAATGTTACTTTTGGCCAAAACACATGTAAATGAACTAATGAGTTAAACAAAACATGCGGGTTTTACATAGTGTGTGTTTGGATCAAAGAGTCTTTAGCTGAAAGCTAGCCCCCCAAAACTAAATGTATCAATAAGAAATTAAGGAAAAGTATGATACCAAACAAATTTGTCAAGGCAAATCTTGCAAGACAATGGACAGCGAAATTCCCCTCCCTACGCACGAAGCCACATTGGGCCGAAGACAGAGACCACAGCTCTTGCATAGCCACGTCAACAACATGACCAAACGAACAATGGTGTCGACCAGCCAAGCACAATTCAATTGGATAAATGCAATTGGATTATCGTGGTCTAGTATTCTAGCAATTAAACTACCATTGATTTTGGAAATAAGGAATTATTCATTAATCTTTTGTATGTAAGCTATGACTATATTGCTGTACAAAGATTTAAAAGTCAAAAGAAGATGAAAATTCAAGAAATCTAGGTTAAACCTAAAATATAGTCTTTACGTGGTTGATAATAGTCGTGATAATAAAAGTTCGTGAAATGACATTATGATACGATTTTTTACCCTTAAGGGCAAACTGTTTGGGTTTTTTTTTCACTTAATATTGCCTTTTCAGTTAACAAAATAAGAGAAACTTCACTTAAACATTTAAAATTTCAGTTTAAAAATATTAAGTGAAATTTTAATTAACTACATTATATATTAAGTGGAATTTCACTTAATGAAAAAGAAACATAATTAAAACTGCACTATATCTATCCGTTAAGTTCGCAAATTCATTGGCTTAACAAGATAAGTGAAGCTTCATTTAAAAACTAAGAAATTCACTTCAAAAAGTAGTAAGTGAAAATGCACTTATTGTAAATTTTTTTAAAAAATGTACACGAAATAGAAGATGGAAATAGCAACTCCAGATCCGAGATCTGGAAGACGACCACGAGCTCGTCTGACATTGAAGACTGAGATAGAAACTCCAAATCCGAGATTGGAAGTTGATGACAATGGTGGTACTTGGTCGCGGTCTACGTGGTGCTAACAATGGAGGTGATTGCAGTGGCTCGCGATGGTGGTAGTGTAGGTTCGCAATTTTTGTAGTGGTGGCTCGTGCTATCACGCGATGGTGGTGGGCTGGTGGTGGCAGCTTGTGATGGTGGTGATGGAGTCTCACAATTGTGGTGGTGGTGGCTCACTACACCAAAACAGCCAAACTGTCACTCTAATTTTTGCTCAGTTTGTCACTGCCCGAAGTAGTGACAAATTTGTCACCATCTAAGCAATGACAATTGTGAATTCGGGACAAAGGCATAAATTGTCACTATTATTGGAGGTGACAAAGTTGGTGATGTGTTTGTCTCTGTTCGGAACCTTGACAAAAGTGCCTTAATTGGGCACTATTATTCTCCCCCCAAACATTTCACCTTCCCTCCATACATTTCTCTAATCCCTCCAGAAGAGTGACCTCCAAACATTTTCTCCCTCTCTCTCTCTCTCTCTCTCTCTCTCTCTCTCTCTCTCTCTCTCTCTCGCAAAGGACCTCCAAACATTCCCCCCTCCTCTCTCTCTCTCTCTCTCTCAATCTCACGCAAGAACTCCTCCAAACACCACCACCGTCTCCAACATCTACCACCACCACGGCGACTCTGACTCTCTCCCCCTCAGGCTCCGGCACCGACCACCCCCTCTCTCTCTCTATGGATCCCCCTAATTCTGATTACTCTCTCTCTCCCTCTCTCGTTCGCTCACATACATGCACACACATACACACACATTTGGTAGAGAAGGGTAACAGGGTTTCGCTGTGAATATCAGATCTGAGAAGGGACTTTGATTTTCTCATTCGTTCTACAAAGGTGAGATAGGGTTTTGGTTGCGGATTGGAGGTGGTGGTTTTTGGGTTTCATTAGTCGGTGTCCCTCTCTCTCTTCTTTGTTTCTTAATATTTGTGGGTTTGAAGCAAAGACAGCAAAACATTGCTACATTTTCTTGGAGGAGCTCTTCAAAGGTACATAATGTTTATCTTTGCAGGTTGTGAAAATGATTTTAATTTCTTTGATTTTCATTTTCTTAGTCTCTTCTCTTTGATTTAGATTTTTGTTTATTTTCCCTTTTTTCAGATTTGATATATGTAAAATTATTTGATTTGCATCGGTTTGTAATGTTTTTAGACCCAGCCCTAGATAGGTTTGCAACATCACTATGGATTTTTTTTTGTTACTAAGCTCCTTTTTTATTTTAATTTTTTGGTGTTTTTTTTTGTAAAGTGCAATGTGCATTCTGACCAAATAAGGGGTCTTTGTTCTTTCAGATTTATGGATGATCACAACCCTGATTGAGAACCAGGTAGGCCATCTTTTATTTTTGATTCATGAATTTGGGAGCTAATTTTTATTCATGGCAACGATAGGAAAAAAAAGTTTGGTTGATTCAACACACATTATTATATCCATGTATGGCTTATTAGCATTATAGCATTTTATTTTAATTTTTTATATAGAGCAAATCAAATGACTGTAGAATTGGGATAAATGAATTTATGAGTCTAAGGTAGCATTTATTCAACAAACTAAAGAGTAGCTACCCATTTTTATATTTAGATTACCTTAAAATACTCTTGGTTCTTTGTTCATGACAAATTCGAGTGGATCTTTCTGGTTTGCCTTCTCAAGCATGTATAGGCTGAAGTTTTGTGTGTTTTTTTTTCATTGTTCTGAACTTTTTCCTTCTTTTTGTGTCTTATTTTGGTTTGCAATTCAATTTAGGAGACTCTGTTGTGGGATAAAACTTTTGTCATGTTTTGATACTTATGCGCCCAAGCTGTTTGTCTTTTTGCCTCTTAAAAGTGTTGATTTATTGCTTACTGTTTGAGATTTGTTTGTAGATGTTGTTGATGCTCCAATGTCAGCACATTGGAAGTCCAATTTGTGTTTGAATTTCTTAGTCCTTGTTAGTTTCCAACAATAACTTCTATTCTTTTTTATGGGTCCCTATGTTGTTTTTGTTTTGATTTTTTGCAAGCTATATTTTAATGCACTTCCCTAGATTTAATTGCAATCTTCTTGTCCCCTTCCTTTGCCTCCCACAATGCCTCTAAGTCTCTAACTTCAATACTTTTCCGCTTTCTTGTTGCTAGATGCTCTCAGCTTTAAGAAAAATGGTAAATGCAATTTGGATGAACCCTACAAGCCTGATGGAACTAGAAATGTTTGTGCTAATATTAGTGATAAGTTAATGCTTTATTCACTCAATCTTCCGCATATAAAATAGCCCAATCTTTTATTTGGCATACTAAGTCTGAACTTATAGATTTCCTAAAAGGTTAAAGATGTGATAGAATGTGCTCTTTTAAATGCAGTTGATCAAATTTAGGTAAATTTATAATGACTTCTAAATACACTAAAAAGCTAATCACTTACGTGATATGAGTTATGGGGTTTGATAATTGAATTCTCTGTCTATCTTGGATACATACCAGTGATCTTTGCCATTTTGTGCATTCTCTTCTTAGTTGGACATTGAGAATGCGTATGGTCGATCATGTTCAATGAGACTTTATATAGGGTAAGTGATAGGTTTTGGTGTTTGGTGGAGGTGGTGGATCGAGATATGCATTTTGATGGTGCAATCATTCTTATTGTTTGCATATGGTAAACTTTGCTTCAACCAAAGGCCTTTTAAAGCAGGGAACATAGGTATGGCTCTCTGTGTCTTATGTGATGCATTTAAGGTGAGTGCAACATGATAAATGAAGTCCAAAGTGGTGGCAAACGTAACATACTTCTACTTTCAATGGTCAGTTTGAACCCCTCAAATATTGTTTAATGCATTTTGCCTCATCGATTTCTTCTTTCTATGTTTAATTTCAATTGGACCTCACCTGATAAATTGTTTTGCTGGTACTTCTTTGCTATATAAACAATTAGAGCTTTCAAGTATTGCTTAAATGATCTTTTCTATCCAAGCCCTAGTAAAAGTGCTTGGCGGAAGAAGGCCAAGAGGTAATGGTTGCCGGAACTTGTTAAAACTAAAAGTAAAGAGGTACATTGGCATTTATGACTTGTTCTATCTTTCCCTCTATTCAAACAAAGGTATTATTCAATACTAAACATGGTATAAAAACTTAGACTCATTTTCCAACCCTCCCAACATAACATTTTCCCACTAACAACTCGTGCTCTTAATTTTAACAGTTAAATGATGTAAAGAATGATGCTGAAGAGGGGTGTAAAAAATCTGTTGTAGAAAGGTCTGATGACTTGTTCCCAAACCAAGACAATGATGCAGAAGATGAGGTTGTCCCTTTCGTAATCAAACCTGGACATATTCGCTTTAAACCTTTTGGAGAAGGTACAAATCTCTCGTTTTTCTCTCTTAATGCTTGAACACTTTCAAATATGCTTTAATAGTTTGATTTACTAAGTTGTTTCTGATCAAAAAGAAAACTGAATACATGGAAAGATTGTTGGCTGTATCTTTTGATGGGCTCAACCTCAGTAGCATTTTGTTATCCTAAAATTGGGTTGCTTAACTTACCTTGGTTTTTTAAGTCATTTGGTTTCATGATATGAAGGAAAAACAGGTTTAAAGTTTGTTTTAAATACGCAGCTGAAAGAGTAAGTTACAAAAACTTATTAGTAGCCCAGGATCTACTACTCGTCAATTCCATAGATGCGTATACTAAAGAGGCAGAAGAATTATACCTTTGTATCTTGAACACAATTCTAATTTTCTTTCTCCTTGTTGGTGCAGTAGCCTCTACTAGATTGTCTTCACCCTTATGACTCTTGTGGATGCTTCCTGGAAAGACTAGAGATGGTGGGATCTCTAATAAGGAGGATAGAGAAGGTTTGGGAGCTCTAAAACAGTTTCTGTAGCTTCTAATGTATTAAAATGACGAACCTTTTTTTCTGGACGCAGCTGCCCTATTTATAGATTCACAGAACTGACCTAATATTCAAGCGATCGAACTGGCTTCGATCGATCGAACATTCGATCAATCAAATAACCTTCGAGCGATTGAACCTGTGCAGACTTCAATCGATCGAGACAACTTCGATCGATCGAGCCTGTCTTGACATCATCCTCATGTGCCTTTCCAAGCATCTTAGCGAAGCTAAGAGTGGGACCTTTTAGGCTCTTTATTGTTGGCTCAGACCAGTTGTTAATTCCCATGACCAAACTCTTTGATCAGCAAACTAACCAACTGATCAGTTAACGTTTACTTCACTATAAAACGATAACTGAACTCCGACGCAAAAGAACATATCCGAAGCGATAACTAGACTTGTATGGTGTACTAATGTCCCTCTACCATTAGCATTCGTAATCATATTCAGGTAGTCGGATAAACGGTTATTATCAACCTGAATCATGATTACTTCTTATATTCCTTGAGTCTCATTCACCTCTCATGATCACCAAACATGTTGATAACTACTTATCAACAAGACTGTAGTTCTCAGTAATCAACTTGGTGACATTATCAAGGGAATGCTTACACTGAATTAGAGGGTAGATTCTATCTTGATAATATATGTTCACAACCCTATGAACATGACATACCCAAGATACCCAAGTGTTGATGTTCTATAGACCTCACTGACTGGTAAGTCAAAGCAGCCATATCCACAGTCTGTGTTCATAATTGTCACAAGATTAAGAACACGTACCTTATACAAGTTATAAGTTTCTATCGACTATTTGACAGTCTTGAGTGTCAATAGGATAGCTCAGGTCCGTCAATGCACTATAAGCACTAGCATATTAACTAAGAGTTACACCCTAGGGTTTGAGATTCATCACTCCATCCAATGGTAGTTAATCATGCTACAGTGTGTACCTGATGAGATATCCAGTTTCATCATCCACTGTGACAAGCTCTAAGTGTCAAAGAATAGTAATTCGTATCTCATTGTATGCATCTCATACATACACGAATTACTTACTATGATTCTTAAGGATTAACAATCATCTCATGAAAGAAACATACATAATGAAATGTAAAGCTGATATTCATATATTAAAATGTCAATATCTCATACATAAATAGCACTTGGACCACCAGTGTCAGCCTTCTTCTTCCCTTTCTTTCCTTTCGGCGTAGATCGGAAAGAGGAAGAGCTTTTCTCAACGTTTAGAACGTTGCCCCCAGGTTTGATCACCCCTTCTGCTGCCAATAAGGAACTCATTAATTTGCTCATTGAGAAGTCCATTTTATTTATATTATAATTTAGTTTAAATTGAGCAAATGATGGCCATAGCGTATTGAGGATCATATCAACTTAGGTCTGTGCATCAATGTTGACACTTAGGTTTCCAGCTCGTTCAAATAACCAATCATTTTTAAAATATGTTCTTTGACTGGAGTCCCTTCCGACATCTTAGCACTCATTATCTTCTGCATAGCTACCTGCATGGCAGGCCTACCATGCTCCCCAAACATCTTTTTTGGGGATTCTATAATGTCACTGGAAAAATTATTCGACTAGAATTTGTGTTGCAACACACCAGCCATTGAGTCCAGAATGTAGCAACGAGCCATTCCATTCGACTTCTTTCACTTATCGAACTCGCTTCTGGCAGCTGCTGAAGCATTTGCCGTGGGTTCTTTAGGGCATGGGGTGGTGAGGACATATATGTGTCCTCCGCAGTTAATACGATGTCAAGGTTTCATTTCCATTCTGTGTAGTTATTTCCAATTAACTTGTTTTGAGTGAGTATGGTGGCAAGTGGACTAAATGCAGATCCAGACATTATGATTTACTGTCAAAATCAAAAGACAAAATAAATATGGATATCATAATTTTGACAATTTGAAATAAAAGAATCCTTAAAACTCTTATTTTAAAGCAAAGTCGCCGGAATATCAAAACGAAAGAATAAAGTCTCCGTGTGGTGGTCAATGTTCGATTTTTCGATTAATCATGACTTGTCCGCTATGCAACTCTTACAAAACAAGTTATGACTCCTGAACCTATTTGATCTCTAAGTTTCTGAATAATGCCCCGAGTGGGATCCCGTATCCATAGCTTAGCTAGTGTGTACAATTAACTAGGATCCAATCACAACCGCCTCAAGTAGTGCCTCCGTGTGGTGGTCACCCTATAAAATGTCTGATTGATCCTATCCAAACACTACACCATATGGCCTCATTACTAACGGATATTTCCGTTGGAAAAAACATTACTAACGGATATATCCGTTAGTATTTTAGCGTTAGTAATATTACTAACGGATTTACTAACGGATATATCCGTTAGTAAAATTAATTTTACTAACAGAGATATATCCGTTAGTATATCCGTTAGTAAATCAAAGGATTTGTAACATATATATCCGTTAGAAAGCCACTTACTAACGGATTTTTTCAACTAATTTTAAAAGATTAGATTTAATAGTAACAGTTTGTCAACTATTACTAACGGATATATCCGTTAGTAATTTCCAAATAATTTAAAAAAAATACTAATAGTATTGTTAACGGATATATCCGTTAGGAATATGCATAAATCTAAAAAAATATTTATTTATATGCTTCCCAATTTTATTTTATTCTTCCTAATTAACAAGCATAATTAATTGAATTGCAACATTAAAATTCTACATGACAAAAATGATAGAAGAAAAAATAAAGAAAGCAAAGCTAAATATTTCTCAAAATTCCATTCCAATGCTCATATATAATCAATTTTTGGTATTCCATTACAATTCACAAACATTTGACTGAAGGTAGAAAACAAATTTTCATTCCTCTATCTGGATCAAAATCTCCTCCCGCTCCTAGCACACCCCATGCCAACACACATACCTTTCAAAAATATCTGAATCTAACACAAAAAAACACTCTCTCCACTTCAATAAACCATTGCTTGGAAGTGGCTCTTCGAAGTCATCTATTTCGTCCAATGCTTCTTAGCTTTCTCTACCTGAAATTCGTACAAAACATGCATTTAAGTGAAATGAAACCAATAATTGAATGCAATGAGCTACAAACAATTCCAAGTCATATCAAGTCATGTAGTCGCTGCTAATATTGGATTAGGATCGTAAGATCATGGTATAAAATAAGCCAATGAGTTCCAATATGCACACCCTTGATTTTAATCTTGAGCATCACATTTTCAGTTTTTCAAAAAAGCTAACACAGTTCAAGAAAATTTTTACCCTTCCAGAAGATTAACATAAAAGCATTGATCTTCATTTGTTTCTTATAACATTAGTAAGTGTATCATCCATATGCATGTGTGTGCTCACCAATTCACCTTAATTTATATTTTGCACAATGTAACTAAAAACCTTGATAAAAGGTGCAAAACTAGGCTACCTTTTTATCAACCGGCTCTTTACTGATAATAAGCTCTAAAAATGCACTAAATCAAACTAAACATGTGTTATATCAGGCGGAATTTCTACAGAAACCCATAAATTAGCTTCGTGTCCATGAGAATGATAGTCTATGTGTTCATGCAATTCAAGCACCACGTGGGATAATGGGAAACACCTCATTCAAAAATTTAAAACAATTACATATATATGTATACATATATTTGAACATTTTCCAAATTTACATCCTAATCTCAAATTCACAATTTAGATTACAGAATAATGTTTGCGCCTTTCTAGAAAATTTACATGTCAAAAAAAAATTAGCACCTAAATGATAGTTGTATCAAAAGATGCAAATAGTTAACTTTCCGCATTACATGACATCATTAGGGTTGCTTTTCGAGATGATGTGAATTCAAAAAAAATCACAATAACTATAAATTCAAAGTAACCTTTTAAAAATGATTTCGGAGTTCAGAAGTAAAGAAGGGTCTATTAACTCCATTCTCACCTAAGTTGGAAGATGTGGGCCACAAAAGCAAGGTTAAGATTCGGAGACCCTTCCACAATATCATGTGCTGTTAAGTATCTCTTGCAACCCATTCTATCGGCTTGTTCAAAGACTAGCTTTGCTCTTTCTAAGTGACCTTTATAGTCAATATAGAAGGATTACTGTGCTCAGGCGCAAGAATATTTAAGAGGTGAGCATAGGCTTCTCCATCCTGCAAGAAAGCATATCGTATGCTCAAATTAACTTCTTCTTTTTTCGATTACACATTAAAATTCAACTAGCTACACAATCTCGTAGATGAAACCATTGTTGTTTCAAGTCAAGAAAAAAAAACACACACACACACACACATACACACACACACACACACCCCCCCCCCCTTGTAATTCAGTTCCCATTGGCAAAAAATAGAGAAGTTAACATGAAACTCAATTCTGTTAAAGATGCAAACAAGCAGAAACAAGTAGTCTGTGGTGGTAAAGTGAGTTAAGTAAAAAGATAAGTTTTTGATTCTCGTTCTAACTGACTCAAAGAATAAAAAAAATAATGTAAAAGAATTCCAATTAAGTAGTAGCTAGTTATTATTGCATACATAACATGGGATTGTGAACTTTTAGTCAACTACAACATCAGCATGAATATGAGCTTACCCATCAGTCGCGAACACATGTACATTCGTTTACATCTCTTTATTCTTTTCTCATTTTTTTCAATCTGCTCAACCATAGCATATTCAGTTTAAGCAATGCTTCCATGTTTTGAATTTCAACCTCATAACTTTCATAAACTCCTTTTAACTTTAATTTAAGCAATGCTACATATTCTGTATTATCTCTAGGTTTAAGCAATGCTACATGTTCCAGGAACTGCTACATTGATAAGCTTTGCTGCACCCAATAAAAGATTACATATATTCAAGTTATTCAACCCATGAACTATATTAGTTGATGTTTTTTCATCCGATAGATGGAGGTACTGCCGCTATGCATTTCACTCATGTAAGTACAAATAAGATCAAATCGAATGCATATGAAATTATATGCTAATTTGGCTATAATGCACTCTCAGATGATATAACTGAATAGAACTTAAATATAACTAAAAATAATACAGGACATTCATGTTCAGATGATACAAATTGTTGTATATGATATGCACCTTGGTTTAGTTAGTTATACACTGGTTGATCTATTAAATCAGCTCAACAATTTCATATGTTTTTTTTTAAGAATGTAGGTAAAGGCTCTAAATGACAATTTTGTATGATTCGGTTTCCATTTAATATGTAAGTAGGTTAAGCTCTATGACGAGAGTGAGAAACTTTTGGAAACTACGTTAACGGGGAAAGATGAGGTCGTCAAATCCGATGAAACACTAGAATTCAATGCTTATCTTGTTGACATTGGGGATCCTGAAGGAGATCATAAGCCTATTGCTAATTTGAATTCCAAGGAAGGGATAAGAAGATCACTGAGAAAGATGGGCCACTGCATGGCCAAACATTTGGGACTAATTCGTCCTCTATTGGTAAACCTAATTCTTCCTCATTTTCTAACTTTTACAATCTAGTTCGCTTTCCTTTCAGATGATTGGATGCCTAATTCTAGAAAGAGAATACCACCTTCGAGGAATCTGAGTCCATCACAGAAAATCATTAGAGGTTAGTCAAGTGATCTTCATCCTCTTTTCATTCTCCATTTTGAAAATGAACTTAATCGTCATTCGTTATTTATCAAAAGTTATTGCTATTTATCCATTTGAAAAAACAACTAAAATAGTTATATATATACATCAACCTAAGATTAAGCAATGTTATTTATCAAAAGTTGCCTTTTTCCAAGGGAAAAAATGTTGTGAATATTCAAATGATCAAAGGGATTGCTCATGGGAACCAGGGAGGGATCGAATAACAACTAGAATAATTGATAGTACTTAGAGTTCAGACATAGCAATGCAGTTTATGTCACAATAGGCAAACTCCCAAGAGAATTTTGAGAGAGAGAGAGAGGTTCTTGGTATAGACTATGATTATTAAAAAAATGTCTTGAGAAAAAAGGAGGTCTCTTAATGATGATGTTGAACATACCTGATCACCATGAGCACAAGAAAGTCTGATGTAGGAACTGCTTTTTCAGCTGCCGCCTTATCACATGATTTTTTCTTCCTGGGCCAACTCCACCTATCCATCCTAGCCTGTATAGTTTGCAGATATCTAGTTAGTTGCAGAATGAAATCTAGCAGTACTATGAAGGACGTATCACAACAGTAGTTACATGCAACTCAATTTTCCATTCATCTTTTCAACTTTCTTACTTGGTGTAAGATATGTGCTTTCCTTTCCATTCCCTCAATAAATCTATGAATCAAGCAAAGCATTTAATACTTTATAGATTCTATAAGGGACACTTGAATGGGAGAAAATTGCAAGAGAAGCTGCAAGGACAATACTAGGAAGAGAAAATGGAGGAAACTATGACATCAAAAATCTGAGTAGAGGACCAGAAATATACCTCCCAGTATTTGTGGAGGCTGCAAATCTGAGTAATCGAGATATGCACTTTGCCTTCTCTGACTCTGTCGACCCAAAGGACCTAAATGGGAAAGTTGTATTAGAGCTATATGGTAACATCCAGAGTGTGTTAAGATTATCTAATAAGCTACGTTAGCCATGACAGCAACCAAAAAGTCCAAGAAGGTTTTACATATTGGTGAGCTAAAATTAAGAACACTTTAAATATGCACCTAGGCTCCATTTGATACATGGATTTAGTGAAATGTACTCTACTCAAAATTCATCAAACGAAGTACTACATTTCAGTGCATTCTTTTCTCCATCTACAAGGCATTTAATGTTGAAAATACAACTTGAAAATACTAATATATATTCAAGACATACAAATGAGAAAGGATTCCCAAAAAAAAAAAAGAGTAAATTAATAACCTGGTTAGAATAGGGGTGCATCGTGAATTTCTGATAAGCTAGAAAAAGGTTCATCCATTGAAAAAGAAAAAAGAAAAAAGAAAAAGAGGATGCTAGACCAATTCGAAACATTCAAGTAATAACCTTTTTACTATGAACATAATTAGTCAAGAAGGCGTAATTCAGATTCTCGCCCAAGCAAAAGCATCCAATGCTTGCAAAATCATTTCAACCTTGAGAATTTTCAAAATTGGTAAGAACATATAAAAACCTTCACTGCTTATTTAAAAAATAAAAAAAGAAGGGCCCAAGACATAAGTGTTTGAAAGCAAGCTTAATTTTTTTTCCTTTGCAAAAAAGGGCCCAATGTATCACCAAATGGGACTTCAAAGAAGCATTAGTGGTTAAAATTTTCCATTAAGGGCATGTTTATACTTTTGGGGTAATTATGCTTTCTTATTAAGGATCTTAATTGAACTAGTTACCAAACAACACCTTAATTTTCCTTCCTTTTTTCTTTTCCTTCTCTAAATCTCACCGTAAAGGTTAGGCATCACTATAATGTCACCGTACAGGTTAGGAACCATAGCATTATTTTATTTGAATATTGCTATTACTGACAGCTTATTAGCGATAATATGGCAGCCTTTAATCACCCTTTTTCACAATGTTAGTTATTTATATTGTATGTGACTTAGTTCCATTGCATAAGCACACCAAACTTCACCAAGATAATATAATTTAATCATTCTAGAACTTATTTAAGAGTAACTACATCTGCCTTCTTTAATCAGATCTGCCAGGATACACTTACACATTTCAAAAACTGCACAAAAGAGTTATGATTATCTGGCTTGAAAAGCAATAACAAACTACTATAGCTCAGGTACAAAGAAACAATGTCTCCAAATAGACTTCATTGTTCAGACAAGAAAAGCGAAGAAGAATGAGAATTCTAAAATGGTTTTCGCAGCACTCATGTACAATTATGGAAAATAATTGCGAAGTTTGATGAAGGTCACCGGAAATAAATAGAGTAAATGTATGAACAACGTTTGGACAACTATGGAAAAGTAGAAGTCTACTTGATCCTGAATTTTACAAAAGAAAATTTTCCTGGGTAGTGGGTTGTCCGTTAGTAATGAGGCCATATGGTGTAGTGAATCTTAAGAATACAACTATAGCAATGTATTTTCCATTTACATATATTATCCTTAATTTACATGTAGGAAATGTATTTTAATTCCCTAAACTATAGCAATTCTTTCATTGATTGCAATCATCTATAGCTGAAATGAAATCACCATTTTCCAACTATCACAACATTATAAAAAATAACAGGAATAATTATATTAAAATTGTAAATAATCAAGTGTATTTTAGAACACTAAAAATAATTACACTTGCGTAAGGATTGTGTAGTCCAAACGGGGTAGTGGGCTGAGGTGATAACCATAAATCATGGTGTAGTGTGCGTGTGTATCCCAACCAAATATGCATATTAATACTATACAATCTGTGAGTTGTCAACCAATAATATGTGTGTATAACTGCCTATGTGGTTGTGTGTGTATTCAACTGTCAAATGCTCACATGCACGTGTAGTATGTGTCAACCTTATATATATATAAAAGTTAGGTACTATTAATGTATGCTATTGGGATGACACGGATTAACATACAAGCATTTGAGTTCCTAAGGGGTTGCTAAATGATGTGTCATTGTAGTATTATTCCATGACTGGGTTGCCATCTCTTGTATGTACACGTCTCAAGTGTTTTTACTAACATATGGAATATAAATTAACAATTGTGATCAAGAATAAGCCATGCGGCATGATTTGGGTTTAGAAATTAACCAGTGACAATTTTTTTTATATGAAAAACCAAACAATGAAAATGTAAACGTGAGGTTTCAAATTTTAGGGTTATTACACCTCTCTCTCTCTCTCTCTCTCTCTCTCTCTCTCTCTCTCTCTCTCTCTGCCAACTTTGGGACTTGCAATCAAAGCTTTTAGTCTAAATAAATGTTCTAGTAAACATGAAAGAGGAACTCCCTTATTACAATCTTTTTTTTGGACAGCAACACAATAATTTTATTACGATAGAAGAAGATTTCTCAGAGTTGCAATCTCAAAGCATCCATTTGGTTTTTTGCTAGAACCTAAAGCAAGCCAAAGAATCCCTTAAAAATAACAACATTTTACCCCAACCAATGACCCATTATGATTCACAGCCTCTCTACTCATTATCATACTAACAAACACTTCATAGGCAAAAAGAAACAAAATAAATCTCACCCTGGCCCATAATAGACAAAACCAAAATCAATTGAAAGATTACTGAAATTTCAAAAATACCTAGAATCTAAGCCAATTTCAAGTATGTATGTGTGTGTGTAAGATAAACTCCTCCAAAAAACCATCGCTCTTCTCTAATATGATGGTCAATGCCCAGAACATGTGAAAAGGAAAAGGCTAAGCCTAAGGCCTATAGATCTAATGGTAATAGAGGATAAAACGCATAAAATTTGCTGAAAGCTTGCCAAACTCGTTAATATTGTACATTATTCCTTAAAAGAAGAAAAATTGACCCTATAGGTAGATTAGCATATTCAATCTAAGTTTATCATTAACAAGTATGGTACTATACGACATAAATTAACAATACTAAAAAATCCAAATAGTGGCAGTGAACGAAAATAGTGATAGTGAACTAAAAAAAGATCTTGTGAATCAGCATATTGTTGTGTCAAAGAACAACTTACAAGATGATCTTGTGAATCAGCATATCACTGTGTCAACAGCAAATTATTCTAATTCCTTATAATGAAACCAAGAAATTAACAAACATTAAACTAACTAATTAAAGCAACCACAGTCAACTATGAATATATGTCAGATCAGTGTCGATGTATCTCGTTGCAGCAAGAACATGTGCATATGTGTATGTAATGAAATATTATATCAACCCTGGGTTTTCTAAACAGTCACTGGCTTTGAAGTTCAATGATCGAGATAATATACAACTTGGAATAAACCTATAGAATTAAAAAGAAAGGAAACCATGAGTTAACCTTTAGAGAGAGAAAAAGAAGAATAATGGGTGTTGTTTGAAAACTCTTTCTTTAATCGGGGCAGGGAGAGTACTTCAAATCAGATCTAGATGTGAAACCCAGTGGACTATACATAAACTTGAGAGAGAGACAATACTTCAAATCAGCTCGTTCTTTACCTCAATATGTAAAGATTAGATCTGGTCAAGGACGAGGCGGCTAGGAGAACGTCGGTAAGGAGGCAGCAAGGAGGCGAGGAGGTGATCAGTGTGGTGACGAGGAGGCAGCGATCTGAGGAGGCGGCGAGGTACTGCAGAAGAAGTAGAAGAAGAGGAGGAGGAAAAGAGGAGGTCGGATCTAGGGTTTAGATCTAGGGCAATGACTGGGAAGAAGAAGAAGAAGAAGAACTAGTCGTGTACCTTTCTCCGGCAGCGGCACTCGGCGAGGCCTAGCAGAGCAGCAGTGGCGCTAAGTGATTCTCCCTTTCCCTTTCTCTCTTCTCTCTCTTGCTCGTTCTCTTGTGAAAAAATTGAATGTAGAGTAGAAAGGACATAACTGGTCCTAAAATAAATTAAGTATTTTTTTTTTCCAAATCTAAATTTGTAACGGATATAACCGTGACAAATAATTATATAGCCATTAGAACAATTAACTATATAAAACAATTCAAATTACTAACGGATTTTTGTGATTTCTAACGGATATATCCGTTAGTAATTACTAACGAATATATCCGTTAGAAAGCATAAAATCTGTCCGTTAGAAATCTAGTCATATGGTGTAGTGAAAGGAAGTTCATGTCTAGTAACCAATGACTAGTATACCCTCCGTATGGAATGATCACCCCTGGTGAGGTGACACAGAATGCACTACTCATCTTACAATGAACCGTTAATGGAAGATCGTGGGTGTTACAAATTAGACCCTCTCCCACTAGATTTGGTAGTAAAGGATTTTGCTTTTGAAAAATTGTTTCCACACATTACCCATAAACATCTAATGTTTACTAATATGGTGAAATGGTTTATGAATTTTATTTCAGAAAACTTGTTTCACGTGCATGCAAATAATAACAATATAATTAAATGCCAATCACAACCAAGCACATAAAACAAACACTAAAATTGAAACAAAGGCATTCATATACCTCTATCTCCAATGGCTCTATCTCCATAGAGCCTCCTTCTTGGTTTGATCGCCTCCAACTCCATCTTCATAGACAATGGCTTGCTCCTCCATCTTCATGGGTTTTCTAATTCTATTACATTGCTCTTATGCTTTTTTCAAAGCTTACAATTTATCTAAAAATAGAAATCAACAACAAGAAAATAAAGAAGGCTAGGGAAACCGGTGCGACTGTCCTTTTCGTAGGATTGAAGTCGCAGCGCCTTTTACACATGCCTTAAAACAAAATCAATAATTAAAGACAACAATCACCAAACACAAATATTGAAAAACAAAATAAAATATTTGTTGATGATCGGTGCCATGGGAGATAGTCGACTAATCTTGCTGCAAAAGGGTTAGTAGTAAGTACATCCACGTAAATATAACAAATATGTGTAACTATTGGAACCCCTAATTGATTCACACAGCGCATAAACTCTTTACGCACTGAATTAGAACTCAAAATAGCATCTCACTTCTCTGTCATACTTCGATCGATCAAACCTTCGATCGATTGAACATAGTATATACATTTTAAAAAAAAACTTTAAAGCTATACGTGAACTGAACACCTAAGCAGAGAATCACTCTCGATCGATCGAACCTAGTTCGATCACTTAAGAACAAACGAGCTTCGATCGATCAAACCGACTTCGATAGATCGAACTCACCATGCATCCAATGCAATCACAGATTTGTATTCTGCTACGAAAACACTATAGAAACAGATTTGTGACGATGCAATTTTGAAAATAGTCCTAAACTTAACATGCAAATCAAAATTAATGTTCCAAAACACAACTATAGATCCAAACAAGTGTGGCTCTGATACCAATTGAAGGAAAAACAGGTTTAAAGTTTGTTTTAAATGCGCAGCAGAAAGATTAAGTTACAAAAATTTATTGGTAGCCTAGGATCTACTACTCGTTAATTCCATAGATGCGTATACTAAAGAGGCAGAAGAATTATACCTTTGTGTCTTGAACCCAATTCTGATTTTCTTTCTCTTTGTTGGTGCACACTACTAGGTTTTCTTCACCCTTATGACTCCTGCGGATGCTTCCCAGAAAGACTAGAGGTGGGATCTCTAATAAGGAGGATGGAGAAGGTTTGGGAGCTCTAAAATAGTTTCTGCAGCTTCTAACATATTAAAACAACGAACCTTTATTTTGGACGCAGCTGCCCTATTTATAGATTCCCAGATGCGACCTAATGGTCAAGCGATCGAAGTGGCTTCGATCGATCGAACCACCTTCGAGCGATCGAACCTGTCCAGACTTCAATAGATCGAGACAACTTTGATCGATCGAACCTGTCTTGACATCATCCTCATGTGCCTTTCCAAGCATCATAGCGGAGCTAAGAGTGGGACCTCCTAGGCTCTTTATTGTTGGCTCAGACCAGTTGTTAATTCCCATGACCAAACTCTTTTATCAGCAAACTAACCAACTGATCTGTTAACGTTTACTCTACTATAAAACGATAACTGAGCTCCAACGCAAAAGAACATATCCAAAGCGATAACTAGACTTGTATGGTGTACTAATGTCCCTCTACCGTCAGCATTCATAATCATATTCAGGTAGTCAAATAAACAATTACTGTCAACCTGAATCATGATTACTTCTTATATTGCTTGAGTCCCATTCACCTCTCATGATTACCAAACATGTTGATAACTACTTACCAACAAGACTGCAGTTCTCAGTAATCAACTTGGTGACATTCTTAAGGGATTGCTTACTCTGAATCAGAGGGTAGATTCTATCTTGACAATATATGTACACAACCCTATGAACATGACATACCCAAGATACCCAGGTGTTGATCTTCTATAGACCTCATTGATTAGTAAGTCAAAGCAGCCATATCCACAGTCTGTGTTCATAATCGTCTCAAGATTAAGAACACATACCTTATACAAGTTATGAGTTCCTATCGACTGTTTGATAGTCTTGAGTGTCAATAGGAAAGCTCAGGTCCGTCAATGCCCTATAAGCACTACAATATTAATTAAGAGTTACACTCTAGGGATTGAGATTCATCACTCCATCCAATGGTAGTTAATCATGCTATAGTGTATACCTGATGAGATATCCAATTTCATCATCCATTGTGACAAGCTCTAAGTATCAAACAATAGTAATTCGTATCTCATTGTATGCATTTCATACATACACGAATTACTTACTATGATACGTAAGGATTAACATTCATCTCATGAAAGAAACAAACATAATGAAATGTAAAGCTGATATCCATATATAAAAATATCAATGTCTTATACCTAAATTAATAGTTTGAGGGCACAAACCCAACATGATGTTGTCCACATATTTTCACTTTGATTAGACCCTACAAAAATATAGACCAACAGACCTATAATCCCCATATCTTCACTTTAACCTTTTGGTTTTTACTTGATTTTAGGAACTTAGGAAGAGAGAACAATTGGCCAATTTATACTTTTAGAGAAGAGGGAGGATGACGAGAAGTCAAATATGGAGGCTTTAAAGCCAGATCTATTGGCTCGAGGTTGACTTTTGATATATTTTTTTTTTTTAAATACTACTCGGAAAGTGAAGTTCTCTTGATTAGATTGATTGGAATTTGATTCTGTGACTATGTAATTGTAATTAGAATTTGATTCCGTGACTATGGTATAAAATTTTGAACCATAAGAATTAACTCATAGTAGAACTGTAGAAGGCTAGAAGCATTTAAAAAGATAACTAACCCCATTCTGTCTCTTTCAGCACATAGCATTCATGGAAGCATAACATGTTGGAACTGTAAATAGAATAGAAACAAAATTACCGGATCAATAGCTTCTTGATAAATCTTGGGCTGAGTCGTGGATCTCATTCTCTTTAAGACGTTTCGCAGCTCTGCCCAAAGTGTGTAAGCAGTTCATACTTGCCACGCTGTCCCCAACATAAAACAACTCAGCAGAATCACCTCTGTCTCAGTTTCTTCTTTGCACCAAGAAAAACTGGTATACTAAACACCCTTTCTAATATAGTTGCTCAATAACTAAAAATTGGAAAACTCTCTCTATTTTGGAAACAAGAACACACTCAGTTTTCCTTTGAAACAAGAATATAATAGGTAGTTTTTTTATCAAAGAAAATGATCCTACAAAAAACAAAGTATTGATCTTAAAAAAACAAAGTATGGATCTAACTCCCTATCTATTTGGAACCTCATACTAATATGTATATATGTAAACATGGAGGATGATCTTTTTGGATGAAACGGAATGCTACTACATATATAGAATGTAAAAAATTCTAAAGTTACTTGTTAACCTCATAATGATTGAAATATAGTTATAGTAATAAAAATGGGTTAAAGGCCATTTAAGAGTACAATCTATTAAACATACATTTAATACATACCAACACAAAATTGTGGGAGTTATCTCCCATTTTTTAAAACCTTTTTCCTCCATTTTCTTTGTGGAATTAAAACTATTAACCCACATGTAAAAGTCATGTCCATATTTTATAACCACATTCTTTAAGAGCAATAACATTTTATAAAATAGCATTTTATTAAAATATATATCAACAATCCCCCACTTATATTTTAATAAAATTGAAAAACGATTTTTCATCGAGTAACTGATCATAAAACTGTGCATAATTAAAGGTGTTTTCCAACTTGAACCTTTACATAGTGATAGTGCTTCCGATTATACTCGAGTAACTGTAGTTTTGAACTCTATCTCAGACAAAGCCACACACACAACCCTACTAAGGTGTAGTCCCAAGGCCAGCACTTTATGGCCATGTGCTTATATCCCAGTATAGCGAAAGCTCTAGAGATTTTGCCAAAATTCCATAGGAAGCGGCCACACTTCCACAATTGCATAGGTGAGTCTAACAAGGATACTCCTGTAGCTAGGTATCCCACTCAACATAGAGTTTAGATCTCATTAAGAGTTATAATAGCTTATCCTTGCATTGCTTCAGGATGTCATGCTTCGTAGGGATGGACTGGGAGAGTTAACCCCCTATCATAATAATAGCATTGTGGATACCGGGCTTCGGACCACTTCTCTCTTGTTTGAGATTGTTTTGAAATTGATTTGAATCAAGGAAAGAAAACGAAAGGTCTGTTGAAAACAGATACAGAGTCGCCACTTGGTCTTTAAGGAACCAAGAAACCTAATTTTGACTCACCCAAGCGGATAAGGGCACCGGCCCTTCATAACCAAAGAACTTGGTTCGGGGTTTTGGTACGAGTGAGGAAGGAGCCTTTGTCGCGACTAAAACACCCTCAACTCGCCCCGTCTTTCGACGGGCCTCAATTAGCATCCAAATAATCATCTTATACTATGTTTGGTTCGACAATTAATACTATTGTAGTATATTACATCACATAAGAAAACTTGAAATTGGAAGATCAAAAGATAAGATATCATTCATAAGATCTAAGCCAAATATCATACAATGTAAAGTGAAAATCACACAAATAAACCTAGGAAAAATCGTCTAATCATATATCAATTAATCAAGTTTTCCTAATCTAAAGGGGACATAAATTGTTCTTGAAGCAAATAATTAAAGAAATCAAAATATGCTTAGCAAACTAGAATGATGCATGTTATTTTTTGAGGAAAGAAGATCTCTCAATCCCCGGGACGGATGAGAAAGGATGATTGGATCGAGGGGAAGCATGAACGTGTGATCAAGTTCATTCCTTATAATCTTCTTGGATTAAGAGTTACAAAAACCCCAAATCTTGCATGAATGTATTGTATGAACCTAAAAATGTGCAAAGGTTGTAGTGTGTTTTGTGTTCATGGATTTCTAAAATGACTTAGAAGTCTAAAATGTGCATGAATGAATGGATTAAATCAACATGGGATATATACAAATGTAGTATGAACTACTTCCTAAGATGTGAGCTAATTTGGAATGCATATGAGCATCAAATCAAAGAATAAAAGTTGAAATGTGCTTGCTGTGAATAGTGGACAGACTGCATATGGCACTTTGCAACATTATAATGGGAGGTCAAACGTGCCTAGAAAAATGTGAGAAAAATCTGAGATCATTCTTATTGTGTCTAGGAAATAACCCAAAAAGCCAAACATCAATAGCTATCACAGATTAAAAGAAAAAAATCAGAATGTACACATGACTCAGAAACAAAAGCTGCACTGTTGACTGATTTTGTATGATTTTTCATAAATCAAAGAAAAGGTTTATGATGACCCATGATATACCAAAAGTTTCCTAAGACACCCATGTTTTATAAAAAAAATAGAAAAGGTATATGTACAGTGATGAAAATGTCCAGAATAAGTGCAAGAAGTTGGGTGAACATTCTGTGAGAACAGAGGCAGATTATGAATGTGAACTTCTCACATCCAAAACAAATACTCTCATATTTCTATAATTGATGGGAAAAATTAGGGACAAACAATGATGTATTAGGAAGGTTTTCCAAGTGGTTTCATCATCATAACTTGAGTATTTAATTCAAAACAAATCTCTGAATCTGAACAGCTCACTGTTTTGGGTCATTGTTTTAGAGATATTGAAGAAAACAAAGTTTTATTTCTTGAAATCAAATGAGAGGGATTGAGAGGGGGGGTTTTGAAATAGATGTTTTGAAAACATATTTCCAACACTCAATAAGGATTATGACCACTTAGAATACTAACACCAAACTCATCATTAAGAATCTCCAAGATTGTTGGAGAGATTTATTCTATTTTTTAACATAACTTCAATACATTCCAAGGATACCTTGGAAGTATTGAGGTTATGATCATCATCTATCAAACATGTTTTTGAGGTCAAGAGCTACTATCCATAAGGATTCACTCACCCCAAACTTCATGTCATCACTTAGATGATGATGAACTAATAAGTAAATAAAAGAGAACAAAAAGAAATGGGGTAAGAAGAGATAAACAATAAATAAACAAGCAAATAGATGATGATCAATAGATGATATTCATGAAGCATGAACTTGTAGGTTGGTGTTTCACTCATATGTATTGACACTAGACATGGAAGAAGCTTCCACTCTCTTGAATGCTCACTAAAATGGTGGTTGGGAGTATTGAATGTTGAAATAAATGGAAGTAATGAAGTAAAAAACAAAGTTAGAACTCACTTTTGTTTTGAAAATCAAAGAAGAATGCTTCTTTTCTCTCTACTCTAACTTTATCTCTACAACTTTCTCTCCCAAACTTTCTCAAAACTTACATTTGACTCCCCCTCAAATGAGGAGTAATGGGGTGTTTATATAGGCCAACTTGGGGTGTTTTTGGGATTTAGAAAGTACTCCCATTGGTCCCAAACATCTGAAATCATGAAACCACGTCGTTTTGGATTTTAATTAATCAAAATGGGACCACAAGAATATTTACAAAAACTTACTGTTCTGGAGGTGAGTGCCGCGGCGGCACTGCTCCTCCCTTCGTCTGGATAATGCTGTTTAGGCCCCCCGAAGTTCCGGTATTCGCGAAAAGGCCCTATTTCGTCCGAAATTCACAGAAAATGCATACGAACTCCAAATTGAGGTTGTGATATACCGTTGGAAAGGTAATGGAGTCTACTTTACGTAAAAAATAGTTCGGGGATAGGTCACTTCGAAAAGTTTTGCGGTATTCGCGATAAAAGCCGATTTGGTCGCCTTTTTCGCCTTTGGAAATTTATAATAAATTCGTTTTAAATCCAGAAATTATGTGCGATATACCGTTGGAAAGCTATTGACCTCTAGTATCCATGAAAAATATTTGAAAATTGTTTCGGTGCCCCGATTCCAAAGTCAAATCTTGGTCAAACCGGTCAAACCTGGGATTCCCGGGAAGTTCTGGGAACCTCTGGGAGCTCCCAGGAGCCGACGTTTTCGCTCGATTCTCTTTTAAAACTTATTTTAATACTTTTCTAATGATTCTGGTGAATTTGGACAATTTCGGTCAAACTTGGTCAAACTTGGTCAAACCTAGTCAAACCTTGGTCAAACCTAGTCAAACCTTGGTCAAACCGGTCAACGGGGACTTTTCGGGAACTTCCGGGACTTCCGGGGGTCTCTGGGAGCTGACGATTTCACCCGATTTCTCTTAGGAACTCATTTTATCGCTTTTCTTACGACATAGCATGTTTTCAGAACTTTGGGACCAAATCTGGGAGTTTTCGGGCTTTTAGGGGCATTTTGGTCATTTTGAGCATTCTGAGAGATAGAGATGACTTCCAGGAGTCCTTTTGAGTCTTTTACGATCATTGTGAACCACCAAGCTATGGGTCTCCTAAATCTGATAGCCGGCAAAATGGGGTGTCTACAGTTTGCCCCTCTTTGGCATGAACTTGCGAGGCAACGCATGTCGCAAGCGAGTGCCAAAGTTTTGAAGAGACAGGTCTTTTGGAGGCTATAGATTTAGGATAAAAGCGTTGCAAAAGATGCAATGATGCTGAGGCTAGTGCTGGTCGTGCTCTGCGTGAGCTGCCTACGTATCCCGAGAGGAATCAGACCAGGACGTAGTTCGGAGCTCAAAGGAATAAATCACACATGCACATACACAACAATCAGGCGGATGCTATGCAATAAGAGTGATATACAATGCATGGATGTGATATGAATTGTGTCATGAGTCCTATCATGTCTAGTGTTATGACCCTAGTATGAGCAAGTGCTGTGGGGTGTGCCACCCCGAGTGGGCTGGTGTTATGCTAGTGTCTGTGACTGTGATGACTCGGATAAGGACATTAAGGTTTAGAAGACTCTGGGTCTAGGGGCAAACTTCTGGACTTTAGGAAGTGTGCTTTGTAAGCAAAACGGATCAGACGCGGAGTCCTGACAGTTTGAGGAAACCAGAGTGAGAAAGCTCAAGAGCGACAAGTGAGAAAGCTCATAATAAGTGAAGAAGCTCATGATCTTGGATAAAGGAGTGAGGAAGCTCACGATAAGTGAGAAAGCTCACGATAAGTGACAGGCAAGGAAGCTCACAATAATCAATAGGTAGGTGAGGGGGACTCATGATTTTGGACAAATGAGTGATGAAGCTCACAATAAGTAAGGAGCTCACGATGTGAGAAAGCTCACGATGAGTGAGGAAGCTCACAAGAATTGAGCGGTGAGGAAGCTCATGATTTTGGACAGAGGAGTTAGGAAGCTCACGACAAGTGAGAAAGCTTATAATTTTAGACGAAGGAGTGAGGAAGCTCACGATAATTGAGTTGGTGAGGAAGTTCATGATATTTGTTTGGACACGGGTCCTTGAATTGCGAATAGACAGTGCTTGCCCTGGGAATCGGGGTGATTTGACTGCGAGTGATTTTTTTAATCGCTGGCCGATCCATATGATTACAAAGTTCGAAGAATTGGTTCGGACTTCTGTTATCTTCTGCTGAAGATGGTAGGGGACTCTCTGAGAATCTCTCTAAAATGATTGATAGATGTGGAAGTTCTACCCGAACCTAAAGGGTTTATAATGAAAGATTTGCCTCAATCTTGAGGGCTGGTGATGAAGGATTTGCCTCAATCTAGAGGGCTGGTGATGAAGGATTTGCCTCAATCTAGAGGGCTGGTGATGAAGGATTTGCCTCAATCTAGAGGGCTGGTGATGAAGGGTTTGCCTCAATCTAGAGGGCGGATGGTGAAGGGTTTGCCTCAATCTAGAGGGCTGATGAAGAAGGATTTGCCTCAATCTAGAGGGCGGGTGAATGAACAAATCGTGATGACGAGTCGATATTATGACTGTCATGGATTGCACTGACGATGTACGAATCGATATGACGAGTCGACAGTGAACTACTGTGACTATCCTAGATTGAACTGACGATGTACTAATCGAGAAGGCGAGTCGACAGTGAACTACTGTGACTATCCTAGATTGAACTGACGATGTACGAATCGATATGACGAGTCGACAGTGAACTACTGTGACTGTCGTGGATTGAATCAATGGTTGGACTAACCTTGATTAGAAGAACTGTTGAATTGATATGCTTGCTGGGGATTGCATCTACTTGAGGGGGTGAAGTGACTCTGCTAGGGATGAATGTGGTTTCTTTTGTGGTCTTGGCTGAGATGGGCCACTGGAATGGATAATGCACTCTACTAGGAAGAAGGAAATACGCCCGTTGAATGGGAGTCAAGGTATCATTCTATTTGTGATGAGGGATACGGAGATGGTCTGCGGCAGTTAAGGTTTTGATTTTGAAGGAGGAGGGTGATCAACTACCACTCATGGACTTATGTTGGATAAATGAAAGAAGATCATCAACAGCCACTCATGGACTTATGTTGCATGAGCGAAGGAAGACAGTCAACAGCCACTTTATGTTGCTAGGAGAAAGGAAGATCATCAACAGCCAGTTATGGACTTATGTTGCATGAAGAAAGACAAAAGATCAACAGCCACTCATGGACTTATGTTGCATGAAGAAAGACGAAAGATCAACAGCCACTCATGGACTTATGTTGCTAGGAGAAAGGAAGATCATCAACAGCCGCTCATGGACTTATGTTGCATGAAAGATGGAAGATCAACAGCCACTCATGGACTTATGTTGCTCGAATGAAAGAAGATCATCAACAGCCACTCATGGACTTATGTTGCATGAAAGATGAAAGATCAACAGCCACTCATGGACTTATGTTGCTTGGAGAAATGAAGATCATCAACAGCCACTCATGGACTTATGTTGCATGAAGAAATAAGATCAACAGCCACTCATGGACTTATGTTGCTTGGAGAAATGAAGATCATCAACAACCACTCATGGACTTATGTTGTATGAAGAAATATGAAAGATCAACAGCCACTCATGGACTTATGTTGCTAGAAGATAATGGTTAACTTTTGGCAGTTTGGAAAGGGATGAAATCTTCCCTAAGTTTTGACGCTTCTTACGCTGACGCCTTGACCAGTGCAGTAATGGTGTTTGGTACTCCTGCTTGTATTGGCATGCTCTTTATAACTTGATTTGAAAATTTTATTAGTCACTTTTGATTTACACATTTGAGACTACAACAGACTCAAAAACTTGACAGACATTGACGCACGAGGACGACACATTTGACACCAAAATGAAACAAGGTCGACTTGCCAAAACTTAATGTGCTTTTGTCATAAATGATGTACCATTTCTCTTTTGTGTTTACTTCTCTCCTTAACGTGGAATCACTTTGATGGTGAATCTTATTTTTGAAAATTCCTCCCTACTGATCTAATCAATTTCTTTGCTTCTCTCAAGATGTGCTTTGAATTAGTGCCTTAGCTTATGGAATGAAAGACGCTCCATTTCCATCTGTTCAAGACAATGTTCTTGAAGGCTTACCATTGGTGTATAGGGATCAGGTGGCAAACGAAGTTTGCCCCTAGTTTGAAGGGCATGAAGTGGGATCGGTAGGCAAACGAGGCAAATGACCGAAGTTTGCCCCTAGTTTGGAGGAAGGTTCACTGGAGGTTTTGGGCAAACGAGGTAGGTGACCGAAGTTTGCCCCTTGTGTGAAGGGTAGATAGTAAAAGTCAGGCAAACGAGGCGGGTAGCCGAAGTTTGCCCCTAGTGTGGAAGGTGATTTTCTGGTTTGAGGCATGGACCGTGACTTTAATCTCTCAAATGCTCATAACTTTTGCCTAGGCACCAGTGAGGTGACCTAGCAAGCTCTTTTCTCTCTTTTGTTATTGCTCACCTTGGATTTAACTCTAATTTTTGCCTAGGCGTCCTTTCGGATTTTCGACCTAGCGAGCCATCCTTCTTTTTTTCTTTTTCGAAAGTCTGCCTACGTACCCCCAAGTGGGGATCAGGTCCAACGTAGTTCGGGCATGGTTGGGAAGAAGCGGGTTGATTTTTGGGTAGGTGGGGTGACCGAACCGATGCGGTTGCCTACGTATCCCCGAGCGGGAATCAGGTCGAGCGTAGTTCAAGGCAAGGCTTGAAAGCAAAGGTTATTTTGTTGGTGGAGCGACCGAACCGATGTGGTTGCCTACGTATCCCCGAGCGGGAATCAGGTCGAGCGTAGTTCAAGGCAAGGCTTGAAAGCAAAGGTTATTTTGTTGGTGGAGCGACCGAACCGATGTGGTTGCCTACGTATCCCCGAGCGGGAATCAGGTCGAGCGTAGTTCAAGGCAAGGCTTGAAAGCAAAGGTTATTTTGTTGGTGGAGCGACCGAACCGATGTGGTTGCCTACGTATCCCCGAGCGGGAATCAGGTCGAGCGTAGTTCAAGGCAAGGCTTGAAAGCAAAGGTTATTTTGTTGGTGGAGCGACCGAACCGATGTGGTTGCCTACGTATCCCCGAGCGGGAATCAGGTCGAGCGTAGTTCAAGGCAAGGCTTGAAAGCAAAGGTAATTTTGTTGGTGGAGCGACCGAACCGATGTGGTTGCCTACGTATCCCCGAGCGGGAATCAGGTCGAGCGTAGTTCAAGGCAAGGCTTGAAAGCAAAGGTTATTTTGTTTTGTGGAGCGACCGAACCGATGTGGTTGCCTACGTATCCCCGAGCGGGAATCAGGTCGAGCGTAGTTCAAGGCAAGGCTTGAAAGCAAAGGTTATTTTGTTGGTGGAGCGACCGAACCGATGTGGTTGCCTACGTATCCCCGAGCGGGAATCAAGTCGAGCGTAGTTCAAGGCATGGCTTGAAACAAGGGGTTTGAGGTATGAGGGTTTTTCAAACCAATCGTCAAAGAAGTTCAAACTTGAGCCACTTGTGGTAGCATTGAATAAAAGAATTCAGTTTCAATCTCCCTTTCTTTTCTTTTTCTTTTTCTTTTTGTTTTGTTTTGAGGATTGATCCTTTTCACTTTCGCCTAGCCAGTCAATTTTGCTTTTTAATGTAGTCGATTCTTGTGAGATCTTTCAATCGCAATCTCAGAATTCCAGAATGTGCATGTCAGCTCTCGGAATTTATTTGTGGTCATTCCGTGCCTTTTGAAACGTGGTCTTGGCACGTTCTTAAGATGTATCTTGAAGCGTATGATTATCTCATTTGTTTCATCAAAATTTCTCCAACATTTTGACTGGCTAGGGTCAGATTTTGGAAATCAACACCTTTTTCAGCTCTAACTTTTGCCTAGGTGCCCTTTCGGGTTTTCAACCTAGCGAGCTTTTTCTTTTCTTTTCTTTTCTTTTTTTTTTCTTTTTTTTGTGAAAGTGGAGATGAAACTCACTGGAATGTTTGGCTACCATCAAGGGCTAAGTTTGCATTGCTTTCAATCGGACAGATTGTGTGGCTCCCAATTGGATTGGGCTTAAGGCTTCGAAATGGTGGGAAAGGGTGTTGGGCAAGCCCCAAGTCAGTTCCAAGTATGTCTTTTCAAGATTGAGACAAGAGCATCTTTACATTCTTAAAGTAAGACTATTCAATTCTAGCTCTTCATCAGTGTCAGTGCAAAATTGACTTTGACCTTTCAGGATTTTCTATTTGAGTTAAAAATAAAGAAAACTATTTTTTTTTAGCATAGTAATATCCATGGTAATTTGAAAAGTGACACTTCAGTTCAACGATTCATGCATCTATGACTGGGCACATCAGATTAGGCAAAATGAGACTTCATTCCATCAGTAGAGAAGGATTACAGACTCATTAACAACTTGATGACAAACAGACTCAACCACAAGACTAAACTTAAAATAGACAAAACACACAACAGACTCGACTGGACTCGACCCGGTCTCAAATGGAATGTCACAGTGACTCACTTATTCTTTTTATTATTTTTTTTTTAAAAGAGCATCTTCATTTGGCTCTCTAGCAAGAGCTCCAAACACCATCACTTCACCGGCGCAGGTTCCTCAGCGAAGGGGATCATTTGAACAGGTAAGCCAGGGGCTTTAGGTTCGATGAAGCTGACACTTTGGTTGATATAGGGTTGGATGGGCGATGGCTCGATGATTTTTTGATCGAGGAGGTCTTGGATATCATGGCGAAGGCGCACGCAGCTATCGGTGTCATGGCCTGGGCCTTGGTGGTAGGCACAAATTTTGGACAGGTCACAACTAGGCGGAGGGATGTCAGCACGAGGCTGAAGGAGTCGGAGGTGCCCCTTTTTGATGAGGTTATCAAGGATAACGGACAATGGCATACCCAAGTTGGTGAAGGTTCTTGGGTTGCGGGTTTTGTTAGACTTTGAGTTCAAGTGGGTCCTTGGAGTGGCTCTTGGATTTGGATATGGACTAGGATTACCAAGGCTAAAGTGTGGGTTTGGATACAAGTAGAGATTCGGATGTGGAAACGGGCTTGGATAGATGGCGTTGGGCAAAACCTTTTTTCAAAGTGACATCACGTACACGCTCTTGTAATTTTAATCTCTAAAATTACACTTGTTTCATCCAAAACCTTTCATATCAGATCAAGTGCCAATAAATTTTTGTCTCTTTTGCTATCTCTAAAATATAAACAAAATTAATAAATCCTAAATTCCATAACTCATTTTCCATCATTGTGTTCATGATAAATAAATTTGTCACTTGCATTGATTTTAAAACTATTTTAAAATAATAGTTTGATCATAAAATTTATGCCTCTGATTGGGTGCCAGTTTAAAACCATATCAAGAGTATATAATAATACACACTTTATTCTTATCTATAAACCCTCCAGTTTATCCATACAAACTCCTCCACTAAATCTCCATTAAAAAAATTTAAACATCCATTTGATAAATAAATCATAAATATCAACAACTAATAAAATTATATGGATGTAAACTAGGAGAATAGGTATCCAAAAAATCAGCATTTTCCTTTTAACTAAATGGAAACCCTTAGCTACAAAGGTAGCTTTACATATTTTCCAATAAAATTCTCGGGTTAAAAAATATTTAAAAAGGTTCCATTGACTTTCTATCATTTCATATCTAGGTAGCAAGTCTACATGTCTTGTTGGACATAATAAAATCCATCTCAACTTGAATGGTTTTCAACAATAAGTCTTGAAGATGTAAGAGAATCCTTTAAATAAGTAGGTTTTTTTTTCCTAGAGAAAATGTGAAAAATCACTCCCAAAGTATTTTTAGCGCTTAGCTTACTTACTCTTTCATGATCCAAATTCTGTGCAATGATTTCTATCATGCACTCTAAACTCAATATATAGATTGGACAAAAAACAGTAGATTGAGAACCCCCACCATCCCTCAATTTTAAAAAGTAACACATGCTCATAAAAATTGGCATCAGTAGACTCAAAAGATGTCACATCAATTTTTATGTCTAAAATTCTATTAATAGACTTAGCAGTCGAATAGATTCTTATGTCCAAAAAATCTACTAACTTTACTATAAAATACATCTCCCAAAAAGGCATGGTCTACGCCTTCACTAGCAAATTCCTTAGGATTAAAAATTATAACATAAACCAAATAACCTATTAATGTTCAAAAAATAAAAACATTAGTTTTTTTTTTCAATATTCAAAAGAGTAATTTTTGTTTTAGAGTGGGGGACTCTATTAAAACAAAACATACACTATTTAAAGCTTGTCCCCAAAATATTTGAATATCTCAATTTGACCACAAATAAATAAAATATCATGAGCCAAAATTGTTGTGTCAAGGGGTATACAAGTTTATGGAACCTATGACCCAAAAAAAACTCTTAAACACCACATTCACACATGACAACATATGCTAGTGGCACTGTTTTAAAATAAGCTACTAAGAGTAGCAATGCAAAAGAATGTCAGAGAATGAAATTATTTCCCTCTATATCAACAAATATATACATGCAAATACAATTTCAGTTTAAAAATATTTAGTGAAATTTTGATTAACTTAATTATATGTTAAGTGGACTTTCACTTAATAAAAAAGAAACATAATTGGAATTGCACTATATCTGTCCGCTTAAGTTTGCAATTTCATTGGCTTAACAAGATAAGTGAAGCTTCACTTAAAAACTAAAAAACTCACTACAAAAAATAGTAAGTGAAAATTCACTTACTGTAAATTTAAAAAATAAAAATAAAAATGCACCAAAAATAGAAGTTGGAAGATAACCATGAGCTAGTCTGACATTAAAGACGGAGACAGAAGCTCCAAATCCAAGATCGGAAGTTGATGACGATGGCGGTGCTTGGTCGCTGTCGACGTGGTGCTGACGATGGAGGTACGTGATTGCAGTGGCTCATGATGGTGGTGGTGGAGGCTCACAATTTTGGTGGTGGTGCCTTGTGGCATCACGCAATGGTGGTGGACTGGTGGTGGCAGCTCGCGATGGTGGTGGTGGAGGCTCGCAATTGTGGTTGTGGTGGCTAGTGGCGTCACGCGATGGTGGTGGACAGGCTGTGGTAGCTATGGCAGGGGCCCCGGCAGTGGTGGCGTTGGATCAGTGGTGACGGCGGTGACTCAATGGTGGTGGTAGTGGATTGATGGTGGAGGTGGTGTAGGGAGAGAGAGAGAGAGAGAGAGAGAGAGAGAGAGAGAGAGAGAGAGAGAGATTGTAGAGAGAGAACAAAACAAATCTGAGAGTAATTTGTATGGGTGAAAATCATATCGGTCGGTCGGTCAGTTTTTTAGGGGTTCGGACGGTTTTGCTGTCGATTTTAGCTTGTACATACAAATAAAAAACCAACCATTCGGTTTGGTCGGTTTGCAATTTTTTTCTTACACCCCTTATAATTTGAGAGTCTATAGTTTTGTTGGGGTATTTTGGAAAAAAAAAAAAAGATGATAGATTATATGTCTAGGGATGTGTAGCAACACAGAAAGACTTAAAATCATGAAATTTTTAACAAAATAAGAATCAGAATGGAATTTAAACTCTTGATAATTGGTTTTAAAGATTTTCCACTAATATTTCCAAACTAAAATCTTAAAGATGTTACGAAATCACCTTTGAAAATTAGTACTACTGGATCATTATGCTAAAGTTTCATCAACTGAAGAAGTTTTCTTGTTTTGACTTCAACCCCCCACGTGTTTTTTAATTTATTTTATTTTAAATGTGCCGATATATATATATATATATATATTAGTGGAATACTATTATATTTACAAATGTAGGGAGAGAGAAAGGAAGGGGTCAAATGTTAATTGTGCCGATCAACAAGATACAATTAAAGAAAAAATGTATTTTTTTTTTAGAGTATTTTTGTTCACCCTTTTTTGCTCACTATTTGCTCACTTAGATCTCCACTGGTCGACATGTGTCTCATTTTAATAATTATGGTGATAATACAGGGGCAAATTGGGAATAGAATAGGACACATATCAGACAGTAGAGGCATGTGTGAGCAAGGGTGACCAAAAAAGGGGTGAGCAAAAATATTTTTTTTTTTGGATAACATTAAAGAAAGAGCATTTTTTGCTCATCCCATTTTGTTGATGATACAAGGGCAAAATAGAAATGGAATGAAACACATGTCACCCAGTAAAAATTTGAGTGAGCTTGAGTGAGCAAAAATGTATTCTTAAAAAAATATGTTTAGTCTTAGAGAGTATTTTTGTTCACCATTTCTCACCCAAAATCTGTTAAATAAACACCTAAGAAGTTTAGATTTGTTTTCTATGTTATATTCTTATCTAGTACTTTTTGACGGCTGGTCGTTCAAAAGTTTTACAAGACTAAGAAAGCTTTTACGCACAGCCACCTATATTTGACCTAGTACAAATTTCATAGAAATTTCAGATGATGGATCCAAAAAAGGGGCCCTTCGCTATCTCTATATAAAGCACAGCATGATGAGAACTTTAGTACACGAAGCCAAATACTTGAGAGAAAATTTATACACACCCAAAAAATTTGTTGATCGAGGAGTTTGATATCTAGTTATACGTATCATGAGTACTACAAGCATTCCAAAGCGTCCGTATGATTCTCTTCATCGCAGTGACTTTCCAAATGATTTTATCTTTGGGGCAGGATCATCTGCTTATCAGGTAACTCAATCGTCACGTACTCTAGCTTTTCGTACTTTTTAAGCTTTAATCTTTACTAAATTGAAAGTTTTCTCATATGTACTTAATTGATTGGAAGAATATGAATATGCATGTGTACTTATGATAATTTCAATCAGTTTGAAGGTGCAGCCATGGAAGGTGGTAAAGGAGCAAGCATCTGGGATACTTTTACGGCACAATACCCTGGTCTGAGCTCTCACTTTATCATCTCTCTTCCCTCGATCTACATCTCTCCCCCTAATGATATAATGTTTATGATCCAAAATAGCCAAAATTCCAGACGTAGCAAAACTATAATATTTATGATACAAAAATTCAAAATATACATGTATAGGTAGACCAAAAAAAACGGAGGTCGCTATCTGTTTTTCACCCCAATTAAAAATTGTTGGTTCACCCTTGGCAAGGACTTATATAGAAATCCTACTAATGAGCCTTCTATAAGCATGATGCCATCATTTTATTCCCCAATGCGTTATTCCTCCTTGTTTGGTAATAAAAAAATTGGATAAGTTTAGCCTCATTGACATTTTTATTTGGTTTTTATAAAAATGTTACTATATTGGTTTATCAAACCACCACGATCTTTAGGAGTGACTCCTTTTTTTTAGCAGCAAAGGAATCAATTTCATTAATTATCATACACAATTACAAGCCAATCCAAAAACAAGTGACTTTAGATCACAAGAGACTTGTATTATAGTAATTTATCTACCAAACATTTGAACATCAAGAAGCAATTTACTTTTGAAAAACAACACCAAACATGTAAGACATCTATATCTGTATGCATATCCACAGTGCTTATAATGTTAAATGATAGGTAAGACGAATGGTGAGAACGGAAATGTAGCAGTAGACTCTTATCATCTGTACAAGGTATTTTTTTTTTAATTGAAATTTAATTAGTTCTATTTTTCAACTTCCAAAATCGATAAATCGATACACTAGACTCGCACTTTAAACCTTCTTCCGAAACCATTTTGTAGGAAGATGTGAAGATTATGAAGAAAATGGGTCTAACTGCTTATAGATTTTCAATTTCTTGGTCTAGAGTTTTACCACGTAAGTATTGAAATTCTAACCTTGATGTTTTTGTACTTGAAAGATGATTCCACCAAAAATTCTACCAACTTAATCTTTATGTTCAATTTCTTTCTGAACATTAAAATTATCAGAGGGAAGACTAAATGGCGGTGCGAACAAGGAAGGAATCAACTACTACAATAATCTGATAGATGAACTTCTAGCCAACGGTTAATATTCAACCTCAAGTCTTTTATCATTGGCTATCATGTCAATTTCCTTATAATTTAAATCCGAAACAAATTTTGATATCACATACGTATAGGTATTGAGCCCTTTGTAACCCTCTTCCACTGGGATCTCCCTCAAGCATTAGAAGATGAATACGGTGGTTTCTTGAGCCCTCGAATTATGTAAGTAAATTCATTTTTATAAGAATGAAGACCTAAACCTATATTCTTAAAGCTGGGTTATTGTCTTTTATTAATTTACCAAAAATTTTCTATGTAATAGCGATGATTTTCGTAATTATGCGGAGCTTTGCTTTTGGGAATTTGGTGATCGAGTGAAAAATTGGGTCACATTTAATGAATCCTATACCTTCAGCATCCATGGGTATGACATGGGGGACTTTGCCCCAGGTCGAGGTTCTTCTCAACCAACACATGAAATGAGTTTCTCTACGGCAAGTCGATATTCTTGCCAACAAAAGCATATATGCAGTAATGGAGATCCAGCTACAGAACCATATCTAGTGACACATAACCAGCTTCTTGCTCATGCTACAGCAGTGGAATTATATAGGATGAAATTTAAGGTACCTACTTGTGTCCAAAATATTTTCATTTTGGCTCTTATAATGATCTATAAAAAAATGTAAGAAATCAAATCTTAATATGCAAGAAGTTAGGAAAAATGCATTACTGCTTTAAAGTGTACTAAATGAGTCTAAAATGACGTGCAGACATTTCAGAAGGGAAAAATAGGAATCACGCTTGTGACAAATTGGTACGAGCCTCTCTCCGAAGATAGTAAAGAAGATAAAGAAGCAGCACAGCGAGCTTTGGATTTCAATTTCGGATGGTGAGAACTGCAAGTCATTTGTTAAGAAATTTTTTAATAGATAATTGTTAATAAGTCCCTCACCAGTCACCTTATTCTAGTCAAAGGACAATCAAAACTCTTGAATAGTGAAAGGTCCCTTAACCTCTAACGTTTAATGTAATAGGTCCTTACTAGATAATTCATCATTTTATAGACTAATTTACCCTTACTAGCTAGATGAATATAACAAAGGCTGGGTGAATCTATTTTCATTATCAAATCCCATTTAACAAATATCTATCACATCAAGTAAATGTGCGTGAATCTATTATGGTCGTCGAATCCCACAATTATAGATTGAGAGCGAACAATTATCACATCTGATTGACCATTCATGCTGAACTTTGACTTTGAACATATTTCATTATAGAATATCCATAAAACATGATGAGAAATTTCTTACAAACTCTGTAAATTCAAAATAATGTCACATTCGAAATTTCTCAGTAAGTTTCATGTTCATGAAAAATTTATCATATCTATAGAAATCTTGTAGTTTTTGCTCCATTTAATCGCAATATTGAAATAGTTAGATGCCTATCACGAAATGAGACGTTCACATAACATTCAAGGATGTATTTTTTTTTTCACAATCAAGGTAATGGGAAACTTTCATAAATCAACTGAACAACCTATCGAACGTAAAATATGTGAAATTTTTATTGGTGTTGCAAATGAATGATCGCGAAAACTTTAGAAATTTTACACAGATATAACAAACTACCATTGATTTTAAATCCTAACAAATAAATAAGCGATAGTAAATTTACGTAAGTATTGTGAGAAATTACACAACCTTTTACCTAAAAACCATGAAGCTCATAACATTTCTACCTAAGTTTCCATCGTCATAATGGTGTTGCAACACAGTATGAATGATGTGAAAAATATCATCTATACAAGCTTTGTAGATGACCATATATCATCTATACGGAGTATAAATTGTAGGTTTCAATTCTTGAATTCAATAAACCTAAATATGAGACAAGAATTAAGGGATTTGATGGCTATTTAATAATTTCCTAAAAAAAGTCATCATGCACATTTAAATTAAGGGCATTTTTGGCATGCAAAATAGTCAATGAATTAGTTTTAACAAGTTTTTCCTTTTCGACCTATTGCTCCATAAGTCCAATAGTCCACCCCATTGGCCTTACAACTAATTAAAACCTTTTTTAATAGTAAACATAGAGTAAGGTGACTAATGATCACAATCAATGAATTAATGTCTTCTCATTTGTTGTAGTACTTTTAGACCTTTGTTACACATTAGGTTCTTCTTATCTTTTTGATACTATTGTTTCGATCACTATGACACCATGTAACATAATGTAAAGTTGTTTGCTTTTTAAAGTATTTAGAGGTCGTAAACAATATGATTGATAATAGATCATAATATTAACTCTTCCATGGGTATTTTCAGGTTCATGGGCCCATTAACTTCTGGTAAATATCCAGAGTCTATGCAAAAATACGTAGGATATAGAGGATATAAACTACCTCAATTTACAGAGAAAGAAACCGACTCAATAAAAGGATCATTTGATTTTCTGGGAGTAAACTACTACACTGCAAACTATACAACTGATGACCCAGAATTTGGCAAAAGAGAGCCACGTTATACTAACGATTCGGGAGTTCTACTTACAAGTAAGTTCAAATAAAATTTTGTGTTGTTTTATTATCAATTATGGCGTAAAAACGAACTAAACTGGCCATGATTTTGTGCTATGACAGCTGAGAGGAATGGAAAACCTATCGGTACTAAGGTATGGCACCATAGTATTCCCAATTGTATTGTCATTTGTTTCCTCACGTTGTATGTTCTCCAATTGTTAAAATATTAATCAACAAGATAGTTCTTACCACTAAATATGTACTTCTTTACCATTTGCAGGGTGCCTCAACATGGCTATATTCTTATGCTGAAGGGATCAAAAAGCTTTTAGGCTATGTAAACCGAAAATATAACAATCCATTGGTCTACATCACCGAGAATGGTAATTTATCAATTTATGATTATGAAATGTTCTAATTTCTACTGAGGGAAGCCATTTTTTTTGTATAATTTATAGACAAGGTAGGAGTGGTGCCTAGGTACACACACACACACACATACATATATATATACATACACATCTATATATAACATGGATTATCTCCTATTGATTTATAGGGTATGACCAAGGAAATGATATCGAATTGACACTTACAGAGGCTCTTGTTGATAATCAAAGGATAAAGTACCATGTCGATCATTTAGGTTCTATTCGGGATGCGATCAAGTATGTTTCCTATGTATTCGCTTATATTCTCTCATGTGTTTCTACACGGAAAAGTGTTGATTTTACTATATGACCCTAATATTTTTTTCTTTGCAGTGATGGCGCAAATGTACAGGGATATTTCGTATGGTCATTCTCAGACAATTTCGAATGGGCAAGTGGTTATACTGTTCGCTTTGGTATGATATATATAGATTTCAAAGATGGATTAAAAAGATACCCAAAAGAGTCAGCTATATGGTTCACGAATTTTATCAATGAAGATACTCGAGTACACAAGAAGAGGGCCTTAACCAATGATGAATATGTCAACAATCGTAAATAAAAAATCATTCTAATACGCACTTCCAATTTGTTTGATTTCTTACTTCTTTATGGTTGAATAGGTGGTTGGTCTATCTATTTCATCCATTTTTGTAAAATAATGTACTTATTCTTTACACTTGTATTTAAGTCCCAATAAGTGAAGGTGCCAAACATTTTCACAAGTGAAGTCTCTAGGTACTTGTACTGAAATCTTCTGATGTAGGTAATACCATATTCTATATCATTTGTCTTGTCGATAGGGGAGGGTTGCCCCTTATTGTGTAGCCCAATGTCAATTTATGAAATTTTATGAAATAAGTGTATTTCATTCCTTTAAAACAAGAGTAATAAAAAGTTGTAAACAATAATGAGCTATAGGTTTTTCATTTCACTGTTCGTTCTGACCAAAAATAAATTCTAAGGAGGCCTAAAATCATATATGCATAAAACCCATTACACCAATACTTTCCCAAAGCAACTTATTAGCAAGTATAATCATGATTTTACTAATCCTACAACATTTTTTGGTTGACCATTAGTCATTTACTTTGAAAATAGCATGAAAAGTAAAAGCTTGATAGGGAGATAATCATGAAGATTCAAATTATCAGTAAGTTCTTAGAGTTGTGTTTAAATGTAGTGTCAAAGTTTAGAAGTGAAGTAAAAGTACAGAAGGACCATAAAAGTTGAAAATTAGGAGTGAAGTCTTCTTATTTCAACAATGGATGTTCCATTTAACAACTGGAGCAACCTGTATTTTGTTGTTGGCAATTAATTTAATTATTGTTTAGGAATAATTTCTGGATGACCCTTGTAATCAGTCCATCCAACCAATAGGCCAAGGTAAGTTTTATTAATCAAAGAAGTCCTTGGTGGCATGATTAAATAAATTTTTAATCACTTAATTGAAAGTTTAAGAAGTCTATCTTTAAGTTATTTATATATATAAATAATTTCACATTTTCCCATATCGATTACATGCCCACTCCTCTATCACAAACAACATGTCATATATATATATATATATATCTTATCAAGTTCAAAACCCTATCTCTTTCTCCTCTACAACAAATTATACATGGCATATCTCTTTCACATCCCTCCCCAAACAATACTTGAAGAGAACTAGGCGAGAAGGCAGTCCAAAAAGCACACCATGTGAGAATATATATTACATATGCTGTCACTCCCCAGAGTAGACCAAAAATAGGAAAAATTCAAAATTTCCTTTTTGGATCTGTGGACACATGGCTGGTTAGAGATCACCTTATCATCCTCAACAATATAGTAGCAAGAAAATATACATGTGTCTATTTCAAATGTAGCATAGCTATTAAACATTAGCAGTCATAAGATGGCAGTATATATTACAGACCCAAACTCTAAAGAGACATGATTAAACATCATAAGTCTCGTGACAACAATTGTCACTGATATCCAGAAAACATCTAAGTTATTACATCTTAAGACAAGATAAACAAGAGTAGGAAGACCAGTCTTCAACTGGCAAAACCATAGTGGTCTCCGTAGTAGTCTTCTCCAGAGTATCCCTCGTCATAGAAGCCTTCATCAGCAAAACCCACACTGGCGTACCCATCATCAGCGTAGTTGACACGACTATTTTTCTGTGTTCGCTCGTGTGCTATACCCAAGTGTAGGTAATCGTGTAAGTAGTAAACTGGATTAAGTCCAGGTCGATCCCACAAGGAAGGTTTAGAATTAAGTTACCTAGATTAGACTCTAAACGAAAGGAAAATTCAATAATTTAAAAGAAGTGTAGAACACAAAGTTCTACGATTAACAACTACTAAAATTAAAAGCAACTAAGTTAAATTAACTAACAATTAACTATTTAACTAAAGCGAAATCTTAAAAACGGTTTTTACTTAATAAAAGGAAGTGTTGGGATCACGCGAATCCACTGTGACCTAGCCATCTACCATGCAATTGCAGTTTAAGCTCAATGGAGTACATCTTCTACAATATTCCGTACTTCTCTAAGGATCTAGAATCAATAGCCCTTTCATGACCGGGGCTATATCATCTCAATTAAGTTTGAAATACATGAAAGCGGTTTAATTCAATAGTTAAGACTCGCACCTACAATGGTGTTAGCATTGAAGGTGGTTTGCAAAATGTATTGAAAGAAAATGCTTTAAGGCCTTAAGTTCAAAGACTGCTTTGACAAACTGAGCATTTGGGGACAGTTTGATAACTTCTTAAAATAAAAAGTCTTGGATTACTGTATTGGATGTTCTCAAGAATCTGAGAGTTCGATCGATCGATGCGCTTTCGATCGATCGACAATTGCCATCTCTCAATCGATCGAAATGTCTTCGATCGATCGACTATATATCTGCACCGATCGATCGAAATAACTCCGATCGATCGAACACATGTATTATTCTGGTGCATGGCAAAGGCCTGAAATCACAGTTTCATCGCGATTTTCCAACCTCGGACTACTCAGACATGGTCTGGAGTGTCCCAGATTCGTTCTTAACGTTAAAAATCATTAAGGTGTCGTTTGGTTGTGAGCTTTTCATTAAAACTATGAAAATTTGAGATTTTAACGTATCTAACATGCAAAGCAATAAGATTAACACTAAACCACGATTAGCTAAGTGCAATATGTAAATAAAATGATTATTAATTAACCTGGAATGAAGAACTCGTATTAAACCACAGAAAATCCCAACTATCAATGTAAAACCTTGATTAATAACCTACAAAACAAGAAAAACTCCCTCCTCTCTCTATGAAATCTGATAAAAAGTAAAGTGGGGCGTCGCCTTGGACGCTTACAAAATGAGTTTAAATAGTAGAACCTCATGCTAGGGTTAAAAATCACGTCTTTTGCTGCGTACGCGTATTCTGCTAAAAGGCATATTCGATCGATCGAAATACCCTCGATCGATTGAACTCCTAGAATCTTCGATCGCTTGAGACAAGTTAGATCGATCGAATGCTCGATCGCTTGAGAAGACCTCGATCGACCGGGCTTCAGTTTTCAACTTTGAATTGTCTTCATTAAAGCCAATCACTCCCTTTTATCCTGCTCAATCAATTATTCACACAGCGACAGTAATCTGCAAAAATCACAGCTAAAATACACAACTCATCATAGATTAATCATAATGTGTAGAAACTGGCGTTGTAATTCAAATCTCAGATATATGGAGAAATTGTGAACTAAATTATTGTATTTTCTTCTTTTAGCGCGGTTGTATTTTACAAATACCCCCCCTTGTCACAAACCCCAACTAGCGAATTGCTAGTCCCTAGCTATAAAGCGAAAATAAAACAAGCTAACTACTACTACAACAACTAAAATAAACAAAAATAAAACTAAAGCAAACTAATCTAATTAGAAAGAGACACCACCTAACTCACTTTCGCAGGACTCGCGGTTGCATTTAGCAATTGCAACAAGCCGTTAAACCCCTAGGTTCCCCTAGTGGACGAGTGTTGTCTCGTGAGGGTTTGCAGTGAATATACCCACAAAATTCACAATTTTTAAGATCAAAAAGATGTAGAAAAACTTATAAACATTTCTTCCTATTTGGCTATCAGTTTAGCTCTACAAAATATATCAACCTCATACAAACCATGAAGAAACCCACATGTTCCTCATGTCATTAAGATAACAATACATATGCATTCCATTCATGTATCCGTGTGTGTGAAAATAACAGCTATGCATCCAACTTTATTTTAGAGTTGTTTAGACTATCATACCCTTCGGAATTCGTAGTTTCAACTCAATTCTCACATGGGTTTGCACTCAAAAATGAACATCTCACAGAAACTGGTTTAATAATGATCGCTCATGTTGTGAATGCTTTGATAAGAGTGATGTTCTGGATACTAGTGTTTCACACCTAACTTGATAAAGGACGAACATTTAGAGTGTATAGTCTCATGAAAAGAATACTACTTACTAGAGGAGCGAAATACCGTGGATACTCAAATTACACGTTCATATTCAAACTAAGTTGTTAAAAATCATTAAGACTTTGACTTTTCGGCATTTATTTAGTAGGATAGAAATAAGAGGGGCAAGATGTGCACATCCTTAGCATGTGATAGAGACTAATTTATTTCTTCTTTATTCCAACCATCCTCTATTCTCATATACATTTATTTCTTTTTACTCCTCCTTCCTTCCTTTTCTCTTTTTTTTTTTTTTTTGAAACGTCCTTCCCACAACTACTCCCTTCTCGTCACATACTTCAATAATTTTGATCACGTTAGATGTGCAATCGAGTTTATAGATGTTAAAGTATCAGATGAAGGGTTTTAGGCTTTCATATTGGCAGTATTTAATCAGTGTGGGGTTAAGAGATTCTTAGATGTTGATACAGGTATATGAAAAGTGTAAGGAATGAATAACGATGGCTTAAATCATTTTTCTTAACTTCTTAGTTTTAGCACTTCAGTGTTCATTGAGTTATTAATTGGTAAATCCTGAACGTTCTTGTCAAATAAACAGCCTAGATGAAGAATTTGAGACTATTCAACGAATTTAAAGTATATCCAAAAAAAACAATTCGAATTTATTGTGATGAGTCCCTCAGAATTGAAGTTTGGGCTCAAAAGCTCACTAAGGGTCATTAGTTTCCACTATTTATTCCTTAAAGCATAACAGTCGTATTACTCTTATTTAAGTTTTCAGCATAGCTATTAACGCGTGCAAATGGATGTTGGATACTAGAATAATCAACATATGCATTCGTCTTAGTGACACTAGAAAAACGCGTGAATGTAATTCATAAAAGGACGAGATTAACATGAATGTATCATCGCTTGATAACAGCTAAATAGAAGTGAACATTCATAATTATCCTACCAATTTAAGTTCAAAATTTTTTTTTTCTTTGTTACTAGTTTGAAACTTTTGAAATTTTTTTTTTTATTAAAAATTAGAGATTGTATGATGTTTGCAATAGAAAGAGCGATCCAGATTGCTAAGTAAATAATATGCACAGGTGATTATCTATCTATATCCCACCCCAAACTGAAAATAGCGATGACCTCAGAAGTTGATTTTCAAAAATAAATAGAGAGATAGCACCTGAAATAGCATCAATAATTGCAAGCATAACAATCTGTAAAGAAACATACACTCTCCAAGCAACCAAGATCAAACGAAAGATATACAAATGGAAAATAAACATATGACCTATAAATAATAACAAAAAACATCACTGGAAAGATAAGACAATGAAAATGACAGAGCAGTGATAATAAAATGCACACAAACCAAACCAACCAACAAAAACAAATATCCACATAGAGTACCACAGTACTAAAATCCAAAAGACAAAAGAAGAGAGCAGAGAGATATAAACAAAGAAAATGAAAATACAACAAAACTCTCCAAACACTCCCAACGTCAAGACCTAAACATCCTCCGCAACATCTGATAATATCTCTATCGGCGCATCGAGGGTATCCGCAACTCCACCCTCAACAACAGTACGCGCTGTCGCTGGGTCACTCCCAGTCATGACTAGATGTGGTGGAAGTGGGACCTCTGCAGAATGTGGTGCCGCTGAGGAAGATGGTGTAACAGGATCAGTAGGTGGCAGTGGTGCCTCAGAAGTGGATAGATCGGCAGTAGGATGTGCAGTAGGGGGAGTAGTGGTAGTCGGTGCGGCAGGAGCAGTAGCGGGAGGTGGAGGTGTATGTAAGGACTGGTCAACCCCCAATTGGGTCAAGATAGCCTCAAGCAATGTCGTCATGTGGTCCATCCGGCCCTCGAGTCTGATCCGTGCCTCTCTCTCCTCCAGTAATAACTCATGAACAGTCGGGAGAGGCATAGATGACGAAGACTCTCCCTGGGCCTGAGTTTGAGCCTGAGATTGTTGTCTCAGCTCAAACTGTGCAACCTCCACCAGAGGATCAACCTCATCATCAAAATCAAGCTCCTCAGCCTCTGTCGGCTTCCCTGAAGCTGCACCCTCTGTATCGGTGCCATCAGCTCTCCTCCTCTTCTGACCAATTTTTGCTTTCCCTTTACCCTTCCTTTTCATCTTCTAAGCATCAGATCGGCGAGAAGCTGTCTCGCCAAACTGACTACGAGCCTGAGAAGTCGCATCATCAGGTAAGGGAACGAGGCCAGCCTGCTCGATCACCTGGTGAATGGCCCAAGCACCTTTCAGGTGCTTCTTGGCAGCAATGTAGCGAGTGGGGTGCCTCATAAAGTCGATATACAGGCGAGGCAAACAGACCGGTAACCCCGTCCCTATGGCATATAACACGTGTGCATACCAGGGTGCAATCTTCTCCGGGTAGGAGGTCACCAACAAGCAATTGCTTAAGGCCAGGTGGAGCATATGATAATTATCAGACAGATACACGTCAGCAATAAGGGATATACCATCCCAACTCGGTAATGCACCCCCGGTGAGCTCTCGAATGACTATAATCGGTGGGAGTACTGGCGTGTCAGCACGGTGCGGGCATACACAATCGGGCACCTCCGGGACTCCTAGATCAGCTGAGACGGTGGCTGGACTGAACACAATCTCCCGGCCGCGAAAGAATGATCGAAGTGTGAATGCGGCATCGGGATCTCAGATCATAGTCGCACAAGCCGCGCGGATCCACGAGAGATTCATTCTCTTTGCCTGGGAGAGCAAATCGTACCAATGTGGCATGGCTCGGAGGCGGGCCAGATACCAAGGAGTAGTGAGCCATGCCGTCTCAAGTGGTCGCTCAATCATGACCTTCCGGGACTGAAGATAGCGCGTGAACCACTGGCGGTCGGGAGTATTCTGAAAACCGTGATGTGGGACCGGGTCAGGAATGGCGAGGTCAAAGGGCTTCTCCCTGTGATACCCTGTAACAGGGTTCATTGTGAAGATCCTGAAATGGAAAAGGAAAAGAAACGATAAATGAAAACAGTAGACTAAAAAGAAAATAGAAAACTGCCACTGCATAGTTCGAGCGATCGAACTTTTACCGATAGATCGAACAAAGCGAATCTTCGATCGCTCGAACCTGCTCGATTGATCGAACACAGAGAAGCGATAGTAACAAGAAACAAGAACGGAAGAGAAAGGAAAACAAAGAAACAAGGTAAGGGGTTATACAATTAATAAAACTGGTCGAATGACCAATGGGGGGACACCCCTAAGAAATACGAACACAAATGGAAAGAGGGGTGTCTCATGGCCTTACCTCGAAATATGTGTGCAGGGGGAGAGTGATGGTGAGGAAGATGATGATTTGGGGGTCAGGGGGTCCTCGACTCTGCGTGTGTGGTAGGAGGAATGAAAATTGCCCCCGAGTGCTCTTCTCTGTCGCCGAGCGCTTGAGAGTGAGGGAGATGAAAAGAACGGATGAAGTGTACGCTGGACGCCTCGTTTAAATACAAGTCTCGATCGATCGAGATTCATTCGATCGATCGAACAGTCGATCGATTGAGATGTTTTCAAGCGCTCGAGAAAGTGATACGTTCGATCGATCGAGAAACGTTCGATCGATCGAACATAGATTTTCCAAAACTTCACAGAATTTAGACACAATGTACCCCCAACTCACCCAAGTTATTTTGGACATATAGGAAATGATAAAAACAATGCATTGACAGGACATGTAAGCCAAAAACTCATCCTCGTAATAGAAAATTGCAATTTTTATTTAAATAAACCTTTATAATAGCATCCATATTGCAAAATTATTGCCCCCACTGGTGTTTAAGGCCTTATTCACTAAAGAAAACGAAAATAAACTAGATCTAATAATATTTTTGTCTAGGATTACACTTCAATTGCTAAAATACTAATGAAAAGATGAAGCACAATTGAAGTGGGACACTAATCATCTAGCAAGAAGATTCCTTCTTCCACCATTGCTTCATTCCCCGCTAAAACTTCGCATGTGGAGTCCAGGCAGGATGATTCCCTTTCCCAGAATAGTCGGAAAGCAGCAAGGACATTATCAAGTAAGTCTGAAGTCTCAAAGGAATTGAAAGCCTATGCGAGAGGTGATCCCGTTGGAGACAAGGATAACGGAGTGGAATTGTGCAACGGACTTTCCTCTTGCGGTAGAGTGTCTGGGGACATTATGTATGGTCCAAAGCCATGAACCATTTGATGTGGAAGGTAAAGAGGCGGGAACGATGGCTGCATAGTGACAATCCTGACAAAGGAAAAAAAACCAAATGAAAACAACAAAAAAAAAAGGAGTTAAATAAGACTTAAAGGAAACGACAACAGAAAGAAAATAACTAAATAAAGAAAACAAGAGAAAGACAAGTGACAATGAATTAACCTCACTATTGGTATGAGACACCCATGTGGGCTAGCAGGTAACGGGCACTGGAGCCGGAACAGCAAATAGCTCAGGTGCACATAAATGTAAGGAACCACCCTGATGACAAGGAAGTCATCAACATAGGTAAAAACAGCGTTATGGCGTTCGGGCACCACATCTTGTAGGTCCTCTTCGTCCCATGGTTCCCACATGGAGTCATTTTCCCATTGCTCCAATAGTGCGTCATCCACTTCTCTAACAGCGTAACCTTCAGGCTCGCCTTCCTCTCTAGAGAGGTCCATATGCATGAATGGGTTAATTTGGAGGAGAGCAGGATCATAAGGGATGTATCCATAGGTCAGGTCCACCACATCATCTGCCCCTGGTCCTTGGTAAGGAGATAAGCAGAATGCTAACTCATCAGCAGTCCAAGGTGGGTTCTGGTATTCAGAATCAGCCCATAACCCTATAGAATGGATATCATCATCTCTCATATTGAAAAGCCTGCATAGGGTAGATAATATGAAACAGCAGATTAGAATCAAAATCACTTGTAGAGAAAAAAAAAGAGTTAAAACTTGAAAAACATCAAAAGTAAAGACATACAACAACAACGTGAAGAAACGCTTAACGTTTGAGATCAGGAGTAGTTGGGTTCATCCAGTTGGATGAACTCAGCCTCTGTTTGGAAATTCTCCAAGAACAGTTTTAGCCTTTGGCCATTGACCTTGAAAATTGCATCGTTCTTGGGGTTTATTAGCTCGATCGCCCCATGTGGAAAGACAGATTTGACTATGAATGGTCCTGTCCACAGGGATCGGAGTTTGCCTGGGAAGAGGTGTAGGCGAGAGTCGTACAGCAGGACTTTCTGCCCCGGCTTGAATGATTTACGACAAATTGTTCTATCGTGGCGAGCCTTCAACCTTTCCTTATGTAATCGAGCATTGTCATATGCATCTCGACGAATTTCTTCCAATTTAGCCAATTGGAGTTTTCGAAGATGCCCTCCCTCTTTAATGTCAAAGTTCAATGAGCGTGTCGCCCAATAAGCTTTGTGTTTGATTTCGACAGGGAGGTGACATGCTTTTTCGTAAACTAGCCTATACAGGGGACATCTCCAGATTCGTTTTGAAAGTCGTGCGGTAAGCCCATAATGCATCAGTCAGTTTGTAAGCCCAATCCTTCCTGTAGAAACTAATAGTCTTTTCAAGAATATGCTTGATTTCTCGGTTAGCTAATTCTGCTTGCCTGTTTGTTTGTAGATGGTAGGCGAGAGCGATTTTGTGGCTGACCCCATATTTCTTAAGTAGTGACTCCAAAGGCCTATTGCAGAAATGCTTACCTTGGTCACTTATTAGGGCTTTTGGGGTCCCAAAACGCGATAGGATATGTTCCTTAAGAAAGGACATAACTATTTTGTGGTCATTGCGTCTTGTTGGTATTGCTTCCACCCATTTTGACACATACTCCACAGCTAGGAGTATGTGTTCACAGTTATTTGATTTAGGGAACGGGCCCATGAAGTCTATACCCCAATAATCGAATATTTCAATCGTGATAATAGGGGTTAAAGGCATGGAGTTCCTTTTTGAAATTGTACCAAGCTGTTGACAACGTTGGCACGTTTTGCAGAAAGCATAAGCGTCCTTGAACAAGGTGGGCCAGTAAAAACCGCTATGTAGAACTTTTTGCACTGTCTTTTGTGATGCAAAATGGCCACCGCATGCCTCAGAATGGCATGATGCTAAAATGACGGTTATATCCTCGTTTGGGACGCAACGTCTGATGACCTGATCAGCACAATACTTGAATAAGTATGGGTCATCGAAGAAAAATTGACGTGCGAAAGAGAAGAACCGCTTCCTATCTGGTTTTGACCAATGACTTGGGGTTTCTCCCGTGGTAAGATAATTTACTATATCACCATACCAGGGCAAACCCACAACAGTCATTAGCTGCTCGTCTGGGAATTTGTCTTTTATCGGTGTGGGTTCAGTGTTGTCAACAAAAGTTAACCGAGATAAATGGTCGGCGACCACATTCTCTACTCCCTTTTTATCTTTGATCGTTATATCAAATTCTTGGAGTAGGAGTATCCAACGGATAAACCTTTGTTTCGCATCTTTTTTAGACAGCAGGTACTTAAGAGTCGAATGGTCCGTAAAACAGACGATTGAAGACCCTATCAGATATGACCTGAACTTGTCCAAAGCGAATACTATTGCAAGGAGCTCTTTTTCAGTAGTTGTATAGTTTATTTGAGCCTCGTTAAGTGTTCGACTGGCGTTATAGATTACGTAAGGCTTATTATCCTTCCTCTGTCCTAGGACTACACCAATGGCGTAGGTACTAGCGTCGCACATTAGTTCGAAAGGCAAACTTCAGTCGGGTGCCTGGATTATCAGTGCGGAGGTAAGGTGTTCCTTTAATGCGTCAAAAGATGTTTGACAGTTTTTCGACCATTCGAATGGTGTGTCTTTGACTAAGAGTTGACACAATGGTCGGGAGATCGCACTAAAGTTTTGGATGAAGCGACGATAAAATCCCGCATGCCCCAAAAAAGATCGAATGTCTTTGACTGTCCAAGGGACAGGTAGATTCGAGATTATATCAATTTTAGCTTTATCAACCTAGATACCTTTATCAGAAATGATGTGGCCGAGGACAATTCCCTTGGTCACCATGAAGTGACACTTTTCCCAATTTAGTACTAGGTGTTTGTCCTCGCATCTTGCTAGCACACGTTCAAGATTGTTTAAGCAATTTTTGAAACTATGGCCAAACACAGAAAAGTCATCCATAAAGACTTCGAGTATTTGTTCGACCATGTCGCTGAATATGCTTAACATGCACCGCTGAAAAGTAGCAGGTGTATTACATAAGCCAAATGGCATACGACGGTAAGCGAAAGTACCGAATGGACACGTGAACGTAGTCTTCTCCTGATCTTCAGGAGCGATTTCAATTTGGTTATACCCAGTGTATCCATCCAAGAAGCAGTAGTACTAATGACCCGCAACTCGTTCTAGCATTTGATCCATGAAAGGTAAGGAAAAATGGTCTTTTCGGGTCACGGTGTTCAGTTTTCGGTAATCAATACACATCCTCCATCCAGTGGGGATGCGTGTTGATACTAATTCACCATCTTTATTCGGTATGACCGTTATGCCTGCCTTTTTTGGCACTACTTGGGTTGGACTAACCCAAGGGCTGTCAGATATTGGATATATGATCCCAACATCAAGTAGTTTTAGCACTTCCTTTTTGACTACTTCTTGCATGTTGGGATTCAGACACCTTTGCATTTGTCGCGAAGGTTTAGCGTCTTCCTCCAAATATATCTTATGGGTGCACATAGATGGGCTTATGCCTTTGAGGTCGGCAATAGTCCATCCTAATGCTCCCTTATGTTGTTTTAACACCTCGATTAACCTATCCTCTTGTTCAGAATTTAAAGTAGATGAGATTATGACAGGATAAGTCTTCTCAGTCCCTAGGAAGGTATACTTGAGCTCTTTTGGAAGCTCCTTTAATTCCAATTCGGGAAATTGCATGTTCGAGGGCATAACTAGCTTTGTTTTGGGTGGCAGTGGTTCATATGGTATTACCCACATACATTCAAATCTATCCTCCTCTAGTGTATCCAACATGAGGCAAGTGTGATTTAAAACAGCATCCAATGGCGTAGACTCTTTAGGTTGATAGATAGCATCAAATTATGACACGACTACCTCCAAAGGATCTTTGTAATCAACAAAATCAGCCTCATCTTCTATAACCGTGTTGATGTAATTCACTTCCTCCTCATCATCGTATTCTTCAGGTCGGGGATTTGAGAAAATTTTGACATTTAACATCACATTCCCGAATACGATGGTCATTATACCACTTTTCACCTTTATTGTGGCATCTATTGTGTTTAGGAACGGACGTCCAAAAATGGCCGGGATTTGTGAGCCTGGGTTGGACACAGGTTCAGTGTCTAAGATGACAAAATCGACCGGGAAGACAAATGAGTCTATTTGAACGAGGACGTCTTCCAAAACTCCTCTTGGGTATTTAACAGACCTATTTGCCAATTGCAATGAAACTCGGGTGGGTTTGTATTCACCTAGCCCTAGTTGTTTGTAAACTGAGTATGGCAGAAGGTTTACGCTAGCTCCTAAATCGAGGAGTGCGATATCTATCTTTTGATTCCCAATTTGACATGAGACAGTGGGAGTGCCAGGGTCTTTGAGTTTAGGAGGTAACTCATTTTGGATAATTGCACTTGCTTGGCAAGCGATGTAAGCGTGTTTCTTCACACTTTGCCTCCTTTTGACCGTACATAAGTCTTTGAGATACTTAGCGTAGGCCGGCACTTGTTTTATAGCATCAAGGAGTGGGAGATTGATTTTAACTTGTTTGAATAATTCCAAGCACTCCTGATTCTTTGCCTCATTTTTGGGTTTCTTTAACCTTTGAGGGTAAGGCGCGGGGAAAGGGCATTTTGGTACTTCGTCATTAATGGGTTCCTTTCCGGGCCTTCTCTTAACTTCTTCCATTTCTTTAGAAGCTTCAGTATTCATTTCTAATGGTTCTTTACTAGTAGTGTGCTCCTCTTCTTGAGTAGAAGGTTCATTTGTATTGACCACTTTGTCCTCCTCATACTCCTTGGGGGTAGAGGTAGGCATATTTTTCCCTATAATCTTGCCGCTTCTTAGAGTCGTCACGGCTTTTGCTTGTTCGTGATTTGGGGGACCATTATTGTATCCCTTAGGGTTTTGAAGTGGTTGGGCAGGAAATGTTCCTCCCGATCCGTCTTGACGTGCATCCATTCTATCTAACGTCGCAGACATTTTACTCATCATTTGAATTAATTGTTGAGTTAGGTTGACATTAGAGAGAGGATCTTCCTCTTGCACCTTTTTGTGCGGTGGCACGTACACATTAGAATGTTGATTATTGGAGGGTTGCACTTGGTTGTAATTATTAAATCTATTTTGATTGTATGGCTGGGACTGCCTATTGTATTGCCCTTGATATTGGTTATTGTTATAGGGCTGTTGTTGTTGATGTTGATTTTGGGTCCCAGCATCATTTTTCCAATCAAAACCAGGGTGATTGCACCGATTGTTATTGTTTTGTGAATTATTGTTGTTATAGGAATTCCCTGCCCCCATATACCCTTGCATGGCATTCATTTCCATGGGGGGTTGTTCTTGAAAATATGGCACATTAGGACAATATTGAGTGGTATGTCCCAACATATTGCATGTGCCACATGGTTCTTTAGGCAAATTCTGCCTCGAACTTCCTCCTTTCATGCCTAACTCCTCTACTTTCTTTGCTAGTTCTTCATATTTAGTCATGAGGTGATCTTCACTGTTTAGTTGGTATAGGCTTTTCTCTTCTACACAGGATATCTGTGAGCGTGAGACATCATCCAAATTCGACCATTCATGAGCATATTCAGCCAACCAATCAAAATGGGCTTCGGCCTCTTCGATGTTTTTACGGAGAAAGGGACTTGAACTCATGGTTTCCACCAACTTTTTTGTTTCACCATTCAACCCATGATAAAAGAAGCTGATAGTTCGCCATTTCTCAAACCCATGGTGTGGGCACGAAAGAAGCAAATCTTTGAAACGCTCCCATGTTTGAGTGAAGGTTTCATTGCTCTTTTGTTTATAGGAATTAATTTGGCGTTGAAGGTCAGTGGTCATGCGAGTTGGATAAAATTTCTTTAGAAATGCAGTGTTCATCGCATGCCAGGTGAAAATTGAATTGGGTTTTAAGGTGAATAACCACGCATTTGCTTTATCCTTCAAGGTGAAAGGGAATAGCATTAAATGTGTCACGTCCACAGGATAATTCTGTGAGAATGTTTTGCAAACATCCTCGAAGTCCTTGACATGTAAGTACGCCTTCTCCCTTTCCATCCCATGAAAGGTGGGAAGAAGTTGGATCATCCCATTGCGAAATTGAAATTCGCCAGCATGTGGTGGGATTAGAATACAAGAGGGCGTAGGTGCGTGTTCTGGCTGCATGAGATCGCATAAAGGTCGTAGCGCCTCATCAAGTGGTGCAACCACATTATCACCATGTTCACTTTGATTATCACCCATTGATTCGGTAGGAGTAGCTACAGGGTTAACAGAACTAGAGGAATCTGATAAGTAGAGTGGATTTTCAAAAATTCCTTCAGTGAAATTGTTGGACATGAACTAAGAGAGTTCCTAAGGAAAGTGTTTTACCTAAGGAACTAAAAGAAAAAGAAATTAAAAACAGAAATAGATTGAGGTAACCTAAGTATTAACTCGTCGCTTTCCCCGGCAACGGCGCCAAAAACTTGACACGACTATTTTTCTGTGTGCGCTCGTGTGCTATACCCGAGTGTAGGTAATCGTGTAAGTAGTAAACTGGATTAAATCCAGGTCGATCCCACAAGGAAGGTTTAGAATGAAGTTACCTAGATTAGACTCTAAACGAAAGGAAAATTCAATATTTTAAAAGAAGTGTAGAACACAAAGTTCTACGATTAACAACTACTAAAATTAAAAGCAACTAAGTTTAATTAACTAACAATTTACTATTTAACTAAAGCGAAATCTTAAAAACGGTTTTTACTTAATAAAAGGAAGTGTTGGGGTCACGCGAATCCACTGTGACCTAGCCATCTACCATGCAATTGCAGTTTAAGCTCAATGGAGTACATCTTCTACAATATTCCGTACTTCTCTAAGGATCTAGAATCAATAGCCCTTTCATGACTGGGGCTATATCATCTCAATTAAGTTTGAAATACATGAAAGCGGTTTAATTCAATAGTTAAGACTCGCACCTACAATGGTGTTAGCATTGAAGGTGGTTTGCAAAATGTATTGAAAAAAAATGCCTTAAGGCCTTAAGTTCAAAGACTGCTTTGACAAACTGAGCATTTGGGGACGGTTTGATAACAACTTCTTAAAACAGAAAGTCTTGGAACACTGTATTGGATGTTCTCAAGAATCTGAGAGTTCGATCGATCAATGCGCTTTCGATCGATCGACAATCGCCATCTCTCAATCGATCGAAATGTCTTCGATCGATTGACTATATCTCTGCACCGATTGATCGAAATAACTCCGATCGATCGAACACAGGTATTATTCTGGTGCATGGCAGAGGCCTAAAATCACAGTTTCATCGCGATTTCCCAACCTCGGACTACTCAGACATGGTCTGTAGTGTCCCAGATTCGTTCTTAACGTAAAAATTCATTAAGGTATCATTTGGTTGTGAGATTTTCATTAAAACTATGAAAAATTAAAATTTTAACGTATCTAACATGCAAAGCAATAAGATTAACACTAAACCATGATTAGCTAAGTGCAGTATGTAAATAAAATGATTATTAATTAACCTGGAATGAAGAACTCGTATTAAACCACAGAAAATCCCAACTATCAATGTAAAACCTTGATTAATAACCTACAAAACAAGAAAAACTCCCTCCTCTCTCTATGAAAACTGATAAAAAGTAAAGTGGGGCGTCCCCTTAGACGCTTACAAAATGAGTTTAAATAGTAGAACCTCATGCTAGGGTTAAAAATCCCGTCTTTTGCTGCGTGCACGTATTCTGCTAAAAGGCATATTCGATCGATCGAAATACCCTCGATCGATTGAACTCCTAGAATCTTCGATCGCTTGAGACAAGTTAGATCAATCGAATGCTCGATCGCTTGAGAAGACCTCGATCGATCGGGCTTCAGTTTTCAACTTTGAATTGTCTTCATTAAAGCCAATCACTCCCTTTTATCCTGCTCAATCAATTATTTACACAGCGACAGTAATCTGCAAAAATCATAGCTAAAACACACAACTCATCATAGATTAATCATAATGTGTAGAAACTGATGTTGTAATCCAAATCGCAGATATATGGAGAAATTGTGAACTAAATTATTGTATTTTCTTCTTTTAGCGCGGTTGTATTTTACAAATACCCCCGCTTGTCACTAGTCGTCCTCGGGCTGAGCATTACTTGCTAAATCAGGCATCACTAGATTTAGAAAGTCGAGCAACATAAAATGCCGTCAGCTTGAATGCAAATTGAGTGAGTATAAGTCCTCACAAAGCACCATTAGAAATAGTTAAGAAACAACTAGGTTCATTATTCTTTGTTCGTCTTATAAAAGTCTTTATAAGTTATTAAGAAGTTTTGACCAATTGAGTATTGTTACGAAAATCCATCTCTATTGATTATCACAACTCATATTAGAAAGAACTCGATGACCGTTTACTTGACTCACGAACTCAAACTCAATAACTACTTTTCTTCATAATCCCGACATAAGTTGTTGATTTAAAATAGACATGCCTTAATAGCCGATTGATGAGTATACAATCATGCCTTAACAACTGCTTGATCACCATTGGTGCATCAAGATAGTATCATGCCTTAACAACTAACTCGGCCAAGATATTCAAGGTCCAATACCTGCCCTAACATGCTTTAATAGTCGAGTGATTAGTATACCATATATGCCTTAATAGCCACTTGATCTCCGTCGGTGCATCAAGATGGTATCATGCTTTAACCGCTGACTAAATCACTGATATCTAAGTATCCATCTCTTGAAAATCATCAATCAATTCCAATCCCGACTCATAAATAAAATTGAAGGCAACCAAGATCGAAACAACAAGACACAAATGGTACAATAAGGACTCTCGGTAAACTTGAGATCAAGAGAAGTAGACCAATGTACAAGTATCCGTATGTGTAGTACAATACGGTAGATCGTATGATTATTAAGCAAGTTTTGATCATATTGTGCATATAATATTCTCATTATCAGAGCTGGTGTAAACAAAAGTCATCGTCGTGTTATAAGAGTTCTAAATTATAGGGTCTAATTACGGTCTACTCAAGCGCTCAGCTCCACTTGAGCGCTTGGGCTCGTGAATGCTACACTAGAGCGAGCGCTTGAGGCTCGAGTGCACAGGTCTGATACTCCCAGAATTATAACATGCAGTGAGGGATAGCAACTATACACATAATTTAACACATAAGATGCACATATAAGCAAGGATCATCAACTTAGTAAGTGAGTTAGTGTGCATGTGTACTAAACTAAAATGCAAGCTCTTAATCATAGATTATCAACTCAAATTCGTACATGCATATAGTAAGTTTTTTTTATTTTATGCATAACAGCACTTAAAACATAGTAGTATTGATGCACTCAAGCGTATATTATTCTCATTATTAGAGCTGGTGTATACGGAAGTCATCGTCGCGTTATAAGAGTTCTAAAGTATAGGGTCTAATTACGGTCTACTCGAGCGCTTGGGCTCGTGAATGCTACACTAAAGCGAGCGCTTAAGGCTCGAGCGATCAGGTCTTCTACTCCCAAATTTCTAACATGCAGTGAAGGACATCTACTATACACTTAAGATGCACATATAAGCAACGATCATCAACTTGGTAAGTGGGTTAGTGTGCATGTGTAGTAAACTAAAATGCAAGCTTTTCATCATAGATTATCAACTCAGATTCGTACATGCAAATAGTAAGTTTTCTAATTTAAGCATAACAACACCTAAAACATAGTAGTATTACTGCACTCGAGCGCTCAGGGTGTTTGAATGCTCAAAAGCGCGAACTCTTGGCCAAGCTCGAGCGCTTGGCCTTGACAAAAAATAGATTCTAAGTTTTCTTTCACATACATGAACATAAACAGAATTTATAACACATACAAGTTCATAAAGACATGTGTAAACTGATCCTAAGGGTATATAAGTAAGGATATATACTCACAAAAGCTTAGATTGTGCTAGATGATGGAAATATGCAGGTATATGATGAGAAAAAGCTTGATTCTTGAGTTTGAGAACTTCTTATTCCTTCTCTTTACACTTGATCAAAAGGATGATCAACTTCTAGACTTCCTCTTCCAAAACTCTTCTTGATTCAGCCCAATGTGAGCAAATAGAAGTGTTGAGAGTATGATGTTGATGAGAAAATCAAGTTTGCATGTGTATTGATGAGAAAATCAAGTTTTTATGTGTATGGATGAGAAAAAGCTTGATTCTTGGCAACAATGTTCAAACCAATGAGACACAAACGGTACAATAAGGACTCTCGGTAAACTTGAGATCAAGAGAAGTAGACCAATGTACAAGTATTCGTGTGTGTAGTACAATAAGGTAGAGCGTATGATTATTAAGCAAGTTTTGATCCTATTTTGTGTATATTATTCTCATTATCAGAGCTAGCATATATTGAAGTCATCGTCACATTATAAGAGTTCTCACGTATAGGTTCTAATTACAGTCTGCTCGAGCGATTAGGTCTACTCGAGCATTTGGGCTCGTGAACGTTCAAGCCTACTATTCCCAGATTCTAACATACAATGAAGGATAGCTACTATGCACATAATTTAATACATAAGATGCACATATAAGCATGGATCATCAAATTAGTAAGTGGGTTAGTTTGTATGTGTACTAAACTAAAATACAAGCTCTTAATTATAGATTATCAACTCAGATTTGTACATGCAAGTAGTATGTATTTTGATTTAAGCATAATGGCACCCAAAACATAGCAGTATTGCTCCACTCGCTCAAGAGCACGAGCGCTCGACCTTGACAGAAAATAGATTCTAAGTTTTCCTTCGCATGCATGAACGTAAACAGATTTTAGAACACATGCAAGTTTATAAAGACATGTATAAACTGATCCTAAGGGTAACTAAGTAAGGATATATACTCACAAAAGCTTAGATTGTGCTAGATGATGGAAATATATAAGTATATGATGAGAAAAAGCTTGATTCTTGAGCTAGAGAACTTCTTGTTCCTTCTTTTTGCACTTGATCAAAAGGACGATAAACTTCTGGACTTCCTCTTCCAAAACACTTCTTGATTCAGCCCAATGTGAGCATATAGAAGTGTTGAGAGTGTGAGGTTGATGAGAAAATCAAGTTTGCATGTGTATGGATGAGTGTACAAGTGAGGAATTTGTCTCTCTCTTTCTCTCTCTAAAACTGATCTCTGGACTTTTCTCTCTTAAAAACTCTATTTTTAAAACGTATCCAAATGAAGAAGAAATGAATGTATTTAAAGGCACAAAATTGTGTCACTCAAGCACTCCAGTTAACTCGAGCACTCGACCAAGGGTCTCGAGTGCTCGGGTTAGCTTTCCAAGCAAAGCTTCCCCAAGGTCACACATACATATCCAAACGGAAATAAGTTTTACAAATTAGTAATTCAGAAATGGAAAGACAATTTTATATTTATATATATAATAGAGAAAATTACAAAGATAATCAAAAAAATAGATAGAAAAATACAGGTGCTACATATGCGAACATAGGAAAATTTATATTCATACACAGGAATATAAGAATGCGAACCTGGTGTCATTGTTGATCATCGCAGTGTTATGCACATTACTAAAAAAGCCTACTACTATTGACTTTGCTTAAGATCTTGACTAGAAGGCAACAATTGTCAACGCGAGAAATCTACGCAATAAAATAGGTCCTATATGTTGACTAGGAAAAAATAAAGTATCTTAGTATGTGTGACCAGCTAACACAATAGCCAGAAGTAGATTAACGATCAAGATGATCCCCGACCCAATTAGAGTCAAAGTAGCAATTCAAATCAAGAGAGTAGGGTTGAAAAAGTATTCTATGAGTTAGAGTGGCTTTTTTCTATTTCAAAATTCTTTTTACTACAGTAAAATGAGTAGTGGTAGGGTTGTGCATGAATTAACAGACCCATCTGACAGCACAAATCAAATCTAGTCTAGCGACAGTCAGATATTTGCAGAGAACCTACCAAGCTTCGGTAAAGAAGAGGATCTGAAAAGGGGTTGAGATCAGGATCTACAGATGGCTTAGATGCAGTGGCAGACGAACATGGCTTGCAGTCTTGCATTGATGCTTTGAGAAGAAGCTTAGTGGCATACTTTGTCTATGTGAATGTAAGACCTTGACCAAAAGGTTTCACTTCAATTCCGAGAAAATAATGTAGATTACCAAGTTCTTTCTTTAAAAAAGAACCTTTCATGGTTATGATAAGATGAGTAATGGCTGAGGGACTGCTACCAATAATCAACATGTCCCCAACATACACTAGAAGTATCAAAATGTTAGAGGCTTGATGACTATGAACAGAGACGAATCAGCTACACTATTCTTGAATGAGGCAGTACAAACCAAAATTTAAAGTTTTTGGCTTTTTTAGTTAAGCCCCCCACCCTTTTACTCCCCCCACCCCCTTTTTTTTTTAGGAAATAGCTAATTAATAAAAAGAAAAGCCAAAAAGACATGTACAGAATGTACAAGGGGCATACCCTAGGATAAACAAAAGAGTCTCAAAAGTAAAGCTAAGCCCCAAGATGGATTCCATTCTAATGACAACAACAGAATAGATTCCATCCCAGACTAGCAACCTAGTACAAAGCTAAAACATGGCCCAACAAATAGAGAAGCAACAAAATAGAGGGCACAATAAAACAACACCACAGAGACAACCTATAGACGGCGTCCTATGTGATGGGAACGATTCAATTTCTTCTTAGTTTTCTTCTTCTTTTATGGTGGGAGGAAGATGGGCTACCAAAAGTAGACATAAGTCTATCATCACAATAATCATCCAAATCCTCCTCTGACCCATCTATAGCCTCCAAGTCTACCTCAACAATATCTTCACTAGTGGAAAAGGCTAGAAAACTATCAATCATGTTAGTAGCTACAACGTGATCAGTCTTTTCACCATGCACAACATAAGAGCATCTCCAGTGGTGTTCATGTATATAGGGTAAATCTAAATTAAATTTCTATATAGATGAATCAAATTCTACAGTGGTGTAAATGTGTATCTGGCTATGGGAATGTTAGCTAAAGGGTGGCCGACCAAGCCTCTGTCGGCTAGAGGTGGCCGACTATCACTTTGTCGGCTAGTTGCAATTATAGTGGCCGGCTATGCCTTAGCCGGCTAGTGTGTGGGTCCCTTTTAATGGTAAAATTTCCAACGAATAAAAAATCAAATATCAAACGGTTAAGTTTTTTACATCTCTATAAATATGTAAGTTAAGTGCAGCTGTTGGAAAAGACTTTGATAAAAAAAATCTGTTAAAGTTTTGTTGAAAGAATTATTTTGGAATAATCATGTATCGATTATTCGGGGGAAAAATGTTAGGCGTCAATAGTAGCAGCACGATACCATCTAAAATTCAAAATGAAGAACAAGAAGTTGAAGAATCAGCGTGTCTTGTCGATGACAAAGAATAAGCATAAGATGGTAATACCGTTCCCAATCGTCATGTAAGGGTCTTGGAAGAATCCTCAAATCTTGTATACCTGAATTTGTCGTTGGCCTGCAATAAGAGAAATCATAGACCTTGCTGGATGGTCTCGGTTACTTTTAATAGAAATGCCAAATTCTGATAAAAAATGTATGGAATCGGCATCGAACGAACCTCAGGCCACTATTGCACGCTTCTTCCTAAGGGCTACCTTTGACAAGTACAAATCTGGTGGTATAAAACTAACTCATGTTTCAGGGTATCTTGAAGGTCTCATTTCCTTATGGACTAATAACCCATATACCCAAATATATTTGCTAAAGCATTCTGGTTCTATACAATTGGAAGTGTATTGTTCCCGAATGCTAATTCTAAGATTCTAGTTCGATGGTTTGAACTAATGGAGGACGTTGATGCAATCGGTAGGTATGATCGAGGGTCTCCCATATTGACACGTATTTACTACGTCATTAACATGTGCTGTAGGTGCAAATTGAAGAGCATGGACTGTTTTTGGCAATTTATTGAGGTAAGCATATTATATGTCCTTCGAATATTTATCATGCTACAATTTTTGAATGATAATTTTGTTCCACACTCTAATTAGCATATTGTTTAGCAAATTTTTCAACACTCTCGATAACTATACTATTTCCATCAACACTTTTGGCCCCTTGATTTTCTTTTCTACCATTGTTTTTCACCTTTCCTTTGTGGTGGGCTCTTGAATGGTGATTCAATGTCAATGGGAGAATCATCTTACAGGTGATCTTGCGTCATTGCCATCAGATGAGTAACGCTGCATGTTGATCCGAGTTGTTGTCAGATCAAATTTTGGTAGATCCTTCAATATTAAGTAGTAGTTATCCAATGTGAACGATTTTTCTGCACTATTTTTGGTAGTCTTGTCGGGCCCGATTAATCTGTATTGAATATTTACATGTATATTAATAAGCTTACCCTTAATTTAAAACAGCTAACAAAATCAATATCGAGCGGGAATATAATAAACATAAATAATGTGTGTTACCCAATCAACTTCGTTTGTTCCGCTACAGCTGTATTGAATAGATCCATAAACATGTGTAATCTTTGAAGCATACAACATAACAGCAGCAGAAAATTATGGAAAAACATTATTGAAAACTACCACCAGTCCATTCAAATTCAATTCTTGGATGCAAATTATACTCGTCCTCGATAGTTTTCCAAAACTTAGCTCCTGGTTGACTATTCCCAACTATAGCATTTGTACTCACCCTGATGTATGTATGGCATAGAATTTCATCCTCAAATGGTCGTATGTCAAACTTTCACACCCGTTTAGTCATGTTGAGATCAAAGAAAGAACTCAAAATGCATTATATGTGTGTTGTTTTGTGAATTTGATGTGTCTTTATGTGAGCAAGTTTTTTATTTTTTATTTTTTCATTTGGTCTCCAATACAGTTATATATATGCTTCAGTTTGAATTTTTTTAAAAAAAATTCAAATAGTCGTTAATTTACCGTTGGCCAACATTATTATTCTCAATAGAACAATTGGGTGGCCGAATGAGGGAGTGCGGCTAGAGGTAGCAAGCGGAGGGAGTGCCAGCAACAGGTCTACCGGTTAAAGTTGGTTGTTGAGCCAGCCATGAGGCCATGTCCTGAGGCGACTACATGGGGCCTCATTTTTAGGCGTCATTTTTAGGCCTATTTTCTTATAATTTCTTCCTAATAATTTCTATGAATCCTCTCATTTTAGGTCTATTTCCTTATAATTTCTTCCTAATTCTATGAAACTTATCATTTTTAGGCATATTTTCTTCTAATTTCTTCTTAATTTCAATGAAACTTATGGGATCCACATTAGGCCCTGAGGAGCTAGCCCTACCATTGTCGGCCTTTTGACTAAGATCAAGTATACTAATTGGAGTTACTTTCACTTTGAGAGTAGGTTATGCCATGTGATCATTAGTGGCTTTTTTTTTTTTTAACTTTGAAATTCCATAACTTCCTATTTTTTTCAAAAATGTTTTTTTTTTATGAAATTTATACTTTTGGAATCGAGATATTGAGATCGTTTAAACAATATCCATATGTGAAACAAATAATATCATTTATTTGCAAACATATAATTTCAACTATTTGAATTAAAGGACCATTTTCTCATTGTTTGGCTTTTCAAGTGACTTTTATTTATTTATTTATTATTATATTTACTTTTTTATTCAATGTTTTTCTTCAAGATATACACACCTATAGAAGTCAATTTTACAAAAGAATTATATTTTTGTTAGATTAATGCAAAATATATATATATATATATATGTTTTCATCTTTTAGCTTAAATTTATTTACTTTTCTCCCCCATGATTTCATAATCAATATTGATCTCGTTTGATATATCTCATTTTTCTAATTTCAAACATTAAAGTTTAGAAAAAAACGGACTAGCTTGTAGATTAAAAATCATGACTGTTTGAAGTTTTTTAGCATAAAATGTTACTTTTGGCCAAAACACATGTAAATGAACTAATGAGTTAAACAAAACATGCGGGTTTTACATAGTGTGTGCTTGGATCAAAGAGTCTTTAGCTGAAAGCTAGCCCCCCAAAACTAAATGTATCAATAAGAAACTAAGGAAAAGTATGATACCAAACAAATTTGTCAAGGCAAATCTTGCAAGACAATGGACAGCGAAATTCCCCTCCCTACGCACGAAGCCACATTGGGCCGAAGACAGAGACCACAGCTCTTGCATAGCCACATCAACAACATGACCAAACGAACAATGGTGTCGACCAGCCAAGCTCAATTCAATTGGATAAATGCAATTGGATAATCGTGGTCTAGTATTCTAGCAATTAAACTACCATTGATTTTGGAAATAAGGAATTATTCATTAATCTTTTGTATGTAAGCTATGACTATATTGCTGTACAAAGATTTAAAAGTCAAAAGAAGATGAAAATTCAAGAAATCTAGGTTAAACCTAAAATATAGTCTTTAGGTGGTTGATAATAGTCGTGATAATAAAAGTTCGTGAAATGACATTATGATACGATTTTTTAGCCTTAAGGGCAAACTGTTTGGGTTTTTTTTTCACTTAATATTGCCTTTTCAGTTAACAAAATAAGAGAAACTTCACTTAAACATTTAAAATTTCAGTTTAAAAATATTAAGTGAAATTTTAATTAACTACATTATATATTAAGTGGAATTTCACTTAATGAAAAAGAAACATAATTGAAACTGCACTATATCTATCCGTTAAGTTCGCAAATTCATTGGCTTAACAAGATAAGTGAAGCTTCATTTAAAAACTAAGAAATTCACTTCAAAAAGTAGTAAGTGAAAACTCACTTATTGTAAATTTTTTTAAAAAATGTACACGAAATAGAAGATGGAAATAGCAACTCCAGATCCGAGATCTGGAAGACGACCACGAGCTCGTCTGACATTGAAGACTGAGATAGAAACTCCAAATCCGAGATTGGAAGTTGATGACAATGGTGGTACTTGGTCGCGGTCTACGTGGTGCTAACAATGGAGGTGATTGCAGTGGCTCGCGATGGTGGTAGTGTAGGTTCGCAATTTTTGTAGTGGTGGCTCGTGCTATCACGCGATGGTGGTGGGCTGGTGGTGGCAGCTTGTGATGGTGGTGATGGAGTCTCACAATTGTGGTGGTGGTGGCTCACTACACCAAAACAGCCAAACTGTCACTCTAATTTTTGCTCAGTTTGTCACTGCCCTAAGTAGTGACAAATTTGTCACCATCTAAGCAATGACAATTGTGAATTCGGGACAAAGGCATAAATTGTCACTATTATTGGAGGTGACAAAGTTGGTGATGTGTTTGTCTCTGTTCGGAACCTTGACAAAAGTGCCTTAATTGGGCACTATTATTCTCCCCCCAAACATTTCACCTTCCCTCCATACATTTCTCTAATCCCTCCAGAAGAGTGACCTCCGAACATTTTCTCCCTCTCTCTCTCTCTCTCTCTCTCTCTCTCTCTCTCTCTCTCTCTCTCTCTCGCAAAGGACCTCCAAACATTCCCCCCTCCTCTCTCTCTCTCTCTCTCTCTCTCTCTCAATCTCACGCAAGAACTCCTCCAAACACCACCACCGTCTCCGACATCTACCACCACCACGGCGACTCTGACTCTCTCCTCCTCAGGCTCCGGCACCGACCACCCCCTCTCTCTCTCTATGGATCCCCCTAATTCTGATTACTCTCTCTCTCTCATTCGCTCACATACATGCACACACATACACACACATTTGGTAGAGAAGGGTAACAGGGTTTCGCTGTGAATATCAGATCTGAGAAGGGACTTTGATTTTCTCGTTCGTTCTACAAAGGTGAGATAGGGTTTTGGTTGCGGATTGGAGGTGGTGGTTTTTGGGTTTCATTAGTCGGTGTCCCTCTCTCTCTCTTCTTTGTTTCTTAATATTTGTGGGTTTGAAGCAAAGACAGCAAAACATTGCTACATTTTCTTGGAGGAGCTCTTCAAAGGTACATAATGTTTATCTTTGTAGGTTGTGAAAATGATTTTAATTTCTTTGATTTTCATTTTCTTAGTCTCTTCTCTTTGATTTAGATTTTTGTTTATTTTCCCTTTTTTCAGATTTGATATATGTAAAATTATTTGATTTGCATCGGTTTGTAATGTTTTTAGACCCAGCCCTAGATAGGTTTGTAACATCACTATGGATTTTTTTTTGTTACTAAGCTCCTTTTTTATTTTAATTTTTTGGTGTTTTTTGTTTGTAAAGTGCAATGTGCATTCTGACCAAATAAGGGGTCTTTGTTCTTTCAGATTTATGGATGATCACAACCCTGATTGAGAACCAGGTAGGCCATCTTTTATTTTTGATTCATGAATTTGGGAGCTAATTTTTATTCATGGCAACGATAGGAAAAAAAAGTTTGGTTGATTCAACACACATTATTATATCCATGTATGGCTTATTAGCATTATAGCATTTTATTTTAATTTTTTATATAGAGCAAATCAAATGACTGTAGAATTGGGATAAATGAATTTATGAGTCTAAGGTAGCATTTATTCAACAAACTAAAGAGTAGCTACCCATTTTTATATTTAGATTACCTTAAAATACTCTTGGTTCTTTGTTCATGACAAATTCGAGTGGATCTTTCTGGTTTGCCTTCTCAAGCATGTATAGGCTGAAGTTTTCTGTGTTTTTTTCATTGTTCTGAACTTTTTCCTTCTTTTTGTGTCTTATTTTGGTTTGAAATTCAATTTAGGAGACTCTGTTGTGGGATAAAACTTTTGTCATGTTTTGATACTCATGCGCCCAAGCTGTTTGTCTTTTTGCCTCTTAAAAGTGTTGATTTATTGCTTACTGTTTGAGATTTGTTTGTAGATGTTGTTGATGCTCCAATGTCAGCACATTGGAAGTCCAATTTGTGTTTGAATTTCTTAGTCCTTGTTAGTTTCCAACAATAACTTCTATTCTTTTTTATGGGTCCCTATGTTGTTTTTGTTTTGATTTTTTGCAAGCTATATTTTAATGCACTTCCCTAGATTTAATTGCAATCTTCTTGTCCCCTTCCTTTGCCTCCCACAATGCCTCTAAGTCTCTAACTTCAATACTTTTCCGCATTCTTGTTGCTAGATGCTCTCAACTTTAAGAAAAATGGTAAATGCAATTTGGATGAACCCTACAAGCCTGATGGAACTAGAAATGTTTGTGCTAATATTAGTGATAAGTTAATGCTTTATTCACTCAATCTTCCGTATATAAAATAGCCCAATCTTTTATTTGGCATACTAAGTCTGAACTTATAGATTTCCTAAATGGTTAAAGATGTGATAGAATGTGCTCTTTTAAATGCAGTTAATCAAATTTAGGTAAATTTATAATGACTTCTAAATACACTAAAAAGCTAATCACTTACGTGATATGAGTTATGGGGTTTGATAATTGAATTTTCTGTCTATCTTGGATACATACCAGTGATCTTTTCCATTTTGTGCATTCTCTTGTCAGTTGGACATTGAGAATGCGTATGGTCGGTCATGTTCAATGAGACTTTATATAGGGTAAGTGATAGGTTTTGGTGTTTGGTGGAGGTGGTGGATCGAGATATGCATTTTGATGGTGCAATCATTCTTATTGTTTGCATATGGTAAACTTTGCTTCAACCAAAGGCCTTTTAAAGCAGGGAACATAGGTATGGCTCTCTGTGTCTTATGTGATGCATTTAAGGTGAGTGCAACATGATAAATGAAGTCCAAAGTGGTGGCAAAGGTGACATACTTCTACTTTCAATGGTCAGTTTGAACCCCTCAAATATTGTTTAATGCATTTTGCCTCATCGATTTCTTCTTTCTATGTTTAATTTCAATTGGACCTCACCTGATAAATTGTTTTGCTGGTACTTCTTTGCTATATAAACAATTAGAGCTTTCAAGTATTGCTTAAATGATCTTTTATATCCAAGCCCTAGTAAAAGTGCTTGGCGGAAGAAGGCCAAGAGGTAATGGTTGCCGGAACTTGTTAAAACTAAAAGTAAAGAGGTACATTGGCATTTATGACTTGTTCTATCTTTCCCTCTATTCAAACAAAGGTATTATTCAATACTAAACATGGTATAAAAACTTAGACTCATTTTCCAACCCTCCCAACATAACATTTTCCCACTAACAACTCGTGCTCTTAATTTTAACAGTTAAATGATGTAAAGAATGATGCTGAAGAGGGGTGTAAAAAATCTGTTGTAGAAAGGTCTGATGACTTGTTCCCAAATCAAGACAATGATGCAGAAGATGAGGTTGTCCCTTTCGTAATAAAACCTGGACATATTCGCTTTAAACCTTTTGGAGAAGGTACAAATCTCTCGTTTTTCTCTCTTAATGCTTGAACACTTTCAAATATGCTTTAATAGTTTGATTTACTAAGTTGTTTCTGATCAAAAAGAAAACTGAATACATGGAAAGATTGTTGGCTGTATCTTTTGATGGGCTCAATCTCAGTAGCATTTTGTTATCCTAAAATTGGGTTGCTTAACTTACCTTGGTTTTTTAAGTCATTTGGTTTCATGATGTGAAGGAAAAACAGGTTTAAAGTTTGTTTTAAATGCGCAGCGGAAATAGTAAGTTACAAAAACTTATTGGTAGCCCAGGATCTACTACTCGTCAATTCCATAGATGTGTATACTAAAGAGGCAGAAGAATTATACCTTTGTATCTTGAACACAATTCTAATTTTCTTTCTCCTTGTTGGTGCAGTAGCCTCTACTAGATTGTCTTCACCCTTATGACTCCTGTGGATGCTTCCTGGAAAGACTAGAGATGGTGGGATCTCTAATAAGGAGGATAGAGAAGGTTTGGGAGCTCTAAAACAGTTTCTGTAGCTTCTAATGTATTAAAACGACGAACCTTTTTTTTCTGGACGCAGCTGCCCTATTTATAGATTCACAGAACTGACCTAATATTCAAGCGATCGAACTGGCTTCGATCGATCGAACATTCGATCAATCAAATAACCTTCGAGCGATTGAACCTGTGCAGACTTCAATCGATCGAGACAACTTCGATCGATCGAGCCTGTCTTGACATCATCCTCATGTGCCTTTCCAAGCATCTTAGCGAAGCTAAGAGTGGGACCTCCTAGGCTCTTTATTGTTGGCTCAGACCAGTTGTTAATTCCCATGACCAAACTCTTTGATCAGCAAACTAACCAACTAATCAGTTAACGTTTACTTCACTATAAAACAACAACTGAACTCCGACGCAAAAGAACATATCCGAAGCGATAACTAGACTTGTATGGTGTACTAATGTCCCTCTACCATTAGCATTCGTAATCATATTCAGGTAGTCGGATAAACGGTTATTATTAACCTGAATCATGATTACTTCTTATATTCCTTGAGTCTCATTCACCTCTCATGATCACCAAACATGTTGATAACTACTTATCAACAAGACTGTAGTTCTCAGTAATCAACTTGGTGACATTATCAAGGGAATGCTTACTCTGAATTAGAGGGTAGATTCTATCTTGATAATATATGTTCACAACCCTATGAACATGACATACCCAAGATACCCAAGTGTTGATGTTCTATAGACCTCACTGACTGGTAAGTCAAAGCAGCCATATCCACAGTCTGTGTTCATAATTGTCACAAGATTAAGAACACGTACCTTATACAAGTTATAAGTTTCTATCGACTGTTTGACAGTCTTGAGTGTCAATAGGATAGCTCAGGTCCGTCAATGCACTATAAGCACTAGCATATTAACTAAGAGTTACACCCTAGGGTTTGAGATTCATCACTCCATCCAATGGTAGTTAATCATGCTACAGTGTGTACCTGATGAGATATCCAGTTTCATCATCCACTGTGACAAGCTCTAAGTGTCAAAGAATAGTAATTCGTATCTCATTGTATGCATCTCATACATATACGAATTACTTACTATGATTCTTAAGGATTAACAATCATCTCATGAAAGAAACATACATAATGAAATGTAAAGCTGATATTCATATATTAAAATGTCAATATCTCATACATAAATAGCACTTGGACCACCAGTGTCAGCCTTCTTCTTCCCTTTCTTTCCTTTCGGCGTAGATCGGAAAGAGGAAGAGCTTTTCTCAACGTTTAGAACGTTGCCCCCAGGTTTGATCACCCCTTCTGCTGCCAATAAGGAACTCATTAATTCGCTCATTGAGAAGTCCATTTTATTTATATTATAATTTAGTTTAAATTGAGCAAATGATGGCCATAGCGTATTGAGGATCATATCAACTTAGGTCTGTGCATCAATGTTGACACTTAGGTTTCCAGCTCGTTCAAATAACCAATCATTTTTAAAAATATGTTCTTTGACTGGAGTCCCTTCCGACATCTTAGCACTCATTATCTTCTGCATAGCTACCTGCATGGCAGGCCTACCATGCTCCCCAAACATCTTTTTTGGGGATTCTATAATGTCACTGGCAAAATTATTCGACTAGAATTGGTGTTGCAACACACCAGCCATTGAGTCAAGAATGTAGCAACGAGCCATTCCATTCGACTTCTTTCACTTATCGAACTCGCTTCTGGCAGCTGCTGAAGCATTTGCCGTGGGTTCTTTAGGGCATGGGGTGGTGAGGACATATATGTGTCCTCCGCAGTTAATACGATGTCAAGGTTTTATTTCCATTCTGTGTAGTTATTTCCAATTAACTTGTTTTGAGTGAGTATGGTGGCAAGTGGACTAAATGCAGATCCAGACATTATGATTTACTGTCAAAATCAAAAGACAAAATAAATATGGATATCATAATTTTGACAATTTGAAATAAAAGAATCCTTAAAACTCTTATATTAAAACAAAGTCGTCGGAATATCAAAACGAAAGAATAAAGTCTCCGTGTGGTGGTCAATGTTCGATTTTTCGATTAATCATGACTTGTCCGCTATGCAACTCTTACAAAACAAGTTATGACTCCTGAACCTATTTGATCTCTAAGTTTCTGAATAATGCCCCGAGTGGGATCCCGTATCCATAGCTTAGCTAGTGTGTACAATTAACTAGGATCCAATCACAACCGCCTCAAGTAGTGCCTCCGTGTGGTGGTCACCCTATAAAATGTCTGATTGATCCTATCCAAACACTACACCATATGGCCTCATTACTAACGGATATTTCCGTTGGAAAAAACATTACTAACGGATATATCCGTTAGTATTTTAGCGTTAGTAATATTACTAACGGATTTACTAACGGATATATCCGTTAGTAAAATTAATTCTACTAACAGATATATCCGTTAGTATATCCGTTAGTAAATCAAAGGATTTGTAACATATATATCCGTTAGAAAGCCACTTACTAACGGATTTTTTCAACTAATTTTAAAAGATTAGATTTAATAGTAACAGTTTGTCAACTATTACTAACGGATATATCCGTTAGTAATTTCCAAATAATTTAAAAAAATACTAATAGTATTATTAACGGATATATCCGTTAGGAATATGCATAAATCTAAAAAAATATTTATTTATATGCTTCCCAATTTTATTTTATTCTTCCTAATTAACAAGCATAATTAATTGAATTGCAACATTAAAATTCTACATGACAAAAATGATAGAAGAAAAAATAAAGAAAGCAAAGCTAAACATTTCTCAAAATTCCATTCCAATGCTCATATATAATCAATTTTTGGTATTCCATTACAATTCACAAACATTTGACTGAAGGTAGAAAACAAATTTTCATTCCTCTATCTGGATCAAAATCTCCTCCCGCTCCTAGCACACCCCATGCCAACACACATACCTTTCAAATATATCTGAATCTAACACAAAAAAACACTCTCTCCACTTCAATAAACCATTGCTTGGAAGTGGCTCTTCGAAGTCATCTATTTCGTCCAATGCTTCTTAGCTTTCTCTACCTGAAATTCGTACAAAACATGCATTTAAGTGAAATGAAACCAATAATTGAATGCAATGAGCTACAAACAATTCCAAGTCATATCAAGTCATGTAGTCGCTGCTAATATTGGATTAGGATCGTAAGATCATGGTATAAAATAAGCCAATGAGTTCCAATATGCACACCCTTGATTTTAATCCTGAGCATCACATTTTCAGTTTTTCAAAAAAGCTAACACAGTTCAAGAAAATTTTTACCCTTCCCGAAGATTAACATAAAAGCATTGATCTTCATTTGTTTCTTATAACATTAGTAAGTGTATCATCCATATGCATGTGTGTGCTCACCAATTCACCTTAATTTATATTTTGGACAATGTAACTAAAAACCTTGATAAAAGGTGCAAAACTAGGCTACCTTTTTATCAACCGGCTCTTTACTGATAATAAGCTCTAAAAACGCACTAAATCAAACTAAACATGTGTTATATCAGGCGGAATTTCTACAGAAACCCATAAATTAGCTTCGTGTCCATGAGAATGATAGTCTATGTGTTCATGCAATTCAAGCACCACGTGGGATAATGGGAAACACCTCATTCAAAAATTTAAAACAATTACATATATATGTATACATATATTTGAACATTTTCCAAATTTACATCCTAATCTCAAATTCACAATTTAGATTACAGAATAATGTTTGCGCCTTTCTAGAAAATTTACATGTCAAAAAAAATTAGCACCTAAATGATAGTTGTATCAAAAGATGCAAATAGTTAACTTTCCGCATTACATGACATCATTAGGGTTGCTTTTCGAGATGATGTGAATTCAAAAAAAATCACAGCAACTATAAATTCAAAGTAACCTTTTAAAAATGATTTCGGAGTTCAGAAGTAAAGAAGGGTCTATTAACTCCATTCTCACCTAAGTTGGAAGATGTGGGCCACAAAAGCAAGGTTAAGATTCGGAGACCCTTCCACAATATCATGTGCTGTTAAGTATCTCTTGCAACCCATCCTATCGGCTTGTTCAAAGACTAGCTTTGCTCTTTCTAAGTGACCTTTATAGTCAATATAGAAGGATTACTATGCTCAGGCGCAAGAATATTTAAGAGGTGGGCATAGGCTTCTCCATCCTGCAAGAAAGCATATCGTATGCTCAAATTAACTTCTTCTTTTTTCGATTACACATTAAAATTCAACTAGCTACACAATCTCGTAGATGAAACCATTGTTGTTTCAAGTCAAGAAAAAACACACACACACACACACACATACACACACACACACACACACCCCCTTGTAATTCAGTTCCCATTGGCAAAAAATAGAGAAGTTAACATGAAGGTCAATTCTGTTAAAGATGCAAACAAGCAGAAACAAGTAGTCTGTGGTGGTAAAGTGAGTTAAGTAAAAAGATAAGTTTTTGATTCTCGTTCTAACTGACTCAAAGAATAAAAAAAACAATGTAAAAGAATTCCAATTAAGTAGTAGCTAGTTATTATTGCATACATAACATGGGATTGTGAACTTTTAGTCAACTACAACATCAGCATGAATATGAGCTTACCCATCAGTCGCGAACACATGTACATTCGTTTACATCTCTTTATTCTTTTCTCATTTTTTTCAATCTGCTCAACCATAGCATATTCAGTTGAAGCAATGCTTCCATGTTTTGAATTTCAACCTCATAACTTTCATAAACTCCTTTTAACTTTAATTTAAGCAATGCTACATATTCTGTATTATCTCTAGGTTTAAGCAATGCTACATGTTCCAGGAACTGCTACATTGCTAAGCTTTGTTGCACCCAATAAAAGATTACATATATTCAAGTTATTCAACCCATGAACTATATTAGTTGATGTTTTTTCATCCGATAGATGGAGGTACTGCCGCTATGCATTTTACTCATGTAAGTACAAATAAGATCAAATCGAATGCATATGAAATTATATGCTAATTTGGCTATAATGCACTCTCAGATGATATAACTGAATAGAACTTAAATGTAACTAAAAATAATACAGGACATTCATGTTCAGATGATACAAATTGTTGTATATGATATGCACCTTGGTTTAGTTAGTTATACACTGGTTGATCTATTAAATCAGCTCAACAATTTCATATGTTTTTTTTTTAAGAATGTAGGTAAAGGCTCTAAATGACAATTTTGTATGATTTGGTTTCCGTTTAATATGTAAGTAGGTTAAGCTCTATGACGAGAGTGAGAAACTTTTGGAAACTAGGTTAACGAGGAAAGATGAGGTCGTCAAATCCGATGAAACACTGGAATTCAATGCTTATCTTGTTGACATTGGGGATCCTGAAGGAGATCATAAGCCTATTGCTAATTTGAATTCCAAGGAAGGGATAAGAAGATCACTGAGAAAGATGGGCCACTGCATGGCCAAACATTTGGGACTAATTCGTCCTCTGTTGGTAAACCTAATTCTTCCTCATTTTCTAACTTTTACAATCTAGTTCGCTTTCCTTTCAGATGATTGGATGCCTAATTCTAGAAAGAGAATACCACCTTCGAGGAATCTGAGTCCATCACAGAAAATCATTAGAGGTTAGTCAAGTGATCTTCATCCTCTTTTCATTCCCCATTTTGAAAATGAACTTAATCGTCATTCGTTATTTATCAAAAGTTATTGCTATTTATCCATTTGAAAAAACAACTAATATAGTTATATATATACATCAACCTAAGATTAAGCAATGTTATTTATCAAAAGTTGCCTTTTTCCAAGGGAAAAAATGTTGTGAATATTCAAATGATCAAAGGGATTGCTCATGGGAACCAGGGAGGGATCGAATAACAACTAGAATAATTGATAGTACTTAGAGTTCAGACATAGCAATGCAGTTTATGTCACAATAGGCAAACTCCCAAGAAAATTTTGAGAGAGAGAGAGAGAGAGAGAGGTTCTTGGTATAGACTATGATTATTAAAAAAATGTCTTGAGAAAAAAGGAGGTCTCTTAATGATGATGTTGAACATACCTGATCACCATGAGCACCAGAAAGTCTGATGTAGGAACTGCTTTTTCAGCTGCCGCCTTATCACATGATTTTTTCTTCCTGGGCCAACTCCACCTATCCATCCTAGCCTGTATAGTTTGCAGATATCTAATTAGTTGCAGAATGAAATCTAGCAGTACTATGAAGGACGTATCACAACAGTAGTTACATGCAACTCAATTTTCCATTCATCTTTTCAACTTTCTTACTTGGTGTAAGATATGTGCTTTCCTTTCCATTCCCTCAATAAATCTATGAATCAAGCAAAGCATTTAATACTCTATAGATTCTATAAGGGACACTTGAATGGGAGAAAATTGCAAGAGAAGCTGCAAGGACAATTCTAGGAAGAGAAAATGGAGGAAACTATGACATCAAAAATCTGAGTAGAGGACCAGAAATATACCTCCCAGTATTTGTGGAGGGTGCAAATCTGAGTAATCGAGATATGCACTTTGCCTTCTCTGACTCTGTCGACCCAAAGGACCTAAATGGGAAAGTTGTATTAGAGCTATATGGTAACATCCAGAGTGTGTTAAGATTATCTAATAAGCTACGTTAGCCATGACAGCAACCAAAAAGTCCAAGAAGGTTTTACATATTGGTGAGCTAAAATTAAGAACACTTTAAATATGCACCTAGGCTCCATTTGATACATGGATTTAGTGAAATGTACTCTACTCAAAATTCATCAAACGAAGTACTACATTTCAGTGCATTCTTTTCTCCATCTACAAGGCATTTAATGTTGAAAATACAACTTGAAAATACTAATATATATTCAAGACATACAAATGAGAAAGGATTCCCACCAAGCACCAAAAGGCGAGGCGAGGTTCCGAGGACGTAAAAAAAAGAGTAAATTAATAACCTGCTTAGAATAGGGGTGCATCGTGAATTTCTGATAAGCTAGAAAAAGGATACATCCATTGAAAAAGAAAAAAGAAAAAAGAAAAAGAGGATGCTAGACCAATTCGAAACATTCAAGTAATAACCTTTTTACTGTGAACATAATTAGTCAAGAAGGCGTAATTCAGATTCTCGCCCAAGCAAAAGCATCCAATGCTTGCAAAATCATTTCAACCTTGAGAATTTTCAAAATTGATAAGAACATATAAAAACCTTCACTGCTTATTTAAAAAAAAAAAAAAAGAAGGGCCCAAGACATAAGTGTTTGAAAGCAAGCTTAATTTTTTTTCCTTTGCAAAAAAGGGCCCAATGTATCACCAAATGGGACTTCAAAGAAGCATTAGTGGTTAAAATTTTCCATTAAGGGCATGTTTATACTTTTGGGGTAATTATGCTTTCTTATTAAGGATCTTAATTGAACTAGTTACCAAACAACACCTTAATTTTCCTTCCTTTTTTCTTTTCCTTCTCTAAATCTCACCGTAAAGGTTAGGCATCACTATAATGTCACCGTACAGGTTAGGAACCATAGCATTATTTTATTTGAATATTGCTATTACTGACAGCTTATTAGCGATAATATGGCAGCCTTTAATCACCCTTTTTCACAATGTTAGTTATTTATATTGTATGTGACTTAGTTCCATTGCATAAGCACACCAAACTTCACCAAGATAATATAATTTAATCATTCTAAAAGAGTAACTACATCTGCCTTCTTTAATCAGATCTGCCAGGATACACTTACACATTTCAAAAACTGCACAAAAGAGTTATGATTATCTGGCTTGAAAAGCAATAACAAACTACTATAGCTCAGGTACAAAGAAACAATGTCTCCAAATAGACTTCATTGTTCAGACAAGAAAAGCGAAGAAGAATGAGAATTCTAAAATGGTTTTCGCAGCACTCATGTACAATTATGGAAAATAATTGCGAAGTTTGATGAAGGTCACCAGAAATAAATAGAGTAAATGTATGAACAACGTTTGGACAACTATGGAAAAGTTGAAGTCTACTTGATCCTGAATTTTACAAAAGAAAATTTTCCTGGGTAGTGGGTTGTCCGTTAGTAATGAGGCCATATGGTGTAGTGAATCTTAAGAATACAACTATAGCAATGTATTTTCCATTTACATATATTATCCTTAATTTACATGTAGGAAATGTATTTTAATTCCCTAAACTGTAGCAATTTTTTCATTGATTGCAATCATCTATAGCTGAAATGAAATCACCATTTTCCAACTATCACAACATTATAAAAAATAACAGGAATAATTATATTAAAATTGTAAATAATCAAGTGTATTTTAGAACACTAAAAATAATTACACTTGCGTAAGGATTGTGTAGTCCAAACGGGGTAGTGGGCTAAGGTGATAACCATAAATCATGGTGTAGTGTGCGTGTGTATCCCAACCAAATATGTATATTAATACTATACAATCTGTGAGTTGTCAACCAATAATATGTGTGTATAACTGCCTATGCGGTTGTGTGTGTATTCAACTGTCAAATGCTCACATGCACGTGTAGTATGTGTCAACCTTATATATATATATATATAAAAGTTAGGTACTATTAATGTATGCTATTGGGATGACACGGGTTAACATACAAGCATTTGAGTTCCTAAGGGGTTGCTATATGATGTGTCATTGTAGTATTATTCCATGACTTAGTCAATGACTGGGTTGCCATCTCTTGTATGTACACGTCTCAAGTGTTTTTACTAACATATGGAATATAAATTAACAATTGTGATCAAGAATAAGCCATGTGGCATGATTTGGGTTTAGAAATTAACCAGTGACAATTTTTTTTATATGAAAAACCAAACAATGAAAATGTAAACGTGAGGTTTCAAATTTTAGGGTTATTACACCTCTCTCTCTCTCTCTCTCTCTCTTTCTCTTTCTTTCTGCCAACTTTGGGACTTGCAATCAAAGCTTTTAGTCTAAATAAATGTTCTAGTAAACATGAAAGAGGAACTCCCTTATTACAATCTTTTGTTTGGACAGCAACACAATAATTTTATTACGATAGAAGAAGATTTCTCAGAGTTGCAATCTCAAAGCATCCATTTGGTTTTTTGCTAGAACCTAAAGCAAGCCAAAGAATCCCTTAAAAATAACAACATTTTACCCCAACCAATGACCCATTATGATTCACAGCCTCTCTACTCATTATCATACTAACAAACACTTCATAGGCAAAAAGAAACAAAATAAATCTCACCCTGACCCATAATAGACAAAACCAAAATCAATTGAAAGATTACTGAAATTTCAAAAATACCTAGAATCTAAGCCAATTTCAAGTATGTATGTGTGTGTGTAAGATAAACTCCTCCAAAAAACCATCGCTCTTCTCTAACATGTGAAAAGGAAAAGGCTAAGCCTAAGGCCTATAGATCTAATGGTAATAGAGGATAAAACACATAAAATTTGCTGAAAGCTTGCCAAACTCGTTAATATTGTACATTATTCCTTAAAAGAAGAAAAATTGACCCTATAGGTAGATTAGTATATTCAATCTAAGTTTATCATTAACAAGTATGGTGCTATACGACATAAATTAACAATACTAAAAAATCCAAATAGTGGCAGTGAACGAAAATAGTGACAGTGAACTAAAAAAAGATCTTGTGAATCAGCATATTGTTGTGTCAAAGAACAACTTACAAGATGATCTTGTGAATCAGCATATCACTGTGTCAACAGCAAATTATTCTAATTCCTTATAATGAAACCAAGAAATTAACAAACATTAAACTAACTAATTAAAGCAACCACAGTCAACTATGAATATATGTCAGATCAGTGTCGATGTATCTCGTTGCAGCAAGAACATGTGCATATGTGTATGTAACGAAATATTATATCAACCCTGGGTTTTCTAAACAGTCACCGGCTTTGAAGTTCAATGATCGAGATAATATACAACTTGGAATAAACCTATAGAATTAAAAAGAAAGGAAACCATGAGCTAACCTTTAGAGAGAGAAATAGAAGAATAATGGGTGTTGTTTGAAAACTCTTTCTTTAATCGGGGCAGGGAGAGTACTTCAAATCAGATCTAGATGTGAAACCCAGTGGACTATACATAAACTTGAGAGAGAGACAATACTTCAAATCAGCTCGTTCTTTACCTCTATATGTACAGATTAGATCTGGTCAAGGACGAGGCGGCTAGGAGAACATCGGTAAGGAGGCAGCAAGGAGGCGAGGAGGTGATCAGTGTGGTGACGAGGAGGCGGCGATCTGAGGAGGCGGCGAGGTACTGCAGAAGAAGAAGAAGAAGAGGAGGAGGAAAAGAGGAGGTCGGATCTAGGGTTTAGATCTAGGGCGATGACTGGGAAGAAGAAGAAGAAGAAGAACTAGTCGTGTACCTTTCTCCGGCAGCGGCACTCGGCGGGGCCTAGCAGAGCAGCAGTGGCGCTAAGTGATTCTCCCTTTCCCTTTCTCTCTTCTCTCTCTTGCTCGTTCTCTTGTGAAAAAATTGAATGTAGAGTAGAAAGGACATAACTGGTCCTAAAATAAATTAAGTATTTTTTTTTCCAAATCTAAATTTGTAACGGATATAACCGTGACAAATATTTATATAGCCATTAGAACAATTAACTATATAAAACAATTCAAATTACTAACGGATTTTTGTGATTTCTAACGGATATATCCGTTAGTAATTACTAACGAATATATCCATTAGAAAGCATAAAATCTGTCCGTTAGAAATCTAGTCATATGGTGTAGTGAAAGGAAGTTCACGTCTAGTAACCAATGAGTAGTATACCCTCCGTATGGAATGATCACCCCTGGTGAGGTGACACAGAATGCACTACTCATCTTACAATGAACCGTTAATGGAAGATCGTGGGTGTTATAAATTAGACCCTCTCCCACTAGATTTGGTAGTAAAGGATTTTGCTTTTGAAAAATTGTTTCCACACATTACCCATAAACATCTAATGTTTACTAATATGTTGAAATGGTTTATGAATTTTATTTCAGAAAACTTGTTTCACGTGCATGCAAGTAATAACAATATAATTAAATGCCAATCACAACCAAGCACATAAAACAAACACTAAAATTGAAACAAAGGCATTCATATACCTCTATCTCCAATGGCTCTATCTCCATAGAGCCTCCTTCTTGGTTTGATCGCCTCCAACTCCATCTTCATGGACAATGGCTTGCTCCTCCATCTTCATGGGTTTTCTAATTCTATTACATTGCTCTTATGCTTTTTTCAAAGCTTACAATTTATCTAAAAATAGAAATCAACAACAAGAAAATAAAGAAGGCTAGGGAAACCGGTGCTACTGTCCTTTTCGTAGGATTGAAGTCGCAGCGCCTTTTACACATGCCTTAAAACAAAATCAATAATTAAAGACAACAATCACCAAACACAAATATTGAAAAACAAAATAAAATATTTGTTGATGATCGCTGCCATGGGAGATAGTCGACTAATCTTGCTGCAAAAGGGTTAGTAGTAAGTACATCCACGTAAATATAACAAATATGTGTAACTATTGGAACCCCTAATTGATTCACACAGCGCATAAACTCTTTACGCACTGAATTAGAACTCAAAATAGCATCTCACTTCTCTGTCATACTTCGATCGATCAAACCTTCGATCGATTGAACATAGTATATACATTTTAAAAAAAAACTTTAAAGCTATACGTGAACTGAACACCTAAGCAAAGAATCACTCTCGATCGATCGAACCTAGTTCGATCACTTAAGAACAAACGAGCTTCGATCGATCAAACCGACTTCGATAGATCGAACTCACCATGCATCCAATGCAATCACAGATTTGTATTCTGCTACGAAAACACTACAGAAACAGATTTGTGACGATGCAATTTTGAAAATAGTCCTAAACTTAACATGCAAATCAAAATTAATGTTCCAAAACACAACTATAGATCCAAACAAGTGTGGCTCTGATACCAATTGAAGGAAAAACAGGTTTAAAGTTTGTTTTAAATGCGCAGCAGAAAGATTAAGTTACAAAAATTTATTGGTAGCCTAGGATCTACTACTCGTTAATTCCATAGATGCGTATACTAAAGAGGCAGAAGAATTATACCTTTGTGTCTTGAACCCAATTCTGATTTTCTTTCTCTTTGTTGGTGCACACTACTAGGTTTTCTTCACCCTTATGACTCCTGCGGATGCTTCCCAGAAAGACTAGAGGTGGGATCTCTAATAAGGAGGATGGAGAAGGTTTGGGAGCTCTAAAATAGTTTCTGCAGCTTCTAACATATTAAAACAACGAACCTTTATTTTGGACGCAGCTGCCCTATTTATAGATTCCCAGATGCGACCTAATGGTCAAGCGATCGAAGTGGCTTCGATCGATCGAACCACCTTCGAGCGATCGAACCTGTCCAGACGTCAATAGATCGAGACAACTTCGATCGATCGAACCTGTCTTTACATCATCCTCATGTGCCTTTCCAAGCATCATAGCGGAGCTAAGAGTGGGACCTCCTAGGCTCTTTATTGTTGGCTCAGACCAGTTGTTAATTCCCATGACCAAACTCTTTTATCAGCAAACTAACCAACTGATCTGTTAGCGTTTACTCTACTATAAAACGATAACTGAGCTCCAACGCAAAAGAACATATCCAAAGCGATAACTAGACTTGTATGGTGTACTAATGTCCCTCTACCATCAGCATTCATAATCATATTCAGGTAGTCAGATAAACAATTACTGTCAACCTGAATCATGATTACTTCTTATATTGCTTGAGTCCCATTCACCTCTCATGATTACCAAACATGTTGATAACTACTTACCAACAAGACTGCAGTTCTCAGTAATCAACTTGGTGACATTCTCAAGGGATTGCTTACTCTGAATCAGAGGGTAGATTCTATCTTGACAATATATGTACACAACCCTATGAACATGACATACCCAAGATACCCAGGTGTTGATCTTCTATAGACCTCATTGATTGGTAAGTCAAAGCAGCCATATCCACAGTCTGTGTTCATAATCGTCTCAAGATTAAGAACACATACCTTATACAAGTTACGAGTTCCTATCGACTGTTTGATAGTCTTGAGTGTCAATAGGAAAGCTCAGGTCCGTCAATGCCCTATAAGCACTACAATATTAATTAAGAGTTACACTCTAGGGATTGAGATTCATCACTCCATCCAATGGTAGTTAATCATGCTATAGTGTATACCTGATGAGATATCCAATTTCATCATCCATTGTGACAAGCTCTAAGTATCAAAGAATAGTAATTCGTATCTCATTGTATGCATTTCATACATACACGAATTACTTACTATGATACGTAAGGATTAACATTCATCTCATGAAAGAAACAAACATAATAAAATGTAAAGCTGATATCCATATATAAAAATATCAATGTCTCATACCTAAATTAATAGTTTGAGGGCACAAACCCAACATGATGTTGTCCACATATTTTCACTTTGATTAGACCCTACAAAAATATAGACCAACAGACCTATAATCCCCATATCTTCACTTTAACCTTTTGGTTTTTACTTGATTTTAGGAACTTAGGAAGAGAGAACAATTGGCCAATTTATACTTTTAGAGAAGAGGGAGGATCACGAGAAGTCAAATATGGAGGCTTTAAAGCCAGATATATTGGCTCGAGGTTGACTTTTGATATATTTATTTTTTTTTAAAATACTACTCGGAAAGTGAAGTTCTCTTGATTAGATTGATTGGAATTTGATTCTGTGACTATGTAATTGTAATTAGAATTTGATTCCGTGACTATGGTGTAAAATTTTGAACCATAAGAATTAACTCGTAGTAGAACTGTAGAAGGCTAGAAGCATTTAAAAAGATAACTAACCCCATTCTGTCTCTTTCAGCACATAGCATTCATGGAAGCATAACATGTTGGAACTGTATATAGAATAGAAACAAAATTACCGGATCAATAGCTTCTTGATAAATCTTGGGCTGAGTCGTGGATCTCATTCTCTTTAAGACGTTTCGCAGCTCTGCCCAAAGTGTGTAAGCAGTTCATACTTGCCACGCTGTCCCCAAGATAAAACAACTCAGCAGAATCACCTCTGTCTCAGTTTCTTCTTTGCACCAAGAAAAACTGGTATACTAAACACCCTTTCTAATATAGTTGCTCAGTAACTAAAAATTGGAAAACTCTCTCTATTTTGGAAACAAGAACACACTCAGTTTTCCTTTGAAACAAGAATATAATAGGTAGTTTTTTTATCAAAGAAAATGATCCTACAAAAAACAAAGTATTGATCTTAAAAAAACAAAGTATGGATCTAACTCCCTATCTATTTGGAACCTCATACTAATATGTATATATGTAAACATGGAGGATGATCTTTTTGGATGAAACGGAATGCTACTACATATATAGAATGTAAAAAATTCTAAAGTTACTTGTTAACCTCATAATGATTGAAATATAGTTATAGTAATAAAAATGGGTTAAAGGCCATTTAAGAGTACAATATATTAAACATACATTTAATACATACCAACACAAAATCGTGGGAGTTATCTCCCATTTTTTAAAACCTTTTCCTCCATTTTCTTTGTGGAATTAAAACTATTAACCCACATGTAAAAGTCATGTCCATATTTTATAACCACATTCTTTAAAGAGCAATAACATTTTATAAAATAGCATTTTATTAAAATATATATCAACAATCCCCCACTTATATTTTAATAAAATTGAAAAAACGATTTTTCATCGAGTAACTGATCATAAAACTGTGCATAATTAAAGGTGTTTTCCAACTTGAACCTTTACATAGTGATAGTGCTTCCGATTATACTCGAGTAACTGTAGTTTTGAACTCTATCTCAGACAAAGCCACACATACAACCCTACTAAGGTGTAGTCCCAAGGCCAGCACTTTATGGCCATGTGCTTATATCCCAGTATAGCGAAAGCTCTAGAGATTTTGCCGAAATTCCATAGGAAGCGGCCACACTTCCACAATTGCATAGGTGAGTCTAACAAGGATACTCCTGTAGCTAGGTATCCCACTCAACATAGAGTTTAGATCTCATTAAAAGTTATAATAGCTCATCCTTGCATTGCTTCAGGATGTCATGCTTCGTAGGGATGGACTGGGAGAGTTAACCCCCTATCATAATAATAGCATGATTCTACTCGTATCACTTTATGACTTGTTATTACCCTTTGAACCTATTTCTTGGGATCTCCAGTCTATAGGTTGGGTTACCTTCACAAGTGACTCAATTGTCTATGGGCTTTAGTCCCATCCCTTTTTAGGCTTTACAAACCTTCTTTTGAGTTAGTCCTTTCGTCAAAGAATTAACTATATTATCCTCAGACTGTACATTATCCACTCTTACAACTATAATGGAGACAAACTCTTTAATAGTGTTGTGCTTGGAACTTATCTGTTGCCTCTTACTGTTATAACAGTTCTAAACTTTTTGCAATATCCGCGATACTATCGCAGTGGATAAAACATCTCCAATTCCATTGTGGAATAAGCCAACATAGTCTATTTCTTAGACTTTTATGAAATTGTGCCCCCCAGCAACATAACAAAAAAGTATCTACTGTGGCCTTGGAATCATCTGAAAGGGTATTCCAATCAGCATCGCTATATCCTTTAAGGACAGCGGAAAACCTCGCACAATGTAATCCGAAATTCATGGTCCTTTTCAGATTACCCATAATTTCTCAACCGTACTCCAATACTGATAATATTGCCACTCCTGTTTTTGAAATTGCATACTATTTCACAAAAAAATAATTTGGTTAAAACTAACCTTGATAGACCAAAAATTAAATTCTTTCAAATTTGAAATATGCAGTACATTTTCAAAAAATAATTTCTTCTTTTCTCCGGGGTATACAACAAATTTTCTAAAATTTAATTTCTTCCCAGAAGTGAATTTCAATGTCACTTTGCCAGTATCAGAACCTTGGTATCGAGTAAACCATCAAGTAAAATGTTTTCATCCTCCGTTGGAGAGAACCTCTAGTAACAATTGTGATTGTTACTCATATGCTTAGAGGCACTCATATGGAAATAATTGTAATTTCTCAAAACCTTTTTTCAAAGTGACATCACGTACACGCTCTTGTAATTTTAATCTCTAAAATTACAATTGTTTCATCCAAAACCTTTCATATCAGATCAAGTGCCAATAAATTTTTGTCTCTTTTGCTATCTCTAAAATAGAAACAAAATTAATAAATCCTAAATGCCATAACTCATTTTCCATCATTGTGTTCATGATAAATAAATTTGTCACTTGCATTGATTTTAAAACTATTTTAAAATAATAGTTTGATCATAAAATTTATGCCTCTGATTGGGTGCCAGTTTAAAACCATATCAAGAGTATATAATAATACACACTTTATTCTTATCTATAAACCCTCCAGTTTATCCATACAAACTCCTCTTCTAAATCTCCATTAAAAAAATTTTAACATCCATTTGATAAATAAATCATAAATATCAACAACTAATAAAATTATATGGATGTAAACTAGGAGAATAGGTAACCAAAAAATCAGCATTTTCCTTTTAACTAAATGGAAACCCTTAGCTACAAAGGTAGCTTTACATATTTTCCAATAAAATTCTCGAGTTAAAAAATATTTAAAAAGGTTCCATTGACTTTCTATCATTTCATATCTAGGTAGCAAGTCTACAAGTCTTGTTGGACATAATAAAATCCATCTCAACTTGAATGGTTTTCAACAATAAGTCTTGAAGATGTAAGAGAATCCTTTAAATAAGTAGGTTTTTTTTTTCCTAGAGAAAATGTGAAAAATCACTCCCAAAGTCTTTTTAGCGCTTAGCTTACTTACTCTTTCATGATCCAAATTCTGTGCAATGATTTCTATCATGCACTCTAAACTCAATATATAGATTGGACAAAAAACAGTAGATTGAGAACCCCCACCATCCCTCAATTTTAAAAAGTAACACATGCTCATAAAAATTGGCATCAGTAGACTCAAAAGATGTCACATCAATTTTTATGTCTAAAATTCTATTAATAGACTTAGCAGTCGAATAGATTCTTATGTCCAAAAAATCTACTAACTTTACTATAAAATACATCTCCCAAAAAGGCATGGTCTACGCCTTCACTAGCAAATTCCTTAGGATTAAAAATTATATCATAAACCAAATAACCTAATGTTCAAAAAATAAAAACATTAGTTTTTTTTTTCAATATTCAAAAGAGTAATTTTTGTTTTAGAGTGGGGGACTCTATTAAAACAAAACATACACTATTTAAAGCTTGTCCCCAAAATATTTGAATATCTCAATTTGACCACAAATAAATAAAATATCATGAGCCAAAATTGTTGTGTCAAGGGGTATACAAGTTTATGGAACCTGTGACCCAAAAAAAACTCTTAAACACCACATTCACACATGACAACATATGCTAGTGGCACTGTTTTAAAATAAGCTACTAAGAGTAGCAATGCAAAAGAATGTCAGAGAATGAAATTATTTCCCTCTATATCAACAAATATATACATGCAAATACAATTTCAGTTTAAAAATATTTAGTGAAATTTTGATTAACTTAATTATATGTTAAGTGGACTTTCACTTAATAAAAAAGAAACATAATTGGAATTGCACTATATCTGTCCGCTTAAGTTTGCAATTTCATTGGCTTAACAAGATAAGTGAAGCTTCACTTAAAAACTAAAAAACTCACTACAAAAAATAGTAAGTGAAAATTCACTTACTGTAAATTTAAAAAATAAAAATAAAAATGCACCAAAAATAGAAGTTGGAAGATAACCATGAGCTAGTCTGACATTAAAGACGGAGACAGAAGCTCCAAATCCAAGATCAGAAGTTGATGACGATGGCGGTGCTTGGTCGCGGTCGACGTGGTGCTGACGATGGAGGTACGTGATTGCAGTGGCTCATGATGGTGGTGGTGGAGGCTCACAATTTTGGTGGTGGTGCCTTATGGCGTCACGCAATGGTGGTGGACTGGTGGTGGCAGCTCGCGATGGTGGTGGTGGAGGCTCGCAATTGTGGTTGTGGTGGCTAGTGGCGTCACGCGATGGTGGTGGACTGGCTGTGGTAGCTATGACAGGGGCCCCGGCAGTGGTGGCGTTGGATCAGTGGTGACGGCGATGACTCAATGGTGGTGGTAGTGGATTGATGGTGGAGGTGGTGTAGGGAGAGAGAGAGAGAGAGAGAGAGAGAGAGAGAGAGAGAGAGAGAGAGATTGTAGAGAGAGAGAACAAAACAAATCTGAGAGTAATTTGTATGGGTGAAAATCATATCGGTCGGTCGGTCAGTTTTTTAGGGGTTCGGACGGTTTTGCTGTCGATTTTAGCTTGTACATACAAATAGAAAACCAACCATTCGGTTTGGTCGGTTTGCAATTTTTTTCTTACACCCCTTATAATTTGAGAGTCTATAGTTTTGTTGGGGTATTTTGGAAAAAAAAAAAGATGATAGATTATATGTCTAGGGATGTGTAGCAACACAGAAAGACTTAAAATCATGAAATTTTTAGTAAAATAAGAATCAGAATGGAATTTAAACTCTTGATAATTGGTTTTAAAGATTTTCCACTAATATTTCCAAACTAAAATCTTAAAGATGTTACGAAATCACCTTTGAAAATTAGTACAACTGGATCATTATGCTAAAGTTTCATCAACTGAAGAAGTTTTCTTGTTTTGACTTCAACCCCCCACGTGTTTTTTAATTTATTTTATTTTAAATGTGCCGATATATATATATATATTAGTGGAATACTATTATATTTACAAATGTAGGGAGAGAGAAAGGAAGGGGTCAAATGTTAATTGTGCCGATCAACAAGATACAATTAAAGAAAAAATGCATTTTTTTTTAAGAGTATTTTTGTTCACCCTTTTTTGCTCACTCTTTGCTCACTTAGATCTCCACTGGTCGATATGTGTCTCATTTTACCTATATTTGACCTAGTACAAATTTCATAGAAATTTCAGATGATGGATCCAAAAAAGGGGCCCTTTGCTATCTCTATATAAAGCACAGCATGATGAGAACTTTAGTACACGAACCCAAATACTTGAGAGAAAATTTATACACACCCAAAAAATTTGTTGATCGAGGAGTTTGATATCTAGTTATACGTATCATGAGTACTACAAGCATTCCAAAGCGTCCGTATGATTCTCTTCATCGCAGTGACTTTCCAAATGATTTTATCTTTGGGGCAGGATCATCTGCTTATCAGGTAACTCAATCGTCACGTACTCTAGCTTTTCGTACTTTTTAAGCTTTAATCTTTACTAAATTGAAAGTTTTCTCATATGTACTTAATTGATTGGAAGAATATGAATATGCATGTGTACTTATGATAATTTCAATCAGTTTGAAGGTGCAGCCATGGAAGGTGGTAAAGGAGCAAGCATCTGGGATACTTTTATGGCACAATACCCTGGTCTGAGCTCTCACTTTATCATCTCTCTTCCCTCGATCTACATCTCTCCCCCTAATGATATAATGTTTATGATACAAAATAGCCAAAATTCCAGACGTAGCAAAACTATAATATTTATGATACAAAAATTCAAAATATATACGTATAGGTAGACCAAAAAAAACAGAGGTCGCTATCTGTTTTTCCATCCCACCCCAATTAAAAATTGTTGGTTCGCCCTTGGCAAGGACTTATATAGAAATCCTACTAATGAGCCTTCTATAAGCATGATGCCATCATTTTATTCCCCAATACGTTATTCCTCCTTGTTTGGTAATAAAAAAATTGGATAAGTTTAGCCTCATTGACATTTTTATTTGGTTTTTATAAAAATGTTACTATATTGGTTTATCAAACCACCACGATCTTTAGGAGTGACTCCTGTTTTTTTTAGCAGCAAAGGAATCAATTTCATTAATTATCATACACAATTACAAGCCAATCCAAAAACAAGTGACTTTAGATCACAAGAGACTTGTATTATAGTAATTTATCTACCAAACATTTGAATATCAAGAAGCAATTTACTTTTGAAAAACAACACCAAACATGTAAGACATCTATATCTGTATGCATATCCACAGTGCTTATAATGTTAAATGACAGTTAAGACGAATGGTGAGAACGAAAATGTAGCAGTAGACTCTTATCATCTGTACAAGGTATTTTTTTTTTAATTGAAATTTAATTAGTTCTATTTTTCAACTTCCAGAATCGATAAATCGATACACTAGACTCGCACTTTAAACCTTCTTCTGAAACCATTTTGTAGGAAGATGTGAAGATTATGAAGAAAATGGGTCTAACTACTTATAGATTTTCAATTTCTTGGTCTAGAGTTTTACCACGTAAGTATTGAATTTCTAACCTTGATGTTTTTGTACTTGAAAGATGATTCCACCAAAAATTCTACCAACTTAATCTTTATGTTCAATTTCTTTCTGAACATTAAAATTATCAGAGGGAAGACTAAATGGCGGTGCGAACAAGGAAGGAATCAACTACTACAATAATCTGATAGATGAAGTTCTAGCCAACGGTTAATATTCAACCTCAAGTCTTTTATCACTGGCTATCATGTCAATTTCCTTATAATTTAAATCCGAATCAAATTTTGATATCACATACGTATAGGTATTGAGCCCTTTGTAACCCTCTTCCACTGGGATCTCCCTCAAGCATTAGAAGATGAATACGGTGGTTTCTTGAGCCCTCGAATTATGTAAGTAAATTCATTTTTATATATAAGAATGAAGACCTAAACCTATATTCTTAAAGCTAGGTTGTTGTCTTTTATTAATTTACCAAAAATTTTCTATGTAATAGCGATTATTTTCGTAATTATGCGGAGCTTTGCTTTTGGGAATTTGGTGATCGAGTGAAAAATTGGGTCATATTTAATGAATCCTATACCTTCAGCATCCATGGGTATGACATAGGGGACTTTGCCCCAGGTCGAGGTTCTTCTCAACCAACACATGAAATGAGTTTCTCTACGGCAAGTCGATATTCTTGCCAACAAAAGCATATATGTAGTAATGGAGATCCAGCTACAGAACCATATCTAGTGACACATAACCAGCTTCTTGCTCATGCTGCAGCGGTGGAATTATATAGGATGAAATTTAAGGTACCTACTTGAGTGTCCAAAATATTTTCATTTTGGCTCTTATAATGATCTATAAAAAAAAATGTAAGAAATCAAATCTTAATATGCAAGAAGTTAGGAAAAATGCATTACTGCTTTAAAGTGTACTAAATGAATCTAAAATGGCGTGCAGACATTTCAGAAGGGGAAAATAGGAATCACGCTTGTGACAAATTAGTATGAGCCTCTCTCCGAAGATAGTAGAGTAGATAAAGAAGCAGCACAGCGAGCTTTGGATTTCAATTTCGGATGGTGAGAACTGCATGTCATTTGTTAAGAAATTTTTTAATAGATAATTGTTAATAAGTCCCTCGCCAGTCATCTTATTCTGGTCAAAGGACAATCAAAACTCTTGAATGGTGAAAGGTCCCTTAACCTGTAACGTTTAATGTAACAGGTCCTTACTAGATAATTCATCATTTTATAGACTAATTTACCCTTACTAGCTAGATGTATATAACAAAGGCTGGGTGAATCTATTTTCATAATCAAATCCCATTTAACAAATATCTATCACATCCAGTAAATGTGGGTGAATCTATTCTGGTCATCGAATCCCACAATTATAGATTGAGAGCGAACAATTATCACATCTGATTGACCATTCATGCTGAACTTTGATTTTGAACATATTTCATTATGGAATATCCATAGAACATGATGAGAAATTTCTTACAAACTTTGTAAATTCAAAATTATGTCACATTCGAAATTTCTCAGTAAGTTTCATGTTCATGAGAAATATATCATATCTATAGAAAGCTTGTAGTTTTTGCTCCATTTAATCGCAATATTTAAATAGTTAGATGCCTATCACGAAATGAGACATTCTCATAACATTCAAGGATGTATTTTTTTTTACACAATCAAGGTAATGGGAAACTTTCATAAATCAACTGAACAACCTATCGAACATAAAATATTTGAAAATTTTATTGGTGTTGCAAATGAATGACCGCGAAAACTTTAGAAATTTTACACGGATATAACAAATTACCATTGATTTTAAATCCTAACAAATAAATAAGCGATAGTAAATTTACGTAAGTATTGTGAGAAATTACATAACCTTTTACCTAAAAACCATGAAGCTCATAACATTTCTACCTAAGTTTCCAACGCCATAATGGCGTTGCAACACAGTACGAATGATGTGAAAAATATCATCTATACGAGCTTTGTAGATGACCATATATCATCTATACGGAGTATAAATTGTAGGTTTCAATTCTTGAATTCAATAAACCTAAATATGAGACAAGAATTAAGGGATTTGATGGCTATTTAATAATTTCCTAAAAAAAGTCATCATGCACATTTAAATTAAGGGCATTTTTGGCATGCAAAAGAGTGAATGAATTAGTTTTAACAAGTTTTTCCTTTTCGACCTATTGCTCCATAAGTCCACCCCATTGGACTTATAACTAATTAAACCCTTTTTTAATAGTAAAGATAGAGTAAGGTGACTAATGATCACAATCAATGAATTAATGTCTTCTCATTTGTTGTAGTACTTTTAGACCTTTGTTACACATTAGGTTCTTCTTATCTTTTTGATACTATTGTTTCGATCACTATGACACCATGTAACATAATGTAAAGTTGTTTGCTTTTTAAAGCATTTAGAGGTCGTAAACAATATGATTGATAATAGATCATAATATTAACTCTTCCATGGGTATTTCAGGTTCATGGGCCCATTAACTTCTGGTAAATATCCAGAGTCTATGCATAAATACGTAGGATATAGAGGATATGAACTACCTCAATTTACAGAGAAAGAAACCGACTCAATAAAAGGATCATTTGATTTTCTGGGAGTAAACTACTACACTGCAAACTATACAACTGATGACCCAGAATTTGGTAAAAGAGAGCCACATTATACTAACGATTCAGGAGTTCTACTCACAAGTAAGTTCAAATAAAATTTTGTGTTGTTTTATTATCAATTATGGCATAAAAACAAACTAAATTGGCCATGATTTTGTGCTATGACAGCTGAGAGGAATGGAAAACCTATCGGTACTAAGGTATGGCGCCATAGTATTCCCAATTGTATTGTCATTTGTTTCCTCACGTTGTATGTTCTCCAATTGTTAAAATATTAATCAACAAGATAGTTCTCACCACAAAATATGTACTTCTTTACCGTTTGCAGGGTGCCTCAACATGGCTATATTCTTATGCTGAAGGGATCAAAAAGCTTTTAGGCTATGTAAAGGGAAAATATAACAATCCATTGGTCTACATCACCGAGAATGGTAATTTATCAATTTATGATTATGAAATGTTCTAATTTCTACCGAGGGAAGCCAATTTTTTTGTATAATTTATAGACAAGGTAGGAGTGGTGTCTAGGTACACACACACACACACACACACATATATATATATACATACACATCTATATATAACATGGATTATCTCCTATTGATTTATAGGGTATGACCAAGGAAATGATATCGAATTGACACTTACAGAGGCTCTTGTTGATAATCAAAGGATAAAGTACCATGTCGATCATTTAGGTTCTATTCGGGATGCGATCAAGTATGTTTCCTATGTATTCGTGTATATTCTCTCATGTGTTTGTTCACGGAAAAGTGTTGATTTTACTATATGACCCTAATATTTTTTTCTTTGTAGTGATGGCGCAAATGTACAGGGATATTTCGTTTGGTCATTCTCAGACAATTTCGAATGGGCAAGTGGTTATACCGTTCGCTTTGGTATGATATATATAGATTTCAAAGATGGATTAAAAAGATACCCAAAAGAGTCAGCTATATGGTTCACGAATTTTATCAACGAAGATACTCGAGTACACTAGAAGAGGGCCTTAACCAATGATGAATATGTCAACAATCGTAAATAAAAAATCATTCTAATATGCACTTCCAATTTATTTGATTTCTTACTTCTTTATGGTTGAATAGGTGGTTGGTCTATCTATTTCATCCATTTTTGTAAAATAATGTACTTATTCTTTACACGTGTATTTAAGTCCCAATAAGTGAAGTTGCCAAACATTTTCACAAGCGAAGTCTCTAGGTACTTGTACTGAAATCTTCTGATGTAGGTAATACCATATTCTATATCATTTTGTCTTGTCGATAGGGGAGGGTTGCCCCTTATTGTGTAGCCCAATGTCAATTTATGAAATTTTATGAAATAAGTGTATTTTATTCCTTTAAAACAAGAGTAATAAAAAGTTGTAAACAATAATGAGCTATAGGTTTTTCATTTCACTGTTCGTTCTGGCCAAAAATAAATTCTAAGGAGGCCTAAAATCATATATGCATAAAACCCATTACACCAATACTTTCCCAAAGCAACTTATTAGCAAGTATAATCATGATTTTACTAATCCTACAACATTTTTTGGTTGACCATTAGTCATTTACTTTGAAAATAGCATGAAAAGTAAAAGCTTGATAGGGAGATAATCATGAAGATTCAAATTATCAGTAAGTTGTTAGAGTTGTGTCTAAATGTAGTGTCAAAGTTTAGAAGTGAAGTAAAAGTGTAGAAGGATCATAAAAGTTGAAAATTAGGAGTGAAGTCTTCTTATTTCAACAATGGATGTTCCATTTAACAATTGGAGCAACCTGTATTTTGTTGCTAGCAATTAATTTAATTATTATTTAGGAATAATTTATGGATGACCATTGTAATCAGTCCATCCAACCAAAAGGCCAAGGTAAGTTCTAGTAATCAAAGAAGTCCTTGGTGGCATAATTAAATATTTTTTTAATCACTTAATTGAAAGTTTGAGAATTCTATCTTTAAGTTATTTATATATATAAATAATTTCATATTTTCCCATATCAATTACATGCCCACTCCTCTATCACAAACAACATGTCATATATATATATATATATATATCTTATCAAGTTCAAAACCCTATCTCTTTTTCCTCTACAACAAATTGTACATGGCATATCTCTTTCACATCCCTCCCCAAACAATACTTGAAGAGAACTAGGCGAGAAGCCAGTCCAAAAAGCACACCGTGTGAGAATATATATTACATATGCTGTCACACCCTGGAGTAGACCAAAAATAGGGAAAATTCAAAATTTACTTTTTGGATCCGTGGACACATGGCTGGTTAGAGATCACCTTATTGTCCTCAACAATATAGTAGCAAGAAAATAAAATAATAATGGACATGTGCCTATTTCAAATGCAGCATAGGTATTAAACATCAGCAGTCATAAGATGGCAGTATATATTACAAACCCAAACTCTAAAGAGACAAGATTAAACATCATAAGTCTCATGACGACACTTGTCACTGATATCCAGAAAACATCTAAGTTATTACATCTTAAGACAAGATAAACAATAGTAGGAAGACCAGCCTTCAACTGGCAAAACCATAGTGGCCTTTGTAGTAGTCTTCTCCAGAGTACACCTCGTCATAGAAGCCTTCATAAGTAAAACCCACAATGGCATACCCATCATCACTGTAGTTGTCCTCGGGCTGAGCATTACTTGCTGAATCTGGAATCACTGGATTTGGAAGGTCCAGCAACATAAAGCGCCGTCAGATTGAATGCAAGCTGAGTGACTATAAGTCCTCACAAAGCACCATTAGTAACAGTTAAGAAACAACTAGGTTCATTATTCTTTGTTCGTCTTATAAACGTATTTATAAGTTATTAAGAAGTTTTGACCAATTGAGTACTGTTACGAAAATCAATCTCTATAGATTATCACAACTTATATTAGAAAGAACTCGATGACCATTTACTCGATTCATGAACTCAAACTCAATTACTACTTTTCCTCATGATCCTGACATAAGCTGTTGATTTAGAATAGACATGCCTTAATAGCCGATTGATGAGTATACAATCATGCCTTAATAGCCGCTTGATCACCATTGGTGCGTCAAGATAGTATCATGCCTTAACAACTAACTCAGCCAAGATATTCAAGGTCCAATACTTGCCCTAACATGCTTTAATAGTCGAGTGATTAGTATACCATACATGCCTTAATAGCCACTTGATCACCGTCGGTGCATCAATATGGTATCATGCTTTAACCGCCAGCTAAATCACTAATATCTAAGTAAGTATCCATCTCTTGAAAATCATCAATCAATTCCAATCCAGACTCATAAATAAAATTGATGGCAACCAAGATCGAAACAACAAGACATGAACGGTACAATAAGGACTCTCGGTAAACTTGAGATCAAGAGAAGTAGACCAATGTACAAGTATTCATGTGTGTAGTACAATACAGTAGAGCGTATGATTATTAAGCAAGTTTTGATCCTATTGTGCATATATTATTCTCATTATTAGAGCTGGTGTATATAGAAGTCATCGTTGCGTTATAAGAGTTCTAAAGTATAGGGTCTAATTACAGTTGACTCGAGCGCTTGGGCTCGTGAATGCTACACTAGAGCGAGCGCTTGAGGCTCGAGCGCTCAGGTCTTCTACTCCCAAAATTCTAACATGCAGTGTAGGACATCTACTATACACATAATTTAACACATAAGATGCAACTTGGTAAGTGGGTTAGTGTACATGTGTACTAAACTAAAATGCAAGCTCTTCATTATAGATTATTAGCTCAGATTCGTACATGCAAATAGTAAGTTTTCTAATTTAAGCATAACAACACCTAAAACGTAGTAGCATTACTGCACTCGAGCGCTCAAGGTGTTTGAGAGCTCAAGAGCACGAGCTCTCGGCCAAGCTCAAGCGCTCAGCCTTGACAAAAAATAGATTCTAAGTTTTCCTTCACATACATGAACATAAATAGAATTTATAACACATACAAGCTCATAAAGACATGTGTAAACTAATCCTAAGGGTATCTAAGTAAGGATATATACTCACAAAAGCTTAGATTATGCTAGATGATGGAAATATGCAAGTATATGATGAGAAAAAGCTTGATTCTTGAGTTTGAGAACTTCTTATTCCTTCTATTTGCACTTGATCAAAAGGATGATCAACTTCTAGACTTTCTCTTCCAAAACTCTTCTTGATTCAGCCCAATGTGAGCATATAGAAGTGTTGAGAGTGTGATGTTGATGAGAAAATCAAGTTTGCATGTGTATTGATGAGAAAATCAAGTTTACATGTGTATGGATGAGAAAAAGCTCGATTCTTGGCAACAAAGTTCGAACCAATGAGACACAAACGGTACAACAAGGACTCTCAGTAAACTTGAGATCAAGAGAAGTAGACCAATGTACAAGTATTCGTGTGTGTAGTATAATAAGGTAGAGCGTATGATTATTAAGCAAGTTTTGATCCTATTTCGCGTATATTATTCTAATTATCAGAGCTAGCATATACTGAAGTCATCGTCGCATTATAAGAGTTCTCACGTATAGGTTCTAATTACAGTCTGCTAGAGCGGTTAGGTCTACTCAAGCGTTTGGGCTTGTGAGCGTTCATGACTACTATTCCCTGATTCTAACATACAGTGAAGGACAGCTACTATGCACATAATTTAATACATAAGATGCACATATAAGCATGGATCATCAAATTAGTAAGTGGGTTAGTTTGTATGTGTACTAAACTAAAATACAAGCTCTTAATTATAGATTATCAACTCAGATTTGTACATGCAAGTAGTATGTATTTTGATTTAAGCATAACGGCACCTAAAACATAGCAGTATTGCTCAACTCGCTCAAGAGCGCGAGCGCTCGACCTTGACAGAAAATAGATTCTAAGTTTTCCTTCACATGCATGAACGTAAATAGATTTTAGAACACATGCAAGTTCATAAAGACATGTATAAACTGATCCTAAGGGTAACTAAGTTAGGATATATACTCACAAAAGTTTAGATTGTGCTAGATGATGGAAATATATAAGTATATGATGAGAAAAAGCTTGATTCTTGAGCTAGAGAACTTCTCGTTCCTTCTCTTTGCACTTAATCAAAAGGATGATAAACTTCTGGACTTCTTCTTCCAAAACACTTCTTGATTCAGTCCAATGTGAGCATATAGAAGTGTTGAGAGTATGAGGTTGATGAGAAAATCAAGTTTGCATGTGCATGGATGAGTGTACAAGTGAGGAATTTGTCTCTCTCTTTCTCTCTCTAAAACTGATCTCTGGACTTTTCTCTCTTAAAAATTCTATTTTTAAAACGTATCCAATTGAAGAAGAAATGAATGTATTTAAAGGCACAAAATTGTGTCACTCGATCTCTCCAGTTAACTCGAACACTCGACCAAGGGTCTCGAGTGCTCGGGTTAGCTTTCCAAGCAAACCTTCCCCATGGTCACACATACATATCCAAACGAAAATAAGTTTTACAAATTAGTAATTGAGAAATGGAAAGACAATTTTATATTTATATATATAATAGAGAAAATTACAAAGATAATCGAAAAAATAGATAGAAAAATACAGGTGCTACATATGTGAACATAGGAAAATTTATATTCATGCACAGGAATATAAGAATGCGAACCTAGTGTCATTGTTGATCATCTCAGTGTTATGCACATTACTAACAAAGCCTACTACTATTGACTTTGCTTATGATCTTGACTAGAAGGCAACGATTGTCAACGTAAGAAATCTATGCAATAAAATAGGTCATATATGTTGACTAGGAAAAAATAAAGTGTCTTAGTATGTGTGACTAGCCAACACAATTGCCAGAAGTAGATTAACGATCAAGATAATCCCCGACCCAATTAGAGTCAAAGTAGCAATTCAGATCAAGAGAGTAGGGTTGAAAAAGTATTCTATGAGTGAGAGTGCCTTTTGTCTATTTCAAAATTCTTTTTACTATAGTAAAATGAGTAGTTGTAGGGTTGTGCATGAATTAACAGACCCATCTGACAGCACAAATCAAATCTAGTCTAGCGACAGTCAGATATTTGCAGAGAACCTACCAAGCTTCGATAAAGAAGAGGATCTGAAAAGGGGTTGAGATCAGGATCTACAGATGGCTTAGATGCAGTGGCAGACGAACATGGCTTGCAGTCTTGCATTGATGCTTTGAGAAGAAGCTTAGTGGCATACTTTGTCTATGTGAACGTAAGACCTTGACCAGGAGGTTTCACTTCAATTCCGAGAAAATAATGTAGATTACCAAGTTCTTTCTTTAAAAAAGAACCTTTCATGGTTATGATAAGATGAGTAATGGATGAGGGACTGCTGCCAATAATCAACATGTCCCCAACACACACTAGAAGTATCAAAATGTTAGAGACTTGATGACTATGAACAGAGAGGAATTAGCTACACTATTCTTGAATGAGGCAGCACAAACCAAAATTTAAAGTTTTTGGCTTTTTTTAGTTAAGAAGGCCCCCCACCCTTTTGCTCCCCCCGCCCCTTTTTTTTTTAGGAAATAATTAATTAATAAAAAGAAAAGCCAAAAAGGCATGTACAAAATGTACAACGGGCATACCCTAGGATAAACAAAAGAGGCTCAAAAGTAAAGCTAAGCCCCAAGGATGGATTCCATTCTAATGACAACAACATAATAGACTCCATCCCAGACTAGCAACCTAGTACAAAGCTAAAACATGGCCCAACAAACAGAGAAGCAACAAAATAGAGGGCACAATAAAACAACACCACAAAGACAACCTATAGACGGCGTCCTATGTGATGGGAACGATTCAATTTTTTCTTAGCTTTCTTCTTCTTTTATGGTGGGAGGAAGATGGGCTACCAAAAGTAGACATAAGTCTATCATCACAATAATCATCCAAATCCTCCTCTGACCCATCTGTAGCCTCTAAGTCTACCTCGATAATATCTTCACTAGTGGAAAAAGCTAGAAAACTATCACTCATGTTAGTAGCTACAACGTGATCAGTCTTTTCACCATGCACAAAATAAGAGCATCTCCAGTGGTGTTCATGTATATAAGGTAAATCTAAATTAAATTTCTATATAGATGAATCAAATTCTATAGTGGTGCAAACGTGTATCTGGCTATGGGAATGCTGGCTAAAGGGTGGCCGACCAAGCATCTGCCGGCTAGAGGTGGCCGACTATCACTTTGTCGGCTAGTTGCAATTGTAGTGGCCGACTATGCCTTAGCCGGCTAGTGTGTGGGTCCCTCTCAACGGTAAAATTTCCAACGAATAAAAAATCAAATATCAAACGGCTAAGTTTTTTACATCTCTATAAATATATAAGTTAAGTGTAGCTGTTGGAAAAGACTTTGATAAAAAAATCTGTTAAAGTTTTGTTGAAAGATTTATTTTGGAATAATCATGTATCGATTATTCGGGGGAAAAACGTTAGGCGTCAATAGTAGCAGCACGATACCATCCGAAATTCAAAATGAAGAACAAGAAGTTGAAGAATCTGCATGTGTTTTCGATGACAAAGAACAAGCATAAGATGGTAATACTGTTCCCAATCGTCATGTGAGGGTCTTGGAAGAATCCTCAAATCTTGTATACCTGAATTTGCCGTTGGCCTGCAATAAGAGAAATCATAGACCTTGCTGGATGGTCTCGGTTACTTTTAATAGAAATGCCAAATTCTGATAAAAATTTATGGAATCGGCATCGAACGAACCTCAGGCCACTATTGCACTCTTCTTCCTAAGGGCTACCTTTGACAAGTACAAATCTGGTGGTATAAAACTAACTCATGTTTCAGGGTATCTTAAAGGTCTCATTTCCTTACTTATGGACTAACAACCCATACACCCAAATATATTTGCTAAAGCGTTCTGGTTCTATACAATTGGATGCGTGTTGTTCCCGAATGCTAATTCTAAGATTCTAGTTGGATGGTTTGATCTATTGGAGGACGTTGATGCAATCGGTAGGTATAATCCCATATTGACACGTATTTACTACGCCATTGACATGTGTTGTAGATGCAAATTGAAGAGCATGGACTGTTTTTGGCAATTTATTGAGGTAAGTATATTATATGTCCTTTGAATATTTATCATGCTACAATTTTTGAATGATAATTTTGTTCCACACTCTAATTGACATATTGTTTAGCAAATTTTTCAACACTCTCAATAACTAGACTATTTCCAGCAACACTGTTGGCCCCTTGATTTTATTTTCTACCATTGTTTTTCACCTTTCCTTCGTGGTGGCCTCTCGAATGGTTATTCAATGTCAATGGGAGAATCATCACTTAGACTGATGTTACGAATATGATCGATTAGAGTTGCAGGTGATCTTACATCATTGCCATCAGATGAGTAACGCTGCGTGTTGATCCGAGTTGTTGTCGGATCAAATTTTGGTAGATCCTTCAATATTAAGTAGTAGTTATCCAATGTGAATGGTTTTTCTGCACTATTTTTGGTAGTCTTGTCGGGCCCAATTAATCTATATTGAATATTTACATGTATATTAATAAGCTTACCCTTAATTTAAAACAGCTAACAAAATCAATATCGAGCGGGAATATAATAAACATAAATAATGTGTGTTATCCAATCAACTTCGTTTATTCTGCTACAGCTGCCTTGGATAGATCCATAAACATGTGTAATCTTTGAAGCATACAACATAACAGCAGCAGAAATTATGGAAAAACATTATTGAAAACTACCACCAGTCCATTTAAATTCAATTCTTGGATGCATATTATACTCGTCCTCGATAGTTTTCCAAAACTTAGCTCCTGGTTGACTATTCCCAACTATAGCATTTGTGCTCACCCTGATGTATGTATGGCATAGAATTTCATCCTCAAATGGTCGTATGTCAAACTTTCTCACCCGTTCAGTCATGTTGAGATCAAAGAAAGAACTCAAAATGCATTATATGTGTGTTGTTTTGTGAATTTGATGTGTGTTTATGTGAGCAAGTTTTTTTATTTTTTTATTTTTCATTTGGTCTCCAATATAGTTATATATATGCTTCAGTTTGAATTTTTTTTTTTAAATTCAAATTGTCGATGTTATTTTACCGTTGGCCAACGTTATTATTCTCAATAGAACAATTGGGGTGGCCGAATGAGGGAGTGCGGCTAGAGGTAGCAAGCGTAGGGAGTGCCAGCTACAGGTCTGCCGGTTAGAGTTGGTTGTTGAGCCAGCCATGAGGCCATGTCCCGAGGCGACTGCATGGGGTCTCATTTTTAGGCATCATTTTTAGGCCTATTTTCTTATAATTTCTTCCTAATAATTTCTATGAATCCTCTCATTTTAGGTCTATTTCCTTCTAATTTATTCCTAATTCTATGAAACTTATCATTTTTAGGCCTATTTTCTTCTAATTTCTTCTTAATATCAATGAAACTTATAGGATCCACATTAGGCCCTGAGGACCAAGCCCTACCATTGTCGGCCTTTTGACTAAGATCAAGTATACTAATTAGAGTTACTTTTACTTTGAGAGTAGGTTATGCCATGTGATCATTAGTGGCTCTTTTTTTTTTTTTAACTTTGAAATTCCATAACTTCCTATTTTTTTCAAAAATGTTTTTTTATATGAAATTTATACTTTTGGAATCGAGATATTGAGATCGTTTAAACAATATCCATATGTGAAACAAATAATATCATTTATTTGCAAACATATAATTTCAATTATTTGAATTAAAGGACCATTTTCTCATTGTTTGCCTTTTCAAGTGACTTTTATTTATTTATTATTATATTTACTTTTTTATTTAATGTTTTTCTTCAAGATATACACACCTATAGAAGTCAATTTTACAAAAGAAATATATTTTTGTTAGATTAATGCAAAAAAAAATATGTATATGTTTTCATCTCTTAGCTTAAATTTATTTACTTTTCTCCCCCATGATTTCATAATCAATATTGATCTCGTTTAATATATCTCATTTTTCTAATTTCAAACATTAAAGTTTAGAAAAAACGGACTAGCTTGTAGATTAAAAACCGTGACTGTTTGAAGTTTTTTAGCATAAAATGTTATTTTTGGCCAAAACACTTGTAAATGAACTAATGAGTTAAACAAAACATGCGGGTTTACATAGTGTGTGTTTGGATCAAAAGAGTCTTTAGCTGAAAGCCCCCCAAAACTAAATGTATCAATAAGAAACTAAGGAAAAGTATGATACCAAACAAATTTGTCAAGGCAAATCTTGCAAGACAATGGACAGAGAAATTCCCCTCCCTACGCACAAAGCCACACTGGGCCGAAGACAGAGACCGCAGCTCTTGCATAGCCACATCAATAACATGACCAAACGGACCATGGTGTCGACCAGCCAAGCTCAATTCAATTGGATAAATGCAATTGGATAATCGTGGTCCAGTATTCTAGCAATTAAACTACCATTGATTTTGGAAATAAGGAATTATTCATTAATCTCTTGTATGTAAGCTATGACTATATTACTATACAAAGATTTAAAAGTCAAAAGAAGATGAAAACTCAAGAAATCTAGGTTAAACCTATAATATAGTATGTATGTGGTTGATAATAGTCGTGATAATAAAAGTTCGTGAAATGACATTATGATATGATTTTTTAGCCTTAAGGGCAAACTGTTTGGGGTTTTTTTTTTCACTTAATATTGCCTTTTCAGTTAACAAAATAAGAGAAACTTCACTTAAACATTTAAAATTTCAGTTTAAAAATATTAAGTGAAATTTTAATTAACTTCATCATATATTAAGTGGAATTCACTTAATGAAAAAGAAACATAATTGAAATTGCACTATATCTATCCGTTAAGTTCGCAAATTCATTGGCTTAACAAGATAAGTGAAGCTTCATTTAAAAACTAAAAAATTCACTTCAAAAAGTAGTAAGTGAAAACTCACTTATTGTAAATTTTTTAAAAAAATGCACACGAAATAGAAGATGGAAATAGCGACTCCAGATCCGAGATCTGGAAGACGACCAAGAGCTCGTCTGACATTGAAGACTGAGACAGAAACTCCAAATCCGAGATCAGAAGTTGATGACAATGGCGGTGCTTGGTCGCGCTCTACGTGGTGCTAACAATGGAGGTGATTGCAGTGGCTCGCGATGGTGGTGGTGTAGGTTCAGAATTTTTTTAGTGGTGGCTTGTGCTATCACGCGATGGTGGTGGGCTGGTGGTGGCAGCTTGTGATGGTAGTGATGGAGGCTCACAATTGTGGTGGTGGTGGCTCACTATACCAAAACAGCCAAACTGTCACTCTAATTTTTTCTCAGTTTGTCACTGCCCTAAGTAGTGACAAATTTGTCACCGTCTAAGCAGTGACAATTGTGAATTCGGGACAAAGGCATAAATTGTCACTATTATTGGAGGTGACAAAGTTGGTGATGTGTTTGTCTCTGTTCGGAACCTTGACAAAAGTGCCTTAATTGGGCACTATTATTCTCCCCCCAAACATTTCACCTTCCCTCCATACATTTCTCTAATCCCTCCAGAAGAGTGACCTCCAAACATTTTCTCCCTCCCTCTCTCTCTCTCTCTCTCTCTCTCTCTCTCTCTCTCTCTCTCTCTCTCTCTCTCTCTCTCTCTCTCTCTCGCAACAGACCTCCAAACATTTCCCCCTCCTCTCTCTCTCAATCTCACGCAAGAACTCCTCCAAACACCACCACCGTTTCCGACATCTACCACCACCACGGCGACTCTGACTCTCTCCCCCTCGGGCTCCGGCACTGACCACCCCCTCTCTCTCTCTCTCTACGAATCCCCCTAAATCTGATTACTCTCTCTCTCTCTCTCTCTCTCTCTCTCTCTCTCTCTCTCTCTCTCCTCTCTCGTTCGCTCACACACATGCACACACACACACATACATTTGGTAGAGAAGGGTAACGGGGTTTCGCTGTGAATACCAAATCTGAGAAGGGACTTTGATTTTCTCGTTCGTTCTACAGAGGTGAGACAGGGTTTTGGTTACTGACTAGAGGTGGTAGTTTTTGGGTTTCATTGGTCGGTGTCCCTCTCTCTCTTCTTTGTTTCTTAATATTTGTGGGTTTGAAGCAAAGACAGCAAAACATTGCTACATTTTCTTGAAGGAGCTCTTCAAAGTACATAATGTTTATCTCTGCAGGTTGTGAAAATGATTTTAATTTCTTTGATTTTCATTTTCTTAGTCTCTTCTCTTTGACTTAGATTTTTGTTTATTTTCCCTTTTTTTAGATTTGATATATGTAAAATAATTTGATTTTCATCGGTTTGTAATGTTTTTAGGCCTAGCCCTAGATAGGTTTGTAACATCACTATGGATTTTTTTTTGTTACTAAGCTCCTTATTTATTTTAATTTTTTGGTGTTTTTTGTTTGTAAAGTGCAATGTGCATTCTGACCAAATAAGTGGTCTTTGTTCTTTCAGATTCATGGATTATCACAACCCTGGATGAGAACCAGGTAGGCCATCTTTTATTTTTGATTCATGAATTTGGGAGCTAATTTTTATTCATGGCAACGATAAGAAAAAAAAGTTTGGTTGATTCAACACATTATTATACCCATGTATGGCTTATTAGCATTATAGCTTTTTATTTTAATTTTTTATATAGAGCAAATCAAATGACTGTAGAATTGGGATAAATGAATTTATGAGTCTAAGGTAGCATTTATTCAACAAACTAAAGAGAAGCTACCCATTTTTATATTTAGATTACCTAAAAATACTCTTGGTTCTTTGTTCATGACAAATTCGAGTGGATCTTTCTGGTTTGCCTTCTCAAGCATGTATAGGCTGAAGTTTTGTGTGTTTTTTTCCATTGTTCGAATTTTTTTCCTTCTTGCTGTGTCTTATTTTGGTTTGAAATTCAATTTAGGAGACTCTGTTGTGGGATAAAACTTTTGTCATGTTTTGATACTCATGCGCCCAAGCTGTTTGTCTTTTTGCCTCTTAAAATTGTTGATTTATTGCTTACTGTTTGAGATTTGTTTGTAGATGTTGTTGGTGCTCCAATATCAGCACATTGGAAGTCCAATTTGTGTTTGAATTTCTTAGTCCTTGTTAGTTTCCAACAATAACTTCTATTCTTTTTTATGGGTCCCTATGTTGTTTTTGTTTTGATTTTTTGCAACCTATATTTTAATGCACTTCCCTTGATTTAATTGCAATCTTCTTGTCCCCTTCCTTTGCCTCCCACAATGCCTCTAAGTCTCTAACTTCAATACTTTTCCGCTTTCTTGTTGATAGATGCTCTCAGCTTTAAGAAAAATGGTAAATGCAATTTGGATGCACCCCACAAGCTTGATGGAACTAGAAATGTTTGTGCTAATATTAGTGATAAGTTAATGCTTTATTCAGTCAATCTTCCGCATATAAAATAGACCAATCTTTTATTTCGCATACTAAGTCTAAACTTTTAGATTTCCTAAATGGTTAAAGATGTGATAGAATGTGCTCTTTTAAATGCAGTTGACCAAATTTAGGTAAATTTATAATGACTTCTAAATACACTAAAAAGCTAATCACTTACCTGATATGAGTTCTGGGGTTTGATAATTGAATTCTCTGTCTATCTTGGATACATACCAGTGACCTTTGCCATTTTGTGCATTCTCTTGTCAGTTGGACATTGAGAATGCGTATGGTCGGTCATGTTCAATGAGACTTTATATCGGGTGAGCGATAAGTTTTGGTGTTTGGTGGAGGTGGTGGATCGAGATATGCATTTTGATGGTGCAATCATTCTTATTGTTTGCATATGGTAAACTTTGCTTCAACCAAAGGCCTTTTAAAGCAGGGCACATAGGTATGGCTCTCTGTGTCTTATGTGATGCATTTAAGGTGAGTGCAACATGATAAATGAAATCCAAAGTTGTGGCAAAGGTGACATACTTCTACTTTCAATGGTCAGTTTGAACCCCTCAAATATTGTTTAATGCATTTTGCCTCATCGATTTCTTCTTTCTATGTTTAATTTCAATTGGACCTCACCTGATAATTTGTTTTGCTGGTTCTTCTTTGCCATATAAACAATTAGAGCTTTCAAGTATTGCTTAAATGATCTTTTCTATCCAAGCCCTAGTAAAAGTGCTTGGCAGAAGAAGTCCAAGAGGTAATGGTTGCCGGAACTTGTTAAAACTAAAAGTAAAGAGGTACATTGGCATTTAGGACTTGTTCTATCTTTCCCACTATTCAAACAAAGGTATTTTTCAATACTGAACATGGTATAAAAAATTAGACTCATTTTCCAACCCTCCCAACATAACATTTTCCCACTAACAACTCGTGGTCTTAATTTTTACAGTTAAATGATATAAAGCCAGATGCTGAAGAGGGTGTAAAAATCTATTATAGAAAGGTCTGATGACTTGTTCCCAAACCAAGACAGTGATGCAGAAGATGAGGTTGCCCTGTCGTAATCAGACCTGGACATATTCGGTTTGAACCTTTTGGAGAAGGTACAATTCTCTCGTTTTTCTCTCTTAATGCTTGAACACATTCAAATATGCTTTAATAGTTTGATTTACTAAGTTGTTTATGATCAAAAAGAAAACTGAGTACATGGAAAGATTGTTGGTCGTATCTTTTGATGGGCTCAACCTCAGTAGCATTTTGTTGTCCTAAAATTGGGTTGCTTAACTTACCTTGGTTTTTTAAGTCATTTGGTTTCATGATGTGAAGGAAAAACAGGTTTAAAGTTTGTTTTAAATGTGCAGCGGAAAGATTAAGTTACAAAAACTTATTGGTAGCCCAGGATCTACTCCTCGTCAATTCCATAGATGCATATACTAAAGAGGCAGAAGAATTATACCTTTGTGTCTTGAACCCAATTCTAATTTTCTTTCTCCTTGTTGGTGCAGTAGCCTCTACTAGGTTGTCTTCACCCTTATGACTCCTGTGGATGCTTCCCGGAAAGACTAGAGATGGTGGGATCTCTAATAAGGAGGATAGAGAAGGTTTGGGAGCTCTAAAACAGTTTCTACAGCCTCTAACGTATTAAATTGATGAACCTTTTTTTTTGCACGCATCTGCCCTAATTATAGATTCACAAAACCGACCTAATGTTCAAGCGATCAAAGTGGCTTCGATCGATCAAACATTCGATCGATCGAACAACCTTCGAGCGATCTAACCTGTGCAGACTTCAATCGATCGAGACAACTTCGATCAATCGAGCATGTCTTGACATCATCCTCATGTGCCTTTCCAAGCATCCTAGTGGAGTTAAGAGTGGGACCTCCTAGGCTCTTTATTGTTGGATCAGACCAGTTGTTAATTCCCATGACCAAACTCTTTGATCAGCAAACTAACCAACTGATCAGTTAACGTTTACTCCACTATAAAACGACAACTGAACTATAATGCAAAAGAACATATTTGAAGCGATAACTAGACTTGTATGGTGTACTAATGTCCCTCTACCGTTAGCATTCATAATCATATTCAAGTAGTCGGATAAACGGTTATTATCAACCTGAATCATGATTACTTCTTATATTTCTTGAGTCTCATTCACCTCTTATGATTACCAAACATGTTGATAACTACTTATCAACAAGACTGTAGGTCTCAGTAATCAACTTGGTGACATTCTCAAGGGAATACTTACTTTGAATTAGAGAGTAGATTCTATCTTGACAATATATGTTCACAACCCTATGAACATGACATTCCCAAGATACCCAGGTATTGATCTTCTATAGACCTCACTGACTGGTAAGTCAAAGCAGCCATATCCACAGTCTGTGTTCATAATCGTCTCAAGATTAAGAACACGTACCTTATACAAGTTATGAGTTTTATCGACTGTTTGACAATCTTGAGTGTTAATAGGAAAGCTCAGGTCTGTCAATACACTATAAGCACTAGCATATTAACTAAGAGTTATACTATAGGGATTGAGATTCATCACTCCATCCAATGGTAGTTAATCATGCTATAGTGTGTACCAGGTGAGATATCCAATTTCATCATCCACTATGACAAGCTCTAAGTATCAAAGAATAGTAATTTGTATCTCATTGTATGCATCTCATACATACACGAATTACTTACTATGATTTTAAGGATTAGCAATCATCTCATGAAAGAAACAAACATAATGAAATGTAAAGCTGATATTCATATATTAAAATGTTAATGTCTCATACATAAATAACACTTGGACCACCAGTGTCAGCTTTCTTCTTCCCTTTCTTTCCTTTCGGCGTAGATCGGGAAGAGGAAGAGCTTTTCTCAACGTTCAGAACGTTGCCCCCAGGTTTGATCACTCCTTCTACTGCCAATAAGGAACTCATTAATTCACTCATTGAGAAATCCATTTTATTCCTATTATAATTTAGTTTAAATTGAGCAAATGATGGCGATAGTGTATTGAGGATCATATCAACTTAGGTCTGTGCATCAATGTTGGCACCTAGGGTCTCCAGCTCGTTCAAATAACCAATCATTTTCAAAATATGTTCTTTGACTGGAGTCCCTTCCGACATCTTAGCACTCATTATCTTCTGCATAGCTACCTGCATGGCAAGCTTGCCATGTTCCCCAAACATCTTTTTTGGAGATTCGATAATGTCACTGGCAAAATTATTCGACTAGAATTGGTGTTGCAACGCACCAGCCATTGAGTCCAGAATGTAGCAACTAGCCATTCCATTTGACTTCTTTCACTTATCGAACTCGCTTCTGGCACCTGCTGAAGCATTTCCCGTGGGTTCTTTAGGGCATGGGGTGGTGAGGACGTATATGTGATCCTCCGCAGTTAATACGATGTCTAGGTTTCATTTCCATTCTGTGTAGTTATTTCCAATTAACTTGTTTTGAGTGAGTATGGTGGCAAGTGGACTAAATGCAGATCCAGACATTATGATTTACTGTAAAATTCAAAAGACAAAATAAATGTGGATATCAGAGTTTTGAAAGTTTAAAATAAAAGAATCCTTAAAACTCTTATTTTAAAACAAAGTCGCCAGAATATTGAAACGAAAGAATAAAATCTCCGTGTGGTGGTCAATGTTCGATCTTTTGATTAATCATGACTTGTCCGCTATGCAACTCTTGCAAAACAAGTTATGACTCCTGAACCTATTTGATCTCTAAGTTTCTGAATAATGCCCCGAGTGGGATCTCGTATCCATAACTTAGCTAGTGTGTACCATTAACTAGGATCCAATCACAACCGCCTCAAGTAGTGCCTCCGTGTGGTGGTTACCCTATAACATGTCTGATTGATCCTATCCAAAGGAAGTTCACGTCTAGTAACCAATGAGTAGTATACCCTCCGTATGGAATGATCACCCCTGGTGAGGTGACACAGAATGCACTACTCATCTTACAATGAACCGTTAATGGAAGATTGTGGGTGTTATAAATAAAGCCCTCTCCCACTAGATTTGGTAGTTTCCACACATTACCCATAAACATCTAATGTTTACTAATGTGTTGAAATGGTTTTTGAATTTTATTTTAGAAAACTTGTTTTACGTGCATGCAAGTAATAACAATATAATTAAATGCCAATCACAACCAAGCATATAAAGCAAACACTAAAATTGAAATAAAGGCATTCATATACCTCTATCTCCAATGGCTCTATCTCCATAGAGCCTCCTTCTTGGTTTGATTGCCTCTAGCTCCATCTTCATGGACAACGGCTTGCTCCTCCATCTTCATGGGTTTTCTAATTCTATTACATTGCTCCTATGCTTCTTTCGAAGCTTATAATTTATCTAAAAATAAAAATCAACAACAAGAAAATAAAGAAGGCTAGGGAAACCGGTGCGACTTTCCTTTTCGTAGGATTGAAGTCGCAGCGCCCTTTACACATGCCTTAAAACTAAATCAATAATTAAATACAACAATCGCCAAACACAAACATTTAAAAACAAAATAAAATATTTGTTGATGATCGTTGCCATGGGAGATAGCGGACTAATCTTGCTGCAAAAGGGTTAGTCGTACGTACATCCACGTATATATAACAAATATGTGTAACTATAATTGATTCACACAGCGCATAAACTCTTTACGCACTGAATTAGAACTCAAAACAGCATCTCACTTCTCTATCACACTTCGATCGATCGATCGAACCGTCGATCGATTGAACATAGTTCAATCGATTGAACTTTTCAGTGTCATAGAATGATTTTAAAAACTTATAGAATAATATAAAATCATAGTATATACATTTTTTAAGAAAAAACTTTAAAACTGTATGTGAACTGAACACCTAAGCAGAGAATCACTCTCGATCGATCAAACCTAGTTCGATCGCTTGAGAACAAACGAGCTTCGATCGATCAAGGTGACTTCGATCGATCGAACTCACCATGCATCCATTGCAATCACAGATTTGTATTCTACTGCGAAAACACTACAGAAACATATCTGTGACGATGCTGTTTTGAAAATAGTCCTAAACTTAACATATAAATCAAAATTAATGTTCCAAAACACATCTGTAGATCTAAACAAGTGTGGCTCTGATACCAATTGAAGGAAAAATAGGGTTAAAGTTTGTTTTAAATGCACAGCAGAAAGATTAAGTTACAAAAATTTATTGGTAGCTTAGGATCTACTACTCGTCAATTCCATAGATGCGTATACTAAAGTGGCAGAAGAATTATACCTTTATGTCTTGAACCCAATTCTGCTTTTCTTTCTCTTTGTTAGTGCACTCCACTAGGTTTTCTTCACCCTTATGACTCTTGTGGATGCTTCCCAGAAAGACTAGAGATGGTGGGATCTCTAATGATGAGGATGGAGAAGGTTTGGGAGCTCTAAAACATTTTCTGCAGCTTCTAACATATTAAAACAACGAACCTTTTTTTTTTACCGCAGCTGCCCTATTTATAGATTCCCATAACCGACCTAATGTTCAAGCGATCGAAGTGGCTTCTATCGATCGAACCACCTTCGAGCGATCGAACCTGTCCAGACTTCAATCGATCGAGACAACTTCGATCGATCGAACCTGTCTTAACATCATCCTCATGTGCCTTTCCAAGCATCCTAGCGAAGCTAAGAGTGGGACCTCCTAGGCTCTTTATTGTTGGCTCAGACCAGTTGTTAATTCCCATGACCAAACTCTTTGATCAGCAAACTAACCAACTGATCAGTTAACGTTTACTCTACTATAAAACGATAACTGAGCTCCAACGCAAAAGAACATATCCGAAGCGATAACTAGACTTGTATGGTGTACTAATGTCCCTCTACAGTCAACATTTGTAATCATATTCAGGTAGTCAGATAAACAGTTATCGTCAACCTGAATCATGATTACTTCTTATATTGCTTGAGTCCCATTCACCTCTCATGATTACCAAACATGTTGATAACTACTTATCAACAAGACTGTAGTTCTCAGTAATCAACTTGGTGACTTTCTCAAGGGAATGCTTACACTGATTCAGAGGGTAGATTCTATCTTGACAATATATGTTCACAACCCTATGAACATGACATACCCAACATACCCAGGCGTTGATCTTCTATAGACCTCACTGATTGGTAAGTCAAAGCAGCCATATCCACAGCCTGTGTTCATAATCGTCTCAAGATTAAGAACACGTACCTTATACAAGTTATGAGTTCCCATCAACTGTTTGATAGTCTTGAGTGTCAATAGGAAAGCTCAGGTCCATCAATGCACTATAAGCACTAGCATAATAACTAAGAGTTACACTCTAGGGATTGAGATTCATCACTCTATCCAATGGTAGTTAATCATGCTATAGTGTATACCTAATGAGATATCCAATTTTATCATCCACTGTGACAAGCTCTAAGTATCAAAGAATAGTAATTCGTATCTCATTGTATGCATCTCATACATACACAAATTACTTACTATGATATGTAAGGATTAACAATCATCTCATGAAAGAAACAAACATAATGAAATGTAAAGCTGATATTCATATATAAAAATGTCAATGTCTCATACCTAAATTAATGGTTTGAGGGGACAAACCCAACATGATGTTGTCCACATATTTTTACTTTAATTAGACCCTACAAAAATATAGACCAATAGACCCATAATCCCCATATCTTCACTTTAACCTTTTGGTTTTTACTAGATTTTAGGAACTTAGGAAAAGAGAATAATTGGCCAATTTATACTTTTAGAGAAGAGGAAGGATCACGAGAAGTCAAATATGGAGGTTTTAAAGCCGGATATATTGGTTCGAGGTTGACTTTTGATATATATATATATATATATTCTTTTAAAAAATATACTACTCGGAAAGATAAGTTCTCTTGATTAGATTGATTGGAATTTGATTCTGTGACTATGTAATTGTAATTAGAATTTGATTCCGTGACTATCGTGCAAAATTTTGAACCATAAGAATTAACTCGTAGTAGAACTATAGAAGGCTAGAAGCATTTAAAAAGATAACTGACCCTATTGTGTCTTTTTCAGCACATAGCATTCATGGAAGCATAACATGTTGGAACTGTAAATGGAATAGAAACAAAATTACCGGATCAATAGCTTCTTGATAAATCTTGGGCTGAGTCGCGGATCTCATTCTCTTTAAGACATTTCGCGGCTTTGCCCAAAGTGTGTAAGCAGTTCATACTTGCCACGTCGTCCCCAGGATAAAACAACACAGCTGAATTACCTCTGTCTCAGTTTCTTCTTTGCACCAAAAAAAACTGGTATACTAAACACCCTTTCTGATATAGTTGCTCAGTAACTAAAAATTGGAAAACTCTGTCTATTTTGGAAACAAGAACACACTCAGTTTTCCTTTGAAACAAGAATATAATAGGTAGTTTTTTATCAAAGAAAATGATCCTACAAAAAAACAAAGTATTGATCTTAAAAAAACAAAGTATGGATCTAACTCCCTATCTATTTGGAACCTCGTACTAACATGTATATATGTAAACATGGAGGATGATCTTTTTGGATGAAATGGAATGCTACTACATATATAGAATGTAAAAAATTCTAAAGTTACTTGTTAACCTCATAATGATTGAAATATAGTTATAGTAATAAAAATGGGTTAAAGGCCATTTAAGAGTACAATATATTAAACATACATTTAATACATACCAACACAAAACCGTGGGAGTTATCTCCCATTTTTTAAAACCTTTTCCTCCATTTTCTTTGTGGAATTAAAACTATTAACCCACATGTACAAGTCATGTCCATATTTTATAACCACATTCTTTAAGAGCAATAACATTTTATAAATTGAAATCTCCCCAATAATCCCTATTTAATAATCTTTTTTAGTTTAGGACCACTCATCATTTAATTATACAATTAGATCCAAAAAATCATAAAGTATTTGATGATTAGTCCAACCTCCTAAATTAGTGTGAATAATGGTATAATTTTACCCCTGGATATATCTATATATAGACAGGTAGAAACACACATAAATAGCATATCCTAAAGTTCACCATAAATCCCTATATCCATTAAATACGCATAATTGACTGGTTTAGTCAAAGATATTTTCAATTGACTTGTGATTTAATTCCACATTTTTAGGTAGCTGATTTTTTTTTATTATTATAAATCCATAAGTGTAGAAAAACAGATAGGATTTTTATCTACTATGTCATCGAATATGGTATTAAATCCCACAGTTATAGGACTACAACTATGCCACTAAACTCATTGAGTGATGATTTTTTATTTTTTATTTTTTATTTCTATATATTTTGTCATTATACATGCATAATTTTGTCTATTCAAACGTCAAATTTTACACTCCAATCTGATGTTATTTTTTTCACTGCAAAGCTGCTGCTGGTTTTTGATTTGTTGATGTTCTTGTTATTTCTTTAACTATATACATATGCTTTTAAAAACTTTGACTGTGTGAACCTTTCGTTGTTGCATAACTATGAAGCCTCCTTCTGGTTCATGTGCAAACTAGAACAGTGTTAAATTTGTTCAGTGCACAATTTATCATTACAGTGTACAATTTTAAATTGTATTTTATCACTGTATGAAATTTCTTACTGTTGATGGGAAAATTCAGTATCAAATTTATCACTATATCTCATAACAAGCAAAGAAATATACAAGAAATTTCTAACTAGTGTAAAATTTCACATCATTTCCACTCTCTCATAGTAATCAAAGTAAGAAATTTCTCACTAGTGTAAAAGTTCACATCATTGAACGATTGACCAAATTTTGGAACAAAATATCACACAAAATCAAGTTGGGAGGTCGTCGAAAAATGAGTTGTACTGTAGATAAACAGCGCATCGGAGAGAGAGAGAGAGAGAGAGAGAGAGAGACTATAAGAAATTTCTAACTAGTGAAAAATTTTACATCATTTCTCACTATCTCATAACAAGCAAAGAAACATACAAGAATTTTCTCACTAGTGTAAAATTTCACATCATTGAATGATTGACCACATCTTGGAACAAAAAATCTCACAAAATCAAGTTGGTAGGTCGCCGAAAAATGAGTTGTACTGTAGATAAACAGCGCGTATGAGAGAGCATTGAGAGAGAGAGAGAGAGGAATTGAGCTATTGAGAGAGAGAGGGGGGGGGGGGGGAATTGAGCTATTGAAGCCATTGGAGAGGTCTTCATTTTGGGGGGGGGGGGGGGGGCTTAGTGCAAAGCTTGAGAAAGTTATAAAGAGAAAGAGAGATAGAGATAGGTTTAGAGTAGAGAAAGGGAGCTTCTCCCACTGATTTTCCAAAAAAAGAAAAAAGAAAAAGAAAAAAAAGTGAGTTTCAATCTTATTTTCTTCCATTACCCCTCTTATATCTCACATTCAAGTCTTTCCCAACCACCATTTTTGAGCAATCTTGAGTTAGGAAGCTACTTCCATGTCCAAATGTCAATATCTATGAATGAAACACCAAGCTACAAATCCAATATCACATTGATTATCATCTATTGATTGCTATTTACTTGCTTCTTTATATATATGTTCATCTCTTCTTACCTCATTTCTTTTTATTTTTCTTTATTTGCTTACTTGTTCTTCATCATCTAAATGATGACATGAAGTTTGAGGTGAGTGAATCCTTATAGATAGTAGCTCTTGACCTCAAAAACATGTTTAATAGATGGTGATTATAACTTCAATACCTCCAAGGTATCCTTGAAGTTATGTTCAAAATAAAAATGAATCTCTCCAATAATATTGGGGGTTCTTGATGATGAGTTTGATGTTGATATTCCAAGAGATCATAATCTCTATTTGATATTGAAAATATACTTTCAAAACTTCTATTTCAAAACCACTCTCAAACCCTCTCATTTTGATCTCAAGAAAGAAAACTCAAGTTTTTCCCAAAATCTTTAAAACAGTGAGTCAAACAGTGAATGATTTGAGCTCAAAGATTTCTCTAGAACTCAATACTCAATGTATGGATGCAAGACCACTGGAAAAGTCTTCCTAACTCATTAGAGAACACCCATGATTTTTGGTTTGACTTGGAAATACTTGAAAGGGGTCCATTTTTGTCCAAACATTCCTTCCAAACATTCTGCCTCTCCTGTCACAGCAGCTAGGTTCAATTTCAACTTGTTTTAAAGAAAACATTTCCAAGACGAGTGGTCCTAACTTATTTTTTCCTTGAACTTCAATGTCTTAGGGAACTTTCTGTATAATATGGGCCTCTAGATCTTTTGTTTTCATTTTCTAAGAGTTTTTGACATTTCAGTCGACAGTACAAACTCTGTTTCTGAGTAACCTCTATTGTTCATATGATTTCTCTCAATCTGTAATAGTTATTAAAGATTAGCTTTTTGGTTTGTGTTCTAGACACAATAAGGAAGCTCTCCATAAAACTTCATGCATTGAAAACATTCCTAACACCTCTTTTCAATTTCCAAAAGATTATGTTACTGTTCTGTCCACTATTCACAACAAGCGTACTTTTACTTCCATCCTTTGATTCGATGCTTACATGCACTCCAAATTAGCTCATGTCTTAGGAAGTAGTTCATACTACATTTTTACATATCCCATGATGATTTCTTTCATTCATTCATACACATTCTAGACTTCTAAGCCACTTTAGAAAGTCCATGTACACAAACACACTACAACCTTTGCACATTCTAGGATCATACATTGCATTCATGCAAGATTTGGGATTTTTGTAATTTCTAATCTAAGAAGATTATAAGGAATGATCATGATCACACGTTCATGCTTCCCCTCAATCTAATCCTCCTTTCTCATCCGTCCCGGGGATTGAGAGATCTTCTTTTCTCAAAGATTAACATGCATCATTCTAGTTTGCTAAGCATCCTTGTTTTCTTTGATTTATTTGTTTCAAGAACAATTCATGTCTCCTTAGACTAGGAAAACTTGAATACTTGATATATGATTAGACGATTTTTCCTAGGTTTGTTTGTGTGATCTTTCAATTTACATTCTATGATATTTGGCTTAGATCTTATGAATGATATCTTATCTTTAGATCTTCCATTTCAAATTTTCTTATGTGATGTAATATACTATCATAGTATTAATTGTCGAACCATACGTAGTATAAGATGATTATTTAGATGCTAATGGAGGCCCGTCGAAAGACGGGGTGAGTTGAGGGTGTTTTAGTCACGACAAAGGCTCCTTCATCTCTCGTACCAAAGCCCCAAACCAAGTTCTTTGATTATGAAGGGCCGGTGCCCTTTATCCATTTGGGTGAGTCAAATTAGGTTTCTTGGTTCCTTAAAGACCAAGTGCGACTCTGTATCTATTTTCAACAGACCTTTTCTTTTCCTTTTCAAAATAATCTCAAAACAACAAGAGGTGGAATTCCGCGTGTCCACAGCAGCTGCCGAAGCATTTGCCACGGGTTCTTCGGGGCATGGAGTGGTAAGGACATATATGTGATCCTCCGCAGTTAACAAAATGTCGAGGCTTCATTTCCATTCAGTATAGCTATTTCCAATTAACTTGTTTTGTGTAAGTATGGTGGCAAGATGACTAAATGTAGATCCAGACATGATGATTTACTGAAAAACCAAAACAAAATAAATATGGATATCAGAATTTGACAGTTTGAAATAAGAGAATCATTAAATTAAACTCTCATTTTAAAAACAAATTCGTCGAAATATCGAAACAAAAGAATAAAGCCTCCGTGTGACAGTCAATGTTCGATCTTTCGATTTATCATGACTTATCCGCTATGCAACTCTTGCAAAACAAGTCATGACTCCCGAACCTATTTGATCTCTAAGTTTCTGAATAATGCCCATGCGGGGTCCCTTATCCATAGCTTAGCTAGTGTGTACCATTAACTAGAATCCAATCACAACCGTCTCAAGTACCACCTCTGTGTGGTGGTCACCCTCTAACACATCTGATTGATCCTATCCATAGGAAGTTCACATCTAGTAACCAATGAATAGTGTACCCTCTGTATGGAATGATCACCCCTGGCGAGGTGACACAGAATTCACTACTCATCTTACAATGAACCGTTAATTGAAGATCGTGGGTGTTATAAAAAAGACCCTCTCCCACTAGATTTAATAAATTAAGGATTTTGCTTTTGGAAAAATTTGTTTCTACACATTACCCATAAACATCCAAAGTTTATTAGTGCGTTGAAAACGGTTTTTGAATTTAATTTTAGAAAACTTATTTTAAGTGCATGCAAGTAATAGCAATGTATAAAACGCCAATCACAAACCAAGCACATAAAATAAAAAACTAAAATGAAAAATAAAAACATCCAAATGATGTCTCTATCTCCCATGGCTCTATCTTCATAGAACCTCCTTCTTGATTTAATCGCCTCCAGTTACATCTTCATGGACAATGGCTGGTTCCTCCATCTTCTTGGATTTTCTAATTCTATTATAGTGGTCCTATACTTCTTTCGAAGCTTACAATTTATCTAGAAATAGAAATCAACAACAAGAAAATAAAGAAGGCTAGGAAAACCGGTGCGACTTTTCTTTTCTTAGGTTTGGAGTCGCAGCGCCCTTTACATATGCCTTAAAACCAAACTAATAATAAAAACATAATATATACCAATCTCAAACAATTAAATACAAAATATAAAAGTTTTGGTGCCATGGGAGATAGCTAACTAAGCTTGCTACAAAATGGTTAGTCGTACGCACATCCACGCATATATAACAAATATATATAACTATTAGAACACCTAATTGATTCACATACTGCATAAACTTCTTACGTACTGAATTAGAACTTACAACAACATCTATCTTCTCTATCACACTTCGATCAATCGACAAAGGTTCGATCGATCGAACCTTCGATCGATTGAAAACAGTTCAATCGGTTGAACTTTCAATTTCATAGAAAGGTTTGAAAATTTTACAGAATAATTTAAAATTAAAGTAAATAATTTTTAAAACATTTAAAACTATGAAAAGAACAATTGGACAGAGAATCGATCTCGATCGATTGAACCCCATTCAATCGATCGAACAAAACCAATTTTTGATCGATCGAAACATGTTCGATCGCTTGAGAACAGAAGATGTTCGATCAATCAAGTCTACTTCGATCGATCGAATCCATCTTACATCCAATGCAATCACATATTTGTATTTTGTTGCGATAACACCACAAAAATAGATCTGTGATGATGCAGTTTCAAAAACAGTTCCAAAATCAACATGCAAATCAAAACTAGTATTCCAAATCGCATTTACAGATCCAAACAAGCGTGGCTCTGATACCAATTGATGGAAAATTAGGATTAAAAATTATTTTAAATGCGCAACGGAAAGGTTAAGTTTCAAAAACTTTATTGGTAGCCAAGGATCTACTACTAGTCAATTATATAGATGCGTACTAACAAGAAGGAGAAGATTACACCTCAGGTCTTGAACCCAATTCTGAAATCTTCGACCTTGATGATACAACAGCCACCACTAGGTTGTCTTCACCCTTATGACTCCTGTAGATGCTTCCCGAAGAGGCTAGAGATGGTAGGATCTCTAATAAGGAGGATATGAAGGTTTTGGGAAGCCCTAAACAAGTTCTACAGCTTTCTTATAGAAAAAACAACAATTATTAAACCTTATACGCAGCTGCCCTATTTATAGAATTCCAAAACTAACTTTAGCCTTCGATTGATCGAAGTCACAGAGGGGTCGGTCTCATGATCGAAGTGACTTCGATCGATCGATCGAACCTTAGATCGATTGAACTACGTTCGATCGATCGAACAAGCCTTGACTTCAATCGATTGAAACTAGTTCGATAGATCGAACCTGTCTTGACATCATCCTCTTCTGCCTTTCCGAGCTAAGAGTGGGACCTCCTAGGCTCTTTATTGCTGGCTCAGATCAGTTGATTAATTTCCATGACCAAACTCTTTGATCAGCAAATTAATTGACTGATCAGTTAATGGTTACTCCACTATAAAACGATAACTGAACTCCAACGTAAAAGAACATATCTGTAGCGATAACTAGACTTGTATGTTTATACTAATGTCCCTCTACCTTCAGCATTTACAATCATATTCAGGTAGTCAGATAACTGTTACTGTCAACCTGAATCATGATTACTTCTTGTGTTCCTTGAGTCCCATTCACCTCTCATGATTACCAAACATGTTGATAACTACTTATCAACAAGACTGCAGTTCTCAGTAATCAACTTGGTAACATTCTTAAGGGAATACTTACTCTGAGTCAGAGGGTAGATTATATCTTGATAATATATGTTCACAACCCTATGAACATGACATACCCAAGATACCCAGGTTTTGATCTTTTATAGACCTCACTGATTGGTAAGTCAAAGCAACCATGTCCACAGTCTGTGTTCATAATCGTCTCAAGATTAAGAACATGTACCTTATACAAGTTATGAGTTCCTATTGACTATTTGATAGTCTTGAGTGTCAATAGGAAAGCTCAGGTCCGTCAATGCACTAGAAGCACTAGCATATTAACTAAGAGTGACACTCTAGTGATTAAGATTAATCACTCCATCTAATGGTAGTTAATTATGCTACAGTGTAGACCCGATGAGGTATCCAGTCTCATCATCCACTGTGACAAGTTCTAAGTATCAAGAATAGTAATATGTATCTCATCGTATGCATCTCATACATACACGAATTACTTACTATGATGCTTAAGGATTAGACAATAATCTCATGACAGAATCATACACAATGAAATGTAAAGCTGATATCCATATATTAAAATGCTACATAAAGTAATGGTTTGAGGGCACAAACCCAACACTACTCATCTTACAATTAACCGTTAATGGAAGATCGTGGGTGTTATAAATAAGACACTCTCCCACTAGATTTGGTAGTAAATGATTTTGCTTTTGAAAAATTGTTTCCACACATTACCCTTAGAACATCTAATACTAATGTGTTGAAATGGTTTTTGAATTTTACTTTAGAAAACTTGTTTTATATGCATGCAAGTAGTAACAATATAATTAAATGCCAATCACAACCAGGCACATAAAACAAAAACTAAAATTAAAACAAAGGCATTCATATGCCTCTATCTCCAATGGCTGTATCTCCATAGAGCCTCCTTCTTGGTGTGATCGCCTTCAGCTCCATCCTCATGGACAACGGCTCGCCCCTCTATCTTCATGGGTTTTCTAATTCTATTACATTGTTCCTACACTTCTTTTGAAGTTTACAATTTATCTAAAAATAGAAATCAACAACAAGTAAATAAAAAAGACTAGGAAAACCGGTGCGACTTTCCTTTTCATAGGATTGAAGTTGCAGCGCCCTTTACACATGCCTTAAAACCAAACCAATAATTAAATGCAACAATCATTAAACACAAACATTGAAAATAAAATAAAATATTTGTTGATTATTTGTGCCATGGGAGATAGCAGACTAATCTTGCTACAAAAGGGTTAGTCGTACGTACATCCACGCATATATAACAAATATGTGTAACTATTAGAACCCCTAATTGATTCACATAGTGCATAAACTCTTTACGCACTGAATTAGAACTCAAAACAGCATCTCACTTCTCTGTCACACTTCAATCGATTGAACCTTCGATTGATTGAACATAGTTCAGTCGATTGAACTTTTCAGTTTCACAGAATGATTTTTAAAACTTACAAAATAATATAAGTATATAAATTTTTTTAAAAAAAACTTTAAAATTGCGAACTGAACACCTGGGCAGAGAATCACTCTCGATCGATCGAACCTAGTTCGTTCTCTTGAGAACAGACGAGCTTCGATCGATCGAGGCGACTTCGATCGATCGAACTCACCATGCATCCAATACAATCACATATTTCTATTTTGCTGCAAAAACACTGCAGAAATAGATCTATGACGATGTAGTTTTGAAAATAGTCCTAAAATTAACATGCAGATCAAAATTAGTGTTCCAAAATGCATCTATAGATCCAAACAAGTGTGGCTCTGATACCAATTTAAGGAAAAACAGATTTAAAGTTTGTTTTAAACGCGTAGCAGAAATATTAAGTTACAAAAACTTATTGGTAGCCCAGGATCTACTACTCGTCAATTCCATAGATGCGTATACTAAAGAGGCAGAAGAATTATACCTTTGTGTCTTGAACCCAATTCTGATTTTCTTTCTCTTTGTTGGTGCAACAGCCTCCACTAGGTTGTCTTCACCCTTATGACTCCTGCGGATGCTTCCCGAAAAGACTAAAGATGGTGGGATCTCTAATAAAGAGGATGGAGAAGGTTTGGGAGCTCTAAAACAGTTTCTGTAGCTTCTAGCGTATTAAAACAGTGAACCTTTTTTCTAGACGCAGCTGCCCTATTTATAGATTCCCAGAACCGACCTAATGTTCAACAGATCGAAGTGGTTTCGATCAATCAAACCACCTTCAAGCGATCGAACCTGTCCAGACTTCAATCGATCAAGACAACTTCGATTGATCAAACCTGTCTTGACATCATCCTCATGTGCCTTTCCAAGCATCCTAGCGAAGCTAAGAGTGGGACCTCCTAGGCTCTTTATTGTTGGCTCAGACCAATTGTTAATTCCCATGACCAAACTCTTTGATCAACAAACTAACCAACTGATCAGTTAACATTTATTCTACTATAAAACGATAACTGAGCTCCAACGCAAAAGAACATATCCGAAGCGATAACTAGACTTGTATGGTGTACTTATGTGTATACCTGATGAGATATCCAGTTTCATCATCTATGTGACAAGCTCTAAGTATCAAAGAATAGTAATTCGTATCTTATTGTATGCATCTCATACATACACGAATTACTTACTATAATACTTAAGGATTAACAATCATCTCATAAAAGAAACAAACATAATGAAATGTAAAGCTGATATCCATATATTAAAATGTCAATGTCTCATACATAAAGGAATGGTTTGAGGGAACAAACCCAAGATGATGTTGTCCACATATTTTCACTTTGATTAAACCCTACAAATATATAGACCAACAGACCCATAATCCCCATATCTTCACTTTAACCTTTTGGTTTTTACTAGATTTTAGGAACTTAGGAAGAGAGAACAATTGGCCAATTTATACTTTTAGAGAAGAGGGAAGACCACGAGAAGTCAAATATGGAGGCTTTAAAGCCGAATATATTCGCTCGAGGTTGACTTTTGATACATATTTTTCTAAAACAATACTACTCGAAAAGTGAAGCTCTCTTGATTAGTTTGATTGGAACTTGATTCCGTGACTAATTGTAATTGAAATTTGATTCCATGACTATGGTGCAAAATTTTGAACCATAAGAATAAACTCGTAGTAGAACTGTAGAAGACTAGAAGCATTTGAAAAGATAACTGACCCTATCTTCTCTCTTTCACCACATAGCATTCATGGAAGCATAACATGTTGGAACTGTAAATAGAATAGAAACAAAATTACCAGATCAATAGATTCTTCATAAATCTTGGGCCGAGTCGCGAATCTCGTTCTCTTTAAGACGTTTCGCGGCTCTGCCCAAAGTGTGCAAGCAGTTCGTACTTGCCACGCCGTCCCCAGGATAAAACAACACAGAATCACCTCTGTCTCAGTTTCTTCTTTGCACCAAGAAAAACTGGTGTACTAAACACCCTTTCTGATATAGTTGCTCAGTAACTAAAAATTGGAAAACTCTCTATTTTGGAAACAAGAACACACTCAATTTTCCTTTAAAACAAGAATATAATAGGTAGTTTTTTATCAAAAAAAAAGATCCTACAAAAAAACAAAGTATTGATCTTAAAAAAAAAACAAAGTATTGATCTAACTCCCTATCTATTTGTAACCTCATACTAATATGTATATATGTAAACATGGAGGATGGTCTTTTTGGATGAAACTGAATGCTACTGTATATATAGAATGTAAAAAATTCTAAAGTTACTTGTTAACCTCATAATGATTGAAATATAGTTATAGTAATAAAACTGGGTTAAAGGCCATTTAAGAGTACAATATGTTAAACATACATTTAATACATACCAACACAAACCGAGGGAGTTATCTCCCATTTTTTAAAACCTTTTCCTCCATTATCCTTGTGGAATTAAAACTATTAACCCACATGTAAAAGTCATGTCCATATTTTATAACCACATTCTTTAAGAGCAATAACATTTAATTAAAATATATATATATATATATATCAACAATCCCCTACTTAGAGTTTAATAAAATTGAAAAACAATTTTTCATCGAGCAACTGATCATAAGACTGTGCATAATTAAAGGTGTTTTCCAACTTGAACCTTTACATAGTGATAGTGCTTTCGATTATACTAGATTAATCGTAGTTTTGAACTTTATCTCAGACAACACCACACACACAACCCTACTAAGGTGTAGTCCAAAAGCCAGCACTTTATGGCCATGTGCTTTTATCCCAGTATAGCGAAAGCTCTAGAGAATTTTCTGAAATTTCATAGGAAGTGGCCACACTTCCACAATTGCATAGGTGAGTCTAACAAGGATACTCCTGTATCTAGGTATCCCACTTAACATAGAGTTTAGATCTCATTAAGAGTTATAATAGCTCATCCTTGTATTGCTTCAGGATGTCATGCTTCATAGGGATGGACTGGGTGAGTTAACCCCTATCGTAATAATAGCATGATTCCACTCGTATCACTTCATGACTTGTTATTACCCTTTGAACCTATTTCTTGGGATCTCCAGTCTATAGGTTGGGTTACCATCACAAGTGACTCGACTGTCTACGGGCTTTAGTCCCATCCCTTTATAGGATTTACAAACCTTCTTTTGAGTTAGTCCTTTCATCAAAGAATTAACTATATTATCCTCAGACTGTACATTATCCACTCTTACAACTCTAGTAGAGACAAACTCTTTAATAATGTTGTGCTTGCAACATTTCTGTTGCGTCTTACTGTTATAATAGTTCTAAACTTTTTGCAATAGTTGTGGTACTATCACAGTGGATAAAACAACTGGTATCTATCTTTCCCTTAAAAGGGGTATCTCATAGCAGGCTTTTTAGCTAAGTTTCCCTCACTAGCCAAAACTAATGGTATCATCTCTGATTCCATTGTGGACTAAGCCAAAATAGTCTATTTCTTAGACTTTTATGAAATTGTGCCCCCCAGCAACATAACAAAAAAGCATCTACTGTGGCCTTGGAATCATCTGAAAGGGTATTCCAATCAGCATCGCTATATCCTTTAAGGACAGCGGAAAAGCTCGCACAATATAATCTGAAATTCATGGTCCTTTTCAGATTACCCATAATTTCTCAACCGTACTCCAATACTGATAATATTGCCACTCCTGTTTTTGAAATTGCATACTATTTCACAAAAAAAAAAATTGGTTAAAACCAACCTTGATAAACCAAAAATTAAATTCTTTCAAATTTTAAAATATGCAATACATTTTCAAAAAAAATTTCTTCTTATCTCCGGGGTATACAACAAATTTTCTAAAATTTAATTTCTTCCCAAAAGTGAATTTCAATTTCACTTTGCCAGTATCAGAACCTTGGTATCGAGTAAACCATCAAGTAAAATGTTTTCATCCTCCGTTGGAGAGAACCTCTAGTAACAATTGTGATTGTTACTCATATGCTTAGAGGCACTCATATGGAAATAATTGTAATTTCTCAAAACCTTTTTTCAAAGTGACATCACATGCTCTTGTAATTTTAATCTCTAAAATTACACTCGTTTCATCCAAATCCTTTCATATCAGATCAAGTGCCAATAAAGTTTTGTCTCTTTTGCTATCTCTAAAATAGAAACAAAATTAATAAATCCTAAATGCCATAACTCATTCTCCATCATTGTGTTCATGATAAATAAATTTGTCACTTGCATAGATTTTAAAACTATTTTAAAATAATAGTTTGATCATAAAATTTACGCCTCTGATTAGGTGCCAGTTTAAAACCATATCAAGAGTATATAATAATACACACTTTATTCTTATCTATAAACCCTCCAGTTTATCCATACAAACTCCTCCACTAAATCTCCATTAAAAAAATTAAAACATCCATTTGATAAATAAATCATAAATATCAACAACTAATAAAATTATATGGATGTAAACTAGGAGAATAGGTATCCAAAAAATCAACATTTTCCTTTTAACTAAATGCAAACCCTTAGCTACAAAGGTAGCTTCATGTTAAGTTGTGGAGACTGATCACCTTTTGACCTTGAAGCCCCTACGCATAATGGGGTCCCGCTCCCGAAAGAGCGGGCGGGGGTCAAGGGGAGGCCGCCCCTTGCGGGGTCCAGGGGCAGTTTGGGGTGTTTTCAGAGCAGTTCTGGGCCTGGCCCGTTTGGCAGATTTAGGTCAATGATCACTTGTATAAATACCTTCTCTCCGTCATTTGTAAACCCTGGCAGTTGCGGATTAATAAAATATCTCTCTCTTTCGCCGTGGAGTAGCACGATCATCCTGATTGTGTGAACCACGTAATATCTTGTGTTGTTTCTTTGTTTTCGTGTATCTTGTGTGGTGTGTGTTCATCGATTTTAACCTAACACTTCACATATTTTCCAATAAAACTCTCGGGTTAAAAAATCTTTAAAAAGGTTCCATTGACTTTCTATCATTTCATATCTAGGTAGCAAGTCTACAAGTCTTGTTGGACATAGTAAAATCCATCTCAACTTGAATGCTTTTCAAGAATAAGTCTTGAAGATGTAAGAGCATCCTTTAAATAAGTAGGGTTTTTTTTCTAGAGAAAATGTGAAAAATCACTCCCAAAGTCTTTTTAGCACTTAGCTTACTTACTCTTTCATGATCCGAATTCTGTGTAATGATTTCTATCATGCACTCTAAACTCAATATATAGATTGGACAAAAAATAGTAGATTGAAACTACAAAAAATAGTAGATTGAAACTACCGCGACGTGATCTAGGTTGGCCATAGAATTACAAGGGAATCCGTTCGTATTTGCGAATTTTCTCAAAACCACTTACTCAAACACTATGGCCAGGTACTACCTTTGTGCTTTCTCTCCGTATCTCATGGGTATGTACTTATTTCCCTCTATATCAACAAATATATACATGCAATTACACATGATATATGTAATTTACACAAACAGATGATGAGATATAAAAATGGAAAAAATAGATTTCATAAACTACTGGTGAATGCTATCAACAAAAGTGTGATGGCCACCCACCTCATAAAAAAAATAAAATAAAAAATAAAAACTTAACTCCTAGATGTCCTCTCAATATTAGACCCAGAAAATTATCCACAATCTCGTATGAAATGCACCACATATTTTCTTTTCTAATAGATTTTCAAAAGTACAAAACCAAACAAATTTTTGTATAATTAAGAGAAATAGCAATTTTTTTCAAAAACTTAAAAGGACGTGATGATGATCCAGCATATAATGGCAGAAGAATACCTCTTAAAATTGTTGGAACTGTAAATAAAATAAAAACAAAACTACCGAATCAATAGCTTCTTGATAAATCTTGGGCCGAGTCGCAGATCTCGCTCTCTTTAAGACGTTTCGCGGCTCTACCTAAAGTGTGCAATCAGTTCGTACCTGTCACGCCGTCCCCAGGATAAAATAGCCCAGAGTCACCTCTGTCTCAGTTTCTTCTTTGCACCAAGAAAAACTGGTATACTAAACACCCTTTCTGATATAGTTGCTCGGTAACTAAAAATTGGAAAACTCTCTCTATTTTGGAAACAAGAACACACTCAGTTTTCCTTTGAAACAAGAATATAATAGGTAGTTTTTTAGCAAAGAAAATGATCCTACAAAAAAACAAAGTATTCTTCTAACTCCCTATCTATTTGGAACCTCATACTAATATGTACATATATAAACATGGAGGATGATCTTTTTGAATGCAATGGAATTCTACTACATATATACAATATAAATATTCTAAAGTTACTTGTTAACCTCATAATGATTGAAATATAGTTATATTAATAAAAATGGGTTAAAGGCCATTTAAGAGTACAATATATTAAACATACATTTAATACATACCAACACAAAACTGTGGAGTTATCTCCCATTTTTTAAAACTTTTTCCTCCATTTTCTTTGTGGAATTAAAACTATTAACCCACATGTAAAAGTCATATCCATATTTTATAACCACATTCTTTAAGAGCAATAACATTTTATAAAATAGCATTTTATTAAAATCTATATCAACAATCCCCCACTTATATTTTAATAAAATTGAAAAACAATTTTTCATCGAGCAATTGATCATAAGACTATGCATAATTAAAGGTGTTTCCCAACTTGAACCTTTACACAGTGATTGTGCTTCCAATTATACTAGAGTAATCGTAGTTTTGAACTCTATCTCAGACAACACCACTGACAAGCGGGGGTATTTGTAAAATACAACCGCGCTAAAAGAAGAAAATATACTAAATTATTTCACAATTCCTTTATTTATCTGCAGTTTGAATTACAACGTCAGTTTGTGCACAATTTGATTAAACTATGATAAGTGGTGTTGTTTTAGTGGATATTCGTGCAGGTGATTGTTGCTGTGTGAAGAATTGGATGCGAAAGATAAAAGGAAGTGCTGAATTGTAATGAAGACAACTAAAAGATGAAAAGTGGACCTCGATCGATTGAAGAACATTCGATCGATCGAAGGTTCGATCGATCGAGAGAAGCTCAAGCGCTCGAAGATCCCAGAAGTTCAATCGATCGAACGATGTTCGATTGATCGAGCATGGCTTTTATCAGATTATACGCGCACACAGTGGAATGGACTTGGAACCCTAAGCATTAGGTTTTTAGTATAAATATTCGTATTGTATACGTCTTTGAGGAGGCCCACATTAGTTTTCATCAGTTTTTAGAGAGAGAAGAGAGTTTTTCTTGATGTTTTTGTAGGTTTCAAAGATCTTTGTGGTTTTGTAGCTTGATTACTCTTGGTTTAATCAAGGTTTTTCATTCCAGGTTACTTCTTTATTGTTTATTTAAATTTTGCACATAGTTTATAGTAGTATAATCTGTTAACTTCATAGTTTTGCATGCTAGACAAGTTCACACCATTAGTTTTCTTAGTTTTCATGATTAAAACACAAACAAACAAGACCTTAATGAACTTTTACGTTAAAAACACATCTGTGACACTTCAAACTATGTCTGAGTAGTCCCCAGGTTGGGAGATCACGATGAAACCGTGATCTCAAGCCTCTACCATGCAGCAGAATAATACCTATGTTCTATCAATCGAGAAAGTTCGATCGATCGGACCAGAGACATTATCGAGCGATCGAAGTCAGTTCTATTGATCGAGGGATGAAGAAGTTTGATCGATCGAAAGCACGTCGATCGATCGAACCTTCTGATTCTTAAGGATATTCTATGCAGTATTCCTAGACTTTCTGCTTTACTGATTTGTTATCAAATTGTCCCCAAACGCTCAGTTTGGCAAAACAGTCTATAAACTTAAAGCCTTGAGGCATTTTTCTTCAATAAACTTTGCAAACCACCCTCAATGTTAACACCATTGGAGGTGCGAGTCTTAACTATTATTTTAAACTGCTTTTATGTATTTCAAACTTAATTGTGATGATATAGTCCCGGGCATGAAAGGACTATGGATTCTTTATCCTAAGAGAAGTACGGAATACTGTAGAAGGTGTACACCATTGAGCTTCAACATAACTACATGGTAGATGGCTAGGTCGCGGTGGATTCGTGTAATCCCAACATTCCCTTTTATTAATAAAAACACATTTTAAATCATCGCTTTAATTAATTAGTTAGTAATTAGTTTAATCTAGTTTTATCGCTTTATCTTTAGTAGTTGATAACTGTGGAACTTTGTGTTCTACACTCCTTTAAAATATTGATTTTTATTTTCTTGTTAGAGATTAATCTAGGTAATTAGTTTAACACCTTCCCTGTGGGATCGACCTAGACTTCCAGTACTATATTACTTGCGCGATTACCTACACTTGGGTATAGCACACAAGCGCACACAGAAAATTCTCGTGTCAAGTTTTTGGCGCCGTTGCCGGGGAAGGCGACAAGCTAACGCTTAGTTTACCTCAATCTATCCTTATCTCTTTCTGTTTCTCTTTTTCTTTCATCCTTTAGATTAAAAACTACTTAGGGTCTTTGATCGGCGACGAATAGTTGCCGTTTATAGTTCTAAAAATACGCTTTGTTAGCCCATTTCATGTAATTATTAAGTGATTTTTAATAGGTATTCTATATTTTGTAGATTTTGGAGCTTTAACATGAAAATGCGCAAAAATCCAATGATTAGTGGCTTTGGAAGTCATTCTGGGCTTAAAAGATGGTTCCGGTGAGGAAGAATGTTGTAACAGCCTCGGAAAATTGCATTTTTGACAAGTAATACTTCAGATTTGAGAAATTTCTCCAGAGATATAAAATGTAGATCTTCGAGTTACGGACGCGTGACCGCAAACGGTGAGTCAATCCGAGGTCCGAGTCAAACGTTATCGCAATTCTACGAAAGTGGTGCAGAGCAGCGAAAAATCTGAGAAAATTCTGGAAAATGCCCAGGTCGCTGAAGCGACCCGCGCGCGCGACCAGCTCGCGCGACCGGCGCGAGCGACCCTTTGAAAAAGTCAAAGTTGTGTATTTTGAAGCCCTGAAGAGCCCTGTGCGATCCGAATTGGTTAAATACGTCCAGAAACGTAAAAACAGCAGTTTTAGCGCGATTTGACTTAGGAAAGCTTCCTAAATCCTTCCAAACTCTATACAAATCCTATTCTAAATCAACTTTAGATATACAAATCATTACATACTATTATACACATCAATATACAGCCATAATATACATTATTTTCAGCCATTGAAGGGAGAAAAAGCAAGGAGAAGAAGAAGAAGACCAAGGATTCACATGGCCTCCTCCATCAACCTCTTGCTATTCATCAATTCTATGGCCAACTAAACTCTAGATCTAGGGTTTCAATGAAACCCTAGCCAAGTAATAGGGTTTTATTTATGTTTTTATTTTAGATTTATTATGTATGGATGATGATTACATGTTTAGAGGATTTTTTATAATAAAATCGTACTTCTATTGATTAAATCATTACTTTCAAAGTTTATTCTTGTCTTAGATCTATTTTGACTGTGATGTGCTCAATGATCTATACTTGCTGTGCTTGTTTAGATTATTTACATGTAATGGTGCTTTATTGATTTGTGCTATCAAGTATCCGAATAGTCCATGCCTAGGTTAGACGGATTAGATCACAACCCTAGTTTAGTGTGGGATAATTCGTGCTAACCGAAGATGGATTATGTTGGTGCTTGAACCATGAATATCTTCTTGTCGGAGGAATTGGGCTTGTAGCTACAATTCCCCATAATCATCCAATGTAATAAGCTAAAGTAATTCATAAATATTCCTATTATGAAGCTAGTGGTGGATTTGCAATCATAGGTTCCCTTAAACATTATTTAAAACAATTTTAATTGCTTTCATAGTTTAGATTTATTTTTATTGTTATTAGTTTAATTAAATTCAAATCAAAATCCGTTTTTATAATTAATTAGATTTAGGTTTTAAGATTAAAACACGGTAGTTAATCAATCTCTGTGGGTTCGACCTTTACTTCCACACTGCAAATCTTTTGAAAAGTAAAGAATACTTTTATATCTTGATACTGACAACATCAATTTTTGGCGCCGTTGCCGGGGATTGCATTACTACCTTTAGTTTTATAATCTTAGTTTAGTTAATTTGTAAATATTAGATTAGTTTTTATTTTTTTTCTTATTTTTCGTTTTGTTTTTAGTTACTAACTTGTTCTTTTATTTTGTAGTCAACGTTTCCGAGTGGAGCAGCTAATTACATCAAAGGAGCTTACGCAAATAAAAAAATAAATAAAATAAAATATAGTGCTTCTTGTGAAACTCGCTTTAAACCACTGTAAGTCAGGGCGCTGTGACGCACTATTTGCATTAGTTTAGGGTTAATTGCACTGCATTAGCTAGGAAACCCGAGGCGCTAGGCTTGACGCGGTCATTGCATTCCAGGATAATTTGCATGCATCATAGTAGTTGAGTGCTTATTATCTTATTTGCATGATTGTTATTTGTTTATTTTGTTTAGTTAGTCTTTGTTTTTAATTTCTTTTCTTTTGTTTTAGTTTATGTTAGGTACACGTTCAAACAAACCGGAATTAAAACCTTTTGACTCTGAACTTGAACGTACATTAAGACTTAATAAGTCTTCAAACTTAACTTCTGGAACTAGGTTTTTAATAGACGACGATTTGACACCGAAACCAACGTCTTTATTTGAGTCCGAAATACGTAGTACCCTTCAAAGACTAAAGAAACCACGCTTTCATAACATAGAACCAATTAAAATGGCAGACATTGGAAATAATAACGACAACAACTAAAATAACAACGGAGCTAATATGAATAATTTTAATATACCGCCACCTCCTCCACTTAAAGATTATTTTATTCCGACGACTTACACGCCACAAACATGTATTGAATTACCGGAGGCGATAGCATCTCACTTTGAGATAAAGTCGTCTACCATCTCGCTACTTCCATCCTTCCATGGCCGTCTAAATGAAGATCCTTACCAACACTTAGGAGATTTTCAGGATATATGCTCTACTTTGAAAATCCAAAATTTAACTGATGATGAGTTAAAATTGCGGCTCTTTCCATTTTCTTTAAGAGACAAAGCTAAGTATTGGCTACAATCACTTGAGCCAAACACAATTAAAACATGGGAAGCCCTACACACCGCATTTTTACAAAAGTTTTTCCCTATTATGCGTACAAATCAGATAAGGAAATCCATAACCAATTTTGTAATGCAAGATGGGGAATCACTTTACGATACATGGGAGAAATTTAAAGAATTATTACGCTCGTGCCCACATCATCAAGTCCCTAAGTGGCAACTTGTTCAGGTCTTTTACGAGGGACTTATTCCCTCGGTCCGTAATACTGTCGATGCCGTTTGTGCGGGTACCTTCCTGCACAAAAGCGCCGACGAGGCCTGGAAGATTTTCGAAACATTAAGCGAGAATTCGATGCATCAGGCTGTGTCGGTACGTTTTGAGGGATATCATCTTCAACCTAAGAGAGAGGTGACAGTTGAGTCAAGTCAATCAATTCAAATACAAGAATTAAATAGAAAACTTGACCGACTTATGCAAATGAACAAAACGTCTAATCCACCCTCTTTAGAAGTATGTGCATTATGTTCTGAACCGTCCCATAATATCTTTGCATGTCCTTCTGCATCTCAATATCCGGAATTTGTGGAACAACACGTTAATTCTATGCAACAATTCCCACAAAATAATTATAATCCTAGGTCGACTAATTTTCCTAATATGTACTGACCCCAATATCAACAAGGTCAATACCAACTACCTCCTCCACCTCCACGCAATAATGCATTTGAGGAAAAGGTGTTGGCCTCACTTGAAAACTTTGGTTCGGTGGTCCAGTTAGTACACTCTCACACACAATCCATCGCAAAACTGGAGTCCCAAGTAGGGCAAATTGCTAATACGCTAAACCGCTTAACTGAGAGTAAGTTGCCCAGTCAACCTACTCAGCAACCTAAGGGGCAATACGAGGTGGGTAGTACGAGTGAGAGCGTGAACGCTGTTTCGACTAGGACGACTACTCGAGATGAGGAAGTTGTTGTAATTCCGGATGGAGGTGAGAAAAATAAGAATTTAAATTTGAATAAAGAAAAAGGTGAAGACGTGGATAGAGCTCAAAAAGATAAAGAACCGGTCCCAACAAATTATGTTCCGAGAATGCCATATCCACCTAATGTTGAGGAACCGTCTAATTTTTCAAAGAAAAAATCAAAAGCTGAAGATATACTCGAGGTGTTTAAACAAGTTAAAATCAATATTCCTTTCCTCGATGCTATAAAACAAATTCCCGCTTATGCTAAATGTCTAAAAGACCTTTGTACGCAAAAACGCAAAATACGCAGTCATACGCCTAAAAAGGTCTTCCTCACAGAAAAAGTAAGTTCTATATTTCAACACTCACCTCCAAAATATAAGGATCCCGGTACGCCTACGATTTCATGTGTCATAGGTGACACTATCATTCATAGGGCTCTCCTTGACTTAGGTGCAAGTGTTAATCTCATACCTTATCATGTCTACAAACAACTAGGATTAGGTGAACTTAAACCTACGGCCGCTACCATACAGTTAGCGGATCGTTCTGTGAAAGTACCTAGAGGAGTCGTCGAGGACGTCTTGGTTAAGGTTGATAAATGCTATTATCCTGTCGACTTCATGGTCCTTGACACTGAACCCGTGCTAGATGCTAGAAAACACACTCCTGTCATTCTAGGTCGTCCATTCTTAGCAACCGCTAACGCACGTGTTAACTGCCGGACGGGCGTGATGAAAGTGTCGTTTGGGAACATGAACTTAAAATTAAACGTTTTTAATGCGGCTGATCAACCTCCTAAAGACGACGATAACCTATGTGAGGCGGAAGGTGAGGTAAGACGGAGTATTGAGCCTAGCAAAGAAATAAATGTGAGTAACGACAAAGATATAGCGGATGATGAGTGGATGAACCCTAATACTTCGGACCCTAATGCTGAATCTACTTGGAAGGTAAGAAAGCGATTTGAACATACTGACAAACCGTCGATTGAATTAATTCGAAGCGACGTGATTTTTGCTTACCATCGAGCTCTACCTGACATCCTTAGGGGTACACAGTCCGATTTACGGCCTCCATAAAATCTTGAGCTAGAACGGTCTAGCTAAAGACGTAAAAGTTAGCGCTTCTTGGGAGGCAACCCAAGCTTGATTTCGTCTGTTTCTTTGATTTTAGGATGTTTTTGAGTCGTTTTGGTTAGTCTTAGAGTTTTCTGGACAGGTTTGGGGGTCGGAGTTAATTTATTATAATATTATATACATCATTTTAACTAAAAATGGAAAAAACTAAATTCGCGCGCGCGGCCCGCTCGTGCGCGACGGCCGCTCGCGCGATACCCCATTTTTGCATTTTCTTCTTTTGTTTTCTTATATCTTCTTTCCACACCTGTCACACAGTTTTTACTTTTCTGTTTTTGTTTCTTAGGTACTTTTAGATCGAGTCTTTGATTGTTTTCATAATTCTGGTTATGTTGTATTTCCTTTTATAGCTTATTTTCGTGTTGTCTTCGTAGTTTTGTTTCTTCTTATAGTTTATTTAGTTTCGTTTAGCTTAGTTATAATTCTTTTAGCTGTTTTTTATTATTTTGTTTGTTTAATTTTCTTTTGTTAAGAAGTAACAGGTAACATTGAACTTTATAGCCATATACCTTTGTGTTCCACTGTTCTATGCTTGTCAAGATCGAGGTACTATCGTTCCTTCCTTACCTACTCTCCTTTATTTCGTTTTATTGTTTCATTGGGGACAATGAAAGGTTTAGATTTGGGGGTATGCACTCACACATGCACATTAGTTTATGCAAAATTTTAAAATTTTTCAATAAGTGTGTTTAAATAAACGATGTTACCGACGTTTTTGCAATATCAATTTGATACTTTTTGATAGAGAACTTTGAATTGTTATAGAGTGGTAAACAAGGGAAGATGTGATTAAACATTTGCTGAAGTTATGATGTAACGTTTTAAGTTATGTATTGTTTGAATCGTAGTTTTATATCATAGATTTGCACATAAACCTATGCACTGCACGTAGTCGCTTGAATACATGTTTGATGTGAACTATAATATGATTCGGATTTCTAAATAACACATGGTGGAGACTAGACCCGGTGAGCTTTTGAGCCTATCTTTTCTTTTTAGAGGGTTATAAATACATCTTGTGTTTGTAGAATTTCACTTGAAATAGCGCATCTATTTGTTGTTTAGTCTCATTATTCTTGTTTTGGTTAATAGTCAAGTTAAAATATTTGTTACCATGCTAAATAATCTTCCATTGTAAACATTGAAGAACCATATAACCATAGGACATGATTATAGGCCTTCTTTGTTTATTACCGACCGATAAAAGAAAAAAAAATTCCTTAGTTCGCCCTTTGAGTCGTTAAAATGCCATTTCTTTCTTTGATTACCATTATCCTTGTTTTTGCTCCGACTTGACAAACTCGGAGTTCACCACTGAGAGATTTGTCACCTTTTAGTAGTGTTAAGGTGATGTGTTGATTGAGAAGAAGAAAATAAGATACTATTGAGGTAGTTGCTTGGTATTCGATGAATAATCATTTGAGAAGCAAGAAAAGAAAAAGGAAAAGAAACATAATACAGAAGAGGAAGGTTGAAAAAAAAAATGAAAGAAAAAAAAAAGAAGAAAAATGAATGAAAAGGAATGAAGAGAAAGAAAAGATGAAAGTTTGTAGAAGAAGAATGAAAGAAATCGAACATGCCTTACAATGCCATCCTGAAAACTACCTAATGAATCCTTTCTATCCTTTTTCATTGCCTGAGCCACATTACAACCTTTGAAAAGTCCTATTTGATCCTAGGAAACATGGTTCGGATATGAAAACGATGGGAGGGGGATTAAAACATGGTAATGATTAATTTTTCTTGATTGATTGGCATCCTATCCATGAGACTATTGTTCTTTCGTGTCATGCGTCTTTTTTGAGTCATATGTGAGCATTTATCGTTTTGAAAATATATTTCCTTTGCTCCCATATATTAGAAAAATTACACTTGTTTCTGAGTGTTTCATTTGAGAGTGTAATTGACATTGTGAGATTCGTAGTCAAGACATAGTTAGATGGTCATCCGAGTTATATTCCAAGTTCATGACATGCGCGTGTTCATTTGACTACCATATCACACACGTGCAATGTTATGAGAAACTCTATTGATTCATACGATTCATGTACTTGGGATTGTTTTTCAGGACGTAGGTGAACGTTTGATTCCGTTTCTTCTTGTTCATTATTCTATTTCGAATCATTGTTTTATAATAAGGAGTATTGATTGTTTTATTTTTCGTTTGAATAAAACTTTTTAAATTTATAAGTTAATAAAGATGGTTGTGGGTGACTTGTTGACGAGAACCCTCACGAGACTTCACTCGTCCGACTAGGGACACCTAGGGGTTTAAAAGGCTTGTTGCATATGCTAAATGCAATCGTGATCCATACGAAAATGGAGTAGTATTTGTAGTAGTAATTTTATTTTTTGTTCTTTTTGCTCAAGGACTAGCAAAGTGTAGGTTTGGGGGTGTGATCGGCGACGAATAGTTGCCGTTTATAGTCCTAAAAATACGCTTTGTTAGCCCATTTCATGTAATTATTAAGTGATTTTTAATAGGTATTCTATATTTTGTAGATTTTGGAGCTTTAACATAAAAATGCGCAAAAATCCAATGATTAGTGGCTTTGGAAGTCATTCTGGGCTTAAAAGATGGTTCCGGTGAAGGAAGAATGTTGTAACAGCCTCGGAAAATTGCATTTTTGACAAGTAATACTTCAGATTTGAGAAATTTCTCCAGAGATATAAAATGTAGATCTTCGAGTTACGGACGCGTGGCCGCAAACGGTGAGTCAATCCGAGGTCCGAGTCAAAAGTTATCGCAATTCTACGAAAGTGGTGCAGAGCAGCGAAAAATCTGAGAAAATTCTGGAAAATGCCCAGGTCGCTGGAGCGACCCGCGCGCGCGACCCGCTCGCGCGACCCTTTGAAAAAGTCAAAGTTGTGTATTTTGAAGCCCTGAAGAGCCCTGTGCGATCCGAATTGGTTAAATACGTCCAGAAACGTAAAAACAGCAGTTTTAGCGCGATTTGACTTAGGAAAGCTTCCTAAATCCTTCCAAACTCTATACAAATCCTATTCTAAATCAACTTTAGATATACAAATTATTACATACTATTATACACATCAATATACAGCCATAATATACATTATTTTCAGCCATTGAAGGGAGAAAAAGCAAGGAGAAGAAGAAGAAGACCAAGGATTCACATGGCCTCCTCCATCAACCTCTTGCTATTCATCAATTCTATGGCCAACTAAACTCTAGATCTAGGGTTTCAATGAAACCCTAGCCAAGTAATAGGGTTTTATTTATGTTTTTATTTTAGATTTATTATGTATGGATGATGATTACATGTTTAGAGGATTTTTTATAATAAAATCGTACTTCTATTGATTAAATCATTACTTTCAAAGTTTATTCTTGTCTTAGATCTATTTTGACTGTGATGTGCTCAATGATCTATACTTGCTGTGCTTGTTTAGATTATTTACATGTAATGGTGCTTTATTGATTTGTGCTATCAAGTATCCGAATAGTCCATGCCTAGGTTAGACGGATTAGATCACAACCCTAGTTTAGTGTGGGATAATTCGTGCTAACCGAAGATGGATTATGTTGGTGCTTGAACCATGAATATCTTCTTGTCGGAGGAATTGGGCTTGTAGCTACAATTCCCCATAATCATCCAATGTAATAAGCTAAAGTAATTCATAAATATTCCTATTATGAAGCTAGTGGTGGATTTGCAATCCTAGGTTCCCTTAAACATTATTTAAAACAATTTTAATTGCTTTCATAGTTTAGATTTATTTTTATTGTTATTAGTTTAATTAAATTCAAATCAAAATCCGTTTTTATAATTAATTAGATTTAGGTTTTAAGATTAAAACACGGTAGTTAATCAATCTCTGTGGGTTCGACCTTTACTTCCACACTGCAAATCTTTTGAAAAGTAAAGAATACTTTTATATCTTGATACTGACAACATCAGTCTTTCCCTTTATGTCCGATAATTCCATCGAAGGAATTTACAGAAATCCATGCTATTCATCCAATTCATCTAGTTCTATTAACCTCATAGTTACACCTATTGATTCAATAGTGGATAATCAAAGTGAAAACGGTGATAATGTGGTTGTACCAATCGACGATTCACTTCGTCCTTTGTGTGATCTCATGACACCTGAACATGCGCCTACACCTTCTTGTATTCTCATTCCACCCCATGCAGGCGAATTTCAATTTCGCAATGGAATGATTCAACTCCTTCCTACCTTTCATGGAATGGAGAGCGAGAAGGCGTATCTACATGTCAAGGACTTTGAGGATGTTTGTAATACTTTCTCATAGAATTGTCCTGTAGACGTGACACGTCTAATGCTATTTCATTTCACCCTGAAGGATAAAGCAAAAGCATGGTTACCACCTTTAAGCCAAATTCAATCTACACCTGGCATGCGATGAACACTGCTTTTCTGAAAAAATTCTTTCCACCCCGCATGACTACTGAGCTTAAACGACAAATAAACTCTTACAAACAAAAGAGCAATGAAACTTTTACCCAAACTTGAAAGCATTTCAAGGATTTGCTTCTATCATGCCCACATCATGGGTATGAGAAATGGCAAACCATCAGCTACTTTTATGAAGGGTTAAATGGTGAAACAAAAAAATTGGTCGAGACCATGAGTTCAGGGCCTGTAGACACCCCATTTTGTCGGCTATCAGATTTAGGAGACCCATAGCTTGGTGGTTCACAATGATCGAAAAAGACTCAAAAGGACTCCTGGAAGTTAGTTATATTTCTCAAAATGCTCAGAATGACCAAAATGCCCCTGAAAGCCCAAAAGCTCCCAGATTAGGACCAAAAGTTCTGGAAACATGCTATGTCATAAGAAAAGTAAGAAAATGAGTTTTTAAGTAAAATTAGATAAAATCATCAGCTCCCAAAGACCCCGGAAGTCCCGGAAGTTCCTGGAAAGTCCCCGTTGACTGGTTTGACCCAGTTTGACCAAAGTTTGACCAAGTTTGACCGAAATAGTCCAAATTCTCCGGAATCATTCTAAATCATGTGAAAAGTATTTAAATGAGTTTTAAAAGAAAATCGATCAAAAACGTCAGCTCCTGGGAGCTCCCAGAGGTTTCCAGAACTTCCCGGGAATCCCAAATTTGACCAGTTTGACCAAAAGTTGACTTTAAAATCGGAGCACCATAAAAATTTTTAAACATTTTCATAGATACTAGAAGACAATAGCTTTCCAACGGTATATCGCACATAATTTCTAGATTTAAAACGAATTTATTATGAATTTCCGAAGGAGAAAAAGGCGATTAAATCGGCTTTTATCGCAAATGCCGCAAATATTTTCAAAGTGACCTATCTCCGAACTATTTTTTATGTAAAATAGACTCCATTACCTTTCCAACGGTATATCACAACCTTAATTTGGAGTTCGTATGCATTTTCTGTGAATGTCGGACGAAATAGGGCATTTTCGTGAATACTGAAACCTCTGGGGGCCTAAATAGCATTATCTGGATGAAGGAGGAGCAGTGCCGCCGCGGCACTCTCCCCCAGAACAGTCCACTTTTGTAATTTATTTTGGGGGTCCAATTTGATATATTAGAAATCAAAACGACGTAGTTTTGGTTCCCAGCTTATTTTGGACCAATGGGAGACCATTTTAAACTTTTTAAAACTCCATTTACCACCCCTCCTTTGCCTATAAAAGAAGCCATTTACCTCCATTTAGAGGGGAGACATGGAAGCTTGGAGAGAACTTAGGAAGAAACTCTAGAGAAATATAGAGAGAGAAAGAGAAGAAGTAGTCTTCTTCTTCCATTTTTCCGAATCAAAGTGAGTTTTAATCTTATTTTCTTCCATTACCTCTCATATACTCCACATTCAAATCATCTCCAACCACCATTCTTGAGTATCTATGAGATAGGAAGCTACTTTCATGTCCAAATGTCAACACATATGAGTGAAACACCAAGCTACAAGTCCAATATCTCAATGAATATCAACTATTGATTGTTATTTGAATGTTTGTTTACTTTGATGTTCATCTCTCTCTTAACCTCATTTCTTTTGACTTTTCTTTGATTATTTAGTTGTTCATCCTCATCTAGATGACATGTTGTTTGAGGAGAGTGAATCCTTATGGATAGTAGCTCTTGACCTCAAAGACATGTTTGATGGATGATGATTCTACCTTCAATACATTCATATGTGTTCTTGAAGTCATATTCTCAAACAAAACTATGTTTGTGCAAAAAATATTGGGAGTTCTTTGATGATTCAAGGTTGGATGAGGTTCTAAGTGGTCACATGGTCATCTCAAGAGTTTAAGTTCATGCTTTGAACATCTATTTCAAAACCACCAATCAAGAACTCAAACTCTATTTCAAAACCCAAATCCATTTTCTTCAAGAATGATCCAAAACAGTGAGCTGTTCAGATTCAAAGATTTGTTTTGAATTAAATACTTGAGTTATGATGATTAAACCACTTGGAAAATCTTCTTAAGACATCATATTTTGTCTCCAATTTTTCCCATCAATTATAGAGATGTGAAAGTATTATTTTCGGATTTAAGAAGTTCATATTCATAATCTGCCTCTATTCTCACAGAATGTTTACCTGACTTCTTGCACTTATTTTGGATGTTTTCGTCACTATACATATATCTTTTCTATTTATTTTATGAAACTTGGGTGTCTTAGGAAACGTTTGGTATATAATGGGTCATCATAAACCATTTCTTTGATTTATGAAAAATCATAAAAAATCAGTCAACAGTGCAGATTTTGTTTCTGAGTCATGTGTACATTCTGATTTTTTCCTTTTAATCTGTGATAGTTATTGAGGTTTGGATTTCTGGGTTATTTTCTAGACACAATAAGGATGATCTCTGATTTTACCCACATTTTTCTAGGCATGTTTGACCTCCCATTATGATGTTATAAAGTAATGCATACAGTATGTCCACTATTCACAGCATGTTATTTTTTTTACTTTCACACTTTGATGCAATACTCTCTTGTATCTAGATGAACCCATATCCCATGAACATGTTCTTTACCACTTTTAGCATGCTATATCATATCATGTATCATCTATCCTCTCATGTATCATACTCCCATAGATTCTTGAGTTTAGTTTCCAAATAAAACCATATTTTGCAAATACTTGGAAAGTTCTTGAAATGAGTTAGGAATTGATATTACAAGTGGTTAGAATATTCATCCAAGTTCTGGAAGTATACTTTCAAAAACCCCCATTTCAAAACCCCCCTTTTAAACCCCTCATTTTGATTTCAAGAAATAAACTTGTATTTCTCAAAACTCTCAAAGCAGTGAGTCATTTAACTTCAAGGAATTGTTTTGAGTTCAATACTCAATGTATGAATGCAAAACCACTTGGAAAGTCTTTCTAACTCATTATAGAACATCCATGATTTTTGGCTTGACTTGGAAACACTTGAAAAGGGTCCATTCTTGCCCAAACATTCTCTCCAGATATTCTATTTTTGCTGTCACAGCAGCTTGGTCTACTTTCAACTTGTTTTACAGAAAACGTTTTCAAAAAGAGTGGTCCTAACTTATTTTTCCTTTGAACTTAAATGTCTAAGGAAATTCTCTGTATAAAATGGGTCTCTAGATCATTTGTATTCATTTCCTAAGATTTTTTGACATTTCAGTCGACAGTACGAACTCTGTTTCTGAGTAACCTCCATTGTTCATATGATTTCTCTCAATCTGTGATAGTTATTGAAGATTGGCTTTTTTGTTGTGTTCTAGACACAGTAAGAAAGATCTCCATAAAAAATCATGCATTGAAAACATTCCTAACCCCTCTTTTCAATTTTCAAAAGATCATGTTACTGTTCTGTCCACTATTCACAGCAAGCACATTTTTACTTTCCCCCTTTGATTTGATGCTTATATGCACTCCAAATTAGCTCATGTCTTAGGAAGTAGTTCATACTACATTTGTACATATTCTATGATGATTTCATTCATTCATTCATACACATTCTAGACTTCTAAGTCATTCTAGGAATCCATGAACACAAAGCACACTACAACCTTGGCACATTCTAGATACATACATTGCATCCATGTAAGATTTGGGGCTTTTGTGACTCCTAATCTAAGAAGATTATAAGGAATGATCATGATCACACGTTCATGCTTCCCCTCGATCTAATCATCCTTTCTCATCCGTCCCGGGGATTAAGAGATCTTCTATTCTCAAAGAATAACATGCATCATTCTAACTTGCTAAGCATCCTTGTTTTCTTTGATTTATTTGTTTCAAGAACAATTCATGTCCCCCTTTAGATTCGGAAGTCTTGATATATGATTAGACGATTTTTCCTAGGTTTATTAGTGTGATCTTTCACTTTACATTGTATGATATTTGGCTTAGATCTTATGAATGATATCTTATCTTTAGATCTTCCATTTCAAGTTTCTTATGTAATGTAGTATACTATCATAGTATTATTTGTCGAACCAAACATAGTATAAGATGATTATTTGGATGCTAATTGTCGAAAGACGGGGCGAGTTGAGGGTGTTTTAGTCGCGACAAAGGCTCCTTCATCTCTCGTACCAAAATCCCGAGCCAAGTTCTTTGGTTATGAAGGGCCGGTGCCCTTTATCCGTTTGGGTGAGTCAAAATTAGGTTTCTTGGTTCCTTAAAGACCAAGTGGCGACTCTGTATCTGTTTTCAACAGACCATTTTCTTTCTTTGATCCAAATCAAATTTCAAAGCATAACAAAAGAGGTGGAACGCCGCGTGTCCACAATCTGGCGACTCTGCTGGGGATATTTATTTTCAAAATAAAATAATACAGAGGTTTGACTCATAAGAAGCATCCTTAAAATCATCTTTTTACTGTGTCTGGTTCACCGCATTGCACTTTGCATTTTCCCCCTTCGACTGTGTCTGAAACACAGCGCTGACATTGTTCAGGTCTTGCTGTGCCAGGGCACAAGTCACCGTTGATACTGTACCTTCCAAGGTATATCAAAAAGAGTAAACACTTCCGTACTGTCTCTCTGACGGTATATTGGAACTCTCGTCAACGGACCCTCTTTGACTAAACCCAGCCTTTGCATATAGATTCCTGTAGAACCTTTCATAGGGCTGTTGATTTATCTTTTCAGATAGGACAATGTGATATAACTGCTGTATGCCCTGGTGGGATTACCTGTGCGGTGTAGACGCTTATGTGACATGAGGCAGAACCTCTTTCTTATGATCCCCAAGGCAATCACTCACATGTGATCACATTGAGTTGACCTGCCTAGGCACCATGACAAAGATGTCTGCTCCACGTTCATAAAGATATACACCGCAAACCTTGTTTGTTGGTCCTAAGACATAGGAGTATGAAAACTTGCTAGAGAGTATGATCACCGTCATCCAAATCTCCCAGATTTCCCAGATATAACAATTTTTCCCAGAAACTCTGTCCAATTTAACCAGATATTCCTATTTCCCATAACCTCTACCAAAATCCATCTAAACTTCCTAGAAATTCCTGTTTCCCAAAAACTCTACTAGAAATCTCTGCTCCCCGAAAACTCTGCCAAAATCCACCAGATTTCCCAGAAACCCCTTTTTCCAAACCCTACCAAGATCTCCCAGACTTCCCCAAAAATGCTTTTCCGAATCACCAAGATATTCTCGCTTCTCCTAGAAGTCCTATGAACTCCCTAGGTATCTTTGTTTCACCTAAAATTCCAGAAAATCCATATTTCTCCGGAACCTCTACCCAAGTTTTCCAAAAATTCCAATTTCTCATAAACTCACCATATTAATCAGTTTCTCTCACAAACTCTGTCCAGATATCCCAGATATAACCATATTAACCAGTTTTTCCTAGAAGCTCCGTCCAAATCTCCCAGATTCTCCAAAAATCCCACTATCTCTGCCCAAATCACCTAGAAATGCCCAGACATACTTGTTTCTCCTAGAAACTATATCCAAATTTCCCAGAAATACCCATAGTACTTGTTCTCCCAAAAACTCTGCCCAAATCACCCAGAAATGCACAGATATACTTGTTTCTCCTAGAAACTCTACCCATATTTCTCATAAATACCCAAAATATCAGTTTCTCCTAGAAGCTCAGTCCAAATCAACCAGAAATTCCTATTTCTCCTAGAAACTTAAATGACTTCTAGAATTTCTTCGAATCTTCCAAATCCCTGTTTCTCCCAAAAACTCTGTCCAAATTCCCGAAGTATCCCAGAAATCCCTGTTATCCCTTGGTGATCATACTGGAAAGAAAAGTTAGCACACTCTGTATGGATAGGACCTTACTTGCTTAATTGTTATATGTTAGAAGTAGGGGCATCATATAGATTATGGCTTGCATCCACATGATTGTCTTATATGCACACACAATTCGTGTCAGTTTGCATGCACATATATCTCATAAGTCCACACAGCCTATCCATTCTCATCATCACATGATGATCAATCTTCATCCTCCGAGTCTGATCCTTGTCATTTCAGTTTGTAGGACATCACAGGTCCTAAATGTCGTCCTGCTACATTTTCTTCTTGGGATTAATAGCCCTCCCGGAAACAAACCTATGGATCACAAAAGCTTGGAAACTCGAGTCGCCAAGATGAGAACCACTATGACTCAGCTTTTGGATCACCTCACCCAGGTCCTAGGATTTCTTGAGAAAATGAGACCAGAAGTCCGCATTCACTCCGCTTGGACTCGTACACCGAATAATCAACTAATCAGAATAACTGTGGATGCTAGAATGACCGCTATGGAACCTGCTGTTGAGAAGATCAGGGACGAGCTTGCGGAAATGACAGATATGATACGGCATTTGGCTAACCCACCACCCTCGATTCTGCTATCTTACCGGCCAGCACCTTGTACTGAATGGTTTGGAAAATTAGCTGATCTTTGGATACATAGTTTGGATCAAGAAGCTCTTGACAAGCTCACCAGAATAAAGGATGCCATCAGAGAAGGAAAGTGCAGGAATAATGAACCCCAACACCAGTCCAAGGGACCCAACTACTCTCTAGACTCCCCAGATATCCATGCACCTAACCACCAACCAATGGCCTACCCTCTCCGTCCATACTAGTCCATTCCACCAAAACGCCCTAAAGGCCCTCGTAAATTCTCCAGACTTGATATTCCCCTCTCTACAGCCTTAGACCACCTACTCAAAAAGGGCCACCTGCAGCTCCTCCCTCACAAACCAATCCCGGATCCCATACCCTCTCACTACAACATGAGCCTACAATGTGTTTACCACCAAAATCTAGGCCATGCCACCGATCAGTGCATCCGCCTCCACCATGACATTCAAAATCTCATAGAGGATGCACCCCATCCTAATGCCATCTCCTATCTTGTCTTGGACCAACCGCTCGAATGATCCCCTTTGCTGAGACCCACGAATGTTGAACCTGTGCCGGTGAAGTGATGGTGTTTGGGACTCTTGCTAGAAAACCAAATGAAAATGCTCTTTAGAAAATAAAAAGAAATAAAAAGAATAAGTGAGTCACTGTGGCATTCCATTTGAGACCGGGTCGAGTCCAGTCGAGTCTGTTGTGTGTTTTGTCTATTTCAAGTTTAGTCTTGTGGTCGAGTCCATCTGTCATCGAGTTGTTAATGAGTCTGTGATCCTTCTCTATTGATGGAATGAAGTTTCATTTTGCCTAATCTGATGAGCCTAGTCATAGATGCATGAATCGCTGAACTGAAGTGTCACTTTTCAAATTACCATGGATATTACTGTGCTAAAAAAAAAAGGTAATTTGCTTTTTACTCAAACAAAAAAATCCTAAAAGGTCAAAGTCAATTTTGCGCTGACACCGATGAAGAGCCGAGAATTGAATAGTCTTACTTTAAGAATTCAAAGATGCTTTTGCTCAAATCTCAAAAAGACATACTTGGAACTGATTTGGGGCTTGCCCAACACCCTTTTCCACCATTTTAAAGCCTTGAGTCCAGTCCAATCAACAGCCATGCAAACCTGTCCAATGCAGACTTAGTCATTGTTTGTAGCCAAACATTCCAGTGAGTTTCACCTCCCTTGCAAAAAAAAAAAAAAAAGAAAAAGAAAACAAACAAAAAAAAAAAGCTCGCTAGGTTGAAACCCGAAAGGGCACCTAGGCAAAAGTTAGAGCTGAAAAGGTATTGATTTACAAGATCTGACCCTAGCCAGTCAAAATGATGGAGGAAATGGAAAAAAGAAAATTTTGATGAAAGAAATGAGAAAATTGTACACTTCAAGGTACATCATTAGAACGTGCCTAGATCATGTTTCAAAGGGCTCGAAACAACCACAAACAAATTCTGAGAGTGGACACGCACATCATGAAATTTTGAGATTGCGATTGAAAGATCTCACATGAATCAACTATAAATTGACTAGCTAGGCAAAAGTGAAAAGGATCAATCCTCAAAACAAAACAAAAAGAAAATGAAAAAGAAAAGAAAGGGGGAGATCGAAACTGAATCCTCTCATTCAAAAGCTACCACAAGTGGCTCAAGTTTGAACTAATTTGACGATTGGCTTACAAAACCCTCATAATCAACCAATTTCTTTCAAGCCTTGCCTTGAACTACGCTATACCTGATTCCCACTCGGGGATACGTAGGCAACCACATCGGTTCGGTCGCTCTACCCACAAAAATAGCCCAATTTCTTTCAAGCTTCGGCCCGAACTACGTTGGACCTGATCCCCGTTCGGGGGTACGTAGGTAGACTTTGAAAAAAGAAAAGAAGGATGGCTCGCTAGGTTGAAAATCCGAAAGGACGCCTAGGCAAAAGTTAGAGTTGAATCCAAGGTGAGCAATAACAAAAGAGAGAAAAAAAGCTCGTTAGGTTACCTACTAGTACCTAGGCAAAAATTATGAGCATTTGAGAGATTAAAGTCACGGTCCTTGACTCAAGCCAGAAATCACCTTCCATACTAGGGGCAAACTTTGGCTACTCGCCTCGTTTGCCTAAATTTTACTATCTACCCTTCATACAAGGGGCAAACTTCAGTCACCTAGCTCGTTTGCCCAAAACCTCCAAACTAGGGGCAAACTTCGGTCATTTACCCATTTGCCTACCGATCCCACTTCATGCCCTTCAAACTAGGGGCAAACTTCGTTTGCCACCCGATCCCTATACACCAATGGTAAGCCTTCAAGTCACAAACATTGTCTTGAACAGATGGAAACAGAGCATCTTTTATTCTATAAGCTAAGGCACTAATTCAAAGCACACCTTGGGAGAAGCAAAGAAATTTATTAGATCAGTAGGGAGGAATTTTCAAAAATAAGATTCACCATCAAAGTGATGCCACGTTAAGGTGAGAAGTAAACACAAAAGAGAAATGGTACATCATTTATGACAAGAGCACATTAAGTTTTGGCAAGTCGAGCTTGCTTCATTTCAGTGTCGAATGTGTCGTCCTCATGTGTCGATGTCTGTTAGTCGTCAAGTCTGTCGTAGTCTCAAATAAGTGAGTTGACAGTGACTAATAATGAATTTTCCAAATAAAGTTATAAATTTTTTTTAAAGAGCATTCCAATGACAATACAAGCAGGAGTACCAAACACTATTACTGCACCAGTTAAGGCGTCAGCATGAGAAGCATCCAAACTTGGGGAAAATTTCATCCCTTTCCAAACCGTCAAAAGTTAACCATCTTCGTTCATGCAACATAAGTCCATGAGTGGCTGTTGATGATCTTCCTTTCTCCTAGCAACATAAGTCCATGAGTGGTTGTTGATCTTCCATCGTCGTTCATGCAACATAAGTCCATGAGTGGCTGTTGCTCATCTTTGTTCATGCAACATAAGTCCATGAGTGGCTGTTGATGATCTTCCTTTCTCCTAGCAACATAAGTCCATGAGTGGCTGTTGATCTTCCTTCCTCCTAGCAACATAAGTCCATGAGTGGTTGTTGATGATCTTCTTTCATCCTAGCAAATGAGTGGCTGTTGACCATCTTTCTTCGTTCATGCAACATAAGTCCATGAGTGGCTGTTGATGATCTTCTTTCATCCTAGCAACATAAGTCCATAAGTTGCTATTGATTATCACCCTCCATCAGTGTCAAACCACCGCAAATCATCTCTGTCACAAATAGAATGATACCTTTACTCCCATTTAATGGATGTATTTCCTTCTTCCTAGCAGAATACATTATCCTTTAGCTCCTGAAGGCCCTAACCGGCTCTTTTGGATTGAGCATTACAGAATCTGACCAACCACGAGAGATTCAGAGATGGATCCTAGTTCTAGGTCAAGAATTGAAGAGAGATTCTCAGAGAGTCCATCAGCTCCCAAAGGCCCTGACCAGCACTTTTGGATTGAGCATTACAGAATCTGACCAACCACGAGAGATTCAGAGATGGATCCTGGTTCTAGGTCAAGAATTAAAGAGAGATTCTCAGAGAGTCCATCAGCTCCCGAAGGCCCTGACCGGCTCTTTTGGATTGAGCATTACAAAATCTGACCAATCACGAGAGATTCAGAGATGGATCCTGGTTCTAGGTCAAGAATTGAAGAGAGATTCTCAAAGAGTCCATCAGCTCCCGAAGGCCCTAACCGGCTCTTTTGGATTGAGCATTACAGAATCTGACCAACCACGAGAGATTCAGAGATGGATCCTCTAGGTCAAGAATTGAAGAGAGATTCTCAGAGAGTCCATCAGCTCCCGAAGTCCCTAACCGGCTCTTTTGGATTGAGCATTACAGAATCTGACCAACCATGATAGATTCAGAGATGGATCCTGGTTCTAGGTCAAGAATTGAAGAAAGATTCTCAGAGAGTCCATCAGCTCCCGAAGGCCCTAACCGGCTCTTTTGGATTGAGCATTACAGAATCTGACCAACCACGAGAGATTCAGAGATGGATCCTGGTTCTAGGTCAAGAATCGAAGAGAGATTCTCAGAGAGTCCATCAGCTCCCGAAGGCCCTAACCGGCTCTTTTGGATTGAGCATTACAGAATCTGACTAACCACGAGAGATTCAGAGATGGATCCTGGTTCTAGGTCAAGAATTGAAGAGAGATTCTCAGAGAGTCCATCAGCTCCCGAAGGCCCTAACCGGCTCTTTTGGATTGAGCATTACAGAATCTGACCAACCACGAGAGATTCAGAGATGGATCCTGGTTCTAGGTCAAGAATTGAAGAGAGATTCTCAGAGAGTCCATCAGCTCTCGAAGAATTGAAGAGAGATTCTCAGAAAGTCCATCAGCTCTCGAAGGCCCTAACCAGCTGTTTTAGATTGAGCATTACAGAATCTGACCAACCACGAGAGATTTAGAGATGGATCCTGGTTCTAGGTCAAGAATTGAAGAGAGATTCTCAGAGAGTCCATCAGCTCCCAAAGGCTCTAACCGACTCTTTTGGATTGAGCATTACAAAATCTGACCAACCACGAGAGATTCAGAGATGGATCCTGGTTCTAGGTCAAGAATTGAAGAGAGATTCTCAGAGAGTCCCCTACCATCCCAGCAGAAGATAACAGAAGTCCGAACTCATTCTCCGGACTTGTCATCATAAGGATCAGCCAACGATTGAAAACATCACTCGCAGTCAAATCACTCCGATTCCCAGGGCAAGCACTATCTATTCACAATTCAAGGATCCGTGTCCACTGATTATCATGAGCTTTCTCACCTGTCATCCATTATGAGTTTCCTCACTTATCTTGAGCTTCTTCGCTCTGGTTATCTCACCTGTCAATTATCGTGAGCTACCCCACTAATTATGAGCCTCCTCACTTTGGTTATTATAAAATTGTTGGTTATCATGAACTCCCTCACCTATGGGTTATCCTTAGTTGTCATCCTCAAAGACCCCACATCCGATCCCATTCGCTTGTAAAGCACATTTCCCGTAATTTGATAAGTTTGCCCCGAAACCCAGCGTCTTTTCAGACCGTGGTCGGCCACTGCATCATAGTCAGAAGCACTAGCACAACACAAGTCCACTCGGAATGGCACACACCCCACAGCACCTGCTCATACTAGGGTCATAACACTAGACATGATAGGACTCATGATACAACTCAAATCACCTCCATGCATGGCATATCACTCATATAGCATAGCATCCGCCTGATTGTTGTGTACATGCATATGTGATTTCTTCCTCTGTGCCCTGAACTACATCCTGGTCTGATTCCCCTTGGGATACGTAGGCAGCTCAACATAATTTTTTTCATTATTGCATCTTTTGTAACGCTTTTTATCCTAAATCTATAGCCTCCAAAAGACCTGTCTCTAAAAAGCTTTGGCATTCGCTTGCGACATGCGTTGCCTCGTAAGTTCATGCCAAAGAGGGGCAAAAACTGTAGACACCCCATTTTTTTGGCTATCAGATTTAGGAGACCCATAGCTTGGTGGTTCACAATGATCGAAAAAGACTCAAAAAGACTCCTGGAAGTTAGTTATATTTCTCAAAATGCTCAGAATGACCAAAATGCCCCTGAAAGCCCAAAAGCTCCCAGATTTGGACCAAAAGTTCTGGAAACATGCTATGTTGTAAGAAAAGTAAGAAAATAAGTTTTTAAGTAAAATCAGATAAAATCATCAGCTCCCAGAGACGCCGGAAAGTCCCCGTTGACCGATTTGACCAAGGTTTGACCCAGTTTGACCAAATTTTGACCGAAATCGTCCAAATTCGCCGAAATCATTCCAGATCATGTGGAAAGTATTTAAATGAGTTTTAAAAGAATTGAACGAAAACGTCAGCTTCTGGGAGCTCCTAGAGGTTTCCAGAACTTCCCGGGAATCCCAAGTTTGACCAGTTTGACCAAAAGTTGACTTTGAAACCGGAGCACCGTAAAAATTTTCATACATTTTTCATAGATACTAGAGGTAAATAGCTTTCCAACGGTATATCGCACATAATTTCTGGATTTAAAACGGATTTATTATGAATTTTCGAAGGAGAAAAAGGCGATTAAATCGGCTTTTATCGCGAATACCGCAAAAATATTCAAAGTGACCTATCTCCGAACTATTTTTTATGTAAAATAGACTCCATTACCTTTCCAACGGTATATCACAACCTTAATTTGGAGTTCGTATGCATTTTCTGTGAATTTCAGACGAAATAGGGCCTTTTCGCGAATACTGGAACCTCTGGGGGCCTAAACAGCATTATCTGGATGAAGGAGGAGCAGTGCCGCCGCGGCACTCTCCCCCAGAACAGTCCACTTTTGTAATTTATTTTGGGGGTCCAATTTGATATATTAGAAATCAAAACGACGTAGTTTTGGTTCCCAGCTTATTTTGGATCAATGGGAGACCATTTTAAACTTTTTAAAACCCCATTTACCACCCCTCCTTTGCCTATAAAAGAAGCCATTTACTTCCATTTAGAGGGGAGACATGGAAGCTTAAAGAGAGCTTAGGAAGAAACTCTAGAGAAATATAGAGAGAGAAAGAGAAGAAGTAGTCTTCTTCTTCCATTTTTTCCAATCAAAGTGAGTTTTAATCTTATTTTCTTCCATTACCTCTCATATACTCCACATTCAAATCATCTCCAACCACCATTCTTGAGTATCTATGAGATAGGAAGCTACTTCCATGTCCAAATGTCAACACATATGAGTGAAACACCAAGCTACAAGTCCAATATCTCAATGAATATCAACTATTGATTGTTATTTGAATGTTTGTTTACTTTGATGTTCATCTCTCTCTTAACCTCATTTCTTTTGACTTTTCTTTGATTATTTAGTTGTTCATCCTCATCTAGATGACATGTTGTTTGAGGAGAGTGAATCCTTATGGATAGTAGCTCTTGACCTCAAAGATATGTTTGATGGATGATGATTCTACCTTCAATACATTCATATGTGTTCTTGAAGTCATATTCTCAAACAAAACTATGTTTGTGCAAATAATATTGGGAGTTCTTTGATGATTCAAGGTTGGATGAGGTTCTAAGTGGTCACATGGTCATCTCAAGAGTTTAAGTTCATGCTTTGAACATCTATTTCAAAACCCCCAATCAAGAACTCAAACTCTATTTCAAAACCCAAATTCATTTTCTTCAAGAATGATCCAAAACAGTGAGCTATTCAGATTCAAAGATTTGTTTTGAATTAAATACTTGAGTTATGATGATGAAACCACTTGGAAAATCTTCTTAAGACATCATAGTTTGTCTCCAATTTTTCCCATCAATTATAGAGATGTGAAAGTATTATTTTCGGATTTAAGAAGTTCATATTCATAATCTGCCTCTGTTCTCACAGAATGTTTAGCTGAAATCTTGTACTTATTCTGGATGTTTTTGTCACTGTACATATATCTTTTCTATTTATTTTATGAAACTTGGGTGTCTTAGGAAACGTTTGGTATATAACGGGGTCATCATAAACCATTTCTTTGATTTATGAAAAATCATACAAAATCGGTCAACAGTGCAGCTTTTGTTTCTGAGTCATGTGTACATTCTGATTTTTTTTTCTTTTAATTACTGATAGCTATTGAGGTTTGGCTTTTTAGGTTATTTTCTAGACACAATAAGGATGATCTCTGATTTTACCCACATTTTTCTAGGCATGTTTGACCTCCCATTATGATGTTATAAAGTAATGCATACAGTATGTCCACTATTCACAGCATGTCATTTTTTTTTACTTTCACACTTTGATGCAACACTCTCTTGTATCTAGATGAACCCATATCCCATGAACATGTTCTTTATCACTTTTAGCATTCTATATCATATCATGTATCATCTATCCTTTCATGTATCATACTCCCATAGATTCTTGAGTTTAGTTTCCAAATAAAACCATGTTTTGCAAATACTTGGGAAGTTCTTGAAATGAGTTAGGAATTGATATTCCAAGTGGTTAGAATATTCATCCAAGTTCTGGAAGTATACTTTCAAAACCCCCCATTTCAAAACCCCCCTTTTAAACCCCTCATTTTGATTTCAAGAAATAAACTTGTGTTTCTCAAAACTCTCAAAACAGTGAGTCATTTAACTTCAAGGAATTGTTTTGAGTTCAATACTCAATGTATGAATGCAAGACCACTTGGAAAGTCTTTCTAACTCATTATAGAACATCCATGATTTTTGGCTTAACTTGGAAACACTTGAAAAGGGTCCATTCTTGCCCAAACATTCTCTCCAGATATTCTATTTTTGCTTTCACAACAGCTTGGTCTACTTTCAACTTGTTTTACAGAAAACGTTTTCAAAAAGAGTGGTCCTAACTTATTTTTCCTTTGAACTTCAATGTCTGAGGGAACTCTCTGTATAAAATGGGTCTCTAGATCATTTGTATTCATTTTTTAAGATTTTTTGACATTTCAGTTGACAGTACAAACTCTGTTTTTGAGTAACCTCCATTGTTCATATGATTTCTCTCAATCTGTGATAGTTATTGAAGATTGGCTTTTTGTGTTGTGTTCTAGACACAGTAAGGAAGATCTCCATAAAAAAATCATGCATTGAAAACATTCCTAACCCCTCTTTTCAATTTTCAAAAGATCATGTTACTGTTCTGTCCACTATTCACAGCAAGCACATTTTTACTTTCCCCCTTTGATTTGATGCTTATATGCACTCCAAATTAGCTCATGTCTTAGAAAGTAGTTCATACTACATTTGTACATATTCCATGATGATTTCATTCATTCATTCATACACATTCTAGACTTCTAAGTCATTCTAGGAATCCATGAACACAAAGCACACTACAACCTTGGCACATTCTAGATACATACATAGCATCCATGCAAGATTTGGGGCTTTTGTGACTCCTAATCTAAGAAGATTATAAGGAATGATCATGATCACACGTTCATGCTTCCCCTCGATCTAATCATCCTTTCTCATCCGTCCCGGGGATTGAGAGATCTTCTATTCTCAAAGATTAACATCCATCATTCTAACTTGCTAAGCATCCTTGTTTTCTTTGATTTATTTGTTTCAAGAGCAATTCATGTCCCCCTTTAGATTAGGAAGTTTTGATATATGATTAGACGATTTTTCCTAGGTTTATTTGTGTGATCTTTCACTTTACATTGTATGATATTTGGCTTAGATCTTATGAATGATATCTTATCTTTAGATCTTCCATTTCAAGTTTCTTATGTAATGTAGTATACTATCATAGTATTATTTGTCGAACCAAACATAGTATAAGATGATTATTTGGATGCTAATTGAGGCCCGTCGAAAGACGGGGCGAGTTGAGGGTGTTTTAGTCGCGACAAAGGCTCCTTCCTCTCTTGTACCAAAACCCCGAGCCAAGTTCTTTGGTTATGAAGGGCCGGTGCCCTTTATCCGTTTGGGTGAGTCAAAATTAGGTTTCTTGGTTCCTTAAAGACCAAGTGGCGACTCTGTATCTGTTTTCAACAGATCATTTTCTTTCTTTGATCCAAATCAAATTTCAAAGCATAACAAAAGAGGTGGAACGCCGCGTGTCCACAGGGCCATTTCTTCGCAAAAACACGGAAGAGGCTGAAGCTCATTTCTAGTGGTTAGTTGAACACGCCCATGAGTGGTCAAATTCAGACGATGTCCCATGCTCACAGATATCCTATGTGGAAGAGAAAAGTTTATACCAACTAAAAAGTGAGGATCATCTGATGAACAAGTATGAAGAACTAGTGAAGAAAGTGGAAGAGTTGGGAATGAAAGGAAAGAGTTCCAGGCAGTTTTTGCCCGAAGAACCATGTGGTACATGCAACATGTTGGGACACACTAATCAATACTGTCCTAATGTGCCGTATTTTCAAGAACAACCCCTCATGGAAATGAATGCCATGCAAGGGTATAGGGGGCCGGGGAATTCCTACAACAATTATAATTCACAAAATTATAACAATCGATGGAATCACCCTGGGTTTGATTGAAAAAACAATGCTGGGACCCAAAATCAATATCAACAACAATAGCCCTACAATAGCAATAATCAATACCAAGGGCAATACAACAGGCAGTCCCAGTCATTCCATCAAAATAGTGCAAATAACTACAACCAAGCTCAACCCTCTAACAATCAACAGCCAAATGTTTACGTGCCACCTCATAAAAAGGTGCAAGAGGAAGATCCACTCTCTAACGCGAATTTAACACAACAGTTAATTCAAATGATGAGTAAAATGTCCGCGACATTAGAGAGAATGGATGCACGACAAGAGGGTTCGAGTGGTACGTTTCCTGCTCAACCACTTCCAAACCCTAAGGGATTCAACAATGGTCCCAATAACCACAAACATGCCAAAGCCGTGACAACTTTGAGAAGCAGCAAGGTCATAGGGAAAAACACGCCTTTCTCTACCCCTGAAGAGTATGAAGAGGATGAAATGGTGGATAAAAGTAAATCATCTACTCAAAAGGAGGAGCTGTCTACTAATAACAAAGCATTAGAATCAAATGAGGACACTCCTAAAGAAGCAGAAGAAGTTGAGAGAAGGCCTGGAAAGGAGCCTGTCATTGACGAATTACCTAAGTGCCCTTTCCCTGTACCTTACCCTCAAAGGCTTAAGAAACCCCAAAATGAGGCAAAGAATCAGGAGTTCTTGGAGTTGTTCAAACAAGTCAAAATCAATCTCCCATTCCTTGATGCAATCAAACAAGTGCCAGCCTACGCTAAGTATCTAAAAGACTTATGCACGGTCAAAAGGAGGAAAAGTGTAAAGAAACATGCCTATGTCGCTTGCCAAGCAAGCACAATCATCCAAAATGAATTGCCTCCAAAGCTCAAAGACCCTGGTACCCCAACTGTCTCGTGTCGGATTGGGAATCAAAGGATAGACAATGCACTCCTTGACATTGGAGCAAGCGTAAACCTGTTGCCATACTCAGTCTATAAACAACTAGGGTTGGGTGAACTCAAACCTACCCGAGTTGCGTTACAACTGGCAGATAGGTCAGTCAAATACCCTAGAGGAATACTGGAGGTTGTTCTGGTGTAGATAAACACATTTGTCTTCCCGGTCGATTTTGTGATTTTGGACACTTAACCTGTGCTTAATCCATGTTCACAAATCCCACTGATTTTTGGACGTCCATTCCTCAACACCATTGATGCCACAATCAAAATAAGGAGTGGTATCATGACCATCGTATTTGGGAACATGACTTTAAATGTCAAGATTTTTTTAAATCCCCGACTTGAAGAATACGAGGACGAAGAAGAAGTTAACTTCATCGAAACGATCATCGAAGACGAGGCTGACCTTGTTGACTATAAAGATCCTTTGGAGGTGGTAGTGTCACAATTTGACGCTACTTATCAACCTAACGATTCTACCCCATTGGACGCTGCTCTAAATCATGACTGCCTCATGATGGAAACTAAATAGGAGGATAGAGCTGAATGCATGTGGATATGAACCCTTACCTCCGATAACGAAGTTAACCATGCCTTCAAACTTTTAGTTTCCTGATTTAGAATTAAAGGAGCTTCCAAAAGAGCTCAAATACGCTTTTCTAGGGACTGAAAAGACTTATCCAATTATAATCTCAGCCACATTGAATTCTGAACAAGAGGATAAGTTAATTCAAATACTCAAACTGCATAAGGGAGCATTGGGATGGACTATTACCGACCTAAAAGGCATAAGCCCATCTATTTGCACCCATAAGATATATCTGGAGGAAGACGCTAAACCTGCGCGACAAATGCAAAGGCGTCTGAACCCTAATATGCAACAAGTCATGAAAAATGAAGTCTTAAAACTTCTTGACATTGGGATTATATATCCTATCTCTGACAACTCTTGGGTTAGTCCAACCCAGGTGATACCAAAAAAAGCTGGTATAACAGTTATCCCAAATAAAGACGGCGAGTTAGTACCAACACGCGTCCCCACTGGATGGCGAATGTGTATTGATTATCGAAAGTTAAATACTGTGACCCAGAAAGACCACTTTCCATTGCCATTCATGGATCAAATGCTAGAAAGAGTGGCAGGTCATAAATTTTATTGCTTCTTGGACGGATATAGTGGGTATAATCAAATCAAAATTGCTCCTGAAGATCAGGAGAAGACGACTTTCACTTGTCCGTTCGGTACATTCGCCTACCGTCGTATGCCTTTCGATTTATGCCATGCACCTGCCACTTTTCAGCGGTGCATGTTAAGCATATTCAGTGACATGGTCGAACAGACACTCGAGGTTTTTATGGACGACTTCTTAGCGTTTGGCCACAGTTTTGATAACTGCCTAGAAAACAAAATGTGTTAGCGAGATGCGAGGACAAACACTTAGTACTAAATTGGGAAAAGTGTCACTTCATGGTGACCAAGGGAATTGTCCTCGGCCACATTATTTCTGATAAGGGTATCCAAGTAGATAAAGTAAAAATCGATATAATCTCAAATTTACCTGTCCCTCGTACAGTCCGAGACATCCGATTTTTCTGGGACATGCAGGATTCTATCGTCTCTTTATCAAAAATTTTAGTGCAATCTCCCGACCACTGTGTCAACTGTTGATTAAAGACATGCCATTCGAATGGTCGAAAAACTGTCAAACATCTTTTGACGCACTAAAAGAACACCTTACCTCCACACCAATAATACAGGTACCCAACTGGAGTTTGCCGTTCGAGTTAATGTGTGATGCTAGCGACTATGCCATTGGCGCAGTCCTAGGGCAGAAGAAGGATAACAAGCCTTATGTAATCTACTATGCTAGTCGAACACTTAACGAAGCTCAAATGAATTATACGACTACTGAGAAAGAGCTACTGGCAATAGTTTTCGCTCTGGACAAATTCAGGTCTTATCTGATAGGTTCCCCAATCGTCTGTTTTACAGACCACTCGGCCCTCAAGTACCTGTTATCTAAGAAAGATGCAAAACAAAGGCTTATCCACTAGATACTCCTACTCCAGGAATTTGATATCACTATAAAAGATTAAAAAAAAAAAGGAGTAGAGAATGTGGTCGCCGACCATTTATCTCGGTTGACATTTACTGACAACAATGAGCCTGTACCAATAAAAGATGAATTTTCAGACGAGCAACTGATGGCTGTCTCCAGTTTGCCTTGGTACGCAGATATAATAAATTACCTTGTTATAGGAAAGACCCCAAGTCATTGGTCAAATCAGGACAAGAAAAGGTTCCTTTCGGTCGCACGTCATTTCTTTTTCGATGACCCTTACTTATTTAAGTATTGTGCTGATCAAGTCATCAGGCGTTGTGTACCAAATGAGGACATAACTATAATTTTGGCCTCCTGTCATTTTGAAGCCTGTGGTGGCCATTTTGCCTCCCAAAAAACCGCACACAAAGTATTGCACAGTGGCTTCTATTGGCCCACCGTGTTCAAAGATGCCTATGCTTTTTGTAAATCGTGCCAACGATGTCAAAAGCTTGGTACAATTTCAAAAAGGAATTCGATGCCCTTAACTCCCATCATTACAATTGAAATATTCGATTGTTGGGGCATAGACTTATGGGCCCGTTTCCTAAATCTAATAACTATGAATATATACTCCTGGCTGTGGAATATATATCAAAATGGGTAGAAGCGATACCTACGAGATGCAATGACCACAAAACGGTAATGTCCTTTCTTAAGGAAAATATCTTATCGCGTTTCGGGACCCCAAAAGCACTACTAAGTGACCAAGGCAAACACTTTTGCAATAGGCCTTTGGAATCACTACTAAAGAAATACAGGGTGAATCACAAGATCGCTCTAGCCTACCACCCACAAACGAATGGGTAGGCAGAGTTGGCTAACCATGAAATCAAGCACATTTTAGAAAAGACGGTTAGTTTCAACAGAAAAGACTGGGCTTATAAATTGACTGATGCCCTTTGGGCATACCGTATAGCCTACAAGACAAATCTGGGAATGTCCCTATATAGGTTAGTGTATGGTAAGGCATGTCACCTCCCCGTTGAAATTGAACACAAAGCATATTGGGCGACTGTAGACACCCCATTTTGTCGGCTATCAGATTTAGGAGACCCATAGCTTGGTGGTTCACAATGATCGTAAAAGACTCAAAAGGACTCTCGGAAGTCAGCTCTATCTCTCAGAATGCTCAGAATGACCAAAATGCCCCTGAAAGCCCGAAAACTCCCAGATTTGGTCCCAAAGTTCTGAAAACATGCTACGTCGTAAGAAAAGTGATAAAATGAGTTTTTAAGAAAAATCGGATGAAATCGTCAGCTCCCAGAGACCCCCGGAAGTCCCGGAAGTTCCCCGAAAGTCCCCGTTGACCGGTTTGACCAAGGTTTGACCAGGTTTGACCGGAGTTTGACCAAGCTTGACCAAGTTTGACCGAAATTGTCCGAATTCACCGGAATCATTAGAAAAGAATTAAAATAAGTTTTAAAAGAGAATCGAGCGAAAACGTCGGCTCCTGGGAGCTCCCGGAGATTCCCAGAACTTCCCCGGAATCCCAAGTTTGACCAGTTTGACCAAGATTTGACTTTAGAATCGGGGCACCAAAACAATTTTCAAATATTTTTCATGGATACTAGAGGTCAATAACTTTCCGACGGTATATCGCACATAATTTCTGGATTTAAAACGATTTTATTATGAATTTCCAAAGGCAAAAAAGGCGATCAAATCGGCTTTTATCGCGAATACCGCAAAACTTTTCAAAGTGACCTATCCCCGAACTATTTTTTATGTAAATTAGACTCCATTACCTTTCCAACGGTATATCACAACCTCGATTTGGAGTTCGTATGCATTTTCTGTGAATTTCGGACAAAATAGGGCCTTTTCGCGAATACCGAAACTTCGGGGGGCCTAAACAGCATTATCCAGACGAAGGGAGGAGCACTGCCGCCGCGGCACTGGCCCAGTGCCGCCGCGGCACTCCCCTCCAGAACAGTCCATTTTTGTAATATGTTTTGTGGTCCCATTTTGATTAATTAAAAGCCAAAACGACGTGGTTTTATGATTTCAGATGTTTGGAGCCAATGGGAGTACTTTTTAAATCCCAAAAACACCCCAAGTTGGCCTATATAAACACCCCATTACTCCTCATTTTGGGGGAGTCAAAATGTGAGTTTTGGAAAAGTTTGGGAGAGAAAGTTATAGAGATAAGGCTAGAGTAGAGAGAAAAGAAGCTTTCTTCTTTTATTTTCAAAAATAAAAGTGAGTTCTAACTTTGTTTTTACTTCATTACTTCCATTTACTTCAACATTCAATACTCCCAACCACCATTTTAGTGAGCATTCAAGAGAGTGGAAGCTTCTTCCATGTCTAGTGTCATTACATATGAGTGATACACCAATCTACAAGTCTCATGCTTCATGAATATCACATTGATTATCATCTATTGATTGCTATTTACTTGCTTGTTTATTTATTGTTCATCTCTTCTTATCTCATTTCTTTTTTTATTTTCTTTATTTACTTACTAGTTCATCATCATCTAAGTGATGACATGAAGTTTGGGGTGAGTGAATCCTTATGGATAGTAGCTCTTGACCTCAAAAACATGTTTGATAGATGATGATCATAACCTCAATACTTCCAAGGTATTCTTGGGATGTATTGAAGTTATGTTCAAAAAATAAATAAATCTCTCCAACAATCTTGGAGGTTCTTAAATGATAAGTTTGATGTAGGTATTCTAAGTGGCTATGATCCTTATTGAGTGTTGAAAATATGTTTTCAAAACATCTATTTCAAAACCCCTCTCAATCCCTCTCATTTGGTTTCAAGAAACAAAACTTTGTTTTCTCCAAAATCTTCAAAACAATGAGTCAAAACAGTGAGTGAATTGAGTTCAAAGATTTTTCTAGAACTCAATACTCAACATATGGATACAAGGCCACTTAGAAAGTCTTCCTAACTCATTGGAGAACACCCATGATTTTTGGTTTGACTTGGAAGTACTTGAAAATGGTCCATTTGGGTCCCAACATTCCTTCCAAACATTCTGTTTTTGCTGTCACAGCAACTAGGACAACTTACGACCTCTTTTCTAGAAAACTTTTCCAAAAGGGTTGGTCCTAACTTATTTTTACCTTAAAATTCAATGTCTTAGGAAACGTTATGTATAAAATGGGCCTCTAGATCATTCTTTTTCATTTTCTAAGATTTTCTAACATTTCAGTCGACAGTACGAACTCTGTTTCTGAGTGACCTCTATTGTTTATATAATTTCTCTCAATCTGTGATAGCTATTCAAGATTGGCCTTTTGGGTTGTGTTCTAGACACAATAAGAAACATCTCCATAAAAAATCATGCATTGAAAACATTCCTAACCCCTCTTTTCAAATTCCAAAAGATCATGCTACTGTTCTGTCCACTATTCACAGCAAGTACATTTCAACTTTCATTCTTTGATTTGATGCTCATATGCATTCCAAATTAGTTCATATCTTAGGAAGTAGTCCATACTACATTTGTACACATCCCATGTTAATTTCATTCATTCATTCATGCACATTTTAGACTTCTAAGTCACTCTAGAAATCCATGTACACAAAAAACACACTACAACCTTTGCACATTTTAGATACATACATTGCATTCATGCAAGATTTGGGTTTTTTGTAACTCTTAATCTAAGGAGATTATAAGGAATGAACTCGATCACCCGTTCATGCTTCCCCTTGATCTAATCATCCTTTCTCATCCGTCCCGGGGATTGAGAGGTCTTCTCTTATCAAAGAATAACATGCACCATACTAGCTTGCTAAGCATATTTTGATTTCTTTGTTTATTCATTTCAATAACGATTCATGTCCCCTTTAGAATAAGGAAACTTAATTACTTGATGCGTGATTAGACGATTTTTCCTAGGTTTATTTGTGTGATCTTTCACTTTACATTGCATGATATTTGATTTAGATCTTATAAATGATATTTTATCTTTAGATCTTCCATTTTCAAGTTTCTTATGTAATGTAATATACTATCATAGTATTAATTGCCGAACCATACATAGTATAAGATGATTATTTGGATGCTAATTGAGGCTCGTCGAAAGATGGGGCAAGTTGAGGGTGTTTTAGTCGCGACAAAGGCTCCTTCCTCTCTCGTACCAAAACCCCGAACCAAGTTCTTTGGTTATGAAGGGCCGGTGCCCTTTATCCATTTGGGTAAGTCAAAATTAGGTTTCTTGGTTCCTCAAAGACCAAGTGGCGACTCTGTATCTGTTTTCAACAGACCTTTTCTCTTTCTTTGATTCAAAAATCAAACAAATTTCAAAACATAACAAAAAGCGGTAGAAGCCCGGTATCCACAATCTGGCGACACACTCATTAAACTTCAACATTAAAGAGAGAGGTCATCTCCAGAAACTCCAATTGGCGGAACTGGAAGAAATTCATCGAGATACATATGACAATGCTAAACTTCATAAGGAAAGGTTGAAGGCTCGCCATGATAGAACGATTTTTCAAAAATCTTTTGAGCCGGGACAAAAAGTTTTATTATACGATTCACGCCTTCATCTCTTCTCAGGAAAACTCTGATGTCGGTGGACAGGACCCTTCACAGTCAAATCTGTCTTTCCACATGGGGCCGTTGAGTTGTTTAATCCTAAGAACGACGGAAGTTTCAAGGTCAATGGCCAAAGGTTAAAACCATTCTTAGAAGATTTCCAACCCGAGGTCGAGCACATCCAACTGAATGAGCCCGACTATGCCTCAACCTAAAATGCTCGAGTGCGTTTTCACTTTGTTGTTGTACTCTTTCTTTTACTGCATTTCATTTTTGTTTTGTTCTTTTCTGTCTTTTTGAATGTGACTTCGATTCTTAATCTGCTATTCCTTGTTTTCTCTCCCTTACAGGATATTAAAAATGAGGGACAATGACGTTCATTCCATAGGGTCATAGGCTGATTCAGAGTATCCTAACCCCCCTTGGACTGCCGACGAGATAGCATTCTGCTTTTCTCCCTATCAAGGACCAGGGGCGGATGATGTAGTGGACCTGACCAATGGGTACATCCCTTACGATCCTGCTCTCCTCTAGATCAATCCTTTTGCGCACATGGAACTCCCTGAAGAGGAAGGTGAACCTAAAGGGTACTTTGTTGGGGAAGTGGATGATGCTCTGTTGGAACAGTGGGAAAATGACTCAATGTGGGAACCATGGGAAGAAGAGGACTTACAGGATGTGGTGCCTGAACGCCATAATGCCGTATTCACATATGTTGATGATTTCCTTGTCTTCCAAGTGGTTCCCTACATATATGTGCATTTAAGTTATTTGTTGTTCCGGCTGCAATGCCCTCTACCTGCTAGTGCACCTGGGGATATCAGGCCAATAGTGAGGTTATTTCTTGGTCACATTTCCAGTTTTATTCATTCCGTTAGTTCTTTTGTTTGTTTATTTAATTTCCTTCTTTTCTTTTTGTTCTCTTTTGTTTTTCTTTGTCAGGAGTGTCACTATGAATCATATGTTACCACCACTGTTCCTTCTACATCAGTTATTCCATGGGATTGGACCATACATACGGTCCCCAGGTACTCCGCCGCAAGAGGAAAGTCCGATGTGAAATTACACGCCGTTATCGCTTTCTCCATCCGGATCACCTCCTACAAGTGCAATCAATTCTTTGGATAGTTCAGACTTGCTTAATGATGCCCTGGATGCCTTTCGGCTATTCTGGAAGAGGAAATCAGCAAATTTGGACCCCACATTCAGAGCTTTGGCAGAGACAGACATTGTGGAAGACGATATCTTCATGCTTGAAGAATAGTGCTACACTTCAATTGTTTTCCGTCATTTTCATCTTTCTTTCAATAATTGAAGTGCATTCCTAGACAATGTTTTTAGTAGTTTCAGTTTCTTTTATTTTTCTATTTCAATAAGGTTTTAAATACCATGCGGGGGCAATAATGTTGCAAATGGATGCTAATATACTGTTCTATATATAAAATATTTGCAATTCTCTATGTTGATGATGACTTTTTGGCTTACATGTCTTGTCAATGAACTGTTTTATCACTATTTTGTATGCCCAGGAAAGTGTTGGTTAGTTGGGGGTGTATAATCCTTTAATTCAATAATATTATACAAATTCAAGGTTCGATCGATCGAACCCAATTCGATCGATCAAAGTTATCCGCACCTCAAGCGCTTCAACAGGCCACAATCGATCGAAGGTTCGATCGATCGAACTTTCTCGATCGATCGAGACCTATATTTAAACGAGACGTCGTCGTTACACTTTCTCAGTTTCTCACTCTCTCTCTCTCACGTTCGAGCTATCGGAGACAGAGGAGAAGCTCACATTTTTGGACCCCCGTGCACAACTACATTACTTGAAGATAACCGGACCGTTCGGATCATCAACTTCAACCTCCTCCTTCTCCTTGTCGCACGTATCTTGAGGTGAGGTGAGGTTTAATTTCCCCCTGTGTTTTTCTTTTCATACGAATTGTATTGGGGGTGCCCCTAATGGGTATTAATCCGTTATTTTGTTGCTTGTTTGCTTAATTTTGTGTTTGCGGGCAATTCTCGTAATCGTTGGCTGTCGCTGCACCTTCGCTGTGCTCGATCGATCGAGAGAGGTTCGAGTGATTGAGCTCAACCACAGTTTAATCGATCGAGAGAGGCTCAAACGATCGAAACCAGCCCTCTTCTCGATCGATCGAACATGGCTCAATCGACCGAAGCGGCGATCTTTTCGATCGATCGAAGTGCAACAGTGTTTTTTTTTTCCTTTTCTGGTTTCCTGTTTTTAATGTTTCTATGTTTGTTTCTTCTGTTTCAGGGCTTTACAATGAACCCTATCACTGGGTACCACAAATCTAAGCCATTTGACCTAACCATACCTGACCCTATACCCGATTACGGGTTCTGGAATGAGGAAGATCGGGTATGGTTCACTAGATACTTCCAGTCTCAGAAGGTTATGCTTGAACAACCCCTCGAGACAGCATGGCTTGCCACTCCTTGGTATCTTGCCCGGATACGCGCTATGCCACAGTGGTACACGCTCCTCTCCTAGCCTAAGCACATTAATTTATCCTGGATTAGGGAGGCATGTGCGACGATGATCAGGGACCCGACTGCTCCGTTCACACTACAATCATTTTTTCGTGGTCGGGAGATCATTTTTAGTCCGACCACTGTCTCCGCTACTTTAGGGGTCCCCGAGGTACCTGACTGTGTTTGTCCACACCGTGCTGACACACCGCTGCTCTCCCCGATTATTATTATCTGAGAGATCACTGGGGGTGCTCTTCCAGGTTGGGATGGCGAGGCCCTTATTCCTGACTTCTACCTCACAGATATTATCATATGCTGCACCTCACCCTCAGTAATTGCCTCTTAGTGACATCTTATCGGGAGAAGATTGCAGCAAATTACGCACGTATGTTATATGCGATTGGTACACGGCAGCCGGTCTGTTTGCCTCACCCTTACATTGATTTCATGAGGCACCCCACATGATACATTCAGGCCAAGAAGCACTTGAAGGGTGCTTGGGCCATTCATCAGGTTGTTGAGCAAGCAGGTCTACTTCTGTTGGTGGGTGATGTGACTGCCCAGTCTCGTAATCATTTTGGCGAGACTGCTTCCCGCCGGTCTGATGCGCAAAAGACAAAGAGGCAAGGTAAAGGCAAGGCGAAGGTTGGCGAGAAGAGGAGGAGAGAAGGAGGCACTGATACGGAGGGTGCTGCTTCTGGGACGCCCACAGAGGCTGAGGTGCATGAGTCTGAGGAGGAGGTTGATCCTATGGAGGAGGTTGCCCGTTTTGAGCTGAGATAAAGGTCTCAGGCTCGTGCCCAGGGAGAGTCTTCTTCTGCGCCTCTTCCGACTGTTCACCAGTTACAATTAGAGGAGAGAGAGGCCCGGATTAGACTTGAGGGCAAGGTTGATCAGATGACGACTCTGCTGGAGGCAATCTTGATCTAGATTGGAGTCGACCAGGCAGTTCATGCAGCTTCTGCACCACCCCCCAGCGATCCACCTACAACTGCTCCAACCACTTCCACCGTCCCACCTACCACTTCTGCAGCTCCACCACCCACCACTGGCCCATCATCTTCCGCTCCACCTTCCCAGATTGATCCTACAGTTGCTTAATCATCGGCGGCACCGCCTGCTACGGAGATACCACTTCTACCCCCTCCTGTCGTGGCCGACACATCATTATCTACTACAGCTGCCACGATGGCGAGTGACCCGACGACGACTACGACTGTTGCTGAGGGTGGCGATGGGGATGCTCCCGATGTGTTTATTGAGATTTTATCAGACGTCACCGATGATGTCTAGTTTCTGCTGGATCGATGTTGTTGGCTATTTTCGGTTATTTGGTTGTGTGGATATTTTGGACATTATGGTTGGACTTGGATGTTGTTGGTTGGTGTGTTGGTTATTTTTGGATACTGTTGGGTTATTTTGTTTATTTTTTTTATTGTTGGTTGGTTTGGATATTTTGCATTTTCGTTTCTATGGCGTATATTATCACTGTCCTGTTCTTTCACTTTATTATATTTCCAGTGATTAGTTCTATTTTAAGTTGGATCCCATGCTCTATATTTCATATCTTTTTTATCTTTGCTACTTGGAGTTTGTATGCTTTCTGTACAGGTTGTTACCCTTGCGATTCTTATGATGATATATCAGGTGATATCTCTCTATCTATTTTTGAAAATCGCCTGCTGGGGACATTGCAATTTCAGTTAGGGGTGGGATGTAGATAGATAATCGCATGTGCATATTTTTACTTATCAATCTGGACCACTCTATCTATTGCATATGTCATACAATATAATTAAATTAAATAACAAAATTTCAAATTCAAAAAAATTAAATTCAACAAAATTTCAAAAATTTTCAAATGATTAAGTAAGGTTTGAATTAAATTGGTAGAATAATTTTGAATAGTCACTTCTATTTACCTGTTGTCGAGCAATGACACAACCATGTTATTCTCATCCTTTTATGAATTAAGTTCACGCATTTTTTCCAGTTCTCTAGGATGAATGCATATGTTGACCATTCTTGTATCCAAATTATTTGCACTTGTTAATAGCTATGCAGAAAACTTAAAATAAGAGTTAATACGACGTTCGTACTTTAAGGAATAAAGTAGTGGAAACTAGTACCCTTAGTGAGCTTTTGAATCCAATCTTCAATCTTGAGGGAATTATCACATCAAACTCGAATTGGTCTTATTGAATAAGCGTATTAAATTCGTTGAATAGTCTCTGATTCTTTATTTTGGCTTCTTAGTAGAGGAGAACGTTCAGGATTTACCAACTAAACTCAATGAACATTTACGTGTAAAAATTAAGAAGTTGAGAAAATGATTTAAGCCATCATTATTCGCTCCTTACCTTTCCATTTACCTGTATCAACACTCTAAGAATATGTGTTGTTCTTAACCCCACACCTAGTAAATACTTCCAAATCTATTGTGAAATTCTAAATCCCTAATTTTATACTTTGACCTCAATATACCCCATTGCACACCCAAAGTGGTTAAATTGTTAAAGTATGAGGAGGGAGTAGTAGTGGGAAGGGCTGCATAAAAGAAAAGAAAAGGAAGGAGTCATTCCAGGTTTAAAAAAAAATATGATGTATATATATGTATGGAGAGGATGGTTGGAATGAAGTGAAGAAGAAATTACTAAAACTAAATCACATGAAGATGTGCAATTTCTTACCCCTTTCATTTCTACCCTACTAAATAAAAACCATCAGGTCAAAGTCTTAATGATTCTTAACAACTTAGTTGAAACACGAACGTGTAATTTGAGTTATCCACGGTATTTCGCTCCTCTGGTAAGTAGTATTCCTTTTGTGAGACTATACACTCTAAAATGTTTGTCTTTTATAGAGTCGAGTATGGAAGCATTAGTATCTGAAAAATCACTCCTATCAAAGCTTCCATATCTTGTGCGATCATTTTTAACCAAGTTTCTGTGAGATGTTCATTTTTGAGTGTAATAACTATGTGAGACTTGAGTTGAAACTACAAGTTCTGAGAGTATGATAGTCTAAACAACTCTAGATAAAGTTCGATGTATAGCTGTTAATTTCACACACACACGGATACATGAATGTGATGCATATGTTATTTTTATTTTGGTGACATGAGGAGCATGTGTATTTCTTTCATGTTTTGAATGAGGATGATATGTTTTGTAGATCTAAATTAATAGTTGAATAGAGGGGAGTGTTTAAAAAAATTTCTATATCTTTTTTAGCTTAAAATTGGGAGAACTTTGTGGGTACATTCACTGTAAACCCTCACGAGACAACACTCGTCCACTAGGGGGAACCTAGGGGTTTAACGGGTTGTTGCATTTGCTAAATGCAACCGCGATTCCTGCGAAAGTGAGTTAGGTAGTTTCTTTCTTGTTATTTTAGTTTAGTTAATCTGGTCTAGTCTATTTTAGTCAGTATGGTATTAGTTTAGCTTGTTTTTATTTTCGCTCTATTGCTAAGGACTAGCAAATCGCTAGTTGGGGGTTGTGACAAGCAGGGGTATTTGTAAAATACAACCACGCTAAAAGAAGTAAATGTACTAAATTATTTCACAATTCCTTTATTTATTTGCAATTTGAATTACAATGTCAGTATGTGCACAATTTGATTAAACTATGATAAGTGGTGTTGTTTTAGTGGATATTCGTGCAGGTTATTGTTGCTGTGTGAAGAATTGGATGCGAAAGATAAAAGGAAGTGTTGAATTGTAATGAAGACAACTAAAAGATGAAAAGTGGACCTCGATCGATTGAAGAACATTCGATCGATCGAAGGTTCGATCGATCGAGAGAAGCTCAAGCGCTCGAAGATCCCAGAAGTCCAATCGATCGAACGATGTTCGATCGATCGAGCATGGCTTTTATCAGATTATACGCGCACGCAGCGGAATGGACTTGGAACCCTAAGCATTAGGTTTTTAGTATAAATATTCGTATTGTATACGTCTTTGAGGAGACCCACATTAGTTTTCATCAATTTTTAGAGAGAGAAGAGAGTTTTTCTTGATGTTTTTGTAGGTTTCAAAGATCTTTGTGGTTTTGTATTACTCTTGGTTTAATCAAGGTTTTTCATTCCAGGTTACTTCTTTATTGTTTATTTAAATTCTGCACGTAGTTTATAGTAGTATAATTTGTTAACTTCGTAGTTTTGCATGCTAGACAAGTTCACACCATTAGTTTTCTTAGGTTTCATGATTAAAACACAAACAAACAAGACCTTAATGAACTTTTACATTAAAAACAAATCTGTGACACTTCAGACTATGTCTGAGTAGTCCCCAAGTTAGGAGATCATGATGAAACCGTGATCTCAAGCCTCTGCCATGCAGCAGAATAATACATGTGTTCGATCGATCGGATCAGAGACATTGTCGAGCGATCGAAGTCAGTTCGATCGATCGAGGGATGAAGAAGTTCGATCGATCGAAAGCGCGTCGATCGATCGAACCTTCTGATTCTTGAGGATATTCTATGCAGTATTCCTAGACTTTCTGCTTTACTGATTTGTTATCAAATTGTCCCCAAACGCTCAGTGTGTCAAAACAGTCTGTAAACTTAAAGCCTTGAGGCATTTTTCTTCAATAAACTTTGCAAACCACCCTCAATGCTAACACCATTGGAGGTGCGAGTCTTAACTATTGTTTTAAACTGCTTTTATGTATTTTAAACTTAATTGTGATGATATAGTCCCGGGCATGAAAGGACTATGGATTCTTTATCCTAAGAGACGTACGGAATACTGTAGAAGATGTACTCCATTGAGCTTCAACGTAACTGCATGGTAGATGGCAGGGTCACGGTGGATTCGTGTAATCCCAACATTCCCTTTTATTAATAAAAACACGTTTTAAATCATCGCTTTAATTAAATCGTTAGTAATTAGTTTAATCTAGTTTTATCGCTTAATTTATCTTTAGTAGTTGATAACTGTGGAACTTTGTGTTCTACACTCCTTTAAAATATTGATTTTTATTTTCTTGTTTGAGATTAATCTAGGTAATTAGTTTGACACCTTCCCTGTGGGATCGACCTGGACTTCTAGTACTATATTACTTGCACGATTACCTACACTTGGGTATAACACACAAGCGCACACAGAAAATTCTCGTGTCAACCACACACAACCCTACTAAGGTGTAGTCAAAAAGGCAGCACTTTATGGCCATATGCTTATATCCCAGTATAGCGAAAGCTCTAGAGAATTTGCCAAAATTCCATAGGAAGCGGCCACACTTCCACAATTGCATAGGTGAGTCTAACAAGGATACTCCTGTAGCTAGGTATCCCACTCAACATAGAGTTTAGATCTCATTAAGAATTATAATAGCTCATCCTTGTATCGCTTCAGGATGTCATGCTTCGTAAGGATAGACTGAGAGAGTTAACCCTCTACCATAATAATAGCATGATTCCACTCGTATCACTTCATGACTTGTTATTACCCTTTGAACCTATTTCTTGGGATCTCCAATCTATAGGTTGGGTTACCATCACAAGTGACTCAACTGTCTATGGGCTTTAGTCCCATCCTTTTATAGGCTTTGCAAACCTTCTTTTGAGTTAGTCCTTTCGTCAAAGAATTAGCTATTTTCTCCTCAGGCTATACAGTATCCACTCTTACAGCTCTAGTAGAGACAAACTCTTTAATTGTGTTATGCTTGCAACATGTCTGTTGCCTCTTACTGTTATAACAGTTCTAAACTTTTTGCAATAGCCGCGGTACTATCGCAGTGGATTAAATAGCGAATATCTATCTTTCCCTTAAAAGGGGTGTCTCATAGGAGGCTTTTTAGCTAAGCTTCCCTCACTAGCCAAAACTAATGGTATCATCTCCAATTCCATTGTGGACTAAGCCAACATAGTCTATTTTTTAGCTTTTTAGGAACAACTATAAAGATGACTGACACAGCAAAAGAATGTGTGCGCTTGTGTGCTATACCCAAGTGTAGGTAATCGTGCAAGAAGTAATCTGGTTAAGTCTAGGTCGATCCCACAGGGAAGGTGTTAAACTAAAAACTTAGATTAAACTCTAAAGGTAAAGGAAAATTCAAGATTTAAAACAAGGTGTAGAACACGAAGTTCTACAGCCTATAACTACTAGAGCAATTAAAGTAAACTAATGATTAACTAATTAACGAAAGCAATATTTTTAAAATGGTTTTCTTTATATAAAGGGAATGTTGGGATCACACGAATCCGCAGCGATCATGCCATCTACCATGCAGTTACATTTAAGCTCCAAAGAGTGTGTCTATCTACAGTATTCCGTATTTTCGAAAAAATAGAGAATCAATAGTCCGTTCATGGCCAGGACTATATCATCACAGTTAAATCGAAACACATGAAAGCGGTTTAAATCAATAGTTAAATCTTGCATTCTGAATGGTGTTAGCATTCAAAATGTTTTGCAAAAGTTATTGAAGAAAAATGCCTTAAGGCCTAAAGTAATGAAACTGTTTTGACAAACTAAGCATTTGGGGACAGTTTGATAACAAATCTTAAAAGCAAAAAGTCTTGGAATACTGCAAAAGGACTACTCAAGAATCTGACAGTTCGATCAATCGACGCGCTTTCGATCGATCAAAAATCATCGTCTCTTGAGCGATTGAAATGGCTTCGATCGCTTGACCATGTGTCTGCTTCAATCGATCGAACTACTTCGATCAATCGAGTGCATGTTTTATACTACTGTATGCCAGAGGCTGGAGATCACTGTTTCATCATGATCTCCCAACCTGGGGACTACTCAGACATGGTCTGGAGTGTCACAGATTTGTTTTTAATGTGAAAGTTCATTAAAGCTGTGTTTGGTTGTGATTTTAGCATGAAATCTATAAAAACTAATAGTTTAACACTAACTAACGTACAAAGCTACGATCTAACAGATTAAACAACAATAAACCACAAGTGAACAGTAAATAACACAATGATATGTAACCTGGAATGAAGAACTTTACTTAAACTTATGAAAAACCCAAGCCGAACAACGATAATCCTTGAAAAACGCTACAAAAGTCAAGAACAAAACTCTCTACTCTCTATAAACTATTGAAAAACAAGTGGGGCATCCTCTTGGACGTGAACAAAATGAATATATTTACTAAAACCTAAAGCTAGGGTTAAAAATTATATCTCCGCTGCGTGCGCGTAAGTTATGATAAAAGGCATGTTCGATCGATTGAACTTCTGGAATCTGCGAGCGCTTTAACTCTCTTCGATCGATCAAAACTTCGATCGCTTGGGACTTCTTCAATCGTTCGAGATTTATTTTTCATCTTTGAATTGTCTTCCTTAGAATCAAGCATTCCTTTTATCCTGATTATTCATTTATTCACACAGCCAACAGTGATCTGCACAAATTATATCTGAAACAATACAACATATCATAGATTAATCATATTATGTAAAAGCTGGCATTGTAATCCAAATTGCATATATATATAGGAATTGTAGACTAAATCAGTGTATTTTCTTCTTTTAGCAAGGTTGTATTTTACAAATACCCCCACTTGTCAATGACGACAAAGAATGTTCTGGCATGCTGACCGTTGAGAAGAAGACAGCAGTAAATGATCCTGTAGACTTTGAAAAACTAGCACTGCTTACTTTTGCCTAAGGTGTGTTCCCTTATGCTTTAATGCTACTCAAATGATTCCTTGGATTTCTTCTCCTAGTTGAGGTTGCGTATGTATTTTGGCTTCATTTAACATTTTGTTAAACCTTTTGGCAGCATACTTAGGGACTGCTAAAATAAAAAAATTGTGCACTTCCTTATTATTAACTGATTGTTAATGTCCAGCTTAGGGTTATCTATGCACACACGTGCACATAGCAGACTGCAAGTCTTCATGGAATGCACATACGTGCACATAGCAGATTGTCTTCATGGAATGCACAGCACTGCAGCCCATGTGCACATCACGTGTGCAATGTACACACGCATGACAGCGCACAACACACGCACAGGCAGCACACGTCCACGTGCAATGCACACAGTTTTGGTCTGACTTTCTAGTCATCTTTACCCTAGATAAAAATCAGTTTAAGTTTTTCCTCAAAACTACAATATTGTAGCTCTCTGAGTTATCTTCCCACAGCCGTGAATGGGGCATGATTTGAAGTTTTGAGTGAGGAGAAAAGTTCATTTTACTAACACACTGGTAGTATGAATAACTGCTACTTTTTATTCTGAGTTTTATATTTTCAATCTATTTTTGTTCCACAAGATGAATGAATGATCAAACTCTCAAAACTGTAAAGTTATAGGTCTAGATGTCTTCTTTCCAAAACATTAAGATTTGAATGATTTGGAATTTTGAGTGAAAATTTATGGCCAAAATACAACAGCTATTGTAAGCTGCCAAAATAACTATTTTTAAGTTTATTTTAGCTACTATTTTTAGGCCATAACTACCAAAACGGTTTGGGTAAAGGTTCTAAAATTTTAAGGGTAGAAAGATTATGAAAAATAGAATAACTTTCATGTAGAACACCATTGGATTTTATCCAGAAATCGCAAGAAGATCTCCATGTGAAGATTAGCAAATGAACTGTAACTCTTAACCACTGATTAAGTCACTGATTTTTACATGTTTGTCATATTCTGGCTTACAATTCGTTATACTTCTTACCATGTTTCATTTGTTTGGTAATGGTGTTGTTTCATTGTGGTGCGGGGGATGAGGTATGATCTCTATGTTTGGGTCTTCATTGTCATGTTTTTTTTCATTATGTGTTGCTTAGTTGTTCTCTGTCCACTATCCAGTGTTTCTATTTTCCTTATTCCTATTCTTTTTTCTTTTTTCTTTTTTCTTTTTTCTTTTCGGTTAAACATATTTCTACTTCTGAAAATAGGAACATTGATTATTTGTTTACAATATGATTTGCTTAAACAAATATGTGATGCCTAATGTTTTATTTTTAAAATATGAGGTTGCAATTGAGGTTTGTGTTCACTCAACCCCTATATTGTTTCTCGATTTTATAACAAGAATGATTTATTCTTTTTGTGCCCACTTTCGATTCATGGTGGTTATGGAATATAGAGGAAATAGACATTTTCTAACAGTGAAAATTCACTTGGGCTAGAAACTGTGCTATATAAAATCTATTAATGTTAAGGATGGTCACCCAAAGTGCCCATGTAGTGAGCTACGTATTGATCATTGGATCAGGAAATATTTTTCTTTGTTGGGTTAGTAACTCAAAGTTCAAACAATAAGGAAAATATGAAGGAAAAGAATTGTGAAAATAAATTTAGAAGTTTTGAAGTTTAGGAGCAATTTAAGTGTGGAGGAAAACTCTAGGGACGAAACCCCACTAGTGTAACTGGCCAATTAACATGTCGATAGCCATTGTTGTCAAAAGTGGATTAACCAATTCAAACTACTCCGTCACTATGAGGTTATAACCCAAACTTTGTTTAAGGTAGCCAATAGAAGGTGTTATAAGTTTTGTTACCTTTCTGTGACTGTCATTATTGTGTTTTACAGATTTGTGGCTTTTTCTAGGAAATATTTATGATTTTAAAAATGGAAATTTCATATCCATTCACTCCATGCCTTTTCTTTCCTTGCCTTTTTTTCAACATATATTTTATTTGCTATGTGCTTTTATTTGTAGGATGCCATTTGAAGACAGTACTTGACTTGGTGAGCTTGGATCTCTACTTTGAATAAATTTAGTGGTCCCATATCCCAGCCACACTTGCCAAGCTCTCACTCCCTACACCAGATTCATCTTCAAGTTGTAATATATTTAGTTTGTCAAATGCAAAGACTATTGCAACTAGAGTGATTGTTTCAATGACAACTCCTCAGACCGTAATTTGTAGTAATTTTTTTTTCTTTTTTTATTTTTTTCTTTTTTAACTTTTGAATTGTGTGTTGTTACGCCCCAAAATCCACGACACGTAGATGGGTCAAAGAGTTAAAGAAAGAGGTTAAAGAGGAGAAGAGATCCTACGTGGACCAATCAAACAGTGCGAAAACTACGAATGAATCCTACGTGGATTCCAAAGAAAATTCAAAAAGTCAATGATTAACCCATGAGGACCAAATGGGTCAAATATGGTCAATCAACATTGTTTTGGTTTTCAATAGAATTTTAAAAGAAAGAAACAAGAAGTTCTAGTAAGGAAAAGATACACAGATAGAAGTTTGTTTTGAAAGTCACGTAATATAGGTTTTTGAGAGGATGCAACCAAATAGTCCTTAAGAAATCAAAATTTGTATTTTTCCATCATAGACTATCCACATGTTAAGTATAAACCTATAAACCCATACCATAAACTTACCAAAACGACTCAAATGAACAACGGAACATCCGAACCAACATGAACATGGTTTAAAAATGATCTAAGTTAAAGGACTAACAAGTGTCCGAATCAACACGAATAACTTATTTAATGTTAACATGCACCAATAGGTGACTCAAAGTCCTAATTACAAGTCCGATTACATTAAGTCAAAAAATTCTAATATTTTCTAAGTAAATGGCTAAACATGTGCCCAAATCAAGTATTAAGGAATTAAACTACAAGATTCAAATTTATTACAATATCTTCTTAAACAAAACTAGAAGTTTGAAACATTTCCAAAACTATTATTCTTCTAGAAAGAAATCTTCAAAGTGTGACGTCACGCGTCGAGTAACTCTTGGGCCTTGCCCCAATTGATAAAACCTAAAACATGGTTTATCGTTTTTATGAGAACAACGGCTCGTAGGAAGTATTATAGAGATATACTACAATTTCCATAACTAAAAATAAAATGTGGTGCTATGAATGCCACCGCGGCAAATGCAAGTGAAGAAAGCCTATAGGTCATGCATGCTATGAGTATGATCACTCGCCTCGATACCGGACTGTGAGCCACCCCCCACTAGGAATGTAGCATACCAACTTTCCGATAGCTAGTCGAATATAAGTTGGAGTTTGGCACGTTCTTAGGTACGTCCACCCTGTCCTCACACACAACTCACATCCGGATTTTTATCACAATTGTCCCCTTTTTGGGATCTATCCCCTCGTGGGATTTCACATGCACACGTCATTCCATGCTATGAGGTTTGCCTATTTGGCTACAATGCTTTGAATCCCTTGACTCCACATGCCAAATGGATGCACACACATATGAACGTCATTAACATTTCTAAATCAAGATTTAATATCATCGGGCATTAATCAACAATTATAAGGACAAGCAAACTATGATACTTCAACTTAGTTTCAATACCTTTAAAGAAACATCACAATAAGGTTTCTATAACATTAAGAATACTCAATTAATATTCTAACATGCTTTTTTACTTTAAGCACAAAGCACTTAAGCATGTAATTTCTCAAATCAGCATATATATATATATTTATTTTTAAACATGCTTTCACCCCCAAGATTAAACATATAAGCATCTAGAAATTTACTCTCAAGTAAGTCCCATAATCATCTAGGCATGCTTTTCACCCCAAGTTAGTAAACAAGTAAGCAACTAAGCAATTAGGGCAATTATAACAAGAAGTCAAATATGACATATATCATTTTAACAAAATTTAATTGTTAAGTGGAGGGAGAGATAATATTAATTTAGTCTATCTTCTACAATACATAACATCCAAATACAAATTAAATCTAGGTATGGATTTTTATAGTATTGCAAGATAATAAATCCTACCTTGGTGTTCTTGAAAAAGAAACACCCAAAATATAGTTCCAATAGAGAGAAAAGAAAACCCAATTCAAGTTGTAGAGCCTCAAAATAAGAAAGTATAGAAAAACCCTCTTCTTCCTATAGTCCATAGTTTGAGCAAGAGAACACCAAAATAGAAAATGGAAGTACCAATAGGAAGCTATATATGAGAGGACCACTTTTGCATCTAATATCTATGTTCCAACAATGAGATTTTGGCTTTCAAAATGAAGGTGAAGGTTTCAATGGCTAAGGAGGTTTCTTCCAAACCATAAAGAGAGAGATATAGAGATAGAAAGGAAAAAGAAAAAAGAAAAGACACAGAGAGAGAGAGATGTTAAGAAAAAAATCGATGAACACACACAACACAAGATACACGAAAAACAAAGAAACAACACAAAGATATTACGTGGTTCACACAATCAGGATGATCGTGCTACTCCACGGCGGAAAGAGAGAGAGGTATTTTATTAATCTGCTGCTGCCAGGGTTTATAAGGGACGGAGAGAAGGTATTTATACAAGTAATCATTTACCTAAATCTTCCAAACGGGCCAGGCCCAGAACTGCTCTGAAAACACCCCAAACGGCTCCGATAGGCCTGAAACTGATAAAGAAAATAGCCCACGAAAAATTTTCTTCCTGGGGCTCTGCCCCTAGACCCCGCAAGGGGTGGCCTCCCCTTGACCCCCGCCCGCTCTTTCGGGAGCGGGACCCCATTATGCGTAGCGGCTTCAAGGTCGAAAAGGTGATCAGTCTCCACAACTTAACAAGAGAGAGAGTATCCGGATGTGAGGAGGGGGAGGAGAGAAGCTTGGAAGTTGTTTAATTGGGTGGGGAGTGGGCCTTACAAGTCTCTCACACACAAATATAAGCATTTATATACTTACATGTGCCACATTAAATGCAAATATGATACCACAAAACCAAATGGTAGGCATTAAAATGTACAAGTTCAAATTGGGTCCACACATTGGCCACCAATTTACCACCCTTAATAAAAATTTCAAAGCATTACAATCTAACCCCCCCCCCCCCCCCCCCTAAAGAATTCCATCCCAGAATTCGAAAAGGATAAACAAACAAATCACAATTGGAGGAAAAGTGAGGATGACATGACCTTGCATCCAACTCATCTTTCAATTTGTAAACCCATAACGTGCTATTTCTCACCAAGTCGCAACTAATTTGATCCTTATACAGGGTGCCTCGACCGATAGACAATTCATTCAAATACAAAATCCTCTCGGTGATACCTGCATAACATAGAGACATGAAATAATACGAGCACACTCAAAAGATGAGACAGAAGGGCCATGCAATAGGCCTCCTTGCCTACTCTAGCAAAAAAAAATCTTAAACAAGTCAAATAATGTACAAGTTCAAATTGGGTTCGGTCAGTTTTGCTGTTGATTTTTGCTTGTACATACAATTAGAAAACTGACCATTCAATTTGGTTGGTTTGCGGTTTTTTCTGACACCCCTTGTAAATTGAGACTATAGTTTTGTTGGGGTATTTTGGGAAAACAAATGATAGATTGTATGTCTAGGGATGTGTAGAAAACATAAGATTTAAAATCAGGGACTTTTTAACAAAATAAAAATCATAATATAGTTTAAACTCTTAATAATTGGTTATAAAGATTTTCCACTAATTTTTCCAAACTAAAATCTTAAAGATGTTAGGAAACCATTAGGGAGACTCACCTTTGAAAATTGAGAGCATTTTTGCTCATCCAAAAAATGGTTCACCAATGCTCACCCAAGCATCCCATTAGCCAATGCAGTGGGACTTAGGATTAAACAAATGATGTTTAATCCTGGGTCCCACTGCATTGGCCAATGGGATGCTTGGGTGAATATTGGTGAACCATATTTTGGGTGAGCAAAAGCATTTCTTGAAAATTAGTATACGAAGCCAAATACTTGAGAGAAAATTTATACACACCCAAAAAAATTGTTGATCGAGGATTTTGATATCTAGTTATACTAGGATAGAGGCCCGTGCAATGCATGGGTCCATTAAAATTGAAAAATTAATTAAATGTTTTTATTGTTGATGCATTTAATATTAAATGTGTTAAATATGCACTACTAACAAAATAAAGTTGTAAACGTAAAAGCTTCAATAATTCTGGATGGAAGCAAATATATTTTCTTTTCTTTATTTTTTTTTCGTTTTCAAATCATTCTTTAGTGTTTTCACTTCTGTTTGTTTTTAGCATTTCTCTCCTTTCATTTACTTATTTTTTTAACCACAATTTATTGTATGAACTATGTACAAAATAATGCAACTACGTATAAACTTTATACAATAAAGTTGAGAGTAATGTTGTTTAAAAGTAATAACTTATTTTTAATATCATAACACGTGATATTTTGAAAAACCTTATCATCTTTTGTCATTTGTCTTTTTCTTTTTTGTTTAATTACATATAAACTTCATACAATAAAGTTGAAAGTGTTATTTAAAAGTAATAACTTAGTTTTAACATTATAACACATGATATTTTGAAAAAACTAATCATATTTGTTCTTCTTTTTTTTTTTTCCTTTTTATGGGAATGATACGAAATTGCATGAAGTTATAAATTTCAAAAATAAATTTATTAAATTTATTAAAACTATTATTATTATATATTTATTATGAGTATGTAAGTAATTGTAAATTATAATTTGTCTTTTAAGTTTGCAAAGTATTTCATATATATTTATATATTATGCATATGATAGAAGTGTGTGTGTGTGTGTGTGTGTGTGTGTGAATTAAATTTATAGGAATGCGTATTTAATAAAATATGATTGTAGATTTATTAGTAATTATAAATTACAATTTGTCTTTTCACTTTGCAAAGTATTTCTTATATCTGTATTATTATTATTATTATCATCATCATCATCATCATCATCATCATCATCATCATCATCATCATCATTATTATTATTATTATTATTATTATTATTATCATATATTTATGATGATGAATTAAATTTATTATATCTACTATTATTATATATTTATGAGGAGTATGAAATGATGTGAAATAAAATTTAAAAAGCAAACGAACGTATGTGTGTGTGAATTAAATTTATAGGTATGTGTGTATGATAAAATATGATTTTAGATATATTAGTAATTGTAAATTACAATTTGTCTTTTAACTTTTCCAAGTATTTCTTAAATATGTATTATGATTATTATTATTATTATTATATATTTATTATGAGTATGAAAAGATATGAAATTGTATGAAATAATAATTTTATAAAACAAATGAATTAAATTTATTAAGTGTAAATTATATGTGTGTAAAGCCTTGTTTGGGAAAAGTCAAAACAAAAAAACAAAAACCAAAGCACAAAATCGATTTGCCAAACAAGGCACCGAAATTGAAGCTCGCTTCATCTTCTTGTATCTGTACTTCCAAGACCGGGGCACTAGACGACACTTGAATCCAACTATCTCCCAGAATCTCGCAAATTTTATTTTCCCAAATGTACTTGACCTTTGATGGATGGTTGATGGGATGGCACCCAAATTGTCTAGCCATGGCCTTCCTAAAAGCAAATTGAAGAATGCGGGAATATCAATGATCTGAAATTTTGTTCCCTTTTTCTGCTACCCCAATGAAGAGATTTAGAAAGATGATCCCCATAACTGTTCGCTGAGTGTTGTCATAGGCCCTCACTTTTTGCTCTGATGGAATAAAGGTCGACTCATCAAGTCCCATTCTTCTGCCTGTTCGAAATGGGCATACATTTAGTGCAGACCCGTTGTCGACAAGACAAGCAGGAAAAGAGTTCCCCAGACATTCAACCGTGATATGTGATGGTTTATTGTAGGTAGGCCCCTCGGGAGGTAAATTGGCTATGGTAAATGTGATGGCGGGAATTAGGGTTTTGTTGATCATACCAATGAGATCCTTAGGAGTGATTTCAATGGAAACATCTGATTGATTGAGGGCGTCAAAGACCGCCTGTCTGTGACGCTTGGAAGCGATTAGTAATCCCCAAATGGTGATATTCGCCTGTGTCTTTTTCATATGTTTTAAGACCCTATCTTCCTCATCTTCTTCTTCCAACTTGCCTTTTCCTTTTCCCAAATCCTAACCCGGATGGTCTTCTTCTAACTCATGCGGCTTAAAGTGCCTTCTAAATCGATTCAAATGACTGATCCCTTCTTTTACCCACAAGTTATCTTGTTCCTCAGTTTCTTCCGAGCCCTTTTTATCTCCTTTATCACTATCATACCATATGTCTTCTGTCTGACCAATGCTTTAATCGTCTTCGCACCAAATCGAATTATCCATCTCTGAAGCCCACCATTCTGGAACAGAATCTTTCCCTGACTATGTTCCGAGCATATAAACTAACATATCTTCTATCGGTTGGTATAACCCCCTTGGTTCCCCAATTTTGGTAATCAAAACAGACAGGTCAAACAAATCTTCCTCCGTCCCTAAGATATAAATGCCCGGCGGTGGTGGCACTGCATGGTGATTCGGCAATGGGTTCTTGGTGACATTTGGCGGGTTGGCTGGAGGCTTAGATATTATTTTCTTGTCTATCAGATTTTGAATTTCGTGTCTCAAACTCAGGCATCGATCAGTGGAATGCCCTTGCTCTTGATGGAACTTACAGTACAGGTGGATTTGAAGTTCGGAGGAAGTGGGTTTTGCCTTGGCCGTGGTTCCAACAAATGAAGATGCCCTTTAGCTAATAGCCTGTCAAGAGCTGTAGATAGCGATACCCCTAGCACTGGAAACTTTCTTAATGGCTTATCCTCCCATCCTCTCGGGTAGTTCTTTGTTTCATCAAATTTCTTCTCTGGTTCACTTAACACATTCACATATGTTGCTACTTGATTTCTAGTGTTTCCTCCGTAGAACAGCCTCCTAGAGCGGTGCCCCTGATATTCTTCTTTCTTGATCCTCCCATCTTTGATTGCATCTTCTATTCTGGTTCCAATCTCAAACAATTCGGCAAAGGTATGAATGCACTGGTACATGAGTTTCTCCTGATAAACACTCTGCAGATTTTTTACTACAATCCGAATATGTTCTTTCTTTGAAGGCCATTGTGTCATTTTAGCGGCCTTTCCTCTCCAACGTGCCAAGAATTTGGCAAACGATTCTTTATTTTCTTGCATGGTCGTCTCTAGATCCCTTATAGTCACATCGAGTTCCTGATTGTACTCGTACTGGGTAACAAAAGCTTTTACCACCTCCTCCCATACACGACTTTTGCTCGGCTCCATTGTGAAGTACTAGGATAAGGCTGCCCCAGTCAAAGTCTGCTAAAATAACATGGCCATCATAGCAGGGCTTAGGCTACTTGGTTGAAAAGCCCCAATTCACATTCTCATATGATTTCTGGGATTACTTAAGCCATCAAATTTGTCAATCTCTGGCATCTTAAATCCGACCAGTAACTTTTCCTGAGTTCCTTCAAACAGACCCTCCAACTCTAGCAGATAACTATCAACCCCATTGGACTTGCGAATGACTTTTTCTAACTTTTCCACTTTTTCTTTCATCTCGGTATGCTCTTTCTCGGCCTTTTCAATTTTCTCTCTTTCTTCCTTATTTGCACCATCTTTGGGTTGCTCCAAATCCTCGTACCCGTCATCTTCTCCATTTCGAGCAGGAGGATTAATTATTGGTGGATCAACTACAAGCTTTTGGCAGGTCAATGTTTCCAGCATTATCATCATTTGATCCATTCTTTCCTTTAGCTGAGCTATTTCTGCGGCATGTTGTCCCTGATCCATTTCTTTCTCTGGCTTTCTTCTCACTAATCTTGCAGTTGAATCCCTGACCCAAACTGTGCTTGTTGCTGGTTCTATCTTTCACCTACATCCATACTTTATTTCAATTTTGGTTTATTTTTTAAAGAGAGAATTTACCAATTAATTTTACCTTGATATGATGATACTTGGATGGTTCATATGTCACACGGATGTGATGCATGTGTGCATGTGTGCCTATTCTATATGCCAAAAGAAAGAAAATCATAATCCTAACACATAACCACATAAGCACATAAAATCCTCATCTATGTCAAGTGCGTTAATTTCTCCTGTCATTGTGATCTTTGCATCCCTTTTAAAGATTAGGTGTTTGGATTTATTTGAAAAATATTTCTCGAATGATAAAATGTTTCTTGAGAATTCTAAGGATGTTAAACATTCCTCAACAAAAATGATTGGTTTAAAATTTTGTTTTAAAATTCATTTTGAAAATCATTTGTCCTGAAAATAATTCCCATGAATTTTGGATTTCCCTTTGAGGATGTGAAAACATTTATTATTAAAAATGATCGGGTTGAAACTTTTCTTTGAAATTCATTTGAAAGGCGTTTCTTTCAAAAATAATTCCCACAATTTTTGGATTTTTCCTTTGAAGATGATCATACGAAAATATACTTTAACAAATATTAGTTTGAAGCTTTAATCAAAAAGTGAACTTCAAATATTTTTGAAAGAGCGATTGAAACTTTGGAATAAAGATGACAAAAAATCGTTTGCTTACAAAGATGGATTGAAAATTCTTTGGGTAGAAGGATCACGTGATCGGATTATTACCGTACTTTCCATGAATCCGGATACATACAAGGTCAATGATGCTTAGCTAAACATGATATAAGAGATGTAATCTTATAATCAAGATTCGGCATATTCTCAAATGTCATAGGACATAAAGAGGAATTGTTCAAAAGTGATTAAGAGGTTACACATCTTTCACCAAGCAAGCATCGTCATCATCTCAAGTAATCCCTTTCGGGCATACAAAACTCCCTAGCATATAATCCTAATCAAGAATTGATTTCCTAGATTGAAAGGTTCTATAGAAGCTATTATGCAAAGGACGGGTTTTGGTCAAATAATGGACCTTTGACACACACCCGATAGGATGCTTCATATACCAAAACATGGTACGAGATCAAGGGTGATCACATGGTCCCATGATGGCTTGACCGACCGGGTTGCCCCGAGCATCCAAGATCATAATTCTGTGCAATCGACTGGCTAGACATGCAAGTGCAATGCAACGGGCACACAAAAATTAATTAATTTGATTAAAATGATGCTTTCAAGTCTAATCCTCGAGTGAACCCAAAATCAGGAATTCTGGTCTGCGAAACTAGAGATTTTGGGTTCGATTCCCAGTAGAGTCGCCAGATTGTGGATACCGGCAATTGGGCCCACTTTTGTTTAATTTTAAAACAATTTCTTTCAAATTCAAATATAAAGAGTCGCCACTTAATTTTTAAAAGAAAAATTAAGAAACCATTTTAAAAGCAAACTGATCTATTGCGAAACCAAAGATAAACTGGGTCCGGGGATTATGGAATGAAAGGGAAAGGAGCCTGGCGGACTAAAACACCCCCTTTCATCCTATCTCGTGATAGGCCTCTACTCAACATCCTTTTTAATCGAATTATTAATCTAAGCATGCCCTCAAATAATACATATATATAAGTATACATAGCACAAGCATGTCAAAAGGGTATAAAATTGCTAACGATAAAAGGCATACAAAATCACATAGTTCAATTAGCAAGCAAAATGATATGCAATAAGGACAAGAGAACTTACCCGAGATCCAGCCGCAAAATTGGAAACGTGCAATGCACACAAAAAGTAGAAGTCCTAAGAAAAGGTCTCTAACACATATATACACATAAGGCAAGACCTAATTCTAAGGTGTCGCGCATGAAATCGAAAATCAATAAAATCAAAAAGTGATATAAACTACAGAAGAGATGAGAAGTCATACCTCCAAAGCGCTACAAAACAAGGGTTAGTCCACATGCTTTAGACAAGATATATAATATCAAATAATCATTTCTAAAAATGTCTAGCTTAAATCTATTAAGTAGAAAAAGAATTGACATAACTATGAGTTCCATTTAACCAGTTGGAAATACAGCACCTCTACAGATATACAAGTCTTAACTAGGAGCCAATGTAATGTCCATATAGGGATGCTATAATCCCAACATGATCATAAGGAACCCATGGTTATGTTCAATTTGGTTAAACTAATTCCAACTTTATCCAAGAACTAATTCTAATCATAAACATCAACAAACATGAATGAATGCATGGACATGAACAAGAAAGAGATATGAACTTATTCATTCATTTGGATCATCTAGCCTCTGGATTAATTAAGATTAATCATCTTTATTCAAAACATGGTTTGAGTCTTAGGTCATTAGGAGACCATTTTAAATTAAAGTTGATAAGATTTAGGCGAAACAGTAACAGTTTTTAAAAATTACAGAGAGCAGACCAAACTTTCAAAAAATATAAATAAAATACTTCCAACGGTTGGATCTTAATGATTTTTTGAGTATGTTAAGCCTCTGTGAGTCTAGTTTCTAACCCAAAAAGAAAATCAAAGATCCAACGGTTAAATCTCTAGGAATAGGGAAAACACTAGACATCACTCAGGAATCTGCAACTCTTTGTCAAGAGTTTTTGTATGATTTTCTAAAAATAGTAATAAAAAAAATGAGAAACACTTTGATCTTTTTAGGGTATTTTCCTAACACATTGAACTACTTAGAAAAAATTATTTGAGGTTGAGAAAACTTAATTAAGGCTCTGATTTACTCATTTTAAAACGAACTTACTGTTCTGAAACTTTGGACAGAGAGTAACCTATTCACAAATCATGAAGCCTAAACATCCTAAGTATAAGATTTCGTCAAAACTAAGTGTATGGTAATAGACATATGAGTTATGAATACCCTCCAATTGGTCTCACTCAATTCTTATGGACCATGATTTAATTAAAAATCCTTGATCACGGTTAATGGTGAGTTCACTGCACTATTAATGAAGTAGTGTTCATGGTTTTAGACAAACTTGAGTAACACTTAATTCCTCTCCCAAATATATGGTCCTTGAGGAATGAGTGTTCACTTATCGATTCTCCTACCAAGTTAATGGTCCTAGGAGACTTAAGACATGACTTAAAATTATTTGAACTTCATAGAATATAGAAATAACTCTATGAGATTCAACTTGAAGGATTGAAGTTATGGTTCAAAACTTGGTCCCAACAAGAACACATGGATGCAACCATGACCCATCTTAATCTCCACATAAATCATGAAATTATGGGAGACTAAGGGATCAATTCCAAAGAAACCTCATAAGATATTAGAGATCTAATAGATTTCCAAGGAAAGAACTAACAAAATGAAATAAAATCAAAGTTTATTTAGACTTAGCCCCAAGTAATATCTCATCATAAATTAGTTTTTTCTTTTTTTTTTAACCCAAGGTTGATTTAGATCCAAATTAATGAACTGTCATGAAATTCAATCACAAATTCTATGTGGTGTGTGATGAAATGAGGTAAGAAGAGAGGTTTTGAAAATGTGTAAAAGTCCTAGGACTATGAATTTGTGAGTGAATTAGCCTAATTGTCTATAAGATTGGGAGGTTACCTCTTATAACCTCAGGGAATTCTTGATTGTTGGATAAAAATCTTCCAAATTCTTCAATCCCTTCTTCAAACTCTTCAAAATATTCAAAGTTTCCTTCAAGAAATTCTTGTTTTCTCTCAATTCTCTCTAGATTTCAATGTATATCTCTTGTATATATGAAAAATGATTCAAGACCCACCCCCCCCCCCCCCCCCCCCCCCATAATGGAGATGAAGGCCAGGTTATACAGACCTTTTCCATGGGGTTAATTGGGTAAATTCGGATGAAAACTCATGTGCAAAGATTTCTTCTAGAACATGTGAGAAAAATAGACTGTTACACAACGCGACACTTGAAGAGTTGGTTGCGGCACTCACTAAATGCCATTCTGGCACTCACTAAGTGTCGAGCAGCGAGTGCCGCCGGCTTCATCGCATGACGCGGCTAACTGGATCCTCTTTTTTATTTTATTTCCAAAATATATATTTACTATACTAATATATTTAGTATACTATACTAATATACTTTATGTACTATATTAATATACTAAGGACTTTAGTTATACTTTAATAAACTATACTTATGTACTAAGATACTAGCATATTCTTTAATAGACTATACAAATACATATTTTCTTCTTTTCCTTCTTTTTTATTCTCTCAAAAATTCTTATATGTATATGTACTTTATTTTTTTGAAATTAATTTTCTGGCTGTCTCTCTTACATGTACCCGGGTCCTTCCGAACCCCCAATTCTTTCTTTTTTTCTCTTGATTTGGAAACTTGTTTTGAAGAACTCTTGAAGGGCTTGAATTCTTTGAAAAATCTTCAAATTTCACCGGTCATTGTCGTCATCAGTCTTTTAGAGGTAACCAACCCTGGATTCAACGGTTGGTCAAAATTGGGGTGTCTACAATAACGCCTTCACCTTATTTTTTCTTTTTCTTTTTTTCTTTGCTCTAACTTTTACCTAGGCGCCCTTTTGGTTTTTCATCCTAGCGAACCTTTTCTATTATTTTTCTTTTGTTTTTTTTTTAATCCATGCAAGTCAACTCTTCATACCTCTCTTCCTACATTATCTCATCATAGTCACCTTCTAGGCATATGGCATATTCTTCACTTCATGTAATCATACGGCTCTTCATTTTCTTCCCTCCTTATTGTTGCTTTCTATCTTTTCATTCTCCTCCACTTTTCTCTTCTTTTTTCCCTTTTCTTTCTATTTTTTTCTTTCTCCCTCTCTTATCCTCCCTATTTGAGGTACATTCTACCCTTCTCTTAGTCAACAAGTTTTGGAAAGTAACTATTGACACGCTTATTTCTTCCTCATCGTATTGATAGCTTTCGAGGTCTGAGAGGTTTTTCCGCATGAACAATTTTTTTCTTTCTTTTCCTTATTTTTCTTTTCTGTATATTTTTTCTTAGGCAAAGGCATTATACCATATGATCACCATAACTTTGAATAAATCTCACTCCTTAGTCTAGGCACCAATTTCAGTTTCATTTAATGAAAGATGGGATTGGATACAGGTATTGAATTGAAAACGAATGGGTCTGGGAGAATCTTGGGATTCGTTCTGAGTATGTCTTTTGGAGCTTAGTCAAAATCTTTTTTTTCGATTCTTTGTATAGAGAGACAGCTTTTGGCTTTCATTTGGAGTTAGCAATTAAAGAACTAATTCAAGCACATTTTAGGATCTATCTCAATACTCTAATTCATATACGTAGTCTCTTCATCATATCTTAGGTGTTTCATCATGCAATCCACATACTCATAATTTGGCACAACAGAATTAATAAAGATGAAATTATTTTTATTGATTAGAAGAAGAAACTACTACATCACTATACTTTTTTTTATTTGAATACTAGTTTTGAATCAACTAGACACTTAACCAAGCACAATTATTTAAATTTTCAAAACCAGACATAACTAAACCTAATCCTTCAACTTCATAGGTGTATCATGAGCAATCCTTCGTGGTCCATTAGCATCCATGCTTTAGAGTAGTTCCCAACATCATCACTTCATTAGCAGCATCCTCACAGCCATCCTTAGGTCCAAATCCCCCAAATAGTAGGCTCATAGATGTGTGGTTCACATTCTCCATCCAATCTTTCTCATAGTCAGCAACCTCAAGCCCTTTCTCAGGTTTAAACCATATTGAGTCATTGGGAGACTCCCCATTCCACCACTTGATTTCTTGCAACCCAAGGTCTAGTTATTCCAAAAAGAAAAGGTCAACCTCATCATCATTTTCAAAATAGTCATCTTCTTCCAAGAAGTCTAGTTCTTCTCCATAGCTCAAACTACAAATCACAGCCTCTTTTGGGGGGATAACCACAGGTTTAAGATCGGTTATAGGTGTGATTTATATGGATGGGTCATTGTTGGTTGGGTCAAGGCTAATTAGGTTGATATTTTGTGGTAGGGGAACGGTACGGTGATTTGGTAGCGGGTTGTAGGTGATATTTGGCTGAGTGGACAGGAGTGCAATTACCTTGTTGTCAATAAGGTTTTGGATCTCATGGCGAAGTCTAATGCAACGATCGGTCTCGTGGCCATGTCCCTAATGGAAGGTGTAGTATTTGGTAGGATTATGTCTTGCTGGGTGTAGATTAGGTGGTGGAGTAGGGTCTAGTGGCTTGAGATACCCTTTATTAATAAGGCGTTCAAGGCGGTGGATAAGGTCATGCCAATCTTGGTAAAGGTCCTACGGTCATTGCTTTGAGATGATATTGAGTTTTGGTCAATGTCTTGGTTAACGACATTGATATCGGGTGTGGCATGATTGGCAGAGGGTTTCCTCCCGTGGGTTTCCTCCTTGAGTTGTTCTCGTCCTTTTTTATTTTCCCACCCCTCAGTGCATCCTCTATCTATGTCCCCACATCGAACAATTGCTCAAAGGTAGTGATTGGCATAAAGCACATGTGCTCATGGTATGGAGGTTGCAAGTTGTTTATGATCATGTAAACATGTTCCTTCTCGGTGGGTCTATTCATCATTTCGGTAACCTTCTTCCTCCAACGGGTCAAAAATGTGGCAAAGGACTCATGATCGTCTTACCTAATGGTCTCAAGGTCCCTAATAGTTACATCAAGCTCAGTGTCTTAGGCGTATTGCTTCACGAATTTAGTCACAATATCCTCCCACAGATGGGTCTTAAAGGATTCGAGAGCTAAAAACCATTGCAAGGTTCCTCCGGACAGATAACGAGAGAACATTTGGGCCAAGTGCTCATTCCCTAACCCCATAGGTCTCGAGGCAGTGACATACATCTTCAAATGGCTCTCGGGATTCCTGATCCCATCAAACTTTTCTAAATCAAGCATCTTAAACTTCTTAAGGTATTTGATCTTTGCAGGTTCAAAAAAACCTTTAAGGTCTAACAGATAATCATCAACACCATGGGATTTCCTCACCACGCTTTCTAGATGGTCCAACTTATCTTTCATTATCTTCCTCGAATCTCCACGTACACTGTCATCGAACCATTCATCCTTCTTGATAGGATTTGGATCAATAGGGTTCTTAGGTACAATAGGCGAAATAGGTGGTATGAGTGGATCAATAGCAGGTAGGCCCTGCAGTTTCACGGTGGTTTGCCCCAAACGGTCTATGATAAACTGTAACTGTTGCCCCTGACGGGCCAAGGTACCCTCTTCCATTCTCTTATTTTCTTCAGCCATAGGTATTCCAATACTTGTAGGTCGAACTAATCTTCCTAAACTAGGGGTACAGACCCAAGAAGGTGTGCTTACAGTCTTCTTTGGAACTATGTTCACTTGTCTCTCTACAATTTCAATTTTTTTAAAAAAAATCTCCTTTAAACCCAGAACGATTGTGCCCTCTTTTTGAATTTGAAAATATTTTCTATGTTTTTTTTTTAACTTTCTTATAACATGCATGATATGTAGAATAACAACCTTAATCCAAATCATCATATAGCCAATTAAGTCATAATCACATCATCAAGAATCCCTTTTCATCCTATGGTCACCATAATCAGTGTCGCGCTAGTTATCCCACGCTTGGAACTTCACGTGTGACAATGTTTATGATAACCTAGGTCTAAATAGGTCTTGCTCTAGCGAATAGGTTGCAAACAAGGTTATGATTTGTAGTCCTACAGACTCATGCCACATATTCCCAGTACAACACATAAGCAAACCATCCCTATGTCATGTGGTGAGCATTTCACATGGATAGAATGCCTTGGGCTTTAGGCAGGGCTATGTATCATGTGTCGTATAGGCTTCCTTATCATGTCAAGTAATCCCAAAAGACAAATAAGGCATGTATGCGCACATCGTCCTAATAGGTCAAACCCTAAAGGATTGGCTCTATGGCTTCTATATGTATCAGGGTGGATAGAGTCAAAAATGGTCCCCCAGCGAGAGTCCCATATACCCCCCCCCCCCATTATAAGGTTTGGTGTGGTACATGTACTTCTTTTTATGCCATTATGTACGTGCTAGGGCAGAGATGTCCTCTGCATAAGGAATCTGATAGGTTGCAGGCCCTCTGCTTTGATCCTCCCAAGCTTCCTAAAACTAATGCACATGCGATTCTCATAATATAAAGTCAAAGAACCTTGAAAGTTTTGGAGTCTAACCCTCTTAGTTCAATCCCCAACAGAGTCGCCAATTGTGGGTACTCGAACAAAACTTAGGGCCTAGAAGGATTAAGCTTGCTTGATTGTCCCATTTCAAATCTCATGCCAACAACCACGAGGGAGGTTCACCACCCTTCATTAGTCTTTATCTGATCCGACCGATTTGGATTACTCGTATTTTGAATTTCATGGATTTTTTTATCCAACCTGAGGTAACTATCGATGCCCATGATCCATATCCGAGGCTACGAGTGAGTAATCCATGTTTTATCCCACAAGGCTAAATCCGGAGAGATCCTTACTAATAGAGTCGCCACTTGGTTTGATAAAAGAAACTAAGAAAACTAAATCTATCAAGTCCAATGGATAGAGAGCACCAACCCGTGGTCACCAAAGAACTCGGTTTGGGGGTTAAGGTACGAGAGAAGAAGGAGCTAGATCATGCTAAAGCACCCTTCTCGCCCCATCGTGAGATGGGCCGCTACTCAGCTTTCAAGGTGTTTGACTAAACATTATGTGAACCATTTCAATTATACTAATGCAATCCTAATTCAAGTTATAAATAACTAATAAAAGAAAATCGTGCAAGAGACTATACAAGTACATGCAATGCACATGGTAAAATAGTAATTCAGGGACTAAACGTATTACTATGCTCCCCTATGCATGCGAAAGGAAAATAAAAATGAATTAAACGCAAAAATTGCACTCAAAACCCAAGAAAAACATGATATCTACGCACAAGTAATCATGTAAGAAATTTAAAATCTATTTTTATCCCCCTAATCATGCTTCTATGTGATCCTAAGAAAGCACTAAATAAGAGGGAATCTAGAAAACTTACCCTGGATGGCATAGCATTCCCAATTACCCTAATTAGCCATGGTTAGGACAATAAAAGCAATACATATGGGATAATCTAAGAACATCCTACTATTCAGGCATGGATAACATGTATGCATGTCCAAATATGACTACTATGTACAATAGTGTGCATGTGTAAGCTTAATTAAGTGCTATCCCTAGTATGGATAACCTACTATTCTAAGTGAGGATAGTGTGCAAGTGTATGCATGTGTATGGATACGAATTAATTCATGACTTAAACTAATTATGAATTAACTACTATGCATGGATAAAATATGGATAGCATGGATAGCCTAATATCCCAACTAATATGGATTACTACATTATTCCTATATGAATGCCCTAATTCTAGACTCGTAGATCCGATTATGGTTTGTTACCTCCAGGGTCAAATATCCATGGATTGAATACCAACCCGACAGCTTCGGCTACCACAACATTTGGGGTAGCTCTGCCTGGGATAACTCTACTTTAATGGATACTACAAACAAGGAAATACAACTACCCTAGAACTTTAAAGATCAAAAGTAATAAAAAAGGAAGAACGCAAAAAACAAACAAGAAATTCAACCTAGATTTAAGAAAATAAAGATCAAAATAGAAAAATAAGGTAGAAAAACAAAGAAGAAGAAGAAGGAGCTTACCTCAAGAACTTTCCTCATAATACTTCTGCAGGCCATTGCCAGAATCGTGGACTCCAAGACTCAATCCTAGACTCTAAAAAAACTTATACTTTTCCCAAGAATTTTCTAGGATTGCTTCGAAATCCTCTAGAGGGGATTCCTTGGCTCTCTAATCCTTAGGATTTTTAGGTAGTGTTCAATGGGAAGGGGAGGACCCCCTTTTATAGTTGGAAATTTGGGTGAAAACTCTGGTAGTTAAGCGATGTGGGACAAAAGAAACACAAATTTTCACATTTTTTGACATTTTCACATAGATTGGGGTCAAATCAAGGGTCCAGAATGCATCTGGGGTATCTGAGAGCCATAGTGACACTCATAGCTACCACGCGGAAATCCAAGAGTGCTGTGCAGCACTCAGCTGAAAGCCACCATGGCTCTCAGCTCAAAAGTTATATTTTTACTCCAGAATTCCCGGACTTCATTCTCTCACCTCGGTTATCCTTTTTGGGCTTATGATATACCATTGAAAAGGTATGGGAGTCTAGTTTAAGATGTTTTTAGTATCATTCAAAAAGAGTTTGTAGATTTTGAGTTAAGGTCAAAAGAGTGAGGCTAACTCCAAGAAGGAGCAAACATGTGAGGTGCAAAAAAAGGGGTAAAAGTTCTCTTAAGTGATTTTTGGCCAATGTCAAGGCTTGGGTCACTAATTTAGCCTATTTTAGGACTATTTTGTAAAGGGAGTTCTCAGGATCCCACCCTGAGGTCCCAATTTTTCTTGATAAAAGTCAATTTTTCGTCATTTCATATGAAAAAGCTCCCCTAAATTGGGTTTTTGTCTCTAATTTGGATTTTTAACATACCTAAGTCTTTCAAAAGGTTATTCTAACGTATCTTAGAGACCACGGTGCTTTACAGAGTTCAGCTTTATAAAACCAACATTCCATAAATCTTGATTCCAGTCATCTGGTTGTTCTTGAGGCAGGGTTCCTTCTGTTGAACGGACGAACCAAAATACGGTGTCTACAGAAGGCAATTGGGGCATGGTCCCGACTACCTCGTTGCTAGTCCTACTTCGGCTTCTTTCGCAAGCCCTTCTCAGAACCGTCCCATTTTTGTTTGGATTTTAGGGACTCATCTTCAGTGAAGGCGGAGCAGTTAGACTCTTCCGTGTCAATGTATTTCCCAACCCTCTCTGAGAGCTCAACTAGGGTAGCCGGTCGATCACGGTTGAACAACATAGCAACCTCGGTGTTTTGAACCCCCAAGCAGAAGGCTGTGATTGCGACTTTTTCGTTCAGGTTGCGAATCTGAAGCTTTTGCTGATTGAACCGGTCAACAAAGTCCTTCAGGGATTCTCCTTTGCACTTCTTGACAACCAACAATTGTGTGTCTGGCTACAATCGGTCTAGTATACCCACGAATTGGCTGATGAAAAGCTAATTGAGTACCTTGAAGTCACCAACCGATCGAGGCTTGAGTGAGTGGAACCACTGTGCGGCTGGCCCTTGAGGGTGCTGAGAAAGGCCAGGTAGAGCAGTTCACCGACGTTGGTAGCTAACGCCATTTGAGCCTTTTAAGTCCGGATATGATCGGCCGGGCTCCCTGAACCGTCATAAGAATCAAGGTGTGGTTGCTGGAACTTACAAAGAATGGGAAATCCTGTGATCTGGGCAGTAAAGGGTGACTCCATTTCAGTATTGGTGTAGTCATGACCTGGCTTGCGACTCAACTTCTCAATCTGTTTCTGTAGGTCGTTGATGCAGGCCTTAACATACTCCCGATCGGTCCCCCGTTCTGTATCTGTACGGTAGGTCGGGTCGGACGAAGAAGCCTCTTCTTCAAAGTGCATTGTCCTTAAGGATGGGGTATGGCTTCGACTCTGGGTAATCGTGTGCCTAAGGTCACCTCTACTCCTAGCCGGGCGTTCTTGGGCTGACTCCCGGGCCGTTTACTCTTGCCCCTCCCTTCTGGCAGTGCACCTATTGTTGTTGATCTCTCTGGCATCCCCCGCTCAACTTGGGTTGGCACGAGCACGTTGCCGGGTCTGCTCGAGGCCGCGGCTACGCTCATCGTTCCCAGGTCACCCCAAAGTCAAGGGGATACTGGCGTAGTATGGGCACACAGTCAGGTCTGCACAGGCACCTGATCATGTGCGTCATTCCTGAGCTAATCCTCGGTTTGAGGGGGCTTATCTTGTTGGGCCAACAATGCTTCGATTTGCTGCTAAGTTTGACGCTGGCCCTCCAGGAGTTGAGCAAGAGCCGCGGTGATTTGCTCTGAGGTCATGGAGGCCGCCGGTTGCCCGGTCTGCAAATCCGCCTGACCTGTTGGGGCAGTAGTCTTCTTACCCTTCTTCAGCGGCATGGTGATCAGTCAAAAGATTTGTTATCTTGAGAAATTTGTCGATTTCCCACAGACGGCGTCAAACTGATGATGCCAAAATTTGGTTAGAGGTAAGAAGAAGAAGAAGAAAAGTGAGATTTAAGTGGTTTGACCCGGTTAATTAAAAGACCTACGTCCACGTGTGTATCAGAGCACTTGCACTAACAAATCACTGGTGGCCTTTGGTGAACCCACAAAGAGGGCGGTACTACTAGAGACTGGCCAGGTATATGCATATGATTGTTGTATAATTGCAATTCTGTAGAGTCAGAAGGCTCCCCTTGAAAGGATGAGTGGTCTTTTTTATAGGTGTAAGAGGTCATTCGTACAAGGTAAGTAGTCTAATTACAATTGACTATCACAAATCATGGGAGTTTCCTAATTGGATTAGGAATCAATCTTTTTTTTTCAATCTTCTAGTTGAGGTAGGAAACTGAACAAAGCATTCTGGAGAATATCATAAGGCGTGTCTGGGCTGTGCCTGTGACGGGACAAGCCCATGTAGTACTCCCGAACTGTTAGCTGTGGCCGGGCTTTACTGAGCAGTTATGAATATACGGCCCGGGATAGCCCTACGGTGGGCACATATACGAGGTGAATTGACATTCCTTGCTGAGTTGGCGGAAATTGACTCCTACTTGATATTCTTGTACATATCAATACAAACTTTTCCCAAACTTTAAAATTTCTTCAGAGAAAAGAATATAACAGAGAAAACAAAAGAAGTTCAAATAAAAATTAAGGACGATTAAACAATAAGGACTTGTGTTGGATTGGGCTCTACATAGAGAATCGAGATAGAAACAAAAGAGTGTAGATGAAGAAATAAACATGGAAGAAATAGAGAAAATTATAGATTTATTCAACTCAATCCAATATTTTTGCTAACCAAGTTAATACGAGCTAATTTTACATCAAATTCTTGATTTCGCAGTCGCATCTCACTTGATCTTTCTGAGTCTCCTCCAGCATACGTATTTAGGCTTAGTTTGGTCCTTATGTGCTTTTTAAAGTAGTTTATAAAATTTATTATTAAATTGTTTGATAAGTTTTGTACAAGTGACACATTACTCTTCAAAAAAAAATCATAAAAATCAAAAAAGCAACATTGAGCTTTTAAAAGCTCCATTCTAGAGCTTTTAAAAGCTCCCTCCAAAAAAGCCGTTCAATTTTCCCGAAGCTCATAAACTAGTTACCAAATAAATTAACATGAAATTATGCTTTAAAAAAGAGAAGCATCAAAATGGGGGCCAATAAAATTGTGCTTTAAAAAATGAGAAGCACCAAAAAGGGGATCCAAACTAATTAAGTCTACCAAATGAATTAACATGAAATTGCGCTTTAAAAAAGGACAAGCACAAAAATATCATGAAATTGTGCTTTCAATTTTGGTGCTTCTCCTTTTTTAAAAGCACAATTTCATTGGCCCCCATTTTTGTGCTTCTCCTTTTTTAAAAGCACAATTTCATATTAATTCATTTGGTAACGATTTTATGAGCTGTGCCAAAATTGAACTTATGGCTTTTGGGGGGAAGCTTTTAAAAGCTGAATGTTGCTTTTTGATTTCATGATATTTTTTAAAGAGTAATGTGTCACTTGTACAAAATTATCAAACTTAATAATAAATTTCGTAAGCTTTTTTTAAAAAGCCACGCAAGGGCCAAACTAGGGGTGGGCAAACAGTTCGGTTAACCGAATAAACCGAACAAACCGAACCGAATTTTCAATTTTAGTTCGGTTATTTCAGTTAAAAATTTCAGTTCGGTTAAAAATCGAACCGAATTAAAAATTTCAGTTCGGTTATCAGTTGCCTATAGGCAAACCGAACCGAACCGAAAAACCAAAATTTTATTTTTTTATTTTTATTTTCTAAATTATTAATATACTTATGCATAACTATAGATAATAAAATATAAATATTTTTACAATTGAAAACAAATAAAAGTATGCTTTCTTTGCAATATAAAAGAGAAAGGAAAAAAAAACACTAAAAAGTTGAGAAAAATGAAAAAAATTAAAAATAAAAATTGGGTTTTTTACAATTCGGTTAACCGAACCGAATTTGTAATTCAGTTAACCGAGCCGAACCAACCGAATTATATTACAGTCAGTTAACAGTTGATAATCCTCCAAACTGAACCGAACTCAAATCGAACCAAATAGTACAAAACCAAACCGAACCGAACCGACCGAATGCCCACCCATAAACGAAATTAAGCCTAAACCTTAGTGAGATTGAGGTTACACTTTGAGTCCAGTCTGGCTCGAGAGAGCCTTGATGTAACATACCCATTACAATGAATGTTTACTCCAATTACAGGGTTAACCAACCTCCCTTGGTAACCTTTTTCAATCAAGAGAACAAAAATAAAGTAGGATTCAAACTGCTGTATACTGGGCCTACACTATGGATAGGTCCAGAGATTTAACATACAACTTAGGGTTAATTACAGAAACACCCCCTGTAGTTAGTCTTTTTATCAAATATCCTCCTATACTTTAAATTTTATCACTAATACCCTCTGTAGTTTGGACTAAAGTGAAACAGTTACTTTTTCCGTTAAAGTTAACGGAAAATTGATAAAAGTACAAAAGTACCCCTATTACATACTAATAATAACACCCTTATATGCTTAAATGTTTATTTAGGCATAAGTGGAACATTATTATATTATTTTGATATTACATTTGTTGCTAAAGACCATTATGTGGTCACTTAGGGGTACTTTTGTGAGAGCGAATTTGACACACACACACACACACAAAATTTTGGGGATAAATTTTTTTTTTTTAGATCTTAGTATATCACTACACTGGATTTCACTGCGTGTGTTGTCAAGAGTAGATTAAAAAAAAAAAAAAAACTAACTTATTACCAAGATTGTATGTGTCAAAGAGTAGATAAAAATAAAAATAAAAAATAATAATAATAATATATCGCCAAGACTGTGTGTGGTCTGTGTGTGTGTGTGTGTGTCCAAGGGTAGATCAAAAATAAAAAAAAAATTTAAATAAATTTGCTCTTATGAATGTACCTCAAAGTGACTAACAACAAATATAATATCAAAATAATATAATAGTATACCACATATGCCTAAATAAACATTTAAGCATATAAGGGTGTTCTCATTAGCATGTAATAGAGGTAATTTCGTATTTTTACCAATTTTCCGTTAACTTTAACGGAAAAAGTGACTATTTCACTTTAGTCCAAACCACAGGGGGTATTAGTGATAAAATTTAAAGTATAGGGGGGTAACTGATAAAAGACCTAACCACTGGGGGTGTTTCTGTAATTAACCCTACAACTTACTAACCAAAGACAGCGGCCCTTCTTGAATAATGGGCTGGATGGGCATAGAAAATAAAACCAATTCCAGTCTAATGGATTGGAGATAGAATCTGTTCTTTCTGGCTATGGACCTAGTAGCCCATCGTAATCTTCTTGGGCCTAAATTCCATCAAACACAGAAACTGATACCAAGCCCCTTTTCATGGTGATTCTCCAACTACCACTAAATTATGTAGGTACAACTGGGTAGTTTGATATTTGTGTCGATATTTTCTACTTAAAACTAGTTCTATATTAGACCAGCACGGAATTTGTTCTTATACAAATCATATTAAAGGGAGACTCGGAATGAACCTGTTTTTATTTGAAGCATTACAAGACAGGTCTTAATCATGTGCCCTGCCTTCTTACATTGGCAACATAATACCCATAGTGATTTCTTCTTCTTTATGCACAAATATGAAGCTTTGTAACCCTTGTAATTCTCATCTTTGCTTTTATTTACTATTAGCTAAATTTACATTCTTTATAGATGCATCATTTCAATCCTAACTTATTTTGTTTGGGAGTTGGTAAATGCACTCACTACATTTGTCTTCACACCCACGTGCACAACTTAAGATACATTTCATGTTGTTTGGCAGAATATATAGAAAAATAATAGAAGTGAAACAGAAAGGAAGGGATGAGCTATATATTCAACAGGACAAGAAATAGATCTTTCCTCTTTTTGTTTGGTTAAATATGAAAGAATAAAGTAAAAAAAAAAACTATAAATTATAAGGTTTTTACAATCAATCCATTTATTTTTTTAATGACAACAAAGAGGAAAGCTTCTTCTTTGTCCTAATTCGGTCACGTTTGAAAGGATGAAAAATTGAGAGTTCTAACTTTTATTTTTCTTCTCTCTTCCACCCTACTAAATTAGAGATTTTATCCTCTTTCCTTCTTCTTTTCTCCCTCCATATAGTTTATAATCTTCATATAGTGCAGTTTTTATCTTAAATAAAATAATGAAGGACAAAACATAATTGACTTTATTCTTAATGAAAGGGGCAATTTTAATATTTAAAATTTGAAAGGTTGATGGAATAAGTCTTGGTCCATTCAATGTACATTCATTAATTGTTTAAAAATAATAATAAAATGAAGCCATTGAAGTCACATAGATTACACCAATTCTATTTCAATATTCATCAAAATAATATAATTAAATTAAATTAAGTAAAAAATAATAATAATAAATACCAAAATAAAATTGAGAAAATCTATGGAGAAGATCACATGATCTATGCAACCAAACGTTCAAGTTGACTCCCACCCATAAAACCAACAAATAAAAAATTCCCAACAAAATAACTAAATTTAAAACACCCCCCAGTACAACACTTTCTTGTCCCCCCTCAGGTCTCAGCTGCATCTCTCGCTCTCTCTCTCTCTCTCTCTCTCTCTCTACATCACTTTCTCTCTCTCTCATTCAGCAAAAACGTGTAAACCTTTGTCCTGCCGGAACCCAATTCCCGACGATTACCTATCCGAATCTCAACGATCCGATCTGGTTCCGGCCGGTTTTTCACCGGCAAACAATTTATCTTTCGACAGGCAGTAGAGATCATATACAAAACACACACATTTTGTATATACCTATATATATATATATAGAGAGAGAGAGAGAAGGAAAAAGAGGAAATGTACAAGAACCAGCTTCAGGAGCTGGCGCAGAGGAGCTGCTTCAACCTCCCTTCGTATACGTCCCTAAGGGAAGGTCCGGACCACGCGCCGAGGTTCAAGGCTACCGTTAACTTCAACGGAGAGACCTTCGAGAGCCCTCACCACTTCTCCACTCTCCGGCTGGCGGAGCACGCGGCCGCCGAGGTGGCTCTCAACTCTCTCTCCACCCGCAGTCCCTCCTACTCCCTCGCTGCTAGGATCCTGGTACTCTCTCTCTCTCTCTCTCTCTCTCTCTCTCTCTCTCTCTCTCTCTCTCTCTGTGTGTGGCCGCCGTTAGGGTTTTCGGGTGTTTCCGTTAAGTCTAACGGCTTCGATCTTCCAATTTCTCACTAAATTGCGCACTGTGTTACTTAAGCCCTCTTTCGGCTTTTAAGGGGAGTGGCGTATCGTGCGCCTTGTGGGTGAATGGCGTATCGTGCGCACACATCCTCTGCGCGTTTGATTACGCACAGGCACAGCACATGTATCTGAAAACCGGAATGGGTTGCCAACTTGCCGTTTGTTGGTGTGAGATATCCAAAATGCCCCTCGTCGTGCCGTTTCTTGCACTAGAAAAGAACAGCTACAAAATTCAAGAACATTGTGGAAAACTGGGAAGGGGCCATAATTAAAGACACTTCTGGTCTTACTTGTCTTTGTACCACTCTTAGCAGCTGTTGTGGGTCTCTTAATTAGTACTCCTTAAATGAGGGGTATTTCAGGCATAAAAAATATGTATATACATACATGTATGTTGGCCTCTCTTCTTAGAAGCTAAGACCCTTAGAAAAAATATATAATATAAGCTAAAATAGCATTTTGGTTTGGCTTAAATATAAAATATACCCTTGGAGTTTGGTCTGTCTCATTTTAATCCATGTAGTTTTAATTGCATCAATTTAGTCTCTAAAATTTTAGAATAGAAGCAATATGGTCCAAATGTCCCATTTTGCCAAAAATATTGATGAAATTCACCAACTGCTTTGCACAATTATGCTGATAAGTGGATGGGGAGATTTGTAGTGTTTTATTTTTACCTTTAAAAAGCGTGATAGTGCATAGCAGGTGAGTAAATACTGTCAAGTTGTCAATTTTTCTCACAGAATTAGACATTTGGGCCACATTGCTTCTAATTAAAAACTTCCGGGACCAAATTGATGCAATTGAATCTATAGGGACTAAAATGAGACACGAACCAAACTTCAAGGGTATATTTTGTAATTAAGGCTTTTAGTATCCAATAGTCTTTGGTGGAGTTTCACTTTGGGCCTTACTTTTTCAAATGCATCACTTGGGTCCCTCAAGCTTCAAAATGTGTCCGTCAATTTGGGACCTAAAATGTCGGAAAGACAGGGCCTAAAGTGATGCATTTTGAAACTTGAGGAATCAAAGTGATGCATTTGGAAGTGCAGGCATAGTGAACACGAGAATCGTCTTTTGACGAGAAAACTCCGCTGGAACTACAGGGTACTAAATTTTTTTCCTTTCCTAAAATATATGTATATTTATAGATGCATGCACTTGTATATAATGTAGAATTGTAGTTGGTGACATTTAAAAAAACTATCTTAAACAAAGATTCAAGTCAATTTATGTATTGGTTTTGCATTTATTAAGGTGTGAAAATTTTATGCAAGATAAAGACTGGTAATAAGAATGGCTGACTTTCAGTATTCTTTTATTATACTGTATACATGATTAAATAGGTGAAGTTTGGACAAGTATTGAGTACATTAAATTGTTAGGTATTGGTGGAGAAATAAATGAGCTACATAACTTGTATATTCATTTCACATGGTCAAATTTAACTGCGACACATTGGAAAAGTATTCTTAAGTCATCCTCCATTTAGTATGCTTTAATGTGTAGCTTCAGCTTGCATGTGTGTATACCCATTTGTTCAAACATTGATTAAATGATGTGATAATGATGTGGTTTTAAGTGACCTTACTTTTTTGTATAAAATCTTGTATAGTTGTATAATTGGCTATATTTGCATCTTTTAAATCAGTGTAATGGATTGGAGCATGTAGTGTGAAAGATCTGACATGAAGATGATTTGAATGGAATTTAAGGCATGTTTGGGTGTCCTTGAATGCGATAGTTGTATTCATACTTATACTTAGCATTTTAGTGAAAAATATGATGAGGTTAATTGTTCCATCAAGAATTTCATTCAAAAAAGGATGCTAAAACCAATAAATTTTGACATTCCAAACAAACACGGAATTTACTCTATAATTAGAACGAAGATGAAGTCACCTAATTATCTAACTTAATTCATTCATGACTATGTCACTATAGAATAACTTTAAGCTATCAGTATTTAAAATGGGAGATTGTGAATGAGGTTATTCACGTTCAAGAGACAACCAAATCAGGGGCGGGAAATTGTGAATGAGGTTATTCACGTTTAAGAGACAACCAAATCAGGGGCGGAACCAGAAATTTGCAATTGGGGGGCCGAGTTACTAGGTAAGTTACCTAACATGACACACGAGAATTCAGGGTAGGGGTGTAAGCGGTCGCGTTTTTTCGGTTTTTTGTGTCTTTAAAAACTGGCCAATAGGTTCGGTCAGTCAGTTTTTGAGGGCTTTGGGTGGTTTTTCGGTCAGTTTAGGCTTGTACATTCATCTAATAATCCGACCAATTGGTTTTTTGGTCGGTCGGTTTTCGGTTTTCGGTTTTTCGGTTTTTTTGTCACCTCTAGTTCGGAGGCAGGGCGGCAAATTTTTTTGGACCTATTTCATACATATTTTCGGGTATGATTTTTTGTATCAAAACTATTACAGTGTTACTATGTGACATTTTTTGCCCTGTTTGAGAGTTGGGAGGTTTGGTATGAGCAGTTTGTATTAAAATTAAAAATTGCATATTCCTTGCTTGTAATATGAATGCAGCATGGACAAAGAAGCTTAAAGATTATATAGCATGTTCCATAAAAGTCTAGAAAGAGTTTAGCATGGTCATGCTTTATACATGACAAGTAATCACTAGATATAGATTATACTGTTGTGATGGAGTAAAAAGCATGTTACCCAAAATATAAGTTAATTGAACAGTGTTTATTACCCCATTTAAGAGAGAGAGACTACTCAATCTGCTTAAGAGTGCTTTCTTTTATGCTCTTCATCATGTTTCTTAACACCAAAGAGTGTAACTCGAGACAATACAGGTGATAGCCTAGCTTGTCCATCCAGATGTAGCCAGATTGATAATTGGATTGAACATGTTTCAATTTTGTTTTTATCATTCTTAGATTCCAGCATTTTGAATAATAGATCTTGGAGATTACATAGGAACTTTACCAGTTAAAATTGCTGGTGTGGTGAACTTTATTAATATAACTATGTTGTCTATACTTAGTCTTGGAGTTTGTTTCACCATATTTTCACTTGATGGAAGAAGGGCTTCCATGAATTTTCAGATCCCGGGGAAGTAGATTGAAATTTTTTTTTCAGCCAATGATCTAATTAGACAGTTCATATGCAAAACACATAGATTCAATCAAACTTGCAATAAAGTTGTTAACCTAGAAAACACTCTGCGTATGATAGTTGTTGCACATATATGTCTTTTATGCCTAGTTTCTCTTTCTTGCATTTTCATCTTTTTGGACAGATCGACGTGTAATATATAATTAACAGAAGCTCTGCATTGTTCTACAAATTGACATATAAACTATATATATATATATATACGGTCAGGCTCTTAAGTGAATAGGGTTGAGTGAACATTTTTTTTGCCTAAAAAAACTCACGGGTTGCCCCGCTGACCCGCGGGTTTTTTGGGCAAAAACAATGTTCACTGGGTATGTTCACTCAACCCTGGTTGCTTAAGAGCCTCGCCGTATATATATATATATATATAAAATTGACATAAGCTCAACAGCATTACCTGTGTTTCGTCTCCTTTCCCAGGTTGCATTCTCTGCTCAATGCGACAACTTTGTCTCTCTTCGGTTTTAAAATAAAAATCTTGGGGATTTCATACTTTTCGCACTGGCTGTCGGCTGATATAGATACATCAATACTCTATCTAAAACACTATATACTATTTAGTTGTTATTAATGTTGATTGGCCTTTTATTATGGATAGGATGAGACAGGAGTTTACAAGAACCTATTACAGGAGATTTCCCAAAGAGTTGGAGCTCCATTGCCTCAGTACACAACTTTCAGATCAGGGCTTGGACACCTGCCTGTATTTACAGGAACAGTAGAACTAGCTGGAATCACGTTTACCGGAGAACATGCAAAGAGCAAAAAACAAGCAGAAAAGAATGCGGCAATGGCAGCTTGGACATCTCTAAAACAATGTGAGTCCCCGTCTCTAATTTATTTGGACCTCCGTACTTGCTTTTAGAGCATACGCAACTTTTTTCGCAGAATATGAATATATATATATATATATCTCAATATTGATACACATGATAGAATTTTTTTTTATTTTTTTTTTTTTTTTCAATCGATCCATCAACACCCAATTCATGTCCCCATATGTAAATTCCCTCTCCACATTCAATTTTTTTTTTTTTTTTCTTTTGAACAAGTATATATTTTATTTATTTTTTTGAGACTATTGTAATAAGTATATACAGTATTATACTTAGTAGAATGCATCTTTGAAATAGTGGCTAGTCGAGAGTATAATGCACATACAATTGTCGAGAACACATTCTGCATATGGATTCCAAACACTCCCTTAGTTTTAGTGAAGAGTGAAGGGACTAATTAAAGAACAACAATGATAGGGATACACACTAAATGACACACCAAACGACACACTGTGCTTTAAATGCATGTACCCTGTGTTGTTTGAATTTTTTACACTTTTCTGTGCATCACTTTCACAGCACAGGGTACATGCATTTAAGGCTGATGTGTCGTTTAGTGTGTCGTTTGGTGTGTATCCCTATCATTATTGTTCAATAATGATAGGGATACACACTAAATGACACACCAAACGACACACTGTGCTTTAAATGCATGTACCCTGTGTTGTTTGAATTTTTTACACTTTTCTGTGCATCACTTTCATAGCACAGGGTACATGCATTTAAGGTTGATGTGTCGTTTAGTGTGTCGTTTGGTGTGTATCCCTATCATTATTGTTAAAGAAAAGAGTCTGTTTGTGTCCTTTGATCAAAGTCTTGAGTGGACATAAAATATTACTTGTGCAACATCAGTTATTTTATTGTGACTATTCGTGAAAGTTTGTCTCCAAATGTTTCTTCAAATGCAGTTTTATTTCCTTCGAACTGAAACTGAATAGTATTTGATAGGGAACTTACACGTTAATCAATACCCACCCTTTTTGGTCATCCTACCAAACTCTCGACTCTAAGTGGAAAACCATTTAATAAGAATCCCTGGAATTTTTTGGTTTAATGTAAAATGACATTTTTGTCCTGGTCAGTGGCACAACAAGATGCAAACTCATCTTCTTCCGAGTCAGAGAACGAGGAGCTGGAACAGATCAGAATAGCGCGGGCCTTGTTAAATTACCGTTTGAAGGAAAAGATGGCGACTGCTAACTCTTCAAATTCACCTTTACCATTTCAAATGAAATTCCCAATTCAGAACCCTAGACCATCAAGTCCACAGCGTCCCCACATGACCACATCAAAAATCCTCCCCTTATTCTTCCGAAGGACAGGTCCCACTTATACAGCCGTAAATGACAGCCTCGTTGCACCACCACCACCAGCAGTACCAGAAGGTCGTGGAATTCGCTTCCCAAAGTTCCCTGCGGCAGCGGCAGGGGCAGCTCCTTATGTTCCCATTTACAAGGGGATTGCTCCTCCAGTTACAATAAGAACCGCGGTGCCAGTTTTCTCGGCACCTCCACGTCCACCTCCATCAGTTTGTCCTCCTCAAGTTATGCAGCCCCGACTTGTACGAATAGCCCCGCCCGTATGTATTAGGCAGGCCGTGCCAGTTTTTGCTGCTCGGCCAGCTCAGAAGGAAGAGCCACCGATTGTTACGCCTCCGCAGCCAAAGAAGTCTCCCGATCAGGTCGAGGTAAGAAAATATTCATTGTAACAGTAATCCCGTTATTTGTATCACCACACAAGTACACCTGGATATGGTGTTGTTCTGTAATCATGTTTTCCTTGGGTTATGATATACAGGTGCTTGAAAAGTGATATTTTATTGGCTGTTAGTGATACCCGCGTCATCAAAATAACTGTTGTAATGTTAATTTTCTCCAGGTAGAGGAGGAAACCAGGAGCAAAAGTGGAAATGACCAGCAAGAATCTGTGGCAGTGAAAAGCTTGGAATTGCTCAAAATCTGAGAACTCACCTTATGGGTTGTTTTTGTCACATTTTCTCATCTTATCAATGGGGTGCCTTTTTTGTTTGTTTTCTTTCTTTTCCTCATTCCAATATTTTCGTACCTTGTTTTGCTTAGATTTATAGTTAAGTACAGGTTAATTTAGCCTCTGCAAATTGTCAATTTTTTGCCATTCAAGAGTAGCTGTTATGTTGTTAGTGTTATGCTCGTACATTTTATATAAATATCTTTAAAGGAGAGTCTAATACCCGTTGTGGTTTTTGGGTAGAATAATGGGGGGTGCTATTGTGTCCGTGGGTTTCCTAGGCAAGTGGTTAGGAAGATAATGGAATAGTGAGATCATGTGCAAACTTTTTTGTCTGTTTAAGTTATTGTTAATGAAAGAGGGATGAAGTTTCAGATAGTGGAATAGTGAGATTATGTGCAACTCTTTGTCTATTTAAGTCTGTCGTTAATGAAAAAGTGGATGATCCGGAGTATGGAGACCCCTAGTCGGAGGGTTGTCAAGAAAACAGACAAAGTGACCAAATTGAAAAAATCAAATGGTTCGATTGGTTTTCTGCAAAACAGTGCAGTGTAAAAACCAAATCAAATTGAAAAAATTGACTGAACCGAGACTTATTGGAACTCTCTAAAACCGAGCGAACCGAACCATGACACCCCTACCTGCTCGGGTCGAGTCTCAGCTTCTGATGGGCAGCCCTAGTCTTTTGTTCTCCTCAATTTGAACCATCCGGAGACTCTTGCCTGAAGTGGGCTATTCTTTCATCTCTTCTTCTGTTTTTCTTCATTGTTTTATTTTCAAAAAAAGGTTCATTAGTTACTGCAATATTGTTTTCAATTTGTGTTTGAAACAGATTAATAGGTTTGGTATGTGTTGCTTTCACTTCCTGTGAAGTGGCTTCACTCTCTCTCTCTCTCTCTCTCTCTCTCTCTCTCTCTCTCTCTCTCTGTCTCTCTCTCTCTCTCTCTCTCTCTCTCTCTCTCTCTCGGGATACGACAAATCCCTCCACTTGTCCTCCACCAACCTGAGGTTTACGGTTATTTTTCGGATGGAGTTACGGACACTGTATTATCGGAGTAGGACAGAGGGCAAATCCTAGACACTTGCACTGACCCCACAACACACGCATTAGGTAAATCAGAGAGGTAGATGAGTGATAAGATTTAAACCCACAAAGCTCTAGCAACAATTCGTCCAACCACTTGAGATTCTACTTTCTAACTCACTTACTTCGGCCTTTGGGGTTTTGAACCCCCAACCCTTTGGGTAGCCAGAGGCTCTGGGTTGGTTAAATATATCTCTTTCTCGCTCCATAAAAGGCCCTTAGGTTTGGCCTCTTGAAGCCCAGACCATAATCATAAGGGCAATGCTAGGGGTACTAACAACTTCCACTAACACTTACTAACACACTCTATCTCTCTCCTAGTGGTACTGCAAAGCCCACTGCGGACCCCACAGTACCACTAGGAGAGAGATAGAGTGTGTTAGTAAGTGTTAGTGGAAGTTGTTAGTGCCCCAAATATTACTCTAATCATAAACAATAAGAGCATCTCCAATGCAAAAAGTTATTTTTGTCCATTTCAAAGCTATAATTTGGCATTACTACAGTACCAAAAAGCTATATTTTGACAATACTGCTCCAATGGTAGAATTCATCAAAGGCAACTCTTGCCATTGAATACTATGCTCCAAGATTGCCCACAATGATCTAAAGTGAAATGTTTTTTTCTCAATTTCATGATACATAACTTTGGCTTTAACAACCTACAGAAAAAACAAAATAGAATTAGATATGTCATACAAATTACTCTAAAAAAATAATTTAACTAGATTGTCAACAACACTTACCAAGTCCACAAGTGTTTCCACTTTTTTTTGCATATTTTCAATTTTTGTAAGGCAACCACGAAATTTATTGCAACACTTCATGATTATACCCAACAAGCTTGGATAGAACTTTGTGACCGTGACTCTCGATCATCCGTGCTCTCGATATAATTTTGGAATACTTGATTCCAAAAATTATTTTGTGACTACAGGTTATCAACAATTGGATCTTGGGTGACACTCAACCAACCATGGCAAATTGCTACATCTTGATCCACAGTAAATGTCTTTCCCTCTTTGTGGAATGTTGATTGGTTTCCATTTTTTCCTCTGAAAAATTGTAAGGGAAAAAGTAATAATAATAATAATAATATTGGACAAGAGAGCACAATATAAAGGGTTCAAGTTTTATATTTATAGACATTTGGGAGGGTAAAAAAGTAAAAGCACAAAATATATCCGTTGGTATTGCAAATATACGTTACTTCTTGCAAAAAGAAAGGGAAAAAAAAATAATTAGTCGTTGGCATTTTGAAAGTGGCAGCTGGCATGGGCTCACTCGCTGGTTCCTGCAAAAAGGAAAAAAGATAGCCGTTGGCTTTGTTTGGGTGGCAGCTACCATGGATCCACTAATTTGACAGAACTCATTTGAGCTCTCATATTTGACAATACAAATGACTTTGTCATTTTTTGGTAGAGTATTTGGCCTATCGTTGGAGTGAGTTCAATGTGATGAACTATCAATTTTTGACTTTGACAATGAATTTGCATGATGGAGGCGTTGGAGCTGCTCTAAAATAAATGACATCTGACTGTTTATTCCATGCTATGTGTTTGTACTTTGTACACACGAACACACACGTATGTGTGTGTAATGTGTTTGTATATTGTTGCAGTTATGTTGCAATTATCGGGTATTAAATTTTTGCATTCTGTGAGGCATAATCACCTTTCTAAAACAATAAGAACAAGAAAATGAAGGCACAACTTGGTATACTTCCATCAATTTTTAGAAAGTAAATTTAGTGCCACCAATCCTATATTAATCAAATTTATACATGGGTACCAATTGATTTTCTTGGTTAAGAAATCAACAACAATTCCCAAACCCATCGAACATTCAAGGAAAATGTGGGTCTGTCCGAGTAAATACTGTCATTTATCCCTTTAAAGCTTTAGATCTTCTTACATAAACTTTGGGACTATCTAATTGTAAAGTCTTCAAATGTGGCAAGTATGAAAACATTAATGACAATTAAGAAATACAATATGCCCTACATTAAGTACACTAATTTTATATATTCAAGTGTTTGAAAAATAATTTTTCATTCCTTAAGAATTTGTGTCTTATGCAAAAAAAAATAAATAAATAGCATGTTGCAAGTTCTCATAAAAATTAAATAAAAAAATTATATTAAAAAAAAAAGAAGCTAGACCAAACATAATCATGCTTTATGCATTTAATTTCTAGCAAGCCCTTAGAATCTAAGTGGCACAACGATAAACCAGTGTTAACATATAACTACCATCTTAAACAAATTTTATTCAAAACTTTTAACCTTCCACTACAAAAATAAATCCATATGGTGATATTCATGCTCAATTATATATTCTATTATTGGATAAAAATTAGAGAAATGCTAGGAACACAACACATTTCATAACAGGGCTTCAAATACATGTACCATTTGCTATGTAAGTGGTACATAGAAAAGTGTGAAAAATTCAAATAACACAGGATACAACACATTAAAAGCCATGTTGTAAAATGTGTTGTGGAATATATTGTATGCCTAGTATTTTTGTAAAAATTACTCTCATTCGTCCCATTTTATGTGGTTACTATTCCTTTTTTTAGCCGTCCCAAAATTAGTAATCACTTTGACGGTTAAATGCATATATTTAATTCACTTTCCAACATTACCCTTCCTATTTTGAAACTTGGAGCACAAAGTAAAGGGAAATAAATTTGTTGTGAGGTTTATGTAAAAGGGCAGAGTTAGAATAATGAAAATAATTTAATGTCAGACAATACATAAAAACAAAAGGGAATTACTATTAGCACTCTAAAAATGAACTAATACACTTCATGGTACCACTCTGACAACATGTCCTACCATTCACTCAATGTAGTCCATGAAGTGTATTTAGTAATCAATAGAGTGCTAATAGCATTGCCCTAGAAAATTAGGGCGAAATACATTTTGCACCCTCAAACTATACCATGTTTGGCACTTTAGTCCCTAAATAATTTTTTTTTGCATTTTGGTCCCTCAACTAATATTTTGTGGTAGTTTGCCCCCTCGGTCACTTTTAGGCTTAGTTTGCCCCCATTTTGGTGCTTCTCCTTTTTTAAAGTACGTACCTTGTTTATGAGGTTTGTAAAAATTGAACTAAGGGCTTTTTTGGAGGAGCTTTTAAAAGCTCTAGAATTGAGCTTTTAAAAACTCAAGGTTGTTTTTTGGTTTCATGATGTCTTTTTGAAGAGTAGTGTGTCACTTGTATAAAATTATCAAACAACTTGGTAATAAATTTCATAATAAGCTCCTTTTAAAAAACCAAATGGGGGCCAAACTAAGCCTTAGTGATAGAAAAAGTCACTTTTAGTGACGCCAGAAGTGATGCTAAAGTGACAGAGGGGCAAACTGCCACAAAATGTTAGTTGAGGGATCAAAATGCAAAAAATTTTGGTTTAGGAACTAAAGTGGCAAACAAGGTATAATTTGAAGGTACAAAATGCATTTAACCCAAAAAAAAAAATATATATAAGAAGATAATCACATAAAATGGAATAGAAAGAATATCAAATACCTAAGTTCCTCAAGGTTGGATATATATAGTTTTTGTGACTTGTTTGTTTTTTTTTTTTTTTCACAATACCCACTGGAAGTCTGGAACCATACATGCCGCAGACCATCTCTTACCGAGAAATTTCCTCGGGCATCACATGGATTAGAAAAAGGACAATCTGTAGGGCTAATAATGTCCAAAAAAACTGAATCCTTTGAACGTATATGACTAGTACTATCTCATCCCTAATATATCAAGAGTTTACATCAGGTAGTTCTATCATTAAAATTCACCAAGGAATCACAATTTGGATAGCAAATGTCACAATCACATATTGGCCTTTTTCTCTCAATAAGGGTCACCACCCACACCCATTGAGCTAGTTTTGCTTGAACACCACCTCTAACTACCAAAGATTCACAATGGCATCTTTACCTATATGTGTCTATGTGGGTTAAAGCTTTACCGTGAAAACAACAGAAGCATGATGTTGGTGTAGGGAGTGAAATGATGTAAAAAAAAAATGTGGTACTACAATAAGTGTGCTAAACAAGCAAAGGTGGAGAGAGAAACATGTGTGTGGAGAAAATATTGGGTGTTTTGGAGATCAGTAACACGTGTTAATTCTTCGTGTTACTTTGTAACCAATTCTAATAAGTATTTTAGAGGAGACACTCACTCGAAAATCCAGAAATAATGGGACACAGGTGAATCCCATTATCCAAAATACTGATTTGGATTGACTACAGAGTATTATGTAGGACTATCGCGTTGTACCATCTAAATACCTAAGAGGCTGTTTTGCAACTATTGTTAGAGTTCATAAGTGATTAAGAAGTAAGAACTCTAAAAAGATAAATGAAATTGTTTGTCAAATCAGATTTTGAGATTGAATCGTTAAAAAAAAAATAGGAGTCAATTGCAAAAATTTGCTATTATCCAAAAGATATCTTGGGTAACTTTTGACCAAAAGTGTTTTCTAAGGATTTAATCCAAAAGTAGAATTTGTGCCAAACACACCCTAAAACTTTCTCGTGTGGAGAGATCCACAGTGTCACTTCCATGGCTGAGGTGGTTGGTGGGGACCAATTTCCACTTCAACGGACACTGACCCATCAAGGCAGAGGGTCCATGTCAGCAATTTTTTATTTGATTTACGCAACATATTCCTTTTGGGAAGGAGTGCGGTGTTTGGAGTCGGGCCAGACAGGATGGGCCCACACCTAAATTGGGCCCAAATGGGGCCCAGAAAGGGATTAAGGAAGCACAGGCATAAATTCCTTTCCTATCAGAAAAGCAATGGCTCAAGGTAAAAGGAGATAGGAGCCCCCCACCCATAGGAACATGCCGAAAAGCAAGAAAACAAAAAAGAAAACAAGAAGTGAGAGAGAGAGAGAGAGAAAGACAAAGTGGAAGGATGTTAATCCCATCACCTAAAGTTGAAATAGAAGGGGGGAAAAAAAAAAAATTACCCATTTGACTTTTTTTAATTGCTAATCATACACCATTTTTATATAGGAACATGTGATACTATATATGTTGTGCATAGACAAGTTTCTAGTATGTGTGGCATAGTGTAATTGGGTTTTGCCTTTTAACTATCTTATACAGAGTACTCTTTACGTTTTAAAATAACCGTCCATTATCAATTTATACAGTATTTAAAAAAAATGTGTATTATATTTATTTTTTTTGTTCTTCATTTTTTTACTTTCTCATATTACCTCTGTGTGACATTAATTTTCTTACTCATTTCTCTTTTCCCATTCTCCTAAGAAATAATGCTTGTATATGTCTTTTATTGTGAGGGTATTATAGGTAGTTTAGAAAATATATATATATATATATAATAAAAAAAAACGTGTCTTATTTTAAAACATCCAAAAAAGGAAAGATGAACATTTATTTTGGAACGAAGGAAATATACTTGAGAACTCTTAGCAAAAAACAAAATGCTTAGACTTGAGAATATGAGATGCATGCAGTTGTTGTGTTGGTTCATTTATTATTATCATTTTCTATAAAGAGAGGGTCATTAAAAAGTAATGTTATGTTTCTCAAATTTTTATCTCAAAAGTGATTCTCAAATGATGCGGCAGCAGGGCTACAGTAAAACTAGTTGAATTTTGATTGGAAGTTGTTTACCTGACCCCACTGCCATATCATTTGAGAAGCACTTTGCGATAGAAATTTGAGAAGCATAGCACTACTCGTCATTAAATTGTTTACGGTTTATCAATATATAAGAATTTAGTTCATGCGATGGTGACAATCAATATGACCATTCTGTAGATTTCACGTGGGACTCACGTTGATTAAAAAATCACGATGATTATAATATAGTGTGGCAATTAAACATGAAAACACTTCTCACATGACGACTCAAACTGTATGCATATTAGCTAGTACTCCATAACAATACTCATAGACAAATTCAAGAATCAAGCATAAACGGAACGAGTTTAATAATTTCCAAAATATTAAAGGGGCTAGCATGTATACCTAAAATATAATTATATATAACAATAATGTAAATCAATCAAGCTTTAAAGAGGACCCCCTCTCTATATTAAAGATAGAGCCTCTGTTTTGGCCATCAAATTCCATTTTTAAACACGATCCGGCGATCAAAATAGAGACTCTCTCTTTAATTATAAAAAAAAAAAATAACGAAAGAAAGAAAGACACCCTCTTTGAAGAATTTTCATTCGTAAATAAAAGTTTTTTTTCAAATTCAAACGATGCGATGCGATCACCTTGCTTGCCCCCTTGGACCAATCAGTGATAATACTCGTGCATGGATGGAAAAAAAGAAAAAAAATTTGACCAAAATATGCAACTGGTTGTGAATGTTGTGATTTTGGGGATTTTGTGACAATCAACAAATTGAAGGACTTGGGCATTTCATTGTAGAATGAAAGCAAATGAAAGCAAGGACTATAAGTCTATAATTTATGTCTCATTCACTTGTCAATTATACATGACATGTGTTAGAAAAGTACATGATAACCTATACGGCTACACCCTTTATTTATACACCAAGAATATACTCAATGTGCTATTTCCTTCTCCCTCTCTCTCATACACTCACAATAATTCCGACAGCACAAACATGTGGAACATAATCTGAAGGGTTTTTTTTTTTTTTTTTTAGGAGAATAATCTAAAGGTTTTTCAATGTCTAAATTTTACTTTTTCGTGTTTAGGCTTTGTTTGGTTTCTAGATTTTATGAGGGAAAAGTGAGGGTATAGGAAAACAGGATAAAAATTTAGTCTCATCCGTAAGATAAAATGATATAGTAATTCATCCGATTTTTCTTTCCTCTGGCCTCTCTTTTCCCTCATGAAATTTTATAAACCAAACGAAGCCTTAAAAATAGATCCTCATGGCTTTGGTCCATTTGGTAGTAATATTTACTTTTGCGATTCAAAAAAAAAAGCACAAATCATGGAATGTAGCATTTGGCCGATGCACACTTTTTTTCCTACAATTTTGTTGCATTGCAAACGTAGCATTTGAAATTCTATAATCACTTAGAGACTCAGAGTAATGCTTTGATATTCAAATCCAAATCCCAAAACCACATCCTACGTGGTGATGGCAGTGAGCCCACTGAATTATGATCGGAGGATGTTGAAGTGACCTCGCAGTGGTCGATCCTACTACTACATCATTTGAGATCTGATTTTGAGATTTGAATTTTGGAAGCATAGCATTACTCAATCAGTTAATTAAGGGCTCGTTTGGTAACATTGTCGTTTTCTGTTTTCTGTTTTTGTTTTCGTTTTTTAGAAAACGAAAATTGAAAACACGTTTGGTAACGTTTTTGTTTTTTGTTTTTAAAAAACGTTTTCAAATTTTGGGTAAAAAATGAAAACAGCAAAAAGTCGTTTTGAGTTTCCTGTTTTTGTTTTTTTTAAAAAAAAATCAACAATGTTACCAAACAAGTTTTTGTTTTTTTTTTCAAAAAAAAAAAACCAAAACTGGTTTTCGTTTTTAAAAAATTGAAAACTCAAAACAGGAAACGTTACTATGCGAGCCCTAAGTATTCCATTTTCTTGCTGGCCTGTTTGTTAGGGGGGACAATGTAAAGTCATCCTGAGGAAGGTTGGAAAATCTTTTCTTTTTTAAAACTAAGAGTTGAATATAAACTTCTCATTATCAAATTCAAACAAAATAAATTGACCAATCATAATCACTTTTTCTGCAACTAATACACACTTATATGTATATGCATGTCACATATAATTATATATGCACATATAGCTCATGAAAATGGATTAAGAAGAATCCTTTGGATGTTTTATGCTAATTATAATTAAAGTATTAATAGCCACAAAATGAAAAAAAAAAAACCCACATGCACATATCTTTATCTTACCAGTTTTATCCATAATCCAAAGAGTGTTCAACAACAGCTTTTGAAATAATAAGTGAATAAAACTTCAAAAGTTAAAATGAAATTTTCGACAAATTTAGGAGTGAATTGCCAAAAAAAACTATGGTCGGTTAAAAGCTACCTTGCAGCTTTTGATTCAAGCAAAAAATAATTTTTAGTTATTAAATCGCAAAAGCTATCCAAAACAGACCCATAGTATTAAAATAGATTATTAATCTGATCATGCATGTTATGGTATTTAGATGGATACAGTTAATATAGTGTCGTATCAATATCTCGAAAAATTTTAAATTACAAAAAATCACGAGTCTATATTAATCAAAATTATAAAGTCACTTTTACCACTTTAAGCCAATGCCTTGTCAATGGAGGCACTACAAGAAAAGTGGCATTTACCGGCGTTTTTTTATCGGCATTTGGAAAAATGCCTACAATTTATGGCATTTTAAAACAAAATGTTGAGAATTACCGGTGTTTCAAATAAACGTCGATAATTTATGGCAAACGCTAAAAAATGTTGATAATAGCCGGCATTGATAGAGTGAAATGCCATTAATTTATGGCGTTTTATAAAAAGTGCAGCAATTTTACGGCACTTATGAGAAAAGCGCCGGTAATTGAAAGTACAAATAGATGCTTTAGGAATAAAAATGATAAAATTAACCAACAAAAGTCGATCAAGGAGTTGCTTTGCCCTACTTGTTTTGCGGCGACGACAAGGACAAAGTTGTCGATCGATAATGACGACGGCGACTACATTATCCATAGAGGAAGACGATGTATTCGTATCTAGTTGTGCAGGTAAACCTTAATATTTATATCTATGATCTGTCTCTCAACTCTCACTCTTGAAACCCTAACGAGCCGCTCATCTCGATGATTTGTGGTTTATGAAAACATCTCTGAACTCTGTAAATTGCATTTCATCTCAAAATCCATACCAAACTTTTTAACAAAAATGTTAGTCTCCCTGTCGAAACCCTTACTCTTCATCTAAGATCATAACAGATTTTTAATGAAGCTTGAATGGCTATAGATAACTTAAATATTTTAGCAAAAAAACCCTTGGATTTCTTTTAAATAGTTGTCTTGGTCTTTAATTTTTGATCCCATTGTTAACTTGGTTGAGAGTTTCTGACCTTTTATTGAAATTGATTTGATGTTCATGTTTACCCTTTACGATTTTGGAATGTTCTTTTAGAGTTAAAATGTTACATAGATGTGTTTTGATAGTTTACATTTGTTTATATACATATATATACATATACATATACATACATATATATACACATATTATTTTGGAGGATCAATAAGTGAGGGCAGTTAATAGACATATTTTTTTCTTTGTTGCTTATACTTCCTTCTTGGCATGAGCTTCATGGTCCAGCCACTCTTCTAAACAAGTTATGGTTTTTTTACTACCCTTTCTCGTATGGATGTTAGTAGGGGTTCATTATAAATCGGATCTTGTATTTTAACTGTAGGAAATCTAAGATGTGCCATTATTGATGAATTGATTTTATTGTATTTTTGTTGGATCTTAAAGTTGAATTTTCAATTCAATTTTCTTGTGGCATTTGTATTTACCTATTTCTCTTCATTGCAAGTTGATTATGTTGTTGAATTTTTTTTTTTCTAAATACATCTATGATTCTATAGACTAAATCTTTGTTTTTTGTTTTTTGTCTTTTTTTTTTCCCTTAAAATTTAGGGGTCAAAAGGATAAAACTTTGCCTTGAACCGATACATACCCAAAAAGTAAAGATTGCCTAATTGAGGATGGTAAAGCCTTTGTTTGATGGCTTATGGTAGGAATTACTGAATATTGGACAACTTAGTCATTTATTAAGAGGTTGGATTATTTTTGATGTTATGCTACAAGTTAGGTTGAGTATTATTTGTCAAATGGCACTCATTTGGTTCACTACATTTAGTTAATATGTCCAATAACTATCAAATTGAATTAAGTCTGGTGTCCCAATCAAGTGGGGTCGGTCATATGAATCCTTTCAAGGTACCAATTAATGTCACACAAGGATCCCATAAGCGATTGCGTAAAAATACGGGTTGTCACAATTATAATCCATATATTGAGTTTATGTTACATACATATATATATGCATGCTATATATTGTATTCAGTTGACTAGTGCTATGAGATGAATTCTGAAATGCCAGCAAATTACCTAGTAAAATATGCAATTCCTCACGTTTATATATTGTAAGACTATCTAAGTCCATGACAAAGCAAATTCGTACTGTGTTGAGGAATTGGATAATCAAGCACAAAAGGATAAGCATTAAAGGCTAATAGTTACTTGTAGATGGTTTATATTTAGATCAAATCTACATTTTGTACTACACGTGTACAGTCCACAAATTTTGGGACTTTGAAGAACTATTGAATGGTCAGTTTCTTGAAGTTGACCCTTTTTTGTTATTCATTCATGATTAGATCATGTGGTTATGCATGCTGTATTTCTTGACTTAATTGCTACTGATTTGTTTATTTCTTTTCCTTGTTAGTACATAGATCAATTATTTACATTATTTTGAGAACAAAACCACCAAGGGTACAATATTTTGAGATCCAAAACATTGCACCCGAGTCTCAGTACATCTCACCTAGTTCCCAAACATTGTACCAAGGTACCAAAGCATTGCACCGAGGTGATTTGGTCATCTTAAAATATTAAATCCATAGAGATTTTGTTTAGGTCTCAAAATATTGTACCCATATTTGGTCGTATCTTAGAATTCTCCCATGTTGTAAAGTTCAACAAAATCTTCACTTAATAAACCTTTTGGATGTTTTGCTTGTGTTATTTCTTCAGTGTAATTCAAGAAAACTCTTTACATGTGTTTTGAGTGATAATTGTTTGTCTAAGTCTTGATAACCTATTTAATACACTAATTTTTTGTCCGTGTGTTTTGTATAGGTTCTTGGTCATGACCTAGTAATTTGCTTATCTTTGGTAGGTGGTGGTCTCTTCTTCTTCAAGTTTTGGTGATCTCTTGCTTCTAATACTGTAGACAAAATATTTGGCTCGTATCCTTATAATTTGTCAATGGTCAAGATTCGTACATTTTACTGTTTGCTAAAGAAAAAACTACATTGCAGGTTACATTACGTTTCTGCAATCCCTCTAAATTTATTAGAGGTTAGTTTCAAGACAAATATCTATATTTAAAGTCATTTGAATTAAAAACTTACTGTCGGTTGAGTCATCACTGAAACTTAGAATAGTATGCGTTTAGCAGTAAATTTAAGGTTGGGAAGAACAATTTGGCCTTAGTTATGTCATTAGTCTCCATGATATTGCTAGTTTTTTTTTTGGCATAAATTACTTCTCGTTTAATTTTGATATGGACCTTCTAACCTATTTTTCTGACATGATCTTTGTAAAGGTTTCTTTCCAATCTATGTTCTTCAATATTAACATCTAATATTCATCGAGACTTCTCCAATAGTTTTTTCCCCCAAAGACTTGTAACATTATTCTACTATATTTTTTCCTCCAATGCTTAAGTGTTTCAATTAAAAATACATGTACTAAATTGTTTTTAGCCTTATTTTTTTTTGTTGAGTTTATACCACCCTAATTGAATTTGTTGAGAATATGGTTTAGTTTGATATGTTTGGAATGTCCTCCTTTTGTCATTCTAGCATATAATCGACCTTGTTGTTTTTGCCTGTTACCTATATTCTAAATTTCAAACTTGCTTCCAGTTTGCAAGTCAAGAAGATACAATTCTTCAACAGACAATGAAAAATAGTCGGACAAAGACAATCTCTGCAATTTTAGCGAGGGTGACAGTACTGATGGAAACCGCAACTATTGTTGTTGATAGAGAGGGTATCTTATCATTCATGTCTAGATCTGGATATGTGTTCTTATTTGAATTTTCTGGCTTTAAGTTGTTTTGGGTCTTTCGGGTTTTTCCATTTGAATGCCACTTGTAAACATTCTACTTCTATGAAAACATTTACTTCTATGCATTCATGACCCAAATGGAGCCTTAATTTTTTTTACAGCGAAGTGAATTGTGATATACTGTATTAGCAATATAAAACACTTGGAATATTTAGTCTCTATGTGCATTTATGTTACAACGTGGAATATGTTCGTAATCAATGAATTGGGTTGTACTCTCATCTTCTGTTGAACATTTTGGCTTACATATGTAGGTTTTTGGTGCACCTAATGCTCACCATGTGACATCACCTTTACTACATCCAAATTGTGTAGATATAGATTCCATTCAAGGGAGCAAGGGAAAAGAGGCAACAACGTGAGTTATGTGACTCATCTACCAGACATCCCATGTTCTCAGATACGGTTAGTTTTTGTTATTAAAGAAAATTAATAAGAAACTTATCGGAATAAAGTTCTAAACATTGTATTTAGGTACATTCTTTGGAAAAAGGGAAAAAGCAAGTGGACAACAATAGTAAAACAAAAAAATCTCAACTATTAGGTTACTTTTTTTTTTGCATGATTTTCATAACAATACACGTGCCATTGCGTTTGATTACACATTCTAGTTTTGAAAAAATGAAAGGTGAAATATTAAAGGCAATAATTTGATAGTGTTTTTTTTCCTTTTATTAGTAGGGAAAGGAAAAAGAGTATCTATATAGTTGTAGCATACCTAAATTTGGTGTGGCACAAGGATTAGTTGTTAGCAAGAACACATCAAAAGTAGTAGCGCGTATGAAACATAGACAAAATTTTGGGGAAATACATGTTACTAAGGTAGTGAAATCTAGTGCGGAATTGGTACGACCTAACAGATGATTGAAAACAATTGGTGATGTTGCTGGAATCAATATTGTGTGGCCACTTGCAAATGTAATTAACCATTTGTGGCAATATGAATTTTAACTTGCTTTATCTAAATATTTCTATATTTTGATACCTTCTTTTGCTTCTTGCAGGTTTTAAAAAAGTTGTAGTACATTGGAGGGAGATCAATGTGAAATGATAAGAGCTTACTTGGTTCTGTGATGAATATTGTTTTTGAAGACATGGATTGAATTAAAGTCTGAATGTATGCGTGTTGCTAAAATATTTGGTAATTTAAATATTTGGAGGAACTTTCTTTTGATCTTCTTCTTGTTGTTCTTTTTATTATTTTTATTTTTGTATACACTTGACGCCAAATATTGCGTATTGTGTTGGCATATGGACTTGCAATTTGGGTATAATGATATTGGAGTGAAAAATTTATGCAATTTAACAGACAGATATTTCAATTGTACAAATAAAATATGAACAGTAATTGACATAGCTACTAAAGAAAGGGAAAAGAAAGGGATAATCGGTAGTACTTGTGAAGAAGTGTCAGGGGCTAAAAAAAAGAAGAATAAAAAGACAGCATTTATAGTAAATGCTGGTAAAAGATCATACTAAACAAACGCCGGGAACATTGGTGGAAAACGCCGGTAATTGGCGACATATAATAAACGCCGGTAAGAGTGTCGGCAATTGGCGACACATTACAGACGCCGGGGAAAACGCCATTGAATGTTTTGCCGGCATTTTTATCAAGTGCCGGCAATTTACGACATCCGCATAGACGACATTTACCAAAACGCCGGACAAAACGCCGACTTTTCCTATGCCAACACTTTTGCTACTTGTACCGGCACTTTTAAAACGCCGGGAAATGTGAATTTTCTTGTAGTGAGGTCACAATACTCTACCATGGAGGTAAGATCATGAGATCATTGCCGAATTTTTTTAGTTCCTAATTAGTATAAAATATACAATCATTGTATCAAAAAGATAAATTTTAACCCCACGCACCCAAAAAAATTATATATTTTCTGACTCCACTTTTCTTGTGTTGCTTGTGATGCAATATAAATCTTCTTTTCTTTGAGATAAGAAGCATAAAGAGGATAAGCTATAGTTTTTTAGATTAGGGAATGCATAATTAATTCAACAAAATTCATTATTTATTTATTATTAGGCAATCCTAAGAATAATACAGACATATATATATATATATATATATTCAGATATATGATTTGTGGGAAGCACGTGATACTCCTTTTCACGCATGCCAAAACCAAAAGAATAACGCAGTTAGAAACTCAAATAGTTCTTTGGGGAATGGCTCCTGCTTCCTAGATACTTCCTAAAATGTACTTCAAAAAAAAATTTAGATGAACTTTTGTGAGTTACATTTTTGCAAAAAATAGAGGGAAAAAGTGTTCAATAATTGCAACTTTTAAGGTTTTGTTTGGCTTGCGGATTCATTAGGAAAAAGAAAAAAAGAAAGGAAAATAATAAGAAAAACTATTGCCTATTTATTTTCTTTCATATTTAAATAATATTAAAAGTTAAAGATTTTCAAAATATTATAGTAACCCACGAAAAAAATGGAGAAATGTGACTCACAAAATTTAAAAGTTTAATTTGGTCCCATTATATTTTCTTTTCCTCCTTATTGTCCTTACTATTTTTCTTGGTCACCAGATAACAAAAAACATTTTCTATTGTGTTTTCCTCTGTTTTCCATCACTAAATCCATGAACCAAATATACCCTAAAGTAACTTTGAAGTGTGGGGGTAATGAAGAAATTTTATACCATATAAATCTATGAATAATCCTCGTATAAAGAATATATTACATGTCAAACTATTCCATTAAGTAAAGTACGATAACATTTTACTCATTCTCATAAGAAAAGGGTTACGTTCTTCAATTATTGGCATTTCAAATGTGCCAGTGAGGTCAACTCCAATATTAATAAAGTTGTGAGAATAAATTTTATTCAAAGGTATTATTATTTTTATTATATTCTTATCATTTATTCAAAGTTATTATGAACGATCATCCTATTATTATATCATTTGATACAAATTTGCAACAAAATTTGAGAATTGTAGCATTACTTTCATTAAATTAAATGAACAGTAAAATTTTAGCAAAACTTATTAAAATGGGTTGGTGTAGTATTACTTTAAATTTCATTAAATTTAGTTTAAAAACAAAGATTTTAATCGGTTGCAGAATGCCATAGCATTCTCGGTGTTTTTTTATATATGACATATGTGTACATATTTGAGTATATTTATGTAATGGGGGATGAATGATTTTTCCTTTAAAAAATATTCAACGGTCAAAATTCCACCTTAATTGAAACTGTGCATTTAGACATTTAAATGGTAAGACAATTTGAATATTTGATAGGTGTCATTTCAAATGTCAAAATTTGTCATCTAAAAAAAAAAAAGGGAAAATGTTTCTGTGCAGTTAGCACAGTGTTGTTCGCACTGTGCTACTCACAGTTTGCACAGTAAAACTGTTCAGTATTTGAAAACTGCTTTTGCAAAAGCTGTTTTACTGTGCAAACTGTGAGTAGCACAGTGCGAACTGCACTGTGCTTACTGCACAGAAGCATTGTCCAAAAAAAAGGAGTAATGTTAGGTACACTTAAATGAGACACATGAATAATACACATGTGGATTTTCAAAATTATTGATCAGTTACCAAATAAAGTTTAAATTAATTTTAAAATTTTCACAACGCATCAACATATAAATAGTTTAGATACACAAAATCGATGTACTTAGTAATTTTTTTTTTTGTAAAATTGTCCAAATTTGTTTCCCGTTTTGAGTATTCTAGTGCAAAGTTGTTTAAATTTTGACCAAACTTCATATTTGTACTTCCATCACCATTGCCGCAACAAATCTAGTGCTCACAAGAACGGACAATTCCTAGTAAATACATAAGTTATCAGATCCTCAACTATGAACGAACTTACCTATTGTGCTTTGATGATCCATTGGTTCGTGCTGACGAAATTCCAAAATAAATTAAAGGGTAAATTACAGTTACATTCCCTGAACTATGACCATTTTTCACTAACATTTCTTAAAGTTTAAAACTGAACAAACTCACTATCATTTGTTGACATTAAAACCCCTTCTTCAGGGGATAAGTTTATTTATTTTTGGATAGTTTAAGGGTGAGTTTGTTCAGTTTTAAAGTTCAGAGGGTATTAGTGAAAAATAATCATAGTTCAAGGGTGTTACCGAGTACTATAATTTACTCTAAACTAAATAGGGGTCTATTTGGCGACAACTTATGCTGATGTAATTTAATTGCAAACAAAAGAGTAGATGTTTAGCCAATTATAATTTTGTGGGACTGACTTATATTTTTTCTGCTATTGAATCCTAAAGGTTAATTTGTCAAATAATATTATTTTAATTTTTTAATTTTTATAATCAGTTATCTAACTCTAAAAATTGTTGTCAAATAACTACTCTCATCCCTATATCGCTTTTTTACATTGTTGGACTTGGTCCGGAATTAAGAAACCGCTTTCAAACTACATTTTCAGTGATCATTGACCCCTCATAGACACAGACCCTTGTTGAACAACTGCCCTTGATGTACATGGAAAATATCCATCATGCCATTGGAGTCTTATTTTTGTTAGTGGATTTCTTTTTCTTTTCTTTTCTTTATTTTATTTTTTAAAATATACAAAAGAAAGTTAGTGGGTTTTCGTTAATAGATAGATTAATATTATACTTTTCAAATTTAATTATCAAATATTTTGCCAATTGTATCATATACAGTAATATGTGATGATACGCCCAAAATTGTCCAATAATACAATACTCTAGACGCGACCTCCAAGTCCGACCTCCAATGCTCTCTATCCAAGCTCCCGACCTCGAAGCCGACCTCCAGTGCTCCAGGTCCGACCCCGACCGACCGATCGGGTGCGACCCCGACCTATGGGTTGGAATACGCAGTCTAATTATAATACAGTTCAGGTCCAACTCAACTAACTCAGAAGCACGTCCCAAACTGATCGGACTCCAACATTTCCTAAACCAGCTAGGAAACCATCCAGATTCGCAATAACTATTTCCTAATCAGATTAGGAAACGTTTTGGATATGCAGCTGTCATCACAGACTGTCAACAGTTAACTAATCGAACTAAAATGTCTTGTAAGGGAGGACTCTTCCTTCTATAAAAGGGTCCTCTCATCCCCCTCAAAAGGGGATGTGAATTTTATACTAGCCCTAGCATAATGTGTTGTCTTTCTCCCTAGAAACCCTAGTGCAATCGTGTAAGACAGGCACTTGATAGTTCCAGTCTCATTGATGGATCATCAAGGCCACCTACACCAGTCGCTGTAAATAGTTTTCTATCTAGTGGATGCACTGACACACAAGCACACGTAGACATAGGTTCCTTCATTATTAGGGTCGAACCACATACAAACACGCTGCCTATATTCTCTCTCCCTTTCTTCTATGCTTTTAATAAGCTCTTAAACACTAAATCCGACCAGTACCAAAAATTGCACCATCAGCTTGGCGCTGTCTGTGGAAAACGATAATTTTTCCTTCAAAACAAATCCTGTGACTAATAGACAATGACTGAAAACATAGTTGAAAGTTCTAGGAAACCAGCAGCCCAGCAGTTTAAACAGTCTTGAGAAACTAGTAGCCTAGCAGTTCGAGCAGTTTTGGAAAACCAGCAGCCCAGCAGTTTGAACAGTCCTAGAAAACCAACAGTTCGAGCAGTTCTGGGAAACCAGCAGCCCAGCAGTTCGAACAGTCCTAGGAAACCAATAGCCCAGCAGTTTGAGCAGTTCTGGGAAACCAGCAGCCTAGCAGTTCAAACAGTCCTTGGAAACTAGCAATTCGAGCAGTTCTGGAAAACAAACAGCCTGGCAGTTCTGGGAAACAAGTAGCCTAGCAGTTCCACCAGTCCTGGCGCCAGAATAGATTATTGTTGCGCTCACTCAACTCAACGAAGGACAGAGTCATACACAATAACAAGTCGATGACTTGGTGGCCACACAGCGGACAGTCCCGCCTAGTTAGGAAGAAGTTTCATTCACTAGCCCAACTAACTATACAAATAGTGAACTGAACGGAGTACAGACAATGATCAAAGATCTGAAAAAAGGGGCTCGGTGATCCCGACCCAACCTCCAGTATCAAGCGGTCGTTGGTCAGGGCCCGGTAATTCCGACCCGACCTCTAGTTCCAAATGGTCAGGTCCGGCGATCCCGACCCGACTTCTAGTCTTGAGCAGTCAGGGTCCGGCAATCACAACCCGACCTCGAGTTCACAGCGGTCAGGTCCAGTGATCCTGACCCGACCTCCAGTCTCGAGCTGTCAATCCTGACCCGACCTTCATTCTCGAGCGATCAGGGTCAGGCAATCCCGACTTGACCTCCAGTTTGCAGTGGTCATGTTTGACAATCCCGACCTGACCTCTAGTCTCGAGCGATTAGAGTTCGGCAATCCCAACCTAACCTCCAGTTTACAGTGGTCAAGTTTGACAATCCCAACCCGACCTCCATCTTCCAATGGTCAGGGTCCGGCAATCCCGACGCGACCTCCATTTCATAGCGGTTAGATCCGACAATCCTGACCCGACCTCTGGTTTACAAAGGTCAGTGGCTTGGTGATCCCAACCCAACCTCCAATCTCAATTGGTCGCGGTCCGGTAATCCCAACCCAATCTCCAGCCTCCAGCGGTCAGGTTCTGGCAATCCTGACCAGACCTCCAGCTTACAGCAATCAGGGTTCGGCAATCCTAACCCGACCTCCAGCTTCTAACGATCAGGGCCCGGCAATCCCGACCCGATCTCCAACCTCCAATAATTAGGTCCGATGGTCCCAATCCAACCTTCAGTTTATAATGGTTAGGTCTGGCAATCCCGCCCCGACATCCTGTCTCCAACAATTCAGACGACCCCAACTACATTGGTGTTTTTGGCCAACCATGGCACAGAACTCCACTTAGGCCCAAACCGGCGATAAAGGCAGTTAAGGCCTCTTAGGTTGGCCCACGATAGAGGAGTAAAAAAATTCCTTAAATCCATACATTTTGGGTTTACAATTAGGCCCAAACTGACGATAGAGGTGACTAAAGCCTCTTAGTGACGCCCACGATAGAGGAGTAAATGAAATCCCTCAAATCCATACATTTTAGGTCTCCAATTAGGCTCAAACCGACGATAGAGGTGACTAAAGCCTCTTAGGTTGGCCCACGATAGAGGAGTAAAAAATGACCCTAAAGCAACACGCTTTAGGTCGACTCTACTAACATGGTCAAATTCTTCTACCAATAGTCTTGACGAAGGCTTACTGGGCAGAAGATAACCACCCTGGGAGCTAACATAAAAAGGACCCTACAGCGACACACTTTAGGTCGACTCTACCAACGTGGTCAAATTCTTGTACCAATAGTCTTGACAAAGGCTTACTGGGTAGAAGATAACCATCCTGGGAGCTAACATAAAAATGACCCTAAAATGACACAATTTAGGTCAACTCTACCAACACATTCAAATTCTTCTACCAACAGTCTTCACGAAGGCTAATTGGGTAGAAGATATCTTGGGAGCTAAGAAAAATGATCCTAAAGCAACACGCTTTAGGTCGGCTTATCTAACATGGTCAAATTCTTATACCAACAACCTTGTTGAAGGCTTACTGGGCAGAAGTGTCACGCCCCAAAAATCGAAGTGCGTGAATGGGAGGAAAGAAGGGGAAAACAATACTAAAGTCAAGCACAACGCGAAAGCGAATTTGGAATTCCACATGAACTCATATAAAGATGACTTACTAACACGTAAATCCAAAGTGGACTTACATGTCAACGAGTCAAACGAAGATAAAAGCTTACAAAAACCAAGTCTGCAAGATTATTCAAAAGAGTTCAAGATCAAAGGATACAACGAAAAGTTTTGAGTGATAAATATTTTGAAAACAAGGTATTATAATATAAGAAGGAATACTCATTTAAATAGTGATATCGCATAGGGGACTTATGCTTTTAATCTATGTATTCTGATGAGAGTTTGAACAAGCAGAGAAAGTTCAATTGAGCGAACTCTGGGCAGAGAGTTCACTCTACAGAAGTTGGATTAAGCAGAGAAAAGTTCTATTGAGCGAACTATGGGCAGAGAATTCACTCTACAAAAGTTGAATTAAGCAGAGAAAAGTTCAATTGACCGAACTATGGACAGAGAATTCACTCTACAAAGGTTGGATTAAGCACAAAAAGTTTGATTGAGGTGAACACTATACAATATTCAAAAGGAGTTTCAAACAAGAATAATATCGGCGGCAAGTCGACGGAATGAAGTTTAATAAGTAAAATTTAACAAATCCGGCTAGGATTAATGGTATAACAAGAATTCCGACAAGGAGTGATAATATGATATAAATCCGGCAAGGATTCCCAATACACAAAGAGCTTATACAACAAGAGTTAGAAAAGAGACACGACGATCTTAGAACTGTAATTACATAATACAAATAAGTTTGACAAGTATGAAAAAGCAAGGGCTAACACACGCCCATCAAATTACCCAAAAATGCTTCCCAAAAACAAAATATGGAAACTTAAGTTCAAGAAGTTTTGTAATAAAGTAATACAACAATTTTATAAGCATTAAACTATTACAAACTCCTACAAAGACAAGCAAACATGGGAAGCTACTGATTACAAAGCTAAGACCTAGCCTTCAAAATATAGTGACGTCTAAACGTCGAATCTCATGTGGCCCTTTCCTTTATCGAGATCACCTAAAAAAATGGTTTTATAGATTCATTAAGCATGACGGGTCAGTAGGAAACATTGAGACGAATCAATATGCTATCCATAACTAAGTATGACATGAGGTACAATGAACCGCCACCAAGGCTAAAATGAAATGACAAGAGCCTTACGGGCTATCCATGATATGTGCACTCCTCTCATTAGTGGACTATGAGCCACCCATACATAGAGTGTAGCATACCAACTTCCAGTAATTATCAAATGTTTTGTCAATTGTATCATATACAGTAATATATGATGATACGCCCAAAATTGTCCAATAATCCAATACTCTAGACGCGACCTCCAAGTCCGACCTCCAATGCTCTCGATCCAAGCTCCCGACCTCCAGTGCTCCAGGTCAGATATCCAGTGCTTCAGGTCCGACCCCGACCGACCGACCGGGTGCGACCCCGACCTATGGGTCGGAATACGCAGTCTAATTTATAAAACAGTTCAGGTCCAACTCAGCTAACTCAGAGGCACATCCCAAACTACTCGGACTTCAACATTTCCTAAACCAGCTAGGAAACCATCCAGATTTGCATCAACTATTTCCTAATCAGATTAGGAACCGTTCTGGATATGCAGCTGTCATCACAGGCTGCCAACAGTTAACTAATCGAACTAAAATGCCTTGTAAGGGAGGACTCTTCCTTCTATAAAAGGGTCCTCTCATCCCCCTCAGAAGGGGATGTGAATTTTATACTAGCCCTAGCATACTGTGTTGTCTTTCTCCCTAGAAACCCTAGTGCAATCGTGTAAGGCATGCACTTGATAGTCCCAGTCTCATTGTTGGATCATCAAGGCCACCTACACCAGTCGCTGTAAATAGTTTTCTATCTAGTGGAAGCACTGGCATACAAGCACACGTAGACGTAGGTTCTTTCATTATTAGGGTCGAACCACATACAAACACGCTACCTATATTCTCTCTCCCTTTCTTCTATGCTTTTAATAAGCTCTTAAACACTAAATTCGACCAGTACCGAAAATTGCATCATCATCTTGGCGTTGTCTGTGGGAAATGATAATTTTTCCTTCAAAACAAATCCTGTGACTGATACGCAATGGCTGAAAACATGGTCGAAAGTCCTGGGAAACCAACAGCCCAGCAGTTTAAACAGCCTTGAGAAACTAGCAGTTCGAGCAGTTCTAGGAAACTAGAAACCCAGCAGTTTGAACAGTCCTAGGAAACCAACAGTTCGTGCAATTCTGGGAAACCAGCAGCCCAGCAGTTCGAACAGTCCTAGGAAACCAATAGACCAGCAGTTCGAGCAGTTCTGGGAAACCAGCATCCTAGCAGTTCGAACAGTCCTTAGAAATTAGCAATTCGAACAGTTCTGGGAAACAAACAGCCTGGCAGTTCTGGGAAATAAGCAGCCCAGCAGTTCCAGCAGTACTGATGCCAGAACAGATTATTGTTGTACTCACTCAACTCAATGAAGGACTGAGTCATACACAATAACAAATTGACGACTTGGTGGCCACACAACGGACAGTCCCGCCTAGTTAGGAAGAAGTTCCATTCACTAGCCCAACTAACTATACAAACAGTGAACTGAGCGGAGTACAGACAATGATCAAAGATCTGGAAAAAGGGGCTCGGTGATCCCGACCCAACATTCAGTATCGAGCGGTCGTCGGTTAGGGCCCAATAATTTTGACCCGACCTCTAGTTCCAAACGGTCAGGTCCGGCGATCCCGACCCGACTTCCATTCTTAAGCAGTCAGGGTCCGACAATCATGACCCGACCTCGAGTTACAGCGGTCAGGTCCATCCTGACCTGACCTCCAATCTCAAGCTGTCAATCTTGACCCGACCTTCATTCTCGAGCGATCAGGGTCAGGCAATCCTGACCTGACCTCCAGTTTGCAGCGGTCAGGTTTGACAATCCCGACCCGACCTCTAGTCTCGAGCGATTAGAGTTTGGCAATCCCGACCTAACCTCCAGTTTATAGTGGTCAAGTCCGACAATCCCAACTCGACCTCCATCTTCAAACAGTCAAGGTCCGGCAATCCCGATGCGACCTCCAGTTTATAGCGGTTAGATCCGACAATCCTGACCCGACCTCCGGTTTACAACGGTCAGGGACTCGGTGATCCCAACCCAACCTCTAATCTTGATTGGTCACGGTCCGATAATGCCGACCCAATCTCTAGCCTCCAATGGTCAAGGTCTAGCAATCCTGACCAGACCTCCAGCTTACAGCAGTCAGGGTCCGACAATCCTAACCCGACCTCCAACTTCTAACGATCAGGGCCCGGCAATCCCGACACTATCTCCAACCTCCAACAGTTAGGTCCGGTGGTCCCAACCCGACCTTCAATTTACAATGGTTAGGTCTGGCAATCCCGACCCAACATCCTGTCTCCAACAGTTCAAACGACCCCAACTACAACGGTATTTTTGGCCAACCATGGCACAGAACTCCACTTAGGCCCAAACCGACGATAGAGGCAGCTAATGCCTCTTAGGTTGGCCCATGATAGAGGATTAAAAGAAATCCTTAAATCCATACATTTTGGGTTTACAATTAGGCCCAAACCGACGATAGTGGTGACTAAAGCCTCTTAGTGACGCCTACCATAGAGGAGTAAAAGAAATCCCTAAAATCCATATATTTTGGGTCTCCAATTAGGCTCAAACCGATGATAGAGGTGACAAAAGCCTCTTAGGTTGGCCCACGATAGAGGAGTAAAAAATGACCCTAAAGCGACACGCTTTAGGTCGGCTCTACCAACATGGTCAAATTCTTCTACCAATAGTCTTGACGAAGGCTTACTGGCAGAAGATAACCACCCTGGGAGCTAACATAAAAAGGACCCTAAAGCAACACACTTTAGGTCGACTCTACCAACGTGGTCAAATTCTTCTACCAATAGTCTTGACAAAGGCTTACTGGGTAGAAGATAACCATCCAGGGAGCTAACATAAAAATGACCCTAAAATGACACAATTTAGGTCAGCTCTACCAACACGTTCAAATTCTTCTACCAACAGTCTTCACGAAGGCTTATTGGGTAGAAGATATCTTGGGAGCTAAAAAAAGGACCCTAAAGCAACACGTTTTAGGTCGGCTTATCTAACATAGTCAAATTCTTCTACCAACAACCTTGTCAAAGGCTTACTGGGCAGAAGTGTCACGCCGCAAAAATTGAAGTGCGTGAATGGGAGGAAAGAAGGGGAAAACAATACTAAAGTCAAGCACAACGCGGAAGCGAATTTGGAATTCCACATGAACTCCTATAAAGATGACTTACTAACACGTAAATCCAAAATGGACTTACATGTCAACGAGTCAAACGAAGATAAAAGCTTACAAAAACCAAGTCTGCAAGATTATTCAAAAGAGTTCAAGATCAAAGGATACAACGAAAAGTTTTGAGTGATAAATATTTTGAAAACAAGGTATTATAATATAAGAAGGAATACTCATTTAAATAGTGATATCGCATAGGGGACTTATGCTTTTAATCTATGTATTCTGATGAGAGTTTGAACAAGCAGAGAAAGTTCAATTGAGCGAACTCTGGGCAGAGAGTTCACTCTACAGAAGTTGGATTAAGCAGAGAAAAGTTCTATTGAGCGAACTATGGGCAGAGAATTCACTCTACAAAAGTTGGATTAAGCAGAGAAAAGTTCAATTGACCGAACTATGGACAGAGAATTCACTCTACAAAGGTTGGATTAAGCACAAAAAGTTTGATTGAGGTGAACACTATACAATATTCAAAAGGAGTTTCTAACAAGAATAATATCGGCGGCAAGTCGACGGAATGAAGTTTAATAAGTAAAATTTAACAAATCCGCCTAGGATTAATGGTATAACAAGAATTCCGACAAGGAGTGATAATATGATATAAATCCGGCAAGGATTCCCAATACACAAAGAGCTTATACAACAAGAGTTAGAAAAGAGACGCGACGATCTTAGAAATGTAATTACATAATACAAATAAGTTTGACAAGTATGAAAAGGCAAGGGCTAACACACGCCCATCAAATTACCCAAAAACGATTCCCAAAAACAAAATATGGAAACTTAAGTTCAAGAAGTTTTGTAATAAAGTAATACAATAATTTTATAAGCATTAAACTATTACAAACTCCTACAAAGACAAGCAAACATGGGAAGTTACTGATTACAAAGCTAAGACCTAGCCTTCAAAATATAGTGACGTCTAAACATCGAATCACATGTGGCCCTTTCCTTTATCGAGATCACCTGAAAATAAATGGTTTTATAGATTCATTAAGTACGACGGCTCGGTAGGAAACATTGAGACGAATCAATATATTATCTATGACTAAGTACGAGATGAGGTGCAATGAACCACCACCAAGGCTAAAATGAAATGACAAGAGCCTTACGGGCTATGCATGATATGTGCACTCCTCTCATTAGCGGACTATGAGCCACCCATACATAAAGTGTAGCATACCAACTTCCGGGAGCTAACCGAATATAGTTGGAGTTTGAATGCTTATAAGGATCATTCTCCCTGTCTCACATCACAACCCACATCCAGATTTCTTCAATAAAATTCCCTCACATGGGGTTTTTCTCTTTTGTAAAACAAAACATTTATGTCGTGCTAAGTGAAATGCTCTCCGATTAGGCCTCAATGCACGTGATGTTAAAATGTCATTATGAATGATCAAGCATAATAGAATAATTCTAGCATGTTGGACAATAGTATCAAGGACACCAAGGAGTTAAATTAAAATTCATAATTTAACACTCCTAACAAGGATTTCTAAACTAACGTCGTAACATACCTTCACACATATAAGGGAGCATCCTAATCACATCCATCATCATATAATCACAATTAACACAACTTAAACATGCAAGTCATAAATTAGGCAAACAACCCTAAATTTACAACTTTGGGGAAACCTAATACTTATGTCTAAATCATCCTCCTAACATTTTAATGAGCACAAATCGCCTTAGCCATAAAAATCATATTGAAAGAAACAATGACATCTACCTCAAGGAGATCCTTCCAAAATAAATGGAAGAGCACCAAAACATAGAGAAATTCTAAGAGCTCCAAAAAGAAATCTAGTGGTGGGAGAATGAAGCCCAAGATGATACAACAACACTTCCCAAAGCAAGAATCTCCCAATAGCTCTCTAAAGTTGTTGATGTGAAGCTTGAACCCTAGGCAATTTGGGTAAATCTTGGAGATGAGCTTGAAAATAAATTTGGAGGACACCACAAGGAAGCTCTTGAAATTCTAAGACAAATTTGTGAAATAGAAAAATTCACAAAGAAACTTCTTTGGTGCTCTAAAGGAAGGTTTAGGAAGATGAAACCATGGAAAAACAATGGTGTATGTATCTTAGAGAGAAGGAGGAGAGAGAGAGAGAGAGAGAGAGAGAGAAACAAGAAAAAAATGAAAAGTAAGGGGAGGAGAGAGAGGTGGCCGGCCATATGGGGGGAGTGGGGTCCACTCATTTTGCTTTGGTTTTGGTTTTGGTTTTGCCCTATGATATAAAGCATGTGTGTATGTGTGTGGGGTCTAGTATTACACACCCAAATTAAAAACATGTACCCATTTTAGAACTAAGTTAATAAAAAAAATATATACAGTAACACATGTTGAAATAAATTTAAATACTGCACAATGAAGTACGGACTCGCACATAAGCACTTAAAAGATAATTTTACCCTTACTAAAATTTTGAGTTATGATAATCTACCCCCCACCCCCCTAAAAGAATTGCGTCCCAGAATTCGAAGCAATAAACGGAAAAGGGAGCAACGGCTTGCTCAAACCTTGTCTAACTAACATTATCAAATTAAGAAACTTACTCTACTCGGGGAAAAGGTGAGGGTAACTCTTTCTAGCTTCATTCTCATCTTCCCAAGTCGACTCGGCAACACTGTGATGATTCCACTTAATCCTTACCAACGGAATAATCCTACCTCGTAACACACAGTCTTTCTTCTCAAGAATGTGGATAGGTTGTTCTTCATACAACGCGTCTTTCCCAAGAGACAACTCAGTCCAATCTATGACATGCGATGGATCAGGGTAATGCTGACGGAGTGGATTGGAGTTATACCTACGAAGCATCGAAACATGAAATACATTGTAAACACTCGAGAGTTGAGGCGGAAGAGCTAAATGATATGCGACTTCACCAACCCTTTCAAGAATCTCAAACGGTCCCACAAATCGTGGTGTCAATTTCCCATTTTGTCCAAAACATTGTAACCCACGACGCGGTGAAACCTTTGGAAACATGTGATCACCAACTTCAAATTCCAACGGCCGACGGTGACGGTTGGTATACGATTTATGGTGACTCTGAGCTGTAATCAATTTCTCCCTAGTTACTTTGATCTTTTCGAAAGTTTTTCAAACCATATCGGGGCCAAGAATGATAGATTTACCTACCTCATCCCAACATAATGGTGACCTACACGGACGACCATACAATGCCTCAAATGGTGCCATCTGAATACTCACTTGATAACTGTTAATGAAGCAAACTCGGCCAAAGGAAAATGGTCTTTCCAATTACCACCAAGTTGCATAACACTAGCTCTCAACATGTCCTCTAAGATCTGAATAGTACGCTCAGACTGCCCATCATTCTGAGGATGAAATGTTGTGCTAAGAAGAAGCTGAGTACCCAAACCTTTCTGTAAGCTCTACCAAAAGTGAATTACAAAATTCGAATCACGATCCGATACAATCGAAATTGGAATACCATGAAGTCTCACAATCTCTCAAATGTAGATCAAACTAAGAGTGTATGCGGTGTCGGTTACCTTAATCGGCAAGAAATGCGCCGATTTAGTCAAACGGTCCACAATAACCCAAATAGCATTATGCTTACGCAATCCTAGGAAGTGTCGTAACAAAATCCTTAGCAATATGCTCCCACTTCCACTCGGGAATAGATAGAGGTTACAACAAACTTGCGGGTCTCTGATGTTCGGTCTTTACTTGTTGACAAAGTAAACAACAAGCCACAAACTCAACAACTGCTCTTTTAAAACCTTTCTACCAATACTGATGACGTAAATCATGATACATCTTCGTACACCCCGGATGAATAGCAAAACGAGAATGGTGAAACTCTTTCAAAACATCTGCTTGACAAGTTACGTGAACGAAAACTCAATTTCGGAACCTCAAATCTCTATCATCATCAAAAGTCCAACCTTTTTCCCAATCTCCATTAAGCATATGGGATTTCAAGAACATGGCCTCATCATCAGATTTTTGTACCTCCAAAATTTGATTCAAAAGTGACGGTTGAGCGGTCAAAGTAACCAAAGTAGCTTGGTCGGAATTTTCTATGCAATGAACCTCAAAGTCATCAAGGTGTTCAAATATCTTCCACTCTTGGATAGGTAAATAAGTCAAGGTACCATGTGGTTTACAACTAAGGGCATCGACCACGACATTAGCCTTTCCCGGATGATATTGCAAGTCAAAGTCATAATCTTCTAAATACTCCATCCAACGGTGTTGTCTCAAGTTAAGGTCTCGTTGAATGCATATATACATGAGGCTCTTGTGATAAAAAAAATACCTCGAATCTATCACCATACAAGTAATGTCTCCAATTTTTTAATGCAAATACAATGACGACAAGATCTAAATCATGAGTAGGATAATTTTCTCATACTGCTTCAACTGTCTTGAACCATAGGCTACAACTTTACCTTTTTACATTAAAACATAACCCAAACCTTCAAGTGAAGCATCAATAAATAGTATAACCAAATCCACGCTCGGGAATAACAAGGATAGGTGCTGAAGTCAAACGAATTTTTAACTGTTGGAAAACATCTTCACAAGAATCGTCCCAATTAAACTTCACTCCCTTCCTACTAAGCTTAGTCATAGCATAGCCAAACGAGAAAAATCATCAACGAAGCCAGGGTAATAACCCGCTAGTCCCAAGAAACTACAGACTTCAAATACATTCTTTGGCGGTTGCCAATCCATGACAGCTTCAATCTTAGAAGGATCAACGGATGCCCCATCACCAGAAACAACATGACCAAGAAATTTTACTTCTGGTAACCAAAATTCACACTTAAAAAATTTTGCATACAAACAGTGCCCTCGTAAAACTTCCAACACAATACGAAGGTGCTCTTCATGATTCTCTCTAGAAGGCAAATAGATAAGGATGTCATCAATAAATACAATCACAAATTTATCCGAGAATGGACTAAAAATACGGTTCATCAAATCCATGAAAGCGGCGGGGGCATTGGTCAAACCAAATGGCATAACAAGAAACTCAAAATGACTATAACGTAAACGAAAAGCGGTCTTAGGAATGTCACAATCTCGGACTCGCAACTGATGATAACCCGATCTCAAGTCAATCTTAGAAAAACAAGTTGAACCGCGGAGTTGGTCAAAAAGATCATCAATTCTTGGAAGCGGATATTTGTTCTTTATGGTAACATGGTTTAGCTTACGATAATCAATACACAATTGGAGTGATCCATCTTTTTTCTTTGCAAATAAGACAGGTGCTTTCCAAGGAGAAGTACTAGGATGAATAAAACCTTTAAGTTGTAAATCCTCTAACTGTGTTTTTAATTCTTTCAACTCGGTGGGTGCCATACGATATGGTGGAATTGAAACCGGTGATGCACCGGGAACTAGATCTATCGCGAACTCAATCTCATGGATAGGCGAAAAACCAGATAAGTCCTTGGGAAAAACATCAGAGTACTCACTAACAATCGGAGGGTATTCAGTTAAGGTTGGCTCATCTTTATCGAAAAACAAACTAGCAAAGTAGTCATTATGATTCTTTCCCCTACACAAACTGTGAAGTGAACGCATCGAAAAATCCAAGCAATCACCCTCAAAACGACCAAGGTCTCCGGATGGTAATGCAAAAGTGACTCTTCTCTTAAAACAATCAATAAAAGCTCAGTAGGTAGTCAACCAGTCCATACCCAAAATTACATCAAAACTAAGCATGTCTATAACAATTAAATCAACAATGATGTTCCTGACAGCAAGAACAAGTTCACAAACCATGATACACCCGATTCGAGGGAACTAAACCTTCAACAGGAGTATCGACTAAAAGCGTAGAAGCTAGATGGCTCACTTCTAAATCCAAGGATGATGCACAAGATGACGATATAAATGAACATAATGCGCCAGTATCAATAAGCACAGAAGCTTTAGAACTGAACACTAATAATGTACCTCGAATAACTGAAACATTGGGGTTAACTACGGAAGGTGCGGCGACAACAAGGTTGAACATAGTAGAAGGTGGTCTCGGAGGCTGTTGTCCTCCTCCACGATGTCCCACATGATGGTGCTGACCCTTGGGAGCATTAGGCTTGAAGCTCTGAGTAGAAGGAGCTGACGATAGTGATAAAAGAGGCGGTCTATAATTCTGCTAATAAGGTCCAGGAAAAGATGGACGAACCTATGGTGGCCTAACTATCTGCGGTGCTGTCTGATTAAACGGACAGTGCTGTCTGATTAAACGGACACTCTCTCAATATGTGATTTGGGTCGCCATAACCATAACAATTCCTCAGGCCTACGTTACCCCCTCCGCAGGAATGACCAGAACAACGAGAACCATGAGACTGAGGCTGGTGTGACTGAGACTAAGGTGGGAACTGAGAAACTGGCTGAGCTTGAACAGGTATCGAAGAAGAATATGTAGACTGCTGAGGAATATACTCTTGCTTCTGCTTCTTGAACTGGTACCCACTTGATGACCCCAACTGATTACCTTTTGATGGAGCACAAAATTCCTTATCTTTCGTTGAACTCAAATACTCTTCCTTGAACACAAGTGTTTTTTGAACCACTTTACAGTAGGAGTCTAGTTCAAATCCAACAACCTTCGTGCAAAGGCCCTGACGAAGCCCATTCTCAAATGTTCTAGCCTTAATCTTATCGTCGGCGGTGATATCAAGTGCAAAATGAGCCAAGTCGCCAAAACGATCCTCATAATCGATAACAGACATCTCATCCTGATGAAGATTTAGAAATTCAATCCTCTTGGCATTACGAGCAACTGGGGGAAAATACTTATCAAGGAATAACCAGGTAAAAGTGTCCCAAGACATACCCTCCAAAACTTGAGTAGTAAGGACAAGTTCCCACCAAATTTGGGCTCGACTCGCCAATTGAAATGTAGCGTCATCTATACGGAGATTATCTTCAACAATTTTAAGATGTTCAAGGAACTGAGTAATTCTTTTTGACCAAAGCTCCACTTGAACAGGGTCCGTATCTCCCTAGAAGACTGGAGGATTCTTCCTACCAAATTCTCTCATAGTCGATTATGCCCTCGGCTCCGCCTGAATAACAGGCACTATAGGCGCCACGACGGTAGGAGCTACCGGTGGTGGTGGAGGTAGAATATCATTCCTCGCTGCTTGGGTGACTTGGGTAAAATCCCTCATGGTAGCGGCCATCTCACGAAAGAACTAAGCTCCATCAGGAACTCCTGGAGCAGGTTCAGGGATAGAAGCTGGAGCACATTCAGAGATAGGAGCTAGAGCAGAAGCGGATGAGGAAGACTGGGCTTCTCGGTCTGCAGCTCCACCTCGGCCCCTAGCACGACCTCTAGCATGGACAGGAGGTTGGCCTCTATCACAACGGACATCGTCCCAACCTCATCCCAAACATAACCTAGACTCTTGGGTCCACATTAATCAGACACGTAGTCCCATACCTACAGTTTGTCAAATCCCAACACATAGTCCCATTTCCTTATGGCTACAATGCCTTGATCCATCCTAGCCATCACGCCCAATTCACACATTTCATTTCATAACGCATGTCTCTTAGTCTCGGTCATGGACTAAAGTGACATATCCTTTAGTCTCTCTCATGGACTAAAGCGATATTCCTTTAGTCTCTATCGAACTAAGTTTCGACAACCTCTAATACATTCCGGCCAACACGCCCAATTCACATCTCTTCCACAATTATATTCCTCTTAGTCTCGGTCATGGACTAAAGTGACATCCCTTAGCCTCTGCCAGATCTCCCGTCTTGGACCGAGGTGATGTACCTTTAGCCTCTATCGGACTAGGTTCATAATGTATCCCTATTAATCTCTGTCATGGACTAAAGTGGCATATTCATGTAGCCTCTATTCAGACTTCCCGTCCCGATCATGGACTAAGGTAATATTCCTTTAGCCTCTATCAGACTAAGATGAAAACATTGGCATAACCCTCAGTCTCGGTCTTGGACTAACGTGACCATGCCATTGTCTCTGTCAGATCTCCCATGTCCCGGTCATGGGCAAGGCGACATTCCGTTAGCCTCTGTAGGACTAGGGTTCTAGCCACATTACTGTTCTCATAATATGTATCCCTTAGTCTCTCTCGTGGACTAAGGCGATGCCAATCGTATATCCCTTAGTCTCTCTCGTGAACTAAGGCGATTCCACTACTATATCTTACAACCATGATTTTGTATCTCTTAGCCTCTCTCCTAGACTAAGACGATACCACTACTATATCCCTTAGTCTCTCCCATGGACTAAGGCGACATACGCTTACCGCAATCCACATTGTATGATCTTTATGATCGCATTTCCACGCACCAATCATAAATAGTATTGGCCGTTGTGGTCGATAGACCCACTACTATGCACGTCGACTTCTCATTCTGATTAACAACATTATATCAATGTTTATACCATTGGTTTCACTATTCAATGCATTAAGTCCTTTACTCACGTGTGTATTATTCCAATATAGCTTTTCCGCATCAACGTATGATAATAAATAGGTTAACCGTTCATCATGTATTACGAAACTAAACATTTAACATTCTACCAAGTTCGATCAATTGAAGGGATTGACAAAAGTAAAGTTCGATCGATTGAACTACGTTCGATCGATCGAGGTCAACTTGTGTTCAAGCGATTGAAAGTCGTTCGATCGATTAAGAGTAGCTTTTATCTTAAAACTAAACTGAACCATTCATGCACGTTCAGGGTCCATTCTTTCTTGTCGAAACAAATATATACATACATATCAATGCTACTAAGTGAGTATAGGCACTCACCGTGAATGTCGACAATGTTGGCAAGCTCGGGGTGGCCATGGGTTCCTCGGGGTGTCTCTCTCTCCTCTTTTTTCTCCTCTACTCTTTATCTTCCTCTCTGTCTCTTGCTCTTCTTCTTCTCCTTTTTTCTCTTTCTCTGAGAGTGTGTGTGTATGTGTGTATGTGTATGTATGTATATATAACCGAGTGTGTGTGTGTGTATATATATAAGTATGTATATATAATCTATATATATATCTCTAACCTTCTCCAAGTTCAGCAACCCCAAAGAGGGTGTGGGTGATACATATATATAGGGAAAGGGGAAGTGCATGTGGCAAAACACGTACACTGATAATACAGAAGTGAGTTCGATCGATTGAGAATAGGTTGGCCATGTTTGATCGCTTGAAAAGGGTTCAATCGCTTGATAAAGGGGACACGTCATAATTTTAGGTTGGCAAAGTTTCGATCGCTTGAAGTGGGCTTGATCGATTGAAGAAACAAACGTTCGATCGCTCGAAAGAAGTTCGATCGATTGAGAGTGAAATTGCAGGAAAGGTAAGGACAAGCACACTGAATCTTATTAATATAAAAAGTAATATAACATTACAACGAAAATACAGGGTATAACAACCGGTGTTGTTGGTGCGGCTCTCGCTCACACTCTCAGCAAGGTATTCCTCTCTCTCTTTCTCTCTCTCTCTCTCTCTCTCTCTCTCTCTCTCTCTCTCTCTCTCTTGATTATCTAATTTTTCTTTTTCTCCATTGTGTAGTATATTATATATATATACATACTCTTTCATGTCCTTATGCATGCCTGACGATATCTCTAAATATATGTGTATATTATTAGTATATATTCAGTTCAGAAGTGTTAATTTTGTCACCAGATTATTTAATCGTGTTGAACTGTTACTTTAAGTTTATAATGGAATTTGTAGGTGTGCAATTTAACAACTACGATCTCCGTATAGTGAGAAATTTAATACTGATGTTCTTGGCTCAAAAGCTGGTAGTGTGAAATATACACTCTATTATTTACTATAGTTTATTTTGCAAAAAAGAAAATACATATAGTTATAGTTCACAACAGTGCTATATGTTATGGTCACATCATTGTGATTTACTTAAAACATATATATATGCTAACCATGTCGATGTCCTTGTAGCCATCATGTCAAAATCACGAAAAAAGCCCCAGTGTAGATGGCAAAAATAGACCGAACAAGTAACATAGGTCAACACTAGTTGCATTCGACCAGCTGGTTGACAAATATTAAGCTGAGGGATGAGCACAAGTTATTGTTATAGAGAACACCTTTCTGGCATTTGATCAAAGCTTCCATCGAAGATAGAGTGAAATGAAATAGACTGTGAATTTTGTACCAAAAGTGTTGGTGGTAAATTTAACAAGTGTACTTACTTTTTAGTGTACAACTTCACACCCATGTTCTTGTGTTAGAGATTGTGGTGAGAATTTTTCTTTTTTTGGTAGTGTTAAAATTAAATATTGATGTTCTTGGCTCAAAAGCTTGTAGCTTGAAATTGTATATGTGATGAGTGTAGAAGATGGATAACAATGAATGGTTGTTTGATTTTCTTTGAATTTAACAAGTGTACTTTTTTTCAGTATATAATTTCACACCCACGTCCTTGTGTTAGAGGTTGTGGTGAGAATTTTTCATTTTCTGGTTAATACTGATGATCTTGGCTCAAAAGTTTGTAGTTTAAAATTGTATATTTAATGAGTGTAGAAAATGGATAACCAGTTATTGTAGACACCCCAATTTTGACTGAACGTCGGATTAAGGGGAGTGTTACCTCTAGATCCGATGATGACAACGTCCGACTAATCTAGGGTTGCCAAAGGTGACTCAAGCTCTTCGAAAGACTCCTCAACTCAAACAAAATAGAAAGAAAGGATGAAAGGAGAAGAAAAAGGGAGAATGGTATAAAATGACACATGGCACAAGTTGCAGCACTCTCAGGTTGCCAGTGCGGTACTCCCTGATTATCGCACGGCAGTTGGTAAGTGCCACAACGGCAGTCAGTAAGAGCCGCAAATTTACATCAAATGCCGCGAAAATCAGAATTCTAGAAAAACGGCAGTCCACGGAGTTGTCTGCGGCATTCATTAAGTGCTATACCAGCATTCATTGAATGTCGCACCGGCTGTCAGTGAGTGCCACTCCGGCACTCATTGAGTGTCGTTTCCATCTCCACCGAGTGCCGCACTTTTGTGGCTTCCAGCTTTGAAATAGTACGTTTTGTACCTTCAAAAGGACATCCGAAATTAGGATTTTACCCTTGAAAATACTGAAATACCCTTTCAAAAATTGCCTATATAAAGGGGATAAATATCCCATTACAAAGGATCTTGATTTTGGTTAGTATTTTTTATTAGATTCTAAAATTTCTTTGTTTCAACCTCTTAAAAATTTCTAAACACTATTAGGAGCAAGTTTTTTTAGAAGGAAGAACTAGAAGGAGAGCTTGATTAGCTTTGGAATATCCTAAAAACAACCAAGAAGTTGAGGATAATTAGAGGTAACCTCTAAGTGACTAAATCTCTATTTCAAATTCAATCACAACACATAGGACTCCTTGGGGTCCTTTATTACATACTAATGTTGTGATTGAATTTGTATTTCACTAATTTGGATCAAAATGACCTCGGGTTTAAGGTTAAACAAATCATGAAGTTTTCTTAAATGTTATTTGAGTCTTAGTTTCTTCTCTCTTTCTTTCCTTCTTTTCTTTTTAATTACACTCATCTCTTGGAGTTCATAAGACTTTCAATGTCTTACTTGAATCTATTGACTTAAAATCCCTTAGTTTTCTTGTTAACTCATACTTTACAAGGGGATTAAGGTTGATATTAGTATGTTTGGTCAATGAATCTAAACCTACCTCCATGGTTTAGGCTCATTATTTAGAAATTTCATAAAGTTCTTTTCATACTTCATTGAGGTCTATAAGTGAAAGTATCATTAGTTTCCAAGGACCACCAAGTGGGAGGAAAAGTAACTTAGGATAAGCCAAACCCAATGGCTTGATAGCTAAAGTTAACAAATGAAAGGTGTATTTGACAAAAGGTGCAGTGAGTTCACTAACCACTTTTGATTAAAGATTTTTAATTAAATAATGGACTGTTGGAATTGAATAAAACCAACTAAAGATTATCACAAACACAAAGCTCTACCACTGTGATTTTTGTTTTAATGAGATTTCATGTTTAAAGTGGTTTGGTCATGAGTTTTGTGAAACAACCAAAATCTGTCCAGAATTTTAGAACAGTGTCACCTCTTTGAAATAAACAAATCAGAGTTTTAATCAAGTATTCTTGGCCTCAAATAAATTTTTCTAGGTAGTTTAATGTGTTAGGAATGTACCCTAAAAAGATCAAATTGTTTCTGATTTTTTACTATTTAAAAAAATCGTACAAAATCTCTGGACAGAGAGTGGTAAATTCTTGAGTGATGCCTAGTTTTTGTCTAATTCCCAGAGTTTGAACCATTAATCTTTGATTTTTCTTTTTGGGTTGGAAACTAGACTTATAGAGACATCTTGTGTCTAAAAATCATTGACATCAAACCATGGGAACTATGCTTTTTCAATTTTTGAAGTTTTGATTTGCTCTCTATAATTTTCAGAATTTTTGGATGGTAAACTTTGTAAATAATAGTTCAAATGACCTTTCTATGCTCTAGGGTTTAAACCATGCTTTAATAATGATTAGTTGAACTTAATTTCAGAGGTTAAAGGATCTAAATCAATGAATAACTTCATAACTTACTCTTGTTCATTTTCATGTATTCACCCATATAGATTTATACTTAGAGTCCACTTTGTATTAAGAATTCATAATTATGCCAATTCTTTCATACTTGATAGATTAAAACTAGAAGCTTAGGATTAATTATTTGATATCTTGTTTAAAGTATGTGGACTAACCCTTTGTTTTTGTAGCGCTATTAAGGTATGATTTCTCAAACCCCCTCTTTAGCTTGTTTAACTTCTTAATTTTATTGATTTTCTGACCTCATGTGCGACACCTTAGAATTAAGATTTGCCCAATGTGTATATATGTGATTAGAGGCCCTTGTATTAGGATTTATACTTTTGTATGCATTGCATGTTTAATATTCGTGTCTGGATCCCAGGTAAGTTTCCTAGTTCCCTAAATACACATCATATTGCTTGCTATTTGGAATTATGTGATTTTGAATGATATTTTCCCATTTGCAATCTTACACCTTTTAGACATGCTTTTGTAATGTATATTTATATATGTATTAATTGAGGGCATGCTTAGATTAAGAAATTTGATTAAAATGATGTTGAGTAGAGGCCTATCGCGAGATAGGATGAGAGAGGTTGTTTTAGTCCGTCGGGCTCCTTCCTCTCTTATTCCATAATCCTCGGACCTAGTTAATCTCTGGTTTCCAAAAAGATCAGTTTGCTTTAAAATATTTTCTTAATTTTTCTTTTAAAAAATAAGTGGCGACTCGTGTTTTGTATTTTGAAATTGAAAAAGATTTTTTTTTTAAAAGCTGTGAGTAGGAAAAATTGTGATATCCACAGTTATAGTGTAAAATGAACCAGTTGCAGTGTAAAATTTCACACTAATGAACTATTTGTAGTGTAAAATAAATCTGTTGTAGTGTGAAATTTCATACTAATAATACAACAGAAAAATCCTTCCAAAAATGTAACGTATATCATGGGTTTTTTATTTCCATATATTAGATATGAGATATGATAACATATTTATTTATGAAACAACTATGTACATATATATGTGTATGTGTGTGTGTGTGTGTATAGGCGTGTGTATATACCCTAATGGAATAAGAATAACCGAAAATTAAATTAAATCCTTAGTTGTATTGCCATATATAACTAAATGTATCTATATATCAGTATATATGTATATCCATAGCCACATGGGTAAAATGGTTCAAAAAATTACCTCAATTTGGAGATTTCACTATTTTTGGATCTATTGTCAACATCTTTTTTTTTTGTTAGGTCTAATTCAAAAATCTTGGGTAGAGAGGGATTTATGGCTAGTTTCCTATTATTCTAATGGTGTTATTATTTTCCATAAATAATACCTGTGTTAATTAATTATAATTGCGCGACTTTAATTTTGTGACCCCTTAGTTATTTTGATTAGCATTATTATGCTTAAGACTGTGCCCCTAAATTATCTCATAATTTGTAATTAAAACTAGCAATAAATATTAATCACATCATTTATATTTTTGGTCCGTAATATTTATTTGGGATATTTTCCTAGACTACCCGGACCAACCTAACTGGACTAACTGATCAAAATTGGTTAAACAAACTAACGTAATTGATTAACAGAACTTAACCGAGTTGATTTGACGCCATCAGTCACACAGCTGTTATATTCGTTAATCATCAAGTTTGCAACTTGCAAACTGATTGCTCTACCTATATCCATGTTCACACCTTGTGAACTTACAAAACACACACCCATGTTTCATTTGAGAATACTCTCACAGTAACTCCCATTTGCAAGCATTAGCATTTTTATCTTCCTTTCCATTTTGCTCCCTATCACTCTCGGATCATACACATACATTTACTAAACTCCATTGATCTCCCTCTCAATCAGTCACAAGCACACACATATAGTTCTGGGAATTGAATGAAAAGAAAGGAAAACGGAAATAGAATCCTCACAATGAGCTCTCAAAGCTTCAAAGAGGCCATAGCTTTATTTCGAAAATCTCATAATTATTCGGCAAGTAGCACAGCACAAACTAACGCTCGGTGAGTTTCTTGAACTCACTTATAATGTAATATTAGTCATTGCGCGGTATCAAATATAGAGATATACGTGTATATACATATATATAGTTTTGAGGGTACAAAAATGGCGATCTCACCAAACTCAACCAAAATGATTTCTATAAATTGGGAATGAAATATTACACCCCCAGTAAGCTATGTTACAAATATTAGACCTTAATTTGTAACAGTTGCGACGTACGGTCAAAACGAAGTTTCAACGACTCTCGGATTTTCATCAATAAGTAGAGCTACGTTAGGAATTAATACTTAAGACTTATACGAGTATATTCGTAATCTATGTGGAAAAACGAAGAGACTTGTTTATTATACTTGCTGTATCGTTTAATTTTGTAAAAATCGTATATGTTCTGCAATTGTACAGTCCTGAGGAAGAAGACGGCTAGGATCGGTCGCGAAACATGACCAGGATCGGTCCCGATCATGACCGGTACCGCATGACTATCAGGATCGGTCGCGACCATGACCGGTCCCGCTAAAATAGCAAGACCAGTCCTACCTCTCTGTGACAGAATGATCTATTTCTCTAAGCAGTTTTTTCCAGTTTCACTGAATAGTACTTTCACTGCATGTTAATTCCATTCATGACATTTAAGTAAATTATTTCTCCCTTCCATTTTATTTTACTTAATAAATGGAAGGGAGAAATGATTTACTTATACGTCATTAATGTAATTAACGAAATGCCCCCCATTTGGATTCAATAAAAATACTTTTAAAAATCAATTCTTTATAAATAAAAAGTCAACTTTCCCTCTAAAAGCAAAATTATCGATTTTTGCACAGTACATGATATTGGGGCATTATTTTTTACTAGGTTCCATTGCTTTTAAAAATTCTTAAAAATCACATTTGATATATGAGACCTAGATGAACTATTCGCGGGACTTTTTAACTCTTGAATCTAGCCGTTTTGGCCATTCTAGTTCAACAGTTGACTTTTTTGGGCTAAGTTGTTTAATTTATAATAATCATATTTTTATTAGCTCTGATACTTTTATACGAGAATAGGAATCCGTCGCTATGAATATCATTTATAGTAATCAAATATAAATAGCGTTGATACCATATTAAGGAAAAATAGAAACCGCTCTGATACCTTCTACAAAGAAAATGCGAAAAAAAGATTTAAGTCATATCGCTTTGATACTTTTATAAGAAAATGTGTAAAGATAGAACAAGTCCTACACCCGCTCTGATACCTTTATATAAATGAGAAAAGAATAAGCTACACATTTACATAGTCAAATTGGTATAAGTTAACATGCATGGTGCGTGATGGTGAGATTGGAAAAGTCAAGAGAGGATGTCTTGGTTGTGGTAACCTTAATTATATCGGGCCGCTTGAGATACGGCAGGTTAATTAGGAAGGATTGAACCCAGGCCGCTTTACATATAATAGGTCAGTCAGAGTCTTGTGATAGTCTTAATTATTCTAGGCCGCTGCAGATACAGTAGATTAATTAAGAGGGTTGAGCCCAGGCTGCTTTTGATACGATAGGTCAGTCTGGTGGTAGCTTTAAATTATTCCAGACTACTTCAGATATGGTAAATTAAAGTATTCCACAGGTTATTGTAACCTTGAATGTCTAGGTACGTCCAAGCCAACTTAAACATAGCAGATATATCGACAGACCTTCTAAACTAATGGCATTGTGCCGGATGGTTCTAGGTGAACCGAATGAGTCAAGAGATTATGATTGAAATAAAAGAGTCAGTAAGATGAGATGGTTTCATTGTTCATGCACAGTCTTAATTATTCATTATTCAAAGTGTTACTAATTGTTATTATGCGATGACTGGAATAATGGATTAACTGTACTCTAGGGTACTGAACAATAATCATAACTGCTAATGTACTTTTATATGCATTGCCTGTGTGTTCGTTATACTCACTCAATATTCATTAGCTGATGACTTTATTTTGTCCTGGACATTCAAAATGTTCAAGAAATGGTTATGCAGGACAATATGATTATGCCAGTTAGAGAAGCATGCAGCATTACTTTTATAATTTAATAAAGTTGTAATAAGAATATGGATAATATTTTTAATTTGAATAAGGCGGTTGTACCTTAAGGATATTTATTAAAGGACAAAGTAATATTATTTGAAGTTGTAATAATATTTAATATTTTCTTCCCTGTTACTTTATATACTCTGTTTTCTGGTACATATTAAGCTAAGTATAGGACAAGCGATCCATCACATGTCATGACCTACGGGTCCAAAACAGAAATGAAATTTTTTTCCTTATTTTACTACGTTGGGGCGTGACAGCAGACTTTAAAACATAAAGTGCATCACTCGTCGAGAAAATCCAACTTTGCAAATATCAGATAGTGGTCAATAGAATCAACAGATTTCCAAACTTGACTCGAAATATCATCAGGCCAACCTTGGAAATAGGGGGCAACTGATATGCCCAACATTGTCCAGTAATCCAGTACTCTAGGCCAGACCTCCCGACCTCCAAGTCCAACCTCCCAACCTCCAGGTCTGAGCTCTCGACCTCTAGGTCTGACCTCCAGTGCTCCAGGTCCGACCTCCAGTGCTCCGGGTCTAAGCTCCCGACCTCCCGACTTCCAGTTCTCCAAGTCCGACCTCCAGTGCTCCGGGTCCGACCCTGATTGACCGACCGACCGACCCGGTCTGACCCCGATCTATGGGTCAGAATATGCAGTCCAATTATAATACAGTTCAGGTCCAGGTCAGCTAACTCAGAGGTGTATCCCAAACTGCTCGGACTCCAGCAGTTTCCTAAACCAGCTAGGAAACCATCCAGATTCACATCAACTATTTCCTAATCAGATTAGGAAACATTTCGGATATGCAGATGCCATCACAGACTGTCAACTGTTACCTAATCGAACTAAAATGCCTTGTAAGGGAGGACTCTTCCTTCTGTAAAAAGGTCATCCCATCCCCTTCAGAAGGGGATGCGAATTTTACACTAGCCCTAGTATACTGTGTTGTCTTTCTCCCTAGAAACCCTAGAGCAGTCGTGTAAGGCAGGCACTTGATAGTTCCAGTCTCATTGTTGGATCATCAAGGCCACCTACACCAGTCATTGTAAACAGTTTTTATCTAGTGGAAGCACTGACACACAAGCACACGTGGACATGATTCATTCATTAACAGGGCCGAACCACATACAAACACGCTGCCTATATTTCTCTCTCCCTCTCTTTTATGCTTTTAATATGCTCTTAAACACTAAATATGTCCAGTACCAAAAATTGTATCATCATGTGATATTATTGACTATTATCACAACACGAGACAACTATTAAATCATTTGAAATTCAAATATGAGAAGTATAATATTATTCTAATAGATAATCACGCTGCTAAACCTATGGAAAAATAGTGACAGCCGAGCCATTGCCACATTGAAAACATATTTAGGATATAAAATTTGAGAAACATAAAAGTGGTATTATTATATATATATATATATATATAATTAGTATAGTGGCCTCATAGGAGGACATTATAAGTGTCAGAATCCGAAGGATTGAGATACGATTTGACGTGTATTTATATATTATTGTTGATTATAAGCTATAATAATCGAACAGGGCAAATTACACTGACCTCTCTTGAGGTATATGACAATTACAGGGACCACTCCGCTAGTTTGAAAAATAACACTCACCTCCCCTCTACCAACATTTTGTGAGTAAGATTACCAATTTACCCCTTATCTCTTTATGTGTATGTGTGTGTGTGCGCATTAGATAAAATTATATATACATTAGCATATAGAGGGGAGATCTTTGTAATTATCATATACTTCAAGAGAGGTCATTGTAATTTGCCCTTAATTTAATTGTTACTAGTATATACTAGCATTCTATTTAACTATGATGACTTTCACCACAGTTTCACTCTCACACAAGTTCGGTTTCATTAGTTTCCAGTAAAGAGTACTAATGACATCCTTCTTACGTTTTGATGATGACTGATGAGAGAGAAAGATGATTAACTAGAAAAGGGTTACTCCACCAAGTGAGACATGTAGCTTAAATGTTGATTTAGATCTTTTGAGCGGATCCAAATTTTTTGTTAGGGCAGACACGCTCGCAAGTGGGGATTTGGTAGTGCCTTGACCCAAATTTTTATGGTTAAAAAATTATAATTTTGAATTTTTAAAATTTTAAATATTGTGTGGTTGGTTGTTCTCTGAGTTTCATATAGAGTGAATTAGAAGAATATAACATAATGATTCAAAGATAAGTTAAATCTCTCTCATAATTCTTTCACCAAAATACTTTTTATATCCACTAGTTTCACTTACTCCTATAAATCAAAGAATCATTGACATGTTCAAAAGAAAAGTTCATGTTGAGGCTTTTTTTATTTTTTATTTTATATATATATATATATATACTTCTCAACTACTTGAGGCTAATTAAGTAGATAAGATACTTAGTTGGGTTAAATTAAAAAAAAAATTAAGATTAAAATGAGATTTTTAAGTTTAGAATATATAAATACAAATTTCAGGAGAGGCACAAATACAAGCAATGTAAATAAATGATGTACAGTACAATAATAATTTTGAATATTGGAGAAGGGCATGTTCCCCTGTCCCTTAGTCAGTTCGCACATTATTATAATAGTGCTTACAAGACCACAAATTTTTATTTTTTTAAAAAATAAAAAATAAATTGTGGACTTACAAATACCACATAGTAGCCATCCAAGGTGCTGCCCACAGGGGAGCCGAGTATCCTTATCCAACTTTACCAAACAGCTCTTTATCATGGCCAAAATCCAGACCTTAGAGAAGTGTTATTGTATATGCTAACGAATCATAAGCCACTCGTAGTGGTTCCGTTTCATATAAATCCACTATCATATGTGGATATAAATTTTGAAAAATGTGACATTTCTTTTATTGATCACTATCACATGTATTTTGGATCCTACAGTTAGTTAATTAGGGTATATGTTGAGGGTCGGTGCACTTTTTGGGATTTAACCCTGTTGTATTATGTTAAAAATAACAATAATTAAATTGTCTAAAGGATAATTTTTTGGTAATAACTAGGGGTGTCATTCGGACGGAACGGAACGGAATAGGCTATTTCGGAAAAAATTCCAAAATTTTCGGAATCTACTTATGCTTTCCGAATTCCATTCCGAAATTTCGGAATTCTAAAAAGCATTTCCGATTCGGAATGTTCGGAATTTTCGGAAATTTTCGGAATCGGAAATTTTCGGAATTTTTCGGAATATTTCAGAATTTTCGGAATTTTCCAACCACTGCCTACACAATAAAAATAATCCACACAGCTATTACAAATTTTCAACATAAAATATAATACATTTTTTTTAAAGCAACAACTAACACTTAAAACACATTAAATCCATAATATCAACACCTACAAAAATATCAAACATGGTTACATAGTATATATGTATTACATATTTACATTGTATAATATAAGAACTCAGAATATTATCGGAATATTTTTGGAAATTTTATTCGGAATTCTTTCGGAATATTTTCGGAATTTTCGGATCGGAAACTCGGAATTTTCAGAATTCTAAAAACAATTCCAATTCCGTTCCAATTTTTTTCGGAATTTTCAGAATTCGAAATTTCGGAATTCGGAATACAAATTTTGCTTCCAAAATCGGAATTTTTCGGCTCGGAATCGGTCGGAATCGGAAATTCCGTTCCAAATGAAACCCCTAGTAATAACTTTCATATAACCACCTAAAAAGATGTGTCTATCTGCCTCTTGTGTCACTGTGGAGTCCAGTGACATCACAGAAGAGAGATAGACACATCTTTTTAGGAAGTTGTATAAAAATTGTATAAAAGTTATTACCAAAGAATTACTCTTGTCTAGGGGTGGCCAAACGGCCAGTGGCCCGCTTGGTCCGCCCAGCCCAGCCCTAATTTTTCAGGGCTTGGGCAAAGATATTGGCCCGTTCAAGCGGGATTGGGCAACAATTTTAGGCCCGATCAATTTTAGGGCCGGGCTTGGACAAAACAAATGAGGCCCGCTTTGGCCCGGCCCGGCCCGGCCCGGGCCGACTATTAGTAAAATATATTTATTTTTTGTATTTTCTATTATATAATTTATAAATTAATATAATTTTACATAAGATATTCAATGTATATGTATTATCACAAGAGTTTTTATTGAATTTTTGTGAATAATGTGACTTAATAATCATTCAAAACATTATTTATGGTAATTTTTTTTTTAGTTCAAGTTTTTAAAAATATAAAATAAAAAATAGCAATAGGCCGGCCCACGGGCCGGGCTTGGGATTTTAGTGATTGATGTTGTGCCTGACTTGGGCAACTAATTGTAGGCCCGTCACGGGCCCGGTCGAGCTTAGACAAAAGTACTTACCCTTAGTGTAGAGTGCAAGCCCGACCCGAGCCCGGCCTGGCCCATGGCCACCCCTACTCTTGTCTGAAATATAGTTGAGAACTCCGAAGTCGTGATGACAAGATGGGGATTTGTTATCATCTTTGGAAGAAAAAAAAAGGGTAAGTCTAATATGAGAAACATCTCATATAGAAGACGGATTTTAACCGTTAGATGAATATCTAGTAATAAATGTATCTCCAAATTGTTGAGAATCTTATGGCTAGATATTTATCTAATAGTTAAAACCCGCATTTTTATATGAGAAACTGCTCACTATAGACTTGCCCAAAAAAAATTAGTGACAAACAACTTCTTATTGGCCAGACTACACGTGGCCATTGTTGCGACACAGAGAATAATTCTTCAATTCCTGGGCCCTGGCCCACAACATTGTCAGAGACATTGCAGGGGATTTAATTGATTTGACCGAAGCATTAAAAGAGGACATGTGGGTCTAGGATGTCATTTCAGCTGAACAAGAGGGACAATCACGTAAATGCGCCGATTACATTTAACGAAATTCTATTAACACCCTATTTTACTCGCTACACCTATATTTTAATAAAAAGTAATGATTTGTACACATAAAATATGTACATAAAGTGTGCACATAAAAATTTGAGTCATTTATTTTGATGGATCCTATGTGTACAGCCATGGACTCCACTGAAATGAATGACCTAGATTTTTATGTGTACACTTTATGTGTACATTTTATGTGCGCATATCATTACCCTTATCAATTAGGGGTGCACAAATAACTCGTGACCCAAAGACTCGACCCGAACCGACCTGAATGGTCCGGTTGGTTTTGGGTATGTGGAGCATCGGTTCGGGTCTGTTTGAAAATTGAAATACTAGGTTGGTTCAAGTCTCAAGTTCGGGTAAACCGAACTAGGCCCGAGACCAATCTGCGCGTGTATATATTGTATAAGTGTGTGTAACTGTGTATATATAAATTAAAAAAAATGTCTGGCCCTCTCTCTCTCTCTACGCCAAACACAATCGAAGAACTGAAGTGGAATCGACAATCCGAAGGAATCGAAAAACACTTACTCTCTATCTTCGATTGTTCATTTGGGTTTTCATTGAAGAACAATCGACTGAATCGAGCAGACTGCGACGAAGTACAATCGTAGAGACTGATTTTCAAACCATCATTCAATCGAAGAGAAACTGAATAGAAACAATTGTAGAGGTTAGTCTCATTCAGGTTCTTCGGTGCTTCCCATACTTCTAATTAATCTCGAACACTTTCTGCCTAGTGGAGCAATTGTTAATTAAAAACCCAATATCTCAGTTAGGTTTCTCTGTATTAAGGGTTTGGTTTGAAACAAATTAAAAGCTTTTAATCTTTGACTATTTGATGGTTATTCAAGGCGATTCTATTGTTTTCTGCTCGATTTTTCGATTCTCTGTTCATCTTTCAACTTTGGGTAAATGGGAATTTCAAATTGTGATTTTCGAAAATTTTTGTCTACAAGTTCTCGAATGTTGTATGTGAGATTATACATATGTGTGTGTGTGTGTGTGTGTGTGTGTGTGTGTATGTGTGTGAATATTTGATAATTAATGGTACTGAATCTCTAGAGATGTCTTATTGTGTTTCATGCGCGCTCTCTCTCTCTCTTCAATTTCTCACTGTGTGCTTTGTTTCGTGAATAAACATAATCTCAATTAGATACAGACTACTGCCACAAAATCGAGTCTCTCTCTATATCAATGTGATTTTTGAAAAAAAAAAAAAAAGGTTCCTGAACCAGACTCGATCCGAATTTACTAGGTCCGGTTAGTTCGGGTTCAATTTTGCTGGGTTGGGTCTGGGTCTCAAAACATTGGGACTATCCATCGTCGGGTTGGTTCTGGTTCCGGTTCCGTCGAGAACCGACCCCTGACCCTGACCCGACCCATGTGCAGCCCTATAATCAATACACTTTTTTTTTTTTGGTATTGATTGCAAGGAAGGGTAGTTTAGAAAACTAAGTAAAATTTGTATACTAATTTAGGAAAGTGGACAACAAATTTATGGCATCTCAAAAAGGAAAGGGGATAGATAAAATGAGATAGAGAGAGTATTTATATACATATATATGTATATATGTACATACACAGTAGAAATAGTAATACCTTTGCTCATCTTCTTCTTCTTCTTCTTCTTCTTCTTCTAATCTTCTTCTTCGTCTTCGTCTTCTTCGTCTCGTCTTCTTCGGCTGTTCATTTGTTCGTTTGTTAGTTAAGGTATGTTTGGGTAATGTAGATCTGGGGTATTTTAAGAAATTGCAATAATTCTTTTCAATTCAATTCTTTTCATTTCTGTTTTAACCAAACAAGAGAATTAGAATTGCAAATCAATTCTTTTCTTTTCTTTTCTATTCTATTCTCTTCAATTCAATTCAATTCAATTTTACAATCATACCAAACGGAGTGTTAGTTTAGACGCATACACACTAGGGGTTTTTTTTTATTAATTTCTTTTTGTTGTTGTTATTGTTTTTTTTTTTTTCATTTGCTTTCCTTGGTTATGAAAAGTCCATTTCTCATTCGTAATTGTTCAATAATGGCACAATTGACAAATCAAATCAAGGGTGGGACCAAACCCAAACTTTCGACCCTAAAATGAAGTTTCAAATCATTTCGAATTGGTTTTAACCTGAATCAAAGTCAGTTCAGTTTGGATCCAAACCAAACTTATAAGTTCAGTTTAGATTTCGGTAAAATTTTTCAACCCGAACATGAACCTGAACTTTCGAACTTTCAAACATATAAAATGCCATTTATAAAAGTAATAATAATCATAAGCCTGTGGCTTGTGTTGGTGCTATTAATTTATTAACTGCTTTAAAGTAATTTATTAATCAGGCTGCTACTATATATATATATATATATATATATAAAAGGTTTTAAACCGATTAATGTTGTGTTAATAAAAATATACATAATCTATCCTTGCTCAATTTGTAGAAGATTGAAATGACTTTAGGACATACATAAAAGACCCATATATTCCCCTGCTAATTTAAAATGAGTTGATTACTGTAATGTCCATTTTACTCTAAGTTTCTTTCAATAGGTTCAACTCATGAAACATTTTAGCGTGAAGTCCATTCCACAAATCCGGACCAAACTACCCTTTCCATTTCTTATTCAATATTGCAATAAATAACTCCAAGATTTTGGGGATTTTCAAAATTCAAACTCAAATACCCAAATGAGAATAAATCACATTTTATATCCATTTTACTCTCTCTCTCTCTCTCTCACACACACACACACACACACACACACACATACACACACACATACACATACACACACACAGAGGTCGTGACTCTCTCTTGGCCACCACCACTTCAGACGTCATCTTCTCACCATCGCCCCTCTCACAATCTTCTCAACCCAACGCAACCACCACTTCCGACGAAGTAGGGCTCATAAACGATGCGAAGACGATTCGAAGTGGATTCGAAGATCCAAATCTCGAAAGCCTGACAAATAATGGCTTAGTCGCAAGTTTATTGATTTGTTATCTATATCCTTTGATTTGTTCTTATTTTTTCTAATCCATAGAATGACTTGTTGATGATTTAGTTTTGTTTGATTTGTTCTCATACACTCTAATCTCGTCGACATAACTTTTTATCTCTGGCAGATTTTTCGGCAATATGTTGATGAAATCGAGAAGTGATGTTGAGGGTTTCTTGTGGAGGTGTTTTCCTCCGTAGGAAGGGTGGTGGATGTTGGTGCGGCGATTGTTGGTGGCTGCAGCGGAGGCGGAGGCATGAAATGAAAAGCTACTCTCATATGAATTTATTTGTAGACTTATTTTTAATGATAAGACAGTGTTAAATTTAACACTAGTGTTCTTGTTTCAAAGATTGTGGAGTGAAATTGTATACTATATTATGATCCAAAATGTTGTAGTATAACTCATATTTTTGCTTCAAAGGTTGTGATGTGAAATTGTGCAAATGAATTTGTGATAAGACAGTGTTCCATTTGTTAAATAACTCGAATATGAGTGAAATTTAACAATTCCAGTAAAAAATTTAATACTCATATTCATTCTAGTGTGAAATTTAACACTATTTTTTTTTTGTGATATTGATGAATGATTGTTAGATCATCCAAGAATCGTGAGAATGCGAAATTAAAAGAGATCTGTGTAAGATTAAACGAAATTTAATGTATAAAGCCCTATAATCATGGCATTTAGGAACTTCTCAAAATATATGCAAGATTTATGGGATTTAGTTTGGTAACTTCCCAAAATAGATGCTAGATTTATGGGATTGAGTTTGACCGAAATATACATATCAGCATTATATATATCATTTATGGGTAAAATGGTAAAATTATCTATCACTAATTTAGAATTTTGGACTAATCTCTAACAACAATTACAATTATAGGGCCTATTATTATGGAGTACAAATTGGTGGATCTATTACACAAAACGTAGGTAAAATGAGACTTTTAACTAGATTTTTCATTTAAAATTACCTAAATAATTTATGCCAAGACATGAAAAATCACAATGTTGAAAAGAAAAGAAAAAAAAAAACATAGGTATATATTTCTAGGATTCTTCAAAATGTTAAAACAACTTTCACATTTGTGAAAATCATGAAATTTGTATTTTAGCATATAGACTTTTTAGACATTTTATGAGTACTTTCTATTAAAATATTAAATTATTTTAATGGCTAGGTTGTGCTAATTTACCACAGTCGTCAGGTCCGTTGTAAAACTGGGGAGAAATGTTACTATTCTTTAAATATGAGTGGTAAAAACTTTATTAATCCTATAATTAATTAATTATAAATATAATATAATAAAGGGGCTGCTAACTTATAACAAAATTGTTATAAGTTAGCAGCATAAAATAATACTTTAGTAATAAAAAATAGTTTTTTAGCGACGAAATTTTTGTCGTTAAAGATTTCAACTTTTAGCAGCGAAAAATTTTATCACTAAAACCTTATTTTTCTTGTCGCTAAAACTCTTAAGTTAGCAAATCCCTATAATAATAAAATAATAAAGGGCAGCAGGCCATATAACTGGGGGCATTTTTATCCGATTTCCGAGCAAATGAAAACTCTCCAGTCTTCCCCCCCACCACCATCACACTGTTCTCTATCTCACACACATCACTGTTCACTGTTCCTCTCTCTCTCGTTTTCATTAATTTCTTCAATTTCTCTCTCTATAAAAAAGTCATCATCCATTAACACTATGCTACCGAGAATGGACATGTCTAGGGTTTCACTCTCTGATCAAGCTCTCTGATGTCGTGACTACTGGTCGCTCTCTTCCGTCGCGCTAGTGAGGAGAGAGAGAGAGAGAGAGAGAGAGAGCCTTCTCCGTGAATCCTCTGTTTTCCTTACCTCGTCTGAGACCATTCTTCGTGATTTCGAGCTCTGCGGACACACAGAAAGAAGTACACACGCACACAGAGAGGGAGAGGGAGAGAAGCGTTGTATTTTGGAAGTTTAGGTTAAAAAAAGAAAAGAAAAGCATCGACTTTTTTCGTGAAAAACGTTGGAGATTTCAGAGTAATTTGTAGGAGACAGTGATTTTGTTGTTTATTGGAAGTTTAGGAGGAAAATCAGGGGTGTTGGTTCAAAAATTAGCGTGTTGTTCATAGTAATCAGTGGAATTTTGGGAGCTTTTGGAATTAAAAGTAGTTCATCACAGCTCATTGAAGAAAAAAAAAACAACATTTGATTTGTTTGGCACTTTATCGCCTAATTTCTGTTTAGGAGCAATTTTGGCTAGGAGTGCGTGTGAAGTGTGAACCCTCAAAAGCCAAAACGCTAGAATCTTCTGATATCACCGAAACGGACTTTTTTGGTTATATAGTATAATATAAAGCAGCTAGCTGTAGAGAGAGAGAGAGAGAGAGAGAGAGAGAGAGAGAGAGATTGCTCATATAGCTCTGTGGTTTGGTTTGGCTTGAAGGTCTGAGAGATTTGGGTGACAAACAATGGCGATGGAGGTGGCACATCATCATAGAGAGAGTAGCAGTAGTGGTAGCATGAACAAGCATCTTGATTGCGGAAAATACGTCCGTTACACTGCTGAACAGGTTGAAGCTTTGGAAAGGGTTTATTCGGAGTGTCCTAAGCCGAGTTCGTTGCGGCGGCAGCAATTGATCCGGGAGTGCCCCATTTTGTGTAACATCGAACCCAAGCAGATCAAAGTCTGGTTTCAGAACCGCAGGTGATTAAAATTCATTTGGGTTTTTATTTTTATGGTCTTGTTTCTTCTGGGTGTCTTCAATTGTTCCATTGCTATATGTAAATTCTTGGTTTTGTTAGTTTTGATAACATATCCACCTACCTACATGTCAATGATTAAAGCCAATAAACTGAATTTTGAAATGGATTCCTAGAAATTTAAGAAAAGTTTCTAAGGAGGCTGAGAAAAATGACAATTTTAATGTGCAGATGTCGAGAGAAGCTACGAAACGATAAGACACTTTCATTGGGTTTATTTTTAATTTTTTTATTATTATTTTGACCTTGTTTCTTTTGAGTGTCTTTAATTGGTCATTGCTAATGCAAATTCTTTGCTTTGTTTTATATCATTAGTTAATTGGCATTTTGATATTTGTTAGCTTCATAACATATCCACCTATATGTCATTAATTGAATTTAATTGGGATTCCTAGAAATTTAAGATATGTTTTGGGCCAAAAGTTTCCAAGGAGGCTATTAAAAATGACAATTTTGATGCGTAGGTGCCGAGAGAAGCTACGAAAAGAGTCTTCTCGGCTCCAGACTGTGAACAGGAAATTGAGTGCCATGAACAAGCTGTTAATGGAGGAGAATGATCGCCTGCAGAAACAGGTGTCACATTTGGTATGCGAGAACGGGTATATGCGGCAACAACTGCGAAGTGTATGTTAGTTTCATTGCTGTTATAGTATATAATTCTATGGGGACTGATTATCTTCTACTTCTTTTTCGCCTTAACATGTGCGACCGTTCTGGAAACCGTATGTTTGTTTTTAGGAATAGTTGAAGTTGATCTATAAAATTATTTACAAGATGATATAAGACCTACAGTTTTTGGTACCCCAACATTAAAGTTCTTCCAATTTAGTACTTGACTTTTGTGTAAGACCTAGTATTTGGAACCCATTTTGGGCTTCATCCCTTTTTCTTAATACTTCTTCCAAGGCCGGCCCTGACATTGTTAAATCTCTGTGGGGCTCTAAGCGAACTTTTAAGGCGCGGCCTCTATAGTGGAGGAACTATACAAGAGTTTCTTGAGGCGAATTTTTTTTTTAGTTTATTCATACATGTTTCCAAGTAAATGTGTTTGTGTTTTACTTTTTAAGGTAATGGGACAAATTCAAAGTTAGTTGAATTAAAATTTAGTAGATATGGTACCCACAAATGTTTTTTCAACATTTCGGGGTCTATATACACATATTACCAATAAATTTTTTTTTTGTTTTGGCAAGGTAAAAAAAAATTTGGCCACGAAATGGGCCTTTAAGAAACCTGAATAGAATCAAATTTAGGCCATATTTTTATGGACCTGAACATAATCTAATTTAGACCCTATTTTTATATATAATACATGTATATACATACATATACATATATAAGAGAATTTTTTTGAGGCTCCAAACAGACCCTTATTTTTTGAGGCCCCAAGCGGCCGCTTGGCTCGCTTGTGGCCAGGGCCGGCCATGACTTCTTCCCACCCAAGTGCCTTCTATATCTAGAATCTTGTCTCAAAATGGATACATCTGTTTTTCTAGAACAGACTATTACCAAATTTACTCAATTGGCATGCTGGTATCTGAATGAAATCAATATCACATGCATTTTGAGAAGGTTATACTGTCCTACTCCTACCCATTGCCATTGAACAGAAAGTTTGTTTCCTCATGGTACTCTATCTTTTGGCATATTACTGACATTGGTGAACGGTCTGCAGGCATCGGCAGCAACTACGGATGCAAGCTGCGAGTCTGTGGTTACCACTCCTCAGCATTCTCTGATAGATGCTAATAACCCTGCTGGGTAATCTTGAATATCAGTGCCCTGATCTGCCCTCTCCTCACTATCTTATTTACTATAATTTTTGCCACTGCTGTCATAAAGTCGATTATCCTGCATATATTTCGCTTTTTGGCAGACTCCTATCAATTGCAGAGGAGACATTGGCAGAGTTCCTTTCAAAGGCTACGGGAACTGCTGTCGATTGGGTCCAGATGCCTGGGATGAAGGTTTTTGAATTTTTTCTTATGCAACTATTTGTGTTTGTAGTTCAGTGACCCATTTTGTTGAACGTCTTGCTCACTTTTTGACGCCGAAGCATTTCTGAGCCTATCTTAATTATTTTGTTGTCAGCCTGGTCCGGATTCGGTTGGGATCTTTGCCATTTCACATAGTTGCGGTGGAGTGGCAGCTCGAGCCTGCGGTCTAGTAAGTTTAGAACCTACTAAGGTAAGCTTTTATGAATCTGAATATGCATTATGAACCAGTCATTTTCTTGCATTTTGGCATGCAATAGCGTTTACCAACTGTTTGGAAATCAATATTTATCTGAAATTTTTGACAGATTGCACAGATCCTGAAAGATCGTCCATCTTGGTTCCGGGACTGTCGGAGCCTTGAAGTTTTCACAACGTTTCCTGCTGGAAATGGTGGGACTATTGAACTTGTGTACATGCAGGTAATCAAAAGTGACTGCTTCTATCAGTCTTCATGAAAAATTGGTTGCTGTCAGAAAATTGAATAAATATGTCTTGCTTTCAGATATATGCTCCAACTACATTGGCTCCTGCACGGGATTTCTGGACTTTGAGATACACTACAACTTTAGACAATGGCAGTCTTGTGGTACGGAAGTCCTTGTATTTAGTATTCATTACATCTTTCCTGTCCACCCATTATGCCATCAGCGGCATTGATTGATTAATTTCAACAATTTAATTTAATTGGTCCTATGGGGACCATCAAGACAAGAGTAGCTCATGCATGATGATTTCATAATTACCAAGGTTGAGGCAACGGGTGACTATGATTGTTTCAGTTGGAAATTTGGTTCATCTATGTGTATCTTGCTGTAAAGATTCCTATGGTAAAATAGAGCCTGTTTGGTTTTACTGTGGGAGTAAGAGATTTTTCCTTTAATAGATTGATCATCTTATTGAAGTTGTTATATCATCTTTTATGTGGATTAGATGATTGACAAGGCTGTCAAAAGCTTTTGCTACACAGACTCAAATCTCTCAATAATCCGATAAAAGTGATTGTTGGTCCCAAATAAGCTAATCCAAACAGGCTTTTAGTATATAAATCGTTGGAGAAAGGCTAATATTCGTATATGCTATTTGTTCTTTCTTTGTATACAACCTTTTAAGGTCTGTGAAAGATCACTCTCTGGTTCTGGCGCTAGTCCAAACACGACTGCTGCCTCACAGTTTGTACGAGCTGAAATGCTTCCTAGTGGCTATTTGATTCGGCCATGTGAAGGTGGAGGATCGATTATCCATATAGTTGACCACCTGAATCTTGAGGTGAGATTTCTTGCAGGTGGACGATCTTTCTTTCTTGGTGTCAATTTGTTTATTCAATTGTTTTCATCCTGTACAGGCTTGGAGTGTACCAGAGGTACTACGGCCACTTTATGAATCTTCAAAAGTTGTAGCGCAAAAAATGACAATAGCGGTAAGTAGAAAATTTTTATTGTTGCATTGGGACAAGGGCCTTGTTTAAGTTGTATGTACTTGGTGTTTTGGATTAGGTTGATGCTAGTGAAATTTGGTTGCTTTAGAAAGTGCATGTATGTTCTGAAATTAAGGTCCCTTTTATCCTTTAAGAAAATCCTAACCCATTACAAGTGAACTCCATTTTTTATTGCATGCAAAGACCCATATGGAATATTTAAACATCGTGATTTTCCTTCTTTCCTCTTTATCTTATTTGGTCTTGTATATAGCTGTTTGTTGTAGGATGGCATCTAGTTCTAGTAATCCCTGCTTCTTAAGAAAGCTGTTTCTTATGCGATAGAGAATAAAGCGAAAATTGAATGCCCCACTATTATTGGGATAAAAATTGAATTTCCACGTGAGCTTGCATTTTTTTTATAGCACAGCCTTAATTATTTTTCCCTTACCTCTCTCATGCAATGCCTCCCCCAACCAACTCAGCACACACACACACAAATTTTTATAAAAAAGGATATATGGATTTAATTCACTCTCTTTTTTTTTTTTTTTTTTTTCTGTGAAGGCTTTGCGCTACATCAGACAAATAGCTCAGGAGACAAGTGGTGAGGTGGTATATGGTCTGGGTCGGCAGCCTGCTGTTCTGCGAACTTTCAGCCAAAGATTAAGCAGGTAGCTGTATGTTGGTTTTCCTAGTTTCCTTCTTTTGTGTGTTGAGACATGTACATGTAATGTGCATGGATGGCAGGCATAGTGCGTATAAACAGATTCTGTTGTGATATTCTGTTGATTGTTTTTCCGGCAGAGGATTCAATGATGCTATCAATGGATTCGACGATGATGGGTGGTCATTGATGAACTGCGATGGTGCCGAAGATGTTATAATTGCGGTTAATTCAACCAAGAATTTGGGTGCTACTTCTAATCCCTCCAATTCCATTCCTTTGCTGGGAGGCATTCTCTGTGCAAAGGCATCCATGTTACTCCACGTGAGTTGTGAAACCGATATATTAAATGTGCTGTAGTGTTGACTAACGATATTCTTGTTCTTTTGCCACTGACCAATTGCATTACGTATTTGACAATGCATTTTTTGCAAGCCCTGGAGGACTAAATAAATTACTGTCGAGGTTACCAATGGTGGCCACTTGGCAATTAAGAAATCATTTTCTATTCAAGATCTGTGTACATCAAGTACAGTTTAACTCTTGGGCCACTCATCATGAACTCATAATATTTGTACTTCTTTACGTAGTAGAGTATCGCCTTTTCGCAGCGAAAAATCTATATATTGTGGTGAAGTACAGTGATAAGGCTAATTTTTTACATTTATTTTTTAGAATTGGCAAGGATTTTTTGAGAACTTTTTTCTTTCTTTCATTTTGTTTTTAATGTTGACATCATTATTGATATACATATACTTGGAGCTTATTTGGAACGAATATTTACTTATTTGGGATGATTGAGGTGAAGTGCAGTGATAAGACTGACTTTTTAGATTTGGCAAGGATTTTTTTGGGAACTTTTTTCTCTCTTTCTTTTTATTTTAATGTTGATATCATTGTGGATATACATATACTTAGAGAGCTTATTTGGGACGAATATTTACTTATTTGGGATGATTGAGGGATTTTTGTATGTTTAGCAAAAACTTTTCACAGCTGCTTTATATCTGTTGCACTTTAAGACTAAAAAAACAGCTTAAATTTGAAGCAGCGATTTGATGTTTTTTTTTAAAAATTAATAAAGGAAAAATCTCTTGTTCCCACAGAAATACCAAACATACTCTTAGTAGTTCAATTATCATTATTTTGTAGAGGCAGAGTATGCGAAGCATGTATTTTTACCGTAAAAATTGATGGAATGTTGTCTTTTCCCTTTTTCCTGCCAGAACGTTCCGCCTGCAGTTCTAGTTCGTTTTCTAAGAGAGCATCGCTCAGAATGGGCTGACTTTAACATGGATGCCTATTCTGCTGTGGCATTGAAAGCCAACTCATTTGCATATCCAGGGATGAGGGCCACGAGGTTTACCGGAAGCCAAATTATCATGCCACTTGGTCACACAATTGAACATGAAGAGGTATGTTTAGCTGTAGACTTACGAAACACAGACTCTTCGGAAAGGCAGCCTCACCCGCACTGTTTGTGTACTAATTAAAGGCACCTGCACTGGCACTGTGTGTTAGACCGCCGCACCTGCGTAATACGGATATATCGGATACTATATAGACACGGGAGATGTTATTCGCACTCCAAAAATTACTTAATGTACTCCATCTTACCACTCCCAAAGTATGTGGTATCATTTACAATATGTAGTCCATGGAGTGCATTTAGTAATCTATGGAGTGCCAATAGCAATTCCCTATAGACACGGCAACATAACGAATCTTAAAACTGTAGGGCAAGGGCATGGCCAGTTTTAATTTTTGATACAACATACCTTGTTGTGTGTCCACTCCAAATTCCTAAATATTCAAATAAACCCTTTTACTATCATTTTTAAGACTTTTATCTCAAATTTTGGTAACTTTTTAAAAGGAGCCACTGTGTTGTCTTCACTCCAATTTCTGGCTTTGTCGGCTGAAAGTATGAACCTATACTGTTCAACCTCCTTTGGCAATGGTAACCAATGTTTCATCACCTTTCCTACTTTGGGCTTCGGTTGTTTTCTGCATTCTTTTTAACTTTTTATTTTTTACTTTTTAAGGAGCTTATAAATAGTAGTTTCGAATTTTCAATTGTGCTTGATAAATGTCTTCTTGAAAGGAAAGAAAATTGATGTTACATGTATGGAATACTGTCTGTGTCTTTCTCACTTCTGGTCTTACAACCCAGATGATTGAAGTAATTCGCCTAGAAGGGCATTCTCTCGCTCAAGAAGATGCTTTTATATCAAGGGACATTCATCTCCTGCAGGTGCTTTCTTGTCTTTGACGAAGACTACAACATATAAATTCAAATAATGAGTATATAATCAATATTTGTCTGTAAAGATTAACTGAAAATAATCAGCGGCGAAGTATTATTTATTTTTACTTCTTTGTGCAGATTTGTGGCGGGATTGATGAAAATGCTGTGGGAACCTGCTCTGAACTCATTTTTGCCCCCATTGATGAAATGTTTCCTGATGATGCTCCGCTTCTACCCTCCGGTTTTCGCATCATCCCGTTGGATTCAAAATCAGTTGAGTTTCTAATTGGTCCTTTGTAGAGTTCATTAGTAATTTTGTTGATTTCTAGCTGTCTCAAATTGCAAAACCATTGTTGCTTCCAATAGGAAGATTGGGTTGCTGTTTGGGTCTGGACAAATGGGTTTTCTTGGTTGGTTTGTTGAATCAATATTGGGTTTGTTGCACCTCCCATGTAAATGAGTTTGGTGGAAAATAGTCTCTGCTTATGTGATACTCTGGTTTAATTTGGTTACAACAATTATGTTTATGTTCAATTTCTTTACGGATAAGAAAATATTTATAAAGCGAATTCTAGGTTGTTAAAGAGTTTATTTCCTTAGACTTGGGATCTTTACTTCCAGTTCTTCCTCTAGGTTCTTGAAGTGTTGGTATATTTGCAAGCAAAATGTAATTAGTTTATGAGTTATAAGTGAAAAGAAAATGTCAACCTGCTTGGGATTCATGGAAAGTGCCTGAGTTCTGTCAGAACATTAATATGTGCAATTTGACTGCATGGAGATTTTCAATATAGTTATTAGGTCGAGTAATACTAATCAATTTCATTGTTCAGAGTGATACAAAAGATACATTGAATACACATCGGACCCTGGATCTAACTTCCAGTCTTGAAGTTGGCCCAGCAACAACTCATGCTTCTGGTGAGGCGTCCTTGTCTTGCAACACGCGATCAGTGTTGACTATCGCCTTCCAATTCCCATTGGAGAACAATCTACAGGAAAATGTCGCCACAATGGCTCGCCAATACGTTCGGAGTGTGGTTTCATCAGTTCAGAGGGTTGCTATGGCCATCACTCCATCGGGATTAAGCCCTACTGTGGGCCCCAAGTTATCTCCAGGCTCTCCAGAAGCTCTTACACTAGCTCACTGGATCTGCCAGAGCTATAGGCAAGTTTATACTTGTGTTTTTACAGTTGCTTGTGGGTTAGGTCCTGCCTCATGAATACTAGCTTATAGAAAATTTTGCAATACGAGTTGTCCTCTTGATCCTGGAAAACTAGTTATCTCACTCGGAATGTAAAGATACTTGGGAACATTTTGGTTTGCGGATTTGGAGAAGGAAAACAAGAAGTAAAACTATTTCCCGATCGCTTTCCACCTCTTTTCCTCCTTGCTTAAATAATCTTTAGAGATTATAAATTCAAAATGTAATAGAAAAGTCAATAAAAGAGGAAGGGAGGTGACTCACAAAATTCAAAATATTTAGTTCTACTTTTCACCCTATTTTCTTATGATTCCTATTTCACTTTACTAACCCAGCAAAGACATAGCATTGTTCTTTCCTTTCCTTTACCTCACTAAATCCGGTAACCAAGCAGAGCTTTAAAGTCCTATTATTTTCACTAGGAAATTGTCGGCTTTTGCATTGGAGCAACTCCAGTATTATCCCCTTTCAGTCTTAGACCATACTCCCTTTTTTCTGTTCTCTGATTTTTTTCCCCCCTTTCTTTGGATATCAGTTACCATTTAGGGGCAGAATTGCTTACATCCGATTCAATGGGTGGTGATTCGGTGTTGAAACACCTCTGGCATCATCAGGACGCCATTTTATGCTGCTCAGTGAAGGTATGAGTAACCAGCCTATTCTTCTTTACATGCTTCATTATGTTCAGTCCCTGCTGTAAGCCTGTATCTACCGAATATATCTCCGTGTTTCTGTGTTTTATCTTCACACGTGTTCTTCCCCTCGATTTTTCAGCGAACAAATGGAATATCAATGTGTTAATAATTTCTAGGACAGCCTTGGACGACAACTTATACACATGCAAATGCAATGGCTTTCTGGTTACTAGTTTCTCACCTTCTGTACCTAATTATGCTTTGAGTAAATTGTCGTCCAAGGAGGATGTGTGTAGCACCTTTGTGTTCCAGTTATATGCGTAAGCCTCTGCATGTGTTCTACTTTTGACTTTTAATAGCTGTACATTGCAATTCTTCTGTTCAGAAACTATTAGAAAAATGATAGGAAAGAGGGAAGTGAGAGAAACTTCTCTTCTCATTGATGAGAAACCTCTTGGGTAGCACATGATAGGATAGAACTGAAATAAATGTATAAATAACGTAAGCATGAGGTTTATGAATTTGATGGTTGCAAGTTTAGTCTCATGAAGCAAACCTCTGAGTACCTCATGAAGCAAACATCTGAGTACGAGGGTTCCAATCTGTTGATCAACTTGATCTGAATTAGCGAATTATAGTTTAGGATTTTGGAGAGAACAAGAGAAGCCTGCAAATTGTTTTTAACTCAGAAACTTCTGGTTGGATTGGCTATTTTCCTGTTTGAATATTGATTTAGATGATCTGGAATGATTCACAGATATTTGATCGTCAGTGAATTTCTTGATGTTGCAGTCATTGCCAGTTTTCATATTTGCAAACCAAGCAGGACTTGACATGTTGGAGACAACTCTAGTTGCTTTACAAGACATCACACTGGACAAAATATTTGATGAGTCTGGCCGCAAGACTTTGTGTTCCGACTTCGCCAAAATAATGCAACAGGTACTTGTTACTTTGAAATCATTTTTCCGTCTGCGCATAAATTCCTTATCTGCTCTCCCTTACTATTCTCTCCTTTGATAGAGGTTCTGAATGAGATATGCTTTAGTTTAGCTTTGTACAGTTTGTTAGCCACCCCCACAAAGAATTAGACACAAGTACGGTAGGTTCCATACACCATTTGCAGACAACCTATATCTGAAATTTTGGCTGATTTGATGAGAACCAATTATCCAATTTAAACATTCTTTTCTTGAAAAGATCAGTAAATCATTGGATTTGAACACCTTTTTTGGGTCCAATTGCTAGGCTACAGAAACCGGGGTGGACTAAGATGATTGTGTGATTCAATCCCAGTTCTTGTGTATTCTCTTTGGTTCTTTGATTTAGTGAGGGAAAGTTAAAGAACTTTTCTTTGGTTAACAAGGAAAATAGTGAGGGAAGTAGGAAGGAAAAGAAAATACGGTAAGCAATGAATAACAAGTTTTATGAATCATTTCCCTCTCTTCTTTGGTATGTTACCAATTATATTCCAAAATATTTAATTTTTACTGTATTTAAGCATGGAGTAGAACACAAGGGGAACTAGTTTTGCTTCTGATTCTCCTTTCCTTCTCTAAATCCACAAACCAAACAAAGCCTTAAGATAAGAAAAGAATGAAACCACATTTGATTATTTGAAGCTATTACCGCATACTTGGTCTAATGATATAGTCATTTTATTCTTGGTTCAAATAATTCTCCGTATAGTGATGTGTGTTCGTTGGCAACCTGATGGAGAAATTTGTCCCAAACTTCCAATTTCACCCTCCTGCATTGAGGTAGAGGGTAAAAAAAACATTCGTACGGCAAAACTGTTTTGACTCTTCCATTCGTTTTGTTCTTAGGGTTTTGCTTATTTGCCTGCTGGAATGTGCATGTCAACAATGGGGCGCCATGTTTCATACGAGCAAGCCATTGCATGGAAAGTCCTTTCTGCGGAAGATAATAGTGTTCATTGCCTTGCTTTCTCTTTCGTTAATTGGTCCTTTGTGTGAACATTTTATTTATTCATCCACAATACAGATGAAAAAGGTTTTGTAATATTTAAACCCAGCTTCATGTATGCTTTATTTGTAGAATGATCCTTAGATTTTGTTAGTTAGAGGCTGTTTAGGTTGACAGAAGACCAACTTCTACAAGTTCACGTGTTTGGTGAATGTCCATGGCTTCATAAATATCCAGAGGCTAATATCCCGCTTGAACTGGTTCTTGGTTAAACTATCGTAACATTGGTTCTCCTAAAAACAGACCAGATCCTATTTTAAGAACTCCAAAACAGGCCCTCAATGTTAATTTTGGTTGTGGAGCTTGCCTAGTGTTTATATAGACTGGTGGGGGAACTTGAAATTAGACCTGAATTCCAAAACAGGTCCTTAAATGTAAATTTCTTGGGTGGTTGCTTGCTAGATAATTCAGATTAAGGAAAGACTTGGGGTGTGCTTGATTACCCAATTAAGTATTGAAAATGAAAATTTCATTTATTCTTTTTTAGTGCGTTTGATAATATACCACTTGATTGATAAAGTAGTAAAAAATTCACTGAAAACTTTTAAGTGAAAAACTTATATTGAAAAAAATCACTGATTATAGTTTATTTCAATAATTGAAACACTGTTTTCACTATTGCAAATTCAATTGTTTGAAATTAATTTTCAGTTTTATCAAAATGACCCTTAGATGTATTTCTTAAGAGGCATAAAGCACAATTTTGAGACAAGTTTGTTTCATTGTGGGTATTCGGGACACAATTTTGAGACATAGCTGTTCCTCGTGTGCGAGTATGTGCAATGTGTGGGAGTTGTCTATGTTAACATTATAAGAATTAATAATTCAATGAAATTTTCCGTATAACCTAAGTAAATGTACTGAAGTATTGTCTTAAGAAGCTCATGGGAGTTGTCTATGTTAACATTATAAGAATTAATAATTCAATGAAATTTTCCGTATAACCTAAGTAAATGTACTGAAGTATTGTCTTAAGAAGCTCAGGCAAATTTGATGGCTTATTGTTGATCGACTAAAAGTCTAAAACAACAAAAACACCCTGACCATCTAGCTGTGTTGTGTCGTATTGTCATTACCCCAACCCGCCTCAGGTGGATTAGGACACGTGTAATAATATTACAAGCCTAATTACAATAATTAACAAGAAAACATGTGAATTACCAAGGAAAGCATGAGTTAAACAACACAAAGGAACTTTGTTGTGACAAAACAGCCCCAAGGGCAAAACGGTTATAAATGAAATATGATTAAATTTTATAACAAAAGATAGTTCTTTGAGTTCCTGTTCCAACAAAAAAAAAAAAAAAACGGCGCGCGAATCCAAGTTTTCTAAAAAGACTTATGTTCGTTTCCGTGAAAGTCGACATGCAGTGAATTACATGGGCGGATCGATCTGCGACTAAAAGATGGATCGATCCAGTTCGATAAAATCCAGCACAAAGTTCCCAAAAATGCCCGAATCGATTCACGTTAAAGGCCAGATCGATCCGGGTTCTGCAGAATTGATTTCTGCTGCTAAAAATCTTGTTTTTACAAGTCCAAATCATATCCAAACTCAACCATACTTCCGGAACATTAAGAAAACTCTTCAAACACATATCCAAGTTCTTCCAAACATAACCAATCATGTAAAACTCCATTACAACCACAATTGATTCTTATCAAACCATTAGCCTCAAATGTTGTAAAACTTGCACAAACATACAAAACTTATTTGGAAGATGTTTATAAACTTTACAAACAACACGATTACAACCAAAACTTGTCGGAGACACTTGCGACACTAACCCGGACTTGCCAGAACGGTCCAACACCACAACATACACAACCCATAGTTACAACATAGAAACTACAAGAGTTTCTCAACTTAACTCCAATTTCACCAACTACCTATATATTACAACAAGAGCTTAAGGATCCAAAACAACAAGGTACAACATATTTCAAGTCTATACATCACTAAACAAGTCTAATGATTCTAAAACCATAAGTTGCACCATACAACAAGTTCAAGGAGAACATATAACGAGTTCCAACTCTTCCCTACTCCGAAGTACGTCACTTCCTCTCCGAATATGGCTCCAAACCTGCGGTGGTTGTTATTGTTAGCCTTGAATTTATTTAAGGCATCATTTTTGTTTGTTTTGATGATGACAAATCTATTGATAATAGTATTTTCTTATTTGTTCTATTCTAAACTATTATCAAGTCATTTTTATTGTGCTAATATCTTGAATTATGCACTTAAATGTTCTAACTTTGTTTGAGTTCATGAGATAGCATATGGTGAAGCCCAAGAGTGATGAGCTCAACAAGGATCAAGCTTGAAGACTTGAAGATCTTTTATCCTTGGTTGAAGACTAGGATTTACTTGTAGGCATTTTGATTAATCACTCATAGGCGCTCAAGTAACATTAGTTGGACTTTAGGATCCTTGCTCTCATACTTTAAAATACTTTTAAGGACCTAAACATAGTTAGACCACTCAATTTAATTCAATTCATTTCACAAAAGTTTTCAAGTGGCTAAGTCAAAATCAAGTACCCTTTGCAGATGTGTCATTTTTAAAGATAAACCTGATCTAATTGATAAGGAATTAGATACTGAATTTTATATGATTCAAAAGGTATTTGAATCTAGTTTTTGAATCTTCAAACTGATCGCAAATATGAGTTTTGTAGAGGGAGTTATGGCCGTTTTAGCAAAGGGATATCAGTCTGGACTATTTATACAGTCGACTGGAGGGTTCAAAGTTTAGTCGACTGGACCAAAAATCAGTCGAATGATTTGTGTTTTTATTGGCAGCTACTGGTACACTCATCCAATCAACTGGATTGCTTATTTAATCGACTGAATTACGCATTACAGCACAACGACTAGTTTTCTAAACTCTCTAAAAATTAATTTTACACCCCCAACCACTCCCAACAGCTATAATCTTTCAAAAGCTAAATATAGGGATGTTTTTAAGGGTTATATAGAACAAGGAACATTAACAAAATCATTCAAACAACTTGGTTAATCATCATTTCTATTTGAGCCCTAGTTTGAGTGAAAAATCAATTTGCTCTACATTTTAATTGTAATTCTGGAGAGAGCAAATTGTAGTGAGCTTTCATTTGTATTATCCACTCACTAAGGAGTTGTTGTGTGAGCTATAATTGTATTAATCCACTATAGAGAGAGAGAGAGAGAGAGAGAGAGAGAGAGAGAGAGAGAGAGAGAGTTCAATTTGTAATTCAAATCATTTGTAAAGAGTAAGGGTTAGTAATCCTTGTGTGCAAAGAAGATGTGTTCTTCTTTGGAAGAGATTGAAGGCTCTTGTAACGGTTTGGTCTACACCCGTGAAGTAGATCGATTAAAAGAATCCTCAAGAGGTGTTCTTGAGGGGTAGACGTAGGCCGCAGTATGCGGATTGCCGAACCACTTGAAAACTAGGTTTGCAAGTGTCTCTTCTTTTCTCTCTTTACATAATTGATTGTGATTGTGTTTAATTTGCAATTAAGTTTTTAAAAGTTTAATTTTCCTCTAAAACCATATTCACCCCCCTCCTCTTCCTAAAGTTTCCATTTCGAGCCAATAATTGGTATCAGAGCCTCGACTCTTCCATTTTCAAAAGATTTTACAATCTAGAGTTAAGATCCATGGAACTACATTTTTTTTTTAAAAAGGTTATTGCATAGCACTCCACCATCTTTGAGTGATCATAAGTATGATCATTGAAAGAGGAGAATAGAAATTTATTTTCTTTCACTTGACTACAATCTTTGGAGTATTGTCAAGACTGGTTTTTCTCCTAAACCAAAGATTGAGGAATGAAAGTGATCAAATTAAAGCTCTATTAAATCTTAGAGATATGAAAATTCTTTATAATGCTTTAGATAATACCACATATAATAGAATTCGTTCATGCTCTAATGCTAATGAAATTTGGTTATGTTTAGAAACTATTCATAATGCTATTAACCAAATCCTTGAGTTGCAACAAAGAGTTGATGATGTTATAGGAAATGTTGAAAATCTAACTCATCAACAAGAAGTACAAAAAGAGGATTGTGTACAAGGGAAAAAAAGAAAGTTGTGTATGCCTATTTGCCATTGAAAAGATGAGGAGAATGAGAAAATAGCAAAAGGGGGCACTTGGAGTGATTCGGATAGTGATGCTTCCGAACGAGTCAAGCGACCAAGAAGCCACCCAGAAACTAAGGTACAAGAGGTAAACTCCAACTCATCCGCTAACTATGATGAACTTCAATGTGCATTTAAGGAGTTACATGAGGAGTTGGAGAATATGTGAATCAAATACATTACTCTTAAAAATAATTTTCCAAACTTTCAAAAGAGTTAAATATTTTGAAATCCTAAAATGAATATTTGAAGATTGAAAATGAAAAATATGTTTTAAGAGCACAATCTTCAAATATTTTTGAAAAAGAAAATTTGGAGTTGAAAAGGCAATTGGATGATTTAAAATCTCCAAATGAAGTTTTGAGAAAAGAAAAACTCGTTTCAACCAATCAACCTTCAAGTAAATTTATTAAAAAAGAAAATGCTGAATTGAAAAAGGAGGTGGATTGACAAAAACTTTGGTAAAATTCACACAAGGTGAACAAAATTTGAATATACTTTTGGGAAAGCAAAAATGTGTTTTTGATAAAGCCGGTTTTGGATTTAATCCCACATACAAGGAAAGGAAATACAAAAGTTTCTTTGTAAAGTTCACATCTTCTGCTTCAAAACTCAAAATTTTCATAATAGCTACTTCATTAAAGCTTCAAACCAAAATGAGAATACCCCTCATATAACCTGTTATTATTGCATGAAAAAGGGGCATGTTAATTACAACTGCTTATTTCGTAAGAAAATGACCATGGTTTGGATTGTGAAGGGATCCTCTCCTACCACCTTGGCAAATGAAGCATCTAAGAGGTGCTTGGACAATGGTTAAATCTCTTACCTTGATATATTAATTTGTTTTAATATTTCTCTTGATTTTAATAGCATGCTAATCATGCTCGGTTTATCACATTAATTTGCTTTGATTGAGAAATCATGCTTGCATTTAGAATGACACGTTATTTTGGTGTTTAAATATCCATCCGCCTAAGGAGATAATGCATAATTTTGATCTTATAATTAGAATTTATTCATATATGCATATTTTGAGGGGGAACATATTAGTATGTTTACGTTAGTTGATTTGGTATCTTGTTGCCTCCATGACATGTTCGCTTATCTTGAGGGGGAACTTTTAGTTCAAACCCCCTATATTTTTGTTATTGTCAAAAAGGGGGAAAATGCTAGAGATCTTATTGTGCTTTAATTGCTATATCTCTATTGCATGTTTTGACATCATCAAAAAGGGGAAAATTGTTAGCCTTGAATTTCTTTAAGACAATATTTTTGTTTGTTTTGATGATGACAAATCTATTGATAATAGTATATTCTTATTTGTTCTATTATAATATTATCAATTCATTTTCATTGTGCTAATATTCTCTTGAATTATTCATTTTAATGTTCTAACTTTGTTTGAGTCCATGAGATAGTATATGGTGAAGCCCAAGAGTGATTAGCTCAACAAGGATCAAGCTTGAAGACTTGAAGATCTTTTATCCTTGGTTGAAGACTAGTATTTACTTGTAAGAATTTTAATCAATCACTCATAGGGCTCAAGTAACATTAGCTAGACTTTAGGATCCTTGCTCTTATACTTTATAATACTTTCAAGGACTTAAACATACTTGGATCACTCAATTCAATTCATTTCACAAAAGTTTTTAAGTGGTTAAGTCAAAATCAAGCACTCTTTGCAGATGTGTCATCTTTAAAGAATAATCTAATTGGTAAGGAACTAGATATTGAGTTTTATATGGTTGGAAAGGTATTTGAATCTAGTTTTAGAATTTTCAAACGGATCACAAATACAAGTCTTGTAGAGGGAGTTATGGTCATTTTAGTAAAGAGCTGTTAGTCTGCCAAAACAGTCGACACAGTCCTTGACTGTTTAGATAGTCGACTGGAGGGTTCAAAGTTTAGTCGAATGGACCAAAAACCAGTCGAATGATTTGTGTTTTTATTGGCAGCTACTGGTACACTCATCCAGTCAACTGGATTGCTTATTTAATCGACTGAATTACGCATTACAGCATAACGACTAGTTTTCTAAACTCTCCAAAAATTATTTTTACACCCCCAACCACTCCCAACAACTATAATCTTTCAAAAGCTAAATATAGGGATGTTTTTAAGGGTTATATAGAACAAGGAACATTAACAAAATCATTCAAACAACTTGGTTAATCATCATTTCTATTTGAGCCCTAGTTTGAGTGAAAAATCAATTTGCTCTAGATTTTAATTGTAATTCTTGAGAGAGTAAATTATAGTGAGCTTTTATTTGTATTATCCACTCACTAAGGAATTGTTGTGTAAGCTATCATTCTATCCATCCACTCTAGAGAGACAGAGTTCAATTTATAATTCAAATCATTTGTAAAGTATGAGGGCTAGTAACCCTTGTGTGCAAAGAAGATGTGTTCTTCTTTGGAAGAAATTGAAGGCTCTTGTAACAGTTTGGCCTACAATCGTGAAGTAGATCAATTAAAGGAATTCTTAAGAGATGTTCTTAAGGGGTGAGCGTAGGGCGCGGTGTGCGGATTGCTGAACTACTTGAAAACTCGGTTTGCAAGTGTCTCTTCCTAAGGTTAATTTCCAGCAAATACCTTATTCAACCCTCCCCCCTCTCTCTCTCTCTCTAAGGTTTCCATTTCGAGCCAACGGTTACTTACCACAGCAAAAAAGGAAAACGACGTTCTTAATCATTTCGCTTAGTGAGTAAACTAATGTGCTTTGAATGTCGTGAGCATGTATAATGCAGCAATTCAAGCATGTAAGCATACGTAATCGTTGAATTCCTAGGATAATGGTTCACTCGGACCCGAAGACCTTTCCCATGACCCCGCGGTCCCTTCTATTCCTTGGACATCCGTTCTCATAACGGATTTCTTCCTCTTTTCCTCCCATATTTCACCACAATGAATCATTACCCCCATTCATTCATTGACCACTTAACACATAACATATAGTCACATACACATGATAATTTCTCATCTAATTACATGAGAATTATATTTCTAGCATATTCACAATCACTAGGACATGAGTTTAGCAAATCTAATCTATAATTGCAACATTTAACATGTAATTCACACCTAAATTTTGGTTAGAAAACTCATTATAGACACTCCATTTTATCGGCTAACAGATTTAGGAGTCCACTAGCATGGTAGTCCTTGATGATTGAAAAGGCGCGCAGAAAGACTCTTGAAAATCACCTTCATCTCTTAAAAAGCTCAAGAATTGGTAAAAATGACCACAATGCCCCTGAAAACCCCAACGCTAAAATGTTTGGACCAAAAGTTCTGGAAACACACTACGTCATAAGAAAAGTAATAAAATGAGTTTTAAAACAAAATCAGATGAAAACATTAGCTCCCAAAAGTCCCAGAAGTTCTTGGAAAGTCTCTGTTGACCAGTTTGACCAAGAATTGACCAGGATTTGACCTAGGGCTGGCCATCCCAACCCGAGACCCGACCAACCCGACTCAACCCGACCAGCTCGAAGGCATTTGAGTGGTTTTGGCGGATGGCCAGATGAGTCATGGTTTTCCCAAGCCACACCCGATTGCTTATGGTTTGGTTGTCGGTTTTTATAATCCAAATCCGACATCACCCGACCCGACCCGACCACATATTGAAAACTCAGAAAACACAATATGTGTGGTGGAACTATGGAAGTCATTTTCAATTCTGTTTTTTGTATGTTGTATTAATTTGATGGTAGATTGTATAATTGTTTTTCATTTTTCTTTGCTTGTTAAGTTTATGTAGGATTTTTATTTATTAGTAAGTGGGTAAAAATCACTTATCTCCCTCGAGGTTTGGCCTAATAACACTTACCTCCCTCGAGATTTCAACTGTAACACTTACCTCCCTTATTTTTGAATTTTGCTAACACTTACCTCCCTTCTGTTAAGTGACCGTTAAATTTATTGACGGACATATGTACACCTAAGCAAATGTACTTTCTTAATGCCAAAACTACCCTTCACCACATGTCAATATAAAACACCAAAACTACTCCTTCCTCATATCCGAAATTGGTCATTTTGTGGATCTCTAATGATTCTACAATTGACAGGAAGCTCAAGTTTCGTTAACTACTTGTAATAAGTAATTGTCTCCAACTCTTCACTGTAGTACCATTTTCTCTCTCTTTATTTGAAGTTCCAAGAAGTATCAATTTCTTGTTCTGTTTGGTTACCGGAAGAAAAAAAAACCACTAACAGTTTCGATTTTACAAATCAAGCTTCAAGTAAAGCTTCTTCACTTTAGGTATGTCACACTCACTCTCTCACTAATCTTCCTAATTTATTACTTATTTTCCTCCAATTTATTACTCAAATTTTTGTAATCAATTCTGTTTTTTTTTTCCTGAACTAGATCAGACACTATAGAGCATTTTTTAACAGTTCAATTTTTTTTGGAATTCGCAGGCTTTGAACCCAAAACCAACGACACATCAGACTTTGAGTCCTTTGAATTTGGGGAATGGACACAGATCTACGCAATATACGGAATGGACGATTGGCAATACACAGTTGCATAATCTTAGAGAACCCTACATTTTTGGAGATAAAGGTGAATAATCTAACAAACCCTAGAATTTGGGGATAAAGTTGAATAATCTCACAAAACCCCAAAGAAGATAACACCTTACCTATGGAATGTCGAATCCTTCAAGAATATTGGATGCGCGATCGATCAGTTCTATGATTTCCAAAACATTTGGGTTCGATCTGTTCTACACCACCGAGTGATCTTTGAGATGGAGTACTCAGTGGCTAATGAATGGCCTTTATTTCTTATAGCCATTACACACGTGTTTGGGCTTTTGTTTATCTAAACAATTAGAAAGGGTAAAAAAGTAATTTCACATCCTCCGTTAACAATGTCTGTCAATAGACAAAAATAAGGGAGGTAAGTGTTACAGCTGAAACCTCGAGGGAGGTAAGTGTTATTAAGCCAAACCTTGAGGGGGGTAAATGATATTTACCCTTAGTAAGTTAAATTGAATGTCTTCCTAAAAAGTTTGCAAGAAGGTAAAATGGTGAATAACAGGGCCATACTTTGCAGTTAGGTACAATAAACTCAGCGTTATCAGGGTGTAAAATTGATAAAAATATGATATATTCTTTTTGTCGGGTTTCACCCGAAACCAACCCGAACCAACTCGAAACCGACGGATCGGTTTCACCCGACTGAATGGATGGATGACGGATTCAAAACTCATAACCCGATGGGGTTCGGATGGATGATCGGGTGGGGGTCAAACCCAACTCACCCGAACCATGGCCACCCCTAATTTGACCAAAATCATCCAAATTTGCCCGAAACTTCCAAGATCATTCTCGATCATGTGAAAAGTACTAAAACAAGTTTCAAAAGAAAATCGGACAAAAGCGTCAGCTCCTGGAAGCTCCCAGAGGTTTCCAGAACTTTTTGTAGGTCCCTGATTTGACCGGTTTAACCTAAAAGTTGACCTAGAGATCTGAGCACTATATCATTTTTCAAACATTTTTCATGGATACTAGAGGTCAATAGCTTTCCTGTAACACCGACCTTTTATCTGTATTGGTATGTTTATCAATGTATTTCAGTATTTCTGTATTCGTATATGTTAGTTACAACCATGTCTGGATTGACTTTGATCATTGTTTATATGGATGTTTATTTTCTTAACCTTTGAACTCTTGAAATAATAGAAGGATTGCTAAACCAGGAGGCCTGAGCGTTCGAACCCTGGGAGAGCTCGAGCTAGCACGAGCACTTGAGTTTTAAAAGGGGTGAAATGACTATTTGGCCCCTGGGTCTCATAAAGCCTATAAATACCATCATTTCTCAGCATTTTTGGGAGTGCAAACTCTATAAAACAGAGAGTTCCTTTGAGAGGGAGTGTTTGGGAGTTCATATACATACGCATACATTCTAACACTTACATGTCTTCCATTTCTTGATCAAAAACTACACACACACACTCATACCTTCTTGTATGAAGTTTTGGGGTTGAAGGACTTGAAAGGTCAAGAAGAAATGAAGTGGATCATGGCCTTGAAGCTTGCATGAAGTTTAAACTTGGAGATCTTGGAGGATCGAGCGTGCGCGCACACACACAAAAACATAATTCTTCACATTTGATCATCTAGATCTTGGTGAGTATATTTACTCACTCCAAATTTATTTTTTTTAAAGTTTAATTCTTTATCTAGACTCATGCATGAGGTCCAAGGTTATATTTGAATAGTTCTTGAAGTCTAAGTGCAAACATACACATCTTTATCATATTTGATCACCTAAATCATATAGATCTTAAGTGGATACTTCTACTCACTTATGAACATGTTTAATATAGTTATATGGATGATCAAAGACCATGCATGCAAGATCCATTAAGATTTCTATGCTTATAAACTATTGCTAAAACTGTCACTATTCTGTTCTACTTAACCTGAGCGCTCGAGCTAGCACGAGCGCTCGAGCTTATTGAACGGGCCAGGTGCGAACGCTCGAGAGCGTAAGTGCTCAGGCTAGGCAGTATTTGTATAGATGGTTTATTATTTTATATATAAAGAGTTATGCTAAGGATGGTTGTATCTAGAGTTGTACTGGATATATACATATGCTTGGGTGTGCTGGCTATAAGTTGTGCCTTATGCTATTGGAATAGTACCTTAGTAATGTAAACCTTGTAAAAGGGTACGAAGTTAACGTTTCCTTATCATGATATTGTGATTAACTTGTAGAACTTACGCGGGCGACAAACGAGAACTACGCAAATAATAATGTGATGTACTTAAGTACACGACTCTGAGAGTAATGTGTTCTAACGATTGGTACGACGCGATGTAGTTAATAGCAAGATGTTCGTATCCGTCGGTCTATTCCTTGTGTTTCTTCCATTTGATTGGTCAATCTGAGAAAGAGTAAAGAGTTTGGGTTCAGTTGTTGAGATGGTAAAAAGGTCGTAAGGCGACGATGTCAAGAGTAGGCCGTAAGGCGATGATGACAATTTAACCAGAGTCTAGGTTCAGTTGTTGAGATGGTTAAAAGACCGTAAGGCGACGATGTCAAGAGTAGGCTGTAAGGCGACGATGACAATTTAACCATGGCTGAATGAATAAGATGGGGTTACCATGAGGCCATAAGGTGATGATGTCAAAATGAGGCCGTAAGACGACGATGACAAAAGGTAACCTAGCGGCCGTAAGGCGACGATATTCAAGCCAACGACACTTGTGCTGGATGTATGCAAAGAGTCGAGTTTTGTAAAAGATTGGACCAGAGGCCCAAAGATTGGGACAATGATCCAAAGTGATCCGAGTCATAGAGATTGAATCTATGGTTCAAAGTAAAGCGTTGATTTGGTATAGATTGGACGGATTGTCCAAAGTGGTCATTCGGTTGACATCAGTTGTGTTTTCCAAGTTCGTGTCAGTCAGAGGTACGTTTCCTAACACACGTTATGCGATGAGAATAAGATTAAGTAAGGCTTAATTAATGTTTTCAGAAAAGGCTAAAATGGAATGTTTTACTTTCTTATTGGATTAACAAGTGTTTTCTGAGCCCGTTCATGGTAGTAGGTTTACTCACTCAGCTTGCAGTAAAGCTGACGAATTTCATGTCCTGGACAATCAAACGTCCAGATCTTGCAGAGGTTGATTACCCGGACGAGGAGTATACGGATGAAGGATACGAGTTTGCAAGCTAGCCAGTGGATGAGAAGACTTGTGTTATAGTATCTTTTGTTATGTTAAGGCACTAGGTGCCCGTTTATTATTATCCTGATGTAGGGCTTATGCCCAAGATATTATTATTCTCTTTTCTTCTCCTTCAATTATGTGGGTTGTAATAATGGACTTAAGACTTTGATGTTTAATATTATGTAAGCCTAGAACGACCATGTTTATTATTACTGCTTCCGTTTATTATTTGCTGCTTTTATCTTGGTTCTTTCTTGTATAGACAAGCACGTGATCCTCAAACCAGTCACGTATCTATCGACCAATAAAGGAAATATAAATTTTCCCTATTTTTGGCTTACTCCGGGACGTGACATTTCCAACGGTATATATCACATAATTTCTTAATTTAAACGGATTTATTATGAATTTTCGAAGGTAAAAAAGACTATCAAATGACCTTTATCGCGAATACCGCAAAAATTTTCAAAGTAAACTATCTCTGAACTATTTTTATGTAAATTAGACTCCATTAGCTTTCCAACGATATATCACAAGCTCAGTTTGGAGTTCGTACACATTTTCTGTGAATTTCGGATGAAATAGGACCTTTTCGCAAATATCAAAACCTCTAGGGGCCTAAACAAAATAATATGGGCGTCTGAGGAGCAGTGCTGCCACGGCACATGCCCAGTACTACTGCGGCACTCTCCCCCCAAAAGTCTATTTTTGTAATTTTGTTTTGGGGAGCTTTTCATAAATATTAGAAATTAAAACGACATAGTTTGGTTCCCAACTTATTTTGGACCAATGGGAGACCATTTGGAACTTTCTAAAATCCTATTTACCATCCCTCCTTTGCCTATGAAAGAAGCCCATTTACTTCCATTTAGGAAGAGACTTGAAAGTTTAGAGAGAGCTTAGGAAGAAACTTTCGAGAAATATAGAGAGAGAAAGAGAAGAAGTAGTCTTCTTCTTCATCCATTTTTTCAATCAAAGTGAGTTTTTACTTGAGTTTGCTATCAAAACTTCAATCATCCAAATATTTCTTTCATCATCTTCTTGAACATTAGAGAGGTAGTGAGTGAGCTCCATGTCTATATACACACATATATGAGAGAAATACCTTGCTAGAGTTCCATTCCTGTTCATGAAAACTATTGTTGTCGTCGTCATCATCATCATCATCATCATCATTCTTCTACTTAATCTCATTTCTATTTTTTTTTTATCTATAGTATTGTCATCTATTCTCAATCCGCATGTCTATTTTACACTTTCTTTTATTACATTTTGTCATCTCTTCTTAATAACCCCCCCTCCCTTTATTTTTATTTTTATTTTTATTTCTTTTGTTCTTCGATAATTCAAGGTTGGATGAAGTTCTAAGTGTTTACATGGTCATCTCAAGTGTTTAAGTTCATGTCTTGAACTTTTATTTCAAAACCCCCAATCAAACTCTATTTCAAAACCCAAATCTATTTTCTTCAAGAATGATCCAAAATAGTGAGCTGTTCAGATTCAAAGATTTGTTTTGAATTAAACACTTGAGTTATGATGATAAAACTACTTGAAAAACCTTCTTAATACATCATAGTTCACTCTCATTTTGTTTCATCAATTTTAGAAATGTAGAAACATGTTTTTTTGTATTTTGGAAGTTCATGTTAACAATATGTCTTTTCTCTCAGAGATTGCTGTCTGAATTCTTACATTTATTTCAGATATTTTTCATCAATAACATGATATTTTATATATTTTTTTTATTTAAACTTAAATGTGTTATGAAGCTTTCTATATCTTTTGATCGAGCATCATAAAGTGTTATTCTATTTGTAAAAAATCATACAAAATCAGTCAACAGTACATCTTTTGTTTCTAAGTCATGTGTACATACAGGTTTGTTTATTTTAGTCCGTAATAGCTATTGGAGTTTGGTCCTTTTCTGTGTATTCTAGATAAACTAGGGAGACTCTCTGATTTTCTCAAATTTTCCTAGGCATGCTTGACCTCCCATTATGATTTTATAAAGTGATACATACAGTCTGGACACTATTCACAACAGACCACCTTTTGACTCACACTTTGGTGCTACACTCCCATGCATCTAGATGAACCCACATCCCATGATAATATTCTTTACCACTTCTACCATATTTTATTATACCATGTATCATCTATCCTCTCATGTATCATACTTCCATGGATTATTCAGTTTGGTTTCCAAATAAAACCATGTTTTGCAAATGCTTTAAGGAATTCTTGAAATAAGTTAGGAATTGATATTCCAAGTGGTTAGAATCTTCATCCAAGAGCTGAAAATATTATTTCAAAGCATCCATTTCAAAACCCCTCGTAAACCCTTGATTTTGATTTCAAGAAATAAAATCTTTGTTCTTCTCAAAAACTTCAAAACAGTGAGTTGTTCACCTTAAAAATGCTATCGATCTGAAACTTGAAGGGGTGCTCCATGAGCTCAATACTCAATGGATGACTGCAATACCACTTGGAAAGTCTTCCTAACTCATTAGGAAATGTCCATGATTTTTGGATGAATTTTAAAATGCTTGGAAGGGTTCCATTTTGACCCAAACATTTCTTCCAAACATTCTGTTTTTTTGTCACAGCAGCTTAGTTGATTTGAAACTTGTTTTCCTAAAAACGTTTTCAAAACGAGTGGTCCCAACTCATTTTTTCCTTGAACTTCAATGTCTTAGGGAACTCTTTGTGAAATATGGGCCTCCAAATATTTTGTTGCCATTTTCAAAGATTTTTCTACATTTCAGACAATACAGATTCTGTTTCTGAGTAACCTCTCTTTTTTATATGATTTCTCTCAATCGATAACTTATCTTGATTTGGCTTTTTGCTGTGTTCTAGACATAGTACGGACGATCTCCATAAAGTTTCATGAATTAAAAACATTCATAACCTCACTTTTCTATTTTTATAATATCAGTTCATTGTTCTGTCCACTATTCACAACATACTAGTTTTGATTTCTTCTTGTTGATTAGATGTTCACATGCATTCTAAATTAGTTGATTTCTTAGGAAGTTGTTCATACCACTTTTGTACATATCCTACAATAACATTCTTCATGCATATTCTAGACTTCTAAATCACTTTAGAAAATCCATGAACACATATACACTACTACTTTGCACATTTTAGGATCATACATTACATTCATGCAAGATTTGGAGTTTTTTGTGACTCCTAATCTAAGAAGATTATAAGGAATGAACTTGATTATATGTTCATGCTTCCCCCCGATCTACTCTTCCTTTCTTATCCGTCCCGGAGATTGAGAGATCTTCTTTTCTCAAGAATCAACATGCATACATTCCAGCTTGTTAAGCATATTTTTGATTCCTTTGATTATTTGTTTCAAGAACAATTCATGTCCCCTTTAGATTAGGAAAACTTGATTACTTGATATGTGATTAGACGATTTTTTTCTAGGTTTGTATGTGTGATCTTTCACTTTTGCATTGTATGGTATTTGACTTAGATCTTATGAATGATGTCTTATCTTTTGATCTTCCGTTTCGAGATTCTTATGCAATGTAATATACGTATCATAAATATTAACTGTCGAACCAAACCTAATATGAGATGATTATTTAGATGCTAATTGAGACCCGTTGAGAGACGGGGTGAGTTGAGGGTGTTTTAGTCATGACAAAGGCTCCTTCCTCTCTCGTACCAAAACCCCGAGCCAAGTTCTTTGGTTATGAAGGGCTGATGCCCTTTATTCGTTTAGATGAGTCAAAATTGGGTTTCTTGGTTCCCTAAAGACCAAGTGGCAACTTTGTATCTGTTTTCACAGGCTTATTTTTTTTTTTCCAAATATTTCAAAGGAAAATTAATTCCGAGACCCCGAAAAATGGGGTGGACCCCAGAGGCCGCATGTCCACACTCACCTTAACGAGTTCTACCCCAAATTAAGCTAAGAAGTGCTGAGTTCCTTAACAATCCCTGCTCAAATCTTATTCCGGAGTAAATCCTACATGGTTTCAGTAATCGCGTGTCACCGATTAGAACGAACCATCAAAATACGACGATTAAAACGTAAAAGAAAGGTATATAAATGATCGTCTCACCTTCACGAGTCTGAATACAGCTTCGGTTCACAAATTGGATGTCGGTATCTCGTAATCTCACCGGCTCTCTCTTTTCTTTTCTAATTTCTGTAAATTTTCGTTTTGTTTGAGAGTTCCCTCCTCCTCTTGACACACAAGCATCACATGCAAGTGATGTGTCACAAATTTTATTTCTTTCATTTACACCCTCAATTATTTCTAAGTTCTTATTATGAAATCCCCCCCAAATATTTCATTAACTATCCAATTATTTAAATAGGTGTTTGTCTAAGTCCCGTATGGGTCTCACACATAGTCCTAAATATTTTACGAAGTTGCTATCGTACCTACCATCTATGATCATTTTCATTTATGCCCTTATTTACAATAACCAAACTAGCATTTTTATAGCTAACATATTAATCAATGCAATATGAAAGCTATCAAACATATCTCCAACTAATCATATAAATGCATCTAGTAATTTAAATGCAAATTTTATATTCTGGGTCCTTCACTGGATCCCACTTCATTACTTGTTCCACTCCACTGGGGACTTTTCCAACTGTGTCCTTCACTGAACACTTTTCACTGGCGAGTCCAAAGCCTCCCCTTAATCCATAATATACACTAATTATAATAATTAATGCATACTAATATGATAACTAATTCATTTTTCCGGGTACGAGTGTTACACATGTGTAATAATCTTGGGTTAATTATAGATATACCCCTTGTACTTAGCTCATTTTTCACTTTGCTAACTTTTAGAGCTTATCATTAATAGATCTATCTCCACAGTGCCATTAGGAGAGAGAGAGAGATGGAGATAGAGTATGGGTATGAGTGTTAGTTAAATTTGTTAGTGTCATAAATATTACTCTTTAATTATACGTAGTTTATTGAGAGGTTTGAATAAATGACTTGTATATTGTAATCTATATTTATATACTATATATAATTAGTGAGACCAAAGGAGCTTCTCAAGCCCTCCACCTAAGCGCCTATGTGGCATTTCCTCAAGTTTTCTTTTTGCCACGCCAATCTTTCTATTTTTTTGTTTTGTTTTGTATTTACACATTAGTTATTTGAATGGAAAGAGTCCCACCGACTCCCAAGACATTCATTATCATCATCATGTCATTAGGTGTTTGCTATATTTTATGGTTCGGGCGTGCCGGAGCCTTGTTAAGTAGACCCAAACTAATAAAGACAAAATTTCCTAAAAGCACTTGTGTGAGTGATACACAAGGTTTCATGAATCTAACTTCTAATAGGGCGATTGTGAAAAGTGAGTAGGAAAGTACCCTCACTTAAAGTCTTATGGCAGTATTGAAGCATACAAGCCATACAAGTGATGAAAACAAAAAGGAATTAAATAAAAGGGATGTTTTATTTAATTGAAAGTAGAAAAAATTACAAGAGATGTAATATAAAAAAGCTATGAAAGCCTAAAAACTAAGAACGCTAAGAATGCATTAGGATGCGGTTTGAATGCAGTGTGTCGAGATGACGCGGAGTGAGTTGAATAGCTGACCGGCCTGCTGATTTATAGCGGCCATGGAGGTCTTCTAGATAAGGTAGGAAATAACTGATGAATCATTATCTGGTAAAAAATACCAGTTTATTTCCATAAACTGCTATAATCTTCCATTTTTTCGAATATATATATATAGGTGTATATATATGCGTCTTGAATCTGGTCCAAATATAGTCTTGATTCGGCTGACTAGGCTTGCAAGTAGGAGATAACTTCCATAATATTTGATAATATCTTTCCAAAGTCTGATAATATCTTCCATATGTGATAATATTTTGAATATTATCTTGCCATAACAGATAATATTTGACATTATCTTTTCCATAAGTGATATTCCTTTCTAAATATGATAATGTAAATATTATCGCATTGAGGCTTTGTAGGAATTGACTCTTGCCATAATTGGCCAAATCTGTATCCACTTCTGAACTGGCAGAATGGCTTGCCAATCAAGCAGTCCGATGAAACCATAGCTTAGGCTGTGTTGATGAATGATGAGGTGGCGATTTGAACTGAAAATACCGTCTTTAAGTGGAAACTTGATGAGTTGACCATTCTGCTACACCAACCCCTTATCACACGAATTAATTGACATCGGGCTTGTGCAACTGGACTGGGCAATGAAGTGAGAACCCGAACACCCTGATGACTATGCATTAGCCTAATCGGGCATGATTAACCAAAATTCCATGGCAACTTGTCATGGTCGCCAACTCCTTGATAACTCTAAATCGGATAGAAGGTACATTCTTGCAGCCCGATTGAGACAACTTGATGGCTAGCCTGATGGAGTAAATACAATGGAAGCCCGATATCACTGAACTGCCAAACAAGGCTTAGGCCGGATTGAATTTGGTCAGTCCGCTTACAGTGATGCTCGATCAAATGATGATCAGCCCTATTGAGTAATGATGCTAGCCTGTGCTAGTCCGATCAACTAGTGGTTAGTCCGATCAACTTTTAACCAATCAGTCATTAATTTTGCAATCGGCCTTATAGTCAAAATCCATCGGGCTGTCTAATGGATCAAAATACATGCACACTAACCAAACAATCCGAGCAACATATGTTAATCAGCCCGATCCAAAGGTGATTAGTCCGATTAAATCAACCTGACCAACTTTGAACCAGTCACTTGGCCATTGATTTTGCAATCGGTCTCATGAGTCCGATTAAAAAATTCCAATCGGCCTTAAACAACTTTGACTTAAAAAGTGTATTTTTTAGGTGCAAACATTAGGTATAATGAACATAAGCTTCTACACAAACAAGAGGCCCCTATTTAATCAAAACTCTCTTTTGTGTGAGCTATACTTATATCCACAAGTTTTCATAAAATATGTATAAATATATAGATAGATATTAGAATTTCAAAGCAAAATCCCTTCCCACAATGTGCCACTTAGCAGTTTCTCTCTCTCTCTCTCTCTTAATGTGGCATTTCCTACATTTTTCAATTTTCCATGTGACATTTTCTGAATTTTTCATTTTTTTTTTATGTGTTCAATGAATGGTTTAAACAATAAATAAAAATTTTCTTGAATTATGTACCATCTCCTCATGTTTCTAACACTTCATCTCTGTCTAACTTTTCAGCATTATTATGAGTGTTTGACATGATAATGTGATTAATGATAGTATTTTATATTCAATCACAATGACCTTTGAGTAACCAAAGCATTTCTTGTATTCGTCCATTGGCAGGCAGGGGCAGAACTGTGAGTATGGTGGGGGTGTCATGACACCCCTCCCATGTGGTGAATTGTTTTTATTAATATGTATGTGTATGTTTTATGCCTCATATTTTGTTGTCTGTTGGTACTCCCAAACAAAAAAATTTGGTGCTCCTCATATTATGTTGTTTGTAGCCCAAACAAAAAAAATATTCTACTGCCTTTGTCACCTTAAACATTTTATTACTTTCTTTCAACTCTAAACTTCAATCACATGTGTTTGAGAATCATTTGGAATACAAGATTTGGATAGAATAGCCTTACTCTGTAAAATTAGACAAACATAGTAAATTTGTAGTCTTACTGATAAAGAAAAAAAAAGGGTATATTCATGTATAAATAGAACCAAAAAAATCGTCTCGGGGGCGTTGCCCCCCGAACCCCCGTATGTCATTGTTAGATAGCCTATATAGTAACTCGATACCCCCAAAAACAAATTCCTAGTTTCGGCCCTGTTGGCAGGGGTGATGCACTAATGGATATCTATATATCTCTATCTCACTCATACGAAAACAATATTTATAAAATCCAATGGAGTTCTTCTCATGTGCCTCAATTTCTCTATCACTTTAGCTCATAGAAGTGTCAAGAAAAATTAAGGGCTATAATTAAAAAGTAAGATACACTTCGAGTCCATACCAATTGAAATATGTTCAACAGTGTTGTGCCGGTAGTTCCTGTCCCTGCTGAGGCGCATGTATGCACATGTAAAGCCTTTAAGGTTATGTTTGGCAACATAATTAATCTTGCTTAATTCCTTATAGCTAGACGTTTGTAGTGGCTTTTGTCACTTCCAAACAAGCCTCAGTTTCGGAACATGGCAAGCACATGTGCGGCCTATTTTGTGACTGTTTTGTTATGGCAGGAGGCATTAGAGCCTTGCTTGGAAGGTTTTGAAAACAGTCATGGATGATGGAGTTTTAAGGCAACAGCCAAACTAGCCCTACATAGTGGCACGTTAACTAACAGGCTTGTTCATGGTCCCCAATTTGTTTCTATTCTGGATATTTTTTTCCCATTAGTTTGCCAAAATTTTCTTTTGAAAGGTGTTTCAAAATATTTTGTTTAAGAAAAAGAAAAAAATTCCAGACTAATAGTGTTTAAAAGACAAAAATTCCAGAAAATAATAGTTATTATTATTATTTTGTGTCAGTGTTTAGTACACTGTGTGGGATCCAAGGACTTGTTTTTGGAAAATTGTTGCAATTGTTTTGATATTTTAGAGCATAAATAATATGTTATGTACGTGTTTTTTAATGTCTTAAAATATTCAAAACTAAATATTATTTTTTTTTAAAATTTATATATAGTGTTTAGTACATTGTAATTTGCAAGGGACTCTAAGATAATTTTGTTTTTGTTAATTATCATGAAATTTTGGTATTTTAGAGCATATAATTTATACTTTTCGGCATTCATTTAATTGCTTAAAATAGCCAAAAATACGTTATTAATTCTTGTAATTAATAAGGGACATAAAAGACACTATTTTGAGATCATATATAATTTTGTGGGACCTATAGATAATTTTTGGCAAGTTATTTAAATCATATTAATATTTTAGAGCATATAATTATGTGTTTTTGGTACAAGAAAAGTGTTATAATTCTTTGTATGTTGATGACATCCTTCTAGTTGGGAATGAGATGAGTTTCATTGTCGCCACTTGAGAGTTGTTGTCCTCTCAGTTTGAAATTGAGGACATGGGGGATGCCAACTATGTGTTGGGAGTTTAGATTGTGAGATATTGTTCTCAGAAGCTCCTCTGTTTGTCTCGAGGGATTTACAAGATGAAGTTTCATGAACATTTTCACGTGGAAAGCTTAAAACTCATTGACATCCTAATTTTTAAAGGGACTCGCCTTAACCTTAGATCAATATCTTAAGAATAATGAGAAGAGGAAATAAATGTTCAGTTTGTCATATGCATCCATGATAGGGAATCTGAAGTATATTATGTTGTATACTAGGTCAGATGTCTGCTATGCGGTTGGTTTAATTAGTCATTGTCGTAGCTCCCTGGTTCTATCACTAGAGAGTAGTGAAGAGTATCTTACCATACGTTCTCAGAGCTGTGAACCTTGCCTTATGCTGTCCACGATGGAAGCATAATATGTGGGGTGCTTTGCAGCTATTCAAGAAGTTGTTGTGGTTAAAGAGTATTTTTTGCAGTGATTAGGCCCTTCACCTCATAGCGATGAGTTTGTGCTCATCTACGATGATAGCACATAAGCTTAAGTATATGCGAAAGATCTCAAAAGCCATTCTAGCACGTAGATATTCAGTTTTGTCACATTTGAGATGTAGTTGCGCAAAGGGAAGTTGTCTTGATGCACATCTCCACCTGAGGATTTGATATGCTTAGACATTTTATTGTGTTATTAACATTATTATTTGAGTTTTTATAAACTAGTTGGTTTCCATATATGTATATATATCTACTATACTATATGAACAGATAAGCAGGCACGTCAAAAAATATTAACTTCCTATTTTGCTCTTATTTATCTGTACAATTGCTCATGTGCCAAAGAATCTCACTCTTGCTTTTTAAACAAATATATAAGTCATCAAGCTTCTCCAGTCATTTAAAGTTTGCCTGTCAAATGGACACTACGCAGGCTTTCATGACTCCATTTATTGGTTTACTTCTCTCTCTCTCTCTCTCTCTCTCTCTCTCTCCCTCCCTCTCTCTCTCTCTCTCTCTCTCTTTGTTGTTCTCATCGTCGTTTAACTGGGTTCTGTTTGCGCCGCTTCAAAAACTGCGGCCTTCAACTGGGTCTTCTCTCTGTTTTTGCATTTTTTTCTGCTTCAAAAACTACACCCTTGAGGTGCTCATCGTATGCTTATCTCTCTCTCTCTCTCTCTCCATCTCTCTCTCTTTGTTGTTCTTATCATCGTTTAACTGGGTTCTATTTGCACCGCTTGAACAACTGCGGCCTTCAACTGGGTCTTCTATCTCTTTTTGAGTTTCTGCTGCTTCTAAACCTACGCCCTCAAGGTGCTCGTCGTATGCAATACGTCTTGGATTTCGTGATTCAAGCAGCTGGTGGAGGCAGGAAAAAACGCAGGAGAAAACTTGGCAGATTTACAACCATCGGCTACTTCTTTTCCCCCTTTCTTACTTTATTTCTTTACTTCTTCTTTCTCCTTTCAATTCTTCTTCTCTACTTCTCTGGTGCGCAGTGTGTCAGTATCGAAAGGGTAAGAGTTTACCTCTACCTTTTGTGATTTGGGGTTTATATAAACTTGTAAATTAGGGAAAATTCCCAATTTAAATTGTGTTGATTACTCTTCTGCTTCAAATTGGTTAAATGAGATTCAGTTTAGTGTTGCTATGTTCTAAGATTCATAATTGCCGAATTGGGTTTTTTTCTAGGGAAAAGTTTTATTGGGGTTATGAAATTAGTATAATTTAGAACTCAAATTTGCGTATGAGATTTACTGATAATGTATAAACTGTATACTTCTGTTAAACAATTGTTTTCCATATTTAGATATGTGTATGCTATTATATTCTAAGTGATTGATTGTAAGTCCAATCGTCTTCCATATTTAGATATTTGCATGCTATTATATTTCAAGTGGTTCATTGTAAGTCCAATTTGACTATGAAGGTTCTAAGCTACCATTCAAGTATATTATTTGTATATTTTAGATCTTCATTTCATTTTGTGTTTCATTTGAATAATTCTTTTGGGTTTCTTGGCTGAGTGCAAGACTTTTGATTATATAACTCCAGATGCTTCGAACGCAACAAATAAATTGGATATTTACAAGGTGATTTTTGAACTATGCTCAGCTTGTTCATCAATTATATGTGTTAACTTTCATACCCTTAATTATTGCATTCACCTTCCCTTTTCAGGAAAATATTCCTTGTCCCAAGTCTCAAGAGAAACTGAAAAACAGGGAGAACCAAAAGGCAGGGAGAAGGTAAGAGTAATTGCTCCATTGTGGTATGGCTTAAGTATCTGCCATTAATTCAAATCAGTCCCACCTCCTAGTATAAATGAGAATTTATTATTCCATTTTCCTCTTCTTTTGATTTGTTATGTTTTTATTGCTGATATATTTTATCTGTTCCCATCTATTAGAGGTTACAAATCTCTAAAATGTTTGAGGTACTATTTCGTTCTGTCTCACTGGATTTTATTCAGTCTCTTTTTCATTCTCTCTTTCTCTCTCTCTCTCTCTCTCTCTCTCTCTCTCTCTCTCTCGCTCTTGTTGTCACTAAACTCTTCTTCTTCTTCTTCTTCTCTACTATCTCAGTAGCCACCGACTGCCCTGCATATTTCTGCGCCATATCTCATCTCCGACCACTGTTGAGTTTGGTAAGATTTTTGCTCCCTTTTCTTTCACCTTTTGCTTAATAGATCTATGTTCATGTGATTGGGGGTTTCAAATATGTGATTAGGTTCTTTGTTCCTTACACTTGAAATTGAAGATTCTCTTAGGTAATATCCTCCCCTCCCCTCCCCTCCCCCCCTCCCTCTCTCTCTCTCTCATTTTCTTTCATCGTACAAGCAATTATGTTTATTTAATTCAAATTGAGGAGAAGTTTAGCTGAATGATTTGGTTGTGGCATCTTCATTCGTTTGCCTAATTGTTAAAATCACATCATCATGAAACCCGATCCCCTCTTTTGATTCCCTCTCTATTTCTCAAGGAGTTCAAATCCTTCCTCTATTTTCAGCATCACAAAACTCAGAAGTTTAGGTTTCTTGAACTCACCATTTTGAAAAATCCATCAATAGAATTTCTTCAAATTCAATTTCAGTTAGTACTTAGTAGTCCCACCTAAGAGATGCAAATTGTTAAAATAGTTTTGAGTTTGGTTATTGAAAACTAAGTCGTTTTCTTTTGTCAACATGGGTTTATAAAGTAGGATAATGACAAATTAGCTAAATTATTGCAACTTTAGGAATTACATGATGTGTTCTCTAACAGGACATGTCAGTGCAACTTTAGAAATTAGCGAAAGATTTTCATAATTATTTAGGAATTAAGAGAGGTTGGTGTAATTTACACTTCTTTTGAAGCTAGTTGGACTTTATTGTCAAAACCATTATTCTTGAAAATTCAAACTTTTCCATTGAAGGAAAATGCTATGGGTTTTAAACTCAACAACCTTGTGGGAAGTCTCACATGGGCTCTCTCATGTTTGCTTTAACCACCTCTAATATTAATTCATTTGCCTTTCTTTCTTTCATGCCTTCAATTACATATGTGTGTGTGTCCGTTTCTATATATATATATATCCATAGATTGGGTTTTGAATGGATTAGATTATATCCTATTTTCTAAAATGAAGCAGGTGCGACAAACTTTTTAAGTACAAAAACTAAAAATAGCCTGGTATTTAAAAAAAAACCATTTTTTAAAAAGCTTTCAGAAACTGAAATAAACAGGCTGGTACTTAAAAAGGAAATTAAAAGACACGCAGAAAAAGTATTTTGTGTTTAGAAAAAGTAAAATGAAAAGAGAACTAGTTAAATAGTTTAAGAAAACTTAAAAAATGTTGAATTGGAAAAGCATATGTACTTTGCATTCACGAGTCTTCTTGATTGGGAAAAGAAACATGGTTTTATATGTAATACCCTGTATTTTCAATACTTACTAAATATAAAGAAATTTAATATCCTTTCCTTTGATCATTCATGAAAATTCACTCTTGTTGACATAAATTTATGATGTGATCCCCACTTCAATCGATCAAACCTGACCAATCTGCTCTTGAGCGATCGAACATGCTTCGATCGATCGAACTTGTAATCATTAGGATTCCAGGTTTCATACAAACACCTCCACCTACTCAACCCTTCCTACTATATATACCTTGTGCTCATGTGTGTATGTATGTATGTGTGTGTGTGTGAGAGAGAGTGAGGTTTGCTGAACCTAAGAGAGTTTGAGAGAGTGTGTGCTTATGCTTTGATATATACATATATACACACACTCATACCTATATATATAGTCGGAGAGAGAGAGAGAGAGAGAGAGAGAGAGATAAGCAAAGGAGAAGAAGAAGAGAAGGCAGAGAGAGACAGAGGAGCAGAGAGAGAGAGAGAAGAAGAAGGGCCGCCATTAAAGCTTGGGAGCTCAAGCATTGCTAAATGCGCCCTTACGACGTTCAGTGAGTTCTAAACTCACTTGGTGCATTTAATATGATCTTTTATGAGTTTTTGACGTGAATTAATGGATCCAAACACGCCCTAAGACTTTTGGACATTCACTGTCCAGAACTGCTAGAGAAGAAAATTCTCAAGCGATTGAACTAAGTTCAATCCATCGAAGGTTCAATCGATTGAAGAGATTTCGATCGCTCGAACATTACTTTTCTCAATCAATTGAAATGGTTTCAATCGATCAAACTTTGCAGGACATAGATTATTTGTTTGGTTTATTATATTGAGGTTCGGTTGTTTGATTCTTGATTCGGACTTCCATTATACGATTATATGGGTTAATCAAGGATAATATGACAACACAGATAAGTATGCTTAAGAATAATGAATTCACGTAATGACGTTAGATACTATTTAGTTCATGTATGAGTTCGACATCCGTTCATTTCAATCAGAGTAGTCAGGCTACATGGGAATTGTCATGTGTCGATAGTAGTACTGAGCTTAAGTAGTTTTAATAAGTTCTGGAAATGATACGTGGGTAGACACCTGGTCATGATATTCTTTCACATACGGTGGATGGTTTATATCCTTAACGAGTAGTGGGCAGGATCATGTAGTCCTAAGATAGCCAGATGATCCATGTTATATCCTTAACGGGTGGTGGATGGTTTATATCCTTAACGAGCGGTGGATGAGGATCACTGGCATACAATGATGAGTCGTGGCAATAGATTTAATATGTTGTTGTTCAAATCATCATATACCTGACATGCGATGGATGGGTTATATCCTTAACGAACGGGGGATCGACTGACGTGGTGTCCATGACATGCGGTGGATGGTATATATCCTTAACGGGCGATGGACGGAATGATGGTATGTTATATAAATTAAATGATTGAGTCTGTTCTTTCAGTCGAGTTGTTGGTTATCATGCCGATTATCGGTCTCAGGATACAACGACGATAAGGGTGACATTGGAATATAGAGAAGATATTATTTAGTAGAACTATATCTTATGACTTCAATAACTTGTTATAGATTATATCATTGATACCCTGTGAGTTTCTATTCACTCAGCTCTCAATAGGCTAACGACCGTTATTGCCTGGGCATTCCCCGTCCAGATTACCTTGTCCCTTTTATTGTAGAAAATGGAGCTTATGATGACAGCTACTACCCAGAAGAGGATTATGCAGAGGATGGCCCCAATAATGCCGGTTACGTTGGAGAAGGATTGTAACACCCGTACCCGGGGAACGGGTAAATTATTGTGTTAATATGCATTAATTAATATAATTAGTGTATAAAATGGATTAAGGGGAGGCTTGGACTCGCCCATGTAAAAAGTGTTCAGAGAGAGACACTAGTTGAAAAAGTCCACAGTGAGGTGGGACAGGTATTGAAATGGAACCCAGCGAAGGGTAAATTGGTAATTTGCATTTTTAAATGATTAAATGCATTTTATATGCTTACATGGATATTTATTAAGTTGCTTTCATAATATCATATTAATATGTGTTAGCATTAGCTTGGACACCCAAATCAGGGTATAAATGAAAAAGAATTAAAATTTGTAGGTGCGATAGCAATTTCACAAAATATATGGGACCCACATTGGGACCCATATGGAACTTAGACAAACACTCATTAGATAATTGGGTAGTTAATGGAATATTTGGGGGATTTGATAATGAGAACTTAAGAAATTCCGGGGAAGTAAACAAAAAATGGCTAAAGTGAGGCATTGACACCTCATGCTTGTGCATGAGTGTGTGTGTCAAAACATGAGACTTGTCTCATTAATCACTAAAATTAAAACAAAAGAAAAAGAAAAGAGATCATCGAGAGAGAAGACGAGCTCGAGACGCCGACGTCAAAATCTCGCCGTTTCGTCACCGCCGTTCGTCGAATTCGCGAACCGAAGCCGTTTTTGGTCTCGTGGAGGTGAGACGAACATTTCTATATCTTTAATTTACGTTTATATTGTCGGATTTTGGTAGCTCACACTAATCGGTGAGACGCCATCTACCGAATTCTTGTAGGATTCTTGTTGGAGTAGAAATTGAGCTTCAATTTGGGAAAATTCTGCATAATTTGGCTTAATTTGGGTAAAATCTATGGGAGGTGAGTTTTCTACATCAAAAATGATTGTGTTTAATGTGTTCAAAGCTTCAAGTGATGTTAGAGATATTAATCCATGTTTAGAAGCTATTACATTGTCGAAATGATAATTTCATATGAATTTATGAGAATTGTGTGTTGATACATGTATATGTGCTTATATGTCTATGTGGTAGTCAATGATCACCGGGGAAATGGTTCATTGTTGGGAGTAATAAGGGTGGTGTGGAGGAAGAATCCGATAAAACAACGGAAGTCCAAGGAATATAAGTGGCCACGAGACCAAGGGAGGTCTTTGGGTCAGAATGAACCAAATAACCGGTGACTCGTCGACTACGGTTGTGTTTTTATGTATTAATTATAGCATTGCACGTGTTAAGCATACAATCAAGTTTAGAATGCTCACTAAGCAAATTGCTTAAGAAAACCATTTTCCTATTTCTGTTGTGGTACATAACAACCACCGCAGGTTCGGAGCCTTATCCGGAGAGGAAATGACGCGCGAGTTGGGAGAGATGGGAGAGATGGGGGAGATTTGTGCCTCATGCTTGTGAATTTTCTATTGAACTTGTAAAATGATGTAAATTATGGTTTCTTTTATGTTAATGTTCACATTTGGGTTGTAGAAAAAAGAGTTTGAATCCTAAATTAGTATTTTGGTAGTTGAAAGTGAATTTGGGAACTAATGTGTAATATATCTTGTTTTGCTCAAGTGTCGTGAAATTAATGGATTTGACCATCTCGACAAGTCCGGATGTGTCCCTAGTGTCTTAAACATGCTTCCTTAGTGTTCACAATACTAGTTACAACCTTGAGTTGATTCCCAACAAGTTTCATGAATTTTGAATGAGAATTGAGTTTCAAAGTTTAAAAGTTTGTTGTAGTTCAAATGAAATGAGTTCATGGTAGATTTGATCAAATGATGAATGTGAATGTGTGATTCATGCTTAACTTGAGATTAAAAATGTTTGGGAGAGTGTTGGAAATGTTTTCCTAAAGTTTTATAAGGTTTCCATGTGAATTGGTGGTGTTTTGGTAAGTTGGGAACTTGTTTGACAGCAAAATTTAGCAGCAGGACCTGTTCTAAAGGTCGCGGATCAATCCGCGTTTGTGAAGGGATCGATTCGGCCTTTATCGGGGGCATTCTGCTTTCCAATCAAGCAGATGGATCGATCCGGGCCGTATGAAGGGATCGATCCACTTGTGATTTTTTTCACAGCACGTCCGCTTTTACGGAAACGTGCATAATTTTTTCTAGAAAATTCGGTTTTGTGCGCCGTTTGTTGCGTTGGAACTGGGACTCAAAAATATAATTTTTGGTATAAAAATTTGGTATACTTTCTAAATGACCATTTTGCCCTTGGGGGCTGTTTTGTCACAATAGAGTTATTTAAAGTGGTTTATCCACATTTTCTTTCTAATTAGTGTGTGTTTTGGGTGCGGTTACTCTTATTACACGTGTCCTAATCCGCTGGGGGCGGGTTAGGGTGTGACAATTTTTGGTATCAGAGCAATAGGCTAAAGCCTTTGGGGACGAAAGACGTATACAATGCGTAGTGTGCACACAACAACACGTAGTTGCATCAACATGCATACACGTTTACTTAGCATGTTTTTTTTTTAATATTGATTAGCATGTCATGTGTTTCTTAAAAGTAACGTGCATGTGTGTACTATATGTGGGTGCCAGGCATAATGTTTGGAGGTGACACCTTAAACCGAATGGAACGGGTTGAAAGAGCAATCAAAGGGTTGGTACGAGTCGCCGAAACTCATGTGGTCGAAGAAAGGCCGGTGCAAGTGAATCCAAACCCGAGGGAGGAAGTCGTCATTATTTCTACATTCCATAAACAAAAGTCGACCATATTCCGTGGGGAAGCGATCCAATGAAGGCAAACTTTTGAGTTTCTGATATGGATAAAATCTTTAGGGTGTTACCGTGTACGGAGGAACAGAAAGTTTTATTTGTCACCGATACGTTAAAGGATGAAGCACAATATTGGTGGCGTACCAAGCTGGGTCTGGGTCTGGGTCAACCGACTACATGGGATCATTTTTTGGAGATATTTAATGAACAATACTTTCCAGAATCGTTTGGGGATCAAAAGGCTCAAGAGTTTATGGAGTTGGTGCAAGGGGGGAAATCAGTCCGAGAGTACTCAACACAAATTACGAGTTTGGGAAGGTTTGCGGGAGATGTGATAACAACTAAAAAAGTGAAAGTAAGGAAATTTATGGCAGGGCTTCGAAATGACATTCGAGGACGAGTAACTGTATTCCAGCCAGAGACCTATGCTAAGGCATTGGACATTGCTTCTATTGCTGAGAGAGACCTTGGGTATACTTCAAGCATGCCACCACCACCGAGTCAACAAAACAAAAGGGGATCGAGTCAGTTCAGTAGTCATGGGAGTACAAAAAGGCAGAGTCCAGGAGGTTCGTCGGCCAGTAGTGGCAGTGGTTCTAGTGGGAACAAACCAAGGTGTTCAACTTGTCAGAAGTTTCATTGGGGACGATGTAATCAACTTCCAAATCCGATCACTTGTAACATATGTCGACAACCAGGCCACATCGCTAGGAATTGTCTGGATCAGAATATGAACATGAGGGGCCGATGCTTTACTTGCAAGGAATTGGGGCACCAAGCGAAAGATTGTCCTACCAAACGTCAAGGGGCTTTCGGTTCCGGTTCATATGCATCTAGTGCCATTACACCGAGAACTACTCAACCTCCGAGGAGGGAGCAGCGAGAGGCAAGATCATTTCAACTCAGGCCGGGAGATACCGCTTCTGCCGACACTGTTGTCTCAGGTATGGTTCCCATTTGCTCACACCTAACAACTGTACTTATAGATTTGAGATCCACACATTCGTTCGTATTACATCACTTTGCTAAACATCTAGATAAACCGTTAGAGTTCCTAAATTATGATTTATCTGTCGCGATACCATTGGGGGCTCCGTTGGTTAGTTCGGGTGTGTTTAGAAAGTGTGAAATTAATGTGAATGGTAAAGAGCTAACTGTTGATTTGGTACCGTTAGTTATCTAGCATTTCAATGTTATATTGGGTATGGATTGGTTAGCAACTAATCATGCTAATATTGATTGTAACACTAAAGGAGTAGCATTCTGTATTCCGAATCAAGATGAGTTTTATTTTCAAGGTAAGGGTGTTATATCACCACCGTATGTCGTGTCAGCTATTGAAGCTTATCGTTTGTTAAAGAAGGGCTGCCGGGGGTTTCTGTGTAGTATTCTTGATACTAAAGGTCTTGATTTAAGACTTGAAGATATTCCAATTATTAGAGAATTTCTGGATGTATTTCCAGAAAAGTTGCCTAGTGTATTAATTAACCGAGAGATTGAATTTGGTATTGATGTTATGCCGGGAACCCAACCAATTTCACAAGCACCGTATCGAATGGCGCCAGTTGAGTTGAAGGAGTTAAAGATCCAATTGCAAGAATTGCTAGACAAGGGTTTTATTCGGCCAAGTGTGTCTCTGTGGGGTGCACCAGTATTATTTGTGAAGAAGAAGGATGGTACAATGCGAATGTGCATTGATTACTGGGAAATCAACAAAGTTACAATCAAGAACAAGTACCCGTTGCCACGTATCGACAATCTATTTGATCAGCTTCAAGGGGCTCAGGTATTTTCAAAGATTGACTTGAGGTCAGGGTATCATCAATTGAAGGTCAAAGCAGAGGATGTAAAGAAGACAACCTTTAGGTCCCGCTACGGGCACTATGAATTTCTAGTCATGCCGTTTAGGGTTACTAATGTGCCTACCGCCTTCATGGATTTGATGAACCGGATATTCAAATCGTAATTGGATGAGTTCGTGATAGTATTTATTGATGACATCCTTATTTATTCCAAGAGTCCGGAGGAGCATGAACAATACCTGAGGTTGGTTTTACAATGACTTCGGGAAAAGCAATTATTTGGAAAGTTAAAGAAAAGTGAGTTTTGGTTGACAAGTGTCACGTCTTTAGGACACGTGATCTCTAAGGGAGGTATCTCAGTAGACCCGCAGAAGATTGAAGCCGTTATGAATTGGTCAAAGCCGACAAATGTATGAGAGATTCAAAGTTTCTTGGGATTAGCTGGATACTACAGAAGATTCGTCAAGGATTTTTCTAGAATTACGACTCTGATGACAAGGTTAATGAGAAAAGATGTACCGTTCGAATGGAACAAGGAATTTGATGAATGTTTCCTAGCATTGAAAAAGAAGTTAACTACGGCACCGATACTTTCAATTCCAACAAGTACTGGGAATTTCAGAATTTACAATGATGCTTCTCACCAAGGCTTGGGATGTGTTTTGACACAGGATGACAAGGTGATAGCTTATGCTTCGCGACAGTTGAGATCTCACGAGAAGAATTACCCTACACATGACTTGGAATTAGCAGCGGTTATTTTTCCCTTGAAGATTTGGAGGCACTATCTATACGGGGAGACATGTGAAATCTTCACCGATCATAAAAGTTTGAAATATCTGTTCACTCAGAGAGATCTTAACATGTGACAACGAAGGTGGTTGGAACTAATGAAAGACTATGACTTGAAGATTCAATATCACCCGGGAAGGGCTAATGTAGTGGCCAATGCCTTGAGCCGAAAGTCGTTAGAAAACTTAGCTTATGCCTTGACGGGACAAGGAAAACTGGTGAAAGAATTTGAACAACTAAAACTTGAAGTCATTCCTAGAATTGAATGTGGTTTAATGGCTGCGATTGTGGCACAGCCGAGTTTAATTGGTGAAATCAAGAGTAATCAACTTTTAGACCCAGAATTCAAGAAAATTGTGGATGAGTTGCCTGAGGGTAGAAGGCCAGAGTTTAGCTTTCAAGACGGTGTTCTGAAATACATTAATCGATTATGTGTTCCTAAAGTTGGTGATTTAAGGAACAGGGTTATGGAAGAGGCTCACAACACCAGATATTCAGTACATCCGGGTAGTACCAAAATGTACAGAGACTTGCGAGAAATTTATTGGTGGTGTGGTATGAAACGAGAAGTCACAGAATTTGTGTCTAAATGTATGACGTGTCAAAAGGTAAAAATGGAACATCAATGACCTGGGGGAGAGTTGCATCCTCTAGAGATACCAGAGTGGAAGTGGGAGCATATTATGATGGATTTTGTATCGGGATTTCCAAAATCTACGAAGTTGAATGATAGCATTTGGGTTATTGTCGACCGGTTGACTAAGTCAGCCCATTTCTTACCTATCAAGATCAAAGATCCATCAAAACTTGCAGAGATTTATATCAGAGAGATTATACGGCTTCATGGAGCACCGGTTTCAATAGTATCGGACCGTGATACTCGATTTGTGTCAAGATTTTGGGAGAGCTTGCAAAGGGCTATGGGAACATCTTTACATTTCAGTACTGCTTTTCTTCCCCAGACTGATGGTCAATCCGAGAGGGTGATTCAGATTTTGGAAGATATGTTGAGGGTATGTGTTATGGATTTCAAGGCCGATTAGGAGACCCATTTGCCTTTAATCGAGTTCTCTTACAATAACAGTTTCCAAACCAGCATTGGAATGGCGCCTTATGAGGCATTGTACGGAAGAAAGTGTAGATCGCCAGTTTGTTGGACAAAAGTTGGTGAAAAATAACTTTTAGGGCTGGAGATAGTTCAAATCACTACTGATAAGATTCGATTGATTAAACAGCGGTTACAAATGGCTCAGAGTCGTTATAAAAGTTATATGAATACGGGTAGAAGACCGTTAGAGTTTGAGGTGGGTGACAATGTGTTCTTGAAAGTATCGCCTTCAAAAGGCATAGCACGTTTTGGTAAGCGAGGTAAGCTCAGTCCGAGATATGTTAGGCTGCATTTGATTCTTAATCGGATGGGACCGTTAGCTTATCGGTTGGAACTACCATGAGAGTTAGTGAACGTTCATAATGTGTTCCACGTGTCAATGCTTCGACGTTATGTGCCGGATTCAAAGCATGTTATCATTCCAGAACCATTAGAAATTTGGGAAGATTTAACTTATGTGGAGCATCCAGTGCAAATCCTTGATAGGAAAGATCAAGTCTTGAGAACTAAGGTAATTCCCTTGGTGATGGTTCAATGGCGAAGCCATTCAGTCGAGAAAGCTACTTGGGAGCAGGAGGATGAAATCCGAGCCAAGTACCCGCACTTATTCAGTTCGTGAGGTAAGAGTAAGTTTGGGGACCAAACTCCCTTTTAGGGAGGGAGAAATGTAACACCCGTACCCGGGGAACGGGTAAATTATTGTGTTAATATGCATTAATTAATATAATTAGTGTATAAAATGGATTAAGGGGAGACTTGGACTCGCCCATGTAAAAAGTGTTCAGAGAGGGACACTAGTTGAAAAAGTCCCCAGTGAGGTGGGACAGGTATTGAAATGGAACCCAGCAAAGGGTAAATTGGTAATTTGCATTTTTAAATGATTAAATGCATTTTATATGCTTACATGGATATTTATTAAGTTGCTTTCATAATATCATATTAATATGTGTTAGCATTAGCTTGGACACCCAAATCAGGGTATAAATGAAAAAGATTTAAAATTTGTAGGTGCGATAGCAATTTCACAAAATATATGGGACCCACATTGGGACCCATACGGAACTTAGACAAACACTCATTAGATAATTGGGTAGTTAATGAAATATTTGGGGGATTTCATAATGAGAACTTAAGAAATTTCGGGGATGTAAACGAAAAATGACTAAAGTGAGGCATTGACACCTCATGCTTGTGCATGAGTGTGTGTGTCAAAACATGAGACTTGTCTCATTAATCACTGAAATTAAAACAAAAGAAAAAGAAAGAGATCACTGAGAGAGAAGACGAGCTCAAGACGCCGACGTCGAAATCTCGTCGTTCCGTCGCCGCCGTTCGTCGAATTCGTGAACCGAAGCCGTTTTCGGACTCGTGGAGGTGAGACGGACATTTCTATATCTTTAATTTACGTTTATATTGTCGGATTTTGGTAGCTCACACTAATCGGTGAGACGCCGTCTACCGAATTCTTGTAGGATTCTTGTTAGAGTAGAAATTGAGCTTCAATTTGGGGAAATTCTGCATAATTTGGCTTAATTTGGGTAAAATCTGTGGGAGGTGAGTTTTCTACATAAAAAATGATTGTGTTTAATGTGTTCAAGCTTCAAGTGATGTTAGAGATATTAATCCATGTTTAGAAGCTATTACATTGTCGGAATGATAATTTCATATAAATTTTATGAGAATTGTGTGTTGATACATGTATATGTGCTTATATGTCTATGTGGTAGTCAATGATCACCGGGGAAATGGTTCATTGTTGGGAGTAATAAGGGTGGTGTAGAGGAAGAATCCGATAAAACAACGGAAGTCCAAGGAATAGAAGTGGCCACGGGACCAAGGGATGTCTTCGGGTCTGAATGAACCATACAACCGGTGACTCGGCGACTACGGTTGTGTTTTAATGTGTTAATTATAGCATTGCACGTGTTAAGCATACAATCATGTTTAGAATGCTCACTAAGCAAATTGCTTCAGAAAACCGTTTTCCTATGTCTGTTGTGGTACATAACAACCACCGCAGGTTCGGAGCCTTATCCGGAGAGGAAATGACGCACGAGTTGGGAGAGATGGGAGAGATGGAGGAGATTTGTGCCTCATGCTTGTGAATTTTCTTTTGAACTTGTAAAATGATGTAAATTATGGTTTCTTTTATGTTAATGTTCATATTTGGGTTGTAGAAAAAGAGTTTGAATCCTAAATTAGTATTTTGGTAGTTGAAAGTGAATTTGGGAACTAATGTGTAATATCTCTTGTTTTGCTCAAGTGTGGTGAAAGTAATGGATTTGACCATCTCGGCAAGTCCGGATGTGTCCCTAGTGTCTTAAACATGCTTCCTTAGTGTTCACAATACTAGTTACAGCCTTGAGTTGATTCCCAACAAGTTTCATGAATTTTGAATGAGAATTGAGTTTCAAAGTTTAAAAGTTCGTTGTGGTTCAAATGAAATGAGTTCATGGTAGATTTGATCAAATGATGAATTTGAATGTGTGATTCATGCTTAACTTGAGATTAAAAATGTTTGGGAGAGTGTTGGATATGTTTTCCCAAAGTTTTATAAGGTTTCCATGTGAATTGGTGGTGTTTTGGTAAGTTGGGAACTTGTTTGACAGCAAAATTTAGCAGCAGGACCTGTTCTAAAGGTCGCGGATCGATCCGCGTTTGTGAAGGGATTGATCCGGCCTTTATCTGGGGCATTCTGCTTTCCAATCAAGCAGATGGATCGATCCGGGCCGTATGAAGGGATCGATCTGCTTGTGATTTTTTTCACAGCACGTCCGTTTTTACGGAAACATGCATAACTTTTTCTAGAAAATTTGGTTTTGCGCGCCGTTTGTTGCGTTGGAACCGGAACTCAAAAATCTAACTTTTGGTATAAAAATTTGGTATACTTTCTAAATGACCATTTTGCCCTTGGGGGCTGTTTTGTCACAATGGAGTTATTTAAAGTGGTTTATCCACATTTTCTTTCTAATTAGTGTGTGTTTTGGGTGCGGTTACTCTTGTTACACGTGTCCTAATCCGCCGGGGGCGGGTTGGGGTGTGACAAGTATGTTACACAGATGATTATCCTTATGCCAGCTAACGATTTGAAGATAGTCATATCTAGTTTATATTTTGGTTGTTTTTGTTGAATTTTAGTTTAGCGGGTACTTGGGCATATGTTGTCTCCAGACCTGTTGTGATCCTGAGGACCACTCTGATGTATGGAATCGATACACTGTTATTATCTTTCAGTTGTTTATGTTATTGTTCTGTTTATCTTGTGGACTAGTACTGTGTGGTGTGGATAATTAGTGACTTTCACTTGTCATTCCCTATGGACCTAAAAAGGAAATTTATTTTTGCTGCTTTGGGGCGTGACAGGATTTTTGGTATCAAAACCCTAGGTTGTGATACTTTTGTTCACTAATGGGTCCACACCATCTGGTCCTAGTATATAAGATTCCCTGAGATGAGATACGAGAAACCTCCGCCCAAAGGTGCCTTTTGAACTTTTTGATGATAGATTGTCTCTTTTGCAGGTTAGCATGGATCCAGAGTTCCATATATTTGTGACTGATGCCTATGGAGGACATGTGATTCACAGGGATATCGTAGAGCGAGTTGACTCAAAGTTCTACTAGAGCATATACGCCAGACAGCTAGTCGGTATTTAGAGGAAGATATGTGGAAGGCCCTCTATGTGACCGGGAAGACCCACCCTACAGAGATGCATATGGATGCTTATCATTCTGCGAGGATTGGTAGGGATATTTTTTAGGAGATTCTACGATTGATCCAGAGTAAGCTGGAGATGGATGCTATAGAGGTACGAGCCATTCTTAGAGGACCTATTGAGGCAGTACCACCACCACCGGTATCCGACATACTAGTTCCTGAGCATGAGCTGATTTAGGGCAGGGAGGACCCAGAGCCAGATGATGAGCATCTTGACGAGTATATCAACGGGGATGGAGAGGAGGAGCCTATGGATGATGAAGACCTAGCAGAGGAGGAGCCTGCAGGCGATGATGACGAGCTGGAGGATGACCTGGAAGAGCTGGAGTATGCTCCTAATGAAGAGCCAGAGTAAGAGTTAGAGGAGCCCGAGGCCGTTGAGGAAGATATAGTAGTAGAGGGAGACATGATTATGGAGGTGGTAGAAGAAGAGGTTCCTGACGAGGAAATAGTTGTACCAGAGATACCCGTTATGTTTGAGTTACCAGTCAGACCGATAGTACATATGGCAACCATGGTCGATATGGTAGTAGAATGGATAGCTGAGATGGTTGCTCAGCCAGCTAGATTTGTTATGGGAGAGGCGGTATTAGCAGGAGCGTTAGACATAGCTAATGGATTTGTTGCTGTAGCCATCGACGTCGCTAATCAGGCAATGATGGCAGAGGACGTAGTTGAGGATTGGGATATCGGAGTGGTAGTCAAAGATCGCCGCACTAGTTGAAGATGCACCCATGGAGGAGATGGACATCGTTTCGAAGGATGAGGCACCACCAGCAAGATTAGATGCTGACAATTTTTAGTAAGATCTGCATGGTTTAGTTTTGTTAGTTTTGATTAGGATATGTTGTCCATATAATTTTTGGGAGCTTGAGAGATAGCTATTAGACCATAGCTTTGTATAGATATTAGTAGCAGTAGTAGTATTGTAAATAGTTGACCTTAGTACTATTTATCCTTTGTCCCATATGGTACACAGTTTGACTAGTATGTACTATGCGGTACATCTTTTGATATATATATATATATACGAGTAGTACTTTTGATGTGGTTTGTATGTTAGTGTGATGTGTGCTGTTTATCATTCTATCATGTTTTATTTCTTTGAGAAGACTGTTAGCTAATTGATAGGTCCTTTGTAGGTACACAACATACATCGTCACTATGGTAGGACCCTTGAGGAATCATCAAGCGCGAATTGAAGCACCTATTCTAGAGGGAATGGACCCATCCAAATTCTTTGAAGCCTTTATGCAATCAATGACCTGTTCATCCCCCAGCTGTACTGTTTCAGCAAAGACAAACTAGAGACAAACTACTAGCAAATTTTTGTGGATTACATCTCGAGAAGTTTGATGGACTAACAGAACCATAGAAAGTTGAACAGTGGATAAGAGAGATGAAATTGATCTTTGAAGCATTAGAATGAAGTGAACAAGAAAAGCGCCGTCTTGCTATGTTCCAGCTCACCTATGCCGCTACGGATTGGTGGGAAGCTAACGAGCAACTATTGGGATAAATGGTGCAAGGGCGATGCCTTGGGAGATGTTTAAAGGAAGATTTATGAAGAAGTACTTCCCAGAAGATGAGAAAGATTAACAGGAGAGGATGTTCCTCAATTTGGTCCAAGGAGGATGGACTGTACGGGAATATACCACACAATTTGAGCGACTGTCTCGATTTGCTCAATATATGATAGACACTCCACAGAAGAAGGTGAAGAGATTTCACCAAGGATTGAACCCCCACCTTAGACATATGATGGTTAGTCATTTGAGGGAATTTTCAGATTCGCTGCAGGATTGGAAAAGAGCACTTATCCCGCACAGCGACCACAGATGAATCGACCCCAGCCGTCAAGAAATTTTCAGCAACAGAAGAACTTCCAGAACCAACCACTAAGAAATACCCAGAGTTGGAGATCTCAGGGAAATTTTTAAGGAAAGAAGAGAACCTGGGATGGGACCAAGAAGCCTCAGTTAAGCTATCCTTGACCCCAGCAACATCAACAGTGAGGATCACAACCTCAGGCACTGCTAACAGCTCCACTAACCAACAATGGAGGATGTTTTAATTGTGGGAAGTTAAGTCACATTGCCAAGTTTTGCACAACTTCTAGGGTTAACCACCGGATGGGTGCTAACTGTAAAAATTGTAATGAGCCAGGGCACTTGAACAGGGATTGCCATACACCACGAGAAGGGTACTATGGGGAACCAGTTCAAGGAATCCAAGGACCCCCAGATCAGACAAGGATGAATGTTATCATCCTAGGGGAAGCAGGCTTTAATGCAAATGAGTAGTAACATTTGGAAGGTACACTTGTACTCTTTCATAGTCCCGTTAAAGCTTTATTCGATACTGGAGCTGCACGTTCTTTTATTGCTATTACGACTATATGTCAGTTGGGTTTAGAACCCCAGACACTTGAACCAGTACTTAATGTTGTGTCACCATTGGGAGTGACTGTTAAGCTGGGTAAAGTGTGTAACGATTACCCTTTGATCTTGGGAGATAGGAATCTTCCAGCAGACTTAGTAGTTTTGTCGATGTTAGAGTTCGACATTATCCTAGGGATGGATTGGTTGACTAAGTATGAGGCCAATCTGGACTGCCCTACCAGGACGATTGTATTTCTAATACAAGGATGACCAACGATCAGATTTTAGTGTCAGTCAACGAGTGATATGTTCTTGACTAGTGGGTTAGCTGCAATTGGGAATAACAGTACGGAACCAACGATGGATCAGATTTATACTATATAAGATTTCAAGAAGGACTTCCACCGAAAAGAGAAATAGACTTCTGTGTGGAACTATTATCTCGTACATTTCCTATATCTAAGACTTTATATAGGATGGCGCCAGCTGAGATGTTGGAATTGAAGAAGCAAGTTCAGGAACTTAAAGATTTGGGATTTGTTCGTCCGAGTACATCACCTTGGAGAGCACCAGTTCTGTTTGTGAAGAAGAAGGACGGAACACTTCGACTCTGCAAAGACTATAGGGAGTTGAACAAGGTTACCATCAAGAACCGATACCCACTTCCTCGGATAGACGACCTATTTGATCAGTTACAAGGATCAAGGATCTTTTCCAAGATCGATCTACGATTTGGATATCATCAGCTGTTAGTTCAACCGAAGGATGTGTCGAAGACTACATTTAGGACAAGATACGGGCATTATGAGTTTCTAGTTATGCCTTTTGGATTGACGAATGAGCCAGCAGTATTCATAGACTTAATGAATTGAGTATTCAGTCCATATCTAGATCAATTCATTATACTATTCATCGACGACATCTTGATCTACTCAAAGACGGAAAAGGATCACAAGGAACACTTGCAGATTGCTTTTCAGACACTCAGAGATAGTAAACTGTATGCAAAGTTCAGCAAGTGCGAATTTTGGCTATAGGAGGTCAAATTCTTGGGATATGTTTTATCCCAAGATGGTATCTCTGTGGACTCATCTAAGATCGATGTAGTCTTAAGCTGGAACAGACCAACTAATGCTACAGAGGTTAGGAGTTTTCTTGGTCTTGCGGGATATTATCGGAGATTTGTTGAAGAATTTTCCAAGTTAGTAGGACCTTTGACGAATCTGACAAGGGAAGATATAAAGTATAAATGGACAGATAAGCATGAACATTCGTTTCAAGAATTAAAGGAAAGATTGTCTTCTGCACCAGTACTCGTGATACCTAAGAGTGGAGATAGGTATGTGATCTATTATGATGCATTGCACCAAGGACTTAGGTGTGTACTTATGCAGGATGGGAATGTCATTGCATACAGATCAAGACAGTCATGAGAAGAATTATCCGACGCATGATTTGGAATTAGCAGCAATAGTGTTTGCATTACAGATTTGGAGACACTATCTCTATACATAAAAGTTTGACCTATTTTCCGATCATAAGAGCTTAAGGTATCTGTTCTCTCAAAAGGAGTTGAACATGCGACAACGAAGATGGATGGAGTTACTCAAGGACTATGAATTTACATTGCAATACCATCCGAGTAAAGCAAATGTTGTAGTAGACGCTTTGAGTCATAAACCTCGACTAGTGACCGCTGCATTACTAATTCAAGAATGGAAAGCATTAGAAGTTTTAGCTGAATTCAATCTTCAGCCAGTAGAACCAATAGAAGGACAACATTTTGGATTTCTTATGGTACAACCAATTTTGATCAGTCGTATTATAGCAGCTCAACAAAACAATGGAAGATTTGAAGTTATGGTTTGCAAAGATGTCAGCAAAGGAACTAGAGGTCTGGAATATTGGTACAGATGGAGCCTTGCGATGTAAAGGTAGACTTTGTGTACCTGACGAAGAAAATCTCCAGAAGGAAATATTGGATGAAGCACATAAGTCACGAATGACGATTCATTCTGGAGGTAAGAAGATGTACAAGGATTTGAAGAGGAATTTGTGGTGGAAAGGAATGAAGAGAGAAGTGGCTAAGTATGTAGCCTAATGTCTTACTTGTAAGCAAGTAAAGGCAAAACATCAGAAACCACCGGGACTTCTACAACCATTACCGATTCCCCAATGGAACTGGGAACATAACCATGCATTTCGTGGTAGGATTACCGAAATCATAGCAGAACCACAATGCCATTTGGGTAATCGCGGATCGACTTACGAAGACACATTTCATTTCCTATAGTATGACGTATCCAGTAGAACGTTTGAGTTGAATGTATCTATAGCACATTGTACTGTTACACGGTGTCCCTATTTCTATCGTGTCAGATCGAGATTCGCGCTTTACTGCAGAGTTTTGGAAGAGTCTCCAAATAGCGATGGGAACAACATAAAACTTGAGTTTAGCTTTTCATCCACAAATTGATGGGCAGACTGAACGATTCAATCAAGTGATGGAAGACATGCTATGCCTTGCGTGATAGATTTTGAGAGTTCTTGGGAGACGCACTTACCTTTGATCAAGTTTGCCTACAACAACAGTTACCATACAAGTATAGGGATGGCGCCGTTTGAAGCTTTATACAGAAGACCTTGCCGATAGCTGCTATGTTGGACCAAAGTCAGAGATACTCAACTTCTTGGGCTAGAAATGGTACAAGAAACTAGTGAGAAGATTCAGATTGTACGTGAGAAGATGAAGATAGCTCAAACCTGACACAAGAGTTATGCTGACAAGCATCGCAAAGACTTGGAATTTACAGTTGGAGATCATGTACTACTCAAGGTTTCACCTGTTTGAGGCATCATCAAATTTGGTCAGAAGAGAGGCAGTTATCACCGCGATTCATCGGACCGTTCAAGATTCTTGAACATGTTAGGAAGGTTGCTTATCAACTTGTGCTACCGCCGAAGATGTCAGGAGTGCACAACGTGTTCCACATCAGTATGCTAAGGAAGTGTGCTCATAACCCAGTGCACGAGATCAACTTCGAAGATATTGAAGTCAATGACAACATTAAATTCAATGAAGGACCAGTTTGCATCCTAAATCGTGGGATCAAGATGCTTAGGAACAAGGGAATTCCGTTAGTCAAGATCCAGTGGAAGCATCATGATGAAGGGGAAGCTTCATGGGAGCTAGAGTTTGAGATGCATGAGAAGTTTCCATTTTTGTTTTAACCTTGTTTGTTTTCGATTTTGAGGACGAAATCCTTAATGATGGTGGATGATGTGATACCCTAAATTTTCAATACTTATTAAATACAAAGAAATTCTATATGCGTTCCTTTGATCATTCATGAAAATTCACTTTCAACCGATCGAAGTCCATTCGAGCGATCGAGCATTCTTACATTTAAGCAATCGAACTTTGTTTAATCGATCGAAACCTTGCTGACATAAATTTATGATGTGGTCCCCACTTCAATCGATCAAACCCCTTTTCAATCGATCAAACCTGACCGATCTGCTCTCGAGCAATCGAACACGCTTCGATTGATCAAACTTGTAATCATCAGGATTCCAGGTTTCACACAAACACAACCACCTGCTCACCCTTTCCCTCTATATATACCTTGTGCTCGTGTGTGTGTATGAGGTTTGCTAAACCTAAGAGAGTCTGAGAGAGTGTGTGCTTATGTTTTGATATATACATATATATACACACTCATACCTATATATATAGTCAGGAAGAGAGAGAGAGAGATAGAGAGAGATAAGCAGAGGATAAGAAGAATAGAAGGCAGAAAGAAAGAGAAGGTAGAGAGAGACAGAGGAGCAGAGAGAGAGAGAAGAATAAGAGTCGTCATTAAAGCTCAGGAGCCTCAAACATCGCCAAACGTGCCCTTACGACGTTTGGTGAGTTCTAAACTCACTTGGTATATTAATATGATGTTTTACAAGTTTTTGACATGAATTAATGGATCCAAACACACCCTAAGACTTCTGAATATTCACTGTCCAGAATTATTGGAGAAGACGACTCTCGAGCGATTGAACTGAGTTCAATCGATTGAAGGTTCAATCGATCGAAGGTTCAATCGATCAAAGAGATTTCGATCGCTCAAACATTACTTTTCTCAATTGATCAAACTTTGCAAAACATGGATTATTTCTTTGGTTTATTATATATGAGGTTCGATTGTTCGATTCTCTATTTGAACTTCTATTATGCGATTATGGGTTAATCAGGGATAATATGACAACACAGATAAGTATGCTTAAGAATAACGAATTCACGTAATGACGTTAGATAATATACAATTCATGTATGAGTTTGATGTTCATTCATTTCAATCAGAGTAGTCATGCCACATGGGAATTATCATGCGCCGATAGTAATACTGAGCTTAAGTAGGTTTTATAAGTTCTGGAAATGGTATATGGGCGGACTCCTAGTCATGATATGATTTCACATGCGGTGGATGGTTTATATTCTTAATGAGTAGTAGGCAGGATTATGTAGTCCTAAGATAGCCAGATGATCCATGTTATATCCTTAACGAGCGGTGGATGGTTTATATCCTTAACGAACGGTAGATGGGGATCAATGGTATACAACGATGAGTCGTGGCAATAGATTTAATATGATGTTGTTCAAAGTGTCATATACCTGAAATGTGGTGGATGGTTTATATCCTTAACGAGCGGGGGATGGATTGACGTGGTGTCCATGACATGCAGTGGATGGTATATATCCTTAACGAGCGATGGACGGAATGATGGTATGTTATATAAGTTAAATGATTGAGTCTGTTCTTTCAGTCGAGTTTTTGGTTATCATGCCGATTATCGGTCTCAGGATAAAAAGACGATGAGGGTTGAGTTATGACATTGGAATATAGAGAAGATATTATTTAGTAAAACTATATCTTATGACTTTAATAACTTGTTATAGGTTATATAATTGATACCCTGTGAGTTTCTATTCACTCAGCTCTCAGTAAGTCGACCGCCGTTATTGCCTGGACATTCCCCGTCCAAATTACCCTATCCCTTTTATTGCAGATAATGGAGCTTATGATGACAGCTACTAACCAGAAGGGGATTATGCAGAGGATGGCCCCACTGATGCCGATTACGTTGGAGAAGGATGTTACACAGATGATTATCCTCACGCTAGCTAAAGATTTGAAGATAGTTATATCTAGTTTATATTTCGGTTGTTTCTGTTGAATTTTAGTTTAGCGGGTACTTGGGCAAATGTTGTCTCCAGACCTGTTGTGATCTTGAGGACCACTCTGATGTTTAAAATTGATACACTGTTATTATATTTCAGTTGTTTATGTTACTGTTACTATTTATCTTGTGGATTAGTACTGTGTGGTGTGGATAATTAGTGACTTTCACTTGTCATTCCCTATGGACCCAAAAAGGAAATTTATTTTTCTCTATTTTTGCTGCTCCGGGGCGTGACATTTTATATCTTTATATATAGCTCAACTAAGGGCAAGTGTTGATGTGTTGTGGTATTATCATGTTTATGTTCTATTAAGGGCAATTTCCCCCTCTTCATGTAGTTTTGTTCAACGGATCAATTGTGTGTTGAGGGGTGGTTCCCTTAACGTGTTATGTGTGGTTTGATTGAGATTTACCAAATCGATGGTTCACTCGTCACGGTTTTATGTCATTCAGAGACGCAAAATGGTAGGTAATAGCACTTTTGATTTCTTTGTATGGGTAGTCTAAATCTTCAGGTCAAATATCAATCATATAGATTATGGGTGATGTTTTAATCCCATGCTCTACATTTGGATCAAGTTTTCCCATGGACTCCTGATCTTTTAGAGCATTACAAGTTTGCAATAGGTGTAGCTAAGGATATAATTATGCCTATCAAACCTTCCTATTTACTGTTGACTGTTTGAAATATTCGATCGAGGCATTCAGTTTACAAGGATATACACCTTTATTTGATTGAAGAAAATTAGTAAACAACTAATTACATCTTTGTTGAGGTATGTTTATATAATAATAATAAAAAAGCACAGTTCGATAATAATTTTGAAACAAAAACATATTGAGATTTTTCTAAGTTGACCCGTACAAACTATGACTCATCCCAAACACTTTTAACATCCCATGCAATTGTGATACATTTTCCCTTATAGCATACTACAGTTCTCTTCTTTGTTCGTTTATTCTCCTTCGTATAAAAAGGGAAAATCTTGGATGCGGATTTCATTTTTTGGGATTTTATTTCCAGACAACAACAAAATATGTTTGGTATTAAACTCAATGATATTTACTTTATTGGTTATTGTTTCAATCTAATCTTGGAGTTTCCACTTTCTATCAGCCACATAGTCCATGTGCCATTAATTGAACCTCTAACATTTTACAGTTGAATTTGTTGGACTATTTTTACTGTGCATGAACTAGGCAATTTAGTTATCTATGTAGAAATTAGAATAGTTGTTTTAGGATTCTTCTTTAAACTTTCTGGTATTTTGTACGCCACTTCTACATATTCAGTTTTCCCTCCTCTTATTGAATTTAGTAAACAAACACACATAAAAGAGAGCCCACATCCAGACAACTCAACTATCATGCAACTGAGCTGCTTTGAAACTGAGATTTAGAAGCTACATAGCAATGCTATGTGTACACACAATAGTGCATGCATTAGCTTTTAGTTTTTATGGAAGTATAGCGAGGGAAAAAACGTGAAGTCTTAAACACAAACATGTACTGTTAGTTGAGGTTTAGACATTTTTATTTGCTCCAGTAGTCTTCTCTAACATGGAATTACACATTTGTATAGATTTAATGAAAATTACGAACTTGAAAAAGTTGACAACACTGGTATTGTAGCCATATTCTACTGATTGCTTACCTGTTGTAATTATCATTCTAGGTCAAAAGTTAACAGTGTTACAAATGTTAGTTTAGTCATAATTACAAAACATAAGAAATTCAACATTATTAACAAAAAATAAATATTCCTTTAGAATTAGTCATACCTAAAAAGAAAACAATTTCCACAAAAGCCAACTTTTACATATTGTACCATTTCTAATTTTAGCCTTCTGGTACTCTTTTCATCACCTTTGCAGATGAGTGATTTCTTTCAATTGTGTGATACTACTCGCAATATTGCACGTGCATGTCCATGTTTACATACAAGGTGCGTGCACTTGATTGCAATGGGGTGATGATTCCCCACACCCTAGATGGCCATGTTTCTAAAATGCCATCGTGACACATGTTCAGGCCATCTACCTTGTACACAACCGGTGGATTCTCAACATTCTATTGATGTGGTAAGTATTTGAATGGCATCTATGATTTGCACATTTATTTATGACTACGAAATTATTTTAACTACTTCAATATTCAATTGCTGTGAACAATGCACTTTCCCCTTTCACCAATGGTGTCAACTATGTCGTTTGCTTTTCTAATTTTCATGTTTAGCTAAATTTAACTATTGTTTTCCTCTCTCAGTTGCCATGTGAGGTGTGTGGTTTAACAGGGCATAGGCCTTATGAATGCCCTTCTTCGAGGTCTTTTGAACAGGTAGATGACAAACAAGCTGTGTCGTAGTTGAAAATGGAAGTGTATGAGCAATGCACTTGGTATTTATTTGATGAAGCTGAATGTTCACACGGCGAATATAGTTATGATTTTCACGTAGGTTGTCTATTTTGTGATCTATGTGGAGTAGAATTAGAAGATCAATAGATTTCACGTATCAATAAATTGTTGTAATTATATGTTATGTTGGAATATGTATTATAAAGGTGTAAGTTGATCAAAATACATTTTTAATATTATCTTCAATGTAATAACTAATTATGTTGATATCTTAAATGTACCACTACAGAACAATAAAGATGTATGATCTTGATAATCTTTACATGCACATGACATACGTGCCACCTCTTTCACCTTACAGCTTTTAAAAACTGTCTTTTTCTTCCCTTGGTTATCCTTCAACCATTTCATTTATTGTATTCCTCTATATATTTCCGCTCTTCTTTAGTTCCTTTCACATTTTATTGCACATCCTACACCATTAATTTGAAGCTTTTGCAAAATTGTGAATCTATTTCAAATTCCTTGGAATCTCTATAAGTAATATTTATCTGTTTAGTCTTACAAAATTATATTGTGTAAATATAGTGCATATATTTTTATGTACACGAAAAAGTTACAAAAGTGCTCTTAAACATACCTCAAATCAATAGATTAATAGTAATAACATTTAATTTGTTTCATAATGATCATCCTACATATCTTGTTCAAAATTAAAGATCATCGATCTTTTTACAATAGATATGTACATGGCTGAAGTATGTCAAATATGCTACGGTTGTGGTCATAACGCATTAATATGTCCATGGCTTCATATGATATGTATTACTCCCACCTGTGATGGGTGTGGATTTATTGTGAGATTGATGCTAATCAGCCTCTCAAAGGTTATAATCGTGAATGCACCGGGTATAAACATGTTGGTATGATTACACATGATGAAAATGAATCATTCACTGAATTGGTAAGTAACTATTTAAATATTCTAAACAGTCAATGTTATATGTATAAATTGTAGACGAAAATTTCATAAATCATTTGTGTATATCTTTTGTGTAAGTTATTTTGTCAGCTTTTTGGTGCACGTGATCATGAAGCATTTGTACCGCACACTTGACAGAGAAAGTCAATTATTCTGTCAACTTTGTGGTTTACATAGTCATGAAGTACACCAATGCCCAAATGTATTGACAGTATACCATGAAATACAAGTGGAAGCAGAATTACAGTAATATCATCAATGAATCTGATGCATCACTTCTGAATGCAAGTAAGTGTTTAGATGAAGATAGTTAAAAAAAAAGGAGAAGTACTAACAAGTTTACTTACAACTGTTTGTCTACGATTCTGAATGACAATTACTTATGTAAGAAATATTATGGGCCATATGGGTACCCACATACATTGGACCAGGTCCAATGGGCTTTGGCCTTTGGAGACCTAGGTGTGTGCCTATATATATGTATATTGCACACATAGCTAGGGTTGCCTCTAGCACACCCTATGAGATACAACTGGTCTCTCTCTCCCCTCTCTCTCACTGTATTCTCTCTCTTGGCCATCACCATTGGAGCTATGAGATTTAGCGCGTGACTGTTATGGGGATTGCTCCAGTAGCGTCTTCTACAACCTATGCGGAGCACATGAGGGTACACGGAAGCGATGTAGGTGCAGCAGCTTCGTGGTTCTTGATTGGGCTCATAACAACACCGTTCGGCGATCCGTTGGGTTATTCCGCTAGGTAACGTACCTATACCCAACATATATGCTTGTGTGCGTATATTCTACATTGGTATCAAAGCCTATAGGTTGTGATTCGCCCATTTTTTTTACCCAAAATAAATCTGTCATTAAAGCTCATGAAGCTTTTACCAAAAACTTGATAAAATTGATTTTCAAGTGGGTCTAATATAAAACTCCAATAAAAGTTCTAATTTTTTATATAACTATGTTCCTAATGGTCCCTAGAGTTTTCCCATGAAGTTTCATTACCTATTTATCTCCGGTGAGGAAGATATAAAAAGTCCTAGATCGGTTTTTTTGGAAAACTGAAACAAGTTTCTTCAAACTTTGTGATCTGTTTTTGAAATGTCCACATGTTGAAATGTCTGCTTATTTACATTATCTTTCCGATGATATAAATTTCATAAATTTTTTATTTAAAATAAAGAAGATACATGTTGCAAAGATGGTATCGCGCATGCCTAGGCTGCTGTGTTTACTTCATTTGGTGAAGAATATGAACTAGGTTTTCCAGCCTCTCCCAGCCACGTCAGTGGCGCGTGGGACTCACTCCCAACTCTGGGTCATCACAGTGGGGGGTCCACCGGACTCGCACAAATGAGATGAATCTTGGTGCGTGTCAATTGGCTTTAAAGCCTGGCAGTATTGTGTCAAGAAAATTGATAAAGTTTTTAAATGGTGCAATTTTTTTTGGCTGCCAACAAAGCCTACACATGCTAAGACCTCTTTTTGTTTGCATATATAATTATGTGTTGATGTCTTGTACAATCATTATGTGGAAACCATTCTGTGAGTGTGAGATGCATGGCCTTATGTCTCGTTTGGCTAGTTTGACATATGATCACTTAGAATTTAAAGACGTAGCCAAACAATTCTTACAAAGTGTCACTTGAATTTCTATGCTACTGCTCGAGTCCATAAAATAATTTTTTTGTAATACACTGGATGGGACTCTAAGATAATTTTATAGAAAATTATCATGTATTTTTTATATTTTAGAGCATATAATTTATGCTTTTAGGCATTTATTTAATTGCTTAAAATAGCCAAAATACACTATTAATTTTTGTAATTAATATGGGACATAAGGGACACTGTTTTGAGACCATATAAAATTTTGTGGGACCCATAGATAGTTTTTGGTAAATTATCTAAATCATATTGATATTTTAAAGCATGCAATCATGTGTTTTTGTACACGTATTAAATTGCTTAAAATATTTTTATTGATTATTAGTTCAAGAAATTAACACAATGTGTTTAGAACACTAGTGGAAGCTTGAAATTTTTTTAGTGAATTTTCTCGCTCTTTGGGATATATTTTAGAGCATATATTGTGTTTGAGTACGCAATATTAATTGCTTAAAATGTAACAATTTATAGAGCATATATTGTGTTTGAGTATGCAATATAAAATTGCTTAAAATATAACAATTTAGTTGTTAATTCTTGAACTTAATGAATGGTGTTTTTGTACACTGTTTGGAGACTTGAGAAAATTTTGTGAATTATCTCATTTTTTTGTTTTGGTATTTTAGAGCATAAAATTTATGCTTTATGGGCATTATTTAATTGCTTAAAATAGCCAAAATAGACTATTAATTTTTAAAATTAATATGGGGTGTTTAGAACACTATATTATACCATTGAAAATCTTTTTGAGAACAAATTCCTTGAAATTTTTTTATTTTTGGGAATTTTTGTTGCCTTTAGTTAATTTTTGTTTAACTGGATCAATTTATTTTGTTAAATTGATTCAAAATGTTTTTGGGCCTTGATAAATTTTGGAAAATTCTTTTATAATGAAAATTAGTTTTTCAGTTAATTAATTTTCCATGAGGTTTTAAATTAATTTGTTAATTTAAAAGCCCTTAATGAATTGGTTTTAAAATATATTTTAAGACCTAAAATTGTGTTAAAATTAGTGAAAATTTCAGGTTTTTTCATTGGTTTTACTTAGCTTATGGGAGCTATCCCGACTGTTCAATAATCATTTTATTGCACATTCTTATTATTGTTAGAGGCTCGCTGCATTGTTGGTCACGTTTAAAATTATCGTTGTTTGTGATTGGTTGACCCCGAGACCTCTAATCCTCCTCCTTAAATGGGGTGATGGATTAGTCCATTCATTTTTTTTAAATAGACTGCATGAGTGCTTGGTGTATGTGATTAATGCATTAATCTGGATAAAATGAATGGACGATTAATTAACAATTTATGGAGCTTGTGTCCTCACGATGTATGTTTAAGACTGTTATTGTATATGTTTATGTACAAAGCATCCCTATTTTTTTTATGGGCTATAAATGTAATGTGAGGATGAGAGTTTTATTTCTTGTATTGGAAAAGTCTACTTGTAAAGGGATGGTTTTCTTTGCTCATACATCATACACTTGAATTACCTATCATAAGCTCTAAGTTGTCAATTCGGACCCACGTGGGGGTCCATGCGCACTTTTGTTGTATGGCGCACTTTATATCTTGTGGATGATCTTAGATAGGTATTTGTACCATCTAATTGATGTTTGTTTAGAAAAATCAATTATAAAAGGTTTTTCTTGATTTACAAAATTAAGATTTCATTAATGAGCAATAGTGAATTTTTTGGTCTTAAATTGTAAAAAGGGGAAAATTCATTTGTAATTGGATTTTAAAACAAACTTTATGAAATGTGCAAATAATAATGTCAATCCCTTGCACATGTTCTCAAATATTATTCTTCAAATTTTCTAGATTCACAAAAACAAATGTTTTCCAAACCACACTTTGTCGATCTTTATAAAATTAACAAGTTTAAAAGGGACTAATTTTTGCAATATAGCACTGCAAAGTAACACACCTACAGAGTAAGTAAGAGCTTATGGGCTTTAGACTTATTCTTTAGTCCAACCCATTAAATCGAATAATGGGCCTCCGACCCAATTTCATTATAAACCTTAAAAGCCTATAGCACTTGGCTCGAGAAGGATCATAGCACACACTTTGTGATAAGCAGCATGCATTATGACCTTGTTGGGAAGTATAAGTACTACTCAATAGTCAAAGTATTGTGAGATCAACTCGAATTTGTTTTCGATGGCACATTCACTACTAGATTAAGCATCTAGTTATGAAGTTCAGGAAAGTAAAGGAAACGTTCCAAGTACACGATGACTGGACATTTAAGGTCGATGACAGGTATGATTCGTGATTTCAGATTACTCGGACCATCTTTACTGGCAAACTGCAGTTTCAGGCTATGATTAGTTCTTTGCCTGATTCGTGGGTCCATAGAAAACAAATCATGATCCACAACGGAAATGTTAAATTTTTTGTTTTTGACATTTTCCGACATGTTAAGCTGAATACGGAGCGCCAAAAGATAAGGCGAACCGTATTGCTATACTCTTTACCACAACTTTCATAAGTGAAAGTAAGCACAAGGCCAATGGGCCTAAATGCAATGGTAAGGGTAAACCCGCCTAGAGGCAGGGTGGGGCTAACAAGTTTACGCCCAAGGCTAACAAGGTGGAAGAGCGTAGTCAAAGGCATTTTTTTTCCAATTCGGTGGTAATAGGATGGATGTTTTTGGGTGGTAGTATTACTAGGACATGGTTATCTAGGGATACTTCTTAAGAATTGTTTTAAATTCTAGTTTCTTCTATTATTCATTTATTATGAGATATGGCATACTGGACTTGAACGCATAGGATGTGATAGGATGACTTGATTAGCTCGAGAAGCTCTTTTGGGCCCACTCGCTAAGGTTGACATGCCTATGTGTGAGTCTTGCTTAGTTGGCAAAGTATGTCGAAAGCCTTTTAGAGAGGCTATATAGAGCTACTCAAGCATTAGAGCTAGTTCACTCAGATATCTATGGACCTATGGTTGTAAAGGCACGTCATGGTGCCTCTCATTTTCTCACCTTTATAGATTATTTTCGTGTGATATGAGGATCGCGAGTACTTATCTAAACAGTTCATGGAAGTGTGTGAGGAAAAAGGGAAAACACAGACAATTTCCTATTTTGGAACTCCGCAACAACATGGTGTTGCAAAAAGAAGGAATAGGACATTCTAGATGGCTAGGACTATGATGGCGTAAGTCAACCTCCTAATGTTGTTTTGGGGGGATGTTCTCTTGTTTGATGCCTACATACTAGAGTGCCTCTCCTCAGTCAGTTCCTTCTGCCCCCTTATGAGCTATGGAAAGGCGAAAAGCTCATTTTGGAGCATTTGCGCCCGTGGAGCTCAGGAGGTTATGTTCACTATACCTCGTATAAGTTCAAGAAACTATGCTCGAGAGCTAGAAAACATACCTTTATAAGGTATTCTAATAGCTCGGCAGCCTATGCTACGTATAATGAACAAATGGGTATAGGAATGACAGAAATGGTGCCACATAATATTGAGAATGACTTCCCCAGATTTGTATTACTAAGAGATATCTTGACCTCTATGAGTTGGAGGATGTTGAAGACTGCATACCATCTTTAAGCGAGGGTGGGAAGATTGAGATTCCACATCCAGTAATCGCTGAAAAATGGTACTATTCTTCAGCCAAGTGGGAGTACACCGCTAGACGCTAGTGGGAGTGTACCAGATAGTGGGAGTGCACCACTAGGCATTCAACATTCTCAGGTAGTACACCGTAGGTGATGAGGAAAAAGTTTCCCATCGCTGTTTTGAAATTGAGGAAGACATTTTCATATGTGTGCAAATGTGTGCACAAGTGGATGAGGATGAGCCTGCTTCTTTTGTTAAAGCGTTTTTCTTAGTCTGCTGAAGCTGAGTGGATAGTTGCTATGCCAGATGAGATGAGCTCTATGGACGCGAATAAGGTCTGGGAGTTAGTTGACATTCTGCTTGTGTGTAAGAATTTTGGAGACAAGTTAATTTTCAAAATCTAACACAAGGCAGATGGTTTAATTGACAACGATTAGGCGCACCTTGTGGCGATAGTTTGTATCCAGAGAGGGTATAGACCATGGAAACATGTTCTCCTAAAGGGTAAGATCTGACTCCATTCGCCTTATCCTAGCAATTGTCGCATATTCAGTTTTGGAACCTGTTTAGTTGGATGTTTAAACTGTTCTTTTCTCAGTGGAGAACAAGACGACGAGATAAATATGGATAAGCCCATTGGTTTTGTGACTAAAGGAAATGAGCGCAAAAATATGCCATCTTAAACGTTCCATTTATTATCTCTAGCTAGTGATAGTCTAGGCAGTGGTACAATGTGTGTACATTAAATGGTCCAAGGAAAGTGTTCTAATTCTATATATGTTGATGACGTCCTTCTAGCTGGGAATGAGATGAGTTCCATTGTTGCCACTTGAGAGTGGTTGTCCTCTCAGTTTGAGATTGAGGACATAGGTGATGCTAACTATGAGTTGAGAGTTTAGATTGTGAGATATTGTTCTTAGAAGCTCATCTATTTATCTGGAGGGACTTACAAGATGAAGGTTCTTGAACATTTCACATGAAAGACTTAATTACCCATTGACATCCTAAAAAGGACTCACCCTGACCTTAAATCAATGTCTTAAGAATAATGAGAAGAGGAAACAAATGTCCAGTTTGTCATATGCATCCGCAATAAGAATCTGAAGTATACTAATGTGTGTACTCAATCAGATGTTTGTTATGCCGTTGATTTAATTAGTCGTTGTTATAGCAACCCTAGTCCTATCGCTAGAGAGTAGTGAAGAGTATCTTGCGATATGTTCCCAGGAGTACTGTGGACCTTGCCTTATGCTGTCTACGATGGAAGCATAATATGTGGTGTGCTCTGTAGCTGTTTGAAAAGCTGTTTTGGTTAAAGAGTTTGTGCAATGACTACGCTCTTCACCTCATGAGCGATGAGGTTGTGCTAATCTAAGGTGATTGAACGTAAGCCAGAGCATATGCAAAAGATCTCCAAAAACCATTCTAGCACGTGTCACTTTTAAGATGTGGTTTGCGCAAAGGGAAGTTGTCTTAGGACACATCTCCATTGGGGGATTTGATGTGCTTAGACATTTTACTGTGGTATTGACATTATTATTCAAGTTTTATTATCAGTTAATAATAAACTAATTGGCTTCCATACATATATGTTTGTTATATGAATGGAATGAATGCACATTTCTAACATGTCACCGGGCTTGAATTGACCTGTTCACCCGGGTGATTCACTTTGGTGCCGAGATAGCGAACTAGGACATATGTGTCTATGGCGCTTAGATGGCGAGCAAAATGAGACATTTGTATTCATGGCACTTAGATAGCTAGCTAGGACACGTGTGTCCATAGCGCTTAGAAAGCGAGCGTGAACACTTATATCTATGCAGTGTAAGAACAGCGAGCTAGATATAAACTCTTATTATTTCTATATGTTGCCTTAGATGGAGCTAAGATGAGACCTATATATTTGGTCAAACATAGAGAGAGATCCCACGACTCTGTGTAGCCTGTTTACAGCCAAATGTGAGTTTTCAAACAGGCGCTAGGAGGGGTGACTGTGCTGGAAAACTCAGGTTAGACATTTTGTGTAACATCTAGACCAAGATTCGTATGGCGTTACTTATTTTTTCAAACACAGAGTGACATGCCCATTTTTTTTATGGAAGAACGCCATAGCATACATTTCATACTGTATGTACTTTTGCGATCGATTGTGGAGCAATGAATGGATTCCTCTTCATTGTTGTGTGAGCTACGTAGCATATCCAAGACATTGGTTATCCTACAAACTGGTTGCCTTCACGACTTGAGACTATGTCATGAAGAGGACACTTGATGACAGCTACTTTAGCATGCTATCCTAGGACGATGAGATAATTCTGTTCTATGGGGTGTGTCTGGGCAAGCGGTCAAGTTAGTCAGATTGACATGTGAGCTCAGGGAAGACCATTCAATAACAAACCATATTTTTGTGACTCATTAGCAGGCCTGCGACAATCGTATTTTGTTACTGATATATTATGAGTACATTACATTGAGGTGGTGCAGCACTTCTTTTCACCGAGGGATTGAGAATGCTGTGTCTGGTGTGGTTGAATCATCTAAGGCATACACGAGAAGATTCCAAGTGATGTGTCTTGCTGGTTATGGTCATGATTTGGCATTACACTCCTATCGCTGTACTTTCTTTTCGTAAGGTCGCACGTTATATTTCCCTGTATGAAGAGATGAGAAGTTCTGTTTTGAGATATTATTTTAGTAACAAGACCTATGTGGGTAAGTGGGAGATGTAAGAAATATTGTGGGCCATATGGGCACCCACATACATTGGACCAGGTCCAATGGGCTTTGGCCTTTGGAGACCTAGGGTGTGTGCCTATATATATGTATATTGCACACATAGCTAGAGTTGCCTCTAGCATACCCTATGAGATACAATTGGTCTCTCTCTCCCCTCTCTCTCACTGCATTATCTCTCTTGGCCATCACCATTGGAATTTAGCGCGTGATTGTTATGGAGATTGCTCCAGTAGCGTCTTCTACGACCTATGCAGAGCACAAGAGGGTACACGGAAGCGATGTAGGTGCAGCAGGTTCGTGGTTCTTGATTGGGCTCTTAACAACACCGTTCGGTGATCCGTTGGGTTATTCCTCTAGGTAACGAACCTATACCCAAGATATATGCTTGTGTGCGTATATTCTACAACGTAAATTTTCATTATTGTAATTATATAACTATCAACTTTTATGTTTGTGGTTATTCTGTAAATATTGGTGTTCTGTAATATATATTTATTTAATTGTATTTAACATCTAACACCATTTTTGTTAGATTAAACATTTGATATTTATTTTAATGTCTATATGTTTTCATAATTGTAAACCAACACAAAAAATAAGTTTTTACAAATAGTTTATAAAAAAGGGTGAAATGTGTAACATAAGGTTCAAACTTATTCACTAAACACTTTTATAACCTAACCATTGCTTCTAAAAAAAAATGTACTAAACGTGTTTACAATTTTTTTAAGTTGTAATATTCAGCCGGATTCTTTTCTTACCCATAGTGAATAGAACATGTTGAGCCAAATATTTTTTTATTTTATTTTAATTTATTTATTTATTTATTTTTTTTATGTAAAACCAATTTCAGTTACATTAGAAAAATCATGCGTTTTTACCTTCAATCCATAGTGAAATTTCTTTTTGATAGAGGCAGTTCACAATTGCATTTAATTAATTCTCATATGATTTGGTACCTATGTTCATGAGTTTCCATCCATATAAAAACAGACTTTTATATTCATAAACATAATTTGCCCAAAAAAAATAAAATATACATATATATATAGGTTCATAAAATCTGAGTAAAGAAATTCAATCTTAGCTTGTAGCACTAAACCCAAAGACAAATATAATTCGATTCACTTCTCTTCCAAATATCATTCTTAATTAATACAAACCAATAAATCCAACTGCTTTAAGTCTTTGTTTTCTTCAGTAAGGGTGAAAGTATATGTACACTTGGCTACGAGCTGTAGCTCCCCAAAATATACACAATTCCTTTAATTTATGTTATTTTTTAGTCCAAATGTAGTTTAGCTTCTCTCAAATCGAAATAAAAAATATAGCATATGTGATATTTTAGCCCAAATATAGTGTAGCTTACCCCCAAATTTTGTAATCTTTTTTTTATTGTATGTGATTTTTTAGCCTAAATATAGTCTATCTTATGTCAATTAAGTGTTCCAAACTAAACTTTACACTATACTTTATTTATAAATAAACCCCAAGATATATAAATATTATACCAAAATATACTATTATTCTTAAATACACCCACATGTCTCATTATGAAACTAACACTGCTCCATCTTGGAATTCCTCTCTCTCTCTCTCTCTCTCTCTCTCTCTCTCTCTCTCTCTCTCTGTCTTACGAAGCTCTCTGATCTGGACGCTTGCATGTTCTTCTTCAATAAAGGAGTACTGACCCACTGTGTTAGATTTAAATCTATCTCTAACGAAACCCAAATATCCACTAATTCTCTAGCACTATCTTTCTTCCTCGTCAATCTCACAGCGTCAATAGCTTCGACTACAACGACACATGCACAACAACACTTGATAACTGTAACAACAAATCTTCCAGTTCTCATTCACTTTTGCGGTTCCAGGTAGTTTTCTGATCTTATTTTGTTTTTGGTGAACTTCCCCCTCTTTTCTTTTCCTCTTACAAATACTCCTCTCTCAGCTTTACTGCATGTTTTCAAGTTGTCAATTTTCAAATTACAGTTTTCTCTATTTCTTGAATTTACTAAATTAGCTCTGTTTACGGTTTGATCCTCTTGATTTAGGTATTTGGTGTTTAGCGTTAATTGAGTTTTATTATTCCTACCAGACTGGCTAATTTTTTATACGGCGTTTGATTTTGGGTCTCAATGGGATTATAGTGGTATCATCCATTGAAGTAGATTAGAATGTAAATACCAAGTTTAGTATAATATTAGCAATCCATCTCATGAGCAGCATGCAAAATATGAAGGAATTTTGTATGGAAAATGCTAATGAATGTAGGGGTGCGAATTCCTTATCTTGTATGTAGTGTATGCATTTTCTTACATTAATTTATAGACGTATGTAATAGACATGAACCTACGCTAAAGAACACAGAATTATATATAGACAAGTTTTTAACACAAACACACAAACAGAGAGAGAGAGAGAGAGAGAGAGAGTGTGTGTGTGTGTGTGTGTATGTATGTGTCTGTGTGTGTGTTAGAGTCTACAGTTTCTTAAGTAGTCTTGGATATTTCTCCCATGTCACCTAGAAATCATGAATGCATAGCAAACAAACTGAAACATGGGCTTAATTGCAAGGCTACTAGCAAGGTAAGATTCCCTTCCTTCCCCCCACCCCAATCTCTACCACTTTAACGAAACCAAATTTGTTAGTTGGAATAATTGATGTTACCAAATTGAATATGGATACAACTTTCTGAGGTTGAAAATGGTACAGGCTATTGAATACTAAAATAAGCATTTATTCTTTATTTTTGCATTAGCGATTAGGCATTCATAAATAGACAAATTCAACAGGTTTATGGAATTCCAAAACTGCTTTTTGAAATTGCAAAGAGTTAAGTGCTAAAAAACAAAAATTAGGGCCTTTTGAAATTGAAAACGATAATGACTTTTTGGGAATAGTAAAACATCTCAGTTTGACTACATAAGATTATGGGTAAAAAGCATTTTGCCCCCGCAAACTATACAGGCTTTTGTAATTTGCACCACAAACTTTAAAAAGTTGCAATGTCCCCCCTGAACTATCTTTAGGGTTACAATGTCCCCCATGAACTTCAAAAAGTTGAAATGTCCCTCCTGAACTATCGCCTGTGTTGCAATGTCCCCCCTGAACAATCTTTCGTGTTGCAATGTCAACCCTGCCATCACATTCTATCAAGAAATGTGATGGAATTTGCTCATGTGGGACGCACATGCCAAATTTCAAGGGCATTTACGGCATTTCACCTTTCGCTTCTAAATTAACAATCATAAATATCATAAAATTATAAAAACTTAGTTAATTTCACTAGGATGTCATTTCCGTTAATTTGTTAATTTGTTGTGTAGAAAGAAAAAGTTGGAATTCGTATGATTTTTATGATTGTTAATTCTGAAGGGGATAGTGAATTGTCATAAATGCCTTTGAAATTTAGCATGTGCATCCCACACGAGCAAATTTCGTCACATTTTTATGTAATGTGATGGCAGGTTTGACATTGCAAAATGAAAGATAGTTCAAGGGGGACATTGCAACACAGACGATAGTTCAGGGAAGACATTTCAACTTTTAGAAGTTCAAGGGGGACATTGCAACTCTAAAGATAGTTTAGGGGGGACATTGTAAATTTTTAAAGTTTAGGGTCTAAATTGCAAAAGCATGTATAGTTTGAGGGGGCAAAATGCTTTTAACCCTAAAATTATTCTTTTATTATTATGTGTTTTGAACTCGCAAGTCCTTGTACTTTATTCAGGCCTTCCCAGGTTTCCATATCCATTCATGTCATGCATGTTTCTGGTATCCATATCATTGTCTTTTAGCCTATACAAAATGGAGCCAATTCGTCCATCATCTCGTAGAAGCACGGATTTTTTGAAAATGCCATCGCACTCGCACTAGGTGCTCCGAAGATTCTTCTGAGTTCTTTTGAAGTTCAATTCGGATTTTGGGTGCGCTTGGATTGGTCTAGGTGCATAACAAGTGCGGCAGGGACACTTCTAGGGTAAGGTAGGGGCTTTTATGTAGCATTCTTTAGAGGAAAAAAAACACAGGTTCTTCATAAAATTTGAGAACTTTGGGGGTTTAAAAGAGAAATAATAGAATATATGAAAGCAATTATCTAGGGTATACACTAGCGCACTAATAGATTTGTAAACACTAATGCAATAACATTGTTTTCTTGTATTTCTTTGCATTGCTTATTAGTAGACCGTCAATTTATGGTTGCGTCCTTGACTATGTAGCGTTTATGCTTGTTGTTTGTTAATTATTATTCATGTCTTAATCACAAAGAAAGAAAAAGAAATTTAAGAACAAGATAATGTAGTTATAGAATAATTTTTATATACTATTATATAAAGATATGTTTTTAATATTTTATGCAAGTACTTCCGCCGCATCCCCGCACCGGTGCTTCCCAGATCTCTACCCTTACAATAGAACTACAGGAGGACCTAAAGCCTTATAATTCAGATTTGCCCAAGCATGAATTTATTTAATCACTCAGCACTTAAGTGGCAATAGAAAATGTAGCAGAAAGAATTAGGAAAACATACCAGCAAATTATTAAAGGACAACAAAGAACATCTCAAACTCATTTTCTGGAGTCATCATATGGATTGCAATTTCTAAGCAATGAATTGAATAACATGAAGATAAAAATTAGAAAAAAGGAAAAAGGAAAACTCAGTAAAGAAAAAAACTAAGACTCACATACACACACACACACACACATATGTGCAATTTAAAGAGATATTTTTTTTTCTTAATTGTTTTGAAAGGAATTTAAATAGATATGCATGTCTATATATGCAATTTAAAGGTAAGTACAACCTGTATGTCTACAACTAAAGGCATTTCCTACTAATTTTCTAGAAACTAAGAAAGGCAAAAATGCATATTTGTTCTACTGAAGGAGTTGAAATCTGGATGAAACAAGTATTAAGTTGACGAGGTAAAGAAAGGAGGACTGTATGCATAATGTTAATCAATAACCAATTTAGAGGGAGACAATAGCAAGTTCATGATTTCTTTAGCTCTGGAATCGATTTTGAAAATTATCGGTCTTTGGTTGTTTGTTCTAAATGCCTAAGATATTGACTTGAAGTTCTGTATTCAAACTTGAATCAAAATGGACATAACATTATTCACATACTCAGCTTTTGATATGAGTTTGAGTCAAAATTAGACAGTTTCTATTTTTCTTACCCAGCTTTTCCTACATTTTTATTTCAGGTTTCACAAGGTTGATCTTCTCCAGTTAGGGTAATCTTTATCAATTGTGTCATATTTATCACGCAAACAAATATAGGTATTTCTATTCTTCTTTTGTTTCAACATTTCATAACATGTAGATCTTGTACATTTAGAATTTTTCTTCTCTTTCTATCATTGTGTCTGTATGGATACATTATCTTCCCTTAACTACATGAATAACCATAGTTTAACATAGATCTATTTCCATTCCTACTTTTTCCATCTACTTACAATTTCCTACTTCATAATGTTATTATGCTTACAGTTAAACTTTGATGCAAACTTATAGACACAACATGGCATCAAAACGAAAAAATAAATAAAACATTCCAACATTGACTACACATACTGTTGAGATTGTCTGTCCCACATTAGGGACTTATAACCTAGCTACTCAATATATAACTTCAAGGGGCTACTCCACCCATTGCCAATTGGTTTTGGGTTAGATGCTCCAATTCAACATGGTATCAAAGCCTTGATTGTGGAAGGTCCTGGGTTCGACGCTCCATCCCCGCTTTGTTGTGCATATTTGCACTTTGTTATTTATCTCCACGTACTATGATGGAGTTTGGTTTGTTTGCTCTGCACGTACAAGTCGGGGTTGTACATGAGGGAGGGTGTTGAAGCTTGATATACATTGTTGGGCCCATTCTCCAACAACTTAAGATTTTGGAGTAGTTGGCAACTTAACATGGTATCCGAGCAGGTGTTTGTTGGGCCAATTTGTCCACGTGTGCTCCACGTCACCCTATATTAGTAATCCACGTGTTTGGCTTTCAGTCATGCCACACGTGTGGGGGCGTGTTGAGATTGTCTGTACCACATCGGGGACTTACAACCATCAATATATAAGTTCAAGGGGCTACTCCACTCATTGCCAATTGGTTTTGGGTTGGATGCTCCAATTCAACACATACCAATCTAACCATGACACAAAAGACACAATATTGAACATAAAGACAACATATAAAGGGCAAGACCAAAGTTCAATAAGAAGAAACTATAATAGACGACAATAGATTAACAAATAAAGACATCAATAAATACAAAAACACAAATAACCTTGAAAATAAATCAAGAAATTAAATTGCAACAATCAAAAGTTTGCACTGTCCCAACACATCCTTCAACGTTACCACCTCCAACAATGTGTACATTTTGCAGAGCAATATTATTCAAATATGAAACTCAAAATTTTTGCTACAGCAAAGGGAAAATATCTCTTCACAACAACATCAACAACTTATATGATTTATACACTGCTAACACCGAAGAAATCCAATCATTTAGACAATATGTTAGATTATACAACAACAAATTTGCATTCACTTCATTAGTTGTTGCCTACGACAAAGATTTATGCAACAAAACCAAAGCCATTTGCACATTCCGAGTACAAGGACAAGTATATCATTTTTTTTTATCCATCTAGAGCCTAACAACTCACAACCCACATACTTACAACTTTACTTCTATGATACAAACAATGAATTACAATATCGGACATCACAATATTAGAAATTTACAGCACCTATAATCAGTAAATTAACGTCTATTACAACATCAAATCACTACATCTACTGCGGCACTTCCACTAAATCCCACAACAACATCAGCATCTACAATTCTACAACATGAAGAAACATGAACTACTACTAGTCTTTGCAATAACTACACTACGATGGAAATTTATAAGTTCTTTTATTAACTTAGCCTTTTCCGGGTGTAAATTGTAGTGCTTTGAACCAATCAAACGAAATGAGGATCTGTCTCCTGTAGAGAATATTATTGTTACAAATTACAAATTAGACCCAACACCACATCAATCGTACTTCATTCAGGATGTTTATTTCAACAATATGTGGTTGATATGTACATCAAAATAGAAACATCAAGATAGACTATTTCAGACTAAATCAAAATGTTATACGAGTTGATTTATACCAAGGAGTAATGGACAATGTAATGCAAGGATAAACAAATCCTACTACAATTGGCCACCGAATAGTATTACCAAGTTCATTTATTGGTGGTCCACGAGATTTAAGAAAGCATTATATTGATGCAATGACTTTAGTACAAAAATATGGAAAACCTGAATTTTTTTCGTAACAATAACATGCAATCCCTCATGGCTAGAAATTACTGAACAAATTATTCCTACAGATAACACTCAAAATAGACCAGATCTAATTGCTCGTATATTCCACAGTAAATTACACGAACTTAAATATGATCTTATTACAAACAAATTATTTGGAAAAATAGTTGCGTACACATATGTTATTGAATTCCAAAAAAGACGTCTACCTCATGCTCATTTCCTCCTAATATTAACAAAAGATTCAAAAATTACATCATCTGATGAATATGATTCTTATGTTTCTACTGAGATTCTTAATGCTGAAACACATCCTCATCTAAATACAATGGTACTAAAATAAATGATTCATGGTCCATGTGGAACACTTAATAAGACGAACATATGTATGCAAAATGGACAATACAAAAATCACTATCCCAAAACTTTCATCAATACTACTACTATTGAAAATAAATCATAGCCAATTTATAGACGACTTGAAGATGGAAAACAAGCACTTATACACAATCAAACCATCGACAACCGATGGGTAATACCATATAACCCTTACCTACTTGCAAAATATAACTGCCACATAAATGTCTAAATATGCTCAACAATTAAAGCGGTTAAATATTTACGCAAATATATTTATAAAGGACATGACCGAATATCATTTTATATAAGTGAAAATAATTGAGCAGACACAATCAATGAATTATAACAATTTCAAAATGCCCGATTGGTAGCTGCTCCTGAAGCAATGTGGAGAATTTACAGATTCCCTATGAATGAAACATTCTCAGCAGTTATTAAACTACAACTTCATTTAGAAAATTCACAAATGATTATATTCCAAGAAACAACCAATTTAAAATATTTTGCTATGAACAACAAATACTCAGAAACAATGCTTACTCTACTCAATTCTTTCTAATGAATCGAACTAACAAAAACGTCCGAAAAAAAACTTACTATACCGAGAAATTCCTGAACATTATGTTTGGTGGCCAGAGGATAAAATATGGACTGAGAGAAAAAATCCAACAAGTTACTGCACGTATTATAACAGCAAATCCAAGTGAAGGTGAAAGATATTTTCTACGACTCTTATTAAGTCATGTTCGAGCTCCAACATCTTATGAATACTTAAGAGCTATTGATGGCAAAATAGTACCAACATTTAGAAAAGCTGCAATTTGACTCAATCTATGTCAAGCTGACAACAGCATTGAAGAATGCCTACAAGAAGCAATCCTCTATGAAATGCCCAATTCACCACACCGACTATTTGTAACCATATTAGCTTACTGTACCCCTAACAATCCTCAACATTTATGGGACAAATATAAAACATACATGTTTGAAGACTACATGAAAGATATAAAATTAACCCCAGAGAAAACAAACTACAAAGCTTTATAGGACATTAACCAAACTCTTGAATCAATGGGAAAAACAATTGAACAATGTGGAATTACAAAACCTAATAACCTTAACAATGTTGACAGTGAAGATTGCAAAGAAATTTATGACAAACAAAATATTATTCCCTCAACGGCAGATTTAACATCAATCTCTCTTTTAAACAATCAATAACGTAACATATATGAACAAGTTATTCATAATGAACAAAGCTAAATGTTTCTTTATAGATGGCCCAGGTGGTACTGGAAAAACATTTCTTGATCGTGCAATATTAGCCACAATAAGATCAAACAAAATAATAGCTCTCGCAACATCTTCAGGAGTAGCTACCTCTAATCTTCCAGTAGGAAGAACAACAATTCACGCTTTAAAATCCCTGTTGAAGTAGATCCTATTATGACTTGGAATGTTAGCAAACAAAGTGATCTCGCAAAACTTCTTAAAGTTTGTAGACTAATAATATGGGATGAGGCACCTATGGCAAGAACAGAAACTATAGAAGCAACTGACACAATGCTACGAGATATCAACGATTGTAATTTACCATTTGGAAGAAAGATTGTAGTATTTGATGGTGATTTCCGACAAGTACTACCAATAGTTCCTAAAGCCTCACGAGAAGAAACAATAAATACCAGCTTATTAAAATCACCAATTTGGGATTATTTTACAAAATTAATATTAACAACAAACATGCGAGCACAATCAGATCCCTCATTCAGTATTTTTCTACTTCGAGTAGGAAATGGAATTGAATCGATGGACCATGACAAACAAATACAAATCCCACCACCGTCAATGATCATCCCTTGGACTAATACAATAGACTCAATAAACTCTCTAATAGAATCAGTGTTTCCAAATTTACATATATACCAAGAAAATGTAACAACAATGACATCTTATGCTATTTTAACACCTCCAAATGAAACTGTCAACGAACTAAACAACTTCCTAATCAACAAATTCCCAGGTCAACAAATTTCATACAGAACCATAGACAAAGCTATTGATCAACATGAACAAGGACAACATGAAGATTTCCTTAACTCTCTAACTCCAACTGGACTTCCTCCCTACACATTACACTTAAAAAAAAAAAAGGGCTCCAATAATGCTTCTTCGAAACATAGATCCACCAAAAAGACTCTGTAATGGAACACGTCTTATTTGTCATGAATTTACTCGAAATCTAATATGTGCTGAAATAGTAACTGGAGATCATCAAGGTGACATGGTCTTTAAACCAAGAATTCCTCTACAACCATCTGAAAAACAAAAATATCCAATCCAATTTACAAGAACTCAATTCTCAATAAGATTATGCTTTGCAATGACAATCAACAAAGCTCAAGGCCAAACATTAAACAGAGTCGACATATACCTAAAACAACCTATTTTCTCTCACAGCCAACTCTATGTCGCATTGTCAAGAGCAACAAATGCACCATCTATTAATGTATTGATACAACCAACTACTGAATTTGAAAAAAAAATTGACACGAACACAAAACATTGTCTACCAAGAAATACTACACCTAGTACATTCTTAATACTACTTTGGTGACTAACATAGCCAACAAAAAAGAGACAGCTACACTATATACAAACATTATCTTCGCTTCTATTATTAACTAAACCTTTCCACAGGAACATGGCACCCCAACTACTGATGATTAGGAATATCACAGATAAATCAAAGAGCTGGGAAATGCATATTCAAGTTGTAAGCAAAGAAGATCCCAAAGGTAGCCAATCCAAACAAGGCTCTTCAACCAAATTCCAAAAACTTCTACTCTGTGATGCTGAGGTATGCCTTCAACAAAGAAAGCTAAAATACTACATTTCGTCAATTACTTTTCATATGATAAATGTTATTGGTTTGTCAATATGCCCCATAGCTTTAATTATACACATGGAATGTAGTCCTCTTTTTCTTTAATTCCCTCCTCCTTTCGATCCATGTTTGTTTCTATAATTTGTTAAATATTTAATGCACTACACTACATTAAAATGACTATTTCTTCAATTCAAAAAATTTACACACACAACTTCATTGATGTTTCGTGAAATAATCTAAAAACCCTTCTAACAATATTCTAATTTAATTAATACTATTAATTTCCCTAATGTCACTTATTCTTAACTAGGGAACCCAAATACATGCAACAATATTTGGCAAGGAAAATGCTACAAGAGCAAGATCACTCGTGCCAAATAAATTTTATAGCATCAAGAGTGCATCTATAAAAAGAACACCGGAACAATTCCGCCGTATTTTAGGTGAATTCCAATGGACAATAGACCATTTAACAATAGTTAAAGAGCTTCCCAAAATTGAGAATTTCAACAGATTTCAAGCTTTAGACTACACAAGCTTTGATGAATTTGCGAGATACCTCAACACAAAAATTGAAATCAGCTAAGATCTTATCATTTTAATATCTACCATATTATATACATATGTAAAAGAACCCAAATATTCATATTCACTTCTTTTCTTTTCTTTTCCCCAGATATATTAGCTATTGTGGCTCATGTACTGCCAACAAAACAAATTAGAACCAAGTCCCAAGTTGCTGATGGTCATGAACTTGTACTTGTAGACCCCATGTAAACAAAATTCAATAATAATAACATTACTACTTCTACCTACACATTTAAAGTAACAACTAACACTAAGTTGTAATGAACAATCATACAGGTTGGAACCATTCATCCTCACACTATGACGCCAATTCATTGAAAATGAAGGCACTCAGCTAGCTCATATTCAAAACTCAAAGCCAATTATAATTGGCATCCACCTCAAAGTATCAAGCCACAGTGGTTAGTTTTCATACTACATCATGTTTACTTACTATAGAATCTACCTTCCAACTAATACAAATGCTTTATTACAGGATTGTCATTAGCTACAACACCAAACACCAGTCTTTATATAAACCCTCAGACAGACATTGTTGCTAATCTAAGGAATGGCAAGAGGTCCTCATTATCTGCAAATTTATTGCTTCACTTCATGCATAGATTTTTGAACAGTAACTCTCATCTAACTTTTGTACAGGGCAACAACTCATGCAGAAGCAATTGAATCAATTCCAAAAGACATTTCTACATGCTATTTGGGCACACAAACATTCCCTTCTCCATAAACTGAATTCACCCTCATCAAACAACTTCCAACACCTAGCAAAAATGTAATCCAAACACAATCTAAATTATTGTATTTATTGTTGAAATATTACCCCCAACAATTCCAATATATTAACCACAACATCATATCTGCAGAAAGAAATACGATGGGTTAAAGCACAGGCAACAATAATGAATTATAACCAGAGGTTCTGGTTTTTAAATTGCAACCTATGCCATCAACTGTTCAGGGAGAAAGAGCTGAAGTTACAACATGCCCCAGCTGTGAAAAACTAGCCCATATGGAACCAAGGTAAATTTCTCCCCACATGAACAACAAAAAACTAAACATCCCATAAACATTTCTAAGCTTCAAAACAAATAGTTTCCCATTACATCAGTAATCTGCTATTATGAATACAAAATTCCACTTATTTTATCCATAAATACATACAGATGTCGAGTTAAAATTGTGCTAGCTGATGCAAGTAGAGATGCAGATGCTCTAATTTACAGAGAGCTTGCTGAGAAATTGCTAGACATCAAGGCAACAACTCTAGCAGCTTACAAAGTTTACAAACATGCTTACATTAATCCAAATTTCACAAGCTATATCAAGCTTTCAAGAACAAAGCTTAATCTTATTAATCCAAGAAAAGAAATGATAATGGAACAAGCTAAGGCTTGTTTGGCTCGAATCATAAAACATTAACAACATCCATTCAAAACTCAAATTTGACAAATAAATCTTCAAAACATGAATCCATAAGTTCAGATTTATTATAAACTTAACCAAAAGGAGTTTTGAAACATACTATAATCGTACTAATCCATTCCAAAGTTCTAAGTTAAGAACATAATCTGAACTACCCAAAATTGCATCATTTGGAATGGAAACAAATATATATATATATATATACAAGGTCCCCGTCATTCAATCGCCCTCACTTTTCTCGCTTCTTCTTTCCTTTCTTCTTTTCACCTGCAATGGAGTAAAGTTCCACTGCTAAGCTATATGCTGAGTGCATAATTTTTAACATATGCATATATGAAAAATCATGCTTCAACATCATAATTCACATCAAATAGTCTCTAGGAAAAAAAATACGCATTCATCCGGTAGCGGCAAGTCTAAACCTTAAACCGTGATGCCCACGGCTAGTCCAAACCTACAACCGTCGCATCCCCCAAGTGCTCTGGCAAGTCCAAGCCTTAAACCATGCATAGTAGTTGTCGCTACTATATTCTCAAACCTTGAGAAGCTTACTCCGAATGAAATTGTATAAGTTTCCCCTTTGACCCACATAATCACCTAACACGCTCACATAACATTTAGACATGCTTTTTACAATCATTCGCATGCATAATTAACGGGCCTAAGATTAACACATGAATTTTTCCCGGATCAAAATTTCAACTTTAATAATCAAAACATGCAAATTTTCCTATACAACATAGGCTAGAAATTCATACCTCGAGCTATCATCCTATAACTTTGAAGCTCGATTAAACGTCGGATATCCAATTAAAAGTGATTCCTACACGTATTCATATGATTTTCCAAAATTTTAGAATTAGCTTTTCATAAATACTTAGCCAAATGAGGCCTAAGAGATATCAAAACTAAGCTCTTACATCGAGGAGTCCAAATATAAAATTTGGTTGAAAATAATCGGACAGGAGCTCGTCGATTGGCATCGGGAAGTCCGAAACCCCAAAATTTCAAAAATCTCCTAAGCTCCACAAAGGTTTTGAGATATTTTGAAATGAAAATATCTTGAACTTACTATATATGGACACAACTCTCGGGAATTACGTTTACCTCTCCACAAGTTCTTAAAACTTCTAATTATTCCCCTAAAATGTCTTATACGTCTAAATTATTCCTTTATGAGTGAAAATATCTATTCCATAAAAGTTTTCATCTAGGTTCCATTTGTGTTCGTAATTACGTTCCAAAAACTACTTTCGTAAAATTTCTAGATAACCTACCTTTATGCAATGTATCACTTATGTTATCAATAAACCAATCAAAAATGATCTTAAACAAGATTAAAGCTATAAAAAATTTCACTACATAGGGAAATCACTATTCACATATACCATATTACATAAAATAATATTTAATCATATAAATGTCATTTAAGTCATGTTAATGCCTCATCGAATATTAGATTACCATGTCCTCACTTGACAACTTCTATTGACCACAGTCAATCACTTTTACAATTATCAAATAACATTGATAATTCTCAAAAACTAATTTTGCATTTTAAAACATTTAGATTTTTCGGGACAAGTGTGACAATGTGCTTTTGTGATCGAATGTGGAGCAGTGAATAAATTCCCCTTCATTGATATGTGAGCCACATAGCACATCCAAGACATTGGTTATCCTACAAACTGGTTACATTCACGACTTGAGACTATGTCATGAAGAGGATGCTTGATGATAGCTACTTCAACATGCTATCCTAGGATGAAGAGAAGACCATTCAATAACACACCATGTTTTGTGACTCATTAGCAGGCCCACAACAATCGTATTTTGTTACGATATGTCACGAGTACATTACCTTACTTCTTTTCACTAAGGGGTTGAGAATGATCTATCCAGTGTGGTTAAACCGTCTTAGGCATACATGAGAAGCTTTTGAGTGACGTGTCTTGCTAGTTATAGTGATAACTTGGCACTACACTCCTGTCGTTGTACTTTCTTTTCGTAAGGTCGCACGTTCTATTTTCCTATATGAAGAGATGAGAAGTTATGTTTTGAGATATTGTTTTAGTAACAACCCTATGTGGGTGAGTAGGAGATGTAAGAAATATTATGGGATAATTGGTACACCCACATACATTGGATCGAGTCCAGTGGGCTTTGGCCTTTGGAGACCTAGGATTTTCAAAGGTGTGTGTGTGTGTGCTTATATATATGTATATTGCATACACAACAAGGATTGCATAAGATATACCCTATAGATGGCTACCTTTGTCTTTCCTATCTCTCTCACGTTTTCTCCCTCTAGACCATCACCAAGAGTCTTGGGATTTAGTGTACAAATACATCGGAGACTACTCTAGTAATGCCTTCTATGACTGATAAGAGGCACAAGAGAGTACATGGAAGCTTTGTATCAGGCTCGTAACTATAACACCAGTCCATTTATCTATATTTATCGATATATGGATGTATTTCAGTATTCTTGTATGCATACATGTTAGTTACGATCGTATATGGATTAACTTTAATGATTGTTCATATGAATGTTTATTCCTTAACCTTTGGATCCTTATAACAAAGGAAGGATTACTGAACTAGGAGCCCCGAGTGCTCGATCTGTGTGACCGCTTGAGCTTAAAAATAAGTGAAAAGACTATTTTGCCCCTAGGCTTAGAAAAGTCTATGAATTCTAGCATTTCTCAGCATTTTGGGCATAGAAAACTCTATTTTACAGAGAGCCTTTTTAAGAGAGAGGGAGACAGAGAGAGAGAGAGAGAGAGAGTTGTGAGTGTATATGCATTTCATACACAAACACCCTCATTTACATGCATACATGGCTTCTTTTTCTTGATCAACACAAACACATGTGTCACACCTTCTATGAAGTCTTGGAGTGAAGATCAAAGAAGTTAGAGAAGGATCAAGGCTGATCATGCATTAAGAGGTCTTGGAGCTTGTACTTGGAGTTCTTGAAGATCAAGGACACACACACACACACTCTTCATCATCCTAGTTCTAGATCATAGTGAGTTTACTTACTCACTCAAAGTTTATATTTTTTCAAGTTTAATCATAACCTATGCTCATGCATGTGACATGCAAGAAGATCTATGATCATGTTTGAAGAGATTTTGAAGTTTAAATACATAGACATACATTTTGATCATCTAGATCATATGGATCTTAAGTGAACATTTCTACTCACTTATGAACATGTTTAATATAGTTATATGGATGATCAAAGACCATGCATGTGTCATGCATTGAGGCTAAAGCTCATATATATATATATAAGCTGCTAAAACTATCACTGTTTAAAATTGTATAACCCGAGCGTAGCGCGAGCGCTCAAGCCTCCTGAACGGGCCAGGTGCGAGTGCTCAAGAGGTGCAAGTGCTCGTGAGGTACGAGCACTCGAGCTTAGCAGTACTTGTAAGAATAGTTTGTTTTATATATATATAAAGAGTTATGTTGTACCATAAGCTATGATGGTTGTACCTTGGATTATACATGATATATATATGATTGTATGTGCTTACTATAAGTTATACCTTATACTATCAGTGTAGTACTATAGTAATGTACGCTTTTATAAAGAAGAAGAGATGTTTCTTAACATGATGTCAGGATTAACTAGTTGAACGTGTATGGACGGCGATCGATAACGACGAAAGCAATAATGTAATGTAATGTAATGTAATGTACTTAAGTACACGACTCTGAGAATAATGTGCTTTAACGGTTTGTACAATGTACGATAATTGTTAATGATTCGATGTTGTTAGTAACAAGACGTTCATATCTATTGGTCTATTCTTTGTGTTTCGTCGATTCGTTTGGTCAAGTGTGAGAAAGAGTAAAGAGTTTGGGTTCAGTTGCTGAGATGGTTAAAAGGTCGTAAGGTAATGATGTCAATATGAGGCCGTAAGGCGACGATGACAATTTAACCATGGATGAATGAATAAGATGGGGTTACCATAAGGCCATAAGGCGATGATGTCAATATGAGGCCGTAAGATGATGATGACAAGAAGGTAACCTAACGGCCATAAGGAGACGATATTCAGGCTAACGGTACTTGTGCCGGATGCATGCAAAGAGTCAAGTTATGAAATATTGGATCAATGATCCAAAGTGATCCGAGTTGTACAGATTGAACCTGGGGTTTAAAGTAAAGTGTTGAGTTAGTATAGAATGTACGGATTGTCCAAAGTGATCACTCGATTGATGTCAGTTGTGTTTCCAGAGTTCGAGTCAGTCAGGGATGTTTCCTAACTTATGTTATACAATGAGAATAAGATTAGGCAAGGCTTAACCAATGTTTTCAGAAAAGGATGAAAAAAAACATTTTATTTTCATGCTGGATTTAACAAGTGTTCTCTGAGCCTGTTCAGTGTAGTAGGTTTGCTTGCTTAGCTTACAGTAAAGCTGAAGACTTTTATGTCCTGGATAATCAAACGTCCAGACCTTGCAGTGGCTGATTACCCGGGCGAGGAGTATACCGCGGAAGGCTATGTGTTTGCGAGCTAGCTGTCGAAAGAGAAGGCTTTTGTTTTAATTATCTCTTGTTGTAATTAAGGCACTGGATGCCGATCTTTTATTATTATATTGTAAGGCTTTATATCTGGGATATTGTTATCTTTCTTTCCTTTTATGTGGGTTGTAATACTAGGTTTAAGACTCTGATCATGTTTAATATTATGTATGCCTAGAACCACCATGCTTATTGTTATTATTATTGCTTCAGTTTATTGTTTACTGCTTTTATCTTGGTTCTTTCTTATAACGACAAGCACGCGATCCTTAAACCAATCACATGGTTTTTGGCTTACTCCGGGGCATGACAAGGTTTTTGGTATCAGAGTCGTAAGTTTAGTCGTGCTCGTTGTTTGTCCTACACATTTTTTAGCCTTAAGATACCTTCCACTATTACTGACTATAAGATAGTTTCATTTTTAGGCAAACATGGACCCAGTTTTCATCGAGGATGTGTTAGGAGGATACTTCTTGTTTACCGACCACCTTCAACTCACTAATCTAGAGATGCATCTCCAGAGGGTTAGATCACGTGCACAACGTCTAGTCGAGGATGACTTTTGGAGAGCTATAAACATTGATGGTGTACAGAACTTGGAGAGGATACGTGTTGAGGCTTTACACCGAGTACTCACTCTTTTATGAGTCGACCAGGAGATGGAGGCTATATTACAAGTATTTCACGCTATCAGGAGATTTTTGCCCAAGTCGCACATATACCGCCAGCCCTTTATGCTTAGCTACCACTACCCGTACAACCAGTACCTCTAATACCAGTCATTCCTGAGCTAGAGCAGGACGATGCTGACAATGATGATGTCGACCCCGAGGAGGTTCCTACGGAGGAGAGTGACAGAGGTAAGGATGATTTTGATGATTAGCCTGAGGATGAGGGGGATCACGATGACGATCCAGAAGATGAGTCTGAGGGAGATTAGGATGGACATGAGGATGACCACGAGGGAGGACATGATGACGAGTAGGATGGACAGTCAGAGGAGGATCCCAACGAAGACAAGGATAAGGATGATGATCAGGAAGGAGAGGTCATGCTGATGGACGACACTGACGGTAAAGAGATTGAGGTGATACAGGTGTCCCAGGGTTTTGCTACAGGACCAGTTCTGCCACAGCATGTTGTTGATGGAGGATAATTACCTATAAATGAGCAGGAGCCAGACGATCAGTCAGGAGCTAACCCGCTCTTTGATATAGTTGATAAGTTTGATCTATGGCTTGACTGGGTGCCACCAGAGGAGAGGGATGTTCTAGTAGATGAATTGTCTCCATTCGAGTCAGATGTGGAGGATTTCTGGGATTGGATCCCTAGGATCTAGATTCTCTTTTGTTTCGTTGATCGGAGCATGTAGCCCACTTTCGTTTGAGTACATATTGTATATGATTTTGATGGTAGTGGTATATTTATAAATGTGATGTAAATATACCCTTGCCATACCATACTGTAAATGTTTTTGGCTATATATATATCAGCAACATGCCTTTGCCTGTGTGGATATCGCAGGTTTTCAAATTTTTACCCACTTTTAAAGCAAATATTTTTCAAATTCAAAGAGTCGCCACTTAATTTTTGAAAGGGAAAATTAAGAAACCATTTTAAAGCAAACTGATCTTTTGCGAAACCAAAGATAAACTGGGTCCGGGGATTATGGAATGAAAGGGGAAGGAGCCCGACAGACTAAAACACCCCCTTTCATCCTATCTCACGATAGGCCTCTACTCAACATCCTTTTTTAATCAAGTTATTAATCTAAGAATGCCATCAATTAATACATATATAGGTATACATAACACAAGCATGTTGGAAATGGTGTAAAATTGCTAACGGCAAAATATCATTCATAAACCACGTAATTCAAGTAGCAAGCAACATGATATGCAATAGAGAACGAGAAAACATACCCGGGATCCAGCCGCGAAATGGAAACGTGCAATGCATACACAAAATACAAAGCCTAAGAAAAGGTCTCTAATTCACATATTCACATAAGGCAAAACCTAAGCTAAGGTGTCGCACATGGAGTTGAAAATCAATTCAAAGTCAAAGAAATAAATTAAACTAGAGAAGGGACGAGAAGTTGTACCTCAAATGCGCTACAAAACAAAGGTTAGTACACATGCCTTAGACAAGATATAATATCATAAATAAGTAAATCGTAAGTCATGTTCAATTAGATACATCTTAGACAAGAGATAAGTCCTACTTATGAGTATTAACATGTATGAATGAATGCATGAATATGAACAAGAATGGGACATGAATTTATTCACTAATTTGGATCCCTAAGCCTCTGGGTTTAATCTAAATTATCATTATTCAAAACATGGTTTGAGTCCTAAGCCATTAGGAGACTATTTGAGTTGAAATAAATAAGATTAGACAAAAACAGTAGCAGTTTTTTGTGATTTACAGAGAGCAGACCAGACATTCAAAAATAGAAATAAAATACTTTCAATAGTTGGATCTTACTGATTTTTGGATATGTTATGATTCTGTGAGTCTAGTTTCTAACCCAAAAAGAAAATCGAGGTTTCAACGGTTAGATCTCCGGGAATACTAAAAATACTAGACCTCACTCAGGATTTTGCAACTCTCTGTCCAGAGATCTTGTATGATTTTTTAAAAATAGCAAACAAATCCGAATTGCTTCATTCTTTTTAGGGAACCTTCCTAACACATTAAGGTTCTTATAAAAAATTATTAAAGGTCATGAAAACTTGGTTAGAGTTCTGATCCATCAATTTTAAAACCGGTTTGCTGTTCTGAAATTTTGGACAGAGAATTGCTTATTTGGAAATTATAAGCCCAAACCATCCTAAGTATGGGATCTTATCAAAACAACAATCACAGAGGTACTCATATGAGTTATGAACACCCTCCAATTGGTCTCATCCCGTTCCAATGGACCATGATTTTATGAAAAATCTTTGATCACAAAGGGTTTAAGGATTCACTGCACCAATATTGAATTAATGTTCATACCTTAAAACCAACTTGATCCATGATCCTACAAAGGACTAGAACCAAGCATGGTTGTGATTATTGGGACAAATTAATGTTATAGGATAATGTTTATAGATTTAACCTTGATGGATTCTTATCATAGATCTCATAGTTGGAGATCTATCAAGAAAATCCTAAGGTCCTACTTATTTCAAATATAGACTATGAAAATCTACATCCAATTCTTCTCTCAAGTACATGATCATGGAAGAATATAGAGTCAACTTATTCTCCTCTCAAGTTAATGGTCCTTGGAGATTAAATGAGACTATGATTTACATAAACCTCTATGGAACATGGAGTGAATTCCATAAGATTCATAGTGAGATCCCCTAGCCGTGAGCTAAGACTTGTATCTCACCAACTATGGGTAGATATGACCATGATCAACCTTAGTCTCCATATAAATCATAGGATCATAGGGGACTAGAGGATCAAACTCAAGAGGATCCAATGAGATATTAAAGATCTCATGGATCTCAAAAGGAAAATAGAGACAAAGAGAAATAGAATCAAAGTTTACTTGAAGAAAACCAAATGAAGATCCCTTCACAAACTAGTTTTATTTTAAACCTAAGGCTCTTATTTAGATCCAAATCAATGAAAGCAAGTAGAAATTCAATCACAATTCTATGTGGTGTGTGATGAAATGAGGTGGGAAGAGAGGTTTTGAAAATGTGTAAAAGTCCTAGATCTATGAATTGTGATTGAATTATATATAATAAGTATAGGGATAAGGATTTAACCTCTAGATCTTCTCAGGATTTGATTGATTTAGAGAGATCCAAGCCTTACAAGCAATGCTCTTCTTCTTCTTCCTTGAAGCTTCAAGGTTCTTCAATGGAGATTTGAGGAATTTGGATGAATTGGGTAAGATTTCTATGGGGTCTTGGGGTTTCTCTCTCTATATTTCTCTAAGAACAAACTATTTCTTCAAAATTCAGCCTCTCTCCTTTAGATTCAAGTCTCTCTCCCAAAATTCAAGTCTCCAACCCCCCAAAATGAGAGAAAATGGGGCTTTTTATAGACTTTCATTATCTTAGGGGCTAAGATAAGGGTAGATAGGTCAATTAGGGATGGTGGGAGCATGGTTTGCATGACTTAGGAGTAGTAAACACGTACACAAAAAACAGCATCGTTTGGTACATTCATTTGATCAAAGATTGAAAAAGAATTTTGACTTAAAAATGCAAATTAGCCCAGGCCGGCACTCGATGAGATGAAACGGCACTCTCTGAGTGCCGCGTGGCACTCTCTGACTGCCGTTCGGGCACTTTGAGTGCCGCTGCACAGCAATCCAGCACCTTAATTTCATTTCATGTTATTTAAGTAAATGTCGTTTAATTTATGTATTTACTTAAGACATTAAATGTAATTAAGGAAATACCCCCCATTTGGATTCAATAAAAATATCTAGAAAATCAAAATCCTTAAGGAAAAAAAGTCAACTCTCCCTCTGAAGGCAAAATTTCGATTTTCTGCACGATTCTTCTTAAAAGCCTTTCAATTTCACCATGATTCCTTTCATTTAAAAATTCTAAAAAATCATTTCTAGCATAAGGGAGACCCAATGAACAATTACCGGGACTTTTCATCTTGAAATTCGAAAATTTTACGATTGACTCCCTTTTGACCCGTTGACTTTTCACTGGGTCAACTGTTGACTTTTTCTTTCAGGGTTCATGCTGAATTACTCTCTTTTTGAAAATGATTTTAAGATGCTCCGAGAACATTGCCGTATTCCTATACGTGTTCAAAACTCATGGTCTACAAGGTGACGAGTAGATGAGAATTTTGGTCTTTTGGCTGAAAATGGTGATTTTGAACCGAGATTCTTCTAGGAAGAGAGTCAGATTGCTTGTAAGAGTCTTAATTTCGTCGAGACATATTCATCATTGATCTCCAGAGGTAAATCCCCCTAAGTTTAATAGTTTGGTCAAATTGGGGTGTCTACAGCCTGTTATTATTTCTGAGTGATTATTCCCCTAGATGATACGTTTATTGCTTTGGTATTGATTATCTTGCCATGTTATCGTTATATCTTGCTTCGAGGGTTAGTGAGTAACATTGGGTCACTCGTGTAGGTTGACGTTATGGCCGACAGAACAAGGAATGCAAGGAATTGACGAGGAAGGGCCCCTGTCCCCGAGAATATGGAAGGTACTCTCTTATTGCATGATCATCGGATTAGAGTTTTGTTTGATACGAGAGCTACAAACTCATTTATTTCCCTTAGACTTGTTTGAAGATTAGAATTAGAGCTCCAGACGCTTAAGGATGCTCTTAATGTTGTTTCACCCCTAGGAGTGTCGATTAAGTTGAATAAGGTGTGCAAGGACTGCACTTTAACCTTGGACGATCAAATCTTTCTAGTTAATTTGATCGTGTTGTCCATAAAAGAATTCGATGTGATTCTGGGAATCGAATGGCTTATGAGGTATCATGCTAAGCTAGATTGTGCTAGTAAGTCGATTCTGTTCTCCGTATTTGGGAGTGTGCCTTTCTATTTTCAATGTGACCCCTTGGGTGATGCATTTTTAACTAGACGTCTAGCTACTATGGAGAGTTCTAGCGCTGAAAATTCTGTGACCCAGATACCCATGGTTCAAGACTTTTTAGAAGTATTTCAAGATATCACTAGACTATCGCCGAAGAGGGAGATCGATTTCTATATAGAATTGGCACCAGGGACATTGCCGATCTCTAAAGCCCCTTATTGAATGGCCCCAATGGAGATGTAAGAGTCAAAAAAGAACGTTCAAGAGTTGGTGGATTTGGGATTTCAGCCAAACATGTCACCTTGGGGAGCGCCAGTGCTGTTTATGAAGAAGAAGGACGGATCGCTACGACTTTGTATTGACTACCGAAAGTTAAACAAGGTCACGATCAAGAATAAGCATTCCCTCCATCGGATAGACAATCTATTCGACCAGTTACAGGGAGCAACGACATTTTCGAAGATAGACCTTTGATCGGGATACCATCAACTGCTCGTTAGACCAGAGGACATACCAGAGACTGCCTTTAGAACCAGATATGGTCACTACGACTTCTTGGTGATTCATTTGGACTCACTAATGCCCCCATGGTGTTTATGGATTTGATGAACAGGGTGTTCCAACCGTACTTAGATAAGTTCATGTTCGTGTTCATCTATGACATATTGATTTATTCAAAGATAAAGGATCATGAGAGGCATGTTCAGATTATATTATAGACCCTCAAGGTTCATCAGTTAAATGCTAAATTGAACAAGTGTGAGTTCTGGATGGAAGAAGTCAAATTCTTAGAGCATGTGGTTTCTTCTGAAGGAATTTCAGTAGACTCGTCTAAGATTGACACAATCTTAAATTGGAATAAGATGTCTAATGCCTCAGAAGTAAGGAGCTTCCTTGGATTAGCAAGCTACTATCGAAGATGTATAGAAGGATTTTTGAAGATAGCCACACCATTAACTAGTCTGACAAAGAAGGATTCAAAGTATGAGTGGCTATACAAGCACGAACGCACTTTTCAAGAATTGAAGGAGAGGTTGACATCAGCACCAGTGCTTACAATACCAAGGGATGGAGAGAAATCCACTATCTATAGTGATGCTTCTTATCAGGGACTCGAATGTGTGCTTATGCGGGATGAAAAAGTGATCGCCTATGGATCACGACAATTGAAACCACACGAGGTGAACTACCCAACACACGACTTGGAGCTAACAGCTATCGTTTTCGCTCTCAAGATCTGGAGGCATTATCTGTTTGGAGAGAAGTTTGATTATTCTCTGATCATAAAAGCCTCAAGTACCTATTCTCTCAGAAAGAGTTGAATATGAGGCAACGATGTTGGATGAAGTTGCTTAAGGATTAATAATTCACTTTGCAATACTACCCCGGTAAAGCGAATGTAGTTGCAAATGCTTTGAGTAGAAAACCACGTAGTAAGCTTGCTTCCTTGATGATTAGAGAATGGCAAGCACTAAAAACCCTGGCAGAATTTGATGTTCAAGCTGTGGATTCGGAGGAAAGAAAGCATTTTGGATGTCTTGTAATTAAACCAACCCTTATTAGTCAAATCATTGAAGCTCAAAAGAAGAATGAAGAGTTACGATAATGGTTTGAGAAAGCAGCAGCTAAGGATTTGGAAGAATGGAGAATTGGACAAGATGGAAGTGTCCAGTGTCGAGATAAACTATGTGTGCTGAAGGATGAAGGGTTAAGAGAAGAAGTGATGAATGAAGTGCACAGGTCGAGGTTAATAATTCATCTAGGGAGTACGAAGATGTACAAGGACCTGAAGAGAAATTTTTGGTGGGAAGGCATGAAGAGGGGCATTGCGGAACGTGTGTCGAAATATGTTACTTGTCAGCAAGTCAAGGCTAAGCATCAGGAGCCGTTAGGAATTCTAATACCGTTGCCGATACCAAGATGGAAGTTGGAGCACATTTCCATGGATTTTGTTATGGGTTTGCCAAGGTTGCAACAAAACCATGATGCGATTTGGGTAGTCGTTGATCGACTCACAAAGTCAGTGCACATCATCACGTACAATATGACGTATCTAGTCGAGAAGATGAGGCGACTCTACCTATAGAAGATTGTTCGACTGCACGGCATGGCCATTTCGATTATTTCTGATCATGATTCGTGATTCATAGCTAGCTTTTGGGAGATTCTACAAGCAGCTATGGGAACCTCACTGAAGTTGAGTTCTATATTTCATCTCCAGACATATGGACAAATGGAGCGAACAAATCAAGTGTTGGAGGATATGCTTCGAGCCTGTGTGATTGACTCTGAGAGAACCTAGGAGACACATCTGCAGCTACTACTACTCAAGCATTGGGAAGGTAATTTCCTAAAGAAAAATCTTCGAGTTCGCTTACAACAACTACTACTCAAGCATTGGGAAGGCATTTAAAGGCTCTATGGAAGACCGTGTTGTTCGCCTCTTTATTGGTGAAAGCCGGAGAAGAGAAGCTTTTGGGACCAGATATGGTTTGGGAGACCAACGAAAAGATCAACATTGTCAAAGAACGAATGAAGGCAGCCCAGAGCCGATAGAAGAGTTATGCGGACAAGCGTCAAAAGGACCTAGAATTCTGCGTTGGAGATCACGTCCTATTAAAGGCTTCGCCAGTCAGAGGAGTGGTGAGATTTGAACAAAAAAGGGAAAGCTTTGGCCTTGCTACATTGGACCATTTGAGAATCTTGAGTGCGTGGGAAAGGTCGCCTATAGATTTGCACTGCCATCGAAGATGTCCAAAGTTACAACGTGCTTCACTTGACGCATGCTGATGAAGTACTGTAGACACCCCATTTTGTCGGCTATCAGATTTAGGAGACCCATAGCTTGGTGGTTCACAATGATCGTAAAAGACTCGAAAGGACTCCTGGAAGCCAATTCTATCTCTCAAAATGCTCTGAATGACCGAAATGCCCCTGAAAGCCCAAAAGCTCCCAAATTTGGACCAAAAGTTCTGGAAACATGTTACGTTGTAAGAAAAGTGATAAAATGAGTTTTTAAGTAAAATTGGATGAAATCGTCAGCTCCTCCCAGAGACCCCCGAAAGTTCCCGGAAAGTCCCCGTCGACTAGTTTGACCAAAGTTTGACCAGGTTTGACCAAAGTTTGACCAAGTTGACCAAGTATGACCAAAATCATCCGAATTCGCCGGAATCATTCTAGATCATGTGAAAAGTATTAAAATGAGTTCTAAAAGAAAATCGAACGAAAACGTCAGCTCTTGGGAGCTCCCGGAGGTTCCCAAAACTTCCCGGGAATCCCAGGTTTGACCAGTTTGACCAGAATTTGACTTCAAAACCGGGACACTATAACAATTTTCAAATATTTTTCATGGATACTAGAGGTCAATAGCTTTCCAACGGTATATCGCACATAATTTTTGGATTTAAAACAAGTTTATTATGAATTTCCGAAGGCGAAAAAGGCGATCAAATCGGCTTTTATTGCGAATACCACAAAACTTTTCAACGTGACCTATTCCCGATTTATTTTTTATGAAAAATAGACTCCATTACCTTTCCAACAGTATATCACAACCTCAATTTGGAGTTCGTATGCATTTTCTGTGAATTTCGGACGAAATAGGGCCTTTTCGCGAATACCGGAACCTCTGGGGCCTAAACAGCATTATCTGAACGAAGGAGAAGCAGTGCCGCCGTGGCACTCTCCCCCAGAACAGTGTATTTTTGTAATTTTTCTTGGGGTTCATTTTGATTAATTAAAAACCAAAATGACGTAGTTTTATGATTTCAGATGTTTGGAGCCAATGGGAATACTTCAAAAACCCCAAAACACCCCAAGTTGGCCTATTTAAACCCCCCATTGCTCTCCATTTGGGGGGTGTCAAATAGAAGCTTTGAAAAGTTTGGGAGAGAAAGTTGTAGAGATAAGGTTAGAATAGAGAGAAAAGAAGCTTTCTTCTTTGATTTTCAAAACAAAAGTGAGTTCTAAACTTTGTTTTTACTTCATTACTCCTATTTACTTCAACATTCAATACACCCAACCACCATTTTAGTGAGCATTTAAGATAGTGGAAGCTTCTTCCATGTCCAATGTCATCACATATGAGTGAAACATCAAACTACAAGTTCAATACATCATGAATATCATCTATTGATTGCTATCTATTTGCTTGCTTGTTTATATGATGTCCATCTCTTCTCACCTCATTTCTTTTTTATTTTCTTTATTTACTTACTAGTTCATTATCATCTAAATGATGACATGACGTTTGAGGTGAGTGAATCCTTATGGATAGTAGCTCTTGACCTCAAAAACATGTTTGATAGATGATGATTATAACTTCAACACCTCCAAGGTATCGTTGAAGTTATGTTCAAATGAAAATAAATCTCTCCAACAATCTTGGAGGTTCTTGATGATGAGTTTAATGTTGACATTTTAAGTGGCTATAATCTTTATTGAGTATTGAAAATATGCTTTCAAAACCTCTATTTCAAAACCCCTCTTAAAACCCCTCATTTTGATCTCAAGAAAGAAAACTCTAGTTTTTCCCAAAATCTTCAAAACAGTGAGTCAAAACAGTGAGTGATATGAGTTCAAAGATTTCTCTAGAACTCAATACTCAATGTATGGATGCAAGGACACTTGTAAAGTCTTCCTAACTCATTAGAGAACACCCATGATTTTTGGTTTGATTTGGAAATACTTGAAAATGGTCCATTTGGACCCAAACATTCCTTCTAGACATTCTGCCTCTGCTGTCACAGTAGCTTGGTTGACTTCCAACTTCTTTTTCGGAAAACCTTTCCAAAAGGGATGGTCCTAATTTATTTTTTCCTTAAACTTAAATGTCGTAGGGAACGTTCTGTATAAAATGGGCCTCAAGATCATTTGTTTTCATTTTCTAAGATTTTTCAACATTTCAATCGACAGAACGGACTCTGTTTCTGAGTGACCTCCATTGTCTATATGATTTCTCTCACTCTGTGATAGTTATTAAAGATTGGATTTTTGGGTTGTGTTCTAGACACAATAAGGAATATCTCCATAAAAAATCATGCATTGAAAACATTCCTAACCCCTCTTTTCAATTTCCAAAAGATCATGTTACTGTTCTGTCCACTATTCACAGCAAGCACATTTTAACTTTCATTCTTTGATTTGATGCTTACATGCATTCCAAATTAGCTCATATTTTAGGAAGTAGTTCATACTACATTCGTACATATATCATAATGAATTACTTGATACATGATTAGGATTTTTCCTAGGTTTATTTGTGTGATTTTTCACTTTAGATTGTGTGATATTTGGTTTAGGTCTTATGAATGATATCTTATCTTTTGATCTTCCCATTTCAAGTTTCTTATGTGATGTAATATACTATCATAGTATTAATTGTTGAACCATACGTAGTATAAGATGATTATTTGGATGCTAATTGAGGCCCGTCGAAAGACGGGGCGAGTTGAGGGTGTTTTAGTCGTGACAAAGGCTCCTTCCTCTCTCGTACCAAAACCTCGAGCCAAGTTCTTTGGTTATGAAGGGCTGGTGCCCTTTATCCATTTGGGTGAGTCAAAATTAGGTTTCTTGGTTCCTTAAAGACCAAGTTGCGACTCTGTATCTGTTTTCAACAGACCTTTTCTTTTCTTTTTTTTCAAAAAAAAAAAAACAATCTCAAACAAGAGAAGTGGTCCGATCCCGCGTGTCCACAATCTGGCGACTCTGTTGGGGATTTTTTATTTGAAAACAAAATAATACAGAGGTTTGACTCATAAGAAGCATTCTTAAAATCATCTTTTTACTGTGTCTGGTTCACCGTAGTGCACTTTGCATTTTCCCCCTTCGACTGTGTTTGAAACGCGGCGCTGACATTGTTCAGGTCTTGCTGTGCCAGGGCACAAGTCACCGTTGATACTGTACCTTCCAAGGTATATCAAAAAGAGTCAAAACCTTCGTACTGTCTCCCTGACGGTATATTGGAACTCTCGTCAACGGACCCTCTTTGACTAAACCCAGCCTTTGCATATAGATTCATGTAGAACCTTTCATAGGACTGTTCATTTATCTTTTCAGATAGGACAATGTGATATAACTGCTGTATGCCCTGACGGGATTACCTGAGCGGTGTAGACGCTTATGTGGCATAGAACAGAACCTCTTTCTTATGATTCCCAAGGCAATCACTCACATGTGATTACATTAAGTTGACCTGCCTAGGCACCATGACAAGGATGTCTGCTCCGCGCTCACAAAGATATACACCACAAACCTTGTTTGTCGGTCCTAAGGCGTAGGAGTGTGGACACCTGCTAGACAGTATGATCACTATCACCATATTAACCAGTTTCTCCCAGAAACTCTGTCCAGATATCCCAGATATAACCTTATTAACCAGTTTTTCCCAAAAACTCTGTCCACATATCTCAGATATAACCATATTAACCAGTTTCTCCCAGAAACTCTGTCCAGATATCCCAAATATAACCCTATTAACCAATTTTCCCCAGAAACTCTGTCCAGATATCCCAGATATAACCATATTAACCAGTTTCTCCCAGAAACTCTGTCCAGATATCCCAGATATAACCATATTAACTAGTTTCTCCCAGAAACTCTGTCCAGATATCCCAGATATACAAATTTCTCCCAGAAACTCCGTCCAAATTTCCCGAAGTATCCCAGAAATCCCTGTTATCCCTTGGTGGTCAAACTGGAAAGTAAGGTTAGCACACTCTGTATGGCTAGGACCTTATTTGTTTAACTACTATCTGTTAGAAATAGAAGCATCATATAGATTAGGGCTTACATCCGCGTGCTTGTCTCACATGCATACATCATTCCCATCAATCTGCACGTACTGTCTCGAGTCAGTCCACGTTTGTTAACATCACTGTCTTTGTCTATCTAAAGTCATCACTGTCAAGATTTAATCTAGTCCTCTCGAAATCTGTCAGGTCAGTATAGATTCCCAAGGTCAGCAGCCGGGATCCTCGTTGTGGGTCAGGAGTTCAGATAATCGATTGATCAGAATCAGTCCGTCAGCTTACTTCAGCATGAATCGAGAAGAGTTAGAAAACAAGGTTACCGAGTTGGGAGCAACCATAAGCCAACAGTCTGATAGCCTAGCCCAAGTTCTGAAGTTCATGGAAGAATTGAAACAGCTGCGGCCGCAACCTCCGCCTGGGTTTCTGCCACCGGGGTTTGAACCACCCCCACATGAGAATAACGGGGAAGAAGACTGGCTTCAAGGGGTCCCACCGTTTGCATATGAGAAGAAGTTCCAAGAGAAAATGGATAAGGTTGACAAGCTGGAAAGTGTACTGAGGAAAAGCAAGGGGGTTGATGATTACATGCTAGACCTGGAAGGCCTTTTTGAGCCTGTTAAACTGAAACTGCCAGAGAACTTCAAAATGCCTGCCATCGACCGTTTTGACGGAACTGGGAATCCAAAAAGTCATGTGAAGCTATGTATGAGTATCTTCCAGTCCATGGGTTGTACCCACGAGCACATTGCGATGTTGTTCCCGCAAACTCTTGCAAAGTCTGCACTATCATGGTTCCTAACCTTGGAAGCCTCCAAAACCCGGGCATGGGAAGACATTGTTTGAGTCTTCGTTGATCATTACTCCTACAATCAAGAACTGGATGTCACTATCAGGGATTTGGAAACAACCCGGCAGAACAACAATGAATCCTTTGCTGCATTTCTGAGCAGATGGAGGAACAAGGTAGCCCAAATGACCCACCGGCCGATTGAGAAGGAATAAGTGAGAATGCTAATCCAAAATCTGCAGCCACTCTACCATGAGAAATTGTTCTACCAGTCCATCTCCACCTTTGAGGAGTTGTTTGAAGTTGGAACTCGAATTGAAGACGCTATTGATGGAGAAACAGGATTAAAATTTATTTAAACACGCAGCTGAAAAACAAAGTTCAAAACTTTTAATGGTTGCCTGGATCTACTACTCGTTAACTCTATAGATGCGTACAGGAGAGGGAACAGGTGCATTACCTTATGGTCTTGAACCCAATTCTGATTTAGTTCTTCTCCTTCTATGTGCAGCAGCAACATCTAAGAGATCTTCACCATTATTTCTCCTTGAATGCTCCCAGAGTGGCTAGGGTTGGTGGGAACCCTAATAGTGAGAATAGGGAAAGTTTGGGAACTCTAAACAGGTTCTGCAGCAACTGGTACGTTAAAAATGACGAACTTTTATTTCTGGACGTAGCTGCCCTATTTATATATTCCCAGAACCGACCTAACTTTCAATCGATCGAAGTGACTTCGATCGATCGAACCTATCTAGACTTCAATCGATCGAAACAACTTAGATTGATCAAACCAGTCTTGACAGCATTCTCATTTGCCTTTCCAAGCATTCTGGCGGAGCTAAGAGTGGGACCTCCTAGGTTCTTAATTACTGGCTTCGATTAATTATTATTCCATCTAGTCAGTACTCTTAACTAAGGAATCAATAATTAATCAATTATCATTAAAGCCACTATAAAATGATAATTGCACTCCAGTGCATAAGAACATAATCACACATACATAAGTGATTGCTAGACTTGTATAATATGATACAGGTGTCCCTCTACCAGGCAGTATTCGTATCTATCATTGGGATGTATGTTTTAAGATACTGTCGACCCAATAGATAGTACATCTTATATTCCTCAAGTATCATTCACTACGCTTGGATTACTAAACATGTCAACAATAACACTTTGTTGACAAGGCTGGCCAGCTCTCAGTAATCACTCCTAGTGACATTCTCGAGGGAATACTTACTCTTCGTTTTATTGAAGAGGGTAGAATTCCATCTTGACAATATATGTTCCCAATGTTGCATACTTGATTACCCAAGATACCCAGGTGTTGATCTTGTAAGACCTCACTGATTGGGAAATCAAAGCAACCAAGCATACAACTTGCGTCCATAACTGTCTCAGGATTGAGGACATGTATCCCTATACAAGTTTTGAGTTCCTATTAACAGTGACAGCATTTTAGGTGTCAATAGGTTTAACTCAGGTCCGTCAATGCACCGAGTGCACTAGCATATTAACCAAGAGTCAAAGACTCTTATGAATGAGATTCATCATTCTACCCTGTAGACGTTAATCATGCTACAGTGTATACCTGATAAGTTATCCAGACTTATCATCCACTGTGATTTATTTGAAACAACAAGGATTTGTGATTCATATCTCACATATGTAATCACATACACAAATGAACCATATACAATGTTGTTTAAGGATTCCAGTCTAATATTCATCTCATGAACTAACATACATAAATGCATTATGATATTCCATTGTCCAACTAACTGGCTTGAGGGCATATTCCCAACAGCTATCAGAGAAAGAAAGATAAAAAATGAAGAGCCTCCGAGCCAGTCAAGAAGGCCCAACTACTCCCGGAGTCCCCCGGATGTCAATGCCCTTAGCAGCCAACCCATGGCATACCCTCCTAGGCCATACCAACCCTCCAACCAGGCAAATTCCTCCAATCACCCTTTCCAGAAAAAGCCCCCTCGCAACTTCGCCAAGTTAGAAATCTCTCTCTCCTCAGCTTTAGACCGCCTCCTCAAAAAGGGCCATCTCCAACTACTCCAGCCTCGAAATACCTCGCCCCCGCCTAACTACGATATGTCCAAATGATGTACCTACCACCAAGCCCCTGGCCACAACACTGATGATTGCATGCGCCTCCGCCATGATATCCAAGACCTCATTGACCAGAATATCATTGAGCTGCCTCCAAAGCAGCCCCATATCACTCAAAATCCTCTACCAAACCACCAAAATGTCAACCTCATCGAGTCCAACCCTGTATCCTTCAACCCTGCTACCTATATCACCCCACTAGGACAACCCTTACCCCTCATTGACATCCCGGACTCTGCGGAAATTCATCTGATTGAAGGGGAGAATGACGAGTGGCAGCAACAGCTAGGCGATGAGCAAGACTTGTTCTTTTTGAAAGAGCATGATCTAGGGTGGTAGACCTCAAATGGTATGATCCCAACAATGAAAGTGATGCTTCTATCTAGGATGAGCCAAAAAAACCATTTGTGGGGATAGACTGCGACTGGTTCAAAAAGGATGGGACTGTAGAAGGGCCTACTCCTGCCGAGATTGATCATCTGACTAGATCGGGCCGTCATTACCAGCCTCTGCAGCCTACTACTGAGGTTAAAGACAAGGGAAAGAGTAAGGTGGATGAAATCATCGAAGAAGATAATGAGTTGATAAAACAGCTAAAGAAAACCCAAGCACATCTCTCAATGTGGGACATCATGGTAACATCCTACAAGCATAGGCAAGCCATGTTAAATGCCTTGGCTGGAATAGAGGTCCCCATCGACGCCACGTCGGAGGACATGGTGGCTTTCTTAGGCGCACTTTCCCCTGACCCGATCATTACATTTTCTGATGAAGACCTGCCACCAGAAGGATCTGCATATAACAAAGCATTGTACATCACTGTTGGATGCAAGGGACAGCAGGTGCCATTTTGTCTGGTCGATACAGGCTCTGCCTTAAATGTCTGTTCCCTAAGGACTGCCACCGCCTTGGGGTTCAATGTCCTTGACATCACACCATCTGTGCAATCCGTGAGGGCCTACGATAACACCAGGAGAAATGTGATAGGAACTGTTTCTCTTCAAATTCGGGTAGGATCTTTGGTGAGCACTGAAGTCTTTCAAGTCATGGACATACCTGCCTCGTTTAACTTGTTGATCGGAAGGCCCTGGCTGCATGTCAACAAAGCCGTATCATCCACTGTGCATCAAATGATCAAGTACATTCATGAGAAGGAGGTGAAAATCATCCTCGGTAACAGTTAGGGTAATGAAGCTTTCCCGAACTACGCTCCCATCTTCAAAGTCCAAATACCTGAGCTGGAAGAAGGAGAAATCGGGGGATTCTTCATGGAAGAAGTCCACATGATCAATGATGAAGACAGGTTCCCCGAGATCCACTCTGCAGTTGTCAACATTGTCCGTAAAATGAACTACTTCCCCGGAATGGGATTGGGCTGACGCCAGCAAGGGATTCGTGAGTTCCCTCAGATCAAAGGGCAACAAGGCACTTTTGGGTTGGGGTACAAGCCCACTGAAGAAGACCTCAAGATACAGAGGCTGATCGGGAGAGAACAAATCCTATTTATACGCCTTAACGAGCATTTGTTAGTACCTTTTTATCCTGTTTTTGTACATTTTTACTTCATTTTCTATTTTCTGACAGGTTTTGGAAGAAATCAAGTATATCAGGCTAAACAGGGTGAAAAAGCAGAAGAAAAGAAGCTGAAAAAGCCATCTCGCGTGCACGAGCCGCGCGCGTGAAATCCCAGAAATCGCTCGCGCGATCCGTGCGCGCGAGGTCCCAAATGTCGCGCTCGCGCGCGCGATATGTGTAAAAACCAATAACGCGTATTTCAGTATACTGAAGACTCCTGTGCAAACGAAACTGCTGAATGACGTCCAGACTGTAAAATATATCAGTTTCAGTTCGTTTCGGGTTAGGAAAGCTTCCAAAGCTTGTTGTAAACTCTATATATACCCTATTTTACTTCAATTAAAGGGTTGGACAATTATTATACACAATATACAACCATACTTTTAGCCATTGAAGAGAGGAAAGCAAGGAGAAAAAGAAGAAGACCAAGGATTCCCATGGCCTCCTCCATCAACTACTTGCCATCCATCACTTCCATGGCAGCTTAGACCTTAGATATAGGGTTTCAATGAAGCCCTAGTCGAGTAATAGGGAGTATTTTATGTTTTTATTTTAGTTTTATTATGTATGGATGACAGTCACATGTTCCGAGGATTTTTATAAATAAATCGTACTTCTATTGATTAAATCATTGCTTTCAAAGTTTGTTCTTGTCTTAGATCTATTTTGACTGTGATGTGCTCAATGATCTATGCTCGCTGTGCTTGTTTAGATTATTTACATGTGATGGTGCTTTATTGATTTGTGCTATCAAGTATCCGAATAATCCATGCCTAGATTAGACGAATTATGTCACAATCCTAGTTTAGTGTGGGATAATTCGTGCTAACCGAAGATGGAATATGTTGGTGCTTGAACCACAGTTATTTTCTTGACGGAGGAATTGGGCTTGTAACTACAATTCCCCATTATCATCCAACTTAATAATCTAATTGAATGCATAAATATTCCTATTATGACGCTAGTGGTTGATTTGCAATCCTAGGTTCCCTTAAACATATTCATAAAAACATTTTTAAATTGCTTTCATAATTTAGATTTAATTTCATTAGTTACATTAATTTAATTAAAAGTCAAATCAAAATCGCTTTCTTAATTAATTAGATTTAGGTTTTAAAATTAAAGCACTGTAGTATTTCAATCTCTGTGGGTTCGACCTTTACTTCCACACTACAAATCCCTAGAAAGTAAAGTATACTTTTATAACTTGATTTTGACAACATCAATTTTTGGCGTCGTTGCCGGGGATTGCAAATTACTACCTTTAGTTATATAATCTTAATTTAGTTAGTTCGTAAATATTAGGTTAGTTTTTTATTTTTATTTTATTTTTATTTTTTATTTTCCTTTTTTTTTATGTTTTTAGTCACTAACGTGTTCTTTTATTTTGTAGTCAACGTTTCCGAGTGGAGTAGCTAATTACATCAAAGGAGCTTACGCAAATAAAAATATATATATATAATAACAATCAAGTAAATTTCTTCCTTTGGAATTCGCTTCAACCCATTGTAAGTCAGGGCGCTGTGACGCACTATTTGCATTAGTTTAGGGTGAATTGCACTGCATTAGCTAGGAAACCTGGGGCGCTGGGCTTGACGCGGTCATTGCATTACAGGATAATTTGCATGCATCATAGTAGTTGTGTGCCCGTTGCCCTATTTGCGTGATTGCTATTTTATTTTTTTATTTTTATTTTTTTGTTTAGTCAGTCTTTGTTTTTAGTTTCTTTTTCTTTAATTTAGTTTATGTTAGGTACACGTTCAAATAAACCAGAATTAAAATCTTTCGATCTTGAACTTGAACGTACCTTAAGAACTAGTAAGTCCACAACCCAAGCTTCTAGAGTTGGGTTGCAAGACGACGAATCAACTCCGATTCCGTCGTCGTTGTTTGAGGCCGAAATTCAAAGTACCCGTGAACGGTTAAGGAGAACTCGAACTTTGAAAATCGAACCGATTAAAATGGCTGACGGTGGAAATAACAATAACGATGGAGATAATATGAATAATCTTAATATACCGCCACCTCCTCCACTTATAAATTATTTTATTCCTACTACTTACACTCCACAAGCCGGTATCGAATTACCGGAGGCGACGACATCTCACTTTGAGATAAAGTCGTCTACGATCTCGCTACTACCTTCTTTTCATGGCCGTCTAAATGAAGATCCATATCAACACTTAGGAGATTTTCAGGACATATGCTCTACTTTGAAAATCCAAAACTTAAACGACGATGAATTAAAATTGCGGCTCTTTCCATTTTCCTTAAGAGACAAAGCTAAGTATTGACTTCAATCACTTGAGCCAAACACAATTAAAACATGGGAAGCCTTACACACCGCATTTTTACAAAAGTTTTTTCCTATTATGCGTACAAATCAAATAAGGAAATCTATCACTAATTTTATAATGCAAGATGGGAAAACGCTTTACGATACGTGGGAGAAATTTAAAGAATTATTACGCTCTTGCCCACATCATCAAGTTCCTAAGTGGCAACTTGTTCAGGTCTTCTACGAGGGACTAATTCCCTGTGTCCGTAATACCGTCGATGTCGTTTGTGTGGGAACTTTTCTACACAAAAGCGCCGATGAGACCTGAAAAATTTTTGAAACTTTAAGCGAGAACTCGATGCATCAGGCTGTGTCGGTACGTTCGGAAGGATATCTTCCTCCACCCAAACGAGAGGTGAAGTTTGAGTCGAGTCATTCTATTGAATTTCAAGAATTATCTAAAAAACTTGACCGCCTTATGACAATGAATCAAGCGACAACCGCACCTCCTCACGAAGTATGTGAATTGTGTTCTGCACCGTCACATAATATCTTTACATGCCCATCGGCATCTCAGTTTCCCGAATTTGTGGAGCAACACGTAAATGCTATGCAACAATTCCCACAAAATAATTATACGCCTAGGTCGAATAATTTTCCTAACACTTATCGACCCCAATTTCAACAAAATCAATACCAACACCCTCCTCCTAATCCTAACCCCCCAAGGACTAACGCTTTTGAGGAGACGGTGTTGGCTTCCCTTAAGAATATTGAAACTCAAGTCCAAGCACAAGCACAAATAGTGCACTCTCATACACAATCCATTGCGAAGCTTGAATCCCAAATGGGACAAATGGCTACTGCGGTGAGTCGTAGAAACGAGGGAAAGTTGCCTGCGCAAACTATTCAAAATCCTAAGGGACAATATGAGATTAAGGGGTCAAGTGAACAAGTAAACGCCGTATCGACTAGGACGACTATTCGGGAAGACAAAGTTGTTAAGATGCTGGATCAAAATGACATTAACTTGAATAAGGAGGGTGAGGAGAGTAGAATTCAAAAAGATAAAGAACCGGTCCCAACTAATTACATTCCAAAGTTACCTTTTCCACCTAATGTTGAGGAACCGTCTAATCTTACAAAGAAAAAGTCGAAAGTTGAGGATATACTCAAGGTATTTAAACAAGTTAAAATAAATATTCCATTCCTCGATGCTATTAAGCAAATTCCCGCTTATGCTAAATGTTTAAAAGACCTTTGTACACAAAAGCGCAAAATACGCAGTCATACTCCTAAAAAGGTCTTCCTCACGGAAAAAGTAAGTTCTATTTTTCAACACGCTCCTCCGAAGTATAAGGATCCCGGTACGCCTACGATTTCATGTGTCATAGGTGACACTATCATTCATCGGGCTCTCCTTGACTTAGGAGCTAGTGTTAACCTCTTACCTTATCATGTCTACAAACAATTAGGACTAGGTGAACTTAAACCTACGGCCGCTACTATTCAATTAGCGGATCGTTCTGTTAAAAGACCTAGGGGAGTCGTCGAAGACGTCTTAGTTAAAGTTGATCAATGTTTTAATCCTGTTGATTTTATGGTCCTTAACACCGAGCCGGTGCTAGATGCTTGAAAATACACTCCTGTTATTCTTGGTCGTCCATTCTTAGCCACGGCCAACGCACGTGTCAATTGTAGAACAGGGGTGATGAAAGAGTCGTTCGGGAATATAAAATTAAAATTAAATGTTTTTAATGCTGCTGATCAACCTCCTAAAGACGATGATTATCAATATGTGGAAGGTAATGAAATTAGAAGAACTGTTGAACCTAATAAAATAAGAAATATCAATGAGGGGAATAATACGGTGAGTGATGAGCGGATGAATTTGAATACAACAGACTCTAACGATGAATTTACTCGAAAGGTGAAAAATCGACTTGACCTTAATCAGGATGAACCGTCGATTGAATTAATTCGAAGCGACATGCTTTCAACTTACCATCGGGCTCTTCCTGACATCTTAAGGGGTACAAACTCCGATTTACGGCCTCCGTGAGTCTTGAGCTAGAACGGTCTAGCTGAAGACGTAAAAGTTAGCTCTTCTTGGGAGGCAACCCAAGCTTAATTTTGTCTGTTTTCTTTGTTTTTGGTCGTTTTTGAGTCGTTTTTGTCAGTTTTGGAGTTTTTCTGGACAGGTTTGGGGGTTGGAATTAATTTATTTTAATATTACATACATAATTTTAGCCAAAAATTGAAAAAAAAAAAAAAAAAAAAAAAAAAAAAAAACCCAATCGCGCGAGCGATCCGCTCGCGCGAGGCCTCGCTCACGCGGTCCGCTGGCGCGAGTTTGTGCCTTAGGCGTTTTTCCTTGCTTTTTCTTATTTGATGCCTCAGCTTCTTCTCGCGCCTGGTTTCGCGGGCGCGAGGATTTAAAAAAAAAAAAGAAAAAAAAAAAAAAACTTGGGATTCGCGCGCGCGACGGCCGCTCGCGCGATACCCCATTTTTTTTATATTTTCTTTTGTTTTCTCTATCAGTCCTCCACACCTGTTCTAGTAGTATTTACTTTTCTATTTTTGTTTCTTACATACTTTTAGATCGAGTCAATTGTTGTTTTCATAGTTCTATTTCTGTTTTATTTTCGTTTCTAGTTTATTATTTTTCTGTTTTCGTAGTTTTGTCCAGTTTTATAGTTTATTTAGTTTCGTTTATCTTAGTTACAATTCTTTTAGCTGCTTTTATTATTCTTTTTGTTTGTTTCCTTTTATTAAGAAATAACAGGTAACATTAAACTCTATTGACATATTCCTTTGTGTTCACCTGTTCTATGCTTGTCAAGATTGAGGTAATATCATTCCTTTCTTTCATACTTTCCTTTCTTTCGTTTTGTTGTTTCATTGGGGACAATGAAAGGTTTAGGTTTGGGGGTATGCATTCATATACACACATGCACATTATTATGCACTAATTTTTTTTAAAAAAAAATTCAATTCTTGTGCTTAAATAAACGATGTTACCGATGTTTTTGCAATCTTAATTTGATACTTCTTGTTATGTAACTATGATTGTTATAGAATGATAAACAAGAGAAGATGTGATTAAACATTTGCTGAAGTCATGTTGAAACGTGTCACGCCCCGACGTAGCATAATACATGAAAACATTTAATTTCCTTTATGGACTCGTAGGTCGTGACAAGTGAGTATGACCAATTGTCCCTGGAACAATTAACTTAAACAGCATTTCTAAAGAAAGGTTACTAATAAAACATAAGCTCCAATAATTAAAACTTACTAAACTATTACATAAGTTCAGGTCTTAGGCACAAACGCCCTAAAACAAAAGTCTGAAGCTAGTTTATTACAACCCGAAAATAAAAGACATGAGAAATATAAAGCGGCCTCCTGGAAAGTCTCCTGCTTCTAACTAGCATAGTCGAAATACCCTGGCTGCTCCTGACCCTGAAAATCTGGACATACAGTCCAGGACGCATCAACGTCGTCAGCTTATGCAAGCTGGTGAGCAAAATAAGCAAGTGCTCGCAATGTATATATAAGCAAATAAATAGCAGTGCAATTAAATTTAAAAGCAATAGATTCAAGGTTCCAATTCCAACATAAGTAACGGGTGAATATAGTAAGCAATAAATATGCAACCGTGCATGAACAATGTAACATCTCATCTTTCTGACTTTTTTTTTTCTCTCAGCCAAAAACCGACTCAACCAAACCATTACCTCAGATACCAGGAATAATATTCGATCGATATCCAAAACAGCACACCATACCACCGCTTCAGATACCAGGAATAATATCCGATCGATATCTAAGCCGCACTCAATACCATCATTTCGGATACCAGGAATAATATCCGATCGATATCCGAAACAAGCGCCCTAGATACCAGGAATAATATCCGATCGATATCTAAGCCGTAACTCAATACCATAATTTCGGATACCAGGAATAATATCCGATCGATATCCGAAACAAGCGCCCTAGATACCAGGAATAATATCCGATCGATATCTAAGCCATACACAACACTGTCGCCTCCAATACCAGGAATAATATCCGATCAATATTGAGGTCGCACACCAGACCGCCACTCTGTACTGTTTTCACGCTTTCTCACACACATGCATGTTGACACAACCTCGACCCTAATATGTATGTCAATGTTCACAGTTTGCAGTAACAGTTATTTATATTAAAGCTGAATGTTCGTTCAACATAAATCTCAGTCTGAAACGTTCTTACAAGTCCAATTTCTAACAGGGAGCCTTTAAAATAGTATATTTGTCAAACAGTTCTTTAAAAACTTTTAAAACCTTTTCCAAACAGTCCCTTATATAAAAATACAGAAACTGCTCAAACTGCCTGGTCGCGCGAGCGAAGGGGAGAACAAATCGCGCGAGCGGGTCGCGCGCGCGAAGGGGAGAACAAATCGCGCGAGCGGGTCGCGCGCGCGAGTTCTTGCAGAATGTCATCTTCTTCGTTTTCCCCTGTTTTCTGGTTTTAAACTGAATTTTACCCATTTTCAGATTCTGTCTCAAACATGTCGTGCAATATATGGATCTCTTCGGTTTTCCGCGTAGATTACAAATATGCAATCAATTTAAACAATTACGAATTATATCTCTACATATTCGCGATTAAAGTAAGGGTGTCAAAACTTTAAATCAATGGTACGTCGCGATACGGATGAATTACAACGTAGGATTTGAACCGTAGCCTATTGGGACAAAGATCTTCCATAATCAATTCACGGAATTGAATTTGGTTGAGTTTTATAAAACTCCAATTTTAAGCTTCCATGGTGTATCACATATGTATACACATATACACTCACATAAACACTGAATTATACATATATATACGTTGAGAGTGAGTTTATAATACTCACAGAGTCTAATTACACAGAGAATTTTGAGACCGATAATTCCGCCGAATAATCCGTCGTCTAATCTCTACTTCTCCGTTCTTGATTTTGGTAGCCCAATATATGAATATATATATATATATGTGTGTCTATGTATGTGACTGATTATATTTATAATCTGAAAGTGTGTGTGATCTCGAGAGAGATCAAAGAGAAATTGAGAGGGATAGAGAGTGAATTGAGAGACTGTGAGAGTTATGGAGAGAAAATTGAGAGTCTGAGAGTGATATAGATATATTTATAGGGAGAGTCCAAATTGGGCTCCAAGCAACTAATGGATATTACACGGTGTGGTTGAGCTCACGTGCTCCCACACCAAAACGCGGTATAGACACAGATTGAAACATAAAACTGGTATTTAACGGTTGGAAATAAAATACAGAAAATTTTATTAGTGTAGGAATTAAATTCCCGGTTATACAAAAATATAGATATTGATTTTAAAACCATAGAAAGTATTTTCTATACTTATGGAAATTACAGTTTGACCCCAGATATTGTTATAAACAGAAATTAAATCAAATATTCATGGAAATGAAATGCGGTATTTATTTATAAATGAAAATAAAATACAGGGTGTTACACTCTACCCACCTTAACAGAGATTTCGCCCCGAAATCTGAGCTAACTAATCCTGAAACAACTCGGGGTATCTAGTCCTCATGTCTGACTCTAACTCCCACGACGCTTCTCCCTCATCATGATGCCTCCACTGAACCTTAACCAAAGGAATGTCTCTTCTTCTCAGCCTCTTGATACTCTGGTCAAGAATCCTCACAGGTCTATCCTTGTAGACAACATTCTGACTCGTCTCAATATCATCAAAATTTACCACATGTGAAGGATCCCGTATGTATTTCCTTAACATACTGACATGGAATACATTATGAACACCAGACATCTTTGGTGGCAATGCGAGCCGATAAGCCACTTTCCCAACACGCTCCAATATCTCAAACGGTCCGATGAAACGAGGTGCCAACTTCCCTCTTTTCTGACCGAAACGTACTACTCCTCGAACAGGTGAAACCTTAAGGAGTACGTGATCTCCGATACTGAACTCCAAGTCCTTTCGACGCCGATCTGCATAACTCTTGTGTCTACTCTGTGCAGTTTTCATTCTTTCTTTGACCAGTGAAATCTTCTCATTGGTCTCTCTCACCAACTCTGGTCCCAATAATTCTGTGTCTCCCACTTCAGCCCAACACAACGGAGATCGACATGGTCGTCCGTACAAGGCTTCGAACGGTGCCATCCCAATACTCGAGTGATAACTGTTGTTATACGCAAATTCGACCAACGGCAAGTGCGTCTCCCAAGACTCTTCAAAGTCAATTGCACAAGCTCTGAGCATATCTTCCATAATCTGATTAACACGCTCAGTCTATCCATCAATCTGAGGATGGAAAGCAGTACTCATCTTGAGCAAAGTTCCCATAGCCTTCTGTAAACTTTCCCAAAATCCCGAGGTAAAACATGTATCGCGATCTGATACAATCGACACAGGTGCACCGTGCAGTCGCACCACTTGCTGTAGATACATTCGACTCATCCTTTCTACTGGGTAAGTCATATTATACACGATGAAGTGTGCAGACTTTGTCAAACGATCCATAATTACCCAAATCGCGTCATGATTCTGTTGTGACCGGGGTAATCCAACCACAAAATCCATAGTTATATGTTCCCACTTCCATCCTGGAACAGGTAAGGGTTGCAACAATCCCGAGGGTCTCTGATGTTCGGCCTTCACTTGTTGACAAGTCAAACATTTAGACACAAACTCGGCTACTTCTCGTTTCATCCCTTCCCACCAGAAGTTTCTCTTCAAGTCTTTATACATCTTTGTCCCTCCGGGGTGTACTATCAGTCTCGATTTATGTGCTTCTTCGAGAATATCTTTTCTCAAATTTCCGAAATCTGGCACACACAATCTGTCTCGACATCGGTATCATCCATCGGTCCCAACCTTCCATTCCGTAGGGTCCTTTTCCGACATCATGGCGAACCATGCTTGAAATTTCTCGTCTTCCTTTTGGGCCTCGATGATTCGACTCACAAGTGTTGGTTGTACTACAAGGCATCCAAAGTGATGTCCGTCACTTCCCTCAGAAATCTGCATATCGAATTCTGCGATTGTCTCTAAAGCTTTCCATTCCCTCACCATCAATAAAGCAATCACTCCTTGAGGTTTCTGACTTAGGGTGTCAGCAACTACACTAGCCTTACCAGGGTGGTACTCTAATGTAAAGTCGTAGTCCTTAATCAGCTCCATCCACCGACGTTGCCTCATGTTCAACTCCTTCTGAGTAAACAAATACTTAAGGCTCTTGTGGTCCGAGAACAAATCAAACTTCTCCCCATAGAGGTAGTGTCTCCAGATCTTGAGCGCAAACACAACTGCTGCCAGCTCCAAATCATGAGTTGGGTAATTCAATTCATTCGGCTTCAACTGTCGTGAACCATATGCGATAACCTTTCCGTCTTGCATAAGGACACAACCCAAACCTTGATACGAGGCGTCATTGAAAATAGTGAACTTCTCACCATCCTTTGGTATCGCAAGCACTGGCGCTGTTGTCAATCTCTCTTTTAATTCCAGAAAAGCGCGTTCATGCTTATCAGTCCATTCAAACTTCAAATCTTTCTTAGTCAAATCAGTTAACGGAGCTGCTATCTTTGAGAAACCTTCCACGAATCTCCGATAGTAACCAGCTAGTCCCAGAAAACTTCTGACTTCTGTAGCATTGGTCGGCCGAGTCCAATTTGCCACTGCATCAGTCTTTGAGGAGTCAACTGCGATTCCTTGTTGTGAGATCACATGCCCGAGGAACTTAACTTCCTGAAGCCAGAATTCACACTTGCTGAATTTAGCATACAGGCGGTGATCCTTGAGAGTCTGCAACGCGATCCTCAGGTGTTGTTCATGCTCTTCCTCTGACTTGGAATAGATCAAAATATCATCAATAAAGACAATAACGAATTGATCCAAATAGGGCTTGAATACTCTGTTCATCAAGTCCATAAACACAACCGGAGCATTCGTCATCCCAAACGGCATCACTAAGAACTCATAGTGTCTGTATCTCGTCCTGAAAGCAGTTTTAGGTATGTCTTCCTTACGCACTCTCAACTGATGATACCCTGACCGTAGATCAATCTTAGAAAAGGTCGTGGCTCCTTGCAACTGATCAAACAAATCGTCTATCCGAGGTAAAGGATACTTATTCTTGATAGTAACCTTATTCAGTTCTCGGTAGTCAATACACAACCGCATTGTCCCATCCTTCTTCTTCTCGAACAACACTGGTGCTCCCCAGGGTGAAGTACTTGGACGAACAAAACCCAACTTCTCAAGTTCTTGAACTTGTTCCTTCAGCTCCAATAACTCTGTAGGGGCCATCCTGTAGGGAACCTTGGTTATAGGTCGAGTGCCTGGTACCAGTTCCACATAGAATTCTATGTCCCTTTCAGGTGGTAATCCTGAAATATCTCGAAATACTTCCTCGAACTCTTTGATCACCGGTATTGATGATATTGTCACCTCTGCACTGACAACCTCAATGTTTGCTAGGCATTTAGTGAGGAACATATCACCCGAAGGGTTACATTGGAAATCGAAGAGTCGATTCCCATTGTCTGCAAATGTGATCCTCTTCCTTGCACAATCCAACTTCGCATGATTCTTCTCGAGCCAATCCATTCCCAGGATTACATCGAACTCCTTCATCAACAGAACCACCAATCTCGCCAAAAGTTCACGGTCTCCTAACCGTAGAGGACAGTCCTTACATACATGTAATAACTTGACGGTGGTCCCTAAGGGCGAGACAGCACTCAAAGCTTCATCTAAACGTTGCGGTACTATACCCAACTTCTGAACAATCTTAACAGATATAAAGGAATGTGTAGCACCCGTGTCAAATAAAACTTTAACATGAGAGTTAAACAAGGTTAGAGTACCTTCCACTGCTCGTTGGTCGGGCAGTCCCTCCTCATAAGTACCTTCTTCATAACCTGTTTCTTCATAACCAGCAGCCTCGGGGATAACAGCATACAGGCGGGCCTGTCCTTGCTGTCCGTAATTGCTTCTCCTAGGAGCCTTGCATTCCGGACTTATGTGACCCGGCATGCCACAATTATAGCACACAATTCCCGGACGATCAGCACGCCTAGTCAGTCTACAATCTTTAGCTCGGTGATCGGGATTACCATAATTGAAGCAGTTATTGTTGTTGTTCCCTCCTATTGCTCGAGGCGGGTACTGTTGTACTGCTTGTGTCTGTTGAGGTTTTTTCCCTCCATCCCAGGTCCTCTTCTGTCCCTGAGGGTACCCTGATTTCTGTCCAGAATAACCCTTCTAGGGAGGTCGATTTCCAAACGGCTTCGAATTTTGACAACCATCATTCTCTAACCCCGTAGCCAATCTCACCAGAGCTTCAAATGACTGGCCCAGATGCCCCATAGTCAGATGTCGGAGAGACAAGTTGAGACCCCGGTGATACTTCTTAATTTTCTTCTGGGGTGTGTCCACCATATGTGGAGCAAAGCGAGACAGACGCTCAAATCGAGTAGTGTACTCTCGGACAGTCAGATTCCCTTGAGTCAACTCCATAAACTCTTTCTCTCTCTTGTCCTTCTCTTCTTCAGGAAAATACTTCTCGAGAAATCTTTCCTTGAACACCACCCACGGCATTCTCCTTGCAGCTTCTTCCCCTATGGTCGCCTTTTCTGCATCCCACCAATCAGCCGCTGCATAAGACAGCTGAAAGATAGCCAGACGCTTCTTCTCCAGATCAGTGCACTCTATGGTCTCAAAGATACGCTCCATCTGGCGTAGCCACTGTTCCGCTTGCCAGGGTTTATCAGTCCCCGCAAAATACTCAGGTCGCAGGGCGCGAAACTCCTTGAGAAGCTTGTCTCCAGTCTGGTGGGCTTGCCTCCCATTCCCGTTATGATTCCCATTCTGATTATTGTTCCTCGCATTCTGATCACTAACCCTCTTCAATCTTCTTACAAAAGCCTCAAACATTCCGGTTGGATCTATTACCGGGGGTGCATCTTCAATAGCAGGACGATTCCTGAGATTTCTTCCAGCCATATCTCAAGAGAAAGGTACCTATCCATCAATCAACAGAATTCGGTCAAACTCTCGAGAAGAAAGAAAATTCTAAATGATAGAAAATGACTAAACACGGAATGAAGTCGAACTATCTTATCCTAATTCTATCTTAACAGGAGATCCTAGGTGTCCTGGACAATTGGTCGAGCCATAACCTGGCTCTGATACCAAAAAGCCTGTCACGCCCCGATGTAGCATAATACAGGAAAGCATTTAATTTCCTTTATGGACTCGTAGGTTGTGACAAGTGAGTATGGCCAATTATCCCTGCAACAATTAACTTAAACAGCATTTCTAAAGAAAGGTTACTAATAAAACATAAGCTCCAATAATTAAAACTTACTAAACTATTACATAAGTTCAGGTCTTAGGCACAAACACCCTAAAACAAAAGTCTGAAGCTAGTTTATTACAACCCAAAAATAAAAGACATGAGAAATATAAAGCGGCCTCCTGGAAAGTCTCCTGCTTCTAACTAGCATAGTCGAAATACCCTGGCTGCTCCTGACCCTGAAAATCTAGACATACAGTCCAGGACGCATCAACGCCATCAGCTTATGCAAGCTGGTGAGCAAAATAAGCAAGTGCTCGCAATGTATATATAAGCAAATAAATAGCAGTGCAATTAAACTTTAAAAGCAATAGATTCAAGGTTCCAATTCCAACATAAGTAACGGGTGAATATAGTAAGCAATAAATATGCAACCGTGCATGAACAATGTAACATCTCATCTTTCTGACTTTTTTTTTTCTCTCAGCCAAAAACCGACTCAACCAAACCATTACCTCAGATACCAGGAATAATATCTGATCGATATCCAAAACAGCACACCATACCACCGCTTCAGATACCAGGAATAATATCCGATCGATATCTAAGCCGCACTCAATACCATCATTTTTGATACCAGGAATAATATCCGATCGATATCCGAAAAAAGCGCCCTAGATACCAGGAAAAATATCCGATCGATATCTAAGCCGTAACTCAATACCATCATTTCGGATACCAGGAATAATATCCGATCGATATCCGAAACAAGTGCCCTAGATACAAGGAATAATATCCGATCGATATCTAAGCCGTACACAACACTGTCGCCTCCAATACCAGGAATAATATCCGATCAATATTGAGGTCGCACACCAGATCGCCACTCTGTACTCTTTTCACGCTTTCTCACACACATGCATGTTGACACAACCTCGACCCTAATATGTATGTCAATGTTCACAGTTTGCAGTAACAGTTATTTATATTAAAGCTGAATGTTCGTTCAACATAAATCTCAGTCTGAAACGTTCTTACAAGTCCAATTTCTAACAGGGAGCCTTTAAAACAGTATATTTGTCAAACAGTTCTTTAAAAACTTTTAAAACCTTTTCCAAACAGTCCCTTATATAAAAATACAGAAACTGCTCAAACTGCCTGGTCGCGCGAGCGAAGGGGAGAACAAATCGCGCGAGCGGGTCGCGCGTGCGAGTTCTTGCAGAATGTCATCTTCTTCGTTTTCCCCTGTTTTCTGGTTTTAAACTGAATTTTACCCATTTTCAGATTCTGTCTCAAACATGTCGTGCAATATATGGATCTCTTCGGTTTTCCGCGTAGATTACGAATATGCAATCAATTTAAACAATTACGGATTATATCTCTATATATTCGCGATTAAAGTAAGGGTGTCAAAACTTTAAATCAATGGTACGTCGCGATACGGATGAATTACAACGTAGGATTTAAACCGTAGCCTATTGGAACAAAGATCTTCCATAATCAATTCACGGAATTGAATTTGGTTGAGTTTTATAAAACTCCAATTTTAAGCTTCCATGGTGTATTACATATTTATACACATATACACTTACATAAACACTGAATTATACATATATATGTTGAGAGTGAGTTTATAATACTCACAGAGTCTAATTACACAGAGAATTTTGAGACCGATAATTCCGTCGAATAATCCGTCGTCCAATCTCTACTTCTCCGTTCTTGATTTTGGTAGCCCAATATATGAATATATATGTGTGTCTATGTATGTGACTGATTATATATATAATCTGAAAGTGTGTGTGTGATCTCGAGAGAGATCAAAGAGAAATTGAGAGGGATAGAGAATGAATGAGAGACTGTGAGAGTTATGGAGAGAAAATTGAGAGTCTGAGAGTGATATAGATATATTTATAGGGAGAGTCCAAATTGGGCTCCAAGCAACTAATGGATATTACACGGTGTGGTTGAGCTCACGTGCTCCCACACCAAAACGCGGTATAGACGCAGATTGAAACATAAAACTGGTATTTAAAGGTTGGAAATAAAATACAGAAAATTTTATTAGTGTAGGAATTAAATTCCCGGTTATACAAAAATATAGATATTGATTTTAAAACCATAGAAAGTATTTTCTATACTTATGGAAATTACAGTTTGACCCCAGATATTGTTATAAACAGAAATTAAATCAAATATTCATGGAAATGAAATGCGGTATTTATTTATAAATGAAAATAAAATACAGGGTGTTACAAAACGTTTTAGGTCATGTATTGTTCAAATCGTAGTTTTATATCATAGATTTGCACATAAACTTATGCACTGCACGTAGTCACTTGAATACATGTCTGATGTGAACTATAATATGATTCGGATTTCTAGATAACACAAGGTGGAGATTAAACCCGGTGAGCTTTTGAGCCTATCTTTTCTTTTTAGAGGATTATAAATACATCTTGTGTTTGTCGAATTTCATTGAAATAGCGCATTAACTTGTTGTTTAGTCTCATTATTCTTGTTTTGGTTAATAGTCAAGTTAAAATATTTGTTACCATGCTAAATAATCTTCTGTCGTAAATGTTGAAGAACCATATAACCCTAGGAAATGATTTTAGGCCCTCTTTGTTTACTGCCGACCGATAAAAGATAAAAATTTCCTTAGTTCGCCCCTTTGAGCAGTTACAATGCCTCTTTTTCTTTGTTCACCATTATCCTCTTTAAAAGCTCCAACTTGATCAACTTGGAGTATACCACTGGAAGAGTGATCAACTTTTAGTAGTATTAAGGCGATGTGTTGATTGAGAAGAAGAAAATAAGATGCTATTGGGGTAGTTGCTTGGTATTCGATGAATAATCATTTGAGAAGCAAGAAAAGAAAAAGGAAAAGAAACATAATACAGAAGAGAAGAAGTTGAAAGTAGAAAAAAGAAACAGAAGAAAAAAAAAAAGAAATATGAAAAAGAAGAGAATGAAAAGATGAATGTGGTAGAAGAGACGAATGAAAGAAATCGAACATGCCTTACAATGCCATTCTAAAACTACCTAATGAATCCTTTCTATCCTTTTTCATTACCTGAGCTACATTACAACCTTTGAAAAGTCCTATTTGATCCTAGGAAACATGGTTTGTATATATTAACGATGGGAGGGGGATTTTAACATGGTAATGATTATTTTTTCTTGATTGTTGGCATCTTATCCATGAGACTACAGTTCTTTTGTGTCATGCATCTTTTTCGAGTCATATGTGAGCATTTATCGTTTTGAAAACATATTTCCTTTACTCACATATATTAGAAAAATTACACCTGTTTCTGAGTGTGTCATTTGAGAGTGTAATTAACATTGTGAGATTCGTAGTCGAAGCATAGTTTGATGGTTTTCCGAGTTATATTCCAAGTTCATGACATGCGCGTGTTCATTTGACTACCATATCACACACGTGTAATTTTATGAGAAACTCTATTGATTTATACGATGCATGCGCTTGGGATTGCTTTTCATGATGTAGATAGACGTTTGATTACGTTTCTTCTTGTTCATTATTCTATTTCAAATCATTGTGTTATAATAAGGAGTATTGAATGTTTTGTTTTTCATTTTTAATAAAACTTTTTAAGTTTACAAGTTAATAAAGATGGTTGTGGGTGACTTGTTGACGAGAACCCTCACGAGACTTTACTCGTCCGACTAGGGACACCTAGAGGTTTAAAAGGCTTGTTGCATACGCTAAATGCAATCGTGATCCATGCGAAAATGGAGTAGTATTTTATTAGTAGTTAGTTTTTATTTTAGTTTTGCTCGAGGACTAGCAAAATGTAGGTTTGGGGGTGTGATCGGGAGAGAACAAATCCTATTTATACGCCTTAACGAGCATTTGTTAGTACCTTTTTATCCTGTTTTTGTATATTTTTACTTCGTTTTCTATTTTCTGACAGGTTTTGGAAGAAATCAAGTATATCAGGCTAAACAGGGTGAAAAAGCAGAAGAAAAGAAGCTGAAAAAGCCATCTCGCGCGCGGCTCGCGCGCGCGTGAAATCCCAGAAATCGCTCGCGCGATCCGCGCGCGCGAGGTCCCAAATGTCGCGCTCGCGCGCGCGATATGTGTAAAAACCAATAACGCGTATTTCAGTATACTGAAGACTCCTGTGCAAACGAAACTGCTGAATGACGTCCAGACTGTAAAATATATCAGTTTCAGTTTGTTTCGGGTTAGGAAAGCTTCCAAAGCTTGTTGTAAACTCTATATATACCCTATTTTACTTCAATTAAAGGGTTGGACAATTATTATACACAATATACAACCATACTTTCAGCCATTGAAGAGAGAAAAGCAAGGAGAAGAAGAAGAAGACCAAGGATTTCCATGGCCTCCTCCATCAACTACTTGTCATCCATCACTTCCATGGCAGCTTAGACCTTAGATCTAGGGTTTCAATGAAGCCCTAGTCGAGTAATAGGGAGTATTTTATGTTTTTATTTTAGTTTTATTATGTATGGATGACAGTCACATGTTCCAAGGATTTTTATTAATAAATCGTACTTCTATTGATTAAATCATTGCTTTCAAAGTTTGTTCTTGTCTTAGATCTATTTTGACTGTGATGTGCTCAATGATCTATGCTCGCTGTGCTTGTTTAGATTATTTACATGTGATGGTGCTTTATTGATTTGTGCTATCAAGTATCCGAATAATCCATGCCTAGATTAGACGAATTATGTCACAACCCTAGTTTAGTGTGGGATAATTCGTGCTAACCGAAGATGGAATATGTTGGTGCTTGAACTATAGTTATTTTCTTGACGGAGGAATTGGGCTTGTAGCTACAATTCCCCATTATCATCCAACTTAATAATCTAATTGAATGCATAAATATTCCTATTATGACGCTAGCGGTGGATTTGCAATCCTAGGTTCCCTTAAACATATTCATAAAAACATTTTTAAATTGCTTTCATAATTTAGATTTAATTTCATTAGTTACATTAATTTAATTAAAAATCAAATCAAAATCGTTTTCTTAATTAATTAGATTTAGGTTTTAAAATTAAAGCACTGTAGTATTTCAATCTCTGTGGGTTCGACCTTTACTTCCACACTACAAATCCCTAGAAAGTAAAGTATACTTTTATATCTTGATTTTGACAACATCAGAGGCCATGGAAGAAAAGAGTGAGGAGTCTCCCGCCGTACCGCAAAACCTTGAATGGACAATTCATCAAGGAAGGGGATGATTTCCCTTACTTTGGGTTCCCGGAACCCTGGGTCCATCAGGCCACTGGAAAAAGGCACCCCGAGTTGGAAATCTTCGCTGACTGTGAAAGGCCCCCCCATCAAGATCCGTTCTATCCCGAAGAAGTTGTGAAAACCCCAGAGGAAGACTGGTTGAAATACCTGGACACTGAAGCCATCGAGGAAATGTGGGAGGAATTCGCTGAGAAGAAGGAAGAAAAGAGGGCCAAGAGAGAAGATTATCATATCAAGCCAACTGAGGAGGGTCTGAGCAACCAGGCTGTAGAGTCATCTGTCCGTGTCTCCCTATCCCCTGTTCTCCCAGAGTCTGTACTACCAATTATCGAGTCTGTACCAGAGTCGGTTGCTGTAAGCCTACCACTGTCCAATGTAATCACTTCACCTGTCATGAATGAAATGAAAGACGATTCTGCTTACTCCTCTGTGTCTAATACTTGCGAATGCACAGATCCCTCTAAGGATCTCCCAATTGAACTTAAGCAACTAATTGAAAAACCACCTGCTTACGAAATAATCGAAGATACTTTATCGGTTAATCTAGGTGAAACAGATAATCCACAAATTGTGCAAATTGGCTCAGCTCTTAATAAAAAAGAAAAAGAAGATTTAACTCTCTTGCTAAAAGAATTCAAGGATGTTTTCGCTTGGTCTTACGAGGACATGCCTGGAGTCGATCCCGACATTGTCCAACATCATATTCCTCTCCTCCCCAATTCTAAACCAGTCAAGCAGAAACTGAGGCGCATGAGGCCAGAATGGGCACTCAAAGTTAAAGAAGAAGTGGAGAAGCAATTCAAGGCAGGGTTCATCATTGTCACTGAGTATCCGGAATGGGTTGCCAACATCGTGCCAGTCCCCAAGAAAGATGGAAAAGTTTGTGTGTGCATTGACTTCCGTGATCTAAACAAAGCCAGTCCCAAGGATGATTTCCCGCTTCCCCACATTGATGTCTTGGTAGATAACACCGCTGGACATGAGTTACTGTCATTCATGGATGGCTTTTCGGGGTACAATTAGATTCTAATGGCGCCAGAAGATCGAGAAAAGACGACATTCACTACACCTTGGGGAACCTACTGTTATAGAGTAATGCCTTTCGGACTCAAGAATGCTGGGGCAACCTACCAAAGAGCTGCCACCACTCTGCTGCAAGACATGATTCACAAGGAAGTATAAGTGTACGTAGATGACATGATCGTGAAGTCCAGGGACAGAGAAGGACACCTGGTAGCGCTGGAAAAGTTTTTCAAAAGGCTGCGCAAATACAAGATGAGGTTGAATCCAAAGAAATGCACTTTTGGTGTGACCTCCGATAAACTCCTGGGTTTTCTCATCACACAAAGGGGGATAGAGGTGGATCCCTCTAAGATTAAGGCAATCCTAGAAATGGCCCCACCGCGGAGTGAAAAGGAAGTGAGAGGGTTTCTTGGAAGAGTTCAGTTTATCAACTGCTTCATTTCCAAGCTCACAACTACATGTGATCCTTTGTTCCGATTGCTGAGAAAAGGAGAAAAGTTCCAATGGGATGACCAATGCTAAGCCGCTTTCGACAAAATAAAAGCCTACCTTCAAAACTCGCATGTCTTCTCACCACCCACTCCTCATAAGCCATTATTCCTTTACCTATCTGTCTCCGAAAATGCCATGGGTTGCATGCTAGCCCAAGAAGGAGAAGAAAGCCACTCCGAAAAAGCCATATACTACCTCAGCAAGAGGATGACTGGGTATGAGCTCAACTACTCTACCCTCGAAAAAACATATTGAGCCTTGGTCTGGTGCACTCGCCGACTGAGGCACTACATGCTGGCCTTTCCAGTTGTGCTCATATCCCGCATGGATCCTCTAAAATACCTCCTCGAAAAACCTGCCCTGACTGGTCGTATATCCCGTTGGTTACTTCTACTATCCGAATTCGATATCAAGTATGTTACAAGCAAATCGGTAAAAGGGAGAACCGTAGCTAAGCATCTCGCGGAGCACACCATTGACTCCGAAGAAAGTGGGGACTTTCCATTCCTGAACGAGAATATCATGGAAATCAAGGAATAACAGTAGAAGTTGTACTTTGATGGAGCAGCCAACATGAAAGGATACGGAGTAGGAATGATCCTAGTATCACCAAGTAGGGACCACACCCCGTTGGCAGTCAAGCTCAATTATAACTCCACCAACAACACTGCTGAATACGAAGCATGCATTCTGGGGATGGAGGCAGCCATAGAGCTGAAAGTTCAAAAGTTGGATGTCTTCGGGGATTCAAACCTCATTATATCACAAGCTAGAGGAGAATGGAAAGTAAAAGAAGAAAGGTTGAAGCCCTATCATGATCATCTCGATCAACTCAAGAGGCAGTTCAAAAACATCACATTCCTCTACTTGCCTAGGTAAGAGAACCAGCTAGCAGATTCATTGGCTACCTTAGCCTCCATGATCAAAATTCCTGTGGGAGTCAGGATGATGCCTTTGGTAATTGAGCAAAGGTACGAGCCTTCGTTCAACATAATCGCCACAATCAAAGAAGAATAGAATAAAACACCATGGTATCAGGATGTCTGGGATTTCATAGAAAAGGGGACGTACCCCCAAGTGTCTACGGAGAAAGACAAAAGGGCCATTTGAAGATTCGCAGCACAATTCATCATTTGCGGTGGGAAATTGTTGAAGAAAGGGTATAACGATCACAATCTGACTTGCTTGTTTGGAAAAAGCTCCAGAAGAATGATGGAAGAAATACACGAGGGGGTATGCGGTCCGCACATGAACGGTCACATGCTGGCCAAGAAAATTATAAGACAAGGGTACTATTGGACAACATTGGAGAAAGATTGTTGCGAATACGTAAGAAGGTGTCACAAGTACCAGATCCATACAAACATGATGCATGTACCACCATCCCTTCTATACAGCATGACCTCACCTTGACCGTTCTCAACTTGGGGAATCGATATCATCGGTGAAATCACTCCGAAAGCCTCGAATGGAAATCAATACATTTTGGTGGCCATCGACTACTTCACAAAATGGGTAGAAGCCGCATCTTACAGCAAGTTGGGGGCCAAGGAAGTGGCCAAATTCATCAAGAGAAACCTCATCTGCCGTTATGGAGTCCCCCATGAGATTATTTCAGACAATGGGAGTCATTTCAAAGAAGAAGTCAGGGATCTGTTCAAAGAATACAAAATCACTTATCACAAGTCATCGCCGTACAGACCACAAACTAATGGGGCAGTCGAAGCTACAAACAAGAATGTCAAGGTCATACTGCAGAAATCGGCCGATACCTACAAAGACTGGCATGAAAAGCTACCATTCGCACTGTGGGGATATAGAACATCGATAAGGACATCCACCGGAGCAACTCCTTACTCACTGTTGTATGGGATGGAAGCAATACTTCCAGTCGAGATAGAACTACCGTCCCTGTGCGCGATGGAAGAATGTGAAATTTTGGAATCAGATTGGTTGAGGGAAAGATACGAAGAATTAGCCCTCATAGATGAAAAGTGCCTAGCGGCAGTCGACCATGTTCGAATCTATCAAAAGAGGATAGCCCGTGCTTTCAACAAAAGGGTTCGTCCGAGAAAGATTGTCAAAGGCGACCTTGTCCTTAAGGAATTACGAGCTCCGATCTTTGATCCCCGTGGGAAATTCAAACCCAAATGGGTCGGTCCTTATATCGTCAAAACTATCCTTTCCGGGGGAGCAACCTACTTCATGGACCTTGATGGCGTTGAATTCAAAGAACCAATCAACATGGATCGCCTCAAAAAGTATCATGCTTGACGATTCTCCAAAACCCCTATTCTTTCAAGCTTTGGCCTGAACTACGCTCGACCTGATTCCTACTCGGGGATACGTAGGCAACCACATCGTTTCGGTCGCTCTACCCACAAAAATGGCCTGATTTCTTTCAAAGCTTTGGCCCGAACTACGTTGGACCTGATCCCCGTTCGGGGGTACGTAGGCAGACTTTCAAAAAAAAAAAAAAAAAAGGGGATGGCTCGCTAGGTCGAAAATCCGAAAGGGCGCCTAGGCAAAAATTAGAGCTAAATCCAAAGTGAGCAATAACAGAAGAGAGAAAAGAGCTCGCTAGGTCACCTTACTGGTGCCTAGGCAAAAGTTATGAGCATTTGAGAGAATAAAGTCGCGGTCCTTACCATAACCCAGAAATCACCCTCCACACTAGGGGCAAACTTCGGCCACTCGCCTCGTTTGCCTGAACCTCTTCTAAACTAGGGGCAAACGTCGGTCATCTACCTCGTTTGCCTCACAACCATACATATCCCAAACTAAGGGCAAACTTCGGCCACCCGCCTCGTTTGCCTCTAATCGTCCTAGCATGCCCAAGCAAGTACCAAAAGCAACATCTAATTGAAATCTCGGTTACAAAATGTTTTTAGAAAGCTAAAATGCATAAAATGAGGTTCCCAAAGTAACCAAGGTTCACCGATAAACAAACTTTGAATATTACATAAGCAGGAATGATCAAAGAAATAAAAGTCTTTCAAAAAGCAATCACACGTGTTCATAGACACTTGGAGGAATGAGCAGAATCAGTCAGGTCTAGTTTTATCTTTGAGTCTTTTATTTCTTCAAAGGTCTTTAGAAGTAGGCCTTTACTCGGTCAGTCCAACCATCAATGAAAGCAGTAATAGTGGCAGCCCTGATCTTGGAAGCAAAGACCCTCTCAGTAAACCCCCGGGGAACCTCCTGAACCTGCCCATACTGTCTGGCCAAACGGCGAGGATGATAGAAAGAAGTCTCTCTCAGACCCATCAACCACACTCTCTGGTGACCCCTGAGGCTCGTGGTAACAGCATGAAGGTCCCAATGCCCCACAATCCAGCAAATGTCTACTTCAGATAAAGCACCCATCATGTTAACCCAATCAGCAAAAGTGTAGTGAGGGTGAAGCACGGCTCAACGAAAGTAAACCGGTGGTATGCGGCCCATCCACAGTTGGATGCGCTCGTATAACCAGGCATGTAACACCAAAGGCGCCCCAGAAAGAAGAGGAGTCCCTTAGTTGAAGGCATTATCCAAGCCATTCAAGGTTTCAGCTAGAACCATAGCCATGGGGTTCTTACCTGCACTCAGTCCGAGACATACATGCACTAAGCCGCTAGAAGTACTCGAGAACAAGAAGTGCGAAGTCATGCACAGAATCAGAGCAGCCCCACGAGTAGCATCATACACGCTGGGATTCCCAGGACTGGCATACCGGGCAATGATGGAAGCAATGTCAAGAACCTCACCTTGAATCAGCCGGTGGGAAATAGTAGTGGAACAATCCAGATATTCAGCCAAGCCTCGCGTAGGGCTGGGGGTATCAGCAGAAGGGAGAATCAGGTCAGAATTAGGATCGTAGCCAAGGATAGCACAGAACTCCTCGAACAGGGGGCACATCTCCAGGCCGTTGAAATTAAAGACATGGTTCACCGGGTCCTAGTGGGCAATAGTAGCACGCAAGAACTCAGTGTTCAGGGTCATCTGGCGAAGAGAGAATAGCTCGGTCAAGCCGTAGCTAAAGAGGTTGATCCGTTCCACACCATCCGTGATGGTCAGCCAAGATGTGAGTTGAGCGGGATCATACAAAGCCATATTTTCGGTCGCTGTGGATATCGCATTTTTCTTACCCATAGCTTTTTCTTTTAAAGTTCTTTTTAAATTTTAAGTTCAAAACAAATGAGTCGCCACTTAATTTTTAAAAGGAAAATTAAGAAACCATTTTTAAAGCAAACTGATCGTTTTAGAAACCAGAGATTAACTAGGTCCGGGGATTATGGAATGAGAGAGAAAGGAGCCCGTCGGACTAAAACACCCTCTCTCATCCTATCTTGCGATAGGCCTCTACTCAACATCCTTCTAATCGAATTATTAATTTAAATGTGCCCTCAAATAATACATATGTATATACATTACAAAAATTTGTCTAAAGAGTGTAAGATTGCAAATAATAAAATATCATTCAAAAGCCACGTAATTCAGGTAGCAAGCAATATGATATGCAAATAGGGGACTAGAGAACTTACCCGGGATCCGGCCGCGAATATTTAAACGTGCAAATGCATGCAAACAGATAAACCTAGGAAAAGAGTCTCTAATCCATATATACAAGTAAAGCAAGTCCTAATTCTAAGGTGTTGCGCGAAGAGTCGAAAATCAAGAAAAATCAACAAATGAAATAAACTAGAGAGGAGATGAGAAATTGTACCTCAAATGTGCTACAAAACAAAGATTAGTCCACATGCTTCACATAATGATATGATATCAAAACAATCAATCCTGATTCCCTAGCTTAGATCTATCAAACATGAAATCCAACTTTATTCAAGTAGCTAGTTCTAATCATAAGCACTAATGTACATGGATGAATGAATGTGAACAAAAATAAGACATGGATTTATTCACTAATTTGAGTCACTTAGCTTCTGGATTTAAGCTAAACTATCATTATTCAAAGTATGATTTGGGTCCCAAGACATTAGGAGACCAATTGAGTTGAAATGAATAAGATTAGACAAAAACAGTAGCAAATTTTTATGAATCACAGAGAACAGACCAGATCTTAAAAAATGGAAAAACCATACTTCCCACGGTTGGATCTTAATGATTTTTGGATATAATATGCCTCTGTGAGTCTAGTTTATAACCCAAAAAGAAAATCAAGGTTTGAACGGTTATATTTCCGGGAATTGGACAAAAACCAGACATCACTCAGTATTCTACAACCTTCTGTCCAGAGTTCTTGCACGATTTTCTAAAAATAGCAAAAAAAATCAAAAATGCTTTGTTCTTTTTAGGGTGACTTCCTAACACATCAATCTACTTAGAAAAAATTATTTTTGGTTACAAATACTTTATTAAGGTTCTGATTTACTCATTTCAAAAGAGTGTTACTGTTCTGAAACTCTGGACAGATTGTAGTGACTGTAAAAAAAACTCATGACCAAACCACTTTAAACATGAAATCTCCTTAAAACAAAAATTACAGTGGTAAAACATTGTGTTATTGACATTTTTCCGTTAGTTTCACTTGATTCCAACGGTTAGATTTCGAACCAAAATCTTTGATCAAAACTGGTTTATGAATCCACTGTTTCATTGTCAAGTTCCACTTTTATTTGTTAACCCCAACTATTGAATCATGAAGTTGGACCTAAACTAAACCATTTTCTCCTACCTTTTGATGGTCATTGGAGGCTAAAGACCTTTATATTTGTAGATTTCAAATGAAGTATGAATGGACTTCATGAAATCTCAAAATAATGAACCTAAACCATGGAGATGGGCTTAGACTCAAAACTACTTTCTCCTACCATTTGATGGTCATTGGAGATGAAGATATGACTAATACTCATGAGCCTCAAAGGAATATAGAAAGGATTCCATGAAACACCAAGCTAGAGGACCCAAATCATAAATATGGACTTGGATCCATCTATTTGCTTATAAAATGAAGTGATGATCAAACTTTGACTCCCATGTGAAGCATAAGCTTACATGAGATTCAAAACATCAAACTCAAGAGTTTTCAAGAGAGATATTGAAGATCTCTAAGAGTCTCAAGAGGGAAGTAAAAAAAAGACACAAAAAAAAGAATGAAACAAAGAAACTAAGTAGTTTGAAGATTAGAGACTTAAAAGAAAGAAAGAAAAGAAATAACTCATGGTTAGAGGATCACCTCCAAGTTATCCTCAAAGCTTCTCTACTTTGAAAATCTTCCAAACTCTTCTTCCAGCTCTCCAAACTCTCATTTTTTTTTCTCTCCAAAAAAATGTATTAGTGTAATGGTATATTCTTCTTGTATATTGTTGTTATGTCCTCCCAAGGAAGATCCTCCTTCTTTTATAGACAAAATTACCAAGTATTTTCAGTGAATTCGGAGTAAAAGACAGGTGTAAATGTCTCATTTGGTGGTACAATACGTACTTCCTGAAAATAGACAGACTGCTGCACAGGGCGGTAGTCAAAAATCTCTTGCGGCAGTCAGTGGATGCAGCTGCGGCACTCCGTGAAAGCCGCGGCGGCATTCCGTGACTGCCGCGCGGCTTTTAGTAAGTGCCGCGGAATATTATTAATGGCCGCGTTTTAGTCAGCCTTACTTTATCAGTTTTTTTGTTTTTATCCGCATACATATACGTATTGTACCACAAAATACGGACTGTTAAAGCAAACGGCAGTCAGAAATTTTGCACTCGGTGACTGTCATTCGGCACTCACTGAATGCCGTCGGCACTCACTGAGTGCCGCCAAATACTGTCGTATGCCGTTTTTGTTGAACATCCCCTTTTTAGGTCTTTTCTTTCCTCTTTTTTTCTTAAAGAAACTTATTTTTGAAGATTTTTTCCAAAAGTGATGTTTTATACCTGAATTCTCCTAAATACCTGGTATTTCAATCTGTGAAAATTTTACCGCGTTTGGAGAACTTTCTGAAGAGCTTGGAACACTTCAAATCTTTCGGCCCTTGTCATCATCGGATGTGGAGGTGACGCTCTCCTAAATTCGACGTTTGGTCAAAATTGGGGTGTCTATAGTTTACTCCTCTTCGACAGAGCTTGTGGAGCAACGCGTTTCATAAGCGAATGTCGAAGCTTATGTGAAGACAAGCCTTTGACCAAACTGTCGGATTTAGGTAAAAACAAAATGCGTTGCAAAAAGAGACCATGCGCGCGGCAATGGTTCACGCTGGTCGTGCTCAATGGTGAGCTGCCTACGTATCCATTCAGGAATCAGACCAAGACGTAGTTCGGGCACGGGGTCGAACACACACAAACGCAAGTAGTCACACAGATGGATGCACCTATCCTATCGTGATGCGCATGCTATGTAATGGTATCCACGAATGGACCTGGTTATGTAAGCGTTCCACTTATCATGTCTTCTTTACGTATGACGCACATTACGTGACGCGTTAGTCAGAGAAGATTACCTAGTTCTTTGACTGATGCGAAGATCTGTTACGGGGGGTCATGAAGATGCCTTTGATTCGATTATGAGGGTTAACGTAAATCTGTTGCGAGAATCGAGAATATAAATCCATTATATTCCCAAATTGAGGGTTGACGCAAATCTGTTGCGGAAATCGAGAACGTAAATTCGTTACACTCTCAAAGCAAAGGATCGACGTAAATCTATTACGCGGATCGAGAATATAAATCTGTTATATTCTCAGAACGAGGGTTAACGCAAATCTATTACGAGAACCGAGAATGTAAATTCGTTACACTCTCAAAACAAGGGTTAACGCAAATCTATTGCAGAAACCGAGAATGTAAATCCGTTACACTCTCAAAATAAGGGTTAACACAAATCTGTTGCGAAAACCGAGAATATAAATCCGTTATACTCTCAAAGCAAAGGATCGACGTAAATTTGTTACGCGAATCGAGAATACAAATCTGTTATATTCTCAGAACGAGGGTTAACGCAAATCTGTTGCGAGAACCAAGAATGTAATCCGTTACACTCCCAAAATGAGGATTAATACAAATCTGTTATGCGGATCGAGAGCATAAATCTGTTATATTCTCAGAAAGAGGGGAATCACATTTAGTTGAATTTGGAGTCCACAGACTCAAATTCAAATCAATTCAAAACTTCGGAGCCCGCGGGTTCGAATTTATCTTAATTTTCAAAATTTGGAGCCCGCAGGCTCGAATTTATTTCAACTTTTTTAAATTTGGAGCCCACAGGCTCAAGTGTATTTCCAAGTTTGAAATCGGGAGCCCACGGGCCCAAATTTATTTCAAGTTTCCAAAATCGGGAGCCCACGGGCCAAAATTTATTTCAATTTTCGAAACTTGGAACCCGTAGACTCAAATTCAATCTAATTTTTTAAATTTGTAGTCAATTTAAACCTAAAAATGACCTCGGGGGCCAAAAGTGCAATGAGGGCAAATTGGGGGGCTCAAATTCAATTTTTGGGACTTGATTTGAATTCTTGGGGGAAAAATGAAGATCCCTTGAACCGACATAACCACGGCACACGCGACTTTTCACGGCAGTCCGTGATTGCCTTGCGGCACTCACGGAGTGCCATTGCGGTACTTGGTGAGTGCCGCACGACAGTTCCCCAACTGACGCGCACAGAAAAATGTGTGCCGCGTTTGAGCGGCAGTGGCTAAAACCGGCGGATTCAATTCATTTCGTTTCATTCTCTCAACTCTCTCCAACTCGAAATCTCTCTGGAGAAATTTTTCTCCCATCCTTTCTTTTCTTCTGTATTGATCTACGGTACTCACAGGTTAGTTCTACTCGATCAAAACTTGATTAATCTCTTTTATTTCCTTGTTTTTATGAAATTTCCAAGAATCTAACGCGCGAATTCTCTCTTTTCTTTGACAGATCATGGCGAGCGGATCAGGGAGCAAGAAGAAGGCCAAGTATACGGCCACTCATCATCCCGACGCCACACTTTTGCTCCGGGACCCGGACGAGCACTTATCTGCCCGCGCGTTCAAGCGCGAGTTAAATGCTTCCCTTTTATTTATTTCTTGCATTTCTTTCTCTGTATAAATGCGACGTATAATCGACATAACTTTTAGATGCCCTATTTCAAAACGCGAATGCTATGCTTGTGGCGCTTTCGAGCGTCTTGAATGCTTTATTCCATGCCCTTTTAAAGAAATTTTGTATTTCTATCTTCATTCCTTATGAACTTCAAAAACTTCTCATAAAAATGAATGCTATGCCTGAATTTTTTGAGTGTTTCACCTATCCCTTATTTTTTCTTTCGACTTTTCTCAATGACTTTTGAAAGCCGTTTGTGTTAATCAAAAAAATTTCTTAAGATTTATGAATGCGACGCGTTTTAATTGAAACTCCAAAACATTCCCCATGACTATTATACCTGTGAATTTCCTTGAGCGTTTCAAACGCCCTTTTATTATTCTAACTTGATTCTGAATACTTGTGGACCTGTACCTCTTTTGAAACTATGCTTCCTTTGAACCTGACTTTGTTTTGAACCTTCACAAGTTTATACATATATATATTTCAAAAATGTGATCAAACTCTTCTCTCTCTTTTTTCTTTTTCTTGAAATCTCTCTAGGACATCGAGTGTTTTCTCTTATTATCTTGTGAACATCTGCTGGGCTAAATGCAAACGGGTGCCATGCTTGTGAAATTTCTGCGAGTATTTCCAGATTCTCCATTTCTTTCTCTTTTTATTCATTTTTATGTCGCTTTTCCTTGTTTCCGTACTGCCGTCTGTTTATTTATTATTACATTATTATTAGATTTTTTTATTTTTCCTTTTACCCAATTACTAATATCAAAACTTGTGACTCTTTTTTGCAGCTACAGCCCAAGGTGCTAAAGGGGCATGGCAGCCTCGCTCACGGGTATGAGTGGTACACACAGCTGAGTGAGCCAGTGAGAGCCTTGGTGGACGCGGCCGGGTTTGGAGACTTCGTCAAACTCTTGACGAAGAGCTCCAATGACCTGCGACAGATTCACGCATTGTCGGAGCAGTGGTGGGACACCACCAGCACTTTCCATTTCGACTTTGGGGAGATGACGATGACTCCCCTGGACTTCTCGATAATCATAGGGATTGCCTTCGGCGGAGAGCGCTTGCGGTATCTGACGGATCAGGAGTGGGACCAGGTGGAGCCATTGTTGGGAGTGGTTCTGGATGAGCCTTTGGTCACAGCCCGATGGTTCATGGATACATTTAGGGGTCAGCAGGGTTTCACCGATGAGCAGATGACCCGTGGTTTTTTCATGTACATGCTGGGGTGCTCTCTGTTGAGCACCAAGGGCGATCCGGTCTCCGTTTCCCTGGTAGCGTCTCTGGAGCACCTGGACCGGATTGATGAGTATGACTGGGCTAGTACAGGGTTAGCCATCTTGTACCGGCATATGGGCGACATTTCTCGGGACAGGCCGGCTTCCACTGGTGGCTATTGGAGAGCGTGGGAGGTATACCATTTTCTATATTTCACTGCTCATTACATTTTCATAAACTTATTTAAATTGTGAGACTAACTCCCTTTTTTTCTTACAGATTTAGGCCCACGAGTATCTCCGTATGATGTCATCTGAGACACGCGATGCTGACGCCCTCATCATGCCCCAGGGGCTGAAATGGGCGAAGGATAGAGTCGGGCGGAAGACCGAGGCCCACGATTTTATTTCGTTCAGGAACTTCCTGACGAACCTGAGGGAGCAGCATGTTCACTGGCAGTCATGGCTTAGGGTGCTTCCCGATGCTCGTGCGGGGATCCGAGAGTCGGCTGGATATGACCCGACGAGACGACTTCTTGATGGGCCAGAGGGCCAGGCGTGGTACTTGGGAGAGAGGGTGACTAGACAGTCATTGGCAGCCCCCGGATTCTTTGTGCCTTTCCCTCCTCCCGACTCTATGAGAGCCACAGACACCCTCCAGGGCAGTGAGCTTACGGCTGCTCTGATGGGTTTGGGTATCCATGACTTTGTGGACTCCCCCACCGGATACCCAGCGTTCCGTGCCGCTAAGCTGATGCCGAACTTCCCTCTGATGGAAGTGACTCGGGTGAGTAAATGATTCCATCATTCTTTATGAGTTCTCTTCCATCCTTTATTTACATTTTATTTTGTTTGCAGCCTGTTCCTGCTGCAGTTTTTCCTCCTGCCTTACCTGAGTGGGATTGGACCATGTCGACCGTCTCGTTTGGCGAGCCCTTCTTGACGACGATCCCCCGGCTCTCACAGGGCGCTCTTACTATTCCTCTCCATTATGACGTCGTCCCACGTGCCTATGCGGAGAAGGGCTTGACATATGCCCACAGCGTGCGGCAGTGGGTTCTTGGGCGAGAGTGGATGGTAAGAAACTTACCCCCGCCTCTCACTTTGACTTTGACTTTGATTGCCTCTCCTTTTTATTAATCTTTATTCCTGGTTCTTATTTTTTTAGGCTGAGGGAGCTCGGGCGACAGCCGCAGCTCAGCTGAGGGCCCAGGTATGATTTTTATCCTTTTATTCTCAGTATTTCATTTTTTTTCTTTCAACACTTTCTGGTTTTATCCTCTTTCATTTCAGACGGAGGAGATCAGAGTCCTGTCCCAGCAGGTAGGGTAGCTTCAGTAGCGGCTCCAGCAGTTCGGCATTCCCCTCAGCGACACTCCTGGAGATGGCGGTGCTGGACGAGGCGGCGGTAGCGGTGGAGGCAGCAGCGGAGGTAGAGGCAGGGGCGGCAATAGCGGTGGAGGCAGCGGGACAGAGTCAGAGGAGGAGCCCCTCAGGCGCGTGACCCGTCAGGCTCGAGGCTGGGGCCGAGGCTGACCTCGCTTTTCTTATTCTTTACTTTTTGAGTGTTGGGAGGATATATACTTTATTCATATGATTGTATATATACATACACTTTATTTTGATGGAGGCTTTAGGATACCCGGTAGGATAGGCACTTGGATGTCTTTTATATTTTCTGCTTTTCATTATGCTCATTTACCGTATGCGCGACCATAGCTTGGTCCTTTTATCATGCTGAAAACTCTTTTTCATTGTCTCTTGCCTGCCGTATGTGGGACCATGGCTTGGTCCTGTCTTTATTTTAATTTTGAATGCTTTGACCTCTTTTTCTTGTTGCAAAATGAAAGTAAATGAAATGAATGAATGAATGTATTGGTCTTTGTTGCACGTGCTGCATGATGCGCACGTTTTATTGTTCTTCATCTAGTTTTCTGTTTGTAGGTGGGCTGAAAGTGTTACAAACAGACCCTGACAAATGAAAAACCCAGAACGACACTCAGTTAAGTCTCCGCGGCACCTGGTGAGTGCCGCAGCGGCAGTCAGCGAATGCCGCGACGGCACTCACGGACTGCCGCGCGGCACTTCATCAAGTGCCGTTCTATTTTACCGAATGCCGCCCTGACTCCAGGCAGATCTACCTCTATTTATACCCTATTTTCTTCAAAACTCCGCAAAACACTACCTTCTTTCATTCTCCCCTATCTCCAATGGCCCCCATTAGCTCTCAAATCCTTTTTCCATGGATGGATACCCTCTCCGGTATTGATAGGCTCAACTTCGAGTGTTTCAGGCTAAACGATCTTTCCGACGAATGATTCTAAACGAAAGTTTGCTTCAAGCCGTTGTCCAGTGTTGGGATCCTTCACTCCACGTCTTCCGTTTCGGTCATCAAGAGATTTGTCCTTTGTTTGAAGAATTCAGTGCTATCCTTCATACTGACCCTTCCGTGGATCTGACTGTTCCTCCGGTGCAAGCCGGGTATGTTCAGGACTTGGCGGCTCTTCTCCATATATCCCGCGGTGGTGCGGGCTCTTTCATTCATGACAGACAGGTCAACTTTGAGCGTCTCTCCTCGATTTATGCTCTCATTGGAGATCCTTACGATAGTAGGCATCAAGTTATACGGCATAGCATTTTATCGATTGCTATGCTTTCTTACTTCCTCTTTCAGTCGTTCTCCCACATTCTCATACCCATTGCCTGCGGTTTGAGAGAGATGAAGAGTGCATTCATGCTGGTTCTTGGCGAGACTTTTATAGGTCTGGATCATGCCCATGCTACCGGGGCCATGTTATCTGCCGGGGCACCTTTTGTTTTGCAGATTTGGCTCATGGAGCATTTGGACCTCTTTATACACCCTTCCCATCTTCGCGGGTCGCTTCCTTATGATCGTATGGAGATTCACAGCTTATTTCGATCTGCCGATGCGTGGCTTGGTTGGCTCCAGGGCCTCTCTTCTAGTGATATTTACTGGGTTTGTCCGCAGTGGATTCATCGCTCTATTGCTGTGCGTCTTCCTGGGCGACCTGGCATCGGACTGCCGGGCTTGCGTGCTACTACTTTCTACATTCCCGATCGGGTTGTCCGTCAATTTGGACTTTTGCAGGATACTACTGAATCTGTGACTGCTGATTTCACCAGGGGGTCCACTTTGCGCCCTTCTATTGTGAAGCTTTCGTTGAGGCTTGGCACGGCAGGATGGCTGCTCTGTGCCTGAGGATTCCTGCTCCGACTGTGCCTACTGCCCAGTATCTTCTAGAGATCCAGGCCTTGGTTGCGAGACGAACTTGACAGACACATGCATAATAAAGTAGACGAAAACAGGGAAAATCTTGTCATTTTACAAAACTTTTTGACAGACCATGCCTACTCTTTTTATGCTTTTGAATGTGATTTCCTTTATTTTTCTTCAAGAAGTGTTGTCATCTTTTAGGAAAGTTCTAACATGTTTAATCAAAGTGCTCACCCCTTCAATTAATCTTTTATGAAGAATTCTCCTTTCAATGTCTTTACTTCTCCCCCCCCTCCCCCCCCCCCTTTATTTATTATTATTTTTTTTAATTACAGCTTTACTCCTTCTATACCATGAATTCTCGTTTGTTTCTTTATAGTACTTATTTTAATAGCCAGGTGATCCAAAGGAGGGTCTTGTATCTGGGTTCTTCGGCTAGCAAACGAAGTTTGCCCCTGGTTTTAGGGCCTCGAAGGGGTTCTGGGCAAACGCTAATTTGCCCCTAGTTTAGCATAGGGCTTTTCTCTTTTTAGGTTTTCATGGGCCGAAGGCTTTTGAGAGCCCGCCTACTTATCCCGGAATGGGTATCAGGCCTGTAGTAGTTCGGTTTAAGGCTTGAAGGAAGACACCGCTCGGGCGGTTTTTATTTTTAATGACCGAACCAAGTAGGTTGCATACGTATCCCCTAGTGGGAATCAGGTTGAGCGTAGTTCATCAAGGTATGAGGTTTTGAAAGAAACGGTTTCAAGCAAAATATTTCTTAAGGCGATCGAGGTTAATTGGTTGTTTAAATTCAACCCCGTCCAGGTCCATGAGATAGGCCGCCCCCCCAGAAAGGAGAGTCTTTATGATGTACGGCCCGACCCAGTTGGGTTTGAATTTTCCTCTGGGGTCATAAACGGGCACTTTCAGTTCTTTGAGGACTAGGTCATCCTCAGCAAGCTTCCTTGGGCGGACCTTTTTGTTGAAAGCACGAGCTATTCTCTTCTGGTACCCCCGAGTATGGTTTATTGCGGCCAGCCTCTTCTCATCGAGCAACATCAACTCCTCATACCTTCCTCGAATCCATTCTGATTCGGTGATCTCATACTCTGCCAAAACCCTAAGAGAGGGTATCTCTACCTCGACTGGGAGCACGGCCTCCATGCCATAAACTAGTGAATAAGGTGTAGCTCCTATAGAAGTCCTTACAGAGGTCTGGTACCCCCATAGTGCGAATGGCAGCTTCTCATGCCAATCTTTGTATGTATCCGTCATTTTCCCCAAGATTGCTTTAACATTCTTATTTGCTGCTTCTACTGCTCCATTCGTCTGAGGCCTACACAGGGATGACTGATGGAGAGTGATCTTATACTTCTCTAAGAGCGGGATAACCTCTCCTTGGAAATGACTTCCATGATCAAAGATGAACTCATTCGGGACCCCATACCTGCAGATTATGTTTTTCTCGATGAAACTCACCACGTCTTTGGCTTTCAAAGTTGTATACGAGGCTGCCTCTACCCATTTGGTAAAGTAATCGATTGCCACGATTATGTATCGATGCCCATTGGAAGCCTTCAGAACTATCTCACCAATGATATCGATCCCCCATACGAAAAATGGCCAAGGGGTGGTCATGCTATAGAGTTATGACGGCGGGGTATGCATCAGGTTTGCATGAATTTGACACTTGTGACACCTCCTAACATATTCGCAACAATCTTTGTCCAAGGTCGTCCAATAATACCCCTGTCGGATGATCTTCTTTGCCAGCATGTGCCCATTCATGTGGGGTCCACATATTCCCTCATGTATTTCCTCCATCATTCTCTTAGCTTCTTTCCCATATAGGCACTCCAGATTGTACCCGGTGTAGGATTTCTTCCATAGCTTATCTGCGTTAATCACAAATTGAGCGACGAATCGTCGAATCGCTTTTCTGTCCTTCTCTGAGGCTCCTTCGGGGTATTAGCCTTTTTTAATGAACTTCCACACATCTTCATACCAAGGCACTTCATCTTCTCTTTCTATGGCTGCGATCAGTTCGAATGACGGTTGACTCATCACTTCTATGGATAGCGGGATCATGGCAGTTTTCGAAGGGATTTGGATCATCAAAGCTAAGGTAGCCAAGGAGTCGGCTAGCTGGTTCTCTTCACGAGGGAGGTAGTAAAAAGAAATCTTCTTGAACTGCGCTTTCAGACTTTCCAGGTAATCACGGTAAGGTCTCAATTTTTCATGCTTTACTCTCCAGTCTCCTCGGACTTGGGATATGACCAAATTGGAATCTCCGAAGACATCAATCTGTTCGACTTTCAAAGCCAAGGCTGCTTCCATCCCAATTATGCACGCTTCGTACTCCGCGGTGTTGTTGGTTGAGTTATACTTGAGTTTGACGGATAATGGGGTAGGGGCCCCATCAGGCGCTATGAGAATGATTCCAATTCCATAACCTAGTTGGTTAGCTGCTTTGTCGAAGTACATTTTCCACAGGTCCTCCTTTACCTCCATTATTCTTTCATCCGGGAACTTGAATTCTCCCTCGTCCTTGGATTCTATAGCGAGGTCGGCTAAAAACTCAGCGACAGCCCTTCCCTTCATAGACTTGGCGGTGACATACTTGATGTCGAACTCAGCTAGCATCATGGTCCAGCGAGAAATCCTACTGGTCCAGACGAGCTTTTCGAATAGGTATTTTAATGGGTCCCATTCGGGATATCAGGATTACAGGGAAGGCTAGCATATAGTGGCGAAGGCAACGGGTACACCAAACCAAGGCCCAATAGGCCTTTTCCAAAGGCGAATACTTTAACTCATATCCGACCATTCTTTTGCTCAAGTAGTAAATGGCCTTCTCCACGTGCCCCTCTTCTCCTTCCTGGGCCAACATACACCCCATCGAATCTTCGGATACGGAGAGATAAAGTAGCAGGGGTCTCCTAGGCGAAGGTGGTGACAGGACAGGTGGGTTTTGGAGGTAGGTTTTGATTTTGTCGAAGGCTTGTTGGCAAGGGGCGTCCCATTTAAATTTCTCTCCCTTTCTAAGCAGTTTGAAAAGTGGGTCACAGGTTAAGGTAAGTTTGGAAATGAAGCGACTGATGAACTGTATTCTCCCCAAGAATCCTCTCAGTTCTTTCTCATTTTTCGGTGGGTTCATTTCGGTTATGGTTTTTATTTTGGTCGGGTCTACTTCGATCCCCCTTTGGGTAATAAGGAACCCTAACAACTTTCCTATGGTAACTCCGAAGGTACATTTCTGTGGGTTTAGCCTCATTTTGAACTCCCTCAATCTCTCAAAGAACTTTCTCAAAGCCTCTAGGTGTCCTCCCCTCTCTTTGGATTTCACAATCATATCATCCACATATACCTCCACCTCTTTGTGGATCATGTCATGTAGTAAAGTGGTGGCAGCCCTCTGATAGGTCGCAACCGCATTCTTGAGTCCGAATGGCATGACCCTATAGCAGTACGTCCCCCACGGAGTGATGAACGTGGTTTTCTCCCTATCCTCGGGTGCCATGAGGATTTGATTATACCCAGAGAATCCATCCATGAAAGATAGAAGCTCGTGTCCCGCAGTGTTATCAACTAACACGTCGATGTGGGGTAGCGGGAAATCGTCTTTAGGGCTCACCCTGTTTAAATCTCAAAAATCAATGCAAACCCTAACACGAGCATCCTTCTTTGGGACAGGTACAATGTTGGCGATCCACTCAGGATACTCGGTGACCATCAAGAATCCGGCCTTTAATTGCTTTTCAACCTCCTCTTTTACTTTAAGTGCCCATTCTGGCCTCATTCGCCTCAATTTTTGTTTTATGGGTTTTGAATTAGAAAAGAGAGGGATGTGGTGCTGGACTATTTTTGGATCAATACTTGGCATATCATTATAAGACCATGCAAAAACATCTTTGAATTCATTTAGTAGATTGATTAGTTCTTTGCTTTCTTCATTGCTAAATGTTGAGCCAATAAAAACATTTTGAGGGTGATTTTCATTTCCCAGATTAATTGTTAAGGTGTTCTCTACAATTTTGCATGCAGATTCATTTTCTTTTTCAACTAATTTTTGCAATTCATTAGGTATTTCACATTCATCACATTCATTAAGCGCATTCGAGCAGGCGGAATCAGTCATACTTTCATTGATTTTGTTAGGAGTGATTACAACAGACATAGCGATAGTAAGATGCCTCATTTGGGCCATTATAGACTCTGGGTGAGGGGGATACTTATCACTAGACTCAAAGACCCACTCCTTGTTGGCACCCTGCTTGAGCTCCATAGTGTTGCAACTGGCAGCCCTCCGGTTTCCGTCTTTTCTTCCATTTCTGGCTTCGGCTCTTCTTCCAGCGCATCCTCATCATTCTCCTCATCAATCTCGACTACCAGGCCCTTGTCTTCTTTCCCTTTTTCTTCGACTTTCACCCCTTCTTCGCTCAACAGGTCCTGCATGACCGGTCCATCCAGTACACCAATCCAATCGTTGACGGTAGCAGACTTTTCAGGCATTTGCAAAAACGGGTCTTTGTACTCGGAGAATTCATGGGAGAAAAAGATCTCGAACCCCGGCTTTAAACACTTGTCTTTCTGGTCCATCCATGGCTCTGGGAAGCCATAGAAGGGGAAATCTTCTCTTTCCTTCATAAAATATCCATTGAGCATCTTAAGGTAAGGGTCTAATGGTGCATTGATGGCCTTTTTCTTTGCCCTCAGTTCCTTCTTTGTCGGCTGGTACCCCAGGCCGTGAGTGTGAGTCTGAGTCAGAATGAGCAGGAATTCAGGCATGCCCTGAAGGTTCTTCCCCAACGCTAATCCTGGAAAGAAACCCATTCTCTTCATGATCCCTGCGACCACTGGACTGGCATACTGATCAAAATGGAGCGGTAGAAACTCTCTTGGCTTTTCCTCTTCCAGCATACTGATGAACTCGAACCCTCCTATTTTTGCTTCTTCTTCTTGCAGCTGTAATTCTAGAATCGGTGCACTTGATGATGCTTCGGGCGAACGAACCCAGTTGTCCCCGAGGATATCACAGACTTTATTCACCCAGACATACTTAACCTTTTGATGGATCGTTGACGGTATAGCACCTAAACTGTCCAACCAAGGCCTACCTAGCAACAGGTTGAAGGAAGCAGGGATGTCGATGACCTGGAATTCAACTTCTTTTCCAAAAGAGCCAATAATGAGACAAAGAAGGATTATCCCCATGACTGTTCTCTGAGCGTTGTCGTAAGCTCTTACCCTTTGCTCAGACGGTGTAAATGTTGACTCATCCAAGCCCATTCGCTTAGCCATTCGGAAGGGACATATGTTGAGCGTTGATCCATTGTCAACCAGGCAAGCAGGCACGACGTTCCCCAAGCATTTCACAGTGACATATAATGGTTTGTTATAAACGGGCCCTCCCGGAGGCAAGTCATTCGATGAGAAGGTAATAGCCAAAGTCAGGATTTTGCCGATCAGCCCTATGAGGTCCTCTGAGGTGGTGTCGATAGATACGTCAGATTGGTTCAGAGCGTCTAGGACCGCCTGCCTATGGTGTTTGGAGGCAATCAGCAACCCCCAAATGGTGATGTTAACCTGAGTCTTCTTCATCTACTTCAGAACCCTATCTTCTTCCTCTTCTTCATTCATCTTCCCTTTTCCTTTTTCTAGATCTCTCCCCGGATGATCCTCCTCTAGCTCATGCGGTTTAAAGTGTCTACCAGACCGAGTTAAATGACTGACTTCTTCCCTTGCCCACAGATTGTCAATTTTTGAATCAACTCTCAAAGTACCCTCCACCACCTCTGTTTCTTTGTCGCTTTCGTACCAAAGATCATCCTCCACCTGGCTCACGCCTCGATCGTCACTCCCTTGGATCCACCAGTCTGACTTCCCCATTTCACTCTCCCCTGGCTGATCCTCTAAAGCACAGATTGTCGAATCCTTAGACAGCTGGTACGGCTTTCTTGGTGTCCCGGCCTTAGTGATTAGCCTAGATGGATCGAAGGTTGCTTCTTCTATCCCCAAGAGATAAAGGCCCTGCGGTGGTGGCACAGCTCGATGATTCAGAAGCAGGTTTCTAGTAACATTCAGAGCTTTGGTGGGGGGTTCCGAAATTACCTTATTATCAATGAGGTCTTGAATCTCGTGCCTTAATCTCATACACCTATCCGTTGAGTGACCCTTCTGCTGATGAAATTTGCAAAAGAGGTCCCCTTGAAAATTTGGTGGAAGCGGACTTGGTAGGGGTCGAGGTTCCAACTGACGAAGATGCCCCTTGGCTAACAGTCTATCGAGGGCAGTTGATAGTGACACTCCCAAATCTGAGAACTTCCTTGGTGTTTTGTCCCCTCCTTTCCTCGGTGCTATGTCGAATTTTCTTTCTGGCCCATTCAGTGCATTGACATCGGTAGGGCCAGAGTGACTCCCCGCTTGTCCTCAGTTGGATCCATAGTTTGGCCTCCTGTACTGGTTTGGTTGCTCCTCTTTCTTGATTACTCCCTCTTGGATCGCATCCTCTATCCTTGTCCCGACATCGAAAACCTCAGCAAAGGTGTTGATCGACTGGAATCTCATCTTTTCTTGATACACTGGCTGTAGATTCTTCATCAGCATTCGGATGTGGTCCTTCTCAGACGGCCTTTGTACCATTTTAGCTGCCTTTCCCCTCCATCTGCTCAGGTATTCGACGAATGATTCTTTGCTCCCTTGCCTAGTGGTCTCCAAATCTCGGACAGTGACATCCAAATCTTGATTGTACTCGTACTGTGCCATAAATGCTTTAATTACTTCCTCCCACACCCTGGTTTTGCTTGGTTTGAGAGTAAGATACCAGGATAGAGCAGCTCCAGTCAAAGTTTGTTGGAATAGGACCGCCATCATGGTTGTGCTTAAGCTGCTCGGTTGGAAAGCCCCAATACACATTCTTATATGGCTGCGAGGATTGCCGGTCCCATCAAATTTTTCAAAAATCGGCATCTTAAACCCGACAGGCAGTGTTTCACGTACTCCGTCATACAACCCCTCTAGTTCCATTAGATAGGTATCAACTCCCTGAGCCTTGCGCATCACCCTTTCCAACTTATCTATTTTCTCGGTTAGTAGCTTCTCTTTCTCAGCTTTCTCTCTGTCTCTGTTGGCTCGTAGTGCATCAGTCCATTGCGCCTCTTGATCATCAAACCAGTCTCTTTCCCCCCCTCCCAAAGGTGGGTCCATAACAGGCAGAATTACATGTGGTGGTCGGTGATTCAGTTCTTCTATCATCCCCATCATACGGTTCATGTTTTCCACCTGTCGCCTCATTTGCTCTGCTTGTTGTTCTACCAGTATCCTTAACCTGGCCATTTCTTAATTGTTTCTTTCTTCGGCCATGTCAGCGTGTTCCCTTCTTACTAGCCTCGCCGTGGGATCTCTAAACCACGCTTGGTTTGCTATTTTTGCTCCTACAACAAATTTTGAAATTTTCTTTTTAAGACTTTTTGCCCACTTTCTTTTGTCACACAAAGATACATTTTCAAAAGTCGTTTAGTAAAAAAAACCTTTTTATATGTCACACGGATGCAATGTATGTGTGTGTGTGTGTGTGCCTATTCTATATGCCAAGGAAAAAGAAAAAATCCTAATCCTAACACATAAGCATATAAGCACATAAGATCCTCACCCATGTCAAGTGCTCTGATTTCTCATTGTGATCCTCACTACCTTCTCAGAGGTTGGATATTTCAAAAATTTTCAAAATTTATTTGAAAAGTATTTTTGGATGCTAAAAAGGTTTTTGAAAACAATGCTTGAGAATGCTTTTGAGGGTGTTAAACATCCTCTTATAAAAATGATTGGGCTTTTATTTTGAAACTCATTCTTCCCAAGATAATTTCAAGGATTTTCGAATTTATTTCTTGTGAAAGTGATCAAGTTAGTTTGGGAATTTTAATTAAAAGGAGAAAAAGATTTTTTGTTTTTTGGAAGGGTGAATGAAAATCTTGAAAAAAAAGAAATCCTTTGGGTAGGGGGACCACATGACCGGATTATCACCGTACTTTTCATGAATTTGGATACATACAAGGTCAATAATACTTAGCTAAACATGATATAAGAAGTATAATCTTATAATCAGGGTTCAGCATGTTCTCCAAATATCATGTAACACGAGGAGAAATTGCTAAAAGGTGACTAAAAGATTATACATCATTCATCAAGCAAGTATCGTCGTCATCTCAAGTAATCCCTTCCGGGCATACAAAACTTCCTAGCACATAATCCTAATCACGAATTGATTTCCAAATATTGAAAGGTTCTATAGAAAATACTATGCAAAAGCTGGGTTTTGGTCAAATAAGGGACCCTTGACACACATCCGATAGGATGCTTAATATACCAAATCATGGTACGAGATCAAGGGTAATCACATAGTCCCATGATGACTTGACCGACCGGGTTGCCCCAAGCCTCCAAGGTCATAGTTCTGTGCAATCGACTGGCTGGACATACAAGTGAGATGCAACAGGTATACAAAGATTAATTAATTCGATTAAAAGGATGCTTTCGAGTCTAATACTCAAGTGAACCCAAAATCAGAATACTGGTTTGCGAAATCGATTGACCTTATCCCAATCGATTACTTTTCCAATCGATTGGATGATTTACCAATCGATTGGCATTCTGCCGACCTAACCCCAATCGATTGGCACCTGGTACCAATCGATTGAGAGTAGCTGGACTTGGCCACCTCGTTGGTTTTGTGTGGTTGTGATTGTTTTCCCCTCCCTATATATACCTTCTCCCTTATACATATATATGTTTGCTTGTGTGTGTGTTTGGAAGGGAGAGAGAGAGATATATACTCTCATATATATACACACATACATATATATTATATATATATATACACACACACACTCTCGGGTTAGAGAGGAATAGAAGAGAAGAAGAAGAAGAAGAATGAAGAGAAGCGGAGCACAGAGAGAAGGGCAGAGAAGAAAGAGAGAGAGAGAGAGAGAGAGAGAGAGAGAGAATTCACCATAGCCACCGCCGCGGAGCTCGGGACGCCGTCAACGGAACGCCGGGATAAGGTGAGTTTCATTAACTCACTCAAGGAGGTGTTTTTGAGATGTTTGTATGTGTTTAATAACGTTTATAAAGAGAAGAGGATCCCCACGTTTTTATAATAAAACCAGCAGTTTTGAGGAAGAAGACAGAGTCCAATCGATTGGTATTGGATCCAATCGATCGGATAATTTCCCAATCGATTGCCATGAATCCCAATCGATTGCTATCCCAATCGATTGCCAGTTTGTCCAATCGATTGGTATTATTTCCAATTGATTGCCATGTTTGGTCAATCGATTGGATATGAGCAGAATGATATTTGTATGTTGTCTTATACTTGTGATATATCAGACTTGTTAATAGTTGTACCATATGGGTTATTGCACTGTGTGGATAAGATCTATAAGTACTATGTCAGGACTAGACTTATATGTAATTATCATTGGTATTACGAGCTGAATTATCCTATGTCAACTGTCGATATGAGATGAATTGTTTAATTGACATATGTTATTGTCAAACTGAATAGTAGAACAGAATACAACTGCATGTTAATAATCAGTAATCAGTAGATATGATTAATACAGAGCATGTGGCATTTCCTGTACTTAGTATATGAGCATTTCACAACATGTGTCAGCATGCATGGGATAGTGATATAAAGAGGTAAGATAAGCTGATGAGAAATGGGATATGTGACTTATGTGGAATATGAGATATGTGTACTTTGGATCCATAGGATCAACGGATGACGAGTCAGGTGGACGTGGGACGGTTAGAGTTCCTAGTACGCCTCTTGTTGTTGAAGACGTCCAGTAATGCGTATACACTATTGAAGACGTCTAGTGTACCGTTGACCATTACGTACGGCTAGTGCCCTAATGTATTTTCACCGTGTAGTCGACCAGTAAGAATATACACAGCGTAGAAGACGTCCTTTGTTCCGCTTCCATCGTTTACAGATAGGTGGTACCGTGTAGACAACCGGTAACCCTATCAAGGGATTGTAGGACCTACTGCCTAGTCGGGTGATTCCGATTGATATTATGGTATCTATGTATGGATACGGATCTGGATTATGGTATCAACGTATGGATACGGAGATGGATAGAAATATGAATATGAGTACGAATATGATAAGATAAATGTTCAGTCGTGGATTCAGCGTCCCGACGTAAAGGTATATACATGGGATGGATGCATGGGTTGCATGCATGGATTTGATGAATACGTGATGAGATATTTACACTATGATCTTTATCCTCGTCATTACTTAATATGTTTCCTGCTATCCCTGAATTAATGTATAGTTTACTGAGACCTCTGCTATGTTCGTGAGTGACGTCATTGTAAAGGGATTAGCCGCATTTTAAGATGCTGAGCAGTTACGGTGAGGAGTGTTGTTTAATGTACTCACTCAGCTTTGTATTCAAAGTTGATGGCATTTGTGCCCTGGACATTCTAATGTCTAGAGCTTCGCAGGACTTGAGGACGAGAGACTGATGTTTCGCCGGACTTGGAGCTGAAGGCTGGAAGGAGAAGACGTGCTGCTTTGTAATAATTAGTTTGTATATCTATTGTACTGTTATTATTATAGGCCTGAGACTATAAGCCAGCTGTTGTACTAGATTTAGTAGACTTTTATAATTGGTACTTAGGCATCTGTTGCTTCCAAACCTTTTATAGTTTCGGTTGTAGCCTCTGATTATGTTAATAAGATATGTTCTATGGATAGCATCCTCCCTATCGTTGTGTTTATTGGTTTGAGTATGTGACAATGCGGTTATTCATCCGTCATTCCCTATGGACCCACAAAGGAAATTTATTTTTCTCTATTTATGCTGCTCCGGGGCGTGACAGGATTTTTGGTATCAGAGCCTAGGTTCCAATTGTTAACCGCTTGTCTTTTGTGTTAGAACATGAGTTCTAACTTACTAACGATAACATGAGGATTAGTTGAGATGAGATAGAACTAGAATCTTGTCATGTAGACGAGAAGTTTGAAGAATCCATTTGAGAATGTTTCGTTAGCAGGTAGTAACTGCTAGAGCCGATAAGAATCGTTAGAACTGTTGATAGCTGAGTTCATAGAGAACAAGGCGTTGAGAATTAGTTGTGGTTGTGGAGATCCTATATATAGAACTGTTGGCTTTTAGACGCTGATGAATTCCTGAGTGATCTCAGAACAGTCGGCATGACCTAGAAGTAGAAAGAGGTTATGGATAAGATTATCTTGTTACCTTGAATCACATGTTAGTTGAGCAGTACTCATAGTCTAGAACTTGAGAATGGAAATAGAATGTTTAGATTTGACGTTACGTGTAGAACCTATAGTTTCATAACCCGTGTCTTGAGCATAGATATATTGGGGTAAACTTGGTAGATAGACTGACCTCTATGGTTATATTCTTATATCCGTATTGCTTAATGTGATCGTATTATATAGTGGTACTATATATTGGTTACCACATGTTTTGTTCTTGCCTAAGCTGTAGGATAGAATGTGTCTGACCGAATAGATTTTCATTGTAGGTAGCGACACCGAACACTACCAGTACTCGCTATGGTTAGGATGACTCAAGGAAACCCAGGCCAGCTGAATGGAGTACCTAGTGTAGTACCTCCTGAGATAGATCCAACAGGAATGGTCGGAGTTTTCATCTGTCGCATGGAACAAGTTATCAATCGTGCGGATCATGTCATCGGCAATGAAGCACCAGTACGTCAGACAAGAGTTAAGCTGCTAAAGGAATTTCGTGCTCTTCAACCAGGAACCTTTACAGGATTAACAGGAGCATGGCAAGCTGAGCAATGGATTCGCCAGATAGAACTGATATTTGAGACAACAAATGTACTAACACTGAGAAAAGACATTTAGCTATATTTCAACTGACATTCTCAGCAGCAGATTGGTGGGACGCAGTGAAAGCTACGATAGGTGAAGAAGCTGTAGGAAGGATGACTTGGGAATCATTCAAGACTCGATTTCTAGAGAAGTACTTTCCAAAATCTGAGAAGAACAAAAGGGAGATGGAGTTCATACAATTAGTCTAAGGTACAGTGCCAGAATATACCACTCAGTTCGAGAGGCTATCACGATTTGCACTGCATATGATTGATACACCAAGAAGGAAGATCAAAAGATACCATCAAGGATTAGTTCTGCATATTCGTCATATGACTATAGGACATTTAGACAAATCTTTCGAAGCTTTGGTAGAAATGGCAACGAAACTGGAGGACGACACTCAAATTAGTGAAGGACAACGATTTAATCAAGCCCTACTAGAAAATGATCAATTTCTCCTAGGAGATTAGACAGGAAGGGACAGTCAGGTTGTGTTGGCTGCTAACCAAGTTCAACAAGGAAATACAGAGAGAAGGTACATGGGCAACCGCCAGAAGCGTAAGAGGTTGGGGAACAACAAGAAAGAATCAAAACCAGTGGCAACTCCAACACAACATAGAGAACAAGATATCTGCTACAATTGTGGAGTACCAGGACACCATTCCCAAGAATGCAGAGTATTAAGGAAATCTAATGGACGTGGAATACGGTGTTTTAACTACGATAAAGTTGGTCATGTCCATAAGTTTTGTCCAGAATTAGAGATGCAACACAATGCTCCATCGCAACAAGTACCACGAGGGCAGACTCACCATACAAATAATTGGTCTCAACTTAGACAAGGACGATAGACAGAAGGTACAACACTCAACACCTACATCATGTATTATATATGATCCAGATATTGCAGGAAGTTTGGTATTCACTTGATTTGATTGTAAGAGGATTAGCCTACACTGTAAATTGTAGTTACCTGAACAATTCGTTTGACACTGATCAACAGTAGTTATCCAAGTATAGATATAACATCAATTGTATCCCATATGACTTCTTTCACATCCCTATAAGACTTCAAATGCATCCTTATATGACGTCAATTGCCTCCCTATCGAAAGACTACGCCAACCATTGGTATGTTGGACAGAGACTAGAGATGAGGAATCTAAATTTTCTTTAGATGTAGCTTTGATAAGAGAGGACAAACTAGAAGATTGCGAGTATACGGGAAGAGATACGAGTAACGTAGAGACAAAACCAGGATTACAAAGAGTATCATAGAAGGATTCTTTTCAACACCGATTGCCTGTTGCTTTCACCCAGTCGAGATTATATAATAGAACGACTCGCGAAAATCAGTATGTAGCTCTGCCTAACCTATTTAGGCAATACGTGGAAGCAGAACGAGTACTTAATGGATGGTACGACCTCGAGAGATGATTATGTCAATAGTACGTGGGAATTTGGAGATACGTGAAGAAGTTTAAATCACCAGTTACGATATTAGAGTCACAAATGCTTTCAAGTCAATATCGTAAGGGACGACAACAATAACACGGGAGTTAACAAGGATGTTGACACGAGAAAAATCTTGTGCGCTCTTGTGCAATACCCAAGTGTAGGTAGACGTGCAAGTAATATCTGGTAAGACCAGGTCGATCCCACAGGGAAGGTGCTGACCTATCGAATTAGACTAACCTCTAAAGAAAATAAAATAAAATGAATAAGATTGAACGATGGTGCGGAACACAAAGTTCCACAGCTAAAATTACTACAGAAAATGACTAACGATCTAACTAGCTAATTAAAACAGTACTTGAAATTAGGATGTTTAACTTTAAAAGAAAGTGTTGGGATTACACGAATCCACAGTAATCTAACCATCTACCATGCATTTACCTTGAAGCACAAAGGAGCATATTACCCACAGTTTTCCGTATTCCTCTAAAGATAGAGATTCTATAGCCCTTTCATGACCGGGACCATATCATCACAGTTAAATTAAGATACATGAAAGCGGTTTAATCCAATAGTTAAGACTCGCATCCTCAATGGTGTTAGCATTGAAGATGGTTTGCAAAATGTATTGAAAGAAAATGCCTTAGGGCCTTAGTTTTAAAACTGCTTTGACAAACTGAGCATTTATTTGGGACAGAATGATAACAAATCCTAAAACAAAAGGTCCTGGAATACTGCAGGGAACATCCTCAAGAATCCGAGAGTTCGATCGATCGACGCGCTTTCGATCGATCGAAGACCTTCATCCCTCAATCGATCGAACTGACTTCGATCGATTGACTGTCTCTGGTTCGATCGATCGAACGGACTTCGATCGATCGAACACAGCGATTATTCTGCTGCATGGCAGAGGCTGGAGATCACTGTTTCATCGTGTTCTCCCAACCTGGGACTACTCAGACATCGTCTGGAGTGTCAAAGATTGATTTTTAACGTAAAAGAACATTAACACCTTGTTTGATTGTAAGTTTTTCATGAAAACTACGAAATCTATGGTTTTACAACTATTTAGCATATAATATCACGAGATGAGCGATTAAACTATGACTACTAAGTGCAGAATCTAAGTGAGCAGTATATAGATAACCTGGAATAGAAGATACTTGTATTAACTCAGAGAAATCCAATCCACAATGTAAATATTCAATGAAAACCTACAAAAAACCAAACAAACTCTCTATCTCTCTCTATAAAACTGTTAAAGTGTAAAGTGGGCGTCCCACTGGACGTGTACAATACTCCTATATATAAGAAAACCTAAGAAACTAGGGTTGAAACCCGCATCTGCTGCCTACGCAAATGTTACTGGAAATACCCCGTTCGATCGATCGAACTGCTCTCGATCGATCGAACCCTTAAGCCTCAAGCGCTTCCACTCTCTTTGAGCGATCGAACGCTCGATCGATCGAACCTTCTTAGATCGATCGAACTCCACATTTCAGCTTTTGCTTCTTTTGTTTTCATTCCAGCATTCCATTTATTCTGATGTTCATCTGTTTAGTCCACACAGCAGTAATCTGCACAAACAACAGCTAAAACAATACAACTTATCATAGATTAATCATAGTGTATAGAAATTAGCCTTGCAATGCAAATCGCAGATAAAACGGGAAGTTGTGATAAAAACTAATACAATTCTTTCCTTCAGCGCGGTTGTATTTTACAAATACCCCCGCTTTGCAGATGTCGTGTGCAACAAGAGACCGACTGAGGACGCTAACAATCATGACAAGAAGTCTAGAGATGGGAGATAGCCAACAGATGATATAGTACAGACATCGTTAGCACAGTATGAAGTATCTTCGATGGTAGGAGTAGACGACAATGCTCTTCTACGACTTAGATAAGATTAAAAACACTTAATCAATAGAACCCTTACACCGTAGAGTTTAGCACGAGGAAGGAACCTTGTGTGTTTGGGGACTAGCCATTTTAAATTTGTGAGATGATTAGATTTTGCTACCTAGAACCTTTTTCTGAAGTTCGACTTACAAATTTTATATATCTAAACCCGGGGGTTAGTAGCTGTCACCCTAGTACTCATAGATCGTTGATGTTTTCGTATCGCGTGTCTAGAACTTTAACCCGTTGGTCGCTGATGTAATCGTTTATGTAAAACGAGAACGTGAGCATTTAGAGTCTGTCTTGCGAGATGGATTTCTTTTTGGTAATAGGGGCTACTGCTTCAGATTTCGAGGATGAAATCTTTTGATAAGTGGTGGATGATGTAATACCCTATATTTTCATGTATATATAGATCCCTAGTACCTTTCTTAGCCTTCGGTGAGGTTGTGTCCCCAATCGATTGACCTTATCCCAATCGATTGGATGTTTTACCAATCGATTGGCATTCTGCCGACCTAACCCCAATCGATTGGCACCTGGTACCAATCGATTGAGAGTAGCTGGACTTGGCCACCTCGTTGGTTTTGTGTGGTTGTGATTGTTTTCCCCTCCCTATATATACCTTCTCCCTTATACATATATATGTTTGCTTGTGTGTGTGTTTGGAAGGGAGAGAGAGAGAGATATATACTCTCATATATATACACACATACATATATATTATATATATACACACACACATTCTCGGGTTAGAGAGGAATAGAAGAGAAGAAGAAGAAGAATGAAGAGAAGAGGAGCATAGAGAGAAGGAGAGAAGGGCAGAGAAGAAAGAGAGAGAGAGAATTCACCATAGCCACCGCCGCAGAGCTCGGGACGCCGTCAACGAAATGCCAGGATAAGGTGAGTTTCATTAACTCACTCAAGGAGGTGTTTTTGAGATGTTTGTATATGTTTAATAACGTTTATAAAGAGAAGAGGATCCCCACGTTTTTATAATAAAACCAGCAATTTTGAGGAGGAAGACAGAGTCCAATCGATTGGCATTGGATCCAATCGATCGGATAATTTCCCAATCGATTGCCATGAATCCCAATCGATTGTTATCCCAATCGATTGCAAGTTTGTCCAATCGATTGGTATTGTTTCCAATCGATTGCCATGTTTGGTCAATCGATTGGATATGAGCAGAATGATATTTGTATGTTGTCTTATACTTGTGATATATCAGACTTGTTAATAGTTGTACCATATGGGTTATTGCGCTGTGTGGATAAGATCTATAAGTACTATGTCAGGACTAGACTTATATGCAATTATCATTGATATTACGAGCTGAATTATCCTATGTCAACTGTCGATATGAGATGAATTGTTTAACTATCATATGTTATTGTCAAACTGAATAGTAGAACGGAATACAACTGCATGTTAATAATCAGTAATCAGTAGATATGATTAATACAGAGCATGTGGTATTTCCTGTACTTAGTATATAAGCATTTCACAACATGTGTCAGCATGCATGGGATAGTGATATAAAGAGGTAAGAGAAGCTGATGAGAAATAGGATATGTGACTTATGTGGAATATGAGATATGTGTACTTTGGATCCATGGGATCAACGGCTAACGAGTCGGGTGGACGTGGGACGGTTAGAGTTCCTAGTACGCCTCTTGCTGTTGAAGACGTCCAGTAATGCGAATGCACTGTTGAAGACGTCCAGTGTACCGTTGACCATTACGTACGGCTAGTGCCCTAATGTATTTTCACCGTGTAGTCGACCAGTGAGAATATACATAGCATAGAAGACGTCCGTTGTGCCGCTTCCATCGTTTACAGATAGGTGGTACCGTTTAGACGACCGGTAACCCTATCAAGGGATTATAGGACCTACAGCCTAGTCGGGTGATTCCGATTGGTATTATGGTATCTATGTATGGATACGGATCTGGATTATGGTATCAACGTATGGATACGGAGATGGATAGAAATATGAATATGAGTACGAATATGATAAGATAAATGTTCAGTCGTGGATTCAGCGTCCCGACGTAAAGGTATATACATGGGATGGATGCATGGGTTGCATGCATGGATTTGATGAATACGTGATGAGATATTTACACTATGATATTTATCCTCATCATTACTTAATATGTTTCCTACTATCCCTGAATTAATGTATAGTTTACTGAGACCTCTGCTATGTTCGTGAGTGACGTCATTGTAAAGGGATTAGCCGCATTTTTAGATGCTGAACAGTTACGGTGAGGAGTGTTGTTTAATGTACTCACTCAGCTTTGTATTCAAAGCTGATGGCGTTTGTGCCCTGGACATTCCAATGTCTAGAGCTTCGCAGGATTTGAGGACGAGAGACTAATTTTTCGCCGGACTTGGAGCTGAAGGCTGGAAGGAGAAGACGTGCTGCTTTGTAATAATTAGTTTGTATATCTGTTGTACTGTTGTTATTATTATAGGCCTGAGACTATAAGCCAGCTGTTGTAATAGATTTAGTAGACTTTTATAATTGGTACTTGGGCATCTGTTGCTTCCAAACCTTTTATAGTTTCTGTTGTAGCCTCTGATTATGTTAATAAGATATGTTCTATGGATAGCATCCTCCCTATCGTTGTGTTTATTGGTTTGAGTATGTGACAATGCGGTTATTCACCCGTCATTCCCTATGGACCCATAAAGGAAATTTATTTTTCTCTATTTATGTTGCTCCGGGGCGTGACAAATACAAATGTATATACATTACAAAAGCATGTCTAAAGGGTGTAAGATTGCAAATGATAAAATATCATTCAAAAGCCACGTAATTCAGGTAGCAAGCAATATGATATGCAAATAGGGGATTAGAGAACTTACACGGGATCCGGCCGCGAATATTTAAACGTGCAAATGCATGCAAATAGATAAACCTAGGAAAAGAGTCTCTAATCCATATATACAAGTAAAGCAAGTCCTAATTCTAAGGTGTCGCGCGAAGAGTCGAAAATCAAGAAAAATCAACAAATGAAATAAACTAGAGAGGAGATGAGAAATTGTACCTCAAATGCGCTAAAAAAATAAAGATTAGTCCACATGCTTCACATAATGATATGATATCAAAACAATCAATCATGATTCCCTAGCTTAGATCTATCAAACATGAAATCCAACTTTATTCAAGTAGCTAGTTCTAATCATAAGTATTAATGTACATGGATGAATGAATGTGAACAAAAATAAGACATGGATTTGTTCACTAATTTGAGTCACTTAGCTTCTGGATTTAAGCTAAACTATCATTATTCAAAGTATGATTTGGGTCCCAAGACATTAGGAGACCATTTGAGTTGAAATGAATAAGATTAGACAAAAACAGTAGCAGTTTTTTATGAATTACAGAGAACAGACCAGATCTTAAAAAATGGAAAAATCATAATTCCCACGGTTGGATCTTAATGATTTTTGGATATAATATGCCTCTGTGAGTCTAGTTTATAACCCAAAAATAAAATCAAGGTTTGAACGGTTAGATCTCTAAGAATTGGACAAAAACCAGACATCACTCAGTATTCTACAACCTTCTGTCCAGAGTTCTTGCACGATTTTCTAAAAATAGCAAAAAAAATCAAAAATGCTTTGTTCTTTTTAGGGTGACTTCCTAACATATCAATCTACTTAGAAAAAATTATTTTGAGTTACAAATACTTTATTAAGGTTCTGATTTACTCATTTCAAAAGAGTGTTACTGTTCTGAAACTCTGGACAGATTGTAGTGACTGTACAAAACTCATGACCAAACCACTTTAAACATGAAATCTCCTTAAAATAAAAATTACAGTGGTAAAACATTGTGTTATTGACATTTTCCCGTTGGTTTCACTTGATTCCAACGGTTAGATTTCAAACCAAAAATCTTTGATCAAAACCGGTTTATGAATCTACTGTTTCATTGTCAAGTTCCACTTTTATTTGTTAACCCCAACTATTGAATCATGAAGTTGGACCTAAACTAAACCATTTTCTCCTACCTTTTGATGGTCATTGGAGGCTAAAGACCTTTATATTTATAGATTTCAAATGAAGTATGAATGGACTTCATGAAATCTCAAAATAATGAACCTAAACCATGGAGATGGGCTTAGACTCAAAACTACTTTCTCCTACCATTTGATGGTCATTGGAGATGAAGATATGACTAATACTCATGAACCTCAAAGGAATATAGAAAGGATTACATGAAACACCAAGCTAGAGGACCCAAATCATAAATATGGACTTGGATCCATCTATTTGCTTATAAAATGAAGTGATGATCAAACTTTGACTCCCATGTGAAGCATAAGCTTACATGAGATTCAAAACATCAAACTCAAGAGTTTTCAAGAGAGATATTGAAGATCTCTAAGAGTCTCAAGAGGGAAGTAAAAAAAAGACACAAAAAAAAAAGAATGAAACAAAGAAAACTAAGTAGTTTGAAGATTAGAGACTTAAAAGAAAGAAAGAAAAGAAATAACTCATGGTTAGAGGATCACCTCCAAGCTATCCTCAAAGCTTCTCTACTTTGAAAATCTTCCAAACTCTTCTTCAAGCTCTCCAAACTCTCTTTTTTTTTTCTCTCCAAAAAAATGTATTAGTGTAATGGTATATTCTTTTTGTATATTGTTGTTATGTCCTCCCAAGGAAGATCCTCCTTCTTTTATAGACAAAATTACCAAGTATTTTCAGTGAATTCGGAGTAAAAGACAGGTGTAAATGTCTCATTTGGTGGTACAATACGTACTTCCTGAAAATAGACAGACTGCTGCACAGGGCGGCAGTCAAAAATCTCTTGCGGCAGTCAGTGGATGCCGCTGCGGCACTCCGTGAAAGCCGCGGCGGCATTCCGTGACTGCCGCTGAAAATTATTAATGGCCGCGTTTTAGTCAGCCTTACTTTATCAGTTTTTTGTTTTTATCCGCATACATATACGTATTGTACCACAAAATACGGACTGTTAAAGAAAACGGCAGTCAGAAATTGTCGGCGGCACTCGGTAAATGCCGGGCCGGCACTCAGTGACTGTCGTTCGGCACTCACTGAGTGCCACCAAATACTGTCGTATGCCGTTTTTGTTGAACTTCCCCTTTTTAGGTCTTTTCTTTCCTCTTTTTTTCTTAAAGAAACTTATTTTCGAAGATTTTTTTTCAAAAGTAATGTTTTATACCTGAATTTTCCTAAATACCTGGTATTTCAATCTGTGAAAATTTTACCGCGTTTGGAGAACTTTCTGAAGAGCTTGGAACACTTCGAATCTTTCGGCCCTTGTCATCATCGAATGTGGAGGTGACGCTCTCCTAAATTCGACGTTTGGTCAAAATTGGAGTGTCTACAGTCGCGGCTCTAGAAAAATTCAAAATTTCGGCAGCACCTCCTTGTTTCACAGACTACCCCACCTGCAAGGCAAACACACTCACTATCACAAAACTGCTCATCGCAGTAACATCAACAATCACAGAATCACAAGTGCGCAGATATGCATATCGTCATAAACTAAAACAAGCACGCAACTGCGCCTCCAAATCGGAAGCTATCCGGCCTAAAAGGCAAAACATCATAATACTCTGTCAAAAGTCACAAACCATTTCCGCACATCATCCTACACTTTCCAAATAGTCACATCACCAGTACAACCCAATCGAAAACATGAAAAAAAAAAAAGAGAAAAAATAAAATTCCCGTTCAAGAAGCCTCAGTCCTCCTCTTCTTCATCCTCTGTCGGACCTCCCGGAGTGTATGTCGGCGACGGCCTCCTCCTACCACCTCTGCACCGCGGTCCAGTCCTCGATGAGCCAGCCCCGCCCCCACGGTACTGCACACACAAATAAAATAAAGGCAATCAGTAGGGAAACAACAAAAAGTACAAAAATAAAGTCGAGTAAGAAACCTACCAAGGACGCCATCTGATTGGCAGCAAATTGCCGCATACCATCCATCCGTCAAGGGAAAAATCAGGATTAGAACATCATAACCTTAAGGAGCGCAAAATTAGAAACATAATCGGTGGTCTCGTGTGAGGACCAAGGACCGTAAGCTAGCCGCCAAGGCGTGACCCTCCTCAGCATAACTCCAAGGAACGTTGAGGACGCCCGCTGGCTGAGTAGGGTACCCGCATGTGACTCGTGGCACCTCCATCACTTGGGGAGTGCCATCAGCGCCTAGAACATTGATGGTCCAATCCCAAGGAGGGATAGGATCGGAAGCCGGAGGAGCCTGTCTCCTGTACATCTCGCGAAGCTGTAGGCACAAAACAAGTTAGGAAAAAGACGAGTCAAAAACATAGGCAACGGATAGAGACAAAAACGTAAAGGAAACTCACCTCTAGGAGTGGGAAGTTGGGCATCAGAAAGCGGCCACGATAAGCCTCATAGCCGGTCTCAGAGAGAAAATGATCCCAAACGTCGGTGCCAGCTAAGGCCGCTAGCAAAGCATCACCAGAAAGGTCACTAGCATCCATCGTAGGGGGATTATGAGGGACGCGATACCTGGAACCGCCAACCACCTAACGAGACACTCGCTGGCCAAGGAACCATTGCCTGCACTCGGTACTCTCCATCAGAAGTCGGCAAGAGGAAAGAGGTTTGACCGCTTGTATCTCCTCTGGAGCAGCATAGGCGACACGCTCCCAAGGCGTCCAATCAACACTAGCAGCCGTCAGCTCGGTTAAGAAGTTCCTGAGCAAAATAATCTGGTGGGCCCCGCTCTTTACCCCAATAACATCCCTCCGCCATCTCAAGCCTCGTGGAAACAGAGGCACAGGAGCCATACCATCCTCGTCTTCACCTGATTCGTCCGCAAGGGAGGGAGCTAACATCTTCAGGTACTCGAAGCTCCAAAGCTGCACAGACAAAGGAGAAAATCAGAAAGGGTACAGAAATCGAAAATCCAGAAGATAAAAGAAGATACGGTACATACCTCCCAAGCTCGCCAAAATCCCCCTGTCGATTTAACATCGCCCCGGGAAACCTCACCCATGTGCTTGTAAAGATGGGCAAAGGCAGCACCGCCCCAGTCGTAGGAGGGGATCTCATCAATGGTCGCCAGGCAAGAAAGGAGTCTCAGGCTCACCCGATCATTCCGTGTCACAAAGATCGAGCAACCAAGGACATACAGAAGATATACCCTCAAAAGCTGGGAATTGTTCAGGTTGTGATTTCCTCTGCCATAGGCCCGGTAAAGCCAGCCACAAGGAAACCAGTGCCTCTCCAGATTGGGGGGAACAGCCCCAATCAACATCTCTATAGCTTCTGGGTCGATATCATAGAAGTAGTCCAGAATCAGGCATTTCCCGCCAACCCTCAAGCCGGTAATCATAGAGAAATCAAAGGGCGTCATGGTCATCTCACCAAACGACAGGTGGAAAGTATTGGTGGTGTCCCACCATCTCTTAGCCAGAGCATAAAAATGTGCCAAATCATTACTGCTTTTTGAAACCAGGCGAACAAAGCCGCCAAACCCAGCGTCGTCTACCATTCTCTTGACGGTAGGCGAGAGTTGAGTCTACCACAGGAAAGCATGAGCGAGGCTACTGTGGCCCTTTAATATCACTTCTGGCACCTGCACATACCAAGGACAACAAAGACGATGCACAAAATCACTATTCATGACCCGAGGTCCAAATTCACAAAATCAACATTTGAGCACAAATCGGACTTCTAACGATCTCTAGGTGCACACTACGGCTCACAAAACTAGCACAATGCATGAAAATAGTTTCACATACCAAGCTCGCTAGAGCCGCGGCCGAAAGATGACGTTGGGGGTCCCGAAGAATCAAGTCCGGGGTTTACATCTCGGCTTTCATTCGTTCCTTGGCCTTCTTAGACGGTCTCCTCGAGCTCGAAGCCATAGATCTACAAAGAAAATGGAAGTCAAAGTTAAACTTTCTTCTTGCAAAATTGAGCAAACCAAAACACCAATCAAAATTCCAACTACGAGGAAAGATTACTCACCTGAGCGCGCACAAGCTGCGTTTTGAAGAATTTTGGCTCCAAAAACACCCCGAAGTGGCCAAGAATGAGCTTGAAAAGCTCAAAAACCCGAGATATACAAAAATGGAGTCCGGCCACCCAGTGCCGCCGCGAAAGTGGCCCAGTGCTGCCACGGCACTGCTCCCTGCGGGCCCCATTTTGCTCCATTTTGCTCTGTTTTGACCCGTTTTGGCCTTTTTCAGCCCATTTTTGGCCCCGATCAGTCCCGGTGGCCCATTTCGATCAAGATTTATGGGAACTGGGAAAAATTGACTCCCGAAGATCCGAATCGGCTGCTTCAGGACGACCATCACAAATTTTGATCAAGCACGAGAGTTCTGATAACGAATCCTGGATTTTGGCTGATTTACCAAAAAGAGAGAAAGGAGATTCCCCGAGAACCCTACATCATCCCCCGAGGACAGATACGGACAGATACCAGCTCCCGGAGGCCCCGACCGGCCCTCTTGGATTGAGCATCGAAAGATTTGATCAACCGTGAGAGATTCAGAAATGGGTACTAGTTCCCGATCAAGAAAAACAATTCCCCGAGAACCCTACATCATCCCCCGAGAACAGATACAGACAGATACCAGCTCCCGGAGGCCCCGACCGGCCCTCTTGGATTGAGCACCGAAAGATTTGATCAACCGTGAGAGATTCAGAGATGGGTGGGGTCCTAGTTCCCGATCAAGAAAAGAGATTCCCCGAGAACCCTACATCATCCCCCGAGGACAGATACGGACAGATACCAGCTCCCGGAGGCCCCGACCGACCCTCTTGGATTGAGCACCGAAATATTTGATCAGCCGTGAAAGATTCAGAGATGGGTCCTGGTTCCCGATCAAGAAAATAGATTCCCCGAGAACCCTACATCATCCCCCGAGGACAGATGCGGATAGATAACAGTCCCACTACCCCCAGCAGAAAGTAGCAGAAGAGGAGCCGACTCTCAAAAATCGGCCATCAGGAACAATCAGAACATCACCCGCATCCAGATTTTGGGAAATGAAGCATCGTCCTCCCACGGCTCCGTGTTTCCCGATTATCATAAGTTTTCTCATCTGTCCATTTTCATCACAAGATCCCTCGGTCACCTTTTAGACAATGCACATCTAGTCTATCTCGCTTATTTGCGAAGCACAGAAGTTTGCCCCTAGACCCAGAGTCTTCTAAAACCTTGATGTCCCTATCCGAGTCATCCACCACATCACAGTCACAAACACTAGCACGACACTAGCCCACTCGGAGTGGCACATCCCACAGCACTTGCTCATACTAGGATCATAACACTAGACATGATAGGACTCATGACACAATTCATATCACATCCATGCATTACATATCATCCTCATAGCATAGCATCCGCATGTCTTGTTGTGCATGTGTGATTTGTTCCTTTATGCCCTGAACTATGCCCTGGTCTGATTCTCCTTGGGATACGTAGGCAGCTCACGCAGAGCACGACCAGCACTGACCTCAGCATCATTGCATCTTTTGCAGCGCTTTTATCCTAAATCTATAGCCTTCAAAAAGTCCTGTCTCTTCAGAAGCTTTGGCACTCGCTTGCGACATGCGTTGCCTCGCAAGTTCATGCCAAAGAGGGGCAAACTATAGACACCCCATTTTGTCGGCTATCAGATTTAGGAGACCCATAGCTTGGTGGTTCACAATGATCGTAAAAGACTCGAAAGGACTCCTGGAAGCCAATTCTATCTCGCAGAATGCTCAGAATGACAGAAATGCCCCTGAAAGCCCAAAAGCTCCCAGATTTGGACCAAAAATTTTGGAAACATGCTACGTTGTAACAAAAGTGATAAAATGATTTTTTAAGTAAAATCGGATGAAATCGTCAGCTCCGAGAGACCCCTGGAAGTCCCGAAAGTTCCCGGAAAGTCCTCGTTGACCGGTTTGACCCAGGTTTGACCAAAGTTTGACCAAGTTTGACCAAAATCGTCCGAATTCACCAGAATCATTCTAGATCATGTGAAAAGTATTAAAATGAGTTCTAAAAGAAAATCGAGCGAAAACGTCAGCTCTTGGGAGCTCCCGAAGGTTCCCAGAACTTTCCGGGAATCCCAGGTTTGACCAGTTTGACCAGAATTTGACTTCGGAACCGGGGCACCGTAACAATTTTCAAATATTTTTCATGGATACTAGAGGTCAATAGCTTTCCAACGGTATATCGCACATAATTTTTGGATTTAAAACAAGTTTATTATGAATTTCCGAAGGCGAAAAAAGCGATCAAATCGGCTTTTATTGCGAATACTACAAAACTTTTCAAATTGACCTATCCCCAATTTATTTGTTATGAAAAATAGACTCCATTACCTTTCCAACAGTATATCACAACCTCAATTTGGAGTTCGTATACATTTTCTGTGAATTACGGACGAAATAGGGCCTTTTCGCGAATACCGGAACCTCTGGGGGCCTAAACAGCATTATCTGAACAAAGGAGGTGCAGTGCCGCCGCGTCTCTGGCCCACTGCCACCGCGGCATTGGCCCAATGCCGCCGCGGCACTCTCCCCCAGAATAATGTATTTTTGTAATTTTTCTTGGGGGTTCATTTTGATTAATTAAAAACCAAAACGACGTAGTTTTATGATTTCAGATGTTTGGAGCCAATGGGAATACTTCTAAAACCCCAAAACCACCCCAAGTTGGCCTATTTAAACCCCCCATTGCTCTCCATTTGGGGGGTATCAAATAGAAGCTTTGAAAAGTTTGGGAGAGAAAGTTGTAGAGATAAGGTTAGAATAGAGAGAAAAGAAGCTTTCTTCTTTGATTTTCAAAACAAAAGTGAGTTCTAAACTTTGTTTTTACTTCATTACTCCTATTTACTTCAACATTCAATACACCCAACCACCATTTTAGTGAGCATTTAAGAGAGTGGAAGCTTCTTCCATGTCCAATGTCATCACATATGAGTGAAACACCAAACTACAAGTTCAATACATCATGAATATCATCTACTGATTGCTATCTATTTGCTTGCTTGTTTATATGATGTCTATCTCTTCTCACCTCATTTCTTTTTGATTTTCTTTATTTACTTACTAGTCCATCGTCATCTAAATGATGACATGAAGTTTGAGGTGAGTGAATCCTTATGGATAGTAGCTCTTGACCTCAAAAACATGTTTGATAAATGATGATTATAACTTCAATACCTCCAAGGTATCCTTGAAGTTATGTTCAAATGAAAATAAATCTCTCCAACAATCTTGGAGGTTCTTGATGATGAGTTTGATGTTGACATTTTAAGTGGCTATAATCTTTATTGAGTATTGAAAATATGCTTTCAAAACCTCTATTTCAAAACCCCTCTTAAAACCCCTCATTTTGATCTCAAGAAAGAAAACTCTAGTTTTTCCCAAACTCTTCAAAATAGTGAGTCAAAACAGTGAGTGATCTGAGTTCAAAGATTTCTCTAGAACTCAATACTCAATGTATGGATGCAAGGCCACTTGTAAAGTCTTCCTAACTCATTAGAGAACACCCATGATTTTTGGTTTGATTTGGAAATACTTGAAAATGGTCCATTTGGACCCAAACATTCCTTCAAGACATTCTGCCTCGGCTGTCACAGCAGCTTGGTTGACTTCCAACTTCTTTTTCGGAAAGCTTTTCCAAACAGGGTGATCCTAACTTATTTTTCCCTTAAACTTAAATGTCTTAGGGAACTGTATGTATAAAATGGGCCTCTAGATCATTTGTTTTCATTTTCTAAGATTTTTCAACATTTCAGTCGACAGTACGGACTCTGTTTCTGAGTGACCTCCATTGTCTATATGATTTCTCTCAATCTGTGATAGTTATTAAAGATTGTCTTTTTGGGTTGTGTTCTAGACACAATAAGGAATATCTCCATAAAAAATCATGCATTGAAAACATTCCTAACCCCTCTTTTTAATTTCAAAAAGATCATGTTACTGTTCTGTCCACTATTCACAGCAAGCACATTTTAACTTTCATTCTTTAATTTGATGCTTACATGCATTCCAAATTAGCTCATATTTTAGGAAGTAGTTCATACTACATTCGTACATATCTCATAATGATTTCATTCATTCATTCATACACGTTATAGACTTCTAAGTCATTTTAGGAATCCATGAACACAAAGCACACTACAACCTTGGCACATTCTAGATACATACATTGCATCCATGCAAAGATTTGGGGCTTTGGTGACTCCTAATCTAAGAAGATTATAAGGAATGAACATGATCACACGTCCATGCTTTCCCTCGATCTAATCATCCTTTCTCATCCGTCCCGGGGATTGATAGGTCTTCTTTTCTCAAAGATTAACATGCATCATACTAGCTTGCTAAGCATATTTTGATTTCTTTGATTATTTTGTTTCAAGAATAATTCATGTCCCCTTTAGATTAGGGAAACTTAATTACTTGATACATGATTAGACGATTTTTTTCTAGATTTATTTGTGTGATTTTTCACTTTACATTGTGTGATATTTGGTTTAGATCTTATGAATGATATCTTATCTTTTGATCTTCCCATTTCAAGTTTCTTATGTGATGTAATATACTATCATAGTATTAATTGTCGAACCATACGTAGTATAAGATGATTATTTGGATGCTAATTGAGGCCCGTCGAAAGACGGGGCGAGTTGAGGGTGTTTTAGTCGCGACAAAGGCTCCTTCCTCTCTCGTACCAAAATCTCGAGCCAAGTTCTTTGGTTATGAAGGGCCGGTTCCCTTTATCCATTTGGGTGAGTCAAAATTAGGTTTCTTGGTTCCTTAAAGACCAAGTGGCGACTCTGTATCTGTTTTCAACAGACCTTTTCTTTTCTTTTTAAAAAAAAAAAAAAAAAACAATCTCAAACAAGAGAAGTGGTCCAATCCCGCGTGTCCACAAGTACGTGCATGGATCAACACACAAGATTGACTTCAAAGATATTGAGGTGGACAGTCGAGTGTCGTATATCAAAAGACCAGTGCGCATCTTGGGGAGAGAGATCAAGAAGTTGAGGAATAAGGAGATCTCGCTTGTGAAAGTATAATGAAAGCATCATGACGAACATTAAGCATCGTGGGAGATGGAGTCCGTTATGAGGGGGAAGTACCCGGAGTTGTTTGTTGAGTCTTAGTTCGAATTTCGGGGACGAAATTTGTTGGGTGGTAGAGAGATGTAGCACCAGCCCATTTATCTGCATTTATCGATATATGGATGTATTTTAGTATTTTTGTATGCATACATGCTAGTTACGATCGTATATGGATTAACTTAATGATTGTTCATATGAATGTTTATTCCTTAACCTTTGAATCCTTTGAACAAAGGAAGGATTGCTAAACCAGGAGCCTTGAGGGCTCGAGACGGAAGCACTCATGCTATGCGAGCGCTCAAGCTTAAAAATAAGTGAAAAGACTATTTTGCCCTTGGGCTTGGAAAAGTCTATAAATACCAGCATTTTGGGCATAGAAAACTCTGTTTTACAGAGAGCCCTTTTAAGAGAGAGAGAGAGAGAGAGAGTTGTGAGTGTATATGCATTTCATACACAAACACCCTCATTTACATGCTTGCATGGCTTCTTTTTTCTTGATCAACACACACAAACACATGTGTCTCACCTTCTATGAAGTCTTAGAGTGAAGATCAAAGAAATTAGAGGAGGATCAAGGCTTTGATCATGCATTAAGAGGTCTTGGAGCTTGTACTTGGAGTTCTTGAAGATCAAGGCCACACACACACATATTATTCATCATCCTAGTTGTAAATCATCATCTAGATCATAGGGAGTATACTTACTCACTCGAAATTTATATTTTTTCAAGTTTAATCATAACTTATGCTCATGCATGTGACATGCATGAAGATCCATGATCATGTTTGAAGAGATTTTAAAGTTTATATACATATACTTACATCATCTAGATCATATAGATCTTAAGTGAGCACTTCTACTCACTCATGAACATGTTTAATATAATTATATGGATGATCAAAGACCATGCATGTGTCATGCATTAAGGCTAAAGCTCATATATATAAGCTGCTAAAACTGTCAATGTTTGAAATTGCCTAACCTGAGTGCTCGAGCTAGCACGAGCGCTCGAGCCTACTGAACGGGCCAGGTGCGAGCGCTCGAGAGGCGCATCGAGCACTCAAACTTAGCAGTACTTGAAAGAATAGTTTGTTTTATATATATAAAGAGTTATGTTGTACCATGAGCTGTGATGGTTGTACCTTGGATTGTGCATGATATATATATATATAATTGCATGTGCTTACTGTAAGTTTTACCTTATGCTGTCAATGTAGTACTATAGTAATGCACGCTTTTATAAAGAAGAAGGTGTTTCTTAACATGATGTAGCGATTAACCAACTGAACGTGTATGGACGGCGATCGATAACAACGAGAGCAATAATGTAATGTAATATAATGAACTTAAGTACACGACTCTGAGAATAATGTGCTTTAACGGTTTGTACGACGTACGATAATTGTTAACGATTCGATGTAGTTAATAACAAGACGTTCATATCCGTCGGTCTATTCTTTGTGTTCCGTCCGTTCATTTAATTGGTCAAGTGTGAGAAAGAGTAAAGAGTCTGGGTTCAATTTTTGAGATGGTTAAAGGTCGTAAGGTGACGATGTCAATATGAGGCCGTAAGGCAACAATGACAATTTAACCACGGTTGAATGAATAAGATGGGGTTACCATATGGCCGTAAGGCGATGATGTCAATATGAGACCGTTAGGCGACGATGACAAGAAGGTAACCTAATGGTTGTAAGGCGATGATATTCAGGCCAATGGCACTTGTGCCGGATGCATGCAAAGAGTCAAGTTGTGAAAGATTGGATCAATGATCCAAAGTGATCCGAGTTGTACAGATTAAACATGGGGTTCAAAGTAAGGTGTTAAGTCGGTATAGAATGTATGGATTATCCAAAGTAATCACTTGATTGATGTCAGTTGTGTTTCCAGAGTTTGAGTCAGTTAGGGATATTTCCTAACTTACGTTATACAATGAGAATAAGATTAAGCAAGGCTTAACTGATATTTTCAGAAAAGGATAAAAAGGAACATTTTATTTTTATGATGGATTTAACAAGCATTCTCTTAGCCCGTTCAGTGTAGTAGGTTTGCTCACTCAGCTTGCAGTAAAGCTGACAACTTTTATGTCCTGGACAATCAAACGTCCAGACCTTGTAGAAGGTGATTACCCGAACGAGGAGTACGCCGCAGAAGGCTATGGGTTTGCGAACTAGCTATCAGAAGAGAAGGCTTTTGTTTTAATTTTCTCTTCTTGTAATTAAGGCACTGAATGCTGATCTTTTATTATTACGTTGTAAGGCTATACGCCTAGGATATTGTTATCTTTCTTTCCTTTTATGTGGGTTTTAATATTGGGTTTAAGACTCTGATCATGTTTGATATTATGTATGCCTAGAACCACCATGCTTATTGTTATTATTACTGCTTCAGTTTATTGTTTACTGCTTTTATCTTGGTTTTTTCTTATAAGGACAAGCACGTGATCCTTAAACCAGTCACATATCTATGGACCCATAAAGGAAATTTTAATTTTTCCCATTTTTGGCTTACTCCGGGGCGTGACAGTAATAATGTATGCATGTGTGCATATTTTATCTACATGTACTATATGACTAATAAAGTCAAATTCATATGGACAAAGTTGTATAAATAACCAAACCAATCATCTACGAACTGGGAAGGAGTTAGGCCAATTTACCAAGGCAACCAACCCAGTCTCATACATCTAAATTATTCCTTTATGAGTGAAAATCTCTATTCTATAACAGTTTTCGTCTAGGTTCCATTTGGGTCCGTAATCACGTTCCGAAAACTATTTTCATGAAATTTCTAGATAACCTACCTTTTATGCAACGTATCACTTATGTTATCAATAAACTAATCAAAATGATTTTAAACAAGATCAAATTTATCAGAAATTACACTACAAAGGGAAATCACTATTCACATATATTACATCAAATAACATTTAATCACATAAATGTCATTTAAGTCATGCCAATGCCTCATCAAGTGTTAGATTACCGTATCCTCACTTGACACCTTCCATTGACCACAATCAATCACTTTCACAATTATCAAATAACATTGTTAATTCTCAAATATTGATTTTGCATTTTAAAGCATTTAGATTTTCCAGGATGGGTGTGACAATGTGCTTTTGCAATCGAATGTGGAGCAGTGAATAGATTCCTCTTCATTGGTGTATGAGCCACATAGCATATCCAAGACATTGGTTATCCTACAAATTGGTTACCTTCACTATTTGAGACTATGTCATGAAGAGGACGCTTGATGACAGCTACTTTAGCATGCTATCCTAGGATGAAGAGAAGATTCTGTTCTATGGGGTGTGTCTGGGCAAGCGGCCAAGTTAGTCGGATAGACATGTGGGCTCAGAGAAGACCATTCAATAACATACCATGTTTTGTGACTCATTAGCAGGCTCGCAACAATCGTATTTTGTTAGTGATATGTCACGAGTACATTACATTAAGGGGGTACAGTACTTCTTTTCACCGAGGGATTGAGAATGATCTGTCTAGTATGGTTGAACCGTCTAAGGCATACACGAGAAGCTTTTGAGTGACGTGTCTTGCTAGTTATGATGATGACTTAGCATTACACTCCTGTCGTTGTACTTTGTTTTCGTAAGGTCGCATGTTCTATTTCCCTATATGAAGAGATGATAAGTTTTGTTTCGAGATATTGTACGTTTTAGTAACAAGCCCTATGTGGGTGAGTGGGAGATGTAAGAAATATTGTGGGATAATTGGTACACCTATATACATTGGACCGAGTCCAGTGGGCTTTGGCCTTTGGAGACCTAGGATTTTCAAAGGGGTGTGTGTGTGCTTATATACATATATATATATATATATGTATATAAGCACACACAACAAGGGTTACACAAGATATACCCTATAGCTAGCTACCTTTCTCTTTCCAATCTCTCTCACATTTTCTCTCTCTAGACCATCACCAAGAGTCTTAGGATTTAGTGTGCAAATACATCAGAGACCACTCTAGTAGTGCCTTCTACGACTGATAAGAAGCACAAGAGAGTACACGGAAGCTTTGTAGGAGCAGCCATTTGTATGATTCATTGTCGGGCTCGTAACAATGTATGCATCTGTGCGTATTTTATCTACAAGTACTATATGACTAATAAAGTCAAATTCACATGGACAAAGTTGTATATATAACCAAACCAGTCATCTACGAACTGGGAAGGAGTTAGGCCAATTTACCAAGGCAACCAACCCAGTCCAAACACTTACTAAAAATTATAGTATATGTAGTACAAGATCAGGAGTTGTGGGTGGTTAATATCAATACAATATATTTATAGTTAGGGTTAATTACATTTTACTCCCTGTAGTTGAGTTCATTTTTACTTTACCCCCCTCTGATTCAAAAGTAGACACTTAACCCCTTGTGGTTTTGGACAAAAGTGAAAATAACCCCACATGGGGATTAAGTGTTAAAATTAGCCCCACATAGGAGAGTTTATGTGTCAAAATTAACACCATATAAGCAGTTAACCCCAAAATTAATTTCTCAAAGGGGTAAGTGTTAAAAATTAGCCCCACATAGGTGGATTAAATTTTAATATTATCCCCCACATAGAGAATTGACTCCAAAATTAACTTCACAAAGAGGGTTAAGTGTTGATATTTTTGGTCTATTTTAGAATTTTTATCAGTTTTGAGAAAAATCTTCACAGTTTCACTTTAGTCCGCCTTTTGAACCACAGAGGGCTAAATGGCTAAAACACAAATTACTAAGAGACACTTGGAAGTGGGGACAGCAAAATAAAGTTTGCCTTTTGGCTCTTCAGTTCGTGTGATCACTTTGGTCGGACAAAAAGCTCCGCCTTTTACATAAGATCATTAAATTCCATTCCGACACATCAATACTTAAAACATAACGCAAAATCGCTTTTTGCAATCGCACTACAATGACGGTAGTCACGGCAATTCACAAACGGGCTCTTACTATTATTATTATTATTATTATTATTATTATTATTTATTTTATTTTATTTTATTTTATTGCTAAGAGGACTCTTACTATTAGCCCAGGATAGATTTACTCCCAGCCTACCCGACCTCAGTGGCTTCTTACTTTTTCTTAGACCAATAATCGTTAACAATAAGCCAAACTTGCATAAAAGAGGGGCTAAACACATAACAAGGATCCCAAATATATTCAATTAATAAAGTGAGAATTAAGACAATTTCTCGATCAAACGAAATGTATCAGTCAGTCCTAGTAGTTTTGTGGTTAAAAATCGTTATGTCACATCCCACGTATTTCACGGTGCAAATGGTGCACGGCGTGTGATACAAGAGACAGTCTCTCTAGAAGAACTATAAGAGAATGGAAGGCTCTAGAGTGTTGTAGAGAATTTTCGAATGATTTTAAGCATTCTAGAGGGCTCTACAATGTTCTAGAAAAGTATGAAAGGATGTGGTGACTTATGGATGATTCCAAAAGCCTATCGAAGCATCTAGAATCTTTGGCACACGTCCGGTCACGTACCACATAATTTTAATTTTTAGCCAAACAACATGTTAAATATCTAGATACATGTATAGATAATTCTACATGTAAAACTAGAATATTCTTGTAGAAGATGTGGGAAGGTTCTAAAGAAAATCCTACAAGCTTCCTACCCATTAGTTGTAGCCTATAAATAGGAATTGGCCCCATTTGGTCAAGACACAAAAAACTTGTAACATTCTCTCTAGATCAATACAAACTCAATTCTCTCAAACTCTCTTGTGCTTTCTCTTGCTCATTCTTGCATACTTGGTTTTAGGCTGATTTAGTATCACTAGTAGACAAATGAATGCCTAAGTGTCACACGGAGGGTTGGAGCATACCAAGGCTGTGACAATTAGGAGTAATCTCCTATCATTGACCATGATAGAGACTTGTGGCCACGCGCCCCATTTATCAATTACCTCAATGAAAATTAAAGTCTCAGTTGAAAGAATTATTTGTCTTCTTCTCGTTTGAAAATTAATTATCTTATTCTTCTCATTTATGTGAAAATTTCCTTATTAAAAGGTACTTTGATTGTCTTAGCTCTATAAGACAGAAAACATTTTTTTAATCCTATTTTGATGACACCCGAGCAAAGGTTTCTTTTCCATGTATGTTAACAAGAAGTATTAAAAGTGTGGCTGCCTCAACATTGCACCAAAGTGTCTTTGGACAATCGGTGGATTTTGCGGCACAGGAGATCATAGATGGTGTTCCTTGGAACAAGGACAAAAGGCCTTGCCCCCTTCCGGTCTACCGATACATGATGGAGCAAGGAGTTGCTGTAAGGAATTAGCCCCTTACTCAGCCTATTTACAAAATTACAGAGGATAGAATTGGATAAACGAAGAAGAAGAAGAAGAAGAAGAAGAAGATAAGTTTCAGAGATTTGGGGAGGAACAATTAAGAGGGAAGAAGATAGAGAGAGAAGGAAATATCTAGAGAGAGTAAATGAGAATCAATCATTTATTGCCTACCTGTTTTGGTCCATTCCTTTACACTTATACTCTCTTTCCTCAATTGCATTTGCAACTAACAGTAACAAACAGCTAAAACTAACACCAATGAGCTCATGATAGTTGTCCTATTTGTTACAAAGCTAAATGACACATTTGACCCCAAAACGACATCGTTTCACCTATACGATTTCAATCTTCAAAATGACATCATTCCAACTAATTCAATATACAACAATGGCTATATTTGATCTGATGGTTTAAATTCAACTAGGAATTGATCTACTGGCTACAACTTCATCTTCTCAACTCAGGTTATGACAATACCCTCTCCTTTAAAGAATCCTTGTCCTCAAGGATTGAAAATTTCTGGAAAATGGATGTTAATCACATTTCAATCCTCCCAAGTGGCGTCCTCAACAGGCATGTTGGACCATTGAATCAAGACCTGGGTAACAGCTTGATTGTTGTGTGGAACCGTCCGGTGAGCCAAAACAGCTAAAGGTTCGATGCACAATTAACCTTCTGAGTCAGTGAGTGGTAGTTGAGGCACTATCTGGGTGCTGAGACCCAATTGCTTTTTCAATAAGGATACATGAAACACTGGGTGGATTTGAGCTTCTGGTGGTAAGGATAACTAATAAGTGTGGATATCGCAATTTTCTCTTACCCACAGCTTTTATTTAAAACATTTTCCAAATTCAAATTCAAAACGACTCGCCACTTAATTTTTAAAAGGAAAATTAAGAAACCATTTTAAGACTAACTGGCCTTTTGCGAAACCAAAGATTAACTAGGTCCGGGGATTATAGAATGAGAGGGGAAGGATTCTGATGGACTAAAACACCCTCTCTCATCCTATCTCGCGATAGGCCTCTACTCAACATCCTTTTAATCAAACAATTAATCTAAGTATGCCCTCAACTAATACATAGATGTAAATATACATTACACAAGCATGTTGAAATAGTGTAAAATTGCTAATAACAAAACATCTTTCAAAACCAAGTAGTTCAATTAGCAAGCCATACGATATGCAAAATAGAGAACTAGAGCTTACCCGGGGTCCAGTCGCAAATATTTAAACGTGCAATGCATACAAAAGTTGAAATCCTAAAAGAGTCTCTAATCACATATATACACATAAGGCAAGTTTTGATTCTACTGTATCGCACATGAGGCAAAAAAAATACCAATAAAATTAAGGAATAATTAAACTAAGGGGGGGTCGAGAGGTCATACCTCATCGACGCTACAAAACAAAAGTTAGTCCACATGATACACAAGATATGAAGTTAAATAATAATCCTAGGCTTCTAGGTTAAATCTATCAAATGTGATCAAATCTAAAGCAAGTGAATCCTAATTTATGAACATCAAGCCACATAGATAAATATGTACATGAACAAGAGTAGATTATGATGTGCTCATTGATTGGACCATTTAACCTTCGATTTCAAGTCTAAAAAATCACTATCAAAGTATGGTTTGAGCCCTAACTCATGAAAATATCACTTAACCCATTATCTACAAGATTGATCAAAATTGTGACAGGATTCTGAAAATTGCTAAGAGCATATCAGAACTTCAAAGAAATAAAAGGCATGGTTCCCATGGTTTGATCTCGATAATTTTTAGACACCAGTTGCCTCTGTGAGTCTAGTTTGTAATCCAAAGAGAAAATCAAAGTTTCAACAGTTAGATCTCTAGGAATTAAACAAAAACTAGACATCACTCAGAACTTCATAACTCTCTGTCCAGAGTTCTTGTACGATTTTCTAAAAATAGTAAAACAATCTAAAAGACTCTAATCTTTTTAGGGGGTCTTATTAACACATTAAAGTTCATAGAAAAAATTATTTGGGGTCATTAATACTTGATTGATGTTCTGATTTACTCATTTCAAAAGGGTGTTGCTGTTCTGAAACTCTGGACAGACTGTTGTTGTTGCCAAAAACTCATGACCAAACCATTTTAACCATGGAATCTTATTAAACCAAAAATTGCAGCGGTAGAACTTTGCGTTATAGACACTTTCCCGTTGGTTTCATTTAGTTCTAACGGTTCAATGTTTAACTAAAAATCATTGATCGAAGGTGGTCATTGAATTCACTGCACCATTCGTCAAGTTCAACTTTGTTTGTTAACCCCAACTATTAAGCCATGAAGTTGAGCTTAAACCAAACTACTTCTCCTACCATTTAATGGTCATTGGAGACTAAGGACATTTATACTTGTGGATTTTAATGAAGTATGAAGAGACTTCATAAAATCCCAAGGCAACGAATCTTAAACCATGCAGATAGGCTTAGACTCAAACTACTTCTCCTACCATTTGATGGTCATTGGAGACTAAGGACTCTTATACTTATAGATTTTGATGAAGTATGAGAGAACTTCATAAAATCTCAAAATAATGAATTCAAGCTATGGGTAAAAGTTTAAACTCATTGACTCAACATACTAATATCAACCTTAATCCTCTCATAAATCACGAGTTTATAAGAATGCTAAGGGTTTTAAGTACAAAGACTCAAGTAAGACATTGAAAACCTTATGAATCCTAAGAGATAATCATAATCAAAAGGAAGGAAACCAAAATTCTACTTCAAGAATTATTTAAACTTTAAATCTTAAGATATGTTGATCCAAATCAATGAAATGAAAGTTCAATCACAATATGTGTGGTGTGTGATAAAATGAGGTGGGAAGAGAACTTTTGAAAATGTGTTAAAAATCCTAAAAATCTACATATTGTGATTGAACTTTGAGTAGTGAAACTAAACAATCTAGAGTTTACCTCTAATTATCCTCAACTCTTTGATTGCTCTAAGACTTTCCAAGACTAATCAAACTCTTCTTCTAGCTCCTTCTTCTTAATCCTCTCAACTCTCTCTACTACTTTTCTTAATTTAGAAAAATCTTGAAGAAGAAATCAACCTAGGGATTCTAAAATTCCAAATTCCAAGTCCTTTTGTAATGGGATATACACCTCCCTTATATAGGAAGATTTTGGAGGGGTATTCCAGCCATTTCAGGGGAAAACCCCTAATTCTAGATGTCCTTTTTAAAGGTACAGAATGTGCTATTTCACAATGCGGCACCCGATGACTGCCACAGCAGCACTCAATGGCTGCCGTGCGGCATTTGCTGATTGCCAGAATGGCACTCAATGACTGTCGCGGAAGATTCCACAGACTACCATCTTTTCTGATATTTTATTTTTTAGCGGCACTTGGTAAAATTTGCGGCATTCACAGAATACCGCCCAGCACTCCAGAGAGTGCCGCAGCAGTAACCCGTGACTGTCGAAGTCCCTGCCATGTGCCATTTTCCTCTATTTTTTCCTTTTCTCTTTTTTTTTCTTTTTGTTTTGAATTGAAAGAGCTTTCGGAAGAGCTTGAATCACCTTGGGAAGTCCTAGATTAGTCGGACATTATCATCATTGGACCTGGAGATAATGCTCCCCTTAATTCGACGTTTGGTCAAAATTGGGGTGTCTACAATAAGCCATAGAACCATACTTAGCTGCTATAGGGAATGGGCTATAATACTTAGGAGCAAGTTTCTGATTTCGTCGTAAGGCCACTGAGGATTTTCTGTAGCATTGCAATCACAGGTACACCATATCTCCAATTTCAAACTTTATCTCTATTCTGTGCCTATCTGAATAAAATTTCATACGTGATTATACTTGAATTAAATTGTCTTGCAATAATTGGGCCATTTTAGATCTTTCCCTCTAGAAGGTATCAACCTCTGTCACTGCAGACTTTGGGTTTTGGTGGATAGCAAACTAAGGTGGAAGGTAGCCATAGAGGGCTTCTAAAGGTGTAAGCTTGATGCTATTGTGGTGGTGAGTGTTGTACCACCATTCAGCAAGTGCCAGCCATTAGTGCCATTTCTTTGGCCTGTCCAAGCTCATAACTCTAAGGTAATTCTCCAAACATTGGTTCAGTCTTTCCGTCTGCCCATTAGATTGAGGTTGATAAGAGGTTGAATACAAGAGTTTGGTTCCTACAAGCCTGAATAAACCATGCCAAAAAGCACTGAGAAATAATCTATCTCTGTCTGACCCAATAGTGGAAGGTAATCCATATAGCTTATGGATGTTTTCAAAAAAAATTGTAGCTAACTGGGAGGCTGTAAATGGGTGGGTTAAGGATATAAAGTGGGCATACTTGGTAAGTCTATCAACTATGACCCAAATGGTGTCCTTTCCCTCAGATTTTGGAAGGCCTTGAATAAAGTCCATGGATATGTCAATCCAGGGTTGAATAATAGGAATAGGTAGAGGCTGCAAAAGCCCAGGGTATGCCATAATTTCTGATTTGGTTCTTTGACAGGTATCACAACTTGAAACCCACTTCTTCACTTCATTCTTCAAATGAGGCCAATAAAGTAATTGCTGACTCTTTTATAAGTTCCTACTTATCCTGAATGGCCCCCAATACCATAATTATGCACTTCTTGCAGCATTTGCTGTCTAAGTTCCCCTTTATCTCCCACATACAGTTTTCCTTTATATCTCAAAAGGCCATTACTGATAGAATAATCTAGCAAACTCTGCAGATCAATCAATAATTGATAAATGGTTTGCTCCACTGTTGAATTCCCTTAGTAAATTATGATCAAGTCCTCATGCCAAGCAGTTTGTACCACTGAAATAGCTTGAATTTGAGATTCTTCCATTTCATTCTCATTGTCATACATTCTTGAAAGTGCATCTGCCACCCTATTTTCCACCCCCCTTTTGTACTGAATTTCATAGTCCAGCCCAAGGAAACCCATTTCTGTTGCAACACACTTGTAATTCTTTGTTCCAAGAGATATTTGAGGCTTTGGTGGTCTGTCTTAATAACAAATTTCTGGCCTTTCAAGTAGGATCTCCATCTGTGGACTGCCTGAACTATGGCCATAAGTTCTTTCTCATAGGTTGATAGTCCCAGGTGTCTAGGTGCTAAGGCCTTGCTGAAATAGGCTAGAGGTCTATTCTTTTGAAGCAAAATAGCTCCTAAACCACTATAACATGCATCAAATTCTATAGTAAAAGGGATGGAAGAATTAGGTAATGCCAATATTGGAGCTTCAGTCATTGCTTGTTTCAGCTGATTAAAGAACACCTCAGAATTCTCTGTCCATAAGAACTTTCCTTTCTGTAATAATTATGTCAATGGTTTGCTGAGGATGCCATAGCTTTTAATAACTTTCGATAGTAGCCAGTTAATCCTAGAAATCCTCTTAGAGCTTTAACTGACTTTGGGCTTGGCCAATTCAACATACATTTGATCTTGTTTGGGTCAGCTGCTACCCCTTTCACCATTGATAACATGACCCAAGTTTTCAACATTGTTAAGAGCAAAAGCACATTTAGATCTTATAGCATAAAGATGATTGATAAGTAAGATCTGTAGTGTTGCCTCCAAATGATTAACATGCTCATCCAGGCTTTTGCTATAAACCAATATATCATCAAAAAATACTAATATGAAATCTCTAAGATGAGGTTTAAAAACATGATTCATCAGAGATTGAAAGGTAGCTGGGGCACTTGTTAAACCAAAGGGCATAACTTTAAATTCATAATGACCCTCGTGAGTTTTAAAAGCAGTTTTGGGAATATCTCTTGGTTAGACTCTGACCTAGTGATAACCAGATCTTAAGTCTAACTTGGAGAACCAACATGCTCCACCCAATTCATCAAGTAATTCATCAATAACTGGAATAGGAAACTTATCTTTCACTGTGATTTTGTTGAGTTGCCTATAATTAATGCAGAGCCTCCTAGAATTGTCTTTCTTTTTTACCAAAAGAACTGGGGAAGCAAAGGGGTTATTGTTGGGACAAGTCACTCCTGGATGTAACATTTCTTTGACTTGTTTTTCTATCTCTGTCTTCTGAAAGTGAGGATATCTATAAGGCCTAGCATTGGCTGGAAGTTGTCCTTCTATTAAGGGAATGTGATGATCAAACATCCTTTTGGGTGGAAGTCCTTTTGGTTCTGAAAAGACTTCTGAAAATTGCAACAATAATTGATCAATGGTCTCTGGAATCCTTTCTTCTGGGGAACTTTCAATAGCCATAGAGTATAATTGGTAGGCTAATAATTTCTCACTTCTGTTATAAAGCTTCTCCATAGTTTCTCCTTAAATTATCTTCATAGTTGCAGCCTCTGTATAACCCTTAAGAATGATATCTCACCATTCTTTTTCAATTTAAGGAGCATTTCATCAAAATCAAACATAATAGGACCATTGTCCTTCATCCATTGGACTCCCAGCACCATGTCACAGCCTTCCAAAGGAAGTAATCTTAGATTAGTTTGAAACTTGTCGCCTTGAGAGCACTTGGCAGAGCTAATCATGTTATCTCCATTAGCTACTATGACCCTTAGTTGGCTAGTTGGTTGGATCAAACACCCTATCCTCTTGGCAGTATTGGGGTCCAAAAAATTATGTGTACTTCCTGAATCTATCAAAATTATCAGTGGGTTTTCCTTCACTAACCCTTTAAGCCTCAATGTCTCATGATTAACTTCTCCAGAAAGTGCATTAAAGGAGATAATTACCTCTTCCTCAGCTTTTCCAGAAGTAATTTCAACTTGGTTATTGCTCACTATCCTCTTCTAGCTCTTCTTCTGCACCATAAATCATAAAAAGTTGCCTCTTCTTGCACAGATGGCCCTATAGAACACTTCATCATAGTAATAGCATAAATTCTTTTCTCTTCTCAATTGCATTTCTTCTAGGGAGATTTTCTTTAAAGATTGAAAGGGAAAGGTTATGTTGGGTTCTGATTTTTGGAAGCTTTGGGGATTATTGTGGGTTATATTGATAGGGTTGGATTGAGACGGACCAGGATAATTGGTTGTGGGTTTGACTGGGTTGGAAAATAAAGAATTTTGGGTAAAATTGGGTTTATTGAATGGATTTGTTCTTGGGTTTGATGGTATGGTTTTCTTGGAAGCTTCCAAATGGTTTTCTTGCAGCCTGACCAATGTGATAGCATGAGCAAGAGAATGAGGGTTAAACATCTTAACCAGATTTCCAATTTCATCCTTCAATCCGCTAACAAAGCAAGAAACAAAATAATCTTCTATTAGCCCTCTGTTTTTAGCCATGATCAAAGGTTTAAGTTCTTCAAACTTGGATTCATACTCCTCTACTGAGTCATTTTGCACCAGCTTCTTGAATTGCCCAACTATGTCTTCAAATCCCATATCAGAGAACCTATCTGAGATGTCCATTGCAAACCTCTCCCATGAACGCAATAGGATCATCATAGTGGAATTGGAACCAATGATCCGCCTTGGATTCGAGATATATGGAAGCAAATGCCACGCTACTCTCTTCAGGGATTGGGTTCAATTGAAAAAAACTTACATATCTCTTTAACCAGCCTTTAACATCAGAGCCACCAAATTTGGAAAAATTCAATTCTTGGGAATTGAAAGTGGGTATAATTTTCATTACGCATACCTCTATTCCAGTGGGGTAAGAACCCATTTCATCATCTAAATTTCTGGTAGCCCGTGGATTGAATCTTTCCACTCTAGCTGTAGAAGTGTTGCCCATCTTAGCGTCTGAAGTGGGCAGGAGCCCAGTTTTATCTTTCCCCTGTCTGAGGAAATGCAATCTATGTTGTTCATTATTGCTTCAAACCTTGCCTCATTTCTGGTTTCGAGACTGGAAAATCTTGCTTCAGTCCTTGATTCAATTTCGGCAATTTTGTTATATACACCTACCACCTGTGATTGCAGCGCAGCTATGTCATGTTGTTGTTGCTCTGCAACATAGATTGTATCTTCACTTCTGATTTCTTAATTTTCAACCATTGTTGATCGAACAAACTTTACCATTGATTGTGCTCGGATTCAGGAAGGTCGGCTTTGATACCACTTGTAAGGAATTAGCCCCTTACTCAGCCTATTTACAGAATTATAGAGGATAGAATTGGATAAACGAAGAAGAAGATGATGATGATGAGTTTCAGAGATTTGGGGAGGAACAGTTAAGAGAGAAGAAGATAGAAAGAGAAGGAAATATCTAGAGAAAGAAAATGAGAATCAATCATTTATTGCCTACCCGTTGCGGTCCATTCTTTTACACTTATACTATGTTTCCTCACCAGTTGCAACTAAAAGTAACAAACAGCTACAACTAAGACGAAATGAGCTCATGACAACTGTCCTATTTGTTACAAAGCTAAATGACACATTTGACCCCAAAACGACATCGTTTCACCTATACAATTTCAATCTTCAAAACGACATCATTCTAACTAATTCAATACACAACAACGGCTATATTTGATCTGATGATTTAAATTCAACTAAGAATTGATCTGTTGGCTACAACTTCAACTTCTCAATTCAGGTTATGACAGTTGTCCACGCTTGCGAGTATCCCTATGTGGGATACATACAAAGGTCCTGGAGAGATACACACAATGTTGGAAAGACTAAGGTATGCAAAAATTAGAGTGTTGCACTGAAATCCTATGCTGTGATAGAAGAATATTCCCGCACATGGTTAGTAGTACATCTGATAGATACAATAATTACATTGTACATGCGCACCAATTTCGTATGGGATGGAGTCAGAATGGCCAGGTTATATCATAACATGATACAGTATAACTTCGTACGAGTTATTTATGAGTTTTTGTTTTGTGTTTTTTTATTTCTCTTTCCAAATAGTTTATTTACTATATTGGTTCAGTGATCTGCTAAAGTGCGATGAAAACTTTGCATTGTCTTGGGCTAAGTGCTAACCCATGGAGAATTTGCGGATGGGGGCCTTTTGGTATCAAATGGGCAGATAAAACTATTCCACATTCAAAACTTTGCAAATAAAGATGAGGACATAGATTACTTAGCCGAGATGATGGAGAAGCAAATTCTTTATAGTGGAAAGAATTTGAAGGAGATACAACACTTTCTTAAAACAGTGCTGGTTGATGGAAGAGCTCACTGCCATAGTTTCCAGGGCTCATTTTAATGGAGTTCGATTTCCTAACTCTAGACGAGGTGAAAAAGTTGTTACAAGATTAATGAATTTGCTCATTAATCTAGTGCCTATCATAAGTTGATGCTGTGAAAAGTCTTGACAAGATTAATGAAAAGTGCTTTTCAAAAGTGGCACAAGTATTGTGGTATTTTTAAATAATGATGTAAATAGATGTATGTTATACAGAGTTGGAATAATAGGGGCTCTAATTCATTCAAGATTTGTTCATCGCAATACATTACATTACCTTGCAGTTGAGGTTTATTATTGTCATAACTGGTTAATGTATTACTTACTGACTTCATATTTTCCACTATAGAAACTTATTCATTCTCGTGGCTTCTTTCATTTTAATTTATGCCCCATTTTGTTCATCTCCAAGCAAATAAATCATCGGTCTAGAGTGTATAGTCCTATTCAGTCTTTTTGTTTTTAAAAACAGTTAGTAGTTTATTTTCAAACTATTCTGATCAGCTTCAATTTATTTATTTTTTTGGCTTGAAACTGACAATATCGACATTTAATACTTGTTTAAAGCATACAATGTTGGGCCGAGTGCCCAGCTGATTTGATTTGGGTCCAATTGGATCATTTTTTTTACTCCGTATTATTTTTTTGCAATTGAACCATTAAAATCAGTGTGAACCAATTAAACTGTATAAATGTCTAATAAACTATTAAGAACTAGTTAGGTTTTTTTTTTTTTTGGAATCTGTGTCTTAGAATTCTAACCGACTCTGTGACCTGATCAGAGTTAGTAGCCTAAATATTAATAACACACGCACGCACAAGACAGGACCAAATGCCACTTTAATGAAATTGTGTACCTTGATCACCTACCCCTGCAAGGGACAAGGCTCGAACCCACAATATCCCCATAGGGGAGTATGGGCTCTGGCCAGCTCGCGCAAGCTGGTCATAAACTAGTTAGTTGAACAGGCTAACTTACATTACTTGTTTGAAATTTATGCAAAATATTAATTTTAAAAAGACTAAGAAACTAGTCCATTATCATGATAGAAGTTATTTTACTCAAAATGACCACAAATACCCCTATAGGTAAGGACCAACTGACCAAGCCAAATTTGAGAGGGCAAAAAAGGAAAAATCCTAAAAGTAAGTAGACATTGTGTCAGCCCATCTTGTCTACAATTCTCACCGCACACGTAATGAGGGAAACAATGGCCAAGATGAATGATGCACTGCAGATATGAAAGGGCATTTTTGCCCCCAGCTAAGGGCCTGCAGTGCAAACAAGGGGCAAATTAGACAAATCACACTTAAATATTGTGAACAGTGTTTCTGATTAAGGCTTTTGTGATTGAGATTGACATTAGTTTCTTAGCAAAAAATAGTACATTAGTGATTAGTCATTCGAGCTCATGTAAGAAAACACGGACCAAAGAGTTTTAAAACACACACAAACCAAAAAAAAAAAGAAGTTAATTAACATTCGATGTCCTCATGTCAAACAAAAATGTGGGATTCATAAACATCTTTTAATATACTATACATTACATCTTTTAGCTTACCCAGGGAGGATTGGCACGTTTAAGAAAGAAAAGAAAGCTAGTAACAAACCAAGACAGTACTTTCCGGAAAAAAAATAAAAATAAATAACCAAGACAGCCTTCCAAGTTTTAAGATGATTTTTAACATAAGGCAAACTCCGGACCATTGTGACAACTCAGTAAGAATTGAGTGTGTTAACCCACCAAAATTCATAATTTTGCCCAATATTCATAATTTTGCACATGTAATTTATTATTATTATTATTATATTTTTTTTTTTTTGGCATGAGATATATATACTCCTACTTACATATACAAAACAGATTCACCACAATTAAATTTTGATTTTGGATGGGTATAGAGGAGATAAACCAAGGAAGTACTTGCAGTCCTTGTACTGTATTTGTATTGATCATCGGGAAGCCAGGGACCAGAAGTTCAACAGGAAAGATGGTAATACGGTGAACCAGCTAAGGAAGGCCATGGCAGTGGCGGTCTCAAACTCCGTGCAGTGATTCTGTGAACAGGCACGGAAATCATTACCGATAAGAACGGTGATGCCCGCAGATGCACATGCCGCAGCAAATGTTAGAGTGGATGTGATCTGCAGCAAAAAAAAAACACTTATAAGCCAATAACCAAAAGAAAATAGAAATCCTAATAGGGATAATTAAAAGTTTTGGGGATAACAGGAAAAATAACAACTTTTAGAGCCTTTTATTGTCAAAAGATAGTTATTGTGCTCACTGCTCAAACTTTATCGTGGACCTGAATCTCAGGACTAAAATACAATCACTTAGCATTTTAAAATCCAGACTCTGTGGCATTATCAGATTTTGGTTTCAAAATAAATAAATAAATAAAACATGAAGTTCAAACAGTTCTTAAAGCTTACTTAACGGAATGACTATGAATAATAGGCTTCCTAATCTGATTAGTACTACTTTCAGAAATTGAATGAACTATTGGGAGTGAAGGATTAAAAGTAGAGTAGTGCTACACACACACAATTTTTGACACACTTTTTGACACAGTGTCATCCGGCCATTCCATAGCCGAGATGCGTTCGGTGGTGGGGCCAGCGCCAATCACTGGCCGGATAACACTTTGTGTCAAAAGTGTGTCAAAAAATGTTTGCGCCAAACATTTCCCTTAAAAGTAAGTTCCTTCTGTTATATGTTCATAAATAGGAGTGTATTTTCATTTGGTGGTGTTTGAAAAACCAGTAAACGAAAAGGCTATTGGCAGGGTTTATCTTACCCCATCACCGACAGCAAATAAACTGACAACTCGATAATTCTGCAAGCTGCGACCCACTAGAAGGGCATAAATGTCAATTATGGCCAGTGAGAAGCTCCATAAGCACTGCAAGCCAGCAGCAGCAACAAGGTAGCTGACAAGGAGAATAATTGGAAAAGCTTTCAGCACCAGCACAAATACGGAATACCAATTACATATAAAGTGATAACATATTAACCAAAAATAAGAATAATGAGAAGAGAAAGAACAGTGTATTACTTCTCAACGGATAGAGGCAGAAACAATATCACCTAAAGTTTCAGGCTTTCAGCGTTAGGATTAATACCAAAAACATATTAGTTCACTTTCTTAAAGCATAGAATCAGTTGTATCCTAAGAAGCACCAACATGGATACGCGACACGGATACGACACAACACGAATACGCCGACACGCTATCTCTCAAAAAAGCAGGATATGATACTTCGGGGACACGATTTTTATTCTTATTTTTTAAAAACATATATTTTACCCTGTCTAATCAAAATTGGAGTAAATAAATCACAACAATATTATGATTTTCGAATTAAGCCACAAATAACAATGAGCAAGTAATAAACTCATCAACAGAAATGTTACATATGCAAGTAATCGACACAAACTACTATTTTACAAGTAAACAATGTAATGGACCAAAAAAAAAAAAAGGAGGAAACGAGTTCACATTAACCAAAGCCTTGCACTTTTTTTTTCCTAAACACCAAAGCCTTGCACAGTTGCACAAGAAGTTAGTAAATGGTATATTGATACCTGAACAGTAACACAAATTTAAAACTAACACAAACTTTAAGAGTGACAAATTTTAAAAAAAAAATACAGAAGGCATCATATCATTTAAAAATAAATAAATTATTGAAGCTGTGGGTGTGACTGAGAGAGATGAAGATGGAGAGTCAAGAGAGATCAAAGGGCTACTCGTCGCGAGGGCTGCTAGACCGCTGGTCGCAAGAGGCTGCTCGCACTGCGAATAAAGGTCAGAGAGAGAGAGAGAGAAATGAACCAGAGCTGATATGAGTGTCGAGTGTCAAAGAGACGATAGAGAGAGAGACGCAAGGGCTGGTCTCTTTTTCTTGTCTTTTTTGGTTAAGACTAGATGATGTTTAGGACTTTAGGGTAGTTATATATCTCTATATATATATTTCACAGCCTTGTAGTTATACCCCCAACATTTCAAACCAGTTTTCTAAAAATAAAAATACCAAACCTGCGAGTCCCATGCGTGTAGCCAACGTGTCCCGTGTGTGTCGCCAACAGTCCAAAGCGTGTCGAGTCAAGAAAAAAGAATTAAAAAATTCAGACTTGCTTTTTTGGTGCATCTGACACGTGTCCAGAGCGTGTCATGTCGTGTCGGTGTCAGATACGCGTCAGATGCTGATACGAGGACCAAAATAGAATGTCGGTGCTTCATAGGTTGTATCAATCGGGATCAGGAAAAATAAGCAAATAAATTCAAAATGAAAACAGAGGGTGAATATCAGAAAGTGTAGACAAGGAGTATTAAAAATTCGAACTTTTAGCTAAGATTGACTTGTTTACTTGATGATTAAAATTCTTCTCAACTCATTAAAACCAATGAAGCATGGACACGGACATGACAAATTCTGGAAAATTTGCACGTCGACAGAAAGAAAGGTGTCCGCGGAGTGTCGTGTCCATGTGTTGGGTGCGACATGACACATTACCTTCTTATAAGTGTCCGTGCCTCCTAGATTAGAACCAGAATGAGAATTTTCAAACTAAAACTACAAAAGGAGGCTTGCGACAAACATTTTAAGTCATCTGCAACTTTATACCAATACACTCTCACATGATCTCCAAGTTTCCAAAAAAAAATAATTACTCATATTCTATATCATCCAATAAGCCAAATGTGGTCATTCCCATTTCTTGCAAATACTTTCTCATGATTAGTGAGAATGAATATCCCGTGATGTTTGGACTCCATCAACATAAAAGTACTTTGCCAGCTCCGTCATTAGACCTCCTAAGATTAAGAGAAGCAATTCTACTAGGGATACATTTTAAATAGTGTTTCCGCAAAACAAGCCTAGAGCATCCACTTGCATTTCCCTCTTATTTCTGATCTTAATTCAAGAATTCACAGCTATGTCACAAATGAGCCACGTGGAGAAGCAGAACTTTATATATACACTGCAGTTCCAAGAAAAAGGACAAAGCCTAAAATAATGGCGAAAACCTCTAGTGAATCAATAGTGTCACCCGATAAGCCGAGAATACTTGCACAGAATTTTCTGAACCTTAAAATATAACAGTAGTGCCTAGAGAATCGCCTAAACCCAATGAATATGCCAGGTGTTGGGTGATGATGACAAAGATACATTAATCATTCATTTTCATCTTTGAAGTTCTGAACCGGAGATTTCTGGAGAAACGATTTATGTGCGTTTAATAAGAACCTAAGACGGTACATGAAAATTGATAAGTATCAATAATACCATATCACATACACTTTGTAATCCAATTTGCCTATAGTTCTTAATATACATGTCATTTCACAAGAGAATTCGCGATCAGTCCATGCAACAGCATAAATTCTTTCTAACACATTGATACCTTCACGAGTCTCTACATCCTATCATTATTTTCTTAATCACAAGAAATGGACTTGTAATAACCCATATACAAATAAGATCAAAATTGAGAGTCTGCATGTGTATCCTACAAATAGAGAGAGCGCGCGCACGCACACACACACACACACACACACACACACAGTTTCAGTATGTAATCCAATTTGACTATTAGTTCCTAATATATATGTACAAAAGAATTAGCAGTCAGTCCACCACAAGCATAAATTCTTTATTTCATTCTAACATACTGATAGCTTCATGAGCCTCTAATTACCCATAATTATTTTACTAATCACAAGAAATGGACTTGTAATAACCCAAATACAAAATCGGATCAAAATTTAAAGTCTGCATACGTGTCTTATAGAAACAGTATATACATATACCTCTCTCCAAAACACACCACTCCCCCCCCCCCCCCCTCCCCCCAAACTTGGAAAAATGTTGACATACCTTTAAAGATGATACTCAACCCCCCTGTTTTATGAGCATTGTGTTTTTGTGTTAATATTGCAACACAAATTGCAACCCAATCCATTCTAAACGATGAGCCAGTATCTAGATTTCAAATAACGAGTAGGTGAACTAATAATGACACAATTGTTAGGTCTAATACATTTTCTTCTCACTTCTCAGCCTAGGAAGCACCGACAATTCTAAGAAGGTAATGTGTCGCGTGTTGTATTATTCCGACACACGGACAAGACACTTCACGGACACTTCCTAAAGTGTCAACGTGCAATTTTTTAGGATCATGTTGTGTCGTATCCGTGTTGGAGTGTCTGTGTCCATGCTTCACAGTTCTCAGCTTAACCTAACCCAAATTGATTTAAAATCATTAAACTTTACACAAAAAATAATAATAATCTAAAAAAAAATGAATAAATAGACCCAAAAAAATCGTCCTGGTCGTATATACGGCCCAACAGGTTCAACATCTTGGTTCTGCGGCACTGCCCCTTCGAAGTCCCCAACCTTTCAATTTCTGCATCCTTGCACACACACTCTATATCAGAACGCTTCTAATGCGGACGTCCGCGTCTTAACAAGATGCGGACTTCTGTTGCAGAGGCCGTTGGATTGTGTTTTCATCAAAAGGGTACTCCAGTCAAGTCATTTCAGTAGATTAAATTACGATCCAATGGCCTGCAACAGAAGTCCCCATCTTGTTAAGATGGGGACATCCGCACTAGAAGCGTTCTGTGTGTGTGTATATATATATATGTGTGTGTGTGTGCGCGCTCGCAATCTGCATAGCAAATTGATGAATCGAGTAAAACAAGAGCTAAAGATAGATGAGTAATTACCAGAAGGCAGAGACAGAAGGGAAGTCGCTGGTGGAGATCATGACACAAAGGGCCAGAGCTGAAAATACAAACTGAGAAAACCGCAAAATAACGCCGCTAACCGTGCCGGGCATTCCTTGGATGTTCTTCATCATCACATGATTCGCGCCGTCCGTCGGAGGCGGTGGCGCTTCCACTGGATGCACCGAAGTGTGGCTCACGTTCATCTCTTCACCACCGCCGATTCACCAAATAAAATTCATCTCTGCAGTTCATCACATGCATATATATATATATATATATTTGAGAGATCTGTATCGTCGAATTCATCAATTGATAATTGAAAAACTGAAACTTTGAAAGTGAAACCCTAATTACTCCTATTTATTTATTTTTTATCAATTTGGTTAAGAAAGAAAATTTCCGATCACTGTTCTTTCGATCAGCTGATGTCAAGAAGAGTGAGGGAGAGAGAGAGAGAGAGAGATGAATCGTGTTCTTTCTGCATCTCAATTCTCAAATTATCAGAAACCGTTAAAAACCCAACGTGGGTCCCAGTAAATTGGGGCACAACTAAAGAAATCATTCAATGAGCCGGTCACACTATGTCATGCCCAACAAGGACTTGCAGTTCCACTCCGTAACATCTCAACTCGGCTAGGCTCGTATAAAAAACGAGTCAAGCTTGAGCTTGAATACAAAACTCGTTTAATATTAAACGAGTCAAGTTTGAGCACACATGGGCTCTGCTCAATAAGACTCACGAATAATTCTATTAAGGCTCGTATAATTGGATTGTGAAAAATCTCTTTAATAGGTTAAATAAGGGCTTGTTTAATTTTATATATATATATATATACGAAAATTCTCTGGAGAGAGTCTCTGTTTTGGTCGTCAAATCGTGTTTAAAAGCTGTGAAGTAACAAAATCGCCCTTAATGAAAACACGATCTGACGGCCAAAACAGAGACCCTCTGTTTATTAAAGAGAGGGCCCCTCTCCAGAGCCTGACTGTATATATATATATGATAATTATAAAAATATAACATATATATACATATGATAATTACAAAAATATAATATATGTATAATGCAAAATATTTAAAATTGAAAGAATATTGACATATTATAATGTAAATAGTTCTAAATTCACGTATCAAGCAATTGTTTTAGGTATACATGTATATATGTGTCAACTGTCAAGTATTGAGCTTAGTCTGTGGGTTTTGGTTGGCAACTTAAACTTGTTACTAGGGGTGTACACAAGTTGAGCTACTCAACAAAAGCTCGAGGCTCGGCTTGATAACAGTTATGCTCGGCTTGGCTCGATAATAAACGGATCCGGATCAAGCTCAAGCTAGAGCAGGATGTCAACTCTTAAAGCTCGACTCGAGTTCAAAAAGTTCGGCTCGAGTACAGCCCTAATTGGGACCGAAAGGAAGAAATCATGTAGGGAGCCAATCACACCATGTCATGAATATATTTGGTCCTTATTTTTAGAGAACGTGAAAATAAGTTGCTTACACTAACGGCTTGTTTGGGAATTTTTAAAATAGGATATGGTTAAGTCCAAGTTCATATTTTTTTTAAATCTAGTTCTTGTGCGAACAAAGTGTAGGTGGTTTGATAGATAAACTGTTTTTAAGAACTTTATTAGTCTAGACACAGAATCCTATGTAAAATTAGGTTCTCCCTAGAACTAGATAAAAATTGAACTTGGACTAAACCAGATCCTATTTTATGCTTCCCAAACAAACCCTAAACATCATGTCTTGTAACCACTATATGCTTTGTCACTTAATTTTAAATTAACACATGGCCGTATTAATGGGACATCACACCACGCTAGCTTGATAACATAGTATGACAGTCACATTAAATAGCTTCTCAATAACAAAATGATTAAGGGTAATTTGTGATCTATTAATAATAATAGATTTTAAAAGATGTTTATGAAAAAAAATTAAATTCATTACTTTTAAATTAAATCTCTTTCTTCACCATTTGAAAAAAAAAATTCTATTTTTAGTTTAAAAAATAGGTCGCCAAACGAACTAACTTTTGCAATAATCTCAACTAATTGGCTAAGTAAATTAAAGAAAGTAAGTATCTAGGTATTTTCCATATTATTTATAAAATTACACAAACCATGCTTCCACTCTAACTTTAGTAACGTATTATGCGGCAGATTTGTCGCCTAGGATCTTTAAAATTTGTACAATTTTTGCTCTTTAGGAAGAGCCTCGAAAAATATTGAGTATGACCCAAAAAATAATTTTTCTATGAAAGATATTATTTCAATTGTAATCAAGTTCATTCAACTATTAAAATGTGTGTGTATCTATATATATATATATGTATTGTACTAGTCCCATTGTAATCCAGCCCACGTTAGATATTTGGTCCTACACTTTTGTTCACTTCTAGACTTCTAGTTTAGCCAAATTCAAATTATTCTATATTAGTCCAAGTTTATAAATAATAATGAGCGTGCAACCCTTGTATGGTATGATACACCAAAAAATGGTCAGAGTATCCGGTACTCCTGACTGAAAACTTTTTTCTGACTTATCCGATGTCCGAGGCCAGAAGACTTGAGCCATGCAGTCAACCAGAGACTAGCCATCACGAGCAAGGCCTCGCCAGGTGTAGACCCCGACTCACAGGTCCGGATACGGCTCTCAGGCATACTCCCTCTCTAGTAAGATAGTCCCAGTCCATCTCTGTCAGCTCAATAGCGAATTCCACACGACTCAGATTCAGAGAGACTCTTAGATAAACTGTCAACTAAGGACATAATCTATGGCTGCTAGGATAATGAAATAGTTGTCAATCAGTCTCCTAAATTTAATAGGGCGACCTACATGTATTAGGGAACCCTTTGTTCTATAACAAGGGTTCTCTTATATATCCAGGGTCGGCCCCGAGTATTTGGAGGCCCGGGATGAGTTATGTCACAGCCTAATTCCATAATAGTGGAACCGAAGCCCGTGGCATGCCACCGAAGCTAAATCCATTCCTTAACGTTCCCAAAGAATTGCTTTAAGTACACATGCAGCGGAATAGAAAACAAAATATCTTTTAAAACCAGTGGTCCAGTCGACTGGGTCGGGACCTCAGTCGACTGACTTAGAGTTATAGAGAACAAGAAATTCCCAAGTTCTACCTTCAGTCGACTGACTCCCCGGTCCGGTCGACTGATGCCTCCAAAGTTCAGTCGACTAGGCTCGTCCGGTCGACTGATCCCTATCCAGCAGAATGTGTGTTTTTTGTGCAGAAACCAGTCGACTGAAGTCTTGAAAACTAAAGAAAGATGCCTTTTAAAACAGGGGTCCAGTCGACTGTGACCTCGGTCGAGTCGATTGTTTTGCAACAGTAGCCCTTTCTGCAGAATTTCTAAGTTTAAAAGTTTTCTGAATCAACTAAGGACTAAACACGCACTCCAAACTCACATCAAAGTGATCTTAACTGGATTATAACATTACTAAAGCATAATTACAAAAGGTTCCTAACTATTACAACATTACAAATCCGTTCTACGATTCTAAGTTAAACATAGCTAAAAGTCATGAAATTCTTATTACAACAAGTCTATATCCAAAACTACGAGATACACATGATAAGTCACTTTCTACAATAACTCCCAAACCCACGTGCTCACTTCTGCGATTCCTCGCGCGGTATTAACACCTGAAATGGTTATTTGAATAATCATACATATTTCGATTTGTTTAAGCTAACACTTAGTGAATAAAACAACAAATGCACATGAATGATAAACATGCTCGCATTCACATCTCTATATTTTATACTAGTCTCCGGAGTCTCACGTGCACGTTCCATACTCCTAATCCTCGACTCCTCGCCAATAAGTCCATTCGAAAAGGTATGACCCACGATTCTTTTCTTCAATCGTGCGACCTCAATGCCTATATCAGCTACACGAGATGGCTTGGTAACCACGTGCTTCTTTGACCCAAATAACAACTCAACATGCTCAATTCACATATCACCATGCTTTCTAAATCAAAACATTTCACCATGCTATTGGCCTACTTATCAATATAATTGCCCAATATGAACTACACAATATATATATATATATGGATTAACACATGCTATTCATACAAAACATGAATACATGTCAAGAAATCATTCCAAAAATATAGTTGAATCACTCACCTCTGATTAATGCTCTTAAACTACAATCCACAAAAAACTCGTGCACAAAGAACGTGCAAAAGTCCGTCTAGTAGATCAGAAATCCAATTATCAACTTTTTACGAAAATTCTAAAAAATAACTTTTCTAAAAACTTAGCCAGACAAGGCCTAATAGGTATCAAAACAATGGCCTTACCTCAAAGAGTTCAAATATGAAATCTAGAAGAAAACCAGCAGACGAACGCTCGTCGTTTGGCGTCGTGAAGATCGAAGAACTAAAATCTCCCTTTTTGGCCTCCTTTAGAGTTTTAGGTTAGAAGTTGTATAAACATCTCAAAGTCATCTATATCTATATATAGACAACACTGTCGAAAATTGTGTTTACCTCCCCGCGAGTTCTCAAAACTCCTAATCAGTCTCCGAAACTTTCTACACAGCTAATTCATAGCTTCACAAGTGAAACCTCAAAATTATAAAAGTTTCCAACTAAGTTCTGTTTGGTTGCTAAAATGCAAATTTCTACATGACTTTTCTGAAGTTGCTAATTAGCCTACTAAGTTAGTAGCGTGTTAATTCGTCCTCACCAGGATGCTAAAATTAACAACAGAAATATATTCTAAACCAAAAAATAATACAGAAATACACAGGTAAACATTTATTTTCAGATAAACATTTAAGGTATTCCACAATGAACGTCTCATACTCGGAGAGACTTCACAACATCCACACACTCATTCAACACAGTCTCAAAGGGTTCTCTAACACAGACACCCAAATTAACTCATGAGTTAAAACTCACTCACACATGTGCCCAAATGCACAACACATCACATTATCATGCATAACAATTTAATGAAATGCAATAACACAATGATGGGTGCTATAATACTACCCCCTCCTTCAAAGAAGTTTGTCCCCAAACTTATACCTCATGTCTTGAAAAGGTGCGGATACTGAGCACTCATCTCATCCTCTATTTCCCATGTCATCTCCTCTGTCGTTTGGCTACGCCATAACACTTTAACCTTCGATATTACTTTATTTCATAAGACTTGATCCTTCCGATCCAAGATCTCTATTGGATACGCAACATACGTCAAATCACTCTGACTTTCATTCGGCATCGGAGTTGTAACAACCTGCATTTCCATTTAATTTCTTGTACTTGCATTTGACATATTTAAATTCAATTTGAATTTCCATGATTAATCTATATTGTTGATCTCATTTTTTTTATTTACAATTCTTATATGTTAAATCTGATTTCTTGTTATATTTCATAATTAAAATTCTTTTGGGGTCAAATTGTAATTTTTATAAAGTTAGTAATACCTGTGTGGATTTCAAAATCTGTATTTCAAAATGGTGGAAATATTTCCTTTTGACTCAAACAGTATTTTTTTATAAAATCAAAAAATCATTTCCCAGTTAAAACGAATTTTCTGTATTTTTGTGGTGACCACCGCACCCCGAAAAATACCAGTTTACGTTTAAAACTGGCCGCGCCGCGTAAACTCCTACAGATTAGGCCTCCCCGTCAATCAGACTAGACTTGTGCTTTATATCAATTTAATGCAAGCAATCATTTGGTTAAGGCAGTGTTTGGAATGATTTGTGTGTGTGTGTGTAATACTAAGGCCAAAAGCTAAATTCCCAAACACCCTTGCTTTGACCCCTACTAGTCTATAGCACCCTTTCAATCCTTCTGCAGTTGAGATACATACATATACGTATGTATAAGATCTTGTATACCTGCAGTTTGTTTAGAAATTAGATAATTTAATTCATTTGTTGAGTAAAGCTCACAATACTTGGCCTCCAAGTTCAACCATTTGAGCTCTTTATAAGCATTAGCAATACACACCTTCTGCATTCTTTCAACTGAAATTGAGAGAGTGAGAGAGAGATACACAGAGAGAAAAGAATGAGCTTGAAAGTTTAACCACTGAAATTCTTAGGAAGAAAAACTCTTATCTCCATAACCAATAGCTTGGAAGCTTGGAGTTCATTTGGTTTTCTTATTGGATTCTTTCTCAACCAATTTCTTCTATCTATATTACCAGTGAGTATTATTAACTCACTAAGAATGTAATTTCATATTTAATATTTGTGTATCTATTTAATTTTGTCAATCTCCATTGATGATTTTACGGTTGAAGTTCAAAGCTTAGAAACATGAATTTTTCAAACTTAACCAAATTTCATTTTTAGAGATGATTAGGAAAGATTATGGTATTTATAGACTATGCCTGAAGTATTGAAGCTTAATTTGTTCATATGAAAAAGTACATTAGAAATTAAGTCTTGTTATCTTTTAGTTTTTCATTAAATTCTTGAACTACATTTGAAATCATGTTAAATTAGTTGTACATTCTTAACCCTTGTGAAAAACCGAAGAGATTCATATATAATAAGGTAAGGTAACTTACAGAATCAAAAATGGGTCAAAAAGACCCTGAATTTCATAAATAGAGCAGTTTCACGAGGAAGATGAAAGCTCTGCAAAGACTCGCGCGAGCGACCCCTCGCGCGCGCGAGCCGCGTGGTTTCTGGCAGACAGAAAAGTTTTATAAAGAAAATGAAAATTAGGCAGATCGCGCAAGCGACCCGTGCGCGCGAGGTGGCTGATTTCAGGCAGAAAGAAAAGGTTTTTAAAATAAAAAGAAAATTGGGCAGGTCGCGCGAGCGACCACTCGCGCGAGCCGCCCGCGCGCGCGACTTTTGACAGTTTCTAGTTTCTGCTTGTTTTGTGATAAGGGACTGTTTGGGGTAAAATTTATATACTGTTTGGGAAATTTATTAAATCAGAGTCTTAATTTGATATGTTTGAACGATTAAAACGTTGTATTGTGACTTATCAATCCCCGTACGCACATCGATTATATAATTAGTGAATTGCCTCATGTTTTTAAAGTTTCATGACATACATGTGGTGTCAGGTGTACATGCATGGTGAGTGTGAGTGTTGGTCAGTGTGGAAAAGAGTAATGGTCAGTATGGCATAGTGAGTGCGGTTGAGAATGTGATGTGGACACTCCCTGGTAAGTGAGTACCAAAGTGTGTTGTGATTGAGATTGCGGCGACGGTGTCTTTGAAATGCGACGGTGGCAAAACTGGACACTCCTTGACGACCATGGTAGCGTCAAAGTGTGTGAAACCGAACTTGGACATTCCCTGGCACCCATGGAAGTGCTAAAGTGTGGCCTACGGACACTCCCTGATACCCGAGTCTGGATACTGCGTGAGGGTTCCTCCGGTATTTGCATGGCGGATTAGGTAGTCAAAGTGTGAGGCAATGGACACTCCCTGGTACCCCGGACCAAAGTGTGAGGCAAACTGGACATTCCCTGGCACCCATGTGCTAAAGTGTGGCTATCTTAGCGTTTCAAAGATACCGGTGTGTGATGGTGGGTTGTTGGGTTTTGTCGAGAGAAAAGAATCGGTGAGATGAGATGGTGCATTGTTCTCATACACGGTCACATATACGAGCATGATATCTTTTAAATAATATTGTGCTTGTTTCCTAAAATGAACTCCTTGCTTTAATATTGAATTTAATGAGAAATGTAAAGAGGCAAATGAATATGTTTTACATTCAAAGTTATGTTTTTAATACTCACCAGCTTCTTGAAGCTGACGACATTGATGCGTCCTGGACATTCGTGTTCAGGTTTTTCAGGTTATGATCAGGCTGAACGTTATGACTATGTGAATTGAGAACAACTGCTGGAAACAGAATTTACTTTCATATGTTTTAAGTTGAACTGTTAAGGATGACTGTAATAGACACTACGTTATTGTTTGATTTAAGGCGGTTTGTGCCTTTAGAGACCCCGTGCTGTAATATGTAATAAGTTAGAAAAATATTTGTAAGCTTTGATTGCTCTACTCTGATTATTGTTTATTGTTGTTCGACATTTGGGACGGAATCGATCCTTCAAACTGTCGCGACCTACGGGTCCATAAAGGAAATTAAACGCTTTCCTTATTTATGCTACGTCGGGGCGTGACAGGATTTAGTGGTATCAGAGCCAGGTTATTATTTATCTCAAGATAGTTTAGCCAGGTTAGGGTTACCAGTTTAGACCCGATTCCACGATCTGTTAGCTTAAGCTTTGCACCCGATGTTACGACAGGGAGGATAGACTCAGAACCCAGACGACTAAGATTGTCTCTGTCCTGATTTAAGTTAGTACCTTTTCAGATATGGATCCAGCTCAGCCTCTTTTTGAACCTGATGCTTTTGGAGGGCATTGGGTTACTGTGGGAGCGATAGTACCGGCTTCTGCGATACTTTATTTCACCACCATTGGGCAGCGTGCAGCTGTTACCGTCGAGTTAGACATCTGGCACCAGATTCATATGTTAGGACTGGTCGACTTTCCTCGTGCCCGCCTTGAGATCCTATACTTTATCGAGATCCAGGGCTTAGTGCTTGTAGAGATGGTTCTCTTGGTTAACAGCGATGCCTTCTATCTACCCCTTGAGGTTCAGGTTGTGCAGGATCACCTTGCACAGCTAGAGATGCTTCCACCAGTCGTCCCCGCTGTTGAGGATGATGGTGACAGTGACGTTGTACTTGCCCCTATTATTAAGGACGCTGAGGAGGATGACATGGGTTGGGATGACTTCACAGTTGACCTTGAGGAGGCACTAGCACTCGAGCTAGTTTTGCCAGAGGCAGATGCCCCTGGACCTACTTCGTTGTTGACCTCTCATAGCTGTAATTTTGGGGCAGGCCCCTCTCATGTTCAGCGACTTCATCAGGCCGACTCCTTTGACCTTTTGATGGCTACCTATGGCGATGACTGACCGTTTAGATGTCGCCTTGTATATATTGACTATTTTTTACTAATAGCTCTATTCTCTTTTTTGCAAACTATAATTACATGCATTAGCAGATATGGCAGTGACCACATTTTTGTAACATTAACTCTTGCATGTGTCCTAACCCATATAGATAGGGTAGGCATTGACCCAATCATACACGCTTTTTGTATCAACTTGACAAGAAGTTATATATAAAATATACTCTTTTGAATGTTGTCATCATTTAAATTACTTCATAGCACTATTGCATGCATTTTTCTTATTATGCTATCACTATCATGCATAGAATGACTGGAGGAATAAGGAGGAATAGGAATTTGATTGAGGGAGCACCTGAGGCTGCCGATCCCACAGGAATGTTTAAAGCCTTCGTCAAACGTCTCGAAAGGGTTAGTAATCAGAATGAAAACCGACGAGACCGCTAGACTGGAGATAAGCTGCTAGAGAGATTCTGTGCGCTAAGGCCCGAGCAGTTTGCGGGTACCGTGGAACCTTGGAAAGCGGAACAGTGGTTAAGACAGATGGACCGCATGTTCGAAACTGTCCAGTGCAACGAGACGGATAAAAGGAGATTGGCTACATTTCAATTGACCAACGCCGCTGCAGATTGGTGGGACTCGGTGATAGCCACTATTGGTAACACAGCTGCAATGGGGATGACGTGGACTGCGTTCAAAGGTAGATTTTTGGAGAAGTATTTCCCAGCTACGGAGAGGCACAAAAGAGAGAAGGAATTCATGGACCTGACGCAAGGAACCAAGTCGGTGCAGAAGTACACCACACAGTTCGAGAGACTGTCTCAGTTCGCTCCACACCTGGTTGATACTGAGGAGAAGAAGATACAGAAGTACAATCAAGGGCTGACACCGCAAATTCGCCGCCTGACTCTCGGTCACCCAGATAAGTCGTTTGAGGGATTGGTTGGCTTGGCTACTGATCTAGAAGAAGACGCTCGAGTGAACCGTAAGCAATTTGAATTCCGACTGCCTCAAAGGGGTAATTTTGAAAATAGACCACCAATGAATCGTACCTAAGGGAAGAAGAGGAATTTCGATGGGAGCAAGAGGACCCAAGCTATCACCTATCCGACTCAACCCCGAGTGGGAGAAGGTAGTAGCGCTGGGAAATGTTTCAACTGTGGCAACCCTGGTCATCTGGCTCGAGATTGCAAGGCACCAAGGCGTGCTGCTCAGCAAGGCATAGTCTGCTACAACTGTGGTGAACCATGCCACATCAGCAAGTTTTGCACTGCTCCTAAGCAGGTGACTTATGGTCAATAAGGTCAGACTCGCTTGAATGCTGTTATCCCTGATGCAGCAGTATATGATGGAACTGTAAATGAAGAAGGAGATTATGGAGAAGCTCAACCTGATCAGCAAGCAGTGGAAGGTACATTAACTCTGTTTAACTCCCATGTTAAAGTGCTATTTGATACGGGTGCTGCTCTTTCGTTCATATTTGTTAATACAATTCGGAGATTGGGTATCTTACCTCATCGTTTAGAGAAAGCTTTGAGGGCTACTTCACCATTAGGAGCTGTAGTCAGATTAGGACACATGCGCAAGGATTGTCCTCTACGGCTAGGAGATCGTGAAATCCCTGCAAAGTTGATTGTCCTATCAATGAAGGAGTTCGACATAATCCTAGGAATGGATTGGCTCTCTCAGAATCAAGTGAAGTTGGATTGTGCGAGGAAGAGAATTACATTCTCCGACAACGAGAATCAACCCTTTGATTTTCAATGTAACCCTTTGGGAGATATGTTCCTCACCAGATGTTTAGCGAACATCGAAGTCGTCAGTACAGAAGCGACAGCGTCGTCTATACCTGTAGTCAAGGACTTCGAAGAAGTATTTCAAGACGTTTCTGGTTTGCCGCCCGAGAGAAGTATAGAGTTCTGTATTGAGCTTATACCGGGTACCGTACCGATCACGAAGGTTCCCTACAGAATGGCCCCTATCGAATTGTTGGAATTGAATGAACAAGTTCAAGAGCTCGAGAACCTAGGTTTTGTACGTCCAAGTACATCGCCTTGGGGAGCACCAGTGTTATTCGTGAAGAAGAAGGACGGAACACTTCGGTTATGTATCGACTATAGAGAATTGAACCGTGTGACTATCAAGAATAAGTATCCCTTACCTCGGGTTGACGATTTATTTGATCAACTACAAGGAGATACGACATTCTCCAAGATAGACCTAAGGTCAGGATATCATCAGTTGAGGGTACGGAAGGAAGATATACCTAAGACTGCGTTCAGAACCCGATATGGTCATTATGAATTTTTGGTAATGCCGTTTGGAATGACGAATGCCCCGACAGTGTTTATGGATCTGATGAACAGAGTGTTCAAGCCTTATTTGGATCAGTTTGTCATCGTCTTTATAGATGATATTTTGATCTATTCTAAGTCGGGAGAAGAACACGAGCAACACCTACGAATTGCGATGCAGACGCTCAAGGATCATCAGTTGTATGCCAAGTTCAGTAAGTGTGAGTTCTGGTTGCAAGAAGTGAAATTTTTGGGACACAAGGTGTCATCTCAAGGAATTTCTGTGGATTCGTCCAAGACCGATGCTGTGTCAAACTGGGTTAGGCCGAGCAACCCTACAGAAGTTCGAAGTTTTCTTGGACTCGCAGGCTATTACAGAAGATTTGTTGAGGGATTCTCTAAAATAGTCGCACCATTGACTGGGTTGACGAAGAAGAATTTGAAGTTCGAGTGGACAGAGAAGTATGAGCGCGCCTTTTTAGAGTTGAAAGAGAGACTCACTACCGCACCAGTACTAGCTATACCCAAGCCTGATGAGAAGTTCACTATCTTTAGTGATGCGTCATATCAAGGGTTAGGGTGTGTACTTATGCAAGATGGTAGAGTTATCGGTTACGGATCCAGACAGCTGAAGCCGAATGAGCTGAACTATCCCATTCATAATTTGGAGTTGGCGGCAGTAGTATTTGCACTCAAGATTTGGAGACATTATCTCTACGGTGAGAAGTTTGATTTATTCTTCGACCACAAGAGCCTAAAATATTTGTTCATACAGAAAGAGTTGAACATGAGGCAACGCAGATGGATGGAGCTGATCAAAGATTACAACTTCACGTTAGAATATCACTCCGGTAAAGCTAATGTGGACGTCGATGCTTTGAGTCGGCAGATTCGTGAGACAATCGCCTCCTTAATGGTTAGAGAGTGGCGAGCATTGGAGACGTTGGCGGAGTTCGATGTACAGAGTGCTGAATAAGGAGAAGGACAACTTTTCGGATGTCTTATCCTACAGCCTGTTCTTATCGACCGCATTATTGGAGCTCAGAAAGAAGATGAGAAGTTTCAGGCATGGTTTGCGAAGATGTCAGAAAAAGACCCGACGGAATGGAAGGTGGGAGTCGATGGAGGGTATCGTTGCAAGAATAGATTATGTGTGCCAGATGTTGGAGAGCTTAGGAAGGATATCCTGGAAGAAGCACATAAATCAAGGTATATAGTTCACCCGGGAGGAACAAAAATGTACAAAGATTTGAAGAGAAATTTCTGGTGGGAAGGTATGAAGAAGGATGTGGCTGAATTTGTATCCAAGTGTTTGACGTGTCAGCAAGTCAAGGCCGAACATCAGAGACCGTCAGGATTGTTGTAACCACTACCTATTCCTGGTTGGAAGTGGGAGCACATTACGATGGATTTTGTAGTAGGATTGCCTCGATCACAGCAAAATCATGACGCTATTTGGGTAATAGTGGATCGATTGACAAAATCTGCGCATTTCATCGCTTATAGTATGACATACTCGGTGGAAAAGATGATCCGGATGTACATACAACAAGTTGTGCGACTTCACGGTGCGCCTGTGTCAATAGTGTCAGACCGTGACGCACGTTTTACTTCTGGATTTTGGGAAAGTCTGCAAGAAGCTATGGGAACCTCGCTCAAGATGAGCACTGCTTTTCACCCTCAGACAGATGGGCAAACTGAGCGTGTTAATCAGATCATGGAGGATATGTTTAGGGCTTGTGTTATCGATTTTGAAGAGTCTTGGGAGACACACTTGCCTCTGGTCGAATTTGCCTATAACAATAGTTATCACACGAGTATCGGTATGGCTCCGTTCGAAGCATTGTACGGACGACCATGTCGTTCTCCATTGTGTTGGGCGGAGGTTGGGGACACAGAGTTGTTGGGACCAGATTTGGTTAGAGAAACCAACGAAAAGATTTCTTTGGTCAAGGAAAGGATGAGAACCGCTCAAAGCCGGTATAAGAGTTATGCCGATCAACGCCGGAAGGATTTGGAGTTTAGCATCGGAGATCACGTACTTCTTAAGGTTTCACCAACCCGAGGAGTAGTACGCTTCGGCCTCAAGAGGGGGAAGTTAGCTCCACGTTTCATCGGACAATTCGAGATTTTGGAACGTGTCGAGAAAGTGGCTTATCGACTGGCGCTACCACCGAAGATGTCTGGGGTTCACAATGTATTTCATGTGAGTATGCTGAGAAAGTACATACGAGATCCCTCGCACGTGGTTAGTTATGACGATATTGAGACGAGTCATAACATTTCTTACAAGGAGAGACCTGTGAAGATTCTAGATCAGAGTATCAAGAAGTTGAGGAATAAGGACATTCCGTTGGTGAAGGTTCAGTGGAATCACCATGACGAGAATGAAGCCTCATGGGAAGTTGAAGCTGAGATGAGGATGAAGTACCCGGAGTTGTTTCAGGACTAGTTAGTCTTGATTTCGAGGACGAACTCCTGTTTAAGGGAGGAAGGATGTAACAACCTGCATTTCCATTTAATTTCTTGTACTTGCATTTGACATATTTAAATTCAATTTAAATTTCCATGATTAATCTGTATTGTTGATCTCATTTTTTTTATTTACAATTCTTATATGTTAAATCTGATTTCTTGTTTTATTTCATAATTAAAATTCTTTTGGGGTTAAATTGTAATTCTTATAAAGTTAGTAATACCTGTGTGGATTTCAAAATCTGTATTTCAAAACGGTGGAAATATTTCCTTTTCACTCAAACAGTATTTTTTATAAAATCAGAAAATCATTTCCCAGTTAAAACGAGTTTTCTGTATTTTTGTGGTGACCACCGCACCCCGAAAAATACCAGTTTATGTTTAAAACTGGCCGCGCCGCGTAAACTCCTATAGATTAGGCCTCCCCGTCAATCAGACTAGACTTGTGCTTTATATCAATTTAATGCAAGCAATCATTTGGTTAAGGCAGTGTTTGGGAATGCTTTGTGTGTGTGTGTGTAATACTAAGGCCAAAAGCTAAATTCCCAAACACCCTTGCTTTGACCCCTACTAGTCTATAGCACACTTTCAATCCTTCTGCAGTTGAGATACATACATATACGTATGTATAAGATCTTGTATACCTGCAGTTTGTTTAGAAATTAGATAATTTAATTCATTTGTTGAGTAAAGCTCACAATACTTGGCCTCCAAGTTCAACCATTTGAGCTCTTTATAAGCATTAGCAATACACACCTTCTGCATTCTTTCAACTGAAATTGAGAGAGTGAGAGAGAGATACACAGAGAGAAAAGAGTGAGCTTGAAAGTTTAACCACTGAAATTCTTAGGAAGAAAAACTCCTATCTCCATAACCAATAGCTTGGAAGCTTGGAGTTCATTTGGTTTTCTTATTGGATTCTTTCTCAACCAATTTCTTCTATCTATATTACTAGTGAGTATTATTAACTCACTAAGAATGTAATTTCATATTTAATTGTTGTGTATCTGTTTAATTTTGTCAATCTCCATTGATGATTTTACGGTTGAAGTTCAAAGCTTAGAAACATGAATTTTTCAAACTTAACCAAATTCCGTTTTTAGAGATGATTAGGAAATATTATGGTATATATAGACTATGCCTGAAGTATTGAAGCTTAATTTGTTCATATGAAAAAGTATATTAGAAATTAAGTTTTGTTATCTTTTAGTTTTTCATTAAATTCTTGAGCTACATTTGAAATCATGTTAAATTAGTTGTAGATTCTTATTCCTTGTGAAAAACCGAAGAGATTCATATATAATAAGGTAGGGTAACTTACAGAATCAAAAATGGGTCAAAAAGACCCTGAATTTCGGAAACAGAGCAGTTTCACGAGGAAGATGAAGGCTCTGCAAAGACTCACGCGCGCGATCGCGCCAGCGGCCCGCGCGAGCGACCCCTCGCGAGAGCGACTCACGCGCGCGAGCCGCGTGGTTTCAGGCAGACAGAAAAGTTTTATAAAGAAAATGAAAAATAGGCAGATCGCGTGAGCGACCCGCGCGCGAGCAATTACTCGCGCAAGCGACCCGTGCGCGCGAGGTGGCTGATTTCAGGCAGAAAGAAAAGGTTTTTAAAATAAAAAGAAAATTGGGCAGGTCGCGTGAGCGGCCCGCGCGAGCGACCACTCACGCGAGCGGCCCGCGCGCGCGACTTCCGGTAGTTTCTAGTTTCTGCTTGTTTTGTGATAAGGGACTGTTTGGGGTAAAATTTATATACTGTTTGAGTACTGTTTGGGAAATTTATTAAATCAGAGTCTTAATTTGATATGTTTGAACGATTAAAACGTTGTATTGTGACTTATCAATCCCCGTATGCACATCGGTTATATAATCAGTGAATTGCCTCATGTTTTTAAAGTTTCATGACATACATGTGGTGTCAGTTGTACATGCATGGTGAGTGTGAGTGTTGGTCAGTGTGGAAAAGAGTAATGGTTAGTGTGACATAGTGAGTGCGGTTGAGAATGTAATGTGGAAACTCCTTGGTAAGTGAGTACCAAAGTGTGTTGTGATTGAGATTGCGACGACGGTGTCTTTGAAATGCGACGGTGGCAAAACTGGACACTCCCTGACGACCATGGTAGCGTCAAAGTGTGTGAAGCCGAACTTGGACATTCCCTGGCACCCATGGAAGTGCTAAAGTGTGGCCTACGGACACTCCCTGATACCCGAGTCTGGATACTGCGTGAGGGTTCCTCCGGTATTTGCATGGCGGATTAGGTAGTCAAAGTGTGAGGCAATGGACACTCCCTGGTACCCCGGACCAAAGTGTGAGGCAAACTGGACATTCCCTGGCACCCCTGTGCTAAAGTGTGGCTATCTTAGCGTTTCAAAGATACCGGTGTGTGATGGTGGGTTGTTGGGTTTTGTCGAGAGAAAAGAGTCGGTAAGATGAGATGGTGCATTGTTCTCATACACGGTCACATATACGAGCATGATATCTTTTAAATAATATTGTGCTTGTTTTCTAAAATGAACTCCTTGCTTTAATATTGAATTTAATGAGAAATGTAAAGAGGTAAATGAATATGTTTTACATTCAAAGTTATGTTTTTAATACTCACCAGCTTCTTGAAGCTGACGACATTGATGCGTCCTGGACATTCGTGTTCAGGTTTTTCAGGTTATGATCAGGCTGAACGTTATGACTATGCGAATTGAGAACAACTGATGGAAACATAATTTACTTTCATATGCTTTAAGTTGAACTGTTAAGGATGACTGTAATAGACACTACGTTATTGTTTGATTTAAGGCGGTTTATGCCTTTAGAGACCCCGTGATGTAATATGTAATAAGTTAGAAAAATATTTGTAAGCTTTGATTGCTCTACTCTGATTATTGTTTATTGTTGTTCGACGTTTGGGACGGAATCGATCCTTCAAACTGTCACGACCTACGGGTCCATAAAGGAAATTAAACGCTTTCCTTATTTATGCTACGTCGGGGCGTGACAGGAGTCATCACTTGATCTATGTCCTCCGCTAAATGTTTTCGTAATAACGATATATGGAATACGTTATGAACTTGGGCATCCTCATTCGGCAAGTTCAAACGCTATGCTACGGGTCCAACTCTCCTAATGATTCCAAAAGGTCCTACATACCTCGGGTTGACTTTCCCATATCTCCCAAATCTAGTAATCCCTTTGAAGGTGACACATTCAAATACACTAAATTGCCCATATCAAATTCCAATGGTCGTCTCTGCTTGTCAGCATAACTCTTATACCTACTCTGAGCTGTCAGTAACCGTTGTCATATCACCTTTATCATGTCCGTTGTCTCTTGTACAATTTTTGGCCCTTCAATCATTCTCTCTCCGACTTCCGCCCAACTAATCGGTGAACGACATACACGGCCATACAAAGCATCATAAGGAGCCATTCCAATACTCGACTAAAAACTATTATTATACGCGATCTCAATTAACGGCAGATGGTCTTCCCAATCAACCTGAAAATCAAGCACACATAAACGAAGCATGTTTTCTAAAATTTGGATTACTCTTTCCAATTAACCATCGGTCTGAGGATGAAAAGCGGTACTGAAATGCAATTTGGTACCCGTTGCTTCTTGCAAGGCCCTCCAAAACTTTGATGTAAAACTACTATCTCTATCCGAAACAATGGAAACTGGAATACTATGTAATCTCATAATCTCACGGATATACAACTTAGCTAACGTCATTGGCTAAGTTGTTTGAAGTGGTAGGAAGTGTGACGACTTCGTCAAATGGTCAACGATCACCCAAATGATAGTATTCGATCTCTTTGACCTCGGAAACTTGCTTACAAAATCCATTGTAATGTGTTCCCATTTTCATTCGGCTATCGGTAACCGTTGTAACAATCCTGAAGGTACTTGGCGTTCGGCCTTCACTTATTGACAACTTGCACAACGTGAAACATAGTGTGCTATTTCTCTCTTCCTTCCCAGCCACCAATAAACATGTTTCAAATCTCTATACACCTCGGTGCTTCCCGGATTAATGATTTATTTCATATTGTGTGCTTCCTCTAGGATGTTCTGTTTCAAACCCTTCTCATTAGATACACAAATTCTGCCCCTCAATCTCAAAACATTGTTCTCAAAAGTAAATCCTAGATGTTTTTCCAACGGAATCTCATCACAAATCTTCTTCAAAGCCACATCTTGAAGTTGTTCTCCGTGATCTCGTGAATCAATAGTGGTTGTGCCATAATCGTTGACATCAAGCCACTTTCAATCCTCGGAATCACTTCAAGTTCCAAGTTCTCCATATCTTGAATCAATTTTTTATGAGATGTCAAATCTGATGTAGTGTTGGTTGGTACCTTACGACTAAGAGCATCGGCGACTACTTTTGCCTTGCCCGAATGATACTGAATTGACAAATCATGGTCCTTCATCAATTCTAATCATCTCATTTGCCTCATGTTCAAATCTCGTTGTGTGAACAAGTACTTCAAACTCTTATGATCCATATATATCTCGTATTTCTCCTCATATAGGTAATGACGCCAAATCTTCAATGCAAAAATCACAGCGGCCAATTCTAGATCATGTGTCGGATAGTTCTTTTCGTGTGATCTAAGTTATCAACGCATAGGCAATGACCTTATCATATTGCATAAGAACGCAACCTAAACCCCTATATGAAGCATCACTGTAAATAATAAACCCCTCAGTCCCCGTCGGAACAACTAAAATTGGTGCTTCCACTAATCGACCCTTTAACTCTTGGAAACTTTTCTCACATTCTGGACTCTCTACAAAAGCAACGTATTTCCTCATTAACCGCGTCATCAGCATTGCAATACGTGAAAAATCTTTTATAAACCTCCGATAATAACCAGCTAATCCTAGGAAGCTTTCGGATATTTATCACATTTATAAGTCTCAACCAATTGGTAACTGCTTCTATTTTATGAGGATCTACAGAGATTCTTTTCGCCGATACTATATGTCCAAGAAAAGTAATCTCCGTTCACCAAAATTCACACTTCTTCAATTTTTCGAACAATCTCTTCACACGTAATCGTTGTAAGGCTAATCGCAAATGGTGTTCGTGGTTTCCAACACTCTTGGAATAGATTAGGATGTCATCTATGAACATAATAACAAACTCATATAAATAGTCCTTGAAAACACGATTCATTAAGTCCATGAAAGCGGCCGGTGCATTAGTCACTCCACACGGCATAACCAGAAATTCAAAGCGACGATATCTAGTTCTGAAAGCTATCTTCTTAACGTCTTCCTCCTTGACTTTCAACTAGTGGTAACGGGATCTCAAGTCAATTTTTGAGAATACCTGAGCTCCTTGCAACTAATAAAAAAAGCCATCTATTCGCAGCAACGAATACTTGTTCTTGACGGTCAACTTATTCAACTCTTGATAGTCGATGCACATACGCATTGTTCCGTCCTTCTTCTTCACAAACAAGACTGGAGCTCCCCATGGCAAAACACTCAGTTGGATAAAACCCTTCTCAAGCAGCTCTTGTAACTGTATTTTTAATTTTTTCAACTCTACCGGTGCCATTCGATACAGTGCTTAGGGATGGCAACGGGACGGGTATGGGGGTATGGGACGGGGCCCCCATACCCCGCCCCCGCTCCGCTTCAGTAAACCCTCCCCCCGCCCTGCCCCGCATAGTGCTCTCCCCGCCCCCGCCCCGATTATGTTTTTTTTTTTTTTTTTTGGTACACAAATTAAAAAAGCAATTTTTTTAATGCATTTTTTTCTCTAATAGTGCAGTTTTTTTTTAACTTACCTAATTAGTTCCCTAATAGTGCAGTTTTTTTTTTTAAAATGGTAATACACATAACTATTGAGGGGTAAAAATATAAATACAAGTATATTCGGGGCGGGGGCGGGTTTTTTGACCCTACCCCGACCCCGACCCCGACCCCGACCCGACCCCGACCCCGACCCGGGTTTTGAAAATCTCCCCCATACCCGCCCCTAACCCTATTAAGCCCCCCCCCATACCCTACCTATTAGGGGCGGGGCGGGGCGGGGAACCCGGAAAACCCACCCCATTGCCATCCCTAACAGTGCTTTAGATACTGGTTGTGACCCTGGTGATACCTCTATCGTGAACTCAAGCTCTCTTTCAATCAATACATCAGGTAGCTCATCAGGAAAAACATCTGGAAATTCTTGAACTACTGGAATGTCTTCTACTAGTGGTCTAAGAACTCGTGTGACGACAATCGAACATAAGAATCCCGAACAACCTTTCTTCAACATCTTACTTGCTTGAATCATTGATACCAAGTACGGTGGTACGGTCATACCTTTACCCTAAAAAGTAAACTCTTCTTATCCTTACGGATAGAAACTAACCTTTTTGTGTTCACAATCAATCTTCGCTTGATCGGCCGACAACAATCCATACCCAAGATAACATCAAAGTAGTTTACTGTCAACGGAATCAAATCGACTCTCAAAACCCTATCGTCTGTCTTGATCTCACACGACTTGAATACTGAAAAAGTTACTAAAGGTTCACTAATAGGAAATGATACACACAAATCATATCCTAGCGGTTCAGACTTAACAGTTAAATGCTTAACAAAATCACGTGATACAAATGAATGTGTTGAACTAGAATCCATAAGTATATGTGCAGGGTACGAACAAATAGGAAGAATACATGATACGATTGTATCATCCGTATTCCCCGGCCTGAGCTGGAAATATCACCCTTGTTGTTGCGCGACTCCTTTCCCGTTATCCACCCGTGGTTCTGTCCTTGATCCGGTTGGCACACTCGATACCCTAGTGCTCATTCCCGATTGTCTCTTACTTGGACAGCTCTTTGCTATATGTCCCGGTTGTCCACATTTAAAACATTTTTCCCTCATCTCCGGGTTGTAGCTCTTTGTGTTCGAGGTTGTATTTGATGTGGTTGAATTTGCATTCAAAGGACAGTTTCTGGAGATGTGCCCTAATTGCTTACATAGGTAACACGTGCTCAATTGATAGCAGGTTCCTCTGTGTCGCAGGTTACATGTCGGACATAACAGTCTCGAGTCGCCTACGAACGTAATCTCTCCCTGACTACCCATGTTCAATCTCGAACCTTGTATAAACGGTTTCTTTGCATTCCCTTGGCTCTTGCCCTTATTGTCATTTGCTCTCTTTCCTTGTTGTCCTTGTTGATAGCGATCGACACTTTTCTAAGCAATACGGGTAGCTTCCTTGTAATACCCTGTATTTTTGTAATATAATATATGAATAAGACCTTGTATGCTTCTTTTAATGCTTGTATGAGTTCTCCCTTACCCTTGGTATAATTTGGATACCAATCGATTGACACTTTTACCAATCGATTGGAGCATTAATACCTAATACTAATCGATTGACATCAATACCAATCGATTGGAATCAGCTGGGCAGATTCTCTGCCTTGGTTGGGGTTTGTCCACGTGAACACATATCCCCTATATATATGTGACCCTTTTCTGCATTTTTGGGGTTCCAGAAATATTCAGAGAGAGTGAGAGGGAGGGTTGTGTGTGTGTTTATATATATACACTCATATATATATACAAATACATGTTCATACACTCACACACACACACAGATGGACTAGAAGAAGAATAAGAGAAGAAGATCAGAAAGAAGAAAAAGAGAGAAGTAAAAAGATAAGAGAAGACAGAGACTGATAGAGAGAGAGAGAGAGATGGAGAAGCCATTGGAGCTCCAAGCTCCAAAACACACAACCAAACACACCCTCTAATCCTAAGGTGAGTTCTAAACTCACTTGGTAACTCATTATTGATGTTAGAGCACGTTTGAATGAAGAAATGGAGATTAAATCATATATTTCCCATTTTATATATGCTGGACAATCTTCACTGTGAAGAAGATGAAGTCCCAATCGATTGGACTTGTCCCAATCGATTGATATCCCAATCGATTGACATTTATGGCAATCGATTGACATATGATCCAATCAATTGAACTCTTTACCAATCGATTGATACTATTTTTATACCAATCGATTGGATCCCAATCGAGTAGAAGTTACATAATGTTGATTATCTTGTTTAGTTTATATTATAACTGTTTAGTTGTTTATTTATTGTTCAGTATTTTTAGCATGCTTTATTGTTGTAATACAGACGTAATAATGAGATAATGCGACATAGAATCATAGTAACAACGAGGTTAATGGATAATGGTTGTGACGTTAGATGGCGTAAGAAATATGAATCCTTTGGAGTTAACGTTCATTTCATTCAGAGTAGTCAGGCCACATTGGGATTGTCATGTATCGATATTAGAGTTGAACTTAAGTAGGTTTGCTAAGATTCAGGAATCTTGCGTGGGCAGGCTTTGGTCGATCATATGTTCTGAAAAGCGGTAGACAGACGAAGGTGTCTACAACTGCGGTGGACCGACCATTTGCCCTAAGATAGCCAGATGATCTAATCATATGTTCTTAAAAGCGGTAGACAGACGAAGGTGTCTACGACTGCGGTGGACCGTGATCACTGGTAGACGTCGCTAAGTCGTGGCTATAGAATGATGTACTATTGCTTAAAGCGTTATATCCCTGTAGTGCGGTGAATTGTGCATATGTTCTTAAAAGCTGGGGATGAACTGACGTGGTATCCATGACTGCGGAGGACTGTGCATATGTTCTTAAAAGCGGTGGACGGAGTAATGGTGTATCCCTAAGAAGTGAACTACTATCGAGTCGGTTCCCTTATCATAAGGTATCGTCGGTCTTATAATGAGTAAAAAGTTAGTAATCAGATCATCAGAATGATTAAAGGAGTTACCCTCACTGAATCTTAATGGTTATCATTTATAACTTGTTATAACTTCAATAGTTGATACCCTGTTAGTAGCTAATTCACTCAGCTTTCATTAAGCTGACGACGTTTATGCTGCTGGACATTTCCATATTCCAGCGCACCCTGGTTATGACTATATAAGTGAAGGACCTGCAGGCGGGAACTACTATGTCAGTGACGATGTCCCGACGGAAGACTACCCCGAAGGAGGTCAAGCAGATGAAGACTACTACGCCGAGGACTACCTCTATGCCAATTGAAGATTAGGCTAGACTGTAGTTTAATTATCTTTACTGCTTTCCAGACCTTTTGTAGTCAGCCATATGTTGCCTTAACAATTGTACTTCTGTTGTGTTTTGTTTTGATTCGAGACTCTGATGTGTAATAGCTAGTAACCTCTTTTGACATTAAGTTATGTTTTAATCAGAACTTAGATTTCATTCTTGTTATCTCCTTTACTTATTGTCGTTTAGTACTGCGTAGCGTGGACAATCGTGTGACTTCACCAGTTGCTGCCTTTGGACCCAAAAAAGAAATTTATTTTTCTCAATTTTTGCCGTTCCGGGGCGTGACATTCCTCAACTAAAGAAATGGTCGGGTGTTGCAATATGTCCATACGGCTACAGATATTCTCTCTAAGCCCTTCCTCAAACTTACGAGCCTTATCCCCAATAGTCGGATTAGTAGTTTTCCTAAAGCGCAGCAAGGCATTGTAACGGGACACGTACTCACTCATAGTCATGTCTCCCTTGACTAAACTTGCAAACTCTTGGCGTTTTTTAGTATAAGTAGATTGCGGAAAGAAATGTCAGTTGAATTCCTCTTTAAATGCTTCCCACATGGTCGGTTTTCCTTGTTCAAGCACGTTGTTCCACCAATCCAATGCTTCGCCCATCAATGTATCGGATGCGCACATAATTTTCTCCTCGTTGGTACATATCATAGTACGGAAGTGTCTTTCCATGTCTATCATCCAGTGATCGGCCAAGTCTGTGTCAACCTGTCCATGGTATAAATTAAGTCAGTTTTCGCTTATGGAATTGTTCTGTGATTGTATGTTGAGCTCTCGGTATCGGTGGTGCATTGATATAATGGACTTCAACTGGTGGAGCCTGAACATTCCTCTAATCTCGTTCACTTACAGCTTCAACAAAATTTCCCACCATGTTTACTATTTGGTCCATTCGCGAATGCGGTGATAACTCTTTTATCGGGTCAGTCATGACGTTTCAAATGGTTGCCCTGTTAAGTATAATGCATAATGACTATGCATGCCATGCCACAATATATACATATATATATATATATGCAGAGATCATCACAATCAACAATAGATGCAAACATATAAAGCATCTCTACAGTGATAACAATATTATCGTCACAGTCATACACTCCACTCGACGTTACTCAGCATAATATCGTCACTCGTTCCTAAGGCTCTAAATCTGTTGCTCTGATACCACTAAATGTCACAGTCCGATTCCATTATAGCGCAATCGAAGTCCGTGGCACGCCACCGAGGCTAAATCCATTCATTAACATTCCCAAAGAATTTTCTTTAAGAACACACGTAGCGGAATAGAAAACAAAATATTTTTTAAAACCATTGGTCCAGTCAACTGGGTCAGGACCTCAATCTACTGACTTAGAGTTGCAGAGAACAAGAAATTCCCAAGTGCCACCTTCAGTCGACTGACTCCCCGGTCCGGTCGACTGATGCCTCCAAAGTTCAGTCAACTGGGCACATCCGGTCGACTGATCCCTGTCCAACATAATGTGTGTTTTTGTGCAGAAACCAGTCGACTGTTTCCTGGGGATCAGTTGGCTGAAGTCCTGAAAATTGAAGAAAGATGCCTTTTAAAATAGGGGTCCATTCGACTGTGACCTCGATCCAGTCGACTATTTTACAATAGCAGCCCTTTCTGCATAATTTCCAAGTTTAAAAGTTTTTTGAATCAACCAAGGACTAAACACACACTCCAAACTCACACCAAAGTGATCTTAACTGGATTATAACATTACTAAAGCATAATTACAAAAGGTTCCTAACTATTATAACATTACAAATTCGTTCTACGATTCCAAGTTAAGCATAGCTAAAAGTCATAAAATTCTTATTACAACAACTCTATATCAAAACTACGAGATACACATGATAAGTCACTTTCTACAATAACTCCTAAACCCACGTGCTCACTTCTGCGATTCCTCGCCGGTATTAACACCTGAAATGGTTATTTGAATAACCATACATATTTTGATTTGCTTAAGGTAACGCTTAGTGAATAAAACAACAAATGCACATGAATGATAAACATGCTCGCATTCACAACTCTACATTTCATACTAGTCTCCGGAGTCTCACGTGTACGTTCCATACTCCTAATCCGCGACTCCTCGCCAATAAGTCCACACGAAAAGGTAAGACCCACGATTCTTTTCTTTAATCGTGCGACCTTAATGCTTATATCGGCTCCACAAGATGGCTTGCTAACGACATGCTCATTTGACCCAAATAACAACTCAACATGCTCAATTCACATATCACCATGCTTTCTATAATCAAAACATTTTACCATGCTATTGGGCCTACTTATCAATATAATTGCCCAATATGAGCTACACAATATATATCTATGGATTAACACATGCTATTAATACAAAACATGAATACATGTCAAGAAATCATTATAAAAACATAGTTAAATCACTCACCTCCGATTAATGCGCTTAAACTATGATCCAAAGAAAACTCGTGCACAAAGAACGTGCAGAAGTCCGTCAACTATAATTCCTATCGACCAGAAATCCAATTATCAACTTTTTAGGAAAATTCTAGAAAATAACTTTTTGGAAAACTTAGCCAAACAAGGCCTAATAGGTATCAAAACGACGGCCTTACCTCGAAGAGTTCAAATATGAAATCTAGAAGAAAATAGTAGACGAACGGTCGTCGTTTGGCGTCGTGAAAATCGAAGAACTAAAATCTCCCTTTTTGGCCTCCTTTCGAGTTTTAGGTTCGAAGTTGTATAAAAAATGTAATAACCTGCATTTCCATTTATTCCTAAATTACGTTTTCATATTTAATTGGCAATTGCATTGTATATTTAATTTCATTGGGTATTGACTGCTTCATTTAAATTACATTTCTCATGTTCTAAATTTTATTTCTTGAATTATTGCAAGCTAAGAATGTTGTTGGGGTTAAACTGCAATTTTACAAAAGTTAGTAATATCAGTATGGATTTCAAAATCTGTATTTCAAAACGGTGAAAGTAACTTCTATTGACTCAATCAGTATTTTTATAAAACCAGAAAATCAATTCTTACGTTAAAATGAAATTCCTGTATTTTTGTGGTGACCACCGCGCCCCGAAAATACCAGTTTATGTTCAAAACTGTCCATGTTGTGTTTAACTTCCACAGATTTTGGAAGTGACCGATTTGGACATTTGCTTTATTTCCAATTATGGCAAGTGATGATTGCCTTGTGCCTTGTTTGGGAACATACAACTTATATGTGCAAATGTTGTGCCATAAGCTAAATTGCCAAACAACCAACAGTTGCCCCCTAGTACTCTAATTGACCTTTCAATTTATTTGGGAGACAATTGTAGTGTTTAATCTGCATATATGAGTAATATACGTATGTATATATCAGTGTTTATTATAGTTTTTCATTAATTAAGAACTAAACCAATTTGTTGAGTGTAGTTGATAGTTCTTGGCCCCCAAGTTTGGTTATCTACATATATACATACACAACACACTCACACACACACACATTGAGTTCTACTTACTGAATTCCAGAGAGAGTGCAGAGAGTTAACACAGTTTATTTTAGAGAGAGAGAAGAGCTTCAATCCACCATAGCTAAGCTTAAGTGGATTTCTTAATTGGCCTTTCTTTCTCAACATCTATTTGAATCTTCAAACTCAGTGAGTATTCTAAACTCACTAAGAATGTAATTTCATATTAATTGCTGTGTAATTGTTTAATGTTGTAAATCTCCATTGATGATTTTACGTATGAAGTTCATAGCATGAAAATCATGAATTTCTAAACTCAATCAAAATTCGTTTTTAGAGATGAATATGGAAGATTATACATCCTACATGTCATGTTTGAAGTTATAGAGCCTAATTTGTTCATACCACAAAGTATATTAGAAATTAAGTTTTGACATGTTTTAGTTTTTCCTAAAATTAGAGAGCTATGGATCAAATGGTGTTAAATTAATCATAGATTCTTAATCCTTGTTTAAAAACAAAGAGATCCATATATAACATGATAAACATACTTACAGATTTGAAATGGGTCAATTTTAGACCCTGTTTTCTGAAACAGAACAGTTCCTGCAGAAAAGATGAAGCCTCAGCTTCATCTCGCGCCACGATCGCGCGCGCGAGGAATCGCGCGAGCGGCCCGCGCGAGCGACCTTTCGCGCGAGCGGCCCGCGCGCGCGAGGTAGGCGTCTCCAAGCAGACGTAAGAGTTTTTTTTTTATATAAAGGAAAATTTGGCTGGTCGCGCGAGCGAGGGTCGCGCGAGAACTCCTTCGCGCGAGCGATCCGCGCGCGCGACCTTGATTTCCACAGGCAGACAGAAAAGTTCATATATAAAAAGGAAAATGGGCATATCGCGCGAGCGGCCCGCGCGAGCGACCTTTCGCGCGAGCGGCCCGCACGCGCGAGTGGCCCGCGCGCGCGAGTTCTGACAGTTTCTGTTTTTGTCTGTTTGGTTCAACTTTTTAGTACTGTTAAGGCTCTGTTTGGGATATTTAGTTAATCAGAACTCTATTTGGTTATGTTTGAATGATTAAAACATTGTAGTATGACTCATTAATCCCCGTACGCGTGTTGTTCCTTTAATTCAGCGTTTTTGTTTTCGTTTAAGTGCATACCATTCATGTGGGTCAGTGGTACATGCATAGGGGTGTTAGTCTGTGTGGAAAAGAGTAATGGTAGTGTGGAAAGAGTATGAGTTTGTGTTTGTGGTCGTGGTTGTGGTTGTGGTTGAGTATGAGTTTGTGGTTGTGGTCGTGGTCGTGGTTGTGGTTGTGGTTGTGGTTGAGATTGTGGAGATGGTATCTTTGAAATGCGACGGTGGCAAATATGGACACTCCCTGACGCCCATGGAAGCGTTAAAGTGTGTGAAGCCGAACTCGGACATTCCCTGGCACCCATGGTAGTGCTAAAGTGTGGCCTACGGACACTCCCTGATAACTCGAGTCTGGATACTGTGTGAGGGGGTTGCCCCGGTATTTGCATGGCGGTTAGGGTATTCAAAGTGTGAGGCATTGGACACTCCCTGGTACCCCGGACCAAAGTGTGAGGCAAACTGGACACTCCCTGGCGCCCCGTTGCTAAAGTGTGGCTATCTGAGTGTTTCAAAGATACCAGGAGTAGGATAGTGGGTTGTTGTGGCTGTCGAGAGAAAAGAGTCGGCAAGATGAGTGTGGTGCATTGTTCTCATACACGGTCCCATCTGTGTAAATTTACCCTCTTTAAATAATGTTGTGAATGTTTTCTAAATGAGCTCCTTACTTCAATTATAAACTTGTGGATTTAAATGAGAATTGGAAAAAGGTAAGTTGGTATGTTTTACATTCAAAGTCATGTTTTTAATACTCACCAACTTCTTGAAGCTGACGACGTTGATGCGTCCTGGACATTCGTGTTCAGGCTTTTCAGGTTATAACCAGGAGGAATCGTACGACTATGCTAATTGAGAATTGCTGCTTTTGGAATGAAGAAACTGTTTATTTAATTTATGTTTTAAGTTTTGAACTATAAGGATGACTGTAACAGACACTAAGTTATTATTTTATTTTCAAGGCGGTCTGTGCCTTAGTTGACCCCGGTTCATAAGATGTAATAAGTTAGAAAATTTTTGTAAGCCTTGATTGCTTTACTCTGATTATTATGTTTTGTTGTTTGACGTTTGGGACGGAATCGATCCTTCAAACTGTCGCGACCTACGGGTCCATAAAGGAAATTAAACGCTTTCCTTATTTATGCTACGTCGGGGCGTGACAAAAAATCTCAAAGTCATCTCTATCTATATATAGGCAACACTTTCGAGATTGTGTTTACCTCCCCGCAAGTTCTCAAAACTCCTAATCAATCTCCGAATCTTTCTACATAGCTAATTCATAGCTTCACAAGTAAAACCTCAAAATTATAAAAAGTTTCCGACTAAGTTCTGTTTGGTTGTTAAAATGCAAATTTCTACATGACTTTTCCGAAGTTGCTAATTAGCCTATCAAATTAATAGCGTGTTACTTCGTCCTTACCAGGATACTAAATCTATCAACAGAAATATATTCTAAGCCAGAAAATAATACAGATAGTAAAATACACAAGTAAATATTTATTTTCAGATAAACATTTAAGGTATTCCACAATGAACGTCTCATACTCGGAGAGACTTCACAACATTCAAACACTCATTCAACACAGTTTCAAAGGGTTTTCTAAAACAGATACCAAATCAACTTGTGAGTCAAAACTCACTCACACATGTGCCCAAATGCACAACACATCACATTATCTATCATGCATGACAATGTAATGAAATGCAATAACAATGACGGGTGTTATAAGCTACTAAAAGGGTGGCCCTATACCCGGAAAAAAAATTTGGGGGTCTACTTAAGAATAATATTACCTTTTGGGGTAATATTTATGCATTTTGGGCTCTATTTATCAACAATATATGGTGTCAAATTGAGTTTGGAACACTTAATTGGGCTAGACTATATTTTGTCTAAACTATCACATGTATTAAAAAAAAATTCAAATTTTGGGGGCCCTTAAAATTAGAAGGGCTTTGGTGGCCCAGGGTGGTTGCCCCTTTTGCCCCCCTCCCCCTTGGGCCGGCCCTGCTCCTATCTTCATCAAAGGATCCAACTTGTACATCTTAGTGAGATATCGAAACCCTATTCAGCCACAGTCTCCCCTAGAATACTACAAACGGTTGTATACAGCAACCCTTAATAGATCTTGTCCATTGTTGGATCATCAAGGCTCCTTCACTAAGCCATGTAAATAATTTTCTATATAGTGACACACGCGCGCACACACACACACGAATGTAGGCTGCTTCGTTAATAGCGCTGAACCATATATAAATCTTGTATCTTTCTCTTTACGTATTTATTGTATCTCCAATACTTCATCTGACCCGCTTCACAAAATTCAGCATCATCATTGTATATTATATTGAAAAATGTAGACGAAATCCCAAAGGCATGGGGAGAAGAAGATTAAAAAAAAATCACTACATGGCATAAGGGTTACAAACATGGGCAATGCTAGGGGCACTAACAACTTCCACTAACACTTACTAACACACTCTATCTCTCTCCTAGTGGTACTGCGGGGTCCACTGCGGGGTCCACAGTGCCACTAGGAGAGAGATAGAGTGTGTTAGTAAGTGTTAGTGGAAGTTGTTAGTGCCCCAAATATTACTCTACAAACATTAACCATTTCAATTATTAAAATGGCCCAAAAAACTCATAGAACAAAAAGAAACAAAATTGTGATATTTTTTATACAGAAAATTCTACCGCAAATATGTATAAAAAGACTAAAAAATATTTAGGGGGCATTATATGTCTGAAACCCCATAAGTTTATGAGTCAATCTTGTTCTAGGATCGTCGTTAAATGCTTGCCTAGATAGGGTCCATATTGTCATAATCGAACTTGTTACGTGTATTATTATCATATTGACCTTTTAAGATGGTGATTTTAGCCTTCATGTGATTTTGTTTAGCGAAAAAACAAAAAACAAAAAAAAAACAAACTATCGATGTGGTGCTTGATTAAAGACTTGGTAAAGTTTTTACTTTTTTTTTTTTGGATAGAAAATATTTGGTAATTTAAGTGTGGAATTAAACTTGTCATTGCACAAGTTAGAGCATTGACAAATTCGACAATTTCTTTGCAGTTGTTAGAAATCTCAGTGGAGGTAAGTATGATTAATTACCCTTTTTTGTTGGATTATACTACTATTTATATTTTTAAGTAGAAGTTTGAAAGCTTGAATCAAACAAAGGGTCAAAAGGAATAACATTGAATTATTATTAATTTTTTTTTTTTACAACATGCATGATATGAGTTTTGGATGCTGTATGATTAAAGTTTTATGCCATGCAATGGTGGATCCCTCTCATATATATATATATATATATACACACATTTTATGAATTTGACCTAGGGCTAGATCAGCATTACGAAATGACAGTTGTCTTCTTTTTTTTGGTTCACTCTTTATTTAATCTTTCATGACATTATATAATTACCAACTTTACCTTTCTTTAATTAACTTGTTTAACTTATATATTTCCATGTTAAACTTTTGGCATTGCTGTCACTCAGTGCTCTCAAGCCAAAAACACAAACACCATCTGAAAGTAGCCTAAAGGGCAAGCCACCTTTATGCAAATTGGGTATTTTATTAAACTAGAGGGGCCAATATCAAAAAACTAACAAATGATTACTCACACGTGTACGCTTGTTTTTGCGATCACATTTGTAGGATAAATTATTCTATAATCCGCGAACATGGCTATGTGATGGTTCCGACAAGTAGAGGACTAAACCAAGTTCTTTGTGACCGAGCGGTAAGTTTTTTGGGTATACTACCCAAGAGGTTTAGTGTTCGAGTCATGGGGGGCGTGGCCACTGGAGTATTCACCCGGCGCCTCCATGTCTCGGGGGATTAGTCGAGGTGCGCACAAGCTGGCCCGGACACCCCCGATTACAAAAAAAAAAAAGAGGACTAAGTTATTATGTGACCAAGTATAAACTTTTTATATCAAAAGTAAGACAACATAATCTGATAGTTACACGGGCCCCTTTCATACCATCACGTGACACATGGTACAGAACCATATATACAATAATCTCTCTATTTTTTTTTAGCACAATGATGGTTATAGCTGGACACAAGCTTCTATATTTTAGGGAGAAATGCTATTCTTTTAAATTCAAATTTGGTTTCCAACATGAGTTGCAAGTTATATCACATACAGTGGTATATATGCTATACACCTATTAGTGCCACATAATTTGGTACAACTCTAAGCATTTTTTGAAAGCATATCATTACCATATTTTCGTGAAGTGATATAACTATTAAAGCTTTTGGGAATCATAAAATTAAGGTGTGTTTGGAGTGACATCTCTGGAATGTATTATCATCAATTTTAATTACATTAGGTTACTCATTTTCAATTCATTGTAAAAATCTATTCTAATTCAAAATGGATAATGCTATATGCAAATAAAGATTTGAGCCATTCATTTCGGTAGAGTTCGTGTCTACATATATAGGACCCATCGAAATAAATGGCCAAAATCTTTATGTGCACACTTTATGTACACATTTTATGTGCACCAATCATTACTCATTCGAAATCTACTTCTTTTAAAGAACAAGTTTTACATATTTCTATTTTTATGTAATAGATGTAGATATTATACAATATAGCTTGTATATGAGGACAAACCACATGCTCCTTGCCTTCTCTAGCAGATAACTCATATTCTATTACTTTCTATCATATGTGTATCATCTTTACACATCTTTATTCTCTTTTATCTCTCCATGTCTGAAGTATATCATTATCGATATATGTCCTTTAAAATTTAAGTTACTTTTGTTCCAAACACAAACATACTACGGTGGGTATAAAGTGACCTTTCTCGTAGCTAATGTATTAGTATTGACGTATTATATATAGAGAGATGGAGAAAATAAGTATAGAGTAAGAATTACTCCCTCTGTCCCATATTAAGAGTCTTTAATGTCATTTTTTGATGTCCCATTTTAAGAGTCCTCTTTGAAAAATCAAAGTACTTTAATGCACACTTTCCAAAATTACCCTTTATTATATCCAACTCTTCCCTCTCTTTTTTTTTTTTTTTTTAATTTTTTTATGTGACACTATAATTTTGAATTTCAACAAGGGCAATATTGGAAAGTTGAAAATCTCACCAACATCAAGGTTGTCCCATTAATAAGTTGGAATTCCCAAAAGAGACTCTTAATATGAGACGAAGGGAGTATTATTTTTCGTAGAGGTTGAGGAGCACGGGGTTCCGTCAAAGTTGTTTCCACGAAAATAGTATTTTAGTAACTTAATTATTAAACAAGAGTGTATTGAAACTTAAAGACAATTTAAGGTTAAATCGTTTTTACCAAAACCGACTCTATAGAGTCATTTTTACGAAAACCGAGTATATATTTAAAAACGGTTATACTAAAATCGTGTTTAATGTTGAATTTCACAGAAATTATTATTTTTGAAACAAGAATTTTTGTTGAAGAAAAAAAGAATTAATACAAAAAAGTCGGTTTTAGTAAAATCGACTCTATATAGTCGTGCTTACTAAAAACATTTTTAAATAAAGTCGGTTTTGCCAAAAATGACTTTAGAGTCGTTTTTACTACAAACAACTATATGCAGTGTCAGTGAGCAATACCATTTTTTTTAGATAAAGTCGGTTTTAATGTCTGATGAGCTCAAAATTGGGTTTTTCTCGAAAAGTGAGTGAGAGCCATTTTCTAGAAAAAGTTAAAATACCAGCACCTCTATGTGGTTTTACTAAAACTGGCTTTTTTGTATTAATTATTTTTTTCTTCAAGAAAATTCTTTTTTCAGAAAAAAATATTTTCGGTGAAATTCAACATTAAAACTCGGTTTTAGTAAAATTGATTTTAAATAAATACTCGGTTTTCATAAAAACGACTCTATAGAGTCGATTTTGGTAAAAACGATTTACTCTGAAACTGTCTTTAAGTTCCAACAAACTTTTGTTTAATAATTAAGTTATTAAAATACTATTTTCGTGGAAAGAACTCGTTCCGTCATCCCCAATTCATGTCCCAATGTAAACATCACTATCTCAATCTTTATCTTAAATCCAAAAACACGTAAGATTTGCTTTGTGTAAAAGCCGTAATAAACATTCTACTTTTAAGCAGTTATACACCCAATTACGATCATAATCGCATAACAATAAGCACATACAACGAGCTCAGATCTTACCAAACTTCCACATTAAATTAGCTTTTACTAGAACACCACGTCTTTAACATATTATACAATTCCCATAAGCTGTTGTACATTACTATGCGAGCATAGTTCTGCTACTAGTAATTTAATCATGTGGAGTTTCCAATTTTGCTAGTGTACAACGTCACAGCCGGCTACTATATGTGTTAAAATACCGTATGCCACGTCATATCATCCATCATTTGGGAGTTGTGGCACCTATGACCATCACATCATGCAAAGACTTGCTAGCAGGCTTTACATGAAAATGTTGGGTATTGTCATGACATTGAAAATCCCACAATTTTTTTTAGGGTAAATTACCTATTATTACCCCTGTGATTTGTCCAGTAACAATTTATTTTCTGTAGTTTAGAATATAATATATTATATCCCATAGTTTGTTTCCGTGGCATTTATACTTCCTTATATTTTGGAATATAACACATAATTCCCTCGTGATTTGTCTTTGTAGTACTTTGATCTCCTATAGTGAAACAAATTGTGTAAATGACCAAAATGACATATTCTTCTTCATCACTCTAATATACATGTTACAGACACAGATCATTGAAAAATCCAGAGTAGTGAGGTCAATCGAAAAAACCAGAGCAGTGATAGTACTAAAAATTTTAAACTATTAAATTTACAGTTATGAAAATAATATTTCAAAGAATACATTGATTTTTTCTTTTTATTTTGAATTTTGAATATATTTTTGGCTACTTTTCTAGTAAAGTAGTACATTATATACATGTGGGACTCTTATTTTCTCTCACTGGAACTGCCTGTTTTTCATTGACCTTACTGCTCTAGTTTTTTCAATCATTTGTGTGTGTAACATGTATATTAGAGTGATGAAGAAGAACATGTCATTTTGGTCATTTAAGCAATTTATTTTGTCTAAAGGGGGTAAAGTGTCACAGAGGCAAACCAGATGAGGGTTATGTGTTACATTCCAAACTACAAGGTAAAGTGCCACAAAGGCAAACCATACTGCGGTTATGTGTTACATTCCAAACTACAGGGGGACAAAGTGCCACAAAGGCAAACCACAGGGTAGGTAATTTACCCTCTTTTTTTTTGTAAAGAGTAATACTGTGCGTCCCTTAAAATTTATGTGACTGTGAGCCCACTAGATTAATTGGAGCTAGATGTTTAAGTGGTCCCGTTATTTTTAAGGTGATCCACTGGCACATGTATTTGAGAAGTATTTGAGATTCAAAATTTGAGAGTCATAGCATTAATACTCTCTTTTTAAAAGTAAAAGTATATTTTGAGGGCACCATCGTCCAATTAATGAGAGCGAGACATTTGGGTTGGAACTACGTCCTGTATAAAGAGTTCCTTTATTTATGAATATCAAGATATATGTGAGTCTCAACCAAATAATCCACTCTCATTAACTTGTGAGCACCATGTCAGAATATCACGTGGTACTCTTAAAAGTACCTAAAAGTTTCTCTCAAAATTTCGTATTTCTTATGAAAGTTTTTAAAAGTATGCAGGAAATACGAAATAGATAGATAAGTCTTTAAATATATTATAAAGTTTTGTTACGATATGGAAGAAGATAACTGAGACAAACTAAAATATTTTGATTTTATTTTATTTTATCAAACATTGATTGGAGTAAGGGGAAAAAAAAAAGAATAGAGAAGAGAGTTTAAATTAACTAGTTTCACAGTGATTTGCATAATTGAATTTTTGATATACTCCTATTAAATAATATAATGCTAAAAGTTTTGTCTGTTGCAAAATTGGAAGTGCATTTGGAAGGCTCTTTTTGCGAACTATGTTGGCGTGCTTGGTTCTTCAATGGCAATTTTAAACCTTTTGGGAAAATCTCAAACTACGATGATAATACAAATTTTATGGTACAACCATGAAAGTTAACAAGTAATATCATCGATGCTTCTAATAGTTGTGAATTTTTTTTTTGGTGCGTGTGATAAGCATTGGGGCTCTCCAACTGGGCTTGCGTTGTGCCAATCTTTTTATTGACACTATAAAAATGTAGACAATCGAAGTCACATTTTAGAAACAGAATATTGGGTTTCAACTAAAAAAAGAATGAAACTCAGGCTTATTTTACTAATAGATTAGAAAGTTGATTAGCTTTATTGCCAGAGTAGCAATGACTAATGTCAGAGTAAAAAATATTACTAAAAGTTTTAGTGATATTTTTTTTTGTCGCTAAAACTTTTAGCAATACTTTTTTACCATAACACTACCCATTACTACCTTGTCAATAATAGCATTACCCAAGAAAATTTTAGGCAAACAAAATTTGTGGCCTTCTTTTTAGTCCTCATTTTAGCTAATCAAATGTTATCCTTAGTATAACAAGACATACTTAAAAAAGCAAAAAAAAAAAAAAGACTTTTTTTTGTTCCCTTCTTTTTCTTTAAGAAAGCTGTTCATGTCATAAATCAACGAAATAATTATTAAGATCTTCTATTTTAAGCACAATTGTCAAACAAACCCCTAAATTAAGATAATTGTAATGTGGATGCATATATTTCATTGCATTCAGTGACCATTGGGATGATTGGTGACACAGTGATAGCGTAATAAAAGTCTAAAATTCAACACATTTTGATACGAGGTTTCAACCCTTGATACCTTCATTTCTTTACATGACACTAATACAGGCCCACTCACTTTGTGAGTGAGGAGAAAAAAATAGAAGAAGACAAAAATTTGGGAGGGTTTTTTGAGCAGTTTTTTTGGTAGTTTTTAATTGATTATATTTTGATAATTTCTATGAAAAAATAATACTTGTTTATTTATATTTTCTTAGTAAAACATACTTGATTTAATTGTAAAATTAGGGTATAGGGAAAGCGTAGTTGGTACTCTGTCTTTCCTATGATTATTCCATGTAGTACACCTTAAAAATGATCGATTCCATGTAGGATTATCATTAAGCTAATTAATTGAAGTAATAAAGTTGTTTGAGACGGAAAAGAAAAACTAAAGGTACATTTTTATTTATTTCTCATATTGAAAATAACTCACACTTGTGACCAATGTGATCCACATTTGTACTACTTGTGACCAAATTAAATTTACACCATCTCCTTAAAATTTGTTAATCTTTTAGATTAAGAAAAATATATTTTTGGCTTCACTAGTAGATTGGTTATAGTTACTTTCACATGCATAGTTTATATTATTAGAACTTTGTAATGTTTGATTCCAATTTAACGTAATGTTATTGCTCTGTTTCTGATACTCAGTAAAATAAAAAAAGAGGAACTTTATCTTAACGAGAGAGTTTAACATATTTTTTGTTTTTGAAGTTCTTCTTTAACGAGTTATATTAGGGGTTGGAAATTTGATTTATGGAAATTTAAAGTGTAAAGAGATAACCTTTTAATGGGACCTCCCATTTTTTGATATTTATATTAAACGGCGTGATCGGATTATCCGTACCTTTTTTTTTGCTAAGAGGATGATCCGTACTTATCAACCTTCCAGTGGCCCTGATGGGTTTTGGATTCAGTTCATATACTTTAGGGTTAAAGTGTTAAACACACTTACATATTCTGCGGTTTGGCGATTGACACTTATTCATGTGCTTTAAATTTTGGTACTGATATTTTTTGTTATTCGGATTAAAGTACAATCGTAAATTTTTTCATCTAAATTAGTGGTTTTACACTTGAGAGACTTAATTTAAAGGGTAAAATGATTTTATTGCCCTTAAAAGTCATATTAAAAAGAAAATAAGTCCTAAATCATTTTCTTTAGATTAAGCACATGACATATACAAAGAAAATCCTAAAAAAATGACAAAGATTCTTTCTCACCCAAATCATGTTGGAAAATTGGACTTCAAATAACAAGTTTTATGTAACCTTTGGCTCCAATTTAAGGTGGGTCCCACACAATTTTAGGGGCGGGACCACATTGGAATGCGTTCTCCTCCGTGAGGAGATGAACGCCGTATATTTACATGTTGAAATTCGATAAGGGATGAATGAGAAATTGTCATCCAAAGTGGTCCATGTGAAACATTGGTGAAGGAGGAAAAATATGGGAAACCTTGGTTGTCCCACATAGGAAAAACATCAAAGAGCTTAAGGGAAAAACATCAAAGAGCTTAAGGGTATATTTAAGAGGGAAGCCAAATAAGGGGCATGCCCCTTTGGGGTACCCACTTTTGTTAAGGGGGAAGGATCTAGGCATTTGTGGGATTTATCCCACACACACGCGCCGCCGACCGACCGGGCTGGGCGTGGGTCTTGGGTCCTGGGCTTGTTGACTATTCTTTTTGGAGAAAATTTATTTGAATTTCCCTCCAGTGATAAGGCTCTGTTTGGTTGTGCTGTTTCGTACAGTCACCACTCCAACAGATGCTCTGTTTGGATGTGTTGATTCGTAAAGTCACCACTCCAACAGATGCAATGCTCTGTTTGGACGTGTTGATTCTAACAGTCACTACATTGGTTATATATACTCCTCTGATTACATTTCATAAACACGAAATAAATCTCTCTCTCACTGCATATCATTTCATAGTGTTCGAGTAACATACAATATTGTGTTCGCTGTATCCTGAAGATTGAAGTGCATCTTCTTCAGAATTGGAAATCCGTTCTATCTTGGGAGACCATTGTTCATTCACCTTGTGCATCGAGATGGAGCAAATTCGTCTTAAGGAAACAGTTCACTGGGCTCGGATTCTTTCTCAATATTACTGTTTCTATATTCTGTAACAGTGAGTCTAATTCTGTTTTCTGTTTGCAATTATTGTTTTCTTTTGTTACCAGTTTATTTTGTTTATACAGATTGTCTCATAGGATTAACAATTCATAATCACATGTTTCTACCTAAACGAATTGAAGTAAACAAATTTTGTTCTTAATATTGCTATGAAGACTATGAGTAATTTGTTAATTCAGCTTACTATATTAGCAAATTTTAACGATTGCACTTTAGTCCAAACAATAAGGAGTATTAGTGTCATAATTTAAACCATATAGTGTAAGTGCAAATCGGGCAAAACACAAGAGATGTAAGTGTACCCGATTCAAATGCAAGTATGTTAAAACTAAGGTCCCATTTGGCAATATTTTTCAGGAGCCTGCAAGTAAGTATAAAATTATAAAAAATTAAACAAAACTGTATGACAAAACAACTAATGTGTTTTAGTTCTTGAAAAATGTGAGTTATCATGAAAATTTGTAGTAGTTGGCTGAACGCTAGTACCATGGACAACTTTTGTCCAAAAGCATTTTGGTCCAATCGATAATAACTTTTAGAATTTATAAGTTCTTACAGAACTTTATAAGTTAATTTGACAAATTAACTTTTGCTCTTCAACCACAGAACTTACACTGTGTTTGGGAGTTTAGGAGAGAAAAGCATAGAAGAGAAAGTCATTAGTGAGGAGAGAAAAGAAAAGAAGAGAAATGATGATTGTTTCTTTCATGTTGTTTGGGAGTTTAGGATAGAAGAGAAAGTTACTTTCTTTACTTTTGTTTAGAAGTTGCAAAGAAAAGAAAAGAAAAGAATAAAAAATTACCAATCTATCCATCAATTGTACATTTTTGTTTTTGCAAAGAGATGATGAAAGATACCAATGAAGAAGAGCTGGAGAGTACCCAGAAGCTTGTGGGAGATGTGCTTGTGATTAAGGTGAGTTTTTGTTTTTATTTTTGACATATATAACAGTGTATTATATTAACCCTAGGACTTGGTTGAAATTTAAATTTATTAAGAATTAAATAAAGGGTGTTATGAGTATTAATAAAAAAATCATTAATCCTCACTTTCTTTCTCTCCATTTGTTCCCAATTTGGAGAGAATGAAATAGAAAGAAAATTGGAGTTATTTTTCTCTCATTTTCTCTCCCTTTCTTTCCTCACTAAAACTCGCAAACGAAAGAAAGTGAGAGAAAGTGAGGTACTTTCTCTTATTTTCTCTCCATTTTAAAACTCCCAAACATAGTGTTAATGTTTCGATCGGTTTTCGTTACAATAATATAGTTAAAAAAACGAACCGAACTGGAAAAACACCCCCAAAACAGAAAAAAAAAAAAAAAAAAAAACACCTCAAAAGGGACAAAACGATTCCAAAACAGACAAACTGTTTGAACGGAACCGAACTGATAACACCCCTAATTATGAGTTAATTGGCGAAAATTGCAATTTGTCATGGGTAAGCTTTTGTCTAAAAGCTGTTTATGCTAGCCAAACAGGCCCTTAACATGATTGATGTGTTTTGGTATACACGATGAACAGATATACACGATGGTGCATATACAAAATCGTAGTAGTTAGATATATATATATACACACACATATACTCACGACATACATATTGGTTTTGAGAATTCCGGACCTCATTTTGTACTTTTCCGCCCCCCCATTTCTTCCAATCAGATAGCCTTCGTTTCGCAGCTGCGATTCTTAGGAAACAAAGGGGGTTTCTCTTTCTCTCTCTACCGATCTTCACTTCTTCGCTCGCTTTTTGATCTTCTCTCTTTATATATATATATATATATATATCTCTATTTGTGGATTTAGGGTTTTTGGTTCTCTTTCGCTCCAAAAAATTCAAAATCTTGAATCTGGAGCTCTCTTCTCTGTCTCTCTCCAATCAACTAGGGTTTACAGATCTGTTGAGCTCTTGCTTCAAGCTCGCCTATTCTTCTCCCTATCTTCTTTACATACATATATTTATATACACACGCATACATATATATAGATATTCAGCTATGTTTTGGAAACTCACAGCTCCTTCACCTGTAAGTGTTTTTTTTTTTTTTGTCTTCGGATGCAAATTCTCTGTTTCTTGGATGTGTTTATCTCGGTTTGTGCAATTCAATTGAATGGAAAGCATATTTTCAAGTTCTTGTATTTTTTTTTTTCCCCTGATGAATTTGAATTTTGTTATATTGCAATTGGTGAACTTTAATTGTTTTCTTCAACTGTATGTTAATTGCTTGCTGAATGCTGATTAATTATTGCTGTTGGCGGATTGAGCCGAGGCATACTATATTTTTTGCTCTCTTGCTAGTGCAAAAGTCTCGTAATGAATGTTTCTACTTCAAACATTTAGTGCAGGAAAACGATTATTACAATTCAATTAATGTCTGCAACCTCCCCCAATTATACATATATAGTATACATATGTGTATTACAACAGTTGGATGCAATTTGAGGACATTCACATAGTGGTTGGGTGTGAACTTGGTATGCTTTATCTTATGAACGTGGTTAGGATGGTATTTATTCAATTTTTTCCATCTAAAATTTAGTCGCCTTCTATTTGGTTGAAACAGACGTGGAAAAAGCCAAGAACATAACATTGAATCCACCATTTTCAATATCAATTGTCTGTATATAAAAGTGAGTCTTTTTTTTTTTTTTTCTTTCTTCATAGAGAATCTCATCAAATATGTCCACTTGACCAAGAACAGAATTTGTACTATTATTGGTGGACGTAAGTTCTAGAATTCTCAGATGTCACCAATTTAAATTGCATTAATGTTTATTGCGTCCTATTATTATTATTATTATTATTTTTTTTTCCTTTTCTGTGTTCCTGCACTTTTTAAAGTCACCAAAGGGAGCTTCCACTTTGCTTAATAGGTTCCGAGATCTTGGCTTAATTTGTATTGACTAGGATTTTAACTTATAACCATAGAAAGACCAATGGGCCTGACTCTCAGAAGACGCCTTGTGAGGGGAGGATTGGAGGAATACCTAGGCTTATATGAAGCATGGACTGGGGCTATGCTCGGGCGATGTGGGATAATCCAACACGCCCCCTAGACCACAATAACAGGGAAAGCACAAAAAGGGGAGGCAGCCCACCTTTGCTCTGGTACCAAATAGAAAGACCAATGGGCTTGACTCACCCTCAAAAGACGGCTTATAAGAAGCACAGACAGGGGCTATGCCCGGGCGATGTGTGACAATCAAGCAGTAACCGTTATAGAATATGTAGATATATCTGGAACATGCTCTGATTATTTTTCAATTTGTATGGTGTTTTCTGCAGTACTTGCCCAACTTTAGGGATTACTTTTGAAAGTGGATGTAGTCCTCTTTTTGCTTATGTGTGACAATCAGCAGTAACCGTTATAGAATATGTAGATATATCTGGAACATGCTCTGATTATTTTCCAATTTGTATGGTGTTTTCTGCAGTACTTGCCCTACTTTAGGGATTACTTTTGAAAGTGGATTTAGTCCTCTTTTTGCTTCTTTTTCCTTGCTTTTTAAATGAGGGGGAGCACTTTTGATAACTCTCTCTTTTGTTATATATATATATATGGTATCTTGTTTCTAAACCACATTTATTTGCTATTAATGAGCGGCTATTCTCTTAGCAAGAAAAAGTGGCTATTCCATAAATAGTACCTCTGGGCATAGTTGTCAAATCGGGATGCGTATCGTGAATCGAAATGATACTTGTGAATCGAATAAGAATTCGCGAATCGTAAGATTCACTAACAAATTAAAAAAGCCCTATAAACATATCATTTTCTTTTCTAGGCTTGTATAAACATATCATAAGTGGTTTAAAAGTGTTGGTAATTATTTTTTAAGAAAAAAATTGAAAAAAAAAAACAAATTTAAGTTTTGTGCCTAGCAGTCAAGTGAATCGTAAGAATCGCGAATCGAATTGTAAGATTTACTTGCGAATCGTAAGATTCACCTTCGATTCTTGTACATGTTCGATTCGTGTATCGATACATATCGTTTTCATGATGAATTGTATCGAATTGTAAGATTCATATCGCGAATCCTACGATTTTGACAACAGAGCCTCTAGGTGCATCATGGTTGGTGTTCGAAAGTTGATAATTCAGAAATCTGGCATTTGTGGCTTCCACATTTTTGTCATATCCTAACCTGTGTCTTATTTTCTTTTGTTCTTTTGTTTCCTTTGTAGGTTGAGGCAGTGTTAGACAAGGAAAATTTTACATTGGAAGAGCTTCTGGATGAAGAAGAGATAATCCAAGAATGCAAAGCCTTAAATAGTCGTCTTATTAATTTGTAAATTACACTGTCTAAACTACTTCCTGCTTTGATTTTCTGTTCGATTTTCTTTCTTTTGATAAGTAGAGTTTGCATTCCATATTCTTGGGATATACATTTCATCAGTCACACTTTCAGCTACTAGTTTTGCTAAGATAGTGATATATTGGAAGTCAATGTACTCAATCCAGTTACAGTGGGGCTTATTCTCGGAGATGCTCATAGAATATGTGTTTTCAGTTTGCGAGATAGAGCCCAGGTGGAGCAGTTATTGCGATATGTCGTTGATGAGCCTTCAGAGGACGCTGAAAGTCGACAAACCTTCAAGTAGGTCATTGGGATGTGATGGAAGGCTAAGCTTTCTAGCACATTTGTTTCTATCTTCTTTATCTTGCTATTGTTTTGTGGTAAAGTTCTTTTTTCCTTCTTTTGCCGCTTATTATGATATAGGTTCCCATTCATTGCCTGTGAGGTATTTACGTGCGAAATTGATGTCATCCTTAAGACTTTGGTGGAGGAAGAGGAGGTATGACTTCATTATTCTGAATTCCCTACAAGATAAATATTCTAAAGTTTTATATGGCATCTTCAACATTCTGATTTCGTATGCCTATTATGCAATTGCAGCTAATGGATTTACTTTTCTCCTTCTTGGAACCAAACCGACCTCATAGTGCTTCGTTGGCTGGGTATTTCAGCAAGGTGGTTATTGTAAACTCTTTGTTTGGGATGGCTCTTGCTTATTGTCATTCTAATGTTTATTGGCGAAACTGGTGGTTTCATTTAATTTTCACGCGATTGTAGGTTGTAATATGTCTCATGTTGCGGAAGACGCTCCCACTTATGAATTATGTTCAAGTGAGTAATACCTTTAAGTTTTTATACACTTTACATGTTGTTTAAGTTTTACTTTTCTAGAAAATGTCAGAAATTCTCCTTTTAATTGGTGAAAATGGTGATATCCCTTCTCAAAATGGGTGCAATTGGTGTTCAGTCCTTGTTTTACTCTCTGAGTTCTAACACAGACAAAGTGGCGTCCTGAGACAAATAACTTTCCACGTGTAGCAGGATGCAATACAATTTTGATGGTTTGAAGAGTCTACTGGCTTGGAGTTTTTAAAATATGCGTAATATTTGGGGCACTAACAAATTCCACTAACCCTCACACCCACACTCTCTCTCTCTCCTAGTGGCACTGTGGGGTCTGCAGTGAACCCAAAGTGCTACTAGGAGAGAGAGAGTGTGGGTGTGAGTGTTAGTGGAATTTGTTAGTGCCCCTAGCATTGTTGTTAAAATATCTTGTAAATTACAAACCATTATCATGTTGCGTGCTCTTTGGTGGTTGCACACTTAAATAACATCTGGATCTAAGAACTGAATCCTTTAGCGTGGGTCTTAATCCTATTCTATGGCAGTATTGTAATGTTAAATGTCCCAAAGAATCTCGTTGATATTCAGTTGTTGGGAAACTAAAGTTTATCTGCAATTTTGGTGCATGTATGCGTGCAATACACATCCCCCATAACATACCTGTAATACAATGAATATATCTAGAGAAAAGTACTCAGAGACAAACCTTCTGCATCTGTGAAGAAAGCATACATACAGCTAAGACTTCCCAAACACTGCGGTGGTGAGAGCCTCTTGCACTAGGTTTGTACTTTGATATAGTGACCAGGCCATCATGTCTTTCCAATCCATATGTCATCGTTATCTGTGCAGATTTAGTTACTTTGACCACTATCTGTGGTCTATGACATACACTTTATCAAATTCGTTATGAACTTCAAATGTCATTTATTGTTCCAGATGACCGAGTATTATGGCTTAAAGTATGCACAATTCAAGTTTTCTGAGTTTGTCTCTCAGCAAACTTTCTTTGGATAGTTATTGTATATCAAAAGTTCTCGGTTGCCTCACATGTCGAATTTTTATTTAATTTTTTATACCATTGCTGCATTACTTGGGCTATATTCTTCTTATATACTTTATGGTCAGCCCTGGATATTTTTGGCAACTATGTTGACTTCTGTGTGGGAAGTTATCCAGTGTTTGATGTCATTTCTTGCCATTCTGTGTGGCTTCATGATTCTTAGAGATTTCGAAGACTCTTCTGGCTTCTAAACTGACTGAAGCATGCTAACTAAGTTATGAGTTCCTCGTTAAAGCTTTGAACAGGGTTACCTAATAAGCCTTCTCCCTGTAATTTAAAGGGAGACTTGGTGTAAGGCCCTTAAGGTTGGGCTAAGTTGGACTAAAGGACAAGTCATAATTAAGTACCCATACAAGGACACACTCTAAAAAAATTTTCCCTCCTAAAGTCTTCTAAAATTTAAACTATCCCTCTTAGTCCTATAAAATTTTAAATTTCATTCTAAATGGCAAAATTGCCCATGGAATCCTAAGAGACCACCACCACCATCTCTCTTCTCTCTCTAACTTTCTCTCTCCTCCATAGCCACCACCACCAACATCTCTCTCTCCTCCCTCTCCATAGCCACCACCACCAACATCTCTCTCTCCTCCCTCTCCATAGCCACCACCATCACAACCACCACCACCATAGCCACCATCTTCTCTCCTCCTCCCTCCACCATCTTCTCTCTCCTCCCCCACCATAGCCACCACCACCACCTTCTCTCCTCCTCCCTCCATAGCCACCACCATCACCACCGGAGCCACCACCGGAGCCACCACCGAAACTGTTGCCGGAGTTGGAGCCGTCGCCGTCGCCGTCGCCGTCGCCGTCGCTACTACCACCAACTCTAACTTTCTCTCTCTAACTTTCTCTCTCCTCACCCTCCATAACCACCACCACCACCATATCTCTTCTCTCCCTAACTTTCTCTCCTCCTCCCTCTATAGCCACCACCAACACAACCACCACCACCGGAGCCACTACCGGAGCAGTCCTCGTCGTCGCCGGAGCCATCACCGCTACCCCAACTCTCTTCTCTCTCTAACTTTCTCTCTCCTCCCCCTCCATAGCCACCACCACCACCATCTCTCTGTCTTCCCCCTCCATTGCCATCACCACTGTCGGCCACCACCACCGCCGGCCACACAAAATCATGGCCAAACTGATCTCAGTCATCCTAAGAGAAATTTCTCTTACGATGACTGATCTCAGCCCATCTCCACCACCGACACTTCCACCTCCACCACCACCACTACCAGTCTCTACCGCCACCATCCCTAATCCACCACTACCACCAGTATCCACCGCCACCACCACCACCTTCACCACCGTCCCATTTGAATAGAGAAATTTGTAAGATAAATTTCACTTAGGATATATCCTAAGTCAAATTTGACTTATTGAGTAGTCGTCGGAGATTGAGAGGGTGGTGGTCGCCGGAGATGGCGAGGGTGGTGGCTGGAGGTCAATCGAGTGGTAGGGAGTAGTCACTAGTGGTTACGAGTGGCGTTGTAGTGGTCAAAAAGTGCAATGGAGGTGGTTGCCGGAGATGGCCATGTGGTGGTCGCCGGAGATGAGGGTGGTGGTCGCCGGAGATGGCGAGGGTGGTGGCCGGAGGTGGCAGGGGTGGTGGTCGGAGGTGGTGTGGAGTAGTGGTAATGGTGGTTAGGGTTTGTTTAGGGTTAAAGGTTGAAGGTGAGGGTATTTTTGTCTATGGACATTGGGAGGACTCATACCCAATGTGTATTTTAAGTTGTCCTTGATCCCAATAAAGCCCTTCTTAATGACCTTTTAGCCAATTTTCCCTAATTTAAATATCTGGCTATTTGGTGCGAGGACTATCACTTTGGTTGTATGGATGTGAAGTTGTAAACTCGTACTGCTATTATGTGGAGTAATATGAGTTTCGCTTGTTGGTTTGACAAAGTATAGGTCACGTGTAGTAACCTTGGCTTCTTATGGCTTAATACCTGTGCCTAACTTTGTGATGTAGTGGTCTTTAGAATCGTCCATGCCAAAATGTGATATTGTATGCTGCACCTTGTTTTATGAACTGATTTTTTTATAACTCGGGAACTCTTTTTACCCAAGTGTGATATCACAAATCATGTCATTGCATAGCACTTCCCCTCGACAAGTGTTCCTTGCGTTCTTATTCTCCCCATCAAGGTTTGCAGATTTCTATTAGATGTAGGGTTTGCCTTTTCCCCATTTTTATTTTGGTTGTGACAATTGCTGTTTATAAAATTGTATGATATAAAGGTGTACGGTTTAAGAACTCTTGTTTATTACCGATGGGATTTCCTCCCTCTGGTTTTGGTATATGTTAAGTCTCTGTAAGTGAAGTGCAGATCATGCCAATAGATATATTTTTCAGATTGAATCAATGAAAGGGCTGTTATAGTAATTGTAATATCTATTTATGCATAGGATGATTTGTTAGTTACCCGCCCCATTTTATGCTTCTACACCTGTTATTAGTTCATACCTTAATTTCTTACAGGCCCATCAGGATGTTTTCCGCCAACTGGTTGATTTGATAGGTATCACATCAATCATGGAGGTCAGTGTCTGAGATGGACTATGAAATTTTGCACTTTGTTTATGTTTGAAGGATCTTGTATCAAATTTGTCGGGTTTGGTTTTGACAATTATAATACTACCTGCTACTAAATCCTTTACAGGTTTTGATTCGACTTGTGGGTGCTGATGACCATTTCTATCCGAATTCTATGGATGTGATGCAGTGGTTGGCTGATAGCAATCTGCTAGAAATGATTGTGGATAAATTGAGTCCATCAGTAAGTAAAGGAATTGCAATATGAATTCATTTTCGGTGTTTCTATGGTTTTTAAAATGGTCAATATTTACTGTGTGGGTCCATTAAGTTTTAGGAGCTATCTTTGTTTGGAGGGTAGAGAGGAATGAAGTTGAGGGGGCAAGGAGAAGGAAAGGGATGTAGAGAGATATAACAATCTATTGGGAACAAAGGGGAAGGAAAATGAGAAGAGGAAGAGAGTTTCGCTCCTGGCCTACCATCTTTCTCCATTTCAAAGGTTGGTGAAAGGATGGAGAATGAGGACCATTTCCTTTTTACATTTCCCATTCAAAAACCAACCTTTCTCTTAGGCAAAAAAAAAAAAAAAGGGTGCAAACTCATGTCACTCATAGTAACATAACACAATGAGAGAAAAAATGATCCTTTTCCTAGGGATGCCTTGTCTATTTCTCTTACCTTGCCTTGATTGTTTTTCATCCTTTTTACAAAATGCAACATTAATTCATAGACGATATGTCTGGGTACTGGTAATCTGACATTTCAACATTGTATTCGCGTTCTTGGTTGATCAGTGCTTCAGAATAGTTATCATGAGAAAATAAGATATATGGGACATTCTCGCACTGACTTGAATGTTCGTGCTTTGCATACTCTTATAACTTGTATGAAGCGACATCCTATGGCTATGAAACTGTTTTGGAAGCCCAGGGTTGTTCCTGTGGAAGTAGGGTACTCGATCTAGGGTGGCTGTTTAGTGGTTTATTGGATTGTGGATACCAATATTGTTCTGATACCATTTTCAAGTTGGTTTTCCACACACTTTCAGCTTATTTATTGGATTTTTTCAATGACTTGTCTAAAATTAAAGAGAGGAAAAACATATTTAAACAAAACAGAATGCCACTTGGTTGAAAGTCTATTCCTTTCAATCATTGTCACTTTTATATTTTGCGCCTGGTGGATGTGGTTGGAATGGTTGCCGAGTATATTCTTAGCATTACTGTTGTATTTTCAATTCATTAGGTCTGGCATGTTCTGTGAAAATTTTATCTGACTAGTTTCTCTTGATGAAACAGAATTCTCCTGAAGTTCATGCTAATGCAGCTGAAACGTTATGTGTTATAACTCGAAATGCCCCGTCAGCTCTTGCCACGAAACTTTCTAGCTCAAGGTTTGTGGAACTTTGATTCTATGTCCCCCCCTCGTCCCCCCTTCTAGTTTCTTGTTCTTCATTTGTTGAAAGAATAGTTATCAGAACCTTACCAAATCAACAGTTTGAACTGTGAACCAGTAGGTGGTTCGGTTTCGCTCTTTAATTGAACCATTTGTGCAATTGAACCGGTTAAAACTAGTGTAAACCAACTAAACCAGTCAATTTTTTTTTAATGAACCAACTATTTGACATGAGTTATTTGTACTACTACTAATGTGATATATTTTTTTTATACAGTTAATAAGTTATATTTAGATACGTTATAGTTGTATATCTGCCATTTTTGATAAATTTACTTATAGTTATGGTATATTACTCATGAAAGTGGTTTAACCGGTTGAACTGGCAGTTGAACCACTGAACCGTGAATTGGTTGCCTTACGGGGTCAGGGTTTGGTACGGTTTTTTGATAATTATTTTTGAAAGTATGTAGGTATATGTATATATATATATATCTTCTAATGGTTGTGAATTTTATGTTATAAGCAGCTTCGTGGGAAGGATATTTGGTCATGCGCTGGAAGACTCGCATTCTAAATCTGGTCTTGTTAACTCATTGTCAGTGTGTATTTCTTTGTTGGATCCGAAAAGATCAATTCATTCTCCCTTAATTCACTCCATCCGAAGTCAACACATGTACGAGTCAAATCTGCCTGTTAATCCTGAAACTGTTAGTGCAATGCTACCAAAACTTGGTAAGTGTGCTAAAATAGTATGTGTCATTTTGCATCGTAAGGAGAGAAATCTCACTGCAATGGCCATTCCATTTCTTTGATGCTTGTTTCGTTGAGACCATCAGACCAGTAACGTATATCCTTTGCAGTGATAAAATGAATATTTTAGGGTCGAATGCTTTGGTTGAGGTTACTTTACTTTTTTATGAGCTCATCTAATGAAACATACAATCTTACATTTTGTTGATATGGATAGGAGATTCCATCTGACGCAGGACACTTCAAGAAATTGAAATATCGAGGGATTTGATAATGAACAATGAAGAAAAATAAAAAGAAAAGATAGAAATCTTGGAGTCCACCAAGAAAAGAGAAAGAACTCTTGGAATCCACCCACATCTCTTGGAGTCCACCGTGACCTTAGGCTCTCAAAGAGAAAACTCAAATTTTTTATTTCATCATAATATGTAAATTTGACGCAAGACACTTCAAGAAATTGAAATACGAGGGATTTAATAATGAACAATGAAGAAAAATAAAAAGAAAAGATGGAAATCTTGGAGTCTACCAAGAAAAGAGAAAGAACTCTTGGAATCCATCAAGATGGCTCTCAAAGAGAAAACTCAAATTTTTATTTCATCAGAAACTGTTTCATACAATAACTTGGCACCCTATTTATAGTGAATAAGATACCAAAAGCTTCCAAAAAGATAAAATTTCCTAAGGATAATTATTACCTAAATCAAAACTACCTTAGATAATATATATATATATATATATATATCCTTAAAAGATGCCTCAATCAAAACTACCTAAGATAAGATACTTAAAAGATATTTATTCATAATTGATATTTATTCTTTAAATGAAAACTTTCTAAACCAAAATAAACAAATAAAAAACAAAATCCTCCAGATCCAATACAATTATTATGAAAATCGCCTTTTGATCCCTATCAATTCTCCCTGTCTTCGAAAAACTTGACTTCGGCGAGTTCGTAGGATGGTTAAGTTGAGAAGAATGAAGAGCGCCTGCATGATGGCAAACTTTATGAAAATGAGCAAATGTTAGGTTCAAGACTGTAGAAAGCATCACTCCATTCGGAACACCTGCGGATGAAGTAAGGAGAGGCAATACGAGCTTCACATGAAAATTCAAATTAGTAACCATATTTAATGACAATTCAAATAAATTTGCTTTTCAGTCCTTTGGAGGGTTACTACAAATAGGATTAGAACGTGGAGTAGGTGGGGAAACAAGGATTGTAGTCTCCATTTTGTTTTGAGAAGTCAACGGAGAAGGAGGCTCTGGGGGCGAAGGGACAAGTGGCGGAGGCATTGGGATGATAGCAAGATTATTTGGAATATCGTTAATAAGGGGCTTATCATTCAGTTTCTCCTCAAGTGTCTCGTCATGACAATCGATTGACATACTAGGGATCTCAAGTGGTGGGTCAGGTGTATTAGCAACGGGTTCAAGAGACACTTTAAAGGGTTCACACCGAGTGTTGGTTTTCTCAATTTGATCATTTGTTCGCTCACGGTTGACAATGACAGGCAAATCTTGAAGGAGTTTTGCTAGGTCATTTATGTGATTGGAGGAGCTGGGTATACTAGAAACATGAGAAGTGACTTTACGCTTTATAGATTTTAGCCTATGTTACCCGGACACTTTTTAATTCATGGAGTACCTGTACCCGACACGACACCCGGATAAAGGTACTTCTCTTTCCGATCCTTCAAAATAGTGTAAAATCTTTAAAATTGAACGAACCCGACACCCGTACTCGAGTCTGTATCCGACACCCATACCCGAGTCTAGGTAACATAGATTTTAGCAAAATGCTCTTACCATTATGGACAAAGCGATATGAATTATCATCGACCTTTTTCACATTATAATCAACTATCCGATGATGACCGAGAAGAATATGACTCACATCCACATTAATGGGCAAGATGTTACACCTAATATTTTCATAGTATAGGTTAGCCATTCGGATTGGTACTAAACAACGTTCAGTGACATAAATTGTAGAGTGATCGTCCAACACTACCCTATATGATAGTGAGCGCGGAGAAATTGGAATATTAAGCCTATGAATGGCGGACTTCGAAATCACATTCATGGAAAATCTTTTATCAATAACAAGTTTACAACCTATATTTGGGTATTGGACGGCTGTAAGAAAGGTGCTAGAGACTCGGGCAGGACAATAAATGGTGCAGGACAACAAGACATTATTAGTACGATTGAAATGACCTTTATGTGCAAAATTAAGTGACTCGTTAAAATAAATTAGGTACTAATCAAAATTTCCAAAGGAACACGTGTATCTCAAAAGTAACGAATCTGGATAAATCTCTGAGCTGATGTAGCGTAACATACTCCCCGATAGCTTGATTGTGAAATCTCCAATTTCCAATGTAGTGGTAAAATAACAAAAAAAAATTTATTTTTATTATTAAAAACTCTCCCCCCCCCCCCAAATGAACTAAAATAACACTGAAAGAGTGGGTTGGAACTGTTGGGTTGGTTGGGCTTAAACAGTGCGCTTATGGAGTGGGTTTAGACTTGGGTTTGTTTAAAAGGAAGTGTGCCGGTTTGTATTTTAAAAAAACATGGGCTTGGTCTATTTGGGTTGTTGGGTCAAAAGTGGGCAATGGTCTTGGTTTAGGGTAGAACAGCAGGTCAGGTATGGGTTGGGGTTTAAAAGCAATGGACTTATTTTGTTTAAAAAGCAGGTCTGGGGTCATTTGAAAAGAGAATGGGCGGGACTGTTTTAAATAAAACAAGTGGGTTGGGCTTGAGTATTTTAAAACAAATTGGGGTGGGTTTCAAGAATGGGACTTGGGCTATTTGTAAAAAAAAACAAGGCTAATGGGCTGGTCTTATAAGTAGGCTGTGTTTTATTCTATGTTACCCAGACTCGGGTACGGTGTCGGGTACAGACACGGGTACGGGTGTCGGGTTTGTTCAATTTTAAAGATTTTACACTATTTTGAAGGTTCGGAAAGAGAAGTACCCTTATCCGGGTGTCGTGTCGGGTACGGGTACTCCATGAATTATAAAGGGTCCGGGTAACGTAAGTTTTATTGCATTTGAAGGTTCAATCTCCCAATGAACACTTTGATGTGTCACGAAAAACAACCCAAAAGAGGGCTAAATATGAAGAAGATGATGTGGCGACGGCATGGAGGCTTCTATCATTTGTGATTTCGAAATAGCATGGTCTTGAGTTGGCTTGGTTTGGTTCGAAAAGGTCTTGCACAGGAAGTGGCGGAGTGGCTGTTTGTGTATATAGGTTTTCTGATTTTGTTAGAATAAGCCGAGGAAGGATCAATCTGGTGGCTATGGGGTTCTAGAAGTTTAGGTTGAAGAGGAATGGAGTTTGCTTGGTTGTGAAGGGTTCGGCTTTGGGTAGGAAAGGTTTGGTCAGATCTGGTAGGGTTCGAAATAGGGGTGTAGGACAGTGGGTTGTGCGATTGTGAATGTAGGGTTTGCACAGTTGATGCGGTGAAGGGGCTGTTTGCATGTGACTGCTTGTGAGTGTTGCCGAGAAGGACACAGTGTGTGCTGGCTAGGATTTTTTGGTACAGGTACGGATTGTGTGAAGGTGAGGCTTCTATTGACTGATGTCATGATTGACTGTCGTTGCTATGAGACATGAGGGATTGTTGGATCGCGCTTTGCTCTGATACCAAATTTGACGCAGTACACTTCAAGAAATTGAAATATCGAGGGATTTGATAGTGAACAATGAAGAAAAATAAAAAGAAAAGATAGAAACCTTAGAGTCCACCAAGAAAAGAGAAAGAACTCTTGGAATCCACCAAGATCTCTTGGAGAAAACTCAATTTTTTATTTCATCCTAAACTGTTTCATACAATAACTTGGCACCCTATTTATAGTGAATAAGATACCAAAAGCTTCCAAAAAGATCAAATTTTATAAGGATAATTATTGCCTAAATCAAAACTACCTAAGATAATATATATATATATATATATGTATATATCCTTAAAAGATACATAAATCAAAAGTACCTAGGATAAGATACTTAAAAGATATTTATTCCTAATAGATATTTATTCTTTAAATGAAAACTTTCTAAACCTCAATAAACAAATAAAATACAAAATCCTCCCGGATCAATACAATTATTATGAAAATTGCCTTTTGGTCCCTATCACCATATTGACTTGTTTGCTTTCAGGTTTTAGTTACTTTATATAATGACGATCACTATCTTTAGGCTCAGTGGATAAATTGGTGGTAGATAGGCCCTCCATAGATTTGCAAGCTTAAATATGTTGGTACTTGGTAGTTTGGTCATTGTTCTCTGTTATATGTTTCGTGGAATGCTATTCTGGTGGTTTAGCTGAAGTTCTTATTTGTCTAGTTATTTCTGAGCGTCTTTCTAAATTAAGAATGCGTGGATCTGTTTCCATGTATCCTCGTTTACTCCATGCATCCTCATTCCTCTGTACTTGGACCATCTTCAGTCACTTCATAGTGAACCACATGGAATCTAGACAATCACATTGCATTATTTGAGCCTTCTTGGTGAGAGTTCCATGCCACCCTTCCACGAGGGTCTTCTTTAATCCGGAAGATGAGCCTTCTTCGTGCATTTAGAACCACGTTCCCAATCTGAAGTTACTTCGTATATGCATCCAAAAGAAATACCAAAGTGTAACGAATTTAGGTACAACTTTACCTCGAATCCCTGGTGGTTATTGAACTCTTGCTTATAATCATATCAACATTGATACTAGGCGAATGCGGAGATTACACTATGATCGGTACTTCATTTTTTGATTGACCAACAGTAAGAATTGAAAAACCCCCAGTTGATCCTTTCAAGTGCCATTTAGTAGCATGTGCTACGAAATCAAGTAGTGTTTGTAGTTTGGCATTTCTGAAAAATAGTACATATTTGATACTTTTCTATCCATTGATTGTATAATTTCGCATTACATGGTGCAGTTGACTTGCTGATGCTATTGAATGTTTCATCCGATGAGAAGATTTTACCGACAACATATGGTGAACTAAGGCCGCCTCTTGGGAAGCATCGTCTGAAGGTTTGTGTTATGCTGGCTTCTTAATCTTAATTATATTATATGATATGTACACGAATCCTGTTCATTTTTTGGACTTGATTGACTTTAACTTGTTTTGCTGATATGTTTCCAAAGCTGGAATCAAGTAGCGCTCACAGTTTGCTTGGAGTTGGCTGATAACACCTTTCACTTACTTGTATTCTATATGTTGTGCTAACAGCCTAGCAGACTATGTTAATGATGTATTATCCTCCATTTTCTCATGGTGAACTTTTAGATTGTGGAGTTCATTGCTGTGCTACTGAAAACTGGCAATGAAGTTGCAGTAAAGGAACTGGTTACCTCAGGGACAATTCAAAGAGTACTTGATCTCTTCTTCGAGTAAGATACCACTTCATCATGTTCTCTTTTATACATGAAATTATAGTAGGTGAATTGCTCTGTTTCACTGTTTGGTCTTTTCTTGAGCTAGATATCATTTCATCGTTTGTGAATATTGCTACGTTCACTTAATAGACCTTATCTGCATTATTGTAATTGATGCAGGTATCCATACAACAATGCATTGCATAATCACGTGGAGAGCATTATATTTTCATGCTTGGATAGCAAAAATGATGCCATCGTTGATCATCTCCTCCAAGATTGTAATTTGATTGGAAAAATCCTCGTAGCAGATAAACATGGCAATCTTTCTGGTGAACTCAATCAGGCAACTGAATGCACCAGTCTTGCTGTAAGTTAGCATTTGTGGATTGGATTCCCATTGCTAGTCCTCTTAACTTAATCCTTTGAATCTTCCCGAGGAGGGAAAAGAAAAATTTCCATCAAATTCATCTCATTGTCCAATAGTGAATGCTAATTTACTAACTATGAACATGAGACTGAAAGACTGAAAGCTTTGTTTAAGCAATGCATCTTCAAGTTGCTAAGATTTTTTAGTTTTCTAGTACCATCTATTTATTACATTCCCAACGAGTTGTCTCCTTGTCTGCGATCTAATTAGAATAATTGGCTCTGGATATTTATGATACAGCCAACTTTACCTGCTACTGGAAGACGGGCACCACGCTTGGGAAACATTGGACATATTACACGGATATCTAATAAGCTTGTTCAGTTGGGAAACAGCAATAGCTGCATTCAGGCATATCTTCAGGTGGGTGATTGGCTGGATAGTCATTTTTCATACGTTTCTGGGTGACTTGTATGTGTTTGAATATTTTCATTCGAATTTTAGAACTGAAATATATATATATATATATATATATATTTATATTTGATAACTAGAAGTGAAATATTTGATATGGGATATAGAGTTTGGAATTACACAATGGTGTTTGAAGTGGCCTTAAGTGCCCAACAATAAACTCACTTGTGGTTCAAGTCTATCTGAATGTCCGTTAGACTCTGATGCCTCTGTGTTACTCTTTCTCGGCCAGAAAATAGCTTGCTTGGAATTCAGTTTAATAAGAGGCAGCCAAAATAGAAGAATTATAAGAAGAAGAGTGCAGCTAAGAAAACACATCACCAACCACTAAAGTCTTACCACTAAACTCATCAATTCAATTGCATTCCATCTGTACTTGTTCTTCTGTACTGGGTCTTATTTGTGGACATCATCCTACAGCAGCAAAAATCTTTCTGAAGCTAGCTTAACGCATATGGTAACCAAATGGGCCTTCATATTTCGAAAGTTATGTAATCTTTTAATTAGATATCATGGTAAACTAACGAAGAATACAATGCATGATTGAACTTATACTAGGAACTCGGGGAGGGTAAAACTTTTAGAAGTAGTGAGTCTGAAACACTCAAATTTCTTGAGCAAAGAGAGTTTCTGTAGTGACTAGTATAATAATAAACCCTATCTTTTGTACTTAACGAGTCTAAATTTGTTTTCGACTTTTTGATTCTACCGCCAGGTGCCAGTTAATGTAGGGAATGGTGAAATTCACATTAAATGAAGCCACATAACTTTCTACAGGCATTTCTTGGAAAAAAATCCCATAAATTGACTGGATGTAAATTTCTGTTAGGGAAAGTTATGCAGTCCACACTAGAGCCAGGTTTCCTTCATTCCGATCATGTTGCTATCCCCATTGTAGTTTATTTATGCTTTTCCTCAACTACGTGGAGCTCTCAAGGAATTTTTACTTTATTCATTGAAACTCATTTTGTAGTTCAAAAAAGATAGAAACTCTACACGCCATCACAGAAACGTATTTAGATAGATGTCTTTCCTCTAGAACACAGTTGGGGGGAAACAATAGGTGGTTTTTTGCTATGATCTATAGCAGGAGATGCCGATATGGATGAAGATGTGAATTCTAATACACGGGATGGGTCTTATTCTGTATTTTCTTCTGGTTAGTTTTCTATTTGTTTATACGTGTATATGCAATATTATTATATTAGTTGCATATGTGGAGAAAGCTAACTGGTCAACTAGTGGGAGGTTAGCTTTTCCTATTGAAGTATACATGAGTTTAAGAAGTGTCTCATGTCACTTCTCTTTGTTAATTTTTCTCAACTCCTGCTTTGAAATGTTTGGCATCACTAAAATCTACAGTTGGCAAGTTTGTGAAACCTGAATTTTATTTTGGAACCAAAAAGATGTAGTTGCCTTTCAGATTTCTGCTAAAACAATTTTTTGTTCTCTTCAGGAAAATAATGAGTGGAAGGATTGGCAAGCTACTGTTCTGGAGGAGCGGAATATAGTTGAAAACGTTCACCGATGGGCTTGTGGGTATGCTTCTTTCCTCTTCTCTCTGCTTCTGTGCTCTACATGTCAATGCAAATGTGATTAGGACGCTAGTATGTACAAAATGATGAACGCTGGTACAAACGTATACATCTTTGTTATAGCTACACTCTTGAATTTGTTTATGCGACCAGCCCAAAGGTATACTGGGTGCTACTACTTGCATCCAAAAATTATGTAGTTCCACTTTTCCCTAATCGGCATCAGCTGGAGTTATTCCTTCACCGGTCTCCACTGAGCATTTTATATGCTCTGGAAAATGCATTTCAGTCATTTCATCCACTTAATTCTTTGCCCTTTTTTCACCGTTTGTTTCTCTTTTATTTCTTTGGTATTAATGGACGCATCATTGTTGCTTGGAATTTTTTCCTTTCCCCGTGGAAGATGGACATTATGCTTATTTGATCATCTCTTGGGGATATCACACTGTACTTGCTTTAAATTTTGGACCTATGAGGACAATGGCCTATCTTCGCTGTCTGTACTGAGGAATAACATTTCCATACCGTATTAGTTACCGTAATTTTTTCCAAGGTTCTCAAGGTAGAAAGAAAACTCGTACAAATTCAGGAGGAATAAAATGTGGCTCAGTAGTGAGAAAGAAAAGATAATGGCAAGAGAAGAGAGACAAGGGACGAGATGAGTGGAAGGAGAAGGAAAGATAGGAGAGGAAGGTTCGGGGGGGGGGGGGGGGGGGGGGGGGGGGTTAAATGGGGGTGGGTGTGTGAGTGAGAAATAAAATGGGCGTGTGAAGTAGCCTCCACTCGCAAATTCCATTGGAAAACAAAGTCCTTGTGCAAACATATAAAACTTTTGAATACTTGAAGCAAAACTAGTTATATAATTTCCTAGTATATCCTTCCATCTCAAAACCTCTTAAAAAATCACAGCAGGATTATTAGCTGTTCTTGTGGATCCTTTACTAATTTTTTTTTTGTGTGGGGGGGGGGGGGGGGGGGTGTGGGGGGGATGTGAGGTGAAATGAAATGGGTGTGTGAAGTAGCCTCCACTCGCAAATTCCATCGGAAAACAAAGTACCTCTTAAAAAATCACAGCAGGATATTAGTTGTTCTTGTGGATCCTTTTACTAAATTGGGTGCACAAGTAGTGGACGAAAAAGATATTTATGCCCTGTCTATGTCTTCTGTTTCTTCCCCCTCCCACCAAAGTATTTTGGCTTCTTTCCCTTCTTGATTATAATGTTATTTATTTATCTTTTTGCATCATCGGCAGCCGCCCAACTGCATTGCAGGATAGGACAAGGGATAGCGATGAGGATGACCTTCATGACAGAGATTATGATGTAGCCGCTTTAGCAAATAATTTGAGCCAAGCATTTAGATATTCCATGTATGAGAATGAGGATGCTGAAGAGGTATCTAATGAACTCATTTGATTTCTATTTCGAATTACTGTTTGTTCTTTTTATTGTTTTTTTTTGGGTTGCTCTTTAGATCCTTAAATTTTGTTCTTATGATCCTGGTTGCAGGGCCACGGCGGTCTTGATCGAGATGATGAGGTGATACTTTCAATTTTCCGTCTTTTTCCCCTTTAATTACACAATAAACTCTTGTCTTGCTCATATATGTGTGTGTACACATATATATAGATATAGTACAATTTATTTTGTGGTAAGTGCTGTATTGTATGAAGCACCGCCATGGAAGAAGCAAACCTAAAGCTATGCCTCTTGGGGAGTGATAAAAACAAAACAAGAAATCTGAACACAAAAAATAAAACTGAAAAGACCAAGGTCTCCCCCGTGGAGTGAACATCTCGCAACTCCACATGACAATCTCAAAACCAAAGAAACCAAAATCCAATACGGACAAAGCATGAACCAGAGCTTAGGACAATAGGTTTAGTGCATTCTTACCCTTGCTCACTCACCACCACCATGCTGACATGTGTCCTATACCATCCTATTTTACCCCTGCTTTAGCAGCACAATTATTGATTGGGACACACGTCAACATGGTGGTGGTGGGTGAGCAAAAATGCACTCCAAGAGATTAGCACGTCAGCCTATCACCGCACCACCTCCTCCTCGCCGTGTAATGTTACCCTGAAAACATCCCATTTAGCAAGAAGGAAATCCAGCACACAAACGGGGAACAACCCTATGCCAAAGGAAGACATAATCCATCGAGGAAAAAAGCATCAATTAAAGCGAACGTCAAAAGCTTGTTCCTCAGCCAACACCTCTCCATAGAGACATAACCTAAACCCGTAACAGTGATCCGAATGAAATCCTAAACTCCACAAATCGAATATGCCAAGGAAAGAGGAATAGTCCCCCTCAAACACTCTGTGGGCCTTCTCTGTTGTGAATCTCAATTTGCAAGCTTTTACATTTGGGATCGCTGTCCAGAAGTGAATTTCTTTTGGCGAGAGAGAGAGAGAGAGAGAGAGAGAGAGAGAGAGACAAGGGTCCCATCGTTAAAATGCTAGAGACAGAAAATTTCAAACTGTCTTTCATTCTGCTATATTGAACTCTGTTATTTTCATTCATGACAATGCAGGATGTGTACTTTGATGATGAATCTGCTGAAGTAGTGATTTCTTCCCTACGGCTAGGTGATGATCAAGGGAGGTGAGTTCCCTGCCATTGGGTATAAATTTGGAATTACATCAACGGAGGGGAACATCTTTAGAAGTTCATTGGCGACTATTGTAGTGGTGATATATGATAGGTCTCACCTAGGTTTCTCTGTCTAGTAGTTTCCTTTGGTGGATAGTGCTAAACCATTTTGAAGTGCTACCACACGCTCATGCAAGAACAGTCCCTTGTAAAGTTTGGGAATATAGGCCTTTATGACCCTGGTCTGTAAATGGGCCTTTAGAAGCTTCTAAAAATATCCTTTAGGCCATGCCCAATGCCCCAGTGCCCTTGTTGTTTCTGTTGTGTCTCCTAAATGCTGTGGCAACTGGCAAGTTATCATTGACAGAATGTTTTGGTGTAAACGAACCGAGTTAAATCTGAATTTTAGCCTGAACCAGGTGAATAATATTAGAAGTGAATTTAACTGGTTGAATGAGCCATTCACACTCATGCATTTTAGTAATATATACTGAGCCCTTAAATCACTAAGCAACAAATTTTGTTAGAAATTTCTTGATTTATTTTGGTAATGAATGTTCTTTCATCCAGTTCACACACAGAGATGTATATGCACGTGTGTGTATACTTGATTGATGCTATGGCCTTGTACAGAGTAGAATGGATATATACAATACACAAAATCAATCCCAAATATCTTGGACAATGCTTTGTTAGGTTGAGTCGAGTTTTAACATATATGCAGATATTATTAAACAAGATCTTCAGCCAGCCTTCTGAATTTTATGGCTTGTAGTTGCTGGTATGGTCTATTTCTTTTGAGCAATTATCCATACTTCTTAATATTTTACAAGTTTTTCTATTTGTGATGTTGCAGCAGCTTGTTCACGAACTCCAACTGGTTTGCGTTCCAAGACGACAGAATTGGGGATGTCCCTATTGGCACCTCATCTGAGATAATGGATGAGATCAACCTGAACGGAACAACAAATGGTGGTAACAGCAGTAGCGACGATGAGGTGGTGGTCGGAGAGGACGAGGAGTTGGCTGAAACCAAAATTTCTAGCAATGGCAAGTCCGGTTCGAATATAAACATCTTGAATGGAACTAGTGGAACTAATTCTGTGAACGGTGGAGAATTGAACCCACAGAATGACAAGGCGGGTGCTTCTGGTGATATGGGTTTCTTCCGATTTGAGACACCGGACAATGAGGACCTGTTTGGGGACAGGCCCTTACCTGAATGGGTGGGATGGGGAGAGGCATCAGATTTTCAAGTCGGTGGGTCCAGTTTGAATCCATTTGACGAAGATAGCAATTCTGGCACCAATCTCGGCAGCGCTGCAGAGCCAGATACGGCCCATGTTAGTTCTCCTTCAAGTGGAGAATCCTTGCCAAACGGCACCTCGACTTCCACAGACTCTAGTGATGGATCGATCGGATCTGGTTCGAGTGGTTCGAATCAGAGATCCACCACCGCTGCTGTGCCATCTTTGTTTGAAGAGGATGTTGAATTTGTAGGGGTGGAGATAGAGGGTACCGAGAAGGCCATGGATCAAGCTCTGAAGGAAGGAATTGTCGGAGAAGCCGGACCTTTGAAGAGGAACATTATTCCCAAGTTGCCGGAGAAGGAAAAATCCGATGATGATAGTGCGGGAATTAAGGAGTTCAACGATGCGAATTACTGGAGGGTCGACCAAGAGGTCACGGTGCTTGAATAATTATCGGTTAAAATGTGGTATGAGTTATTCGAACCCTGAGATTTGGTTACAGCGAGACAATCCCTTAATTCTCAGGTTGGCAGGGCTAATACAACAGACGCATGTACAGTATATTTTTGTTTCCAATTGGAGATTTGAGTGTGTTTTAGGTTATTCTATTATGGTTACTACAACTGTTAGTTTCTTGATACACTATTGTTGTTTATTAAGGTTTTTGTTCTTTGCAGATACTCATTTATTGTAAGTTGTTCCATATCCTTCACAATGCCATATCTATTCTGGTAGGAATTATTCAGATTCCCCTTTGTATTTGTCTGTATCACTGGTGCAGATTGTATTTTGTTGTAGAAGGATGGATGGATTTTAGATATCATATGGTACATCTCGCCCTCTCTCTCTCTCTCACTCTCATAACCATCATGGCTCTCGCTGATTCTAGTTGTGGTCCATGTTTTATGTGAATCCTAGAAGCTTTATGGTATATCAAAAGCAATGTAGTCGTGTATGATTCAATTGGGCTTTGGCTTTGGGACTGAAGTTGAGATTGAGCTTTTGATGGAAGCTTGGCAGTTCATTAGGTACATATAGAGGTGTCAAACGGGCCGGGTTGGCCCGGCCCGTTTTTTCGGGCTAAAAGCCCGGTCCGGCCCGCTTACCCCGGGCTGGGGTGGACACACATTCATCCGTCCATGGACCGGCCCGACCCGGCCCGAAATGAAGAAAAAGCCCGGCCCGGTCCGAAGCCAACCACGGTCAAGGCCAAAAGTCGAAGGAAGTCCGCTAGCTCGTCCGGCCCGGCCCGATGTCCGGCCCGCTAAGCCCGGGCTACCGGTCCGGGGCGGGCACACCCCCTCCTTTCCCAAGCCCGGTCCGGCCCGGCCCAAAGCCCGATCGGGGCCCGCTTTGTCCGGGCCTGGCCCGTTTGACACCTCTACGTACATACATACAATAGGGTAAATTGCATTTTGCACCCTCAAACTATACCATGTTTTGCACTTTGGTCCCAAAACTATCATTTTTCACATTTTGGTCCCTCAATTATCATTTTGTGGCAGTTTGCCCCCTCCCTCACTTTTAGCGTCACTTTTGGTGTCACTAAAAAGTGACTTTTTTCGTCACTGAAAGTGAAGGAGGGGACAAACTGCCACAAAATGATAGTTGAAGGACCAAAATGCGAAAAATGATAATTTAGGGACCAAAGTACAAAACATGGTATAGTTTGAGGGTGCAAAATGCAATTTACCCCATACAATACTACTATGGAAGTGGTTATGCCATGCAAGTATTACCTATGTAGTGCAATCACTTTCTTCCAAAGATTACTATAAGAGTATCGCCTTCCTTTATATTTTGCTTGCAGTCATAAAAGAATTATGCTGTGCTTACCAAATGGCTTAAAACAATTGTGACCGTGATCACTGGTGCCTCATGCTACTGCAAATAACTGATAAAACATTCAAAAATCAAATTTGGGATTCAAATTTGAATATTACACTTCCGTCAAATTATAGTATATATCACTATTGAAGGATGTGACTTGCTGAAACATGGATTAGCCAATAGCCAGGCCCTAAACCAGGTAGTATGAGTTAGAATAAGCCCAACCCATACTGCATTCGACTAACTGGGCCCAATGACCATTGTTGGCCCATCAAAGTTTAGCAATGTTATCTAATTTTTCGTGAGAAGTCAAAAACTCTTCAGTCTGAAATTATCGTTGCATACTTCGTTAACTCTAGCAACCTCAGTTCATTAATTTTGACTCTTTTAAGTCATTTAAGTAATGCTACACTTTCTAAATTTTAATCTCAAATTTACATCTCAAATGATGTAGCAGTGGAATCACATTCAATAATAATGGGATCATTTCAACAAAATCCAATTGGCTCATTACCACAAAATATTTTGAATGTGAATTTGAGATTAAGATTTGAAAAACATAGCTGCTGTGCACCTTATTTTTTGGGAGAGCTACGATATGACTTATGCGGTTTTTGTCGTATCATACGAAAAAGATGAATACTGAGAAGCAGTCACTTGTAAAGCCTCTACCACCGCCTGTCGCATTAAATCCAAAAACTTTTAAATCCCAAAATATTATACTCAAAGTCTCAAAACATCGTTCCTAGTCCTAAAACATTGCATTTAGATCTCTAAACATTGTACCTATATTTAGATCATAAGGAAAATCTTAGCATGCGCCCCAAGTGTAAATGTTAGGGGACATGTTAAGAGTGCCCAGATCTTAAAATCAAAATTTCGTACCCATATTTAGGCTGTACAATACGATCAAGTCGTCATGTTTTTCGAATACGATGGCAAATCTCCCAACCTATCCTTCTGACTTAGAGATTAATACCTAATGTTGTTTCTATCGGAGTAAAGCATGACGATGATGCTAACCACAGGCACGTGCACCGACTTCACAACACCCTCACCAAGTAAATTAGAGAGACAAACTAACGGTAGAATCTAAACCCACACTTAAGGGGATTTCGAACCATTAACTTCCTCCAAGACCCTGGCCAAATTCTTTGTAATTACCCGTATGATGTGAAGTTTTAAATCCAAAACCAAGAAGGTAAAACAACCATGTCTTAATCCACCTACCACTATGCTACAGGGATTTGGTTCCAAACGGACCAAACCTCTATGTTGGTATGATAGAATTCTCCTCGTTCGTTTAAATTGATGGCTACCCGTTAACTTAGGCTGGGGTCCACCGCACGGGACTAGCCCTGATCGCTGAGTCATCAAATCTTTGTCATTTATTTTCCAAAGCACTTACTGTCAGTTGGATATATATATATATATATATATAATATATCTTGTACAAAGCTCACCTAACATGTACACAGCTCACGCAACTAAAGTTCCACATCAAAATTCAACAATATTAGGTTTCAAATGGTCAAAAATATTTTTTCCTCTTATTTGATTTCGTACTTGATTTACCTTATTTGAAAACCCGCTTTTTGACGACAATTTATGCTTTTTTGTCAATTGCCAATTTTTACGATTGATAAATCTTTTTTGGGTGGCTTGACATAAGGTTTTTAAAATTGGATTTTTTTTTGGTTTATAAGTATAATATTCGTAATTGTGTTTATGTATTTTATTATATTGTTATGCATGATAATGTGATGTGTTGTGCATTTTGACACATGTGTGGGTAAGTTCTGACTTACGAGTCGATTTGGGTGTCTGCGTTAGAGAACTCTTGAGACGGTGTTGAATGAGTGTTTTGATGTTGAGAAGTCTATCCGAGTATGAGACGTTCATTGTGGAATACCTTAAATGTTTATCTGAAAATAAATGTTTACCTGTGTATTTCACTATCTGTATTAATTTTTGGTTTAGAATATTTTTCTGTTGTTAATTTTAGTATCTTGGTGAGGATGAATTAACACGCTACTAATTTGGTAGGCTAATTAGTAATTTCGTAAAATCATGTAGAATTGACGTTTTAACAACCAAACGGAACTTAGTCGAAAACTTTTACAATTTTTCGTTTTCATTCGAAAAGCTATGAATTAGCTATGTAGAAAGTTTCAGAGACTGATTAAGAGTTTTGAGAGCTCGTAGGGAGGTAAACACGATTTCCGAGAGTCGTGCCTATATATAGAAAGAGATGATATACTTTAGTTACAAAACGTAAATTGACTTCTAGAGGAGGAGAGAGAAAAAGGAGATTTGGTTCCTTCAAGCTTGCGACGCATATATCTGGCGATCCGTTTATGAGCCAAAATATTTTATCGGATAGGTGAACTCCTCGAGTTAAGGCCGTTGTTTTGATACCCATTAGGACTTGTTTGGCTAAGTTTTTCGAAAACTCATTTTCTAGAATTTTCATAAAAGTTGATAATTGGATTTTTGATCGATAGGAATTGTACTATATGGACTTCTGCACGATCTTTGTGCTCGGGTTTTCTTTGGAACGAATTTTAAGAACGTTATTCAGAGGTGAGTGATTCAACTATGTATTTTGGGACGATTTCTTGACATGTATTCATGTTTTGTACGAAAAACATGTGTTAGTTTATAGATATATATTGTGTTGTTCATATTGGGCGATTATATTGATAAGTAGGCACAATAGTACGGTGAAATATTTTGATTATGTCGAAAGCACGGTGATATGTGATTTGAGTGTGCTTAGTTGTTATTTGGGTCAAAGGAGTGCTTGTATCAGGCCATCGTTGTGGAGCCGTTATAAGCATAAGGTTGCACGTTTGAAGAAAAGAAACGTGGGTATTACTATTTCGCGTGGACTTATTGGCGAAGAGTCGCGGATTAGGAGTTTGGAACGTACACGTGGGACTTCGAAGACTAGTATGAAATGTAGAGATGTGAATGTGAGCATATTTATCATTCATGTGCATTGTTGTTTTATTCAGTAAGCGTTAGCTTAAACAAATCGAGTATTTGTAGTTATTCAAATAATCATTTCAGGTGTTAATCCTGGCGAGGAATCGCAGAAGTGAGCACATGGGTTTGAGAGTTCTTGTAGAAGGCGACTTATCGTGCCTATCTCGTAGTTTTGAATTAGAAATGTTGTAATAACGATTTTATGACTTTTAGCCATGTTTAACTTAGAATCATAGAACGGATTCGTGATGTTGTAATAGATAGTAATCTCTTGTAATTGTGTTTTGGTAAGGTTATAATCCAGTTAGATTTCACTTTGGAACGAGTTTGGTATGTGTGTGTGGTCCATGGTTGAATTCAAAAAACCTTTAAACTTGAAATATCTACAGAGTGTGCTGCAGCATAAAACCAGTCGACTGGTTATGAAAACAGTCGACTGGAGCCTCTTTTCATAAATTCACTACATCATTTTATGAAAAACAGTCGACCGGGTCCCCCGACACAGTCGACTAGATTGTGTTTCACATTAAGATATTTTGGTTGGATTGGATTTCAATCGACTGGACAGTACCAGTCGACTGATAATTTTTCACCCCAGTCGACTGGGCTGTGAGGGCAGTCAACTGGAGAGGCTACTGAGGGTTTCAGCTTTATGTAGTTTGCATTTCCAGTTGACCAGACCTCTGATTAGTCGACTGTATCCCTATTTTGAAAAGAAGTGTTTCTTTAAGTGTTTTCAATTGGCAAAACTTTTTATGGTCTAAAATTGTAGGTTTCTACTGTTGATGTTTTTTTTTTTTTTTTCGCTGCGTATTCTTAAATGACGTCTTTTGGGAGCTGATCTTGTCGGAATCAAGATGAAAAGTATATTCTACTTTAAAAGATTTGTAGTGTGGAAATAGAGGTCGAATCCACAGAGATTGTATATTTTTATCCTTTAATTTCTAAAACCTAAATCTAATTAGCTATTGAAAAATGGAATTTTGATTTGCTGGTTAAACTATTGCTATGAATTAAATTATGAAGTAAACTATGAAATTATGAAAATAAATTCTCAGATTGAATCTAAGTGAATTAGCGTGCAAAATTTAAGATTGGTTTAAATATGAGTGGGTGAGATCTAGGATTGTAACTCCACCACTAACTATGCATCGGAGGTCTAGACTTTCTATTTTAAGTTATATGTTTGGATAGTCACGATCTATTGTAGCTACAAGCCCAATAGCATCAACAAGAGGATATCGCTAGTTTAATCTAAGCATAATTCATCTTCGGTTCACATGAATTATCTACCTATAACTAGGGTGTAGCATAACTCATCTTTCCTAGGCATGAATTATAAAATATGTAAACATCACAATCACATAAACTCTATTATATGTAAATACTCCTATCAATCACAGAAGTCAATGACTATTGAGTTCAATAAGCATAAGGAAAATCTAAGACAAGAATAGATTCAAAATACTCTTGATTATTATCATTAAAAACTGATTATATATAAGTAATCCATCAACATACAATTACTATCCAATATATGAAATCTTAAAATAACAAAGCATAGAATACCCCCTTTACATAGCTAGGGTTTCATTGAAACCCTAGAATAGGAGTTTAGTTGCACATGGTAGATGAAAGCATGAAGATTGAGTTGATGTTTGCTATTAGAGACCTTCAAACTAGATCCTCTCATTCCTCTTGCCTTCAAAGTAGTGTATGAATGAATGTGTGTAACCCTTTAATTCATGTAGAATGAGATATATATATATATATATAGTTTTAGAGAGATTAGGCGGGTTTTCCTAAACCTAATCCCACTAAAACTGCTATAACTTGCATTCCGGACATAATTGGACAATTTTGTCCACGTAGGGGTCTTCAGTGCTCTAAAGTACGCGTTTTATGTTTTTTCGTATGGATCGCGCGAGTGGGCTGTGCGAGCGCGTAAATGGGAGGTCACGCGAGCGATATGCTGGTTCCTCCTGCGAGCGGGTCGCGTGCGCGAAGTGCCTTTTTCTGCTTCTTTCTTCTTACTTTTTCACCCATTTAACTGGAAACTCATGTTTTTTCCTAAAACCTGACAGAAATAAGAAAACAAAGTAAACTTATATAAAAACAGGATAAAAATGACTAACAAATGTGAATTAAGGCGTATAATTAGGATTTGTTCTCTCCTAATCACACCCCCAAACCTATATTTTGCTAGTCCTCGAGCAAAAAGAAAAGAAAAATACAACTCCTAATAATAAAATTCCTAATCCATTTTCGCATGGATAACGATTGCACTTAACCTTTAGGTGTCCCTAGTCGGACGAGTGAAGTCTCGTGAGGGTTCTCGTCAACAAGTCACCCACAACCATCTTTATTAACTTGTAAAAGAAAAAATTTTATTCAACATTTTAATATTTCAACATTAACATTCTTCCTTGCTACAACAGAATTCAAATAAAACTTTAAAATATCAAAAGTAGCATAGTCTTACACCAACCTCCATCATAAAAATAATCGGAAAACATATATCAACAGAATCAATAGAATATATCAAAGACTCGCATCCGTGTGAATAGTAATCAAATGGATACACGGCGACTATGAACTTGGAATATAAATCGGATAACTATCTAGCGATGCCTCGACTACAAATCTCACGTTGTAAATTACACTCTAAAATGAAATCACTAGGAACAGGTGTAATCAATCAGTTATATGTGAAGAAGATAATTATGCAAAGCAGATAAATCTTGCATATGACACAGAACAATGTATGACACAAAAAAAAAGTCTCATGAATAGATATCGATTGCCAAGTAAATATTACTACTACCATGCTTTTATTCCCTTTTCTATCGATTTCATATTCAAATCATGTTTCCCTAGAATCAATTAGGACTTTACAAGAGTTGTAATGTTGGTCAAGGGTTATAACTAAGAAAAGAAAGGTGAAAGGAATTCAAAACGTCCTTGAGTAGATCGGAATAGTCGTAATATTTGTAACATAAGGGCTTTACTACAATGACTATTTATTATTTCTCTGTCAGTCAAGTCTATCTTCGGCCTTGGCCTTGTCAGCTTGGTTAAATCGGGTATCACCATATTGGTGCCGGTGATTTGAAGAAACGGATTTGCATCAATCCCCATAGCCTTGTCCGAGAACTTGAAAACTCCTTTCTCCACGTTTTCCTGTATAAGATTACGAAAAACAACGCATTTATTAGTGGAGTGCTTCCAGGAGTTGTGCCACTTACAGTATTCTTTATTTTTTAGGTCATGATGCCTTGGGGATCCGATGGCCTTCACTCAGCTTGATCACTTTATCGGCCAATAAGGCATCGAATATTTGATCAGCCATGGTTATGTCAAAAGTATAATTTTTTTCCGCCTCAAACGCCATTTTCTTTGCAGTGGCATTATTGCTGATAGGTTTATTCAAGGCGTTACATACAATTGGCCGTTTACAGATTAACTTGGCCATATCGCTCTCTGTTTCGAGGTCACACTCCGCTAAGTGGACCTCATAATTAGGGTCCTTATAATACGTCCCTTTGGACGAGTTCTTCTTCTCCTGCTCGTCCAAAAGGATGCGCTCATAACGACCGGCCCCCGTGGCCAGCTCGAATAAATCACGGAAGTCAGTTCCTTCAAACCTCTTGCGAAGTTCAAAGGACATGCCCCCCATAGCCATTTTAGCATATTCTTCCTCAGGCAAAACTGTCTTGCACCAATACTTTGCCTTACGGAAACGGGCTATATAGGTTTCTACAGTTTCTCCTACTAACTGCATCATCCTGGACAAGTCTGCCAGCGATATTTTGGGCTCAGTCCTATAGAACTGGCCGTGAAATAGCTCTTCTATCCTTTGCCAAGTTTGCACCGAATTGGCGAGGAGATTGACATACCACAAAAACGCCATGCCCGTTAGCGAATTTGGAAATAACCTCAACTTTAATGGGTCACTACTACCCACGTGGCCGCATTGAACAATAAAACGGCCAATATGCTCCACCGAGGACTGTTCACTCTCTCCAGAAAGCAGAGTGAAGTTTGGTACTTTGTATCCCTGGGAAAATATGACCTGGTCAATTTCAGGGGGATATGGTCGTTTGTACGTCGGCCTCTCCAGTCTTCTCATAAACGGGCCATACTCTTCATGTATGGCCGCTACCAACTCCTCCCTATTGATGGGCTGTGGAGCTACGGGCTGAACATTCCTCAACGGCAGTGGCAACTGCTGTTGATTGTTATTGGCCTGATGGATCCAAAACCCACCGTTGTTTCTTTGCCCCCCATTAGCGTGACCTGGAGGTTGCGTGTGGCCGACTGAACTTTCAGTTTGGCCTGTTGATCGACCAAAATCCAGTGTCACCGATCCAATGGGATCGGTGACTATCGATCCGCTAGCCATTACGGTCTGTGATTCAGATTGCTTGCCTGAGCCATTACCCTCCCTAAGGTTCGGACAGATGTAGGGTGGGTCTTTCGGCTTATCGGACTCAAGCAATGTGCCAGAGCCCGATCCGTTAACCTGCTATTTGCTGCCTCCGGCCTTATAGGTCTATATCAACCTACCAATCATGTTCGACAGGCGATCCAATTTTACGTGGGTGGTCCTTGTCTCCATGACCAGGTCAGCTTGACTCTTATGAACATCGACTGTCTGGTTGATGACCGATTTGAGATTGCCTATTGATCCTATTAGCGCATTGTATTCCTGCCACATGGGTTCAACGTTCGCTCTCATGGCCTCCGAAATTGTCTCAAGAGTGATACTGCCGTCTTGTGGAGAATGGCCAATACTTTCCTCCATAGGTGGGTCCATGGGAGAATCGTCTTGGCCGTTCTTAGTTGTCTGTTGGTCTTTCTTTGGAGGCATGGCTTTACACTGTGGGTCCCACCGGGCGTGCAAAAAATGTTTGCTTGTAATTTGCGCGGGCGTGCCAGAGCCAAACGGGCTCGGTGTATATGTGTGTATGCGTGCAAACTAATTTCCTAAATGCTTGTGTGAGTGATACACAAGGCTTTATGAATCTAGCTTCTAAACAGAATGATTGTGTGCAATAAGTAGGAAAGTACCCTCAACATAAATTCTTTAGCAGTACTGAAGCGCACAAGCTAAACAGTGTTAAGTTTACTAGGTAAACAATCACAAACGAATTAATAAAATGAAGATTTTATTAAGTGTTTGAAAAAAATAAACAGATCTAAAGAATGAACCAGAACAGACTGATTATTCAACAGAATAAAAAAGAAATAACCAAAGGGTAGACCTATTTGCTATGAATACTGAAAAACATAAAGATTTGAATGCCTTTAATGCTTCGAATGCAGTATGTGTGCTGTTTCGAGATGACGCGAAGTCCCTTGACTAGTTGGCCAGTCTGCTGTATTTATAGCGGCCATGGATGACTCCTGATTAGGAAAGGACTCCTTAGCTTACGCCTTAAGCTATGTGGCTGATTGGCTGATGGTGGAAGAAACCTTCTCAATCTCTGACTCCTACCTTATCCAAATTCTGATTGAATCAATCCCACTAATTTAGGGATTAACCTTCTAAACCCAGCTGGACGTGATCAAATTCTTTTCCTAAACGGACTCTTGCTACCTAAAAATCTGGATGACGTCGTCCTGATAGCTGTGAATAGCACCGCCTTCCCCTTTCAGTCCATCGGCCTTGTCAGCTACCTCTTCCAACTGAATCGGGCTTAACTAACTTTAATGCTTTCTTTCATGCCCGATTACCTGCTTATGGCTGATCAGACTCATACAGCCATCCTTCATTACACGGTGTTCGATTAACATCATCCACGATGACCACCCTTCCAATCGGGCTCCGACCACAACTCCCAACAGCCTAGTGCCTACCATCAGGCTTACAATTTCCACTTGAGTCCGATGAGTCATTGATTCCCTGAGCCGGCCTTCCCTCTATCCAATTCCATGCCACTCAGGCTAAAAAGCCTTTGACGGTTTTTGGGTGCAAACAGCTATCTAGGTTCATTTCGATCAGATTGGTATAGATTTTAGGGGTTTTGATCATGCTTTCAAAATCAAGCTTCAATCTTGAGCTTTAATGGTGACCGGAAGTGGCAGAGAGCCTTAGGCTTTGTTTGGGTTGCTTGCATGTGGTCCTAAGGCTTCTATGAGGGCATGCAGATGATCAGGATTGGAAAGGGGGATTGGGTTTTACCTCTGGGAGTCTCAGTCCTCTTCTATCTTCTTCTTCTATGTTCTTCTTCTCTCTCTCTTCTTGCGTCTCCTTCTTCTTCCAACTATCGCGTGTGCGTGTGTGCTCACAAGGAGACACAGAGGGGGTGTGTGTAGTGAAGGAGTGGGTGTGGTGTTGTGCCTTCTTCCTCCATCTCTAAGCTCTCGGGCTCCCTCTCAACTCTCGGTTTCTCTGTCTCTCTCTCTCTACAAATCTCTGTGCAGGGGCGGAATCAGGAGTTTGCTTTTGGGGGTGCCGAGTTACTACGTGGACTATTTAGCAATGACACACGGGCGTTCGGGGACAGCGCCCACGAAACGATTTTTTTTTGTTCTATTTATACACGAGTGTGTACTTTTTTTTTTTTTTTTATCAGTAACACTACAAATTTACTATGTGGGGTTATTTTGCACTGTTTGAGAGTTGTTGAAGGGTTGAGTTTATCACAATGAGTGATCTAATTGTACAGAGTAATGTTATTCTACCAAAATCTTGTATCCCAAATGATTCTCAAACACATATGATTGACGTTTAGAGTTGAAAAAAAAACAATAAAATGATTTAAGGTGACTAAGAGAGTAGCATATTTTTTTGTTTGGGGGTGCCAAAAGACAAAATATAAATAGAGACTATAGGGTCATACATATATATGCATAGTAAAATAAAATTTTCCCAATAAGTGAGGGGTGCAATGGCACCCCACGTCCATAGGGTAGTTCCGCCCCTGTCTCTGTGTGTGCTGAATAATATGTAGAGTGTATAACTAGGACAGTCTATATTGACATATTATGATAGGATTACTATAACCGGGATAATCCTAAGTGTGACGTTATAATTCTAGATTAATAAGGAGAATTCCTACGTGAACTTTCTATGAAATTGCAGGTGCTACATAAGTCATGACTACACGAGATAATTTCTCATGTATTAGGTTTGGAAAATGTGTAAAGTGAATGAATATTGAGTTTAATTTTCATAAATGTAGCTCTATAGAAGTTGATAGATTGGCGTGTAGGGCGGAGGAGAAGTCCAAAAATTTCAATTATAACCTATCAAGTGGGGACAATTGGACAAATGGCCCAGCCACCAAAGCGGCGGTACGAGTGGGACCGCACGTGAATACATTGACTTTTAAGTAATCACATCAAAAGAAAAAATGTTATTAAATTGGGTCCCACGCCCTCACGTGTGGGTTGTTAAGTGTCTTGTCTAGTTGTGTGTTTTGTTTGTTTTGGCCTTTTTGGACTTTTAAAAGTGTTTTCAATGTTTTGTGATTGGTGTTTTTGTTGGGATGTGTAAATTGTCAACATTGCTTTATCAATCTTCCATAATCCATACTAATAAACCTGTTTCAGGTTAACCTCTAGTGAACTGAAGTGAACCATACCAATTTTTAAAGAGAATGGAGAGATTGTTTGGAAAGTCAGAACAGACACATGATCTATAAGAGCATCACAATGTTGAGCTGAACTTAGCTTTAAGTTTTAAGTTAATTTGTAGTATGAGAACTTAGTTCTTTGTAGTGGCGAAGTTGGGAAGATAGTGTAGGCAAAACGTGCAGTCAAAATTGTTTGAAACCAAACTGTCTTTTTAACTCAAAAAGCCAAACGGCTTTGACACAAACGTTTGGAGATCCAAGGTCACCTATGAAATGATTTTGGGTGAAACAGTTCCCATCTAAACGGTTTTCTTTCAACCGTTCCATTTTGAAATGGTTTTCTATACACCGTTTTAACTCTTTAAACGATATATATATATATATATATATATTTTAAACCGTTAGCTCGTACAATATCAAAACTTAGGTGCATCACAAAGTTAAATTCTACTATTTACGGTTCTCACCATTGCAACCCTCCAAACTTAAATTTGCCCTAAGCTATCCTATAAGTCTCACCCCATCATGGATGCTCTAAGTGAATGAAAGTAGGCTCATGACTTTTTTTTTTTTTTTTTGCAATGGAATTGGTGACCTTACTACAATTACTCTGTTTTGAGGACAACACTTAAAGTTCTTAGTACTTTTCTCCTTATTTTAAAAGGGTTTTGTTAACATATTCTCTTAGGATATATGTTAATGCTCTAAAAGTAGAAATAAATTAGGGGGAGAAACATTGAACCCCACACCGAACACTGAAACTTACACTGTATCCCTTATTTATTTTCACTTTTAGAACATTAACATATGCCCCTGAGGGCACATGTTCACAAAACACATTCTAAAATGCTATTGAATGTTGGCCCACCGATAAACCACATGTGTCATGAATACACGAACCATTTACATCTCAAAACAGTACAAAAAGTACATATAAAAAAAAATATGTACTCAACTCATCCCAAAAATAACTTACTTGTCAAATCACCGTTAGGTTTTACGAGAACTACAGAAAAAATAGTGCTATTGAACCTGCCCCTACATCTTTCAGACAACTTTAAGGTTCGTAAGAACTATATTGATATTTCATCACGTGTCTCGGGAGACTCAGACAGTGTTAACTGCTTAGAATTGTATGTACTTCAAGGTTGACAATTTACCAAATTTTGATAGCTAAAGTAATTTTAATGGTTTAATTAGCTCGTTTAACAAATTAGCAATTAGGGTAAGAAACTGGCCTCGCATCAACTCATCCAAGAGCATATGTGAACTCACCTGATGAGTTCGCGTACGAGGGAACAAGGGCGGGCGGAATAGGCTAGAATTACTTGTTTGGTAGAATGAAAAAGAGAGAAGGGAGAAGAAGAGAGAAGAGACACCTCTTTCCTCTCGGCCCATAAATTTTAATCCGTCCAAAAATACTTCTCCATCGACACTGATAAAGTTTTTATTTTCCAATGGTAAAAACATCACAAAAAAAAAAAAAAATACAAACAAACAAAAAAAAAATGAGGAGATAACACAATATTCCCTTGTTTCCCTCATATGACAATTGTTGAACCGTGACAAGTAAACCAAGTACCTAAAAATTAATCAGAAATACAAATGCAAAGATTACCCCTTTTAGCAATCATTATTTAGAGAGTTTCACTATCATATTAGGCATCAACATGTTTGAGGGCCAACACATTAGGCATCGATATTCAATAAAAAGCAAACACTTGGTCTCTTACTCTGCTAAAAAGACACACATAAGAACTCCTCTTCTTCAGAGGAACTACATACACCGAATTATGACTACTTCCTTTGAAATCACTCAAAATGACAACAACTATGCGAATATGCTCAAGGGACCGGTCTGGTTCGAGGAGTCTAGTCCACTTTCAGCGCTCCACAACCCAGTAATCCATTTCCTGCCAAAAAAGGAGAAAAGGATTGAACGACAGACACAAAAATGACAGTTTCGCAGAATTAACTAGTGATTTTAATAAAAGGTTTTTCATACTCAAAACCGTTTTTTTTGTGTGTGTGTGTGTGTGTGTGTGTGTCAATATTATGCAGTTGAGTAAAAATGGATTGAAATATTGTTACCCACAACATGGAGACAGACAGAAGGCGAGCAATAAAGAACAATAAGTACATAAACTGAGCAAGATTAATCTTTTACCTTCCAACATTTTTGCTGCTTGGATCCGGTATAATTGTCAATCTTTTTGCTGTTTTCATGAAATCACTGGAATGTCCACAAATCATAAAATTGTTAGAGTCTCCCAGATGCAAAGTATTGAGAATTTCACGGGGCAATACAAGTCAAGATAATAATACTACCTGAACGGTTCATCTCCTGTTTGTTTAATAGCACCTGATGCATCTCGGTAGATCACATGGCACGGCATCATTGATCTTTCTATTCCAAACATTTTTGCCAGCCTCCTGTATAGCTCTTCATAAGAGCCGAGAATTGAGAGATCAATCGTACGGCCCACATCCTCCGACTCCATGAACACTTTGCAGTGGCCGGTATCTAGGCCAAGTTCAGATGTTTCAAAACCTCGATGCCACGGAAAGCCACCGCTAGACACATTTTTTGAAACACTAAGATTATCATCAGACGAACATTTCCCGGTTAGGACTTGCGAAACTGAGTCACTGGAACAGCGAGAGATCTGCTGCTCGGTCAGTATTGGTTGACCAAAGAGTAAGAACCCGGGTGTCTTTAAATTTTCAGTTTTCTCCAACTTAGGATGAGAACTTCCGATTGTTAGCAAGCAAGATATATTGTCATTACTTTTTGTTGGGCCACCATGTGGATTGAGCTGTTGGAAACAAGATGGAAACAGACCCAATTGAATTTTGTTGTTAAGGTGGAGATCTGAAAACGGTAGTCCTAATCGAGCATTATGCCTGGCTCCCTGTATGCCTGCAGGAATGTTGTCGGATAGACAACACAAGGGACTGCTGGGCCCGAGGGGGTTGCCGGAAAAGGACGGCATTATGAATTGGCCATCGAAGGGGAAGTCTTGGTGCTGCGGGACCCGCAACTTCTTTCTTGATGGCGAGAAGGGTGACAGAGGAATAACGGGCATGTTTGATACCAGTTCTACCAGCCAAGGGCTGACACACTTCACATTTTGCAGCAAATCCGGCTCATCCCAAGTCACCTGCACTTGGTTTTCAAGGACGTGAAAAAAACATGTTTAGAATAATTTTATTTCTTTAAGCATTGTTTGAATCAACTTTATTATGGAGGTAAAAAATTGCAAAATGCTCAAACAACAGTTAATCTAACACAGTTCAGCATTTTGAGACGCAAAATTGTAACACAAATGATCTAGTAAAAGAAGATCATCATAATGGAACTTGCAAAAGGAATACGGAAACTCACAAAGTTTCCAATGTGTAAAAAACAAGTTTAGCACATAATCGCTCTTCTCATCAACAGGTAAAGAGTAAAAAACAGGTTTAACATCAATTCTTAATAAAATCAAGAATGAGCAGAAGAAGATGAATGTTTTAGGTATTAAGAATTTGACGGCATAAGACTAGAACACACTGAACATCTAATTAGCAGACACAGTTAATACATGTGGGTATGTTGAGAACAATCTGTCAACATAGAAGTGCCCATTACTTATTAAATAGCATCATGTGCCTGTACAATCAGCCACTCACCTTAAATACAAATCATGTTACCATGTGACCTCCAAGGATGCAATACTACTACACAGCTTCTTGTAAGAAAATGATGCAGTTTTTGAAGGTTAAACATGCTGAATTATTTAAACGTCATACAAAACATACCAAGAGAGGACTAATTCCATGAAGAACATGTTTTTTTTTTTGTTTTTTTTATTTTTTTAAAAAAAAAAAAGAAAAAAAAATAAAAAAAAGCATATGATGTTTCTAATCAATCAAAAGTTTATGAAAACAAAAGATACTGTATAACATTAAAGGAACTTACTGGAAAGATTACAATATTTTAAAAGAAGATAGAGATACAGAACCTGGAGAAGTCGCCATGGGGAGTTAGGCCAGCGGATGGGGTCAGCAAGCTGAACAGAAGCTATAGTTCCCATGAACCAGCTGATCCTAGAAGAATCCTCAGTTTCAAATGCCATTTTGAACCTCATCCCAGGGCACCATTGAATCCTCATCGCAGTCCTGACGGATGAAGCCTTAATGCAAAACTCGGGAGTGCTTGCCCGTGGGTAATAAACAACCTCAAAGGGTTGCCCATTGGCTGCAAGGGTCATGGCTTCAGTAACTGATTCCGGACTTACTTTTCCCCTTCCCCTCGAACCATCTGAGTTCAAATTGACATTACTACCATTTCTCACTAGTTTGTTCTCATCTTCTCTCAAGAACATCGAAAATCCCCCATATGGGTTAACAAAATTTCCAGAAGCAGAGTTCCACCCAGAAGAGGGATCGGATCCACCACCATTTCCTCTCTTGGCACGACGAATTCCAACACAGAGATCACCATTCTCTGCCCTCAAGAACACAATTGAATCCCCTGCAACAAGCTTCTTCTTGTTCACAAAAATACTCCACCCTGTTGTCAACAAATGCCTCCTAGGTGTTCCTCTGTAAATATGCCTAAACTTGAAAATTTCACCATGAACATCCTTCACAATCACATTTTGAACCGGAGGATCAGCCGTGTAATCCAAACGGGGGAAGATCGTTTCCGCGCAGTATCGCGGAACTGAGAATCCCCCACCATTATTTGCATCTGACTGAGTCAGTGTTTTCGCAAACGATGCGGGTTTTTCAGAGGGTTCAGATCCATTACTCCCTAATACTCCATCTTCATCATAATCAAGCTCGCTGTTTCCAATTGGAACCAGCCTAATCTTCGAATAAACTTCATCAGTTTCAGGGTCTGCCATAAATTTTACCATAGTAACCCTGCAAGGAATTAGAGCCGGAACCCTCGGCCAAGCCCCGAAATCAATGTTTGCGAGGGCATGTTCTGCATGGCCCTGAGGGAAATAAAAGACCTTCGTGTTCACCGGAGGCATTTGAACCATACTACCAGCACAAGCGTGCCATAGCTGAGAATCCAAACCCTTCTCTGCCTCCATTTTTGTTACTCTTAAATTCAATTGTTTCAAAATTCAATCCAACGGGACCAACACCACAATCAAATAGAGGTATTCAAAGAGAATAAACAAAAATAACCTTTAGTTCAGACCTTCTTTTCCCTTTCTCAGTAAATGCTGCAAGCAATTAACACATTCACAACAACAATTAAAGTCTAAAATAGAAGGAAGTGAAACACCAAAATAGCACTACATTTATTGAAAATATAAAATACGAGCCTAAATATATACATACATGAATATTTATATTTACATATATATATATATACACACACAATATAGAGTGATAAGAAAGGACAATCGCTTACCTTCATGTGCCACAGTCGAACGCAACGAAGGTCCATCTAAAGCATATCTTCAAAACTAAAAATTCAGATTCCAAAAAGTGTGCATAAAAAATTAAGAATTTCTGATAGCTTCGTCGATTCTCTCTTCTTCAACAAAAACCCTAACGAAACTAACAAACAGTTTTCACTCTCTAGTCGTGCGACATGCTTGTCGGAGACGTTTCAAAAATATAGTCCCTTGAGCTTCTTACCGCTTAGGTTTCTTCGGATTCAACGCATTTACTCTTCACCGTTGAATCAAAATCCACACAGTTTTCAGAGTCCATACACACACATATACAAACATATATATATATATATATATATTTGTGTATACGCAACTCATACGAAGCTCCTCTATAGAAAGTGGCTTTCCCAATCAAACACAAGATCTGTAAAACGATAAAAAATCACAAATCCTCACAGATTAACCAACAAAAAGCCTCAAAACACTCCGGTATCGACGCATCTGATCGTAATCAAACACAATTCAACATTCAACATTTTTCCACTCAGTTCCAGAGTAGAGAGAAAATTTGAAGATCATCTCCCTCTCCCTCTCCCTCTCTCTCTCTCTCTCTCTCTCTCTCTCTCTCGCTTCGTTCTTTGCCCTCTAGATCTGCAGAAGTCAGAAGACGGCCCCCAATCTCTCTCTCTCTCTCTCTCTAAAATGATGATCCAACTTTCTCTCTCTAAAAGTGAAGCAAAACAAACAAGAGTAAAACTTTATACTGAGATAAGTAATTATAGTTTAATTAAGTATGAGAATTTATTTCTCAATATTTAATGCTAATAATTTGGATAAATTACAGTAACACCCCTCTAACTATCACTCCTTTTCAAATACCACTAAACTTTAAAACTCTACAAAATGACTCCTTCGACTATTACATTTTTTTACTTAACATACCCCTTTTGTTAAAAAATTACGACCAAAGGTAATTTTGTCCTAAAATTTTCAACAGCTCAAATAAGTGATAAATAAATATCATATTGTTAATATTTTTATATTACATATTGCTCACGTGATACATAAACGTTAGTGTCTTTTAGGAGTGATAGGAAAATCAAAAACCAAAACCGAACTTCTTCGATCGATTTTTTCGAATATACTAGTATAAGCTAAAAAAACGAACCAAAATGAGAAAAAACCGACATAATAGCGCATATTTGGTCGTTTTTTTAGTGGCAAAATATCGAATCGATTTCACCCTTAATTTTAACAAAATGGGTGTTAGTGAGACAATACAATAGTTGAGGCGGTTAGTTTGTTGAATTTTAAAATTTATGAGGTATTAAAAAAAAGGTCATAGTTAAGAGGGTGTTATCATAATTTACCCTAATAATTTTTAAAAAGGATTTGTTTGGTGCACAGTCTGTGTACTGCTCTAAAATTCAGAGCAGAGCAGTGCCAGTGTATGAATGTAACTAGACAAACTTAACCGTGGTTAATGAGTATTCAGTTGTCAGGTTAACCATGGTTAAAGAACTTTTTTGGACTTGTAGTTTGAGTCCGGCAAAGACAGAGGTGTACGTAGTGCTGACATTATATAGTTTGCTTTGTTTGGAGTCAGTCCATTTTGACTTTCTAAGTCCGGTCCCCAGTTTCATTTCAACTTTCACATATACATATACATATATATATATATATATACAGAGTCAAGCTGGTTTTAAATTTTTATTAAAGAAAGGACCTCTGTTTTGGTCGTCGAATCGTGTTTTGATTAATGACAGTTTTATCAAATCACAGTTTTTAAACACAATCCGACGGCCAAAACAGAGGCCCTCTCTTTAATAGAGAGATGACACACTTTCTTAAGTATTCATGTACATATATATATATATATATATATAAAATTCTATATATGTTCTCTTCTCCTATTAGCCTCATTGAGAATGCTTAAAATAGTAGCAGAGTGATTATAAAGTCTTATTTTCATTTAATTTTCTACAAAAAATTATTATTTTTCGGTTTTATAAGAACCACTCTTTAATGGGGTGTTTTCAAATCAAGAAAATCTAGTTTTGTGTTTGGTTTAATAAAGAACCACTTTTTTTATTGGGGTATTTTCAGTCAAGCGCGAACTCTGATTATATATATTATATTATATATATAGGGAACTGCAAACTTACAACATGATGGTTGTAAGTTAGCGACGAAAAACAAGTTTTTAGTGACGAAATTTTTGTCGATAAAGGTTCCAACTGTTAGCGACGAAAAATTTCGTCACTAAAACCTTATTTTTCATCGCTAAAAGTCTCCTATGCTATAAGTTAGCAAATCCTATATATATATATATATATATATATTATCTAAACCACAAAATCAGTTCTTGTACAATTCAATCAGCCTTTCAATAGTTACATCTGATTTAGTCATAAACTTAATTTTGATATATTTTTTATTTTTTTTTGTTTTATAACTATGAGAAGTTAACTTTCACAATTTTCACGACTTCTAGTTTTACTTCCACTGTGTTACAATTACTTGAGTTTTAACTATCATGATATTTAAATTCGTAAAGCTAATTCGCCTTAATGACTTGGATTGTGTAATTTTAACCTCTAATCTTTTAATTTCATTTCATATGTTAATTTTTTAGATAATCAATTTACCATCTCAAAATTAAATACAGAGATTACTCGTATCTACAAAAAAAAAAACATAGATAACGATTGAACTCTTGATTCTATGTAGGGGTGTAAGAAAAAACCGCGGACTGCAAACCGACCAAACCGAAAACCGATTGGTCGGTTTTCTAAATACATGTACAAGCTAAAACCGACTGCAAAACCGACCGAATCCCTAAAAAACCGACCGACCGACCGATTTACACCCATATTGGTTGGTTTTTATACACCAAAAAAATCGAAAAAAAACCGACCGACCGACCGATTTACACCCCTAATTCTATGAATGCCATGTGAATTCTTTTTACTAATACACTACGAGGTTTGAGGATTCTACTAAAATTCTCAATAATTCAATATCTTTGTTATTAAGCAACAACATTTATGGAGTTCTAATAAAAGGGCAATGCTAGGGGCACTAACAACTTCCACTAACACTTACTAACACTCTCTATCTCTCTCCTAGTGGTACTGCGAGGCCCACTGCGGACCCCACAGTACCACTAGAAGAGAGATAGAGTGTATTAGTAAGTGTTAGTGGAAGTTGTTAGTGCCCCAACTATTACTCTCTAATAAATTAGAACATATGTCCTTAAAGCAACTAAACAGAGTTTTTAGCATTTAACATTCTTGTGTTGAAAGTGAAGTACCAGCATTATCTGTTTAAGTTAGATGAGGTATCAATGTAAATGCTACTAAAAGAGGTATGTATGTATAGAAAGCTTGTAGTCCCACCAAAACCTAAGCAACAAAAGAGACATCACAATCAATCAATGATGTGATTATACATTTGCTGTAATTGGATTTTTATTATATTTTTTTTAAATTTTTTTTGGTAACAAGATTGATAGAGGTTTTGTGTTGCCTAGTAACTTCAATTTCCTTTGAAAGGAAATCATTTTACTTTCGTAGTTATTGACTAATTCAAGTCTAATGATATCCATCTTAGGGTAAATTAAACTGACCTCCTTTGAGGTATGTCGTAATTAAGAAACCTCCCTTATAGTTTCAAAAATTACACTGATATCCATTGAGGTTTGTCATTTTAATTTCAATTTTGCCAATTTGTGCACAATTCATTAGGCTTTTCATATTCCAAGTATTATCCAAGTATGAGAGAAATAGTAGGAAAAAGAAAACATATATTAGTTGTAATGGATCTTGAAAATTAAAGTCCATTCATAATGAAGAACATGTAAGCTTCAACCAAGCTTTTTAATCTATCCATATCATTAAAGCAATAAAAACTTTTTGTCAAAACAAATTAATGTGCTGATTAAAATATAATAAATATAAAATTTCACGTCACGTCAATAAAACTTACTTATTTGCAAGAAGATACCAATTAAGAGTGGTTGAAGAAAAAACAACATTGATACTACATCAAGCCAATTAAAAGTTAAAACATGACCTTTCAATCAATTGATATCATCCACCAACATCGTGTAGGTAGCTTTATGCCCAAAGCCAATCTTGTTTCTGAATTATTTGCATGAACTATTTAGAGCATCTTTAAGGGATATGCCAAATTTTGGTATGTCAAATAAATTTGATGATTTTTGTGATAATTTGATATATAGAATTTGACATTTTCGATGGGAGTAAATGATACCTAATATGTCAAATTTGTTATTTTATAATTTTTATATATTTTTAAATTATTTAACAAATTAAGTGATAGGTTTTACACATAAATATAATAATTTTTTAATGAAAAAAAATGAAAATAGCTTGCCAACTTTTGGTATGCCATCTGCCACATAGGTATTTGGTATTTTGGTTAAAGGAGAATAAAATATCAAATTTAACCATTTAATATGCGACATTAGAAATAACATGTCACTTGAAGATGCTCTTTAACTTCCTCTCTTGTCTTCCAATGCCAAGTCTTGCAAACCAAAAGCCAAGCTATATATAGGCTCAAGAGCAACTTTTTTTGTCACAATCTATTCAATGAGAGTACATTTACACCAACTCATTATTCTAATGTGGTGTGGTGTGGTGTGGTGTAGTGTGATGCTGCAGTAAAATAGTTTATGATTATTGTGCTCAAAATTGGAGCAATTAGTGACTTACATGTAGGGGTGTAAAAAAACTAACCGAATCAATCAGTTCAGTTAGGTCGATTTTCAAAATTTTCATACAGTGTAAAAATTAAACTGAACTGAAAATTTACTCTAAATCGATTCGAAATCGATCTATTTGACTAAAAACAACACTGAACCGAACCGTTTTCACCCCCTACTTACATAGTATTAGAGTATTGTTTATAGAGCTCAAGTTTTGCACCTCTTTACCCGCTTTGGTGTGCATATTTGCACTTTGAGAGTTTGGTTTGTTTCTTGCCTCTCTAGGTGCAAAAACATATTTGCACTTTGTTATCTACCCATTATGATGAAGTTAAGTTTATTTGGCTCTCCACGTGTAAGACATGGTTGCACTGAGAGAGGGTGTTGAAACTTGATTTATACCGTTGGACTCATTTTCTTACCATTTAAACATTTAGAACAATTTAATAGGTATCACTAGGGGTATTCAAAAATTGAACTAAACTGACAAACCGAACCGAACCGATCAGTTCGGTCGGTTTTCATTTGATTTGTGCAGTACAAAATCGAAAACGAACCGAAAATTTACACACTCTGAACCGAACCGAAACCGATCGGTTTCGTCAAAAACCACACCGAACCGAACCGTTTACACCCTTAGGTATCACGTATAAAAAGTTATAGAAATGTAATAAAAAAAATTACTCCTCTTTGTAATAAAAAAATTAGGTTGAAAGGACAACTCATTTTTTATTTTGGTCAAAACTCCATTCATAATTAGTGAAACTTAATCAGATCAAGTCCTTATCTATGTGATGATGAAACTCCATTCATAATTAGTGAAACTTAATTAGATAAATATATAGATAGGAATGTATTTGCTATTCCACGTGGCTATCTAATGCACTTGAGATGCCACATGCCATTTCATTGGCATATTGTATATCTATACATATTGCTGTATATATATATATATATATATTATATTTAATTTGATTTAAACACATTTGTTTTATCACATTACAAATTTCAGAATTACAAACCCACCCACAACTGACATTTTCGAAATCCATCTCAAAAAACTGCCCTTTTAAATCACCCTCTAACCGCCACCTCCATCCCTTCTATCACATTAGAATCACTTTTTTCTCAATAACTGCAACATCTCTGTCATTTTCTGTCACATTGTATACTCTCTTTGGTTCACACTCAATCCCTTCCTCTTTCCATATCACCATTTGTGGCTTCTCTCTACTGCAAAGTTTTACACCTCTCGGCCACGTATGTGACTATGCATTGTGCATGATTATAAGTTTCATCATCACATCATTTTAATTCATTACACCATTTTGTAGTGTTCACATGCAAACATACAAATGTAAATAAACAGTGACGAAAAAAAAAAATTTTGTCATGTGCACTACTCTCACAATACTTTATATGGAAACTTCAACTATTTATCTTGGGTTACATTGGTTGATCTATGGAAACTTAATTGCATTTGTATTTACTCTATATTCAAGGTCACCATTGTTAACCATTCTAATTTGAAAATAACATCATCCTCCAATTTTCAAGATAAAATGAATCCACAAAATTATGCAAATTATAATGTTAGATTCAAAAAAAATTCACACTCCTACATACTACTAATAAACACACAATTTTAAATAATCGTTATCTATATTATTTTATCTATAATGTAGTACACAAATCTACAAATTAAGTACATATATAAGTATTTCCTTGAAAATAACTTCCTTCGTAAATGTTCAACAATTCTATGTTAAAAAAAAAAAAAAAATTTATTTCTGTGCATAGCACGGGTCAACGCTAGTATGTTTTAAAGTAATGTAAAATTATATATATTTATATACAAATTTTGTGAAATTATGTATAATTAGTTCAATTTTTGACAAAAAAAAATATGTCAATTTCACATAACTTTTATAACTTGCGAAATTTGAATAAGAAAAAGAAAAGAAAGAAATGATTCCTTATATTTAAAAACTCTATTTTAAAAGACTTACGATTAAATTTTCCTAAAAGTTATTAGATGACACCAAAAATTACAGAAATATATTTTTAAAAGCGTATTTGAAAGGGCGGAAAAAAACAGTAATATTGTCCAAACAAAATGGATGTATCCTAGAATTTATAAACTTACTCCTCTTTGTTTATCAATAAGTTGATGTGATATTTACAATTGAAAGATTATATTTGAAAAAATGTCACATCCTAACTCCATTTGGACAATAGATATTCTATAATGTTTTGCTAGAAAATTCCACAATTTGGAAAGCTTTCAGTTTGATGGGACCTAAAATGTAAAGGCTTTGGCCCCATCCCAAAACAAAGAGAAAAGCGACAACCAAACTGACACAGCCTCCAGTTTCTGTCTCTTTCACTGTTGTCTGGCCCCTCAGTAATTCAGTGCTTGTTCCGAACCGGCCACGCTATCATGCGCCTTGTGCTTATTCAACCCCACCGAGTCCGTCTCTCATGAGAAATTATTCTGTAGTCGGGGACTATAGTCACGTAGTGGTCCTGGTTATTAAGAAATTGCCATGTTATCAGGATTTAGTTTGACCTTCACGTGGTTTTTTAAAAGTAGCTTATGAAATTTATTAGTATTAAGTTGTTTGATAATTTTGTATAATTGACACATTACTCTTCAAAAAAAAAAATCATGAAACTAAAAGGGCAAGTCTATAGTGAGCAGCTTCTCAAATGAGAAGACGAGTTTTAACCGTTGGATGAGAATCTAGTAATAAATATTCCCAAGAATCTGGAGATGTATTTATTGCTAGATTCTCATCTAACGGTTAAAATCTCTTTTCTCATATGAGAGACAAATACATAAGGTAGGCTAAATTAAGCCCAAGTCATCGACTTTTTGAGAGACAAATATCTACGCTTGAAACATAGTAGTCTGGTACTGATCACAGGGACCACCACGTAGCCAAGGGCGGAGTCATGAATTTTTATTAGGGATTGTGATTAGAGGGACATGTATACTATGGTGAAGCTATACGGGGGTTCGGGAGAAACACTCTTGAGACTATTTTTTTGGGGTATATTTACACATTTATGGGTAGAATTGGTTTTATATTACTGTTTCTCAATCATAAAGATGGACAAATTATTATAATTTGTTAAACTTGATTGATGGTAGGATAATTTTCATTAGACTAAATTGAAAAGTGATAAGAAAATGTAATAAAACAAATACATAAGAACTTACATTTGAGATAAAATAAACCAAAACCAAACCATACCAAGCCTTATGTCCCAATCAATTGAGCTCTGTTGTATGAATCATTTTTCTCCATTTTGCACGATCAAGAGCTATATGTTTATTTAAATTATATATATTCATATCTTGTTGCACTCCATACTCCCAGATCAGTTTAGGTCTGCCTCTCCCTGTAACCATTGCAGGCACTACGATCTTAACTCTTTCACATAGGTAAATCTACAGGTCTTCGTTACACATGGCCGAACCATCTAAGTCTATTCTCCCTCAACTTATCCTCAATTTGTGCCACTCCTACAATCTCTCGAATGTATTCATTTCTATTTCTATCTTTCCTAGCCTTACTACACATCCATCTTAGTATCCTCATTTCAGCTACTCTCACTTTGCTAATGTGTTGTTTCTTAGTTGTCCAACACTCTGTCCCATAGAGCATAGCTGGCCTATAAAATCTTTCTTTTAATTTTGCTGGTATTCTCCGGTCACATATTACTCCAAAAGCACTTATCCACTTAAGCCAGTCTACTTTAATTCTATGGATCACGTCATCACCAATCTCTCCATCTGTACTGATCATTGATCCTAGATAGCGAAAGTGTTCCCTCTTGGGATATCTTGATCTTCGATCTTTTTTGCTTCGTTGTCTCCACTTCCCCTGTTGCTAAAACTGCATTCTATGTATTCTGTTTTCGTCCTACTTATCTTTAGCCCCTTAGTCTCCAGTGCTTCACTCCAAGCTTCCAGTTTAGTGTTGAGTCTCCTTTTAGTCTCATCAACCAAGACAATATCATTTGCGAACAACATACACCATGGGAGTTCATCTTGAATGTGTCTAGTTAATTCATCCATAATTAGGACAAATAAATAAGGGCTCAAGGCCGACCCTTGGTGCAAGCCTATGGTAATTCGAAATTCGCTTGTTTCTCCGGCCGGTGATCTAATTGTAGTAACCGCTTCATCATACATATCATTCACCGCATCAATATAACCCCTGGTCACTCCTTCTTCTCTAGTACCCACAAAATTAAATCTCTAGGCACCCTATCATAAGCTTTTTCTAAATCAATAAAAATCATATGTAGATCTTTTTTCTTCTCTCTATGTTTTTTCATTAGTCTCCTAAGTAAATAAATTGCTTCCATAGTTGATTTTCCAGGCATAAATCCAAACTGATTTTCTGACATTGATGTTGCACCTCTTAAGCGATACTCCATCACTCTCTCCCACAGCTTCATAGTATGACTCATCAACTTAATACCTCTATAGCTGTTACATTGTTGTACGTCTAATTTATTCTTATATATAGACACTAGAGTGCTCTTCTTCCACTCGCCAGGCATTTTTCTAGTCATTAAAATCCTATTAAAAACTTTTGTAAGCCAAGATGCCCCCACATCTCCTAAGCATTTTCAAACCTCAATGGGGATCCCATCTGGTCCTAAGGCCTTGTTGCGTTTCAACTTCTTCAAAGCAAATTCCATCTCACATTTCCTTATTCTCCAATAGAATCTGTATTCTCTAGTTTCATCACAACTTTCAGTTTGTTCTTCAATTGTGTTATCCACATGTTTTTTATTCAGCAACTTCTCAAAATAGCTCTTCCACCTTTCCTTAATCTCTTCGTTCGTTCACTAATACCCTAGAGTCATCGCTTGTTATATACTTAACCTTATTAATGTCTCTTGTTTTCCTTTTTATCGCCTTAGCAAGCTTATGAATACAATTTTCTCCCTCTCTAGTGTCTAGCTTGGTGTAGAAGCTGTCATAGGTTTTCATTTTAACAATTCTAACTATCCTTTTAACCTCCTTATTTGCACATTTATAGCTCTTGAAGTTTTTCTCACTTCTATCATTTTGACACTTCTTAAAACAATCCTTTTTAGTTTTTACCACAACTTCACCATCAAGTATCTTTAGATGCTAACCATTTTCCCTTCGACTCTCCAAGGACTTCCTTCGATATTCTCGTGATGACCCTGCCATTCTATCCTACATAGTATTGTTTCCATCTTCCAAATTCCAAGGTGCTTCTGTATACATTATATCTTGAAATATTGCTAGTTTCTCGCATTTAAGGTTCCACCACCTAGTTCGCGGGTTTATAGGGTCTTTTCTAGTTTGGCGTTCTCCTTTTATATGAATATCTAAAATAGTATATAAGTCTGTGTTGAGATGTTAAACTCTCCCCTGAGATGACCTTATAGTCTTTACATGCTAGGCGGTTTGCCCTTCTCACAAGGAAAAAATCAATCTGGCTTCTATTAGATCCACTCTTAAATGTTATCAAGTGTTCTTCCCTCTTTTTGAAAAAGGTGTTTGCTACTACAAGATCATATGCAACGACAAAATCTAGAATACTCACCCCTGCCTCATTCTGAACTCCAAAATCATACCCCATGCACCCTCTCATATTCAGTTCTATCTTTGCCTACGTGGCCATTAAAATCTCCACCTACAATCATCTTTTCTCCTCCCAGTATTTCTTGCATTAAAACGTCCAACTCATCCCAGAATTGTTTTTTAGTGTGATCATCCAATCCTACTTGAAGCGCGTATGCACTAATCACATTAATTTTATCTCATAATATTTGAGATAATATATTACACATAATTAAAAATTTTCTTTTTTAAAATTTAGGGAGGGCTAATTACATATACTACATCTAATATACATACATATATATTTTGCCATGTAATTTTTTTTCTCCCAAAAAAATGGGATGGGTCAACCCACCCTAGCCCTCTACCTCCGCCCTTGGGTCGAGTCATGAATTTTTATTAAGGGTTGGGATTAGAAAGGCGTGCATACAATGGTAAAGCTATACGCGGGTTCGAGGTCAACGCCCCTGAGACAATTTTTTTGGGAGTATATTTACATATATTTATGGGTAAATTTGGTTTTATATCACCGTTTCTCGATCATAGAGATTAACAGATTATTATAATTTGTTAAAATTGATCGATGGTAGGATAATTTGGTTAGACTAGATTGAAAAGTGATACGAAAAGGTAATGAGACAAATATATAAGGCGGGCTAACTTACATTTGGGATAAACTATTACACATAATATATATTTAAATTTAGGGAAGACTAATTACATATATTACATATATATAGTTAGGCTCCAGTGCGCACTGGGCACTTAAGCCTAAAAAATCCGCAGAGCACTCCACTGACCCATGCCCCATCCCGCCGCCCCGTTGACCCGTGGATTTTTTAAGCTTAAATACCCAATGTGTTCACCCAGTGTGCACTGGAACCTAACTCTCTCTCTCTCTCTCTCTCTATATATATATATATATATATATATTTTTTTTTTTGCCATGTAAATTTTTTTCCCCAAAAAAGGGATGGGCGAGCCCACCCTAGCCCTCTGCCACCACCCTTGCACGTAGCCTATGGTGTAGGGTGTATATGAACCGAGCTGAGCTCAATTCTTGTATGTTTGATCTTAGCTTATTTATTAAACAAGCTTGAAATTCAAGCTTAGGCTTGTCTTGTTTATTAAATGAGTTGAGCTCTTGTATGCTTAAGTTTGACTTGTTTATTAAATGAGTCGAGCTCTTGTATGCTTATACTTGACTTATTACTTGAGCTCGATTTATTTATTAAACGAGTTCGAAATTCAAGCTTCATCACTAGCCATATGAAACTACACAGTCATATTATATATACATATATTATCAGTTTACAAGCCCTTTATCAAACATTTCACCAGCTTTATTTAAAGGTGTTCAGGAGCGCTATTGAGTTTGACTTATGTGTGTTTGAATATGGCTCATGTGTTATTTTTTTGAGTTTGACTCATCATGTGTTAAATGATCCTAAAATCTAAGCTTGCATTTGACTATATTGATTAAACGAGTTGAGTCGAGTATTCATCTAACATGTTTGTGAGAGTTTGTTGAGCGGCTCGATTCGTATATAACCTGGTATAGGACATGCAATACAACGCCTAAGGATCCTCGGCAGCCATTGTGGGCGTACCTACAAGGTATTGCAAGACCACATAATTTTTTTTATATTTTATTTATTTATATATATATATTTGCATTTTTTGCAAGATCACAAAATTTTCCTTTTTGATATTTTTCTAAAATATTTTTTTAAAAAATTGTGTGATCCTACATGTGCCATGTTCGTACTACCCACAGTGGCTAGCCTACTCAATAGGGGTGGCCAATAGCCCGCCCAGCCCGGCCCGACCCTACTTTTTTCGGGTTTGGGCAAAGAAGTTGGCTCGTACAAGCAGACTTCGCTCTAATGTGTTAGGCCCGCTCAATTTTAGGGCCAGGTTTGGATATAGTAAATGAGGCCAGATTTGCTCCGCCCCGGCCTGAACATTAGTGTTATATATATATATATATATATATTTGTATTTTATATTAAATAATATATAGATTAATATAATTATACATAAGATATTCAATACATATGTATATATTCTTATAAAAGTTTTTATTGAATGTTTTGTTAATAACATTTCTAAACATTATTTATGAGATATATTGTAATATCTGTACCCAGAAAATGGAAGTAATATTTATTTTTTTCATGCATTAATTAGTATAATTAATTGCATGTGATATTTGGGGTAAGTTCCAGTTACCCCGATGTGATAAGTGCTTTGATAAGGGCACAGTTGGACAGATGTGAAATGGGACCCACGGGAGGTCCAGGTTAGATAAATTGCATTTAGTTGCATATATGTGATTAAATGAATATTTGTTTAATTGCTTTTAATATTTTATTGCTAGTTATGACCTTTTATGGTACCAATTTGGGTACCCGTGTGAGGGCGAATTGGAATATGGTTCATAATTAGTAGGCTAAATAGCAACTTCATAAAGTATTTGGAACCATTTTTGGGACCCATACGTGACATAGACATATACCCACTTAGATATTTGGTAGTTAATATAAAGTTAGGGGATTTCATAATAAGACTTTAAAAATATATGGGGGTGTAAATAGAAATAGGACGAAGTTATAACATATCCTTATGGACATGTTAGTCGGCTTATGAAAAAAAAAATAATAATAAAAACATAAGTATCAACACAAAAGTTGCAGAGAGTTGAGCGTCAACGGAAGAAAAAAAAAGAGGGTTTTACGCCATTTTGTTGCTGTAGCTTCGCCGTGTGACCTTTATTTCGCGAACCGAAGCCATATTCGGACTCGTGAAGGTGAGATGATTATTTCTATATCTTTCTTTTTCAATTTTGGTAATATTTTTCCGCGACCCATTTTAAGGAGTGATACATATATGTGATATATATATGTAGGAATATCATTGGGAATATCTAGAGCTAGTTTTGCGAAGGAGTTTGTGATTTCTAGGCTTATTTGGGACTTATTCGTGAGGTGAGTGTCCTAATCCCAAAATTGGATGTTTAATGTCTTTTAATTGTTATTAAATGCTTAGAATGCTTAATTTATGATTAAGTAGAAAAAGCATGTGATAATTTATTATTTAACATGTCTAAAATGCTAAAATTGCCATGTTGACATGTTGAGTTGTTTATGTGCTTATTTGGGTCAAAGGGTGTTAATTGATAATCACCATTATTTAGCCCGTATATAAGGGACGCCCATATATTCCTCAGAGAAAAGGGGGATGATGATGAAGTTCTCAGAGAAAAGGGGACGGTGGTGACGACCACAACGAATTGACTACGGTCACAAGAGAGTGTGTGATATCGCTTTTAAAGCGACGACAAAGTGAGAATGGCCCAGAATCAAGGGTCCAATATAATGGTGATTGATTATTTGACACGCCGGCGACCATTTATTATTGTGAATGCTTAATTGGTGTTTATGATACATTAAATATTCCAATTGCATGATTAGTACCACGTACTCACTAAGTGAAAGCTTAATCAATTTTTGTGGCTAATGACCACGCAGGTACGGACGAGCATCACAGTGAGAAGCGTTGAACTGTGGGGATTCTGGGATAGCTTGAGATAAATGGTTAATGTTTAATATGTTTATATGTAAATGAATTTAGATGGGTATTTATATTTCTAGTGTTTGGGTTTTTGAAAATAAGTTTATATTTTGGTTTCATATTAAATTATTGTAATATATATTGTGGATTGAAGTTTTAAAAGTCTTTTGCAAGTGTTTTGGTGATATTTTGGTATTTCAATTCTTATTTAACAGGGGGAAATGGTACTATAATAGGGGAACTCTGTCCAAGTACCATTCGATAATTTTAAAAAAACAAGATTTTATTTTATTTCTCTTTATTATTTCGTTTGATAAAAAGCTATTTTACCCCTGGTATTTCAGTTTATAATGTTATTTTTGGAACGTTAAAACAAATGATTGTTTGGTTTGTTGGCTTGTTACACGTGTCCTAGCCCGCGGGGTGGGTTGGGGTGTGACATATATATATATATATATTTTAAAGTTTTAAGTCCTTAAAAAATATAAAAAATTAAAATTAAAATAATAGTAATGGGCTAGGCTTGAGATTTGAGATTTGAGATGTTACTTAGGGCCGGGATTGGGCAATCTTCTCTAAGCCTGCTAGAAGATCGGTGTAGACACTCCATTTTGTCGGTTATCAGATTTAGGAGACCCATAGCTTGGTGGTTCACAATGATCGAAAAAGACTCAAAAAGGACTCTTGGAAGTTAGTTCTATCTCTCAAAATGCTCAGAATGACCAAAATACCCCTGAAAGCTCGAATGCTCCCGGATTCAGACCAAATATTCTAGAAATGCGCTACGTCTTCAGAAAAGCAATAAAATGAGTTCTAAAGCAAGAACAGATGAAATTGTTGGCTCCCAGAGACCCCCGGAAGTCCCGAAAGTTCTCAGAAAGTCCCCGTTGACCGGTTTGACCAAGTTTGACCAAGATTTGACCGAAATAGTCCAAATTTGCCGAAAAGTTCCAGAATCATTCTAGATCATGTGAAAAGTACTAAAATGAGTTTTAAAAGAAAATCGAACGAAAACGTCAGCTCTTGGGAGCTCCCAGAGATTTCCAGAACTTTCCGAGAATCCCAAGTTTGACTAGTTTGACCAAAAATTGACATTAAAATCGGAGCACAGTATCATTTTTCAAATATTTTTCATAGATACTAGAGGTCAATAGCTTTCCAACAGTATACCGCACATAATTTTTGAATTTAAAACGAATTTATTATGAATTTTTGAAGATGAAAAAGACGATCAAATCGGCTGTTATCGCGAATACCGCAAAACTTTTCAAAGTGACATATCTCCGAAGTAATTTTTTTTTTTTTACGGAAAATGGACTCTATTACCTTTCCAACGGTATATCACAAGCTCAGTTTGGAGTTCATATACATTTTCTGTGAATTTCGGAGGAAATATGGCCTTTTTGCGAATACCGAAACCTCTGGGGGCCTAAAAAGAATTATCTGGACGAATGAGGAGCAGTGTCGCCGCGGCACTGGCCCACTTCCACCGCGGCAATCCCCCCTAGAATGGTCTATTTTTGTAATTTTTTTGGGGGGTTCAAATGAATTAATTAGATTCCAAAACGACGTAGTTCTATGTTCACAGATGTTTGGGACCAATGAGAGTACTTCTAAAACCCCAAAACCACCCCAAATTGGCCTATATAAACCCCCATTGACTTCTCATTTGGGGGTGTCAAATACAAGCTTTGAAAAGTTTTAGAGAGAAAGTTATAGAGATAAGGTTAGAGTAGAGAAAAAAGAAGCTTCCTTATTTGATTTCCAAACAAGAGAGTGAGTTCTAAACTTTGTTTTTACTTCATTACTTCCATTTACTTCATATTCAATACACCCAACCACCATTTTAGTGAGCATGTAAGAGAGAGGAAGCTGCTTTCATGTCCAATGTCACCACATATGAGTGAAACACCAAGCTACAAGTCCAATACATCATTGAATATCATCTATTGATTGTTTATATATTTGTAGGGCTGCTCAGAAACCGATTAGAACTGACCAACCGAGTCGAACCGAGGCAAACCGATCGGTTAAACTTCGGTTCTCAGTCGATTTCGATTTAATAGTTGTGTTTTTTACGGTTTGTCGGTCGACTTTCGGTTCATCCCCCTAAAAACCGATAAAAACCGAACCGACCGAACCTTGTATAATAGATAACTTATGTTAGTAAATAGCAAGTGTTTTAACGAGTGTATGTATATATATATATATATATGTAGTGTATATGTATGATGATTCTGACTTAACATTAATTGGGTTCAAGGCTCAAGACCCCTTTTCCTCTTTATATGTGTCTAACGTTTATATGTCTCATTAAATAGGCTCAAGACTCAAAAGAGTCAGAGTAACTTTTCTCTATATGTGTCTGTAAAGTCAAAAGTGTATATATATTATACTCCTTATATATGTGTGTAACGTGTATCAGTATATGTCTAATTAAATGGGCTCAAGACTCAATTCAAAGAGTCATAATAGCTTTTCTCTTTATGTGTGTGTCAAGTGTATGTATATTATATATAATGTAATACACAAAGATCTGTATCTCTAAAAAAAAAAAAAAAAAAACTCTACCTAATCCTCCCTCTCTCTCCTCACCTTATCCCATTTTGTTTTTTCTTTTTTTTTTAATAACACTCTCTCACTCCTCTTCATCTCTTACTCGATCTCTCAGTCAGTCAGTCAGTCTCTCTTACTCCTCTTCATCTCTTCCATTATGTATTCTATCTCTATTACTTTCTCACTCTCCTCTGCTTCTTGTGTCTCATTTTCCATTTTCCCAGTGGTTCAACCGTCTACGTAAAGTACTTTCTCCTTTCCTTCTCTTCCAATGGAGATAGCTCCAAGGATATTTTTGATTTCTTCTCCTCTTTTTGTAAAATTTTACTACATGTACCAACCGATCCAACCGACCGAATCCGACCGCCAACCGAATGCCAACCGACCGTGGTCAAAACCAATCTTCATGGTCGGTCGTCGGTTGCCAATACCAAAAAACCGATGTTGTCGGTTTGACTCTCGGTTTAAGGCAAAACCGAACCGACCGAACCTATGATCAACCCTATATACTTGTTTGCTTACTTTGATGTTCATCTCCTCTTATCTCATTTCTTTTTCTTTTTCTTGTTTACTTACTAGTTCATCATCATCTAGATGAGGACATGAAGTTTGAGGTGAGTGAATCCTTATGGATAGTAGCTCTTGATCTAAAAAACATGTTTGATAGATGATGGTTACAACCCCAATACATTCCCATGTATTCTTGAGGTTATTTTCAAAATAAAACAATGTCTCCAACAATCTTGGAGGCTCTTAATATGAGTTCAAATGTTGATATTTCAAGTGGTCATAATCTCCATTTAAGTGCTGAAAATATACTTTCAAAATCCCTATTTGAAAACCCCTAAAAACCCCCAATATTGGGATTCCAAAAAATAAACCTTATTTCTCTAAAAAAAAAATCTTCAAAACAGAGAGTTGTTTAGTTTCAAAGAATTATTCTGAGTTCAAAACTCAAAGTAAGGATGTAAGACCACTTGAAAAGTCTTCCTAACTCATTATAGAACACCCATGATTTTTGGCTTGACTTGAAAGCACTTGAAATGGGTCCATTTTTGCCCAAACATTCCTTCCAAACATTCTGCCTCTGTTGTCATAGTAGCAAGGTTGAATTTCAACTTGTTTTACAGAAAACTTTTCCAAAAAGAGTGGTCCCATTTATTTTTTCCTTGAACTTCAATATCTTAGGGAACTTTCTGTATAATATGGGCCTCTAGATGGTTTGTTTTCATTTTCTAAGACTTTCTAACATTTTAGTCACTTTAGAAAGTCCTTCATGCATTCATGCATATTTTAGACTTCTAAGTCACTTTAGAAAGTCCATGTACACAAACACACTACAACATTTGCACATTCTAGGATCATACATTGTATCCATGCAAGATTTGGGGTTTTTGTGAGCCCTAATCTAAGAAGATTATAAGGAATGAACTAGATCATACGTTCATGTTTCCCATCGATTATTTCTTCCTTTCTCATCCATCCCAGGGATTGAGAGGTCTTCTTTTCTCAAAGATTAACATGCATCATCATATCTTGATAAGCATATTTGACTTCTTTGATTATTTGTTTTGAGAACAATTCATGTCCCCCTTCTAGACAAGGAAAACTTGATTACTTTATATATGATTAGATGGTTTTTCCTAGGTTTATTTGTGTGATCTTTCACTTTTACATTGTATGATATTTGGCTTAGATCTTATGAATTATATCTTATCTTTAGATCTTCTATTTTCAAGATTCTTATCTGATGTAATATACCTATCATAGTATTACTTGTCGAACCAAACATAGTAAAAGATGATTATTTGGATGCTAATTGAGGCCCGTCGAGAGACGGGGCGAGTTGAGGGTGTTTTAGTCGTGACAAAGGCTCCTTCATCTCTCGTACCAAAACCCTGAGCCAAGTTCTTTGGTTATGAAAGGCCGGTGCCCTTATCCATTTGGGTGAGTCAAAATTGGGTTTCTTGGTTCCCTAAAGACCAAGTGGCGACTCTGTATCTGTTTTCAACATACCTTTTCCTTTCCTTTTTCAAAACAATCTCAAAACAAACTAAAAAGGGAAAGCAAGATTCCGCATGTCCACAATCTGGCGACTCTGCTGGGGAATTTATTTTCAAAACAAAATAATACAGAGGTTTGACTCATAAGAAGCATCCTTAAAATCATCTTTTTACTGTGTCTGGTTCACCGCATTGCACTCTTGCATTTCCCCCCTTCGACTGTGTCTGAAACGCGGCGCTGACATTGTTCAGGTCTTGCTGTGTCAGGGCATAAGTCACCGTTGATACTGTACCTTCCAAGGTATATGAAAAAGAGTAAAAACCTCCGTACTGTCTCTCTGACGGTATATTGGAACTCTCGTCAATGGACCCTCTCTGACTAAACCCAGTCTTTGCATATAGATTCCTGTAGAACCTTTCATAGGACTGTTCATTTATCTTTTCAGATAGGACAATGTGATATAACTGCTATATGCCCTGACGGGATTACCTGCGCGATGTAGACGCTTATGTGGCATGAGGTAGAACCTCTTTCTTATGATTCCCAAGGCAATCACTCACATGTGATCACATTGAGTTGACCTGCCTAGGCACCATGACAAGGATGTCTGCTCTATGCTCACAAAGATATACACTGCAAACCTTGTTTGTCAGTCCTAAGACATAGGAGTATGAAAACCTGCTAGACAGTATAATCACCATCATCACATGCTCCCGCCATATCAACCTGTTTCTCCCAGAAACTCTGTCCAAATACCCCAGATATAACCATATCAACCAGTTTCTCCCAGAAACACTGTCCAGATACCCCAGATTAAGATATAACCATATCAACCAGTTTCTCCCAGAAACACTGTCCAGATACCCCAGATATAACCATATCAACCAGTTTCTCCCAGAAACTCTGTCCAGATATCCCAGATATAACCGTATTAACCAGTTTCTCCCAGAAACTCTATATAGATATCCCAAATATAACCATATCAACCAATTTTTCCCAGAAAATCTGTCCAGATATCCCAAATATAACCGCATTAACCCGTTTCTCCCAGAAACTCTATCCAAACCAACCAGAAATGCCCAGTCTCTCCTAGAAGCCTTCATAAAACCCTAGAAACCCCTGTTCTCTCTTGGTGATCATACTGGACAGTAAAGTTGGCACACTCTATATGGTTAGGACCTTATATGTTTAACTGTTATCTATTAGAAATAGGAGCATCATATAGATTAGGGCTTACATCCGCGTGCTTGTCTCATTTGCATACACCATTCCTATCGGTCTGCACGCACTGTTTCAGTCAGGATGTACACAAGTCAGTCCATGTCTGTTAACATCACTGTCATTTGTCTATCTAAAGTCATCACTGTCAGAATATGATACAAATCCTCTTGAATCTGTAGGGTCACTATAGATTCTCAAAGCCAACAGTTGGGATCTTCGTCCTGGGTCAGAAATTCAGATAATCGTTTGGTCAGAATCATCCCAACAAGTTATTTCAGCATGAATCAGGAAGAGCTAGAAAACAAGGTCTCCGAATTGGGAGCCACCATAAGCCAGCAATCCGACAGCCTGGCCCAGGTCCTAAAGTTTATGGAAGAACTGAAACAGCAGTGGCAGCAGTGTCCCCCGGAGTTCCCACCACCACCGTTCGGATTCGTACCGCATCCCGAGAATAATGGAGAAGAAGACTGGTTTCAAGGGGCCCTGCTACCTGCATATGAGAAAAAGTTCCAAGAGAAAATGGACAAAGTCGACAAGCTGGAAAGCGTATTGAGGAAGAGTAAAGGGGTTGATGATAACATGCTAGACTTGGAAGGGCTTTTTGAGCCTGTTAAGCTGAAGCTTCCAGAAAACTTCAAGATGTCTGTCATTGACCGTTTTGATGGAACCAGAAATCCGAAGAGCCATGTAAAGCTGTGTATGAACACTTTTCAATCAATGGGCTGCACTCAGGACAACAAGGCACTTTTGGGTTGGGGTACAAGCCCACTGAAGAAGATGTAAAACTACAGAGGCCATGGAAGAAGAGAGTGAGGAGTCTCATACCGTACCACAAGACCTCAAATGGGTAATTTATCAAAGAAGGGGATGATTTTCTCTATTTGGGTTCCCTGAACCTTGGATCCATCAGGCCACTGGAAAAAGGCACACCGGGCTTGAAATCTTTGCTAATTGTGAAAGGCCCCCATATCAAGATCTGTTCTATCCCGAAGAAGTTGTGAAAACCCCGGAGGAAGACTGGTTGAAGTATCTGGACACTGAAGCCATCGAGAAAATGTGGGAAGAGTTCGCTGAAGAGAAGAGGGCCAAGAGCCAAGATGATCAGATCATGCCAACTGAGGAGGGTCTGAGCAACCAGGCTGTAGAGTCATCTGTCTGTGTCTCCTTATCCCCTGTTCTCCCAGAGTCTGTACTTCCAATTATCGAGTCTGTACTAGAGTCGGCTGCTGTAAGCCCACCACTGTCTAATGTAATCACTCCACTTGTCATGAATGAAATGAAAGATGATTCTGCTTACTCCTCTGTGTCTAATACTTGTGAATGCACAGATCCCTTCGAGGATCTCCCAATCGAACTTAAGCAACTAATTGAAAAACCACCTGCTTATGAAATAATCGAAGATACTTTATCAATTAACGTAAGTGAAAAAGATAATCCACAAATTTTGAAAATCGGCTCAACACTTAATAAAGAAGAAAACAAAAAATTGAATCTCTTGCTAAAAAATTTCAAAGATGTTTTCGCTTAGTCTTACGAGGATATGCCTGGGGTCGATCCCGACATTGTCTAACATCACATTCCCCTTCTTCCTGATTCTAAACCCGTCAAGTAAAAACTTAGGTGCATGAGACCAGAATGGGCACTCAAGGTCAAAGAAGAGATAGAAAAGCAGTTCAAGGCAGGGTTCATCACTGTTATCGAGTATCCAGAATGGATCGCCAACATCGTGCTAGTCCCCAAGAAGGATGGAAAAGTTCGCGTGTGTGTCGACTTCCGTGATCTAAATAAGGCAAGTCCAAAGGATGACTTCCCGCTGCCTCATATTGATGTTTTAGTAGATAACACCGTCGGACACTGAACTATTGTCATTCATGGATGGTTTCTCGGGATACAATCAGATTCTAATGGCGCTAGAAGATCGGGAAAAGACGACATTCACCACACCTTAGGGAACCTACTGTTATAGGATGATGCCTTTCGGACTCAAGAACGCTAGAGCAACCTACCAAAGAGCTGCCACTACTCTGCTGCATGACATGATTCAGAAGGAAGTAGAAGTGTACGTAGATGACATGATTGTGAAATCCAGGGACAGAGAAGGGCACTTGGTGGCACTGGAGAAATTTTTTGAAAGATTGTGCAAGTACAAGATGAGGTTTAATCTAAAGAAATGAACTTTTGGTATGACCTCTGAAAAACTCCTAGGTTTCCTTATCACACAAAGAGGGATAGAAGTGGACCCCTCCAAAATCAAGGCAATTCTAGAAATGGCACCGCCACAGAATGAGAAAGAAGTAAGAGGATTCCTCGGGAGGATCCAATTCATCAGCCGTTTCATCTCCAAGCTCACAACCACATGTGATCCCTTGTTCCGACTTCTAAAGAAAGGAGAGAAGTTCCAATGGGACGACCAATGCCAAGTCGCCTTCGACAAAATAAAAACCTACCTCCAAAAACCACCCGTCCTTTTACTGCATACCCCTCATAAGCCTTTGTTTCTTTACCTATCTATCTCCGAGAATGCCATGGGATGTATGCTAGCCCAAGAAGGAAAAGAAAGCCGCTCCATAAAAGCCATATATTACCTTAGCAAGAGGATGACTAGGTATGAGCTCAACTACTCTACCCTCAAAAAAACATGTTGGGCCTTGGTTTGGTGCACTCGCCAATAGAGGCACTACATGCTGGCCTTCCCAGTTGTCCTCATATCTCGCATGGATCCTCTAAAATACCTCCTCAAAAAACTCGCCCTGACCGGTCGTATATCCCGTTGGTTACTTCTATTGTCTGAATTCGATATCAAGTATGTGACAAGCAAATCGGTAAAAGGGAGAACCATAGCTGAACATCTTGCTGAACACGCCATTGATTTTGAAGAAAATGGAGATTTTTCGTTCCCGGACGAGAATATCATGGAAATCAAAGAAGAACAGTGGAAGTTGTACTTCACTACAACAAAAATGGCCTATAGAGACATTTATTTTGAGACAAAAAATAAAAATGTCTTTAGAAGTTACTTGTAACGACACATAATTTTTCGTCTCTACAAAAGAAAATAATTGTCTTTAAAAGTGACTTGTAAGGACACATAATTTTTGGTCTCTATAAAAGAAAATAATTGTCTTTAGAAAATATTTATAAGGACATATAATTTTTGGTCTATAAAGAAGAAAATAAGTGTCTTTAGAAATTCCTTGTAAGGACATATAATTATTCGTCCCTAAAAAAATAAAAATAAAAATAAATAAAAAATAATAATAATAAAACCCATGACTTTAGAAGTTACTTGAAAAACACATAATTTATTGTCTCTACAAAAGAAAATAAGTGTATTCAAAAGTACAAAATAACGACATTTATTAATTTTTTCTTTATGAAGAGAGAATTATCTCAATAAACAAAAAAAAATTAACATAACAAGAAAAACGGCATGTCCCTGCGTTTAAAAATATACCTTTAATTACCAGTATATATATTTTTTTTAAATATGTGTTGTTAATTACCAAGATTTTAAAGAGCGCTCGCAAATACCAGCACTTGGTAGTTAAATGCCGATACTTAACATCGTTTTCATACAAAATACCGATAATTAGCGGCGTTTGTAAACCAATGTCGTTAATTAACAACGTTTGAAATTTAAACGTTTTCCCTCTGTCCTACCTTAATAAAACGACGTCGGTAATTCTGTCTGATTTTTCTAATCTTTAATATTATTTAAGCATGAAGGACTACACAAGGGAAAATATAGAGTCCAATAGGGTAGTTTCCTCTTTGTGATTGCGATAGCTTTGAAATTGCTTTTGTCAGAATAGATTACAATAGTTGTGGTGTTTGGATAATGAATTGTAAAAGTGGTTACAGTGGAAGAATATATTATGTAGGTGTTTGGTGACATAAAAATAAGGTGATTTTAAATGTTCAAAAAACAATTATGCCCCTAGACTGGATTGAATACATAGTTATTTTGTGTACATAGTTATTTTAAATATTTCTCCATATTATTAGATTTAATAAAAATTAATTACTTAAATAATAAATTAAATAAATGTATTCGATAATAACAACTATAGTAATATATAATATAAAAACAAGTAAATATATTAGTAATATAAAATATATTACTAATGGTGTTTAATACTTTAAATATATGTTAATATTACATGATTTATTATATACAAATAAATAATCTTTGTACTTGTAGTTGAAAGTTGGCTATTTGTTCAAGCGGAGTCAAGACTGCTACATATTCAAGGAGGTCTTAAGTTCAAAACTTGGTAGATTCTCAGAAAAAAAAAATTTGGTGCAATTTCTAGTGACACTCATAGCGACACAAATATATATATATATATATATGTGTGTGTGTGTGTGTGTGTGTGTGTGTGTGTGTGTATGTGTGTAAAAGTAGCTTCTAGTGACAGTCCTAATGACACTTTCGTTTTGTCATTACTCACGAATATGTCACTTCAAAAGTAACATTTAGTGACACTTTTAATGACAATTTTTTTTCTGCCATTACAAAGTAACCTTTACCGACAGTTTTACCAACACTTGGGTAAGTGTCTCAACAAGGCTTAGCGACAACACCTATTATGACACTTAAGTAAGTGTTGGTAAAACAACTAGTGACACATTTTATGACATATTGCAACACTTTTTTCTGTCTTAAAAGGCCAATTTTGTTGTAGTGCTTTGATGGAGCAACCAATATGAAAGGTTATGGGGTAGGAATGATTCTAGTGTCGCCAAATGGGAACCACACCCCACTGGCAGTCAAGCTCAATTATAACGCCACCAATAACACTGCTGAATACGAGGCGTGCATTCTGGGGATGGAAGCAGCCATAGAATTGAGAGTTCAAAAGTTGGATGTCTTCGGAGATTCAAATCTCATTGTGTCACAAGCCAGAGGAGAATGGAAAGTGAAAGAAGAGAAGTTGAAACCCTACCATGACCATCTCGATAGACTCAAGGAACATTTTAAGAGCATAACATTCTTCTTCTTGCCTAGGGAAGAGAACCATCTAGCAGATTCGTTGGCTACCTTAGCCTCTATGATCGAAATTCCTGTGGGAGTCAAGATGATGCCTCTGAAAATTGAGCAAAGATATGAACCGTCATTTAGCATGATCGCTGCAATCGAAGAAGAAGAGAATGAAACACCATGGTATAGGAGCAAACTTCGGCCACCCGCCTCGTTTGCCTTTAATCGCCCTAGCGTGCCCAAACAAGTACCAAAAGCAAACATCTGATCAAAATCATACTACAAATGTTTTTAGAAAGCCAAATGCATAAAATAAGGTTCTCCAAGTAACCAAGGTTCACCGATAAATAAACTTCGAATATTACATAAGCAGGGATAAATGAAAACACAAAAAGTTCTTTCAGAAAGAAATCACAAATATCAAAGACACTTGGAGGAAAGAAGCATAATCAGTCAAGTCTAATTTTATTTTGTGTCTTTTATTTATTCAAAGGTCTTTAGAAGTATTCTTTTACTCGGCAGGCCCATCCACTACTGAAAGTAGCAATAGTAACAACTCTGACTCTGGAAGCGAAGACCCTCTCAATAAACCTCTGGGGGACCTCCTGAACCCGCCCATACTGTCTAGCCAATCGACGAGGATGATAGAAAGAAGACTCTCTCAGACCCATCAACCACACTCTCTGGTAATCCCCGAGGCTGGTGGTCACAGCATGGAGGCCCCAACGCCCCATAATCCAGCAAATGTCGGCCTTAGATAAAGCACCCATCATTCCAACCCAGTCGACAAAGGTATAGTAGGAATAAAGCACAGCCCTACGAAAGTAAACTGACAGCACACTACCAGTCCATAACTGAAGGCGCTCGTAGAGCCAAGCCTGTAACACCAAAGGCGCCCCAGAAAGAAGAAAATTTCCTTGGTTGAAGGCACGATCCAAACCATTTAGAGTTTCGGCTAGAACCATAGCCATGGGATTCCTATCCCCCTTCAGTCCGAGGCACACATGCAGCAAGCCGCTAGAAGTACTAGAAAATAAGAAGTGCGAAGTCATGCACAAAATTAGAGCGGCCCCATAGGTAGCGTCGTATACGCTGGGATCTCTAGGATCAGCGTAACAGGCAATAACAGAAGCAATGTTGAGGACTTCACCTTGAATCAGTCGGCGAGAGGCGGTGTTAGAACAGTTTAGGAATTCAGCCAAGCCGTGCGTGGGACTAGGAGTATTGGCAAGAGGAAGAATCAAGTCTGAATCCGGATCAAAGCCGAGGATAGCACAGAACTCCTCGAACATTGGGCACATCTCCAAACCGTTGAAACTGAAAATGTGGTTTACCGGGTCCCAGTGGGCAATAGCAGCACGCAAGAACTCAGTGTTCAGAGCCATCTGGCAAAGAGAAAATAGGTTGGTCAGACCGTAGCTGAAGAGGTTGATCCACTCCACACCATCCGTGATGTTCAGCCAAGCTGTGAGTTGAGCGGGATCGTACAATGTCATATTTTATGTCGCGGCTCTAGCAAAATTCAAAATTTTGGCAACACCTCCCTGTTTCATGGACTATCCCACCTGTAAGGCAAACACACTCACTATCACAAGGCTGCTCATTGCAGTAACATCAACAATCACAGAATCACAGTGCACATATATCGTCACACAACCACCAACCAAAGCAAGCACACAACTGTGCCTTCAAACCGGAAACTATCCGGCTCGAAAGGCAAAACATCATAATACTCTGTCAAGGGTGATAAATCATCCTACACATCATCCTAAAGATCATCCTACACATTATTCACTAGTACAACCCAATCGAAGACGTGAAATGGAGACAAAACAAAGTCCCCGCTTAGAAGGCCTCAGTCCTCCTCTTCTTCATCCTCTGTCGGACCATCCAGAGTATACGTCGGTGATGGCCTCCTCCTGCCAAACCTGCACCTTGGCCTGGTCCTCGACGAGCCGACACCACCTCCTCGACACTGCACACACAAAATAAAAGCAATCAGTCAAGAAATAATAAAAGTACAAAAAAGAGTCGAGTTAGAAACTTACCAAGGACGCTATCTGGCTAGTGGCAAACTGCCACATGCCATCCATCTGCCAAAGGGTAAAATATAGGGTTAGAACCTCATAACCTTAAGGAGCGCAAAATTAGAGACATACCCGGTGGTCTCACGTAAGGACCAAGGACCGTAAGCTAGCCGCTAAGGCGTGACCCTCCTTAGCGTAACTCCAAGGAACATTGAGGACGCCCGCTGGCTGAGTAGGATACCCACATGTGACTCGTGGCACCTCCATAACCTAGGGGGAACCATCGACACCTAGAACATTGACAGTCTAATCCCAATGAGGGATAGGGTCGAAAGCCAGAGGAGCCTGTCTCCTATACATCTCGTGAAGCTGTAGGCACAAAACAAGTTAAGGAAAAGATGAGTCAAAAACATAAGTGACGAATAGAGACAAAAATGTATAAAGACTCACATCCAGGAGTGGGAAGTTCGGCATTAGGAAGCGGCCACGGTATGTCTCATAGCCAGTCTCGGAGCGGATGTGATCCCAAACATCAGTGCCAACTAAGGCTGCTAACAGAGCGGCACCAGAAAGATCACCTGCATCCATCATAGGAGAATCATGAGGAACAAAATACCTCAGGCTTCCGATCGCTTGCCGGGATACTCACTCGTCAAGGAACCATTGTCTGCCCTCGGTGCTCTCCATCAAGAGGCGACAAGAAGCAAGAGGTCTAACTGCATGAATCTCCTCAAGAGCCGTGTAAGAAACACCCTCCCAAGGCGTCTAGTCAACACTGGCAACCGTCAGCTCAGATAAGAAGTTCCTCAAAAGGACAATCCGATGGGCCCCGCTTTTAACTCCGACAACGTCTCTCCGCCACCTCAAGCCCCGAGGAAATAAAGGCACAAGAGCCATGCCATCCTCATCCTCACCCGACTCGTTAGCAGGGGTAGGGGCCTGCATCTTCAAATACTCAAAGCTCCAGAGCTGCACAGGAAGAAAGTGAAAGTCAGAAAGTAGAAACAAGGAAGGGCCAAACAATAAAAAAAATTCACTGAACATACCTCCCAAACTCGCCAGAATCCTCTAGTAGATTTTATGCCGCCATGGGAGACCTCACCCATGTGCTTATAAAGGTAGGCCAAGGTAGCAGCGCCCCAATCATAGGATGGAATCTCGTTAATGGTCGCCAAGCAAGTAAGGAGCCGCAGGCTCACCCGGTCATTCCGTGTAGCAAAAATTGAACAGCCAAGAACATACAGCAGGAAGACCTATAACAACTGCCGGTCATTCAGAGTGTGTCCCCCTCTTCCGTAGGCCTGATAAAGCCAGCCACAAGGGAACCAATGCCTCTCCAGATTAGGGGGAACAGTCCCAATCAGCATCTCTATAGCTTCAGGGTCAATCTCATAGAAGTAATCCAAGACTAGGCGCTTCCCGTCAACCCTCAAGCCAGTAATCATCGAGAAATCAAAAGGTGTCATCGTCATCTCACCGAACGGAAGATGGTGTCACGCCCCGACGTAGCATAAATATGGAAAGCGTTTAATTTTCTTTATGGACCCGTAGGTTGCGACAGTTTGAAGGATCGATTCCGTCCCAAACGTCGAACAACATAAAAACCATAATAATCAGAGCAGAGCAATCAAGGCTTACATTATTTTTCTAACTTATTACATATTACAATACAGGGTCAACTAAGGCACAAACTTCCTTAAAAACAAAACCATAACTTAACATCTATTACAGACATCCTTATTACAAAACAGTTTATAACTTAAAACATATAAAAGTAAATTCTCTTTCCAGCAGGGATTCTCAATTTGCGTAGTCGTATGGTCCAGTAATATCATAACCTGAAAAGCCTAGACACGAATGTCCAGGACGCATCAACGTCGTCAGCTTCAAGAAGCTGGTGAGTATTAAAAACATAACTTTGAATCTAACACATACTCATTTACCATTTTCCAATTCCCATTTAATTCAACAAGTTTATATTAAATTAAAGAGTTCATTTTAGAAAACAATCACAATATTATTTGAAAGATATAATATATATATGTGACCGTGTATGAAAATAATGCACCATCTCATCTTACCGACTCTTTTCTCTCGGAAAAACACAATAACCCACTATCTCACACCAGTATCCTTGTAATACTCCGATAGCCACACTTTAGCACAAGGGTGCCAGGGAATGTCCAGTTTGCCTCATACTTTGGTCTGGGGTACCAGGGAGTGTCCAATGCCTCACACTTTAGTACCTAATCCACCTCACAAATACCGGAGGAAACCTCACGCAGTATCCAGACTCGTGTACCAAGGAGTGTCAGTAGGACACACTTTAGCACTACCATGGGTGCCAGAGAATGTCCAAGTTCGGCATCACACACCTTAGTGCTACCATGGGCGCCAGGGAGTGTCCAATTTTGCCACCATCGCATTACAAGATACTCTAGCCACAATCTCAAACCACAACACAATCTCAACCACACACTTTGTACCACACTGATCATTACTCTTTTCCGTACTGACTATTACTCCCATACATGCCCAACTGACTCCATATGAATGTTATGTAACTATCCATAAAACATATGAAGTACTAAGAATAATAACAATGTATGCTTGAAAAGAATTGAATTAATAATCCTTCCTTAATGACCAATCATACTCAAAACGTAATCTGTTTTAAACATTTTTCCCAAACAGAGCCTTAAAGTTCATAATACATCACCCAAACAGTTCCTTAACATGAAATAAGTAAAAATTAGAAACTGTTAGAAGTCGCGCGCGCAAGCCGTTCGCGCGAGTGGTCGCTCGCGCGGGCCGCTCGCAAGAAATGCCAACTTTTCATTTTCTTTTATAAAACTTTCAAAACTGCCAGAACACAGGAAGATCGCGCGCGCAGGCCGCTCGCGCGAAGGGTCGCTCGCGGTCCGCTCGCGCGACCTGCCTATTTTCCAATTTTATTTATAAACTTTTCTTACTGTCAAAATAAACACACCTCGCGTGCGCAGGCTGCTCGCGCGACCCTCGCTCGCGAGTCTGTGCAGTAACTTCATCATCTTCGCAGAATTTCCCCTGTTTCAGAATTTCAGGGTCTTTTTGACCCATTTTGAAATCCAGAAGTTACTATACCTTATAATATATGAATCTCTTTATTTTTCCACAAGGATTAAGAATCTATGATCAATCTAACATGATTCAATCCGTAGTTTACGAATTTTACGAAAAACTAAAATATGATAAAACTTAATTTCTTATATACTTTCTCATATGAACAATTTGGGCTCTAAAACTTTAGTAGGAGCTTCTATGTATCAGAATCTTTCATTTTTATTTCTAAAAATAGATTATGATTAAGATTGAAAAATTTCATATTTTCAAGCTTTGAATTTCAACGTAAGGACATCCATGGTGATTACCAATTAATAATATACAGTAGTAAATAAGGGGTGAATTACATTCTGAGTGAGTTAGAAATACTCACTGTGATTGTGTTTTGAGTTATGTGTTGAGAAGGAAAGACCAAATAATAAATCCACTTGGAGTTTTGCTATGGTGATCAAGCTCTCTCTCTCTCTCTAAAATTCTGTAAATCTTTCTCTCTCTCTCTGAAACTCTCTCTCTAATTCAGTTTGCAACCAAAATGTGCAGCTGTGAGGTTAAGTGTGTGTATAAATACAGATCCATATGGTGAACTTGGGCTCCAAGTTCAACCTTCAACACTCAACAATTGCATTTATTTTTAATTTCTAAAAATACAAGATATACATATACGTATATGTTATATACATGCAGATTATACATATACATATACACCTTAATTGGTTTAGAAGTTGCTAGGAATTAGTAGGGGTCAAGTGGGGGTGTTTGGCAAAGTAGCTTTAGGCACTAGTTTAATCCACACACAAAAAGCACTCTCAAACAAGGTATAAGCAATTTGTCTAGGAATCTATTAAGGTGTTTGGAAAAATTGCTTATGGCACTAATATAATACACACATTAGGCATCCCCAAACAAGCCTAACTTAATCGTTGGTTGGTTTAAATGATTAAAAGGCATAGGTCAAATTGATTTGAAGTAGATTCCAAAATTTGTGGGAGTTCATCGCGGCGCAGACAGCTTTCCTGTCTAAACTGGTATTTTCGCGACGCGGTGATCACTACAAAAAAATATCTAGAAAATTCATTTTAAAGTAAGAATTGATTTTTTAGTTTTATAAAAAAATACAGATTGAGTTAAAAGAAAATATCTCTACCGTTTTGAAATACTGATTTGAAATCTAACACAGGTGTGGACACGCGGAATTCCACCTCTTGCTACTAGTTTGTTTTTGTTTTTGAAATTTGATTTTGAAAAGAGAGAGAAAATGTCTGTTGAAAACAGATACAGAGTCGCCACTTGGTCTTTAAGGAACCAAGAAACCTAATTTTGACTCACCCAAATGGATAAAGGGCACCGGCCCTTCATAACCAACGAACTTGGCTCAAGGTTTTGGTACGAGAGAGGAAGGAGCCTTTGTCGCGACTAAAACACCCTCAACTCGCCCCGTCTTTCGACGTGCCTCAATTAGCATCCAAATAATCATCTTATACTATGTATGGTTCGACAATTAATACTATGATAGTATATTACATCACATAAGGAAATTTGAAATGGAAAATCAAAAGATAAGATATCATTCATAAGATCTAAGCCAAGTATCACACAATGCAAAGTGAAACATCACACAAAACAAACCTAGGAAAAATCGTCTAATCACATATTAAGTTAATAAAGTTTTCCTAATCTAAGGGGACATGAATTGTTCTTGAAACAAATAATTAAAGAAACCAAAATATGCTTAGCAAGCTAGTATGATGCATGTTAATCTTTGAGAAAAGAAGATCTCTCAATCCCCGGGACGGATGAGAAAGGAGGATTAGATTGAGGGGAAGCATAAACGTGTGATCATGATCATTCCTTATAATCTTCTTAGATTAGGGGTCACAAAAGCCCCAAATCTTGCATGAATGCAATGTATGATCCTAAAATGTGCAAAGGTTGTAGTGTGTTTGTGTACATGGACTTGCTAAAGTGACTTAAAAGCCTAGAGAATGAATGAATGTGTGAATGAAATCATGAGATATGTACAAATGTAGTATGAACTACTTCCTAAGATATGAACTAATTTGGAGGGCATATAAGCATCAAATCAAAGGATGGAAGTAAAAATATGCTCGCTGTGAATAGTGGACAGAACAGTAACATGATATTTTAAAAATTGAAAAGGGGGGTTAGGAATGTTTCCAATGCGTGATTTTTTATGGAGATCTTCCTTATTGTGTCTAGAACACAACGCAAAAAGTCAATATTTAATAACTATTACAGATTGAGAGAAATCATATGGACAATGGAGGTTACTCATAAACAGAGTCCGTACTGTCGACTGAAATGTTGAAAAATCTTAGAAAAAGAAAACGAATGATCTAGAGGCCCATTTTATACAGAAAGTTCCCTAAGACATTGAAGTTCAAGGGAAAAATAAGTTAGGACCACTCTTTTTGGAAAAGTGTTCTGTAAAATAAGTTGAAAGTAGACCAAGCTGCTGTGACAGCAAAAACAGAATATCTGGAGAGAATGTTTGGGTCCAAATGGACCATTTTCTAGTATTTCCAAGTCAAACCAAAAATCATTGGTGTTCCCTAATGAATTAGAAAGATTTTCCAAGTGGTCTTGCATCCATACATTGAGTATTGAGTTCTAGAGAAATCTTTGAACTCAGATCACTCACTGTTTTGACTCACTGTTTTAAAGATTTTGGAAAAACTAGAGTTTTCTTTCTTGAAATCAAAATGAAAGGGATTGAGAGGGGTTGCGAAATAGAAGTTTTGAAAGTATATTTTCAACATAAAATAGAGATTATAACCACTTGGAATATCAACATCAAACTCATCATCAAGAACCCCCAATATTATTAGAGATATTCATTTTTATTTTGAACATAACTTCAAGGATACCTTGGAGGTATTGAAGTTATAATCATCATCTATCAAACATGTTTTTGAGGTCAAGAGCTACTATCCATAAGGAATCACTCACCTCAAACTTCATGTCATCATTTAGAGGATGATGAACTAGTAAGTAAATAAAGAAAAATAAAAAAGAAATGAGGTAAGAAGAGATGAACATTGTATAAACAAGCAAGTAGATAATGATCAATAGATGATATTCATGATGTATTGAACTTGTAGTTTGGTGTTTCACTCATATATGATGACATTGGACATGTAAGAAGCTTCCTTTCTCTTAAATGCTCACTAAAATGGTGGTTGGGTGTATTGAATGTTGAAGTAAATAGGAGTAATGAAGTAAAAAACAAAGTTTAGAACTCACTTTTGTTTTAAAAATCAAAGAAGAAAGCTTCTTTTCTCTCTATTCTAACCTTATCTCTACAACTTTCTCTCCCAAACTTTTCAAAGCTTACATTTGACACCCCTAAAATGAAGAGCAATGGGGGGTTTATATAGGCCAATTTGGGGGTGGTTTTGGGGTTTTAGAAGTGTTCCCATTGGCTCCAAACATCTGTGAATATAGAACTACGTCGTTTTGGTTTTCAATTAATCAAAATGAACCCCCAAGAAAAATTACAAAAATACACTGTTCTGGAGGAGAGTGCCGCGGCTGCACTGGGCCAGTGCCGCGGTGGTAGTGGGCCAGTTCCGCGGCGGCACTGCTCCTCAATCGTCTGGATAATCCTGTTTAGGCCCCCAGAGGTTCCGGTATTCGCGAAAAGGCCCTATTTCGTCCGAAATTCACAGAAAATGCATACAAACTCCAAATTGAGGTTGTGATATACCGTTGGAAAGGTAATGGAGTCTATTTTACTTAAAAAATAAACCGGAGATAGGTCATTTTGAAAAGGTTTGCGGTATTTGCGATAAAAGCCGATTTGATCGTCTTTTCCGCCTTCGGAAATTCATAATAAACTCGTTTTAAATCCGAAAATTATTTGCGATATACCGTTGGAAAGCTATTGACCTCTAGTATCCATAAAAAATATTTGAAAATTATTATGGTGCTCCGGTTCTAAAGTCAAATTCTGGTCAAACTGGTCAAACCTGGGATTCCCGGGAAGTTCTGGAAACCTCCGGGAGTTCCCAGGAGCTGACGTTTTCGCTCGATTTTATTTTAAAACTCATTTTAATACTTTTCACATGATCTAGAATGATTCTGGCGAATTCGGACGATTTCGGTCAAACTTGGTCAAATCTTGTCAAACCTTGGTCAAACCGGTCAATGGGGACTTTCCGGGAACTTTCGGGACTTCCGGGGGTCTCTGGGAGCTGATGATTTCATCCGAATTTACTTAAAAACTCATTTTTATCACTTTTCTTACAACGTATCATGTTTTCAGAACTTTTGGTCCAAATCTGGGAGCTTTTGGGCTTTCGGGGGCATTTCGGTCATTCTGTGCATTCTGAGAGATAGAATTGGCTTCCAGGAGTCCTTTTGAGTCTTTTTCGATCATTGTGAACCACCAAGCTATGGGTCTCCTAAATCTGATAGCCGACAAAATGGGGTGTCTACAACAGGTGTTGCTAAATTTTATAAAATCGCAGTTTGACCTCAACAAGAATTGTAACTTGAAACAAATCAAGGAATAAAATTTAGAACATGAGAATTGTAATTAACTAAAAGAAGTAAATGCAAATTAAATATGGAAATGTAAAATTTAAAATTAAATGAAATGCAGGTTGTTACATCCTTCCTCCCTTAAACAGGATTTCGTCCCCGAAATCAAGACTAACTAGTCCTGAAATAACTCCGGGTACTTCTTCATCATGTCAGCTTCGACTTCCCACGAGACTTCATTCTCGTCATGGTGATTCCACTGAACCTTCACCAACAGAATGTCCTTGTTCCTCAACTTCTTGATACTCTGATCTAGAATCTTCACGGGTCTCTCCTTGTAAGAAACGTTATGATTCATCTCAATATCGTCATAACTAACCATGTGCGAGGGATCTTATATGTATTTTCTCAGCATACTCACTACAGACACCCCATTTTGTCGGCTATCGGGTTTAGGAGACCCATAGCTTGGTGGTTCACAATGATCCAAAAAGACTCAAAAGAACTCCTGGAAGTTAGCTATATTTCTCAAAATGCTCAGAATGACCAAAATGCCCCTAAAAGCCCGAAAACTCCCAGATTTGGTCCAAAAGTTTTGAAAACATGCTATGTTGTAAGAAAAGTAAAAAAATGAGTTTTCAAGTAAAATCAGATGAAATCGTTAGCTCTCAGAGACCCCCGAAAGTCTCGAAAGTTCCCGGAAAGTCCCCGTTGACCGGTTTGACCACGGTTTGACCAGTTTGACCAAAATTTGACTTTGAAACCAGAGCACCGTAACAATTTTTAAACATTTTTCATGGATACTAGAGGTCTATAGCTTTCCAACGGTATATCACACACAATTTTCGGATTTAAAACGAGTTTATTATGAATTTCCGAAGGCGAAAAAGGCGATCAAATCGGCTTTTATCGCAAATACCGTGAAACTTTTCAAAAGTAACCTATCTTAAAAATATTTTTTTAATGTAAATTAGACTCCATTACCTTTCCAAAGGTATATCACAACCTCAATTAGGAGTTCGTATGCATTTTCTGTGAATTTCGGACGAAATAGGGCCTTTTCGTGAATACCGGAACCTCTGGGGGCCTAAATAGGATTATCCAGACGATTGAGGAGCAGTGCCGCCGTGACACTGGCCCACTTCCGTCGCGGCACAGGCCCAGTGCCGCCGCGGCACTCTCCTCCAGAATAGTATGTTTTTGTAATTTCTTTTGGGGGTTCATTTTGATTAATTGAAAACCAAAACGACGTAGTTCTATGTTCACAGATGTTTGGGACCAATGTGAGCACTTTCTAAATCCCAAAACCACCCCAAATTAGTCTATATAAACCCCCCATTGGTTTTCATTTTAGGGGGGCCAAGTGCAAAGTTTGACAAAGTTGTAGAGAGAAAGAGAGATAGAGATAGATTTAGAAGTGAGAAAGGAGCTTCCTCCTACTATTTTTCTATAGAAAGTGAGTTCCAACCTTGTTTTCCTCCACCATTCTTCTATATACTTCATCATCAATACACCCAATCACCATTTCTCTAAGCATTTTTGAGTTAGGAAGCTACTTCCATGTCCAAATGTCTATATCTATGAGTAAAACACCAAGCTACAATTCCAATATCACATTGATTATCATCTATTGATTTGTTCATTTGCTTGCTTATATACAATGTTCATCTCTTCTTACCTCATTTCTTTTTTATTTTCTTTATATACTTACTAGTTCATCATCATCTAGATGATGACATGAAGTTTGAGGTGAGTGAATCCTTATGGATAGTAGCTCTTGACCTCAAAAACATGTTTGATAAATGATGATCATAACTTCAATACCTCCAAGGTATCCTTGAAGCTATGTTCAAATAAAAATGAATCTTTCCAATAATATTGGGGGTTCTTGATGATGAGTTTGATGTTGATATTCCAAGAGGTTATAATCTCTATTTGATGTTGAAAATATACTTTCAAAATCTCTATTTCAAAACCCCTCTTAAAACCCCTCATTTTGATCTCAAGAAAGAAAACTCTAGTTTTCCCCAAAATCTTCAAAACAGTGAGTCAAAACAGTGAGTGATCTGAGTTCAAAGATTTCTATAGAACTCAATACTCCATGTATGGATGCAAGACCACTTGGAAAGTCTTTCTAACTCATTAGAGAACACCCATGATTTTTGGTTTGACTTGGAAATACATGCAAATGGTCCATTTGGACCCAAACATTCCTTCCAGACATTCTGCCTCTGCTGTCACAGCAGCTTGGTTGACTTCTAACTTCTTTTTTAGAAAACTTTTCCAAAAGGGGTGGTCCTAACTTATTTTTTCCTTAAACTGTAATGTCGTAGGGAACTTTATGTCTAAAATGGGCCTCTAGAGCCTTTGTTTTCATTTTCTAAGATTTTTTGACATTTCAGTCGACAGTACGAACTCTGTTTCTGGGTAACCTCCATTGTTCATATGATTTCTCTTAATCTGTAATAGTTATTAAAGATTAGATTTTTGGGTTGTGTTTTAGACACAATAAGGAAGATCTCCATAAAAAATCATGCATTGAAAACATTCCTAACCCCTCTTTTCAATTTCCAAAAGATCATGCTACTATTCTGTCCACTATTCACAGCAAGCACATTTTTACTTTCCCCCTTTGATTTGATGGTTACATGTACTCCAAATTAGTTCATGTCTTAGGAAGTAGTTCATACTACATTTGTACATATCCCATGATGATTTCATTCATACATTCATTCATTCTCTAGACTTTTAAGTCACTTTAGAAAGTCCATGTACACAAACACACTACAACCTTTGCACATTTTAGGATCATACATTGCATTCATGCAAGATTTGGGGCTTTTGCGAGTCCTAATCTAAGAAGATTATAAGGAATGATCATGATCACACGTTCATGCTTCCCCTCGATCTAATCATCCTTTCTCATCCATCCCGGGGATTGAGAGATCTTCTTTTCTCAAAGATTAACATGCATCATACTTGCTTGCTAAGCATATTTTGATTTCCTTGATTATTTTGTTTCAAGAACCATTCATGTCCCCTTTAGACTAGGGAAACTTTATTACTTGATACATGATTAGACGATTTTTCCTAGGTTTATTTGTGTGATTTTTCACTTTACATTGTATGATATTTGGTTTAGATCTTATGAATGATATCTTATCTTTTGATTTTCCATTTCAAATTTTCTTATGCGATGTAATATACTATCATAGTATTAATTGTCGAACCATGCATAGTGTAAGATGATTATTTGGATGCTAATTGAGGCCCGTCGAAAGACGGGGCGAGTTGAGGGTGTTTTAGTCGCGACAAAGGCTCCTTCCTCTCTCGTACCAAAACCCCAAGCCAAGTTCTTTGGTTATGAAGGGCCGGTGCCCTTTATCCATTTGGGTGAGTCAAAATTAGGTGTCTTGGTTCCTTAAAGACCAAGTGGCGACTCTGTATCTGTTTTCAACAGACCATTCTCTTTCTTTGATCAAAATCAAATTTCAAACAAAAACAAGCAAGTGGATGAGCGATCCCGCGTGTCCACACTCACATGAAATACATTGTGAACCCCAGACATCTTTGGTGGTAGTGCTAGTTGATATGCCCCTTTCCTGACACGTTCCAAAATCTCGAATGGTCCGATGAAACGCGGAGCTAATTTCTCTCTCTTGAGACCGAAGCATACTACTCCTCGGGTCGGTGATACCTTAAGAAGTATGTGATGTCCAACACTGAACTCCAAGTCTTTTCGGCGTCGATCGACTTAACTCTTAAACCGGCTTTGAGCGATTCTCATCCTTTCCTTGACCAAAGAAATCTTTTTGTTGGTTTCTCTAACCAAATCTGGTCCCAACAATTCTGTGTCTCCCACCTCTGCCCAACACAACGGAGAATGACATGGTCGTCCGTACAATGCTTCGAATGGAGCCATCCTGATACTCGTGTGATAACTATTGTTATAGGCAAATTCAACCAAAGGCAAGTGCGTCTCCCAAGATTCTTCAAAATCGATAACATAAGCCCTAAGTATATCCTCCATGATCTGATTAACACGCTCGGTCTGCCCATCAGTTTGAGGGTGAAAGGCAGTACTCATCTTAAGCAAGGTTCCCATAGCTTCTTGCAAACTTTCCCAAAAACCAGAAGTAAAACGTGCATTGAGGTCTGACACAATCGACACAGGTGTACCGTGAAGTCGCACCACTTGTTGTATGTACATCCGGCTCATCGTTTCTACCATGTATGTCATACTGTAAGCGATGAAATGTGCCGACTTAGTCATTCGATCCATGATTATCCAAATGGGGTCATGATTCTGTTGTAATCGAGGCAATCCCACTACAAAATCCATCGTGATGTGCTCCCACTTCTAACCAGGAATAGGTAGCGGTTGCAACAATCTTGACGGTCTTTGATGTTCGGTTTTGACTTGTTGACACGTCAAACACTTGGATACAAATTCGGCCACATCCTTCTTCATACCATCCCACCAGAAATTTCTTTTCAAATCCTTGTACATTTTCGTTCCTCCTGGGTGAACTGTATATCTTGACTTATGTGCTTCTGCCAGAATAACATTCCTCAAATCCCCACAGTCTGGTACACATAATCTGTCTCTGCATCGATATCCTCCATCGATTCCTACCTTCCATTCTGTTGGATCTTTCTCTGTCATCTTAACGAACCATGCCTGAAACTTCTCATCTTCGTTCTGTGCTCCAATAATGCGGTCGATAAGAACAGGCTGTAGGATAAGACATCCGAAAAGTTGTCCTTCTCCTTCTTCAGCACTCTGTACATTGAACTCCGCCAATGTCTCCAATGCTCGCCATTTTCTAATCATTAAGGAGGCGATCGTCTCACGAGTCTGTCGACTTAAAGCATCAGCGACCACATTAACTTTACCAGGGTGGTATTCTAACGTGAAATCGTAATCTTTAATTAGCTCCATCCATCTGCGTTTCCTCATGTTCACTCTTTCTGTGTGAACAAATACTTCAGACTCTTGTGATCGGAGAACCAATCAATCTTCTCACCGTAGAGATAATGTCTCCAAATCTTGAGTGCAAATACCACTGCAGCCAATTCCAAATCATAAATGGGATAGTTCAACTCATTCGGCTTCAGCTGTCTGGATCCATAAGCGATAACTCTGTCATCTTGCATAAGTACACACCCTAGTCCTTGATATGACGCATCACTAAAGATAGTGAACTTCTCATCAGGCTTTGGTATAGCTAGTACCGGTGCGGTAGTGAGTCTCTCTTTCAACTCTAGAAAGGCGCGCTCCTGCTTCTCTGTCCAGTCGAACTTCAAATTATTCTTTGTCAATTCCTTCAATAGTGTTGCTATATTGGAGATTGTTATAGCTCCCTATAGTTAATCAAATGAATCGTCGATTCAAGGCAAGGGATACTCATACTCAGTTCAGTCCTCTATAATCGATACACCACTGAAATGTCCCATCCTTCTTTTCCATGGAAAAAAAACACTAGTGCTTCCCAAGGCGATGTACTTGGATGTATAAAACCTTGGTTCTTAAGCTCTTGAACTTGTTCTATCAATTTCAAAAGTTCGGTAGGGGCCATTCCGTAGGGGACCTTGGTGATCAGAACAGTACCAAGTATATGCTCATTATAGAACTCTATACTTCTCTCAGGCGGTAAACCAGAAACGTCTTGAAATACTTCTTCGAAGTTCTTTACTTCAGGTATAGATGATGCTGTCATCTCTGTACTGACGACTTCGATATTAGCTAAGCACCTTGTGAGGAACATATCTCCCGAAGGGTTACATTGAAAATCAAAGGGTTGGTTCCCACTGTTGGAGAATGTAATTCTCTTCCTCGTACGATTCCAACTTCGCTTGGTTCTGAGAGAGCCAAATCCATCCCTAGGATTATGTCAAACTCTTTCATCTATAGGACGATCAGCCTTGCAGGGATTTCACGGTCTCCTAGCCATAAGGGGTAATCCTTGCACACGTGTCCTAATCTGACTGTAGCTCCTAATGGAGAGGTAGTCTTTAGAGTTTTCTCTAAACGGTGAGGCAGAATACCCAATCTCCAAATAGTATTAACAGATATGAATGAAAGTACAGCACCCTTATCAAATAACACTTTAACATGGGAGTTAAACAGTCTCATTATATCCAGCAGTATCAGGAATAACACCATTCATGCGAGTCTATCCCTGTTGACCATAAGTCACCTGGTTGGGAGCAGTGCAGAACTTGCTTATGTGACCTGATTCACCACAGTTATAACAGACTATATTCTGATGAGCAATGCACTTAGGTACCTTGCAGTCTCAAGCCATATGGCTGGGGGTGCCGCAGTTAAAGCATTGTGTCACCTTCTTGGGTAAAGCACATCCTTTAGCAAAATGCTCGGGCATCTGGCAGTTAAAACAGACCCGAAGTTTGGTTTTCCATTTCTTCTTCTCCGCTTTTGGTGCATTCTTCTCCTTACGAAGGCGACTCAAACTGCCGTGTTCCATCCATTGAGTCTCATTGCAATCATACCAACTATGACCTGGTAGGTTGCAATTAGCACAAAGGTCGCTTGGCCTGCTTATACCCTTGTTCTCAACGGGAGTCACCATTTCTTGGACCTTCCTCTTGCCTTGATGTAGCTCAAATAATTTTGCAAGAAAACTCTCGTATAGATGATCTCCTAATTGACCTACGGTGATTCTATTACCTACCTCCCAAAAGCTCAGAATAATTGACTCAACCAAACCGGTGGGGTCGACTTCTGGGGATAACGGCTGGGATTGCCCGCTTGATTGGTTCTCGGTTGCCTGAGAGGACTCGACCATCTATGCTCCTACACCCAGCCTAACGGGTTAATATCACTATGTAATATAATCGTATTACAGCATAAGCATATAACAAAATCCAAGTATACATATTACACCAAACACGTATTCGTACTAGGACTGTCTAATAGCAAGGACGTCGTATTCTTATTCTCTTTCCAAGCTCTAGGCCATGGGCTATGCTGACTGTTCCGAGATTTGACTCAGGAATTTCGTCAGTGTCTAAGCTATTTATGAGGGTTTTGGCTTACCTCAACTTCTTAGGAACTCGGCTACTATCTGCCTATAGGGTATTCATATGTCATAACCAACTTGGCTAAATTCTAAATAGATGTACCCGAGGCTATTTGGCGACTGTTAACATTGTTGTCGATGTGACAAAATATGCACAATCGCCTCTACGATGAAACTAACTTGGATCACGAGTTCTGAACTATGAACAATCGGTGCTAATCCACTAAAATCTGGAACCTGGTTGTTCGGTAAATCTAAATTAGGTAACTCAGACACGACTTAATCTTGATCGTATAGTTTAGTAAAAACTTAAAGCTAATCTATGTCACTAATTTATGGTGTGAATAACCGAGCCTAGTGAAACTAGTTAAACCTGGCTATGATACCACTAAATCCTATCACGCCCCGACGTAGCATAAATATGGAAAGCGTTTAATTTCCTTTATGGACCCGTAGGTCGCGACAGTTTAAAGGATCGATTCTGTCCTAAACACCGAACAAAATAAAACCATAATAATCAGAGCAGAGCAATCAAGGCTTGCAATATTTTTCTAACTTATTACAAATTATAATACAGGGGTCAACTAAGGCACAAACTGCCTTAAAAACAAAACCATAACTTAACATCTATTACAGACATTCTTATTACAAAACAGTTATAACTTAAAACATAAAAAAGTAAATTCTCTTTCCAGCAGGGATTCTCAGTTTGTGTAGTCATATGGTCCAGCAATATCATAACTTGAAAAGCCTAGACACGAATGTCTAGGACGCATCAACGTCGTCAGCTTAAAGAAGCTGGTGAGTATTAAAAACATAACTTTGAATCTAACATATACTCATTTACCATTTTCCAATTCCCATTTAATTCAACAAGTTTATATTAAAGTAAAGTGTTCATTTTAGAAAACAATCACAATATTATTTGAAAGATATAATATATATGTGACTGTGTATTGAAACAATGCTCCATCTCATCTTACCGACTCTTTTCTCTCGACAAACACAACATCCCACTATCTCACACCAGTATCCTTGTAATACTCCGATAGCCACACTTTAGCACAAGGGTGCCAGAGAATGTCCAGTTTGCCTCACACTTTGGTCTGGGGTACCAGGGTGTGTCCAATGCCTCACACTTTAGTACCTAATCCGCCTCGCAAATACCGGAGGAAACCTCACGCAGTATCCAGACTCGGGTACCAGGGAGTGTCCGTAGGCCACACTTTAGCACTACCATGGGTGCCAAGGAATGTCCAAGTTCGGTGTCACACACTTTAGCGCTACCATGGGCGCCAGGGAGTGTCCAATTTTGCCACCGTCGCATTACAAGATACTCTAGCCGCAATTTCAAACCACAACAGAATCTCAACCACAACACAATCTCAACCACATACTCTATACCACACTGATCATTACTCTTTTCCGTACTGACTACTACTCCCATACATGCCCAACTGTCTCCATATGATTGTCATGTAACTATCCATAGAACATATGAAGTGCTAGGAATAATAACAATGTATGCTTGAAAAGAATTGAATTCATAATCCTTACTTAATGACCAATCATACTCAAAATGTAATCTGTTTTAAACATTTTTCGCAAATAGAGACTTAAAGTTCATAATACATCACCCAAACAGTTCCTTAACATAAAATAAGCAATAACTAGAAACTATTAGAAGTCGCGCGCGCGAAATGCCCATTTTTTGTTTTCTTTTATAAAACTTTCCAAACTGCCAGAACACAGGAAGATCGCGCGCGCAGGCTGCTCGCGCGGTCCGATCGCGTGACCTGCCTATTTTCCAATTTTATTTATAAACTTTTCTTACTGTCAAAATACACACACCTCGCGCGCGCGGGCCGCTCGAGCGACCCTCGCTCGCGCGATCACGTGCGCGAATCTGTGCAGTAACTTCATCTTCTTCGCAGAATTTCCCCTGTTTCAGAATTTCATGGTTTTTTTGACCCATTTTGAAATCCGGAAGTTACTATATCTTATAATATATGAATCTCTTTGTTTTTCCGCAAGGATTAAGAATCTATGATAAATCTAACATGATTCAATCCGTAGTTTATGAATTTTACGAAAAACTAAAAGATGATAAAACTTAATTTCTTATATACTTTCTCATATGAACAAATTGGGCTCTAAAACTTTAGTAGGAGCTTCTATGTATCATAATCTTTCATTTTTTATTTCTAAAAACAGATTATGATTAAGATTGAAAATCTTCATATTTTCAAGCTTTGAATTTCAACGTAAGGACATCCATGGTGATTACCAATTAATAATATATAGTAGTAAATAAGGGGTGAATTACATTCTGAGTGAGTTAGAAATACTCACTGTGATTGTGTTTTGAGATATGTGTTGAGAAGGAAAGACCAAATAATAAATCCACTTGGAGTTTTGCTATGGTGATCAAGCTCTCTCTCTCTCTCTCTAAAATTCTGTAAATCTTTCTCTCTCTCTCTCTCTCTCTCTCTCTCTCTCTCTAAAACTCTCTCTCTAATTCAATTTGCAACCAAAATGTGCAGCTATGAGGTTAAGTGTGTGTATGAATACAGGTTCCATATGGTGAACTTGGGCTCCAAGTTCAACCTTCAACACTCAACAATTGCATTTGTTTTTAATTTCTAAAAATACAAGATATACATATACGTATATGTTATATACATGCAGATTATACATATACATATACACCTTAATTGGTTTAGAAGTTGCTAGGAATTAGTAGGGGTCAAGTGGGGGTTTGGCAAAGTAGCTTTAGGCACTAGTTTAATCCACACACAAAAAGCACTCTCAAACAAGGTATAAGCAATTTGTCTAGGAATCTATTAAGGTGTTTGGAAAAATTGCTTATGGCACTAATATAATACACACATTAGGCACCCCCAAACAAGCCTAACTTAATCGTTGGTTGGTTTAAATGATTAAAAGGCATAGGTCAAATTGATTTGAAGTAGATTCCAAAATCTGTGGGAGTTCATCGCGGCGCAGACAGCTTTCCTATCTAAACTTGTATTTTCACGACGCGGTGATCACTACAAAAAAAATATATAGAAAATTCATTTTAAAGTAAGAATTGATTTACCGGTCTTATAAAAAAATACAGATTGAGCTAAAAGAAAATATCTCCACCGTTTTGAAATACTGATTTGAAATCTAACACAGGTGTTGTTAAATTTTATAAAATCGCAGTTTGAACTCAACAAGAATTTTAACTTGAAACAAATCAAGGAATAAAATTTAGAACATGAGAATTGTAATTAACTAAAAGAAGTAAATACAAATTAAATATGGAAATGTAAAATTTAAAATTAAATAAAATGCAGGTTATTACAGATGGAAGGTATTAGTCGTGTCCCACCACCTTTCAACAAGAGCATAGAAATGTGCCAGGTCATTGGTACTCTTTGAAACCAAACAGACAAAGCCGCCAAAACCTGCATCATCAACTATCTGCTTGACGGTGGGCGACAGTTGGGTATACCATAGGAAAGCGTGGGCAAGACTACCATGGCCCTTCAATGTCACTTTTAACACCTGCACACATCAAAAATGGCAGCAACAAAGCACAAAATCACTATTCATAGCCCGAATTCCAAACTTAACAAAATCAACATTTAAGCACAAATCGAACTTCTAACGATCTCTAGGTGCACACTACAGCTCACAAAACTAGCACAATGCATGGGAATGGTCCTGAACTACTGAAAGCTTCACATACCTGACGAGCTAGAGCCGCGGCCGAAAGGTGACATTGAGGGTCGCGCAAAACCAACTCCGTAGGTTAACTCTCGGCCTTTGTCCGTTCCTTGGCCTTCTTGGACGACCTCTTTGAGCTTGAAGCCATAGATCTGCGAAAAAATAAAATGGGAGCTCAACTTTCTTCTTGAGATTTTGAAAGAAGTAAAAACCCAATCAAAATTCCAGTCATGGGAAGAGATTGTTTACCTCAGTGTGCACAAACTGTCTTTTGGCGGATTTTGGCTCCAAAAATACCCAAAAACAAATAGCCAAAAATTAGCTCAAAATGCTCAAAAATCCGAAATATACATCCATGGAGTTCGACCACCCAGTGTCACTGCGACACTGGACAACTGATGTCGCAGCAGTGGCCCAGTGTCGCCGCGGCACTGCTCCCTGCGGTCCCCGCTTTGCTCCGTTTTAGCCCGATTGGCCCGTTCTGACCTGTTTTAGCCCGTTTTTGGTCCTGAATAGCCCCGGTGACCCATTTTAGTCAAGATTTCTAAGGTTTTATCCCCAAAAGATCCAATTTATCCCCAGTAGATTCAGTTAATGCCCCGAGGACAGAAACAGAAAGATATCAGCTCCCGAAGGCCCGAATCGACTTTTCGAACTGACCATTGCAAAGATCTGATCAACCGTGAGAGATTCAGAGGTGGGTCCTGGTTCCCGATCAAGAAACAGTTAAGAAAGATTCCCCAAGAGTCCTACACCATCCCCCAAGGATAGAAACAGAAAGATACCAGCTCCCGGAGGCCCTGACCGGCCCTCTTGGATTGAGCGCCAAAAGATTTGATCAACCGTGAGAGATTCAGAGGTAGGTCCTGGTTCTCGATCAAGAAAAAGTTAAGAGAGATTCCCCAAGAGTCCTACACCATCCCCCGAGGACAGAAACAGAAAGATATCAGCTCCCGAAGGCCCGAATTGGCTTTTCAAACTGATCATTGCAAAGATCTAATCAACCGTAAGAGATTCAGAGATGGGTCCTGGTTCCCAATCAAGAAACAATTCAGAGAGATTCCCCGAGAGTCCTACAACATTCCCCAAGGACAGAAACAAAAATATACCAGCTCGCAGAGGCCCTGACCGGCCCTCTTGGATTGAGCACCGAAAGAGTTGATCAACCGTGAGAGATTTAGAGATGGGTCCTGGTTCCCGATCAAGAAACGGCTAAGAGAGATTCTCTAAGAGTCCTATGCCATCCCCTGAGGACAAATACAGAAGGATACTAGTTCCCACTATCCTCAGCAGAAAGTAGCAAAAGCAGAACTGACTCCCAAAGATCGGTCATTAGGTACAACTTGAACATCGCCCGTATCCAGATTTCGAAGACGAACATCGTCCTTCCACGACTCTGTGTCTCTTGATTATCATAAGCTTTCTCATTATTCCATTATCATAGCTTTCGCACCTATTGGTTATCATAAGATCTCTCAGTCGCCTTTAGTTGTCGTCCTCTAAGACCCTGCGTCCGATCCATTTTGCTTACAAAACACGTTTCTTGGAATTTAAGAAGTTTTCCCCGAGACCTAGAGTCTTCCAAACCATTGTGTCTTTATCCAAGTCAGCCGCTGCATCACAGTCGGAGACACTAGCACGGCATAAGTCCACTCGGAGTGGCACACACCCCACAGCACCAGCTCATACTAAGATTAGAACACTAAATATGATAGGACTCAAGACGCAATTCATATCACATCCATGCATTGCATAGCATCCACCTGATTGTTGTGTATGTGCATGTGTGATTTGTTCTTTTGTGCCCCGAACTACGTCCTGGTCTAATTTCCCTTGGGATACATAGACATCTCATGAAGAGCACGACCAGCACTAACCTCAGCATCATGTTTTTTATCATTGCATCTTTACAACGCTTTTATCCTAAATCTATAGCTTCCAAAAAGACCTGTCTCTTCAAAGCTTTGGCACTCGCTTGTGACATGCGTTGCTTCGCAAGTTCATGCCAAAGAGGGGTAAACTGTAGACACCCCATTTTGTCGGCTATCAGATTTAGGAGACCCATAGCTTGGTGGTTCACAATGATCGAAAAATACTCAAAAAGGACTCATGGAAGTTAGTTCTATCTCTCAAAATGCTCAGAATGACAAAAATACTCCTAAAAGATCGAACGCTCTCGGATTCGGACCAAATGTTCTAGAAATGCGTTGCGTCATAAGAAAAGAAATAAAATGAGTTCTAAAGCAAGACCAGATGAAATCGTCGGCTCCCAGAGACCCCTGGAAGTCCCGGAAGTTCCCAGAAAGTCCCCGTTGACCGGTTTGACCAAGGTTTGACCGAAATCGTCCAAATTCGCTGAAAAGTTTCAGAATCATTCTAGATCATGTGGAAAGTACTAAAATGAGTTTTAAAAGAAAATCGAACGAAAACGTCAGCTCGTGGGAGCTCCTAGAGATTTTCAGAACTTCCCGGGAATCCCAGGTTTGACCAAAAGTTGACTTTAAAACTGGAGCATTGTATCATTTTTCAAATATGTTTCATAGATACTAGAGGTCAATAGCTTTCCAACGGTATATCGCACATAATTTTTGGATTTAAAACAAATTTATTATGAATTTCTGAAGATGAAAAAGGCGATTAAATCGGCTGTTATCGCGAATACCGCAAAACTTTTCAAAGTGACCGATCTCCGAAATATTTTTTTTTACGGAAAATGGACTCCATTACCTTTCCAACGGTATATCACAAGCTTAGTTTGGAGTTCATATGCATTTTCTGTGAATTTCGGATGAAATATGGCCTTTTCGCGAATACCGGAACCTCTGGGGGCCTAAAAAGAATTATTTGGACGAATGAGGAGCAGTTGTCACGCCCCGACGTAGCATAAATATGGAAAACATTTAATTTCCTTTATGGACCCGTAGGTCGCGACAATTTGAAGGATCGATTCCGTCCCAAACGTCGAACAACATAAAACCATGATCAGAGTAAAGCAATCAAGACTTACAAATATTTTTCTAACTTATTACATATTACAATACGGGGTCAACTAAGGCACAAGCCGCCTTAAGAAAAAACAATATCTATCGTCTATTACAGTCATCCTTATAACAAAACAGTTTGTAACTTAAAACATAGGGTATTGATAACAGTTCTATCTTCCAAAGCAGCAGATCTCAGTTTGCATAATCATAGGGCCCAGCATAGTCATAACCTGAAAAGCTTGAACACGAATGTCCAGGACGCATCAACGCCGTCAACTTTAAGAAGCTGGTGAGTATTAAAAACATAACTTTGAATGTAACACATACTCATTTACCATTTTCCAATTCCCATTTAATTCAACAAATTTATATTAAAGCAATGAGTTCATTTTAGGAAACAAGCACAATCTTATTTAAAAAATATAATTCATATATGTGACCGTGTATGAGAACAATGCATCATCTCATCTTACCGACTCTTTTCTCTCGACAAAAACCAACAACCCACTATCACCCACCAGTATCTTTGAAATACTCCGATAGCCACACTTTAGCACAGGGGTGCCAGGGAATGTCCAGTTTGCCTCACACTTTGGTCGGGGGTGATGTTGTCAGAATCAAGATATAAAAGTATTCTTTACTTTTCAAAGGATTTGCAGTGTGGAAGTAAAGGTCGAACCCACAGAGATTGATTACTACAACGACTTAATTTTAAAACCTAAGTCTAATTAATTAGGAAAAACGGATTTGATTTTGAATTTAATTAAACTACTAACAATAAAAGTAAATCTAAACTATGAAAGCAATTAAAGTTGTTTTAAGAGATATTTAAAGGGAACCTAGGATTGCAAATCCACCACTAGTTTCATAATAGGAATATCTATGAATTACTTTAGCTTATTACGTTGGATGAATATGGGGAATTGTAGCTACAAGCCCAATTCCTCCGACAAGAAGATAATCATGGTTCAAGCACCAACATAATCCATCTGCGGATAGCACGAATTATCTCACACTAAACTAGGGTTGTGATCTAATCCGTCTAACCTAGGCATGGACTATTCGGATACTTGATAGCACAAATCAATAAAGCACCATCACATGTAAACAACCTAAACAAGCACAGCAAGAATAGATCGTTGAGCACATCACAGTCAAAATAGATCTAAGACAAGAATAAATTCTGAAAGCAACGATTTAATCAATGTAAGTACGATTTATTTATAAAATCCTCTAAACATGTGACTGTCATCCATACACAATAAAACAAAAATAAAAACATAAATAAAACCCTATTACTCATCTAGGGCTTCATTGAAACCCTAGATCGATGATCTAAGCTGCCATGGGAGTAGTGATCGGCAAGTAGTTGATGGAGGAGGCCATGGAAATCCTTGGTCTTCTTCTTCTTCTCCTTGCTTCTCCCTCTTCAAGGGCTGAAAGTATGTTTGTATATTGTGTGTATAATAATTGCCAACCCTCAAATTGAAGTAAAATAGAGTTTATATAGATTTACAACATGTTTTGGAAGCCTTTACAACTCGAAACGGACTGAAACTGATGTAATTTACAGTCTGGACGTCGTTTAGCAGTCTCGTTTGCACAGGAGTCTTCAGTATACTGAAATACGCAACTTTGATTTTTGGGCATATCGCGCGAGCGGGTCGCGCGAGCGCGACTTTTGGTCCTTCGCGCGCGCGGATCGCGCGAGCGAATTATTGGGGGTCTCGCGCGAGCGGATCGCGCGCGCGACTTCTGGATTCTCGCGCCCGCGGATCGCGCGCGCGACATTGGTTTTTCAGCTTCTTTCTTGATGCTTTTTCACCCTGTTTAGCCTGGTTTAGTTAATTTCTTCCAAAACCTGTCAGAAACTAGAAAACAGAGTAAAAATATACAAAAACAGGATAAAAAGGTACTAACAAATGCACGTTAAGGCGTATATTTAGGATTAGTTCTCTCCCGATCACACCCCCAAACCTATATTTTGCTAGTCCTCGAGCAAAACTAAAATAAAAATTACTAATAAAAATCTATTCCATTTTCGTATGGATCACGATTGCATTTAGCGTATGCAACAAGCCTTTTAAACCCCTAGGTGTCCCTAGTCGGACGAGTGAAGTCTCGTGAGGGTTCTCGTCAACAAGTTACCCACAACCATCTTTATTAACTTAAAATTTAAAAAGTTTTATTCAAACAAAACAATCAATACTCCTTATTATATAACAAAGATTTGAAATAGAATAACGAACATAAAGAAACAGAATCAAACGTCTACAGACATCATGAAAAAAAATCTCAAGCACATGCATCATATAAATCAATAGAGTTTCTCATAAAATCGCACGTGTGTGATATGGTAGTCAAGTGAACACGCGCTTATCATGAAATTGGAATATAACTCGGATAACCGTCTAACTATGCTTCGACTACGAATCTCACAATGTCAATTACACTCTAAAATGAAATACTCAGAAACATGTGTAATTTTTCTAATATATGTGAGCAAAGGAATTATGTTTTCAAGACGAATAACGCTCACATACGACACGAAAAAGACGCATGACACGAAAGAACATTAGTCTCATGGATAAGATGCCAATAATCAAAAGAAATTAATCATTACCATGTTTTAATCCCCTCCCATCATTTACATATCCGAACCATGTTTCCTAGAATCAAATAGGACTTTTCAAAGGTTGTATTGTGGCTCAGGTAACGAAAAATGATAGAACGGATTAATTGGGTAGGTTTACGAATGGCATTGTAAGGCATGTTCGATCTCTTTCATTCATCTCTTCTACCAACTTTTCATCTTTTCTTTCTCTCCATTCCTTTTCATTCACTTTTCTTCTTTTCTTTCATTTTTTTTTCAACCTTCTCCTTTTTATTTTGTTTTCTTTTTCCTTTTTCCTTTCTCGCTTCTCAAATGAATATGCATTGAATACCAAGCAACTACCCCAATAGCATCTTATTTTCTTCTTCTCAATCAACACATCGCCTTAATACTACTAAAAGTTGATCACTCCTCCAGTGGTATACTCCAAGTTGATCAAGTTGGAGCTTTTAAAGAGGATAATGGTAATTAAAGAAAGAAATGGCATTTTAACGGCTCAAAGGGCGAACTAAGGAAATTTGTCATTTATCGGTCATAAACAAAGAAGGCCTAAAATCATGTCCTGAAGTCGTATGGTTCTTCAATGTTTACAACGGAAGATTATTTAGCATGGTAACAAATATTTTATCTTGACTATTAACCAAAACAAGAATAATGGGACTAAACAACAAGTTAATGCGCTATTTCAATGAAATTCGACAAACACAAGATGTATTTATAACCCTCTAAAAGAAAAGATAGGCTCAAAAGCTCACTGGGTTTAGTCTCCACCATGTGTTATCTAGAAATCCGAATCATATTATAGTTCACAACCAACATGTATTCAAACGACTACGTGCAGTGCATAGTTTATGTGCAAATTTATGATATAAAACTACGATTCAAACAATACATAACTTAAAACATTTCAACCTGACTTTATTAAATGTTTAATCACATATTCTCTTGTTTACCATTCTATAACAATCAAAGTTATCTAACAAGAAGTATCAAATTGAGATTGCAAAAACGTTAGTACTATCGTTTATTTAAGCACAAGAATTGAAATTTTTTGAAAATTTAGTGTAATAATGTGCATGTGTGTGCATACCCCCAAACCTAAACCTTTCATTGTCCCCAATGAAACAATAAAATGAAAGAAAGGAGAGTACAGAAGAAAAGAACGATAGTACCTCGATCTCGGCAAGCCTAGAACACATAACAGGTTAACACAAAGGAATATGGCAATAGAATTCAATGTTACCTGTTAATACTAGATAAACGAAAAAGAAACTAACAAACGAATATTAAAAGTAAATGAAATCTAAATACAAAATAAAAATCTAAAAACTAAGTTAAACTAAACTAAACGAGCAAAAGGAAAAGAAATAAAATGAAAAAGTATAAATATAATAAGGAAAACAATAACTAACTCGATCTAAAATGGCTGAATAACCAAAAACAGAAACAAAAACATAATCAGAACAAGTATGGGGGAAGGATACAGAAAAGGAAATCAAATATCAAGAAAAGGGGAATTCGCGCGAGCGGTCCGCGCGAGCGGCCGTCGCGCGCGCGAATTCCCAGCGAATTTTTTTTTTTTTTTTTAAATCAATCTCGCGCGAGCGAGGTACCTCGCGCCCGCGAGATCAGGCGCGAGGAGATCCTGAGGCCTCATAAAAAGAAAACAAAGGAAAAAACACTAAGGGGCAATCTCGCGCCAGCGGGCCGCGCGAGCGACGTCTCGCGCGAGCGGGCCGCGCGCGCGAGATTGGTTTCTTCCACTTTTTGATTAAAATTATGTAAATAGTATTAAAATAAATTAATTCCAACCCCCAAACATGTCCAGAATGTCCAAAACAGACTAAAATCACCCAAAAATAAAGAAAAACGAACGAAATAAAGCTTGGGTTGCCTCCCAAGAAGCGCTAACTTTTACGTCTTTAGCTAGACCTTTCTAGCATAAGACTCATGGAGGCCGTAAATCGGACTGTGTACCCCTAAGAATGTCAGGCAGAGCTCGGTGGTACGCAGAAATAACATCGCTTTGAATTAAATCGATTAACGGTTTGTCATTATGTTCGAATCGATTTCTTACCTTCCGAGTAGATTCCGCATTAGGGTCTACAGGATTAGGATTCATCCACTCTTCATCGTCCGCTATATTGTTTTCTTCGCTCACCTTTATTTCTTTAGTAGGCTCACTATTCCGTGTTACCTCACCTTCCACCTCACATAGAAAATCGTCGTTTTTAGGAGGTTGATCCATAGCATTAAAAACGTTTAATTTTAGATTCATGTTCCCAAATGACACTTTCATTACCCCCGTCCGACAGTTAACACGTGCGTTGGCGGTTGCTAAGAATGGACGGCCTAAGATGACAGGAGTATGTTTCCTAACATCTAGCACGGGTTCAGTGTCAAGGACCATGAAGTCGACAGGATAATAGCATTTATCAACTTTAACCAAAACGTCCTCGACGATTCCTCTAGGAATTTTAATAGAACGATCCGCTAATTGTATAGTAGCGGCCGTAGGTTTCAGTTCACCTAATCCTAGTTGTTGATAGACGTGATAAGGTATGAGATTAACACTAGCTCCTAAGTCAAGGAGAGCCCTATGAATGATAGTGTCACCTATGACACATGAAATCGTAGGCGTACCGGGATCCTTATACTTCGGAGGAGCGTGTTGGAATATAGAGCTTACTTTTTCCGTAAGGAAGACCTTTTTAGGAGTATGACTCCGTATTTTGCGCTTTTGAGTACATAGGTCTTTTAAACATTTAGCATAAGCGGGAATTTGTTTAATAGCATCGAGGAAAGGAATATTTATTTTCACTTGTTTGAACACCTCGAGTATATCCTCAACCTTAGACCCTTTCTTAGGCGAATGTGACGGTCCCTCAACGTTTGGTGGATATGGCATTCTCGGAATATAGTTTGTTGGGGCCGGTCCTTTATCTTTTTGAATTCTACTCGTTCCCTCACCCTCCTTATTCACATTTAAGTTAATTTTCCCATCTTTCTCACTCTCATCCGGAATTACAACAACTTCCTCATCTCGGATAGTCGTCCTAGTCGAAACAGCGTTCACACTCTCACTCGTACTACCCACTGCGTATTGCCCTTTAGGTTGCTGAGTAGGTTGACTCGACAACTTACTCTCAGTTAAACGGTTTAATGTATTAACAATTTGCCCTACTTGGGACTCCAGTTTTGCGATGGATTGTGTGTGAGAGTGTACTAACTGAACCACCGATCCAAAGTTTTCAAGTGAGGCCAACACCTTCTCCTCAAAGGCATTATTGCGTGGAGGTGGAGGAGGTGGTTGGTATTGACCTTGTTGGTATTGGGGTCGGTACGTATTTGGAAAATTAGTCGACCTAGGATTATAATTATTTTGTGGGAATTGTTGCATAGAATTAACGTGTTGCTCAACAAATTCCGGATATTGAGATGTAGAAGGACATGCAAAGATATTATGGGACGGTTCAGAACATAATGCACATACTTCTAAAGAGGATGGATTAGACGGTTTGTTCATTTGCATAAGTCGGTCAAGTTTTCTATTTAATTCTTGTATTTGAATTGATTGACTTGACTCAACTGTCACCTCTCGCTTAGGTTGAAGGTATCCCTCAGAACGTACCAACACAGCCTGATGCATCGAATTCTCGCTTAACGTTAAAAATATTTTCCAGGCCTCGTCGGCGCTTTTGTGTAGGAAAGTTCCCGCACAAACGGCATCGACGGTATTACGGACCGAGGGAATAAGTCCTTCGTAGAAGACTTGAACCAATTGCCACTTGGGCACCTGATGATGTGGACACGAACGTAATAATTCTTTAAATTTTTCCCACGTGTCATAAAGAGTCTCCCCATCTTGCATCACAAAATTAGTTATGTCTTTTCTTATCTTATTTGTACGCATAATAGGGAAAAACTTTTGTAAAAAGGCGGTGTGTAAGGCTTCCCATGTTTTTATTGTGTTTGGCTCAAGTGATTGGAGCCAAAACTTAGCTTTGTCTCTTAAAGAGAATGGGAAGAGCCGCAATTTTAATTCATCATTATTTAGGTTCTGTATTTTCAAAGTAGAGCATATCCCCTGAAAATCTCCTAAGTGTTGGTAAGGGTCTTCATTTAGACGGCCATGGAAGGAAGGTAGTAGCGAGATCGTAGACGACTTTATCTCAAAGTGAGATGCCGTCGCCTCCGGTAATTCGATACCGGCTTGTGGCGTGTAAGTAGTGGGAATAAAATAATCTTTAAGTGGAGGAGGTGGTGGAATATTAGGATTATTCATATTAGCTCCGTTGTTTTGATTGTTATTGTTATTTCCACCGTCAGCCATTTTAATCGGTTTAATTTGAAAAGTTCGAGTTTTCCTTATCCGTTCACGGGTACTTTGAATTTCGGCCTCAAACAACGACGACGGAATCGGAGTTGATTCGTCGTCTTGCAACCTAGCTCTAGAAGCTTGGGTTGTGGACTTACTAGTTCTTAAGGTACGTTCAAGTTCAAGATCGAAAGATTTTAAATCTGGTTTATTTGAACGTGTACCCAACATAAACTAAAACAAAAGAAAAGAAACTAAAAAACAACGACTGACTCAAATAAAAAAGAAACAAATAGCAAGCAATCACGCAACTAAGATAACAAGCACTCAACTACTATGATGCATGAATATTATCCTGTAATGCAATGACCGCGTCAAGCCCAGCGCCCCGGGTTTCCTAGCTAATGCGGTGCAATTAACCTTAAACTAATGCAAATAGTGCGTCACAGCGCCCTGACTTACAGCGGTTTAAAGCAAATTCCAAAGGAAGCAACTTATTTAATTTTTATTTATTTTCTTTGCGTAAGCTCCTTTGATGTAATTAGCTGCTCCACTCGGAAACGTTGACTACAAAATAAAAAAACCAGTTAGTAACTAAAAACAAAAACAGAAAATAAGAAGAATAAAAACTAATCTAATATTTACGAATTAACTAAACTACGATTATAAAACTAAGAGTAGTAATGCAATCCCCGGCAACGGCGCCAAAAATTGATGTTGTCAGAATCAAGATATAAAAGTATTCTTTACTTTTCAAAGGATTTGCAGTGTGGAAGTAAAGGTCGAACCCACAGAGATTGATTACTACAACGACTTAATTTTAAAACCTAAGTCTAATTAATTAGGAAAAACGGATTTGATTTTGAATTTAATTAAACTACTAACAATAAAAGTAAATCTAAACTATGAAAGCAATTAAAGTTGTTTTAAGAGATATTTAAAGGGAACCTAGGATTGCAAATCCACCACTAGTTTCATAATAGGAATATCTATGAATTACTTTAGCTTATTACGTTGGATGAATATGGGGAATTGTAGCTACAAGCCCAATTCCTCCGACAAGAAGATAATCATGGTTCAAGCACCAACATAATCCATCTGCGGATAGCACGAATTATCTCACACTAAACTAGGGTTGTGATCTAATCCGTCTAACCTAGGCATGGACTATTCGGATACTTGATAGCACAAATCAATAAAGCACCATCACATGTAAACAACCTAAACAAGCACAGCAAGAATAGATCGTTGAGCACATCACAGTCAAAATAGATCTAAGACAAGAATAAATTCTGAAAGCAACGATTTAATCAATGTAAGTACGATTTATTTATAAAATCCTCTAAACATGTGACTGTCATCCATACACAATAAAACAAAAATAAAAACATAAATAAAACCCTATTACTCATCTAGGGCTTCATTGAAACCCTAGATCGATGATCTAAGCTGCCATGGGAGTAGTGATCGGCAAGTAGTTGATGGAGGAGGCCATGGAAATCCTTGGTCTTCTTCTTCTTCTCCTTGCTTCTCCCTCTTCAAGGGCTGAAAGTATGTTTGTATATTGTGTGTATAATAATTGCCAACCCTCAAATTGAAGTAAAATAGAGTTTATATAGATTTACAACATGTTTTGGAAGCCTTTACAACTCGAAACGGACTGAAACTGATGTAATTTACAGTCTGGACGTCGTTTAGCAGTCTCGTTTGCACAGGAGTCTTCAGTATACTGAAATACGCAACTTTGATTTTTGGGCATATCGCGCGAGCGGGTCGCGCGAGCGCGACTTTTGGTCCTTCGCGCGCGCGGATCGCGCGAGCGAATTATTGGGGGTCTCGCGCGAGCGGATCGCGCGCGCGACTTCTGGATTCTCGCGCCCGCGGATCGCGCGCGCGACATTGGTTTTCAGCTTCTTTCTTGATGCTTTTTCACCCTGTTTAGCCTGGTTTAGTTGATTTCTTCCAAAACCTGTCAGAAACTAGAAAACAGAGTAAAAATATACAAAAACAGGATAAAAAGGTACTAACAAATGCACGTTAAGGCGTATATTTAGGATTAGTTCTCTCCCGATCAGGGGGTACCAGGGAGTGTCTAATGCCTCACACTTTAATACCTAATCCGCCATGCAAATACCGGAGGAACCCTCACGCAGTATCCAGACTCGGGTATCAGGGAGTGTCCGTAGGCCACACTTTAGCACTGCCATGGGTGCTAGGGAATGTCCAAGTTTGGCTTCACACACTTTCACGCTACCATGGTCATCAGGGAGTGTCCAGTTTTGCCACCATCGCATTTCAAAGACACTCTCACCGCAATCTCAATCACAACACACTTTGGTACTCACTTACCAGGGAGTGTCCACAACACAATCTCAATCGCACTCACTATGCCACACTGACCATTACTATTTTCCATACTGACCAACATTCACACTCACCATGCATGTACAACTGACTCCACATGTATGTCATGAAACTTTAAAACATGAGGCAATTCATTGAATTATATAAACGACGTGCGTACGGGGATTGATAGGTCATAATACCACGTTCTAATCGTCCAAACATACCCAAAAAGGATTCTATTTTTGTAAATTTTCCATACAGAGCTTTAAAAATTCATAAAATATCACCCAAACAGTTTCTTAACACAAGACAAGCAAAAACTAGAAACTACCAGAAGTCGTGCGCGCGGGCCGCTCGCTCGATATGCCCAATTTTCCTTTTCTTTATTAAAACTTTTTCATCTGTCAGAATATAGGGAGATCGAGCGCGCGGATCACACGCGCGATTTGCCCGATTTTCATTTTTTTTTCTTTTTAAAACCTTTTCTGTCTGCTTGGAACCAGCCACCTCGCGCTCGAGGGGTCGCTCGCGCGGGCCGCTCTCATCCTATCTTGCGATAGGCCTCTACTCAACATCCTTTTAATCAAATTTATTAATCTAAGCATGCCCTCAACTAATACATATATACATATACATCACAAAAAGCATGTCCAAAAGGGTGTAAAATTGCTAATGACAAAATATCATTCATAAGCCACATATTCCAAGTAGCAAGCACTATGATATGCAATAGGGAACAAGAGAACTTACCCGGGATCCAGCAGCGATATTAAACGTGCAATGCATACAAACAAAAGAAAATCCTAAAAAAGTCTCTAATCACATATACATATAAGGCAAGCTCCTAATTCTAAGGTGTCGCGCATGAGGTTGAAAATCAATAAAATCAAGGAATGAAATAAACTAGAAGGGAGATGAGAAATTGTACCTCAAATGCGCTACAAAACAAAGATTAGTCCACATGTTTCACATAATAATATGGTATCAAACAATCAATCCTAATTCTCTATCTTAGATCTAGCAAGCATGAAATCCAACTTTATCCAATTACTAGTTCTAATTATAATCGTTAATGTACATGAATGAATATGAACAAGGATAAGACATGGATTTATTCATTAATTTGGATCACTTAGCCTCTGGACTTAAGCCTAATTAATTGTTATTAAGATATGGTTTAAGCCCTAAGTCATAGGAGAATCATTTGGGCCATTATTTACAAAGTTGGCCAAATGTGTTATAAAATTTTGAAAATTGCAGAGAGCAGACCAAAACATTAAAAAAGGAAAAAGCATGCTTTCCATGGTTTGATGTCGGTGAATTTTGGACACAAGATGACTCTGTGAGTCTAGTTTCCAAATCAAAAAGAAAATCAAAGTTTCAACGGTTAGATCTCTGGAAAAAGGACAAACACCAGACATCACTCAGAGATGTACAACTCTCTATCCAGAGATATTGTTTGATTTTTTAAAAATAAAAAGATCAGAAATGCTTTGTTCTTTTTAGGGTGACTTCCTAACACATTAATCCACTTAGAAAAAATTATTTTGGGTCACTAACAATTTATTAAAGCATTGGTTTACTTATTTCAAAAGAGTGTTACTGTGCTGAAACTCTGGACAGATTGTTGTTACTTCACAAAACTCATGACCAAACCATTTTAAACATGAAATCTCTTTAAAACTAAAATTACAGTGGTAGAAATTTGAGTTATAGACACTTTTCCGTTGGTTTCACTTGATTCCAACGGTTAGATTTCGAACCAAAAATCTTTGATCAAAAACAGTTTGTGAACTCACTGTTTTCATTTGTCAAGTTCAACTTTTATTTGTTAACCCCAACTATTAAACCATGAAGTTGGGTTTAAACCAAACCACTTCTCCTACCATTTGATGGTCATTGGAGATCAAGACATGACTAAAACTCATGAGTTTTCAAGGAATATAAGGAGACTCCATGAAAACTCAAGCTTAGAGGACCCAAACCATGGTAGGGGTTTGGATTCATCTACTTGTTCTTACTAAAATGATGATCGACTTTAAATCTCATGTGAATCATAAACTTACATGAGACTAAAAGATCAAACTCATGAGATTCAAGTGAGATATGGAAGATCCCCAAGAGTCTCAAGAGAAGGACATAAACAAGAAAAAGAGAAGAAGAATCAAAGAACTAGCTCATGAACTTCAAGAGGATATAGAGAAGACCCCATGAAATTCCAAGTTAGAGAATCCAAGTCATGAATATGGGCTTAGATCCATCTATTTGTTCACAAAATGAAGTAATGATCAAACTTTGACTCCCATGTGAAGCATAAGCTTACATGAGATTCAAAAGACCAAACTCAAGAGCTTTCAAGAGAGATATTGAAGATCTCCAAAAATCTCAAGAGAAAAGTATAAACAAAAAAGAGGAAATGAAATCAAGGAAATTAAGAGAGCAAGTGCTCTAAATCCATAAAAGAAAACTAACAAGAGTAGAGTATCACCTCCAACTATCCTCAAACTTCTATATTTTGAAGATCTTCCAAGCTCTTCTTTAAACTCTCCTCCCAATGTTCTCTCTTCTACCCAAATGTTCTTCTTTCAAAAGTTCTCCTAAACTCCTCTCAAAATCCCCCAATATTTTTTTTCTCTTGGTTCCTCCCTTTTAAATGAAGATACCTCTCCTTATATAGACAATAATACCTAGGTAATTTCAGTAAATTCGGAGTAAAAAACAGTTGTAAATACAGAACTTGGTGGTACAATGCATACTTCCTGAAATTAGACAGACTGCTACCCTGGGCGGCAGTCAAAAGTTATCTGCGGCAGTCCGTGGATGCCGCCGCGGCACTCCGCAACTGCCGCGCGGCTCTCAATGAGTGCCGCGCCAAATTATTGATTGCCGTATTTTCGTCAACCTTACTTTATCAGATTTTTTGTTTTTATCCGCATACACATACGTATTGTACCACAAAATACGGACTTTAAAAGCAAACGGTAGTCAGAAAATGTCGGCGGCACTCAGTAAATGCCGGGCCGGCACTCACTGAGTGCCGCTCGGCACTCACTGAGTGCCGCGGAATACTGTCGTGTGCCATTTTCTGTTGAACTTCCCTTTTTAGGTATTTTCTTTCTTCTTTTTTTTCTTAAAGAAACTTATTTTTGAAGATCTTTTCCGAAAATGGTGTTTTATACCCGAATTCTCCTAAATACCTGGTATTTTTTTATTTCTGTGAAATTTTATCGCGTTTGGGAGAGTTTTCTGAAGAGCTTGGAATACTTCGAATCTTTTCGGTCCTTATCATCATCGGGCGTGGAGGTGACGCTCTCCTAAATTCGACGGTCGGTCAAAATTGGGGTGTCTACAGGGTGTCAAATACAAGCTTTGAAAAGTTTTAGAGAGAAAGTTGTAGAGATAAGGTTAGAGTAGAGAAAAAAGAAGCTTCCTTCTTTGATTTCCAAACAAGAGAGTGAGTTCTAAACTTTGTTTTTACTTCATTACTTCCATTTACTTCATATTCAATACACCCAACCACCATTTCAGTAAGCATTTAAGAGAGAGGAAGCTACTTCCAAGTCCAATGTCACCACATATGAGTGAAACACCAAGCTACAAGTCCAATACATCATTGAATATCATCTATTGATTGTTTATATACTTGTTTGCTTACTTTGATGTTCATTTCCTCTTATCTCATTTCTTTTTCTTTTTCTTGTTTACTTACTAGTTCATCATCATCTAGATGAGGACATGAAGTTTGAGATGAGTGAATCCTTATGGATAGTAGCTCTTGACCTCAAAAATATGTTTGATAGATGATGGTTACAACCTCAATACATCCCCATGTATTCTTGAGGTTATTTCCAAAATAAAACAATGTCTCCAACAATCTTGGAGGCTCTTAATATGAGTTCAAATGTTGATATTTCAAGTGGTCATAATCTTCATTTAAGTGCTGAACATATACTTTCAAAATCCCTATTTCAAAACCCCCAATATTGGGATTCCAAGAAATAAACCTTATTTTTCTCAAAAAAAATCTTCAAAACAGTGAGTTATTTAGTTTCAACGAATTATTTTGAGTTCAAAACTCGAGTTAAGGATGCAAGACCACTTGAAAAGTCTTCCTAACTCATTATAGAACACCCATGATTTTTGGCTTGACTTGAAAGCACTTAAAAGGGGTCCATTTTTGTCCAGACATTCCTTCCAAACATTCTGCCTCTGCTGTCACAGCAGCTAGGTTGACTTTAAACTTGTTTTATAGAAAACTTTTCCAAAAGGAGTGATCCCAACTTATTTGTACCTTGAACTTCAATGTCTTAGGGAACTTTATGTATAATATGGGCCTCTAGATGGTTTGTTTTCATTTTCTAAGATTTTCTAACATTTCAGTCGACACTACGGACTCTGTTTCTGAATAACCTCTATTGTTAACATGATTTATCTCAATCTGTAATAGTTATTGAGGATTGGCTTTTTTATTTGTGTTCTAGACACATCAAGGATGATCTCCATAAAAAATCATTCATTTAAACTATACCTAACCCTACTTTTCAATTTCCACAAGATCATGTCACTGTTCTGTCCACTATTCACAGCAAGTATACTTTTACTTCCATATTTTGATTTGATGCTTACATGCACTCCAAATTTGTTCATATCTTAGGAAGTAGTCCATACTACATTTTTACATATTCTATAATGATTTCCTTCATGCATTCATGCATATTTTAGATTTCTAAGTCACTTTAGAAAGTCCATGTACACAAACACACTACAACCTTTACACATTTTAGGATCATACATTGCATCCATGCAAGATTTGGGGTTTTTGTGAGCCCTAATAAGAAGATTATAAGGAATGAACTAGATCATACGTTCATGTTTCCCATCGATTAATTTTTCCTTTCTCATCCGTTCCGGGGATTGAGAGGTCTTCTTTTCTCAAAGATTGACATGCATCATCCTAGCTTGCTAAGCATATTTGACTTCTTTGATTATTTGTTTTGAGAACAATTCATGTCCCCCTTCTAGACTAGGAAAACTTGATTATTTGATATGTGAGTAGATGATTTTTCCTAGGTTTAATTGTGTGATCTTTCACTTTTACATTGTATGATATTTGGCTTAGATCTTATGAATGATATCTTTTCTTTAGATCTTCTATTTTCAAGATACTTATGTGATGTAATATACCTATCATAGTATTAATTGTCGAACCAAACATAGTAAAAGATGATTATTTGGATGCTAATTGAGGCCCGTCGAGAGACGGGGCGAGTTGAGGGTGTTTTAGTCGTGACAAAGGCTCCTTCCTCTCTCGTACCAAAATTCCGAACCAAGTTCTTTGGTTATGAAAGTACGGTGCCCTTATCCATTTTGGTGAGTCAAAATTGGGTTTCTTGGTTCCCTAAAGACCAAGTGTCGACTCTGTATCTGTTTTCAACAAACCTTTCCTTTTTCTTTTTCAAAACAATCTCAAAACAAACTAAAAAGGGAAAGCGGGATTCCGCGTGTCCACAACCGGGCCGAACTTGGACAAGAGTAAGTGCACTTAGGCTTAGTTTGGCCCCCATTTTGGTGCTTCTCCTTTTTTAAAACACAATTTCATGTTAATTCATTTGGTAACTAGTTTATGAGCTTTGCAAAAATTGAACATAGGGCTTTTTTGGGGGAGCTTTTAAAAGCTATAAAATGGAGTTTTTAAAAGCTCAAGATTGCTTTTTGATTTTATGGTATTCTTTTGAAGAGTAGTGTGTCACTTGTATAAAATTATTAAATAATTTAGTTATAAATTTCATAAGTTTCTTTTAAAAAACTACGTGGAGACCAAACTAAGTCTTAGTATCTAATGAAGGTCGGACCCTATATTACCCAAAGAGAGCCGAGGATTCGTGCTCCAATACAGCAATTGACTGAGTTTTTTTTACAGCTAGAGACAACGCCACGCCGACAGTTGGCCCACGATAGATGTGTAATCCACGTGCCGAATTGTTGGTGGTTTTATCTACATTTAGGGGCAATCCCATCCTAAAGGTTGCGTGGTGGTACCTTTGTAATGCTGATGAGATGCTTCTCTATCAATTGGGTCCCACCCACCACCATGGCAGTCCAGGAATCTCTGTCTGCTACTTGTCTTTTAAAATAGGAAAAAATTCTAGGATAATTATATTTTAGATATTTTTATGTGTTAAAATTAAAAATTAATTTATTATTATTTAAAAATATCAAAATTTTTATAAAATAAAAAAGTCATCAATTTTGTATTTCTATTTTTCAAATAATCACTTAATTTTATTTTTAATTTGTTAAAACATAAAAATACCTTTAAATATTTACATGTTGGTCTGACCATATCACTCATGTTACTTGGTGATTTCGAGCCAATGAAGTAATTTTTCTTACTCCACACTCGATGTGACTGGCAAAGTTTAACCGTATGAGAATAAGTTTTCAAGAAGACTATTGGACACAAAATCTCTATTTCCTTTTCATATACTTTAAACTTCCATAATTTTTAATCTACAACTCTGTTTCTTACAAATTTTATACTGTTGGAATCGTGTCGACGAGAGCTACAAAATTAGTACCATTATTGATACCTTTTGAGCAAAAGAAAAAATTCTTATTTTTACATGTCATGCTCTAGACGAACCTAATAAAATTTTCACATAATATTTGTGTATGAGTTATTGAATTTTCACGTAATATTCACGTATGCCAAGTTAATATGATGTGAGGAAAAAAAAAATGAATGTTCACTTTATTCTTAAGGAGAGTTTTAGTGAATTTTTACAAGAATTTTGCATTTGTTTGGATTGAAAAACTATGTTTTATAATTGATTTGTGAAATTTGATTTTTTTAAAACAAAATATGCATTGTTTAATATGAAAGAGGAAAAAAAAAAAGTAAAATTTCACATAGCATATATGAATATTAATTGAAATTTCACTGAACTTGTACATGAATATTAAGTGAAATTTTACTTAAATTGACACTTGAGGGACTTTTTAACAAAGTAAGTATCAAATTAGACCTTAAACTCTAGAGAGTTACTTCTAGCGACCTTTGGGATAGTTAGTAAATTTTTACTTAACCTACTAAGTGAAATCTCACTAAACGAATATACGAATGTTAAGTTTAACTTCAAGTTTTTCAGGAAGAAAGCATATACGGTTCAGTGAATTTTCACTTAATATTTATGTATGCCAAATTTTTATGTTTTGAGAAAAAAAAAATTAAAAAAAGACGAATAGCAATAAAGTCATTGCTACCTCATTAAGGCTTAGTTTGGCCCCATTTTGGTGCTTCTCCTTTTTTAAAGCACAATTCCATGTTAATTCATTTGATAACTAATTTATGAGCTTTGCAAAAATGGAACTTAGGACTTTTTTGGGGAGAGTTTTTAAAAGCTCTAGAATTGAGTGAAATTTCACTTAATATTTTATGTATATCAAGTGAAATTTCACTTATTATTTATGTATGTAAAAACATGAAAATCGTTTTTCTCAAAACATATCAACAATAAATTTAAAAAAAGACGAATTTTAACAAGAATTCATGCATTTGTTTTGGTTGAAAAATTGTGTTTTATAATTGATTATGAAATTTGATTATTTTAACAAAATATGCATTGTTAAAAAAAAAAAAAAAATCACCATGCCTACATGAATATTTAGTGAAATTTCACTTAACTGGTACATGAACATTAAGGCTTAGTTTGGCCCCCATTTTGGTGCTTCTTTTTTAAAGCACAATTTCATGTTAATTCATTTGGTAACTAGTTTATGAGCTTTGCAAAAATTAAACTTAGGGTTTTTTTGGAAGAGCTTTTAAAAGTTCTAGAATTGAGTGAAATTTCACTTAATATTTTATGTATATCAAGTGAAATTTCACTTATTATTTATTTATATAAAAACATGAAATTTTTCTTTCTCAAAATATATCAACAATAGTACTAGTTTTGTAGCTCTTGTTGATACGATTCCAACGGTATAAAATTTGCGAAAAATGGAGTTATATGTCAAAAGTTATGGATGTTTAAAGTTTAAAAATATTTTTTGAAATTAGAAATAATACGGTACACTGCTCGCACAGTGCGAGCAGCCTTTGGAGTAGACGCGCGCGTGGGCGCGCATGGGGTGATGGTGGTTGTGATTGGAGATTCTATGGTGCACGCACTTATACCGTGCGAGCACCAGCTGTCAACTTTTTGTCCTTTTTGTTAAGTCACTCTCTAATTTGTACTTTAACTTAATAAATGGTGTACTGAGGTCCTTTTTGGTAAATGCCCCATTTTAAAAAAGTTACTCATAGATTAAGGTTTAGTTTGGTTCCCACATCACTTTTTAAAAGTAATTTATAAAATTTATTACTACTAAATTTTTTGATAATTTTGTACATGTGACATTACTTTTCAAAAAAAAAAAATCTTGAGCTTTTAAAAGCTCCATTGTAGAGCTTTTAAAAACTCCCAAAAAAAAAAACCCTTAGTTCAATATTTATGAAGCTCACAAATTAATTACAAATGAATTAACATAAAATTGTTCTTTCAAAAAGGAGAAGCATCAAAATGAGGGTCAAATTAAGCCTAGAACAATTGTAAAACGATGTGAATTTGTAAGGTAAATTAGGGGACTTACCATACAAAGGCCTCCAACAGTGTGTGTTAAATAGGAATCTAGTATAGCGTATAGTAAGTAAACTTAAATTTATTCTTTCGTTAATTTTTCTCACTATATAGCCAAACGACATAAAAATTGCCGTTTGAATAATCAAACGGCAGATGGAGTGCCGTCTGAGTCCAACAGGCAAAGGGACTGTCAGCCTACCACCAAACTGTAGTCACACTACCATTTCACCCCAGTCGGCAGGCCCACTGCCATCCCACCCCTTTGGACCTGCCTAACACTCCGTTTGCCATTTTAATTTAAGACCCCTAGCCGGCAGATCGACTGTTTGTCGTCTCACCCCCCAACCGGTATTAAATTCTCCGTTTTCTTAATTATTACATCGTTGCTAGCCTTCCACTATTGGTACATGAACTTAAACTAAATTTATCTTGCATTTTTGTATACCACTACAGAAGAGTGCAGTTTTGCTCACCCTAAATTGCTCACCTCCCATTGACTAATATAGTGAGGCCTAATACTTTACACTATTAATTAATTCTCATTTAATATTGGACTCTATTGTGTTAGCCAATGAGAAAGGAGGGTGAACAAATAATGAACAATTTTGGGATGAGTAAAAATGTATTCACTGCAAAATGCAGATGCTCTTACAAAGGCTACTTTAATCATAGATAAAAAAAATAAAAAATAAAACTAAGGAGAAAATAACATTTATGTCTGAATTGTAACACAGCCATATTTCTAAAGTTTAGGCTGAGGTTAAATATACCATATTTTCTACTAAATATTCTACCCTATAGTATTAAAAGATGAAAAATTTGTGAATAAAAATGATGTATTTAGTAGGGGTGGCAATCGGGTCGTGTCGGGTCATAATCGTGTCGTGTCATTATCGTGTCGGGTCATTGTCGTGTCGGGTTATAATCGTGTCACTCTTAACGTGTCATAATCGTGTCGGGTTATAATCGTGCCGGGTCATACACGGGTCACCCGTTTAACCCGTCTAACCCGTGTAGGGTGTCATCGGTTCGGTTAGGATCGGATTTTTTTTTTTTCCATGTTTTGAAAACCAACCGAAGTGGTCGGTTCGGTCGGTTTTGCCAATTTGAGCGGTCGGATCGGTTTTTTAGTTGTAGGTAATTTAAAAAAAAACGACCGGTTAGCTCGGTGCGGTTATTCGAAAAAAGCTTACAGTCCTACTAAGAACACAAACAAGTCTTTCATAAAATGTATCAATTATTAAAACGTACGTCTTAAATATAAAAATATTACAAATATAACAATATCTTACTATTATAAATTTAACACCCAAGCATTTCCAAAAAAATGAATAAGTAGAAATATTGTTTTTACTAACTGTATAAAGAAATTTCTCCACTTGCCATCCATCAAGAATCAAGATTAATAATTGTATTTGTTTAATTGATTAATTTGTCTCCCTCCCAATCCAGTAATCCTGGCGGACTTCCTCCCTTTTATTTTATTTTATTTTATAATTTTATTATTATTTTTTTTATACAATGCTTGATGCATGAATGCTTCCAGGCTCCAGCTTCCTCCCTCCCTTATTAGTTATTAATAATTATTATTTTTTTATTATATTAGTTATTAATTATTATATATAAATTTACTTGTTTGGTAAGTTGGTAACTACTCTCTTTTTTTTTTGTGAGCAAAGAAAAAAAAAAAACAATTTTAGTTTTTATATATATAAATTTTAAATAAATTATATACATAAATTTTAAATAAGTATTTTTTAAAAAATATATATTTTTTAAATTCTTATTTATATTATTTGTATTTTAGACTTCCATATTATTAAAAAAAAAATTTAGAACTAAAAAAAAATACCCCAACTGCACTTAAATACTTAATCGGGTCAAACGGGTTAGACGGGTTGACCCGCTTCAACCCGTTTATTAATCGTGTTACACGGGTCGACTCGTTTATGACCCGTGCTCTTATACGGGTCACCCAAACCCGTTTATTTCCGTGTCGGGTCGTGTCGGGTTGCCGGGTCGTGTCGAAAATTGCCACCCCTAGTATTTAGCATAAAAAATACTCCATACGTCCTTTTTTTGAGTCCTATATTCTATTTTAGGATGTCCCAAAATTTGTGTCTACTTTCCTAAATTGGCATACAATTTTTACTTACTTTTTAAAACTACCCTTTTTTGAAATCTACACCAAGACAAAACTAAAAAAGTTATTGCAATTATGAGGGATAATTGTAAAAAGTAATTGTAGATTTTTTTTATCTCGTTAATAAATTGAGTTCCCAAAAGTGGACTAAAAAAAAAAAGGACGGAATGAGCAATGTATTTAGCCCCCACGTCATCCAAAAGTTTATTAGTTGCCACTTGGCACTCTCATTATTACCCTTCTCAACTAATTACAAGGACACAATTTTCAGTACTGTTGCTGCAACGTATATCACGTGGACAGGTAATAAAATTAAATACGGAGTAGTACAAAAGGTTACTAAAAAACTTTGCTGAATTCTTTTTCTTACTTAAATAATAATTGGACCAGACCGAGATTTTATCCTAGTTGGTCGGCGTGGTGATAATTCAATTAAGGTACGGAGTATATTTTATAATTCAATTAAGTGTCTCTTATTTATTTTTAATAGGTTTGATAATAAATTATTTAATTAAAAATATAATTAAAAATTTACTAAAAATTTTAAATAAAATTTTTTTATTAAAAATAATCAGTAAATATAATTTATTTTATTACTTAAAATACTATTTCAGTATTATAAATATAATAACCTAAAATTTTTTTATATTTAAAATTCATCACTTAATTTTCAATTTTATCAGTCAGGCTTAACTTTCCTCCTCAAAGGCATGCCAGTCTAATTTAAAAAATAAATAAAAAATGAACAGACTTATCATCATAACCTTTAAGAGTGGAGTTTTTTTTTTTTTTTGCTGAGATTTAAGAGTGGAGTTAGTCAATCAACAGCTTGAGTGTTCAATTAAGTGGGAAGTGTGACTTGTTTACCATTATATTGTACAATTGTAATCTCTCTCCGTTTCTTGTTTTGAGTTTATATTTGGGAACCCAAATTTTTTAAGGGATAAAAAGATTTTACGTCTATTTTTCACAATTGCTCCTAATCATTACAATTATTTTTTTAGTTTTATCTTAATGTAAATTTCAAAAAACGGTAGTTTTGGAAAGTAAGTAAAAATTGTATACTAATTTAGGAAGTGGACACTAATTTTGGGACATCTCAAAATAAAATATAAGACTCATAAAAAGGAACGGAGGGAGTAATTAGACAATAGTAGCCAAGACCACTAGTGGTCAAGTGGCACGGCATCACTTTCCCAGAAGGGAAGTGGTGTGTTCGAATCCCGAGAATTCTTTGTTCTTGTCCCCTTGTGTGTATTTCAGTCGGAATGAGTGACCCTTGTTGGACTTTGCTATGGGCAATTGAAGAACTTAAGGTTGGATTGAGCTAGATGTGTGTATGTGTGAAGTGTGTGCATTCAGCTTGGATCCAAATAAAAATAAAAAAATAATACTCCCTCCGTCCCTTTTTTTGAGTCCATCTTTGGGAACTCAACTTATTAAGGGGACAAAAAGAATCTACATCTACTTTCCACAATTGCCCCTAATCATTACAATAACCTTTTTAGTTTTGTCTTGGTGTAGATTTCAAGAAAGGGTAATATTGGAAAGTAAGTAAAAATTGTATACCAATTTAGAAAAGTGGATACTAATTTTGGGACATCCCAAAATAGAATATAGAATTCTAAAAAAGGGACGGAGGGAGTAATAAATAAAAAAAAGTAAATAGACAATAGTAGTACTCCGTATTAAAGAGTCAACAAAGCATCCAATAATTATTTAACAAGCCATGTGAATAAAATTGAAAGATGAGACAGTGAGAGTGGTCATTTAATGCATCATATGCATCATTCAATTCGAGTAATGACATTGTGTTTAATGCTATTATTATTATATCATACGCACACACATAGGCGGAGGCGGCTCTGTTGGCCGTGGCCGGCTTCCTCCATTTCTTGTTTCCTCTTAATTGGCTTCTTCCCATTTTCTTCCTTTCCAAATGCAACTCTCTCTCTCTCTCTCTCTATATATATATATATATATATATAACTATGGAGAGGGCGCTCTCCGTTTAATAAAGAGAGAGTCTCTGTTTTGACCGTTCGATCGTGTTTTCATTAAGGAGCAGTTTTGTCACTTTATAGTTTTTAAACACGATCTGACAGTCAAAACAGAGTCATTTTTTATTAAAAAGAAAAAACTGGGGAGACTCTCATTGGGACTCCCTTAGCCCAAATTTGTCATAAATGGCAAGAAAAACAGTTTCCAATGCAAAGTGGGTGCATTGGAAACTGTTTTTTTTACTATTTAAAGCAAATTCGGATTAAAGGAGTCCCAAATAGGGAGTCTCCCTAGAACTGCTCTTATTAAAAAAAGGGCGCCCTCTCTATAGAATTTTCGTTTATATATATATATATATATATGCATTAACTTATTTTTGTGTATGTACTAGTTAGAGCAACTACATTGGTGTGAAAAATTATAGGATAAATTTAGACTGAACTCATGTACTAAGAGAGAAAGAAGACTCACAGTGATGTAATTGGCCGAACGACGGAGTGAAATTGTGAATGCCCTTTTTTTTTCTTTTTTCTTTTTTAAACAATCAAAATACAAGTCAAGTCAAAATGGCGAAGGCTTTGGCGTTTAGCCTTTTAGTGACCAAATGGAAAAGCCTCCACGATTGGCATTGTTTTTGCCGTTTGGCTATGTAGTAAGGAATTTAACAGAAGGGTACATTTAAGTTCGTTCACTATGTGCTAATTTAAGACATACCCACATGGTAACTCCCCTAAGTACAACCACACCGTTGGAGATGCTTTTACTGGAAATTGCCCGTGTCCATGAGAATTACCCAAATAATTTATTTAAAAAAATCTAAATTAATCATACTTTTATAATATTTGTATATTGATATATATATTTAATTTAGCGAGAAAGAGAGTGTTGAGAAGGGTAACGATGCATACAGAGAAATGAGAGGGAAATGCAAGATGTGTAAAAAAAAAAAAAAAAAGTGGGGAGTATTTCAATTTTCTTAGAATTTAAATTTAAATTTAAATTTAAATTTTAAAAAGCAATGAAGTGTGAGAACAATTTTGAACCATTAAATAAAATAAAGACAAACATTGAGAATCTAAAGTGTTAGGGTGTGTTTGCTAACTCCATTAAGTGCTGAAAATGAAAAGATTCAGCACTTATTATTTTTCTGTGCGTTTGATAACATACCACTTAATTGAAAAAGTAGCTCCAAGACCACTGAAAACTTTAAGTGAAAAATTTCTACTGAAAATAATCACTAAATGCATTCTACTTCAGTACTTGAAACACTGTTTTAAGGAATAAAACTTCAAGTGCTTAAAATTTTCAGTACTTGAAATTCAGCACTTAATTTTCAGTACTTAAATTTCAGTTTTATCAAACACACCCTTAGTCATTAAAATCATTCCTCCTACACCACAAGTGTATTTTAATATTACCTCGGTGGAATCTGTGTTAAAGATTTGATTTATATAGTACTCCATAGTTCTAATGGAATTGCACCTACAAAAGATCAAGCACAAACGAGACATTTTGTGGTAAGTGCAGATCTTAAAGGTCTTAACTTTTGAATTAAAATGATAAATATAACAGTTTCACTTTAGTCACAACAACAGAAGATTTAAGTGTCAAATTTAGAATTATAAAGAGTTAAAAGTGAAAATGAGTAATGTGTTTACCCTTTATTTTTTATGAGATGAATCACAACAGTGTTACGTGACTTGGTGTTAGTGGCTCACTGCCAAGGGCTTTAAACCCATGCTAAGAACAAAAAAAAAAAAGAAGAGTAATGCTATGCTTTATGTTTTTAAAATTTTTATCCCAAAAGTACTTACCAAATGATGTGGTAGTGGGGTCAGGTCTAATCCAATAGGACCAGTTGAATTTTGATTGAAAGTTGTTTATTTGGCTCCACTGTCACATCATTTTTTAGAAGCACTTTTAGGATAGAAATTAATTTAGAAAGCATAACATTACTCAAAACAAATTAATCCATTACTTGAAATAAATATCACTTGTTTAGAAGATACATTTGTAGATATTTATATTTTATATACTCTATATAGAGAGAGAACAGAAAGATCAATGAGGTTGACTCATCCTTAAAACACACCTTAAGAGGAGAGGATTGCCCATGCTAAAAAAAAATACAGACAGGGGCTATGCCCGAGTGATGTGTGACAATCCAACAAACCCTCTGGACCACATCAACTGAAAAAGTCCAACAAGAGGAGGGAGCCAAACTCAATTCGATATCAAATAGAAAGACCAATGCAACTGACTCATCCTTAAAAGACACCTTATGAAAAGAGGATTATCCAAACTAGGGACAATCCAACAGAGAGAAACAAAGAGAGAAAGAAAGGTGAAAATGAAATGTACTAGTTGATAATCATAAAATTCCGTCCCAATTATTACTCTTAGAAACAAACTAGCTCCCATCTCCAACTTAAAGGAGAAAGCAACTTAAACATTTTTTATTTTTTCCTTCCAAAATAATAGTATATGAATTAAAAGATAGGTGCATTGGAGCTTGATAGTATTTTGTATATTTATGAATGGTGATTTTTTTTTTTGAAAAGTCTTTTGATAACTTTTGCACTTGTAGCATGTAGCGCTATTTCATCATGTAACTATCGATGGGAACATTCTCTGCTCTATTTTGAGCGCCTTCGTGTCTAGGAAAAATCTCAACTCCGTAGATCTCTCCCTATCTTTGAGTGAACTACGTAAAAGATTTATTTATGTTTCATACATCACAGATCCTAATAGGGGTAAATTTGTAATGCTAAAAGTTGAATAAAAGGGAGGTTGAACACCACATTATTATTATTATTATTATAATTTTTTTTTTATTTTTTTTTTATTTTTTTGGGATTAAATACATTTTACCCTCTCGTAGTTAGGTCAGTTTTCACTTAATCCCCTTGTGGTTTAAAAGTGGACACTTAAGCCCCCTATGGTTTTCAGATTAAGGTGAAACTGTTAAGATTTTCCTAAAAACTAAAAAAAATTCTAAAATTGGCAAAAAATATCAACACTTAACCCTCATTGTGAGGTTACCTTTAGGGTTAATCCCTTATGTGTGGGTAATTTGGTCATTTAATCCACCTATGCAGGGCTAATTTTTAACACAACCACTTTGGGGGGCTAATTTTGGGATTAACTGCCTATATGGAGTTAATTTTGACACTTAAACTCTCCTATGTGAGGCTAATTTTAACAATTAATTCCCATGCAGGGCAATTTTGAGAGAAATTTTAATAGTTTCACTTTAGTACAAAACCACAAGGGATTTAAGTATCCACTTTTAAACCACAAGTTTTTTTTGGTCAAATGAAGTTGAACATGACAGATAATACAATATCAATGGGTAAGCAACCATTCCAAACACACCCTGAAGCCAATCCACATATCATATGAGAAGTTCTCATTGTAGAGTTGGGCTTAAGTAGTCACACAAATGTGGGCCACTTTAAATGTTACTCCTACACAAAGCCTGGGTAAAGGAGACAAACCCATACAAGCAGCTCCAAAGTCATGGTGATGTTTAATTTTCTGCTTTTTATCTTTATCTTTCTTGCAATCTCTCTCTCTCTCTCTCTCTCTCTCTCTCTCTCTCTCTCTGGGTGTATATACATACAGCTATATACACACTTGTGTGTGTGTGTGTGTGTGTGTGGACGTAGTTGGGACTTGGGGCTAAGAATCTTGTATGAAGATAACAAATCAACTATTAACTCAAAAAAACATAGAACATGAAGATATCAAAAACAAATTGTCAAATTCTATGTTAAAAAGTACTTGAGCATCTCCAAACTTGTTGTAAAGCCACCCCTCCAATTCAGACTAATTAATCTCTATCCCCTTTTTTCTCCGTCACCAAAAACATGTCTTCCCTAAGAATAAGAATTCCTACCTCTCATGGTTCTCATCCCATCTTTGTACACAAAATATTAGAACCCCAGCCAAGTCAAGAAAATAAGTAACACAAATAAAATCACCAACCCAACTTCTAATCTTATGGGTAATCAAACAGATAGCTACTCATTGGCACAAATTCAGGAGGCGGTGATATTGCTCGACCCGACGTTGCCGATTCCTTCTTGGCCATCCCGGATCCTGAGATTGCAGCCGATACCATCTTGGCCTTCGAGGATCCTGAAATTGCACATAACATCTCAGCCATCGGAGCCACTTCGATACATTTTGCTCTCATCTCTACGACCTTCTTGTGGGAGTTTGAATGCAAAGATGGAACAAATGAAGGACTAGCCGCGGGACGATACTCCGGCAAGAGACGGCCCGATCTGTATCGGACCCCACAAGCGTTGCAAAGGGTCTTCGGTCCCATCGGCCCCTCCCTCCATTGTGGGGTCTTCGATACCTTGCAATGCGTGCATTTTTTAGTTGCAGCAAGCTGATTTGAACACGAGTAACTATCTTTTATCTCCGTATCACATAATATCTGCGACAATTTCTTTTCCTTCTTAGGTTTTCTTTTAACAGGTTCTTCCATATCAAACCTCGTCTTGTAGGTTGCCTTCCTTGTACGCTTGCTCCGAGTGTTCAATGGCACGGAAGTTACAGAGGGGGCTAATATGGTATTTTCACCAGAGCAGGAGCGGGTACTTTCTAGAACAGAAACCGGGCTAGGAGCATGAAACGGGGCAGAGTTTGAACCCGCAGAAACAGAAACCGGGCTAGGTGCTTGGGATAAACCCGAGTACAGGCAATTGGAAACAGAAATTGGGCTATTTGCTTGTAGGCCCGACGTTAAGCCATAGGTCACTGGATCGGGTGCTTGGAATTCATCCGCCTCCAAACCATCTGAGTTATTCTGGAATGTAATGCTTGATTTGGAGAGTTCACGGGATACATTTGGATACTGTTTTAGATGAGAATTTTTGTCCTCCTGAAGAAAAGATTAATGAACCCAAAAAAGGAAAAGAAAAAAGCATCAGATGAAGATACTTGTTTTGGTAGAGCTTCTATATGATATAAATTCTCCCAAATCGATCTTCTGGTTTCTATACTTGTACGATTTCCACAAACCAATATATATATATATATATATATTTAAGTCTTAATAATCAAATCAATCATCAACATTTTTCTCAAACCTCTGCTGCTATGATGTTACCATCTACCAAGTCTTCTAGATGCCAACGGCCTACAAGTATTGTACTGTCTCACAAAATTTTCATTTTTTGACACTATAGGGTGGTGTATTCAGCCCCACCCAAAAAAAAAAAAAATTTAACCATCCCTGCCTATGGACACTTCATCAGTGGAGTGAGTAAATTCAAAGACTGAAAATTGAATGGCAACAACAATCACACAATTGGGTCACTCCATCTTCAAATCAATGCATCTGCTAGAAAATTGCCCGTGCAACTTTGATTACTATATCTATACAGGCAATCTTGCTATCTATCTAATTATATACATTTCACAGCACGAAAGTGCCTACGATGATGCATCAAGAAAAAGTGAAAAACCCATTTGCATAAACGTCTCAGGAGCTGCTCTTTCGATTCCTAAAGATTTCACTATTTCTACACCAATTAGCATTGAATTTTTGCCAGATTTGTGGGCCGAAGTTAACTATATCCTAGGCTTGGCATGACAGCGATACATAAGCATCGTAGAGATGCCGATATTTGTTTTTTAAAAATACTGAGATTTTAATTCATGACATACTTTGACCCTCTTCAATTGATTTAATAATACGAACGCAATACCTATGTTACCTGGACTCTCCTACTACCCCCAAAGTACCCGATCCCCGTGTCTATCCCCCGTACCCATCAGGAAAGAAGGTTTCTAACTATTCATATGAAGAAACATAGTATGTTGTATGCTTATTTGTTCAAAAGGTGTCTGCGTACCCATGTCCAACTTCTAGACAAGTCCTTGAATCCTAAGATTTGGATTTAGAGAGATCCAACACCAAGATATGCACCGCACCCGCACCCGCGCCTGGGTAACATAGCACAATACAATACTACCTCCGTTCCATTTTATGTGTCCATCTGGGGAATCCAACTATTTAAGGGGACAAAAAGAATCTACACCTATTTTCCACAATTGCCCATAATCATTGCACTTTTTTTTTTTGTTTTGTTTTGGTGTTGATTGCAAGGAAGGGTAGTTTGGGAAACTAAGTAAAATTTGTATGCTAATTTAAGAAAGTGGACAACAATTTTGGGACATCCCAAAAAAGAAAGATGGACACATAAAATGGGACGGAGGGAGTAATATGTTTTGGTTTGCAACCGATTTCAGCTACCTCAGGAAAAACTAGGAATTCAACAATTAAAAATCAAGGTATGCTCATACTTGAGATCTTTTAAAGGTATTAAAACTAAAGAGAGAAGTACCTATTAAGCTAATTAAAGGGATTTTTTTCAACCAAAAAGCACCCCAACAACTAACCATGAGATGCAACAGCAAATGCTTCAAATTCTCAACATCCTCCAAATAAGTCAAGGGATTGATGATACAACTTAAACATGTTCTATGATTGTTTTTTTATCAAGCATTCTCTCCTAGATTTCCAATTTTTCCTGTAAATACATTACACACATGCTTTTTATTTAGCAATGATTCAAGTGCTTAAATCCCTTTCTCTCAAAGTGGTGATTACTGTCTAACCTTCTTCTTTACTTATTTTTCATATGCAAAAAATTACTTATCCAACCTTTCTTTCAAAAGCTATTTAGAGTTGTGAATAATATTAGGTCCTATTTCAAATGCTTGTCGAACAAAATTTAAAAAAAAGACAAATTAAGGTTACCATATGTCAAAAGTTGTTTTGAATTTGAGTTACTACAAATCACAGTGACCCCTCCCATTCATTATGGAGTTACTACATATCGCAGTGCCTCCTAGGGACTAGGAGAAAGGCGCAGAAAAAAGTACGAGCTTGAGCGAAGTAAGACGCGCTTTAAGAAAACTCATAAATGTATTTTTGAACAAGTTCCTGGATAACAAGCCTAAAGGTTTTCTTATTGATGATATCGATATTGATGAGAGTGACGATATTGATGCTAGTGACAATATCGATCATGACCTTGATACGGAGCTGGAGCTGCTAACTATGATGAATGCGCTAACTATGGATATCATGCCGGAAATAGACATCAGGCCGAAAGGCGTAGTCGATGGACAACAGGTGAATATTCATGTACTACCCCTTGTTGGTTCCAATATTAAGTAAATACAAAGAAATAAATTATATATACATATAAATTGCTAAAACATTGAAATAATGTACATTTTGACCTCTTGGGTCAATTGGAAAATTAGTAAGTTGTCTCTACGATGCTTCACAAAATACCCTACCTTATTAAAACATAGTAAATACCTAATCAAGTATGAAACTATCACAAAGTTTCAGATTTAATAAGCATGTAGATCATTTGTACAATGAGGCCTTTTCCTTTCTCTTTTCTTTTTCCTTTTCTAGATTTGGTGTTGGAGATAATTATATTTAAATACATTATACGCATTTAATTGGTCATGTTGACCTAATTTTCTATATTTATTTCCCTACTCTATATCTCTTAGTATTTTCTTTCTTTATTAGTCTTAGCACTTGTGTATATAAACATTGGGTTATTAATTAATAACATCAATTTCATTCCCTCAAATTCAAGTGGAACCAATAGGATATTAGTGTTGGTCACAAACAAGCACATTCTTGTATTTAAATATGTGACCATTGTGTTTTGGAAGTTGTAATAGTCGAATGGCTCTTTAACATGGGTCCAATGCAGATGATAGGCGAGTCATGAGTTGGGTCTAGAACTAATACCCTAATAGCAGTTGGGTTTGTATATGGGCATATTCATGTCTAATTAAGTTGTAAATGTATAATTTTAAAGACTGGCGGGCTTTGCGCGTTGGGATTTAAAAAAAAAAGGCGCAAGAAAAGCGCACCTAGGAAGAGCCTGTTTGGAGGGCCTTCACCTAGAGCAAGGCGAGGCGCAAAGGTTGAGCCCACCTGAGCCTTAAAGGCTTTGTTTGGATCATGGATTCCATGAGGGAAAATAGAGGGGGAAAGGAAAACAAAAAGATGGAAAACTAGTCCTATTTCCTTCTTGTTTTCCTTTCCCCTCTATTTTCCCTCACTATGAAGGCATGAACTAAACAAAGCCTAAAGAGCCAGTTACACTTCCGCACAAACGCTTTGGACAAAGACTTTATTGAAAACCGAAGTTCATTCAAGGATTGTTCTGTTGTCATTCAATCTAAATGCAAGAAAGGCTGAAAAAATTCTACAACAACAGCTTGATCACCCACAACATAAAAACACAAAAAACAGGAAATAAAATCTAAAAGAAGGAACTTACGGTAACAAGATCACTAGGCAAAGCATCGAAAGTCCCGTTGCCGTGAAAATACACCGAATCGAATTGGTCAACACTTTGGAACTCATTACTCCAATCTCCGCCTCCTTCGAAACTTTCCATGGGGAAGTCATAATAATTCATTATTTCCCCAAACAATTCATCAGATACCCAACTGTCCATGAAAGAGCCATTGCCAACCATACTCATACTGCTGCAAAAAAAAAAAAAAAAAAAACCTATGACAAAGCACAATATTAACATTTGAACACTGACAGAAATCCAAACTACAAAAACATATAAATCCAATACATAACACCATTGAGAATTGACTTTATTCATTGGTTTAAGTAAAAAGAAAATTACGAACAGATGGGATTATGACGTACAAAATATTATCCATTTGGGTACTTATAGGATGAGAACAATGGGAGATATATATATATACATATATATATATAGTATATATATAACATTAGAAATCTATACGGGGCTAAAAACTTGCACAGAAAAGAAGTCTACTAAGAATCTTTCTTTTTCACCCGTTAATTTTTCTCTTCTAATTGTTATATTGGGGCATTTAGATTTAGCAAATCAAATAGGGGATTACAGCAAAATTAATTGAAGGAAAATGATAGTTTCCCACAAATTGAGAAAAATAAATTAAATCACGTGCATAATAGTATTTGTTTCCCTAATTAGACACGCCGTCATCCTTTTACTAATTGATTTCTATTAAATACATAAACGCGGAATAAATAAAGAATTAGGATAAAACGTAGAGGGCTCTGTTTGGTTAGTGAGAAAATATCGGAAAAAGGAAGAGAATATATAAAGTTCATCGACTGGAGGAGAATCAAAATACTGCACTAAACCCATTTGAAATCTATGGATATACCAAATTTTCTACACACCATTTTCCTCAGTTTTCTCAGCAACCAAACAAAGGGTAAGAGAAATGCATGCATTGAACCTCAAATAACCACAATACAAAAATCAAAGAAAATCTCAGAAGGGTAGTGTTTAATGGGAAGCAAACCTTTTGATAAACCCTAAACCCCAAGTATCAAATCAATCCTTTTTGTGAATTTAACATGAAAGTGAGGGGAAAAAAAAAGCTGTTAACTAAACCCTTTTTCATGGCATTGCAGTTTCTAGTAGAAAAGAGAAAAAGATAGATAGAGATATATAGATATGAAATCAGAGGACCATGTATACCTCTATCTACTGTGACTCTCTCTCTCTCTCTATCTCTATGTTTGTCTGCATTGTACTATTGGGTATTTTAGGGCATTGTTGGGGAAAGTGGGATGTTAAACTAATCATGGTTGTTGATTGGTTGATTGGGAGGACATAGGGGACTTTGGGTGGGTCTTCGGAGTAGCTGATTGTTTTTTTTTTGGCGGGAGGGTAAGATGATCATGTGGTGGGACCAACTGGTGCTGAAGTGTTGCGTGGTGGTGATGATGATTGTGTTGATTGTGGGGTCCAGTTAGTGATGTTTTTTTTTTTTTTTTTTTTTTTTGTATGACTTGGGAGAAAAGGCATTTCCTCTACTTTCGGAAAATTTTGGGAAAAGTCTCATTTTACCTAATTATTTAAAAGTAAGTCCATTAATAATATCTTTATCACAATAAGTTCAAGTTAAGTACATGTTTTGTTTTTAGAGATTAGTCCACAATCTTCAATTATAGATAGTTTTAGTGACTTTTTTTAACCCCATACATATACACATGCACATATATATATATATATATATATGGAAATAAACATGTGTTTAAGGATCCCATTGATTTACATATTAAGGGTATGTTTGATAACCATTTTGATATTTTTTGTTTGGGAATTGTTATTTCCACTCCATCATTGAACCAATGCACTCCATGGTACCACTATCAAAGCATGTGGTACCATGTATGTAATGCATAACATGCATGTACCACATGCTTTAAAAATAGTACCATGGAGTGACTTGGTTCAATGATGGAGTGGCAATAGCATCACCCTTTTTGTTTTTGTTTTTGTTTTTGTTTTTATTTTTTAAAATGGCAATAAAAAAAAGCGTGTGGTAAACTTAATTTTGTTTTTTTTGTTATTGTTTTTTTTTTGGTTTCATTTTCAAAAATAATTTTTAAAAATGGACCAAAAATGAAAACAAAAATAAGTAAGCTTCCAAAAAAGCAAAATCGATTTTGGTATCCAAAATTACTATTTTGCTTTTACAAATTTTAAAAGCCATAACTATTTAAGATTAAACTAAAATTGAACGTCGTCAGAACTTCTGAACTCATGCATTTTTTTTTTGCTAGGACCAAAAAAATATGTAATTGCAAACTGACCAAATTGCCCTTAGATATTACATTTAATAAATTAAAAAAATGAAGTCTTCGAATAACACAAGATAGCATACCCAAAAGTTATTCGAGGTTCTGGATATAATGGCGGGATCCATTTGGTTTGAATCTATTTGAAACAAAAAAAAATATAGCTTACCATGCGCATTTTTTTTTTTTTTTTGCTTTTGTTCTCTCTTTGTAAAAAAACAAAACAAAGCTACCAAACGCATTTTTTATTTTCTTTTTTTAAAAAAATAAACACAAAAGTGAAAACAAAAAAAATGAAATGGTTATCAAACGGGGCCTAAATATATGGAAATAAAATATCATAACTTTAGCCATTGTACATTATGGGTCTTTTGAATATTTCGGGAGGCTTGGTGTAAGGCCCCTAAGGTTGGCCTAAGTTGGACTAATGGCCAAGTCATAATCAAAAACCCTTACAAGGACAAAAGCCTAAGTCCATTTTTTTACTCCAGCCCACACCACTAGCAATTCACTCCTCAAGTCCATTTCAAAAATTTCAAGTGACTAAATCACCCCCCACTTCATCTTCCCCACCAAAAAAAAAAAAAAAAAGCAGACTCTCTCTCTCACTCTCTCTCTCTCTCTCTCACATATCTACATTCTCTCTCTACAATATCTTTCTCTCTAAGATCTCTCTCTCCTCCCACAACCACCACCGATCCACTGTCGCCACCACCATCGAACCGCCGTCGCCGCCACCACCACCACAAATCCGCTGCCCTCTGCCGCTGCAACCACCATTCACCACGAGTTGCTGTGACCACCAGCACCATCGAGCCACCACCACCACCTTCCGGCACCACTACAAGCAACCACCACCACCGTGAGTAAGCACTGCCGCCGTCCGTCGTCATCAACTTCCGATCTCAGATTTGGAGTCTCGATCTCCATCTTCAATGTCAAAACGAGCTCGTAATCATCTTCTAGATCTCAGATCTAGAGTCTCTGTTCTTAAGTCAAATTTCACTTAGGATTTCTGATGTCGATTTCTGATGTCTTAAGTCAAATTTCCCTTGTATGTATCTCCTTGAGCTTGATCTGCTATGCCTTGGACAGCCATGATTTAAACCCTTTTTCCATGAATTATTGCCTTTATCATAGAGTTTTGCCATAAGTTTATACTTAAACACGTGAGAGTCAAGCATTGTGGTGGTCGCCGGAGATGGTCGCCGGAGATGGCGAGGTGGTGGTCGCCGGAGATGGCGAGGGTAGAGGCCGGAGGTGGCAGGGGTGGTGGTCGGAGGTGTTGTGGAATAGTGGTGGTGGCTAGGGTTTGGTTAGGGTTAGAGGTTGAAGATGAGGGTATTTTGGTCTATGGACATTGGTAGGACATATTCACACTGTGTATTTTAAGTTGTCCTTAATTCCAATAAAACTTCTCTTAATGACCTTTTCACCAATTTCCCCTATTTCTAATACCATTTTTATGTGGTTAGCTGGGTATCCCAGATTTGCATGTTCTACCAATAATCATTGATCACTTAAAATGTTTAGTTGTTATTATGCGTCATACAATTATGCGATTGAATTTCACACTGTTACTGTGAAATATTACACTACAATTGATCCATTTCACATTACAGCTGATTCATTAGTGTGAAGTTTTACATTGCAACTGATTCATTGTGCAACTATTGTAAGTTTTTGTCTGTTTCATTTTTGTTGTTGCAGTAGTGTATAATCTTAGGTTCGTGATGAAAACTATTCATATGGTAGTGAGAATCCAAAATGGGTTTATAATACATAAAATTAAAAAAATGATTAGAGTCACAACCCTAAACAAGGTACAAACACATAACACCCAAATCATACTGCTGAACACACCCATACACCCCAATAGATGCGAAGAGTAACCCATTGGACAGATCTATAGACACACTACGTCGAAACAAGATAAAAACCTTGATTGAAGCAAACTCCCACCCAAAATCTGAACATCCCCAAGATTGGCACATCAACAATCACTAACCATGCAAACATACTCCATGGACAAAACAATAGCAAGAAAGAGGCTACAAAGATCCAACTGTAGCAACTCCTCAAAATATAGCTCCACAAGAAAATATGAAGACCTTAAATAAAAAAAACACCGTTGCATAACACACCAAAATGCAAGAAGGAAGAAGAAGTAACGGACGAACGCAAAGGAGAAGGAAGATAGACCAAGGAGGAGGAGGGGAAGAGAGAGGAGATGAAAGCAGTGGCAGACCCAGCATTTTGTGCTAGGGGGGCCAAGTTGCCCTCGAAAAAAAAAATTTGGGTCATTTATACATATTTTTTATTTTGAAGTGAGACAAAGAGTTGAAAAAGTAGTTGTGGCAAATTTGATTTGGACATTGTTTATCTCCTAAGCTGAATAAGGGGATATTTTTCTTCCCTTTCACTATTAATAGGGGCTTTTAATGCAACACTGTCACATTAATGGATATTGTTATTAATCCTACAATGTTATTTTTAACACATCACCATTTTAACATAATAAAAGTCAAATGGACACTATGTGTTAAGAACCTCTACATGTAAAGTCACAAATAAAGGAATAGGATCAGAGGGCAGGCCTAACAACGCCGGCGACGGCGCTGCCGAGCCCTCCCCCAAATCGCATGGTCTTTTCTTGGCCAAATCGAAAAAGTTTAGAGAGAGAGAGAGAGAGAGAGTTTTTAATAATGGTAATATTAGAGATACGACGATGATTATATATATGTAATATAATTGGTGTTTAAATTTTGAAAATCCTTGATTTTGGGTGTTTCCAAATCATATAAGTGGATTTTCATGGGTTCTAGGGGTAGTTTGGTCTCTAAACAAAAATATGGAACTATCACTAAATTGTTTCAGTGGCTGGGTCTATTACAACAAACTTACAGCAAATTGGATTTAATTTTAATTAACTCTCGTAAACACCCCATTTTGCAGGGCGGGAGCAATAACTCTTTTCTTTTTACACTCTGTTTGGGGAAAAGGAATGAGGTCCGAGTGGGCCCTGACCCGACAGCTGGCAGTTTGTTTTTCGACTCGCATTGTGACCCAATCTGCCCGTGGTATCTACCCGACGATAGATCTCGGGTCGTGTATTCTATTTAGTTGGCTTTCTGGATCAGAATAATGATTAACAGGGTAGTCGAGGGCATTTGTATTTCATAGTTAGAGGTGAAATTCTTGAATTTATGAAAGACGAACAACTGCGAAAGAATTTGCCAATAATATTTTCATTAATCAAGAACGAAAGTTGGGGGCTCGAAGACGATCAGATACTGTCCTAGTCTCAACCTAACTGATGTCGACCAGGGATCAACGGATGTTGTTTTTAGGACTCCACTTGCACCTTATGACAAATTCATTGAACCATATCAGCCCACTGACTTGCCTAGGTGTGGGTTAGTCCATGGAAGTTCGGAAAAGCTTGCAACGGGCGGAACGGGGTGAACGGATGTTGCTTTTAGGACTTCTGTGTGTGCCAGCGGGTGGAACGGGGTTAACTTGACTAGGACCAACATGTTATCCGACGAGCTCAAGTTGTGGCTTGTCTCACCCTTTTACCGCAAGCCGGATTGGCCTAGCTTACACCCCCGTAAATATGCCTCTTGTTTTCCTTTCGTCATGTTTATCTCGTTTGACTGTATTTAGTGAATGAAAAGGATAAAAGTAGAGGGAAGAAAGGAAATAAAACATTTTTTTTTTCTTTCGTTTTTTCTTAGGAAATAAGACATTCTTGTCTTCTATTTCCTTGATAAACTCTGAATTCCACCTTCCTTTCTCTTCCATCTCTCATGAACTTCCATATAACTTGGACGGAAAGCAGCATTCTTTCCTTCTCTCATCATTAGTGATTTTTCTTCTCTTTTTTCTTGAACTCCCAAACATGATATTATATAAGGATGTCAATCGGTCGGTTCAGTCAATTTTTCTCATTTTTTGCAAAATTCAAAATCGACCAAATGTCATCGATTCAATCGGTTTTAAGCTAAGTGTCTTTTTTTTTTTTTTTTTGGAAAAACCCATCGAACCGATCTGTTCGGTCCAATCGGTTTTCAACTAATGATTTCTTCTTGCTGGTGAGATCATCTCACAGAAAGATGATTTTTGGATAAGTAATGAAACCAACACTAATACATTCCAATCAAGAGAATTAAACATGCCATTTGGTAAGAATCAACAACATACATACCTCTGATTATTTTTTATTTATTTTTATATAAATCTCTTACCCCCAATCTAAATTATTGAACTAGATGCCAAATTAATAAGAGTAAACTCAATTTCTTCACACCCAATAAAGGCTAAATCATGAAAAATATAGCTCTTTTAATTCTTGTTGATATGTACTCTGTACCCAAAAACGAAGATAAAAGTGTAAACAAGGAAAAGATTTTTAAAATGCATATATATATATATATATATATATATTTCAGTGAATGCATTTATGGTATTGTTGACAACTGTGCATATCTTTTTTTTAATAATTGCATCTATCCAAATTTCACTACTACCATGTTATGAATTTCATTGATCTCATCACTAAATGCTATGCTTGGTACATGAAAGAGAGGAAGGAAGGAGAGTGGCGGAGGAAAGAGGGTAGAATCGTTGGAAGATGGAAGACAGGAAGGAGAGGGAAAGGAAGAAAGGAGGGATGCCTCTTCCCTTCAGACCCACAAAATTGAATCCGTCCACTTTTGAACGGATTAAGAAAGGAAAAAAAATCCTTCTATGATCTTTTGACATTTTTGCCTTTAATGTTACGGTACAATAGTAAAATACACAATATTCTCTTCTTTCCTCTCTCACTTCCTTCATATCTAACCAAACACAAGGAGGGAAGACCCCCTTTCCTTTCTCTAATAATACCACTTCCATCCCTCCTCTCTTCCCTTTCTTCCACCTTTTTCATCCCTCCTGCCAAACAAAGCATAGTATTTTTGACAATAGCAGGCTTGCCTTTATACCAAAAATATCTTGTCCAAGAAAAATGTCAAATCATTTTGAAGAAAACCATAATATATCATGATTGCCCACCTATACAATAATGTCAAAAATGGCTTTGTATATACTGAGGCATGAACAACATATTACAAACAACGTTAACCAACCATGAACTCACTTATACTTTCTTTTGTTCCCCAAACCCTTTTGTAGATATATCCCAAATATTGCAATTAAATCACATTCAAAGTTTAACTTTCAACGTTCTTCTTCTTGCTTTTACAAATAATAAGATGAACAAAAGGAGTAAGACAATGGATGTGCCTAACCAAAGAACTCTTGAAGAGGGGGTACTGTATGAAATGTTGTTCTTGCTCTCCTGCAATTCGCCATTCTGAAAAAATAATAAATAAATAAATAAAAATAACAAAAAGATTTTGTTTGGGAAAACGGTAAATTCCTGAAAGATGAGGAGGGAGACCACAAAGGGTGCGATTGGCTAGAAGCTACATTCAGGCTAATCACGATTTTCTGCGACCACCTCACAGTTTTGAATGATTGGATCGCAGAAGTTGCTCAAGATAGCTTCTGGCTAATCACAATTTTCTGCAATTAACTCACCGTTTTGAGTGATTGAATAGAAGAAGTTGTGATTGCAAAATGGTTTTATGAAGCACCGACACTCTCTTTTGCCCCACGTATCAGTGTCGGATACATATCCGAATCCGACACTCTTTGGACACGTGTCGGATACTCAAAATATCGTGTCGGAATTTTTTGTTAATTTTTCTTGAGCTGACACTCTTTGGACACATGTCCGACACTCTTTGGAGATGTGTCGGATATTCAAGTAGATCAAGAGAGTTTGCTAATGTTGATTTCATCCACCATTGGTAGGTAACCTACGGTCTATGGAGCACCGACACTCTGTTTTGGCCCTCGTATCAGTATCGAAAGCAAATACAATGACGACCAGACCCGATATTTATTGATGATGGTGACGAGGCAACTGAAGAATGAGTGGATGGACATCTTTTTGGGACATATATAGTATTACTATTTACTATTTAGTAATTAGCTGATACCAACACTCTGATTTGGTCATCATATCAGTATCGAAAGCGAAAACGACGACGACCCGACCCGATATTTACTGATGATGGTGATGAGGCAATTGAAGAATGAGTAGATGGACATCTTTTTGGGACATATATAGTACTACTAGTACTATTTAGTAATTAGCCGGTGTCTTTTGGAACTTAGTTCATGATCACAAATATATTTTTTGGGCTAGATACTAGTGGACTTGTGGTTAGCAAATATCTTTTGGAACTTGGTTTATGTAGATGGACATATCTTTTGGAACTTGGTTTATGTAGATGGACATAGAGGGGGGGGGGGGGGTTTGGACAAGTGCATATATTACTTAGTAGTTAGCAAATGACAATGTGCTTTGACACTTGTTTGATGAATGTTATTAACTTATTAATGAAGATGTTTTTGAATTTTATTCATTTGCTTTGTTTTTTTTGATAATTTCATAGTATTGTTGTGATTTATGTGCTTTTATGCCAATTTTGACAAGACATGGTAAACATATATTTCAAAAAAATATTTTTTTTTAAATTGTGTCCCCAACTTATCGTATCTTGCTTTTTTGAGAAATGCCGTATTGGCGTATCCGTGTCGTGTCGTGTACATGTCTGTGTCGGTGCTTCTTAGGTTTTCATTTATGGGCTCCAAAAGTTGTTGCCAAACGGGATACAAAGATAATACACCTTTCGGTTTATTGTTCTGATTATAAGTCTTTGGATAAAAAACACTTTGATATCCTATAGTTATAGCGACGTTTCACTTTGGGACCTACATTTTCCATTGCAACACTTTGGGTCTTCAATTTACAAACTTGTTTCAATCAAGGACAATCGTTAATGATGTTAGAATGGACCACATAGAGGGGTCCTCAATTCATAAACTTGTTTCAATCAAGGACAATCGGTAATGACGTTAAAAAAGTATCACAAAATGGACCACATGGAGGGTCCAAAGTGAAACTTCGCTATAACTATAGGGCCAAAAATGAAACTTCGCAATAACTTATAACTTAATTGTTCCAATTTTTTTGATTTTTGATTTTTCAATCTTTTCTTGACAAATTGATTACTAACCCTCTTTTAAACCACTTAGGATATGTTTATACAAGCCGAGAACAAAAATGATACGTTTATACAAGCCTAGAAAAGAAAAGAATATGTTTATATGGTTTTTTTAATTTGTTACCGAATCGTACGATTCACGATTCGCGAATCCCGATTCGATTCACATGTATCATTTCGATTCACGATACAAATCCCGATTTGACAACTATGGGTATAAGTACAGGGCCCAGATTGAAACTCCACAAGGTCTATTCTATTATATTTTTTTTTGCCATTAACGACTGTCCTTGATTGAAACAAGTTTGTAAATTGAGGGCTCAAAGTGTTGCAATTGAAAATGTAAGGCCCAAAGTGAAATTTCGCTTAAAGGGGTACCAAAATGCATTTGACCCCAAGTCTTTTTCCGTTTAGACAACTAAAATATCAATTTAACACAACATACCCAGAACATAATATATTTTCGATGTTCTTAAATCATATATTTATATATATTGTGCATCAAATAATTATCCACACACAAAACAAGTACTAGTAGACACCGGAAATACCAAGTTATGAAAAAACATGGGAACTTACTTTACCAACCAACTTCTGTGTCATGTGCTTATGTTGCTTTGCAAAGATTTCCTGAGCATGCTTGTAGAGCTCCAAATCTAGGCTGTTAAGTGATTTAATCTCCTCCAGAACCTCTTCAGGAACCCAAATACGTGCCTACGAAATTTCAAAAGCACTAAGGATTCATTTATATACCACACAAGTTCTGCAAATCGGTAGCATATAAACACAAGAAAACAAATGTACAAACACTTGTTAGTTTTAAGTGCAAAAGGCCAAAATATTAGTATGAAACCAGGAAACAGGTGCAGGACGTGTATTTCACAGAGAGAGAGAGAGAGAGAGAGAGAGAGAGAGAGTGGTGGTGCTGAAGTTGCTTGCAGGATGTCATTTATACAATGCGCACTGTTAGAGTATTAAGGGTATTTTTGTAATGTAATATTTTGTAACTTTAATATATGTATATGTGTGTGTGTGTGTGTTATGGCTAAACCTAGATTAGTTAAGCCTTCACTTTCCCTCAACCCTCTCTCTTGTAACATGGTATTAGAGCCACCCGAAGAGGGTTCTCTGCGCCTCCACAGCCACCACGTCCCTTCACCGTCTCCATCTTCCACCACCACACATCACAACCCAGCACCGCACCAAATCTGACCATACCCAACCCTGAGCTACACCAAACCTGCTTGCGCCACACCTAATTTGACCACCCAACCCTGTGCCGCACACAACCAAACCACCCAACAACACGCCGAACCAGACCAGGACACCCCACACCTCGCCGCACCATACCAGGCCACCCCACACCTCGCAGCACCTAACCAGGCCACCCCACACCTCGCTGCACCCAACCCAATCCCCCAAGGCCTTGACAACTCCACTAAGGTCCTTCCCATATCAAACCGCAGCCCATAAACTTCTCTTACTCTGTCCGAAACCCTCCATGCATTAGCTACTCTTCATATCTTTTATCAAACATTCAGATCTAATTCTTCTTCTAGTTTGGGCAGTTTGACTGATGATTTTTTCATATGGGCTTTGTAAGTTGATTAATGGTATGATTACTTGTTTGTATTAGTCTACGTTTACGTTTGTGTGTTGGTCAATGTTACCCAGACTCGGGTACGAGTGTCGGGTACGTAGATGTATCCGGAGGTCGGACTTGTCAAACTCCCAAATATTAGGATAAGGGGACTCGGCAAAAAAAGGATCCATAACGGGGTACGGGTACGGGGACATGTCTATATTTAAGTAAATATTATAAATTTATATAATAATTTTGCATATTATGCAAGAAAAAAAATCAAGTTTTTTAATTTTAATACTCTTAAAATAGGGTCATAGTTTAAATACTTTTAAAATAGGGTCATAGTTTAAAAATAGTCTAAATATGATAAGAAGACTTTGAGTCTAGAAAACAATTTTCCTCTTTAGATTATATTTTTGATAGCAAGCCATGTCCTACATGGTACGAAACAAGTCCGACACATATCCCATGTCGGTATCCTTGTCATACCCACGTCGACACGGGTACGACACCTTTGATGCCAAGTCCGGGTAACATAGGTGTTGGTATAAGGCCCCTATTCACAAGTCAGTATAAACATGGTTGATTCCGGTTCCACAAAGACTGTCACTGAAATTGTGAGTACACAAATTACCACAACCAAATTGAATGGGTCCAACTACTTTTTGTGGGCTTAGGCTATGAAAATTGCTCTAGGTGCTAAGATATATTTTGTTTGGTCCTCCTACAAAAGATGGTAAGGGGTATGATGATTGGGTTTCTGAAAATTATATTGTTATGTCTTGGTTGTGGAATAATATGGAACCGGCAGTCTCATTAAATGTGATGTTTTTGTCTTCGGCCAAGGAGATTTGGGAATCTATTCATGAGATGTTTTCGATGGAAAATAATGATTCTCGAGTTTACAATGTTTATCAAAATTTATTTCTTCTCCAACAGAGTGATAAGTCGATTAGTGACTACTACAGTACATTCAGGGGGTTAATAGATGAGTTGACATAATATCATCTAGTTACAAGTGATGTCGAGGTTATCAAGAAACAGCGCGAGGAATTTTATGTCTCCAAATTCCTTGCTCGGTTACATCCTAATCTTCAGTCTGTTACATCTCAAAATGTGTATTCTCGCATCCTTTGTGTATCTACGGAGTCTTCCTCCATTTCTGAGTCTTCGGGAAAAGACAATTCTGCTCCAGTTACATATTCAAGAAATCAGGGAGTTCGTGGCCATGGCAATTTTCCTAATAATAATCAAGGTCGTGGTGGTTTCGGTAATTACAATTTAGGTTTTAATAATAATCGAGGACGAGGGGGACCTCCTGGTCGTGATCGTGGTTTCGATAGAGGACGTGGGAGAACTGGTTTTCTTCATTGTACCCATTGTGGGGGTGACAATCACACAGTCGATCGATGTTATGATCTTCACGGTAAGCCCTGAGAGAATCCTTCTAATCCAGCTTTGTTCACCTCTGATAACCCCTCTGGGCCTCATCAGGAAATTAGTGCTCCTACTCCACCAGCTGTTGCGTCTTCTAGTGAGTCTATCACTCTTTCTCGGGAGAAGTACATTGCCCTAGTCCACCAACAACAACATAGGTCCTTGTTTGATTCCGCTGGCTTTGCTCATTCAGGTAACATTGCATGTTTCTCTTCTTCTACTTCTTCCCCGTGGGTTATCGACTCAGGAGCTTCTGCCCATATAACTGGTAAGTGCCTTAGAAGCCCGAAGCGGAAGCGGGGGGGGGGGGGGCGGGGAAGCGGAGATACATAGAAGAGTTTGAAGTTCGGTGCGTCTAGGAAGTGTCCATGTTAATTAAATATTATATATTTATTAACCTTGAAAATTATACAAGAAACAATTATGATTCTTTTGTGGCTCTTTTAGAAATAATTTGGGGTAAAACAATAGATACATATTAGTTGTGATGTTTTTTGCAAATAATTATAAGTAATATAAGAGTGTAAATAATTGTGGTGTGTCATACTTACAAATTTATGGTTTTATTGTGGCTCTTTTGTAAATAATCTTAGAGTTAGGGTTTAAATAGTAGTATAAATATATTTTGTGGTGTTATTTGCAAAAAAGTAAAAAGAATATTCTTCTTTTTGAGGGGATACTGTATATTAGAGTTTTAATATTTTTAAAAAGTTGGGGATCTAATAATAATAAACTAAATTGTTAAGTCCTTGAGGACAATATATATAGATACAAACATTAGGGTTTCTTATTACAGCAGCAGCCACTTCTCTCAGTCTCTCATTATACAGCCACCAAGAGAGAGAGAGAGAGAGACGAAGGAGAGGAAGGAATAAGAAGACGCAAGAGAAAGAGAGAGAGAGACGAAGGAGAGGAAGGAAGAAGAAGACGCACCTGGCATAGCGATAGCTGATCTCAGGCCGATTGCTGCTCTCTCTGCTCCATACTTTAGGCCATGGCGAATATCTGATTGAGGACCAAGTTCTTCTTCTTCTTCTTCTTCTTCTTCTTCTTCTTCTTCTTCTTCTTCTTTTTGTTAGGGTTTACTGCATCGATTTTTTCATCTTCCTCGTCATTGTCTCCCTCGTGGCCGCTTCTGCTCGAGTGGGAATCGCAAATCTATTGTGAGAGAATCGTGAGTCTATCGCGAATCTCACTATGAACTGCAAAATTGCGGTTCTTAATGAGATTGACAGGGCATATGAGCGATTCCTGCTTCTAAGGTAAGTCCCATATGTTTGCACAGTTGACTAGTTCACCCACTAAACCATCAATTGTACTAGCTGATGGTCGGTCTTGTCCAATTGTTGGGAGCGGTTCTGTCTCTCCGACCTCGTAATCCCTTAATTGTTCGATAACATTTTATCCTTCTCATTGTGTGGTTCAGGATCTCAACTCGAAGAAGATGATTGGCGGAGGTATTGAGCAGAATGATCTTTACTACCTTGAACAACATACTTCAACTAATAAACCAGTGGCTTTACAAACAGATGTCTCTCCACATCAATGGCATTGTCATCTGAGTCACCCATCATTGCAATCTTTGAAGCTGGTTTTTCCGTCTTTTCAGTCTGTGTCTAAGTTGAGTGTGAGGCTTGTCAATTAGGCAAGCACCATAGAGTATCTTTTCCTTTACGTCAAAATAATCGTCAGTCCACTCCTTTTGAGTTGGTTCATTCCGACGTTTGAAGTCCATCTAGACATAAGAGTCTGTTAGGTTTTTCTTATCTTCCTTCTTTTGTAGGTAATTATTCAAGGATGTCATGGATTTTTTTTAATAAAAGATCGTTATGAAATTTCTTCAGTTTTTCAATTATTTTATAGTGAGATTGTGACTCAGTTTGGTTGTTCCATTCGTACTTCACAATCTAATACTGCATTGGAGTATGTTAAAGGACCACTTCAATCATATTGTGATTCTCATGGGATTATACATCAGTCTTCTTGTGGTTATACTCCTCAACAGAATGGGGTTGCTGAACGTAAGAATATACACCTTCAGGAAGTAGCTAGAACCCTTATGTTTCAAATGAAAGTCCCTAACATTTTTGGGGGATGCTGTTCTTACTGCTTGTTATCTTATAAATCGTATGCCTAGTTCTGTTCTTAATGGTGGCATTCCTCATTCTATCTTATATCCTAATAAGGCTTTGTTTGCTTTGCCTCCTCGTGTGTTTGGTTGTGTTGCATTTGTTCATGTCCTTACTCCAGGTCAGGATAAATTAGATCTCTGTGCTACAAAATGTGTCTTAGTGGGGTATTCACGTACTCATAAAGGATATAAATGTTAGGATCCTCAAAATCGTTGTTATGTGGTTAGTGCTGATGTTACCTTTTTTGAAGGTACATCCTTTTTTTCGTCGTCGGGAGCCTCAGATGTTGATGTCCTTTCTCCAATTTCTTCTGTTCCTCTGCCTATTCCTCCTCCTACTGGTTCTTTGCCATTACAGGTGTATCGCCGTCGTGATAAGCTCCCAAGGCCTGAGACATCTTCTGCTCCACCTCCCACATCAACAACTTCGAGTGAGGTCTCACAGCATGTTGATCTCCCTATAGCACTTCGTAAAGGTACTCGTTCTTGTACACAGCATCCTATTGATCAAGTTGTTTCTTTTTCTAGTTTGTCTCCTCCACTTCGCTCTTTTGTTTGTGCTTTGTCTTTTGTTTCTATCCCTAAGTCTCATACTTGGGCATTAACTTCTCCGGGATGGAAGAGTGCTATGGATGAAGAGATGACAGCGTTGTCCAACAATGGTACCTGGGAGTTAACTGATTTGCCTTCTAGGAAACAAGTTGTGGGTTGGCGTTGGGTGTATGTGGTTAAGTATCATCCTGATGGTACAGTTGAACAGTTGAAAGCTCAATTGGTTGCGAAAGGGTATACTTAAACCTTCGGTGTTGATTACTTTGAAACCTTCTCTCCCGTTACCCGTCTTAGCTCAGTGAGAGTGCTATTGTCTGTTGCTGTTACTCAGAGATGGCTTCTTTACCAACTAGATATCAAGAATGCATTTCTTCATGGTGATCTTCAAGAAGAGGTATACATGGAGCAACCTCCTAGGTATGTTGCTCAGAGGGAGTCACATATGGTGTGTCGGTTGAAGAAAGATATCTATGGGCATAAATAGTATCCAAGGGCCTGGTTTGACAAGTTTAGTCAGGTAGCTAGCTTATATGGGTTAAAGAGGACGAGTTCTGATCACTCAGTTTTTGTGAGACATTATGAGAAAGGCACTATTGTTCTAGCAGTTTACGTGGATGATATAGTGATAACTGGCAATGATAATGAAGGTATACAATTGTTGAAGTCTCACTTGAGCAAGCATTTTCATACGAAAGACTTGGGACTACTACGGTATTTCTTAGGTATTGAAGTTGCCAGATCTAAGGAAGGAATTTGTTTATTTCAGACGAAGTATGTTCTTGACTTTCTAGATGAAACATGGATGATTGGTTCAAGGCCTATTGACACTCTAATGGATTCAAACATACAATTTAGTAAAAGATGAGGGAGAAGACTTTGTTGATGTTGGACAATATAGGAGAGTTGTGGGAAAGCTAATTTATTTGACGGTAACTCGGCCTGATATCACCTTTGCAGTAGGCGTGGTTAGTCAATTTATGCAGAGTCCTAAACAACAACATTAGGAGGCAATGTGTCGTATATTGAGATATTTGAAGAGTGCTCCTGGTAGAGGTTTGGTGTTAAGACCTTAAGATGACTTGGAGATAGTGGGATTCTCAAATGCTAGTTGGGCAGGAGATCATTTAGATAGACGTTCAGTGTCAGGATTTTATGTATTTGTTGGTGGCAATCTTGTCACGTGGAAGAGTAAAAAGCAAAATGTAGTGGCAAGGTCAAGTGCTGAGGCTAAGTATAGATCTATGGCGCATACTGCCTATGAGATATTGTGGGGGAAATCTATTCTGCAAGAGATGGGGTTCTCAAATGTTAAGTCTACGAAAGATGTGCTGTGATAATCAAGCTACCATGTATATTGCCAACAATCCAATATTTCATAAAAGGACCAAACACATTGAAGGTGATTGTCATTTTATTAGAGATATGGTCATGAGAAAACAGATTGTTACTCATTTCGTTAGGTCCAATGGTCAGCAAGGAGATATGTTCAGTAAGGCTCTGAATAAGGGACCTTTCAATGATTTTTGTAACAAGCTGGGCATGATAGATATCTATGCTCCAGCTTGAGAGGGAGTGTTAGAGTATTAAGGGTATTTTTGTAATGTAATATTTTGCAACTTCAATATATAAATATATATATATATATGTGTTGGCGAAATCTAGATTGGTTAAGCCTTCACTTTCCCTCAACCCTCTCTCTTGTAACACACACACGAAGAGAAAAGAAAGGGAGAGAAAGTATGGTTCTCTCCATGTCGTTTAGACAAACATGAGACATGAGAGAAGAGAGAATAAATACAACTCTTTCTTGTTTGGTTGAGAAAAGAAATGAATGTATTTAGAACGAATTTACTCTTTCATCCACTAATAAATATTGAAACTTTGCAAGTCCAATATAAATAAATTTATTTCGGTGCATATTGGTCTTTTAAAAATGTTTTATTATGGGTCTCTTCTCTTTTCTCCTGAATCTCTCCGATTTTGAGAGAAACAAAACTGGGGTCTTTTTTCGTCACTCTCTCTCAACTTTTTCTTCATTAACCTTCTCTTCTCTCCCACCTAAACTTCCCAAATGAGAGATATGGAGAGAAAATGGCCTCCTTTCTCCTCTTCTCTCCATTTCTCTCAATCCCAACGAACTGTAAAACCAAATATATATCTGTAAATAAACGTGTATGGCAAATATGTACATGATATATGGATATGCAAAATACACACAAGCAAAAACACCCACGATAGAGAAAGGCAGATCAAACGGCAGACTAGGCTAGTCCTTCAAAACTTGAAAGCAACTTGTACCTCCTTCGTAAAGTTTGCAGGGGAGATTCTCTTGAAAGAAGATGTGCGCCGCAGTGCTTGGGACTTCCGCAAGCTAGAAATACAGGTCTCATAAGCTCCCATAAGTTTTCCAACAGTCATCTGAAAAAGTAGCAGAGAATGCGTAAACTCTTGAAATTTCCAAGTCATAAGCTTCGTTTGGATCAAAAGTAACTTTTCTTCCAAAGTATATGTATCAGTAAAGATACACTTCCAATAAAAAGTGAGAATGCGTCAACTCTCAACTCATTTCCTTGTATACAAAACACAATTTCCAACTTAAATGAGGAAGAGAGCAAGACTTGATTTTTCGAAAAAGTAAAAAGTGCACTAGAATGCATCTTGTTATTACAATAGCTGAGAATGTGTTTTGAAAATGTCAGTCCAAACACACCTTAAATGAAAACAAAGTAAGATGTTGCACGTGCAAAGTGGCTTACACTTTCATTTCTTTCTTCGACATTTTCCGCTGAAGAGTTATTTCTTGCGTTTGGGTCTGTGCTGCTATTCTGTGACACAGAATTCAAGAATTAAGACTGTAATTTTGGTTTATATACGAAGCATCTCATTTTTAAATAACAACAAAAAAGATACTTCATCTTACCGGATAAAGCTTAGTATTAGACTTGGCATATGGTGATGAAGACCTCTGTTCTGTGGCACAGTAGAGCGTGTGAAGGAAAGGCTATAATTCCGTCAAATAAATACCTTATAAAGCAATGTACCATCAAGTCAGGCTCTCCAACGCACTGGGTATGCACACTAGGCTTCTAAGCCTAAAAAAAGCGCGGGCCGCCCCACTGACCCGTGCCCCTTCCCGTTGCCCCCGCTGAACCGCGATTTTTTTAGGCTTAAAATCCTAGTACGCATACCCAATGCGTTGGAGAGCCTGACTGGTACTATGATATATATATATATATATATAGAACTTAAAAGGATTGCAATTTTAATTCTTAGCCAATTCTAGATTTCATTGATGAAGCAATTGTCTGAAGAATAATGGCACAAACTGAAAAGGGGCAGAGAAGGTATATTTAAGAAATTTATCCGAGGAACTTCGGGATTCTATATCGAGAACTAAATCCAAGGAAATCCAGATATGGTAGAAACCTCAAAGGTGAGGAGAGTTCCATATAAGCTGCATATAAGGAAAATAAATTGCTAAGGGAATCCATTTCTCAGTCTTGGTCATTATTTTAAAAATGAACTCCCCCAAACAATGCACATTCTTAATCCTAAATTGGGTTAAAACATGCCTCACAATATTCGTGCATCACCAAAGAAAAACCATGCCTCCTTTTAATCTTAAATTGGGTAAAAACTTGACCCTTAATCCAATCACAAGCACAGAATAACAACGCAAACATTCGTGCGTCACCAAAAAAAAATAATCAAACACAGAACATTAGACTTACATAGAAATCCCCCATAAGATACGAAAATATATGGTTAAAATCAGAATGAATACGGAAATACAACATCTCTCAAGTTTATGTCTGACGCTTGAGGTAAAAGGATTATCTTTTACGGTTGACAAATACAAAATATTACCAAAAAGCAAACTTCTGAGGTATTGTTTGATAAAACCAGAAATAAGCACTGAAAAACAGTATATACATGAATTGATAACTCTCGGGTTTTTTAAGCAAAAAAATGCAGGCCTGAAGATAAATGTAAGACTAGAGATATATTTAATCACAAAAATCATCTTCCACTTAGCATATTAGAATTTAGTAATCACTCATGTCTCTCTCAGAGAAAATGTAGACCCGCTTTATAGGTGAAATCAAGGTTACCCGCATCACGGATCCATTCGGTACAAGGAACGGGATCGGGAGCGCAGATCGCCACGTGCTATAAAATGTGGTTCGGTGGGGTTATACTTCTTCCGATCTTAAGAGGCTGTTTGGCTGGGAGATTCAACAAATTTGCGATGGCTTTTGGGCTGAAAATGTGATGTTTAGCTGTTTGGGGAGGTTTTTTACGCGGTGCGATAGTGATGGAGTAGCGATCCAAACTCATTTGTCCAAAGCTGGGAGGGAGCAGCTTCTTGGTGAACGCAAATGGACTGCACCAATGGTTACCCAAAAAGACTCAAATGCCCCTATCATTTTCCTATATTAACATGCTAGTCCCAGCTAGAAGACAAAAGTTTACCGCTTTTCCTCCAGTGAATACCCCCCTCGTGCTAGTCCCAGCTAGAAGACAAAAGTTTACCGCTTTTCCTCCAGTGAATACCCCCCTCCTTTTTCTTTTTTCTTTTTTCTTTTTTCTTTTTTCTTTTTCTTTTTTCTTTTTAAAACCAAATTTGACCCAGCTTTTTCATTGAAGACCTATTTATTACTTGAGAACAAGAGAACACACGTTTTTCTATATCTATATAAATATAAATATTTGATATATTTAAGTGATTAATCATGTAGTTAAAAACCACCATAAGTAATGAGTTATCTACTAAATATTCTATATTTTTTTAATATGTTTAATTACATTATTATTTAACTTGTTAATTTTTATTAATAATTAATAGTATATAGTAACAATGATATATATATATATATAGAGTAACAAAATGAACCAACTATGTATGTATTTATCATTCAATAATAATTTAATAGCAACAGATCACAAGGACACAATTGTCTTTTAGTTATTCAAAGTCACCATTGTAATCACTTTTAAAATACAATACCCAAACACCACAACTATCAAAATCAATTCAGACTATAATCTATTCTGACAAAAACTATCGCAATCACAAAACACAAGCTACCCCAAACATGCTCTAAAGAAGGAAAGTAGTATGATAGATTAAAACGAGAAACAATTTTTTAATCATTTTATTGTCCAGTAAAGTTATAAATGAGAAAATATAATCCATGTGAATTTTGTAGTGTTATAAGTTCACTAGATTTTGGTGGTGTTATTACAGTATTAGGTGATTTAAAGTGGGAACGTCCAAATTGGTGTTCCAATTTGCTAGTGTACCATGTTTTGGAACGATCGTACCAAAACGGGGATCACTAGGGACTGATAGTTTTATGGTAACACTGGGTGAAATTTCCATCTTAGTTGATAAATGATAACGCACTATCAAGTATCAAATACACTTAGCGGAGATATCAATGAAAATTTCAAATATAAGAGCTTAATTAGGTCATCAGTAAAAAAAACCTCATTTGGAGTAAACCTATTGTACGAAATGCAGAATCTCTTCAAAAGCCCAAGTCTTTTAACACCAGAAACAGGTGCCACTCCCCCTTATAAAAAATGAGAAAGAGAGAGAGAGAGAGAGAGAGAGATCACAACATGGACAAGATGTATGCTGCTTGCCGTGAGGACTTCTCATGATTATAAACCTCTCCCATTTGGGGATTAATCACATTGGCGGGATATGCGCCAAATTTAATCCTGTAAATCATGAGTGGAAGGAAGACAAGCTTAATACTTCACTTGGAGTCTATATAGGCTAACTTGCTATAAACTTCAAGCATTTATCCATGGGAACAACCTTGGTGACCATATTAATGGATTTAATAAATGCGAATCTTCTTAAATTTCACATTAGATTCTCCACTACCTCGTGCATCTAAGGGCATATTATGTCCGTTGCAAGCGAGTTAAACTATACATCGGGGTGTACAATGAGACCGCACCCACAAGATCACTTCCAGTGTGGGGGTTGTATTGCAGTGTTGGAAAAGACCACATGAGCCAGTATGTAGTGTTTACAATGAGAATCATATATATATACACATTCATATATATATATATGCACACAAATAATACAGATTAACTAAGTCAATGACAAATTGGATTCAGGTCTCTCAACAAGGTTTCTAAAGATTCTTTCATCTTGTCAAACTTGAATTCAACATCGAACGAATTGATCTAAACTGTATGATGCTCAAATGACAATTGAGTTGGATTCAGATTTTCATCAAATCTGTCAACAGCCCTACTCCTAGCCAGTAATGATTATGTGATATTAGTTGATGAGATATATGTTTACTTTCTAAAGTAGATGGCTAAACACAAGGAAATACTTTGCAACACTGACCTGATTTTTTATTACCTGCAAGTTCCGAACTAGAGCCTGGTGCAACCAATTGGGAAATCACCTGCGCACCAACCACATTTGCAAACATTGTTGCAGATTCTCTGTGGTCCTCGGTAAGTCCAACGTACAACATATCATCCAACCTCTTCTGCAAGATTTTACAAGGATTTATCATGATTGCATTGCTAGGCAAAGAACCGATTCTGTGCTCATAGGGAACCGGTTCTATAAATTCATGTGTTCGGTGAAATCAACACAACCTTGTTTCCGATAAAAACTAGATAGAAAGTGAGACTAGGACTAGTTCCTATTTTAAGCATTCCCAAACAAGCCATAGGGGGAAAAAAGTATAAAGGCAAGGATATTATCCCAACTAGAGAACCTAATGCCATTTACCTTTGCAACTTTAAGTACATATTCACCGAGAGACTGATAACTCAGTACACAATGGCGTACTTCATGTGCTTCGGCAAGATAAGAGTTGTTTGTCAATCCTGCGACCTGTTATTAAAACCAATTAGCCCAAAAGTTGCAGGTTTAAGTCAAAAAATCGAAAAGGAAATTAGTAATAAATCAGAAAGGAATCTAGTGATCCATAGCCACGCCATAATATATCCGCTACTTGATTATTTCTACAAACTACAGCAATCCAATGATTCTTTGCACACTCACCAATGGACTAGAATTTGAAATGAAAACTAAAAGTCACTTTGTTCTTTGAATATTTTACCGTGCAAAACGACCAAGTAAAGTGCTAAATTCCACGTCTGACAAAACTGGAATTGGTTATTCAATTTAGACCCTCAATAAGGAAATGATGGGCCCAAAGGAATACACATTTTGTAACAAGCATATCTCCAAAGCTACCTAATAGGCATAATCTACCTAAACAAAACGTCGAAGAGTTAGCTCTAATTCCAAACATCAACTAGTATACCCATAGATACCAGTATACTTATAGATTTCCCCAAACAACTCATTAATCAAGACCGACAAGTTATGAAGAAAACCAGTAAGTGAACAAGCCCATATTTTCCATCCATTCCACGAAAGCACAACTAAAATGGTGTGTTTGGAATGACAACTTCAGAATACATTCTCACCAATTGTGGCTACATTACCGTTCGGCATGACATCGGCAAAATGCATTCCCACCAGTTATAACTACATCATTGTCTTCATTTTCAACTTAATTACAATATGCATTCTAGTACAATTTCTGCTTCTTCAAAAAAGCAAGTCTTACTTGCTTCTGCTTATAAGTTGGAGGATGTGTCTCGCATATAGGGACATGGGTTGGGGGTTAATGGAACCCCATACTCCTTCACCTTTATAACTGTTGGAATTAGGGGATTTGATCCCGGATTTGATTTTGTTATTTATGGTCATGTTGACCACATTTATTTTATTTTTTATCTCTTTCCTTTTTCCTGTTATTTCCTTTCCTTTTTTATTTCTCATTGTAACATTATATAAACTTGGGAACGTACAGTAATAAAATTATCTTTTCCCAAATCTCTTTTTGGTATCAGAGCCACACATACAATCCACCACCACCACCACACCTGCGCCGCAACCCACCACCACAGCCTGCGCCGCAGCCTCCACATCACCACCACACCTCGCCGCAGCCTCCCTACCTCTCAGCGACCACACCCATCACCCTCAGCCACTGCGCCGCAGCCCTAGGGCTTCTCCTCTGTGCGGCGCAGCCTCTCCAGCCTTTCGGCTTGGTGTTGCAGCCCTTCGGCTGCTCCTGTGCTCTGGTAAGGGCCTGTTCGTGATGTGGTAAAGAGCCCGTATCGCGCTCTCCGTCTTCAGTCTGGGTGACCGAGTTTCCGGTTGCCCCCGTCTTTCGCCGAGTTTCCGGCCGTGACCGAGTTTCCGGTTGTTATTTTTTCTTTTCCTGCCGAGTTTCTGGCCATGCCTGGTGATACTACAAAATCAGTGTGATTATTCCAGCAGTCTTTGTCCTATTTTTGCATCATGTCTGATATTGGTAAGACCGTTGACCCAATTAATCCTGCTGTCCGTTCGGATCTCTCTGTGTCTCATCCGACTCCCGTTCATCGGGTCACTAGTGTTCTACTCAATGGAAAAAATTTCCACGCATGGTCTAATTCCCTTCGCCTCTACCTTGGAGGCAAACGGAAAATCGGATGGTTACTTGGGAAGGAGGTTAAGCCTGCTGAATCGGACGCGAAGTTTGAGGAGTGGTTTACAGATAACTGTATTATTCTGGGCTGGATGTTTAATTCGATGGATGAACGGATCTATCATATGTTTATGTATCATGATACCGTTCATGGCCTTTGGACAGCGTTAAAGAAGATGTATGATCATGCGCATTCTGACTCGCGTATTTTTGAGCTCTATCAGGATATCTCTCATGCTTCCCAAGCTACTTTGGGACTGTCTGTTTCTGACTTCTTTGGATACCTGCAAACTCGGTGGGAGGAGTTAGCTCAGTATGAACCCATCACTGATTTTCCCACTGATGGAGATGTTGAAGTTAAGCGACTTGATCGCCGTCGTACCTACCAGTTCTTGATGGGCCTAAAGCCCGAGTACGAGGCCCTCCGCACTCAGATTCTGAATACCATCCCCATGCCCTCTTTATTTGAGGCCTTTGCTACTGTTGATGGTGATGAGAGACGTCGTCGCCTATTATCTGCTCCTGATCCAAGGCCCTCTCCTTCACCTATCCCTGACCAGATGGCCTTTCCTGCTTCTTCTAGTGCTCGTCCTGGAGGTAATCGCCCTTACTGCCAGCATTGTCGTACACCGGGTCACTCCATCGATCGTTGTTTCACCCTTCACCCAGAGTTGAAAGGGCAGTTTACTCGGACTCGACCTGCTGGTCGTGGTACTGGTCGCGGGGGGGTGCTCCTCGTACAGGAGCGATTGTTGAGATGCTTCCTCCTCCACCCGATTATAGTCAGCTTCAGTCTCAAATTGCTCAACTTCAGTCACATGTAGGTTTGGGAGCTCCTCCTCCTCCATCATCCACTAGCCCCACAGCTGCCATTGCTGCAGGTACTCCTACTGCTCTTCATGGTAAGTCAGGCCACCCTACTTGGATTCTCGATTCTGGGGCAAATAATCATGACTGGTGAGCTTTCGGTTTTTACTTCTCCTGTTACCTCCATTAAACATTCTGTACGTATCGCAGATGGATCGTTCATTCCAATCTGTAGTCAGGGTGATGCCCGATTATCTTCCGACATCACCCTCTCCTCTGTATACTATGTTCCCAATTTTGCTTTTAACTTGCTTTCGGTTAATCGTCTCGTCAAAGATCATAACTGCTCTGTTGTGTTCTTACCTCATTCTTGTTATTTGCAGGACCTGACTACGAAGAAGATTTTTGGCAGGGGGTTTGAGTGGGACGGCCTCTACTACTTCAGTGATCCTTCGGTGTCAAGGACGTTCTCCAGTCTTCAAGCTTCCGTGTTACCTGCTTTTAATAATTCTGTTTTGCCCGACTCAAATAAATATGTTTTTTTCCCTTCAAACTTTAGATTTGTGGCATGCTCGTCTAGGCCATGTCAACTTTCAGTATTTATGTTGGTTATTCCCTCAGTTAAATAAAGCTTGTAAGGATTTCCATTTTAAATGTGTGGTGTGTGAATTATCTAAACATACTCGTACTTCTTATATTCCTCGCATGCACCGGGCACCTAGTGCCTTCGATCTTATTCACTCCGATGTGTGGGGTCCTTCCCCTATCACATCCATGTCACAGCACCGATATTATGTTACGTTTATAGATGATTATACACGTTGTACTTGGGTTTATCTTATGAAGAAAAAATCTGAAGTTTTCTCTCATTTTAAAAATTTTCTTCAAATGATTAAGACTCAATTTCATACGGTTGTTCGTAATATTCGGTCTGGTAATGGTAGGGAATATATTACTGATGAGTTTCGGGCTGAACTAAATAAAGGGGGTATTCTTCAACAACTCACTTGTCCTTATACCCCCAAACAAAATGGGGTAGCCGAACGTAAAAATCGCCATCTTATGGCTATGGTTAGGTGTCTTCTACGTGGGATGGATGTTCCGAAGTATTTTTGGCATTTTGCTGTCCTTACTGCCACTTACCTAATAAATCGTACTCCTAGCCGTATTCTACAAGGCTAGGCCCCTCTTCATGTTCTCAAGCCTGGTAGTAAACTCTTTCCTGTTGTCCCCCGGGTTTTTGGGTGCACGTGTTTTGTCCAAAATCGCAGCCCTACACGCACTAAACTTGATGATAAAGCTGTTCGGTGTGCCTTTCTGGGATATCCTTCCATGTCCAAAGGATATCGTTGCTATGATCCTGTCACACGCCATTTGTATCACTCTTTAGATGTCACTTTTTTGGAAACGGTTCCATTTTTTACAGGTGCTTCTTCCTCTCTGGAAACTCCACTAGAGCAGGTAGTGGATGATATCTCAGTCTTTCCTCGCCCTGTGCCTATTCTTGATATACCCAGTGACATACCCAGTGACTCTCTGCCTCCGATAATTACTACTGACCCATTACAGGTGTACTCTCGTCGTCCTCGCCCTCCGGACCCCATGCCATCATCTTCTCCGGAATCAGGTATCTCATCTCCTCCTTTTGTCTCTGATGTTGCTCCTTCTCGTTATCCTACACGTATTCGTCGCCCCCCCTTCACGTTATATTCTTTCAAGTAGTACTAACCATCCAATTTCTAAGTATGTCTCTTATCAGGGCCTGTCAAAACCATTTAGCTCTTTTGTTAGTGCAGTTGATTCTGTCTCCATTCCTCGCTCTGTTCATGAAGCTCTCCAGAATCCAAAATGGGTGGCTGTTATGAAAACAGAGATGAGTGCTCTTCAGAATAATCAGACTTGGGAACTTGTCTCTCTCCCGAATGGTGAACGTACAATTGGCTGCAAGTGGGTCTTCAGTGTTAAGTATTTGGCCGACGGCACCATTGACCGATATAAGGCCCGTCTTGTTGCTAAGGGCTTCACACAGGTTCTGGGTAAGGATTTTGGGGCCACTTTTGCTCCGGTTGCTAAACTAACCACAGTCCGGCTTCTTGTTTTTCTTGTTGCTTCCTATTCTTGGCCTCTTCATCAGCTTGACGTCAAGAACGCGTTTCTTAATGGTGATTTGTCTGAAGTTATCTATATGGACCCCCCTCCTGGTTTTCGGGCTCAGGGGGAGTATTCGGGGAAAGTTTGTCGCCTTCGAAAATCTCTCTATGGATTGAAGCAGTCTCCTCGTGCATGGTTCAGCCGGTTTAGTGATGTGGTGCTCACTATGGGATTTATTCGCTGCCATTCCGACCATACTTGCTTTATTCGTCGTAATTCCAAAGGGCAATGTATTATTATTTCTGTTTATGTTGACGATATTATTATTACAGGCGATGATGCATCTGGTATTGTACAAGTAAAACGGTCTCTTGGAATATCGTTCGACATTAAGGATTTGGGTCCTCTGAGATACTTTCTTCGCATTGAGGTCGCCCGGTCCCGCCAAGGTATTTCGTTATCCCAACGGAAATATGCCCTTGATCTCCTCCAAGATACGGGAATGCTTGGGTGTAGACCTGCTTCTTCTCCTATGGATCCAAATCATAAGTTGACTGCTGAATTGGGAGAGCTCTTACCAGATCCCTCTATATATCAGCGTCTTGTGGGTCGTCTCATCTATTTGACGAACACAAGACCGGATCTGACTTTTGCTGTTAGTGTCGTGAGTCAATTTATGCACTCACCACGTACTTCACATCTTGATGCTGTTTATCATATTCTGCGATATCTCAAGACTTGTCCTGGTCTTGGTCCTTTCTTTCAAACAGGAGCTCAATCAGGTCTCTCCTGTTTTACTGATGCGGATTATGCAGGGTCAAAGGGCGATAGACGCTCCACTTCTGGTTTCTGTACTTTTCGAGGTCGTCATCTTATCTCCTGGAAAAGTAAAAAGCAAGCTGTGGTCTCACGGTCTTCTGCTGAGGCCGAGTACCGTGCGATGGCTCAGGGTTCATGTGAACTCATATGGCTCCGTTCTCTTCTTGGTGAGTTAGGCTTCCCAGTGGTGGACGCATCTACGTTATTTTGCGATAACAAGTCTGCAATTATGTTATCATCTTATTCAGTTCTTCATGAGAGAACTAAACATATAGAGGTCGACATCCATTTCATTCGGGAAAAAGTTCGGTCAGGAGTCATAACACCGAGCTTTGTTCCTTCATCAGATCAGACCGCTGATATGTTCACTAAGTCCGTTGGTCCAACACTTCTACAGTCGTCTCTTGGCAAGCTTGGTCTCGTCAACATCTTCGCCACAGCTTGAGGGGGAGTGTTGGAATTAGGGGATTTGATCCCGAATTTGATTTTGTTATTTATGGTCATGTTGACCACATTTATTTTATTTTTTATCTCTTTCCTTTTTCCTGTTATTTCCTTTCCTTTTTTATTTCTCATTGTAACATTACATAAACTTGGGAACGTACAGTAATAAAATTATCTTTTCCCAAATCTCTTTTATAATTGTTAAGTTACCAACTACTCTAAAAGCTTATGCTGTTAGAGAATGGGCCCAACCATGTATATCAAGCTTCAACACCCTCCCTCACGTGCAACCCTGACTTGCACGTGGAGAGCAAACAAACCAAACTCCATTATGGTGGAGACAACTAATGAAGTGCAAATATGCACAACAAAGCAGGGAGTCGAACCCAGGACTTCCCACAAACAAGGCTCTAATACTATGTTAAGTTACCAACTACTCTAAAAGCTTAAGCTGCTAGAGAATGGGCCAACAATATATATCAAGCTTCAACAATAACAAGGAACTCTCCATCTAACATGCTTCCATCTTCATCTCTATCCTTCTCTCTCTCTCTCTCTCTCTCTCTCTCTCTCTCTCTCTATATATATATATATATATATATTTAAAGTACATAAAAAAAGTATGTATATGCTAGGGAAAAAAAGTTACTTCCATACCAAACGGAGCATTTATCCTCTTCATTATTAACTTATTTTAAAGATGCATTCTAAAACAAATTTTACTTATTCACAGAAGCAAGTCTTTACTTGCTTATGCTTTTCAGTTGGAGATGGTATGCACATGAGGACATGAGTTGGGGTTTGACGGACGTCACGGACCCCCATGCTCCTCTACTTGTATAGCAATACTAGCAAACAACTTTGACTCTATAATCTCTCTCTCTCTCTCTCTCTCTCTCTCTCTCTCTCTCTCTCTCTCTGTATACAACATATCAAAATTGATGCATTACAATAAATAAATAAAAATTAAAAAAAAGTCACTACCATACCAAACGGACCATTATACATTTTTTTTTTTTGAACAAGCTTCAATTGATCAAATGAACAAGCACATGAGAAAATGCACGAAATAGAATGGTCTTCCTTTGGTGGGAGGTGAAATTGATATAGCAATGATGTTGCAGTACTCTAGCGGCTAAAAATTTATGTTAAAAGCTCAAGAAAATCTATCATTTGATTCTTGAGCTATGCTTTTCTTGCCATAATACCTAAGGTACTAGTGAGGCAATTAAAACAGATATAAAACTGAACATATCCTCTTAACTGCATTTAGAACATCGTACCTGGAATGTGGCTCCATTGTGAATGATCTCCTGAGCTATAGGGTCCTTAATATATTCCTGTAACGGCATTACAACATCCTCCATATCATAGGGATCATTGCTTTTAACATAAGTTTGATCCATTTGCTTTCTGGCATCTCTCTATCCATAACAATAAATAAAAATAGGTCATCCGCTGTAATAACAATACTGTCCCATACAAGATATATACAAAAACATGAGTCGAAATGTAGCTATGTAGTTGGACCAACATGATATAACAACTAGTCATCCTAGATGATTATGAATACAGAAAACGAAATTTTCCTAGTTCCGACCTTTGCTTTTAGACTCGGTTTCATTTGCAGATTTGGAGAAGGAAAAGAACAATCGAAGGAAAACGAGAACAAAAAACTATTTCACTAGTGTTTTCCTTCATGCTAAAATTTCATTAGAAAATAAAAAATATACAAAATAAGGCAGGAACTCAGGAAAAGAGGAAGTGAAGCGACTAACAAACAACAAAGTTTTCTTATCATATTTTCCTCAAATGTTTTCCTTGCAACCAACCAAAGAAAAGCATTTCTCATTTATTTTCTTTTCCTTTGTTTTCCTTCATTAAGTCATGAACCAAACAAAGCCCAAATACAGTCCTGGTTACCCAAAGGGACAATGACCAACCCCTTACTCGTCACCTAGAAAAATTAGGGCAGGTAAAGTGTGTGAAACACATGCTTTTTTGAACTTCTTATGGGCATACAGTATGTGGCATACCTTAAAAAACATCTAATGAAAGTTCACAATCCCCATTACCAAAGTCAATTAATATTTTGATGCAGACGGAGAGAGAAGATAGATCTAACTTTCTAACTACGATTCACCTCAGTATGACCGTTAAATAAGATATACTTATATCAATTAAAAATTTATCAACCACAGGTCTTCATTGTTTTATGTTGGATCTTCGTAAATGGTTCCAAAAATAAGAAATTAGTTACCAAGAGTACAGATGTTAAAAATGAACATACCCGAGCAAATAGGTCCTCTCTCATCCACGGTACCAAATATTTCCATGGCCAAATATCCAGTGTGCTTACTCCATTAGTCTTCGATCGTAACCTTCCAGTCATTCGTGTGGCGGATGTTAAGTTAGGATGCACCAAAAACCTAGCTGCTACTTCTACCGAAAATTCGTAAGTGCTAAAGACACGGTCAATTGGATTCCTAAGTATTGTCACCACTGAAGTTTTCTCCTCTGGAAGCTTGGACATCATGCTATAGTCATCGTGAGTAACCAATAACCTGCAATTTGATTTGCTACACAAATGACAAAATAAACATTTAGGGGGGCCCATAACTCAAATTTGTTAGAATTGTAATAATTAATTACATAAAATTTTGAAAGGAAGGTTTTTTTTTTTTTTTTGATAAGTAATAGTAGCATTGAAAAGTCAAAATGGGTGCAACTTGTGGACAATGGATGTGTGAAAACATTGAGCTCTCAACACTAAGACCGACTAGTATCAAAAGCAAAAACTAATAGAAGTGAAAACTTACAACGATTTCCTTTTCCAAAGACAAAAACCAAGGTTACCAGAATGGATTAAACAATGGCCTCCATCATGACAAGAAAAATATAGATGAAAACAATGGAAATTGGTTGTTAGATTAGGTCGATTCACGGTTGTATTCATCGAGTGATTCAAGTTTCATTAAACCCGATACGATTCACGATTCATAATTTTGAACTTTGATAGTGGAAAACTTTTAACATTTTGAGCATTGATATTGCATGAATCTTGTTTTAAATTGTTATTTTGTTCACTATTCGATTCGTGATTAGACAACAATGTAAACAATTAAGCATTTAATATAGTAGCAAGTAAGATTTGAAACTTTACGTACGCGTCAATTGGGATGGAAGTCAAAACCTAATAACATAAAGGGTGAAGTAAAGATAAGAGACTAGGATAAAAGAAATTCCAATGGGAGGAGAGCCCATGGCCCCTACCTTCCTCCACTGTTGATCGATTGAATGGTTGAAAAAGTGTGGCCTTTGAAATGTGGTATACGCATTTAATAGCGTTTTAACCAATTTCAATTAGGTTTAGGTAGACATAGACAACTAGATATCTCCCAAATGAATAGGACTTTGACCTATGAAACCCAACTAATAACCATATAGAAATAGCTAATTAGTGAACATGACCCAAAAAATTTGGGGTTAACACCCTATCTAGGATTTGTGAGAGATGATAAACAACAAAGAAAGAGAACACAAGAACACTAGATTTATATGGTCCACCCCAAAGTCAAAACAAAGATGGGTTCACACTCCACAGAGTTGCCGAGATTTTCATTATATGCAAAAGGTGGATAGAGATATTGAGTACGTCGGTAATGGCCCTTAAATAACTAAGAACCACGGGCTACTTGTCACAAGTCAAAAATTACCAAATTGCACCTCTGAACTGCGAGAGTGGGGCTAAGAGTACAGTACTATCAGGCTCAAGACTACCTATATAGAAACGACCACTGCCTACATCTACAACACATGTCCAGCAAACTAAGAACACAAAAGTGCACTTGAGGTTTAACTCAATATGACAACTTCAATAAATAAAACCAGCAATAAGAGAGAGAATTTCTAACACCAATGTCAAACTAAACATTAGAATGAAAAAGGAGAAACCTTCACCTGGGATCAAACCGCAGTTTGTCGTAGGAACGTGGGCATTCCTGAGAGCTTGCATACAACTTTTTCAAGAAACTGCAGGTACAATTATGTAAGCAAAAGCAATGCACTGTTGTACTTGTCTAGTTATGAAATGAACAAGAAAAAATATAAGCTTGCTGTTGGGAGACGATTACCAGAAAAAATATGATCTTCCTCCTGTTCTTGGGATGTGAAGGAAGAAAAGTAACTCCCTTAGTATATGTTTGTCTTCTTTGACTTCTAAATCAAGGTTAGAAGATGCCCACTTCTTGACAATTGTTTCACAGTGCTCAAAATCATGTTTGCTAGAAGAGGCATTTATTGTGGTAGAAGCTGAAAAATTATTAGAGAACAGACTACTACTATCAATCTAACAAACCTTATAAAAGCATATATTGATAAAGAAATGAAAAAAAAATATAAAAAAATTGACTTGATTAGTAAAGAATACCATATCCAATAAGAACCAGCAGTACGGCAAGCTTAAGGGCATGACCCATCCAACTCATTCCAGCTCTAAACTATTTCAAATCAAGAAAATCACCAAATAAATCAACAATCAGAGTCGAAGAGGGGGAAAAGATCAAATATTTATTTCAACAGTTGAAGTTCAACATGTGGGTATTCAGGGGCGGATCTATATATAAGGGCAAGGGGGGCTCAAGCCCCCTAAGTTTTAGAAAATTCTTTATATACCCTTTAAAAGAAAGTTATATTTAAGTTAAACCCTTCTAAAAATTTAATTAAGTCCCTATTCTATTAGGCCTCGTTTGGCAGGCCGGATAAATCTGGCGGATAGGACATGATAAGACATGATTAGATAGGATAATAATTCTGTGTGATAAGTTGTTATGTTGTCCTGTGTTTGGAACGTGCCCAGATATATATTCCAGATAATAACTAAATTATTATCTGGAAGGAAAAAAGAGATTTGAAAAATAAATAAATAATTAAAAAGTAGATCTGAAGGGAAAAAACTGGATCTTTAAAAAAAAAAGAAAAAAATCTGAAAATGAAAAAAGTCTTTTTGTCCCAAGAAGTTATCTCAAACTTCTAATCTCACCTAATATTCCCCCTTTTATGGGTTAGAGTTATTGCGCTCTCCATGAGATAAAAATCAAGTTCAGAACTATTTTATCATATCTAGTGGCACCACCAAACGTCGGATAAAAGTTATATGCCTATTATCCTGACCACCATAAAATTAGGGAATTCTCTCTATCTGAAAAAATAAATAAATAAAATTTAAGGAACTTTTATTTTGCTGTAGGTAGTTTTACATTAACTTGTACATAATGCTCAGAACTCCCTAGACTTAAAGTAGAGTCTTTTAGAGACTTGTACATAATATTTATTATAAGTAGGGTGACCTTCTAGAAAGATTACTTTATTATGAGGTCCAAAACTTCTAAAATATTATCATGAGTTTCTATTCCATTGGATGATCGCCCCTTATATAAATCTTGGTCATTGATTGTACTAACTATTATTTATAAATAGGGTGGCATTCTTCAAAATTATTTAAGAATTATAAAGTTTCTCGAGAAAAAAAAACTGTACTTTGAAGAATTATGCAGATTATTGATCGAGTAGCTAGTAAAAAAGTGCATATTTATGTGTTTTCTCCACTTCGCCGTATCTCTTTTATCGTCAAAAATGAAAAGTCTACTTAAGTACTGTAATACGTAAAAGATAGCCCCATTGGGCCAAATTCCTAGATCCGCCCCTGTGGGTATTAGAGCAGATCATATAATGGAAAAAGAATTGCATACCTTACAAATATGATACAAAATCAAGAAAAATTACAAAACAAAAACCCAAAATTTCTAAAACCCACGAAATAGGAGTTTACAGAACATACCCACACAGCGCCTTAAATCAGAACCAAATGCAGAGAAAGAGCAAAGAATCACACATGTCCACACATATGTATGCAAGTGTACATATATATATATATATGGTGTATATATATAGGAGCCAATAGGAGTAAGACAAGGGTAACAATGGTTGAAGGGTGCCTAATTTGGCCTACCTGTATCGAGTTTCGGGATCTTGTGCTCATAAATTCTCACAAACGCTGTTGGGGACTCCAAAAGACACAGAGCTCAGAGGAATGAGGAGGGGCCCACAATCGCAGCTTCCACACCATTTGGTTTAGATTTGACACACAGTTCAATCGCACACAACACAACGCTCTGAAAGGGCAAAATAGTAAAACTTACGTAGGAAGTGCTCGGAGTTTGATAACATGCGTCGTTGGTTAACTTTGGTGATGATGATGTGGTGGAGGAAGTGGGTCTGGGCTCGAGACTAGAGCAGAGGCGGATGACCTTCAACATTTGATTCCTTGTATCTGATTGAACTGTGTGTCAAATCTAAAATTTTAGGGAGATTTTAGGTTTTCTAGCCCTTCAACATTTGAAATTTGTTGTTATATACTTTGAAAAAGTATAAATGTATATTTAGGTCTCCCTAAAATTTTAGCAAAGCACTCTATGTTGTGAATATCTTAATTTTAATTTTGATTTCTTTTAGAGTTTATAATTCTAAACCCACCCTACCCTAAAAAAATGTATATTAGAATGAGTAATACTTGGGACACAACCAAAAGACAACCTTGAGACACAACCTCTATTTTGTGTCTATCTTTCTCCTGATGGGTCCTACAGTGCCAGTGGACCCCACAGTACCCACTAGGACCACTAGGAGAGAGATAGACACAAAATGGAGGTTGTGTCCTAAGGTTGTGTCTTTTGGTTGTGTCCCAAGTATTACTCTATTAGAATAGATTATGATATACATATTGTAGCACTAACGGCAATCTAACACTTCCTAAAGAGCAACTGAACTACTATCAACACAATTACAATCACTATTTTAAAACCCAAACAGGACTGGCCGGTTGAACCGTGAATCGGTCCCTGAAACGGTCTGGTTTAAACCGGCTAACTAGAAAAATTCAAAAACCAGCCTATTTATGAAAACAAAAAAAAATCGACGGTTGAACCAGTAAAACCGGTGATACGTACAAAAATATCAAGTCAAAGTCAAACTGCTACCTCAGTAAGGAGATGTCGGGTCATCCGCAGAGGGCGCCCACCGTGGGGCCATCCCGAGCAGTCTAGCCAAGACCGCCCGGTATGGGCTCACAGCTCGAAAAATATGGTTCGGGTTCATCGACCAGTGGATGCGGCCCGGGGGCATATACTGGCTTGCTTCATAAGAACCCAAACAGTTTCCTATCTCAGCTAGAAGACTAAAGGAAAGTGGGGGTTGTTTCCTAAACCACTTAGGAAAACTCCCACAATTTGCATAAATCAGTTGTTATTAGATTAGGCTTCCTAATCAGCTCACTTACCTTGTACGAGATCTCTCTTGCATCTATAAAAGAGATCACTCGTCCCCATTAAAAGGAGTCGCATTCTTATTTTCACAGGATAGCAATATATATTACTCATATGCACACACCCACCCGGCTGGTTTTTTGGTAGTGTCACCCCCTTTGTTGGTTCACCAAAAGGTCGTCGGTGATTTGTTAGTGAACACGCTTCGATGCACAAGTGGACGTAGGTCACCTAGTTAACAGGACCGAATCACATACAAACTTTTTTTGTCTCACTCTCTCTCTCTCCCCTTAAACTGCTCTTCTTGTGTTTACCCAAATTTTGGCATCATCAGTTTAGCGCCGTCTGTGTGAAAACGACAGCTTTCTTCGAAAACAAATATGTGACTGATCAACATGCCACCGAAGATGGGTGAGAAGACTGCTGCTCCAACAGGTCAGACATATTCACAAGCCGAGCAACCAGCTGCTTCGATGACCACCGAGCAGATCACCGCGGCTCTTGCGCAACTCTTGGAGGGTCAGCAACAAACTCCTTAGCAGATTGAAGCACTGCTAGCCCGACAGGATAAGCTCCCAAAAATCGAGGATCATCCCGGGAAAGGTGTGCGCAATCGGGCGCCCGCACGGATCCGACAGCGTGCCCACACTGCACCGGTATCCCCACCGGCTTTGGGGTGGTCTGGAAACGATGAGTGTAGCCAAGCCCCCGAGCGGACCCGGTAACGTGCCATGGCCAACCCACTCCGGGCGAGGGACGCCAGAGGGATCATCAATAGCAAACGCACTGCCAGAGGGGAGGAGCAAGAACAAACTGCCCTGGAGTCGGCCAAAGAATCTTAGGCTAAGAGCCATAGAGATCTTAGGCGCACGATTACCCAGAGTCGAAGCTGGGTCCCATCCCTAAAGATAACGCACTTTGAGGAAGAGGCCTCATCTTCTGACCCAACATACCGCTCAGATATGGAGCAGAAGACTGATCAGAAAGATGTCAAGGCCCAAATCGAGGACCTGCAGAAGCAAATCGAGAAATTGAGCCGTAAGCCGGGCCATGACCACACCAATACAAAATCGAGTCACCCTTTATCGTGTGGATCGCCGAATTTCCCATCCCGCAGAAGTTCAAACCACTACATCTTGATTCTTATAACGGCTCAGGGAGCCCGGTGGATCATGTCGGACTTATAAGGCCCAGATGGCGCTGGTCACCATCGTCGACGAGCTACTGTTCTTGGCCTTTCCCAACACCCTTAAGGGGCTAGCCACATAGTGGTTCCACGCTCTTAAACCCCGAACGGTCGATGATTTCAAGGCACTCAGCAAGCTATTCATCAGCCAGTTTGTGGCGATGCTTGTCCAATCATAACCCGACACCCAATTGCTGGCCGTCAAGCAGCGCAAGGGAGAATCCCTAAAAGATTACGTTGACTGTTTCAATCAGCAAAGGCTCTAGATTTGCTGGCCTTCTGCTCGAGAATTCAGTACACCAAAGTGGCTACATCATTCTATCATGACCGACCAGCAACCTTGATTGAGCTCTCCAAGAGGGTTGGGAAGTAAATTGGCACAAAAGAATTCCTGAAGTCTAAGCGCGCGAGCTTCGTGGGAGACGGGTCCCCAAAATCCAAACGCAAGCGCGAGGATTCTGAGAAGGGCTCGGGAAAGAAGACGAATCAAGATCAGCAGAGAGGCGGTCGAGATTAGGCCCCGATGGCCTTTACACCTCTTTCCCGACCTATTCATCAAGTTATGGCCGTTGTCAAGGCCTAGAGGCTGCTCAAACAACCCACGAAGCTGAAAAAGTCCGCCCAAGAAGAGAAACCGGGACAAGTTATGCCGGTACCACAAAGATCACGGTCACGATACAGATGACTGCTTTAAGTTAAAGATCGCCATTGAAAAACTTATCGAGCGGGGTCATCTTGCCGAGTTTGTCGTCGCAGATAAACGACCCCAGCCAGACGCCCGAGCTCTCGAGCAACCACAACTCCTCGGCCAAATCAACATGATCTCCAGAGGAACTTCGGGCGGAGGGGACTCATAGTCGGCTAGGAAGAGGCATGCTCGGGCATCTCGAGCGGATGCCGTGCATGTCCAATCTGCAAGCACCCCACCGACTGATATGCTGATGTTCTCGTCCGACGATGTAAAGGACATGTACTGCTCCCACGACGATCTGCTAGTAGTGGCTCTCTCCATAGCCAATTATATGGTAAAGAGTGTGTTAGTGGACACAAGCAGCTCCTTTGACATCATGTTCTCCTCAGTATTCGATTAGCTAGGGATATCAAGGGACAAACTCTGGCTAGTTACCATTCCTTTGGTCAAGTTCAACTGTTCAAGCATGCAACCGCTCTAGATTTTTGAGCTACCGGTCCTGATGGGGACCTACCCGTAGCAGTCTTAGTGATGGCAAACTTCGTAGTTGTGAAGGCTCCATCCGCATCCAACGTTATCCTCGGGAGGCCAACGCTCAATAAAGCCAAGGAAGTAGTGTCAACATACAGCCTGGTAATCAAGTTTCCAACCCCCCAGGGTCCTGGAAGCTTGCGTGGAGACTAAGCAACCGCTTGGATCTATTATGTCAACTCCTTGCGCAGAGAGGCAGTTATAGAAACGTTGAACATTCAGGAGATGGAGCCGAGGGACATGAGGGATTGAGTAGGCCCAGTGAAAGAGCTGGAGCAAGTGGTGCTCGACCCCCAACTCCCTGATCGGTCCGTCAGCATCGGCACCCTCTTGGAGCGGCGTTTCAGAGGGAAGTTGATCCAGTTCCTACGAAAGAACCAGGACGTCTTCCGCCTGGTGCCATGAAGACGACATGCCTGTGATTGACCCCCGGATCATGTCCCATCGTCTCAACATCGACCCGAACTCCCAACCAATCAAGTAGAAGAAGAGGAGCATGGCCCCTGAAAGACAAGCAGCAGTGCGAGAAGAAATTGAAAAACTCCTAAAGGCAAAGTCCATCTGAGAGGTCCACTATCCCGACTAGTTGGTAAATGTGGTACTAGTCAGGAAAAGCAACAGAAAGTGGAGAATGTATGTAGATTTCACCGACCTAAACAAGGTCTTCCCTAAGGATTGCTATCCGCTGCCTAGGATAGACCTTCTTGTGGACTCCATGGTCGGTCACTCACTTCTTTCGTTCATGGACGCCTACTCGGGGTACAACCAGATCAGCATGTATATCGGAGACGAAGAGAAGACTTCGTTCATCACAGACCAGGGGACGTGCTACTATAAAGTAATGCCCTTCGGCCTAAAAAATGCTGGAACAACTTATCAACGTCTGGTCAATTATATGTTCAAAGATTTGATCGGGAAATCAATGGAGGTGTATGTTGACGACCTCCTAGTCAAAAGTAGGGACGAGTCCAACCATCTCAACCACTTGGCTGGGGCCTTCAGCATCTTAAGAAAATTTGGGATGAGGTTGGACCCGGTCAAGTGCACATTTGGAGTCTTGTCCGGGAAATTTTTAGGACTCTTAGTCAGCAAGAGGGGATCGAAGCGAACCCTGAAAAAATTCAAGCTATTATTAACATGCGATCACCCAGGTCAACCAAAGAAGTTCAGAGTCTGGCCGGACGGGTAGCCGCATTGAACAAATTCGTTTCCTGAGCTACCGACCGGTGTTTGCTACTTTTCAAAATCGTCCACAAAGCCTTTAGTGGTCAGAGGAGTGCGAGGAGGAGTTTCAGGAACTTAAGAAGTACCTGACGTCACCCCTGTTAGGAAACTGCATTCCCAGAATCCATTGACAATGCGTATAAGTTGATACTGAAAAAAATTTCATGAAATCTATAATAACCCTACAAGGGCAGAACTAGGGTTACCTTGAACTGCAAAAACGGATTGCTGTAGTAGACGAATCTAGAACACGGGCTCGATAACAGCTCACGATATTCTACCGTATTCCTCTGCTGCCAGAATATCGAACTGAGTGTGGGCTCTTTCGAAATCCTTTCTATTTTCTGCTCTCCCTTTTTTACGTTCTCTTTTCTATTTTGAGTTATAATACTCTACATGGAAGAACGCAAACTGAGAGGAGAGCCTGATACGCCCAAAATTGGCCCTTTCCTATGATCGAGCGGTTCAACTCAGCAGTCGGTCCCTGTCCCGACCAAATCATGCACAGTGCCTTGGGCAACGTCAGCCCGAGCGGTCTGGCCATCCCGAGCGGTACATCAACAGGCCCCGACCAACAGGTCGAGAGTGCGAAACAGGCGTAGTCTAGCCAGGCCTACGAGATGCGCCCCAAAATGTTTCAGGCAGTTTCCTACTCTAGTTAGAAGACTAATGGAAAGTGCACATTGTTTCCTAATCCAATTAGGAAACCCCCGCAATTAATGCCTATCAATCCTAAAACAATTAGGAAACACACTTGATTTGTGTCAATCACATCCTAATTGGATTGTATTTCCTTATCCTTGTACGAGTAGGTCTCTTGCATCTATAAAAGAGACCACTCACCCCCACTAGAGGGGAGCCCAATGAAAAAAATCTCACCAAGAGAAATACATTACATTGTCTAGCCACTCTCCCAAGAAATCTTAAGCGCCACCTTGCACGGCCGACCCTTGGTAGTTCCAATCACCATTGTTGGATCACCAAGGTCTCTGCAAAGGTTTATTTTACATAGTGGAAGTGCTCAGACACAACCGTGGACATAGGTTCCTTCATTAATAGGGCCGAACCACATACAAAAAACCAGTCTCTCCCTCTCCCTCTCCTTAATCTGCTCTATTTATCTCTTACCAAATTTTGGCATCATCAGAGCCTAAGCAACATATTTATAGGCTACGCTAGGGACCATAAGAAGTCAATAAGGAATAGGCTTCCTTATGGAATTAGGAAACCCTAATTCGAACTGAATCAGAATCCTATTTTCATAAATTATAATTCATATCACTAAAGAATTATAATTGCACTCCTACCCTTATCTCAAAAATATATTTCGTGCTCCATGTTATTAAATGCTTATTATCTCCCCAAGTTAAGATTACAGATATCCATTAATTAAATATAATTACTAACAATCACATTTAATTAATCTCTTAAAATTCCTTGAGATCCTCTGCTTAACTTATCTGATATGTCGGATACAAAATCCACTTGCAGGGTTTGACATAATCAAAACTTATAAGCTTTCTCAAGGGGATATCATCAATCCCAAAAATTGAGACATGGATTCCATCATTAATTTATATCCACCACACAATTAATATTGTCACCCAGTCCAATGAGATATTGACCCATTTAAGGATCTCACCCTTTTAGGGATCAAAATGTAAATATCAAATGTACGTGTCTATAAATTAACTTAGGATTTAGAGCACAAGCACTCGTAATAGCCATGAGGTATTACTTATCTTATAAGTCAATATAAAGATAATTACCCCAAGTCGGTCCCGTTTAATACACAAAGTGTACCAGCATAGTGAGTTGAAACTATACCGTTTCCTGTAGTTGAGACAAACATACTACAACACTATGTTGTAGTCCTACCGATGGTGTGTCCAATTCCATCCAAGACTGTAAACCAAAATCTTACATTCTATAAGATCCGATGGTTTGATCTTCCATGTATAAGTTGAACTCTACACACCAAACCACCTACTATGTAGAATGAGAGACACATATGCATAATATTAAATAAACAATATAATACAAACATTGCCCACAAATTCTCCTAAATGGAATAACTGATTTTATTAAATGAATAATAAATTAACTACATAAAGAATGTCTTTTAGTATATATCCCTAACAACCCCCTCTGCTCTCAACACCTGTACCAAAGGAGGAGTTGTTCTTATACTTGGTAGTGTCACCCTCGCGGTAAGCAACACTCATCCGAGAAGAGCACGAGATGCAATTCTTGGTTTATTACACCAGTCGGTGCTTCAAGGCGCGAAAAGCCGGTATTCCCACATCGAGAAGCTCGCCTTTACCCTCATCACTTTTTCCCGGAGACTCTGCCCATACTTTCAAGCCCACATCATCGTGGTCCTTACAGATCAGCCTCTCCGTCGGATCCTAAGCAGGCCTGAGACATTCGAGAGGCTTGTCAAATGGGCATTGGAGTTAGAGGAGTTTGAAGTGGTTTATAGGCCCCGAATGGCAATCAAAGGACAAACTGTAGCGGATTTTCTCGTAGAGTTCACATACCCAGAAGATCCGGTCGAGGACCTTGCCCCGCCCAAATTGTTGCCCAGCCTACGTCCTGACACCTCGACCTGGGTACTCTATGTGGATAGGTCTTCCAATAAATAGGGTAGCAGGGCAGGGATGATCTTGACCACACCCGATGGAATCCAGCTGGAGTATGCGCTAAGGTTCGAATTCCAGGCCTCCAATAACGAGGCCGAGTATGAAGCTCTGTTGGGGCGGGCTGCAGTTGGCCAACTCGAAGGGCGCGCAACAAATCCAGGGATACAATGACTCCCAGCTCGTGGTCAATCAAATCAAGCAGGAGTACAAAGCTCGGGAGGATAGCATTGTTGCTTACTTAGCCTTTGTCCACATGGTCTCAAAGAAGCTTAAGGGTTCTCCATTACACAGACCCCGAGGGAAGAGAATACGAGAGTCGACCGGTTAACCCGCCTTGCCTCATCCTTCGAGTCAGACCTACCCGGGATAAGGATAAAATACTTACCCGAGCCCAGTATGGTAAACTCAGAAGACATGGAGGTCAAACCAGTCACTTTAGGGCCCAGATGGATGGATCCGATCATGATGTTCCTCATAACTGGTACTTTACCAGACAAGAAAGATGAAACCCGACGGGTAAAGTACCGGGCGACAGATACCACCTCGTAGATGGCATCCTCTACAAAAGGGGGTTCTCTATCCCGTATCTCCGATGCATTCACCTACTCAGGTCCAAGGAATATTGCAAGAAATCCATAAAAGAGTATGTGGGAACTATGTTGGAGGCGGGGCACTCTCCCGAAAGGCACTGCTGCAAGGCTATTACTGGCCGATGATGGCCCGGGATTCCCAAGAATATGTAAAGCGGTGCGACAAGTGTCAAAGATATTCGCCTATGATCAACCGCCCGGGGAAGCTCCAGACCCCATTCCTCAGCCCCTGACATTTGCTCAGTGGGGTATTAATATCATCAGTCCCCTTTTGATGGGAAAAGGATAAGTCAAATTAGCCGTCATCGTCATGGACTATTTCATTAAGTGGGCGGAAGTCGAGCCCTTAACAGCGATCACCGAGAAAAAGATGGAAAGTTTCATTGAGAAAAACATTCTCAGCAGGTTCGGCATCCCTTGGGTCCTGGTCAGCAACAATGGTAGGTAGTTCGACAGCCCAGTATTCAGGAAATTCTGTTCGGGCTATGGAATATCGAACCACTACTCTTCTCCTGAGCACCCTCAAGCCAATGGTCAAACCGAGGTAACAAACCAGACAATTCTGCAGTCAATTAAAACCAGACTTGAAGACGCCAAAGGGCTTTGGGCAGAAGAACTATCAACCCTTCTGTGGGCCTACCGTATCACATCCTGAGCGACAACAGGGGAAACACCATTCTTAGTTACCTACGACTTCGAGGTAGTGATCCCTACAGAACTCGGACTGCCAACATACCGGGTAGCCAACTTTAGCGAACAGGGCAACGAGGAAGCCCTTAGAGGAGAGTCGACCTAATAGAAGAGAAAAGGGACGGGGCATATCTGAAAGTAGCAGCCTATAAGTAGTGGGTCTCTCGGTATTTCAACAGCAAAGTCAACCACCACAGTTTCTAGATAGGGTACCTCGTTCTTAAGGCGGTGAATCAGTCTACCAAAATCCCAAGCCACGGAAAGTTAGGTCCGAACTGGGAAGGTCCCTATCGGGTCACCCGAGTCAACCGCCCAGGAACCTACTGGTTACAAACCCTAGACGGGCAGGACCTATCTCACCCTTGGAACATATAACATTTTCGCAAGTACTTTTAATAACACACGGATAATGATGGGTTAGAATGGGTTAGAAATAAATATTTTTGCTTTTCTGTAGCTCTTTCTGAGCAATTTTATTTACTTATCGAATAAATTTTTTTTCATTTGCAAAATGACTCTTCATCCTACATTCCATTAACCCAAAATACCTCGGGACCACACTTGAGACACAAAAGACCTCAGGACCACACCCAAGGCACAAAAGACCTTAGGACTACACCTGAGGCACAAAAGACATTGGGACTGCACTCGAGGCACGAAAAGACCACGGGACTACACCCGAGGCACAAAAGACCTCGGGACTCTAACCCGAGGTACATAAAACCTCGGGATCACACTCGAGGCACCGGCTTCGCTTAGGTCCATAACCGACAATGGGGGCAAATCTCCCTAGGTGGCTAATGATAGCAAGCTTAAAAAGACCCTACAACTACCAACGTTCTAGGTCAGTTCCCTACGGTCACTCCCTCTACCAACACCCGCCTTAGAAAAAGCTTGGGGGGTAGGGGATATTGGACTAAAACAGGAAATCACACCGAGCACTAACAGGGCTAGGAATTCCAAAACATTCCAAAGTACCTATAGTGCCCAGAGAAATCGTCCGGGCAGTAACAGGGCCAAAACCCTACACTCTACCGGACTCGTTAGAAGACTAAGTGTTCTTTATCGGTCACAGTCCTAAAACTTTTGCTAAGGCAGAGTCTTCGCAAGGCTTACAACTGATCAAGCACAGGCAATTATAAAAATAGGCATGTACAAAATTATAAACGAATGGTGCAAAAGAAGGCCTTGGAGGGCCTTTTCATTGATATCAAACGTATGTACAATGCCTAGGGGGCAGTTGTAGTAGCCCCCTCCCTATAGTTCTCTCCCGGCGTGTCTTCTATGGCGGCTCCCTCCGCCGCTTGCTTCTCCTTCCAGTAGTTGGACTCCGCCCAAGAATAACCCAAGAGGTCCCAATCTGGATGGTTGGCGGCTGCCCACTCAGACAGGTTAGCATAGCCTACGAGTAAGCCAACTTCAAATTCCTCCTCAGCATCCTTCACCCCTGCCTCATGGGCAGTGATAACCTTAGAGAGAGCCAGCTTTTCAGCCTCCACCGTTGCCCTGTCGGCCTCCGCAGCCGCTGCCTTTGCTTCTGCGGTCTTCTGGGTTGCCCGCTTGGTGGCAAGGAACTCCCGGGCTTTCCCCAGCTCCAAGGCCAGGGTCCTCTCTTTCTCCTCTGCCACGGTAAGGGCGAAGTCCGCGAAATCCCGTGTCGCCTTCTCCACAACCAGGGCGCTCTCAGCGGCAGATATTCATTCAGCCATCCCAAGCAGGTAAGCCTCAGCTCCCACAGCTAAACAGCCAACCTACAAGATGGAGTCATAAGCCATCAATGTCTAAAAAGGAAAAATGTATGCAAGGCTACGTACCATGTGGCTGACGCTATACAACTAACCAATACACGCCTTGGGACCCAACCTGGAGCACTTGTCTATTTGGCTTTGTAATAGCCCAGGTCGGACCCTCCCTCAGACTTCGTCCGCCGTCACCACCGCTTGCATCCCGATCAGAATATCACGTGGCCTCAGGGGCGAAGGGACAATACGAGGCCCCGACCGGTAGGGCTTCAGTAGGATGTGTGGAGGGAATGGCAATGGTCACTTTGGGAACAGTCGTCCCGACCTCTTCTCCAACCTGGAGCACTTGTCTATTTGGCTTTGTAATAGCCCAGGTCGGACCCTCCCTCAGACTTCGTCCGCCGTAACCACCGCTTGCATCCCGATCAGAATATCACGTGGCCTCAGGGGCGAAGGGACAATATGAGGGGTCGTCGCCCCGACCGGTAGGGCTTCAGTAGGATGTGTGGAGGGAATGGCAATGGTCACTTTGGGAACAGACGTCCCGACCTCTTCTCCAACCGCGTGGGGCCCCCAGTAGAGTCTCTTCAATTACTGGCCCTTAGTGGGGCTCTGCTTCTTTCTTCTCTGGCCCGCCCAGGCGGCCAAAGCAGCCTCCTTTTCCTTCAGTGCCGTCACTTCCCTAGGAGCCATCTCTGTGAGACCAAGAAAGGGCACAAGAAATTGTGTTAGAATTCGGTCAAATAGAGGAAACTAGAAAACGGTTGTAAAACGTACCAGCAATGATCGAAGGAAAAGTAAGAGCTACGAATCGATGCTTAGGCTGATAGGAGGCCTTCTGATCCCCCGTCGGGGTCTACAATTTGTTGACGTCCTTGGAGTCCTCGGCCAAAGACAATATCCTCGCCTGGCACTCGTCGAGAATGCTGGGCAGGTCGGCTGATCCCACTGCAGAACAAAAGGCAATTAGTATCGTAATGACAACAAAGTAAAACAAAACAAGAAAGAAGACGAGAGCTCACTTCTCAGCTTCCCCACACAGGAAGTCCTCAATTGTATTCCCGATACCTCCTCGCAAAACCTGAGTGTAGAGACTTGAAAGAACTTCTTCTTCCACCCTCTGTTGTTACTTGGGCAGTTGAATATGATTCTTCTCCCCTACCTGGCTCCTAGCAAAAAGAAGCAGCTTCCCCATGAACCGAGAATGGTCGGTGTGTCCAAGAGAACTCCTATACAGTGAGCTTGTATCCAATAACCTGGGGCCACAAGGAGATGGCCCCTATCAAGAACCTTCACCCGTTCGGCGCGAACTACCCGGGAGCAATCCCGAGTATTAGCATATCCTGGGCTTAGGGGTGGAGAGGAAGGCAAAGGCCCGCTATCAGGGCATATTCATAGAGGGTAACGAAACCCTACTGGTGGAAATGAGCCCCGCCAGCGTGTACGGCTAAGGAGCAATGGTCGAGAATGTCATGCCTTTCCCTAATCCTACCCAGGTCTGGAGTACACAAGATGATAGTGATTGCCTCGTAAGCAAAGATTACGTCGGGGTTGTTCGGTACCGACCCCTCGTCATCTAATCCCCTAGACACCAAGGCAACAGGGATATCCTGAGCTACCTCATCATCGGACACCCAGATGGGAACTCTGCCCTTGCTGTGCTGGTTGAACGGGGTCGCAGAAGGTGGGTCTAAACTCGTGTCCAGGGTCCTCGACCGTGATCGTTCGTCCTCTGACCGGGAAGATGAGTCAAAACCGGAGTGACACATCTCTAAGACTCCAGTGACTAGGTGAGGAAGTAACCGGCGACCTAGGTAGGGGTCAGAGACTCCAAGTCTGAGGTACAGAGGAGGTAAGGTTACAAGTCTAAAAGGCAAAGTGTACAAGGTCTTCAAGGTAAGGTGGCACTCGGTCAGAACTAACCCCGGACAACACGATTTGTTCAATTGCCCTATTGTGCTACCTGACCTAAAAAGGGAGATGAATCTAAGAAAGAAAAAGTCCCACTCCCTCGCGAATCCTAAAGGGTTCTCGTTCTTCAGCCTCGAGCGGGAACGTTGACCAGAAAGAGAAAAGGAGGGAAAGAGCAGTGAAGTACAAGGCTGGGAAAGAGAAGACTTGCAAGAATTAAGCGCTAAAGAGATCGGGAAGCTTGATCGGAAGCTTTTTTCTCTTAAAATCTCTCGGTAATCTGTATCTCTTGACAGTAGGAATGGAAGAAAATGAGCAAGTGTCCCTTATATAGGAAGCATGAATGGTCTAGATCAGATCAGATCCAACGGTCAAGAAATTTTCCCGCTCAAACCGTTCGACAATTGTCACCTCGGGCACGTGAAGTGATGCCTCAAAAGGCGCATGCATTAAATGCATGATATGACGGTCTGATTACCAGGTAACTGTTCAGTTACACTCACACTAGCCTCGTCCGATTCTAACCAAACCAACCACCAACCAACACGTGGCAGGCACTGGCCTCGGGCCCGTGGCGCCACTGGTCGGTCTGGACCCTGGCTGATGTGTGCGGCTGGTCTTACCTTGGTATAGTCTTGACCTTGGTCTCGAACGGTTTCCAAAGTAGTACTAATTTTCAATCCTCATTCGATGAAGCATTGCATCAGATTTGAAAATGGGGGGCAGTTGATACGTACAAAAATATCAAGTCAAAGTCAAACTGCCACCTTAGCAAGGAGATGCTGGGTCATCCGCAAAGGGCGCCCACCGTGGGGCGATCCCGAGCCATCCAGCCAAGACTGCTCGGTATGGGCTCACAACTCGAAAATATGATTCGGGTTCATCGACCAGTGGATGTGGCTCGGGCGCGTCTACTGGCTTGCTTCATAAGATTCCAAACAGTTTCCTATCTTAGCTAGAAGACTAAGGGAAAGTGGGGGTTGTTTCCTAAACCACTTAGAAAACTCCCACAATTTGCGTAAATCAATTGTTATCAGATTAGGCTTCCTAATTAGCTCACTTACCTTGTATGAGTTCTCTCTTGCATATATAAAAGAGATCAATTGTCCCCATTAAAAGGAGTCACATTCTTATTTTCACAGGATAGCAATATATATCACTCATATGCACACACCCGGCTAGTTTTTTGGTAGTGCCACCCCCTTTGTTGGTTCACCAAAGGCTGTCGGTGATTTGTTAGTGAACGCGCTCTGATGCACACGTGGACGTAGGTCACCTAGTTAACCGGACCGAACCACATACAAACTTCTTTTGTCTCACTCTCTCTCTCTCCTTAAACTGATCTTCTTGTTTTTACCCAAATTTTGGCATCATCAAGCGGTAATTGAACCGGAAACCCGAAAAAGATAAAAAAAGTTTATTTTATTTTCCATATTTTTGAATTTTTAATTATTATTATTAATATTTATTAAATAATTATGACATCATTGTTCAATTCCAGTTGACCCAACGGTTGATCCAGTGACCCATGACCTTGTCATTTTTACAGTTCGACGAACGATCCAGTTTTCAAAACATTGATTATAATACAACTCATCCTAATATTTTGTCAAAGTAAATCACATTTTCTTCCTACTTTTTAACTTAACATAACTCAAATAGATTGACTATCCTTTCATCTTTACAGGAATTACTATACGAAAATGTATGTACATAAGGGGAAAAAAATTGCCCTGGAGGCGCTGTCCCCGAACCCCAGTAAACTTAGCACCTGCCAAGCCCTCTCTCAATATCAAATTTTTTCATCCACCCTTGGCCTAAAGGCTACCAAGAATGAAATGAATTGAGGAAAATTTTAGTAAGCGATAAGGTTGTACTAGTTACTGTTTGGGAAAGCCTAAAACAAGACTTGGTTTAGTCAAAGTCTAATTTTGTTAATCTTGTTTTTAGTAGAATCTAGTCTGGTGATATTTTTTTTCTTACATAAGAGTATGTGCCCAGTCTAATAATTTTTTTGAAAAAATAAGTTCTCTGTCAAACTAACCTATACTTAATTCCCACAAGAACTAGATACAAAAAAGTAAACTTGGACTGAACTATATCTTATTTTGGATATTCCCAAACATGACCTTAATAAGGAGATTAATTTAGAGGTTAGCAACACAAAAAAAAAAAAGAAAAAAAAAGAAAAAAAAAGGAGATTATTTTAGATGCAAAGTAGATCATATTTAGTGAATTTTTTTTTTCAGTAAAAATACTTAGTTACATTTTTTCCAATTAAAGTGGTGAACCCTTCAACTTTTTCAAAAACTGGAAAATTTCAACAATTAACTTTTTCAAAAGAAATTAGGGGTGCGTTTGATTAAACTGAAAATTAAGTGCTGAAAATTAAGTGCTGAATTTTAAGTATTGAAAATTTTAAGTAATTGAATTTATAATACTGAAAACAGTGCTTCAACTACTAAAATATAAGGCATTCAATGATTATTTTCAGTAAAAAAATTTCACTTAAAGTTTTCAGTGATTTTTTGGCTACTTTTTCAATTAAATAGTATGTTATCAAACACATTGAAAAAAAAAGTGCTGAATCTTTTTTATTTTCAGCACTTAATAGCACTCTTCAAATGGCAGTTTGGGCTTTTTTAGTCATTTGTGTTATTTAGAGTATCCTCCGAAAAGTGGAGCTAAGACACAAGGGCGAGCCTTTTTTTTCTTTTTTTTTTTGAGTCTAGATTTTTGACTTCAATTGTCTATGCTCCAATCGTAGAGTTAAATAGTAGGGGTCCAGCTAGTTTAAGAGCTGATGGAGAGAAACCAAATTTGGAATGAATATCCTATTTATTAAATTACAGATAAAATAATTTTACATGTTTATATTCACTGCTAGGGTGCGTTAAAATACATAAATATTAGCTATAAAAAGGTAAATAAACATTAAAATGACTACTGCATTTGACTATTATATTAGAGAGCATTTTTGCTCACCCAAAAAATGGTTCACTAATGCTCACTCAAGCATCCCATTAGTTAATGCAGTGAGACCCAGTATTAAACACCATTAATTTAATCATGAGTCTCACTACATTAACCAATGAGATGTCTGGGTGAGCATTAATAAACCATTTTTTAGGTGAGCAAAAGTAGTTTCATTATATTATAGTTAAAGTGCATGAGTATCATTTAAGTAGTTTTTTTTTTGCTCGGATAAAGTGTGGGAAGGGGCAGCCAGCGCAGCAACCCCCTTGGGCATGACCATAGGAGTCCCTTCACCTAATAGAATATCCGCTTTGAGTCATACTTACTACCTGGAAGGGCGAGCAGGTCACCACAGCACCACGAAAGTATAAGTAGGAGGGAGCTGGGTGACTCAATCACGGATAGTGGTCAATAATGTCCCACTACCAACACTCGAACCCGAGACCCCCAATTAAGGAAGAAAATATTTTTTGCTCATCCCAAAATTGCTCACCCTTTGCTCACTCGCCTCTCTCATTAACTAATGCAGTGGCACCCAATATTAAGATAAAAAAATATACAAAAGGAAATTACAAAAAGAAAAAGGACAAGACAAAGACATTAAAAATAAAAACAAAACACTTACTATTTATTGCAGTTGCTAGGAACCTTCATCCAAATGCCAGGAACCTTCAACCAAACTACTATGTAGCTAGAGCAATAAGAAGAAAAGAAGAAAAGAAAAATATTACAATGTTTTTATTCTGTTGAATAAAAGGGTCAGCATTCCCTTAAATAAATAGTTTTTCATAGGACTATGCGGACTTCAAAAATAAAGTTTGGAATCCGAGTGCATACAATACCATGTGTCTGCCCAGATAGATTGGCATCGTGCAGAGGCATCATAAGCACTTCAGATAATAATCGTCCTGTAAAAGATAGGGAATCAAACCCCACAGACAAAAACCATGGGCTGAAAACCACTGAATTAAGATTCCTTAGCTTTTCCCTTAGATTGAGATAAATTTTCTGATTGAATTGCAATCATGGTGTCAAATAAATCATCCATAGTTGCATCTGAAGCATGGGAATCTTGGTCATCTTTATTCTGATCTTCCTTATACGGATCTTGTGCTTCACCAGGAAGACAAGAAAATTGGTTTTTGTACAATGAAATTGGTACAGTTGAACTTGGAGAAGGAGATGTAAAATGAGATTGACATTCATTGAATTGCTCCTTTAAAGTCTCCAAAACTTTAATATGGCATTCTACTGGAGTAAGCTGCAGATGTCGATCCTTAATAGAATCAAAAAAGTAATTGAAACACATTGGTTGTAGCAACCAATGCTCTACCATTCTTCTGTTTTTCTTGTTCAACTGCCTTCCAGTATGTATTAATGGCAGTTTTGACATTATTAATACATTTTTTCGTGTCAAAATTACCCCACCATTTGTACCAAAAGTTTCTTTGGATAATAGGGATTTTTAAAGAATTAGTCCCCATTTGCAGATTCCATTTCCAAACCCAAGTAATTTTATATTCAGTGAAATACCATAAGTTATTCCTTCCAATGGGTGGATTGGATACAGTTTTCCCTTGAAAACGTGGATGAAAATGATACTAATGTAAAAATTCATCTACAAGGGGTTTTGGTAAAATATCCAGTTCAGGACCCATTTTCTCCCACCAAGTTAAAAACCAAGTAGGAAAGTCCATCCTTTTGTAATATCTAGATTAATACAGAGAAGCCATGTATGTTTTCTCACAGGATTCTGATAATAAAAGGCATGATGCCAGGTATGAATATAATCTATAAGGGCAGCCCAGTGCACCAAGCTCCCGCAGTGCGGGGTCCGGGGAAGGGTCGGACCACATTGGGTCAATTGTACGCAGTCTTACTCTGCTTTTTTGCAAGAGGCTGTTTCCATGACTAGAACCCGTGACCTTTTGGTCATACAACGGCAACTATTACCGTTGCACCAAGCCTCCCCTTCCATGAATATAATCTCAATAATTATATTTTTGACCATTCAATTTTAGAGATCTAGATTTGGAAGTGTAAGAAATATGTAGGCCATACGGGCACCCACATATCATTGGACCGGGTCCAATGGGCTGTCTCTTGGAGGCCTAGGGTTTGGTTATTATGTGTGTGTATATATATAAATGATATAAACACACATATATAGTGATCCCTAAGAGATTGGGCAGCCTCTTTCTCTTCCTCTTTCCCCTCTATCTCTCACGGTTTTCTCTCTCTTGGCCATCACCATTGGAGCTATGGGATTTAGCGCGTGACATTGATGGAAACCGCTCTAGTAGCGTCTTCTATGACCTAGGCGAAGCACAAGGGAGTACACAGAAGCGATGTAGGTGTAGCAAGTACGTGGTTCTTGATTGGACTCGTAACAACGTCGACTCATTCGATCCCGTCGAGCTATATTCCGCTAGGTAAGTGACCTAGCTAAACCCGACTCCATACTTGTGTGCATGATTTTTCTACATTGGTATCAGAGACTATAGGTTGTTGTTCGCCTATGTGCCCAAAAACGAATCCACTATTGATGGATTTCAAGCTTTTTTTTTTTTACAAAACTTTGAAAAATCAATTTTCAAGTGGGTCTAATATAAAACTCCAACAGGGGTCCGAATTTTTTACATGGTTGTGTCCCATATGGTCCCTAGAGTCCCTCCATAAAGTCACATGTCCTGATTATCTCAAACGAGTGTGATATTGCAAAACCTAATTTTTTGGGTCAATAAAAACGATTTTTTTTTTCAACTTTGATCCAATTTTCTGGAAGATTTACTCGTCCAATGCCTCTGTTTTTTGGCATAATCTTGTAGTACTCCGTGAAAGCTTTCCAATAATATAAAATTTGTAAGTTTTTGACGAAAAACGAGTGAGATATGAGCTTGCAAAGTAGGAGGGTTGAGCAGCCCCCAAAACCCAGACTGGTTTTGTTTTGGGAAGATGAACCAAAGATTGGCTACGCCCACTCTCGCTGAGGAGAGTGGGACCCATTCGTCGGCCGACGTCGGTCCGACGACCATGGGTCTGGAGAGTGGAGGTTTGTCTCTCGGCCCTGGTCCATAATATATATTTTATATATTTTTATTGGAAAAACATTTAATTATTTTGTAATTAAAACAGTTTCTGCTATTAAATTAAATAGTTTTTAATGTTTAAACTATTTTAATTGCTTTAAAATTTTGGAAAAATATAAAACTCTAATATTTTATTTTCTCCTATAGTATCAATACTAAGTGGGACCAGAAATAATTTTATGGTAAATTATTTCATTATTTTGGTATTTTAGAGCATAAAATATATATTTTATGTGTTTTTAATTGCTTAAAATATCCAAAAGTACATATTAATTTTTGAAATTAATATATAGTATTTAGTACACTGTTAGGGACTGTTAAATAATTTTTGTGTAAATTATCATATATTTTTGCTATTTTAGAGCATATAATTTATGCTTTTGGGCGTTTATTTAATTGTTTAAAATAGCCAAAATACACTATTAATTTTTGTAATTAATATGGGACATAAGGGACACTGTTTAGAGATCATGTAAAAGTTTGTGGGACCTATAGATAATTATTGGTAAATTATTTGAATCATATTAATATTTTAGAGCATTATAATCATGTGTTTTTGTGCACGTAATAAATTGCTTAAAATATTTTTATTGATTATAAGTTTAAGGAATTAACACAATGTGTTTAGAACACTAGTGGCAACTTAAAATTTTTTTAGTGAATTTTCTTGCTCTTTGGGATATATTTTAGAGCATATATTGTGTTTGAGTACGTAATATTAATTGCTTAAAATATAACAATTAAATTGTTAATTCTTGAACTTAATGAATGGTGTTTTTGTACACTGTTTGGAGACTTGAGAAAATTTGTGAATTATCTCACTTTTTTGTTTTTGTATTTTAGAGCATAAAATTTATGTTTATGGGCATTTATTTAATTGCTTAAAATAGCCAAAATAGACTATTAATTTTGAAATTAATACGGGGTGTTTAGAACACCATATTAGACCACTGAAAATCCTTGGAGAACGAATTCCTTAAAATTTTTGTATTTTTTGGAAATTTAGTTGCTCATAGTTAATTTTGTTTAACTAGATCAATTTATTTTGTTAAATTGATTTGGCCTTGATAAAATTCTGGAAAATTCCTTATTTATAATGAAAAATCAATTTTTTAGTTATTTAAATTTTCCATGAGGTTTTAAATTAATTTGTTAATTTAAAAGCCCTTAATGAATTGGTTTTAAAATATGTTTTAAAACCTAAAATTGTGTTAAAATTAGTGAAAAATCTAGGATTTTTCATTAATTTTACTTAGCTTATATGGGAGCTATACGGACAATGCAATAATTATTTTATTGCATGTTGTATTATTTTAGAGGCTCATTACATAGTTGGTTATATTTAAATATTGATATTTGTGATTGGATGACTCGAGACCTCTACTACTCCTCCTCAAATGGAGTGATGGATTAGTCCATTCTTTTTTTAAATAGACCTCATGAGTGCTTGGTGTATGTGATTAATGCATTAATCTGTATAAAATGAATGAACGATTAATTGACAATTTGTGGAGCTTGTGTCCTTACGATGTATGTTTAAGGCTGTTCTTGTATATGTTTATGAACAAAGCATCCCTATTTTTTTATGGTCTATAAAATGTAATGTGAGGATGAGAGTTTTATTTCGTGTATTGGAAAAGCCTAATTGTAAAGGGATGGTTTTCTTTGTTCATACATCATACACTTGAATTACCTTAGCATGAGCTCTAAGTTGTCAATTCGGACCCACGTGGGGGTCCATGCGCACTTTTGTTGTATGGCATACTTTATATTATTGTGGATGATCTTAGATAGGTAATTGTACCATCTAATTGATGTTTGTTTAGAAAAATCAATTGTAAAAGTTTTTTCTTGATTTACAAAATTAAGATTTGATTAATGAGCAATAGCAAATTTTTTGGTCCTAAATTGTAAAGAGGGGAAAACTCATTTGTCATTGATTTTAAAACAAACTTTATGAAATATGCAAATAATAATGTCAATCCCTCGCGCATGTTCTCAAATTTCTTTTTAAACCATACTTCGTTAATCTTTACAAATATAACAAGTTTAAAAGGGACTAATTTTTGTAATATGGCACTGCAAAGTAACACACCTACAGGATGAGTAAGAGCTTATGGACTTTAAACTTATTCTATGGTCCATCCTATTGAATCGAATATGGGCCTCTGGTCCAACATCATTATAACCTTAATAGCCTATAATACTTGGCTCGAGAAGGATCATAGCACGCACTTTGTGATAAGTAGCATACACCATGATCTTGTTCGGAAGTATATGTACTACCCAATAGCCAAAGAATTATGAGATCAACTCGAATTTGTTTTCGATGGCACATTCACTACTACATTAAGCATCTAGTTATGAAGTTTGGGAAAGTAAAGGAAACTTTCCAAGTACATGATGACTGGACATCTAAGGTCGATGACATGTATGATTCATGATTTCAGATTGCTTGGAACATCTTTACTGGCAAACTGTAGTTTTAGGCTATGATTAGTTCTTTGCCTGATTCGCGGGTCCATAGAAAACAAATCATGATCCACAACGGAAATGTTAAATTTTTTATTTTTGACATGTTGAGCTGAATACGGAGCGTCAAAAAGGTAAGGCAAACCGTATAGCTACACTCTTGACCACGACTTCCATAAGTGGAAGTAAGCGCAAGGCCAGTGAGCCTAAACGCAATGGTAAGGGTAAATCCGCTTAGAGGTAGGGTAGGGCTAGCAAGTTTGAGCCCAAGGATAACAAGGTGGAAGAACACAATCGAGGGCGTTTTTCAATTCGGTGGTAATAGGATGGATATTTTTGGGTGGTAGTGTTACTAGGACATAGTTATCCAGGGATAGCTACTTAAGAGTTGTTTTAAATAATTCAGGTTTCCTCTGTTATTCATTTATTCTGAGATATGGCATGCTAGACTTGAACGCATATGATGTGATGGGATGACTTGATTAGCTCGAGAAGCCCTTTTTGGGCCCACTCGCTAAGGTTGACCTACCTATGTGTGAGTCTTACTTAGTTGGCAAAGCATGCCGAAAACCTTCTAGAGAGGCTATTAGAGCTAGTTCACTCAAATATCTATGGACCTATGGTTGTAAAGGCATGTCATGGAACCTATTATTTTCTCACTTTTATAAATGATTTTGCGCGATATGAGGATCGCGAGTACTTATCTAATTAGTTCAGGGAACTGTGTGAGGAAAAAGGGGAAACACAGACAACTTCCTATTCCGAAAACTCTGTAATAACATGGTATTGCAGAAAGAAAGAATTAGACATTCCTAGATATGGCTAGGACTATGATGGCGCAAGTCAACCTCCCAATGTTGTTTTGGGGGGATGTACTCTCATTTGCTGCCTACATACTAGAGTGCCCCTTATGAGCTATGGAAATGCGAAAAGCTCATTTTGGAGCATTTGCACCCGTGGAGCTCAGGAGGTTATGTTCACTATACCTCGCATAAGTGTGAAAAACTATGCTCGAGAGCTAGAAGGCATACCTTTATAAGGTATTCTAATAGCTCGAAAGGCTATATTACGTACAATGAACAACCGGATATAGGAATGACAGAAATGGTGTCACATGATATTGAGAATGACTTCCCCATGTTGGTAATATTATGAGATATCATGACCTCTACGAGTTGGAGGATGTTGAAGACAACATACCATCTTTAAAGCAAGGGTGGGGAGATTGAGAATTCACATCCAGTAATTGCTAAAATATGGTACTAGTCTCTAGTCAAGTGGGAGTACACCGCTAGACGCTAGTGTGAGTGTACCAGATACTGGGAGTGCACCAATAGGCACTCAAGATTCTCAGGTAGTACACTATATGGTGATGATGAAAAAGTACCCTATCATTGTTTTGAAATTGAGGATGACATTTTCATATGTGTGCAAATGTGTGCACAAGTGGATGAGGATGAGCCTGCTTCTTTTGTTGAAGCGTTTTTCTTCATCTGCAAAAATTGAGTGGATAGTTCTATGCCAGATGAGATGAGCTCTATGGAAGCAAATAAGGTCTAGGAGTTAGTTGACAAACCGCCTGTGTGTAAGACTATTGGAGACAAGTGTGTTTTCAAAAATCTAACGCAAGGCAGATGGTTCAATTGACAAGTATTAGGCGCACCTTGTGGCGATAGTTGTACCCAGAGAGGGTATAGACCATGGAAACATGTTCTCCCAAAGGTAAGATCTGACTCCATTCGCCATATCCTAACAATCGTCACATATTTAGTTTTGGAACCTGTTTAGTTGGATGCTTAAACAGTTCTTTTCTCAATAGAGAACAAGACAATGAGATAAATATGGATCATCCATTGGTGTTGTGACCAAAGGGAATGAGCGCAAAAGTGTGCTGTCTCAAATGATCTATTTAATATCTCAAGTTAACAATCGTCTAGGAAGTGGTACAATGTATGTACATTAAACGGTCCAAGAAAAGTGTACTAATTCTTTGTATGTTGATGACATTCTGAAAGCTGGGAATGAGATGAGTTCCATTGTCGGACTTGAGAGTAGTTATCCTCTCAGTTTGCGATTGAGGATATGGGTGATGCCATCTATGTGTTGGGAGTTTAGATTGTGAGAGATCATTCTTAGAAGCTTCTCTCAAGATCTTGAATGTTTTTTCACATGAAAGCTGTAAACCCATTGACATCCCAATTTTAAAAAGGGACTCACCTTGACCTTAGATTAGTGTCTTTAGAATATTGAAAAAAGGAAACAAATGTCCAGTTTGCCATATGTATCCACAATAGGGAATCTAAAGTATGCTAATGTGTGTACTCGGTCAAATGTCTGCTATGAGGTTGGTTTAATTAGTCATTGTTGTAGCAACCCTGGTCCTATCACTAGAATGTAGTGAAGAGTATCTTGGGATATGTTCGCGGGACTGTGGACCTTACCTTATGTTGTTCGCAATGGACGCATAATTTGTGGTGTGCTTACCAGCTGTTCAAGAAGCTATTTTGGTTGAAGAGTTTTTGTAGTGGCTAGGCTCTTCACCTCATAGTGATGAGGTTGTGCTCATCTACGATGATAACACATAAGCCTGAGCATATGCAAAAGATCTCAAAGCCATTCTAGCACGTAGAAATTCATTTTTGTCACATTTAAGATGTGGTTTGCGCAAAGGGAAGTTATCTTGAGGCACATTTCCACCTGGGGTTTTGATGTGCTTAGACATTTTATTGTGGTATTGACATTATTATTCAAGTTTTTATTATTATCAGTTAATAATAAACTAGTTGGTTTTCATGCATATATATTTGTTATATGAATGGAATGAATACACATTTCTAATATGTCACCGGGTTTGAATCGACCTGCTCACACGGGTGATTCACCTTGGCGTCGAGATAGAGAACTAGGATATATGTGTCCATGGCGCTTAGATGGCGAGCAAGATGAGACATTTGTGTTCATGGCACTTAGATAGCTAGCTAGGACATTTGTGTCTATAGCGCTTAGAAAGCGAGCTTGAACACTTATATCTACACAGTGTAAGAACAGCAAGCTAGATATAAACCCTTATTATTTTTATATGTCGCCTTAGATGGAGCTAAGATGAGACCTTTATATTTGGTCGAACATAGAGAGATCCCACGACTCTATGTAGCCTGTTTACAGCCGAATGTGAGTTTTCAAACGGGTGCCATGAGGGGCGACTGTGCTGAAAAACTCAAGTTAGACGTTTTGTGTAACGTCTAGACTAAGATTCGTATGGCATTACTTGTTTTTCCAAACACAAAGTGACATGCCCATTTTTATAGAAGAACGCCATAGCATACATATCATACTGTATGTGCTTTTGCAATCGACTGTGGAGCAGTGAATAGATTCCTCTTCATTGCTGTGTGAGCCAAGTAGCATGTCCAAGACATTGATTATCCTACAACCTGGTTGCCTTCACGACTTGAGACTATGTTATGAAAAGGACACTTGATGATAGTTACTTTAGCATGCTATCCTAGGACGATGAGATAATTTCGTTCTATAGGGTGTGTCTGGGCAAGCGGTCAAGTTAGTTGGATTGACACGTGGGCTCAGGGAAGATCATTCAATAACACACCATGTTTATGTGACTCATTAGCAGGCCTGCGACAATCGTATTTTGTTACTGATATGTCATGAGTACATTACATTGAGGTGGTGCAGCACTTCTTTTCACCGAGGGATTGAGAATGCTTTGTCCAGTGTGGTTAAATCATCTAAGGTATACACGAGAAGCTTCCGAGTGATGTGTCTTGCTAGTTATGGTGATGATTTGGCATTACATTTTTGTCGCTGTACTTTCTTTTTGTAAGGTTGCACATTCTATTTCCCTGTATGAAGAGATGAGAAGTTCTGTTTTGAGAGATTGGTTTTAGTACTAGCCCTATGTGGGTGAGTGGGAGATGTAAGAAATATGTGGGCCATACAGGCACCCACATATCATTGGACCGGGTCCAATGGGCTTTGGCTCTTGGAGCTCTAGGGTTTGGTTATTATGTTTGTATATATATATGATATAAACACACATATACAGTGATCCCTAAGAGATTGGGCAGCCTCCCTCTCTCTCTCTCCCCTCTGTCTCTCACGGTTTTCTCTCTCTTGGCCATCACTATTGGAGCTATGAGATTTAGCTCGTGACATTGATGGAGACCGCTCCAGTAGCATCTTCTATGACCTAGGCAAAGCACAAGGGAGTACACGGAAGCGATGTAGGTACAGTAGGTACGTGGTTCTTGATTGAGCTCGTAACAATGCCGACTCATTCGATCCCGTCGGGCTATATTCCACTAGGTAAGTGACGTAAACCCGACTCCATGCTTGTGTGCATGATTTTTCTACAGGAAGGATCTAGTCCCCATTCAGATATATGTAGAATATTAGTAATATAACACTTAGAATGTGTATAGGACTATTTTTCTCTTTCGGGTTCAGATGGAAATTTTCAATTTGGACCGAAGAGATTTTTGATAAAATGACTTCATAGACATATCTAAGATGTCCTTCCTGAACCATATAATTCTGATTGGCTAGATATATCTCTTTCAATCCCCATGCATCTTGCTTGAGTTGGAGATCATGATGAGAAAGAGTAAGCACTTCTTCAAGGAAAAGCTTCTATTTATATTCAGGTTCCTGCTGAAGATCATCTTTTTTTTTTCACTTGTGGCGGAAGATGCCTGAGCATTTCCCCTTCGGAAAGAAGCACTCTTCCCTTTATTCTGATTTCTTCTTCGGTTAGGACCACTGCCTTTATCTAGGGGCTCCATAGTATAATTCAGATTGATCCTGTAAAACTCCCTCGTTGAAAAATCAAGAAGAGAATTCTAATTGCCTTTAATATAATCAATTTGAAGCAGAAAGTTCAGAATGCCACCTCGCAAAATTTTGTTTAGAAACCAAAATTTTAATATCTTGTTGCAAAATATTTTTGGCGACACTATAATCAATACGGAGAAAAAATTAAGATTGATTTAACAAATCATCTTGAAATTTAGAAATGCATTTAACAATGGATAACATTTCTTTTTTGTTAGTGGAATATTTTTTCTGATCATTTTTCCACATTCTAGAAGTAAAGCGAAGTAATTCCTCTTTTTGTGTAGAAGGATTTCTTTGCTTTAAAATGCCTCCATATCCTACATTAGAAGCATCAGTCTCCACAACTTTAAACCATTGTGGGTTAGCAAGACTAAGGCAAGGTGAATTTTTCACATGTAATTTAATTTTTCTGATTGCCTTAATATGTTCCTCAGTCCAAGGAGAAGGATTTTTCCATAACCTGGGGTGAAGAATGGCACTATCTTGTGCTAGATTCTGATAATAGTCTACAATGTAATTGAGACTACTAAGAAAACGTTGAAGTTGAGTTTTTTCTTTTAATTCTTCAGGAAATTTAGAAGTAAACTCAATACTTCGATCAATGGGAATAATATGTCCTTTACTGATATTATGTCCTTAAAATCTACAGTTGTTTGAAACAGTTTCATTTTAGGAGTAGAAAGGACCAATCCATTTCTTTTTATAGCATCTTTTAAAATTTTTAGATGTTTAAAGTGCTGATCTATAGATGTAGAAAATTCCAATATATCATCTAATAAACAATATAATGATCAGAATAAGGAATAAAAATATCATTCATAATATTCTGAAATTCAGATGGAGCATTTTTCAACCCAAAGGGCATGACATTCCATTGAAATGTCCAAATGGAACTATAAATACTGTTTTATATTTATCTTCTTCCTTGATTTGAATCTACCAATAACTTGATTTTAAATCAAATTTGGAGAAGTTGTTAGCATTAAAAGGACGATCTAAAAGATCCTTTTTATTCGGAATGGGATAACGAATCCACTTAAGAGCATCATTAAGAGGCTTGTAATTAACAACCAACCTAGGAACTCCCGTTTCTTTTTCAGCATTTTTATTAACATAAAAAGTTGTGCAACTCCAAGGAGAGTAGGTTTTTCTGATAAAGTTTTTGTCAAGTAAAGTCTGAAATTCTTTTTTGCATAGCTCAAGATGTTCAGAATGCATTTAACTTGGACGATCCTTGGTAGGAATCTGTACCCTCTCGTCAAATTCTGATTTGTAGGGAAGAGAAAGATTATGTTGTTTTCTTTCCCAAAACGTATTTGGAATATCACTGCAAACACCAGTAATAAATTGCGATTCAATCTCCTTAATTTTCATTTGAACATTAGGAGACTATAATCTTTGGTAAATATCCATAATATGATATTCCTCTTTTAGAAAATTGATCTGTTTTTCTTTTAAACTTAATATGTTTTGAATTTCATTAATAAGCCTTGTTTCAGGATCTTTGATAAAATAAAAATAATAATATGATTATGATAATTACAGTAAATTCTAGTTTGATCAATCTTATGTAAAGGCAAAAGAAGATTTAAAAAAGGTGTTCCCAAAATTACTTGTTGGAGATTTCTGTAACAACCTGTAATTTCATTTAATTTCTAATAACAATTCCCATATTTCAATTTGTATTCCTTACTTTTATTTTATTAGAAATTCTTTAATTGAGGGTCAAACAGTAATTTTATGAATGTCAAGAATACCTGTGTTATGTTTTCACAACTGAATGTCATAAGACTAAAATACCTGAGATGAATTTCAAATTAGTAGTTTCAAAACGGTGAACATGTTTACTTTTGACTCAAACTGCATTTTTATAAAACCATAAAGTTATTTCTTACGTCAATGTAATTTTTATGTATCTTTGTGGTGATCACCGCACCACAAAAATACCAATTTATGTTCAAAAACTGTCCGCGCTGCGTGGGACTCCCACAGTTTGGGAATCTCCACCAATCAAGATGTGACATCTGCTTTATGTCTAATTAATACAACTTATGATTGGGTAGCCTTGTTTGGGAATGCTTTTAGTTATGTGTTAACTTTAAACCATAAGTTGTTTTTCCCAAACACTTAAAGTGATTCCTAGACAACTTGTTAAGACCTTGTTTGGGAGTGCTAGTTGTGTATGGGTTAACTTGTACCTAAAAGCTAGATTTGCCAAACACCTAAGCTTGACCCCTATACTTCTAATTGACCCCTATAAGTTGATTATATACACATATACGTATGTATATCATCATATATAAGTTGTGTAATTATTATGCAATTAGAAATTTAGAAAAGAAATCAATTGTAGAGTAAGAGAGGTAGAACTTGAAGCCCAAGTTCATCAAACTAGTTTTCTTTATAGACATAGCATACCGCACACATTGGGAGAAGTTTTACAATTGAGTTTATACAGAGAGATTTGCAGAGAATAAATTTATAGAAAATTTTAGAGAGAGAAGAGCTCATCAACTCCATAGCTAGAAGCTTGGTTTGGGTTTTCTATTTTGCTATCTTTCTCAACACATATCTCAAAACACAATCACAGTGAGTGTAACAACCTGCATTTCATGTGATTTTAATTTGCATTCCATATTTATTATGTATTCCTGGTTTTATTTTAAATCCAAGTCTCATGTTCTAAATTTTATTTCTTGTTTTATTTTATGTCAAAAGTCTTTTTTGGGTCAAACTGCAATTCTATAAAATCTAGTAATACCTGTATTGGATTTCAAAATATGTATTTCAAAACGGTGGAGATATTTTCTTTTGACTCAAATAGTATTTTTATAAAATCGGAAAACTATTCCTTTCGTTAAAATGAATTTCCTACATTTTTGTGGTGATCGCCGCGCTATAAAAAATACCAGTTTATGTGCAAAACTGTTCGCGCCGCAATTGAACTTCCATAGATTTTGGATTGGACATAAAGCATGAAATGACTTATGCTTTATTTCCATTTAAAGAAACTAATGATTGGTTAGGGCTTTGTTTGGCTGTGCATTTTGTGAGTGTTACACTCCTATGCCATAAGTCATTTTTGCCAAACATCTCTAGATTGGCCCCTAGTAGTTTAAACCACCCTTTCAATCCTCCTACATCTGATATATGTGTATATACATATGTAATTGAGCTGAGTTATTTTTGAACAATTAGGAATTGGGAATAATATTGATTTTTTTGAGTATTTGTGAGGGTTCTTGGGCTCCAAGACTCCCAAGTCTATAAGACTCACATACACTCTCACACAAACACAATCTTTTCATAATACAAGTATAAAGAGAGCTTGAGAAGAGAATTTAAGAAAAATTTTAGAGAGAGAGAGAACTTGAAGAACCTAATCCCCATAGCCAAAGCTTGGGTTTGAATTTCTTATATTGCTTTTCTTTCTCAACAACTTCTCCAATCTATATCACAGTGAGTATTTTGAACTCACTTCTAATGTAATATATGCTTGTTTACTCTGTGTGTTAGTCTAATTTAAGGATCACCATTTGTTGCTTTTACATATGAACTCCATAGCTTGAAAACATGGAATTTCCAAACTTAACCAAAGTCTGTCCTTAGAGATGATTTTGAAAGATTTCAGATCATAGATGCTAGGTTTATAAGATTAGAGCCCAAATCGTTTGTATCACGGCGTATATTAACAACAAATTTTCGTCACCTCTCAAATTTTTGTAAAATCCGAGAGCTATAGATTGATTCATGTAAAATTGATTGTAGATTCTTAATCCTTGCGGAAAAACGAAGAGTTTCATATATTACATGTCATGTTTGCTTCTGTTTTGCAAAATAGGTCAAAATTGGTTTCAAAATTGAAAACAGGGGAAGCTCAGTGAAGAAGACGAAGTCTCTGCCTGAACTCGCGCGCGCGACCTGTGTATATTCTGACACTTGGAAAAATTTTATACGAAAAACGAAAAATGGGCAGTCGCGCGAGCGGCCCGCGCAAACAACCCCTCGCGCGAGCGGCCCAGGCGCACGACCTTGCAATTTTTAGTTTTTGTCTGTTTTCTACTAAAGGACTGTTTGGAATGACTTTTAAAGATAGTTAAGGTGCTACTGGGGAATTTTACTAAATCAGAATACTATTCATTATGTTTGGATTATAAAATCGATAAACTACGACTTAGTACGCACGTTGTTCCTATTTCTAGTTGTTTACACATTCTGTATAAAGTTGCATGACATTCATGTGGAGTCCATTGTACATGCATGGTGAGTAATGGTCAGTATGGAAAAGAGTACGTGGTTGAGATTGTGTTTTGGACACTCCCTGGTAATTGTATACCAAAGTGTGATGTTTTGAGATTGCGGCTAGAGTATCTTTGAAATGCGACGGTGACAAAACTGGACACTCCCTGGCGCCTATGGTAGTACTAAAGTATGTGACGCTGAACTTGGACATTCCCTGGCACCCATGTTAGTGCTAAAGTGTGGCCTACGGACACTCCTTGGTACTGTTAGGGATGTATACTAAAAGCCATGCTTTATGTAGTTAATTTATTATTTTAATAAAATCAGTTATTCCATTTTTATGAGAATCTGTGTGGGCAATGTTTGTATTATATTATTTATTTAATATTATGCATGTGTGTCTCTCATTCTACATAGTAGGTGGTTTGGTGTGTAGAGTTCGGCTTACACACGGAAGATCAGACCACCAGATATTGTAGAATGTAAGATTTTGGTTTACAGTCTTAGATGGGATTGGACACACCATCGGTAGGACTGCAGCATGGTGTTGTAGTAGGTTTGTCTTGACTGCGGGAAACGGTACAGTTTCAACTCACTATGCTGGTGCACTTTGTGTATTAAACAGGACCGACTTGGGGTAATTATCTTTATACTGACTTATAAGATAATTAATACCTCATGGCTATTATGAGTGCTTATACTTTAAATCCTAAGTTAGTTTATAGACACGTACATTTGATATTTACACTTTGATCCCCATAAGGGTGAGATCCTTAAATGGGTCAATATCTCATTGGATTGGGTGGCAATATTAATTGTGTGGTGGATATTAATTAATGATGGAATCCATGTCTCAATTTTGGGAGTGATGATATCCCCTTGAGAAAGCTTATAAGTTTTGATTATGTCAAACCCTGCAGGTGGATTTTGTATCCGACATATCAGATAAGTTAAGCAGAGGATCTCAAGGAATTTTAAGAGATTAATTAAATATGATTGTCAGTAATTATATTTAATTAATGGATATCTGTAATCTTGACATGGGGAGATAATAAGCATTTAATAACATGTAGCTCGAAATATATTTTTGAGATAAGGGTAGGAGTGCAATTATAATTCTTTAGTGGTATGAATTATAATTTATGGAAATAGGAATCTGATTCAGTTTGAATTAGGGTTTCCTAATTCCATAAGGAAGTCTATTCCTTATTGACTTCTTATGGTCCCTATCGTAGCCTATATATATACTGCTTTGACTCTCTCATCAGCTAGCGTTTTTCTATATAGAGAATAGAAAAGAGAGTGAAAAAGAGGGAGAGCAGAAAATAGAAAGGATTTCGAAAGAGCCCACACTCAGTTCGATATTCTGGCAGCGGAGGAATACAGGAGAAGATCGTGAGCTGTTATCGAGCCCGTGTTCTCGATTCGTCTACTACAGCAATCCGTTTTTGCAGTTCAAGGTAACCCTAGTTTCCGCCCTTGTAGGGTTATTGTAGCTCTCACCTAAATTTTTTGCAATACCAACTTATACGCACTGTCAACGGATTCTGGGAACGCAGTTTCCTAACAGGTACCCGAGTCTGGATACTGCATGAGGTTTCTCCGGTATTTGCGAGATGGATTAGGCAGTAAAGTGTGAGGCAGTGGACACTCCCTGGTACCCCGTAATAAGTGTGAAGCAAACTGGACACTCTCTGGTACCCCTGTGCTAAAGTATGGTCATCTTAGTATTTCAAATATACTGGAGCGAGAAAGTTGGGTGTTGTGTTGTCGAGAGAAAAGAGATGGTAAGATGAGAATGGTTATATTGTTCCCATGCACGGTCACATGCTTTATAAATTAACATTTATTAATGTTACCCTCATTGCTTTTATTATGAGAATCCATTTCTATATTGATAACCTGTTGATTTATGAAACTGTAAAATGGAAATAGTAAATGAGTATGTGATTTCATTCAAACATATGTTTTAATACTCACCAGCTTTTTGAAGCTAACGGCGTTGATGCGTCTTGGACATTCGTGTCTAGGCTTTTTCAGGTTATGATCGGGCTGAACAATATGACTATGCGAACTGAGAATGACCACCCGAAGAGGAAGTTATGATTATATGTTTTAAGTTATGAACTGTTATTGTAATAAGGATGACTGTAATGGATAGATATTGATCTTGTCAGAATCAAGATATAAAAGTATACTTTACTTTTTTAAAGATTTGCAGTGTGGAAGTAAATGTCGAACCCACAGAGATTGAATACTACACACTTTAACTTTTAAAACCTAAATTTAGTTAATTAAGAAAAACGGATTTTGGATTTAATTTGAATTAAACTAATAATAATAAAAGTAAATCTAAATTATGAAAACAATTAAATATTTATTTTTATAATAAGTTTAAGGAACCTAAGATTGCAAATTCACCACTAGCTTCATAATAAGGGTATTTACGAATTACTTTAGCATATTAAGTTGGATGATAATGGGGAATTGTAGCTACAAGCCCAATTCCTCCGTCAAGAAAATAACTATGGTTCAAGCTCCAACATAATCCATCTTCAGTTAGCACGAATTATCCCACACTAAACTAGGGTTGTGGTATAATCCATCTAATCTAGGCATGGACTATTCGGATACTTGATAGCACAATTCAATTTAAGCACCATTATATGTAAATAATCTAAACAAGCACAGCAAGCATAGATCATTGAGCACACTACCATCAAAATAGATCTAAGACAAGAGTAAACTTTGAAAGTAACGATTTAATCAATAAAAGCATGATTTATTTATAAAAATCCTCGGAACATGTAACTGTCATCCATACATAACAATACTAAAATTAAAACATAAAATACACCTTATTACTTGGCTAGGGTTTCATTGAAACCCTAGATCTTGAGTTTAGTTAGCCATAGAATTGATTAACGGCAAGAGGTTGATGTCAAAAATGCAATTTTCCAAGGCTGCTACTGCATTCAGCTTTCACCGGAATCACTGTTTGAGCCCAGAATGACTTCCAAAGCCACTAATCATTGGATTTTTGTGCATTTTCATATTAAAGCTCCAAAACCTACAAAATATAGAATATTTATTAAAAATCACTTAATAACTACATGAAGTGGGCTAACAAAGCGTATTTTTAGGACTATAAACGGCAACTATTCGTAGCCGATCACACCCCCAAACCTACTCTTTGCTAGTCCTCGAGCAAAGAAAAACATAAAACTAAATACTACTATACTTAAAAATCATAACTCACTATCGCAGGCTACACGATTGCATTTAGCATATGCAATAAGCCTTTTAAACCCCTAGGTGTCCCTAGTAGGACGAGTGAAGTCTCGTGAGGGTTCTCATCAACAAGTCACCCACAACCATCTTTATTAACTTGTAAATTTAAAAAATTTTATTCAAACGAAAAACAAAAAAAATCAATATTCCTTATCATAGAACGACGATTTTGAAATAGAATAACGAACATAAAGAAACATAATGAAACATCCACCTAAGTCATGAAAAACAATCCCAAGCACATGCATCATATAAATCAATAGAATTTCTCATAAAATTGCACGTGTGTGATATGGTGGTCAAATGAACACGCGTATGTCATGAACATGGAACATACTTCGGATAACCATTTAACTATGTCTCGACTACGAATCTCACAATGTTAATTACACTCTCAAATGAAACACTCAGAAACATGTGTAATTTATCTAATATATGGGAGCAAAGGAAATATGTTTGCAAAATGAGAAATGCCCACATATGACTCGAACAAGACGCATGACACGAAAGAACAGTAGTCTCATGGATAGGATGCCAACAATCAAGAAAAATTAATCGTTACCATATTTTAATCCCTCTCCCATCGTTTTCATATCCAAACCATGTTTCCTAGGATCAAATAGGACTTTTCAACGGTTTTAATGTGGCTTGGGTAATGAAAAAGGATAGAAAGGATTCATTAGATAGTTTTAGAATGGCATTGAAAGGCATGTTCGATTTCTTTCATTCTCTCTTCTATCAACTTTCATCTTTTCATTCTCCTCTTTTCATATATTTTCTTTCTTTTCTTTTCTTTTTATCAACCTTCTTCTTCTTTATTTTTTCAATCTTTTCCTTTCCTTTTCGTTGCTTTTCGCATAAGTAATCATCAAAATACAAAGCAACTATCCCAATAGCATCTTATTATCTTCTTCTTCTTAAAAAAACACATCGCCTTACTACCACTAAAAGTTTATCATTCTTTCAATGGTAAACTCCAAGTTGATCGAGTTGGAGCTTTTAAAGAGAATAATGGTGATTAAAGAGAAGGGCATTTTAAAGGCTCAAAGGGCGAACTAAGGAAATTTTAGCATTTATCGGACGGTAGTAAACAAAGAGGGCCTAAAATCATGTCCCAGGGTGATACGGTTCTTCAATGTTTACAACGAAAGATTATTTAGCATAGTAACAAATATTTTAACTTGACTATCAACCAAAACAAGAATAATGAGACTAAACAACGAGTTGATGTGCTATTTCAATGAAATTCGACAAACACAATGTATTTATAACTCTCTAAAAAGAAAAGATAGGCTCAAAAGCTTACTGGGTTTAGTCTCCACCTTGTGTTATCTAGAAATCCGAATCATATTATAGTTCACATCAGACATGTATTCAAGCGACTACGTGCAGTGCATAGGTTTCTGTGCAAATTAATGATATAAAACTATGATTCGAATGATACATATCCTAGAGCGTCGCATCATAACTTCAGTAAATGGTTAATCACATATTTCCTTGTGTTATCATTCTATAACAATCAAAGTTATTTAACAAGAAGTATCAAATTGAGATTGTAAAAACGTTGGTAACATCGTTTATTTAAGCACAATTATCGAAAAATTTTAAATTTTGAAATTGGGGTATAATAATGTGCATCATGTGAATGTATACCCCCAAACCTAAACCTTTCATTGTCCCTAATGAAACAATAAAATGCAAGAAAGGAGAGTATGTAAGGAAGGAACGATAGTACCTCGATTTCGACAATCATAAACAGGTGACTGTATATGAATATGGCTATAAAGGTCCATGACTCCAAGTGGAGAAACTAATTCACCTGTTACTACTCAGAAACAAACAAGATAATAAAAGCAGCTAGAAACAAGTAATACAGAAGAACGAAATGAAAATAAACTAAACTAAAAGACTTTAACAAAACTACGAAAATAAAAAGAAAATTAACCGTAAAACAAAAGAAAACATAACCAGAATTATGAAAATAACAAACGACTCGATCTAAAAGAACCTAAAACGTAAACATAAAAGCTAAAACTACTAGAACAGGTGTGTGGGAAAGGAGATAAGAAAACAAAAGAAAATATCAGGAAAACATGAAATCGCGCGAGCGGTCCGCGCAAACAAAAGAAAATATCAGGAAAACATGAAATCGCGCGAGCGGTCCGCGCAAGCAGCCGTCGCGCGCGCGAATTCCGAAATTATTATTATTATTAAATTTTTTTTTTGAAAAATTGCTCGAGCGAAATACCTCGCGCGCGTGAATCAGGTGCAAGGAGAAGCTGAGGGCTTATAAATAAAAAAGTAAGAAAAAATCACTAAGGCACATTCTAGCGCAAGCGGGCCGCGCGCGCGAGATTGTTATTTTCATTGTTTTTTCTAGGTTTTTATATATAAGTTCATAATAAATTAACTCCGACCCCCAAACCTGTCCAAAAAACTCAAAAACTGACCAAAATGACCCAAAAACATGCAAAAATAAGAGAAATAGATGAAATAAAGCTTGGGTTGCCTCCCAAGAAGCGCTATCTTTTACGTCTTCAGCTAAACCTTTCTAGAACAAGACTCATGGAGGCCGTAAATCGGAGTTTGTACCCCTTAAGATGTCAGGAAGAGCTCGGTGGTAAGCCGAAAGAATGTTGCTTTGAATTAATTCATTCGACGGTTCATCTTGATTACGTTCAAGTTGATTTTTCACCTTCCGAGTAAATTCCTCATTAGGGTCTGGGTTATTCAAATCCATCCACTCATTATTCACTATATTATTCCCCTCACTCATATTTATTTCTTTATTAAGTTCAACAGTTCTTCTAACCTCACTACCTTCTATATATTGGTAATCATCGTCTTTGGGAGGTTGATCAACAGCGTTAAAAATGTTTAGTTTGAGGTTCATGTTCCCGAACGACACTTTCATTACCCCCGTTCGACAATTGACACGCGCATTAGCCATGGCTAAGAACGGACGACCTAGAATGATCAGGGTGTGTTTCCTAGAATCTAGCACAGGTTCAGTATCAAGGACCATAAAATCAACGGGATGAAAGCATTGATCAACTTTAACTAGGACGTCCTCGACGATTGCTCTAGGGATTTTGACAGAACGATCCGCTAATTGAATAGTAGCGGCCGTAGGCTTAAGTGCACCTAGTCCTAGTTGTTTGTAAACGTGGTAGGGTAAAAGATTAACACTAGCTCCTAAGTCAAGGAGAGCCCTATGAATGACTGTGTCACCTATGACACATAAAATAGTTCGCGTACCAAGATCCTTATACTTTGGAGGTGAGTGTTGAAAAATAGAACTTACTTTTTCCGTGAGAAAGACCTTTTTTGGAGAATGACTACTCAATTTACGTTTTTGAGTGCATAGGTCTTTAAGACATTTAGCGTAAGTGGGAATTTGTTTAATAGCATCGAGGAATGGAATATTAATTTTTACTTGTTTAAACACCTCGAGTATATCCTCAACCTTTGACACTTTCTTTGGAAAATTTGATGGTTCATCAACGTTAGGTGGAAAGGGCAATTTTGGTATATGATTAGTCATTGCCGTTTCTTTTTCTTTCTTATTTTGGCTCACGTCCTCACCCTTCTTCGTATTAGAGTTGATGTTCATATCTATCACATTCTCATTCGGAATTTCTATCACCTCTTCCTCTCGTGTAGTCAACCTAGTTGAGACAGCGTTTACTTGCTCATTTGACCCCTTAACCTCGTATTGTCCCTTAGGATTTTGAATTGTTTGACTAGACAACGTCCCCTCATTTCTACGACTCACTACAGTAGCTAGTTGTCCCATTTGGGATTCAAGCTTCGCAATGGATTGTGTGTGTGAGTGCACTATTTGTGCTTGTGCCTGTACTTGTGTTTCGATTTTATTAAGGGACGCCAACACCTTCTCCTTGAAAGCGTTAAGCCTTGGAGGGCTAGGATTAGGAGGCGATTGTTGGTATTGGTTAGGTTGAAACTGAGGTCGATGTGCATTAGGAAAATTAGTTGCCTCACTAGGATTATTATTATTATTTTTCCACGAGAAGTTAGGATGGTTTCTCCATGGAGCGTCCGGATTATTAGAGTTGAAATATAATTATTTCGTGTGTATTGTTGAATAGAATTAATGTGTTGCTCCACGAATTCCGAAAATTGACTCGCCGATGGACATGCAAGGATAGAATGTGACGGATCGGAACATATTGCACATACTTTATGAGCGGGTGGGGCTGTCGTTTGGTTCATTGTTAAAAGTCGGTCAAGTTTTTTCGATAGTTCCTGAAATTCTATTGAGTGGTTTGACTCAAACTTTACCTCACGTTTGGGTTGCATATGATACCCCTCAGAACGTACCGACACAGCCTGATGCATCGAGTTCTCGCTTAACGTTTCAAAAATTTTCCAGGCCTCATCAGCGCTTTTGTGTAGGAAGGTACCCGCACAAACGGCATCGACGATATTATGCACAGAGGGAATAAGTCCCTCGTAAAAAACCTGTACCAACTGCCACTTAGGAACCTGATGATGTGGACATGAGCATAATAATTCTTTAAAATTTTCCCACGAGTCGTAAAGTGATTCCCCATCTTGCATCACAAAGTTTGTTATGGATTTCCTTATCTGATTCGTACGCATAATAGGGAAAAACTTTTGTAAAAATGCGATGTGTAAGGATTCCCATGTTCTAATTGTGTTCGGCTCCAAAGATTGGAGCCAGTATTTAACTTTATCTTTTAAAGAGAATGGAAAGAGCCGCAATTTTAATTCATCATCATTTAAGTTTTGAATTTTCAAAGTAGAGCATATATCCTGAAAATCTCATTTAGACGACCATGGAAAGATGGAAGTAGCGAGATGGTAGACGACTTTATCTCAAAGTGAGATGCCGTCGCCTCCGGTAAGTCGATACATGTTTGTGGCGTGTAAGTCGTAGGAATAAAGTAATCTTTAAGTGGAGGACGTGGCGGTATATTAAGATTATTCATATTTTTTCCGTTGTTTCTGTCAGCCATTTTAATCGGTTCGATTTTAAAAGTTCGAGTTCTCCTTAACCGTTTAAGGGTACTTTGAATTTCGGCCTCAAACAACGACGACGGAATCGGTGTTGATTCGTTGTCTTGCAACCTAGCTCTAGAAGCTTGGGTTGCGGACTTACTAACTCTTAAAGTACGTTCAAGTTCAAGATCGAAAGATTTTAATTCTGGTTTATTTGAACGTGTACCAAACATAAACTTAAAAAGAAAACTAAACTAAAATAACATCTGACTCTACAAAAACAGAAAGCAATCACGCAAATAAGACAACAAGCAAGCACACAGTACTACTATGATGCATGTAATTATCCTTATGCAGTGATTCGTGTCAAAGCCCAGCGCCCCGGGTTTCCTAGCTAATGCAGTGCAATTCACCCTAAACTAATGCAAATAGTGCGTCACAGCGCCCTGACTTACAGTGGCTTGAAGCGAATTTCAAAAGAAGTAATTTATTTTATTTTATTTATATTTTTTCGCGTAAGCTCCTTTGATGTGCTAAGCTATTCCTCCTGGAAACGTTAGACTTTGATGACTCGAGAAACTACAAAATAAAAAGAAAAGTTAGTAACTCAAAATAAAACGAAAAAATAAGAAAAAGAAAAACTAATCTAATATTTACGAATTAACTAAACTAAGATTCTAAAACTAAAGGTAGTAATGCAATCCCCGGCAATGGCGCCAAAAATTGATCTTGTCAGAATCAAGATATAAAAGTATACTTTACTTTTTTAAAGATTTGCAGTGTGGAAGTAAAGGTCAAACCCACAGAGATTGAATACTACGCACTTTAACTTTTAAAACCTAAATTTAGTTAATTAAGAAAAACGGATTTTGGATTTAATTTGAATTAAACTAATAACAATAAAAGTAAATCTAAATTATGAAAGCAATTAAATATTTATTTATATAATAAGTTTAAGGAACCTAGGATTGCAAATCCACCACTAGCTTCATAATAAAGGTATTTACGAATTACTTTAGCTTATTAAGTTGGGTGATAATGGGGAATTGTAGCTACAAGCCCAATTCCTCCGTCAAGAAAATAACTATGGTTCAAGCTCCAACATAATCCATCTTTGGTTAGCACGAATTATCCCACACTGAACTAGGGTTGTGGTATAATCCGTCTAATCTAGGCATGGACTATTCGGATACTTGATAGCACAATTCAATTTAAGCACCATTACATGTAAATAATCTAAACAAGCACAGCAAGCATAGATCATTGAGCACACTACCATCAAAATAGATCTAAGACAAGAGTAAACTTTGAAAGTAACGATTTAATCAATAAAAGCATGATTTATTTATAAAAATCCTCGGAACATGTAACTGTCATCCATACATAACAAAACTAAAATTAAAACATAAAATACACCCTATTACTTGGCTAGGGTTTCATTGAAACCCTAGATCTTGAGTTTAGTAAGCCATAGAATTGATTAACGGCAAGAGGTTGATGTAGGAGGCCATGGAAATCCATGGTCTTCTTCTTCTTCTCCTTGCTTTCCTCTCTTCAATGGCTGAATTTTAGTTGTATATGGATGTATCTAATGTTGTGTAATGATGTCTAACCACAAAATTGATTTAGAATAGGATTTATATAGAGTTTGGAAGGATTTAGGAAGCTTTCCTAAGCCAAATCGTACTAAAATTGCCACATTTACGTTTCTGGACGTCATATGCACAAAATACCTTCGCTGGGCACTTTAATTTAACAAAATACGTGTTTTTGGTTTTTTCACAGGTCGCTCACGCAGTTTGCTCACGCGAGGTCCTTTTCGCTGCAATGCGCGACTTTCGTAGAATTGCGATAACGTTTTGCTCGAAACTCGGATTGACTCGTTGTTTGCGGTCACGCGTCTGTAACTCGAAGATCTACATTTTATATCTCTAGAGCAATTTCTCAAATCCAAAGTATTCTTTGTCAAAAATACAATTTTTCAAGGATGCTACTGCATTCAGCTTTCACCGGAATCACCGTTTGAGCCCAGAATGACTTCCAAAGCCACTAATCATTGGATTTTTGTACATTTTCATATAAAGCTCCAAAACCTACAAAATATAGAATACGTATTAAAAATCACTTAATAACTACATGAAATGGGCTAACAAAGCGTATTTTTAGAACTATAACCGGCAACTATTCGTCGCCGATCAGATATTATTTTGTTTCTAGGCGGAGTGTGCCTTAGTTGATCCCGTGCTGTAATATTTACTAAGTTAGGAAATTTTTATAAGCCTTGATTGCTCTACTCTGATTTATGGTTTTATGTTGTTCGACGTTTAGGACGGAATCGATCCTTTAAACTGTCGTGACCTACGGGTCCATAAAGGAAATTAAACGCTTTCCATATTTATGCTAAGTCGGGGTGTGACAGTGAGTATTCTAAACTCACTTTAACTGTAATCCATGCTCTAATTACTGTTTATATGTATGTAGTTGTGAATCACCATGGCTGTGTTCATCCACAGAGTTTCAAACCTAAAAAAAGGAGATTTTTCAATCTTAACCATAATGAGTTTTGATAGATGATTATGAAATATTATAGATCATAGATGCCATGGTTAAAGTATTAGAGCCAAAATCATTCGTATTAAAAAGTATATTAGAAATTAAGTGTTGTCACCTCTTGGTTTTTCATAAAATCCGAGAGTTACATTTCGATTTGTGTTAAATCGTTTTCATATTCGTAATCATTACGGAAAAACAAAGAGAACCATATATTATAAGGCTTGGTTACATTCGGAATTCAAACTGGGTAAAAATAGACCACAAAACTGAAATAGGGGAGAAAAACGAAGAAGATGAAGACTCTGTGATAACTCGCGCGAGGAACCCACATGCGCGACCCGTGCAATTTTTGATTGTCTGGAAATTTTAAAAGAAAATCGAAAAATGGCATATCGCTCGAGCGGCCCGCACGAGCGACTTGGCCTCTTTTTTTTTTTTATAATGTTTTTGTCTGTTTTCTTATAAAGGACTGTTGTGGATATCGCAATTTTTCCTACCTACAGATTTTTCAAAATTTCTTTTTCAATACAAAACACGAGTCGCCACTTAATTTTTAAAAGAAAAATTAAGAAACCATTTTTAAAAGCAAACTTATCTTTTGCAAAACCAAAGATAAACTGGGTCTGGGGATTATCGAATGAGAGGAGAAGGAGCTCGGCGGACTAAAATACCCCCTCTCATCCTATCTTGCGATAGGCCTCTACTCAACATCCTTTTAATCGAATTATTAATCTAAATGTACCCTCAACTAATACATATGTATAAATATACATTACAAAAGCATGTCTAAAGGGTGTAAGATTGTAAATGATAAAATATCACTCGAAACCACATTTTTGAATTAGCAAGCGATATGATGTGCATTTTGGGAACTAGAAAACTTACCCGGGATCCAGCCACGAATACTTAAACGTGTAATGCATACAAAAGGTAGAAATCCTAATAAAAGGTCTCTAATCACATATATACACATAAAGTAAATCTTAATTCTAAGGTGTCGCGCATGGAGTTGAAAATCAATAAAATTAAGAAATTATTAATCTAAAAAAAAAGAGTCAAGAGATCATACCTCATTGGCGCTACAAAACAAAGGTTAGTTTACATATAATATCAAATAACCATTCTTGAATGTCTAGCTTAATTTTATCAAGTAGAAGAAATGACACAATTATGAATTCAATATCAATCTATACGGATGAATGTATATGATTACATGGATATGGACAAGAGCAAGCTATTGGATTATTCCTTGAATTGGATCATTTAACTATATATTTAAGCTTAACTAATCATTATTAAAATAAGTTTTAAGCCCTAAGTCTTGGAAAGATCATTTGAACCATTATTTGCAAAGTATACCAAATCTGTCCAAAAATTCTGAAAATTGCAGAGAACAAGTCAAGGATTTAAAAATTGGAAAAGCATAGTTCCCATTGTTTGATGTCAATGAATTTTGGATGCAAGATGCCCCTGTGAGTCTAGGTTCCAACCCAAAAAGAAAAATCAAAGATCAACGGTTCAATATCTGGGAATCGGACAAAAGCTAGACATCACTTAGAACTTCACAACTCTCTGTCCAGAGTTTGTGTATGATTTTCTAAAAATAGTAAAATAATCATATACACTTTGATCTTTTTAGGGTATCTTCCCAACACATTAAATTACCCAGAAAAAAATTATTTGAGACCAAGAAAACTTGATTAATGCTCTGATTTATTTATTTCAAAGAGGTGTTACTATTCTGAAATTCTGGACAGATTGTTATTACACAAAACTCATGACCAAACCACTTTAAACATGAAATCTCATTAAAAAAAATCACAGTGGTAGAACTTTGAGTTATTGACACTTTCCGGTTGGTTTCACTTGATTCCAATGGTTCATTATTTAACTAAAAAGTTTTGATCAAAAGTGGTTAATGAACTCACTGCACCTTTGTCAAATATACCTTTTACTTACTAACTCCAACTACCAAGCCATTAAGTTTGGCTTAGTTTAAACCACTTCTCCTACCATTTGATGGTCATTGGAGGTTAATGACACCTATATTTGATAGATTTCAATAAAGCATGGAGAAGCTTCATAAAATCTTAGGATAACAAGCTCAAACCATGGAGATAGATTTGGACTTATTAACCAAACATGGTATCAACTCTAATCTTCTTATAAACCATGAACTTACAAGAAGATTTAAACCACTTCTCCTACCATTTGATGGTCATTGGAGGTTTATGATATTTGCGCTTGTAGATTTCAATGAAATATGGAAAAATTTCATGAAACCTCTAAGTAATAAACCCAAACCATGGTGGTAGACTTGGGTTCATTAACTAAACATGCTAAGCATCAACTCTAATCTTCTTGTAAATCATGAACTTACAAGAAGGCTAACGGATTTCAGGTCAAGGGATTCAAGTAAGATATTGAAAGTCTCATGCATCCCATGAGATGAACATAATCAAAAAGGAAAGGTTCAAAGTTCAAACATTATCCAAGTTAACATAGATTTAAAGACTAATTAGTCTAGAGTCTACCTCCAAATGTCCTCAACTTTGTGATTTTGAGAGACTTCCACAAGGTAAGTAAGCTCGTCAACTACCACTTCTTCTTTTTAAAATCCTCTAAAGTGAGTTCCTAAGTGTGTTTAGAGAATTTTCTAGAGGTTTAAGATAAAGAGAGAGTTAGGATAAGGTTGAGGATTCAAGCATCCATCCCCTTTGTAATCGGATATTCACCCTCTTTATATAGGCAATTTTTAAGAGGGTATAGTAAAAAATCTGATCCCGTATGTCCTTTTGTTGGTACAAAATGTGTTGTATTACACCTATCTGCTGGAAAACGCGACACTCATTTGGAGATGGAAGCGGCACTTGATGAGTGACGAAACGGCACTTGGTGAATGCCGTCGCGGCATTCATTGATTGCCGCACCGTCATTCAGTGAATGCCGCGGACAACTCCAGGGACTGCCTTTTCTTAAATTTTACGGCGTTGGAAGGAAATTAGCAGCAGTCACTGACTGCTGTTACGACATTTATTGAAAGTCGCACCGGTAACCTGTGACTGCCGCAGATCCTGCCATGTGCCGCATTCGTCTACTTCCCTTTTCCTTCCTTTTCTTTTCTTCCTTTTTCTTTTGTTTTCGGGTTGAGAAGTCTTTCAAAGAGATTGAATCACCTTTGAAAGCTCTAGATTAGTTGGACATTGTCATTATCGGAATTTAGAGGCAGCACTCCCCTTAATTTGACACAAAATCGGGGTGTCTACAACTGTTTGGAAGAAGTTTTGAGAGTTTTTAAAGTACTATTTGGAAATTATACTAAAATAGAATCCTGTTTGTAATGTTTTGTAAAAAAGGAATGAAAAAAGACTTGATTATTCTCGCACGTATGCTGATCTTGTTTTCTAGTGAATTACATTTCTGTATAGAGTTATATGACATATATGTGAGTCAAGTTTACATGCACAGTGAGTGATTGGTCAGTATGAAAAGAGTAAGTGGATGAGATTGTGTTTTGGACACTCCCTGATACATGTGTACTATAGTGTGATGTTTTGAGGATATGGTTTGGAGTATCTGTAAAATGTGACGGTGACAAATTGCACACTCCCTGGCGCCCGTGGTAGTGCTAAAGTGTGTGACGTCGATTTGGACACTCCCTGGTGCCTGTGGTAGCGCTAAAGTGTGGCCTAATGGACACTCCCTGTCATCTGTGGTATGGCTAAAGTGTGAGGCAAATTAGACACTCCCTAGTACCTGTGTACTACAGTGTGAAGCAAACTGGACACTCCCTAGTATCCCTGTACTATAGTGTGGTCACCTTAGTATTTCAAGATACTGGAGCGAGAGAGTTGTATGATGAGTTGTCGAGAAAAAAGAGTTGGTGAGACGAGAATGGTTGCATTGTTCCATGCATGGTCACATGTTTTATTGATTGAAGATTATGACATTATCCTTACTGTCCTACAATGTGAATTCATTACTATATTTCTAACCTATTGAATAATTTTATCTGTGAACGAGAATGGTAAGTGAGTATATTTTACATTACAAGCACGTGTTTTTAATACTTACCAACTTCATGAACCTGACGACGTTGATGCGCCATGGACATTCGTTTCTAGGTTTTTTAGACTGGACCATATGATTATGCTAATTGAGAACAACTGCATGTGGAAAGAGATTAGACATTCTACTTCTAATTATAAAATTGAAGTTGTAATAAGGATTACTTTGTTACAAGGCGGGTTGTGCCTTTAGATGATTGCGTGCTGTAATAATTATTAACTTGGAAAAATTTTGTAAACATTGATTGCTCTTACTCTGATTTTAAATTATTATATTGTTCAACATTTGGGACGGAATCGATCCTTCAAACTATCGCGACCTATGGGTCCATAAAGGAAATTAAATGCTTTCCCTATTTATGCTACGTCGGGGCGTGACAATTTCTAACAAGCATGATGAAAGATGGAATATAAATAACTTTATTGCAGATGAAAACTTCTAGTAGTTTATATTGGATGATCATCTTAATCCTGCTAGCAAAACAAAGAGATTGAGCTATTTTTTCAAAATACTTAGTAGGAACTAAGCCTTCTTGAATACAATTCAAATTTGCTCCATATCTACTAATGCGATAGCATCTTTAATGGTATATTCATTATTAATTACCAAGGTGATTTTAATATACCATTTCTGATAAGTAACCTTGTTAAGGAGATTAAGATAAGGTTCACTAAGTTCTTCATTAGAACTCTCTTTTTCCTTGTTTTTGGGTTCAGAAATCTGACCATTGGTAATAGCCTGACTAATTTGGAGGTAGGAAATTTTATCATTCTGTTGCTAAATTGCATGTTTCAATTCCTTAATTTCACTTTTTAGATTATTAATCTCCTTTTGGAGGTCAGGGAGAGTAATGGGTTTAGCCAGACTCTCAATTCTTCTGAAAACTTCATGAATGCTATAATACCTATTAGGTATATTTATGGGCTCATGAGAAGGTTCAGAATTTTTTTGATTTTGTCGTAAGCAAATGTTTTTAAGTTTTCTTTTATTTCTGGATCTTCAATTCTATCAATCATAGATAGAACCTCAGTCTGAGTGCTAGTGAGAATATTAAGACTGAAACCATTCATCTCAACAATGGCTTTCCAGTAGTCTTGGTTCTTAGAGCACTGATTACTACAGGTGCCTTCTTCTTTAATATTACTGGAAGAAGATGACATATCTACTTCATCAATCTCTGCCTCACCATTTTGAGGACTGGGGTCAGGACAACTTTTGAGCAATAATTTGCTCAATTGAAGTTTAAGTCCTTCATCAATTTGAAGTTCTTGGAGTTTTCTTTTGGTCCAACATTTATTTGTTGTGTGACCAACTTTTCCACACTTATTGCAAGTGGGAATGGGATTAGAACTAAAGGGGTTGAGATTTTCCTTTAGAATATCTCTTTCTCTTAGATCCCCTACGTGCTGTGTAATAAGAATCATTAGAATTCTTATGCTTTTGCGATTTTTTGCTTCTTCTATACGGCTTAGGATTTTATGACTGCCTTTTCGTTTAGAAGAAGATTTATTGGGATATTGGATAGGCATATCATATGCAAACTGGTAACAAAATTCACCAATTTCTTTCTTTCCTGTAAGGTTTTGCCTTTGAGCTAGTATTGTAATTTCATATCATTACATATACCAAGTCTAACTTGGGTACAAATACTAATAAGGTGTCTATAGGTAAGAAGACTATTATAAGGGATAGAATTACCATCATGATGTCTTTTAATTTTTGGCGCACCTTTTTTGCATATAACAGAGGTAAACCATCAATGAACTTTGCTTTCCAATGCTCAACATTGGCATCATGTCTTTGCATGACTTTACAGATATAGACATCCTTATACCATCTAAAATGGGTTAGGGAAGGACATCTCAAATTCTGAAGCAATTCTCTATTTTTCTCTTGTCTCTGGGGAAAAACACCAATGAACTATATGAGAATTGTTTAGACGAGGGTATAAATGGCATCTTCTTGTTGTTTTGGTTGAGCGGTAGAAGGAGATATTGTCACGCCCTAGAGTAGCAAAAATAGGAAAATTTAAAATTTCCTTCTTGGACTCATAGGGAATGACTTGATTGAAAGTTGTCATGTCCTCTAAGACTAGAAACAACATGAAAATAAAGGGGATAAAGCTAATTGTACTTAAACATCAATCTGAACAATTTAAAAGATTACAAATCATCGATCCCAATACTAATACAATAGACTATTATAAATACATGATGGTGGTGGCTATCTTTAGTCTTCAGTCTAGCTCTACACTTCCAATGCTGCTTAGCATCTTGCTCTCAAGTCTGAATTGTCCTCTAACCAACCTACAAGAAAATCTGGACATTGGATGTCCAGGCTTAATATGTCATCAGCTTTTCCACTAAGCTAAGTGAACGTTCACAACTATATTCACTACCAATATACATTCACCAACTACTCATCTCACGTCATTACTTTGTATCTTAGGATGCGATTAGTCCATTATTGATTGATGTCGCTTACACGGACATAGCAAAGGTATCAACCAACATATAATGCAATTACCAAACATCCATCATTAACCAATTAACGGGATTAATACAATTCATAACATGTTTGACTGGTTCTTGTAATCATAACAACTTATCTCGTAACAAATCATTTCTCATTTCCATTATGATCATGCATGTAAATGCGTACTCAATGAACACAACTAATGCAACTCAATAACTTAGAACTTGCTTTCACAATACAACCCATGCTTCCACTGCGAACTCTAATACTCATTTCATACTTCGTTTCATCACGACCTACGGGTAAATGCATTGGGGTGTGTATCTCCACTTAATCTAAAATATCACGATGGCAGAATTGGCTTGATCATCTATACCCTTGCTGGTAAATCACCACCAGACGAGTTGCATGTTAGAATACTAACTGCAAATAGGCAAGCATGGTGGCAAAAGCACACACCATGTGTACCATCCCGATAATGCTCACCAAGGCGGATAACATGTTAGTAGCACATGATATACAGCACACTGACAAACTTATATAATGCGTGTACTATCTCCGGCAAACTCCCTCTAATGACTAGTACATTAGATTGCAAACTGCTAAGCAGTAAGATGGCAATGCTCACTCATGTGCATGTACCATCTCCGACATTTTACACGGACGACTGGCACAATGACAACTCTAACTGTTCTAATCACAATCATAATGTTCTGTATCTGAATCATATTGTCTCATTATCATGTATCTTTATCATTTCGATAGATTTCCACATCGTAATGACTTACGATACAAGAATCTCAATTGCATCAATTCCCAAGACTCCTAATTACTTCAACTCACGACATCAAGCCGCTAGAGTTACTGACATTGACTGTGTGTATTGACACTGTGATGTGATATTCAGTTGCATGATTATTGATAACATAAATACATGAGGCAAGACATAAAGATAAAACCCTTAACATGGTCTAAATTCTCATTAGCACATTTAGACATAGTTATCAAAGCCATAACAACGATGTATTCATATAACCAACATTGATATATATATATATATATAACGTACAATTTAATGTCCACAATCAATTATCCATCACAACATACACATGGCTAAGCAATCTTTCACATATGGTTCTTCTCTTTTACTTCTTATAAATATATCATTGTAGCATCTAACATGCTTATCTCATAGCAATCAATTCTATAACATATAAAACATATGCATCTAGGCACATTAAATAACAATCATAAGTACGGTACATACATACAAATACTCTAGTAGTCATTATGCATATTGAGATTGAGGTTATGAAAACTCACCTGGATGTCTTGTCCAGCGTAGGACTCTTTGAACAATGGATAAGTCACAGTTCTACAACGTATAATAGAATAATGGTGCTGAAGCGTATGTGTGTAAATGATAGGGGTATAATAGCAATTATACCAAACAATTGTCTAAACCTCAAGGTGATGATTCTTGTGTCATTCTAAATTCAACGCCATTGACTAGACTCGAATCGGAGTCTGTCACATAAAAGGTTGGGTCTTCTATACCAGTGTGGGTCCTAAATGTAAGCTGTATTTTTGACCGCGTGTAGACACCCCAATTTTGACCGAACTATTAAACTTAGGAGAGTTACCTCTAGAAACCGATGACGACAATGTCCGGCGAAATTCGAAGGTCTTCTAAGTAGTTCAAGTTCTTCGGAGGATTATTTAAATCCCAAGTAAAGCTTTTAAAAGACCAGGTGTTCGGGAAACCTGGGCATGAAATACAGTTTGGAAAACCTAATTTTGAGGTAAGCTATAGAAAAAGATTTGAAGATAAAATAAAAAGGAAGAAAAGAAATTTTAAAAAGAAAAGAAAAGAAAACAAAAAAAATAATAAGTATATATAAGTATATATTTAAAAAATAAATTAAAAGAAAAAGAAAAAGTTGGAAATTCTGTTAGAGGCGGCACGCGGCAAAGCCGGTGGCACTCACCTAGTGCCGAGTCGCATTCAGTGAGTGCCGCAAACAACTCATCAAGTGCCGCGGCTTGTAATAGTCTGTTTTTCTCATATATTCTAGAAGAAACCTTGCACATGGGTTTTCACCAGAATTTACCAAATTGACCATATGAGAGGTGGTCTATATAAGGAGATGCTCATCTCCATTGTTGGGATCCTTTTTTTGGGCAAGTAAAATACATAGAAAATTAGAGAGAATTGAGAGAGATTGAGAAGATATTTTTGAAGAATCAAGGATTTTTGAGGAGGAATTTGAAGAATTTGAAGAAGAATTGAAAGAACTTAGAAGATCTTCATCAAGACTAAGAAGACTCCTGAGGTTATTAGAGGTAACCTTTTAATCCTATATAGAATTAGGCTAGAATTCAATCACAAATTCATTGATCTAGGATTTTTACACATTTTCAAAACCTCTCTTCTTACCTCATTTCATCACACACCACATAGAATTTGTGATTGAATTTTTATGTGTAATTTTCATTGATTTGGATCTAAACAAGCCTTGGGTTCAAGATCAAGTGAATTTTAAAGTAAAACTTAGCTTGGATCATCAATAAAATGTTTTATTACACCTTTTCTTTGTTCTTAATTCACTCATAGGATTTGTGAGATCTTCAATATCTCATTAATTCCCATGAGTATGATCCTTTGATTCTCTATGACCTTATGATTTGTATGGGAGTTAAGGTGGATTATAAACATATCTATACTTAAACTATTGGATCTAATTCTTAACTTAGGATTTGGGTTCTCTAGTTTGAAACTTCATGGAATCCTGCTCACATTCCATTGAAGTTCATGTGGATTGATCATATCTAGTCTCCAAGGATCATTAATTTAAGAGGAGGTTAGGATATAATAAGTTCATATCCCTCAAGGATCATCAACTTGGGAGAGGGATTGACTTAATAACTTCTATGACTTAAAAATTGGTATTGGTGCGGTGAGTTCGTTAACCAAATGAGATCAAAGATTTTTAATTATATCATGATCCATTGGAATTGAATGAGACCAATTGGAGAATGTTCATAACTCATATATCTACCACCATAATTTTTGTTTTGCTAAAATTCCATAGTTAACATGGTTTGATCTTAGGATTTGTGAATTGGTCATTCTCTGTCCAAATTTTCAAAATAGTAAACCAATCTTGTTTCAAATAAATCAGAGCCTTAACCATATATTTTTGACCTCAAATAATTTTTTTTGTATAGTTAAATGTGTTAATAAGAAGATCCCCTAAAAATAATGAACTCATTCGGATTTATTTTCTATTTTTAGAAAATTATACAAAATCTCTGGACAGAGAGTTGTAAAATTCTAAGTAGTGTCTAGTTTTGGTTCAATTCCCAGATATTGAACCGTTTGATCTTTGATTTTCTTTTTGGGTTATAAACTAGACTCACAGAGGCATCTGTGACCATAAATCACTAAGATCAAACATGGGAACTATGATTTTTCTATTTTATAAATTCAGGTTTCTTCTTTGTAAATTCTGAAACTCTATCACAGTTTTAATGAACTTTGTAAATGATGACCTTCTCATGACATAGGCTTAGACCATGTTTTAATAATGGATAATAGGACTTAGACCCAGAGGCTAATGATCCAAATCAATGAATAGTTCATATCTCATTCTTGTTTATATCTATGTATTCATTTCATGTATGTTGATACTTAAGATTAGGACTAATTCTTGGCTTAATTAGCATTTGATTGAACTTAGTTGAACATGACTATGGGTTTCTTATGATCATGTTGGGGTTATATCATATCTATATGGACATTACATTGGCTCCTAGTTAAGACTTGTATATCTATAGAGGTGTTATACCTCCAACTAATTAGAAGAAATTCATAATTATATCAACTCTTTCTATGCTTAATGGATTTAAGCTAGAAATTTAAGCATATCATTTAGGACTCTAAAGTATATCTTGTTCAAAGCATGTGGACTAACCCTTTGTTTGGTAGCGCTATCGAGGTACGATTTCTCAACCCCAGAATATTCTAGGCAGTTTCCTACTCAAGAAAGAAGACTTATGGAAAGTGGACATTGTTTCCTAATCCAATTAAGAAACCCCCACAATTAATGGCAATCAAGCTCAATTGGATTATATTTCTTTATCCATGTATGAGTAGGTCTCTTGCATCTATAAAAGAGACCACTCACCCCCTTTCAAAGGGATCAAATTTTCAGTCTATACAGAACCTCTATAGCGGGCACCAACAAGCCCGGCCGACCTACGGTAGCTCCAAAATATTGTTGGTTCACCACAGGTCCCCGATTTTTTACAGTATAGTGAACGTGCTTAGACACACACGTGGACGTAGGTACCTTCATTAACAGGGCCGAACCACATACAAAAAACTAGTCTCTCTCTCTCTCTCTCTTTAATTTTCTCTACTTACCTCTCACCAAATTTTGGCATCATCAGTTTGGCACCGTCTATGGGAACGACAAGTTCATCATCAATAAATCTCTTGGCTGATAGCCATGCCTCCGAAAAAGGGTGAGAAGACTGCACAACAGGGCAACCGGGATGTTCCGCAGGCCCCGCCGCCGACTACGGCAGTCATGACATATGAGCAGATCATCGCGACACTCGCACAACTCTTGGAGGGCCAGCGTCGAATCCAGCAACAGATCGAAGCCCTGCTAGCCCAACAAAGCAGTCCTCCAGTGGCCGAGAAACGACCCAGGAACGTTGCGTACGGTCAGGAACCGATCTTGACCAGACAACATGCCCGAGCCAACCCGTCCCGTGTTGAGGATGCCAGAGACATCAACAGTATGCGTGCTGCTCGAGAGAAAAGGTAGGAGCATATGGCCCGGGAATCAGTCCAGGGTCACTTGGTCAAGAGCCGAGGTGTCCCTAGGCACACGATGAACCAGAGTCATAGCCAAGCCAGATCCCAGGGGACATCACACTGCCATGAGAAGGAAGCCTCCTACACTAACCCGACCTGCGGCCCGGATATCGGTTGGGAAGGTGTGGTGGCACGTATCAAAGACTTGCAGAAACAGATTGATGGAGTGGCCAAAAGGCTGGGACAGAACCCTACTTGAAATCACGCCAATACCGAGACAGAGTCACCATTCTCTAGCCAGATAACGAGGTTCGCCAACCCGCGCAAATTTAAACAGCCTCGCCTAGATACTTATAATGGCTTGGGAAGCCCGGTCGACCACGTCCGGACCTACAAGGCTCAGATAGCCCTAGCCACTAACTCCGATGAACTACATTGCCTAGCCTTCCCCAGCACTTTGAAAGGCCCAGCCGTGCAATTGTTCTACTCCTTGGATCCCCGATCGGTCCGCAGTTTCAAGCAACTCAGCAAGCAGTTCATCAACCAGTTCATCAGTATACATGAACGGCCAAAGCTTGACATGCAACTACTGACAGTCATACAGAGGAATAATAAGACCCTCAAGGAATTCACCAACCGGTTTAATCAAGAGAAGCTCGGAATCTATGATTTTGATGAAATTATCGCTATTATAGCCTTCTACTCGGGAGTTCAACACACCAAGTGTGCCGCAACGTTTCATAGAAATTGATTGAAAACCTTAGTTAAACTCACTGAGAGGGTTGAAAAATACATTGGCACTGAAGAATTTTAAAGGACCAAAGACCCTGGGCGCGTACTCAACGAGTTTTCTAGAAGTAAGCGAAAGCGAGATCAGTCCAGGAGTTCTGACAGTTCCTCCAGTTCACAGGAGGCAGGATTTGGCAGTCCCGACCCGACCTCCAGCTCACAGTAGACAGGGTCCGACAGTCCCGACCCGACCACCAGTTCACAGCGGTCTGAGTCCGGCAGCCCCCGACCCGACCTCTAGTTTGAAGCAGTCAGGATCTAGTGATCCCGACCTTGAATCGACCTCAGAGTAATCAGGAATCTGGTGATCCCAGCCTGACCTCCTGTCTTTAACAGTCTCGACCAATCCAACTACAGTGGTACTTGCCCGATCATCACATGAGGCTCTACAGACTGTCAAAGAGCTCTTGAAATAACCTCGGGCCACACCCGGGGAACATTAAAAGACCTTGGGCCACACCCGAGGCACATCAAAAGACCTCGGGCTCAACCCTGAGGCAATAAAAGACCACTGTCATGCAATTGGTTGAAGACCTCGGGCCACACCCGAGGCACATCAAAAGACCTCGGGCTCCAAACCCAGGCACAAAAGACCTCGGGCTCCAAACCCAGGCACTAAAAACATCGGGATCGCACCAGAGGCAAAAGACCTCGGGCACTGAACCCAGGCACAAAAGACCTCGGGCTCCGAACCCAGGCACAAAAGACCTCGGGCTCAGAACCCAGGCACTAAAAAGACCCCGGGCTCCAAACCCAGGCACTAAAGACCTCGGGATCGTACCCGAGGCAAAAGACCTCGGGGTCACGCCCAAGGCATCGGCTTCGCTTAGGTCCAACCTAAGATGGAGAAAAATCCCCTAGGTGGCTGATGATGGCAAGCTTCAAAAGACCCTGTAACCACCATGTTCCAGGTCGGTTACCTACAGTCCTAGCCTCCAAAAGACCCTCGTCTTAGTGAAAGCTTGGGGGGCAAAAAGGCACGATGGACTAAACATGCAATCACACCGGGTACTTACAGGCCTTGCGGTAACTAAGTCCAACTCTTAGACAACCCGGGTGCCTACAGTACTTAGAGGTAATAACTCTACTTAGGTCCAAACCGACGATAGAGGTGACTAAAATCTCTTAGGTTGGCTGACGATAGAGGAGCAAAAAGACCCTAAAGCAACGTGATTTAGGTCGGCTCCACCAACATGGTCAAACTCTTCTCCCAACAGTCTTGACGAAGGCTGGCTAGGTGGAAGATAACCATCCTGGGGAGTTAACTAAAAGGACCTTAAAGTAACACACTTTAGGTCAGCTTTTCCATGATGGTCAAATTCTTTTACCCACAACCTTGACGAAGGTTTACGGGTTGAAGATAACCATCTTGGGAGCTTAACTTAAGCTAAAGACTCCGAATAAGGCCGAGTCTCAACTCTAGGCTAATTACTCAGCACTTAGAGACTCCGAGCTAGGCTAAGTCTCAACATTAGCCAGTTCTTGAGCACTCACAAAACAAAGAAGCTTCAAAGCAGCTTCCCCGAGCACTCAGATAGTGGCAAGTAATATCAAACAGGTTTCCAAACTTGCCTCGATATAGCATCCGGCCAACCTTGGAAATGTGGGGCAGCTGATACACCCAAAATTGGCTCTATCCTATAACCGAGCAGTTCAAATCAATAGCCAGTTCATGTCCCAGTCAAATTATGCACAACTCCTCAGATAACCATCAGCCCGAGCGGTCTAGTCTACCTGAGACTCACCATCCTGAGCGATTCATTCACGACCAGACCAACATATCGGGAAGACCACACTGGCGTGGTTCGTATAGGCGCAGGCCAGCTGGGCCCACAATATATGCCCCAGAATATTCCAGGCAGTGTCCTACTCAAGATAGAAGACTTATGGAAAGTAAACATTGTTTCCTAATCCAATTTGGAAACCCCCACAATTAATGCCAATCAAGCTGAATTGGATTATATTTCCTTATCCATGTATGAGTAGGTCTCTTGCATCTATAAAAGAGACCACTCACCCCCTTTCAAAGGGATCAACTTTTCAATTTATACAGCACCTCTATAGGGGTCACCAACACGCCCGGCCGACCTACGGTAGCTCCAAAATATTGTTAGTTCACCACAGGTCCCCGATTTTTTTACAGTATAGTGAACATGCTCAGACACACACGTTGACGAAGGTACCTTCATTAACAGGGCTGAATCACATACAAAAAACCAGTCTCTCACTCTCTCTCTCTTTAACCTGCTCTACTTACCTCTCACCAAATTTTGGCATCATCAGTTTGGCGCCGTTTATGGGAACGACAAGTTCTGCATCAACAAATCTCTTGGCTCATTTCCATGCCTCCGAAGAAGGGTGAGAAGACTGCACAGCAGGCCAACCAGGATGTTTCGCAGGCCCCGGTACTGGCTACGGCACTTATGACATCTGAGCAGATCACCGCAACCCTCGCACAACTCTTAGAGGGCCAGCGTCAAATCCAGCAACAGATTGAAACCCTTCTAGCCCGACAAAGCAGTACTCTAGTGACCAGAAAATGACCCAGGAACGTTTGCGTACGATCGGGAACCGATCTTGACCAGACAACGTGCCCGAGCCAACCCGTCTCGTGTTGAGGATGCCAGAGACATCAATAGTATGCGTCATGCTCGAGAGAAAAGTCAGCATATGGCCCGGGAATCAGTCCAGGGTTACTCGATCAAGAGCCGAGGTGTCCCTAGGCACACGATGAACCGGAGTCATAGCCAAGCCCGATCCCAGGGGACAACACACCTCCATGAGAAGGAAGCCTCCTCCACCAACCTGACCTACGGCCCGGATACCAGTCGGGAAGGTGTGGTGGCACATATCAAGGACTTACAGAAACAGATTGATGGAGTGGCCAAAAGGCTGGGCCAGAACCCTACTCAGAATCACGCCAATACCGAGACAGAGCCACCATTCTCTAGCCAGATCATGAGGTTTGCTATCCCGCGTAAATTTAAGCAGCCTCGCCTAGATCCCTATAATGGCTCAGGAATCCCGATCGACCACGTCTGGACCTACAAGGCACAGATGGCTCTAGCCACCAACTCCGATGAACTACATTGCCTAACCTTTCCCAGCACTTTAAAAGGCCCGACTATGCAATGGTTCTACTCCTTGGATCCCTGATCGATCCGCAGTTTCAAGCAACTCAGCAAGTGGTTCATCAACCAGTTCATCGGTATACATGAACGGCCAAAGCTTGACATGCAACTACTGACAGTCATATATAGGAATAATGAGACCCTCAAGGAATTCACCGACCGATTTAATCAAGAGAAGCGCAGAATCTATGATCTTGATAAAACTGTCGCTATTATAGCCTTCTGCTCAGGAGTTCAACACACCAAGTGCGCCTCATCGTTTAACAGAAACCGACCGAAAACCTTAGTTGAACTCACTGAGATGGTTGGAAAATACATTGGCATTGAAGAATTTTTAAGGACTAAAGAGCCCGGGTGCGTAAGCAACGAGTTTTCCAAAAGTAAGCAAAAGCGAGATCAGTCAAGGAGTTCTGACAGTTCCTCCAGCTCACAACAGGCAGTGTCCGGCAGTCCCGACCCGACCTCTAGCTCACAACAGGCAGGGACCGGTAGTCCTGACCCAACCTCCAGTTCACAGCGGTCTGAGTCCGGCAGCCCCGACCCAACCTCTAGTTCACAGCAATCAGGATCTAGTGATCCCGACCTTGAATCCAGCTCAGAGTAATCAGGAGTCTGGTGATCCCGGCCCGACCTCTTGTCTCTAACAGTCTCGACCAATCCAACTACAGTGGTACTTGCCTGATCGTCGCATGAGGCTCCACAGACTATCAGAGAGCTCTTGAAAAGAACTCGGACCACACCCGAGGACAACAAAAGACCTCAGGCCACACCCGAGGCACATCAAAAAACCTCGGGCTCCGAACCCAGGCACTAAAAAGACCTCGAACTCAACCCTGAGGCAACCAAAGACCACTACTATGCAATTGGCAGAAGACCTCTGGCCATACCCGAGGCACATCAAAAGATCCCAAACCACACCTGAGGCACATCAAAAGACCTCGGGCCACACCCGAGGCACATCAAAAGACCTCGGGCTCTAAACCCAGGCACAAAAGACCTCGGGCTCTGAACCCAGGCACTAAAGACCTCAGAATTGCACCTGAGGCAAAAAACCTCGGGCTCCGAACCCAGGCACAAAAGGCCTCGAGCTCCGAACCCAGGCACAAAAGACCTCGGGCTTCAAACCCAAGCACTAAAAAGACCTCTGGCTCCGAACCCAAGCACGAAAAAGACCTCTGGCTCTGAACCCAGGCACAAAAGACCTTGGGCTCCGAACCCAGGCACTAAAGACCTCTGGATCGCACCCGAGGAAAAGACCTTGGGGTCACGTCCAAGGTATCGGCTTCGCTTAGGTCCAACCTAAGATGGGGCAAATCTCCCTAGGTGGCTGAAGATGGCAACCTTCAAAAGACCCTACAACCACCATATTCCAGGTCGATTACCTACAGTCCTAGCTTCCAAAAGACCCTCGTCTTAGCGAAAGCTTGGGGGGCAGAAAGGCACGATGGACTAAACAGGCAATCATACCGGGTACTTATAGGCCTTGCGGTAACTAAGTCCAACTCTTAGACAACCTACTCAGAGGCAATAACTCCACTTAGGTCCAAACCTACGATAGAGGTAACTAAAATCTCTTAGGTTGGTCGACGATAGAGGAGCAAAAAGACCCTAAATCAACGTGATTTAGGTCGGCTCTACCAACATGGTCAAACTCTTCTCCCAACAGTCTTGATGAAGGTTGGCTAGGCAGAAGATAACCATCCTGGGGAGTTAACTAAAAGGACCCTAAAGTAACACACTTTAGGTCGGCTTTTCCAAGATGGTCAAATTCTGTTACCCACAACCTTGACGAAGGTTTACGGGTAGAAGATAACCATCCTGGGAGCTTAACTTAAGCTAAAGACTCTGAATTAGGCCGAGTTCAATTCCTGAGCACTTAGAGACTCCGAGCTAGGCTAAGTCTCAACATTAGCCAGTTCTTGAGCACTCACAAAACAAAGAAGCTTCAAGGTAGCTTCCCCGAGCACTCAGACAGTGGCAAGTAATATCAAACAGATTTCCAAACTTGCCCCGATATAGCATCCGGCCAACCTTGGAAATGTGGGGCAGCTGATACACCCAAAATTGGCTCTATCCTATAACCGAGCAGTTCAAATCAATAGCCAGTCCATGTCCCAGTTAAATTATGCACAACTCCTCAAATAACCATCAGCCCGAGCGGTCTAGTCTACCCGAGACTCACCATCCTGAGCGATTCATTCACGACCAGACCAACATGTTGGGAAGACCACACTGGCGTGGTTCGTATAGGTGCAGGCCAATTGGGCCCACAATATATGCCCCAGAATATTCCAGGCAGTGTCCTACTCAAGATAAAAGACTTATGGAAAGTAAACATTGTTTCCTAATCCAATTTGGAAACCCCCATAATTAATGCCAATCAAGCTGAATTGGATTATATTTCCTTATCCATGTATGAGTAGGTCTCTTGCATCTATAAAAGAGACCACTCACCCCCTTTCAAAGGGATCAACTTTTCAGTCTATACAGCACCTCTATAGCGGTCACCAACACGCCCGACCGACCTACGGTAGCTCCAAAATATTATTGGTTCACCACAGGTCCCCGGTTTTTTATAGTATAGTGAACGTGCTCAGACACACATGTGGACGTAGGTACCTTTATTAACAGGGTCGAACCACATACAAAAAACCAGTCTCTCACACACTCTCTCTCTCTCTCTTTAATCTGCTCTACTTACCTCTCACCAAATTTTGGCATCATCAAGTATCATTAACTATTTACTAAAATAATTAAAATATAATTAAACATGATTTATAATTAAATCAATTAATATATAAATGTATAAGGCTCTGTTTGGAAAATTAAACTTCTAACACACATAAGTTTTGCCCATAAGCAGTTTTGCCAAACGATGCCCAGGCCAAGCCCAAGTCATCTTCTTCTTCTCCTTCAGATGAGCTATGCGTGATATATATCATAAACGTATATACATATATTTACATACTATGGGCATAACACAAAATCAACCATAATTCCCTCATTTTCGACGAAAATGGGCAAATTTAAATCAAAACTGAGTACCTCGACTAGCCCGATCAAACGATATAAGTCTTGAAGCCTATCTCTTAATGGTCTACACATACAGGAAGAAAATAGGTTTGACCAATAAAAATAATCGAATCGTAGGACGGCCAAACGCTGTCTAAGCTTCGAGCCATTCGTAAGGAAGTTTAAGGGGGTTGTTAGGGTTAGTTTGGTGTTGGTTTTGGGTGATTTGGTGACGATCCAAAAATTCAAGCTTGGCGGAGCTTTTATGGTGGTCTAACCACGGCGGGGGTCTCAGGTTTGTTCGGGGGTGTGTGTGGCGTGTGTGTAGGTCTGTATGTGTACAGAAAATACAGAGGGGGTGTGCGACTTTACATTCTTGGTCTTGGTTTGGTCTCGGCTCCTCTTTTTTTCTCTTTCTCTCTCTCTCTCTCTCCTTCTCATCTATGTACTAGTCTGCGTGTGTGGGTCTATGTTGAGGGTGAGGAACAGAGTGGGCAGAGGGGGTGGTGGAGCAATGAAAGCGAGGGGGTGAGTTGTGGGGTTTTTATTTCTCTTCTTCTTTCTCTTCTCACTCTCTCGGGTCTCTCTCTCTCTATATATATATAATAACACATGCACACATACAATATAATACATATATATATATACACAGCACAATACACGCAACATACATACCTATATACATATGATACATAAAATGGTGTGTATGTGTGTTATGTCTAGCGGGTTATAAGAGGGTGGGTTGGTTAATGAGGGGGATGACGGATGGAAGTGAGGGAGAAGACAGGTGATAGTAAGGAATGTGTTGGGAATGGCTCATAATCACAACAAGAAAAACCACACCCGCAAAGATGGAGGTAAATTGAACAAGAACGACACAACCACGAAAGACAAATCAAGCAAACCAATACAATAAGATTTAAATGTGGTTCAGCCCAACAATGCCTACGTCCACGTGCAAAGGCGATCACCTCGATTAATATAAAGATTACAAGCACTCAAGACCTCATATGTATAACTCTCCAACCAAGTTATATGACACATAATTACTAGAAACTAATCTATCCCTCACTAGTTTGCAGCCCTCTCGTATGTATGTAGAACATGGGTTCTTCAAATCCCTTAAGTAAGCCCTATATTTATATAGATTATAGAGTCTTAATCCTAGTTGTAATAGGATTTACCCCTTTGGTAAGTCTTGTACAACAAGGAATACTCTCACAAACATTCCTATATAAAATAGGTAACTTCTACCATCAAAGGAATCCTTATTTGATACCACCAAATAAGGAATCGAATCATAATTAGGAAACAATTTCAATAATGGAATTTTAGGCACAATCCTAACAATCTTCACCTTGCCTCAAATTCCTTCCCATAAGTCCTCAGTCTTCCTCTTGTAATCTTCAACTTCCACATCGATAGTGCATTGCTTTTGCCATCCCCCAAGCTATTAAGATACACCATTACTCAAGTTCACATTCCCCATGAATTTGAGATCACCAACATCATCAAATACGAAACACACGAGCTCCACTTTGCTATTGTGGTCATCTTCACCTTGAGTAGAAGTTGTCATCACCGAAGTTGTTGGAGCCTCATCATCTATTCCTTCAATGGATTTCCCCACCGGCTTCCACACCCTATTATTCTTTGTGATATCTCCAAAATCTATACTTCCCAACAAAACGTACAAATTTCCAACTTTCTTTCCCAATAAAATTATACGAGAATTCCGCTTTACCTTCATGAAGCTTCTCTTCATGACAAACGAGCATCCTTTGGAACTTTGGAATACAACATTCCCAAGGAAATTATGTTTATCTTTAAACCCGGAATATGAAGCGCATCTGTCAAAAGCCTTGTTAACCCATTTGAAGTCTTGATTCAAATGGTTCAACACCCTTGATTTCTCTAACTGTGTTGTATGCCATATAAACTTTTTCCTCCATCGATTTGTAGGATGAGAACCAATCTACATGCGAACATAAGTGAGCAAAACAAGCTGAATCAAAAACCCAATCTGCAGTTTTCTTCTCCTCCTTTGTAATTGTCATGACTTTTACGACATCTTCATCCGAATGTTCTAACGCATTTGCAGCGGCACCTCTATTATCCTTCTTCACTGGGCAATCTCGCATAAAATGACCTTTCTCTCCACAATAATAACACTCCTTATCCTTCATAGGAGTTCTATGTTATGCTCCTTCACTACCGCCTCCACTAGAGTTCTTCTTCCCTTGCCTTGGCCTCTCTTGTGTAACAAGTGCTTGTGCATCTTCCAACTTTCCCTCTTTGTTAGCCATCTTCTCGCTAGAGAATAGAGCTTTCTTCATTTGTTCCACCGTCATGGTCTCTATCCCATACAACAATGTATTGAACAATTGGTTATGGATAGATTTTACCGGTGTAAGGAGAATGATAGCTTTATCCTCGTCGTCTAGTTTGAAGCCAACATTGAATAACTCGCACAATAACTTGTTAAACTCACTTATATGGGCTTAAAGATCAACTCCTGCTTTCCGCCTAAAGGAGTACAACTCTTTCTTCAATATAAGATGGTTGGTGAAGTTCGTCCCTAATTAGAGATCCTCAAGCTTTTTCGATAAAGCTTTTGCGGAGGTCTCTCCCATGACATCGTACACCACATTATCCAACAAACTAAGCTACATGGTGCTAATGACTTTAGAGTTAATCCTTTTCCACATCTTGTTGGTCATCCCTTTCGGCTTGTTATCTTCACAGCACAATGCATCCTCTATACCTTGTTGCACCAAGGCGTCCTTCATAATCACTAGCTACATGCTGAAATTCTTCTTGCCATCAAAATTTTCAATTGCCATTCGCATATCCCCAAGTGAACTATCTCCAACTGCCATGGATTCTCAACCGAGCTTTGATACCACTTATTGGAAATGGGCCCACAATCACAATAAGAAAAACCACGCCCACAAAGATTGAGATAAATTGAACAAGAACGACATAACCATGAAAGAAAAATCAAGCAAACCAATACAACAAGATTTAAATGCGGTTCAGCCCAACAATGCCTGTGTCCACGTGCAAAGGTGATCACCTCGATTAATGTAAAGATTACACGCACTCAAGACCTCACGTGTATAACTCTCCAACCAAGTTATATGACACACACAATTTCTAGAAACTAATCTCTCCCTTACTAGTTTGCAGCCCTCTCTTGTGTATGTAGAATGTGGGTTATTCAAATCTCTTGAGTAAGCCTTATATTTATATAGATTGTACAGTCTCAATCCTAGTTATAATAGGATTTACCCCTATGGTAAGTCTTGTACAACAAGGAATACTCTCACAAGCATTCCTATATAAAATAGGTAACTTTTACCATCAAAGGAATCCTTATTTGATAAGGAAACCACCAAATAAAGAATCAAATCATACTTAGGAAGCAATTTCACTAATGAAAATTTAGGCACAATCCTAATAGGGTGATGGGGTATGGGATTTAAGAGGGATTGATTTGTAAGGGGTGTACTTGGGAGGGAGATCCGGAGGTGAGGGGGAGAGGTAAGGGTCTGGCGGGTTAAGGAGGGTTTTGAGGGTTGTTTGTAAAATGGGTATTAGGGGGAGTGTACATAGTGTACTTGTCATTAAGCTTGAAGGATCTTGTGCCGTACAGTCCAGGTAATATCAGATTTTACAGGTCCGGGTGTAAGTTAGTTCGAGTCTAAGAATTATCTGGGTCTATATGTACGATCCGAGTCTATATTCATAGTTCAGGTCTAATGTTAATAGTTTGAGTCTAACGTAAGGTCTTGGGGTTAAAATAAAAACATCAATATTATATCCTTATTATAGTCGCAAAACTAATACGACATTGGGTCCGAATAATATATATAACTTATAGTTATAATTTCCAATGACCACGAAATATAATATAATATAAGCTATAGTTGTAATTTAAGCGACAATTAAATATTAAAACACATAATTAATATACGGGGTCGGGTTTAGAAATTCTACATTAATTAAGCGACAACAAAAATATATATTATAATCGATGGTTATAAAATTAGCGGCAACGAAAATGTAATATAACCTAAAGTTTATTAATATTAATATGATAGCAAATATATGATATATCCTATAATAATAATTTAAGCGATCATGAATTGTATAATGAAATCTATACTTATACAATTAGGCAACAACGAATATCACATAATATATTTTATGGTAATGACATTAGGTGACATGAATATTAAAACATGATATTAACATACAAGGTTAGACTTAGAAATTTAGAAATTATATAGATAAGACAAGGTGGATTTTACAGGTACTACATATATTTTTGTCTTAACAGCAGAAAAAATTTCTCCTCTTTGGGTAGGAGTAAGAACATTATCCCACCAACCTTTGAGGCTACATGTGAAACCATTAGCTATGAACTTGGCAACATTACTGTTAGTGTTACCTAAAGTTTTACAAACTGTGGCATCCATTAACATTTTATGTATGACTTCATAAATCTGCCATTCAGATAATCCATCTATATTCCACTCATAGATGGTTCTTCCATTATAAGGGACTTGATTTTGAAAGAAGTCTTCTTCAAAAAGAAGATCTTGCGGAGTGGGTCTTTATAATAAGTTTTAAGACCAGAGGGTTCATCTTCAATTTTATGAAGACTAGCTTCAATATTTTGAATATGTTGTTCAGTATCTGTATCAATCAGAGACTAAGACTGTTGCTCTTCTTCAGTCTCATTATCCTTATGAAGCACATTAAGACTGAGACCCTTTGATCTTTCGATTAAGAGGTCAGCAAATTCAGAATCCTGACTATCAAAAAGTTTAAAACCAGAAACTGGAATAATTGGTTTGATGTCAGGTTGTTGCTGATCAAGGAAAAGTTACTAAGTGAAGTTTTACTAGTTTCAATATTGGGCAAATTATCCTCTATCCTATTGAGTTGGTTACTAATAGTTTGGAGAATAAGATTTGTCCAATTATTCTATTTAATAACAGGATTAACATATGTTATTTTTTCATTTGGTATGGTAAAAGCATTGGCTTCCAAAGCTATTTTACCATCTTGGAGCAGCCTTAACAATTCTGAAGGAGAATGGATGGACTGGACAGTATTACCATCCGCCTTAGTCCAAATTTTTTTCCCTTTTCCCCAGCACATGAATATAATTTTGGAACCAATCATAAATCCAAATAACCTCTTGTCGTTTTTCAAGGCCTGAATAATAAAGATTCTTGATTAACTTCAGTTCTTATGTGTTAAAAGTTTGGAAATAACTTTTCCTAAACTCTTCATGCCTTATAGACATGAATTCTTTACTGATACAAAGACAAAGAAATGAGTTGGGTGCAAAATCCATAAAAATTAGTCAAAATAACTCATTTCTGAGACTGGTGAGGTAGGTCTATCTTCCTCTTGTCTCTTACTATTACTCTGATCATCATAGACTCCATGGGGAATCTGTTGATAAGAAATTCTGATTCCTTTTAGGATATGCTCTTTTATCTTGACTTCTTCTGCAATTTCAGATAGGGAAGCACCCTTAGCACTAGACACTGAATTTCTAGTGGAAGGATGAGCTACATGATAATGAATAGCATATTTGTAGCTTCTAGATCCCTTAGATGACATGCTCATGGTAAGAGATAATCTGCTAACCTGATTAGGAGCAAATGCTACTTTAACATCCCCATTAGCATTTTGGATAATTTGGTCAACATTGCTATCCATTATTGCTTGTGGAAGAACAACATTGGGTATAGTACATTCTGTGGGAAATTTTATTTCTTCCCAATTTATTAGACTAGGGACTGCCACATTAGTAGTTAAACTATTGCTATCTAGGACAACAGTCTTTCCAAGTGTGCTATGTTGGATAGCATTGGGACATAAAATATTCATAACTCTGTAATGGATTCGGTAAATGAAAGCAATAGTGTCAGATCCAGGAAGAAAATTATATCCCTAATCTTGATTCTATAAAGAAGCAACTTCAAAAAGCTAGATTTTTATTTGTCAAAGACAGAGTTAAATTCGGATGAACATTAAAATAAACTGGTCCATGACATAGACTAGTTTGGATAATGCCCATTAAACATGGAAGAAAATCTAAGCATCTAGCATCTCTAAGATATGCAAGGCTACTGGCATTAAGGCCTGCCAAAGTTAATGGTTTGAATGAAACTTGTATACGTCAATATGCAGATAATTATATTTTTTCAGATGTCTCTCAATATCTCTAAGACTAATAAGTCTTATTATTTGACTATTTTGTTCTAGAGCAATAGATTGTTCTAGAGTCTTAATATTGTTCTGAGTATAAAATTGAAAAGTCCTTTTTTATAAACCTTTTTAGTGTCAATGGAAGGTATAGTCCATTGATTCAGTTGCTGAGTTTGAACTTCAGTGTTTTTGATAGATCCACTGGATCCAGCTATAGATAAATCCATTTCTTTCATAAGAAGAAAAGGAATAATTAACGTATACATATAATTTCTGTGTAAGAAAATAGTATAATTACTATTGATTACCATTTTTAGTTGATATCAGTAGTCCTTACTTCACATGGTATACACATCTATCAACAACTTACTGGTAAAAGCGTCCGACATTATCAAGGACATGAAACCAAACGTGACTAAGATGATGTCTCATATACCACCAGCAAAGGAAAAAATACTGATTAAAGCTAAAAATATGGATGAATAGTAATCATGCTAGAGGCTTAAACAATAATTGTATTCATATGGTATTCACAAAATTTAGCAAAACATGGTTGTAATACCAAACGTTGGACACAAATCAAAAATTATACAAAAGGAAAATGCAAAAACAAAAAGGACAAGACAAAGACAATAAAAATAAAAACGAAACACTTACCATTTATTGTAGTTGCTAGGAACCTTCATCTACTGGGCCCTATTGCATTAGCCAATGAGAAAAGAGAGTGAGCAAAGGGTGAGCAATTTTGAGGTGAGCAAAACTACACTCATTAAGGAAGCCCCAAGCCTTTGCCAACTTGACTACCGCGTCCGTGGTATCATCTATATAGTATTAGACATCAGTTTGTCACTAAAAAGTCTTATGACTAGGACAAGCTAAATTGTGATTAAGATGAACAATTTAATATGATTGGTTAATTTTGTTTGCTGACTCATCCCTCTTTGCTGGCTCACCCTTCACAAAAAAATGTGTGGCATAAGTCGATATCTTTTTTTTCAATTCTCAATTCTTTCTCTCTCTAAACCTAGAGGCATTTCTTTTCTCTCTCGAAGATCTGACTCCACTGACTTCGACCACCGCAAGCCACCACAGGCCACCACAATGCTAGGTTGCCACCGCCACCACCACCATATGGCTTCAACTTCTTATTTACCCCTCTCTGTGTATTGATTTTTGTATTTAGGGCTTTTTTTTTTTTATAGATTTAGGACTTTTTATAGATTTAGCATTGTCTCTCACTCTTCTCTATTCTCTCTCTCTCTCTCTCTCTCTCTCTCTCTCTCTCTCGCTCTCTCTCCCCTAAAACCTAGAGCGTCTCTTTTTCTCTCTCCCCAGTCCGCACTGCCTCCTCTCACTTTCTATCTCTAAGCCACCACCACCTCTCGGTCTCTCTCTCTCTCTCTCTCATCACCTGCCACCGCCGACCACCGTCACTGCCATCTCTAATAATAATCTAAGGAGCTCATGTCTTCGTAAGGGATTTCGATGCCCAATCGTGGAGTTCAAGTATGAGACCACCACCATTTGAATTGTCGAGACCACCACCACCGATTCAACATTAATCTGAAGGAGCCCAAGTGTTCGTGAGCGATTTTGACGCCCAATCTATGGTTTGAAGCTCATCAATCGTCTCTGGTTTGACTTGATTTGATTTCAATCTGTGGAGTTTATTCTTTGTTATATTCTTTGATTTAGAACTCCAATATTATATAGTTTTAGAACTCCCAAAATTTAATCTATTGGTTCAATATAAATTGCAATGTTATAGTCCATGAATTTGGTTTGGAGCTTTGAATATGGGAGCAATGATCATTAAGAAAGTCTGTGATATGAGCTTTGAATATTTTTACTTTTTTTTTTATTTGTTTTATTCCATCGTGTTAGGAGCTTAAGATTGCATCTTAAACAATTTATGTTTGTTTCACCACTTTTTATATGTGGGTTTTTTTGGGGGTGTGATATATTTGTACTTAAATATATGAATTTTCTTTCTTCTATGCTAGGTGCTATGTATGGGAGATTTCTTAGTAGAAAGTTCCTTAATGGGTTGGTTTCAATTGATACATAGGCTCTAATGGCAGAGTACAGTAGAGATGTGAAGTTGTTGAAGAAGCTAAATTTTCTTTCTATGTTTGAGTGAGATCTAATTGGAATGCACTATTTATGGGATTTCATTTATGATTTTTGATTTTAATGTGATTTTGAAATCTCACTTCTATATGATCTTATTTCAGTGTTTCATTAATGTTGTTTCGTTAATTGTTACTTCCTCCTTATTAGCGAGTGTCTTAGGCCCTGTTTGGGAAATGATAAATTTACTTTTTCCCCAATTTTTAGTGTTTCATATACTGTTGTTTCCTTACCTTTTTATTTCTTCTTTATCTATCTACCTCTCTGCCACTCTCTTTCTTTCCCGAATATGTTTTATTATTTGATTTTACAAGGATCAACCAATTCGATTATAATTTGGAATATAGTTATGTAAATTGAGTGTTATTATTATTATTAATTTTTTGTTAGTTACATGAATGCAAAAATTAAGATAACACCTCAAATTCTTAGTTTTGCTGGGTAGATAAATGGTCTGTGTGGTTAAATAGTGTGAGGCATGGATAGGTGTCTTACATCCTGTTTGGAAAATGCTATATTTAGTGTTTCCTAAATTATTGTGTTTAATTACATTTAAATGCTAAATTTAGTGCTTCCTAAATTGTTATATTTAATTCAATTATAAATGCTACGTTTAGTGCTTCCTTAATTATTGTGTTTAATTAAATTTTAATTTCAGTGTTTCCTAAATTATTGTGTTTGATTAAAAAAATTCCTAAATTTTTGTATTTCATAAATTGATGTTTCCTTAATTGTTATTTCACTTATTTATATGCCCCAGCAAAACATTTTGAGTAGGACTTGGTTGCAAAGTTCAATTTAGTGTGGCCAAGTCAATCAAAATGAGGTGGGGACAGGTGAGGCGGGTGTCCTTAGGCCCTGTATGGGAAATGCTAAATTTAGTATTTTCCTTAGGTGTTGGTTAATTAATTTTTAGCTTTCCTAAATTTTAGTGTATCCTAAATTGTTGTTTTCCTTAATTTTATTTCCTCCTTATCTATCTACCTCTCTCCCATTATCTCTTTCCTAAATAGATTCAACAATTATCAATCAATTTAATTATAGTGTCTTTAAGAAATTCTTTGTTTTGCATGATGCAAAAATTAAGATATTAGCTCAAACTTCTTAGTTTAGCAGTCATCAAATATTTATTTTCTCTAAAACTGTTTTGGCATACTATAACGCCCCGAAAACCAAATCACGTGAGCGAGGTCAACGAGTCAAACAATACATCATAAAGCACGGAATAGCCGAACTTGGACCAATCCACAAAGCGGAAGCAAAGGGGAATCCAACGTGGATTCCAAAGAAAAGTCAACAAATCAAGGGTTGACCCACAAGGACCAAACGGGTCAAATAGGGTCAACTAACATAGTTTGGTTTTGAAAAGAGTTTGTAAAGAAGTATAAAGAAACTCTAAAGGTTTAAATGTAACAAGTAATGAAGTTTGCTTTGAAAGTTTATCACTAAAGCGGTTTTTGAAAGAATACGACCAAACGGTCCTTCGGAAATTGAAAGTAGTAATTTTTCCCATAATAGAGTAACCATGGGCTAAGAAATGCTAAAAAGTATTAAAAACATAATTTAACGAGGACCCTAGAGGATCCAACTATCAAGATTAAGATTAAGAGGGGATTTACAAATAGTTTCTTGTAATTTAAATCTATGAATGAGATAACTAATAACAACAAGTACGATGTTCCTACCATGAACTATATCATTGGAACATTAACATATCACAAGACTTTCTCGTAAGGAATCTTACAAAACGAGATGCCATTCGTCGGATAACTCTTGGGCCTTGCCCTAATCAACATTTCCTGAAAAAAGGGGGTTTTGTAGATTCATTAAGCACGACGGCTCAGTAGATAGACTTGAAGAAATGTACTGCTACTTCTAAAATCATGCTAAGACATGCGGTGCAATGATTTGCCACCGTGGCAATGCAAATAGCCATAAGGCCAAACCATGCAACTTCCCGATACCAAATTCCATAACCACTCACTCTCAACACCGGATGCGAGCCACTCCAACGTGAGTGTAGCATACAAGATCTCCGGTAGCTAACCGGATGTGACCTTGCGTTTTTGAATGTTTCAAGGATCACAAACAACCTTCCTCACCTCACACCCGCTTCTGAAATTTCATCAAAATTACAACCCCAAACGGGGATTCAAAAGGCATTCCCCAATCGTGGGAATTCTAACAAGATTCATACTCCCAAGCCCAATGCCATGAATGCTATGCCGACTTAGTGATTATGAAATGTGACAACAATGACTATGCAACCACAATGTTATTTCTAAGAATTTCATTTGTCAAGAAATTACACATGGTAGTTCATAATATCAAGGCTAAATGATTTGGTTGGAGATCATGTAAAGCATAATCCACCACTTAAGCAAATAAGCAATTTATTGTATCTTTAATCTAGTTAAAGCATAGCAACCAAATGACATTTGGGATAACATAGTTACAACTAAGCACATAAGGGCACATAATCACATAGACAAATATGTAGAAAATTCCTAAGCAAGATTAACAAGTTTTAGGACTAATCCTACACATAGCAAACCATGAAATTAGATGTAGGAGTGCACTTAGTCAATGAAATCTACCTCTTGAGTATTTGAGCAAATACTCTCACCAAAAAGATCCAAAGAAGAAATTATGTATATTAGCAAATCCCATGAGCTATCAACACCTAGTTAAATAAAATCACATTTAAGAATCATAACCATGGTGAAACAAAACAACACAAACTACCTCTTAAGTTCTAGAGCAAGAAACTCAATAAATATGAAGCCAAAATGGAAAAGGATAGTACCCAAAGGAAGCTCTTTGCAAGGGGAACAAATAGATCTCTAATGGTCTTGACCCAAATATGCTTGAAACGTCTTCAAAATGAGCTTGAAGGTCTAGGTTTCCATGGAGTTTTATCTCCCAAAAACTAGAGAGAGAGAGAGATGAGAGAAAAAGAAAAAGAAAATGAATGAGAGAGAGAGAGAGATAGGTGGGTTATATAGGGAGAAAGAGAGGGGGAAGCTTCCTAGGGAAGCTTTAGTGGTTGGGGTGGTTGAGAGTGGTTGGGAGTGGTTGAGAGTGGTTGGGAGGTGACTTGTGGGTCTCGTACTTGTCTCCCACACACACACCCACACAAAATATGCAACATGCATATACACACATGTGCCAAAACAAATACCAAAGTGATACCACCATGTACCAAAATAAAATACACTGTCCCAAACCAAGACCCACATTGGTCCAAAATTACCAAAGTACCCTTTTAAAATTCTGGGTTTCTACAATCTACCCCCCTTAAAAGAATTCTATCCCGGAATTCGAACAAGAACGAAAGGTACTCAATCAAAGAATGATCCACGACCACACCACAATGCCGTAGTGGCACAAACAACGTGAACTCTAGCACAACGTGAGAAAACGAAACATCTCACACATCGATTCCAGAAAGGAAAGGAAAGCTCAATAAAACAGTCAGTAAGCACACCAAAGGTGCTTAGGAACAAACGCAAGGGGTGAACAAACGCAAGGGACATACGAGGTTCTACATTTAAAGGACGGAGTCAACTCCAAGGATCAACAATAATAATGGACATGAACCTCCAAACCATTAGATCAACCAAAACGTACTTGAATGAAAACAAGGTACATCTCAAATTCATCGAATCAAAATAAACGTGATCCCTTCAAAAGGAACACGTGATCACAAGAACACAACGGGGTATTGTATACCCAAAAATTTATCTCAACAACGAATAAGCAACAAGTATACAAAGGATATGTATACCAACAAAAGATATGATCTACTCATCAAGCCGAAAACCCAATCTAAAGAACAGAGGGTAACCCGTAGAATGGAAATAACATTCTACAACCATCACTCATGGTGAAAACGTTCGCAAGATCCAAGGAATAAATGGGATAAGCTTCAATCGATATATAAAAGAATCGATGGAAGATAATACACAAGCGTGAATATTACACAGAGATCGAATTACAATTAAACACAGGATTCTCAAAGTAGATCAATGATATACCATCAAAGAATCGTCATACGAAGCAAAAGTATGATGTTTCAAGACACGAGTTCCACAATGAACCAAATAACTGGGTCAACTCCCAATAAATGATCCAAACGCTCAAGAATGAAGCCAAGGAAAACTTCACAAAGCAAATGATATACTCGGTACTAAAGACCGTAATGACTGAAAGCTACGTCTTAACCACATAAGAGGTACGAGTCACAAAGACTTACTTGTAGTACATCGCTCCCCTCCTCATAAGAAGACAATGATCAATATAGACACAAAAGTCTACAACAATGGCAACGGGAAGTCGATAGAAGAAATGATTATCACATTCCAAAACATAAATGTCGGTATAGTCAATTACAACGATTTCACTAATAGATGGATCTATTGAGAGATCCAGTCTCAAAACAATATGGCAAAAGAAATGTCACTGCCAAAAGTCAAAGGGTCTCACAAGGAAAAGTGTCTACGAAGATACAATGATGTCATCAACAAGACAACAATAAATCGAATAGGTGAACAAACAGTTATAAACCAACAAGTTCCCCCACCTTCGTTGTCGCACGCGATAACTAAATAAATATAATATATCAAAGAATTACACCTTGACCAAAACAAGAAAACATATGGTCATAACGATATCAAGCTCCTGAACTTTCAACTATCGAAAGCCCGATTTATATCAAGACGATCTAGAAGTTCCCAGACTGGGTGATCTTGAAGTGTCACATGAAAGAGGGAAGCAAACTAGGCGACACGCCTATAACAAGAGTTATAACGAACTCACGTCATAAACGGACCACAAATAACGAAAGTTTTCAAGGAAACATGGTCGAAATTTCTCAATAGAATGAAGATAACTCTACAAAAGTTTCCACACTAACCACGCGTGATCCTAAACCAAACGATAACTAAGAATCCTCCCCTACTCAAATCAAGGATGTAATTGAAGGATTGCAACGGTCTCGAACAAAGCACAATTACAATAACCTCACGACATGGTGAAGAAAAAGGACTCACAGATCACAATAAACAAGGAATGCACCAAGTGCATGAATCAAACTTGTCAACTATGACATCAACAACAATATATCAAGATGATGAAACTAAGTACAATCAAATGGATACCTCGTAGAATCAAATAAAAATCCCCCCTTACGGATCAATCGTAAGGTCAAAAAAATAACAACGATTCACATCGATAGGCCACCTCAATAGGCCACAAAATTAGGCAATTGCCAATAAGTCCAAATAATATGGAAATTCAAGTTATGAAATACCATTAATGTTCCTCAACAAGGACAAGGTACGCTCGAGTTCAACATGAAACGGAATCGGAGAACTCACAAATGACTACTAAGTCCAAACGAGTCCATGGTCAAAACCACCAACACCCAAGAAAAGAAAGAATCAATAGATAAGGAAAATAATCTTTACAACCACAGCAAAAGGATACATCTTATGCAGACTTACACGAAACTCTTACACACTCCAACAATAAAATACTATGCGAACGACTATAGTATTTAAAACATAGAAGATTACAGGATTACAAAAACAACCACAAGCCCTCAAGGCGTACAATCAAACGCAATCGAAATTTAAGCCTTAGTAAACAATAAATTAAGGCTACCAACAACAGAGATCCACAACACGTAAAAGATCATACTACCAAAAATCGGTATGATCTCGAATTCACAGAGATAAACGAATCGAGGATCTGAAAAATAAATCATCTAACAATATCTATCCTTCTAGAAGTGGGGAAAGATCCGAGTGTTCAACAACTCAAGTTCGAATTTCACAAAATAAATCCCAAGAATTTAATAAGGCAAAACTGTCAGAGAAAGATCGATTCAAAAGTCAATGAGTCCAAAGAAAAGGACATCACAGCACTTACAGTGCGACCTACTCAAGTTCAAAAGTTAAGGGTGAACTAATCAAAATCAATATGCTATAGTCATGAGAATCGAATCAATGAGGAACAAACGTTCTTTCAAGAAAAGACTTGGAACAATGGAACGACAACGCTCTATCAAGAGCTCAAAGATCGTAAGGGCCAGGAATTAAACGCACTTCTAAGAAGTATTATGGAAACAAGAATCCATATGTACTCACAAGGAAAGAAACACTAGAAAAAAATTTGTGTTTCAAGGCCCAACGTCAAAGCGTTAACCACACTATGTTAACAACAAATCTTTAATGAAAATCATAACAAAAATCGGTAATGATCGATAAATACTCATAGAAAAGATTTCACCAGCGTACCAATAGGATATGCAGTCTCAAAAGAAGAGACGATCCTCAGAGTCGCGGAATTCATTCAAATGTGAAAATCACCGAATAAATGAACTAATAGACTTGGAACAACACCAATCTATTCCCCACAAAGGCTAGGATCCTCACAACGATTCATACGATAGGATTTAATCATATGCAATGATCACATAGTGAAACGACAATTTAAATGTGAAGATTTAAGCAATCACCAAAAATTTGGGTCAATCGACCAACCATATGATAGAAAACTCGTAATCTACTCAGAAGAGTAATTACAACATCAAACTGACATCCGAACGATGAAGTTCTCACAGGATAAAGAGTATGACAATCCTATAAGAAGGAAGAACTATTCCACCGATAAACAACAGGTATTCGTAGCCACATGAAATCTACATGGACTACCAATCACAATCGAGGGCTATCAAGATAGAATGCTCTCACATAGATCAACATAGCCTTTAGAGAGGCTCTGCATTACGTGCAAAATAAAACCCATGCCACTCGAAGAATGTACGCGCAAACGTAGGAATACCCGAGTCCAAAGACACAACCTATATAAGTTGTCTAATAATACGTAACTCCGCACTATTAGAACTAATAAGCTATTCGTCAGGTAGAAAACATCTTTTTAAGTACTTCAAAAGTACATATACATATAGGTTTTAAAATATGCGCAACATATTAATACATATAGGTTTTCATAAGTTTAAAACTTGTCTTCCAAATTTTCTACCCAAAAAAAATCTTATTATGACACGCCGATCAAAGTATCTATGAGTACGCGTATGAGCTACTCTAAAACACGTAAAACATGAAATTTTATCTCAATATGCTATCGTTGTCATGCTTAACAATTCCTTGATATAGAAACAAGTAGTGACGTAAGCACATATGTACATTACCATGTTATCACATAATCCCGAAGGCAAGTAAGCATACTTTTCATCCTTTTCATTTATAACATATAAAATCTATCGCGTAATGTGCTAACCAATACATTGTGTTACAATAGCGTAAACATATAAAACATATGCACGAAAGCATATAAACATACTATTCCGTAAACATGTACCATTTAGACATGTTCTCCTGAAAAGCTTTCAACTCGAAATCAACAAGGAAAATTTCATGGGCATGAAAATCTTTAAATATACTGGCTCAATAACTTCCAATTTAAATAAAATTGATGACAATTTCATCATATATCCATGCAACATTTAACATGTTTCCTCAACAACTAAAATACAAGCAACGAGTAATATAAGTCCAATGAATATAATTTAGATTTTAAGCATACAACTCAATGTAGGGCACTGTTCAATATCTAACTACCAACTTTACAAGGCGCAGTACGTCGAGCGAATAATCCAAACAAGGAAACCCTCATGTATATACCTTTTAACCTTGCACGGTCAGTGGTTAAACATCAACAGATAGTTACACCAAGATGTAATACAAAAGTATGTTTTAATGAGTATAACATTAAGGTGAATCGAAAAGTAAAACCATCTCATGTCCATAAATCACACAGTCAAGATATAAAGGCATGTGATCACATAAACACATAAGCACTTAAGCATGTTAACACGTAATCCCGTAGACAAGTAAACATGCTATCATAATCAACTCATCATATAAATGAAACAAAACGATTCATTTAACTATGAATGATTGAAATCAAAAGAGGTGCAACGGCCACACATGGACCCAATTAACTCCCAGAGTACCAAGTTATTCGAACCTGGTTAGCTTTGATACCATTCTGTAACGCCCCGAAAACCAAATCACGTGAGCGAGGTCAACGAGTCAAACAATACATCATAAAGCACGGAATAGCCGAACTTGGACCAATCCACAAAGCGGAAGCAAAGGGGAATCCAACGTGGATTCCAAAGAAAAGTCAACAAATCAAGGGTTGACCCACAAGGACCAAACGGGTCAAATAGGGTCAACTAACATAGTTTGGTTTTGAAAAGAGTTTGTAAAGAAGTATAAAGAAACTCTAAAGGTTTAAATGTAACAAGTAATGAAGTTTGCTTTGAAAGTTTATCACTAAAGCGGTTTTTGAAAGAATACGACCAAACGGTCCTTCGGAAATTGAAAGTAGTAATTTTTCCCATAATAGAGTAACCATGGGCTAAGAAATGCTAAAAAGTATTAAAAACATAATTTAACGAGGACCCTAGAGGATCCAACTATCAAGATTAAGATTAAGAGGGGATTTACAAATAGTTTCTTGTAATTTAAATCTATGAATGAGATAACTAATAACAACAAGTACGATGTTCCTACCATGAACTATATCATTGGAACATTAAAATATCACAAGACTTTCTCGTAAGGAATCTTACAAAATGAGATGCCATTCATCGGATAACTCTTGGGCCTTGCCCTAATCAACATTTCCTGAAAAAGGGGGTTTTATAGATTCATTAAGCACGACGGCTCAGTAGATAGCATTGAAGAAATGTACTGCTACTTCTAAAATCATGCTAAGACATGCGGTGCAATGATTTGCCAACGTGGCAATGCAAATAGCCGTAAGGCCAAACCATGCAACTTCCCAATACCAAATTCCATAACCACTCACTCTCAACACCGGATGCGAGCCACTCCAACGTGAGTGTAGCATACAAGATCTCCGGTAGCTAACCGGATGTGACCTTGCATTTTTGAATGTTTCATGGATCACAAACAACCTTCCTCACCTCACACCCGCTTCCGGAATTTCATCAAATTACAACCCCAAACGGGGATTCAAAAAGCATTCCCCAATCGTGGGAATTCTAACAAGATTCATACTCCCAAGCCCAATGCCATGAATACTATTCCGACTTAGCGATTATGAAATGTGACAACAATGACTATGCAACCACAATGTTATTTCTAAGAATTTCATTTATCAAGAAATTACACATGGTAGTTCATAATATCAAGGCTAAATGATTTGGTTGGAGATCATGTAAAGCATAATCCACCACTTAAGCAAATAAGCAATTTATTGTATCTTTAATCTAGTTAAAGCATAGCAACCAAATGACATTTGGGATAACATAGTTACAACTAAGCACATAAGGGCACATAATCACATAGACAAATATGTAGAAAATTCCTAAGCAAGATTAACAAGTTTTAGGACTAATCCTACACATAGCAAACCATGAAATTAGATGTAGGAGTGCACTTAGTCAATGAAATCTACCTCTTGAGTATTTGAGCAAATACTCTCACCAAAAAGATCCAAAGAAGAAATTATGTATATTAGCAAATCCCATGAGCTATCAACACCTAGTTAAATAAAATCACATTTAAGAATCATAACCATGGTGAAACAAAACAACACAAACTACCTCTTAAGTTCTAGAGCAAGAAACTCAATAAATATGAAGCCAAAATGGAAAAGGATAGTACCCAAAGGAAGCTCTTTGCAAGGGGAACAAATAGATCTCTAATGGTCTTGACCCAAATATGCTTGAAACGTCTTCAAAATGAGCTTGAAGGTCTAGGTTTCCATGGAGTTTTATCTCCCAAAAACTAGAGAGAGAGAGAGATAAGAGAAAAAGAAAAAGAAAATGAATGAGAGAGAGAGAGAGAGATAGGTGGGTTATATAGGGAGAAAGAGAGGGGAAAGCTTCCTAGGGAAGCTTTAGTGGTTGGGGTGGTTGAGAGTGGTTGGGAGTGGTTGAGAGTGGTTGGGAGGTGACTTGTGGGTCTCGTACTTGTCTCCCACACACACACCCATACAAAATATGCAGCATGCATATACACACATGTGCCAAAACAAATACCAAAGTGATACCACCATGTACCAAAATAAAATACACTGTCCCAAACCAAGACCCACATTGGTCCAAAATTACCAAAGTACCCTTTTAAAATTCTGGGTTTCTACACATACACATTCCCGAAGAATGTTATGCTTCTCAAATTTGAATTCTAATTTTAGTTCTCAAATGCTTTATCATTTGTACAGTATACAGTAGTATGTGGTACCACTGATCACCGGCACAACATGTGGTACCAAATATGAAAGCAAAACATGCAAAACTAAGAATACTGTTCCAAGAATGCAAAACTAAGAATTTCACCAAATACGACCCACAAATCACGCGTGAAACATCTCAATTAGTTTAGTGGGTACATGGTATGTCACAACACTACACAATACTGAAGATTGAACTCGACAAGCTGCAAACTTTTACATTTAAAAATTTTGAAATTTGGAATGCATTTTTACTCACCCATTGCTCATCCAAGCACTCCATTGGGTGAGCATGTGAGACTCACCATTTTTAAGGACAAAATAAGAATATATAAATAAAAGATGAAAAGTGGTGGATCCCACATGTTCATCCAGTGGATGGTTGGGTGAGTATAAATGCACTCAAAATTTTAATAGTAAAATTATTTTGCTATGTGTTAATCACAAATTCCTAAAAAAAGTAATTTCACTTCAAAGTCCATTTGAATATTTGTAGCACTAGTTAGAACAACATTTAGGCACGTGAAGTTAGTTGCATGCTTTAGGCATAGTTAGAATTGCGAATTCAAAATCACATTATGATTCCGTGCTTTTTTATTTCCAATTTCGTATTTTTTTTTTGTCTTTTTCAAACATTTGCCCCCAATTTAGGTTATTATGTCTGAATTCACTATTCTTACTCTTTTACTTTCCTTTTTAAATATATTTTCCCCAATTTAATGCAATGAAATCTTTCCCCCAAACCGAAGATATTTGGTCGGTATTGAAACTTTGAGAAAACTTTGAGGAAAAAAAAAACTGACCAATAGCTTATGGCTGAAGTGTTGTTGGTTAGTGGTTTAAGGGTTGTTGGCTTAAGGGTTGTTTGACATAATGGCTTTTTGATTAACAACTATTTGGCTTTTGGTTTTGGGTTTATTTGGTTAGAAATTAATTGTATTACGAGAATATTTTGTTGTAATTTATCAGAAAGTTCCGAAGGCTCTATTGTGAAGGGCACGCCTAGGCACAAGGCGCAAGACTAGGGCATCGCCTAAGGCTAGGCGCAACCCCTTCAATAAGGTGCATGCGAGGCGCGCCTTTTAGGGTTTTTTTGCGAGGCGCACGAGGCGATTGCCCAGGTTATATCCCAACAGTTTACCAAAAAAAATATAAAAGAAGAAGAAACGAGAGCAAGAACAAATGAGCCCAGCAATCGCAGCCCAGGTATGTTCTTTTTTTTTTTTTTTCCTCTTTCTTCTTTCCCTTCCTCCTCCTCCTACTTTCTTCTTCCTCCTCCTCCTTCCTCTTCCTTAGCAGCCCTAATTAGTTGGTTTTTTTTCTTTCTTCTTCTTCTTCTTCCTCCCTCTTCTTCTTCTTCTTCTTCTTCTTCTTCTTCTTGCTTCTTCCTTTCTTCTTTTCCTTCGTCCCCATCGTCTTCTTCTCAGGCTAATTGTAATTGTCTTTTTTCTTTCTTTTTTCTTCACTGTCAGTGGGGTTTAAAACCCCTCTTTTGGTCTTTTCCTTTGTTTTAATGATGTGCCCACTGCCCAACTATTATGCACTTGTCATATAATATAATAGAGACAGAGAAGAAGACGACAATATAATAGAGACAGAGAAGAATACGTCCCCATCGTCTTCTTCTCTATCTGATTGTAATCAGACAGAAAGAAAAAAGACAATTACAATCAGACAGAGAAGAAGACGATGGGGACGAAGGAAAAGAAGAAAGAAGAAGAAGCCAGTAGAAGAAGAAAGGAAAAAAAATCGACTAATTAGGGCTGCGACTGGTTAGGGCTATGAAGAAGAAAGAGGAAGAGGAAGAGGAAGAAGGAGGAGGAAGAAGAAGACAGAAGAAGAAGAAGAAGAAGAAGAAGAAAGAGAAAAAAAAAGAACATACCTGGGCTGCGATTGCTGGGTTCATTTCTTCTTGCTCTCGTTTCTTCTTCTTTTTTATTTTATTTTTTTTGGTAAACTGTTGGGATATAGCCTGGGCGATCGCCTCGTGCGCCTCACGCCTCGCAAAAAAACCCTAAAAGGCGCACCTCGCATGCGCCTTATTGAAGGGGTTGTGCCTAGCCTTAGGCGAGGCCCTAGTCCTGTGCCACTCGCCTTTCACAATAGAGCCTTTGACACTTTCTAATAAATTACAACAAAATATTCTTGTAATACAATTTTGAAGCAAAAAAACCTAAAACCAAAAGGCAAGTAGTTGTTAATCAAAAAGCCATTATGTCAAACAACCCTTAAGCCAACAACCCTTAAACCAATAACCAACAACACTTGAGCCATAGGCTATCGGTCGTTTTTTTTTCCTCAAAGTTTTCTCAAAGTTTCAATACCGACTATATATCTTCGATTTGGGGGAAAGATTTCATTGCATTAAATTGGGGAAAATATATTTAAAAAGGAAAGTAAAAGAGTAAGAATAGTGAATTCAGACATAATAACCTAAATTGGGGGCAAATGTTTGAAAAAGACAAAAAATACAAAATTGGAAATAAAAAAAGCACTGAATCATCATGTAATTTTGAATTCACAATTCTAACTATGCCTAAAGCATGCAACTAACTTCACGTGCCGAAATGTTGTTCTAACCAGTGCTACAAATATTCAAATGGACTTTGAAGTGAAATTACTTTTTTCAAGAATTTGTGATTAACACATAGCAAAATAATTTTACTATTAAAATTTCGAGTGCATTTATACTCACCCAACCATCCACTGGATGAACATATGGGATCCACCACTTTTCATCTTTTATTTATATATTCTTATTTTGTCCTTAAAAATGGTGAGTCCCACATGCTCACTCAATGGAGTGCTTGGATGAGCAATGGGTGAGCAAAAATGCATTCTAAATTTCAAAAGTTTTAAACGTAAAAGTTTGCAGCTTGTCGAGTTCAATCTTCAGTATTGTGTGGTGTTGTGACATACCATGTACCCACTGAACTAATTGAGATGTTTCACGCGTGATTTGTGGGTCGTATTTGGTGAAATTCTTAGTTTTGCATGTTTTACTTTCATATTTGGTACCACATGTTGTGCCAGTGATCAGTGGTACCACATACTACTGTATACTGTACAAATGATAAAGCATTTGAGAACTAAAATTAGAATTCAAATTTAAGAAGCATAACATTTTTCGGGATGTGTATGCCAAAACAGTTTTAGAGAAAATAAATATTTTATGACTGCTAAACTAAGAAGTTTGAGCTAATATCTTAATTTTTGCACCATGCAAAACAAAGAATTTCTTAAAGACATTATAATTAAATTGATTGATAATTGTTGAATCTATTTAGGAAAGAGATAATGGGAGATAGGTAGATAGATAAGGAGGAAATAAAATTAAGGAATATAACAATTTAGGATACACTAAAATTTAGGAAAGCTAAAAATTAATTTAACCAACACCTAAGGCAAATACTAAATTTAGCATTTCCCATACTGGGCCTAAGGACAGCCGCCTCACCTGTCCCCACCTCATTTTGATTGACTTGGCCACACTAAATTGAACTTTGCAACCAAGTCCTACTCAAAATGTTTTGCTGGGGCATATAAATAAGTGAAATAACAATTAAGGAAACATCAATTTATGAAATACAAAAATTTAGGAATTTTTTTAATCAAACACAATAATTTAGGAAACACTGAAATTAAAATTTAATTAAACACAATAATTTAGGAAGCACTAAACGTAGCATTTATAATTGAATTAAATATAACAATTTAGGAAGCACTAAATTTAGCATTTAAATGGAATTAAACACAATAATTTAGGAAACACTAAATATAGCATTTTCCAAACAGGATGTATGACACCTATCTGTGCCTCACACTATTTAACCACATAGACCATTTATCAACCCAGCAAAACTAAGAATTTGAGGTGTTGTCTTAATTTTTGCATTCATGTAATTAACAAAAAATTAATAATATATCGACTTATGCCACACATTTTATTTGTGAGGGGTGAGTCAGTAAACAAAATCAACCAATCATATTAAATTGTTCATCTTAGTCACAATTTAGCTTGTCCGAGTCATAAGACTTTTTAGTGACAAACTGATGTATAATATTATATAGATATATAACCTCTATAATAGTAGTGGACAATATAATAGCTGGGCAATATAATATGAGTAATGCTATGCTTCTCAAAATTTTTTCCTAAATTTTTTTCTAATATATGTGGCCCAGTTGATTTTGATTGGTTGATATTGAAGTGGTCCTATCATTAATGAAGTGAGTCCTATTGTCACATGTGTTGGGAAACACTTTTTGAGAAATTTTTTTTTGGAAGCATAGCATTAGTCATATAATATATAATATAAGACTACAGTATAAGACAATATAATATCTAATATGTAGTGAGACAATATAATATATAATATATATATTAGGCAGAAAATAATAAAAAAAAACTTAAAAAAATACTAGAAAATAAAAAATAAATAAATAAAATAAAAATTTGTCTTAATGTCTTAATCTTTGGGTGGAGCACTAGGCATTAAATACTAGAAAATTTTAAAAATCATATTGAAAATACTTGTATATGTTAAAAAAGGGTAGTCAGGGTACTATATTATATATATACATATGTATGTATTTTTGTGCCTCGCTTCGCTCGGGCGCGCACCTCAGAGTGGGCCTCACGCTTAGGCTCCAAGAGACCGTTGCGCCTCAGTGCGCCTTGCGCCTTAAATAACCTTGGCCGAAGGCATGAAAATTCATCAAGTGCCGAAAACACATGGAGTTAGTTATTGGCTAAAGACAAATATGATTAGAATCGTTTAGTATTACCTTCAGGCACAGGTTATAGCTAGTTTATGTAATCATATATCGTATTTGCTACTAACCATTGAAATGAACTTATCGAAGTCAAAGAGAGTGTGGTTCAAGTGGTCTTGGAGTTAGAATTCATTTAGTTGTTGGGAAATCTGATCAACAAGTGTGGAACAATTAAATCTCCTTCTAAGGATCTCGTGAAACGCAAACAAGCAGAAAAGTAAACAAGAAAAATAATCAAACACACATAAACAAAGATTTCTATGTGGTTCACTCAAAATTAGGCTACGTCCACAACCTTGCAGAGTTTTATTATGCTCTAGGGTTACAAGAGGGCTCTCAACTTGTGATCTCTCAATTAAGTTATTAGTGCACCAAAAAATACAAAGAAAAACTAGAATACATAATAAGCCTATATAATTTCCTAATCAAAACAGGAAACAAAAACCAAAACTGCACGTCTCGCTTGAGCGAGCGAGGTTTTGGAACTTTTTTCTTCTATTGACGATCTCACACATCACAGTGTCAGCGATGGAGGCTCGCCTGAGCGAGCCCCCAGTTCTTCATTTCTTTCTCTTTTGATTGAAAATATCTTGGAAACATTCCTGATGGAATAGGCTCCACAATCCCAACAACAATCGACAAAAATCTTGTGTTCCACTACAGTGTTTGGGTGGGATTGCGATTTCCTATGGGGCATTCTAAAGTAATTTATTCTTAGAGTCTGTATGGAAAGGTATAATTAAATAGATCCACTCGCTCTTTTAATCTAATTTTTATGAGAATATCATGTTGGTTTGATAGAGAACAACTATTTAGATCAAGTAAGAACCCCTTACAATTGTCTTACACTTGTTATATGAAACATAAATCACACAACCAGTTCTATCCAAACAGTCGGCCTTCATATAACTTTCATTTATGATTTTATTTATTTATTTGACAATGTGATATGAAATTGGCTTCTCGTTTTCACATTGTTCCCAAGTTCACTAGCCCTAAACAGTAGCTAGATGTTTCATTTGTTAACTCCTTATGAAATGTGCTGCTGTGGGTATTTATTATTAGAATTAGTTTTATTAGCTTTAGGGCAGTTTAGTCTTTTTTTTATATTAGGGTAATACTGTATACCTAGATATACTATTATTGTCTCTTCTTTTCTATTGTATTCATTCATATATTCAATTTTTATGTTATGAGAAACTCTAGCTCTCTTTTCTCTTTTCCCTTTGTTGTTTTCTTGATTATTTAATATATTCACATGGCATCAGAGAAGGTTCGAATCTCATCCACGGATTTTTTTTCGGATGATTCTGGTTCGTTTTTGGATTTCTCGCTGATTCGGATTCGTATTTGGATCTCGCACTGATTTGCGTTTGTTTTTGGATATGCCACTGATTCAGGTTCGTTTGTTTTGTGTTTTTGGATCCATCTTTGATTTTGGTTTGTTTGTTTTGTGATATTTAATTGCTTCTTTTTTGTAATGGCTGCTGAACGCAATGATTCACTTCGAGCGATTAGTGTTAAACTCGATGGAAAGAATTTTGCATATTGGAATTATGTGATGAAAAATTTTCTGAAGGGAAAGAAGATGTGGGGTTATATCAATGGGGATCTTAGTAAACCTACGAATGAAAATGCTGATAAATTTGCAGAATTGCTAGATGTTTGGGATACCAATAATTCAAAAATCATTACTTGGATCAACAACTCCATTGCTCCGTCGATAGGTATGCAATTGGCAAAGTTTGAATATGCAAAGGATGGGATCATTTGGCCAAATTGTTTACATAGTCAAATTTTGCGAAAAGGTACCAATTAGAGTGTGATATTTGTGCCCTTGAATAAAAAAATTTGAGTATTCAGGAGTTCTATTCTACAATGATAGATTTTTGGGATCAGTTAGCTCTTATGGAGTCGCCTAAATTGATGGCGTTTGCATTATATATTGCTAGTAGGGAGGAACAACGTCTGGTTCAGTTTTTGATGGCTCTACGTGATGATTTTGAGGGCCATTGTGGGTCCATTCTCCATCGTAGCCCACTTCCATCAATTGATTCTATTGTCCATGAGTTAGTAGCCGAGGAAATACGTCTCAAGACTCAGTCTGGAAAGGGAATTTTCCCTGACTCTACTCTGTCTATTTTAGTAGCCCTTTTCGACCACCGTCCAACAATTAGAATAAGCCTTACTCGAGAGTTGGTAGTGGTGTATGCAGTTACTGTAAGGAGAAGGGTCGTTGGAAGGCTCAGTGTCCTAGGTTGGGTCGAGCAAACCAGCCCAATAGCAGGAACCAGCCTTCACATAGTCGACCACCACAACTACAGCAACCTCTACCTTCTTATTGGAAATCTGAAAACCAATCTCAGCAGTGTTCGTATAGGCCTCCACAACCTAACACTGCAGCAGTTGTACCACCATCAGACTCATTTGGACCCAGTTCCCCTTCCCCATCCACTTCGTCCATGACCTCCCTTGCTGAGTAATTTTAGAAGTTCCTTGCCACACAACCACATGCTATGGCCACCTCTTCACTAGGTATGTCTTCAAGTATGTCCTCAGGTATTTAGGTCTTAGAATCTGGAGCTTCTAATCATATGTCACTTGACTTGTCATCTTTTGCTTCCTTATGTCCTGGTTCCTCTTTGCCTGTTATGACTGTTGATGGTACTCCCATGCCATTAGCAGGTGTTGGGTCTGTTGTCACACCTCATGTATCTTTCTCTAATGTTTACCACATTCCTAAACTTATTATGAATCTTGTTTTTGTTAGTCAGCTTTGTGATACAAGTTACTTAGTCTCTTTTTCTTCTACTTTTTGTCACGTGCAGGATCCGCGGTCTCAGATGCTGATTGGGACAGGCCATAGGCAAGGGGGATTATACATCTTGGACAAGCTCAATGTACTAGTGGTTGCAGCTTCTAGTGTTGACTTGTCATCCTTTCGTTTGAGTTCATCTTCGTCTAGTTTTTACTTATGGCATTCTTGCCTTGGTCATGTTTTAGCCTCTCGTTTAAAGTTTTTAGCTTCTACAGGAAAATTAGTAGATTTACAAACTCATGACATTTCTGATTGTAGTGGTTGTAAACTGGCAAAATTTTCTGCTTTACCTTTTAATAAAAGTATTTCTTATTCTCTTGCACTATTTGATTTAGATCATTCTGATGTGTGGGGACCCTTTCCTGTTACTACAAGAGGGGGGTCTCGATATTATGTATCATTTATTGATGATTGCACTCGTTATTGGTGGGTTTATCTTATGAAACGTCGTTCAGACTTCTTTGATATTTACAATACCTTTCGTGCTTTTGTCAAAACTCAACATTCTGCTGTCATCAAATGTTTTAGATGTGATTTAGGTGGAGAGTATACCTATCATAAGTTTCGTGAGTTGCTTGCTTTAGATAAAACTATTCACCAATCCTCTTATACAGACACTCTTAAGCAAAATGGTATTGCTGAAAGGAAACATCGGCATATTGTTGAAACTGGTTGCTCTCTTTTATTATCTGCATATGTCCCTAGTGATTTTTGGGGAGAGGTTGTCCTTACTGTTGTCAATCTAATTAATAAAATTTTGTCCTCTCACTGCTCAGGTCTGTCACTTTTTGAAAAATTGTATGGGCATGCTACTGATTATTCTCCCTTAAAGATGTTTGGTTGTACTTGTTTTGTCCTTTAACCTCGTGAAGAGCATACCAAATTGTCACCAAAGTCTGTTATTTTTGTTTTTCTAGGTTATGGTGAGGGTCAGAAAGGATATTGTTGCTTTGACCCAATTACTAAGAAACTATATGTCTCTCTCCATGTTGTGTTTCTCGAGCACATACCCTTCTTTTCTATTCCTGATAATCATCATGAGTTGACTACATCTGATCTCATCTATCTTGACCCATTCTCTGATGATACCGATAGTGTGCCATCTCAAGCCCCATGCATCACTGATATTGTCTCACCTCATGGTTCTACTTCTGTTGATACTGGTACCTTGTTGCTTGATGCTACCTCCCTTCTAGAGGCCATCCAAGCACCTGCTGAAGCTGTGGAACCTCCTCGCTATCCTGCTCGCACTCATAAGTCCACTTAATCACCTGATTTTGTTTATTCTTGTTATTCGGATTCTTTTGCTTCCTTTTTAGCTTCAGTTCATGATCTCTTTGAGCCTCTGTCCTATAAAGAGGCAACACTTGATCCTCTTTGGCATCAAGCTATGGCAGAGGAACTCTCTGCATTGTATAAGACAGACACTTGGAGTTTGGTTCCCTTACCTTCTGGTAAAAGCGCTGTTGATTCTCGTTGGGTTTATAAAATCAAAACCAATTCAGATGGGTCTGTTGAGCGGTACAAAGCAAGATTGGTTGCCAAGGATTTTTCCCAACAGTATGGTATGGATTATGAGGAGACTTTTGCTCCTGTTGCTAAAATGACTACTATTCGTACTCTTATTACAATTGCTTCTATTCGTCAGTGGCACATAACTTAGATGGATGTTAAAAATGATTTCTTGAATAGAGACCTCCAAGAGGAGATTTATATGGTTCCTCCTCCGGGTGTTCCTCATGGTTTTGGTGAAGTTTACAGGCTTAAAAAAGCCTTTTATGGTCCTAAACAAGCCCCTCGAGCTTGGTTGGAGAAGTTTTCCACAGTGATTGCCTCATTTGGGTTTTCCTCGAGTGAGTATGATTCAACTCTCTTTATCAGGTGTACCACTGTTGGTCGTATTATGATTTCTTTGTATGTTGATGATATGATTATTACTGGTGATGATGTTGATGGGATTGCAGTGTTGAAGTCTGAATTAGCTCGTTGTTTTGAAATGAAGGACTTAGATCCACTACGTTATTTTTTGGAGATTGAAGTAGCCTTTTCTCCAAAAGGTTATCTTTTTTCTCAGTCTAAGTATACATGTGACATTCTTGAGCATGCTCGCCTCACTAATAATAAGATTATTGATACCCCTTTGGAGCTTAATGTTCGTCTTTCCCCTTTTGATGACGTTCCTTTGCCTGATCCTACCTTATATCGCACTATTGTTGGTAGCTTGGTTTATCTTACTATTACTCGTCAGGATATTGCTCATGTTGTTCATGTTGTTAGTCAGTTTGTTACTTCCCCTACTACAGTTCATTGGGTTGCTGTTCATCGTATTTTGAGGTACTTAAGGGGAACTCGGTTTCAAAGTCTTTTACTTTCGTCATCTTCTTCCTTGGAGCTGCGTGCATACTCTGATGCTGATTGGGCCGGTGATCCTACAGATCGCAAGTCTGTTACTGGGTTTTGTATATTTTTGGGTAATTCTCTCATTTCTTAGAAGAGTAAGAAGTAAGATATTGTTGTATCTTTCACAGAAGTTGAGCATCGTGCTATGGCTTCGACTACCCGTGAGGTTATTTGGTTACGCCAGCTACTTACAGATATGGGTCTCCCTTCCTTGCCCTTCACCTATGTATTATGATAATAAGAGTGCTATTCAGATTGCTCACAATTCAGTTATCTATGAGAGAACCAAGCATATAGAGATTGATTGTCACATTACTCGTCATCACCTTAAGCATGGAGCTATCACTTTGCCTTTTGTTTCTTCTTCCGCGCAGATTGATGATTTGTTTACAAAGTCACATCCAATTCAGTGTTTTCATTTTTTACTTGGCAAACTCTCTATGCTTCTAGCTGCAACATCGTGAGTTTGAGGGGGGGGGGGGGTATTAGAATTAGTTTTATTAGCTTTAGGGTAGTTTAGTCTTTTCCTTTATATTAGGGTAATATTGTATACCTAGATATACTATTATTGTCTCTTCTTTTCTATTGTATTCATTCATTCAGTTTTTGTGTTATGAGAATTCTAGCTCTCTTTTCTCTTTTCCCTTTGTTGTTTTCTTGATTATTTAATATATTCACATTTATGTCCTCCATAGATCCTGTACGATCAGGAAATGACACGATGTAGACACCCAATTTTGACCACACTGATAGGATTTAGGGTAGACAACGTCTTAGAGGATTCGATGATGAAAGTACCCCGTGGAAGGTACTGGACTCCACACAATCGAACGATCGAACTTCGGAAAGTGACTTCAAGCTCAGAAAAGCCCTTTTCCATGAATCGTCTCTCAGAATTCATATTCACTCAGAGTTATATGAACATTAAGTCTTCTAAACACAAGTATTCTAGGTATCCAGAAATTCAATTTTAAAGAAAAGTTCAAAATCGATGCACATTTGAGAGCAATTTTGAAAAAGACGTCGTTTGATTTCAAAAGACGACGAAAGTTCCGGAGGACTTTCGGGCTTTAATTAGACTTCAATTCTCATTTAAAAACCTCTTGGAATATTTTTATACTAAAATTCAACCCGACAGCTTTCCAATGGTATGTAAATAGACTATTTTGGACACCAAAAAGCATTTTTACAAAAATCTGGAAAAGTAGTGCACGTAACTTTTGAAACAAGGCTTGTGGGCAACCAGGGGAGCCCAAAATGCAGGTGGCGGGTCCCATAAGTGGGGTGGCGGTTCCCCCCTTAACTGCCACCTATAGGGAATGTTCTCCAACGAGTTTTTCTGGTTCCAGACCCTTCTAGAAGGCTCCCACTGCGAGGAAAGTGCCTGGAAATTGCGTTTAGGCACCGAAATGGTCATTTTAACCCTTTTCTACTCTTTGAAAATCCTGTTTTAACCCTGTAACTTAAGAGATAAGTCTCCAAAACTCTATATATATCTATATGAGATCATCTTTGACACACAAGAGGATATATAGACACACAAGTACATACAAGCATACACAAGAGAGTACACAAGTGAATATACTTGCAAAATACTTTCAACTTAAGAGAGAATTCTAGAGAGAGAGAGAGAATTATGAATTAGAATTCCCTAAACTAATCTCAAGATAATTTGATTAGATGATTTTAATACCAATTGCCTCCCTCAACTTCCATGGATGACTGCTTGAAGAACACTTGAAGAAGAAGATCTTCAATTCAACTTTGGTTATATAATTGAGAATCCTCCAAGAGGTAAACACTATAATTCATCTCTAATTCCTATTTTGTATATATAGATCTATGAGATTTGGATCTAGCTTAGTCTTATTTTATTTGTTAGAACACTCATCTTCTTCATCTCTTGTTCTTCACACACTCACATGGCTATATCCAAATCCTCTTTGATTTTGTTGATAATTTATGATTAAAGATTGATTTTCACTTTTGTTTCTCAATTTTGATTTCATTCTTCAATTTTAGTTTAGATTCATGCATACATGATTATATATATGTATCTATTTTGAATTCTATGATGGTTTAGAAGTATGATATATGAAAGGGATGATTCCTATGTTCATACCCATCTCTTGATTATCTCCATTACCAAGAATTCATATTGAATTTCATCTCCAATATGATATTTGTAAGTCCCTTTGATCCATGATCTAAAGTTCTTCATAGAACTTGACGGCTAAATTGATTGAAAATCATGATAGTCAAGTAGATTTATGAATTTGATCTCTCTAATAAGCTTCAATCAACATCTAAGATGTTTTCTTCACACTTTAAAATGAACTAGATAAAAATTCAGAAAATAGATTGGTTTTGTCCATGAGATTTGGTCCATCAAAACCCATAGTTTGATAGATTTCAAATTTTCTGGGTAAACTTTAATGAATTAGCTTTCATCCGGTCCGTTTTGAGAACTTCTAGGATCCATATACTATTTTTAGAAATTGTTGAGAAATCGGTTGACAGATTTGAACATAGTCTCTTTGTGCTTGAATTTCAAAAAATCTATAATAGTTATCAATGTTCTGCTTTTCGGGGATGATTCCTAACTGATATATCTATATGCCGATGTAAAATCGTGAGCATACGATCGAGTTAAGATTGTTTTCTAAGTGTTTGAAGTTGATACTACTATTCTGGAATTTTCTAGATTTAACTACAATTATGAGTATGTATACAAAATGGTCATACCTTGATCACTCAACAAGAATTGATGAATAAAACTTGGTTTAGAAATCATCTAGTATAATTGGATGAGAGATCAAGAGCTTATATCTACTTGATTAACATGATTCATGAACCTCTATTATACTTCTATTGTGTTTTGCATTCATTTGTCAAATGATTTCAAACTTCCAGAATAACAGAGTCTGTTTAAAACACTTTTTCAGAACTTTAAGATCATGATATATCCATGGGATTATTTGTTTCATAAACTAAAATGAAATAGCTTTCTTTTGACACCAAATAGAGCTTCACATGATTTTTGTAGAATTAATTATGATTTTTACAAGAACAGTGGACAGTCATGATCCACTGTTCCCAAAACTCTTATTTCTCTCACTTCAAAAATGGTAAAGAGGTTCTACTTTTTGGAGAAGTTCCCTGAGACATGTATCTAACTTTTTGTAAAAGGGTTTTAACCCAGCTCATGTTTAAGACCACTTTTGATAGGATTCATTAGAGGTTGCTGAATCTGGAAATTTGATTGATGACATTTTTTACTTGCTTTTTATGCATGTCATATGTTTGCTTGTGTTTTTGTAATGCTTGGGTATTCCTTGGTGTTTTAGTGCAGAGAATTGAATGCCATGGATCCGGACTTCGATTTGTGATCTTGCCTCGTCTATATGTGGCTTAGTGCCCATGTATCGTGTACCTTCTGTATCCTTTCTCTTAGATTTTTTCTAGGTTTACAACTTTGTTTTCAACGACACAATTCCTTTAGGATAGTCTCCATTTATATGATTATTTGTTAGAGACATCTTATCTAGGATTGTTGCATGATTTCATTACACGTTTCTACTTCTTTTTGCTTTTGCGACTCCGCTTGAGTCAACCCAATGTAAGTCTTCTTGTTCCCTTTTGCATATCATGACATGTTTCCTTTATTTTCATCGGTCTCGGGCGGGACTAGCCACTGTAAGTATACCTCTTTCTTGTATTGCATGTGCATCCGACTTCTACTTGATTTAATCTCTTAACATGATTTTCCTTAGATGTTCCCTTTTGACATGTATATATTATCTAGTATGTTTGAGGAAACAACATCAATTATGAATTAAGAACAAGGATATTTGAATCAAGGCCTACCATTTGGTAGGGTGAGGAGGGGGTGCTTTAGTCCTGCTTGGGCTCCTTCCCCTCTCGTACCAAGACCCCCGAACTTAGTTTCTGGTAATGAAGGGCGAGTAACCTTATTCAATTTTGGGCGAGTCAAACTTGGGGTTCCTAATTCTCGATAAAAATTAGGTGGCGACTCTTTGTCTCTAGGACTGTGTGAGGAGGTTCTAGTTTTCCTTGAAGTGTACTCCTTGGGATCCGTCCCGGGACACTATCGAGGGAAGACGCCAGGACCTCGGATCCGGGTACGGGTCCACAATCTGGCGACTCTGCTGGGGTTGTGAGCATAAAACTGATGGTTTCTTGTTCTTCGAGGGTTTGACTTGAGCCAAAGAATATCCTTGTTATTAATTTGATAATCGTGTTGTTTCTGCGCATTTGCACTTGCATGGTTCTTTCACCGCGACTGCTTGAGACCATTGCCTTGTGGGTGGAGGGCCCTCTTTCCTCCATTTTGTCAAGAGACTTTGGTAGCATGTGGTCATCGTTAGCCTTGTACCGCTGGCGGTATATAGAGCCCTTGGCTTGCTAATGGACCCTTTATGAGAGACTAAAACCCAGCCTTTGGATATAGCTTCTATAGAACCCTTCAATTAGGATCTTGTTTATTATCTTTGATTAGGACAATGTGATTAATTATTTGCGTTTGCCCGTAAGGGATTATGTGGATGATGAGGACATGTATACGAAGCATCATCAAACCTTGTATGGTGGATTCCTCTAGAGTAGTATGGTCTTTATCCGAACATCCAATCATTATTCGAGCACGAATTTTGAAAATTTTGAAAATACAAGCACTTTCTTGAAAAATCCAAGTCTTTTAAAAATTCCGGGAATATCCCTTTTAAAAATTTGATTTGAAATTCCTTTCACAAAATCCTTCCAAAAATTCTCCTAGATTTTTAGAGAATCTCAAAATTTCTACTTTGATGATTCGATTTTAAAACCTCCTCTCAGATTTTAGAGGATTTCAAATTTCTACTTTGGTTTTCAAATTTCAAGAAGAAATCATGATTCCAACTATGATGATTCAAATCCAGATTTTAGAATTTCAATTTTCCTACCTCGATTTTAGAGAATCATGATTTCATACCACAGGCATTGATGGTTCAAAAGTGCTTTTAAAAATTACAGATCTTCCCCATTCCTTTCAAATTTTTTTTATGAAAAATTCAATTTTGTGAACCTGAACCATCAAAGAATTTCAAAACTAAAAATCCTTGGATAATGATTGGATTGGTAAGGTAACTAGCATACTCAAGGAATCTTACGTGCTTATGTGCTGATATGCTAGGTCTAAGCTAGATTAAGGTGCATTGCATTTAGATTAGATTGCATTTCATCTGCATGGCATGCACTACACGAGCATTGCATATACGACTCACGAGTGCGACATTGTCACGACCCATCCCGCTACGCGCGAAAATAGGACACGTGGCACGCCATCAATGCTTATCCAGTTCCATTAAAGTCAAATAGCAGTGGAAAACATTATTAAAATCCATTAAAATCAGAGTTATAAAAAGTTTTGTTCAATTGAAACCTGTCCAAAGGAAATCAGCTTTGAAAACAGAGGTCCAGTCGACTGTGATAGGGTCCAGTCGACTGTGCCTGGCAGAAACCAAAACTCACATTTCTCATCAGGTGTCCAGTCGACTGAACTGTTCACTATTTGGATCAGTAGCTAAAATAGCACAGTGTTCAGTCGACTGATGTAGGGTACAGTCGACTGGTTCTAATACTATTCACTTTCAGTGTCTAAACCCCACGGGATCCAGTCGACTGATCCATGGTCCAGTCGACTGCTCCCCTGCTGGGCAGCCCTGTGTGAAATATTACAACTCATGCTTCTCCACATCAACAATAATCACAACCACCACTGACTTGCAACGTTTTAAAACACAACTACCGGGGTTCAATTACAAGATTTCCATACTACAGAACTAATCCATGATTCTATTACAACGTTTTACAATTTACCAATCCTTACACAAATTTAGGATTAAAACAAAAACATATACAATTGTGGTTCATCGGCGTTCCTCGGCCTTACTCATCATGTTTCTTGTTGTCTTTCTTCTTACCTGCAATGGAGTAAATCTCCACTGCTCAGCTATATGCTGAGTGCACAAGTCTAACATATGCAATATAAGACAAAACATGCTTTAATCTCATAAATCAAATCAATAGTCTCTAGGAAAAAAATACGCCTTCATCCGGTAGCGGTAAGTCCAAGCCTTAAACCGCGATGTCAATAGCTAGTCCAAGCCTACAACCATTACATCCCCACGTACCCTGGCAAGTCCAAGCCTTAAACCATGCACAGTAGCCATCGCTACTAAAATTCTCAAACATCGAGAAGCTTACTCCGGCATGAATTTGTATAATGCCCCCCCCCCTTTGACCCACATAGACAACTCAACGTGCTCGTGTAAATTTAGACATGCTTTTCACAATTTAGTGCGTGCATAATTAACGGGCCTATAATTAACACATGGATTTTTCTCGGATCTCAATTTCGTCGTCGAAATATAAAACATGTATTTCTCTATATTTCACAAGTTAGAACTTCATACCTCGTGCGATTTCTCCTAAACTTTGAAGGATCAACTAGGAGGCTAATTAATCGTCGAATTTCGAATTTGAGATGATTCATACAAGTTTATACCTATTTTTCCCAAATTCCTAGAAATTAGCCTTTTATAAACATTAGCCAAACAAGGCCTAAGTAGTATCAAAATGTAGATCTTACCTCCACAAGTTCAAATCTTGAATTTGGTGAAAAACTGACGGACGAACGATCGTGGTTTGTCGTTAGGAAGCTCGTGGCAACAATCTCCCTTTCTCTCTCCTCTCTCTAGATATTTTCCAACTTTTGGGGAAATGAAATCTTATCCTCCACTATTTATAGAAAAACTTTCAAGGAATTACGTTTACCACCCTGCGAGTTTCTCTACCATCTAATAAATTCCTGAAACTTCACCCACGCCCATTTTATGCCTTTACGAGTTAAAATTATAAATTTCAAAAGTTTTCGACTAAGTCTCGTTTGAGTCCAAAAATAATGTTCGAAAACTAAATTATGTGGAATCTTTACACAACCTACCTTTTTATTTAACGTGTCACTCACGTTCTCACCACAGTGCTCAAAATGATATATAAAAATATCAAAATTACCAGAAACTATACTACACAGTATAATTCACTATTTACGAAATAACAGATATCTCAAATAACATTTAATTCATGTAAATGTCATTTAACCATGCCAATGCAACATGAAGTGATATGTTTCTGTGTCCTCCCTGACACCTCACTGTTGACTTACAGTCAACCTCAACTCAATATTAATAACATTAATATTTCCACGTGTTACCACTCTGTCTTATTTTAAAAGTATGCAAATTCTGAAACGGGAGTGACAACTCTCCCCTCCAAAAAGGAAGTTTGTCCCCAAACTTATACCTCATACGTCGAATAGGTACGGATACTCATTCCTCATGTCTTCCTCATTTTCCCATGTAGCTTCTTCCACCGTGTGACTACGCCATAATACTTTTACCATCGAAATTGTCTTAGTTCTCAAGACTTGTTCCTTTCGATCTAGAATCTCTATCGGTTGTTCCACATAAGTCAAGTTTCCCTGAATTTGCAACGGTTTTGGCACTATGGTCTTATTTGCATCTGTCATACATCGTCTCAACATTGATACGTGAAATACATTGTGTACATGTTCCAATTCTAACGACAATGCCAATCGGTAAGCTACTGGACCTACCCTCTCTAGAATCTCAAAAGGTCCTATGAATCTTGGATTGAGCTTTCCCCTCTTTCCAAATCGTACAATGCCTTTCGAAGGGCGATGCTCGCAAGTATACAAAATCTCCAACTTCAAAATTCATCGGTCGTCGTTTAGAGTCCGCATAGCTCTTATAACGGCTCTGAGCTACCTTAAGTCGCTCCTGGATCAACTTCACCTTCTCAGTAGTCACTTGTATCAACTCAAGTCCTAGTAACTTCCTTTCTCCAACCTCAGTCCAACAAACCGGCGATCGACATTTACGCCCATACAAAGCTTCATATGGTGCTATACCAATACTTGACTGAAATCCGTTGTTATACGCAAATTCAATCAATGGTAGGTGTTTTTCCCAATCACCCCCAAAATCCAATACATACAATCGTAACATATCCTCTAATGTCTGAATCACACGCTCCGACTGTCCATCGGTCTGAGGATGAAATACAGTACTGAAACTCAACTTCGTACCCATAGCTGTCTGTAGACTTCCCCAAAACCTTGACGTAAAACTACTATCACGGTCCGATATGATCACGGCTGGTACCCCATGTAGTCTTACAATCTCTCTCATATACAATTCTGCTAACTTGGACGGTTTAGTCATCTTGATCGATAGAAAAAGAGCTGACTTGGTTAATCGGTTAACCATAACCCAAATCTTATCATTCTTATTGAATGATCGTAGAAATCCTGAAACAAAGTCCATTGTAATCTCATCCCATTTCCATTCTGACACTGGTAATGGTTGTAATAATCCCGTAGGTACTTGTCTTTCTGCTTTGATCTGTTGACATGTCGAACATTCAGATACAAACTTAGTGACTTCACGCTTCATACCCTTCCACCAGAAGTTTTCTCTCAAGTTTCGATACATTTTGTTGCTTCCCGGATGTACTAAATATCGAGTACTATATGATTCTTCTAAAATCCTCTCTTTCAAGCCTTTCACATTCGGTACACATAATCGATTTTCTAGTTTCAACGTTCCTTGTTCTAATACGAAACCAGGTCACTTTCCTAAAGGTATTTCGTCTCTCATTTTGCATAAGTAGACATCGTTAAACTGCTCTTTCTTGATCTCATCAATAATATCTGGGTGTGCTATGATTGCCATCATTAAACCACTACTAGTCTCTGGAATTACATCAAACTCTAATCGTTCCATCTCCTTTACCAATTCTTTATGTTGAGTTGTTTCGTTGACTAAGTTCCTTGTCATTTTCCGGCTTAGGGCATCTGCCACTACATTAGCCTTCCTCGGGTGATACTCTATCAAAAGGTCGTAATCCTTCATCAATTCTAACCATCTTATTTGTCTCATATTCAAATCTCGTTGGGTGAAAATGTATTTCAAACTCTTGTGGTTTGTAAATATCTCACACTTCTCCCCGTACAAGTAATGTCTCCAAATTTTCAAAGCATGAATTACTGCGGCCAATTCAAGATCATGAGTCGGATAATTTACCTCGTGTGTCTTTAGTGTCTAGAAGCGTAAGCAATCACCTTGCCACCTTGCATAAGTACACATCCCAAACCTTGATGCGAAGCGTCACTATAGATTACAAATCCTTCGGTTCTGGATGGTATTGTCAAAATAGGTGCCCTTGTCAACCTTGACTTCAACTCCTGAAAATTGTCTTCACATTCTTGATTCTATTCAAAGGTAATCCCTTTCCTCATCAACTTGGTCATAGGTAAAGAAATCTTCGAGAAGTGCTTAATAAAACGGCGGTAATATCCTGCTAATCCCAAGAAACTTCAAATTTCAGGTACAGATGTCGGTCTTTGCCAATTTAATACAGCTTCTACTTTGTGAGGATCAACTGAAACTCCATTCTTGTCAATCACGTGACCAAGAAAAGTAATACTAGGTAACCAAAATTCACATTTCTTAAGTTTTCCAAATAGTTATTTCTCTCGCAATCTCTGAAGTATCAACCTCAAGTGGTTTTCGTGTTCTATCTCACTCGGTGAAGAGATAAGAATATCGTCGATGAACACTATTACAAAGTCATCAAGATAGTCATTAAAGACTCAGTTCATAAGATCCATGAACGCGGCTGGTGCATTTGTAACTCCAAACGGCATGACTAAGAACTCATAATGTCCGTAGCGCGTTCTGAAAGCAGTTTTCTCGACGTCTTCGGCCTTTACTTTTAACTGATGGCAACCCGATCTCAAATCTATCTTCGAAAATACTTGAGCCCCACGAAGTTGATCAAATAGATCATCAATTCTCGGCAGTGGATACTTGTTCTTAATTATCAACTTGTTCAACTCTCGGTAGTCGACGCACATACGCATTGAACCATCTTTCTTCTTTACGAACAACACTGGAGCTCCCCACGGCAAAATACTTGGTCGAATGAAACCCTTGTCAAGTAGCTCTTGTAGTTGGATTTTTAGCTCTTTCAATTCTATGGGTGCCATTCTATACGGTGCCTTTGATACGGGTCTTGAGTCTGGCATAACCTCAATAGTGAACTCAACCTCTCTCTCAATAAGAACATCTGGTAGGTCATCAGGAAATACATCTGGATATTCTCGCACTATCGGAATGTCTTCTACTTTTAATTCGGTCGCTGAGACATCAGTCAATGAACATAGGAATCCTTGACATCCCTTTTTCAATAACCTTCCCACTCATATAGCTGAAATCAAATACGGCGGCGGTATAACCTCAATCCCTTGGAAACAAATGTTCCCATAAACCGGTGATCGAAAATTAACCTCTTTTCGTTCACAGTCTATTGTGGCTTAGTTAAGAGCTAACCAATCCATTCCCAGTATCACATCGAAATGGTTCACCACAATCGGTATAAGGTCTACGGTCATCAACTTCTCGCTTAGTATGATCTCACAGTTCTTATACATAGTAGACGTCATTATTGATTTACTAAGTGGTACATTAATAGACAATTCATATCCTAACGGTGCCGATTCAACATTCAAATGTTCAACAAAAGCATGCAATACAAATGAATGCGTAGATCTCGAGTCGACAAGTATGCGTGCTAAGTGTGAACATACAAGCACCATACCTGAGACTACTGTCTCTGAAGCAGTCATATCTCCTGGGTTGATCTGATATGATCTTCTTTGACGTTGTTCAGTCCTTTGTCCCCCGTCATTGGATTGTCTAGGCTTCGACCCACTAGAAGCCATAGAACTAGCTCCTTGCTGAGGATGCTTCCTTGGGCAATCCTTGGCTTGGTGCCCAAATACTCCACAATCATAAAACTTGCCTCTCATGTCGGGTGTTGAATTAGTACTACCCCCGCCTTGGTTCCTATTCTGGGGTTTGGTCATGAAACATCGGCCTGAGTGTGGTCGGTTGCAAATTGAACACAACGGTATGTTACTTGGCGTTTGCCTGAAATCACTGAAACTAGAACTAGAGCCTCTTTAAAACGGCCTCTTGAAAGATCCGCCTTGGTTCCTATCCCCACTCTCATTGCTTCATTTACCGTGCTGATTCTGCCTCGACCTTTCCATTCCACTCTCGGCCACTAGCGCTGTTTGTTGTACTGCTGCCACAGTCGAATGTTCGTAGGTTTCCACAGACGAATATTTTCCCTTAAATCCTCTTCGAATTTCCTTGCCCTATCTTCCTCTTCTGGCACGAAACCATTTCCAAATCTTAACAAAGCATTGTACTTGGAAGTATATTCGGTTACAGTCATATCTCCCTGCTTCAGGTTATCAAATTCTCTCTTCTTTACATTGTAGGCGGCACGCAGAAAGAACTGGTGATTGAATTCCTCCTTGAACCCCTCCCAAGTAATCGGTGCCCCTTGATCTAGAATATTTACCCACCAGTTCTGGGCTTCACCCTTCAGTACATCACTTTCATTTTCCATTTTCTCCTTGTCATTCATCGGAATAGATCGAAAAATTCTCTCCATGTCCATGATCCAATGTTCTGCGAGCGTTGGATCGGGTGTCCCATGAAATTCCATTGGTTTCTTTCGAGCGAATAGTTCAGATACGGATCTTATGCCTATAGTTTCGGGTACATGCACTACAGTTATTGGTTCCACTTCGATTTGGGGCGTGGGAAGCAGTCGCTCCGCTATATTCAGTATCATTTCCCCCATATTCCCCATTATTTCTGCCATTTCATTCATACGTCGAGTGTGTGGCAATAGATCTCGCTCTTCGTCACTCATGATTACAATCCTGTAGTTCTCAATGCATAAACATTATGCATGTACAACAATAACAATAGCATGTATGTAAAACAACATACATATGCATCAAACATCTCTAATATGTATGGATGCAATCTAAAACATGTGACAATTCACTCAACACTCCTCTCGTCGTCGAACGTTCCCAAAGTTTTGTTACCTATAGCTCTGATACAACTAAATGTCACGACCCATCCCGCTACGTGCAGAAATAGGACACGTGGCACGCCATCAAGGCTTATCCAGTTCCATTAAAGTCAAATAGCAACGGAAAACATCATTAAAATCCATTAAAATCAGAGTTATAAAAAGTTTTGTTCAATTGAAACCTATCCAAAGGAAATCAGCTTTGAAAATAGAGGTCCAGTCGACTGTGATAGGGTCCAGTCGACTGTGTCTGGCAGAAACCAAAACTCACATTTCTCATCAGGTGTCCAGTCGACTGATCAGGGAACCCAGTCGACTGAACTGTTCACTATTTGGATCAGTAGCTAAAATAGCACAGTGTCCAGTCGACTGATGTAGGTACAGTCGACTGGTTCTAATACTATTCACTTTCAGTGTCTATACCCCACGGGATCCAGTCGACTGATCCATGGTCCAGTCGACTGCTCCCCTGCTGGGTAGCCCTGTGTGAAATATTACAACTCATGCTTCTCCACATCAACAATAATCACAACCACCACTGATTTGCAACGTTTTAAAACACAACTACAGGGGTTCAATTACAAGATTTCCATACTACAGAACTAATCCATGATTCTATTACAACGTTTTACAATTTACCAATCCTTACACAAGTTTAGGATTAAAACAAAAACATATACAATTGTGGTTCCCTGGCATTCCTCGGCTTTACTCATCACGTTTCTTCTTGTCTTTCTTCTTACCTGCAATGGAGTAAATCTCCACTACTCAGCTATATGCTGAGTGCACAAGTCTAACATATGTAATATAAGACAAAACATGCTTTAATCTCATAAATCATATCAATAGTCTCTAGGGAGAAAATACGCCTTCATCCAGTAGCGGTAAGTTCAAGCCTTAAACCGCGATGTTAATGGCTAGTCCAAGCCTACAATCATTAGATCCCCCACGTGCCCTGGCAAGTTCATGCCTGATCGGGAGAGAACAAATCCTATTTATACGCCTTAACGAGCATCTGTTAGTTCCTTTTTATCCTGTTTTTGTATATTTTTACTTCGTTTTCTAGTTTTTGACAGGATTTGGAAGAAATCACCTAAACCAGGCTAAACAGGATGAAAAAGCATAAAGAAAGAAGCTGAAAAAGCCAAGTCGCGCGCGCGAGAAACTGAGAATCGCTCGCGCGATCCGCTAGCGCGAAATCCCAAAATCGCTCGCGCGATCCGCGCGCGCGAAGTCCTAAATGTCGCGCTCGCGCGATCCGTACAGAAATCAAAGTTGCGTATTTCAGTATACTGAAGACTCTTGTGCAAACGAAACTGCTGAACGACGTCCAGATTGTAAATTACATCAGTTTCAGTCCATTTCGGGTTAGGAAGGCTTCCAAAGCTTGTGTAAACTCTATATATATCCTAAATTACTTCAATTTTGAGGTTGGCAATTATTATACACACATTCTACAACCATACTTCCAGCCATTGAAGGGAGGGAAGCAAGGAGAAGAAGAAGAAGACCAAGGGTTTCCATGGCCTCCTCCATCAACTACTTGCCATCCATCACTTCCATGGACGGCTAGATCATAGATCTAGGGTTTCAATGAAGCCCTAGACGAGTAATAGGGTTTTATTTATGTTTTTATTTTAGGTTTATTATGTATGGATGACAGTCACATGTTTAGAGGATTTTTATAAATAAATCGTACTTCTAGTGATTAAATCATTACTTTCAGAATTTATTCTTGTCTTAGATCTATTTTGACTGTGATGTGCTCAACGATCTATGCTTGCTGTGCTTGTTTAGATTGTTTATATGTGATGGTGCTTTATTGATTTGTGCTATCAAGTATCCGAATAGTCCATGCCTAGGTTAGACGGATTAGATCACAACCCTAGTTTAGTGTGGGAGACTCTTTATGACACTTGGGAACAATTTAAAGAATTGCTACGCTCATGCCCACACCATCAGGTTCCCAAGTAGCAATTGGTTCAAGTCTTCTACGAGGGGCTTATTCCCTCTGTTAGGAATACCGTCGATGCCGTTTGTGCGGGAACTTTCCTACACAAAAGCGCCGACGAGGCCTGGAAATTTTTTGAAACTTTGAGCGAGAATTCGATGCACCAAGCGGTGTCTGTCCGTTCTGAGGGATACCTTCAACCTAAGCGAGAGGTGACAGTTGAGTCAAGTCAGTCAATGCAAATACAAGAATTAAATAGAAAACTTGACCGACTGATGCAAATGAACAAAACGTCTAATCCACCCTCTTCAGAAGTATGTGCATTATGTTCCGAACCGTCCCATAATATCGTTGCATGTCCTTCTGCATCTCAATATCCGGAATTTGTGGAGCAACACGTTAATTCTATGCAACAATTCCCACAAAATAATTATAATCCTAGGTCGATTAATCTTCCTAATACGTACCGACCCCAATATCAACAAGGTCAATACCAACTACCTCCTCCACCTCCACGTAATAATGCATTTGAGGAGAAGGTGCTGGCCTCACTTGAAAATTTTGGGTCGGTAATTCAGTTAGTGCACTCTCACACTCAGTCCATCGCAAAGCTAGAGTCCCAAATGGGACAAGTAGTTAATACATTAAACCGTTTAACTGAGAGTAAGTTGCCGAGTCAACCTACTCAGCAACCTAAGGGACAGTATGAGATTAAGGGGTCGGGTGAACAAGTAAACGCCGTATCGACTAGGACGACTATTCGGGAAGAGGAAGCTGTTGAATTTCTGAATGAGAATGTGAAAGATATGAATACTAAGTCGAATAAGATGGGTGAGGACGTGGATAAAAATAAAAAAGATAAAGAATCGGTCCCAACGAACTATATTCCGAGAATGCCATATCCACCAAACGTTGAGGGACCGTCACATTTGCCCAAGAAAGGGTCAAAAATGGAAGATATACTCGAGGTGTTTAAACAAGTTAAAATCAATATTCCTTTCCTCGATTCTATTAAACAAATTCCCGCTTATGCTAAATGTTTAAAAGACCTTTGTACTCAAAAGCGCAAAATACGTAGTCATACTCCTAAAAAGGTCTTTCTCACAGAAAAAGTAAGCTCTATATTCCAACACGCTCCTCCGAAGTATAAGGATCCTGGTACGCCTACGATTTCATGTGTCATAGGTGACACTATCATTCATCGGGCTCTCCTTGACTTAGGAGCTAGTGTTAATCTCATACCTTATCACGTCTATAAACAATTAGGTCTAGGTGAACTGAAACCTACGGCCGCTACAATACAATTAGCTGATCGTTCTATTAAAATACCTAGAGGAATCGTCGAGGACGTCTTGGTTAAGGTTGATAAATGCTATTATCCTGTCGACTTCATGGTCCTTGACACTGAACCCGTGCTAGATGCTAGGAAACACACTCCTGTCATTCTAGGCCGTCCATTCTTAGCAACCGCTAACGCACGTGTTAACTGCCGGACGGGGGTAATGAAAGTGTCGTTTGGGAACATGAACTTAAAATTAAACGTTTTTAATGCTATGGATCAACCTCCTAAAGACGACGATTACCTATGTGAGGCGGAAGGTGAGGTAAGACAGAATATTGAGCCTAACAAAGCAATAAATGTGAGTAACGACAAAGATATAGCGGATGATGAGTGGATGAACCCTAATACCTCGGACCCTAATGCTGAATCTACTCGGAAGGTAAGAAATCGATTTGAACATACTGACAAACCGTCAATCGAATTAATTCAAAGCGACGTGATTTCTGCTTACCACCGAGCTCTACCTGATATTCTTAGGGGTACAAAGTCTGATTTTCAACCTCCGTGAGTCTTGAGCTAGAACGATCTAGCTGAAGACGTAAAAGTTAGCGCTTCTTGGGAGGCAACCCAAGCTTATTTCGTTCGTTTTTCTTATTTTTGGTCGTTTTTGAGTCTGTTTGAGTCTGTTTTGGACATTCTGGATAGGTTTGGGGGTTGGAATTCATTTATTTTAATATTATATACATAATTTTAGCCAAAAAATGGGAAAAACCCTTCTCGCGCGAGAATGTGCCTTAGTTTTTTTTTCGTTCTTTTTCCTTATATGAGCTCTCAGCATTTACTCGCGCCTGTTTTCGCGGGCACGAGGAACCTCGCTGGCGCGATTTTGTGATTAAAAAAAAAAAAAAATTTGGAAATCCCGCGCGCGACGGCCGCTTGCGCGGACCGCTCGGGCGATTTCCCCTTTTCTTGATATTTGCTTTTCTTTTCTGTATCCTTCCCCCATACTTGCTCAGGTAGTTTTTCCATTTCTGTTTTTGTTTCGTAAGTCCTTTTCCATCAGGTTTTTTATTCTTGTCATAATTCTGGTTATGTTTTATTTTCTTTTGTCGTATGCTTTATTTTCTTTTCTAGTTTATGTTTATGTTGTTTTCTTTGTTTTGTTATATCGTATAGATTCGGTTAATTTATTTATATTTTTTTTAGTTGTTTTTCATCTTTTCTTTGTTTAGTTTCTTTTCTCTAGTATTAACAGGTACATTTGAACTTTATCGCTATATTCTTATACCTTCACCTGTTTGTCATTGCCGAGATCGAGGTACTATCGTTCCTTCATTACGTACTTTCCGTTCTTTCATTTTATTGTTTAATTAGGGACAATGAAAGGTTTAGGTTTGGGGGTATGCACACATGCACATTATTTTATGCACACCAATTTTCAAATTTTTCGATTTGTGCTTAAATAAACGATGCTACCGACGTTTTTGCAATTTTAAGTCAATACGTCTTGTTAAATAACTTTGATTGTTATAGAATGATAAACAAGGAAAGATGTGATTAAATATTTGCTAATGTCATGATGAAACGTTTTAGGTCATATATCATTTGAATCGTAGTTTTATATCATAGATTTGCACACAAACCTATGCACTGCACGTGGTCGATTGAATACATGTTTGATGAGAACTATAATATGATTCGGATTTCTAGATAACACATGGTGGAGACTAAGCTCGGTGAGCTTTTGAGCGTATCTTTTCTTTTTAGAGGGTTATAAATACATCTTGTGTTTGTCGAATTTCATTAAATTAGCGCATTAATTTGTTGTTTAGTCTCATTATTCTTGTTTTGGTTGATAATCAAGTTAAAATATTTTTTACCTTGCTAAATAGTCTTCCATTGTAAACATTGAAGAACCATACGACTTTAGGACATGATTTTAGGCCTTCTTTGTTTACTGCCGGCCGATAAATGATAAAATTTCCTTAGTTCGCCCCGTTGAGCCATTAAAGTACCTCTGTTTCTTTGTTCACCATTATCCTCTTTAAAAGCACCAACTTGATCAACTTGGAGTATACCACTGGAAGAGTGATCAACTTTTAGTAATATTAAGGCAATGTGTTGATTGAGAAGAAAAAGATAAGATGTGTTTGGGGTAGTTGCTGGGTATTCAATGAATAATCATTTGAGAAGCAAGAAAAGGAAAAGGAAAAGAAAACAAAATAAAAAAGAAGAAGGTTGATAAAAAAATGAATGAGAGAAGAGAATGAAAGAAGAGAAAGTTGGTAGAGAAGAAGAATGAAAGAAATCGAACATGCCTTACAATGCCATTCTGAGATTACCTACCTAGTATATCCTTTTTCATTACCTGAGCCACAATACAACCTTTGAAAAGTCCTAGTTGATCCTAGAAAATATGGTTTAGATATGTAAACGATGGGAGGGGGATTAAAACATGGTAATGATTCATTTTTCTTGATTGTTGGCATCCTATCCATGCGATTACTGTTCGTTCGTGTTATGCGTCTTTTCCGAGTCTTATGTGAGCGTTTATCGTTGTGAAAACATATTTTCTTTGCTCGCATATACTAGATAAATTACACCTGTTTCTAAGTGTTTCATTTGAGAGTGTAATTCATTGTGAGATTCGTAGTCGAAGCATAGTTGGATGGTTATCCGAGTTATATTCCATGTTCATGACATACGCGTGTTCATTTGACTACCACATCACACACGTGCAATCTTATGAGGAACTCTATTGATTCGTACATTGCATGCACTTGATTGTTTCTCATGATATAGGTGAACGTTTGATTCTGTTTCTTCTTGTTCGTTATTCTATTTCAAATCATTGTTTTATAATAAGGAGTATTAACTATTAGTTTTTCGTTTGAATAAAATTTTTTTAAAATTTTTAAGTTAATAAAGATGGTTGTGGGAGACTTGTTGACGAGAACGAGAACCCTCACGAGACTTCACTCGTTCGACTAGGGACACCTAGAGGTTTAAAAGGCTTGTTGCATATGCTAAATGCAATCGCAATCCATGCGAAAATGGAATAGATTTTTATTAGTAGTTTTTATTTTAGTTTTGCTCGAGGACTAGCAAAATGTAGGTTTAGGGGTGTAATCGGGAGAGAACAAATCCTATTTATACGCCTTAACGAGCAACTGTTAGTTCCTTTTTATCCTGTTTTTGTATATTTTTACTTCGTTTTCTAGTTTTTGACAGGATTTGGAAGAAATCACCTAAACCAGGCTAAATAGGATGAAAAAGCACAAAGAAAGAAGCTGAAAAAGCCAAGTCGCGAGCGCAAGAAACCGAGAATCGCTCACGCGAAATCCCAAAATCGCTCGCGCGATCCGCGCGCGCGAAGTCCTAAATGTCGCGCTCGCGCGATCCGTACAGAAATCAAAGTTGCGTATTTCAGTATACTGAAGACTCCTGTGCAAACGAAACTGCTGAACGACGTCCAGACTGTAAATTACATCAGTTTCAGTTCGTTTCGGGTTAGGAAGGCTTCCAAAGCTTGTGTAAACTCTATATATATCCTAAATTACTTCAATTTTGAGGTTGGCAATTATTATACACACATTCTACAACCATACTTCCAGCCATTGAAGGGAGGGAAGCAAGGAGAAGAAGAAGAAGACCAAGGGTTTCCATGGCCTCCTCCATCAACTACTTGCCATCCATCACTTCCATGGATGGCTAGATCATAGATCTAGGGTTTCAATGAAGCCCTAGACGAGTAATAGGGTTTTATTTATGTTTTTATTTTAGGTTTATTATGTATGGGTGACAGTCACATGTTTAGAGGATTTTTATAAATAAATCGTACTTCTAGTGATTAAATCATTACTTTCAGAATTTATTCTTGTCTTAGATCTATTTTGACTGTGATGTGCTCAACGATCTATGCTTGCTGTGCTTGTTTAGATTGTTTACATATGATGGTGCTTTATTGATTTGTGCTATCAAGTATCCGAATAGTCCATGCCTAGGTTAGACGGATTAGATCACAACCCTAGTTTAGTGTGGGATAATTCGTGCTAACCGAAGATGGATTATGTTGGTGCTTGAACCATGATTATCTTCTTGTCGGAGGAATTGTTACAATTCCCCATTATCATCCAACGTAATAAGCTAAAGTAATTCATAAATATTCCTATTATGAAGCTAGTGGTGGATTTGCAATCCTAGGTTCCCTTAAACATTATTTAAAACAACTTTAATTGCTTTCATAGTTTAGATTTATTTTTATTTGTTAGTAGTTTAATTTAAACCAAATCAAAACCGTTTTCTTAATTAGTTAAATTTAGATTTTAAAACTAAGTCGTTGAAGTAATCAATCTCTGTGGGTTCGACCTTTACTTCCACACTGCAAATCTTTTGAAAGTAAAGCATAAATAAGCATATTTTTATATCTTGATTCTGACGCGATCATTGCCTTAAACCATGCATCGTAGCCGTCGCTACTAAAATTCTCAAACATCGAGAAGCTTACTCCAGCATGAATTTGTATAATGCCCCCCCTCCCCTTTGACCCACATACACAACTCAACGTGCTCGCTTAAATTTAGATATGCTTTTCATAATTTAGCGCGTGCATAATTAACGGGCCTATAATTAACACATGGATTTTGCCCGGATCTCAATTTCGTCGTCGAAATATAAAACATGTATTTCTCTATATTTCACAAGTTAGAACTTCATACCTCGTGCGATTTCCCCCAAACTTTGAAAGATCAACTAGGAGGCTAATTAATCGTCGGATTTCGAATTTGAGACTATTCCTACAAGTTTATACATGTTTTCCCCAAATTCCTAGAAATTAGCTTTTTATAAACATTAGCCAAACATGGCCTAAGTAGTATCAAAACGTAGTTCTTACCTCCACGAGTTCAAATCTTGAATTTGGTGAAAAACTGACGGACGAACGATCATCGTTTGTCGTCGGGAAGCTCTTGGCAGCAACTCACTTTCTCTCTCCACTCTCTAGATATTTTCCAACTTTTGGAGAAATGAAATCTTATCCTCCACTATTTATAGAAAAACTTTCTAGGAATTACGTTTACCACCCCGCGAGTTTCTCAACCATCTAATAAATTCCTGAAACTTCACCCACGTCCGTTCTATGACTTTACGAGTTAAAATTATAAATTTCAAAAGTTTTCGACTAAGTCTCGTTTGAGTCCAAAAATAATGTCCGAAAACTAAATTATGTGGAATCTCTACACAACCTACTGATTACGTCAAAATCAAGTTCTTATTTAACCCTATTAAAAACGTAGTATGTTGGAAGTAGGGTGTCGAGTCCACAGGGATTGGATTGTAACAATGCTTGTTGAACGCTTAATAACCAATTACCGTACAAGGAGCAATTAACAAACTAAGAAATAAAAGTGAGTCTTTTCGACTTTGAGTTTGGTTTGGTTTGTAAACAATTATACTACAATGACTATTCATCATAAAAAAAGGTAAATTTAAGATAAATCTAAGTTTAATTAACAATGGAGGGTCTTGGAGGAGGAGAAATTGAGGTTGGGGAGCATTCCCCCACCTTGGACCAAACAACTTATGGCTCTCATACTTGTGACACATTCTAGGGTAGAAAATTCCATTGTGACAAACTATCAAACATGTGGTAGTCAACCAACATGCTAGATAGATGTTCCAATGCAATACATGGGTATAGGGTTAGAGTTTAGAGATTTAACAACTTCCAATGCTTGACATTGGAAGTGGGGTCTCAAAACTTCAAACCGTACACCCATGAACTCTAGATATGCTATCAAGTGTGAGAGACCTACAATCAAAACACATGGGTCCAATGGTGGGTTTATGATCCCCAACCTACATGATTTAGCTACTCATAATTAAAATGATAACAAAATTTAAGAGAGGGAAAGAGAGATTATACCAACTAGAAAACATCACCATAAATGCCATAGGAAATCCAAGAGATTCTTCAATTAAAAGCTTCCAAATGTGTAATACATTCACTCATTCTTCTCTCTCTAACACTAGATGGAAGTAAATGTGGGTAGATAAGGAGTAATGGGGGAGAGTGATGATGGGGAATTAGAGAGGAAGAGCTTACAACCTAAAAAAAAACTAAGTAAAATAAAAGCTAACCCTAACAAAAACTAATCTCTAACTATTTATACCCTAAACAAACAATGGCAAAGTTGTAAAACAAAAAGGAAGAGATCTTCTGTGGCCGCGGATCGATCCGAGGCAAACAGCCGGATCGATCCATTTATCATTTGGGGAAGCAGAATCTCGGCGCCAGAACGCGGATCGATCCCTTCACAACCGCGGATCGATCCGGGTCTTCAGGATTTGCCAGTAACTTCCTTTTAAACACGCGGATCGATCCCCTCTTTGAGCCGGATCGATCCGCCTCTTCTGAGCTTGATTACTTGCACCTTTTCTATACCCAGATTGCCACAAAGGTTGGGTTCCACTTCACCCAAGCCTACAAAACCTACAAGAAAGAGATTATTATTATGAAAAAATGAACAACAAAAAAAAAAAAACAAAAGTGCAATTTATCCATTAAATCTCCCCGTGTGAGTGATAATTCGTGTCCAATAAGGGTAAAATCATGAAGTTAAAAATGCAATATTGAACACGAATCACACCCCCCAACTAGCATGTTGCTAGTCTCTTAGCAACAAAACTAAATACCAAGAGATTGAAGAATAACTTTGCACAACAATTTATTTAAAAAGAAAGATAAACCGTTTTCGTGGGGAACACGATTGCATTGAGCATATGCAACAAGCCGTTAAACCTCCACGTTCCCCGTAGAGGCGGAGTGTTGTCTCCGGAGGGTTCTCAGAATGATACCCACAAACATTTTGTTTCCTCATGATAGATGCCCACAATCTAAAGCCGACACTCAACAAAGTCTCAAGAATTTTCAAAAGATTTTAGCACATAACACGCAAATCCAAAAATTCACAAACTATCAAAATTATTAGATAAACTTCATTAAGTTCAATCTTGGATGCGTGTGTGGTGTGAAGTGCATAACTACAACTATCAAGAAAATGGCAATGCTTTCATAATCCGAATTTTGTTCAAAACGCGCTTCAACTCAATTCTCACCGGTATTACACTCTAAAAATGACTCACTCGGAATGGGTAATACACTCGTGGCATGCGGGTAAAAGAGTAATGGAAATAGGAATCAAAACCACGCACATGCCAATGATGAAAAACGTAAGCGTGAAAAACGAGTAAAATTAATCTCATGAAAGATATCATTCACTAGAGGATGTGAAATAACTCAAACTACTTGTCATGATCGTCTCAAACTCCGAATCACAAAACTTAAGAATCAATTAGGACCTTGAGGGGGTTGTAAAGTGGGAAAGAGATATGATGTGAAGGACAAGGGGAAATGAAGTGAGATGTTTGGGCACAAGCTTGGGATTAATTTGAAATGCATGAATACAAATGACCGTAAGAGATGAATCTTTCACAAATGTTCTTTGAAGCCCCAAAAAAAAGTACAATTGACTCTTAGGCTCTCTTTTTCTTTTTTTTTTTTTTTTTTTTAGAGAGAGAGTCTTTTCTTTTCTTTTCCTTGTACTCTCACAACAACACGATTCAATCTCTTTTACGACTTTACAAATCCGATCTCATGCAAAGACATCCCAAGAATGTAGTCCAAATGCGTATATGGAAGGTGTATGGTTAAGTGAATGAAGGGTATGTGTGGTTGAGGTCAGAAATGGTGAAAAGGACCAAAAAATCATTTCCTCGGACAATGTGATTCTTTATTCTCCACTACAATGACAAGCAAGCATGAGTTTTTCATTCCACAAGATGACTCCTCTAATGAACAATCAACGCAAGAAAATGAGATTATCAACGACTTTTGTATGTTTTTCAAAAAGGAGAGAATTGAAGTATGCAACACTCAACAATGGAGATAAGGATCAAAATCTCACACAGGCAAAGTCTCCACAAATGTTTTGAACGATTTCCGGGTGACAATCGCATTAAGCGTCATCCTAACACATGTAGTCATGCAACGTGCTTAATAATCCAAGATTTGAAATTCATGCGATTCACTATAATCAAGATAGTTATAGAACTAAGGGGATTACCAAGTGTCACATACTAAAATCAGAAGGAAATTTCAAGATAAGTGTCATCGCTTGGCATTAGAAAGAGGCAATTATACTGAAATCATTGGAGACACAAGATAATGCACAATTTTTTTTTTTTTTTTTTTTGTGGTTAATGTATGAGAGAAGCTAGAAGGCTCTCACACCCCCCAACTAGGACTGAACATTGTCCTCAATGAGATAATTAAGTGCAAGGAGAAGAACAATATTACCGGAGGCAAGGACAGGGAGCGGCCGGTAATAAACTGTGCCTGCAAGGTTAGAATCACCCGAGAAAGAGAAAGAAAAGGAAAGGAAGCAGTTGACATGGCAAAAAGGGGAGGGAAATAAGCAACGCCAATGATCAACAAAAAAAAAAAAAACAACTAAAGAAAAGAAACAATATCCATACATCCATACTGAAGTAACCCAAAGTCACAAAGCAAAACAGAAAATGACATCATCCATACTAAAATAAGAGAACAGAAAGCATCATCAAAACAAAACCAACCTGTGGATACCGGGCTTCGGACCACTTCTCTCGTTCGAGATTGTTTTGAAATTGATTTGAATCAAAGAAAAGGAAAGGTCTGTTGAAAACAGATACAGAGTCGCCACTTGGTCTTTAAGGAACCAAGAAACCTAATTTTGACTCACCCAAATGGATAAAGGGCACCGGCCCTTCATAACCAAAGAACTTGGCTCGGGGTTTTGGTACGAGAGAGGAAGGAGCCTTTGTCGCGACTAAAACACCCTCAACTCGCCCCGTCTCTCGACGGGCCTCAATTAGCATCCAAATAATCATCTTATACTATGTTCGGTTCAACAAGTAATACTATGATAGTATACTACATTACATAAGAAACTTGAAATGGAAGATCTAAAGATAAGATATCATTCATAAGATCTAAGCCAAATATCATACAATGTAAAGCGAAAGATCACACAAATAAACCTAGGAAAAATCGTCTAATCATATATCAAATAATCAAGACTTCCTAATCTAAAGGGGGACATGAATTGTTCTTGAAACAAATAAGAAAGAAATGAAAATATGCTTAACAAGCTAGTATGATGCATGTTATTCTTTGAGAAAAGAAGATCTCTCAATCCCCGGGACGGATGAGAAAGGATGATTAGATCGAGGGGAAGCATGAACGTGTGATCAAGTTCATTTCTTATAATCTTCTTGGATTAAGAGTTACAAAAACCCCAAATCTTGCATGAATGTATTGTATGAACCTAAAAATGTGCAAAGGTTGTAGTGTGTTTTGTGTTCATGGATTTCTAAAATGACTTAGAAGTCTAAAATGTGCATGAATGAATGGATTAAATCAACATGGGATATATACAAATGTAGTATGAACTACTTCCTAAGATGTGAGCTAATTTGGAATGCATATGAGCATCAAATCAAAGAATAAAAGTTGAAATGTGCTTGCTGTGAATAGTGGACAGACTGCATATGGCACTTTACAACATTATAATGGGAGGTCAAACGTGCCTAGAAAAATGTGAGAAAAATCTGAGATCATTCTTATTGTGTCTAGAAAATAACCCAAAAAGCCAAACATCAATAGCTATCACAGATTAAAAGAAAAAAATCAGAATGTACACATGACTCAGAAACAAAAGCTGCACTGTTGACTGATTTTGTATGATTTTTCATAAATCAAAGAAAAGGTTTATGATGACCCATTATATACCAAAAGTTTCCTAAGACACCCAAGTTTTATAAAAAAAATAGAAAAGGTATATGTACAGTGATGAAAATGTCCAGAATAAGTGCAAGAAGTTGGGTGAACATTCTGTGAGAACAGAGGCAGATTATGAATGTGAACTTCTCACATCCAAAACAAATACTCTCATATTTCTATAATTGATGGGAAAATTAGGGACAAACTATGATGTATTAGGAAGGTTTTCCAAGTGGTTTCATCATCATAACTTGAGTATTTAATTCAAAACAAATCTCTGAATCTGAACAGCTCACTGTTTTGGGTCATTGTTTTAGAGATATTGAAGAAAACAAAGTTTTATTTCTTGAAATTAAATGAGAGGGATTGAGAGGGGGTTTTGAAATAGATGTTTTGAAAACATATTTCCAACACTCAATAAGGATTATGACCACTTAGAATACTAACACCAAACTCATCATTAAGAATCTCCAAGATTGTTGGAGAGATTTATTCTATTTTTTAACATAACTTCAATACATTCCAAGGATACCTTGGAAGTATTGAGGTTATGATCATCATCTATCAAACATGTTTTTGAGGTCAAGAGCTACTATCCATAAGGATTCACTCACCCCAAACTTCATGTCATCACTTAGATGATGATGAACTAATAAGTAAATAAAAGAAAACAAAAAGAAATGGGGTAAGAAGAGATGAACAATAAATAAACAAGCAAGTAGATGATAATCAATAGATGATATTCATGAAGCATGAGACTTGTAGATTGGTGTATCACTCATATGTAATGACACTAGACATGGAAGAAGCTTCCACACTCTTGAATGCTCACTAGAATGGTGGTTGGGAGTATTGAATGTTGAAGTAAATGGAAGTAATGAAGTAAAAACAAAGTTAGAACTCACTTTTGTTTTGAAAAAATCAAAGAAGAAAGCTTCTTTTCTCTCCACTCTAACCTTATCTCTACACTTTCTCTCCCAAACTTTCTCTAAACTTGCATTTGACCCCCCCAAAATGAGGAGTAATGGGGTGTTTATATAGGCCAACTTGGGGTGTTTTTGGGATTTAGAAAGTACTCCCATTGGTCCCAAACATCTGAAATCATGAAACCACGTCGTTTTGGATTTTAATTAATCAAAATGGGACCACCAAAATATTTACAAAAACTTACTGTTCTGGAGGTGAGTGCCGCGGCGGCACTGCTCCTCCCTTCGTCTGGATAATGCTGTTTAGGCCCCCCGAAGTTCCGGTATTCGCGAAAAGGCCCTATTTCGTCCGAAATTCACAGAAAATGCATACGAACTCCAAATTGAGGTTGTGATATACCGTTGGAAAGGTAATGGAGTCTACTTTACGTAAAAAATAGTTCGGGGATAGGTCACTTCGAAAAGTTTTGCGGTATTCGCGATAAAAGCCGATTTGGTCGCCTTTTTCGCCTTTGGAAATTTATAATAAATTCGTTTTAAATCCAGAAATTATGTGCGATATACCGTTGGAAAGCTATTGACCTCTAGTATCCATGAAAAATATTTGAAAATTGTTTCGGTGCCCCGATTCCAAAGTCAAATCTTGGTCAAACCGGTCAAACCTGGGATTCCCGGGAAGTTCTGGGAACCTCTGGGAGCTCCCAGGAGCTGATGTTTTCGCTCGATTTTCTTTTGGAACTTGTTTTAATACGTTTCTCATGATTTAGAATGGTTCTGGTGAATTCAGACAGTTTCGGTCAAACTTGGTCAAACTTGGTCAAACTCTGGTCAAACCTGGTCAAACCTTGGTCAAACCGGTCAACAGGGACTTTCGGGGAACTTCCGGGACTTCCGGGGGTCTCTGGGAGCTGACGATTTCTTCCGGTTTTATTTTAAAAACTCATTTTATCACTTTTCTTACGACGTAGGCATGTTTTCAGAACTTTGGGACCAAATCTGGGAGTTTTCGGACTTTCAAGGGCATTTTGGTCATTCTGAGCATTCTGAGAGATAGAGCTGACTTCCGAGAGTCCTTTTGAGTCTTTTACGATCATTGTGAACCACCAAGCTACGGGTCTCCTAAATCTGATAGACGACAAAATGGGGTGTCTACAGTTTGCCCCTCTTTGGCAGGAACTTGCGAGGCAACGCATGTCGCAAGCGAGTGCCAAAGTTTTGAAGAGACAGGTCTTTTGGAGGCTATAGATTTAGGATAAAAAGCGTTGCAAAAGATGCAAGGATGATGCTGGTCGTGCTCCGCGTGAGCTGCCTACGTATCCCAAGGGGAATCAGACCAGGACGTAGTTCGGGACACGAAAGGGATAAATTACATATGCACATACACAACAATCAGGCGGATGCTATGCTATATGAGGATGACATGCTGTGTGTGGATGTGATATGATCTCATAGATGAGTCCTATCATGCCTAGTTTTCTGATCCTAGGATGAGCAGGTGCCAAGGGGTGTGCCACTCCGAGTGGGCTAGTGTTGTGCTAGTGTTTGTGATTGTGACGTGGTGGGTGACTCAGATAAGGGCATTGAAGTTTAGAAGACTCGGGTTTTAGGGGCAAACTTCTGGAAGTGTGCTTTGCGAGCGAATGTAACTGGATGTGGGGTCTCAGGGGACTATGACCGAAGATGTCTTTTGGCAAATAACTGACGGTCACAGGGGCTCCGGAAATTAAGAGACTGACATGGAAGCCATGGGACGAACGTGACATCCTGGGATGTCCTACGATGAACATGGAGGCCCTAATGGTGTGATGAGAGCGATGGACCGACGCTGACGAGTCGAAAATGGACTACTGACGGTGTATAAACCCGCTGAGGATCAATCTGAATCTGCTGGGGATGAAGCGATACTTTCTAGGATCTCTTTTCAACTGCTCCTTTTGATCGAATCTTTCGGGCCTGCCGGGGTCTCTGGTATCTGTCTGCTTTTGTCCTCGGAGGATGATGCAGGGTTCACGGGGAATCTCTTTTGGTGCTCAATCCAAGAGAGCCTGTCAGGGCCTCTGGGAGCTGGTATCTGTCTGCTTTTGTCCTCGGAGGATGATGCAGGGTTCACGGGGAATCTCTTTTGGTGCTCAATCCAAGAGAGCCTGTCAGGGCCTCTGGGAGCTGGTATCTGTCTGCTTTTGTCCTCGGAGGATGATGCAGGGTTCACGGGGAATCTCTTTTGGTGCTCAATCCAAGAGAGCCTGTCAGGGCCTCTGGGAGCTGGTATCTGTCTGCTTTTGTCCTCGGAGGATGATGCAGGGTTCACGGGGAATCTATTTTCTTTCTTCGGTGCAATAACTAAAAACCAGGATCAGTTACCAGAATTATCGGAATTCGCGACGATTGTCCTGAAACGACCGATTCGGGTCTTCGGGAGCCGAAGGATAACATACTCTACTAGGAAGAAGGAAATACGTCCGTTAAATTGGAGTGAAGGTATCATTCTTATTTGTGACAGAGATGATTTGCGGTGGTTTGACACTTATGGAGGGTGATAATCAATAGCAACTTATGGACTTATGTTGCATGAATGAAGGAGGATGACCAACAGCCACTCATGGACTTATGTTGCTAGGAGAAAGGAAGATCATCAACAGCCATTCGTGGACTTATGTTGCATGAAGAAAGAGAGATCAATAGCCACTCATGGACTTATGTTGCTAGGAGAAAAGAAGATCATCAACAGCCATTCGTGGACTTATGTTGCATGAATGAAGGAGGATGACCAACAGCCACTCATGGACTTATGTTGCTAGGAGAAAGGAAGATCATCAACAGCCATTCGTGGACTTATGTTGCATGGACTTATGTTGCTTGGACGAAGGAAGATCATCAACAGCCACTCACGGACTTATGTTGCATGAACGAAGAAAGATGATGGATCAACAGCCACTCATGGACTTATGTTGCTAGGAGAAATGAAGATCATCAACAGCCACTCACGGACTTATGTTGCATGAACGAAGAAAGATGATGGATCAACAGCCACTCATGGACTTATGTTGCTAGGAGAAATGAAGATCATCAACAACCACTCATGGACTTATGTTGCATGAACGAGGAAAGATGATGGTCAACAGCCACTCATGGACTTATGTTGCACAGATGAAAGAAGGTCATCAACAGCCACTCATGGACTTATGTTGCATGAACGAGGAAAGATGATGGTCAACAGCCACTCATGGACTTATGTTGCACAGATGAAAGAAGGTCATCAACAGCCACTCATGGACTTTTGTTGCATGAACGAGGAAAGATGATGAATCAACAGCCACTCATGGACTTATGTTGCTAGGAGAAATGAAGATCATCAACAGCCACTCATGGACTTATGTTGCATGAACGAAGAAAGATGATGGTCAACAGCCACTCATGGACTTATGTTGCACAGATGAAAGAAGATCATCAACAGCCACTCACGGACTTATGTTGCACAGATGAAAGAAGATCATCAACAGCCACTCATGGACTTATGTTGCATGAACGAGGAAAGATGATGAATCAACAGCCACTCATGGACTTATGTTGCTAGGAGAAATGAAGATCATCAACAGCCACTCATGGACTTATGTTGCATGAACGAAGAAAGATGATGGTCAACTTTCGACGGTTTGGAAAGGGATGAAATTTTCCCCAAGTTTGGACGCTTCTCATGCTGACGCCTAATGGTGTTTGGTACTCCTGCTTGTATTGGCATGCTCTTTATAACTTGATTTGAAAATTTTATTAGTCACTATTGACTTACACATTTGAGACTACAACAGACTCAAAAACTTGACAGACATTGACGCACGAGGACGACACATTTGACACCAAAATGAAACAAGGTCGACTTGCCAAAACTTAATGTGCTTTTGTCATAAATGATGTACCATTTCTCTTTTGTGTTTACTTCTCATCTTAACGTGGCATCACTTTGATGGTGAATCTTATTTTTAAAAATTCCTCTCTACTGATCTAATCAATTTCTTTGCTTCTCCCAAGATGTGCTTTGAATTAGTGCCTTAGCTTATGGAATAAAAGATGCTCCATTTCCATCTGTTCAAGACAATGCTTGTGACTTGAAGGCTTATAGGGATTGGGTGGCAAACGAAGTTTGCCCCTAGTTTGAAGGGCATGAAGTGGGATTGACAGGCAAATGAGGTAAATGACCGAAGTTTGCCCCTAGTTTGGAGGAAGGTTCATTGGAGGTTTTGGGCAAACGAGGTAGGTGACCGAAGTTTGCCCCTTGTATGAAGGGTAGCTTAGTAAAAGTCAGGCAAACGAGGCGGGTAGCCGAAGTTTGCCCCTAGTGTGGAAGGTGATCTCTGGCTTGAGGCAAGGACCGTGACTTTAATCTCTCAAGTGCTCCTAACTTTTGCCTAGGCACCAGTGAGGTGACCCAACGAGCTCTTTTTTCTCTTTTGCTATTGCTCACTTTGGATTTAGCTCTAATTTTTGCCTAGGCGTCCTTTCAGATTTTCGACCTAGCGAGCCATCCTTCTTTTTCTTTTTTAAAAGTCTGCCTACGTACCCCCAAGTGGGGATCAGGTCCAACGTAGTTCGGGCCATGGTTGGAAAGAAACGAGTTGATTTTTAGGTAGGTGGGGTGACCGAACCGTTGTGGTTGCCTACGTATCCCCGAGCGGGAATCAGGTCGAGCGTAGTTCAAGGCAAGGCTTGAAGGAAATTGGTTTGATTATGATGGTGTTGACCGAACCGATGTGGTTGCCTACGTATCCCCGAGTGGGAATCAGGTCGAGCGTAGTTCAAGGCAAGGCTTGAATTAAGGGGTTTGAGGTATGAGGGATTTTCAAACCAATCGTCAAAGAAGTTCAAACTTGAGCCACTTATGGTAGCTTTGAATAAAGGATTTAGTTTCAATCTCCCTTTCTTTTCTTTTTTTTTTTTCTTTTTGTTTTGTTTTGAGGATTGATCCTTTTTACTTTCGCCTAGCCAGTCAATTTTGCTTTTTAATGTAGTCGATTCTTGTGAGATCTTTCAATTGTAATCTCAGAATTCCAGAATGTGCATGTCAGCTCTCGGAATTTATTTGTGGTCATTCCGTGCCTTTTGAATTGTGATCTTGGCACGTTCTTAAGATGTATCTTGAAGCGTATGATTTTCTCATTTGTTTCATCAAAATTTTCTCCAACATTTCGACTGGCTAGGGTCAGATTTTGGAAATCAACACCTTTTTCAGCTCTAACTTTTGCCTAGGTGCCCTTTCGGGTTTTCAACCTAGCGAGCTTTTTCTTTTCTTTTCTTTTCTTTTCTTTTTTTTTTTTTTTTTTTTTTGAAAGTGGAGATGAAACTCACTGAAATGTTTGGCTATCATCAAGGGCTAAGTTTGCATTGCTTTCAATCGGACAGATTGCGTGGCTCCCAATTGGATTGGGCTTAAGGCTTCAAAATGGCGGGAAAAGGGTGTTGGGCAAGCCCCAAGTCAGTTCCAAGCATGTCTTTTTGAGATTTGAGCAAAAGCATCTTTAAATTCTTAAAGTAAGACTATTCAATTCTCAGCTCTTCTTCAGTGTCAGCGCAAAATTGACTTTGACCTTTTAGGATTTTTTTGTTTGAGTAAAAAAATTTTTTTTTTTTTAGCACAGTAATATCCATGGTAATTTGAAAAGTGACACTTCGGTTCAGTGATTTATGCATCTATGACTAGGCACATCAGATTACGCAAAACGAGACTTCATTCCATCCAAAGAGAAAGGTTACAGACTCATTAACAACTCGATGACAGACGGACTCGACTACAAGACTAAACTTGAAATAGACAAACACACAACTGACTCGACTGGACTCGACCTGGTCTCAAATGGAATGTCTTTGTGACCCATTTATTCTTTTTATGTTTTTTTTTTTCTTCTAAAGAGCATCTTCATTTGGTTTTCCAGCAAGAGTCCCAAACACCATCACTTCACCAGCATAGATTCAACATTCATGGTCCTCAGCGAATGGGATCATTGAAATGGATAGGTCATGGGTTGGTCCAGACCGAGGTAGTGAATTGGATTGGGGTGCGACGCATCATCTAAGAGATCCTGAATTGAGTGACGGAGCCTCTTACAGTTGTCGGTCTCATGGCCTTGGTCTTGGTGGTAATCACAATACTTGGATTCATTGTACCCAGGAGGTGGGTGATTAGGAGGCTTGCTGGGCTCCAAAGGTACAAGGTGGCCCTTTTGAACAAGCTGATTGAGAGCGGAGGATAAGCTCATGTCAAGTGGTGTGAAGACTCTTTGGTTTCCTTTCTTGTGCCTCTTACTGCAGTCATTCTGGCTTGATGATGGGCTTAAGGCATTGACATCTAGGCTCTCTTGATCTTTACCAAAGGTATGGGGTCTCTTCTCCTTTTTCAGTGACCCAGCTCCATTGATCTTGCCTTCACAGATAGCATCCTCGATTCTAGTCCCAACCTCAAACAACTCTTCAAATGTTGAGATGGATTGGTAGAATAGTTTTTCATGGTATACCGGTTGCAGGTTCTTGACCAGCATACGTACTTGCTCTTTCTCAGCAGGCCTGTGGATCATTTGGGCTACTTTATTCCTCCATCTGCTCAAGAATGCAGCGAAGGACTCATTGAAATCCTGCCTGGTAGTTTCCAGATCTCGGATGGTGACATCAAGCTCTTGGTTGTAGGAGTAATGATCAATGAAAGTTCTAGCAACATCTTCCCAAACTCGGGTGTTGGAAGTTTCAAGGGTTAGGAACCAGGATAGTGCGGCTTTCTGGAGGGTTTGAGGGAACAGCATAGCTATGTGCTCATGGGTGCAGCCCATTGACTGGAAAATGCTCATACAAAACTTCACGTGGCTCTTCGGATTTCCAGTTCCATCAAAACGGTCGATTTCAGGCATCTTGAAGTTCTCGGGTAGCCTCACCTTGTTGGGCTCAAACAATCCTTCCAGATCTAACATGTAATCGTCGACTCCCTTACTCTTCCTTAGTATGTTCTCAAGCTTGTCGACCTTGTCCATTTTCTCTTGGAGCTTTTTCTCATATACAGGCGGCGGGACCTCTTGAAACCGTTCTTCTTCCCCATTGTTCTCGGGAGGCGGTCCAAATCTAGGCGGTGGTGGTGGCATGAACCCTTGTGGCGGTGGGAACCTAGGTGGGTACTGTGGTTGCTGTTGTCGGAACTCTTCCATAAATTTCAGGACTTGAGTCAGCCGATCTGACTGTTGATTTATTAATTCAGTGACCTTGGCTTCCAAAGTTTCCTGATTCATGTTGAATTTTCTCGGCGGACTGATTCTAACCAAATGACTGCTCGAACTTCTGACCCAGGATGGGGATCTCAGTGGCTGATTTTGGGAATCTACAATGACCTATGGATTCGAGAGGAGTGTATCAGATTCTGATAGTGATGAGTAGAGAGACAATGACAGTGAGGTTAAGGAAGATGGACTGACTTACGTACAGACTGACTGAGATAGTGTGCGCAGACTGATGAGAATGGTGCATGCACATGAGACAAGCATGCAGATGCAAGCCCTAATCTATATGATGCCCCTACTTCTAACAGATAGAAGTTAAACAAATAAGGTCCTAGCCATACAGAGTGTGCTAACCTTACTTTCCAGTATGATCACCAAGGGATAACAGGGATTTCCGGGATACTTTGGGAATTTCGGATAGAGTTTCCGGGAGAAACATGGGTTTGGAAGATTCGGAGAAATTTTTAGAAGTCATTTGAGTTTCTAGGAGAAAAAAGGATTTCTGGTTGATTTGGACTGAGCTTCTAGGAGAAACTGGTATTTTGGGTATTTCTGAGAAATATGGATAGAGTTTTCAGGGGAAACAAGTATATCTGGGCATTTCTGGGTGATTTGGGCAGAGATGTTGGATTTTTGGAGAATCTGGGAGATTTGGGCAGAGCTTCTGGGAAAATAGGTACTTTGGATATATCTAGGAAATTTGGATAGAGTTTCTAGGAGATAGGATAGAGTTTTTGGGAGAAACTGGTATATCTGGGAAATCAGGGAGATTTAGACAGAGTTTTTTTTTTTTTTTTTTGGGAAAAACTGATTAATATGGTTATATCTGGGATATCTGGACAGAGTTTCTGGGAAAAATTGGTTAATATGGGTGTATCTGGGATATCTGGACAGAGTTTCTAGGAGAACTGGATAATATGGTTATATCTGGGATATCTGGACAGAGTTTCTAGGAGAAACTGGACAATATGGTTATATCTGGGATATCTGGACAGAGTTTTTGGGAGAAACAGGTTATGATGGTGATCATACTGTCTAGCTAGTTTTCATACTCCTATGTCCTAGGACCAACAAACAAGGCTTGCGGTGTATATCTTTGTGAACATGGAGCAGACTTCCTTACCATGGTGCCTAGGCAGGTCACTCAATGTGGTCACATGTAAGTGATTGCCTTGGGGATCATAAGAAAGAAGTTCTGCCTCATGCCACATAAGCGTCTACACCGCGCAGGTAATCCCGTCAGGGCATACAACAGTTATATCACATTGTCCTATCTGAAAAGATAAATGAATAGTCCTATGAAAGGTTCTACAGGAATCTATATGCAAAGGCTGGGTTTAGTCAAAGATGGTCCGTTGACGAGAGTTCCAATATACCGTCAGGGAGACAGTACGGAGGTTTTTACTCTTTTTGATATACCTTGGAAGGTACAGTATCAACGGTGACTTGTGCCCTGGCACAGCAAGACCTGAACAATGTCAGCGCCGCGTTTCAGACACAGTCGGAGGGGGGAAATGCAAGAGTGCAATGCGGTGAACCAGACACAGTAAAAAGATGATTTTAAGGATGCTTCTTATGAGTCAAACCTCTGTATTATTTTGTTTTGAAAATAAATATCCCCAGCAGAGTCGCCAGATTGTGGATACCGGGCTTCGGACCACTTCTCTCGTTCGAGATTGTTTTGAAATTGATTTGAATCAAAGAAAAGGAAAGGTCTGTTGAAAACAGATACAGAGTCGCCACTTGGTCTTTAAGGAACCAAGAAACCTAATTTTGACTCACCCAAATGGATAAAGGGCACCGGCCCTTCATAACCAAAGAACTTGGCTCGGGGTTTTGGTACGAGAGAGGAAGGAGCCTTTGTCGCGACTAAAACACCCTCAACTCGCCCCGTCTCTCGACGGGCCTCAATTAGCATCCAAATAATCATCTTATACTATGTTCGGTTCAACAAGTAATACTATGATAGTATACTACATTACATAAGAAACTTGAAATGGAAGATCTAAAGATAAGATATCATTCATAAGATCTAAGCCAAATATCATACAATGTAAAGCGAAAGATCATACAAATAAACCTAGAAAAAATCGTCTAATCATATATCAAATAATCAAGACTTCCTAATCTAAAGGGGGACATGAATTGTTCTTGAAACAAATAAGAAAGAAATGAAAATATGCTTAACAAGCTAGTATGATGCATGTTATTCTTTGAGAAAAGAAGATCTCTCAATCCCCGGGACGGATGAGAAAGGATGATTAGATCGAGGGGAAGCATGAACGTGTGATCAAGTTCATTCCTTATAATCTTCTTGGATTAAGAGTTACAAAAACCCCAAATCTTGCATGAATGTATTGTATGAACCTAAAAATGTGCAAAGGTTGTAGTGTGTTTTGTGTTCATGGATTTCTAAAATGACTTAGAAGTCTAAAATGTGCATGAATGAATGGATTAAATCAACATGGGATATATACAAATGTAGTATGAACTACTTCCTAAGATGTGAGCTAATTTGGAATGCATATGAGCATCAAATCAAAGAATAAAAGTTGAAATGTGCTTGCTGTGAATAGTGGACAGACTGCATATGGCACTTTACAACATTATAATGGGAGGTCAAACGTGCCTAGAAAAATGTGAGAAAAATCTGAGATCATTCTTATTGTGTCTAGAAAATAACCCAAAAAGCCAAACATCAATAGCTATCACAGATTAAAAGAAAAAAATCAGAATGTACACATGACTCAGAAACAAAAGCTGCACTGTTGACTGATTTTGTATGATTTTTCATAAATCAAAGAAAAGGTTTATGATGACCCATTATATACCAAAAGTTTCCTAAGACACCCAAGTTTTATAAAAAAAATAGAAAAGGTATATGTACAGTGATGAAAATGTCCAGAATAAGTGCAAGAAGTTGGGTGAACATTCTGTGAGAACAGAGGCAGATTATGAATGTGAACTTCTCACATCCAAAACAAATACTCTCATATTTCTATAATTGATGGGAAAATTAGGGACAAACTATGATGTATTAGGAAGGTTTTCCAAGTGGTTTCATCATCATAACTTGAGTATTTAATTCAAAACAAATCTCTGAATCTGAACAGCTCACTGTTTTGGGTCATTGTTTTAGAGATATTGAAGAAAACAAAGTTTTATTTCTTGAAATTAAATGAGAGGGATTGAGAGGGGGTTTTGAAATAGATGTTTTGAAAACATATTTCCAACACTCAATAAGGATTATGACCACTTAGAATACTAACACCAAACTCATCATTAAGAATCTCCAAGATTGTTGGAGAGATTTATTCTATTTTTTAACATAACTTCAATACATTCCAAGGATACCTTGGAAGTATTGAGGTTATGATCATCATCTATCAAACATGTTTTTGAGGTCAAGAGCTACTATCCATAAGGATTCACTCACCCCAAACTTCATGTCATCACTTAGATGATGATGAACTAATAAGTAAATAAAAGAAAACAAAAAGAAATGGGGTAAGAAGAGATGAACAATAAATAAACAAGCAAGTAGATGATAATCAATAGATGATATTCATGAAGCATGAGACTTGTAGATTGGTGTATCACTCATATGTAATGACACTAGACATGGAAGAAGCTTCCACACTCTTGAATGCTCACTAGAATGGTGGTTGGGAGTATTGAATGTTGAAGTAAATGGAAGTAATGAAGTAAAAACAAAGTTAGAACTCACTTTTGTTTTGAAAAAATCAAAGAAGAAAGCTTCTTTTCTCTCCACTCTAACCTTATCTCTACACTTTCTCTCCCAAACTTTCTCTAAACTTGCATTTGACCCCCCCAAAATGAGGAGTAATGGGGTGTTTATATAGGCCAACTTGGGGTGTTTTTGGGATTTAGAAAGTACTCCCATTGGTCCCAAACATCTGAAATCATGAAACCACGTCGTTTTGGATTTTAATTAATCAAAATGGGACCACCAAAATATTTACAAAAACTTACTGTTCTGGAGGTGAGTGCCGCGGCGGCACTGCTCCTCCCTTCGTCTGGATAATGCTGTTTAGGCCCCCCGAAGTTCCGGTATTCGCGAAAAGGCCCTATTTCGTCCGAAATTCACAGAAAATGCATACGAACTCCAAATTGAGGTTGTGATATACCGTTGGAAAGGTAATGGAGTCTACTTTACGTAAAAAATAGTTCGGGGATAGGTCACTTCGAAAAGTTTTGCGGTATTCGCGATAAAAGCCGATTTGGTCGCCTTTTTCGCCTTTGGAAATTTATAATAAATTCGTTTTAAATCCAGAAATTATGTGCGATATACCGTTGGAAAGCTATTGACCTCTAGTATCCATGAAAAATATTTGAAAATTGTTTCGGTGCCCCGATTCCAAAGTCAAATCTTGGTCAAACCGGTCAAACCTGGGATTCCCGGGAAGTTCTGGGAACCTCTGGGAGCTCCCAGGAGCTGATGTTTTCGCTCGATTTTCTTTTGGAACTTGTTTTAATACGTTTCTCATGATTTAGAATGGTTCTGGTGAATTCAGACAGTTTCAGTCAAACTTGGTCAAACTTGGTCAAACTCTGGTCAAACCTTGGTCAAACCGGTCAACAGGGACTTTCGGGGAACTTCCGGGACTTCCGGGGGTCTCTGGGAGCTGACGATTTCTTCCGGTTTTATTTTAAAAACTCATTTTATCACTTTTCTTACGACGTAGGCATGTTTTCAGAACTTTGGGACCAAATCTGGGAGTTTTCGGACTTTCAAGGGCATTTTGGTCATTCTGAGCATTCTGAGAGATAGAGCTGACTTCCGAGAGTCCTTTTGAGTCTTTTACGATCATTGTGAACCACCAAGCTACGGGTCTCCTAAATCTGATAGCCGACAAAATGGGGTGTCTACACAACCCCCCAACTACTCATCATCATCCCCCTCATCACCACCATAAGGATCGGAACCACCGGTGCCGCCATAAGCACCGGAGCCACTGGCGCCACCAACAGCACCTGGACCGCCGGCACCGCTGTAGGGGTCCGAACCACCATAAGCCCCAAAGCCGCCTGCACCACCAAAACCGGCTGCCCCACCATAGGGATCGCAAAAGTAATCCGGGACATCTGCACCTGGGTACTGCATACGGAAAGAGTCAGCCTGGAACCGCATCATCATGCTGATATCCCGTCTATAGCTCATGCTGAACCCATCGAACTCTCCCCGCAGGCTACGGACATCACTCCGTATGCCGGCAATCTCCTCTCCCTGCTGCCTCTGCTCAGTACTCATCGTCTCGAAGCGACGATGCAGATCGACCATGCCAGGTGCGTAAACCGGCTCCTCTGCCGCCTCTGCCCGAGCACCAGACGGTCCCTCCTCTACTCTAGCTCTCTTGGACGCAGATCTAACCTGTGCGTCGCTACGAGCGATCGTCGTCCCATCGATTGGAGACGGCGCTGGCTTGAGGACATCAGTCGCTAGGGCATCGCACCCATGTGAGGTGCAAAGCCGGGTGACTAGGGTAGGAAATGGGAGACTGGAAGTGGCATCGGTGTCGTTAGACGCCGCTATCATGAGGTAAATGATGGTGCTCGCGAGGTCAACCCGTGCGGTGGGATCGGTAATAGCGTACAGGAGGGTACCGTGATCCCCCCTGACAGTCTTGTGGCGAGTGGGCCACACCGCTGCGGTGACGATGATATTACAGCACCGGTAGAGCTTGGTGAATGTAGAAGGGGCAATCTGGTCCCCGATCCACTCAGCTGGTCGGCCTGTGAAACGGGTAGCGTAGGTATCGTAATGAGGCCGCTGCTCCTGATCCTCCAGGTACGGCTCGGGGTTCTCCTCATGAGGAACCCCCATGAAAACGGCCAAAGTAGCCGGGGAGACCGGGATACGGACACCCCGAACATATGCCTCAAAGGTGCGAGTGCCGGTGGTGACTATGCTGGCGAAGAAAATCCTAACCCAAGTCTCATTGTACCCTTCTGAATGCTCCAACTGGGGGAGCCAGCGACGTCTCCTAAAGATCTGGACGACGTCGTCCGGGAAATCGAAGAAGGCGATGGGCCGCTCAGGGAGGATGGACTTTTTGGTTTTAAAGAAATTCACGAACCACTGCTTCTCAGTTTTGGACCTAAAGCGATCATAGCCGCGGGCCGGAGAACACTCGGTTTTGTCATACTTAAGTGGATTCGCCATTGTGCCTGCAAAATCAAAGTCCAACATTCCCAAGTAGTTAACGATAAGCACAAAATGGGGAATGATCACATGGTGTGTGTGGGGTCGTCCCGGAGACGTGAAAGTGCGTGGACGTGAATGAAATTCCCTTTTAGATGAAAAGCATGGGGAATGAACGCTAATGCATGGGAGATGGGTGAGAATGCGCGTGCACGATCGACGTGCATGTGCACAGGCCATGAAATCAACAGTATAAACCGCACACAAAATTGAAAGTATGCACATAAAATAGAGAAGAATGAACAATGCACGCGACCATTTTGAAAATGCACGTGTGGATTTGGGGAACGCACGATGTGATTTCACTGTGGCCTTTCGTCGAGCACCTTGTGGGCAGAATGGAAACTCTCTAAGATTAACAAGGTTAAATGCATGGATATATCCCAAACAAGCCACAATGTGGCTTGAGCACAAAACATAGTCACAATGCATGAGCAATCAACCCAAAATATAAAGAAAAGGGTGAGAAATTGAGCCCTAAGGTTGAAGTTTTCAAAATAGAGAGCAATGGGACATAATACTCAACCTAGGGTGCATGCATGATGAAAACACGAAAATCAATCGATGAGAGTTGGTAGATGCATACTTTAGATGGACGATATTGAAGATCTGGAGAATGGAAGAGCACAAGAGGGGATTTGGAGAAGTTAGGGCAAAGAGGGTTGAGAGAGTTTGAGAGAGTGTTTGAAAAGTTTTAAAACAATATGGAGGAGCCTCTGCAGATTTAAACGAAACTGCCCCCCCGCGGATCGATCCGAAGTCATGCCGGATCGATCCGATATTTTAAAACGTTGTTAATGTACCTTTTTGAAAACGCAGATCGATCCGCTTGAAAAGCCTGGATCGATCCATTTAACTCAAACTCTCGCAGAATGTTTCACCAAGCTCGCGGATCGATCCGCTTAGCAGGCCGGATCGATCCATTTAAATGTGGACAAAGCAGAATGTCATCTCAAATTCCCGGATCGATCCGCTCAGTAGGCCGGATCGATCCGGTCTTTCCCAGCTTGGTCAATAAGATCCCCAGAAACATGCGGATCGATCCCCCAATTCCTCGGATCGATCCGCCCCTTGTGCTACTTAGATTTAGACTTTGAAAATTCTTATTAAAAAGGGAAAAGATCAAAATGGATGTAATGGACAAGTGCAAGAACAAAAATTTATGCCAAGAATGTAACATGGGGCATACAAAAAGAAGAGTATAGCTCACTAGAGCCTACTCAACCCTAACATTGGGGTCCTCCAAAGGAATTGACACCAACTCGGTGTCGAAACCTTCAAGAAAAGGTTTGAGCCGTTGCCCATTAACCTTAGAAATTGTCCCATTTGCGGGATCTTGAATTTCAACGGCGCCATGGTTATACACTTTGTGCACAATGTAAGGGCCAATCCAACGGGATTGCAACTTACCCGGGAATAGATGGAGCCGTGAATCGTATAAAAGCACCTTGTTACCCACCACAAAATGCTTACGCACAATGTGTTTGTCATGGAAAGCTTTAGTGCGTGCTTTATAAACCTTTGAACTCTCGTAGAGTTCACCCCGAATCTCTTCCAACTCGTCAAGTTGGAGTTTCCGTTTCTCACCACTCTCATCAATGTCGAAATTGAGTTTCTTAATTGCCCAATAAGCTCGATGCTCAAGTTCGACGGGCAAATGGCAAGCTTTCCCGTAAACCAATCGATAGGGGGACATCCCTAAGTTTGTCTTATAGGCCGTCCTATACGCCCATAGCGCATCGGTTAGCCTAGTAGACCAATCCTTCTTTGACGGATCAACCGTCTTTTCTAGGATCCCCTTAATTTCCCTATTGGCCAATTCGGCTTGGCCATTGGTTTGGGGATGATACGTGGTGGAAACTTTGTGGGTGACGCCATATTGCTCCATTAACCGAGCAAAAGGGGAATTGCAAAAGTGCACCCCTTGATCACTAATTATGGCTTTTGGAGTGCCAAATCGGGACAAAATATGTTCCTTAAGGAATTTCAATACCACCTTGTGGTCATTAGTCCGTGACGGTATGGCCTCAACCCACTTGGAGACGTAGTCAACCGCCACCAAGATGTACTCAAAATTATTGGATTTAGGAAAAGGACCCATGAAGTCTATACCCCAACAATCAAAAACTTCAATAACGAGAACGGGGTTTAGAGGCATCATGTTCCTCCGGGTAACTTTTCCGAGAAGTTGGCACCGAGGGCATGCTTTACAATAAGCATGTGCGTCTTTAAATATAGTGGGCCAATACAAACCGCTATGGAGCACTTTGAACGCGGTCTTTTGTGAAGAGAAATGACCTCCACATGCTTGGTCGTGGCAAAACGATAACACACTCGGTATCTCGTCGTTGGGCACACATCTCCTCACGATTTGATCGGCACAATACTTAAACACATAGGGATCGTCGTAAAAGAACGATCGTGCCATCACTATAAGTCTCTCTCGGTCTGTGTCAGACCACTCTTGAGGTAACTGTCCCGTGACAAGAAAATTTACTACGTCCGCATACCACGGGAGAGTAGAGACTTTGAGCAATTGCTCGTCCGGAAAGCATTCCCGGATAGGAATGGGGTCTATATGATCATGATCAAATGTCAAACGTGACAAATGATCGGCTACCACATTTTCCACCCCTTTCTTATCCTTGATGGATATGTCAAATTCTTGTAGCAATAGAATCCAACGAATGAGCCGCGCTTTAGCATCTTTCTTGGAGAAGAGATACTTAAGGGCGGCGTGATCGGTAAAGCAAATTATCCGCGATCCTACCACATACGACCGGAACTTCTCAAGAGCAAAAACTATGGCGAGTAACTCTTTCTCCGTCGTGGAGTAGTTGATTTGAGCATCATCTAAAGTGCGGCTCGCATAGTATATAACATGGGGCTTTTTGTCTTTTCTTTGCCCCAAAACGGCTCCGATGGCATAATCACTCGCGTCGCACATTAATTCGAATGGAAGACTCCAATCGGGAGGTTGCATAATTGGTGCGGAAGTGAGTAATGCCTTGAGCTTCTCAAATGCTTCTTGGCAATCCTTGGACCACTCGAAAGGGATGTCCTTAGCTAAGAGGAGACACAACGGTCTCGAGATCGCGCTAAAGTCCTTTATAAACCTACGATAGAAACCTGCGTGGCCCAAGAATGACCTAATGTCTTTGACATTCCTAGGAGGGGGGAGGTTGGAAATGACATCAATTTTGGCTTTGTCAACTTGCATTCCCTCGCTAGACACAATGTGGCCCAGTACAATCCCTTGTGTCACCATGAAGTGGCACTTTTCCCAGTTAAGAACGAGATTCTTTTCTATACATCTCTTGAGAACCTTCTCGAGATTCCCAAGACATTCATCGAACGAATCTCCAAAGACTGTGAAGTCATCCATGAAGACTTCCAAATATTTCTCCACCATATCACTAAAGATACTAAGCATGCACCTTTGAAAGGTCGCTGGTGCATTGCAAAGTCCAAACGGCATCCTCCGATAGGCAAACGTGCCAAAGGGGCAAGTGAAGGTGGTTTTTTCTTGGTCCTCCGGGGCTATTTCAATTTGGTTGTACCCCGAGTAACCATCTAGGAAGCAGTAGTGCTTGTGGCCCGCCACTCTTTCTAGGACTTGATCAAGGAAGGGTAAAGGGAAATGATCCTTTCTTGTGACCGAATTTAGCTTCCTATAATCAATACACACACGCCACCCCGTGGTGGCTCTAGTGGGGACCAACTCTCCACTCTCATTCTCAATAACGGTAATCCCTGACTTCTTAGGGACCACTTGGGTGGGGCTCACCCATTCACTATCGGAGATGGGATAGATTATCCCCACATCCAACAACTTGATGACTTCCGCCATCACCACCTCTTTCATATTCGGATTGAGCCTCCTTTGCATTTGACGTGAAGGTTTGGCTTCATCCTCTAGATAAATCTTGTGGGTGCAAATCTTCGGAGAAATGCCCCTCAAGTCCGCTATGCACCACCCTATGGCACTTTTGTGTTCCTTCAAGACCTTCATCAATCTCCCTTCTTGACAAGGGTCAAGTTGGGACGACACCACTACCGGAAAACTCTCGCTCTCTCCCAAAAAGGCATATTTGAGCTCAATTGGCAAGGTTTTGAGCTCAAGTTTGGGTATGACAACATTAGATGGAAGAGGGAAAGTATCCCTCGGAGGTAATCTTTCGAAGTTAGAGGTCCACATGGCCTCTTCGATAATTCGCTCAACACTCGCCTCTTCCTCATCCTCTATCTCCTCATCTCTCATCTCATTCTCTCGCGCAAACTCGTGAACACACTCAACAATAGCATTATCACTATTCAAGCATTTCTCAACATGTTCGATGCTAGTTATGTTGTCATTAAGCACATAAGTATGATCAAGAGAAGAAGTGATGCAAGAATCATTAACATCGGAATCACAAGAAAAATTGAAAAAATCTTGCACCAATGAATCAATGAGAGAGATTTCATAAATTTCATCACCGTCCTCCTCATCGAGATCCGGTTGCTTAAAGAGAGAGAATATATTTACATCCACAGTCATGTTTCCAAAAGTTAAGCGCATGAGACCATTCCTACAATTGATTAAGGCATTAACAGTAGCAAGGAATGGCCGCCCTAAGATGATTGGAATTTGTGATTGCTCATTGACCACAGGTTGCGTGTCAAGCACGATAAAATCCACCGGATAGTAGAAGTTACCAACTTGAACAATGACATCTTCTATAATGCCCCGTGGCATCTTAACGGATCGATCCGCCATTTGTAAGGTGACACGGGTCTCCTTAAGCTCTCCTAGGCCCAACTGGACATACACCGAATACGGAAGAAGATTTACACTAGCACCCAAATCAAGGAGGGCTCGGTCTATGTGGTGTTGTCCAATCACACATGCTATAGTAGGACAGCCAGGGTCCTTGTATTTGGGTGGAACTTCGTTAAGGATAACGGAGCTCGCATGTGCGGCCATGTAGGCACTCTTTTTGACGTTAAGCTTCCTTTTAACTGTGCAAAGATCCTTGAGGAATTTGGCATAGGCCGGAACTTGTTTAATGGCCTCTAAAAGAGGTATATTGATTTCCACTTTGTTAAACAATTCCAAGAATTCATGATTCTTGTTGTTCTCGACCTTCTTTTTGAGCCTTTGAGGGAATGGTGGAGCGGGATTCAAAAATTCTTGATCCATGAAGTCGGGGACTTTAGGAGCATCCTCTTCCAGCTCTAAGTCAATAGGGGACGACGAGTCCCCCTCTTCGAGTTCGGCTTCAACTCTAATTGGGTGGATTTGTGGTTCTTGGGAGGGCTTTTGGACCTTGTTATCCACGGTTTTTCCACTACGAAGAGTAGTGATTCCCTTTAGATGTTCAATGGGACCATTGGAATTGGAGGCCCCACCATTCATTTGCCCTTTAGGATTTTGGAAGGGTTGTGCGGGGAGCTTTCCCTTATCAACTACTTGTTGATGTTGGAGCAATTGAGCCAATTGAGCTTGTAAAGCTTGCATTGATTGAGCGTGCGATGATTGCATCGCTTGTATGGATTGCTCAAGTTGGCTCATTCTTTGGGGCAAGCCATGATTATGGTCCTCGAAATTTTTCTTGTGAGGAGGCACATAAGTGGGTGGAGGTTGTTGTCCCCCTTGATTTTGCACAAAAGGGGGTCCTTGGGATTGAGATACGGGAGCACCAAAATTTTGAGGTGCATACGGTGGTGGGGGTGGTTGATGCGGGCAAAATTGTTGTGCAGAGACATGGGGAGCAACACTCACCCCTTTGTTATTATGGTAGTTAAGTCCCGGTGCCGACCACCTCCCGGGAGGATTGTAGGCATCATTTTGGGAAGGATTATATCTAGGCCTAACATTCATCCCAAGTGCACACGCTTGCTCCAAAGCTTGGTTTTGAACTAGAGGAAGAATGGGGCACTCGTTGGTTGAGTGCTCCGGAGCATAGCAAAGGCAGCAATGTGACGGATTGACCGGGGCAAGGATTGGGGGAAGAGTGGGAGTCATGGTGACCTTTTGAGACTCCAAGGCTTCCACTTTCCTAGTGAGTTCCGAAATGGAGTCGGCCTCACTTGGCCCTTGGAAGAGATTATGGTTCAATGGGGCCACGGTAACCGGCAAGGTTCGGTCATGAGGGTTAGATGCACCCCAACCGCGAGAAGTTTCATAAACGTATTCAAGATGAGCCTCGGCTTGCTCGGCCTCAAGAGTCAAGAAACTCCCGGCACACATGGTTTCGATTAACTGCTTGGTATTGGGTTGTAACCCCCCATAACAAATGGAAATTTGACGGAATTTGTCGAAACCATGGTGTGGGCATTTCCTAAGGAGATCCTTAAATCTCAACCAACACTCGGCAAAGGTTTCATGTTCTCCTTGGGAGAAATTTTGGATTTGTTTAACCAATGCTTGAGTTTTGTGCATGGGGAAAAACTCCTTATAGAATTGCTTTTGTAGTTCCGGCCATGAGCCTATGGAATTTGGGGGTAGGGTCACCAACCAATCTTTTGCCCAATCCTTGAGGGAAAATGTGAACAATTTGAGCCTTATGAGCTCGGGTGTGCATCTTTGTTGTTCAAATGTCCCACATATGTCCTCATACTCCCGAATATGCTTGTAGGGGTCCTCGTTCTCTCGCCCATGAAAGTTGGGTAAGAGATTGATCATTCCTGGTTTAAATCGAAACACCCCTGCATTGTACGGGAATGTTATGCAAGATGGGGAAGACACGGTCTCGGGTTGAAGGTAATCCCCGATCGTTCTCCCAAAAGTTTGATCCATTTGAGGAGGTGGAGGGGCATAAGGATGTTGATAAGGAGGTGGTTGATGCGGTGGATACCTAGGTGGAGGAGCGGGATTGTGTTGATCCCATTGCTCCCGATGGAATCGATCCATGGGAGTTTCGCCCTCGGTGGCAAACGTGGCATGATCCGAAAATGCATCAACTACCGGCTCTCGGTGGCTGGTACTGTGCGAATTTTGAGTGAATGATGGTGAGGATGTGGTAGGGGGCCGCCAAAACGACCCACTACTACTACTAGAAGAACTGACATTAGAATTCACTGCAAAGGGGTTATTCATACCTGCGTTGCTCGGATTTGACATTGTGCAAAGCTGTTGATTTTCACCTAAAGGCTACTCCTTCAAAGACACTCAACACGAAAGCAACGAAGGTTAAAAGTAAAAGCACTATAATTAGATACTAAGCGACCTAAGGTTGTTACCAACGCCAATCCCCGGCAACGGCGCCATTTTGATTACGTCAAAATCAAGTTCTTATTTAACCCTATTAAAAACGTAGTATGTTGGAAGTAGGGTGTCGAGTCCACAGGGATTGGATTGTAACAATGCTTGTTGAACGCTTAATAACCAATTACCGTACAAGGAGCAATTAACAAACTAAGAAATAAAAGTGAGTCTTTTCGACTTTGAGTTTGGTTTGGTTTGTAAACAATTATACTACAATGACTATTCATCATAAAAAAAGGTAAATTTAAGATAAATCTAAGTTTAATTAACAATGGAGGGTCTTGGAGGAGGAGAAATTGAGGTTGGGGAGCATTCCCCCACCTTGGACCAAACAACTTATGGCTCTCATACTTGTGACACATTCTAGGGTAGAAAATTCCATTGTGACAAACTATCAAACATGTGGTAGTCAACCAACATGCTAGATAGATGTTCCAATGCAATACATGGGTATAGGGTTAGAGTTTAGAGATTTAACAACTTCCAATGCTTGACATTGGAAGTGGGGTCTCAAAACTTCAAACCGTACACCCATGAACTCTAGATATGCTATCAAGTGTGAGAGACCTACAATCAAAACACATGGGTCCAATGGTGGGTTTATGATCCCCAACCTACATGATTTAGCTACTCATAATTAAAATGATAACAAAATTTAAGAGAGGGAAAGAGAGATTATACCAACTAGAAAACATCACCATAAATGCCATAGGAAATCCAAGAGATTCTTCAATTAAAAGCTTCCAAATGTGTAATACATTCACTCATTCTTCTCTCTCTAACACTAGATGGAAGTAAATGTGGGTAGATAAGGAGTAATGGGGGAGAGTGATGATGGGGAATTAGAGAGGAAGAGCTTACAACCTAAAAAAAAACTAAGTAAAATAAAAGCTAACCCTAACAAAAACTAATCTCTAACTATTTATACCCTAAACAAACAATGGCAAAGTTGTAAAACAAAAAGGAAGAGATCTTCTGTGGCCGCGGATCGATCCGAGGCAAACAGCCGGATCGATCCATTTATCATTTGGGGAAGCAGAATCTCGGCGCCAGAACGCGGATCGATCCCTTCACAACCGCGGATCGATCCGGGTCTTCAGGATTTGCCAGTAACTTCCTTTTAAACACGCGGATCGATCCCCTCTTTGAGCCGGATCGATCCGCCTCTTCTGAGCTTGATTACTTGCACCTTTTCTATACCCAGATTGCCACAAAGGTTGGGTTCCACTTCACCCAAGCCTACAAAACCTACAAGAAAGAGATTATTATTATGAAAAAATGAACAACAAAAAAAAAAAAACAAAAGTGCAATTTATCCATTAAATCTCCCCGTGTGAGTGATAATTCGTGTCCAATAAGGGTAAAATCATGAAGTTAAAAATGCAATATTGAACACGAATCACCTACCTTTTTATTTAACGTGTCACTCACGTTCTCACCACAGTGCTCAAAATGATATATAAAAATATCAATTACCAGAAACTATACTACACAGTATAATTCACTATTCACGAAATAACAGATATCTCAAATAACATTTAATTCATGTAAATGTCATTTAACCATGCCAATGCAACATGAAGTGACATGTTTCTGTGTCCTCCCTGACACCTCACTGTTGACTCACAGTCTACCTCAACTCAATATTAATAACATTAATATTTCCACGTGTTACCACTCTGTCTTATTTTAAAAGTATGCAAATTCTGAAACGGGTGTGACAGACACCTCTAATATACTTTCGAAAAAGAAAAGAATTGTTTTCCTTAGAATTTTGGAGCTTGATTTCTTCAATTTTGAAAAATGTTTTTGAAAAAGGAAATGATTTTCAATCCACTTTTTGTAAAATATCATTCTTTGAAAATTCTTTTGAAATAAAGATACCTGATTATTTGAAAACCCCTAATAAACCAGAAAAGAAGATAGGACCAAAAATTTGTACTCCCTCCTGGGTCAGAGCCGAACAGTCGTTTGATCAGATCATAATATGGGGTAAGATCAGCCGAATCAGTCAGGGTTGGAAAAATGACACATGAAGCCGATAAGGATGCTAGGATGATTGCTATAGAATCTACTATCAACCAAATCAGTGAGCTACTTGTGAAAATGATGAGTGTGATAAAGCAATTGGCTGACATAACACCTCCGACTCCACCTCTTGCAACTTGTGATGATAATGAGTGGTTTGAAAGATTGGCTAATCTAGGAATACAGACTCTGGATCAGGAAGTCCTTGACAAGCTCACCAAGAGTTGTATACTGAGAATGTGACCTACAAGAGCAAAAGAATTGGTGACCACAAGCTTGATAGGGATGAATTATTTGATATGCCCAATGCAAGGCCTTTGAAAAAGTTCAAAGGGCCTCTTTATTTGAACAAATATCCATTACCTGATATCGATGTTTTGGTACCACAATTGCCAAAGAAACCAAGTCAGCAGCAATGGGGAAAGAATACCAGAGTTGCAAGGAAAAAAACAGAACCAGGGGCAAAAGAAAGAGAAGAGAGAATTTTCTGAGCTAAGAATGTCCCAGAGCAGCGCATTTGAAAAAAATACTAGAAGAAGGGTACTTGAAGAAGCTGGAACCCAAGCCAGAACCTGATCCACTTCCACGAGGCTTCAAGACTGAGTACTACTGCGATTTTCATCAGAGCCGTGGGCATAGCACAGATAGATGCTGGAGACTCAGGCATGAGATTCAAGACTTGATTGAAAAGGGTATCATTATTCCTCCACCACAAAAGGCCCGAGGAATTAGCCAAAGAATTCGAACCTTTGTTGAAGAATGAAGAACTTGAGAGAGCTTACAAGGGGCAGTGTTATGATGATGTTTGGAATAGCTGCTTGTTGAAACCGAACAGATGTTTAAGAGGAATAAACGAGTCAAAGTGACGCTCCACTTGAGATCAGGTCGGGTCCAGTCGAGTCAGTTTTAAGTCTTGTTGTCAAGTCTGTCTATCATCAAGCTATGTTTTGAGTCTGTGTCGAGTACTATAATCCTTCTAAGCAATGAAATAAAGTCTTCATTTTCTTGATCTAATGCGCCTTGTCATGAATGAATGAATCTCTAAGCTAAAAGTGTCATTTCTCTGATTATTATGAAAATACACTATTGATAATTTTATGCATTGAAAAGAATCCTGAAAGGATCAAAGTTGATTTTGCGTTAACGCCGAAGAAAGCTAAGAATTGATTAGTCTTACTTTAAGAATTTTGAGATGCTTTTGCTTAAATCTTGAAAAGATATGCTTGATAGTAACTCGGGACTAGCCTAAATCCCCGATCTTCCTATTTCGAAATCTTGAGCCCAGAAAAATGAGCCATTCAAACCTGTCTAACTTCAAGCCATGTACAATTTGTTCTTGATGGTAGCCAAATATTTCAAATGAACTACTTCTCTCAAAAAAAGAAAGAAAAAAGAAGCTCACTAGGATGAAAACCCAAAAGGGCGCCTAGGCAAAAGTTAGAGCACAAAAGAAAAAGAAGAAAAAAGAAAAAGAAAAAGAAGAAGCTCGCTAGGATAAAAACCCAAAAGGGCGCCTAGGCAAAAGTAAGAGCATGAAAAGAAAATAAAATTTTGTGTGTTGCTTTCAAGAACTTGATCCTAGCCAGTCAAAACTTTAGAGAGAAAAGAAAAGAAAGAAGAAAAAAAGAGGAAGAATGAAGAAGATCGAGAAATTGGGAACATGAATTATCTCAAAGCTTTGATTTGTAATTTCTTAAAGTAAGCCCAAAGATTTGAAGGGCTAATCTTGCTCCGAAAACATGTATGATGATGAAAAATGTAAAAACTGGCTGGCTAGTGAAAAGTGAAAAGAATCAACCGTCAAAAAGAAAAGAAAAGAAAAGAAAAGAAAAAGGAGAGGTAGTTTAGTTTCTTTCAATGCTACCACAAGTGACCTTCTTTAGAAAATCTGTCTGATGATATGGCTTGAAAAGCCCCTCAATTCTTGAATCCTTAATCTTTCAAAACCTCCAGCCTTTGAGGAACTACGCTTGACCTGATTCCCACTTGGGGATATGTAGGCAACCTACTCGATTCGGTCACTGCTCCTGAAAAACTCAACTACACTTCAAATACTTTCCTTCAAACCTCTGCCGAGCTACTTTGGACCTGATTCCCACTTGGAGATAAGTAGGCGAGTTTCCCTGGCTCTCGGTCCCTGAACCTTGCAAACTAGGGGCAAAACTTTCAAGTTTGCCCAGAACCTCAAGATATCACTGCCACACCCCAAACTTCTATTTATCCTCATCAACTAGGGACAAACATCGTTTGCTTGTACCCCCTTCCATATTATAAGCGAATCCTGAATCGTCAAGTATATCTTTGAAAACATTTGAAATGAATCATCTCTTATTCTATAAGCTAAGGCACTAATTCAAAGCACATTTCAGAAAAAGCAAAGGATTGATTGAGATCCATATGGAGTATGTTCAAGACATTACTTTATCAGCTGAGTATTATCACAATAAGATGAGAAGTGCACATGAAAGCAAAATGATACGTCAAACATGACAAACGCGCATTAAGATTAAGGAAATTTTGGTTTTCTCCTCCAAACTTCTATTTCAGTGTCAAGAGTTTTGTCTTCTCCCTGTGTCAATGTCTGTCAACCTCTGTCGTGGTCTAGTCTGACGTCGTCTAGTCTGTCATAATCTCAAGTGTGTGGGTCCGAAGTGATCTATAATTAAAAAACTCTAAGAGCATCCAAAGGTGGATATAAGCAGAAGTTTCGAACACTGTCATTGCATCAATTAATCATGCTAATCAAAAGACCGGCCTTGGATGTTGAGTTGAGCCATTGTTGAAACAGATCAGAGTACCTTACATAAATATCTACTAGAATTAGTTGAAGATTTGTGAAGCACGTTAAAGTCATGCCACATTCATCAGGTCTTTTGAGTACCTATCAATTGTGAATCAGAATCGTGATACCGGGAGCTTAGTTTTGACCCCGGATTGGTCCAATCTTGATGTATAAAGCCTTAAGAGTGATTAAAACTTGTTGGAATTGGTCTAAAGGACCCATGGGTATTTGAATCTTGGTTTAAAAACCATTCAGAGTTGAAGAAAAGTCCCCAAAATATGAAGAATCGAAGACACTGTAGCTTGAAAATAGCCGAGAAATAATGATTTGCAACGACCTCGGATCCGGGCACGGGTCCACACACGAGAAACAAATTATTTTTGTAAAAAAAAGGGTTAATTACACTCACCTCTATTGTGTTTTGCCTTAATTACACAGATCGACCTTCTTTACATTTTGGAAAATTACACGGACTTCCCTTAAAATTAGTATATTTTTTATCGCCCCTTAAAATTAGTATTCTATAACACTTTTCCCCCTTAAAATTAATATTCTATAACACCCCCAAGTGTAAAAAAAATACAAGGCAGAAGGGATGTCTGTGTAATTTTCCAAAATGTGAGAAGTCCATATAATTAAAGCAAAACACAGGGAAAGTGAGTGTAATTAACCCTAAACAAAATAATAGCCTCTTTGAGTGTCAATAAATGCAAGAATCATACTCCAACTTTTACATAATATTTTTATTAAAAAGATGAAGATCTTAAATGGTTCTATTTAAACAATTACGATCATTTCAGAAACGATACTTAAAGCACAAATATTTCTATCTATCTTTAAGAAACTATATAATATATGAATGTAGTAATTCAAACTAAAAGTGACAACCAAAACATGCTAGAATATATTATTTGTGGCCTAAAGGGAACTTGAATTTCTTATTATAACAATATACCTACATCACAAAATTTCTGAAAAAAAAAAAAACCAATATACATCACAAATTTCTATGATTACAAATAGGGGTAAGGAAACAGTTGAATTAAAAGAGAATGCCTTTTATTTTAAAGAATCAGATCCATTTACACTCATCAAATGACTTAATCTTAAAGAAAAGATCTCATCTTAATACATGAATTCCTTAATCACAAAAGCTAAACAAACACTTAAACAAGAGAGTCCTTGGCTGATTTCTTGACCTCATGGTTCTCTTTATCTATGCTCTTCCCAATCAAAAGTGGCGCACTTTCGTCCTTATCCTTAATCTGTATTTAAAAATTCCAAGTCACAATTGATTAGCTGCCACACACACATAGAGATAGAGAAATGCTTAATTGCCAACTAAATGATAAGTTTATAAAGATTTTAGCATTTTTAACAGTATAAAAAAGTCTTTCTAACCTCATTAAAATAAGGAAATTTTGGTCAAAAGTCATTTAAAAAAGACTTTATTTAGTATTAGGTCTAATCCCTTTTTTTTTTTTAGTGAAAAATCCATATGTTGCAAAAGTTAAGTGCAATTCACAACTTTTGTAAAAAAAATGAACAAGTTCTGTAAGTTCACATAACTTCTAAAACATAGTAGCTTGATCCAATTGAATTTTAATAGTCCTAGAGTTTTGAAAAAAAAAAAATTTTTGAGTTGTCCTTAAAATTTAATTTATCTAAAATGAGGAAATTTTCGCTAAATTTCTATTAAAACAAACACTAAATCAAATTTGGGAGCTACGTAATTAATAATTTAATGCATATATTATTTCCCTCCACAACCACCTAGACAATTGATGATACTGAATATACAACTCCCTATTGTGTCCATGTGTATATAAAAAGTAAGAGTAATATTTGAGGTACTAAAAACTTCCACTAACACTTACTAACACACTCTATCTCTCCTAGTGGTACTGTGGGCAGTGGACCCTGTAGTATCACTAGGAGAGAGATAAAGTGTGTTAGTAAGTGTTAATGAAAGTTGTTAATGCCCCTAACATTGCCTCGTTAGTGGTAAACTTACATAACTGCCTTTATAGTAATTAATGAACTAAAAAGGAGTTTTATTATCCATTTAAATTTTAAGCTTATGTATAGTATACAGGTGCTTCGCTAAAGGTATACAATACCGTCACTAAAGGTAAATTTTGACTTTAGAGATAATTTTGTATACCTTCAGTGATGAAAATTTCATCGTTAAAAGCGAGTCCGTAAACGTATGTCCACTTTAGAGCCGGTCTATATATATATATATACATATATATTATGGAGAGAGATCTATATATATATATACATATATATTATGGAGAGAGAGAGAGAGAGGGACCGGGGTACCTGGGATCCGGGCAAGATGTCGGCTTTCTTTTTGTTTTCATGGGTGCAAAAATAAGAATATAATGCCATCCCAAGAATGGCAACTAAAATTCCAATGATGTTTCTGTCTGTGAAAGGGTCATGAAGTAATGTGTACCCAAATCCAAGCACTAAGCATGTCTTTAAGTGGCCTAACACTTGATATGTAACTGGAGATGTCTTCCCAATAACCAAAAATGTGCTAAAGTTAACCGAAACAGCAATCAAACAAGAAAGTAAAATGAAGCCCTGCATATATAAGATCATATTCAAAAGCATTCAATTCCACTTGATCAGATATTAGTGACACGTTGTAAACTACAAGGGCAAATTGTAAAAAAAATAAATGCTCTATTGACAAGGGTGTATCTGTAATTAACAATTATTCTTTTGGGGGGTCACGTATTTGTGTTGCAATTCATCCAATTACAAGTTAAATAGAACGAAAGAAATATCAAAATACTCCAAAATGATTCATAGTACCCAAATGCGCTCTAGCAATTTATGAATAAAACAACTCAAAAATTGTCAAAAGACAGATTCAAGGTCAAAAGTAATGCAAATCAAATGAGGGCATATCAGGCTTTTGACATTTTTCGGATTTTGTATTTTAAGTTTGGTGTTGTTATAATCATTTTGTTATTCCAGTTTAGCTGTCGCCTGTCGGAATGAATTGCAATATTACAGATACAAAATAATGGAGGTTAGTGGCATTATATCAAACTTATGGCTAAGTGATATAAAAGCAAATTAATTTAAGGGGAAGTCACTGGCCTGTATGTCACACACATAAAGAAGGGAAATATGCATAAAGATGGAAAAAGAGGGGTGGTAATTAAAAATTACCAAGACTAGAGGAGAATATTTGAAAGCAAAGACATTTTGCTTGGTGAGGCTTTGATCTAGCAAAGGGCCTGTTACAAAAAGAATAGCAGCTTGAAATGGAGCTGATTGGTACAGCAACTGTGTTGAAGATACATTTAGCCTCTTTTGTATTGTGTTTGTCAGCTGAAATTAGATCATTCCAGTTAAGAATAACAATCCTTTGTCAAAAATCATTAGCTAGACCAAGTTTCTATATACCACATATATGTTTGTCCACTATCTCATTTATAGTCCAAACAGGGGCGGATTTAGAAAATCTTTTTAGGGGGTGCTTGATACGGGGGTTGTTCCCGAAATTTTTTTTTTTTGGACCTAGTTATACATATTTTACATATATTTTAGACCTAATATAATAAATTTATAATAATTTAATAATAATTTTCGACCAATTTATACATATTTTGTGTATATTTTATACCTAATATGACAAACTTTATAATGTCAGGGGGGCTTTCAGACTTATTTATACATATGTTGGGTATATTTTAGACCTAATATGACAAATTTATAATGCCAAGAAGGGGCTTTTTATAATTTTTAGGGGGGCTTAATTGTAAATTTTTTTCAACTTAGTGTGCAATTTTTGAAAAGTCTTTGGGAGGGGGGGTTTTGTGGGTTGCCCTCTGTATGTCCGCTTTCGGAGTCCAAATGTATTTAGACTTATTTATACATATGTTGGGTATATTTTAGACCTAATATGACAAATTTATAATGCCAAGAAAGGGCTTTTATAATTTTAAGGGAGGCTTAATTGTAAATTTTTTTCAACTTAGTGTGCAATTTTTGAAAAGTCTTTGGGGGGGGGGGTGTTGTGGGTTGCCCTCTGTATGTCCGCTTTTGGAGTCCAAATGTATTTAGTTCAAAATAGGCCAATCACATGATCTCTACTATTGTATTTAAATGCATATCGTTTTGTAAAATGGATATACATATATATATATATATATATATATATAGAGTCAAATTCTAAAGAGAGAAGGTTTCTGTTTTGACCATTATATCGTGTTTAAAAACTATTAAATGATAACGCTGTGTTTAATGAAAACACGATGTGACGTCCAAAACAGAAGCCCTCTCTTTATTAAAGAGAGGGCACATTCTTTAGAGAATTTTCTTATTTATATATATATATATATATATATATATATATAGTATGTCTAAGGGCTAGTTTGGCAAAAAGTTTTGCTTCTGCATAAGTTCATAGTTTTCTGCAATTGAATTGCAAAAATCGAGTTCATTTGTCAAATGGATTTACATTGGCTTTTCAAGCAAGGGTGGAGACTGGAAACTGGAGAGCTAGTGAGAACAAATTTACTGTAGAACCCACCACTTTTTATGGATAATATATGGATGAACTAATGATAGAAAGTAATGGGTTTCACTTGCTCACCCAATGTAGTGATTGGGTGAGCAAAATTTGGATGGACAAATTTATTCTCGTCAAGGAGAGAGCTAAAGTAAGAAAAACTTTTAGGACAAACATTTAGGGTCAATTTTTTTTTTTTAAAGAATCTGGTATGGGCTACAGTCCACCGTAGTTCACCTCCAGTTCCGCCTCTGTTTTTCGATTTTCATAATCACTTATGTTTCCTTAAAAATTGTTTCCAAATGGACTCTAAAACCACTTGACTAGCCCCTTGTTACCTACATTTCATAAAAAAAAGGATACAATTTGACCAACACATGTGGTTATGATTGCTAGAACAGAGAGAACTGATCCCACTAAATTGAGTTGTAGATCTGTCACTGAGGCAATCCCAACTCCAACAAGTAAGAGGAAGAGAGAGAACTTTATCTTCTGGCTGCAATTTTAATCCAAAGTATTAAGTGTGAGACCACATGAAAATTGGGTGTGAGAAAGTAGAGTAAATTAAAATTCTCATAATTAAATATTTTTGTACCTGAACTGCTTGTTCAAGAAAAGAGTTTCCAATATCACAGTGAAAGGTATGATAGCAAGTTTGGTCATCTGCAACATAATTAAACACACCAAAAAGTAAATACATAGGTGTATAATTTAATTATTCATGTGTGTAATTAAATTGTAACCAGATATAATTGTTTTTCTCAATTCCAATTATTTTCAGGGACTAAAATGATTGAATAATAAGAGACTTCTTAGAAACTATAATTATGAAGTCATTAATTGAGTCCAGATGAAAGGAGGTAGCACTCTTAGGGCCCGTTTGGCAACAATTCTGCTTTGCGGTGACCATCGGCTACAAATTGCGGTTGTCCAGAAGCTAGTCTAGCAACGAAGTTTGAATGTCAATAGTTTTGTGCTGTCGCGGTTTTAATTGAAGTGTTTTGACTGAAATTGTGATTTCTTTCATCATTTTGGATGAATTTGAGACTCACAATGTTTAAGTCATAATGGACTAATCACATGAAATAATTTCTTGCTTGACTGTGTGATGGCCAAAATTCCCGCAATTTCCATTAGATGCGTTGTTCACATGAAATAATTTCTTGTTTTTTTTTTAATAATCAATTCCTGTTTATTTGAGTGTGTGATGGTCGAGATTTCTTAGATTAGTGTGAGATGTGGGCGGGCGACAAGAAGTGATGGATTCAGGGCAGAGGGGAGGCAATGGCTCCCTTGAATTCCTAAATCCACCACCGATAACGAGTTCAATGTGTGAGCTACATTTAGTGACTAAAAAGCGTGTTCGTCCCGAGGGAGGGAGAAGGTATAAGCAGGGGTAGATCTAGAAAACCAATTCAAGGGGAGCTTGTGTACGGGGGTTCGGGGGCAGCGCTCCTAGAAATTTTTTTTTGGTCTTATTTATACATATTTTGAACATATTAACACATTTTTTGTGTATATTTTGGATCTATTTATACATATTTTGGACTTATTTATATATTTTTTGTGTATATTTTGTACCTATTTATACATATATTCTATATATATATTATAATTAACACAAAAGCATAAGAGAGGGGGCTTAGTATAATAATTTTATAATATTAGGGGGGCTTTTATAATTTTCAAGGGGCTTAAATGTAAAAGCTTTTTTTTAGTGTAAATCTATAATTTTTCAAAACTCTGGGGGGTTTTAAGCCCCCCTTTTACCCTTTTTAAGTTCGCCTCTAGGTATAAGAGCTCATAACTCTGGAAATAGCATCTATAAATGCTCCATGAAAGTTAGGACAACACTTCAGTACATTACCCTAGATCATTTTCATACTGTTTTATGATATTATTGGTCCAAATTGATGCTATACTTATGTGCCACAGAAGCACACTTGTATAAATTCACCAATCATAGGCTAAAACAATATGAGAATGTACCTAATTCTTTTCCTAAAGCTCCAATTTGTTCTATCACAATTTTGCCTTTTGGTTTATATATAGGTTAGAGGGGATCCTTGGCGCAACTGTAAGGTTTTTCTATTGTGACCTGGACATCACGGGTTCGAACCTGGAAACAGACTCTCTGCTTGCAGGGGTAAGGCTGGTTACATCTCACACTCCCCAGACTCCGCAATGACGGAGTCTCTGCCCAAGGCTGATTTATATATAGGTTATGGGATTGAGGATGACTAATAAAGAACATTGTGGTAATTTAGAGTAAGAGAAACACACACACACACATATATATATATATATATATATTGCACCTGGTAGAAGCCAATGGAGTTAAATCCAAGGCTTAAGTTGAGAAATCCAATGGAAACACCATTGAGAATACCAAAAAGCATCACTGTCTTTGTGTCCACTGGCTTGCTCTCAAAGAAATTCAATCGGTGTGCCACATGAAGAGTGCAATATGTTACCATTAGATGCCAACTAGTCAATGTTGTAGCTGGAAGAAAATAAAAATAAAAATTAATGAACAAATTTAGCTTGAATTAGTATATGTTTAAAATTTTGATTTTTTCTAATAACATCTGAAAAGAGCTATAATTTTAGATTTTCAAATCTCTAGTTCCAAAATCAAGGCCGGTTCTGACTTTTTGTGGGCCCTAAGCGAACTGTTAAGATTGGGCCCTCCAAAATTTTATCACAAAAAAATGACATTATTAAAATAAAACTTATTTGCGAATAAAAATTACTTAATTAACAAGTAAAACTAAAATAGTACCTATTTCTTTAGCTTTAGCCATCGTCTGCCATTGTTAATTGATGATTGAGCCTTGAGTTGTGTTACTTGTGTATATCATAGAGAGAGATTGAAAAATGAAAATGTTTTCTCTTGAAAGATCAATCTGTCTACCCCTTTTGAGTACAGTGGGTCGGTTGAATGGTTGGGCATTTGGGCTTTTGCATTTTAATAGTAATTGGGCTTTTGTTTTTCATTGAAGTTTATTGGATCAAGTAGAATTTGATTGGATATATATATTTTTTTTTTATTTTTTTTACACAAACTCATACATGGGCTTTCATGTAAATGTAAATCAATTGTGGGCCCTTTACAAATAGGGCCCATGCCTGTGCATGCGTGGCATGGGATCAGGACCGAGCCTGTCCAAAACTTGGTTAGTTTATGCGGGTTCTTATTCTAAAAACGACAGCACGTAAGTTTTGGGACTTAAATGCGCAACTAGGCCTGAAGAATTTTGACCCGTGTAGACTCGGATGGCACAATATATATATATATATATATATACTAGTGGGGTGCCACTCACTTTGTGAGTGTAAATTTTGAAATTTTTTTAAAGAATTTTTTTTTTCCCTTCTTTGAATCACTTTTTGGGCAGTTTTTTTCTACAGCAGTTTTTTTTTTTTTAAATTCTGAACAGGCCGTTTTTTTTTAAAAATTCTGAACAGGTTTTTTTTTTTTTTTTGAATAATTACTTTATTTTACCCCTACTATTGTATTTTGTTAGTATAAAATTTTATGGTATAATTGTAATTATGAGTCATAGACTTCATTTTTATGGTACCCTTGCTTCTCCATTTCTAAAGTAGTATAGATATAATTTTTTTGGCCTTAGCAACAACAAAAAAATCGATATATTTTACAAAGGTAATGTTATGTGCACGTAAAAATTTAGACCATTTATTTTGATGGGATTCATTCCTGCATATATGAGACTCACCAAAATTGCACACTTTATGTGCATATTTTATGTGCATAAATCAATACTCATTTTACAAAAAAAGACTCGGATCACACATGGGTAGATATGGATACGAGTATATACTCCATTAGTCCAAAAATACCCCTACAAAATGTTCTAAGTCCATTAACCTAATAATTAAAGATTAGTTCAAGATAATCATTTATACATATAATTAAAGCTTAGTTAATTATAAACGAAAATGTGTTGTTAAATAAATTACTAAATCCTTTTCTCTTTTGCTTTTTTATAAAATTCCTTTTGGGTTCATTGATTTTAATATTCTAAGTTCTAACCACTTACCAGAAGAAAGTGACATGTCTCCTTATGATCTAAAATAGGAAGTAGACCTACACTTCTTCTCTTTTTTTTGGGTGACAAAGAAGTATAACTTCATAAAGGTTGTGGTTTGTTTGAGATGGAAAATGAGGGTAGAGAGAGAGAGAGAGAGAGAGAGAGAGAGAGAGAGAATGACAAGTTACCAAAGGGGAAGCCAAGATTGCTCATCAAGGCTTTGTTGCAGATGACAATGGACACAGATGATGCCACTGATAGAAACAATGCCCCAATAACCCCCAACTGTATGCCGGACATCTCTCCCATCTGTCACAAAAAAATATATAATTAATAGTTACAAAAAAAAAACACATAAATTTATTTACTGAATAGATCGAGAATGTAGTATCCACTAAAAGTTTAATTATTAAACAATAGCCAAAATCAAATCAATTTTAAGGCGCCGTATCTAAGGTCATGTGTGAAATCACTTATCAAATTAAAGGTCATGACAGTCATGTCTTAGGTGCCTAAACATGCTTTTGGGACGTGAAATGCAAATATATATTAGCATGTTTGATGAATAAATTTTAAAAGTACTTAAGAGTTTTACAAAACACGTTTTGTCCTGAAACACGTCTAGAGGTGATTCGTCTCAAATGTGATGCAAGAATGATATTTGTGTTTCAATAAAATCTTAATATTATGGTATGCCCGTGTGATTAGGAATTCCGTCTATGCTTTTGTCTAAATATAAAAGCCAAAGTCAATTCAACAAATTTTTTTTTTTTTTTAGAATCTCCATATTATTTCGCTCTGTAATTGGGTGTGGTCATCCATGCCAACAATGTCTAGACATATATGAAATGTTCCAAAAGAGATTTTATTGAAGTAGTGTCCTTGCACTGGCCTAGAATAACATTAATTGTAGGTGAAAATTTGGGCATATGCAAGATGACCTTTTAATGTTCCTAATTAATATTTGAGTTATCCAATATTAATTGTGAAGGGTTGACCATATGTCATTTAGCAATAAGAAATTAAGAATAGTGATGTATCATTAACATACACTGTTTCCCATATAACTTATTAAAAAAAAAAAATGCTGAATGCATGTGCAGGGGTGACTTTTTCTAGTATACATTCTTTGACTGTCACCAAGATTTGAATGGAAGATAAAAAAAAAAAAAAAAAAAATCTCTCTGGATATTTATTTTCTCCAAGAAATAGTGGGAACCCAAATGAGCTCTAAGTATATGCTATGATCATGTTATTTCAAATTAAGAGAATCAAAACAAGCTTGAGTCTGCATTTTTCTTGAATGGGCCGGAAATAGTATTGAAATTAATTAAAAGTTTTTTAAAAAAGCTATTTTTTTTAAGGTTTTAAAAATATATGAAAAGACTAATCCAATTCAATTACATTTACTCCTGTAAGTGATTGTTGATCTCAAATTAACAAGCTATCTTAAACGGTCTCCAACAGTTACTCATAATATGTATATATTGAAATGATGCAATATTTACACAGTTACCTTTCAAGTGTACGTATGATAATTAATCTTGTAGCGCGTGAGGAGCCCTGAAGGTTCAAAAACAGAATTCCAAAACATGATTTTCGATACCAACTTCACAAATTACGAGAGAGAGAGAGAGAGAGAGAGAGAGAGAGAGAGAGAGAGAGAGAGAGAGAGAGAGAGAGAGAGAGAGACCTTGAAAATGTTAAAATGCCCTTTCAAGTAATGGCTCTTAGTCTTACAGCTCCATGAAATAACCAGAGTCCGGCAATCCACAAAAGATATATGGCCAAAAAACCCAAGTATGAGAGAGAGAGAGAGAGAGAGAGAGAGAGAGAGAGAGAGAGAGAGAGAGAGAGGTCTTGTTGGCTTGTATGAGAATTAAACTCAGGCATTTGCAATCTTTTTATATATGTGTGAGAGTGAGATTGTGGCGTGGTAGTTGTTGGATCCAAACAAGGCGTTAGCTAGCTAGCTAGCAATTTGGGCGGTCGTTGGATATTTGTCTAATGTAATATGTTACACTTAAGCCAATATTTAACGGCTAGCTTAAGCAATGTTTGATTCCCCCCCAAAGCCGTTAAAATGGTTCAATGTTGTTTTCATTTACGACAATAACAACCGCCCCCTTCACTTTACAAATTCACAAATATTAATGTGTCTCTCTTATAGTTATAACTTCATGTATTTACATCCCATTTCTCTCACACGATACCATGTATTTCATCCATCTCATTTTATGTGTCTCTCTTAGGGAATTCAATTATTTAAGGGGATAAAAGTAATCTACATTTACTTTTCACAATTGTCCATAATCATTGCACTATCTTTTTTTTTTTTTGATTTGTTGTTGATTGCAAGAAAGGGTAGTTTGGGAAATTAAGCAAAATTTGCATACTAATTTAGGAAAATGGACAATAATTTTGGGACATCCCAAAAAGGAAAGTGTGACACATAAAATGAGACGAAAGAAGTATGTATGTATGTATGTATGGATGCATGTATGTATGTGTATATGTATATTAAAAATTGTTCGTGCCCATGAATATTACCAAAAAAGGAAAAAAATTGTTTTAACTCTAATTAATCATAATTTTGTAAAAAACATTTTATAGTATTAATATTTAGATTCAGATGGAGTACAATTTAGAGAGAAAGAGGTAAATACAGATCGAGCGGGGGGAGGGGGGGAATTGTTAAAAAAGTTAAGAAGTGGAGAAAGTTCCAAAGTTTTTAGAGATTACATTTAAGAAAGTGGTGGAGAGCGAGTAATTTGGGATCCTAAAGGGGCCGGAGTGCATGTCCTCCTAATCAACAAAATCATTTCTCCTATATTATAGAAGAGTAATACTTGGGACACAACCAAAAGACACAACATTGAGACACAACCTCCATTTTGTGTCTATCTCTCTCCTGATGGGCCCAACAGTATCAGTGAACCCCACAGTATCCACTAGGACCACTAGGAGAGAGATAGACACAAAATGGAGGTTATGTCCCAAGATTGTGTCTTTTGGTTGTGTCCCAAGTATTACTCATTATAGAAATGATGATATTTATGTACATATGTACTTGTTTTATATTCATAACCAAAGCAGGAGTCTTTAATTTTGTCACTTCCTGTGCATACAAGGTTATTCTTTTCACTTTTGGATTTTTTTATTTTTTTTTATTTTTTTATAACCTTACTTGAATTTTTGCAACTTGAATATGTTGCAAGATTTAAATTTGTATTTGATTCCACTTAGATTTCTTTCATAAATAAATAAGTTAAGGTATACTTCAATGTATATATATATATATATATATACCCCAAGATTCTCTAAAGATGGTCACCTCTCTTTATTAAAGAGAGGACCTCTGTCTTGACCGTTGGATTTTATTTAAAAACTGTGAAATGACAAAACTGTCATTAATGAAAACACGATCCGACGGCCAAAACAAAGGCCCTCTCTTTAATAAAGAGAGGGCGCCCTCTTTAGAGCCTGACTGTATATATACCATGATCCAAATATATATATATATATATTATACCTTAAAGCATCCACAGCAGTTGGATTATACAACAAACTTAAGCATACTTTGGATGTATACGCTTGCAATGGGTCGATGGTATGATAGTATACAACACTGAAACTTAACGAAACTTAAGTTTAGTGTACGCCTAAGTTCAGCTATTGTACAAGAGGGACGGCAAAATGAGCACCGTGAGGAGGCAAACGACACACATTGTGCCGTGTGATGTCCAGGCGGCATTATATGAGCCCTGTGATATCACACGGCACAATGTGTGTCGTGTAAGCTTGGCGTTTTTCTCGCGGCTTCTTTTGTGCCGTGTGTGTCCCAACGACTTCTTCTGTGCCGTGTGTCCCCAACAGCAATAAAATTAAACGGGAAATTGATAATTTCCAACGGCACAAAAAAAAATGGTAGAATTTAAGAAACAATATATAACAAAGCTGAAGACAGATTAAAAAAATGAGCAAATTGCCCCCTCAACAAAATCAGTTTTCTTCCAGTTTATTGATAGCAAAGCAAATTGCTGTCAAATTTATTTTGTTTTAACAATGTCAGTAAGAACTAGAGCCCCAAACATGAAACCGCACGAAGATGAGCTGCTATGTCAATCGTATGTTAAAATAAGCACAAATCCAATAGTTGGCAACAATCAACCGAGCGCAAAATTCTGGAGCACTATCGAACAAGATTACAATGCAAATCCAGAAGTTGTGATTAAGCGTGGTAGCGGTAGTCTCCAAACACGGTTTTCAACAATTTCGGGAGCAGTCATGGTTTACGCATCTAAGATAGCACACGCTTATGCATCAAGTCATGGAAGCGGCACAAATGAACTTGATTGGGTAACTTGTATACATTATTAATTTTCAGTGGTTTGCGACTTGTTGATAAAAATTACATTATTAATATATGATTGTTGTTGATTTTTCAGATTAATCGTGCACGTGAAGATTATCAGACTTCACAGAGCAAGCCATTTACGTTCGACAAATGTTACCAAATATTGAAGGTTTTGCCCAAATATGATACCAGTACGACGAGGGTAAACACATACCGTTTTAGTTCAGAAGGCAATGAAACTTCATCGCCTGGTACTCCAACCACTCCCATCGCAAGTATAAACCTTAATGATGATTCACCCATTGACATCGAATCACCATCTGATAGGCCAGAGGGCCGGAAAGCCTCCAAATTACGTCAGAAGAAAAAAAGTAGAAGTAGTAATGTTGCTGCAAATGTCGTTGTGGTTGAAAGCGTTGAAAAGTTTTCGTCGTCATATATTCAAAATGTTGAAGACACCCGACAATCAAGAATTTGTTTTGAATCACAAATAGAGGAGTTAATAAAATTAAGGAAAGACGAGGTAGAGCTTAGAGAGAGAGAGATGGAAAGCAAGTTGCGAAAAGAAGAAGACTTAATAATGATTGCAGATACAACCAATATGTCATACCACCAACAAGAGTACTACAAAATGCGATTTGAGGAGATAATGCAGTGCCGGCTACGCAAATCACAGATTTCTGGGTCTTCATCTAATGCTAATTAAATTATGTTATTATTCTAATTTGCAATCTATTTTAATTTATTGTAGACTACATCCTTGTAATTTAAATATGTTGAATACAAGCTAGCTAGAAGTTAAGAAATCGCTCTGAATCATGTTTGTTGTTGCGCGTAGATGCCCCAAGTGTGTTCAGTTAGATCATCACGTAGTTGTTGATGTTTCTGTGCGTCACGCATTTTTGCATCTTCCGCCAAGTATGCATAGAAAGCTTTCTCTACATCCCTGTGAATTTCAGGAATTGGTTCACTGTTGTCATATTCAGCACGCCAGTTACAATCACGACGTTCATCTTCTATTATTATGTTGTGCATTACTATGCATGCTTTTATAATCACTGCCAGAGTATTTTTGTTCCATAATTTTGCGGGATCTCGTATAAAAGCAAACCGAGCCTGAAGAATACCAAATGCACGCTCTACGTCTTTTCGTGCACTTTCTTGAGCCTGACTAAAGACTCTTTCTTTCTGTGTTGTTGGGTGTTTGAAACTCTTAACAATAGTTGCGTAAGGTGGGTAAATACTGTCTACAAGATAGTACCCCATGTCATATTCGTTGCCATTAATAGTGTAGTGAATCGGAGGAGTTCGACCACGTAGTAGATCCTGGAACACAGAAGATCGATGTAGCACATTTATGTCATTACATGACCCCGACATTCCAAAAAAAGATCGCCATTTCCAAGTGTCATACGATGCCACCGCTTCTAGTATTACTGTGGGTGCATTTTTGTGACCAGTATATTGACCATGCCATGCGGTTAGACAATTCTTCCATTTCCAATGCATGCAATCAATGCTCCCAATCATCCCTGGAAAACCACGTCTACTATTCTCCTCAACCATGCGTGTTATATCTGTAGCTGTGGGAGATCTTTCATACTCGGGTCCAAAAACAGAAACAACTGCAACACAGAATTTTTTAACTGTTTGCAATATAGTTGTCTCACCCATACATAGGTACTCACCCCATATATTTGCGGAAGCACCGTACGCCAAGCAGCGTAATGCAACAGTAACCTTCTGGTGCTAGCTGAGTCCAAGTGCATGTGCTGCATTAGCCTTTTGAATGAAATAATCATCGTATTGCGTGACAGCATCAAGAATTCTATTGAAGAGAAGACGACGCATACGGAATCGACGGGGAAAAATGTAATTTGTGTATGTCGGCACCTCCGCAAAGTAATCAGTCCATAAGCGCATATGGCCTTCAGCTCTTCTTCGGAATACCACTCTTCTAGTTTGAATGTCAGCACTGTCACAGACAATGTTGGAAAGAGCAAGCCATTTTTGTATTTCCATAAAAATTATGGCTTCTTCATCTTCATCATTACAGAACGTAGCCTGATAGTTGGCTAAAATTATCTCATCCATAGATCTATCCATATTCACTTAATTGAAAAATATGAATTTTTATAATGAGTATGGATTAGTGAACCGAATTTTTTGATTGGTGTACTGTATTTATAAGTGATTGGAGTTGGCAATTTATATACAAAAGGGAATCATATAGACATTGGGGAATAAAATAGTTGTTGGGGAATCATATAGCCGTTGGGGAATAAAATAGTTGTTGGGGAATCATATAGACGTTGGGGTATCATATAGCCATTGGGGAATAAAATAGCTGTTGGGGAATCATATATCCGTTGTGGAATCATATAACCGTTGGATTCTGACACTAGCCGTTGAAATGTCCTTTATTATGTATTCATATTTTTATATAAATACATGGGTATTTTATATACAAAGAAGACCAAACCATATGTTAGAACATACATGAAAGATTATCTTCCTTCATTTGATCCACTAAATAGTATTCTATTCATATTATTATGCTGTATGTGAAGGTTATCAAAGATATTCATGTAGCACTTTATTACATCTCATAAACTAAAACCACATTTAATAACTATCCACGATAAGACCATAAAGTGTTAAATTCCTCCTCTGTCATGTTCTGAGATGGATGATGTTGTGATGAATCTCCAAGATTAGGAGTAGAAAAAGAAGGACGATAATAGTCATTAGTTGAAGTAAATGTATTATTTTGGAGCCTTTGAATTTCGGCGTCTTTCTCTGCAATAATTTCCTCACGCATTCGGGTCTCACACATCAGTGTATCGCACAATGCGCGAGCGTAATCTCTAGCATCAATATACAAGTCCCTCCACTGATCTTGGCTTTGTGTACTAGCTGGTGGGCACGACAAGGATCGAGGTTGGGAAACATCAACTGTAATAATCGCACCATCAGGTGCTGCGACGTCTACTGTCCAAGTAAAATGATGTATGGACTGTGAGGATTGAGATGAAGAAGCAGTTGAAGTCTGTGTATAATAAGCACCCGGGTTGTAATCTGGTGTAGGTGGTTGTGGCAATCGAATATGGGGTGGGCAAACTGCTGTAAAACCTATACCATCTGTGTTCACATAGCGAGTGAGTGGAGGGACTACTGCACCTCGTGAGACTTTGCTGAAATATTCATCAAACTCAGACTAAGTCGCGACAGTTACGAAATTAGACGCCGAAGACCACCCGTTCGCTCGAAATAAGTCATAATCTTCTTTACATATTCGGCTCATATGAAATGGGGTGTTTTGTGGAATAACAATTGTACCCGTCAACTGTCTGTAACATCGATCTCCCAAATACCAAGTGCCTCCTAGTAGTGGGTCCCACAATAATGTTCGTTGCATAGACATTCTATATGCATTCTGTACGGATTCCAGTACACTCCACTGTGAATTGTTGTAAGGTGTCCAACATATTGCCTCTGCAGATCTCATTTCAAGTTGTTGTTGGTGCGATCCAAAATTAAATCTGACACTGCCCCTGGACAATTTTGATCGCTCTGAATTAGACCATCTTCTTAATCTCGGCCAATAATCGGTCACAACTTGGCGCAGAACAAGCGTAGATGTGTGTGTGTACTCGTAGAAGAAATACTGCATAGTAAAAAGATCCAAGCTCAGTCTAAACACAATTTGAAATTTAAAAATTGTATGGAAAAATTGAATGATAACTTTATACCTCAATCAATTGCCAAAAGCAGTCCACACTTTTTATATCACGTCTAGAACATATGTCAAGCGCATAGTATATACGGGCCAATATGGTAGACCCCCAATCATATTCGGCAACCTTACTCACATCATCTACATAGGCTATCCATCCAACAGGAATCGTAGAATTCCCATTTGGAAAAACACAGCACCGATAGTGTAGATTAGAAATGCTCTACCAATGACAATAGGATCAAGCATTCCATCAGCCTTAAGATATGCAATAGCAACATCAAGATAGTCTCTAACATCGGATAAATTTAGCGCACGTGAATTGTACTTTTCAAACGATGCAGCAGGAAAATAACGGTCAATAGTGGATGACGCATCCGCGTATGGTGCATCATTATATGGAGGCAATGGAACACCCTCGCCAATAGTAATGCCTGCAAACATACTACTCCCTCCGTCCCATAATAAGTGTCCACTTCTATTTTGCACATTGTTTAAGAAAGTTGTATTATATTAGTTTTTTGGTTCTTTAAAGGATCAATTTCCAAATTTACCCTTAAATGTGATGGATGTTTGACTTTTTGCTTGTTTTGAGACCACAAATAACTGCTACTTTGTCTTTATTATAAGGGTATTTTTGGAAAGTAAGTAAAAGCTATATACCACTTTAGGAAAGTGGACACTTATTGTGGGACATCCAAAAAAGGAAATGTGGACACTTATTATGGGACGGAGGGAGCGATTTTTTTTTTATACCGGGCAATGTAATTAAATGCTTTTAGAAAATCATCACAAATAATATAGAAATTCGTGGGATGTACGTACCTGTCATAAAAGTGAAATCGTACGGAGTTATGCCTAGCTCAACTAGTGGCAAATGAAACGTGTGAGTCGTGTCCCACCACCGCTCGACAACTGATTCCACTAAACGTTGATCAGAATTTGGCATATCCAACGCGAGTAGGCGAGACCATCCAGCAAGGTCAATAACAGCTTTGATTTGTGGGAACTCTGAAAGACGGATGTACAACGAATGCACACTCTTCAAATTGCCGCGCATTTTGAACCTATGACCTTGTTTGTTGATTGTAGTTTTTCCATCGGAAGCGTGCGGGTTGTCGTCGACAACACGTGCGACGTCTTCAATCGACTGTTGTTCTTGTTGTTCACGCTGCGCAATGTTTATTGAATGATGTTTGGTAGGCTTTTTTCCAAAAAAATGGTGCATCATGCACACTATCAATATATACAAATAAGTCAAATAGAAAATTTAATATTAGTAAATAAAAATAAAGAAAGGAATTTTTTCTTATTTTTATTTATATATTCAAAATAATATAATTAGTTTGAAAAAAAAAAAGAGTATGAAGAGATTGAATGTTTGCACTAAACTAAATAATAATAAAGACAGATAAATTGAATGCTTGAATTTTAGAAAAAAAAAAATTAAGACAGTTGAACACACATAGATTGAATGCTTGAATGTAAAAGAGTTGAACACACATAGATTTAATATAGAAAAAAAACCATTCAGATAGAGACATATTTGACTACTCATATCATTTATATATACGAATATAGAAGTATAGTCGTTGGGTAGGGATTCGATATAAAAGGAGCTGTTGGGGCAAACGGCACATATGAAGCCGTGTGATATCACGCGGCACACATTGTGCCGTCTAGTCCCACACGGCATAATGTGTGCCGTTTGATATCACACACGGCTCTCTCTTTGCCGTTTGAACAAATACCCATTACGAGTGTATTTCATCTGTACACTAAATTTAACAAACATAAATTTAAGTTTACTATATCTGCTCTGAATGCTCTTATAAGGTATTAACACTATAGCCCATCATAAACTCAATTCATGGTAGGATAGTCACATCCACATATTACATGAATTGACTATTTGACTAGATTATAAAAAGGACCGCACTTCCACACAGTAATTTAGGTACTTGTGGTGTTTCTATTCACACAAATGAGAGTTCAATATTTAAAAACTATTTTTATTTTTAACATTTTGGTGATTGTGGGATCCATTTCTAAGTGAGTGGAACAACAAATCACCAATATCTAAAGTATGGTATGGAAGTGTTATTTATTACAAAAAAAATTGAACTCAAAATGAAATAATAGAAGAGTAATGTAATGCTTTTCAAATTTTTATCTAAATCTCTTCATTCTAAATGATATCGCAGTGGGATGATTGAAGGATGTTAAAGTGAGACACAATGATCCTACTAGCACATCACTTAAAATGCAAATTTAAAATAAAAATTTGAGAAACATAGCATTACATATAGTTGAATTACGGATTCAGCCTTTGGGAATGGCACTAGGTTGCATATTCTTTGATTACAATCAATAAAAAAAAGGTCGACTCGTAGAGGTTACCTGGGTTCAATAACATTCTTTAGTGATATCTTGTCTTCTCAGTTTTACTAATTTGAGTTCAAACCTTCTGGACTACAAGCACATGTCGGTCCCACATAAAAATAAAATACATCAATGGAAGGTAAAAAGTTTTAGTACATTTCTTTCGGTGTGGTTGGTGTTAATTCCTTTACGTGAACAGTAAAAATAGTTTGGATAAAATTATAATTTTACACTATTTTTACTGTTCATGTGAGGAGAATAACACCAACCACACTAAAGGAAATGTACTAAAGTTCTGTTCGAAAGGGAAAAAACTTCAGTACATTTCCTTCAGTGTAGTTGGTGTTGTTCCCCTCACATGAATAGTAAAAATAGTTTTGTACAAAATTGTAATTTTATGCTATTTTTACTATTCATGTGAGGAGAACACCACCAACCACACTGAAAAAAATGTATTAAAATTGTGTCCCAAAGGAAAGGAAGAATCCAAACATTTGGATGGCTTGCTAGTAGTATACAATAGTATACCTTTTACACACACACACACACACATATATATATATATATATATATATGTAACGTTTTTTTTTTCTCGTTCCTTTTGTTACCCCAAAAGCATCCATTCAATTTGTCCAATAGCTTAAATTCAGTAATTGTTTGTTCAGGCCTGACATAATTTCGACTGAGAGATGCTTAAATCAACCGTCATATTTCTATTTTTATCTTAAAAGAATTAAAAAATTGCAAAGTAATTATAGCTCATTTGGCGCGGGCAAGTGTTCGACCCCACCCTTCCTCTTGCTAAAAAAAAAAAAATCTAAAAATTACCATAACGAAGAAACAAAGTATTTTTTTCCCTCAAATTTAATATGACAGATCATTTCTATATTAATTCTTTAAAAATTATGAATGGGTCGATTCTAATAGTTTGTATTGTGTGTAGCAAAGGAGTGTTTTAGTCCAATTAATGTGGCATGTTTACTTGAGCTTCATGGAGGGAAATAAAATATAAATGAATATTGGTACACAAGTCTGGAAGGTGAGATGGACATTTCTGTATGTAACATATATAGATATCTGCTAGTGCAAGCAAAATCTATGTTTGGTGAAGATATATAACCAAGAAAATCTTCAATCTCACTCCAAGAACTTGGCCTTCTTTTAACATCAACAACACCAACCATGCATAATTTACAAGTTTGGCTTCAATTTGTTGTACCAAAAACTCAGTATCTTAATCTGAAATATTGGGTATTTAATGAAGGCCATGAGGCATTAAGGATGATACATAATATATTATTAACATAAAATAAGTAAGTCATAACATTTTATCTATTTTTCTGATAAATTTACCCTTCTTTAATTAGGCACATCTTCTCTACCAGATCACCCTAATTACAGGGTCAAGAATGATCATCAGATCCTAGGTAATTTACCTAGAGACTTTCTTCTTCTTCTTCTTCTTCTTCTTCTTCTTCTTTTTTTTGGTTCACCTTCTCACATGAGTTGCATCAAATGTGAGATTCATTATATACAGTCCGGCTCTAAAGAGGGCGCCCTCTCTTTATTAAAAAGAGGGGCCTCTGTTTTGGCCGTCAGATTGTGTTTAAAAACTGTGAAATGATAACACTGCCCTTAATGAAAACACGATCTGACGGTCAAAACAGAGGCCCTCTCTTTAATAAAGAGAGGGCGCCCTCTTTAGAGAATTTTCGTCATTAAATATATATACATATTTTAAAGCTTGGTTCTTCTTCTTATCCATCTAGTACAATATAAAATTTATATCGTTATCCCATGTTCAAGGTGAAAGTGAAAAATATATGATTTAGTAATATAGAGTTACTCATGAGACTATCAAGAATTACATTTTGGGAAAAAAAAAAAAAAAAGGCTGAGAACCGTTCTGTAGTTAAGAAGAATAATGCATGAATTTGCAAGGAAAAACTATTATTTGTAATATTAGGGGATTAGAAAGTAATTTACGAACATTAAAAATGTGGTGGTAAATCCAAAACTCCTCAGTTAAAAAAGCATTAGCATACACTGAGGAGAAGTTACTCAGATCCATCAACAATGTGCAAAACATTTAAAAATAGGAATTGAACACCTACAGTGAAGTCATTTAGAAAGTACTAGAGAACTTCAACATATTTCCTCGCGAAAAAGACTTGCGTATATTTTCTTAAAAACTTTTTCTGCTGTTTTAAAGTGTAATTAGTCTATGTGTACAAGTGTGTATAAGTGTGTCTATATGACACATTTTAGAAGAGGACCAAAATTACCTTAAAAAAATGTCCAGAATTATTGTTCTTTCTTCACATGCGACCGACCATTTCTAGGAATATATCCAATACCCAGAATGCGAGAAATATTAAATGCAACTTTTATTTTGATGATGTTGTATAAGAAGCCAATAAGATGCCGTAAACGGTTATCCTAAATTAAAGAAAAACACGCTTACACATCATCACCAAACCCACGAGTATATTGTTAGTAAGGTAATGCCATGACGTGATATTACCATTACATTGAACATTTTCCCCCGAGCGGAATTGGATTTGAAAAATTATGAGCTATAATAAATGGTTACAACTATTATCACATAGAAACAAAGAGAATAGCGAAAGATAAAACCATATGATATGAAATTACTGGTCTTATCGTTCGGTATAATCACAGGAAATCGGGGTACAAAGTACAAATATATTAATTTCAACTAAGTAGCTTGAGATAATTATACACAAAGGGAGTGAAATTCTCTCATCTTATCTAAGGGCTACTATGACTACATAGCATGTGATTGGCTAACATACCTACAAACATCACTCAGTTTTTTTTTTTTTTTCTTCCTTTTTTTTTTTTGGAAAGAGGGAGTACTAAGTACAAGAAGGAAGAGAAAGAACAAAGCAATGTACAGAGTTGGTTGTTATCAGAGAATGTCAAAGTCTAACTCTTTACGGATTGGGCAACGTATGTATTGTCTGCGGCTCTGCGCTCTTTTCGGATTGGGCAGCGTATGCTTTGTCTGCATCGGAAAGCCGACTCTGAAATTGAGCCCACTCACTTCTGCATCTCTCTTTCACCTGTGAGTGTAAAAGGAAATAAATCAAGCTAGGAAAGACCATCTTCTTCTGACTTTAAGGCTCTGTTTGGTTTGTGGATGTCGAGAAGGAAAAAAATTGAAAAGGAAAGGAAAACAAGAAAGAACACTTTTTTTCCTAGTATTTTTTTCTTGTGGTTTCCTCCATCCTTAAATAACAATGAAAAAAAAATCAAGATATAATAGGAACTCGAGAAAAGAGAAAGGAAAATGACTCACAAAATTTAAAATTTTAATTTCAATTTCATCTATTTTCTTTTCATTTCCCTTCACTAAATACTTGAGGCAAACAGACCCTAAAAAGAAGGCATTGTGGGGATATTGGAATCTACAATGACAGAGAAAAAAGTACTACTCTCTGTCAAATCAAAGGACAAGAAGCAACAAAATGGTAACATCGAAAAGTTGAGGTTTCACAATAATTGGAGAAAGGACTTCTAAAATAGTTTCAAAACCATCATAAGTGCATCAAAATTAGGTGCAAGTATACATTACCCCTTTCCAACGAGCTCTCCCGAACTCATACTTGCCCTGCAAGTTCAGAGAAAATTAGAGAATTATAAGTATCAGCCTAACTTAAAAAGCATATTCCAAATTGACAATGACATAAGCACTACGGAATATTTGAATGGAAACAAATGCAAGAGTGATTTGTAAGAATCTATTAAATGATTTGTACAATCTTCATCTATGAAGCAGGGACACGGACACCCCGACACGATACGGGCACGTTGACACGATAAAATCCTAAAAAATTGCACATTGACACTGCAGGAAAAGTGTCTGTGAAGTGTCGTGTACGGACACGATATGACACACGACACGCTATCTTCTCAGAAGTGTCCAGATCTGCATTCTTCACAAGTCCATGTGTATTCCAAGTGTTCATGAGAAACTACGTACGCATCCACTAAGAGAGAGAGAGAGAGAGAGAGAGAGAGAGAGAGAGAGAGAGAGAGGGAGATTATTTGCATGAAGCATACTCAACAAAATTGTAAAAGAAAAGAAATTAATGAAAATGCGTTGCACCAAACTTGATTGATACATCGAGCACTTGACTTAGACATGGAAAATGATCATTTTAATCAGTTTCAAAGTTTGTGATGGCTCACCTGATTCCCAAGAGAAGGAATTCCTTGATGAAGAACCGACTGTGAATCAACCACACCAATTTTCTCATGTGCAGGCTGCAGGGGAAAGCGCACATAGTTTATAAATTTATGGCAATAAGAAAACTAGAGAGAACCCAAATAGTCCACATAAACTAGCACCTTCCACAATATATGATCTGAATTACAAGACATACAGATCGTTAAGAAGTGGACATAATCAGACCATTATAATAACTCGGTCTCACATTTTCGTCTGAACTTTCCTTCATTATATGCATTGGTTCCACAGTTGAGTCAGATACATAGGAAATAAATGGATTTAATTTCATTTCCAGCCAAATCCACAAGCATAAAAACATATATACAGGCACACATACGATCATGAAACTTGCGTATTTTGCTTCCCAAATATGTGTGTTGTTCGCTCTATAGTAAATATTTATATGGTGGTTTAAAGCTTTTGGGTTATTAAGCTGTACTTCAATAAGGAAAGCACCCCAATGTCTTGCAGACATATCAGAACTTGATGTTATTCATCTTCAAGATTATACGGAACAAGAAGTTATAAGCGTCATAACAGAGTTTCTTTTTTCACAGAAAAAAATGCAGTGAAATATGCAGGCTCAGAAGAATGCAGTTGTATTTTTGCAATTATCAACACAAAATCATAAAAATAAACAAAAAACCACTTGCCTCAACACATCTTCTAAGGGCAAAATCCAATCCCCATCCATGCACCAAATCATTCTACAACCATGTTATGAAAACACAAGTCAACATAGCACTCAACGAGAAGTTTCAACATACAATAAACGAGAGACAAATTTCATTGAAACATGCAATGATATATACGAATACCTGAATCATATGCCACACACATCGCCAAGCATCCCGAGAGAACACTGGAGCCATAATCTCTACAAATCTGAATAAATGCCGAAAAATAAAGGTGGGTTACTGGGCAGTGTAATGCATTATGATATGATACACAAAACACATCATCAGCTTGTTGATTTACTGTCCTTCACAAGATCATGAAATCTAGTTTTGGAGAACTCAAGAACAAAATATCAATTTTCTTTCAACAACTACATGGAAAATATATATCCCTTACATTTTTCAAAAATATCAAGAGTGAACTTAATAAAATTTTCTAAGCTAGTTTTAGTAGAAAGAATAAATTGTGAACCCATAGCAAAAGATCTTTCAAATCCACTTTGCTTAAAGTGTGCATAATGCATTTGATCTTATCTGATGGTCTTATCACAAAAAGAACTTATATTAGCAGCTAAATAAGCTGTACCAACAATAACTTTCACTACTTATCTCACATAATCTCAGGCTGTTCATTGCATAAAATGACAAGCCAAATACAGCAATGAACAACTTTTTAGGAACAAAAAAGTGTGGCATGAGAGAGAGAGAGAGAGAGAGAGAGAGAGAGAGAGAATACGCAGCACATGGAGGCAGATTTGGGTCACTGCACCAGCCTGGTTTCTCTTCTGTATTCCTGGTCACCAATTCAGATGTACAAAACTTAAGAACATGCTCGGATGTGCGTGTCTTTGAAAAAACATCATTGTGTGTGAGTGTGTGTGTGTGTGTGTGTGTGAGAGAGAGAGAGAGAGAGGAGAGAGAGAGAGAGAGAGAGAGAGAGAGAGAGAGAGAGAGTAGAAACAACAAAGCCTACTTGTGAACTTCTCCGTCACCTCTCCTCTTTGTCATTTGCCAGGTTAGTCCCTTGTTTGGCTCAAGGCCTGGTTGAGAAATATCCAAACCATGTTTCTTAACTAGCTCAATATACCTGGTAAATTGACAGAACCAAAAAAAAAGTGTGGTTTTAGATTCAACCCGGAACCTTACTGACAAAATACAGATCAGAATAAATATATAAATACTTCTCAGCATTGAAGTGTTCAACTCCAAGATCTTCATCCCAAATGAAGACATAATCATAAGCTGCTACAACATCAGGATGCAAAAATCTTTTTGCATACCACCTGCAAAAGATAGAAAGCTTCATCACATCTTTGTTTTGTTTGTTGTCATGGAAAGTTGATACAGTAAGAGAAACCCAGAACCATGTAATATATCAAAGAACCTTACCATTTTGTTTGTGTCCTTACACTGATGTGAATTGCGCTCTTTGACCACTCCAAATCGTCCCATTCACTTGTCCGACCATCATAGTGAAACAGCAAAATTTGGAAATTCTCAGAAAACTACAACAAATTTAAGATAGAAAACTTCAGTATCCCAGCAATATCATAGCATGAATTATAACGATGGAATGGTCCATTTAGTATAACCTTTTTAACCGCAGCATCAATATTGTTCTTCTGATCCAAACCTACTGTGAACGTCACCAAATACTTTGGCTTCTTTTTCAAATCCTAAAAGTTTCACAACGTTCTTAGTTAGTCAATGGAGTAAGCAAGAAAGCGAAAACACATGCCAAATGGATGGTATCTCACAACAAGAGACAAAGGCTTTTATCAGCCACAAGTATAAAATCTACACATGTAACACCCCCATCCCCAAAACAAACACACACACGCCCCCATGAAACCAAATACAATATATCAAGGCATATATAAATAAAGACAACCACGAAACCACTAAATAGTGACTTTCAAACAAGATTAGAAAATTTTAAAGACCACACCAAATTGAAACATAATAAAGAGTTCAGCCAAATGGGGGGGGTGGGGACCAAAACCATTTATGGAATATATGTGATGGTAAATAAAATCATACCTCACTTGGTTCACCCCATAATCTTCGCAAATAAAAATCGGATTCTGAGACTACAATTCCTGGAGGTAAGGATTCTGCACCATGAGGATTTGTTGGAACATATATCTGGGAGCAAAAAAAAAAACCCACAAGCAAGTCATCAGACAGCCAAAATAAAAGAACGAACTCAGGGTGCTTAAAGACATAAACTACTGAAGAGGCAACATTAGAGACAAAGAAATGAGAAAACACTTGATCTGGTGACTGATAATTCCAACAAGTTGGTACAAGTACATGGCCGACAATAATATCAGTCAATAGAAAGTCGGTGCAATCAAAGCCCAATATACTCCTAACTTATCAAAAAGAAGAAAAAAAACATACTCCTAACAATTGAATAATCAAATAATATTAAAGACAGTCTAAATTTCTAGTTTCTGTACAGACGGATGTCAGTATAGAGTTTATGCAACTGTGGTGTTTCTTTGTAAATTTCTAAAGAAATTTCGTTGACCTCAACAGAACGTGAGTGCAGGAATACTGAACCAACAGAGCTAATAGAAAACTACAAAATAGTGAAAATGACATACTACACCATTCTTTCAAGTTTAGATAGATATTCACTAATAACTGCCTCATGTCGTCATAGGTGAGCAAGAGGATGAAGAAGACAGTAGCAACAAACATGGAGGTGTTCAGTAATGTAAAGCACCATCTCCCTTGTGCCCAACAGATCTCAATAGATCAGACAAAATCAGTCAACATAGCATAATGTCACTGCAATGGTGAAATGAGTACAGAGGCGGACGTAGGTACATGCCAGAGGTGGCACAGCACCCCCTGCCCCCTGGACTTTTGAAAATTACAGAACTGCATGAAATATTTTCTAGATTTTACAAATAGGCCCTCCTAAAATTCACACAGCCCCCTTGGACTTGTAAAAATTCTAGATTTATATGTAATATTTTATAGGTTTTAGACACAGGCCCCTGGACTTTTCAAAAATTCTAGATTTATATGTAATACTCCCTCCGTCCCATAATAAGTGTCCACTTCCATTTTGCACATTGTTTAAGAAAGTTGTATTATATTAATTTTTTGGGTTCATTAAATGGCCACTTTCCAATTTTACCCTTAGATGTGATGGGTGTTTGACTTTTTGGTTGTTTTGAGACCACAAATAAATGCTATTTTGTCTTTATTGTAAGGGTAGTTTTGGAAAGTAAATAAAAGCTATATGCCAATTTAGGAAGTGGACACTTATTGTGGGACATCCAAAAAAGGAAATGTGGACACTTATTATGGGACGGAGGGAGTATTTTATAAGTTTTAGAAATAGGCCCCCAAAAATTACACGATTTACCCCAAATTAGGACAGTTAAACCAATTCTAGATACAATTTTTCAGTTTTACACATAATTATGTATAGATAGACCCAAAAAAAATTAGCTTCGAGGGCACCGCCCCCAATCCCCCGTACAATCGAGGCCCCCCCTACCAAAGATTACGGGTCTGCTCCTGAACGAGGGTGCCACACCACATATTTATACTTTGATAAGATTCATTAGAGAAATTTTACTGTATGTGAAGATATTGCTAAAAGTGCAATTCCTCTTCTTTACTCAGAAAGTGTCAAATCTCTGAAACGTAATCCAGATGATGAGATGAAAAAAGGGTCAGCTATGATAATGGTAGGTGTCAATCTTAAGGACATTTTATGACGTCTTAAGAATCCACAAACAAAAAATTAAAATTAAAGTATAGGAACTAGAAGTTCAATCCATCTATTCCCAGGCTGAACACCTATAACCTGGACCAAACACTGAATTTGACATTCATTATTGCCAACTCCAACTAAACAAGAAATTAACAGCCAAACAAAAAGTCTAAAAAAGTGCTCTCAACCTGAAATCTTTTAATTGCATACTTGAAACTTGTAAGTAGTTCAGAATAAAGATTGCAACCCTTGTGTTTTGATAAATTTAAGTTGTCATGTCTAATTTGTTATAAAAGCAATGCTCTTCTAAGATCAATCTGGGTTCATGGTCATAGTTATGGGCAATCTCATATATCTCGTATGCTTCCAGTAAATATTTATATTCGGAACAAGCTCCCTTCTGAAAACTTAGCAACAATGATTGCTTCTTAATAATAGCATTGTCCTCAGCCTACATGTGTGAAGATCGAAAAGGCAGTTTTCTTAAATCTTAACCCAAGATGTGTGGAAGGGTTATCTATTTTCAATGCATTCTCATCTATCACAACACATAGGCTGTTATCAAATAGAAGTTCATATTTCCAGAGCAAGTAAAACCATAACTCAAAGAAGACAATTGTAAAATGCAAGTAAAGCATCACTGATGACTGAAATGGCACACAACTTAATTTTAGACACAAGCACTCTTAACAACTTTAGAAGAGTTAATATCAAGATAAGGGTACCTTGGGTGGTGCTATATCAGTGGCAACAAAATCTTCAGGTTTATGGTCTCTAAGAGATTCATGAAATTTATCGGTGAAGCCTAAATCAAACGATGGTATAATGCTTGAACGTAAGTTAATCTGCAAGTACAACAATGAATCAAATGGGTGAAAGGTGTCTAATGTAATACATTTTCATACACAAACACGAGCCAACATACCTTATTGAGAGAAACATATGGAAATGAAACACCAATAAAATATCCAAAGACCATTCCCATAATAGTAGCAATAATAAGTCTGGTACCGTCTTTTGATTTTTTTAAAACTCCACTACAGATCGAGAGAGAAACTAATTAGACAGTTGTATAAAAACTTTACCTGCATTTTGGCTCTATCAAACCAATTTGCAGCAGTCAATTAGCAATTTGTGAAACCAAAATTCAGGAAAATGTCTTTACAAACCTGCGGTAAGGAGGGCCCATCATGGTGAAGTTACTCAATGAGAAAGGTCATGCACTAGGCAAAAACCAACTCTTTGAGTAACTTTTAAAACACATAAATTTTTCTCCAGTTTTAAAGAAATCAAGGGTGATGCTCCCAAAAGAATAATTCCTGTTAAACAAATACATAAAAGTCGATTTAATATGTAGTAAACACATAGTTATAGAAACTTTCTAACCTTTTTTTATTATTATTTATTTATTTATTTTTATCTCATTGCATAAAAACTTGCATCCTTTGTGTTTAAAAACCTCTAAAAGATTCCCACTAATTTGTTTCATATAAAGTTGTAACTTACTCTTGATATAATGTATAAGTTATGGAACAAGTTAAATACGTACAACTAAGCATATATATGTGTGTGTGTATGTGTGAAGTTATAGCTTCCAACTAATTATTATTATTATTCTTTTGGCTCATCAAAAAGTGTCATTTTACATACTCATGGAGATAATTCAAGGTGATCATCACAACAACTGACAAAACCCTAACGTCCACAGGTTCAAATTCAAATAATACTAGTATTTCACTACACGTTTTGGTATCATACCTCCAGACATTGAAAGTGACGATCAACCAAGAAAGTGACGATCAACCAAAATAGATCAAATCCTTTAAAATTCAAATATATGTATGCATATGTACATCTTAAAACGAATTATTTATATTACATTATCTCAATTCTAACAGTAAAATAGCTATGAAAAAAAAAAATTTACACTAAAATATCTATCAGATTATACAGATTGAAAATAAAAATCTACACTCTGAAACAACCAGAATTGCAATAATTGAGACAATGAAGCGCTAAATTCATGAAAATGAAGTGAAATTATTATTATTCACGAAACCCCTTAAGAAATCGCATTCAATTATTCTACAATCAACTGTGGTTAAATGCGAATATAAAACATATAAGAGTGGAAACAAAGATTGCAGATTTGATGAAGGTGATGGAAAATTAGGGTTCGAGAACTTACAGGTTTCGTCGATTTCAAGAGAGCCAAAGAGGAGAGAGAGAGAGAGAGAGAGAGAGAGGTCGTCTTTCTGAAAGATAAAAGATTATGAATGTGTGGTTTCCTAACTTTCCTTGCGGCCATAAACTGAAAAAACAGTCCATCAAAAAAAAAAAAAAAAAAAATGAAAAAACAAAGGGATAATTACATTTCAGTCATTTTGATGTGTCAAAATTAGAAGTCAAACTACTACTTTTTCAAAATTGAAAACCTATCAACTTTTTTGTAAAATAAAAAAATGTAATCAAATTTTACATGACGTTTTGGAGCAATTATGGGTGGGAGCACCTCTTCGAAACATTGGGAGCTACTCTTTCAAACGCTGAGAGTAGTCCGTTTAAAAGTCGGGTGTAACTCTTCACATCGTTAGGAGCAAGTCTTCAAACGTTAGGTGCAAGTGTTCAAACGTTTGATACAAGTTCAGAATATTGAAAACAAAGAGTCGACTAAAATACAAAATAATTATTAAAAAGTTGATTTTCTAAAAAAAAAAATTTGATGACTTGATGACTTTTTAATTTTTTTTAATTATTGTTAAAATTTTTTAAATTTTCAAAAAGTAATAGACTGACTTTTAAATTTGGTACAAAAAGCTGACTGAATCAAATAATACCAAAAGCAAAACTATTTTTTGAAATGACAAAAATGCCCTCCACTCAATCTATACTAATATATATATATATATATATATATGGGTAAATTACACTCACCTCTTGACAATACCCTCCGAAACTGAGGGATTTTGTGACCTATAGTGATATTTCACATCAAGGATTGAGATGTGTACTTATGTAGAGTGGCAAGGTCATTGCCTATACATTAAGACAGTTGAAAACACATGAAATTAATGATCCGACTCACGACTTTGAATTGGCCGCAGTGATTTAAGTTTTGAAGATTTGGAGGCATTACTTGTATGGTGAGAAATGTGAGATTTTCACGGACCACAAGAGCTTATAATACATATTCATGCAACAAGACTTGAACATGAAACAGAGAAGATGATTAGAATTAATGAAGGCCTGTGTGAGATTCCGTATAGAATTTGAAGTCATCCTAGCATTTCTGGGTGAAAAGATTCATTGAATAACCCACAAGGCATTGTCCTCCCTATTTTCTGGACCACACATCACAAAGAAAAGTAGGATAAATTAATTAGGTTACGATCACGTCACATCAGTACGGTGATGATGATGGCGTAAATTTTATCCCAAAATTAAAAATAGGGCAAATTAAAGTTTTCAATCTTGAAGTTTGGGTGATTTTACATTTTAGACTGTATTTTAAATATGACATTTTAATCCTTAAAGTTTCATAATTGAGTAATACTTGGGGCACAATTAAAGCCACAATCTTTTTTGCACAACCTTCATTTTATGTCTATCTCTCTCTTGATGGGTCCCACAGTGCCCACTAGGAGAGAGATAGACACAAAATGGAGATTGTGCAAAAAAGGTTGTGGCTTTGGTTGTGCCCCAAATATTACCCTTCATAATTACAGTAAATAAGTTTAATTAGTCAATTAGGAACGAATAATTTCGTCATTAAAAGTAAAAATTTCATTAGCAAAGTCTTCGAGGAACTAAATTGCTACTCATCCTTAACTTTAGGGACGAAAATATCACATTTAAAATGTTTGGGGTTTAAAGTGCCAAATCTCCAAAACTTTAAGGTTTAAGAAGTGCATTTTACCCATAATAATTACGTGCAATTTATCCGCTACTTTTAAGGGATGGTCATAAGAGAAGTTATAACACATGGATTGAATGATTGGCGCGCCACACTACATCAGCGCAATAATGTAGTGTGAAGGTCATCCTAAATAACTTCGCGGAAAGAATACATCACATATTTGAGAAATTAGTGCATGTGATTTTTACACCGTGTGATGACTATTGTGATCTCTTCACAGTTGTAAGACCCACACAGGATCCATAGAGTACTCAAATTACAATGACGATCACACAAGTATGACGGTCACGCCAAATAATTTCCCCCCATGTTAGCTGGATGTTAATTAGCTTCCACCAAAAACAAAGGGATAATTACAAAAAAAAAAAAAAAAAATTGATGCAATAATATTTTACATTCTTGAATTACATATAAAACAAAATGGGGAAGCATTTTTATTTATTTAATTACCTTAAAACAAAAAAAAAGAAGAAGAAAACAAAAATTTTTTTTTTTGAAAAAGGTAGGGAAAAAAAAAAAGAAAAAAAGAGAAAGAATACATTTTTTTTTTATCTTCGTTACATATTTGCTTGAAAACAAAAAATTCATTTCCTTGCAAAAAAGAAAGAAAACAAATTTTTGGTTCAACTGCAAAAAAGAAAAAAAAAGGTCTTTTATTTAATTGCAAAAAAGAAAAGAAAAAGAAAGCGATGTTATTTTTTTCTCTTGCAAAATAAAAAAAATGAGAAAGAAAGAAATCATCTATTTTATTTTGATTTATTATTCATAACTTTCACACACACACACACACACAAAGAAAGAAAAAGAAAAATAAGAAAAATATTTCGCAAAAATTGAAAATGAATTTTAAAAGTCAAAATCACATTTTTTTGCAAAAGCTTAGATTCACTGAAAAATTATTTTTTAATGTGTTGTTTTTAAATTCAAAATTTTGTATCATTCAGGGGTCATTTAAATCGTGATTTTTGGGTCACAAAAAGCCATATCCCAAACCATTTCAAAAATAAAATATTTGTCAACATGAGCCTACCACTTTTTGAATCATTCTGATTGGAGATCGAATGTAAACGATATCACAAGTCAAATTTATTTAAGTAAATTACACAGACCTCTCTTGAGGTTAGGTCAAATTATAGGGACATCCCTCGTGATATGCAAAATTATACTGACATCTCTTGTCAGACATTGTTGGGAGTAATTGAAATGTTGAATTTACTATTCTACCCTCATTATCTTTGTAATATTTCAGTCTAAAAATAAGTCAACCAAAAAACAAGAACAATTTTTTTTTTGGAAACAAGAACAAAATTAAAAACTGAAAAAAAATAAAAATAAAAAAACCATTTTGGTTGTGTATTTATGTGTGTGTATATTTATATATTTATATATGTATAGAGAGAGAGAGAGAGAGAGAGAGAGAGAGAGAGAGAGAGAGAGAGAGAGAGGATGAATCGAAAATATCTGCAACTCCATTCTCCGAATTATATTTCAGGGTTTGAAAGTTTTGAACTCCTATCAACATACTGTATAGTAACTTGTATATAAAATACTCGATCGGCGTTTTTTTTTTCTTCTAACAATCAATTGTGATTCCATGAATTTCTTTACTAACTTCAAATTCAAGATGAGCAAGACCAAATCTATCAAGCCAGTTTTAAAATTGTTGTATCGTAAAGTGACATCATTGACATGTCTACTAAAATTCAGAAATGGAGGAAGAATCAATTGAAGGCCAAGAGAAAGAAATATTGAAACCCTAAATTGAAAGCCCCAAGTCCCAATCAACTTATGCGTGATGATGGTGGTGGTGAAATTGAACCCATGTTTGCGTATCTATGCATATGTATATATATATATATGTGTGTGTGTTAGTGTGTGTGTGTTTATACACACAGATATATATATATATACATGATTTTATATTGGTCGTTTTGGATTTTTTTTTTGGGTTTGCAATACATATATAGCTTAGTCTTCTTCTTTCCATCCCAATCGACTCGTATGGTTCTACATATACATTAATACATATGGTTTTGTATATACAGATCACCAACTCATATTGATTCAAGACCCAATAGAAGATTGGTAAGATTTGGATATATATATATATATATCTATATAATATCGGGTATCATACTTTATGGCCAAAAGAAATATCAACCGTCCACTAACGTGGACAATTTCAGCCGTTAGATCCTTAAGGCTGTACTCTCTCAGTCTTGGGAACACCACGAGATTAAAAAAATTTTGAATTCCTCACACAGTCGAACCCCCATACGTCTCTCTCTCTCTCTCTCTCTCTCTCTCTCTCTCTCAGTCTCTCAAACCAGAGTCGATCTGTGCTCTCTCTCAACTTTGCCTCCCAAATGCCCACACACTCTCTATTTCTCTCATCTCACAAATCCCACGCTCTGTCTTCAGCTATCTTTGGTTTTGAGGGTTAGGTTTTCTGATGAAATCTGATTGGGGGCTATGGCGGTCGGTAGATGGTGAGTCCGTCTGAGGAGGCTATGGAGGTCGGTAAGGCTAGGGTTTCTAATATCTAGGTTTCAATTTCTAATAATGGAGATCAAAGACCCCCAAAAGATAGAAATTGAAACCTAGATATTAGAAACCCTAGCCTTACCGACCTCCATAGCCTCCTCAGACGGACTCACCATCTACCGACCGCCATAGCCCCCAATCAGATTTCATCAGAAAACCTAACCCTCAAAACCAAAGATAGCTGAAGACAGAGCGTGGGATTTGTGAGATGAGAGAAATAGAGAGTGTGTGGGCATTTGGGAGGCAAAGTTGAGAGAGAGCACAGATCGACTCTGGTTTGAGAGACTGAGAGAGAGAGAGAGAGAGAGAGAGAGAGAGAGAGAGAGACGTATGGGGTTTGACTATGTGAGGAATTCAATTTTTTTTTAATCTCGTGGTGTTCCCAAGACTGAGAGAGTACAACCTTAAGGATCTAACGGCTGAAATTGTCCACGTTAGTGGACGGTTGAGATTTCTTTTGGCCATAAAGTATGATACCCGATATTATATAGATATACATGCATACATACATATACACCATATATACGGACCACACTATATATACAAACATATTTGTATACATATAGCCATTTAATACATATATACATAGATACTTGAATACATCTTTGAGGTGAGTTTGATATTTTGAGTTTAGATCTTAGGTTTTTAAACAAATTGATTGTGTTTAAATTTTAGGAACAAATTAGTTTTTTGGAGTAAATTGATTTTGGGTTTAAATCTTAGGAACAAATTAGTTTTTGGAACAAATTGATTTTAGATTTAAATTTTTAAGTTTTTGGACAAATTCATATTCATATATATATATATATATATCCATATATTATGTATGTCCTTGTATATCTATAAATATACACACAGTAGAGAGAGAGAGAGAGAGAGAGAGAGAGAGAGAGAGAGAGAGAGAGAGAGAGAGATGTGTGTGTGTAGTTTAGTAAAATGGTAAACAAAGTAATAGTATAATAGTAAATTCATGCTAGAGGGGAGGTCTGTGCAATTTTACAATATAGCGGGGAGGTTCGTGTGATTTCATCAAACCTCAAGGGAGGTCCATGTAATCAACCCAAAAAAATTGATTTTTTTTTGGTAATTAATAAGGGTAAAGTTGTTATTATACAAAATTTAACCCCAAAAACTAATAGTTAACTTACAGTTGACTAATTGAAGGAGACAAATGTTACCCAACTACAAATCTCAAGGAAGGTTAGTATAATTTTGCATATCATGAGAGAGATTCCTGTAATTTGACCTAACCTCGGAGAAAATTCGTGTAATTTACCCAATTTATTTACTCATAGAATCAACTCATGTACTCCAAATTCCATGACACACAGGATAAAATCCAAACTCTGGGATTGCTTTTTATTTTTATTTTTTATTATTATTGCTTACATTCACATAGCTAGAGCTGGAGGCTGCTTAATTCTTCCCGAGGAAAGCTCAGTCAACTTTTATCACTTTTTAATTTTATTTTTCTTTTGGGTATTATTTATTTATTTTTATTTATTTTATTTTGCTTTTTTGCGCACTTTAAAAATGTCTACTCCTTACTCATCAAACACCCCATTGGTTAATGTAGTCGGACTTATGACTTTATATTATTAATTAATCCCTATTTAATTAATGGGTGATTTAGTGATAAATCCCTAGATACTGCAATTAAATAGCTTTAAGTTCTTGAGTTAAAACATGTTTATAATTAAGTCCCTTAAATTTTTTACGGACTAAAATACCCCTTCCTCATCAAGTTTGGTATTCTTAAAAATGGTAACCTCCTCCATTAATATTTCTAACCAAAATTTCTCCCCAAAAATTAAGAGAATAAAAAATTATGGGGATCAAAATTTGAAAGTCATTATTACTCATAATGACAGCTATTTTCATCCACAATCATGTCCAACAACATGATTTGTGAAACACATTTTGAATTGAAAAGGCATAACATGTTGTGGAAAAATGGGAACGGAAGAGAGAGTTCCAACATGATTTGTGAATTTCACAACATGTTCTGAAAAATGAAAATGAGAGAGAGAGAGAGAGAGAGAGAGAGAAAGAGAGAGAGAGAAATAGAAAGAAATACAACATGATTTGTGAATTCCCCAACATGTTCTGGAAAAATGGGAATGGAAGAAAGAGTCCCACATAATTTGTGAATTTCATAACATGTTCTGGAAAATGATTTGTGAATTTCACAGCATATTCTGGAAAACGATAATGGAATAAAGAGACACAACATAATTTGTGAATTTTACATGTTCTAGAAAAATGGAAATGAAAGAGAGAGTCCTAACATGATTTGTGAATTTCACAACATGTTTTGGAAAATGAAAATGAAAGTGACTAAAGTCGCAACATGATTTGTGAATTTTCACAACATGTTATGTAAAATGAAAATGGAAGAGAAAGTCACAACACGATTTGTGAATTTCACAACATGTTCTGAAAAACGAAAATGAAAGGGACAAAGAGTCACAACATGATTTGTGAATTTCACAACATGTTCTGGAAAAATCGGAAATGAAAGAGAGAGACACAACATGATTTGTGAATCTCATAACATGTTATGGAAAATGGGAACATGGAGAGAGAGAGAGAGAGAGAGAGAGAGAGAGAGAGAGAGAGAGAGAGAGAGACCACCACTATTAACCACCATCGCATCCACCACCATTGATATCATCGCCATTGCACCCACCACCACTCTTAGACACCATAGCGCCATGGCACCCACCACTACTGCCAACACATCACCACCGCACCATTGAGTCGCAAAGGTGTTCAACACGATTGTTGGCAACAACCTGTCTCACTTGTGGGACTTGTAATCCTTTTTTATTTACTTCATATACAAACAACTTGTTTTGTGAATTTCACAAACAAAGTAATGACCAAAAAAATTGATGATGTTCTTTTTGTTCCAGGTTGGGCGTAATGATTTTTGGTGATATATATTGTTTAAGATGTATATAGTTAATAGAGATAAAAATACCACAATGCAAGGGTCAATGATTGAAGGAATACTCAATTAAAGAGTCAAAGAGTCAACATTTTTTTTTAAAAAGCTGAACAATCGATTATGGTAGTGATATTAGCCAATCTGTATTAATAACATTTGTGTAAATAAGGTATGTCTCACATGCTGTGAAATATAAATACGAAAGAAGACCAAAAGCAATCATTAAAAAACAAAAATGATCCATATGAACACACAATTAAATAGTCAAACATTTAATTTGACAGATTTTTATGATGTAATGAATACGAATGATCAATCAGCATGTGTTAAGGGATGTAAATGGTAGAAATAATTCTAACATTCAAAACACAAACAAACATGGCAATAGTGGGGAATAAATACAATTATTACTCCCAAAATCCCAATTAATGACTAAATATATATTACATCTATATGTATATCACAGAATATATAGAAGGGTAAAATGGGGACAACAAAATCATTAACCATGATTAGGTGTGTTAACTAGGGTCCTAGTGATGTAGTATTAAATAAAAATATTGGGTGTCCTCCATCCACGAAAGTACATGAATAGGGGATTTAAGGGCAATTGTCTATTAATTAAAAGTCCCACTCCATTAGCCAACAAAGTGAGTAATTTTGATAAAAACAAAAATATATTCATTTTTCTTTCCTCGTGGTCCAACCACACCAAATAATCTCTTTTTCTTCTTCTTGGTTGCTACACATAAGAGGTTTCCTTGGTTTTATTTTCGTTATTTGATTGATTGTTTGACTCATTGTGTCATTCTTGGATTTATTTTATGAATACATTTTTGTTCATTTTAAAATTATTCACCTTTTTATTTATTCTCCTCTTTCATTAACTAATGTAATATGATTGATGATTAAATAAAAATTAATTAATAATATAAATTATTAAACTTCACTACATTAACTAATAAAAAATGAGAATAAACAAAATGTGAATAATTTTTGAATAAACAAAACTGCACCCTTATTTTATTGGTTCACATGCCTTTATCACATACACCTACCACAACAACTTTTTTCAATACATGTCATGTGGGACTTAACCTTGCGGTCTTCTCCATCAAATAAGAGTCGTCCCTCTCTACTTTCTCTGTCGGTATATGTGAATGTGTGATTGGTTTCCCTGCGGCCATAAACATTTAAAAAAAAAAACAAACAAACAAAGGAATAATTACATTTCAGTCACTTTTATGTGTCAAAATTAAAATATAATCTCCTATTTTTTTAAAATTGAAAAAATATCAAGTTTTTTTTGTGAAATAAAAATAATATCAAAATTTACATGAACAACTCTTTATACAGGTGGGAGCAACTTTTCGAAACGTTGAGAGCTACTTTTCCAAACGTATAGAGGAACCTTTTTAATAGTCGGGTACAACTCTTCACAACATTGAGGACAAGTCTTCAAACGTTTGGGTACAAGTTCAGAATGTTGAAAAAAAAGTCAAATAAAATACAAACTATTAAAAAGTTGATTTTTTTTTTTTCCCATTTTTTTGATGATTTTTTAATTTTTTTTAACCATTGTTGATATTTTTAAAATTTTCAAAAAGTAGTAGACTGAGTTTAAATTTCGTAAAAAAAAGTTGACTAAAATCTAATTATCCCAAAAAACAAAATAATTTTTCGAAATGACAAAAATGCTATCCTTTTTAATTTGTTTTTGAAACTTGCACATACAAAAAAAAAAAACTTTCCATACAAACAAAAATAAAAAATAAACTGAAAAAACAAAAAAAAAAAAATTTAATTTCGAATTGACAAAAATGCACTTTTTTTCAATTTATTTTTGAAACTTGCACATAACCTCGTTCAATCAAATGAAAGCCGGGAAAAAAAAACATAAAACAACTTTTGATACAAACCTAAAACAAAAAATAAACTTACAAAAACAAAATTATTTTCTAAATTGACAAAAATGCCCTCCAATTTATTTTTGGGAGACTTGGTCTAAGGTCCTTAAGATTTAGTCAATAATGCCTACAGGATATGCCATAAATAAAAAACTCCACAATGACACACTCTAAAAAAATTTATCTCCTAAAGTCCATAAGATTTTGAATTTCATTTTAAGAGAAATTGCCCCTAAAACCCTAGCGAGCTCACCATTACCACCATCTGTCTACTCTCTCACCAACTTTCTCTCTACTCCCTACAATGGTGTCTGCTGCCACCACCACCTCGCACGCTACTACAAACCACCACCGCCACCATCGCGCACCACTGGGAACAACCACCACCATCATCGCACACCATTGGGAGCTGCCACCACCATCGCGAGCCACAACCACCACCACCATCGCGAGCCATAGCCAACCACCACCACCCATCGCCAGCCGCCACCACCACTAGTATCGCGATTGTCGCAACTATCACACCACCACCACCATCGCCTGCGACCATGAACACCACCACCACCATCACCGCGAGTTCCAAATCTAGCCATCTCCGACGAGCTCGAGCCAGATCCAGCCATCTCCGATGAGCTCGAACCAGATCCGGCCATCTCCGACAAGCGCAAACCAGATCTGGCCATCTCTGATGAGTGTGAACCATATCCAACCATGTCCCTCGATGAATCACGTTTGAGACATTCATTCTGCTTCACTTTCTATTTGTTCCTCTACTAACAGGCAGAATTTTCAATATCAAGTGAAATTTCACTTGTTATAGAAAAAGTTAAGTGAAATTTCACTTGTTATAGACAAAGGTAAATGAAATTTCACTTGATTTGTTTAGTGAACAGTGACATGATAGTGGTGGTCGCCGTAGGTCAAAAGCGGTGGTGAGTGGGTGGTGATTGTCGGAGTTCAAGCATTATGGGGGTGGTGGTCGGATATCATGGAGGTGGTGGTCGAATGTGGTAGAGTTGGTGGTTAGAGATAGTGGTTGCCAGAGGTCAGGAATAGCAGGGGTTGTGGCCAGAGGTGGCAGGGGCAGTGGTCGAGGTGGTAGTCAGAGGTGGCAGGGGTGGTGGTTATGGCGACTAGGGTTTGATTAGGGTTAGATAATGAAGATGATGGTATTTAAGTCTATCGATTATTGGAGGACTTATCCTCAATGTTTGATTTAAGTTGTCCTTAATACCAAAAAAGCTTGTGTTAATATCCCTTCCACCAATTTGCCCTTATTTTTTAAACTTGCACATAGCCTCCTTCAATCAAATAAAAGGAAAGGAAAATGCGAAAGGGATCTGAAAAAAGAAAAAAAAAAATTTCGATACAAATCAAAAATAAAAATTAAACTGAAAAAACAAAATTTTTATCCAAATTGTAAAAAATGCCCTCCTTTTCAATTTATTTTTGAAACTTGCACGTAGCCTCATTCAATAAAATGAAAGGAAAGAATAAGGCAAAAGGGACTTGGAAAACAATTGTCGATACAAACCAAAAAAAAAAAAATGAAAAAAAAAATCATTTTCTAAATTGGCAAAAATTACCTCCTTTCAATTTATTTTTTAAACTGGCACATAGCCTTGTTCAATCAACTAAAAGGAAAGGAAAACATAATCCAGTCCACTGTTTTTTTCGTCCAGTCGATTGGGGTGCCAAATTCCCAGTTGATTGTACTGTCTGGTCGACTGAACTCCAAGCAGCAGAAAGGTAACCTCTGAAAACATATGCTAGTCGACTGTGTCGGGGGACCAGTCGACAGTACGCAATGCAGTGTCTCATTCACAAAAGGGGTCCAGTCGACTGGACACACAAACCAGTCGACTGTTTTCTAGCAGCAAGACATTCTACAGAATTCTCCAAGTTCAAAGTTTACTGGATTCAACCAGGGATAAAACACGCACTCCAAACTCATTCCAACGTGATCCTAACTGTAATATAACATCACTAAAATATAATTACAAGAGATTACTATCTATTACAACATCATTTATCCGTTCTAAGATACTAAGTTAAACATTGTCAAAAGTCATGAAATTCTTATTACAACAACGTTAATACAAAACTACGAGATAGGTATGATAAGACACCTTCTACAAGAACTCCCAAACCCACGTGCTCACTTCTACGATTCCTCACCAACATTAACACCTGAAATGGTTATTTGAATTACCACACATATTCGATTTGTTTAAGCTAACGCTTAGTGAATAAAACAATAATGCACGTGAATGATAGACATGCTCGCATTCACATCTCTACAATTCATACTAGTCTCCGGAGTCTCACGTGTACGTTCCATACTCCTAATTCGCGACTCCTCGCCAATAAGTCCACGTGAAAAGGTAAGACCAACAATTCTTTTCTTTAATCGTGCGACCTTAATGCCTATATCAGCTCCACAAGATGGCTTGGTAACCACGTGCTCCTTTGACCCAAATAACAACTTAACATGCTCAATTCACATATCACCATGCTTTCAATAATCAAAACATTTCACCGTGCTATTGGGCCTACTTATCGATATAATCGCCTATTATGAACTACACAATATACATCTATAAACTAACAGATGCTTTTTATACAAAATATGAATACAGGTCAAGAAATCATTCCAAAACACATAGTTGAATCACTCACCACCAATTTACATCTCTAAACTTTGATCCAAAGAAAACCCAAGTACAAAGAACATGCACTAATCCCTTTAGTACAATTCCTATTGATCAGAATTCCTATTATCAACTTTTATGAAAAATTCTAGAAAATGAGTTTTCAAAAAACTTAGCCAAATAAGGCCTAACAGATATCAAAATGAAGCACTTACCTCAAGGAGTTCGAATACAAAATTTGGTGAATAACTGACAGACAGAAGTTTGTCGTTTGGCGTCGTGAAGCTCTAAGCAACCAAATCCCCCTTTTGGCCTCCTCTTGAAACTTAGGCTAGAAGTTTTGTAAAATATCTAAAGTCATCTCTATCTATATATAGGCAACACTCTCGGGAATTACGTCTACCTTCCCATGGGTTTTCAAAACTCATAATTAGTTTCTGAAACTTTCTACACAACTAATTCATAGCTTCACGAGTGAACTAAAATTTATAAAAGTTTTCGTCTAAGTTTTGTTTGGTTGCCAAAACGCAGTCTCACATGATTTTACGAAATTGCTAATTAGCCTACCAAATTAATAGCGTGTTAATTTGTCTTCGTAAGGATATTAAAATTAACAACAGAAATATATTCTAAACTAGAAAATAATACAGATAGTGAAATATACAGGTAAACATTTATTTTCAGATAAACATTGAAGGTATTCCACCATGACCGTCTCAATCGCGGAGAGACGTCACAACATCCAAACACTCATTCAACACAGTCTCAAAGGGTTCTTTTACACAAACATCCAATTCGACTCATGAGTTAAAACTTACTCACACATGTGCCAACATGCACAACTCATCACATTATCATGCATGAAAATGTAATGAAATACAATAACACAAATACGGGTGTTATAATTCTCTTCCCCTTAAAAGAAGATTGTGGCCAAACTTGTACCTCATGTATCAAAAAGGTGCGAATACTGAGTGCGTATCTCATCTTCTATTTCCCATGTCATCTCTTTCGCCGTTTGGCTCCGCCATAACACTTTCACCTTCGATATCACCTTATTTCGCAAGGCTTGATCCTTCTGATCCAAAATCTCTATGGGATACGCAACATACGTCAAATCACTCTGAATCTCATTCGGCGTCAGAGTCATCACTTGCTCTCTATCCTCCACTAAGTGTTTACGTAATAATGATACATGAAACACGTTATGAACTTGGGCATACTCACTTGACAAATTTAATCGATACGCTACGGGTCCAACTCTCCCAATGATTTCAAAAGGTTCGACATACCTCGGATTGAGTTTCACGTATCTCCCAAATCTAGTGATCCCCTTTAAAGGTGACACCTTCAAATACACCAAATCGCCCACGTCAAATTCAACGATCGCCTACGCTTGTCGGCATAACTCTTATACCTACTCTGAGCTGTCAGTAATAGTTGTCAAATCACCTTTATCTTATCCGTCGTCTCTTGCCAATTCTTGGCCCTTCAATCATTCTTTCTCCAACTTTTGTCCAACTTATCGGTGAACGACATACATGACCATACAAAGCTTCATAAGGAGCCATTCCAATACTCAAATGAAAATTGTTGTAATACGCGAACTCAATTAACGGCAAGTGGTATTCCCAATCACCCTGAAAATCAAGTGCACATACACGAAGCATGTCTTCCAAAATCTGGATTACTCTTTCCGTTTGACCATCGGTCTGAGGATGAAAAGCGGTACTGAAATGCAATTTGGTACCCATTGCTTCTTGCAAGGCTTTCCAAAACTTTGATGTAAAACTACTATCTCTATCCAAAACAATAGAAACTAGTATACCATGTAGTCTCACAATCTCGCGGATATATAACTTAGCTAACGTTATCGATTTATTTGTTCGAAGTGGTAGGAAGTGCGATGCTTTGTCAAACGGTCAACGATCACCCAAATGATAGTATTTAATTTCTTCGACCTCGAAAATCCACTAACAAAGTCCATTGTTATGTGTTCCCATTTCCACTCGGCTATCGGTAATGGTTGTAACAATCCCGAAGGTACTTGGCATTCGGCCTTTACTTGTTGACAACTCGTACATCACGAAACAGAGCGTGCTATTTCTCTCTTCATTCCCAACCACCAAAAAACATGTCTCAAGTCTCTATACATTTTGGTGTTTCCTGGATGAACGGTGTACTTTGTATTGTGCGCTTCCTCTAGGATGTTCCATTTTAATTCCTTCTAGTTGGGCACACTGATTCTACCCCTCAATCTCAAAACCTTGTTCTCAAAAGTAAAACCCAGTTGTTTTCCCAATGGAATCTCATCACAAATCTTCTTCAAAGCCACATCTTGAAGTTGTTTCTCCATAATCTTGTGAATCAAGGGTGGTTGTTCCACAATCGTCGATATCAATCCACTTTCAATCCTCGAAATCACTTCAAGGTTCAATTTATCCATATCTCAAATCAATTCTCTTTGAGAAGTCAAATCCGCTATCATATTGGTTGGTGCTTTACGACTAAGAGCATCGACAACTACATTCGCCTTGCCCGGATGATACTGTATTGACAAATCATAGTCCTTCATCAACTCTAGCCATCTCCTCTGCCTCATGTTCAAATCTCATTCCGTGAACAAGTACTTTAGACTCTTATGATCCCTATAGATCTCACATTTCTCCCCATACAGGTAATGACGCCAAATCTTCAATGCAAAAATCACGGCGACCAATTCTAGATCATGTGTCTGATAATTCTTCTTGTGCGGTCTAAGTTGTCTCGATGCATATGCAATGACCTTATCACATTGCATGAGAATGCAACCTAAACCTCTATGTAAAGCATCACTATAAATGACAAACCCTTCAGTTCTCGTCGGAATAACTAATATTGGTGCCTTCACTAGTCGACTCTTCAACTCTTGAAAACTTTTTTCACATTCTGGACTATATACGAAAGCAACATCTTTCCTCATCAACTGTGTCATCGGCATCGCTATACGTGAAAATCTTTTACAAACCTCCGATAATAACCAGCTAATCCTAAGAAACTTTGGATATTTGTCACATTCGTAGGTCTCACCCAATTGGTAATGGCTTCTATCTTCTGAGGATCTACAGAAATTCTTTTTGCGAACACTATATGTCCAAGGAAAGCAATCTCCTTTAACCAAAATTAACACTTCTTTAATTTTCCAAACAACCTCTTGTCGCGTAATCGGTGTAAGGCTAATCGCAGATGGTGTTCGTGATCTTTAACACTCTTGGAATAGATTAGGATGTCATCTATAAATACGATAACAAACTCATCTAAATAGTCTTTGAAAATAGATTTATCAAGTCCATGAAAGCGGCTAGTGCGTTAGTCACTCCAAACAGCATAACCAAAAATTTAAAGTGACCATATCGAGTCCTGGAAGCTGTCTTCTCAACATCTTCTTCTTTGACTTTCAACTGGTGGTAACTGGATCTCAAGTCAATCTTCAAAAATACCTATGCCCCTTGTAACTGGTTAAATAAATCATCTATTCGCGGCAACGAATATTTATTCTTGACTGTTAACTTATTCAACTCTCGGTAGTCGATGCAGATGCGCATTGTCCCATCCTTCTTCTTCACAAACAAAACTGGAGCTCCCCATGGCAAAACACTAGGTCAGATGAAACCCTTCTCAAGCAACTCCTGTAATTGAAGCTTCAATTTTTTCAACTCTACCGGTGCCATTCGGTACGGTGCTTTGGATACCGGTTGTGACCTTGGTAATACCTCTATCGTGAACTCAAGCTCTCTTTCAATCAATACGTCAAGTAACTCATTGGGAAAAACGTCTGGAAGTTCTCAAACTACTGGAATGTCTTCTACTAGTGGTCCAAGAACTCATGTGTTAACAATTGAACATAAGAATCCCGAATAACCCTTCTTCAACATCTTACTCGGTTGAATTGTCGATATTAAGTACGGCGATATTGTCACACCCTTACCATGAAAAATAAACTCTTCCTAACCTAACGGATAGAAACTAACCAATTTTTATTCACAATCGATCTTAGCTTAATTGACCGACAACCAATCCATGGCCAAGATAACATCAAAGTAATTCACTGTTAATGGAATCAAATCAACTCTCCAGACCTTATCACCTATCTTGATCTCAAACGCCTTGAATACCAAAGAAGTTACTAATGGTTCACTACTAGGCAATGATACGCACAAATCATATCCTAACGGTTTGAATTTAACAGTTAAATGCTTAACAAAATCACGGGACAAGTGAATGCGTTGAACCAGAATCCATGAGTATACATGCAGGATATGAACAAATAGGAAGAATACCTGATACGATAGTAGGGGTGTTCACGGTCGATTTTCGGTCGGTTTTTTTCAATTTTGGCACATAAAAAAACCGATTAATAGGCTCGGTTCGGTCGGAGTTTTGGGGTGTTTCGGTCGGTCGGTCAGTTCGATTTTCTTCTTGGGCTATATGTTTGAAAACCGACCGAATGCCCTCGATTTGGTCGATCGGTTTCAGAGTCGGTTTTTTTTGTACACCCCTATACGATAGTATCATCCGTATTCCCTCGCCAGAGTTGGAAATATCACCCTTGATGTTGTGTGACTCCTTTCCCTTTATTTGCTCGTGGTTCTGTCTTTGATCCGCTTGGCATACTCAATGCTTTGGTACTCATTCCTGGTTGTCTCTTACTCGGACAATTCTTCACTATATGTCCTGGTTGGCCACACTCAAAACATTTTCCCCTCATCTCTGGGTTGTAGCTCTTGGTGTTCGAGGTTGTGTTTGGTGTAGTTGTATTCGTATTCATAGGACAATTGTGGGATATGTGTCCTAGTTGCTTGCAAAGGTAACACGTGCTCAACAAGTGGCAAGTACCCTTGTGTTGCAGGTTACATGTCGGGCATAACGGTCTCGAGTCTCCCACGAACGCACTTCCTCCTTGACTACCCACATATGATCCCGAACTTTACCTGAATGGCTTCTTGGCATTCCTTTGTCCTTTGCTCCTATTGTGATTGGATCTCTTCCCTTGTTGCCCTTGTCGATATCGATCGACACTTTTCTCAGCTATACGGGCAGCTTTCTCAACTAGAGAAAAGGTCGGATGTTGCAACATATCCACACGGCTATGTATATTTTCCCTAAGCCCTTCCTCAAACTTATGAGCTTTGTCCTCATCAGTTAGAACTGTAGTTTTCCCACAATATAACAATGCATTATAACGGGAAACGTGCTCACTCACAGTCATGTCACCCTAAACCAAACTTGCAAACTCCTGACGTGTCTGAGTATGCATAGATCATGGAAAGAAACGCTTGTTGAACTCATCCTTAAATGCTCCCCATGTAGTTGGCTTCCCTTGTTCGAGCACATTATTCCACTTATCCAACGTTCACCCATTAACGTATCGGATGCGCACAAAATTTTCTCCTTATCAGTACAGATTATTGTACTGAAATGTCTTTCCATATCCATCACCCAATGATCGGCCAAGTCTATGTCAACTTGCCCATGGTACAAAGTCAGTTTCCATTTATGAAATTGTTTTACAATTATGTGTTGAGGTTGCGATACTAGTGGTTCATTAATTTAATGAACTTTAACTAGTGGGACCTGAACGTTCATCTGATCTCATTCACTTACGGCTTGAACAAAAATTCCTACCATATTCACTATCTGATCCATACGCGAATGCGGTGACAATTCTCTTATCGAGTCAGCCATAACGTTTTAAATGTTTGTCCTGTTCATTTCAATGCATAAAGACTATGCATGCCATGCCACAATATATATATATATATACATATTTGTGTACAGATCACCACACAATCAACAAATGCAACCATATGAAGCATTTCTACAATGATAACAATATTATCATCACAATCATACCCTTCATTCGATGTCACTCATTCCCAAAGCTCTAAACCTATTGCTTTGATACCACTAAATGTCATAGCCTGGTCTCACAATAGCGGAACCGAAGCCAGTGGCACACCACTGAGGCTACTCCAATTCATTAACGTTCCCAAAATAATTAGTTTTAAGAACACACGCAATGGAACTAAAACAAATCATTTTTAAAACAAGCAGTCCAGTCAACTGCACCTCATGCCCAGTCGACTGATACAGTCTAGCAGAAAGTTTGATTTTAAAAGCATAAGTCAGTCGACTATATTCTACGTCTAGTCAATTGGGGTGCCAAATTCCCAGTCGATTGTACTGTCTGGTCGACTGAACTCCAAGCAAACAGAAAGGTAACCCCTGAAAAACATAAACTAGTTGACTGTGTCGGGGGACCAGTCGACTGTACCCAATGTAGTGTCTCGTTCACAAAAGGGGTCCAGTCGGCTGGACATACAAACCAGTCGACTATTTTCTAGCAGCAAAACATTTAGTAGAATTCTCCAAGTTCAAAGCTTACTGGATTCAACCAGGGATCAAATGCGTACTCCAAACTCACTCCAACGTGATCCTAACTGTATTATAACATCACTAAAACATATTTACAAGAGATTACTATCTATTACAACATCATTAATCCGTTCTAAGATACTAAGTTAAACATTGTCAAAAGTCGTGAAATTCTTATTACAACAACGTTAATACAAAACTAAGAGATAGGCATGATAAGCCTTCTACAAGAACTCCCAAACCCACGTGCTCACTTATGTGATTCCTCGCCAGCATTAACACCTGAAATGGTTGTTTGAATAACTACACATACTTGATTTGTTTAAGCTAACCCTTAGTGAATAAAACAACAATGCACATGAATGATAAATGATACGTGGTGAAAAGTGCATATTTCTAGTGTATTATGTGGTATTTTATGCATCTTTTATCCCCAAAGTCCCTACATTTAGGTTCATTCTAATAACAATGTTCTTTTTATTGTGTTAATGCTAAACTATATGTTTTTGCATGGTTTTATAGGTATTAGGATGTAAATCAAAGAAGTGGAGCTAAAGAAAGTGATTCTGGTGGATAGAACAACAGAAGCAGCTGAGAAAATGCCAATTTTGACAATGATGACTTCAGATTTGGAAGATTTTCCCAGAGACAAGAAATGTAGATCATTGAGTTACGGTCGCGTGGCCGCAAACGGGAGGTCAATCCGAGGTCCGAGTAAAAAGTTATGGCCATTCTCCCATCGGTGTGCAGTGCTGTCAAAATCAGAAGAGTTCAAGCGATTGAAGAAGGGTTCAATCGATCGAACCTTCGATCGATCGAACTGAGCTCGATCGATCGAACCTTTTATTCACCCAAAAGTTGCGTAAACTCTGTGGGAACCCTATATATACGTCGTTTTGACGCCAGACGAAGAGAGGACGCTCCAGAACGCGAAAAACAGCAGTTTAGGGTAGTTTTAGGGTTAGATTAGGTGTAGATTAGGTTAGATTCATATTATTCTTCATCCTTTTCATTGATTTACTGAAGATTATTGAAGATTCAAGTTTCTTTCATGTTTATTTCAAGTTTATTTCAGATTATATCCAGGTTTTTCTTTCCAATCCTTGTTATTTGATTGCTATTAGTTTATATGCTATGATTACTCTAGTTTGTTATTCCTGTATTAGTTTTATTATGTTTCTGTAGTTTAGACGTTGGGAATATGTGATGAATCATTGATTCCAAGCCTCTGCCATGCAATCTTTAGAAACCTTGGGTTCGATCGATCGAAGGTATTTCGATCGATCGAACCAGAGATAGTCAAGCGATCGAAGACATTTCGATCGATTGAAGGATGATGCTGTCCGATCGATCGAGAGCGCTTCGATCGATCGAACTTGCAGAATCTTGAGATGATTCTTTGAAGTATTCCATGACTTTCTGTTTTAGAAATCTGTCATCAAATTGTCCCTATAAGCTCAGTTTGTCACAACAGTTTTTAGAACTTAAAGCCTTAAGGCCTTTTCTTCAATGACTTTTGAAAACCACTTTGAATGCTAACACCATTTAGAGTGCAAGTAATTACCATTGTTTTAAACCGTCTTCCATGTATTTTACTCAAATGTGATGATGTAGTCCCGGTCATGAAAGGGCTATTGATTCTATATCTTTAGAAAAATACGGAATGCTGAAGAGGAATGAATTCCATCGAACGTTAATGAGTATGCATGGTAGATGGTTAGGATTAATGTGGATTCACGTGTTTCCAACACCTTTAGTTTATTTATTTAATTGGTAATGTTTCTATAAGTTTAGTTTATTATTTAGTTTAATTTAATTCATTAGGATTTGTTAGTACACCTCCAATCAGCCATTCTTATTTTCTTTTTCTCTAGGTTATAACTTGGTAGATATTCTTCCTATTCCTTCCCTGTGGGATCGACCTGGACTTCCAGTACTATATTACTTGCACGATCACCTACACTTGGGTGTTGCACAAGAGCGCACAACTTTTTAGTCGTGTCAAGTTTTTGGCGCCGTTGCCGGGGAAGGCAACTAGGTTAGGATTTTACTAAGTTATTTCCATTTTTTTTCTTTTTCTTTTTTAAAAAAAAAAAAAAAAAAATCATTGGACTTTTTCTCTCACAAGAAAAAAAATTTCTTTTGTTTAAATATTTTGGGTAAACATGTCTTATCCATATTACCCTCCATACAACACAAATACCACGAATGGGTACACATTAGGTAATGATAACTATACCCCGAGTTGGCAAGCACCCACATATGATGCACATTATCAACCTGAGTGCTACCAATCACCACAATGGGAAAACCATAGTGTTAGTCCCCCATGTTATCAAACGTACCAAGAATCTCCACCTGGAGAGTTCTATCAATCGCAATGGGGATATAACCAAAATGATAGTGTAGGATATAGTAGTAGTTCCCACGATTACCAAATGCACCAAGACTTTCCTTCTGGGGAGTCTTGCACACAAACACAATGGGAAGGGGACTATTACCAACAACAATGGGGTGAAACTTCATATAGTTATAATGAGGAGAATAACCAAGTTGAGGATAATGGTATGTTAGAATTGCTGCTTAGTGAAATGAAAAGGCTAGAGAGTGCAATTGATAAATTAGGAGCTAGATATCAACAAGCATTTGATAGCCAACCTTTAGAAGACTATACCAGTCCTTCAATGCTACAACTTGAATTTCAAGACACTAACAATGGAATGGAATTAGAGGACAATGATGGGTTCATACCGAGTGAGGTTAACAACTCATTTGAGAAAGTGATAACCCAACAAGAACTCCAAAACCAAACCATTGAGCATGAAGTTGTAGAACTATCTTCTCCTCAACATACAACCCCAGACATTAACTCCTTCACTGCCTTGATAAAGTTGCACAATCTCTTTGTCCAGAGTACTTCAATAGATGACACATATAGTGAGGAGAGTTGCGAGGATGAGAATGAGGTCTTAAAAGATGATGAGAGTTTAGGTGATTGCACGCAATTAGGAAAGGATGAGTCCCATGTTGACTCTACCCCTACCTTTGATAGTGACCCTAGGGAGGTCGTTATTGAAATTTCTAAATTCGATTTAGATTCATCTGATATTCATGAACCCTCACCTCTTTCGACCGAAGAGGTGGTGTCACCAAGTTGCCCATCACCTAGCCTTGCTGTCAATCAAAGCTCTCGTCCTGAGCTTGAATGTTATGTGTACCCCATTCGTGAACAAACAGAATGTGTTGTGGAAGAGGATGGTAAGGATACTAGCACATGTTCTTCACAAAATTTTAACTTTCAAAATTCTTTGAGAGAAGACATGGAAAATATTGGGCCCACTTTAGATGATCTTGAAATTCAACAAGAAGCTAGCAATCTTCTAGACTGCTTGACCTTCTTGAGTGATTATGACATTGAGGCCCAAATAGATAGCTTTATTCAAGTTCAGTCCAAAACCATGTGCATAGAACAGAAATTTAATTCCTATGATTATATCTCCACAATTTCTGTTCTAGGACAAGAGGAGGGTAGTGAAGCTTCATTGGAACATCACTTAGACCCTGCCCCTTTTATTGAACCATGGCCTCCCCCTGTTTTTAGTATTAAAATAGAGGCTGTTATAGGAAATACCAACACCAAAGATCGTTTCTTGCATATAATTCCTAAAAAGTGTGGTATTCCTCTTATAACTGTCCCCAATAACTTTGGAAGCCATTGGTTTTGCATCATCTCCTCTGACCTTGAGCCTGACATTAGTTGGGGGGAGTTGCATTTTTATGAGGATCTCAAAAGTCTTGTCATTGTTAAATTATTTCACTGGGAAGATCCTCAAAAATTTCGGTTGTTACTTTATGATAAGTATCTTGATTAACCGAATTTATTAACTGAGTTGTTGTATTATATTCTCTATTTTTCCTTGTTGCTACTAATGATTTTGCAGGTAACTTGAAAAAAATTGGATATTAATGCCTCGAGGTAACATCTTTCCTTCTCTCACTTTACTTTACATGTCCATGTGCTTAGTTTAGAACATTGGGGACAATGTTTAGTTTTAGTTGGGGGGGAGTGAGTCATTGCATGCCTCATATCTTTTTGTTGTACTTTAGTGTCATATACCTGCTTAGCAACATGTGACTCAGTAAATTAAAACTGTCATTAATTTTTTAAATTTTTATTTTTTTTAAAGATAATAAAATGGTTCTTGTTTTTCTCTCATAGTTAATGTAGTTAGTTATGATGCATTAGTGTTATTTTCTGTATGTTATTAGTATGTGATATACTATGGTAGTTTGTTTACTATCTTAGTTATAGTATATTTTATGCTTTTTAATCTTCAAACAACTTTGAGCACGTTGTGACAACCTTGTACTTAACTAAAATGGATTAGTAAGCATAGTTTAAGTGTCTTGAAAGACTATAGTGGAGACTAATAACCCAAGTGAGCTTTTGTGCCATTCCTTGTTTTTGAGGGTTTTATAAAATTACTCTTACTTTTTGAAAAGCGTATTAATTCGTTGAAAGTCTCATTTTTCTTCTTCATTTTGACTGATCACTAGAAGAGAACGTTCAGGATTTACCAAACTTTAGAGCTCTTGAATTTACTGAAATGAATTATCCTATTAACTTAGAAGATGATTTAGGCCATCTTTTGACCATACATGGATAATACAGCCTTGGCCTACCTCTATGCTATTCCTTTACTTCACCTCTTGAACTTATCATAATCGCCTTGTCTTCATAATCCTAAAGTCTATACCAAACTCCAAATTAGGAGTTCAAGCATCAGTTCTTTATTTAGGTGTGATTGGGATGTGTTGCGTTAACAAGAAGTATGTTAGTGTGAATAAGGGAAAGTTGGCAAAGAAAAAAATGAAAGAAAAAAAGAAAAGCATGAGAAGAAAAAGAAAAAAAAATGTCAATGGTTGTTACAAAAGAAAAAAAAAAGGAATGAAAAGAAGAGTGTGAAAAAAATAAATAAAAGAAAAGAAGAAGAGAAAGATTGGAGATGTGGGAAGTTTGAAAAGTTATAGTAGACATTCCAATCACATCCTTTGACCCAATTGAATATCACGAGCCTCTTTCTTCTTTCACTTAATACCTCGTTTTCAAAGTCCTAATGATTTTAAGTAAAATGGATTTGAAGTTAAGGTACTTAGAGAGTTCTCCACGGTATCTCGCTCTTCTAGTGAAAAGTATCCTTTCATGAGACCTTATGCACTATAAAATGTCCGTTTTTCAATTTAGATATGAGAAGCATTAGATTCCATTTACATTTACTCTTTATAGCTTCCATATCATGAGTGATAATTATTACACCCAATTCGGAGTGATTTCATCTTGAGAGTGTAATCCCGGTGAGAGTTGAGTCAAAATGAACGTCTTGATAGTATCTTAGGTTATGCAAGCTTTGAAATTAAAGTTTTGTATTTTGGTTGTCCATTCACACACACACTTGAAGATTAATAGGTATGGAACATTCTAATGACTTTGATAGTAGATTAACTGTAATGTGTGTGTTGCATGGCTATGGCATACTAGAGAGTTTCATGAGATTGTTGAGCTTAACTATATTGTTAATGAGAGGAAAATTCCTTGAAAACATTTAAATGAGAACCATTACCATAAACATGAATTTTGTGGGTAGATTCACTGCAAACCCTCACGAGACAACACTCGTCCACTAGGGGGAACCTAGGGGTTTAAAGGCTTGTTGCATATGCTAAATGCAATCGCGATTCCTGCGAAAGTGAGTTAGGATTTTTACTTTATTTTATTTTATTTTCAATTTTTAGAGTTAAATAAACACTGTTGTAGTTCGCTTCATTGCTAGGGACTAGCAACGAGCTAGTTGGGGGGTGTGATACGTGGTGAAAAGTGCATATTTCTAGTGTATTATGTGGTATTTTATGCATCTTTTATCCCCAAAGTCCCTACATTTAGGTTCATTCTAATAACAATGTTCTTTTTATTGTGTTAATGCTAAACTATATGTTTTTGCATGGTTTTATAGGTATTAGGATGTAAATCAAAGAAGTGGAGCTAAAGAAAGTGATTCTGGTGGATAGAACAACAGAAGCAGCTGAGAAAATGCCAATTTTGACAATGATGACTTCAGATTTGGAAGATTTTCCCAGAGACAAGAAATGTAGATCATTGAGTTACGGTCGCGTGGCCGCAAACGGGAGGTCAATCCGAGGTCCGAGTAAAAAGTTATGGCCATTCTCCCATCGGTGTGCAGTGCTGTCAAAATCAGAAGAGTTCAAGCGATTGAAGAAGGGTTCAATCGATCGAACCTTCGATCGATCGAACTGAGCTCGATCGATCGAACCTTTTATTCACCCAAAAGTTGCGTAAACTCTGTGGGAACCCTATATATACGTCGTTTTGACGCCAGACGAAGAGAGGACGCTCCAGAACGCGAAAAACAGCAGTTTAGGGTAGTTTTAGGGTTAGATTAGGTGTAGATTAGGTTAGATTCATATTATTCTTCATCCTTTTCATTGATTTACTGAAGATTATTGAAGATTCAAGTTTCTTTCATGTTTATTTCAAGTTTATTTCAGATTATATCCAGGTTTTTCTTTCCAATCCTTGTTATTTGATTGCTATTAGTTTATATGCTATGATTACTCTAGTTTGTTATTCCTGTATTAGTTTTATTATGTTTCTGTAGTTTAGACGTTGGGAATATGTGATGAATCATTGATTCCAAGCCTCTGCCATGCAATCTTTAGAAACCTTGGGTTCGATCGATCGAAGGTATTTCGATCGATCGAACCAGAGATAGTCAAGCGATCGAAGACATTTCGATCGATTGAAGGATGATGCTGTCCGATCGATCGAGAGCGCTTCGATCGATCGAACTTGCAGAATCTTGAGATGATTCTTTGAAGTATTCCATGACTTTCTGTTTTAGAAATCTGTCATCAAATTGTCCCTATAAGCTCAGTTTGTCACAACAGTTTTTAGAACTTAAAGCCTTAAGGCCTTTTCTTCAATGACTTTTGAAAACCACTTTGAATGCTAACACCATTTAGAGTGCAAGTAATTACCATTGTTTTAAACCGTCTTCCATGTATTTTACTCAAATGTGATGATGTAGTCCCGGTCATGAAAGGGCTATTGATTCTATATCTTTAGAAAAATACGGAATGCTGAAGAGGAATGAATTCCATCGAACGTTAATGAGTATGCATGGTAGATGGTTAGGATTAATGTGGATTCACGTGTTTCCAACACCTTTAGTTTATTTATTTAATTGGTAATGTTTCTATAAGTTTAGTTTATTATTTAGTTTAATTTAATTCATTAGGATTTGTTAGTACACCTCCAATCAGCCATTCTTATTTTCTTTTTCTCTAGGTTATAACTTGGTAGATATTCTTCCTATTCCTTCCCTGTGGGATCGACCTGGACTTCCAGTACTATATTACTTGCACGATCACCTACACTTGGGTGTTGCACAAGAGCGCACAACTTTTTAGTCGTGTCAATAAACATGCTCGGATTCACATCTCTATAATTCATACTAGTCTCCGGAGTCTCACGTGTACGTTCCATACTCCTAATCCACGACTCCTCGCCAATAAGTCCATGCAAAAATGTAAGACCCACGATCTTTTCTTCACTCGTGCGACCTTAATGCCTATATCGACTCCACAAGATGGCTTGGTAACCACGTACTCCTTTGACCCAAATAACAACTCAACATGCTCAATTCACATATCACCATGTTTTCGATGATCAAAACATTTTACCGTGCTATTGGGCCTACTTATCGATATAATCGCCTAATATGAACTACACAATATATATTTATAAGCTAATACATGCTTTTCATACAAAATATGAATACATGTCAAGAAATCATTCCAAAATGCATAGTTGAATCACTCACCTCCGATTTACATCTCTAAACTTCGATCCAAAGAAAACCCAAGTATAAAGAACATGTACTAATCCTTTTAGTACAATTCCTATCGATCAGAATTCCTATTATCAACTTTTATGAAAAAATCTAAAAAATCAATTTTCGAAAAACTTAGCCAAACATGGCCTAACGGATATCAAAATGAAGCCCTTACCTCAAGGAGTTCGAATACGAAATTTGATGAAAAATTGGCGGACATAAGTTTTTCGTTTGGCATCGTGAAGCTCTAAGCAACCAAATCCCCCTTTTGGCCTCATCTTGAAACTTAGGTTAGAAGTTTTGAAAAAGATCTAAAGTCATCTCTATCTATATATAGGCAACACTCTCGGGAATTACGTTTACCTTCCCACGAGTTCTCAAAATTCATAATTAGTCACCGAAACTTTCTACATAGCTAATTCATAGCTTCACGAGTGAAAACTAAAATTTATAAAAGTTTTTGTCTAAGTTCCGTTTGGTTGCTAAAACGCAGTCTCACATGATTTTACGAAATTGCTAATTAGTCTACCAAATTAATAGCGTGTCAATTCGTCCTCACAAGAGTACTAAAATTAACAACAGAAATATATTCTAAACCAGAAAATAATACAGATAGTGAAATATACAGATCCGTATATACATACATGAGAACAGATAGTGAAATATACACGTCCGCATCAATTTAAGATCAAGTGGTAATGTGTCCTTAATATGGTTTCTGAAAAGTTTCGTATATACATACATATGTGCATCAATTTCTATCACTTCTACATGTACTTGTTTTGACACAGCTAGGATCAGCTTACTTATATACATTACAAGCATATATGCTTGTATATAAACAACTAAAAAATCAAGCCTTTATCATTACTACTTATGATAGAAAAAATGGATGAATACCTTGTCATTGGTTGGACAAAGCCATGGAACAGAGAAAACAATCCTACAAGTTTGTACAATAAATAGGAAAATAGAGCCTTGCAAAACAGTAAGCCCAAAACCAAAATACAATGACAACTCAAGTAGACCATAAGAATCAAGAAAAGGAACCCAGTACGATAACCCACAAATAGAACTCAAAGCATCAGACACCACTTAGACCAGGAAATAAAAAACCTCAGAATCAAAAGCTTAATTCCCACTTCTTAATTTAATAGGGTACTCATAGAATCAAAATCAGAGAGAAGTAACAGAATATTGTTTTAAAAAATTACAGAAATAATCAAAATCAGATTGAAGCTACAGATTTATGCAAAAAAATAAAAATTCAATTGAAATACTCGAAAGCAGAGTGAAGTTAACGATTATTTGTAGATCTAGACAAATTCATAATGATTTTTTTTTTGTAGATCTAGACAAATTCAAACATTAAATAGGAAAAAATAGTACAATGGAATAATTAGTTTTGAGGTTAGAGTAGATTTTTGCATGATCCTTTTCCTAGTGAACAAAAGACAAATGTTTTATTATTCTTATTTCTTTAGTTTAGAGCATTGGATATCAGTTGTTGATAACATGCTATGAAGCAAGGACACCCATAGAAGGGCCATGTATCTGTGCTAAGCTATGAAACTATGAAGTTGCTTGCTGACATGATGGTCTAATTGATGTTGTCAATATCAAGATATAAAAAGTGTTCTTTACTTTTCAAAAGATTTGCAGTGTGGAAGTAAAGGTCGAACCCACAGAGATTGATTAACTACCGTGTTTTTAATCTTAAAACCTAAATCTAATTAATTATAAAAACGGATTTTGATTTGAATTTAATTAAACTAATAACAATAAAAATAAATCTAAACTATGAAAGCAATTAAAGTTGTTTTAAATAATGTTTAAGGGAACCTAGGATTACAAATCCACCACTAGCTTCATAATAGGAATATTTATGAATTACTTTAGCTTATTACATTGGATGATAATGGGGAATTGTAGCTACAAGCCCAATTCCTCCGACAAGAAGATATTCATGGCTCAAGCACCAACATAATCCATCTTCTGTTAGCACGAATTATCCCACACTAAACTAGGGTTGTGATCTAATCCGTCTAACCTAGACATGGACTATTCGGATACTTGATAGCACAAATCAATAAAGCACCATCACATGTAAACAATCTAAACAAGCACAGAAAGAATAGATCGTTGAGCACATCACAGTCAAAATAGATCTAAGACAAGAATAAATTCTGAAAGTAATGATTTAATCACTAGAAGTACGATTTATTTATAAAAATCCTCTAAACATGTGACTGTCATCTATACATAATAAAACTAAAATAAAAACATAAATAAAACTAAAATAAAAACATAAATAAAACCCTATTACTCGTCTAGGGCTTCATTGAAACCCTAGATCTATGATCTAGCCGTCCATGGAAGTGATGGATGGCAAGTAGTTGATGGAGGAGGCCATGGAAACCCTTGGTCTTCTTCTTCTTCTCCTTGCTTCCCTCCCTTCAATGGCTGGAAGTATGGTTGTATATTAGTTGCTAACAATGTCTAACCCCTTAATTATAATAAAATAGGGTATATATAGATTTACAACAAGTTTTGGAAGCCTTCCTAACCCGAAACGAACTGAAACTGATGTAATTTACAGTCTAGACGTCGTTCAGCAGTTTCGTTTGCACAGGAGTCTTCAGTACACTGAAATACGCAACTTTGGTTTCTATACGGACCGCGCGAGCGCGACATTTGGTACCTCGTGCGCGCGGATCGCGCGAGCGATTTTGGGATTCTCGCGCGAGCGGATCGTGCAAGCGATTCTCTGTTCTTCGCGCGCGCGACTTGGCTTTTTCAGCTTCTTTCTTTGTGCTTTTTCAGCCTGTTTAGCCTGGTTTAGGTGATTTCTTCCAAATCCTGTCAGAAAATAGAAAACGAAGTAAAAATATACAAAAACAGGATAAAAAGTACTAACAAATGTGAATTAAGGCGTATAATTAGGATTAGTTCTCTCCCGATCACTAAGAACAGGAGTAACATGATCACTAGTAACCTACATGATAGAAACAAATTATATAAATCTAACTCATTCTTAGTTGACTCAAGAAAACGATTGATTTCAAGTCAGTTAGAATAAAACCTGAGATTATAGTAGACTGATATAAATTGAAACAAGTGGGATTTAATGAGAGCTTCATTTGATAAGCAACAAATTGTATTAAACAATATGCCTCAAGATAATTGATAGAGAATTGCTTGGGTTATAGCCTTGTAAGTTTGTGACAATTATTGCCAACTTTCTCATCCTAGTGTGTTCTAATCATTAAGCAAATGAACTAGTTATCTGATTGGCTTTCCATTTGAACATACATGTCTGCAATATATCTATCTACATGTGTTATGTTACTTATTTATGTATGTGTGTGTGTGTGTGCTCGCGCGCACGTGTACGTGTGTTTATGCATATGTATTTCAATAATGCCGTATCGTTTAGGTTTTGTTCCAAATCATTTTCTCTAACCTTAGTTCTGAGCTCATAGGTGTAGAATAAGTATGATTATGCCGTATCATTTATATATTACTTTTATCTTTGCCTTTCGAGTAGAAAGGGTGGAAGAATTTGATCCCTCCAATTTTGTATCTGATTGGAAATAGGCAAGGCATTCCGTCTTGCTCTTTCCTTCTCAAAGAGACATCTCCAATTCCATTCTATTCTTTGATTTCTTCCCATGTCTTATGTGTGAATTCTGTGTGATTTGGGTCCTAAGTTAAGAATGAAATTTTATTCACTAAAATATTTTGGCTCTATGTAGAAGAGAATCGGCACCGCTGGAGGGCATGCTTACGATTTCAATGGATTTGGGGAAGAATTAGTTGTGTAAGTCACTACAAGTGCTTTTTCTAAATACAATTTTTTCTTTTCCTTCTCTCTGTAGATAGTTTATATAAATCTGAAACTAAATATTTAATATGAAGAATTATGACAAAAATAGTGTCAAACTGGGTCACTTTGGATTAAAACAGTTGCTTTTGAAAGCCATTATGTTGGTACAATGTTTTAGAAACAAAACCACTAGAACGTAAGAGACATCCTACATCGGTTGGATGTATCATAGAATTTACCCAACTAGTAGGTGTTTTAAATGAATGCTTTGATTCATATCATAGTACTGTTGTGTTTTGATTGATATTGCATCTTAATTTTCATAGTATTTTAGTTTCAATGAACTTACCTCGGTATTGTATAAGTACTTATGCTTTATTTTTTACTTTTTTGTTCTCCAGGTTCATGAAGAATAAGGCGCAAAATTACCTCCAGATCAATTTTTTTTCCTCTTTCATTTACTTTACCTAGTTGAGAAACAATTGTGGACATTTTATGTCTTTCCTTGTATCAAGATATTGTAGAATCATAAATTTTTTTGTTGATATTTTGGAATGTACCAATTATTATTGCTTAGTTAATACATTTTGGTTTATATGTTGGATTTATTTGTCGATGAATAAATGTGAGAAGTATGTTTTAGGAATTAAGAAATATAACAATTACCATTGTCATAGGTTTTACTTTTAATCACTGTTGTAATGTTTGTGGAAATAGGTAAAATAAATAAAAAATAATAAAAAAATACATTTAGCGACAGTTTACAAACTGTGACTACTTCTCCCGTGTCCTATTTAAATGAGGCATTAGCCACGGTTTTGAGACTGTTGCAAATACAAAAGGCAATGCCCACGGTTTCCTCAACCATCGCCCAACCGTCGCATAACCGTCGCAAAAACCGTGGGCAAAACTATTTGCCACGGTTGGTAAACTGTGGCATACCAATAACCAAAGCGGCAGATTCCACGGATGGAAAAACCGTGGTAAAACCGTTGCGAAAAGTTTTACCCACGGTTTCTACACCCTTTGGCAACGGTTTTTGAACCGTCGATAATGGTTGTTTTTCTTGTAGTACATACAAATGAGATTATTTTCATACCATTCCCTAAACAAATATTCACTAAGACGGTTGTATCACATTCTTCCGGATTGTTTCAAATCGTACAATGCACGTCTTAGTTTGATCGAGTACACACTCCTCGGTTTTGCTTCAGGCAAAGGCAATCCTTTAGGGATCTTCATGTAAATATCTGTGTCTAAGTCCCCATCTAGATATGCAGTTACTACATTCCTAAGTCTGATGTCTAGTTTTTCAAAAACTACGAGACTTATTAAATATCTGAATATGATTGCATTCATAACGGGGGAATATGTTTCTTCATACTCAATCCCAGGTTTCCCTAGGTTTTTGCAGGAAACCTTGTGCTACAAGACGTGTCTTATATCTTGAAATATCATTTTTCTCATTCCCTTTTCTCACAAACACCCATTTAAAACCTACCTAGTTTACATTCTTTGGTGTTTGTGCTATAGGTCCAAATACACCATGTTTTTCAAGAGATTTCAATTCGGCTTGAATTGCTTCTTTCCATTTAGGCCAATCATTTCTTTGTCAACATTCATTTACAGTACGTGGTTCAATATCATCATTTTCATCATTGCCCTTGGATATTTTAGTAGCTACTGCATAAGTAAATATGTCATTGATGACTAATTCCTTTTGCTCCCACATTTCTCCTAAAAATATATGGAATATTGAGATCTCACTATTATCAGGTACCTGAGTCATAATCTCTTTAGGGCCTAGTGCCTTGTCTAAGGCATTATCTTCTGCGGAGATTTCAAGAAAAGTGGGTTTTTGTACATAACCTCTTCTAAAGCGTTATGAACATCTTCTTTTGGAGCTTTATCAGGGCATGATTTCTCATTCACTCTCTGCTTCCGGGGAGCTGAATATTTGGAACCTATAGGTCTGCCATGCTTCTGGGGTGTTATTTGTTTTCGTATTCAAAGTTCGTCCTACATGAACACTAATTCGAACGGGTGCATTCATAGCTGGCACATGTGACTTTGTCACCTTAACTGCATCATTAAATGATTCAGGTAATTGGTTTACAACTTCCTATAAATGCAATATTCTCCTTATCTCATAATCACATTAACAAGATCTTGGATTTGGATGAGACAAAGTGGAAGTATTTCACGATAATTCTCACCATTTTTCAGGAACAAATCATTCGCTATTAGCTGTCTTTTCTCCCCCTAACGACGAAAAGGTTGTCTTATCAAATTGACAATCTACAAACCTAGCAATAAATTTATCACCGTTAATGGTTCTAGATAACAGATCATAGAAGGTGAGTCAAAACCAACATAAATTCTCAAACGCCTTTTGGGGGCCCATCTTAATATGTTTTGGGGGTGGTATAGAAACATGTACTGCAAAACCAAATTTTTGCAAGTGTGAAATGTTAGACTGACAACATGTCACAAGTTGTACAGGTGAGAACTGATTAGAAAAAGTGCGTCTAAGTCTAAGTAACATTTCACCATGCAAGATAGCATGTCTCCAAGCACTAACAGGGAGTCTAGGTTACATAAGTAAGGGCCTCGCAACAAGTTGAAGGCGTTTAATTAGGTATTCTACTAAATCTTTTGTGTGTGTACATGTGGGACAGGATGTTCAACATCTGTCACACCCTGCTGTAGCAAAATAGGGAAAAATTTTCTCTTTTGGACCAGTGGATATATGACAGTTGAATTACCGTTCTGTCCTTCTAACTCCGCACATATATTCCAATTAGGGTAATGGCTAAACATAAACATAATGAACTAACTACAACAGAATTTAAATAAACCCAACTGAACTCAGCTTACATAAAACTATAATAGAAATATTACAACTGCATGGCCTACTTGGGCTTAACTTGTCCAATACCAGTTACAAAACGATTATAAAACTTCTAACCATAAGTAATACGATTCTAAACAGCTATCTCTAGTCTTTTGCCTGGCTTATCCTTCCTGTACTCCTTAGTTCCTCATCCTTGCACTTATCTAACTGTACTTGCAAAGATCTGGATGTTGGATTGTCCAAGGCATAATACCATCAACTTGAATACAAGCTGAGTGAGTATTCACAACACAACACCAATGTACATAAACAACCACTCCCTTGCGGTAATGTTCAACATCATAAGATGCGCACAATCTCTTATCAAAAGACGTTCCTTCCACAGGCATACCAAAGTTTTCAACATTAATAAGTAAACAATAACACATATCTCAACATCTCATTATAGAATACATTCTCCTTATCAAGGAAGCATTCATATACTACGACATTAACGTAATCCACGCACCCTTATTTTAACAACGACTACTAGCTCATCCAACTAGGTATTCAAAGGGAATACAGACAATTGAAATGACTCATCTCAACATCCCGGAATGTTACCACAGTCCATTATCAGAGTCTAATATGGAGTCCCAATTCTAGACAGCAATACTAGAGAGTCTGACACGGAGTCCCAACCCTACTCAACAATACTAGATAGTCTGACACGGAGTCCCAACTCTACTTAACAACACTAGAGTCTGACACAGAGTCCTGTCTCAACTCAACAACACCAGAGAGTCTGACACAAAGTCCCAACCTTACTCAACAACACCAGATAGTCTGACACGGAGTCCCAACTCTACTCAACAACACCAGCTTCTGACACAGAGTCCTAACTCAACTCAATAACACTAGAGAGTCTGACACAGAGTCCTAACTCTGAACAAGTAAGCCTGACATGCAGTCCCAACTTTCCGAACAGTAAGCCTGATATGGAGTCCCAGCTTCCAAATAATAAGCCTGACACTCAGTCCTAGCTTTTCCAACAATAAGCCTGACATAGAGTCCCAACTTCCAAACACTAAGCTTGACACGGAGTCCTAACTTCCAAACAGTAAGCCTAACACAGAGTCCTAGCCTCTAAACAGTAATCCTGACATGGAGTCCCAGCTTTCCCAACCATAAGCCTGACACGGAGTCCCCACTCTTAACATAACATGGTCATACCAGGCCTCCTCGACCGCAAAGCTATTGTCCACACGAATACAAGGTTACATCGACCTTTGCGGTCACCTAAATTACATCATCAAACCTCATGGTTAAATTGACCACCGCGGTCGGGTTAACCTAACTCGACGATCGATACCCACTCAACCCAATCCTGACATCACCCGATCGAATCCCGACGTAAATCAATAATACTTGCATTACTTATTACAAGATTAAGCTTATTATACAACTTCCGAATATGAACATTACCATACCTCTCTTTATATCGATTCTAGACTATGCAATGCATGCTGACACCATGTCGTGAATGTACGTGTTTACAATCGATTACTCATGTACTAACTTTCTTCATTTGATCATATTATTAACAAGGCGTACGTTATCGTTCTTTATTCACATTTGTCTTACTACATTCATTTAGCTGCTTATCATCAGAAACACGATAATATATATGTTATAGATTATTCAACATAGATTGATACCAACCGAACATATAGATAAAACCCTTAACATGTTCATACACATGGCAGTACAATTCATTTACAAGTAATCATAACAATACTAGCAATAGTGCTTCATAAACATCTTATAGAAGTACAACATGATATTAATACCACGAATACTATATAATTATACATACAAGTCACATACAAATAGTCTAGTAGTCCCCATAAATATTGGGAGTGAGGTTATAAATACTCACCTCGATATATTAACTCTTACGCATCCTCAATTGATGATCAGGACGAGGTTCCCTACAAAGCATACGATAGAATTATGGTTAATTGTGAACTCCTGAAGTGAGGGCATAATGTTAATTTCTTCGGATGCGAATACAAACCTTAAGGTAGTGATCTACGTGTCATTCTAAGTCCAATGCTATTGACTAGACTCAAATCGGAGTCCGTCACATAAAAGGTTGGATTTTCTATACCAATATGGGCAATAAAGACAAGCTGTATTTTCAACCCTGTCGAAAGGCCACCAAATTTAAGGAGATTATTCTAGACATTATTCTAAGACCTTGGGAATTGACCGCATAATTTTCAAAGCTATAGATTATTTATTATAAATTATCAAAGATAATCCATTATCAGATAATAGCTGAAAAATAATTTAATTGCATAAATATAGTTAAAAATACAAACCAACACTTGGGAATATTTTTTATTAAACACTAGACGTTAAAATAAACTCCCAGTATTTATCTCATAATTTTCGGGGCTCGTTTGGTATTTTAAATAATTAAAACAATAAGTAAACAACACCTAGATAATTATTAAAATACCTACATAATATTTTCATAATTAAATAAATTCTAAAACTATAAGTATATAGCTTATAAATAATAATAAAAATTTTCTAGAATTTAATTTACTAAATAGATTTTTATTACTATTTTTAAAACAAAGAAAATATTCATTTAGTATTTATAAAATACTAAATACATATATTTATTATTAGGAATAATAAATAATTAGCTAATCATAATTAGCAGAATATTTAAACTAATATAATGTATTAATTATATACATAAACTGTAATACCTTGTATTTTTAGTATTTATTTAATTCAAGAGATTCTATATACTTCTTTTAACCCCACTTGAAATTTTACCTTCAATCGATCGAAGTCATTTCGAGCGATTGAATATTTCAAAGTTCAAGCGATCGAACCTTGTTCAATCGATCAAAACTCTACCGACATGAATTTATGACGTGGTCCCCACTTCAATCGATCAAAACTCTTTTCAATTGCAAACTTGACCGATATGATCTCGAGCGATCGAACTCCTTTCAATCGATCGAACTTGTAATCATCGAGATTCCAGTTTCTACGCAAACAACGCCACCTATACCCCCATCCCCTCTATATAAACCTTGTGCTCGTGTGTGTGTGAGGTTTGCTGAGCCTTTGTGAGTTTGAGAGAGTGCGTGCTGGTGTTTCGTATATATATACACGTATATATATATTCTGTTAGAGAGACAGAGGAGCAGAGGAGAAGAAGAGAGAAGAGAGACAGAGGAGAAAGAGAAGAGAATAGAGAGAAAGCATAGCCTCCATAGCCAAACATACACCCAAACGCGCCTTTAAGATTTTTGGTGAGTTTTTACTCACTTTGTCTCATTTATATAATGTTTTTACAAGTTTCTAGTATGTTTAGACGTACGGAACATGTCCATAAGACATTTGTATATTGCTATTCACGAATCTGCTAGAGAAGACGATTCTCGAGCGATTGTACCCTATTCAATCGATCGAAGGTTCAATCGATCGAAGCAACTTCGATTGCTCGAACAATTCTTTTCCTCAATCGATCGAAATGATTTCAATTGATTGAACTTTGTAGAATATAGATTGTTTCTTTTGTTTATTATATATGAGGTTAGATTGTTCGACTTTTAATATGGATATCTAGTATGCGATTATGGGTGGATCAGGCAAATTGTGACAACAAAGATAAAGTACGATTAAGAATAATGATTAATGTGATGACGTTAGATGCTATGCGATTCATGTATGTGTTCGATATATGTTCATTTCAATCGAAATAGTCAGGCCACATGGGAATTGTCATGTATCAGTATTAGTACTGAACTTAAGTAGGCTTGATAAGTTCTGGGAATGGTACGTGGGCGAACGCCTGGTCATGATATGCTTTTACATGCGGTGGATGGTTTATATCTTTAACGATAAGTGGGCAGGACCATGTAGTCCTAAAATAGCCAGATGATCCACGTTATATCCTTAAAGAGCGGTGGATGGGTTATATCCTTAACGAGTGGTTTATGGGGATCACTGGTATACACCGATGAGTCATGGCAATAGATTTGATATACTGTTGTTCAAAGCGTTGTATCCCTGACATGCGATGGATGGTTTATATCCTTAGTAAGTGGGGGATGGCTGACGTGGTATCCATGATTGTAGTGGATGATATATATCCTTAACAAGCAATGGATGGAATGATGGTATGTCTATATGTGAAACGATTGACTCTGTGCTTTTAGCCGAGTTGTTGGTTATCATGTTGATTATCGGTCTCAGGATAAAAAGACGATAAGGGTTGAGTTACGACAATGGAATACAGAGAAGATAATATTTTATAGAACTATATCTTATAACTTCAATAACTTGTTATATGTTATATCATTGATACCCTATGAGTTTCTATTCACTCAGCTCTCAGTAAGCTAACAGCCGTTATTGCCTGGACATTCCCCGTCCAGACTACCCTGTTCTTAACAATCCAGGTAATGGAGCTTATGACTACAGCTACTACCCTAAAGGGGAATATACAGAGGATGGCCCCACTGATGCCTGTTATGCCAGAGAAGGCTGTTATGCTGACGACTACCCTTATGCCAGCTGAAGATCTGAAGATAGATATATTTAGTTTTATTTCTGTCGAATGTTTTTAGTTAACGGGTACTTGGGCATATGTTGTTTCCAGACCTGTTGTGATCCTGAGGACCACTCTGATGTTTGTAATAGTGATTCTGTTATTATATTCAGTTGTTACTATTCCGATTTATCTTGTGGACTAGTACTGTATGGTGTGGATAATTAGTGACTTTCACTTGTCATTCCCTATGGACCCAAAAAGGAAATTTATTTTTCTCTATTTTTGCTACTCTGGGGTGTGACAAGGTTTTTGGTATCAGAGCTTTAGGTTGTGATACTTTTGTTCACTAATGTTTCTACACCATCTGGTCCTAGTATTCAAGATTTCCCTGAGATGAGATATGAGTTTAAGATAACATCGTCTTCCTGACGATAGATAGATTCCTTTCCAGGTTAGCATGGATCCATATTTCCACCTTTTTGTAGATGACTCTTTGGTGGACACGTTATTCATGGCGACACAATGGAGCAAGTTACACCAGAGATAGACCAGAGCCACATTCGCCAGATAGCTAGTCGATACTTGGAGGAGAGGATGTGGACTTCTTTCTATATTATAGGCACGACACACCCGATAGAGATACGTATGGATGCGTATCACTACGCTATGACCCGAGTGGCCATATACCAGCAGATGGCTAGGTAGATCCAGATTTAGCCAGAGGTAGACATGATTGAGTTGAGAGCAATTTTAGCTATGCCTGTTCCACCAGAGCCTGTAGTTGCACCAGCACCTGTAGCACTACCATCACCAGTACTCAATGTACCAGTTCTAGAGCCTAAGCTGATTCAGGGAAAGGAGGACCCAGAGCCAGAGGATGAGCATCCTGATGAGGATATTGATGGAGATGGAGATGAAGAGCCTATAGACGATGATGACCCCGCAGAGGAGGAGCCTGCAGATGATGACAATGAGACAGAGAATAACCTGAAGGAGCCAGAGTATGTTCCTGATGAGGAGCCAGAGCCAGAGCCAGAGCAGGAGCCAGAGGACTCTAAGGCCATTGAGGCAGATATAATGGTAAGGGAAGACATGATCATGGATGTAGTAGAGGAGGACGTTCCTGATGAGGAGATAGTTATGCCAGAGGTACCCATTATGCTTGAGTTACCCGCCGGACCGATAGTACATATGGCAGCCATGGTTGATATTGCAGTAGGATGGATTGCTGAGATGCTCGGACAGCTAGCTGGATTTGTTATGGGAGAGGCTGCATTAGCAGAGGCCTTAGATATAGCTGACGAATTCACTGCTGTAGCCATCGACGTCGCTAATCAGGCGATGATGGCAGATGGCGTAGTTGAGGATTGGGATATCGGAGTGGTAGTCGGAGATCTTGCTGCACCAGTTGAGGATGTTCTCCTTAAGGAGATGGATTTCATTTAAGAGGATGAGGCACCACCAGCAGGATCAGACGCTGACGATTTTTAAGTCAGGATCTGCAGGGTTTAGTTTTTGTTAGTTTTATTAGGACACGTTGTCCACATGATTTTTGGGAGCTTGAGAGATAGCTATTTGACCATAGCTTGTATTGGTATTGTCAGTAGTAATAGTATTGTAAATAGATGACCCTAGTACTATTTTAGCCTTTGTCCCATGTGGTACATAGTTTGACTAGTGTGTACTATGCGATACATCTTTTGATATATATATATACATATATATATATACGAGCAATACTTTTGATATTGATTATGGTATATTTGAGTGTTATATGCTATTAGTAGAATTGTTAGTTTCTCCGAGAAGACTTTCAGCTAAACGATAGGTCTCTTATAGGTGCAACTCAATAACCGTTATGGTAGGATCCTTGAGAAATCATCAAGCGCGAATTGGAGCACCTATTCCAGAGAGAATGGACCCATCAGGAGTTTTGAAGCTTTTATGCAGAGAATTGAGCATGTAGATGACACCTATAACCATGTAACCAATCAACGACCTGTCTAACCCCGACCTAGTTGCACCATTTCAATAGAGACAATCTGGAGACAAACTACTAGCAAATTTTTGTGGATTACGTCCTGAGAAGTTTGATGGGCTAACAGAACCATGGAAAGCTGAACAGTGGATAAGAGAAATGGAGTTGATTTTTGAAGCATTAGAATGCAGTGAACAAGAGAAGCGTCGTCTTGCTACGTTCTAGCTCACCTATACCACTGCGAATTGGTGGGAAGCCTAACGAGTGACTATTGGGATAAATACCGCAAGAGCGATGCCTTGGGAAATGTTCAAAAGAAGATTTCTGGAGAAGTAATGAGAGAGATCAACAAGAGAGGAACTTTCTCAATCTGGTCCAAGGAGGATGGACTGTGCGAGAATATACAACATAGTTCGAGCTTCTATCTCATTTTGCTCAACATATGGTAGACACTTCACAGAGTATGGTAAAGAGATTTCACCAAGGATTGAACCCCCGTCTCAAACATATGATGGTTGGCCATCTGAATCAGTTGTCTTATGGGATTGTCAAATTCGCTACAGGATTGGAAAAGGATGCTTATCCAGCACAGTGACCACAGATTAATCAACCCCAGTCGTCGAGAATCTTCCAACAGCACAATTTTCAGCTGCCATGGAATAACCAAGGGTGGAGGCCTCAGGGAAATGTTCTAGACAACAAGAGAACCTGGAAGCCTCAGGTAAGTTATCCTCGACCTCAGCAATATCAACATCGAGGATCGCAACCTCAAGCGTTGCTAACAGCCCCGCCAACTAACAACGAAGGATGTTTTAATTATGGGAAGCCAAAGCATATTGCCAAGTTCTGTACAGCTTACAAGGTTAACCACCAGATAGGTGTTAACTCTCGAAATTGCAACAAGCCAGGGCACTTGACCAGGGATTGCCATGCACCATGAGAAGGATATTATGGGGCACCAGTTCAAGGACTTCAAGCACCTCCAGATCAAACTAGGATAAATGCTATCATTCCAATGGAATTAGGCTTTAATGCTGATGAGCAGCAACATTTGGAAGGTATGCTTGTGCTCTTTCATAGTCCTGTTAAAGCTTTATTCGATACTAGAGCTGTACGTTTGTTTATTGCTGTTAAAATTGTGCGTCAGTTGGGTTTAGAACCCCAGACACTTAAGCTAGCACTTAATGTCGTGTCACCATTGGGAGTGACTGTTAAGTTAGGAAAAGTGTGTAGAGATTGCCCACTGACTTTGGGAGATAGGAATCTTCCAGCAGACTTAGTAGTTCTGTCGATGTCAGAGTTCAACATTATCCTAGAGATGGATTGGTTGACTAAGTATCATGCCAACTTGGATTGCCCTAGTAGAACAATCATATTTCTAATACCAGGATGACCGAAAACCAGATTTCAGTGTCAGCCAACAAGTGACCTGTTCCTCACAAGCAGTTTAGCTACAATCGGGAGTATGAGTACGAAACTCATAATGGATCAGATTCCTACCATACAAGATTTCGTAGATGTATTCTAGGATATTAAAGGACTTCCACAAAGTGAGAAATAGACTTTTGCGTAGAATTAGTACTTGGTACATTGCCGATATCTTAGACTCCATATAGGATGACACCAACTGAGATGTTGGAACTGAAGAAGCAAGTTTAGGAACTTAAAGATTTGGGATGTATTCATCCAAGTACGTCACCCTGGGGAGCACGAATTCTATTCGTAAAGAAGAAACAAGGGACACTTTGACTCTGTATGGATTACAGGGAGTTGAACAAGGGAACAATCAAGAATAGATACCCACTACCTCAGATAGATGACCTATTCGATCAGTTGCAAGGATCAAAGATCTTTTCCAAGATTGATTTGCATTCGAGATATCATAAACTATTAGTTCGACCGGAGGATGTGTCGAAGACTGTGTTTAGAACGAGGTATGGGCATTATGAGTTTCTAGTTATGCCTTTCGGACTAACGAATGCACCAACAATATTTATGGATTTGATGAACACAGTATTCAGGCTATATCTGGATCGATTCATTATAGTTTTCATTGACGACATCTTGATCTACACAAGGATGAAAAATGATCATAAGGAGCACTTATAGATTTCCTTACAAATGCTTCGAGATAGCAAGTTGTATGCAAAGTTCAGTAATTGCAACTTTTGGTTACAAGTGGTCAAATTCTTGGGGCATGTTATATCTCAGGACGGTATCTTTGTGGACTTATCTAAGATTGATGTAGTCTTAAGTTGGAATAGACCAACCAACAATACAGAGGTCAAGAGTTTCCTCAGCTTAGCAAGATAGTATCAGAGATTTGTAGAAGGATTTTCCAAGATAGCAGAACCATTAAAGAAGTTGACAAGGAATTAGATGAAGTATGAATGGACAGATAAGCATGAGAATGCATTTCAGGAGTTAAAGGAAATATTGACTTCTGCACCAGTACTCGCGATACCTAAGAGTGGAGAAAGGTATGTGATCTACAGTTATGCATCGCACCAAGAACTTGGTTGTATGCTTATACAAGATGGGAATGTCATTGCATATGGATCTAAACGGTCGAAGGTACATGAGAAGAATTATCCTACGCATGATCTGAAATTAGCAGCAATAGTATTTTCATTAAAGACTTGGAGATATTATCTCTATGGAGAAAAGTTTGACCTAGTTTTTGATCATAAGAGTTTGAAGTATATGTTCTCTCAGAAGGAGTTGAACATGCAACATAGAAGATGAATGGAGTTACTCAAGGACTATGACTTTTCATTGCAATACCATCCAGGTAAAGCAAATGTCATAGCCGGCGGTTTGAGTCGTAAACCTCGACTAGTGATCGCTGCATTATTAATTCAAGAATGGAAAGCATTGAAAGTTTTAGCTAAATTCGATCTTCAACGAGTGGAACCAATAGAAGGACAGCATTGGATGCCTTATGGTACAACCAACTTTGATCAGCCGTATCATAGAAGTGCAACAGACAACTGAAGATTTGAAGTTATGGTTTGTCAAGATGTCAGCAAAGGAACCAGAAGTCTGGAGTATTGGTACAGACAGAGCCTTGCGATGTAAAGGAAGACTTTGTGTACCTGATGAAGAAAATCTCTGAAAGGAAATATTAGATGAAGCACATAAGTCACGGATGACGATTCATCCTGGAGGTACGAAGATGTACAAGGATTTGAAGAGGAATTTCTGGTGGGAAGGAATGAAGCGAGAAGTAGCTGAGTATGTATCTCAGTGTCTTACTTGTAAACAAGTCAAGGCAGAACATCAAAAACCACTTGGACTTCTACAGCCGTTACCGATTCCCTAATAGTAATGGGAACACGTGACCATGGATTTTGTGGTAGGATTGTCGAAGTCACAGCAGAACCATGACGCTATTTGAGTAATTATGGATCGACTTATAAAGATGGCACATTTTATCTGCTACAGTATGAAGTACCCAGTGGAACGTTTGATCCGGATGTATATCCAACACGTTGTACGGTTAAACGTTGTCCCTATTTTTATCATGTCAGATCGAGATTCGTGCTTTACTGTAGAGTTTTTGAAGAGTCTCCAAATAGCAATGGGAACAACACTGAACTTGAGTTCAACTTTTCATCCACAGACTGATGAACAGACTGAACGAGTTAATTAAGTGATGGAAGATATGCTACGCGCTTGTGTTATCAATTTTGAGAATTCTTGGGAGACACACCTACCATTGATCAAGTTTCCCTACAACAACAGTCACCATACGAGTATAGTGATGGCGCCATTTGAAGCTTTGTATAGAAGACCTTGCCGATCACCGCTATGTTGGGCCGAAGTCGGAGATACTCAACTTCTTGGGTCAAAGATGGTACGAGAAACAAGTGAGAAGATTCAAATTGTACGTGAGAAAATGAAGATAACTCAGACTCGACACAAGAGCTATGCTGACAAGCGACACAAAGACTTGGAATTTGCAGTTGGACGTCACGTACTACTCAAGATTTCACCTGTCGAGGCATCGTCAGATTTGGTCAAAAGAGAGGCAAGCTATCGCCGTGATTCATCGGACCGTTCGAGATTCTCGAATGTGTTGGGAAGGTTGCTTATTAACATGCATTGCAACCAAAGATGTCAGGAGTGCACAATTTGTTCCACATCAATATGCTGAGGAAATGAGCACACAACCAAGCGCACGAGATCAACTTCAAAGATATTGAAGTCAACGACATCGTTACGTTCAATGAAGGACCAGTTCGCATCCTGGATCGAGGGATCAAGAAGCTTAGAAGCAAGGTGATTCCATTGGTAAGATTCAATGGATGCATCATGATGAAGGAGAAGCTTCGTGGGAGTTAGAGTCGGAGTTGCAAGAGAAGTTTCCGTTTTTGTTTTAGACCGTGTTCGTTTTTGAATTCGAGGACAAAATCCTTAATGAGTGGTGGATGATGTAATACCTTTTATTTTTAGTATTTATTTAATTCAAGAGATTTTATATACTTCCTTTAACCCCACTTGAAATTTCACTTTCAATCGATCGAAGTCATAGATCTTGTCAAAATCAAGATATAAAAGTATACTCTACTTTTAAAAGATTTGTAGTGTGGAAGTAGAGGTCGAACCCACAGAGATTGAAATACTAAATCACTTTAATTTTAAAACCTAAACCTAGTTAATTGAGAAATTAGAATTTTGATTTTGATTTTAGTTAAACTAAGAACAATGAAAATATATCTAAACTATGAAAGCGATTAAAAGTTGTTTTGATAAATATGTGTATTGAACCTAGGATTGCAAATCCACCATTAGCTTCATAACAAGGGTATCTATACATTCAATTAGCTTATTACGTTAGGTGATAATGGAGAGTTGTAGATACAAGCCCAATTCCTCTGTTAACAAAATAACTACGATTTAAGTATCAACATAATTCATCTTCGGTTAGCACGGAGTGTCTTACACTAAACTAAGGTTGCGACACACTCCATCTTCCCTAGGCATGAACTATTCTACTAATTGATATCACAATTCAAATAAGCACCATTACATGTAAATAATTCATACAAGCACAACAAATATAGATCATTGAGCACATCACATTCAAAATAGATCTAAGACAAGAATAGATTTTTAAAGCAATGATTTAATCAATAGGAGTACGATTTTATTGTTTAAAATCCTCTAAATATGTAATCATCATCCATACATAATAAATCTAAAAGAAAAGCATAAATATACCTTATTAATTGGTTAGGGTTTCATTGAAACCCTAGATCTTAGTCTAAGCGGCCATAGAAGCGATGAATGGCAAGAGGTTGATGGAGGAGGCCATGGGAATCCTTGGTCTTCTTCTTCTTCTCCTTGTTTTCCCTCTTGAATGGCTAAAGTTTTTTGGTTATGGAATGATGTGTGTAATGTTGTGTAACCCCAAAATTGATTTAGAATAGGATTTATATAGATTTTGGAAGGATTAGGAAGCTTTCCTAAGCCTAATCGCACTAAAATTGTTGTATTTACGTTTTTGGACGTCGTATGCATAAACCACCTTCGTTGGGTGCACTAATTTGATGAAATACGCATTTTTGGTTTTTACGCAGGTCGCTCGTGCGGTCTGCTCGTGTGAGGTACTTTTCACTACACTACGCGACTTTCGTAGAATTGCGATAACTTTTTGCTCGGTACTCGGATTGACTCTCTGTTTGCGGTCACGCGTCCGTAACTCGAAGATCTACATTTTGTATCTACTGAAGAAATTTCTCAAATCAAAGGATTCCTTGTCAAAAATGCTATTTACCGAACCTGCTACTGTCTTCAGCTTTCTCCAGAATCACCTTTTAAGCACAGAATGTCTTCTAAAACCACTAATTATTGGATTTTAATGCATTTTCATGTTAAGACTCCAAAGCCTACAAAACATAGAATACTTTTTAAAAACACTTAATCACCAATGAAGTGGGCTAACAAAGCGTATCTTCAAGACTATAAACGGGAACTATTCGTCACCAATCACACCCCCAAACCTACACTTTGCTAGTCCTCGAGCAAAGAAAAACATAAAAATAAATACTACTTACTTAAAAATCCTAACTCATTGTCGCAGGCATCACGATTGCATTTAGCATCTGCAACAAGCCTTTTAAACCCTTAAGTGTCCCTAGTAGGATGAGTGAAGTCTCGTGAGGGTTCTTGTCAGATAAGACACCCACAACCATCTTTATTTCATTATATATTTAAAAAGTTTTATTAAAAACGAAAAACATAACATTCAATACTCCTTATTATAAAACAGTGATTTGAAATAGAATAACGAACAAAAGAAGAAACATAATGAAACATCCACTTAAGTCACGAAAAACAATCCCAAGTACATGCATCATATAAATCAATAGAGTTTCTCATAAAATTGCATGTGTATGATATGGTGGTCAAATGAACGCGCGCATGTCATGAACTTGGAAGATTACTCGGATAACCATCTAACTATGCTTCGACTACGAATCTCACAATGTTAATTACACTCTAAAATGAAATGTTCAGAATATGTGTAATCTCTCTAATATATGGGAGCAAAGGAAATATTTTTTCAAAATGAGAAATGCTCACATATGACTCGAAAAAGACGCATGACACGAAAGAACAATAGTCTCATGGATAGGATGCCAATAGTCAAGAAAAATTAATCGTTACCATGTTTTAATCCCCCTCCCATCGTTTACATATCCAAACTATATTTTTTAGGATTAAATAGAACTTTTTAAAGGTTGCAACATGGCTCAGGCAATGAAAAAGGATAGAAATGATTCATTAGGTAATCTTCAGAATGGCGTTGTAAGGCATATTCAATTTCTTTCATTCTTCTTCTACCAACTTTCATCTTTTCAGTCTCTTCTTTTCATATTTTTCTTTAATTTCTTTCCTCTTTTTTATTTTTTCTTTATTTTTTTTGCCTTTTCATCTTTTTTTCTTCTTCCAACCTTTTTCTTTTCCTTTTCGTTGCTTTTGAAACGAATATTCATTGAATACCAAGGCAACTACCCCAAATATCATCTTGTTTTCTTCTTGTTCTCAATCGACACACCGCCCACCGCCTTATCACCACTAACAGTTGATCAATCTTTTAGTAGTAAACTCCAAGTTGGCCAAGTTGGAGAAAAAAAAAGGAACATGGTGATTAAAGAAAGAGAGGCACTTTAAAGGCTCAAAGGGGCAAACTAAGGAAATTTTATCATTCTTCGGTTGGTGGTAAACAAAGAGGGCCTACCATCATTTCCTATGATCATATGGTTATTCAATGTTTATGACGGAAGATTATTTAGCATGGTAACCAGTATTTTAACTCAACTATCAACCAAAACAAGAATAATGAGACTAAACAATGAGTTAATGCGCTATTTCAATGAAATTTGAAAAACACAAAATGTATTTATAACCCTCTAAAAAAAAGGTAGGCTCAAAAGCTCACCGGGTTTAGTCTCCACACTATGTGTTATCTAGAAATCCGAATCATATTATAGTTCGCATCAAACAGGTATTCAAGTGACTACGTGCATAGGTTTGTGTGCAAATCTATGATACAAAACTACGATTCAAACGATACTGTAACACCCTGTAATTTATTTTCATTAATAAATGAATATATGATCTGAATTTATATTTATAATAAATATTTTGGGGTCAAACCGTAATTTCCATAAATATAGAAATGCTTTCTATGGTTTTGAAAATCGATATCTATATTTTTCGTATAACCCAGAATTTACTTCCTACGCTAATATAATTTTCTGTATTTTTATTTCAACCGTAAATTACCAGTTTTGTTTTAATCTGCGTCCTTACCGCGTCTTAGGTGTGGGAGCACGTGAGCTCAACCACACCGTGCAATTCCTGAGAATTGCTTGGAGCCCAAATCTTGGGCAGTATATGTATATGTATAACTCTCTCATTCACTGACTGTCTCTCTCAATCTCCCTCAATTCTCTCAATTTCTCTCCTTCTCTATTGTTCTCGCAAGGAACAAACAACACACACATATTATATATGATATACTTATACATACACACACACACACACACATATAGTTCAAGAACGGGAAGAATTCATAGAACGATAGAATTTTCGACGAAAATCTCGGTGTTGAATTCTCAGTCTTAAACACCTCTGTGAGTATTATAAACTCACTCTCAATGTTTATATATGTATATTTCAGTGTATATAGATGTGTATATACATATATATGTATAATCACCATTGAAGCTTGAAAATTGGAGTTTTACAAAAGTTAACCAAAATCAATTCCGTGAATTGGGAATGAAAGATCTTAGTCCCAATAAGCTGCGGTTTGAATACTACGGCTTAATTCATCCGTATCGCGACGTATCGTTGATTTAAAGTTTTGTCATCTCTTGGTTTTACATGAAATCCGAGAGCTACGATTAAAATTAGTTTAAACCGATCACGTATTCATAATCCTTGCGGAAAAATGAAGAAATCCATATATTATATGTCTTGGTTGAAGCAGAATTGAGAAATGGGTCAAAAACATGCTTCAAACTCGTAACAGGGGAGAAACTGCTGATACCAATCGATTGATACGATTACCAATCAATTGGAATGATTACCAATCGATTTCCATGTTTACCAATCGATTGGCATGTGTTCCAATCTATTGGATTTTTTACCAATCGATTGGCACTTTTACCAATCGATTGGTATTTTTTAGCACTGACGACTTTTACTAAAACGGTCATAACTTCCTCTAGAAAACTCAAAAATGCGCACCGTTTGAAGACTTGGAAACTAGACTCAAAGAGCTTTCATTTGATATATAATTCATCTATAAAAATTATAACTCATTTTTAAGGGCATTGCTTCAAAGTGAACCTGCTTGTGCACTAGTAGCTGTAAAAGCGTATTAATGTAGTTTTTGATGAATTTACCTCTTGTTTCATATACGACTTGATAGTTTAGATTGTGAGTGCTAACTCAATGATTCTAAGTACATTGTACCTTGTTAATAAAGAAGGATAAAAAAAGACTTGATTTCTTGTATGTTTGTTTTGGTGTTACAATTTTATGAACATTGACATGCATGATAGGGTCGAGGTGGAGTCGACATGCATGGTGTGTGAGAAAGCGTGGAAAAAGAGTAGAGAGTGGTGGTCTGGTGGTTGACCTCAATATCGAGTGGATATTATTCCTGGTATTGGAGGCGGTAGTGTGGTGTACGACTTAGATATCGATCGGATATTATTCCTGGTATCTAAGGCGCTCGTTTTCGGATATTGAGAGGATATTATTCTTGATATCTGAAGCGATGGTATGTGTGTGATCGACCCAGATATCGAGCGGATATTATTCCTGGTATCTGAGGCGATAGCGTATTGTGTGACCCCAATATTGAGCGGATATTATTCCTGGTATTGGAGGCGACGGTGTAGTGTGCGACTTGAATATCGAGCGGATATTATTCCTGGTATTCAAGGCAACGATGTGTTGTGCGACCTAGGTACTGAGCGGATATTATTCCTGGTATCTGAGGTAATGGTTTTGGTGGAGTCGGGTTGTTGAGAGAAAAGAGTCAGAAAGATGAGATGTTACATTGTTCATGCACGGTCGTATATTTATTGCTCATTATTATCCCCCGTGACTTTTGTCGAAGTTAGAACCTTGAAAATATTGCTTTTAAAGTTGTATTGCACTGTTGTTCATACGCTTATATATACATTGCGAGTACATGTTTATTTTGCTCACCAGCTTGCATAAGCTGACGGCATTGATGCGTCTTGGACTCTATGTCCAGATTTACCAGGTCAGGAGCAGCCAGAGTATTTTGACTACGCTACTTAGAGTCAGGAGACTTTCTAGGAGGCTGCTTTATACTTCTTATGTCTTTTAATTTGGAGTTGTAATAGACTTTATGATAGATTCTAATAAGGCAGCTTGTGCCTAAAACTATGACTGCTGTAATAGTTTAGTAAGTTTAAATTTGGAGCTTTACGTTTATTAGTATCCTTTTCTTTAGAAATGCTGTTTTAAGTTATTTGTTGTAGGGACAATTGGTCATACTTACTTGTCACGACCTACGATTCCATAAAGAAAATTAAATGCTTTCCTGTATTATGCTACGTCAGGGCGTGACAGATACATATCCTAAATGTCGCATCATGACTTCAGCAAATTTTTAACCATATCTTCCCTTGTTTACCATTCTATAACAATCCAAGTTTCTTAACAAGAAGTATCGAATTGAGATTGCAAAAATGTAGGTAATCTCGTTTATTTAAGCACAAGTATTGAAAAATTTTGAAAAATTCATACATAATAATGTGCATATGAGCGCATACTCCCAAATCCAAACATTTCATTGTCCCCAATGAAACAATAAAACAAAAGAAAGGAGAGTACGTAAGGAAGGAACGACATTACCTCGATCTCGGCAATCACAAACCAGGTTAACATATATGAATATGGCGATAAAGTTCAATCACTCCAAATGGAGCTACTAATTCACCTGTTAATACTTGACACAAGAAAATAAACTGACAAAAGAATAGTGGTAGCTAATAGAAATATAAATATGTAATGCACATCGTGGCATACTTGTTGAGAAACTAAACTAAAACCAAAAGACTCAACGACTAAAATATAACAAGCACAAACGGAATTATTAAAACAAAGGACTCGATCTAAAAGAGGCCTAATAGTGCAACGGAAAGGAGAAAAACATAAACAAGGGTTGGGAGTGAGAAGAAGAGAACAAAAGAGAAAAACACAAAAACAATCCCCGCTCGCGCAAGTGGGCCGCGCGCGGTCGCATGCGCGATTACTCCGCGAGATAAATCTGAGGGTATTTTCAAGGTTAATATAAAAATTTCTACGTTAACAGATTGCGTGAGCGGGCCGCTCGGGCGATTTTCCCTCGCGAGCGCGATTTGAGGCGCGACATGAATCTGAGGCTATATATAAAAATTTGAAAAATTATTCCTAAGGTAAAATCTCGCACGAGTGGGCCGCGCGAGCGACACATCGGGCTACCTGGCCGTGCGCGCGACATGTCTTTTTTTTTTTTCTCTTTTCTTTTCCTTTTAATGTAAGCAAGTTCAAAATAAATTGATCCCAACCCCCAAACCTATCCAGAACGACCAAAACTGACTCAAAATGACCCAAAAAGTGTACAAAATGAGAAAACGGAACGATAAAAGCTTGGGGTTGTCTCCCAAGAAGCGCTGTTTTACGTCTTCAGCTAGACTGTTCTAACTCAAGACTCATGGTGGCTAAAATTCAGTCTTTGTACCCTTAAATACAAGAAGGAAACTTTGGTGGAAGGCAGAAATAATGTCATTAATCGTTAACTCGATCGATGGTTCTCCTTGATCATGTTCAAATCGATTTCTCACCTTCTGATTAAATTCATCATTAGGATTCGTGTTATTAGGATTTTTCTAAAACTTCTTCCCTTTACTCATGTTGATTATGTTATTGGGTCCATTAGCTTGTCGAACCTCACTCTCTGCCACATGGGTAATCTTCATCATTGGGAGGTTGATCAACAACGTTAAATATGTTCAATTTTAAGTTCATGTTCCCCAATGACACTTTTATTACCCCCATTAGACAGTTGACATGAGCATTGGTCGTGGCTCAGAATGGACGACCAAGAATGACAAGAGTGTGTTTCCTAACATCTAGTACATGTTCGGTGTCAAGAACCATGAAGTCGACGGGATAGTAACTAAAATTTGTCGACTTTAACTAAGACATCTTCAACTACTCCTCTAGGGATCTTGATAGAATGATCCGCTAATTATAAGGTAGTAGCTGTGGGTTTAAGTTCACCTAGACCTAGTTGTTTGTAAATCGAGTAGGGTAGGAGATTCACACTCGCACCTAAGTCAAGGAGAGCCCGATGAATGATAGTGTCACCTATGATACGTGAAATCGTTGGTGTACCGGGATCCTTATACTTCAGAGGAGCGTGTTGAAAGATTGAACTTACTTTTTTAGTGAGGAAGACCTTTTTCCGAGTATGCCTGTGCAACTTGCGCTTTTGAGTGCATAGGTCTTTAAGACGCTTAGCATAAGCGGGGATCTACTTTATAGCATCGAGGAATGGAATATTGATTTTAACTTATTTAAACACCTCGAGTATATCTTTAGTTTTTGACCATTTCTTTGAAAAATGTGACAGTTCATCGACGCTTGGTGGGAAAGGCATTTTTGGAACATAATTAGTCGAGATCATTTCATTTTCTTTCCTAATTCGACTCGTGTCCTCACCCTTCTCTTGATTCGAATTAATGTTCCCATCCTTTAAATCATCTCTCGGAATCTCTATAACTTCTTCCTCTCGTATAGTCATCCTAGTTGAGACGGCATTTACTTGCTCACTCGTGCCCTCAATCTCATATTGTCCATTAGGGTTTTGAATAGTTTGACTAGGGAACTTACCCTTATTTCTACGAATCGCCGCATTAGTTAGTTGTCCCATTTGGGACTTAAGCTTCGCAATGGATTGTGTGTGAGAGTGCACTATTTGGATTACTGAACCAAAACTTTCAAGTGAAGCCAACACTTTATCCTCAAATGCATTATTACGTGGTGGTGAAAGAGGAGGAGGGTTGGGTTATGTATATTGGTATTGTTGAGACTGATGTCGCCATGCTTTGGGAAAGTTAGTTTCAATTTGAGGTCTTTGGGAGGAATATGGACCCTCATTATTTTGAGATCGCCACCCAAAATTAGGGTGACTTTTCCATGGCGCATCATAATTATTTCCCGAAGGGTTATGATCATTTCGTGGTAATTGTTGAATAGAATTAATATGTTGCTTAACAAACTCCGGGAATTGAGAAGCAGAAGGACATGCGAAGATATTATGAGAAGGTTCAGAATACAATGCACATACTTCGGAAAGAGGTGGACTGGACATATGGCCCATCCTCATGAGTTGGTCAAGTTTTCTAGATATTTCTTATAATTCGATTGAGTGACTTGACTCAAACCACTCATCTCTCTTAGGTTGAGGGAGAAGGCACCCCTCAGGACCTACCGACACGGCTTGATGCATCAAATTTTTACTTAACGTTTCAAAAAAATTTCATGCCTCGTCGGTACTTTTGTGTAAGAAGGTACCCACACAAACGGCATCGACGGTATTACAAATAGAGGGAACAAGTCCCACATAGAAGATCTGCACCAATTGCCACTTGGAAATTTGATGATGTGGGCAAGAGCGCAATAATTCTTTAAATTGTTCCCAAGTGTCATAGAGCGTTTTACCATCTTGCATCACAAAGTTCATTATGGGCTTTCTTATTTGATTCGTTCTTGTGATGGGAAAAAACTTTTGTAAAAACGCTGTATGTAATGCTTCCCATGTTCTAATAGTGTTTGGCTCAAGAGATTGGAGCGAATACTTAGCTTTATCCTTTAAGGAGAATGGAAAGAGACGCAATTTTAGTTCATCATCAGTTAGATTTTGGATTTTCAATGTAGAGCATATGTCTTGGAATTCTCCTAAGTGATGATAAGGATATTCCTTAATACGGCCATGGAATGAAGGGAGTAGCACGATGGTAGATGACTTTATCTCAAAGTGAGATGCCGTCATCTCCGGTAATTCGATACCTGCTTGTGGCGTATAGGCCGTAGGAATAAAATAATCTTTTAGCGGAGGAGGCGGAGGTATATTAGAATTATTTTCATTATTTCTGTTGTTCCCGTTGTTTCCAATGTCAGCCAATGGAATAGGTTGGATGCTAATAGTTTGAGTTTTTCTTAAATGTTTAAGTGTGCTTTGAATTTTGGCCTGAAATAGTGACGACAATTTTGTAGTTGATTCGTCGTCTAATACCAACCGAGTTCTAGAAGCTTGGGTTGAAGACTTAAGGACTCTAAGGGTACGTTCAAGTTCAGGATCAAAAGAATGTAATTCGGGTTTACTCGAACGCATACCAAACATAAACTAAAAAAACGACACTAAGATAAAGATCGACTAAAACAAATACGAAAGACAATCACACAAATAAGACAACAAGCACACAACTACTATGATGCATGAAAGTTATCCTGTAATGCAGTGATTCACGTAAAAGCCCAGCGCCCCGGGTTTCCTAACTAATGCACGTGCAAATCACCCCTAAACTAATGCAAATAGTGCATCTTAGTGTCCTGACTTACAGTGGTTTGAAGCAAATTTTAAAGGAAGCGATTTACTTGGCAACGACGCCAAATATTGATCTTGTCAAAATCAAGATATAAAAGTGTACTCTACTTTTAAAAGGATTGTAGTGTGGAAGTAGAGGTCGAACCCACAAAAATTGAAATACTAAAGCACTTTAATTTTAAAACCTAAACCTAGTTAATTAAGAAAACATAATTTTGATTTTGAATTTAATTAAACTAAGAAGAATAAAAATAAATCTAAACTATAAAAATAAATCTAAACTATGAAAGTGTCACGCCCCGGAACCACCCAGATGATCCTAGGACACGTGGCACACCACCATGGCCTTACACAAGTGATTAAAGTTCCAAAAATAAATTTAAAATAAACTTAAACCAAAGAAGCTCAACAATAATAAATAAAATAATAAAAAAAACAAAATCCTGTCTTTTCAATCAGCCAAAAATAACCCTGTTTTAATAAATAGTAACTTCTCAAAGAACACTACCAAATCATAGTCATGAGCTCCCAAAGTCCAAGCAAGAGTTTTTAAATATTTTTAGAGAAATACTAAATATAACAATTTACAACCAACCCAATAAATAAAACTCCAAGTTCAAACGTCCCAATCTAATAACATTAGTCATAGTAACACTATGATCAAACAATCTCAACTAACACAGTCCAACCCTATATTACAGGAGTTAAGTTACAATCCAACTAAAGTATACAGCTTAACTAGAAATATTATATAAGCTTAAACCAGCCAAAATATGACTCGTACTACAATCCATATTAAAACCGATTAATTACAACTATATTGCAAGCTAAACAAGTAACTATTAACAAGGTTACAACAACCCCCAAAACCCATAAGCCAGCCAAGCCACTTCCCAGCTCACTTCCTCGATTCCTCGCCACGATCACCTACGATGGTTATTCAATAACCATTACAATATATAAGCTATATGCTTAGTGAATAATGCTAATCATGATCGTGGGTAATAAATATGCTCAGTTCAACATATTACAAATAACTATAGTCTCTGGCAATTACTAGTACACTCCCACCACTACCGGCTAGCCCGCGGCTCCACTCCCCAAGCCCTCGTGACTAGTCATGACCCACGCCCTCACACGTGCGGTCCCATAGGCCTCTGGCGGCCGTGGTCGTCACCACAAAGATTATCTCATGGTGGTATAGAACTAGCAATTTCCATTGACCCAAATAGGCAACTCAACATACTCATTTAATCATTACACCGTGCTTTCACAAATAATTGGGCCTGATTTAGCCACATGAATTTTGCCCAATTATAATCTAAATAAATTAAATTAAACAAATTAGGTATGCTTTGGCATCACAATTGAACCCAACATGAAAATCATCCAAATATCAAAATTAACATCACTCACCTCTTGTGTTTCGCTCCTAATTGTGAAATTATAGCCCTACTATGAACCAGGTACAAATCCGATACATAAATTACAAGTTATGAGCTTAAACCCCAAAAAGGGTCGTGGAAAAACTGTCACAGAGCTCAATAAAATTAGTACCAATAGATTAGACTCACCCCCAGGAGTCCGAATATGTAGCCTGTTTTAAAAGCCGACGTTGTTCGGCGCGTCAATCGGCGTCGGAAAGTCACCGCCAACGTTACAATCTTCTCGCCACTTCTCTGAACCTAACTATATGTTGTGTATAGAGATGATTCATCATCTCTAGGGTGTCCATCATATATAAGTTTTCATTTTTATTATGAAACCCCCACTAGTTTGCCAATTTTGCAATTACGCCCCTACTACTTATTAAATTGGATCAAAACTATCCCAAACTTAAATGGGTATTTGTCTATGTCTCGTATGGATCCCATAAGTGGTCCCATATAATTATATGAAGTTGCTAATTAGCCTACTAATTATGTAACGTGTTCAATTCGTGCTCACAAAGGTACCCCTAATTGACCCCAAAAGTGGTCACTACCTAATAACATGATATTATCAACAATAAAATAATAAATCATTTAAGCCTTAATAAACAGTTAAGCACATAGGATGTTTCACATATTACTGTCCCATCTCAAGTGGGACCCATCAACATATATTCCAACTTGGGATTGCCATACTAGCCAAAATTGGGTTCCCAACTGGACACCTATAATCAACTTAGTGGGTCAATCCCACTCCAATAAGCGTCACATAACACTATAATTATCATTAACTCATGATTATGCATGCTAAAGCAATATTAAATATAACCGCGGGAGCGGGTGTCACATCTCTCCCCTCCTTAAAAAGGAGTTTGTCCCCAAACTCGTAGTACCTCATGTCTCGAACAAGAATGGATACTTCTCTTTCATTTCATCTTCTCTTTCCCACGTGGCTTCCTCAACAGAATGATTTCGCCACAGCACCATAACTAAAGGAATAGTCTTTGTCCGCAAAACTTGCTCTTTTCTGTCAAGAATCTTGACTGGCTGCTCGATATAAGTCAAGTCTTCCCTGATTTCCAACGGCTCTGGAATAATCACTTTCTTCGGATCTAATACACATTTCCTTAACATTGATATGTGAAATACATCATGCACATTAGCTAATTTTGGTGGTAATTCTAACCGATAAGCTACTGGTCCAACTCTGCCAAAGATCTCAAATGGCACAACATACCTTGGATTCAACTTCCCACGTTTCCCAAACCTTGTAATACCCTTTGAAGGTAATACTTTCAAGAATACAAAATACCCAACTTCAAACTCTATCGGTCTTCTTTTTAAGTCCGCATAGCTTTAATATCTACTTTGAGCTGTTTGAAGCCGTTGCTGTATTGTCTTTATCTTTTCTATGGTCTGCTGAACAATTTCAGGCCCTATCAATCTCCTCTCACCAACCTCGATCCAACAAAGTGGAGAGCGACACTTACGCCCATATAAAGCCTCAAAATGTGCCATCCCAATACTGGATTGATAACTATTATTATAAGCAAATTCAGCGAATGGCAAATGCTCTTCCCAATCACCTTTAAAATCCAAAACGCAAAGTCGAAGCATATCTTCAAGTATCTGAATTACACGTTCTGATTGTCCATCGATTTGAGGATGAAAAGCTGTACTGAAACTCAATCTTGTACCCATCGCTCTCTGCATTCCTTGCCAAAATCTTGATGTAAATGCACTATCTCGATCCGAGACTATAGATACTGGAACTCCATGAAGTCTCACAATTTCTTGAACATATAATTCACCTAACTTCTTTGGATCCTTGGTCTTGATTGGTAGAAAATGTGCTGACTTGGTCAATCGATCAACGATTACCCATACACTGTCATTTGACTTTCTAGATCTCGGTAAACCTCCTACGAAACCCATTGTGATATTTTCCCATTTCCACTCTGGTATAGTTAGTGGTTCCAATTTTCCAGCTGGTTTTTGATGTTCTACCTTCACCCTCTGACAAGCCACATACTTTGCCACATGTTCTGCTACTTCGCATTTTATCCCTGACCACCAATAGATCTCTCTCAAATCACGATACATTTTAGTGCTACCCGGATGGATTGAGTACCTCGTATTGTGCGCCTCTTCCAAAATTACTTCCTGGATACCATCTATATTGGGTATACAAATCCGATTCCTGAATTTCAATATACCATTCTCAAAAATAAATTCTGGTTGCTTACCTTCAGGTATCTCATCATGAATCTTCTTCAATATTGGATCTTGAAGCTGTTTGGCTCGAATTTCATCAATAAGAGACGGCTGTGCAATAATGGCTGACGTTAGACCACCTCTAGTTTCTAGAATCACCTCCAACTTCAGCTGCTCCATTTCCCGAATTAACTTTTCTTGTGAAGTCAAAGCATAGGCCAAATTAGTTGTAGACTTTTGACTCAGTGCATCGGCCACCACATTAGCTTTTCCTGGATGATATTGGATTGTTAAGTCATAATCCTTCATTAACTCTAACCACCTTCTTTGCCTCATATTCAATTCCCGCTGTGTAAACAGATATTTCAAACTCTTGTGATCAGTGTAAATTTCACATTTTTCCCCATAGAGATAATGCCTCCAAATCTTCAAAGCAAAGATAATCTCCGCTAACTTAAGATCATGAGTCGGATAATTCACTTCGTGTGGCCTTAATTGTCGTGAGGCATATGCAATCACCTTATTGTTTTGCATCAATACACAACCCAGACCTCGGTATGAAGCATCGCTGTATATCACAAACCCTGTAGTACCAGAAGGAATGGTCAATATTGGTGCTGTCATCAAACGAGTCTTTAATTCAACAAAACTTTCTTCACATTCCGGACTCCAAATGAAAGGAACATCTTTTCGCATAAGTTGGGTCATTGGCATTGCAATTCTTGAAAAATTTTCCATGAACCTTTGGTAATATCCAGCTAATCCCAAGAAGCTTTGTACCTCTGGCACACTTGTTGGCGACTTCCAATTGGCCACAACTTCAATCTTTTGTGGATCCACTGACACACCCTCTTTTGATATCACGTATCCCAAAAATGCTATCTTAGTTAACCAAAATTCACATTTCTTCAACTTTCCGAACAGCTTCTTTTCATGAAGTCGTTGTAGAACCAACCGTAGATGCCTCTCGTGATCTTATACACTCTTGGAATATACTAAGATATCATCTATGAAGACAATTACAAACTCATCCAAATAATCTTTGAACACTCGATTCATCAAATCCATAAATGCTGCCGGTGCGTTTGTAACTCCAAAAGGCATAACAAGGAATTCATAATGACCATAACGGGTCCTGAATGCTATCTTCTCCACATCCTCTTCCTTGACTTTTAATTGATGGTAACCCGATCGCAGATCAATCTTAGAAAAGGCCTGGGCTCCTTGAAGCTGATCAAATAAGTCATCAATTCTAGGCAACGGATATTTGTTCTTGATAGTTTAACTTGTTGAGTTCTCGATAATTGATACACATCCTTATAGTCCCGTCTTTCTTCTTGACAAACAATACTGGTGCACCCCACGGCGATATACTAGGTTGAATGAATCCTTTATCTAGAAGATCTTGCAACTGAATCTTCAATTCTTTCAACTCCACCGGTGCCATTCTGTACGGTGTTTTTGATACTGCCTAAGACCCCGAGGCTACTTCAATAGTAAATTCTATTTCTCGCTCAACTAGTACATCAGGTAGATCTTCAGGAAAGACATCTGGGAATTCCCGTACAACTGAAATATCTTCTACTTTAGTTCCTGTGACCCGTGTGTCAATTATTGAACATAAGAACCCCCGACAACCTTGTTTCAACAACTTGCCTGCCCGTATTGCTGAAACCAAATATGGTGGCGCTTCAACACCAGTTCCTTGAAAACTAAACTCCCCTTGTCCCATTGGTCAAAAAGTAACTCTTTTCTATTCACAATCGATAGTAGCTTGGTTTGCGGACAACCAGTCCATACCCAAAATTACGTCAAAATTATTAACGGCCAACGGAATTAAATTCACTGTCAAAACCCTATCATTTACCCTGATTTCACATGCTTTAAATATTGATGAGGTCACCATAGGTTTACTTAAGGGTAAAGATATCGATAAATCATATCCCAAAGGTTCTGACATGCTGTCTAAGTGTCTAACAAATTCACGTGCAACAAAAGAATGTGTTGACCCTGAATCTATTAAAACATGCGCCGGGTGTGAAGAAATGAGTAATGTACCTGACACGACAGAATCGGCTGCTGCAGCATCCCCCGACATTAGTCGATAATACCTTCCTTGTCTTTGTTCTGGCCCTTTCCCTTTGTCCACACTTGTCCCTGGTTTTACCCCAGTTGATGCCACAGAACCTGTCCCTCGCTGTTGTCTTGTTGGGAATTCTTTGGCTTGATGTCCTAGCTAGCCACATTCAAAGCATTTTCCCCTATTGTCTAGATTTATGCTCCCCGTACTTTGAGTTCGAGCTTGTGAGCAATTTCTCGCTATATGCCCCTTCTGCTTGCAGATATTGCATACTAACGTCAAGTGGCATACACCCTAATGTTGACGATTGCACATTGGACATAATGGGCGACTCTCCCCAGATAAGGAACTTCCCCTTTGAACTCCTGAGCTAGAACCAGAACCTCGCGAGAACGGCTACTTAAAGAAACCTTGTCCTTTAGTTTTTCCCTCGGCTGGCCGCTTATTCTGTTGGCTCTGTTTATACTTGTCAATATCCCTTTCTGTGATCAAAGCAACATCTTGCACATCGGCCACCTTTCTGAGTTGATGTGTATCCACTCGGCTTCTAATATTATCTCGTAGGCCTTCTTCAAATTTCCGTGCCCTATCCACTTCCCTTGGTACTGTTCGATATACAAACCGAAGTAAACTGTTGTACTTAGCTGCGTACTCATTTACTGTCATATCCCCTTGTTGTAGATTTACAAATTCACGGCCCAACTGTGTCTTAACGGATGCTGGAAAGTACCGCTTGTAGAAGACCTTTTCAAATCTGTCCCACGTCTCTGGTGCCCCTTGTTCAATCACATTTGTCCACCAGTTTTGAGCTTCGCCCTTCAAAGTGTCGGTAGCACACATTATCTTTTCCTCATCTGTACACTCTACTGCCCGAAAGATATGGTTCATATCCATCACCCAATGGTCGGCTTGTGATGGATCTGGGCCTCCATCAAACTGACTTGATTTTCTTTTATAAAATTATTCAATGACTCCTCGCTCTGCCCGTGGTTGTGGGTTTGCAGGTCTATCACGTCCCATCTGATCACTTACTGCCCTTACAAAATTGCTTACCACATCTTCTAGGTGGTCCATCCTCGAATGAGGTGAACGTTCCCGATTATGATCCATTTTCTTACCTGTCAGTCAATTGACATAAATATATTGCATGCTATGCCAATATGTTATATAACAACGTAGCAACAATTATTCATGCATTCATGAAATGCATTTACATACTCGTCATCTACGTGTACTCTCAATCGTCGTCTCTCGTACCCAAGGCTCTAAGCCAAATGATCTGATACCACTAAATGTCATGCCCCGGAACCACCCAGAAGATCCTAGGACACGTGGCATGCCACCAAGGCTTTACACAAGTGATTAAAGTTTCAAAAATAAATTTAAAATAAACTTAAACCAAAGAAGCTCAACAATAATAAATAAAATAAAATAAAAAACAAAATCATGTCTTTGCAATCAGCCAAAAATAACCCTGTTTTAACAAATAGTAACTTCTCAAAGAACACTACCAAATCATAGTCATGAGCTCCCAAAGTCCAAGCAAGAGTTTTTAAATATTTATAGAGAAATACTAAATATAACAATTTACAACCAACCCAATAAATAAAACTCCAAGTTCAAACGTCCCAATCTAATAACATTAGTCATAGTAACACTATGATCAAACAATCTCAACTAACACAGTCCAACCCTATATTACAGGAGTTAAGTTACAATCCAACTAAAGTATACAGCTTAACTAGAAATATTACATAAGCTTAAACCAGCCAAAATATGACTCGTACTACAATCCATATTAAAACCGATTAATTACAACTATATTGCAAGCTAAACAAGTAACTATTAACAAGGTTACAACAACCCCCAAAACCCATAAGCTAGCCAAGCCACTTCCCAGCTCACTTCCCCGATTCCTCGCCACGATCACCTACGATGGTTATTCAATAACCATTACAATGTATAAGCTATATGCTTAGTGAATAATGCTAATCATGATCGTGGGTAATAAATATGCTCAGTTCAACATATTACAAATAACTATAGTCTCTGGCAATTACTAGTTCACTCCCACCACTACCGGCTAGCCCGCGGCTCCACTCCCCAAGCCCACGTGACTAGTCATGACCCACGCCCTCACACGTGCGGTCCCATAGGCCTCTGGCGGCCGTAGTCGTCACCACAAAGATTACCTCATGGTGGTATAGAACTAGCAATTTCCATTGACCCAAATAGGCAACTCAACATGCTCATTTAATCATTACACCGTGCTTTCACAAATAAATTGGGCCTAATTTAGCCACATCAATTTTGCCCAATTATAATCTAAATAAATTAAATTAAACAAATTAGGTATGTTTTGGCATCACAGTTGAACCCAACATGAAAATCATCCAAATATCAAAATTAACATCACTCACCTCTTGTGTTTCGCTCCTAATTGTGAAATTATAGCCCTACTATGAACCAGGTACAAATCCTATACATAAATTACAAGTTATGAGCTTAAACCCCAAAAAGGGTCGCAAAAAAACTGTCACAGAGCTCAATAAAATTAGTACCAATAGATTAGACTCACCCCCAGGAGTCCGAATATGTAGCCTGTTTTAAAAGCCGACGTTGTTCGGCGCGTCAATCGGCGTCGGAAAGTCACCGTCAACGTTACAATCTTCTCGCCACTTCTCTGAACCTAACTATATGTTGTGTATAGAGATGATTCATCATTTCTAGGGTGTCCATCATATATAAGTTTTCATTTTTATTATGAAACCCCCACTAGTTTGCCAATTTTGCAATTACGCCCCTACTACTTATTAAACTGGATTAAAACTATCCCAAACTTAAATGGGTATTTGTCTATGTCTCGCATGGGTCCCATAAGTGGTCCCATATAATTATATGAAGTTGCTAATTAGCCTACTAATTATGTAACGTGTTTAATTCGTGCTCACAAAGGTACCCCTAATTGACCCCAAAAGTGGTTACTACCTAATAACATGATATTATCAACAATAAAATAATAAATTATTTAAGCCTTAATAAACAGTTAAGCACATAGGGTGTTCCACATATTACTGTCCCATCTCAAGTGGGACCCATCAACATATATTCCAACTTGGGATTGCCATACTAGCCAAAATTGGGTTCCCAACTGGACATCCATAATCAACTTAGTGGGTCAATCCCACTCCAATAAGCGTCACATAACACTATAATTATCATTAACTCATGATTATGCATGTTAAAGCAATATTAAATATAACCGCGGGAGCGGGTGTTACAGAAAGCGATTAAAAGTTGTTTTGATAAATATGTGTATTGAACCTAGGATTGCAAATCCACCACTAGCTTCATAATAAGGGTATCTATGCATTCAATTAGCTTATTACGTTGGAGGATAATGGGGACTTGTAGCTACAAGCCTAATTCCACTGCCAAGAAAATAACTATGATTCAAGCATCAACATAATTCATCTTCGATTAGCACAGAGTGTCTCACACTAAACTAAGTTTGCGGCACACTCTGTCTTCCCTAGGCATGAACTATTTGACTACTTGATCACAATTCAAATAAGCACCATTGCATACAAATAATCCATACAAGTATAGCAAATATAGATTATTGCCCACATCACATTCAAAATAGTTCTAAGACAAGAATAGATTTTGAAAGCAAAGATTTAATCAATAGGATTACGATTTTATTATTTAAAATCCTTGAAACATGTAATCATCGACCATAAATAATAAATCTAAAAGAAAAATACAAAATACACCCTATTACTTGGCTAGGGTTTCATTAAAACCCTAGATCTTGGTCTAAGCAGCCATAGAAGCGATGAATGGCAAGAGGTTGATGGAGGGGGCCATGGGAATCCTTGGTCTTCTTCTTCTTCTTCTCCTTGCTTTTCCTCTTTAATGGCTGAAGTTTTTTGGTTATGGAAGGATGTGTGTAATGTTGTGTAATCCCTAAATTGATTTAGAATGGGATTTATATAGATTTTGGAAGGATTAGGAAGCTTTCCTAAGCCTAATTGCACTAAAACTGTTGTATTTACATTTTTGGATGTTGTATACACAAACCACCTTTGCTGGGCGCTCTAATTTGACAAAATACGCATTTTTGGTTTTTACGCAGGTCACTCGCACGAGGTACTTTTCACTACACTGCGCGACTTTCGTAGAATTGCGATAACTTTTTGCTCGGAACTCGGATTGACTCGCCGTTTGCAGCCACGTGTCCGTAACTCGAAGATCTACATTAAATATCTCCTAGAGAAATTTCTCAAATCCAAAGTATTCCTTGTCAAAAATGCAATTTACCAAAGCTGTTACTGTCTCTAGCTTTCTCCAGCATCACCTTTTGAGCACAGAATGTCTTCCAAAGCCACTAATCATTGTATTTTAATGCATTTTCATATTAAGGCTCCGAAACCCACAAAACATAGAATACTTATTAAAAGCACTTAATAATTAAATGAAGTGGGCTAACAAAGCGTATCTTCAGGACTATGAACGGGAACTATTCGTCGCCGATTAGTCATTTTGAGCGATCGAACATTTTAAAGTTCAAGCGATCGAACCTTGTTCAATCAATCGAAACCCTGCTGACATGAATTTATGACATGGTCCCCACTTCAATTGATCAAAACCCTTTTCAATCGATCAAACCTGACAGATCTGATCTCTAGCGATCAAACTCCTTTCGATCGATCAAACTTGTAATCATCAGGATTCCAGTTTCTACGCAAACAATGCCACCTGCACCCCCATCTCCTCTATATAAACCTTGTGCTCATGTGTGTGTGAGGTTTGGTGAACCTTTGTGAGTTTGAGAGAGTGTGTGCTTGTGTTTGGTATAAGCATATACATATATACACATATACATATATTATACACATACATCTATACATATTCTGTTAGAGAGACAGGAGCAGAGCAGAGGAGAGGAAGAGAGAAGAGAGAAAGAAGAGAAGAAAGACAGAGGAGAAAGAGAAGAGAAGAGAAGAGAGAGAAAGCTTGGCCTCCATAGCCAAACATACACCCAAACGTGCCTTTTACAATGTTCGATGAGTTTTTACTCACTTGGTCTCATTTATATAATGTTTTTACAAGTTTCTAGTATGTTTAGACATATAGAACACATCCATAAGACATTTATATATTATTATTCACAAATCTGCTAGAGAAGACGATTCTCGAGCGATTGAACCATGTTCAATCGATCGAACCAACTTCGATCGCTCGAACAATTCTTTTCCTCAAATTGATTGAAATGATTTCAATTGATCGAACTTTAGAGAATATGGATTATTTTTTTAGTTTATTAAATATGAGGTTTGATTGTTCAACTTTCAATTCAGATTTCTCGTATGCGATTATGGGTGGATTAAGCATAATGTGACAACAAAGATAAAGTACAATTAAGAATAATCGATTAACGTGATGACGTTAGATGCTATGCGATTCATGTATGAGTTCAATATCCGTCTATTTCAATCGAAATAGTCAGGCCATATGGGAATTATCATGTGTCGGTATTAGTACTTAACTTAAGTAGGTTTGATAAGTTCTGGGAATGGTAAGTGGGCGGACGCCTGGTCATGATATGCTTTCACATGCAGTGGATGGTTCATATCCTTAACAAGAAGTGGGCAGGACCACGTAATCCTAAGATAGCCAAATGATCCACGTTATAACCTTAACGAGTGGTGGATGGGGATCACTGGTATACATCGATTAGTCGTGGCAATAGATTTGATATACTGTTGTTCAAAGCGTTGTATCCCTGACATGTAGTGGATGGTTTATATCCTTAACGAGTAGGGGATGGATTGACGTGGTGTCCATGATTGCTGTGGATGGTATATATTCTTAACGAGAAATGGGCGGAATGATGGTATGTCTATATGTGAAATGATTGAGTTTGTGCTTTCAGTTGAGTTGTTGGTTATCATGTTGATTATCGGTCTCAGGATAAAAAGTCGATAAGGGTTGAGTTACGACATTGGAAGACAGAGAAGATATTATTTAGTAGAACTATATCTTATAACTTCAATAACTTGTTATATGTTGTATCATTGATACCCTGTGAGTTTCTATTCACTTAGCTCTCAGTATGTTGACGGCCGTTATTGCCTAGACATTCCCCGCCCAGACTACCTTGTTCTTAACAATGCAGGTAATTGAGCTTGTGACTACGGCTACTACCCTGAAGGGGAATATACAGAGGATGGCCTCACTGATGCCGGTTATGCCAGAGAAGGCTGTTATGTTGACAACTACCCTTACGCTAATTGAAGATCTGAAGATAGATATGTTTAGTTTTATTTTTGTCGAATGTTTTTAGTTAACGAGTACTTGGGCATATGTTGTCTCCAGACCTGTTGTGATCCTGAGGACCACTCTGATATTTGTAATAGTGATTCTATTATTATATTCAGTTGTTATTTTTCCTGTTTCTCTTGTGAACTAGTACTGTGTGGTGTGGATAATTAGTGACTTTCACTTGTCATTCCCTATGGACCCAAAAAGGAAATTTATTTTTCTCTATTTTTGTTGCTCCGGGGCATGACATAAAAATAGTTTATGTATTTATAATAACACAAATTGTCATTTAAAAATAATATAAACAATTAATTATTCCTTAAAAATAATTCACAGAATAATCAATATAATACTATTAATTAAAACTCTAATTACACTTAATATATTAATAAACTAGAGTAACTAATTAATTTGAAATATAAAAACAATAACCCAAAACCCACGGGTTGACCCAAACCGACCTGAGCTAATTAAACGGACTACTCAGATGCACTCACAGAGGGAACAATGACCCATTGGATTGGACCAAACCAGTCCTGATACAAATGGATTACCCATATATACTCTCAAACCAACCCCACCCAATTAACAAACCCGAATCAAAACTGGAATCCGATTACATTCACAAACCAACCCAAACACCAAACTTGAACTACTACCTGAATACCCAAACCCGAATCCACACACTCCCAATACAACCTAACTCACGACCGAACCCGAACCGACCCAGACTCGGAATGATGTCGTTCCACTTAAAATCTGCCCATGGGTTAAATAAACCCTACCCGTTACCCAAGACCCAAATCCACTTCCTCTCACAGACCAACTCGATCCTAACCCGAACCAAACCCTAATTCTTATAACCCAAGACCTAGTCCCCTTTTCTCCATCTCCGGCGAGAGCAAGGCTCTCAAAAAATCGCGAGCTGCTCGCCAAAAAATCTTCTACGACTCATATCTCTCTCATCTCTAACCCAAAATATTTGAGACCAACACCATTGTGACTGGATTTCAGTCCTCTATAACATACTAGGAGGTGGGAACTCAAATCATAGGTTAAGGACACCTACGGGTGGATTATTCTTTTTGGGATTTCTAAGGATAATGGCTTGCATGGCTAACCAAACGTCACCTAACTTAAAAACTAATTCAAGGGGGTTTATTGGGGTCCACAAGGGTCTAATTGGTATAGTCAAAAGGGTTTTTATCATGCTTCAAAAATCAAGCCCATACTTAAGCTCCAATGGCTGGTCGTAGTACACAGAGGGCCTTAGGCTCTATTTGGCTACTTACATATGGGTCCTGAGCATTCCTATGTAACATGCAATGGGTCATAGAGGGTTAAAATAGACTGGGGAGGACTGTGCTTACCTTAGCAGTTTCCAATCTCTCTATCTTTTTACTTTCTTCTCCGTTCTCCTTCTTCATTCTCTTTGCGTCTCTTCTTCCTCCTCTTTTGGTCTCTGTGCGTGAGTGTGTACTGAGAGGGAGTGGTAGAGAGGAAAGGTAGAGGGAGGAAGGGGTATGTGTAGTATAGGGTTGTGTGCCTGTGTCCCAAAGTACGTGCGTAACTATGAATACAAAAATAAGAAATATGTACGGGGTTGTGAACAGTCCTAATATAAGGTTGTCTAAGAGTTTTAATTACAATATAGAACATCGAGGTTATGAGTCTATGACTACTATTCTTAATACTAATCTAATAATGATGCCGTCGACATTAAGTCGGTTACTATAGAGATTTCTAATTAGGATCGTTCTAATGGACCTTCTGTAACCACAATCATGGTGACGTCACTAATCTTAATATTCCTATGTGGAATATCTGAGGAAAAATTAGAGGTATTACAACATCAATTCCTATGGGTGAACAATAGTCATAAAAAACTTATACGTAAATTCGGTCGCATTATCAAGTTGAATAGACTTAATTGGTTGGTCTAAAAAGTGTGCCTTAAATTTAATAATTTGGCTAAAGTAATCTGGCAAAGGCAAGATTAAGTGTATGGTCTAGGCATACGGGTGACCATTTATGGAAGCATCTAATATGACCATGTAATATCTAAATGGGCCACTAGCTGGGTGAATTGGACCACAAATGTCACCTTGTATCCTTTACAAGAAGGATGGCAACTCAGAAGCAATTTTAAGAAATGATGGTCTAGTAATAAGTTTTCCTTTTGAACAAGGAGTACAAAGGTGTCCACTAGGCAAAATCAAATGTTGGTTTGCTAGGTATGCCCATTTGAATTATCCACTATCTTGTTCAACATTGTAGATCCAGGATGACCCAAACGATCATGCCAAAGAATTAAATTACTTAGGTCATTGAGCTTCAAGCTCATAATGGCATGTGAATCAACAATCTCAATTTTTGTGTAAAATAATCCCAATGAGAGAATAAAGGATTTTTCTAATGTAAGCTTCTAGTTTCCAACATAAGAAATTATGAATAAAAATTCTTTGTAACCTTCATTTTTAGTTTCAATATGATACCCATTCATGCGTATATCTTTAAAACTTAGCAAGTTTCTTCGGGAACTACTTGAATATAACACATTTTGAATGAATAGATGAGTACCATTTAGTAACAAAATATAGGCTCTTCCGGAGCCTTCAATAATTTGAGTAAACCCAGCTATAGTAGATACATGTTGTTTGTTAAGTTCTAGTATAGAGAAAATCTTTTGACACTGAAGTATAATGTGGGTTATCCCACTATCGACTAGGCATATATCATCCTCGCATTTTTGCATCCCAAGATCTATACCTTAAAAAAAATAAAGTGAAGAATAATAAACTATTAGAGATTTTATTCAACGAACAATTATTCAAATGTCCCAAAGAAAATTTGTCCTATGCAAATAAGTAATTAAAAAAAACAATTCCAACTAAGGAAATTATTCAATTAGCTAGACTGAGGTTAGTGGATCTCCTAACATTATTTTGAATGCCTCATTAGTGACAGGCTCTCCATCTTCATCCTGAAAAAAATTTGAACAGTCCAAGTAAGTGTTGTCCATTGTGTATCTGATGGTATATCGCTATTTTCCCACTCTTCCAATAAATTTGTCTCCGCAGTTCTAATAGATGCTTGGTACTACTCCACCTCCTGCTTGGATGCACGACAAATGCACAACCAATTTTCACTTTTTACACATTTGTAACAAACATCATTGGGCACAGTAGGATTATTAGGTGGGCCCTTGTTACCTTCTACAGGAGTTGCTGTCATGCCCAGGCGTTGCAAAATAGGGAAAAATAAATTTCCTCTTTTGGACTCGTAGATATGTGACTGGTTGAATGACCGTATGTCCTTATAACTCCACACATGTGATTATAATAAGGGAAATGCTAACCCAAACAATGTCTAAATCATAAATTCATCATAATTACAATTATCTATAAATACATCATGTTATAAAAATTATGCCAGAATATAAGAGGCCATTCTAATCTAATACACCAATGTTAACACTAAACATCTATCTCTGATCTCTGGCTCAGCTCTATCCTTCCTTAGCTCCTTAGCTTTACTTCCTAAGCTTTTGTCTCTGTCTAAACAAACCTGCAAACGGTCTTGGACATTGGATTGCCCAAGGCATACTATGCCCTAGCTTCAAACCAAAGATGAGTGAGAATCTCAACTGCACAATACTTAGTAATAGAAGTATTACTGGACTCACGTTATAGTTTAGTATCTTAAGATACGGTTAGTCTCTTATCAAAAGACGCACCTTCAATGGGCATAGCAAAGTTCTCATCATAACAGATAAGCAACAACATCATTTTAAATCTTTTATCAAGGATGTATAATTCATAGTTACTAAAACGTACTATGAAATGTTAAGAGTCATTATCTACATTGTCCTTTAAGAATGAAACACTAGTTATTAAGATCGAAGCGAACAATGATAGAGAAACCGAACTCAACCAAGAATAACTCCATAACTCAGAACTGAATAGACCAAACGATAACCGACTCAAACTCAAACTCAACCACACGCAGTGCATCAAGAATAATAACATGCTTTATATCCATTTGATAACATACTTTATAGCCATTTAACCAGATACTTTGTAGTTGTTTAATAACTCACTTTGCATCCATTTAATAACACACTTTATAACTGATTAATAACACACTTTACAGTCGTTTAATAACACACTTTATAGCCATTTTTATCACCAATGTCTAACTATTGTACCTGAAACTCGAGATTTATCAGTCGTCCAAAATCTCAAGGTTACCATTCACAATAAACTTCAAAACCCGACATACTCAATTCAAAAGGAGAACGACTCCAACGATATACAATTTTCTTACATTGCCAAATCATTAACATGCTGTATTCATTATTCTGCCTTATCCATAAGATCGTTACATAATCCATGCAGTTTGTTAAGTAGGAAATCATGTTGGAAAATATACCTAGATAAACCCTTTACATGCTCATGTTCATGGTTTCATAATCTAAAACAAGATTAATATAGCAATGCAAGTCACAAAGATTATTACACAACTATCGATACAATATACATACATCACAATGTATAAGTAGCTTTTATATCATCTTCACTTAGTCATAGTATTAGAGTGAGGTTAAGAGACACACCTCGAATATAACACAAGCTCAGAACTCCTGGAATAGTAGTTAGATCTCAAACCTCAGGGAGGTCTCGGGTCTTCCTTTCTCCCCCGATCAACTTCTTCTCTCTCCTTCTTCTTCTTCTTCTTCTTCTTCTTCTTCTTTAGTCTTCTTCTTCCTTCCTCTGTGTATGTATGTGGGTGAGGGTGAGGCCGAGATGAAAAATACAGAGAGGGGGTAAGTGTGCTAAGTGTTTAAGCCGAGAGTATGGGATGTGTGTTTCTCTTTCTCTTTCTCTTCTCAATCTCTTTCTCTCTCTCTCACTCACTCACTCTCGATTGCTCTCTCTATATAATTTGTAATGGCAGATTGTGGGGTTGTGTAGGAGAGTTAAATATGGGTGTTTAAGAGGGTGTAAGTGTCATGTACATAGAGGGAGTTGAGGATGGGTTATATCAAGTGCAATGAGTGTACCAATGTGTACATGTATGTGTTTTTTGAGTGTCCAAGGGTAGATAATTTAGGGCACAAGGTGGTGGTATTTGTGCATGGCTGCCACGTGGTAGTGTGAGGTCACTCTCAGGCTAATGCATTGGGTTGTGTATCTGTGTCCTAGTGTATGTGCACTACTGTGAAAAATGGACACAGTTATAAAATACATATGTACGAGACTGTGTACAGACCTAAGTATAAGTCTGACTGATATTCTAGTTAGAATCTAGAATCTTGAGGTTACGAATATTCTATTAGGTTCTAGGTTAGAAATAATGTTGTTGCTACGACGATTATAATGTCGGGGAAAATTGAAGGTGCTACAGTTGCAGACCATTTCTTGTGGTTCTTGAAATTGAAATTCTTTTGTAGACCAAAATTATTGTAACCACCTCTCCTGGAATGATTATTATGGCCACCTCTTCTGGGGTTACCACCTCTTCTAGAGTCATTATTTCTACCACGTCCCCTGCCTCGACCTCTTTGGTAGCCAAAGTTTGCATTTACTTCAGGAAATGGCCCGGCTCCAGTTGGTCTAGCATTATGATTTTTCATTAGAACCTTACCATTTTCCTTTCCAACAAGGAGACAAGTTACCAATTCCGAATACTTACCAATGTTACGTTCTCGATTTTGCTGTTTTAGGAGCACATTCGAAGCATGGAAGGTTGAGAGTGTCTTTTCTATCATTTGAGCATCTGTCACTTTTTCACCACATAATTTAAGACGAGAAATGATATTGAATAATGTGGACTTATATTCTGAAACCGTCTTAAAATCTTGGTACCTCAAGTTCACAAACTCACTCCGTGTATTGGGAAGTATGACCATCTTCTGGTGGTCTTACCTGTCCTTTAGGGACTTCCATAGACTCAAGGGATTTTCCTCAGTTAAGTACTCGTTTTTGAGGTCATCATTAATATGGTGATGCATGAAAATAAGCAACACCCAACTTTTTAGACTGTAAGTGAAGTTTGATATCAAGCTGCCAATACAAATAGTTCCCTCTATTGACAGCAAGAGCATTAAATTCAAATTTTGTAAGAATCGACATCTAAAGAGAAAAAAAAAAATAAAGAAGATGTACAATTTGGGCATGATAAAAAAAATTAGAATGCTTCAGGATTTAAGATCTTATCATGTGAAACTTCTAGTTTCAATTAACCCTTTGATTAGAATAATAAAACATAAATAAAAATGACTACCAATAATTGGAATAATAGAACTTCAGGTTCCAATATACACCTCACAGATCCTTAGGTATGGATTATTTTTTCCATGGGGAACTTCAGGTTCTAACCATGTCACACATCTTCAGGTCTGAGCAATTTATTATTATTTTTTTATATGGGGGAGGGGGACGAGGCTCGAACACCGAACCTATGCATTGGAGGGGACTTATATATGCCAAGATCTTTGCCACTTGAGCTATACCAACCTATGCTTCAGGTCTGAGCAATTATTTCATAAGGAACTTCAGGTTCTCATATACATCACAGATCTTCAGGTCTAGACTATTATTTTATATAGAAACTTCAGGCTCTAATATATATCACAGATTTTCAGGCCTGGACTATTATTTTATATAGAACTTCAAGTTCTAATATATATTTTTATTCCATAGATTTATTTGATACAAGGGAATTAAAATATGATTTACATAAAGAATATAATAAATCACCATTATCAATTATCAACATAATATAAATTAAAACAGATATCTACAACTTCAATTACAACAATGTCCAAAAAAGAAAAGAAAAGAAAAAAATAGCAAGATATAGTAGCCGTGCATCCATGTCATGAACAAAAAAGAAAAAAATAATCAAAGTGACATTTGGAAAGGCATATGTTATAATAGCCTTGTCAACAAGTTATGACAAAGAAAAGTTAATTAAATTTTGTTTGAGACCACTAGGGGTGCTCACGGGTCAGGTGAGTCGGATTTGGGCCTCACTCGATCATCCACCCGTGAGCTAGTCAGGTTGGCATGCTTCCACCCGTCATCCATTTATATTGTCGGGTGAAACCGACCCCTCGGGTTCGGGTTGGGTCGGGTGGATTAGGGTGAAGCCCGAATGGTGAGTAAGGGTGAACTACATATGAGGGTTTCATGATAAGAGTGAAATCAAAAGTAGAATTAGAATGCCAAATTTGGGATCAGATTAGATTAAAAAGAAGAATTTTGAAAACACATTAAAAAAAACTCAAAATGGAATCCTATCCCCAATGTCAAAAGTTGGTTTGTTCAAGCTTTTCTATTTATATGAAATCAAAAGTCATTGAAGCAAATTACATATCAAAAATGAATTAGATCAGAAAGATATCCTATAGATGGAATCAGATCTTCAACATCCCAAAAAAATGCACCAGTACCAGCCTCGAAGTGGAAGATGAACCTACTTGTGGTTGATGGCTTGAAGCTTTGTCGAGTGGTGGAGGATGCAACATGTTGAACAGATCAGTACTGCTTCCAGCGGCGGCGAGGCTAGTCTTCCACGGTCCATTGGCGGTGACTGACGAGGAGGAAGGTAGGTGGTGGAGGAGGATCTAGTGGTAGCGACCAGCAATAGGATGGAGATGGGTGATGGAGGTAGTGATAATGTGAGATGAGAATGAGAGGCAGTGAACAAAACTTATCAGATTCTAGGGTTACTATGTATTACATATATATATACTCCATATATTTATACGCACGGGTCTGGTCGAGTTAGTCGGGTTACAAGGGACCCAATCCGTCATCTGAACCGAAACCCCAAAAAATAATAGTCTCGCACCCGTGACTCGAACCATCATCTGCCAAAATCGAAAAATACCCCTCAGGTTAGGTCTGGTCGGTCGGGTGTGCGTGTGAGGATGGTCATCTCTAGAGACCACAAGTTCAGAGCAAGCGACAAACGGATCATGTTCATAAAAGTCCTATGGTTGGGTTTGATCAAATATGAATATCACAACTTTAGGAATAATGAGACAAAGAAAGAAAACAGATTTGGGCCATGGAATTCGCACACCTTATTGTGATTTCTCTCATAACGAAAAAAAAAAACAAACCTCTTTTCAATACCTAGGGTTTTGAGAGGCTAAACTGTTGATAATGCATTATAATAGAGAGGGAATAAAAGAGAGCAGAAAATGAAACCAAAATGAAGTGACTTTTCTTATTGATATGCTCCCTATTTATAGGGTAGATAGGGATGTGTAGATAAATATCACTTTGCGATGTGGCAGTGCTTCCCATAGTTTGTATCATGTATGTGGGTATATTTGGAGATATATGTATCTATATAGATTAGATTAGATATATTGATGTGATTAGATATGGTTTAATTGGACTGCTAAATTTTGGGATATATAATATAGCTTCAATATATATACATATATACGTAAAAAAAAATTTCCAATTTTTTGCTATATATACATGTGTATAAAAAATGAGAAACAACACAGAGTTGCCACGTGCCTAGTGTCTGATTCCACTTTATAATATATATATATATATGATGTGTATTTACTTACTTATTTACGCATTTGACTATGTACTTTTCTATACTATTGTATATTATATATATTATATTATATAAAAGAGGCTAAAATGGAATATTAATTAGATGCCAAATTAATTTGGCCTTATTGGTCATTTTTTATGGGTGATGCTATTGTCACTCCATCATTTAACCAATGCACTCTATGGTACTACTCTTATAGCATGTGGTACCATGCATGTCTGCATTGTATGCATGGTACCATATGCTCTGAGAGTGGTACCATGGAGTGTCTTAGTTCAATGATAGAGTGACAATAACAATTCCCTTTTTTATTTCTAATTTGGTTATTTGGAAATTTCACATCAATCAATCTATATCAAGTTAACATCCAATAGTAACTTGAGGCTTGTTTGACAAGACTTCTTTGAGCCTTAAGACATCTTTTAGAGAATCTTTGAATTACCAAAGAAGCTTTAGATTACTTTTGTAAATTATGTTTGTTTGGCAAGGCTTGTTTGAGCCTTAAGGCAACTTTTAAGGAATCTTTGAATTATAAAACATGCCTCAAGTCACTTTTCTAAACAAGTCTTAGGTTACTTTTGAAATTTATGGCTTGTTTGAGCCATAAGACAACTTTTAAAGAATTCCATAATTACCAATCAAGCCTTAAGTTACTTTTGTAAATTAAATTTTTTTTTTTTTTGTATATATGTGTATATATACATATTATAATTTATTATTATTATTATTTACGTATTTAAAGTGTGTACAATTATAAATCAACTTACCAAATTACCCTCATGTTAAATAGAATTATCAAATTACTCTTTTATCTTTTATAATTACCCTTGGGTGTATATATATACATTTATTATTTTATTATATTATTAAAATTACCATTTTGTCAAAGTTAAAAATGTGTATAATTATAAATTGAATAACCAAATTACGATTTTGTTAAATTGAATTACCAAATTACCCTTTTATTTTTTGTAAATTACCCTTTTGTATATATTTGTGTGTATAGATATACATATTATAATTTAAGGGGCTGCTAACTTACAACACGATGGTTGTAAGTTAGCAGCATACAACAACTTCTTTAGCGAAAAAACACAAGTTTTTAGCGATGAAATTTTTGTCGCTAAAAGTTCCAACTTTTAGCGGCAAAATATTTTGACACTGTGGATATCGCATTTTTCTTACCAACAGCTTTTCTTTTAAAGTTCTTTTAAATTTTAAATTCAAAACAAATGAGTCGCCACTTAATTTTTAAAAGAAAAATTAAGAAATCATTTTAAAGCAACTGATCTTTTGCGAAACCAAAGATTAAATAGGTCCGGGGATTATGGAATGAGAAGGGAAGGAGCCCATCGGACTAAAACACCCCTTTTCATCCTATCTCGCGATAGGCCTCTACTTAACATCCTTTTAATTGAATTATTAATCTAAGCATGCCCTCAACTAATACATAGATATACGTATACATTAAACATACATGTCAAAATGGTGTAAAATTACCAATTTACAAAAATATCATTCAAAAGCCACGTAATTCAAGTAGCAAGCAATATGATATGCAATAAAGAACAAGAGAACTTACCCAGGATCCAGTCGTGAATATTAAACGTGCAATGCATGCGATTAAATACAGCCTAGGAAAAGAGTCTCTAATCCACATATGTACATGTAAGGCAAAATCTTAATTCTAATGTGTCGCGCATAAAGGTAAAAAAAATTGATAAAATCAATAAACTAAGAGCAGTTCAAGAAATCATACCTTAACAGCGCTGCAAAACAAAGGGTTAGTCCACATGCTATACAAGATACGAGGTTTAGAAATAACAATCCTGGATTTCTAGCTTAAATTTATCAAATATAATTAAATCTAAAGCAACTAAGTCCTAATTATAAGTGTCAAGCCATATGGATGAATATGTACATGAACAAGAATAAATCGTGAAATACTCGGTGATGTAGATCACTTAAACTTTGAATTCAAGCTTAACTAATCATTATTGAAACATGGTTTGACCCTTAACTCATGAAAATATCATCTAAGCCATTATTCATAAGATTGATTGAACTTGCAAAATTCTGAAAATTGCTAAGAGCAGATCATGACTTTAAAGAAATAAAAGGCATGGCTCCCGTGGTTTGATCTTGATGCATTTTGGACACAAGATGTCTCTGTGTGTCTAGTTTTTAACCCAAAAATGAAATCAGAGTTCCAACGGTTGGATCTCCGGGAATTGGACAAAAACCAGACATCACTCAGCATTCTACAACCTCCTGTCCAGAGTTCTTGTACGATTTTTTTAAAAATAGCAAAAAGATCATAAATGCTTTGTTCTTTTAAGGGTGACTTCTTAACACATTAATCTACTTAGAAAAAATTATTTTGGGTCACAAATACTTTATTAAGGTTTTGATTTACTTATTTCGAAAGAGTGTTACTGTTCTGAAACTCTGGGCAGATTGTAGTGACTACACAAAACTCATGACCAAACCACTTTAAATATGAAATCTTCTTAAAACAAAAATTACAGTGGTAAAACATTGTGTTATTGACACTTTCCCGTTGGTTTCATTCAGTTTCAATGGTTTGATTTCGAACTAAAAATCTTTGATCAAAACCGGTTTATGAACCCACTGTTTCATTATCAAGTTCAACTTTTATTTGTTAACCCCAACTATTAGACCATGAAGTTGGACTTAAACTAAACCATTTTCTCCTACCATTTGATGGTCATTGGAGGCTAAAGACCTTCAGATTTGTTGATTTCAAATGAAGTATGAGTAGACTTCATGAAATCTTAAGATAATGAATCTAAACCATAGAGATGGGCTTAGACTCAAACTACTTTCTCCTACCACTTGATGGTCATTGGAGATGAAGACATGACTAATACTCATGAGCCTTCAAGAATCTCAAGAGAGAAGTACAAACAAACATAGCAAACACTCAGAGGTTTCAAGAAATATGGAGGGGATTCCATGAAACCTTAAGTTAAAGAATCCTAAACCATGGTAGGGGTTTAGATTCATTTACTTGCTCTTATATAAAGGATGATAAACCTTGACTCTCATGGGGGAGCACAAGCTCACATGGAATCAAGGGATCCAACTCATGAGATTCAAGTGAAGTATGGAAGACTTCGAAAAATCTCAAGAGAGAAGTATAAACAAAGAAGAAGGAAAGAAGGAACTAAAAGAAAAGGCAATTAAAGTTTGCAAGTTCACTAATAATACTTCTAAAAAGAGGGTTAATCAAAAGACCAAGTAGTGTTAAGATTAGAAGTTCAAAAGAATGAAAAAAAAAACTTGTGGTTTAGAGGATCACCTCCAAACTATCCTCACAGCTTCTCTCTTTTTGAAGATCTCCCAAGCTCTTCTCTCTAGTTTTTTAAAACTCTCTCTCAAATATATGTTAGTGTAATGGTAGCCACTTCTTGTTTATCCTCCCAAGGAAGATCCTCCTTCTTTTATAGACAAAATTACCAAGTATTCTTAGTGAATTCGGAGTAAAAGACAGGTGTAAATGTCTCATTTGGTGGTACAATACATACTTCCTGAAAATAAATAGACTGCTGCAGAAGGCGGCATGCAAAAAAACTTTGCGGCAGTCAGTGGATGCCGCAGCGGCACTCCGTGAAAGCCGCGGCGGCATTCCATGACTGCCGCGCGGCTCTCAGTAAGTGCCGCGCCAAATTATTATTTGCCGCATTTTTGTCAACCTTACTTTATCAATTTTTTGTTTTTATCCGCATACATATACGTATTGTACCACAAAATACGGACTGTTAAAGCAAGAGACAGTCAGAAATTGTCGGCGGCACTCAGTAAATGCCTGTCCGGCATTCTGTGACTGCTGTTCGGCACTCACTGAGTGCCGCAAACAACTGTCGTGTGCCGATTTCTGCTGAACTTCCCCTTTTTAGATCTTTTCTTTTCTCCTTTTTCTTAAAAAAAACTTATTTTCGAAGATCTTTTCCAAAAGTGATGTTTTATACCTGAATTCTCCTAAACACCTGGTATTTCATTCTGTGAAATTTTTACCGCGTTTAGAGAACTTTCTCGAATCTTTCGGTCCTTGTCATCATCGGATATGGAGGTGACACTCTCCTTAATTTGACGTTTGGTGTCTACAGTTTGCCCCTCTTCGATGGAGCTTGTATGCAACGCGAACCACAAGCGAACGTCGAAGCCTGTGTGAAGACAGGCCTTTGACCAAACTGTCAGATTAAAGGGAAAAACAAAATGTGTTGCAAAAAGAAGCGAGCGTGTATAGGAATTCTAATTGGTCGTGCTCCATGATGAGCTGCCTACGTATCTCATTAGGAATTAGACCAAAGCATAGTTTGGGCACGGGGTCAAACACACACAAACGCAGGTAGTCACACGAATGGATGCACCTATCCTATCGTGATGCGCATGCCATGTAATGGTGATTCCTGAATAGACCTGGTTATACAAGTGTCATGCTTATCATGTCTTCTCTACGTATGATGCACATTACGTGATGCGTTAGTCAGAGAAGATTACCTAATTCTTGACTGATGCAAAATCTGTTATGGGGGTCATGAAGATGCTTTTGATTCAATTTTGGGGTTAACGCAAATTCGTTGCGAGAACCGAGAATATAAATTTGTTACATTCTCAAGACAAAGGATCGATGTAAATTTGTTCCAAGGATCGAGGATATAAATTTGTTATATTCTCAGAATGGGGGTTAACGCAAATTCGTTGTGAGAACCGAGAATGTAAATTCGTTACATTCTCAAGACAAAGGATTGACGTAAATTTGTTACGAGGATCGAGGATATAAATTTGTTATATTCTCAGAACGGGGGTTAACGCAAATTGGTTGTGAGAACCGAGAATGTAAATTCGTTACATTCTCAAGACAAAGGATCGACGTAAATTTGTTACGAGGATCGAGGATATAAATTTGTTATATTCTCAGAACGGGGGTTAACGCAAATTGGTTACGAGAACCGAGAATGTAAATTCGTTACATTCTCAAGACAAAGGATCGACGTAAATTTGTTACGAGGATCGAGGATATAAATTTGTTATATTCTCAGAACGGGAGTTAACGCAAATTTGTTGCAAGAACTGAGAATGTAAATTTGTTACATTCTCAAGATAAAAGGATTGACGTAAATTTGTTACGAGGATCGAGAATATAAATCTGATATATTCCCAAAACGAGGTGATCAAAAATTCGGAGCCCACATGCTCAAATCTATTCTAGTTTTTTTTTTTCGAAATTTAGAGCCCGCGGGCTTAATTTTATCTTTATTTTCAAAATCTAGAATCCACAGGTTCAAATTTATCTTAATTTTCAAAATTTTGGAGCCCGCGGGTTCAAATTTATTCTAATTTTTTTGAAATTTGTAGTCAATTTGAACCTAAAAACGACCCCGGGGGCCAAAAGTGCAATTAGGGCAAATTTTGGGGGGCTCAAGTTCAATTTTTAGGACCTGATTTGAATTCTTGGGGGGAAAATGAAGGGTCTTTGAACCGACTTAACCGCGGCACACGCGGCTTTTCGCGGCAGTCAGTGACTGCTGTGCGGCACTCACGGAGTGCCGTTGCGGCAGTCCGCGAGTGCCACTCGGCAGTTCACCGACTGCCGGGCATGAAAATCAAGTGCCGCGATTTAGCGGCAGTGGCTTAAATCGCCGAGTTCATTACATTTCGTTTCATTCTCTCAACTCCTTCTAACCCGAAATCTCTCTGGAGAAAATTTTCCTCTTCTCTTTTCTTGTTTGGATTGATCTACCGGGGCTCTCAGGTTAGTTCTACTCGATCAAAACTCAGTTAATCGCTTTCACTTCGTTGTTTTTCTGAATTTTTCATGAATTTAACGTGCGGATCTCTCTTTCTCTTTGACAGACTATGGCGAGCGGTTCGGGGAGAAAGAAGAAGGCCAAGTATATGGCCACTCATCATCCCGACGCCATACTCTTGCTCCGGGACCCTGATGATCACTTATCTGCCCGCGCGTTCAAGCGCGAGGTAAACGCTCCCCCTTTTCTTTTTAATTTTCTTCTTTTAGAACTTTATGAATGGAATGTATTATGAATCATAACTTTGAATGTCTCATTTTGAATGCCAATGCCATGCTTGTAGCATTTTCATGCATACTTTATTCAAGATTTCTATTTTACTTCCCATGAACTTTATGAATATTATGCCCGACGAATCATAATTTACTATTCTTCCTCATGTTTGTTGAACTTTCGGGCGTTCCACCTGTATCAATTCCCTTATTTTTCTTTCGACTTTTCTGAAGGACTTTTGAATGCCGTTCGTGTTTAACCGAAATTTCAAACACCTCCTGTGAATAAAGAACTTAATGCTTGCGAATTTTCCTTACCATTTTTCAAGATTTATGAATATGATGTGTTTTTAATTGAAATCCTGAACATTCCCCCGTGTTTATTATACATGTGAATTTTCTCGAGCGTTCTAAACGCCCTTTTATTATTCCAAATTGATTCTGAACGCTTGTGATCATTTACTTCTCTTTGAAACTATGCTTCTTTCGAACCTAAATTTCTTCTGAACTTTCATAAGTTTATACACACATATATTTCGAAAATACGAACAAACTCCTCTCCCTCTTTTTCTCTTTCTTGAAATCTCTCCAGTACTTTTGAACATTCTCACTTCTTTTATTATTCTGTGACCGACCGCTAAGCTTTATATGAATGAGTGCCATGCTTGTGAAACTTTCTATGAATATTTTCGGATTTTCCCTTTCTTTCTCTCTCTCTCTTTTTATTCATTCTCATGTCACTTTCCCTTTATCTCCTTATTATCACCTGCTTATAATTTATATATACATATATATTTTTATTGTTCTCTTTTATCCGTTTACTAAAACTTGTGGTTCTTTTTTACAGCTGCAGCCCAAGGTGCTAAAGGGGCATGGCAGTCTCGCTCATGGCTATGAGTGGTATGGGGAGCTTAGTGAGACCGTGCAAGGACTTATTGGGGCTGCCGGTTTTGGGGACTTCATCAAACTTTTGATGAAGAGCTCCAACGACCTACGACAGATACATGCGCTGGAGGAGAGGTGGTGAGATACCACCAATACCTTCCACTTCGATTTTGGGGAGATGACGATGACTCCCCTTGACTTCAGCATGATTACAGGGATTCCATTCGGGGGAGAGCCCTTACGGTATTTGGACGCGACCAGAGACTGGGACCAGGTGGAGGCGTTGCTTGGAGCGGTTCCGGAGGAGCCCTTGGTCACGGCCAAGTGGTTCATGGACACATTCCGGGGAAAATCGGGCTTTACCAATGAGCAGATGGCTCGGGGCTTCATGATGTATATGCTAGGGTGCTCCCTGTTGAGCACCAAGGGCGATCGGTTCTCCGTCACCGTAGTATCTTCTTTGGAGCGCATGGACCAGATACATGAGTACGACTGGGCTGGTACAGGATTAGCCATCCTGTACAAGCACATAGGAGAGATCTCCCGGGACAGGCCGACTTCTACTTACGGTTTTTGGAGGGCGTGGGAGGTACATCCTTTCTATTATTTCGATTTCAATATTTATTATGCTTTCGGATGATTATTTAAACTGTGAGACTCATGACCTCTTTCTCTTTTTATTCATTACAGATTTGGTCGCACGAGTACTTCCGCATGATGTCCCCCGAGACACGCGATGCCGACGCCCTCGTCATGCCCCAGGGGATAAAATGGGCGAAGGACAGGGTCGGACAAAAGACTGGGGCACATGATTTTATTTCGTTTAGGAACTTCCTGACGAACCTGAGGGAGCAGCACGTTCGCTAGCAGCCATGGCTCAGGGTGCTTCCCGAGGCTTCTGTAAGGATTCAGGCATCGGGCGAATGGGATCCGATGAGGCAGCTTATGGATGGGTCGGAGGCCCAAACATGGTATTTGGGAGAGAGGGTGACTAGGCAGTCACTGGCGGCTCTGGAATTTTTTGTGCCACAACCTCCTCCAGTTTCTATGAGAGCCACAGATACGCTTCAGGGTAGCGAGCTCACGGCTGCTCTGGCTGGCTCGGGTTTTCATGGCTTCTTGGAGCCTCCCACAGGATACGCAGCTTTCCGTGCTGCTAAGCTGATGCCGAACTTCCCTCTGATGGAAGTAATTCCGGTGAGTATAAGATTCCTTCAATCTTTCATGAGTTTCCTTTTAATCTTTATTTATGCTTATATCTTGTTTGTAGCCCGTCCCTGCCGCTACTCGTCCTCCCGCCTTACCCGAGTAGGATTGGACCATGTCGACTGTCTCGTTCGACTAGCCTTTCGTGATGACTATCCCCTGGCTCTCACAAGGCACCCCTACTATTCCTTTTCATTATGACGTCGTTCCACGTGCTTATGCGGAGGAGGGCTTGACGTATGCCCACAGCGTGCGACAGTGGGTCCTTGGACGAGAGTGGATGGTAAGAAACTTATTTCAGCTTTTAACTTCAACTTGGGTTATTTTTATCAACTCTTATTCTTGTTTCCTGGTTGCTGGTTTTAGGCTGAGGGAGCTCGAGCGACTACCGCGGCTCAGCTGAGGGCTCAGGTATTATCTTCACCTTTTATTTTCAGTGTTTCATTCGTCCTTTCAACACTTTCTAGATTCATCCTCTCTCATTTTAGGTGGAGGAGATCAGAGTCCTGTCCCAGCAGGTGGGGCAGCTTTAGCAGCGGCTCCAGCAGTTCGGTATTCCCCTCAGCGACACTCCTGGAGACGGCGGTGCTGGACGAGGCATGGGGCGAGGCGGCGGTAGCGGTGGAGGCAGCGATGGAGGCAGCGGCGGAGGTAGAGGCAGGGGCAGCGGGAGTGGGACAGAGTCAGAGGAGGAGCCCCTCAGGCGTGTGACCCGTCAGGCTCGAGGCCGGGGTCGAGGCTGATCTCGCTTTCTTCCCTACTCTTTATTTTATATTTTTTTTAGTGTTCCGGGAGGATATATACTTTATTCAGATGATTGTATATACACATACACTTTATTTTGATGGCGGCTTTAGAACAGCCGGTAGGATAGGCATTTGGGTGTCCTTTATATTTTCTGCTTTTCATTATGCTCATTCACCGTATGCGTGACCATAGCTTGGTCCTTTTATTATGCTGAACCCTCTTTTACATTTTCTCTTACCTGCCGTATGTGGGACCATAGTTTGGTCCCCCTTTTATTTGAGCTTTGAATGCTTCTATTTCTTTTATTTATTTTGAAATGAACAGATGAATGAATGAATGGGTGAATGTATGCGGCCACGGCTTGGTTTTGTTGTACGTGCTGCATGATGCGCACGTTTTATCGTTCTTTATTTAGTTTTCTGTTTGCAGGTGGGCTGAAACTGTTACAAATGGTCCCTGGCCAACAAAAAACTCAGAACGGCACTCGGTGAGGTCTCAGCGGCACTCAGTGAGTGCCGCAGCGGCACTCAGTGAGTGCCGCAGCGGCAGTCAGCAAATGCCGCAACGTCGCTCACGAACTGCCGTGCGGTACTTCGTCGAGTGTCGTTCTACTTTACTGAATGTCGCTGTAGACACCCCATTTTGTCGGCTATCAGATTTAGGAGACCCATAGCTTGGTGGTTCACAATGATCGTAAAAGACTCAAAAGGACTCTCGGAAGTCAGCTCTATCTCTCAAAATGCTCAGAATGACCAAAATGTCCCTGAAAGCCCGAAAACTCCCAGATTTGGTCCCAAAGTTTTGAAAACATGCTACGTCGTAAGAAAAGTGATAAAATGAGTTTTTAAGAAAAATCGGATGAAATCGTCAGCTCCCAGAGACCCCCGGAAGACCCGGAAGTTCCCGAAAAGTCCCCATTGACTGGTTTGACCAAGGTTTGACCAGGTTTGGCCAGGGTTTGACCAAGTTTGACCAAGTTTGACCAAAGTCATCCAAATTCACCGGAATCATTTTTAAATCATGAAAAAAGTGTTAAAACAAGTTCCGAAAGAAAATCGAGTGAAAACGTCAGCTCCCGGGAACTCCCGGAGGTTTCCAGAACTTCCCGGGAATCCCAGGTTTGACCAGTTTGACCAGAATTTGACTTTGAAACCGGAGCGCCATAACATTTTTCAAATATTTTTCATGGATACTAGAGGTCAATAGCTTTCCAATGGTATATCGCACATAATTTTCGGATTTAAAACGAATTTATTATGAATTTCTAAAGGCGAAAAAGGCGATCAAATTGGCTTTTATCGCGAATACCGCAAAACTTTTCAAAGTGACCTATCCCCAAACTATTTTTTATGTAAAGTAGACTCCATTACCTTTCCAACGGTATATCACAACCTCGATTTGGAGTTCGTATGCATTTTCTGTGAATTTCGGACAAAATAGGGCCTTTTTGCGAATACCGGAACTTCAGGGGGCCTAAACAGCATTATCCAGACAAAGGGAGGAGCACTGCCGCCGCGGCACTGGTCCACTGCCGCCGCGGCACTCCCCTCCAGAACAGTCCATTTTTGTAATATATTTTGTGGTCCCATTTTGATTAATTAAAAGCCAAAACGACGTAGTTTTATGATTTCAGATGTTTGGAGCCAATGGGAATACTTTCTAAATCCCAAAACCACCCCAAGTTGGCCTATATAAACACCCCATTACTCTTCATTTTAGGGGAGCAAAATGCAAGTTTAGAGAAAGTTTGGGAGAGAAAGTTGTAGAGATAAGGTTAGAGTAGAGAGAAAAGAAGCTTTCTTCTTTGATTTTCAAAACAAAAGTGAGTTCTAACTTTGTTTTTACTTCATTACTTCCATTTACTTCAACATTCAATACTCCCAACCACCATTTTAGTGAGCATTTAAGAGAATGTAAGCTTCTTCCATGTCTAGTGTCATTACATATGAGTGAAATACCAATCTACAAGTCTCATGCTCCATGAATATCATCTATTGATCATTATCTACTTGCTTGTTCATTTATTGTTCATCTCTTCTTATCCCATTTCTTTTTTATTTTCTTTATTTACTTACTAGTTCATCATCATCTAAGTGATGACATGAAGTTTGGGGTGAGTGAATCCTTATGGATAGTAGCTCTTGACCTCAAAAACATATTTGATAGATGATGATCATAACCTCAATACTTCCAAGGTATTCTTGGAATGTATTGAAGTTATGTTCAAAAATAAAATAAATCTCTCCAACAATCTTGGAGGTTCTTAATGATGAGTTTGATGTAGGTATTCTAAGTGTCTATGATCCTTATTGAGTTGAAAATATGTTTTCAAAACATCTATTTCAAAACCCCTCTCAATCCCTCTCATTTGGTTTCAAGAAACAAAACTTTGTTTTCTCCAAAATCTTCAAAACAATGAGTCAAAACAGTGAGTGAGTTGAGTTCAAAGATTTTTCTAGAACTCAATACTCAACATATGGATACAAGGCCACTTAGAAAGTCTTCCTAACTAATTGGAGAACACCCATGATTTTTGGTTTGACTTGGAAGTACTTGGAAATGGTCCATTTGGGTCCCAACATTCCTTCCAAACATTCTGTTTTTGCTGTCACAGCAGCTAGGTCAACTTACAACCTCTTTTCCAGAAACCTTTCCAAAATGGGTGGTCCTAACTTATTTTTCCCTTGAAATCCAATGTCTTAGGAAACTTTCTGTATAAAATGGGCCTCTAGATCATTATTTTTCATTTTCTAAGATGTTTCAACATTTCAGTCGACAGTACGAACTCTGTTTCTGAGTGACCTCTGTTGTTTATATGATTTCTCTCAATCTGTGATAGTTATTAAGGATTGGCTTTTTGGGTTGTGTTCTAAACACAATAAGGAACATCTCCATAAACAATCATGCATTGAAAACATTCCTAACCCCTCTTTTCAAATTCCAAAAGATCATGCTACTGTTCTGTCCACTATTCACAGCAAGTACATTTCAACTTTCATTCTTTGATTTGATGCTCATATGCATTCCAAATTAGCTCATATCTTAGGAAGTAGTTCATACTACATTTGTACACATCCCATGTTAATTTCATTCATTCATTCATACACATTTTAGACTTCTAAGTCATTCTAGAAATCCATGCACACAAAACACACTACAACCTTTGCACATTTTAGATACATACATTGCATTCATGCAAGATTTGGGGTTTTTGTAACTCTTAATCCAAGGAGATTATAAGGAATGAACTTGATCACACATTCATGCTTCCCCTTTGATCTAATCATCCTTTCTCATCCATCCCGGGGATTGAGAGATCTTCTTTTCTCAAAGAATAACATGCATCATACTAGCTTGTTAAGCATATTTTGATTTCTTTGTTTATTTGTTTCAAGAACAATTCATGTCCCCCTTTAGATTAGGAAAACTTGATTAATTGATATATGATTAGACGATTTTTCCTAGGTTTTTTTTTTGTGTGATCTTTCACTTCGCATTGTGTGATATTTGGCTTAGATCTTATGAATGATATCTTATCTTTAGATCTTTCATTTCAAGTTTCTTATGTGATGTAATATACTATCGTAGTATTATTTGTCGAACCATACCTAGTATAAGATGATTATTTGGATGCTAATTGAGGCCCGTCGAAAGACGGGGCGAGTTGAGGGTGTTTTAGTCACGACAAAGGCTCCTTCCTCTCTCGTACCAAAACCCCGAACCAAGTTCTTTGGTTATGAAGGGCCGGTGCCCTTATCCGCTTGGATGAGTCAAAGTTAGGTTTCTTGGTTCCTTAAAGTCCAAGTGGCGACTCTGTATCTGTTTTCAACAGACCTTTTCTCTTTCCTTGATTCAAAATCAAACGAATTTCAAAACAAAAAGTGGTGGAAGCCCGGTGTCCACAATCTGGCGACTCTGCTGGGGACTTTTATTTTAAAACAAAATAATACAGAGGTTTGACTCATAAGAAGCATCCTTAAAATCATCTTTTTACTGTGTTTGGTTCACCGCATTGCACTCTTGCATTTTTCCCCCCTCCGACTGTGTCTGAAACGCGGCGCTGACATTGTTCAGGTCTTGCTGTGCCAGGGCACAAGTCACCGTTGATACTGTACCTTCCAAGGTATATCAAAAAGAGTAAAAACCTCCGTACTGTCTCTCTGACGGTATATTGGAACTCTCGTCAACGGACCCTCTTTGACTAAACCCAGCCTTTGCATATAGATTCCTGTAGAACCTTTCATAGGACTGTTGATTTATCTTTTCAGATAGGACAATGTGATATAACTGCTGTATGCCCTGATGGGATTACCTGAGCGGTGTAGACGCTTATGTGGCATAGAACAGAACCTCTTTATTATGATTCCAAAGGCAATCACTCACATGTGATCACATTGAGTTGACCTGCCTAGGCACCATGACAAGGATGTCCGCTCCATGCTCACAAAGATATACACCGCAAACCTTGTTTGTCGGTCCTGAGACATAGGAGTATGAAAACCTGCTAGAAAGTACGATCACTATAACCGTACTTACCAGTTTTTCCCAGAAACTCTGTCCAGATATCCCAGATATAACCGTACTTACCAGTTTTTCCCAGAAACTCTGTCCAGATATCCCAGATATAACCGTACTTACCGGTTTCTCCCAGAAACTCTGTCCAGATATCCCAGATATAACCGTACTTACCGGTTTCTCCCAGAAACTCTGTCCCAGTCAATCCGAAATATCTGAAAACCCCTGTTATCCCTTGGTGATCGTACTGGAAAGTAAGATTGGCACACTCCATATGGTTAGGACCTTAATTGCTTAACCTCTATCTGTTAGAAATAGGAACATCATATAGATCAGGGCTTACATCCGCATGCTTGTCGCCCATGCATACACCATTCCCATCTCTCTGCACGCACTGTCCTGAGTCAGTCCACATCACTGTCATTGTCTGTCTAAAAGTCATCACTGTCAGGATCTGATACCCCCCCTTTCTCTCAAAATCCGTCAGGTCAGTATAGATTCCCAAGGTCAGCAGCCGGAATCCTCGTCGTGGGCCAGGAGTTCAGATAATCGTCTGGTCAGAATCAGTCCGACAGCTCGCTTCAGCATGAATAGGGAAGAGTTGGAAAACAAGGTTACTGAATTGGGAGTGACCATAAGCCAGCAGTCCGATAGCCTAGCCCAGGTTCTGAAGTTCATGGAAGAACTGAAGCAGCGGCGGCCGCAACCTCCGCCCGGGTTTCCGCCACCAGAATTTGAACTACCCCCACCTGAGAATAATGGAGAAGAAGACTGGTTTCAGGGGGTCCCACCGTCTGCATACGAGAAAAAGCTCCAAGAAAAGATGGACAAGGTTGACAAACTGGAAAGCGTGCTCAGGAAAAGCAAGGGTATCGATGATTACATGTTAGATCTGGAAGGCCTCTTCGAGCCTGTCAAGCTGAAACTGCCAGAGAATTTCAAGATGCCTGCTATCGACCGTTTTGACGGAACTGGGAATCCGAAAAGTCATATGAAGCTATGTATGAGTATCTTCCAATCCATGGGTTGTACCCACGAACACATTGCGATGTTGTTCCCGCAAACCCTTGCAAAGTCTGCACTATCGTGGTTCCTAACCTTGGAAGCCTCCAAAACCCGGGCCTGGGAGGACATTGTTCGAGTCTTCGTCGATCATTACTCCTACAATCAAGAGCTGGATGTCACCATCAGGGATTTGGAAACAACCCGGCAAAGCAACAATGAATCCTTCGCTGCATTTCTGAGCAGATGGAGGAACAAGGTAGCCCAAATGACCCACCGGCCAATCGAGAAAGAACAGGTAAGGATGCTCATCCGGAATCTGCAGCCGCTTTATCATGAGAAATTATTCTACCAGTCCATCTCCACCTTTGAAGAGTTGTTTGAAGTCGGAACCCGAATCGAAGATGCTATCAGGGAGGGGAAGATCAAAAAGGAAGACCCTCCGAGTCAGCCAAGAAGGCCCAACTACTCCCGGAATCCCCCGGATGTCAATGCCCTTAGCAGCCAACCCATGGCATACCCTCCAAGACCATACCAACCCTCCAACCAGGCAAATCCCTCCAACCGCCCTTTCCAGAAAAAGCCCCCTCGCAATTTTGCCAAGCTAGAAATCTCTCTCTCCTCAGCCTTGGACCGCCTCCTCAAAAAGGGCCATCTCCAACTACTCCAGTCTCGAAATACCCCACCCCCGCCTAACTGCGATATGTCTAAAAGATGCGCCTACCACCAAGCCCCTGGCCATAACACTGATGGTTGCATGCGCCTCCGCCATGATATTCAAGACCTCATCGACCGGAATATCATCAAACCGCCCCCGAAGCAGCCCCATATCACCCAAAATCCCCTACCAAACCACCAAAATGTCAACGTCATCGAGTCCAACCCTATACCCTTCAACCCTGCTGCTTATATCACCCCCCTAGGACAACCCTTACCCCTCATTGACATCCCGGATTCTGAGGGAATTCATCTGATCGGAGGGGAGAATGACGAGTGGCAGCAGCAGCTTGACGACGAGCAAGACTTGTTCTTCCTGGAAGAGCATGACCTAGGGGTGGTAGACCTCAAATGGTATGATCCTAACAACGAGAGTGATGCTTCCATCTGGAACGAGCTAGAAAAGCCCTTTGTGGGAACAGATTGTGATTGGTTCAAGAAGGATGGGACTGTAGAAGGGCCTACTCCTGCCGAGATTGATCATCTGACCAGGTCAGGACGTCACTACCAGCCTCTGCAGCCTACTACTGAAGCAGTCGAGAAAGGTCCAGTTAAAGACAAGGGGAAGGGTAAGATGGATGAGGTCATCGAAGAAGACAATGAGCTGATCAAGCAGCTAAAGAAAACCCAAGCACATCTCTCGATGTGGGACATCATGGTAACATCCTATAAGCACAGGCAAGCCGTGTTGAATGCCTTGGCTGGGATTGAAGTCCCCATCGACGCCGCGCCGGAGGACATGGTAGCTTTCTTGGGTGCGCTTACCCCCGACCCAATCATTACATTCTCCGATGAGGACCTGCCACCAGAGGGATCCGCACATAATAAGGCATTATACATCACCATGGGATGTAAGGAACAACAGGTGCCGTTTTGTCTAGTCGACACAGGCTCGGCCTTAAATGTCTGTGCCCTGAGGACTGCCACCGCATTGGGGGTCAATGTCCTTGACATCACACCATCTGTGCAATCCGTGAGAGCCTATGATAACACCAGGAGAAATGTGATGGGAACTGTCTCTCTATAAATCCGGGTAGGGTCTTTGGTGAGCACTGAGATCTTTCAAGTCATGGACATACCTGCCTCGTTCAATCTGCTGATTGGAAGGCCCTGGCTTCATGCCAACAAAGCTGTATCATCCACTGTGCATCAAATGATCAAGTACATTCATGAGAAGGAAGTAAAGATCATCCTCGGTAATAGTTGGGGTAACGAAGCTTTCCCAAATTACGCTCCTATTTTTGAAGTCCAAATACCTGAGCTAGAAGAAGGAGAAATCGGAGGATTCTTCATGGAAGAAGTTCATATGATCAATGATGAAGACCGATTCCCTGAGGTCCACTCTGCAGTTGTCAACATTGTCCGCAAGATGAACTACTTCCCCGGAATGGGGTTGGGTCGACGCCAGCAAGGAATTCGGGAATTCCCGCAGATCAAAGGGCAACAAGGCACTTTCGGGTTGGGGTACAAGCCCACTGATGAAGACGCTGAGCTACAGAGGCCATGGAAGAAAAGGGTGAAGGGTCTCCCACCATACCGCAAGACTTTGAATGGACAATTCATCAAAGAAGGGGATGATTTCCCTTACTTCGGGTTCCCTGAACCCTGGATCCATCAAACCACTGGGAAAAGGCACCCCGGGCTTGAAATCTTCGCTGACTGCGAGAGGCCCCCATATCAAGACCCGTTCTATCCCGAAGAAGTTGAGAAGACCCCAGAGGAAGACTGGTTGAAATACCTGGACACTAAAGCAATCGAGAAAATGTGGGAGGAATCCGCTGAGAAGGAGGAAGAAAAGAGGGCCAAGAGCCAAGAGCCAAGATGATCAGATCAAGCCAACTGAGGAGGGTCTGAGCAACCAGGCTGTAGAGTCATTTGTCTGTGTCTCCCAATCCCCTATTCCCCCAGAGTCTGTACTACCAATTATCGAGTCTGTACTGGAATCGGCTGCTGTAAGCCCACCACTATCCAATGTAATCACTTCACCTGTCATGAATGAAATGAAAGACGATTCTGCTTACGCCTCTGTGTCTAACACTTGTGAATGCACAGATCCCTCCGAGGATCTCCCAATTGAACTTAAGCAACTAATTGAAAAACTACCTGCTTATGAAATAATCGAAGATACTTTATCGATTAACCTAGGTGAAACAGATAATCCACAAATTGTGTAAATTGGCTCAACTCTTGATAAAAAAGAAAAAGAGAAATTAACCCTCTTGCTAAAAGAATTTAAAGATGTTTTTGCTTGGTCTTACGAAGACATGCCTGGGGTCGATCCCGACATCGTCCAACATCATATTCCTCTCCTCCCCAATTCTAAACCCGTCAAGCAGAAACTGAGGCGCATGAGACCGGAATGGGCACTCAAGGTTAAAGAAGAGGTGGAGAAGCAGTTCAAGGCAGGGTTCATCATTGTCACCGAGCATCCAGAATGGATTGCCAATATCATGCCAGTCCCGAAGAAGGATGGAAAAGTTCGTGTGTGCGTTGACTTCCGTGATCTAAATAAAGCCAGTCCCAAGGATGACTTTCCGCTTCCCCACATTGATGTCTTGGTGGACAACACCGCTGGATATGAGCTACTTTTGTTCATGGATGGCTTCTCAGGGTATAATCAGATTCTAATGGCACCAGAAGATCGGGAAAAGACGACGTTCACCACCCCTTGGGGAACCTACTGCTATCGGGTAATGCCTTTCGGACTCAAGAACGCGGGGGCGACTTACCAAAGAGCTGCCACCACTCTGCTGCATGATATGATTCACAAGGAGGTAGAAGTATATGTAGACGACATGATTGTGAAATCCAAGGACCGAGAAGGACACCTGGTAGCGCTGGAAAAGTTCTTCGAAAGGTTGCGCAAGTACAAGATGAGGTTGAATCCAAAGAAATGCACTTTCGACGTAACCTCCGGTAAACTCCTGGGTTTTCTCATCACACAAAGGGGAATAGAGGTGGACCCCTCTAAGATCAAGGCAATCCTCGAAATGACGCCACCACGGAATGAAAAAGAAGTAAGGGGGTTCCTCAGAAGAATCCAATTCATCAGCCGCTTCATTTCCAAGCTCACAGCTACATGCGATCCTCTGTTCCAATTGTTGAGAAAAGGGGAAAAGTTCCAATGGGATGACCAATGCTAAGCCGCTTTCGACAAAATAAAAGCCTACCTTCAAAATCCACCTGTCCTCTCACCACCCACTCCTCATAAGCCCTTATTCCTTTACCTATCTGTCTCCGAAAATGCCATGGGCTGCATGCTAGCGCAAGAAGGAGAAGAAAGCCACTCCGAAAAAGCCATATACTACCTCAGCAAGAGGATGACTGGGTATGAGCTCAACTATTCTACCCTCGAAAAAACATGTTGGGCCTTGGTCTGGTGCACCCGCCGACTAAGGCACTACATGCTAGCCTTTCCGGTTGTGCTCATATCCTGCATGGATCCTCTAAAATACCTTCTCGAAAAACCTGCCCTGACCTGTCGTATATCCCGTTGGTTACATCTACTATCTGAATTTGATATCAAGTATGTTACAAGCAAATCGGTAAAAGGGAGAACCGTAGCTGAGCACCTCGCAGAGCATGCCGTTGACTCCGAAGAGAGTGGGGACTTTCCGTTTCCGGACGAGAGCATCATGGAAATCAAGGAAGAACAGTGGAAGTTGTACTTCGATGGGACAGCCAACATGAAGGGATACGGAGTAGGGATAATCTTAGTATCGCCGAGTGGGGACCATACTCCATTAGCAATCAAGCTCAATTATAACTCCACCAACAACACTGCTGAGTATGAAGCATGCATTCTGGGAATGGAAGCAGCCTTAGAGCTGAAAGTTCGGAGGTTGGATGTCTTCGGGGATTCAAACCTCATCATATCGCAGGCTAGAGGAGAATGGAAAGTAAAAGAAGAAAGGTTGAAGCCCTATTATAACCGTCTGGATCAACTCAAGAGGCAATTCAAGAACATCACGTTCCTCTACTTGCCCAGGGAAGAGAACCAGCTGGCAGATTCCTTGGCCACTTTAGCCTCCATGATCAAAATCCCCGCAGGGGTCAAGATGATGCCTTTGGTAATTGAGCAGAGGTATGGGCCTTCGTTCAACATGATTGCCGTAATCGAGGAAGAAGAGAATGAAGCACCGTGGTACCAAGACGTCTGGGATTTCATAGAAAAGGGGACGTTCCCCCAAGAATCCACCGAGAGAGACAAAAGGGCCATACGAAGATTCGCAGCGCAGTTCATCATTTGCGGCGGGAAACTACTGAAGAAAGGATACAACGGTCACAACCTGACTTGCTTGTTCGGAAAGAGCTCCAAAAGAATGATGGAGGAAATACACGAAGGGGTCTGTGGCCCGCATATGAACGGTCACATGTTGGCCAAGAAGATTATAAGACAAGGGTACTATTGGACGACCTTGGAAAAAGATTGTTGCGAATACGTAAGAAGGTGTCACAAGTGCCAGATCCATGCAAACATGAAGCATGTGCCACCATCTCTTCTATACAGCATGACTTTGCCTTGGCCATTCTCCACCTGGGGAATCGATATTATTGGTGAAATCATTCCAAAGGCCTCAAATGGAAATCGGTACATCCTGGTGGCCATAGACTACTTCACAAAATGGGTAGAAGCCGCATCTTACACCAAGTTGGGGGCCAAGGAAGTGGCCAAATTCATCAAGAGAAATCTCATCTGCCGTTATGGAGTTTCCCATGAGATTATTTCGGACAACGGAAGTCATTTCAAGGCAGAAGTCAGGGATCTATTCGAGGAATACAAAATCACTTATCACAAGTCATCCCCATACAGACCACAGACCAATGGGGCAGTCGAAGCTGCGAATAAGAATGTCAAGGCCATACTGCAAAAGTCAACTGATACCTACAAAGACTGGCATGAAAAGCTACCATTTGCACTTTGGGGATACAGAACATCGATAAGGACGTCCACAGGAGCAACGCCTTACTCATTAGTGTATGGGATGGAAGCAGTACTTCCGGTCGAGATAGAACTATCGTCCCTACGCGTGATGGCAGAATGTGAAATTTCGGAATCAGATTGGTTAAGGGAAAGATATGAAGAATTGGCCCTCATAGATGAAAAGCGCCTAACGGCAGTCGACCATGTTCGAATCTATCAAAAGAGGATAGCCCGTGCTTTCAACAAAAGAGTTCGCCCAAGGAAGATTGTCAAGGGCGACCTTGTCCTTAAGGAATTACGAGCCCCGATCTTTGATCCCCGTGGAAAATTCAAACCTAAATGGGTAGGCCCTTACATCGTCAAGACCATTCTTTCCGGAGGAGCAGCTTATCTCATGGACCTCGAAGGTGTCGAATTCAAAGAACCAATCAACATGGATCGTCTTAAAAAGTACTATGCTTGACTATTCAACAACCATTCCTTTCAAGCCTTGCCTTGAACTACGCTCGACCTGATTCCCGCTCGGGGATACGTAGGCAACCACATTGGTTCGGTCGCTCCACCAACAAAAAAATAACCTTTTCTTTCAAAACCTTGGCCCGAACTACGTTGGACCTGATCCCCGCTCAGGGGTACGTAGGCAGACTTTCAAAAAGAAAAGAAGGATGGCTCGCTAGGTCGAAAATCCGAAAGGACGCCTAGGCAAAAATTAGAGCTAAATCCAAAGTGAGCAATAACAAAAGAGAAAAAATAGCTCGCCAGGCCGCCTCCTTGGTGCCTGGGCAAAAATTATGAGTATGTGAGAAAATAAAGTCGCGGTCCTTACCATAACCCGTAAATCACCCTCCACACTAGGGGCAAACTTCGGCCACTCGCCTCGTTTGCCTGAACCTCTTCTAAACTAGGGGCAAACGTCGGTAATCTACCTCGTTTGCCTCACAACCATACATATCCCAAACTAGGGGCAAACTTCGGCCACCCACCTCGTTTGCCTCTAATAACCCCGGCATGCCCAAGCAAGTACCAAAAGCAACAACTAATTGAAATCTCAGTTACAAAATGTTTTTAGAAAGCTAAAGTGCATAAAATAAGATTCTCAAAGTAACCAAGGTTCACTGATAAACAAAAGCAGGAATAATCAAAGAAATAAAAGTCTTTCAAAAAAAAAAAAAACAATCACATGTTCAAAGATACTTGGAGGAATGAACAGAATCAGTCAGGACTAGTTTTGTCTTAGTGTCTTTTATTCCTTCAAAGGTCTTTAGAAGTAGGCCTTTACTCGGTCAGTCCAACCATCAATAAAAGCAGCGATAGTGGCAGCCCTGATCCTGAAAGCAAAGATCCTCTCAGTAAACCCCCGGGGAACCTCCTGAACCTGCCCATACTGTCTGGCCAAACGGCGAGGATGATAAAAAGAAGTCTCTCTCAGACCCATCAACCACACTCTCTGGTGACCCCTGAGGCTCGTGGTGATAGCATAAAGGCCCCAACGCCTCACGATCCAGCAAATGTTAGCCTCAGATAAGGCACTCATCATGCCCACCCAATCGGCAAAGGTATAGTGAGAATGAAGCACGGCTCGACGAAAGTAAACCGGTGGTATACGGCCCGTCCACAGCTGAAGGCGCTCGTAAAGCCAAGCCTGTAACACCAAAGGCGCCCCAGAAAGAAGAGGAGTCCCTTGGTTGAAGGCATTATCCAAACCATTCAAAGTTTCAGCTAGAACCATGGCCATGGGATTCCTGCTAAGTTTCAGCCCGAGGCACACATGCACCAAGTCAATGGAAGTGCTCGAGAACAAGAAGTGCGAAGTCATGCACAAAATCAAAGCGGCCCCACGGGAAGCATCATACACGCTGGGATTCCCAGGACTGGCGTACCGGGCAATAATAGAAGCAATATTGAGAACCTCACCTTGAATCAGCCGGCGGGAAATAGTGACGGAGCAATTCAGATATTCAGCCAAGCCTCGCGTAGGACTGAGGGTATCAACAGAAGGGAGAATCAAGTCGGAGTCGGAATCAAAGCCAAGAATAGCACAGAACTCCTCAAACATGGGGCATATCTCCAGGCCATTGAAATTGAAGACATGGTTCACCGGGTCCCAGTGACCAATGGCGGCGCACAAGAACTCAGTATTTAGGGTCACCTGGCAAAGAGAAAACAGCTCGGTCAAGCCGTATCTAAAGAGGTTAATCCGCTCCACGCCATCCGTGATGTTCAGCCAAGCTGTGAGCTGAGCGGGATCATACAAAGTCATGCTTTCGGTCGCGGCCCTAGGAAAATTCGAAATTTCGGCAGCACCTCCCCGCTTCACGGACTATCTCACCTACAAGGCAAAAGCACTCACTATCACAAAACTGCCCATCGCAGCAACATCCAACAACCACAGTGCACATATATCAATTAAAACAAGCACACAACTGCGCCCCTAAACCGGAAGATATCCGGCTTAAGAGGCGGAACATCATAATACTCTGTCAAAAGTCACAAATTGTTCTACACATCGTCCTACACTGTCCGAATAGTCATGTCACTGGTACAACCCAATCAAAAACATAAAGAAAGAATAAAATTCCCGCTTGCGAGGCATCAGTCCTCCTCTTCTTCGTCCTCTGTTGGACCGCCCGGAGTGTATGTCGGCGACGGCCTCCTCCTACCACCCTTGCATCTTGGACCTGTCCTCGATGATCCAGCCCCGCCTCCACGGTACTGCACGCACAAATAAAATGAAGGCAATCAGTAAGGGAATAACAAAAAAGTACAAAAACAGAGTCGAGTCAGAGACTTACCAAGGACGCCATCTGGTTGGCAGCAAATTGCCGCATACCGTCTATCTGTCAAGGGTAAAATCTAGGGTTAGAACCTCATAACTTTAAGGAAGTGCAAAATTAGAGACATACCCGGTGGTCTCGTGTGAGGACCAAGGACCGTAAGCTAGCCGCCAAGGCGTGACCCTCCTCAGCGTAACTCCAAGGAACATTGAGGACGCCCGCTGGCTGAGTAGGGTACCCGCATATGACTCGTGGCACCTCCATCACTTGGGGAGTGCCATCAGCGCCTAGAACATTGACGGTTCAATCCCAAGGAGGGATAGGGTCGGGACCCTGAGGAGCCTGTCTCCTGTACATCTCGCGAAGCTGCAAGCATAGAATAAGTTAGGAAAAGATAAATAAAAAACATGGGCAATGAATATAAACAAAAATACAAAAAGAACTCACCTCTAGGAGTGGGAAGTTAGGCATCAGGAAACGGCCGCGGTAAGCCTCGTAACCGGTCTCAGAAAGAAAATGGTCCCAAACATCGGTGCCGGCTAAAGCCGCCAGCAGAGCATCTCCAGAGAGGTCACTAGCATCCATCGCAGGAGGATCATGAGGGACACGATACCGGGAACCACCAACCACTTGCCGAGACACCCGCTCACCAAGGAACCACTGCCTACACTCGGTACTCTCCATCAAAAGGCGGCAAGAGGTAAGAGATTTGACCGCTTGAATCTCCTCTGGGGCGGCATAGGCGACGCCCTCCCAAGGCGTCCAATCAACACTAGAGGCTATCAGCCCAGTTAAGAAGTTTCGAAGCAAAACAATCCGGTGGGCCCCACTCTTCACCCCAACAACGTCCCTCCGCCATCTCAAGCCTCGTGGGAATAGAGGCACATGAGCCATACCATCCTCATCCTCGCCTGACTCGCCTGCTGGGGAGGGAGCCAACATCTTCAAGTATTCAAAACTCCAAAGCTGCACAGACAAAGGAGAAATCAGAACAAGTGTGAAAATCAGAAAGATGGAAAATAAAAGAAGAAACAGTGCGTACCTCCCAAGCTCGCCAGAATCCCCCAGTAGATTTAACATCGCCCCGAGAGACCTCCCCCATATGCTTGTAGAGATGGGCCAGGGCAGCACCGCCCCAGTTATAGGAGGAGATCTCATCAATGGTCGCCAGGCAAGAAAGGAGCCTCAAGCTCACCCGGTCGTTCCTTGTCGCAAAGATTGAGCACCCGAGGACATACAGAAGATAAACCCTCAAAAGCTGGGAATTGTTCAGATTGTGATTACCTCTGCCATAGGCCCGGTAAAGCCAGCCGCAAGGAAACCAATGCCTCTCCAAGTTAGGGGGAAAAGCCCCGATCAACATCTCCACCGCCTCCGGGTCGATCTCATAAAAGTAATCCAGAATCAAGCGCTTCCCACCGACCCTCAAGCCCGTAATCATGGAGAAGTCGAAGGGCGTCATAGTCATCTCTCCGAACGGCAGGTGGAAAGTGTTGGTAGTGTCCCACCACCTCTCAGCCAGTGCATAGAAGTGAGCCAAATCATTTCTACTTTTTGAAACCAAGCGAACGAAGCCTCCAAACCCGGCATCATCAACCATCCTCTTAACGGTGGGCAAAAGCTGGGTATACCATAAGAAAGCATGGGCAAGGCTACCATGGCCTTTCAATGCCACTTCCGGCACCTGCACACAACAAAGACGACAAAAGATGCACAAAATCACTATTCACGACCCGAGAGCCGAATTCACAAAATCAACATTTAAGCACAAATCGGACTTCTAACGATCTCTAGGTACACACTACGGCTCACAAAGCTAGCATAATACATGAAAGCGGTCCTAAAATGTCGAAAGTTTCACATACCAAGCTCGCTAGAGCTGCAACCGAAAGATGGTGTTGGGGGTCCCGTAAAATCAAGTCCGGGGTTTGCATCTCGGCCTTCATCCGTCCCTTGGCCTTCTTAGACTGTCTCCTTGAGCTCGAAGCCATGGATCTACAAGAAAAATGGAAGTCGCAGTCAAACTTTCTTCTTGAAAATTTGGGCTAACCAAAACACCAATCAAAAATCCGACTACGGGGAAAGATTACTCACTTGAGCGCGCACAAGCTGCGTTTTGATGAATTTTGGCTTTAAAAACACCCCAAAATGGCCAAGATTGAGCTTCAAAAGCTCAAAAACCCGAGATATAAGAAGATGAAGTCCGGTCACCCAGTGCCACCGCGGCACTGGCCAACTGCCGCCGCGGCAGTGGCCCAGTGCCATCGCGGCACTGCTGCTTGTGGGCCCCGCTTCGCTCCGTTTTGCTCCGTTTCGCCCCGTTTTGGCCCGTTTTTGACCCCGATCAGCCCCGGTGGCCCAGTCCAGTCAAGATTTATGAGGTTTTGCCCCAAGCAGACTAAAAGTTGTCAGAACTACCTCCAGCAGGCGGAAACTGGGAAAAATCGGCTCCCGAAGACCCGAATCGGTCGTTTCAGGACAATCGTCGCAAATTTTGATCAACCGTGAGAGATTCAGAGATGGATCCTGGTCCCCGATCAAGAAAAAGAGATTCCCCGAGAACCCTGCATCATCCCCCGAGGACAAAAGCAGGTAGATACCAGCTCCCGGAGGCCCTGACAGGCTCTCTTGGATTGAGCACCGACAGTTTTGATCAACCGTGAGAGATTCAGAGATGGATCCTGGTCCCCGATCAAGAAAAAGAGATTCCCCGAGAACCCTACATCATCCCCCGAGGACAAAAGCAGATAGATACCAGCTCGCGGAGGCCCTGACAGGCTCTCTTGGGTTGAGCACCGACAGTTTTGATCAACTGTGAGAGATTCAGAGATGGATCCTGGTCCCCGATCAAGAAAAGAGATTCCCCGAGAACCCTGCATCATCCCCCGAGGACAAAACCAGACAGATACCAGCTCCCGGAGGCCCCAACCAGCCCTCTTGGATTGAGCGCCGAAAGATTTGATCAGCCGTGAGAGATTCAGAGATGGGTCCTGGTTCCCCGATCAAGAAAAGAGAGATTCCCCGAGAATCCCGCATCACCCCCCGAGGACAGATACGGAAAGAAACTAGCTCCCACTACCCTCAGCAGAAAGTAACAAAAGAGGAACCGACTCCCGAAAATCGGCCGTCAGGAACAATCAGAACATCGCCCGCATCCAGATCTCCTGATTATCAAGGGTTTTCTCATCTGTCCATTTCCATAGCTTTATCACAAGATCCCTCGGTCACCTTTGGCCGTCGTCTTCTAAAGAAAGCACATCTGATCTATCTCACTCGTTTGCAAAGCACACTTCCCAAATTCCAGAAGTTGCCCCTAAATCCAGAGTCTTCTAAACCTGGATGTCCTTATCCGTGTCATCCACCACATCACAGTCGCAAACACTAGCACAACACCAGCTCACTCGGAGTGGCACATCCCACAGCACCTGCTCATACTAGGATCATAACACTGGACATGATAGGACTCATGACACGATTCATATCACATCCATGCATTGCATATCATCCTCATAGCATAACATCCGCATGTCTTGTTGTGCATGTGTGATTTGTTCCTTTGTGCCCTGAACTACGTCCTGGTCTGATTCCGCTTGGGATACGTAGGCAGCTCACGCAGAGCACGACCAGCACTAACCTCATCATCCTTTCATCTTTTGCAACGCTGTTTATCCTAAATCTATAGCCTCCAAAAAGTCCTGTCTCTTCAAAGCTTTGGCACTCGCTTGCGACATGCGTTGCCTCGCAAGTTCATGCCAAAGAGGGGCAAACTGTAGACACCCCATTTTGTCGGCTATCAGATTTAGGAGACCCATATCTTGGTGGTTCACAATGATCGTAAAAGACTCAAAAGGACTCTCGGAAGTCAGCTCTATCTCTCAGAATGCTCAGAATGACCAAAATGCCCCTGAAAGACCGAAAACTCCCAGATTTGGTCCCAAAGTTCTGAAAACATGCTACGTCGTAAGAAAAGTGATAAAATGAGTTTTTAAGAAAAATCGGATGAAATCGTCAGCTCCCAGAGACCCCCAGAAGACCCGAAAGTTCCCGAAAAGTCCCCGTTGACTGGTTTGACCAAGGTTTGACCAGGTTTGACCAGGGTTTGACCAAGTTTGACCAAAGTCGTCCAAATTCACCGGAATCATTTTTAAATCATGAAAAAAGTGTTAAAACAAGTTCCGAAAGAAAATCGAGTGAAAACGTCAGCTCCCGGGAACTCCCGGAGGTTTCCAGAACTTTCTGGGAATCCCAGGTTTGACCAGTTTGACCAGAATTTGACTTTAGAACCGGAGCGCCGTAACATTTTTCAAACATTTTTCATGGATACTAGAGGTCAATAGCTTTCTAACGGTATATCGCACATAATTTCCGGATTTAAAACGAATTTATTATGAATTTCCAAAGGCGAAAAAGGCGATCAAATTGGCTTTTATCGCGAATACCGCAAAACTTTTCAAAGTGACCTATCCCCAAACTATTTTTTATGTAAAGTAGACTCCATTACCTTTCCAACGGTATATCACAACCTCGATTTGGAGTTCGTATGTATTTTCTGTGAATTTCGGACAAAAATAGGGCCTTTTTGCGAATACCGGAACTTCAGGGGGCCTAAACAGCATTATCCAGACGAAGGGAGGAGCACTGCCGCCGCGGCACTGGCCCACTGCCGCCGCGGCACTCCCCTCCAGAACAGTCCATTTTTGTAATATATTTTGTGGTCCCATTTTGATTAATTAAAAGCCAAAACGACGTAGTTTTATGATTTCAGATGTTTGGAGCCAATGGGAATACTTTCTAAATCCCAAAACCACCCCAAGTTGGCCTATATAAACACTCCATTACTCTTCATTTTAGGGGAGCAAAATGCAAGTTTAGAGAAAGTTTGGGAGAGAAAGTTGTAGAGATAAGGTTAGAGTAGAGAGAAAAGAAGCTTTCTTCTTTGATTTTCAAAACAAAAGTGAGTTCTAACTTTGTTTTTACTTCATTACTTCCATTTACTTCAACATTCAATACTCCCAACCACCATTTTAGTGAGCATTTAAGAGAATGTAAGCTTCTTCCATGTCTAGTGTCATTACATATGAGTGAAATACCAATCTACAAGTCTCATGCTCCATGAATATCATCTATTGATCATTATCTACTTGCTTGTTCATTTATTGTTCATCTCTTCTTATCCCATTTCTTTTTGATTTTCTTTATTTACTTACTAGTTCATCATCATCTAAGTGATGACATGAAGTTTGGGGTGAGTGAATCCTTATGGATAGTAGCTCTTGACCTCAAAAACATATTTGATAGATGATGATCATAACCTCAATACTTCCAAGGTATTCTTGGAATGTATTGAAGTTATGTTCAAAAATAAAATAAATCTCTCCAACAATCTTGGAGGTTCTTAATGATGAGTTTGATGTAGGTATTCTAAGTGGCTATGATCCTTATTGAGTTGAAAATATGTTTTCAAAACATCTATTTCAAAACCCCTCTCAATCCCTCTCATTTGGTTTCAAGAAACAAAACTTTGTTTTCTCCAAAATCTTCAAAACAATGAGTCAAAACAGTGAGTGAGTTGAGTTCAAATATTTTTCTAGAACTCAATACTCAACATATGGATACAAGGCCACTTAGAAAGTCTTCCTAACTAATTGGAGAACACCCATGATTTTTGGTTTGACTTGGAAGTACTTGGAAATGGTCCATTTGGGTCCCAACATTCCTTCCAAACATTCTGTTTTTGCTGTCACAGCAGCTAGGTCAACTTACGACCTCTTTTCCAGAAAACCTTTACAAAAGGGGTGGTCCTAACTTATTTTTCCCTTGAAATTCAATGTCTTAGGAAACTTTCTGTATAAAATGGGCCTCTAGATTATTCGTTTTCATTTTCTAAGATGTTTCAACATTTTAGTCGACAGTACGAACTCTGTTTCTGAGTGACCTCTGTTGTTTATATGATTTCTCTCAATCTGTGATAGTTATTAAGGATTGGCTTTTTGGGTTGTGTTCTAAACACAATAAGGAACATCTCCATAAAAAATCATGCATTGAAAACATTCCTAACCCCTCTTTTCAAATTCCAAAAGATCATGCTACTATTCTGTCCACTATTCACAGCAAGTACATTTCAACTTTCATTCTTTGATTTGATGCTCATATGCATTCCAAATTAGCTCATATCTTAGGAAGTAGTTCATACTACATTTGTACACATCCCATGTTAATTTCATTCATTCATTCATACACATTTTAGACTTCTAAGTCATTCTAGAAATCCATGCACACAAAACACACTACAACCTTTGCACATTTTAGATACATACATTGCATTCATGCAAGATTTGGGGTTTTTGTAACTCTTAATCCAAGGAGATTATAAGGAATGAACTTGATCACACATTCATGCTTCCCCTTTGATCTAATCATCCTTTCTCATCCGTCCCGGGGATTGAGAGATCTTCTTTTCTCAAAGAATAACATGCATCATACTAGCTTGTTAAGCATATTTTGATTTCTTTGTTTATTTGTTTCAAGAACAATTCATGTCCCCCTTTAGATTAGGAAAACTTGATTAATTGATATATGATTAGACGATTTTTACTAGGTTTTTTTTTGTGTGATCTTTCACTTCGCATTGTGTGATATTTGGCTTAGATCTTATGAATGATATCTTATCTTTAGATCTTTCAGTTCAAGTTTCTTATGTGATGTAATATACTATCGTAGTATTATTTGTCGAACCATACCTAGTATAAGATGATTATTTGGATGCTAATTGAGGCCCGTCGAAAGACGGGGCGAGTTGAGGGTGTTTTAGTTGCGACAAAGGCTCCTTCCTCTCTCGTACCAAAACCCCGAACCAAGTTCTTTGGTTATGAAGGGCCGGTGCCCTTATCCGCTTGGGTGAGTCAAAGTTAGGTTTCTTGGTTCCTTAAAGGCCAAGTGGCGACTCTGTATCTGTTTTCAACAGACCTTTTCTCTTTCCTTGATTCAAAATCAAACGAATTTCAAAACAAAAAGTGGTGGAAGCCCGGTGTCCACAATCTGGCGACTCTGTTGGGGACTTTTATTTTAAAACAAAATAATACAGAGGTTTGACTCATAAGAAGCATCCTTAAAATCATCTTTTTACTGTGTTTGGTTCACCGCATTGCACTCTTGCATTTTTCCCCCCTCCGACTGTGTCTGAAACGCGGCGCTGACATTGTTCAGGTCTTGCTGTGCCAGGGCACAAGTCACCGTTGATACTGTACCTTCCAAGGTATATCAAAAAGAGTAAAAACCTCCGTACTGTCTCTCTGACGGTATATTGGAACTCTCGTCAACGGACCCTCTTTGACTAAACCCAGCCTTTGCATATAGATTCCTGTAGAACCTTTCATAGGACTGTTGATTTATCTTTTCAGATAGGACAATGTGATATAACTGCTGTATGCCCTGATGGGATTACCTGAGCGGTGTAGACGCTTATGTGGCATAGAACAGAACCTCTTTATTATGATTCCAAAGGCAATCACTCACATGTGATCACATTGAGTTGACCTGCCTAGGCACCATGACAAGGATGTCCGCTCCATGCTCACAAAGATATACACCGCAAACCTTGTTTGTCGGTCCTGGGATTACCTCAGCTTCTCGTGTTTTACCCTCCAATCTCCCCGCACTTGGGATATAATCAAATTGGAATCTCCGAACACATCAACTATTTCAACTTTTAAGGCCAGCGCCGCCTCTATTCCCACTATGCATGCTTCATATTCTGCTGTGTTATTGGTTGAGTTGTACTTAAGCTTGACGGCCAATGGGGTAGGGGTTCCATCAGGTGCTACAAGGATAACCCCGACTCCGTAGCCTAATTGATTGGCGGCCCCATCGAAATGCATCTTCTACAAATCCTCCCTTACCTCCATCACTTCTTCATCAGGGAACTTAAATTCTCCTTTCTCCCCAGTTTCCACAGTGAAGTCAGCTAGGTACTCGGCGATGGCTCTCCCTTTGACAGATTTGGAGGTGACATATCTGATATCAAACTCTGCTAGTATCATGGTCCATCGGGAAATCCTACTGGTCAAGGCGGGTTTTTCAAACAGGTATTTGAGCGGATCTATTCGGGAGATTAAGATCACAGGGAAGGCTAACATATAATGCCTAAGGCGACGGGTACACCAAACTAAGGCCCAACATGCCTTCTCTAAGGGTGAGTACTTCAACTCGTATCCGGTCATCCTTTTGCTCAAATAATAAATGGCCTTTTCTACGTGTCCTTCTTCTCCTTCTTGGGCCAACATGCATCCCATTGAATCTTCGGTCATAGAAAGGTACAGCAGCAAAGGCTTCCCGGGTAAAGGTGGTGACAGGACAGGTGGGCTTTGGAGGTAAGTTTTGATCTTATCGAAGGCTTTCTGGCACAAGGTATCCCACTCGAACTTCTCTCCTTTTCTGAGTAATTTAAATAGCGGGTCGCAGGTCATGGTGAGTTTTGAGATAAACTGGCTTATAAATTGTATTCTACCCAGGAACCCCCTCAGCTCTTTTTTATTCTTGGGTGGCTGCATTTCGACTATGGCTTTTATCTTGGTCGGGTCTACTTCGATTCCCCTCTGAGTAATAAGGAACCCTAACAATTTTCCTATGGTGACTCTGAAAGTACATTTCTGTGGGTTCAATCTCATCCTGAACTCCCTTAACCTCCCGAAGAATTTCCTCAGCGCCTACAAGTGACCTCCCCTCTCCTTAGATTTCACAATCATATCATCCACATACACTTCCACCTCTTTATGGATCATGTCGTGCAATAATGTGGTAGCGGCCCGCTGATATGTTGCTCCTGCATTCTTGAGCCCAAATGGCATCACCCTATAGCAGTATGTTCCCCATGGCATGATAAAAGTGGTTTTCTCTCTATCTTCTGGTGCCATCAGGATCTGGTTATAGCCAGAGAATCCATCCATAAAGGACAAAAGCTCATGTCCGGCGGTGTTATCAACGAGGACGTCGATATGCGGTAAAGGGAAATCGTCTTTAGGGCTTACTTTGTTTAGGTCTCGAAAATCAACGCAAACCCTAACACGACCATCCTTCTTTGGGACAGGCACAATGTTGGCAATCCACTCAGGGTACTCGGTGACCATTAAGAACCCGACTCTTAACTGCTTTTCAACCTCCTCTTTGACTTTAAGTGCCCATTCAGGCCTCACTCGCCTCAATTTTTGTTTTACTGGCCTAGAATTTGGGGAAATGGGGATATGGTGTTGGACTATCTCTGGATCAATGCCTGGCATATCATTATAAGACCATGCGAAAACATCTTTGAATTCATTTAATAGCTTGATTAATTCTTCGCTTTCTTCTTTGCCAAGTGTAGAGCCGATAAAGACATTTTGAGGATTATTTTCATTTCCTAGATTAATTGTTAGAGTGTCCTCAATGATTTTATATGCAGATTCTTTTTCTTTTTCAATTAATTTTTGCAGTTTAATGGGTATTTCATTATCATCACATTTACCACATTCATTAAGCGCGTTCGAGTAGGTAGAATCAGTCATGTTCTCATTGATTTTCCTTGGAGTGATTACAACAGACATGGAAATTGAAAGACGCCTCATTTGGGCCATTACAGACTCTGGGTGTGGGGGAAACCTATCACTAGACTCAAAAACCCACTCTCTCTTGTTCTCTCCTCCCAGATCAGTGGTGAAGCATTCTTCCAGATTTCCTGCCTTGGTAACTTCTTCCATCTCTTCTTTCTCGGCCCTTCCTTTGTCGGTCTCCCTCTGATCTACCTCATCTTCCCTGCTCTTGGCTGCCTCCTCTACTAGTCCTTCGATGTATTCACCCTTGGCCTTTCCATGATCCGCTTTCATAACCCCTGTGCTCCCTTCGCCCAACAGATCTTTCATGACAGAGCCGTCTAACGCACCAATCCAATCTTTGGCAGTGACCGACTTGGCAGGCAGCTGCAAGTATGGATCTTCATATGCAGAAAACTCGTGGGGAAAGAAGATCTCGAACCCTGGCTTTAAACATTTATCTTTCTGGTCCACCCATGGCTCTGGGAAGCCACAAAAGGGGAATTCTTCTCCTTCCTTCATGAAATATCCATTGAGCGTCTTTAGGTAAGGGTCTAGTGGTGCATCGACGACCTTCTTCTTTTCCTTCTACCCTTTCTTGAATGGTTGGTACCCCAGACCGTGAGTGTGAGTCTGAGTAGGGATTTTTGGAAACTCTGGCAGGCCTTGGTGGTTCTTTCCCAACCCTAATCCCGGAAAGAAACCCATTCTCTTCATAATTCCTACAACCAACTGGCTTGCGTATTGGTCAAAGTAAAGAGGCAGGAATTCTTTTGGCTTTTCCTCTTCGATCATGTCGACGAACTCGAACCCTCCCATTTTTGCTTCTTCTTCTTACAGCTGTAATTCTAAAACTGGTGCGCTTGATGATGCTTTGGACTAACGAACCCAGCTGTCCCCGAGAATGTCACAGACTTTGCTCTTCCAAACGCATTTTACCTTTTGGTGAATGGTAGACTGTATGGCACCCAAGCTATCCAACCATGGTCTTCCTAGCAGTAGATTAAAGGAAGCGGGGATATCAATGATTTGGAATTCAGCTTCTTTCTCCACTGGTCTAATAACAAGATTGAGAAAGATGATGCCCATGACCGTCCTTTGAGTGTTGTCATACGCCCTGACCTTTTGCTGGGATGGCACGAAAGATGACTCATCTAAGCCCATCCGTTTGGCTGTTCGGAAGGGACATACATTCAGAGCAGACCCATTGTCAACGAGACAAGCGGGCAAGGTGTTCCCCAAACATTCAACAGTGACATACAAGGGCTTGTTGAGCATGGGTCCTCCGGGGGGCATGTCATTTGAAGAAAAGGTAATAGCCAAGGTTGGAATTCTGCCAATCATTCCCACGATATCTTCCGGTGCTGTGTTGATGGGAACATCAGATTGATTTAGGGTGTCCAATACTGCCTGCCTGTGGCGTTTTGATGCTATCAGCAACCCCCAAATGGTGATATTGGCCTGAGTTTTCTTCATCTGCTTTAGAACCCTGTCTTCTTCCTCTTCTTTGTTCATCTTCCCTTTTCCCTTGTCCAACTCTTTCCCTGGATGATCTTCCTCTAGCTCATGCGATTTAAAGTGTCTGCCCGACCGAGTTAAATGACTGACTTCTTCTCTTGCCCACAAATTATCAACTTCTGAATCAACTTTCAAAGTATCCTCCCCCATCTCTGTTTCTTTGTCGCTCTCATACCAAAGATCGTCTTCTACCTGGCTAATGTCTCGACCGTCACTCCCTTGAATCCACTAGTCTGACTGTCCCATTTCACTCTTCTCCGGCTGATCCTCCAAAGCACAGATTGTCGAATCCTTAGGTAGCTGGTATGGCTTTCTTGGTGTCCCAGCCTTAGTGATTAGCCTAGACGGATCGAAGGTTGCTTCATCCATCCCCAAGAGATAAAGACCCTGCGGTGGTGGCACAGCTTGATGATTCGGAAGCAGATTTCTAGTAACATTTGGAGCTTTGGTAGGTGGTTCTGAAATTACTTTGTTATCAATGAGGTTCCAGATTTCACGCCTTAATCTCATACACCGATCCGTTGAGTGACCCTTCTGCTGATGAAATTTGCAGATGAGGTCCCCTTAGAAATTTGGCGGAAGTGGACTTGGCAGAGGTCGAGGTTCCAACTGACGGAGATGCCCCTTCGCTAATAGTCTATCGAGGGCAGTTGATAGTGACACTCCCAAATCTGAGAACTTCCTTGGTGCTTTGTCCCCTCCTCTCCTCGGTGTTATGTCGAATTTCCTTTCTGGCCCATTCAGTGCATTGACATCGGTGGGGCCGGAGTGACCCCCCGTTTGTCCTCCGTTGGACCCGTAGTTTGGCCTCCTGTACCGGTTTGGTTGTTCCTCTCTCTTGATTACCCCTTCTTGGATTGCATCTTCTATCCTCGTCCCGACATCGAAAACCTCAGCAAAGGTGTTGATTGACTGGAATCTCATCTTTTCTTGGTACACTGGCTGTAGGTTCTTCATCAGCATTCGGATCTGGTCCTTCTCAGATGGCCTTTGTACCATTTTAGCTGCCTTTTCCCTCCATCTGCTCAGGTATTCGGTGAATGATTCTTTGTTCCCTTGCCTAGTGGTCTCCAAATCTTGGACAGTGACATCTAAATCTTGATTGTACTCGTATTGTGCCACAAATGCTTTGATCACTTCCTCCCACACCCTGGTTTTGCTTGGTTCGAGAGTAAGATACCAGGATAAAGCAGCCCCGGTAAGAGTCTGTTGGAATAGGACTGCCATCATGGTTGTGCTCAGCCCACTTAGTTGGAAAGTCCCAATACACATCCTTACATGGCTCCGAGGATTCCCAGTCCCGTCAAATTTGTCAAAATCGGCATCTTAAACCCGGCAGGCAGCGTCTCGTGGACCCCGTCGTACAGACCTTCCAACTCCATCAAATAAGTGTCGACCCCTTGAGCCTTGCGCATTACCCTTTCCAACTTCTCTATTTTCTCGGTCAGTAGCTTCTCTTTCTCAGCTTTCTCTCTGTCTCTGTTGGCCCGTAGTGCATCAATCCATTGTGCCTCCTGATCATCGAACCAATCTCCTTCCCCTCCTCCCAAAGGTGGGTCCATAACAGGCGGAATTACATGTGGTGGTCGGCGATTCAGTTCTTCTATCATTCCCATCATGAGGTTCATGTTTTCGGCTTGTCGCCTCATTTGCTCCGCTTGTTGTTTTACCAGTGTCCTTAACCCGGCTATTTCTTCGTTGTTTCTTTCTTCGGCCATGTCAGCGTATTCTCTTCTTACTAGCCTTGTCGTGGGATCCCTAAACCACGCTTGATTTGACGTTGATGCTATTTTTTCTCCTACAACAAATTTTGAAATTTTCTTTTTAAGACTTTTTGCCCACTTTCTTTTGTCACACAAAGACACATTTTTAAAAGACGTTTAGTAAAAACCTTTTTTATATGTCACACAGATGCAATGCATGTGTGTGCGTGCCTATTCTATATGCCAAGGAAAAAGAAAAATCCTAATCCTAACACATAAGCATATAAGCACATAAAATCCTCACCCATGTCAAGTGCGCTGATTTCTCCTCTCATTGTGATCTCACTACCCTCCCAGAGGTTGGATATTCAAAATTTCAAAATTCCTTTGAAAAGCTTTCCTTGGATGGTAAAAAGATTTTGAAAACAATGCTTGAGAGTGCTTTTTGAGAACATTCTTCTACAAAAATAATTTCAAGGATTCTTGAATTTTTCTCTTGAAGATGATCACGTGAAATATGCCTTAACAAAGGTTAGTTTGGGAATTTTAATTGAAAGGAGAAAAAATCTTTGGACAGGGCGATCACATGACCGGATTGTCACCGTACTTTCCATGAATCTGGATACATACAAGGTCAATGATGCTTAGCTAAACACGATATAAGAAGTATAAGCTTATAATCAGGGTTCGACATGTTCTCCAAATATCGTGGAACATGAGGAGAAATTGCTAAAAGGTGATTAAAAGATTATACATCTTTCATCAAGCAAGTATCGTCATCATCTCAAGTAATCCCTTTCGGGCATACAAAACTCCCTAGCACATAATCCTAATCAAGAGTTGATTTCCTAAGATTGAAAGGTTCTATAGAAACTACTATGCAAAAGCTGGGTTTTGGTCAAATAAGGGACCCTTGACACACATCCGATAGGATGCTTAATATACCAAATCATGGTACGAGATCAAGGGTGATCACACAGTCCCATGATAACTTGACTGACCGGGTTGCCCCGAGCCTCCAAGGTCATAGTTCTGTGCAATCGACTGGCTGGACATGCAAGTGAAATACAACAGGCACACAAAGATTAATTAATTCGATTAAAAGGATATTTTTCAAATCTAATCCTCAAGTGAACCCAAAATCAGAATTCTGGTCTGCGAAACCAGAGATTTTGGGTTCGATCCCCAGTGGAGTCGCCAGATTGTGGATATCGCATTTTTCTTACCCACAGCTTTTCTTTTAAAGTTCTTTTAAATTATAAATTCAAAACAAATGAGTCGCCACTTAATTTTTAAAAGAAAAATTAAGAAACTATTTTAAAGCAACTGATCTTTTGCGAAACCAAAGATTAACTAGGTCCGGGGATTATGGAATGAGAAGGGAAGGAGCCCATCGGACTAAAACACCCCTTTTCATCCTATCTCGCAATAGGCCTCTACTTAACATCCTTTTAATTGAATTATTAATCTAAGCATGCCCTCAACTAATACATAGATATACGTATACATTACACAAACATGTCAAAATGGTGTAAAATTACCAATTTACAAAATATCATTCAAAAGCCACGTAATTCAAGTAGCAAGCAATATGATATGCAATAAAGAACAAGAGAACTTACCCAGGATCCAACCGCGAATATTAAATGTGCAATGCATGCGATTAAATACAGCCTAGGAAAAGAGTCTCTAATCCACATATGTACATGTAAGGCAAAATCTTAATTCTAATGTGTCGCGCATAAAGGTCAAAAAAATTGATAAAATCAAGAAACTAAGAGGAGTTCAAGAAATCATACCTTAACAGCGCTGCAAAACAAAGGTTTAGTCCACATGCTATACAAGATACGAGGTTTAGAAATAACAATCCTGGATTTCTAGCTTAAATTTATCAAATGTAATTGAATCTAAAGCAACTAAGTCCTAATTATAAGTGTCAAGCCATATGGATGAATATGTACACGAACAAGAATAAATTGTGAAATACTCGGTGATGTAGATCACTTAAACTTTGAATTCAAGCTTAACTAATCATTATTGAAACATGGTTTGACCCTTAACTCATGAAAATATCATCTAAGCCATTATTCATAAGATTGATTGAACTTGCAGAATTCTAGAAATTGCTAAGAGCAGTTCATGATTTTAAAGAAATAAAAGGCATGGCTCCCGTGGTTTGATCTTGATGCATTTTGGATACAAGATGCCTCTGTGTGTCTAGTTTTTAACCCAAAAATGAAATCAGAGTTCCAACGGTTGGATCTCCGGGAATTGGACAAAAACCAGACATCACTCAGCATTCTACAACCTCCTGTCCAGAGTTCTTGTACAATTTTTTTAAAAATAGCAAAAAGATCAGAAATGCTTTGTTCTTTTAAGGGTGACTTCTTAACACATTAATCTACTTAGAAAAAATTATTTTGGGTCACAAATACTTTATTAAGGTTCTGATTTACTTATTTCAAAAGAGTATTACTGTTCTGAAACTCTGGGCAGATTGTAGTGACTTCACAAAACTCATGACCAAACCACTATAAACATGAAATCTTCTTAAAACAAAAATTACAGTGGTAAAACATTGTGTTATTGACACTTTTCCGTTGTTTCATTCAGTTTCAACGGTCTGATTTCGAACTAAAAATCTTTGATCAAAACCGGTTTATGAACCCACTGTTTCATTGTCAAGTTCAACTTTTATTTGTTAACCCCAACTATTAGACCATGAAGTTGGACTTAAACTAAACCATTTTCTCCTACCATTTGATGGTCATTGGAGGCTAAAGACCTTCATATTTGTTGATTTCAAATGAAGTATGAATAGACTTCATGAAATCTTATGATAATGAATCTAAACCATAGAGATGGGCTTAGACTCAAACTACTTTCTCCTACCACTTGATGGTCATTGGAGATGAAGACATGACTAATACTCATGAGCCTTCAAGAATCTCAAGAGAGAAGTACAAACAAATATAGCAAACACTTATAGGTTTCAAGAAATATGGAGGGGATTCCATGAAACCTTAAGTTAAAGAATCCTAAACCATGGTAGGGGTTTAGATTCATTTACTTGGTCTTATATAAAGGATGATCAATCTTGACTCTCATGGGGGAGCACAAGCTCACATGGAATCAAGGGATCCAGCTCATGATATTTAAGTGAAGTATGGAAGACTTCCAAAAATCTCAAGAGAAAAGTATAAACAAAGAAGAAGGAAAGAAGGAACTAAAAGAAAAGGCAATTAAAGTTTGCAAGTTCACTAATAATACTTCTAAAAAGAGGGTTAATCAAAAGACCAAGTAGTGTTAAGATTAGAAGTTCAAAAGAATGAAAAAAAAAAAAACTTGTGGTTTAGAGGATCACCTCCAAACTATCCTCAAAGCTTCTCTCTTTTTGAAGATCTCCCAAGCTCTTCTCTCTAGTTTTTTAAAACTCTCTCTCAAATATATGTTAGTGTAATGGTAGCCACTTCTTGTGTATCCTCCCAAGGAAGATCCTCCTTCTTTTATAGACAAAATTACCAAGTATTCTCAGTGAATTCGGAGTAAAAGACAGGTGTAAATGTCTCATTTGGTGGTACAATACGTACTTCCTGAAAATAGACAGACTGCTGCAGAAGGCGGCATGCAAAAATCCTTTGCGGCAGTCAGTGGATGCCGCAGCGGCACTCCGTGAAAGCCGCGGCAGCATTCCATGACTGTCGCGCGGCTCTCAGTAAGTGCCGTGCCAAATTATTGATTGCCGCATTTTTGTCAACCTTACTTTATCAGTTTTTTTATTTTTATCCGCTTACATATACATATTGTACCACAAAATACGGACTGTTAAAGCAAACAACAGTCAGAAATTGTCGGCAGCACTCAGTAAATGCCGGTCCGGCATTCTGTGACTGCTGTTCGGCACTCACTGAGTGCCGCAAACAACTGTCGTGTGCCGGTTTCTGTTGAACTTCCCCTTTTTAGGTATTTTCTTTTCTCCTTTTTCTTAAAAAAAACTTATTTTCGAAGATCTTTTCCAAAAGTGATATTTTATACCTGAATTCTCCTAAACACCTGGTATTTCATTCTGTGAAAATTTTACCGCATTTGGAGAACTTTCTGAAGAGCTTGGAACACTTCGAATCTTTCGGTCCTTGTCATCATCGGATATGGAGGTGACACTCTCCTTAATTCGACGTTTGGTCAAAATCGGGTTGTCTACAGTCACTAAAACCTTGTCTTTTGTCGCTAAAAGCCTCATTTGCTGTAAGTTAGCAAATTCCTATAATTTATTATTATTACTATTTATGTATTTAGAGTATGTACAATTACAAGTTGAATAATCAAATTACCCTTAAGCCTTTTACAAATGACTTTTTTGTTAAATCGAATTACCAAATTACCCTTTTACCTTTTTTATATTACCTTTTTTGTATATATGTATGTATAAATATACATATACATATATATATATATATTATCTATACGTTAAAGAAAAGAGCCTTAAATTATAGGTTGACATCAATTAATATAGTTGTTGTTATACCATATTTTTCTAACACCATCTTCAGAATTAACAAAACTTATTTCTCTTTCTTGTCCACATTAAAAAAAAAATATTTTTTTTTTCCCACAAAATCCAACGCCCGTGCATTGCACGGGCTGTCTTCCTAGTATATAATAAAATAGGATGGTTGATGTTTCATATCAAAAAAAAAAAAAGGATGGTTGATGTTTATGTGTCTTATAAACATTTGGATGGCAAGGATTAAGTTTCGTCAGAAGGTGGACGGTTGAGATTGATTGGTAATTTCAAATTTTGGGTTACCCTTCTACACCCTCACATGCAACCCCCCATGCACAGACAGCACACTGCATTCCCCCTTACTTTGACACTCCTCTTTCCTTCCTCTCTCCTCTGCATCTTTTCAAAAAAAAAAATTCGAATCTTTCACCTCTCTCTTACTGATCCCCACTTCCCCATTCTCTCTCCACATCTAAATAGAGAAAGGATAACGCTATTCGTGCACATAAAATGTGTTTATGTCTGCACATAAAGATTTTCCCTCTTCAAATCAACACCAACAACGGCACTCTCTCTCTCTCTCTCTCTCTCTCTCTCTCTCTCTCTCTCTCTCTTCGATTTTCTCCTCCATCATCACCACCACACTTTCCAGCAAGCACCAAATCTCTCGGTAATCTCTCTCTCTCTCTCTCTGTATGTTTCTCTCTCTCTTCGAACCCTCTTTCTCATTTTATTTCTTTCAAAAAACCCTAAAGATTGTGATTTTTTTCCAGGGTTTATACTTTTTAGGTATTGAAATCTCCATTTTATCAAGTCCTTTTTGAAGGTATTCCATCACACCTTGAATTTCTTCATTCTTTGTAACTTTACCACCTCTCAGCTGGCTAGCTAGATTTGGGTTAAAGAGATGCCTCCACCATCCTCAGGTAGATAATCGCTCTTCTACCTCTTGTCTCCAGCATTACATGATCTCTTTCTTATTATCTATTCATTTTATTTCTTCTTTAAATTTTTTAGATAGTTTAAAGTTGGCTTGATGTTCAATTTCCTTTATTTTGGTAATTTTAATGGATCATAGTTTTGATTTCTGTATATCTTTCCCTCTGTCTTTACCATGTAGGTTCGACAAAGATATGAAATTTTGATGGCATGCATGTAATCGAAAAATTATATGTAAGTTTTCTAAGTGGAACTTACCTTTAATAATCTGTTTCAGTCATGGGATTTGACCTAATATTTTCATTTTTGGGCAAAAATCAACTTTTGGGTTTTCAAGAGATGAAATCAAATTAGTTCCTTTTTTTTACTTTCTAGGCTTGTATACAGGTTTCTTGTATTTAGTTAGTTATCTGTTTGTTTGATTACTTTTTTTTTCAAGAGATGAAATCATTTATTTAGTTTGTTTGATTACTTTAACCACATGAATTTTGTGATTTAGTGGTAGTGGTCCCTTCATTTGTGTTAGGATGTGCATTGCTTTAACAATATTTCAAGTTTGAAACAAAGAGTTGATTTACAAGTGGTCCCTCCATTGAATTTGATTCTTTAATATATTCCCATCTTGATTAATGATTCACCTATTAATTGTGCATTTAGTCATATGTACACACCTCTGTATGTATGTATATATGTATTTATACCTATATATATATTTGTGTATGTGTGCCTTTCAGCAATTTTGGCGACGAAATTTAATTTTCTCGCTAATATTCCACTTTTTGAGATGAAATTTATATTTCATCGCTATGTTTCATTGGTAAAACACAATTTTGTTGTAGTGACAGTATTAAACATCACATCATCTCTCTCTCTCTCTATATATACATTTGCTAATTTTTGTTGGTTTTTAAAATGATCCTGACGTGTAGGCTGCCCTTTCCACCAACTTCCCAAGCCTCAAGATTTTCGCAAGTCTAGTTGGTCGTGTGTGTGGTGTGAGATCTGGTCTCGTGCCTCTTCAAGTGCTGAAACTCGTTTCGACCACCTAAAATCTCAAAACTTAGTTATAAAAGGCATAAGGATATTATTTTGCATATTATCGCGTAACTTGCAAATCGTATGCAGGAATTGCGTGCCGTTTGTTCCCGCAAGTCTAGTTGGTTGTGTGTGAGGTGTGAGTTTCATGCCTCTCCGTGTACTGGAACTTGTTTCGCCCCCCCCCCCCCCCACTTAGTTATAAAAGGCCTAAGGATAATTTTGTGTATATCGCGTAACACATGCAATTGCAATAATAACAACAAATATAAAACAATATTTGACAATTGATTGATGTGAATTAATAAAACCTACACATTCTCAAAAGAATAAATACCCCCTAATGTCTGAATAACATAAAAGTACATTATCAATCATCTAAATCAGTGTCTTCATCTGTTATGATTAATTCATCAACATCATCACAATAATCCATTAATGTTTCATCTTTGATGGCTGAAAACTCAACTTATAATTACTTTATGTTTCACATATTTTATGTTCATTCACTAACTTAAAAGATACTAATGCTTTCTATTTATTTCATGCAGATTGGGTGTGGATGTGGTGGATCGGTACATAGTCGACCACATCTTGGTACTTTTTGTTATGTAGTCTAACAATTTGTATGTAATGAACAATGATGTGGATATGGTGGATGGGTATATAGTCGGACACATCTTGTTACTTTTGTTATGTAGTCTAACAATTTGTTATGTAGTGAACAATGTGCTAACACTTGTGTTAATCTTTAGTTTTTTTGTTGGGTACGTGAACAATTAATGATATTAATTTTAGTTGCTTAATTCACTTACTCAGAAACATTAAGACTTTTTATGTTTAATATGATTGTCTCTTTTGGTTTTGAAAATTATTGTGATAAACATGAACAAACAAGATTATAGTATATTTCAATAATTCTATTTACTAGAATATATATTTGGCGACAAAATTATTTTGTCGCCATTGCATATGATGAAAATGATTTGGCGAAGAAATTTTTTCGTCGCTAATACAAGTAAATCGTTTTTATATATTTGGCGACAAAATTATTTTGTTGCCATTGCATATGATGAAAATGAATTGGCAACGAAATTGTTTCGTCGCTAATACAAGAAAATCGTTTTTATATATTTGGCGACAAAATTATTTCGACGCCTTTGCATATGATGAAAATGAATTGGCGACGAAATTTTTTTGTCACTAATACATGCAAACCATTTTATATATTTCGCGACAAAACTATTTCATCGCCATTGCATATGCTGAAAATGAATTGGCGACGAAAATGATTCGTCGCCGTTGCATATGATGAATTGGCGACGAAATTTTTTTATCGCTAATGCAAAATTACTACAAAAAACAACTCCTTTGGCGACAAAATTACTATCAATGGCGACGAAAATTGTGATCAATAGCGACGAAATTATTTCATCGCCATTTTTGTCTATGGCGACAAAGGCGACAAAATTGGCGACGAAATTTTTTTGTCGCTAAAGCCTTTAGCGAAGAAAAATGGACTTTTGGCAATGAAGTCTATTTGTCGCCAAAGCACATTTTTGTTGTAGTGAATATAGGTGGAAGAAGTAGGTGAATAGGAGTGAGCTTAACATGAATTTCATTGAGAAATTGAGGTCCAACAAAATGTTGCTAGTGAAGCTCTGTTTGCTGTAATTATTTATTCGGGCGTGCCAGAGCCTTGTTAGGTAGACCCAAACTAATAAAGACAAAATTTCCTAATAGCACTTGTGTGAGTGATACACAAGGTTTCATGAATCTAACTTCTAACCAGAGTGATTGTGCGAATAAGTAGGAAAGTACCCTTATTCTAGGTCCCTAGACAGTGTTGAAGCACACAAGTCTAGCAAGTGATGAAGAAAAAAAATTAAATAAAAAGCAGGATTTTTATTTAATTAAAAATAAGAAGGAATTACAATGGATGTAATATAATAGCAAAGAAAGCCTAAGAAAATTAAAAGAATGCTAAGAATGCATTGGGATGCGGTTGAATGCGGTTTGTCGAGATGACACGGAGTGCTTTGAATAGCTGGTTGGCCTATAGATTTATAGCGGCCTAGATGGTAGAGATAAGGCAAGAAACTGATAAAACCAATCTGGTAAAAAATACCAAATTTTATCTCCACTAGTCTGATCTTGAATCTGAACTGTATCTTGGCTTGATTCGTTTGACTTTCTATCCAAGTAAAAGATATACTTCCTTATCAAATAATATTATCCCATAAGTGATAATATTATCTTCCTAAAATCTGATTGATAATGTTTCTATAATATGATAATATTGCGAATATAATCTTCCTTTATCAATATTGTGATAAATGTATATCACATAATTATAGAGAGATTGTAGGGATGATATTATATCCTTTCCAAAGTAGCCAACTATTGCTCGCCAGTCAAACATGTACTGTCCATGGAAAGAAACCATGCCCAAACACGGCTCAAGTCGGACTGATGGAATGACCATACTGACCGGCCACGTGGCTTGATTGTTGAAGATGATGGTCCATCAATTGATTTTATGTACGGCAGAATTAATAAAACAATTGCCAAGTGAATGGGCAATTAAATGGTGGTCCACATGTCAGCGTGATCATAGTCCTTGAGCTTTACTTATTTCAATGATTCAGTACACAAACAAGGCTCGTCGGACTGGCCTTGCATTTGCCAAACCAGTCCGATTAAGGAAGTGACATAAAGCCAAAATTAGAGACCAACCAAGATGGCCCACTATGGTTTTAATCAACCAAACCATTTCGTGGCCGGCTATATAGTGTTAGCCCGATCCACGTAATGCCATGGGTCCCACCAGCTTTTTGGCATAAGAAGTGTGAACTTTGTTGCTCCAATTAACCTGTGGCCCACCACCACTGTAGTTGGAGGATATACATCAGTAAGTGATCAGTCCGACTGAACTATGGTAGTTAAGTCCGATTGTAATGGTGACTGTTATGATAACCAGTCCGAAGAAAAGGTGGTTAGTCCGATTCAAGACTCATTCGTCTCAATCAACTTTAAACCAATCACTTGTCCTTAATTTTTTGCAATCGGTCTCATGAGTCCGATTAAAAAGATCCAATCGGCCTTAAACAACTTTGAATTAAAAAGTGTATTTTTTAGGTGCAAACAAGCTCGTGACTCTTCCCGAATTGCTCGAATTGGTAAAAAAGGCTTATGGTTTAGCCAAGCACTTAAAAAACCATCCCAATGACAAGCCTTCAAGGAGGCAATTGCTTCAACTTGAGGGAGAAATTCAATTGGTGTCCGCCGAGTATAAGAAGGATGGCAAGCTACCTATGGGTTAGAATTATGAAAACCTCAGTATTGATTTGGATGATTTGGCTTAAAATATTACTCCATATGTAATAGTGGACAATGCATCTCCTTTTGAGAAACTTTTTCTTTCTCCTCTAGACTATACCTCCTTAAAGACTTTTGGGTGTACTTGTTGTGCATGGTTACAACCCTATAGCACATCCAAACTTATTCATAAACCCAAACTCCATACACCTAGTAATATTGCCATGTGTCATAGGCTTAAAATTTTTCAACGTTCCCATGTGGCATTTGGACTTACACCTCACTTGTTGTAAGCTAAGTAAGCCTTCTAGCACTCCAGTAGATAAGAAAGTACGGGATATAGATTTGGGAGAAAAAGCATTATATTGCTCTGAAAATGCTTAAAACTCTTGGATGATTTGGCCAAATGAGAACCTCACCTATTTATAGGGAACTAAGAATACAATGGACGGTCTAAATTATTTTGATCTAATGATCCTCATCAATCACCTAGAATAATTCTAAGAAATATCTTGATATTTACAAGCTCTACCATATTCTATAATTCTTTACCATATTCTATAATTCTTTACATTGCTCTATAATGTACAAAGAAGTCCTAGATCCTTCCAAGGAATGGTACACATTTATACATTGTTAGAGCTTCATATACATTTTTGGGGTCATCTAATGCACCTAAAAATGCTATAAGCACGTCTCTTGCATGTGCCTGACCCTAGTGTTGCTATAAAAAAGAAAAAAGAAAAAAAAGACTATGAACTTTTAACACTTCATCAATATTATTAATCTAACAATCTCCCAAATTTGCATCCCATGCAATCTCACGGGCTCACTACTAGTTCACAATTACAATCGACATTCTTTGTTTTTCAACTATGCTTATGATGTGATGTTAGCTTGTTGTGAGATTCAATTGTTCTTGAATTACATTTGTAAGAGTGATGTTAGGTTCTATTCATGATACATTTGACATAAAATTATCTTTACACATCTTCTGGCTTCTAGGAGGACATTTATATAGATAGATTTTGTGAGATGACTTAGAACTATTTAGAGATACATAAAATAGGATCAGGTTTTGGCCTATTTCTATTAAATCTAGTTTGATAGAGAATTAATATTTACTTTTTATAATGATTTAGATTAAGCGCAGAGTCCCACACACAAAACGGCCTGTATCAAGCACTTAAATTTGTATACCAATTCACTTGTGAACCATGGAACTGATTCGACGTCTCTCCAAACATAATTTTAAAGTTCCAAACAGCTCAAGGATAAAAAAATGAGGTCACCTTCATTGTAATTTCTTCTCTATATCTATCTATATATAATCTACAACTTGTATGAATTAAGTACAAACTCTTAGATGGTCAAAATAGTAATTGCTATAGCATTAAAATGAGGACATTAATACCTGATTACCTTATTGTCACATATAATAAAACTGAAAAATTAAGTACTGAAAATTAAGCATTGAATTTTTAGTACCAAAAATTTTAAGCATTTGAGATTGTAAAATTAAAAACACTGTTTCAAGTGCTGAAATAGACTGCATTAAGTGATTTTTTTAAGTAGAATTTTTTCACTTATATCCATTTGGTTCATGGATTATTTAGATGGATTCTGATTATCAGAAATCATAATACTAGTAATCAATTTACCAGGAATCTGAATCACTGCAAAGTATTTAGTTGACAAGTGAAATGTTGGAATAGATTGTGAAAACAATGGAAAAGAAAATCTGAAACAATTTGTGAAAATCTGAAACAGTAAATCAAAATACAAGACTTCAAGGCATATGCGTATCTAAACACACTTTCTTTAGAACTCAATTTTTCCCCACTCGTAAGAGCTTGCTAAAGGGTTATAGACAAATTGTTCCCAGAATGCAACAAAGCCTAAGGGGTGAAGTTTTATACTTGGCAAAAATGAAAAACTTCCAATTGTTTAATCTTTTCTCTCAGTGACTATTCTAAAGAGAGGTGGTCTTTGTATCTATATTTTTGTATATATGGAAAACGTACTTTAATTGGAAACTCAGATTTGTATTTATATATAGAAGTGCATGTGGCTTTTTCCAGAAAGTCACAACTCTTTCAAAGAGTTGAGTTATGTCTTGTAGTGGAAAGTCACGACCACTCAAAGTGGTCTTGCGCAGAAAGTGAAAGACTTGGGTCTAAGGGTGGTAATTTTCGACACGACACGGCAACACGATACGAATCTGACACAAATTAAACGGGTTTGGGTTTAGCTTATACGGGTATGGGTCATAAATGGGTCGACCCGTTTAACACGATTAATAAACGGGTTGGGTCATGTTTTAATTGGGTCAACCCGTTTAACACGATTATAGAGGGTATTTTTGAAAATATACAATTTTTTGAAATACATTTTTTTTAAAAGCAAGTAATATTTATTTATTTTATTTATTTATTTATTTTGGAGGGAAAAGTGGAGTTAAGAGTATTACAGTCCTACCTTTATAATAGTTAGATATTGTTATATGATACTTAATTAGTTTAAATTTAGAACAATTGATCATTTACTGTCGTTGACTTGTTGGTAGTTGGTACATTAGGTGGGAAGACTTGTGCTCTTAGAATCGTGCCTCTTCATTTTTTTCCCCTCTATGTTTGGTTTTTTATTACATGAAGTCAATCTATTAAATATGTCATGTTATACAAGAAAAAAAAAAGGGTTACGAGAAAACGGCTTGTTCATTACGCGGGTTGGTGGGTTAAATGGGTGACACGTGAATTGCACTAAACGGGTATGGGTTTAGGTTTTTGACACGTTTAGAAATGACACGATTATTGACACGGCACGATTATGACACGACACGATTATGACCCAACACAACACGATTGCCACCCCTACTTGAGTCTTATAGTGAAAAGTCACAACCGCTCTTAACCCAATTCAAATTTAAAATTAATTAATCTTCAAATCACTCTCCGAATGATTGATCAGTTCACCGAAAAAGTAATTTGAACACAATATCAACATTTGTTGACAGTTATGCTATCATAGAATGTCTCAACATAGAACCTTTTATAGATTTAGAATCGAGTGTTTGGTTGGTTCAAGGAAAATGAAATAAAATTTTTATTAAATACCTAAGCTACACTTGAAGGCTAAAACAAATTATGAGCTAAAATTCATATTATTACACCTCTAAAGGTGGAGAATTATTAAGAAAATAATGGCTTAAATCTAAAAATTGGCAATATTAGATTCATGTGGACAGGAGAAAGACACCATTTTGATGGTTCTGAGAAAACAAAAAACCTTATGTTTTTTTTGATATTATAGTGGAAAGTTTCAAAGATTTACTTCACAACATATTCGAAAGTCTATTTAATCACTTATGTGAAGCCAAATTGCAACTTAAAGCATCTAATGAAGAAATAGTCAACCATTGGCAACATAAAAATAAAATAAAATAAAATAAACCATCAGCAATATAGGATTTTTTTCCTCCAAAATGCAATTATTTTCAAATGAATTCTCAATCTAATACTCTTGGCTAAATAACTTCCAAAGAAGTACCTTTTCTGCCGAGTCACTGACTGTACGACAAAAATGAAGAAAACGATAAATTTATAACCCAAGTTAAAATAGTTTAATAACCTAACTTATTTTCCACAAATATAATGGCTAATTTAGGTAGTATGAAATTATAAAACCAAAATCATAATATTTGAGAAAACTATCTCCAAGCTAGGATTTAGACTCCACCATATTTTTCATCTTTGGGTGGATTCTAAATCTAGTGGGACCCACAATTTAGTAAATAATTCATGAAACAAATAAAGATAAATTTGAAGATTACTAGCAATCTTAGGGTGGAACCAGAATCCGCCCTTAGAATCCATGAACCAAACGGGTTGTTAAAGTTTTCAGTGGATTTTTGGCTGCTTTTTCAATTATGTGGTATATTATCAAATGCACTAAAAAATATTATGTACTAAAAATTTTTATTTTCAACATTTAATTTTGTTATCAAACATACCCTTTATGTTCTCTTCATATTATGAGATGACAAATACTTTTCTTATATATTTAAACTTGAACACAATACTATCAATTACTTATACTGTATATATACGTATGAAATAAGATACTATCATGCCCCAATGTAGCAAAAAAATGAAAAAAAAAATTCATTTCCTTTTTGGATCCGTAAGTCATGAAAAGGATCCATTGTCCTGTACTTAGCTTAAAACATTAATAATAAACAGAGTATAATAAAGCGACAGTGAAGATAATAATAATAGTCACATTCAAATAAAAGCCAATTTAAAGTTATTATATTGTTTACCAACATCTTAAGGCACAGCCGCTTTTTTCAAATTTAAAACATTATTTCTTATTACATCATCCTATTACAGACTTGTAAAAATAAAAGCAGATAAAATAATCTTCTCCATTGAACTTCTTCTTTTTAGCTAGCATAGTTATACCGCCTTGCATATTCTGAACCTGTGAAGTCTGGACAATCGGATGTTCATGCATTAAACGCCATCAGCTAATGAAAGTCGAGTGAGCATAATAAACAAGCACCCACAATGTAGATAAATCGTCGTCGTTATTTAGTACCTTATAGCATGATTAATCAATTATTTGAATCGTCGCCTATAAACAATTGCCAAGCTATTAATTAATAAATTATGACTATGTATGAACAATGCAACCATCTCATCTTGCTGACTCTTTTACCTTAACCACAATCTCTCGACTCAGTCAATTCGCCAGAATCATCCGACTTAAGGCTATTAATTTGGAACATCATGCCCAACTCATGGCCGCATGATAAGTTCACCGTAGCTATGTGGTATTAGTTATACCCATCAAGATATTCAAGGTTGCAAGTAACCTTTTATTATCAATGATTGATATACCATTGTGCCCAAATAATGGCCTCTTGGTCAACCCTCGTTGACCAAGATAGCATCGTGCCCAACTCATGGCTATATCAAATCAAAGTACTAACAAACCCATCTTTCTTTTACTTTTACCTTTTTTTCATCTCACAACACACATGCTGAAAACAAACTCGACTCCTTTCAAACATGCCATCTCAACTATGGAAGTATATGTCATAATCTATTTATGATTTTCTATAACATAATAATGATTCTCTTAAACATGTGATTATTATCAATTAAACCAACCTATCTTAATTTAATTTTAGAATCTAGTTTCTTTAATTTTGTATAACAGTGACGTACAATAGTTACATCAGAAGGTACAATTGGTTTAAATCAGAAAATAGAATTTTTCTGAAACTGCCTGGCTCGAGCGCTCCACTGGCTTGAGTGCTTCCAACCCCGAGCACTCCCGTTCAGCTCGAGCGCTCGCTCCTCGAGCACTTATGCTCCCCGAGCGCTTGGATCCTGAGCGCTTGGACTCCACCTGAGCGCTCCACTTCGTCGTCCCTAACCTCCGGTCTACTACTTATAGAGTTAATTTTGAGTTTTACAAACTTAAACTAAATAGGGGTGATATACCATTCTCTCCAAATTTCTGCGTAGGTTATGAATATATAAGTTTAGATTCTCAATTATTACCATAGATCTACTTATGTATGAAAATTCGAGAGGTGTCAAAACTTTAAATCGACCGTTCGTGGCGACCGTTATGAATTAGCATCTAATACTTGAAACTAAGCATATATGAACTGTAATCTATCATCTCTAATTTACAAAATTCATTTTCATTAAGATTTCTAGTACTGCTAATTTCGGACCTCCATTGATATGTAGACATATATAAATGTTTGATTCGGTGTGTGAATGGGGGCTTATGTATGCTCAAGGGGATCATTAGGATCGCTATTGATCAGCTCAATGCTCAAGGAAAGGCTTGGAACATTAAGTTTCAAGATTCTAGCAGAGGGGTTTTCGACCAGTCGATCAGGTCCCTTCAAGTTGTCGACCGGGTCAACGGCTATAAGAAGTTTTAAATAAAATTCTGGCAGAGGGGCATTCGACCGGTCGACCGAACCTAGTTTGTGAAGAGTTGCAACTTTTTATATAGAAATTCGAATTTATTTAAACTTCATCTATTCTAATGGCTGATAAATGTATATACATACTATTATATATGTAGTGTATAGGTGTTAGGACACAACCATTTGTGTAGAGAGACGTCTTTTATCCAATAGGCACCTCTATATATACAATATAGTTAGTTTTGATGTACTTTTCACAGATATATCTTCTCTTCTTCATCTATTCTAGAGTCAATGAGAGCAACTTATATATATACAATTCTGCAGAACAATTGAAGTTGAGTTGTACTTCAATTGTTAGATCATAGTATCCTCAAGAACAAGAAATCGTAGTCCACAATACAACGGTGCGTGGGACGTAAACTTATTTTTCAAACAATGTATTCATACGTGCTTTGATCTTAAGTTTAGTCACTAATTATTTAAAGTTTCATATCCATTAAAATCCAACAATCGAAAAACAAGCCCAAAAAGCCCAAAAAGTTAAAGGGAGAAGACTTCAAACGATGGAAAATGAATATGCTCTTCTATCTCATAACCCTCAACCTTGCTCACATCCTACGATAAGAGAAGCTGGTGATTCCGTCAAAGGAACAACAAGCTACATTGGAAGCATGGAACCATTCCGATTTTCTATGTCGTAATTACATCCTAAATGGGCTGGAAGATGTTCTCTACAATGTGTATTCGACTATCACTACCGCCAAAGAAGTATGGAAATCCTTGGAGAAAAAAATACAAGACCAAGGGTGCCGGTACAAAGAAGTTCATTGTGGCCAGATTTTTAGATTTAAAATGCTGGATTCAATTCCGGTGGTCAAACAATTGGAAGAGATTCAAGTGATCATCAATCAAATCATCTTAGAGGGGATGGCAATTAGTAAACCACTTCAAGTGGTGTCCATAATTGAGAAGTTACCTCCTTTGTGGAAAGAATTCAAAAGCTATCTCAAGCACAAGCATAAGGAACTTTAGATGGAGGATTTGGTGGTCCGTTTGAGAATTAAAGAAGATAATTGTAAGGGAGACAAGAAGGGGTAGCAAGGTACTATGGAACTAAAAGCTAATCTCGTTGAAGGTGAGTCCTCAAAACCTACTTCTAAGTCTAAGAATAAGGGAAGAAAAAGGAAATCTACATACAATGGGTCTAAGGACTGAGATCCCAAGAAGATAAAAGGGAATTGTTGGGTATGTGAAATACCCAGACATCGTGCTAGCTAATGTCGTCATAAGAAAAGAAAAAATGGGAACAAGAAGCCTAACCAAGCTAATATGATGGACATCGATGATCTTAGGGTGGTAATCATGGAGTCTTGTGTTGTAACCGACTCAAAAGGTTGGTGGATGGATATCGGGGCTACCAAGCACATTTGTGGGGATAGAAACATGTTTTCTACATACACAAAGTTGGATGGTAGTAAGAAGCTTTATATGGGAAATGTTGCGGCTGCGACCGTTGAAGGCAAAGGCAATGTGGTTATAAAGTTCACTTTCTGGAAAGGAAATGACTCTTTTAGATGTATTGCATATTCCCGAAATTTACAAGAATTTGGTTTTGGGTCCTACGCTTAGTAAGAAAGGATTCAAGTTTGTCTTCAAATCCGATAAGTTTGTATTAACTAATAGAGGAATGTATGTAGGAAAGGGTTACCTCAATGAAGGGCTCTTCAAGATCAATTGTACTCCTAAAATTATTATTATTGAGAATGCTATAGCTTCTTCTTATATTGTTGAGTTATGTTCATTGTGGCATTCTAGATTAGGACATATGAATTTCAAATACATGCATGGAATGATTAATCTTGGATTTTTGCCTAAATTTGAAATTGACAAATAACATAGATGTGAAACATGTGTAGAATCAAAATTTGTTAGAAAGCCATTTAAATCCATAGATAGAACAAGTGAGTTACTAGACTTAATTCATACCGACTTTTATGATTTAAAACTAACTCCAACAAGAGGTAGAAAGAAATACTTTGTTAGATTTATAGATGATAGTAGTAGATATTGTTATGTTTACTAAGTTCTAAAGATGAAATAATGGATATGTTTAAGACATATAGAGCTGAAATTGAAAATCAATTATCTAGAACAATAAAACAAGTCAGATTGGATAGAGGATGTGAATTCGATTCAACTCCACTGGCCGAGTATTGTGCTAGTAATGGGATTATTCATGAAACAACTGTGCCATATACACCACAATAAAATGGTGTAGCCGAGAGATAGAACTGAACCCTCAGGGAAATGGTAAATGCTATGTTAAATAGCTCGGGAGTGCCACACAACTTATGGGGGGATGCAATTCTTACGGAAAATATCATTCTTAATAGAATGCCACATAAGAAAACTAGCAAGTCTCTTTATCAAGTTTGGTAAAGAAGAGTACCCTCGTATAAAAAGCTCAAAGTGTGGGGGTGTCTAGCTAAGGTACAAGTTCCGCTCCCTAAACGAACGAAACTAGGACCTAAGACCGTAGATTGTGTATTTATCGGTTATGCTAGTCATAGTGTTGCATATTGATTCCTTATGGTTAAGTCCAAGAATGTAGACATTTGTGTCAACACATTCATGGAATCGGTAGATATTGAGTTCTTAGAAAAAATCTTTCCTTTTAGGGAAGGAAGACAAAATTTAGCACCTAAAAGAATTATTGAAGAGATTTTTTCAAGTTCTAAGAACGACGAAGAAATCGAAGTTGCTCCTAGAAAGAGCAAAAGAGCTACGAAGCTACTTCTTTTGGACCAAATTTTGTGACACTAGTTACCATAGGTGAACCTCAAACCTTTAATGAGGCTATGAGTACATTCGAAGCGCCTTATTGGCAAGAAGCAATAAATAGTAAGGTGGACTCCATTATGCAAAACCATACATGGGAGTTGGTTGGCTTACCTCCGGGTAGTAAACCAATTGGTTGCAAATAGATTTTTAAGAAGAAACTCAAAGCCGATGGTACCATAGATAAGTACAAAGCTAGGCTAGTTGCAAAAGGCTATAAACAAAAAGAGGGAATAGATTTCTTTGATATATATTCCCTGGTTACTAGGATACTTCCATTAGGATGGTAATCGCTATAGCCGCCGTCTGTAACCTAGAATTCATCAAATAGATGTGAAGACAGCGTTCCTTAATGGAGATCTAGATGAGGAGATCTATATGGAACAACCAGAAGGGTTTATTGTAAAGGAACAAGAACATAAACTGTGTGGACTCATTAAGTTTTTTTATGGTTTGAAACAAGCTCCAAAGCAATGGCATGAGAAATTCGACCACACCATGATCATAGATGGTTTTAAAATCAATGAATGCATTAAGTGTGTGTATGTCAAAAAGTTTGAAGACTCGTGTATTATTGTATGCTTGTATGTTGATGACTTACGTATTACAGGAACGAATAAGAAAATAATCAATGAAACCAAGAAAATGTTAAGCTCAAGCTTTGACATGAAGGACATGGGTAAAGCCGATGTTATTCTTGGTATCCAAGTAAGGCAAACTTTCGAAGGATATCTTCTCACACAGTCACATAATGTTGAGAAAATATTAAAGAAGTTTGGACAATTGGATAGCAAGTTGGTTGTAACACCGTTTGATGCCAATTGTAATTTGAGGAAGAATTTGAGTGAAAGCATATCCCAACTTGAATATTCACAAGTAATAGGGAGTTTGATGTACATTATGAATTGTATACGTTCGGATATTGCAGATTCGATGGGAAGGCTTGCTAGATACACTAGTAATCCGGGAAGAGATCATTGGGACGCTCTTGTGATAGTGTTAAGATATTTAATTAATCATACCATGAGCTATGGTTTGTACTACACATCATACCCACCCGTGGTAAAAGGATATTTCGATGCGAATTAGATTTCAGATGGTCAAGAGACTAAGTCCACAAGTGGATATATATTCACTTTAAGTGGAGCTGCGATTTCTTGGAAATCAACTAAGCAAACGTGTATAGCATGTTCGATGATGGAGTCGGAGTTCATAGCCTTAGACAAGGAGGGTGAGGAAGCAGAATGGCTTCAAAACTTCCTAGAAGATATTCCATTATGGCCGAAGCCGGTAACGGCCATAGTTGTGCATTGTGACTGCAATGCAGCATCTTTCGTAGCTAAAAATGCTATATATAATGCAAAGTCAAGGCATATAAGACAAAGACACAACACAATCAAGCAGTTACTCTCTAGTTGTGTAATCACGATTGACTGTGTCACGTCAAAGGAAAACATTGCGGATCCTCTAATGAAAGGATTTCCTAGAGATCAAGTACAATATACGACGAAAGGAATGGGCCAAAAGCCAATACTTTGAACAACCTGGTGGAAACCTAACCTAGTTTACTGGAGATCCCAAGATCTACGTTCAATAGGAAAACTAGTTGGGAAAGTTCATGTTGTAAACACACATTCATTGTGGCATCATTCATGTATATTGTTCAAGTGTGTAATAAAATTTGTTGAGGTTATGTACTTACATTTAATGATATTGATGAGTAATGATAGCACTCTTAATTGGTATCACCTATATGAGAATGGAAGTGGGGTCGCTTCTATGAGATCTTCAAAGGCTTGGTTATCTAAGAGTTCTCATAAATAAAGATCTTGTTCAGGACCAAAATGAACACATCCGAAGGAATTAATATGTATAAGGATATGTGGTGTGTTATCTAGTCTTTAGCTTACACTAAAAGGTTGAACAGTTCATTACTTAATGTACACTGCATCATCAAGTAAATCCAGTAGATATTCACAAAGGGAAAGGTCAAGTCCAAAAGATACTCTCCTAATGCGTTGCAAGTCTGTGAATTGCTCTCGTAGTTTTATTATTTTTTGTTTATGGTTTAGTTAGCCATAATCATTCATATGTGGGGGATTGTTAGATTTCGGGTATGAATGGGAGCTTATGTAAGCTCAAGGAGATCGTTATGGCCCAGGTCAATGCTTAAGGAAAGGCTTGGAACATTAAGTTTCAAGATTCTAGCAGGGCAGTTTTTAACCGATCGTCTGGTCAACCGGGTCAACGGCTATAAGAAGTTTTAAACAAAATTCTGGTAAAGGGGCATTCGACCGGTCGACCGGCCCCATTCGACAGGTCGACAAGACCCAGTTTCTGAAGAGTTGCAACTTTTCATACAGAAATTCGAATTTGTTTGAACTTCATCTGTTTTAATGGCTAATAAACATGTATATACTGTTATACATGTAGTGTATAGGTGTTCGGACATAAACATTTGTGTAGAGAGACATCTCTTACCCAATAGACACCTCTATATGTACAATATGGTTAGTTTTGATATACTTTTCACAGATTTTATCTTCTCTTCTTCATCTATTCTAGAGTCATTGAGAGCAACTTATATACATACAATTCTACAGAACAATTGAAGTTGAGTTGTACTTCAATTGTTAAATTGTAGTATCCTCAAGAACAAGGTGTCATAGTCCACGAAACAATGGTGTGTAGGACGTGAACTTATTTTGCCGACAACATATTCATAGGTGCTTCGATATTAAGTTTAGTCACTGTTTATTTGAAGTTTCATATCCATTAGAATCCAACAATATACACATGTGTACACTTACTTTTGAAATCCGCAATTCATACATATATGCTTGAACTGCATGGAGAGTGAGTTTAAAAGTCTCATCGGTTTGTAGAGTTGGTGGATTAAGGATCCGAGAGATTTTCGTAAATTCTGAAATATAACTCTGTGCTTATAAAAATGGCTATGGTTTCTTCATCTCTTTATGAACTTACTATAATTCCGTTCTTCTGTATCTCCTCTTTTCTTTTGAATTTCCAAATTGTATATGCTTTGTGTGTGTGTGTGTGCAATTTAAGAGTTGCTGAGAGTAAGGTGTTTGAGAGTTGTGTTTGTATTTGAGAGAGCAATGAGAGAGTCTGTAAAGTGTTTTGTGTGTATTGCTTGTACGAGTGTACTTAAGCTTGTATATCTGCTTGGCCTCTAAGTTCATTCTGTGTCCATTAGTCTGTACACCATGCATACACTTATTAACCACACACTGATACTCATTGCACTCAATGATTTAAGCTTAGTTCGGTTAGTATGCTTAGGCGTACAGTTAGGCTAGTTTAGGTTGCCGGTTAGCTTTATGAAAATATCCAAAACACAATCATTAGGAACAAATAATTTAAGTGATGTGATGTTATATTTTATTAATGACTTTATCTTAATTGTAAGGAATTTTTGGGACACAGTCTTTACATAATATTACAGATAAAAATACTAGGGATTATATAATTAAAGGCATTGTATTTACAAATAATATCACAGGTACTAATTATATATTAAAATAAAAAAATTGCTAGGAATATTATATAGTAATAAAATAAAACTAGCATTTTTTTAATATCAGGGAATTAGAAATTACAGGTTGCTATAGATAGTTTTTTAACACAATCTAGACTATATTGTTAAACGCACTGAAAAAGAATAAGTGCTGAAAATTTTCAGCACTTAATTTCGTTATCAAACACACCTTTCGTCTTCCTGAAAGATCGGTATACATGAATGTCTTGTTTCCTTGAGGGCATAAATTGAAAAGACAACTATTTTTTGAAATGACAAAAATGCCCTGCTTTTCAATTTGTGTTTGAAACTGGCACATAGCAATCAAATGATTGGAAACGAAAAGGTGAAAGGGATTTGGAAAAAGATTCAATGCAAAAAAATAAAATAAAAAATAAACTAAAATAGTAAAATTATTTTCCAAATTGACAAAAATGTCCTTTTCAATTTATTTTTGAAACTTTCACATAACCTCGTTCAATCAAATGAAAGCAAAGGAAAAGGCGAAAGGACTTGACAAAAAAAAATTAGATACAAACCAAACACAAAAAATAAACTGAAAAAAACAAAATTATTTTCTCAATTGACAAAACTGCCCCCCTTTCAATTTATTTTTGGGAGGTTTGGTCTAATGTCCTTAAGATTGAGTCAATAAGACCTAAAGGACATGCCATAAATAAAAAACCCCACAAGGACACAATCTAAAAAATTTATCTCCTAAAGTCTAAGATTTTGAATTTCATTTTCAGAGACAAAATTGCCCTTGAAACCCTAGCGAGCCCACCACCACCATCTGTCTTCTCTCTCTCTCTCTATCTCTCCAACTTTCTCTTTCCTCCCTGCAATGGTGTCTACCACTACCACCACCTTCGCGGGCCACTGGGAACCACCACCACCACTACCATCGCGCACCATTGAAAGTAGGGGTGGCAATTCGGGTTAGACGTGTCATAATCGAGTCATAAATGGGTTGCGTGAGTTTGGAGTGATTTTTAGTTTTGAGTACTATTCAGTAAAAAGTATGAATTTTTTTTTTAATTTAATCATGTTGTGTCATGTCATAATCGGGTTGTCTCAGCAAACTGTGTTATCGTGTCAGAAATTGCCACCCCTAATTGCAAGCCACTACCACCATCATCGCACACCATCGTGAACTGCCACCACCACTACGAGCCACAACCACTACCACCATTTCCACCGACCATGAACACCACCACCACCACCATCACCGCGAGTTCTAGATCCGGCTATCTCCAACAAGCTCGAACCAGACCCGACCATCTGCGAGAGTGCGAACTTGATCTGGCCATCTCTGACGAGTGCAAACCATATCCGACCATATTTCTCGAAGAATCACGCCTGAAACATTCATTCTGGTCGAAGGTGGCGGGGGGTGGTGGCCGAAGATGATGGGGGTACTGGTCGAAGGTGGCAAAGGTGGCAAAGGTTGTGGTCAAAGGTGGAAGGGGTGGTGGTAATAGCGGCTAAGGTTTGATTAGGTTTAGATGATGAAGATGATGGTGTTTTAGTCTATTGATTATTGGGAGGACTTATCCTCAATGTTTGATTTAAGTTGTCCTTAAGAGCATCCACTGTGAGTATAGTAAACTTAAGGTGAAAGAGGGCTTAAGTTTAATGTACAAGGGCTAGGTGTTTATAGTGGTGTAGAAATCACACGGCGTAGTGAGTGCTACATGATGGCCAAATGGCACAAAGAAAGTTGTGGGGGAACCACACGGCACACACTAAATTGTGTGGTACCAGGCGACTTAGTGTCTGTCGTGTGGTTCCACATAGCTTTTCTTGTGCCAAGAGACTACACGACAAAGACAAAGCCATAGGGTGTCAAAACGGCAAAGTCTGTTTTGCCTAGGGCTCCACACGGCTTTGCACTTGCTGTGTGGTCTCTCACGGCTCTCACTTTTCTTTTTGGCCCATCATTAGCTAAACTTAAGCAATCAATAAGTTTAGGTTCTCCTAAGTTTAATTGTTGTAAACTAATGTACCATCTACACCACCACAGATGTACAACACTAAGTTTGATGTACAAATTTGCCCACTGCAAATGCCTAATATTAAAATAGCTTTTGCTAATATCCTTCCACCAATTTTTCCTTTATTTTTGAAACTTGTACATAGTTTCGTTCAATCAAATGAAAGGAAAGGAAAAGGAGGATTTCGATACAAACTTAAAAATAAAAAATAAAAAAATAAAAAAAGCAAAATATTATCCAAACTGACAAAAATGGCCCCCTTTTCAATTTCTTTTTGGAAACATGCACGTAGGTTCAATAAAATGGAAGGAAAGAATAGGGTGAAAGGGACCCGGAAAAAACTGTCGATACAAACCAAAAACAAAAAATAAATTGAAAAAAAAAACAAAATTATTTTCTAAATTGACAAAAATGCCCTCTTTTCAATTTATTTTTGAAACTTGCACATAGCCTCGTTCAATCAAGTGAAAGGAAACGAAAATGCGAAAGGGACATGAAGGAAAAAAAAAAACAACTTTCGATGCAAACCATAAAATAAAAAATAAACTGAAGAAAACAAATTATTTCCAAATTGACAAAAATGCCCTCCTTTTCAATTTATTTTTGAAACTTGCACATAGCCTTGTTCAATCAAATGAAAGCAAAGGAAAAGTCAAAAGAGGAAGGGAAAGGGACTTTTTGTTTCATTGTATGTTTGGTTGTTACCTTAAGGCTTAACTACAAAATATACCTCTAAAGTTTGATTCTTGTAGTTTCAATTGCATAAATTTGGTTCCTAAATTTTTTAAATAGAAGCAATGCTGTCCAATTGTCCTAAATTTGATGGTGTTGTGTTTTTGCACCTAAAAAACATGTCAATGCATAGCATGGGAGTAGATTCCGTCAACTTTTCTCACAGAATTAGACATTGGACCACCTTGCTTCTATTTAAAAATTTCAAGGACCAAATTGATGCAATTGAAACTACAAGGACAAAATGAGTCAGTGACCAAACTTCAAGGGTATATTTTGTAATTAAGCCTTACCTTAAATATGTCAGTCCATATATCACACACACACACACACACACAGATATATATATATATATATATATAATAAAGTGGAATCAAACACTTTGTAATTTCCACATTTTGTAACATCCTACATTTTAATTGTCCTTAACGTTTATATGATCGTAAATTGTACATTTTAAATGTCAGTATGAAAATTGAGGCTAATTTGAAGCTTCTCCAAAAAATTGGTCACAAGTGTATTTTGGTCATTTATACCTGTGATATTAGACTTGACCAGAAATTTAAAAAAGAAGTTTTTTTTACTGAAAGGAGCGTGTGCTCAAATGATTCACTTTCTGTGTTCTAAGTTTTGTCATAAATGTTACGGTTAGTGAAATATAACCACTTTTATGAGTGGTGCCACGTGCGTTAGGAGTTGTACCTTGCCACTTACTATAAATAGAACATGTTAGGGTTAATTTTCATAGGTTGTCTACTCTCTCTCTCTCTCTCTCTCTCTATATATATATATATATATCCTTTCTCTCAATGGCCTTTATTTCTTGAAACCTAGAGACTTAGAGTTAAATCCATTGAGATCATCTAGATCCGTTGGTCTCCGAGCATATCTCTGAGTATTAAAGTTACTCCTTGCGACGAGGAGCACGCGTGGACACCAAAATCTCTTTCATCCGATAACTTATCTCGGTTAAGAAAATATCCTAAAGCTCAAAGGTAGTTCATATATTTCTTTGATACAAGTGTAATATATGTACATTAAGTCTAATCTAGAAGACTACGAAGTTTGGAATAAGTTTGGCGCATTAATAATCCAAACTTAGTTTTCTTAAGATTTTTGCCTAAGTACTTGTGTTCTTGAGTGATTATGTGTTTTCTCCTTCATGATTAAGTGTTCTTATGGGCTTAAATGAAAGTTGAAACCATGTCTATGAGCTTTACTTAGGATTTGATGAAAATGCTTAGACTATGTTTCATATCTCTTGTAATACATAATGTTATGACATCTTGTGCTTTTGCTTGTTAAAGTTATAGCATGAGATAAGCATATCTATGAAATTGAGCATGAACACTTGCATAAACATAAAATTGCACGAAAAGAATTTTGGGTAAAAGACCTCCATGTGTGGGGCTTTGGATTTGAAAAGGAAAGATCTCCATGTGTGGGACTTCTGACTTTTAAAGATCATAAAACCTCCACGAGAGGATTTTAATTTGAAGTTAGACATTCCCGATTGTGGGTATGAAATGTGAGGTTTGGATCCATTAAGAGTGCGATCTCCTAGTCTTGCAAACCATAGGAATCGTGAGCTAAAGATTTGGATGAGATGGTTAAAGGCCTCCATAGCATGATGGCCCATAGACTGGATGTTGTATTCAGAGTGAGTGTTTGGAAAATACATGAAAGGGCCTACGGGCAACATCTTTTGTACATTCATGCATTCACACATGAAAATCATTGTATCATTGAATTATATGGTTGTATGGGTCGTCGTGCTCATGAGCTATGTTTTAAACCATTTTCAAGTGAAATGAATACGGACAAGGCCCTAGAATGAGCAATGTGCTTTATGCCTTGTAAAGACCCAGTATGTGGGGGATTTTTGTTCTTATGTAATACGTAGAAACCTTCATGCTTAGGTTTAAATTGTGATAGTTACATGTTGAGTAATTGCAAGTTATGGATTCTGTTGGAAATTTTGCTAACGGACACCTATTAGTTTGCCTCCTACTAAACTTGGATTCATGTCATAATTGGGGTACATGTTATCCCCTTATCCTTAACTTGCATGTTTGAGTCCTAAAAACTTGCTAGGATTCATTATTTTTCATGTCGGCATGTAATCATGACATAAGTCACTCTACTTTTACAAGATTGCATGTTTCTTGTTGTCGTTTGAACTCATAAGTGTCATCTTGGTTATGCTCGAGTTGAGAGGGTGTTCTATAGCCCTCACTTCCTCTTTCTATGAAACTGCAAATCATTTCATTAGGAGTAAGATTGTGCAAGTATAGATGATGTGCTGCAGTCGCTGCAGATTACTCTACTGCTAAGAAACAGTCGACTGAACGGGTGTCCAGTCGGCTGGATTCATTAAGTTATTGAATCAGTCTTTGCAGGTTTCTAATACAATCAACTGGATTTACCCTCTAAGATTTTGGGCTCTCTGTAATGCGAAAACAGTCGACTGGGTGGTATCAGTCAACTAGATTTTTCATGCCCCTTTGCAAACATAGGCGACTGGACCTACTATCTATCGACTGAATTAGTCTTTTTAGAAATGTGCTCTCTGGACTTTCAAAATTAGTCGACTGATGTCCGATCAATTGGCTGGATCAGTAGACTTCCATTTTTCTTGTTTTATAAATGTTTTAAAGAGACTGATGACTTATTTAATCACGCTAACCCTCATTTTCGGGATTTGGGGTGTTACACATTTACTTTACGAGTAATGCTATACTTCCCAAATTTCTATTTCAAAAGTGCTTCCCAAATGATGTGACAATAGGGCCAGGTAAATAACTTTCAATCAAAATTTAACTAGTCCCATTGTATTAGATTTGGCCCCACTGTCACATTATTTGAGAAGCACTTTTAAGATAAAAATTTGAGAAACATAGTATTACTATTTACTATATATTCTTCTTGTATAAGAAAATCAAGTAAGGACACTTCTTGTAAAATAGGTTTAGAATTTCAAAACATAAGTCAAACTTTTGAAAGGATAAATATGATATACAATTCATCTAATAATGTTATAGTTAAAATTTTAAACACAAGATAAACGTCAAATCAAACATGATAAAAATCTTATCAAGATAATTGTCCTAATTCAGTAGTTATTTGCTTTTACGTTTGTTTAATTCCGCTTATTCATATCATTTTCTATACGTCTGTATAACCCATTCAAACTCTTCAAACTTAGCATTTTCTGATTCTCTATCAGTTGGACTCTACCATTGAAGGTTAGCTTATTTTTATTTATAGATTAGAATCAAAACCCGGGCCATGCACGGAAAATATTTTTAAATTTTATGTGCTTACTTTTTGGTAAGCAAATTGTATGTACGTAAATTTGCTAGTGGTGTTATTATTTTATATACAATATAATTATATTAATATTATTTAGTTTGTATCATGTATGTGTGTATATCTAGAGACATATGTATCTATATAGATTAGATTTGATATATTGATATGATTAGATATGATTTAAGTGAATTGCTATAATTTTGGGATACATAAAATAGCTGTTATATATACATATATACGTATAAAAATTCTTCCATTTTTTTTTTCTATATACATGTGTATAAAAAATGAGAAACAACATAGAGTCGTCATATGTTTGGCGTCTGATTTCACTTTATAATATATATATATGATGTGCATATACTTATTTACACATTTGACTATGTACTTTTGTTGTTATAAAAAGAAAAAAAAAAAAAAAAAAAAGACTATGAACTTTTCTATTTTATCACTTCATCAATATTATTAATCTAACAATCTCCCAAATTGCATCCCGTACTGCAATCTCCAGGGTTCACTGCTAATTCATATATAGAGCCTGTTTATCTATGTTTATGCTTATGTGATCTAGATCGTTATTGGTAGAAGTGCTTAATAGTATAATTGCTTATTATAGTTTGATGTTAGGTTATTATGTTGTGGAATTGATTAACAAAGAGATAATCTTGAAAAGCACTCCCACCACCAATTGCTTATGGCTCAATTACTTTTTGGACCAGATCTACTTATAAACAATTTAGGCCACCATAACTGCTTAAAATGAACCAATAAATAATAACAAACAGATACTCCATATGTGCACGTACAACTTACTCAAGCAATTATAATGGGCCTCCTTTGTTTTCCCACTATGCTTATTATGTGGTGTTAGTTTGTGGAGACTCGTTGGCAAAACTAGCAAATTCAAAGAACTAACCATTTTAAAGTCTATGCACAATTTTACTTTGATAGGCCATACACCATGTCACATAAAACTTAAAAGCTTGTTGTGAGATTCACATGTTCTTGAATTACATTTGTAAGAGTGATTTTAGGTTCTATTCATGATAGATTTAGGCTAGTGCTAATGCCAAAGCACAAAGTGTCACTAAAAGCTTTAGTGACACATATTTAAGTGTCACTAAAGTTTTTAGTGACACTTTGTGCTTTAGCATTAGCACATTGTGCTTTGGCATTAGCATCACCCATTTAAATAGATTTTATGGCTTCTAAGAGAACATTTATCTGTAAGAGAACATTTATAGATAAAATAAAATAGATTTAACATTTTATGTACCTTGTGCTTCTAGATTTAACATAAAATAGTCTTTACACCTCTTCTGGCTTCTAAGAGAACATTTATATAGATAGATTTTATGAGATGACTTAGAACTGTTTAGGGATACATAAATGAGTCCTTTAGATTTCAGTCCTTTATTGCATGTACTTTGTGCTGTTTGAATTTTTCACATTTTTCTGTGCATTATTTACACAACACAAGTTACATGCATTTAAAGCACAGTGTGTCATTTGGTGTGTCGTTTGGTGTGTATTTCTATCATTTTTGATGTATTATATATATATATATATTATTGCCAATTGATGTCCCATGTGGGACCATGATATATTAGGTGGGGCATCATCTCAACATCTTGCTCTTCCCGAATGCACTTCAGATAGATAGAGAGACCTAACAACCAGAAAGTTAGAAAGAGAGAGAGAGAGAGAGAGCCAGAGAGTGAGATAATGAGCGCGAGAGAGAGAGAAAAATATATCTTGATTTGTTTGGATTTCAAATTGAAATCCCTGATTTTAAGTTGATTGTATATACACATATATATATATAATGAAGGGTAATTATGTTCATAAAAAATACAACTATTTGGGGAAAATGACTAATTTCTAGTATATCTTATTGATTAAGGATGAATTTAAGAGATAAAAAAGTCAAATACACTAAATTTTCCTTTGACCCATTATGACGAACTATATCTTATATTTCTATACATAAAATAGGATTAGGTTTTGGCCTATTTCTATTAATTCTAGTTTGATAAAGAATTAATTTTTACTTTTTAGAATACGTTTAGGTTGAGCTCGGAGTCCTACACACAAAATGGCTTGTATCAACCACTTAATTTGTATACCAATTTACTTGTAATCCATGGAATTGATTTTGCGTTTTCCCAAACAGAATTTTAAAGTTCTAAACAACTCAAGGATAAAGGAAGATGTCACCCTCATCGTAGCTTTTTCTGTATATCTATCTATATGTAATCTACAACATATATGCATGAAGTATAAACTCTTAGATGGTCGAAATATTCCCTGCTCCAACATTAAAATGAAAGAGTAATATTTGGGGCACTAATAAATTTTATTAACACTCACACCAACACTCTATCTCTCTCCTAATATTAACACTTACACCAACACTCTATCTCTCTCCTAGACTAGGAGAGAGATAGAGTATTGGTGTGAGTGTTAATAAAATTTATTAGTCCCCTAACATTGTTAAAAATGAAAACACTAGTACCTTATTACCTTACTACCCATATATAAAATTAGTTTTCTCTTTATATTATGAGATGACAAATACTTTTTCATATATATTTAAACTTGAACACAATACTGTCTATTATTTATGCTGTATATATATATATATATGAAATAAGATACTTTTTTTTTGTTCTTTTGTTTGTTTTGTTGCTGTGTTTTTTCAGTTTTTTTTTTCAGTTTTTGTTGTTTGGTGCTCCACTTGTAATCAGTTTGTACTTATTTCCTTGTGGAATCTGTCTAAATAATATTGGTTCTCTTTGATCAAAATATATATATATATATATATTAATGTTTTGGTCCAACAGAATAAGGTAATATGACCCCAATTTCCTATCATAAAGTGCAACATTATCAAATCAATATAGGGAAAATTGGTAAAAATGGGCATTAAGACAAGCTAAATTGGAATGAAGGGTACTTAATAAAACAACTTGGTTTTTATTCCTAATTTTTTTGGGACCAAAATTCATCATCTAACCTTACTATCAAACCATAGCCACCATTGCCACTACCCATGCCTAGCCTTCGGCCACCACCACTTCCACCTCCGGGGACCACTACTACAATCTCTGGCAATCTCCGATGACCTCCGGCGACCGCCACTAGCACCTCCGGCAACCATCACCTGTCATCCCACCTTCAATTCGCGACTCCTCTTAAAAAAATGATTGAAATCATCAAACAAAATCATAATATCCATCACGAAATTGCTGAAAACACACTATCAACAACAAATTTTGAAGAAATCAGATGAAGAAAACTAAGTGAAATTTCATTTAACAGTTCTGACCATCTTAAGAGAAATTTCTCTTAAGACCAGTCATCGTGGAGATTTGTGTTGGTGGCGGTGGTGGCGTGGACGGCGGTGGTGGTGGCAATGGTGCTGGTGGCTGTGGCGATCTTGATCTAGTTCTAGATCTGTGGTGGTGCGATAGTGTTGGTGGCGGTAGTGGTGGTGGCCGAAGGTGGTGGTGGCGATAATGTTAGCGGTGGCAGCCGCTCCGGTGGTGGTGATCACAATACTGGTGGTTATGGAGGGAAGATGAGAGAGAAAGTGATGGTGGTGGTGGTGATGGCTATGAAGGGGGAGGAGAGAGAAAGTTAGAGAGAGAAGAGAGTTGGTGGTAGCGGCTCTGGCTCCAGCTCCGGTGACGATGGCTTCGGTGGTGGTGGTTGTGATGGTGGTGATGAGAGAAAAAGTTAGAGAGAGAAGAGAGATGCTGGTGGCAGTCTCTTGGGGTTCCATGGGCAATTTTGCTATTTAGAGTGAAATTTAAAATTTTATAGGATTAAGAAGGAAAGTTAAAATTTTCGAAGACTTTGGGAGGGAAAGTTAAAATTTAAAACTAGTGTTTGATAATCGAATTAAGTGCTTTTTTCAATGCGTTTGATAATCTATCACTTAATTGAAAAAGCAACAAAAAACCACTAAAAACTTTAAGTGAAAATTTTCTACTGAAAATAATCACTGAATGCAGTCTATTTCAGTATTTGAAACACTATTTTCAGTATTGCATATTCGATCACTTAAAACATTAAGTGCTTAAAATTCAACACTTATTTTCAATTCTATCAAACGGACTTAAGTGCTGAATTTTAAGTACCGAAAATTTTAAGCAATTAAATTTGCAATATTGAAAATAATATTCAAGTATTGAAATAGACTACATCTAGTGATTATTTTCAGTAGAGCTTTTCACTTAAAGTTTTCAATAGATTCTTGGTTGCTTTTGTTGGAAATTGAAGGATGAAACTATGATTTTTTTTGTTGAGGCGTGCAATGTATTGCACTGTCCTTAAGAACAATTCCGCCCCTCTAAGTCAATGACTCGATGCACAAGGTCACAGCGTTTTTAGTGGTTTGAGTTTGGGTTTTTGAAATAAAAAGACCCATGGCCCATTTGCTTGGTTTTAACAAATACTATAACCCAAACAAATAAATAATCCACATATTTAGACCCAATAAACTAATCCAACAGCTTTATCTATTAAGTGGTGCATTATCAAAATCACTGAAGAAGAAAAAAAAAAAGAGTTGAAAATTTTCATTTTCACCACTTAATTGAGTTATCAAACACACCCTAAGTCTTATATATATATTTTTGGTTCTTATGCAAATCAATACTGTTCTCGTTTCATAAAAACGAGGACGTGCACGCGCAAGTCACAATTTTTAAACCAAATCGGACGGTCCGAACCCAAGATTTGCAACCCCCTGCGCGCGCGTGAGAGAGCATTTCCCCAATACAAGCTTACTAGCTTATGAAAGGAGAGTATATAAAAGGAGTAAAAAACTCTTGTAAAATTTCAATGTGGGATAGAAATATAAATCAAACTTTAGTTTGGGTTTGAGTTTTTGAAATAAAAAGGCCCATGGCCCATTTGCTTGATTTTAACAAATACTATAACCCAAACAAATAAATAACCCACACATATTTAGACCCAATAAACTAATCCAACAGCTTTATCTATTAAGTGATGCATTATCAAAATCACTGAAGAAGAAAAAAAAAAAAAAAGAGTTGAAAATTTTCATTTTCACCACTTAATTGAGTTATCAAACACACCCAAAGTCTTATATATATATATATATATATATATTTGGTTCTTAGGCAAATCAATACTGTTCTCGTTTCATAAATACCAGTTCTTGGTTTATTTTTAAATCAGACACATAATTATTTAGGACTAATTCTTATCCAAACCACAAATTTTATTCCTGCATTGCCCAAAGAGCCTTCAAGTCTCGGACAAAAAAATCAAAAACTTGAACGAGGTGTTCACGTCGGATGGTCTATCCAGGCTTGACTGTACTTTACTTGAGTCAGTTCAAACCTAAACTTTGGACCTGATTCGATTTTACTGTACATGTATTCATAAAGTATATACAAAATACAGGCTCAGGCTCGGGCTCCGGCTCGAGCCCGAGCCCGAGCTCGAACTCCAACTCCAATTGGGGCTGAAGCTTTTGATTAATAATGACTTTGTCCAAACTTAAACTCAAAATCGTGTCAGGTTTGTGATTTTTAACCCAAAACATGTTTTAAAATTTGTAGAAAGTTATCCAACCTCCACTTTATACTTTGGGCTGGGCTCAGGTTTGTGACTTGAAGTAAGAGAAGGTTTTTCCATTTTTTTGATACTTTAAGTGACTTGAAGTGAGAGAAGGTTTTTACACTTTTTCAATGCTTATAGCATGTTTTCTACCCATCAACTAACATGTTTAACCACTATTTTCATTGAAAAAAAAAAAAACACTTGTAATGAACACACACAAATAAATAAGGTTTCTAGTGTTCGACTCTTCAGGTGGCCACCTACCCAAGGCAAAGTCTTGTAATTTACCCTGTTCACTGGGTTAGTAGGGAATTCAGTGAGCCCCGGAGGGTTTACCACTCGGATAAGCTAGGCGTTGAGTCTGAAAATAAACCGGATGGGTTCCCAACGATTTCAAAAAAGAAAAGAAAGAAAAAAAAAAACAAGATTTCCAATAAGGGTGTAAGCAAACCGAATGAATCGACCGAACTGATTTGGTTCGGTCCAGTCGGTTTTTATAAAATTCTCACAATGTAAAAACCGATCCGTTTACACACCTAGTTTTTGGTGATTGATCGCTAGGGGTGTAAACGGTTCGGTTCGGTTCGGTGTGGTTTTTGACAAAACCGATCGGTTTCGGTTCGGAGTGTGTAAATTTTCGGGTCGGTTTTGCACTGCACAAATTAAATTAAAACCGGCCGAACCGATCGGTTCGGTTCGGTTTGTCGGTTTGGTTCGGTTTTTGAACACCCCTATTGATCGCATGTTCATCAGAATCAGCTCACTGAAATTTAAGTGAAAAGCTTGAGTTACAGTTAAATTCAACGCTCGGTAAAACATTCCACAACTAAATATGTTTCAATTTGCTTTAGGTCACCAATTAAAGTGGTCCATTTAGCCTTCCAAAAAATTTAAAAACACATTACATACAATTGTAAACTCAAACGTTTTGATTTTGCCTATTTTTGATGTCTACTTTTATTGATACTGGTGGCTTGCAGGTAGTCGAGTTCAGTTGATTGAATCATTGCTCTATCTGATCAAATCTTTAGCAGTCATATAACACTTGACAAATGGAAATATCTAGCACTTAATCACTTAAGTAATATGTGTAGCAAAATATAAGAAAAGAGAGAGACTATTGGCTGAACTACATTGCAAAATAAAAGTGTAATCCCAATTCCTCATCAAGAATCCTTATTTCCCTTCTATTATTAGATAGGGAATGAAAATAAAGAAGAAATAGTGCCTCACTTTTATCCCCCACTATTTCCTCCATATCCAATTACTCCAACATTGGATCAACCCCACCTTATATAAACTAAAATTAAAGTTATACATAACAAATTTTTTTAATTTTTTTTTTCCAAAAAAATAGAAAAAAAGAAAAAAGAAAAAACGAAAGAATCGATGGATCATTATACCAACAACAATTTGAATCATCAGAATTTCGCACAATGTGAAGGCTTTCCAGTCTGATGATCAACCATAACAATCTCACTCGCGTCGCACTCAATCACATCTTGACCCAATTTCGCCCCCGCGGACTTGAGTCCTTTCAATGAAACAGCTTGGTTGAAGAGGTTCAAAGATGGTAATTTTGAGGCTGGTGGGAATTTCCCACCAGGCAAAAAGTTCCTAAAATCTTCCTTCAATAATGGCACCTCAAAATCGGACTTGTCATGCCTAACAACATTGTCCTTAGCACTTATATGAGCCCCCGGCTCCATATGGTTAGTCGAAAAACTAGCCTGGTTCGGGAAATTCGGATAAAGACTAACATACCCTCTCAAGTACATCATGTCAATCAAGAACTTTTTCCATGAAGCTTGCCAACCATTTGTTCTAGATTTGGGAATTTGAACCGGGTTCTTTTTGGCATCTTCGGTGAATCTCATGTTCATGTATACGTAAAATTCTCTCCATTGTTTGGGGAAGAAAACTGCACCCCAACTGCAGGGTAATTGGTGGAGATAAGGCGTGTTTGGATGGATGTGCTTGAAAAACTCGGTTCCATTCCATTTAGGCCTTTCTTTTACTACCTCAACCAAACGTGGCGTGTAAAGAGAGATCGATGAGAGCTCGGGAAGTGAAACTTGGGGATCATAGTGGTAGGCTAAGAGGGCATATTTGATCCAGAGGTAGTAATAACGAGAGACTTCAATGTCATCTTCGAGTAAGAGTCCGTAATCATCGTCAGATATGGGGTACCAACTCTCACTAACGGCTCTGATTAGTCCGCCTTGTATGATCCTTCTTCGGAAGGTTTTGGGGCCGTGGGGCCAATCAAATGACTGCACAAGCTTTAGAGTTGGTTCATCTACTTGGCTGTCCATGTTGAAGGAGATAGGGACTTCATCTCCCAAATAGTACGCATTGGTGAGAGATGTTAGAAGCCTTGTCAGCGAATTAACGCGATTTTGGGTAATAATGTTGACTGAAATTCGCATTCGGTTCCAATCTGCATTTCACATGTTGTTTTCTTAGATAAATTGTTTTAAACAAAGTTCTAAACAGAGTTAATAAAAAATTGGTGGAAGTGATTAACAATTTAGTGAAAAAAATGTTAAGCAAGTTTTAAAGCTAAGTACTAAGTTCATAAATTATGTTCTGGGTGATAGGTACTATGGAGCCTGATATAAGGCAATTTTTTGTAAAGGGCATTTTGGTAAAAGACAACTATAGTCCTAATTCTATGTTATTTAAAGGCAATTATCCATTCACGCTGTTTTTTTTTTTTTTACTGTGAAAATCTCAGCAGCTTCGTGTATGTAGTCTAGTTGTGGGTGAACCGCATAAGTTTGGTGTTACGTGTGTCTTTTCTTTCTCGTTTTCTCTCTCATAAATCATGGATAGGGTGTTTTAACCCAAACACTAGAATGGGTGTACCGCTTGTGTGTGTGTGTGTGTGGTAATTTTATATGATCTTGTGAGCTTTAAAATACTTTATCAAAATTCAAAACCAAGTTGAAGCTGATATTTAATTAGCTTGATTTCAAACAGGTTACCAATTCCATTCTCAATTTTCTAGCTATTATGAATAAATCAGAACATTGATAAACATATGTAGAGGTCAAAGTTCTTACTTGGTAAAGCTGTAGCTCTTAGATCAGCCATCCAAAGAGCTTTAGGCACAGAAGACCTCGGCAAAAGAACAAGTGTTGAGCCATTTTTATTAGTCTCACAAGCCATTTTCAAAGCCTTTTGCACATTAGAATCAATGTCATTCAATGTAATCACCACACTTGGGTTATGAATCTTGATCAACCCTTTCATGCTAGAGTACACAGCTTGCAAAACCGGCACCTCCGAATTAGAAATTCCCGATAACGCCCCCACACCCAAGTCAAAAATCTTGAATCTCCTCTCTTTACAAACTGTTTTAGGCCATTTCAGGGCAGTGGCCGCATCTTCACAAGGACAAAAATGCCCTCCCGAAACCACGATGTACGCCTTTTTTCCAACGGTGGATCGGAATTTTTCGAGGAGAGGGGCTAAAGATTTGACTTCGGATATAGAGTGGGCATAGAAAAGTGCATCTATTTTTTGGGGGTACATTTGAGCCCACTGGGTTATGTAGCCGGTTGAGAGGGCTTTCCACCATTGATCATCACGGACTTGAACGATGTCTTTGAAGATTACGGTGGTTTCGGAGACATAGGCTAGTCTGTGTTCACTGTCTCCCCAAGTTTCTTTGTCCTTTGGGTCTACTGGTAGAACAAATGAGCCTGCATTTCTGTATTTTTGTAGCTGATAGCTGCATTTTTTTTTTTTTTTTTTTTTGTGGAATTTCAAATGTTAGTTGCTAGAGTTTAGTATGGACAGAATCAGAATGCATAGAAAACACAAACTTGTGTTAACACATTTCCAGCAGTAGTTGTGTTTGTGAACATTGTGGTACATGTTTTATGGTTATGATCAAGTGATTGGATGATAGAAGTCCCTTTCATCTGATTAAAGTAAGGGTATTAAGGTAATTTTGCAAATGAGGGTGCGGATTTTGGAGTTTTACCGACCATTTTTTCTTTCTACGTATACTCTCGTGTACAATAAAAGATGCACAGAGAAATTAGACTGAGTGTATTTAATTAGCAACTCTCATTAATTTCTCGGTTAGAGTACATACCCCTCATAAAATTACTTAGTGCCCTCAGATGAATGAGGTGGTTAGGACCCCTTTCTTGGGTCTATAGTGAACATAATTTTATATCATATAATGGTCTAAAGAAATAACGATATACTTCTCAAAGTTAATTTTCAATTACTTTAACAGACTAACAGTTGTACCACATGAAGTTACAGTGATTAACGGTGTATCAAATGTCACTGCACGTGGTACTACTAATAAAACATTTATGAATCAAATTGCATAGCGGTACTTTGTCGCGGGTCTAAAATAGCCTTCAAATAACAGGACATTACTTAAGTTTTGCTTCATTAAGAAAATTTAACTTCTCAAAAGAGAATTCGTGTTCCAAAAATTGTGTGTTTGGGTGTGTCCCAATCTTTACTCTTACATATACAAACGTACATATATATATATATATATATATTTAATAAAGTATGATACTTAACAGAAGTTGACCACAGCATTAATGAAAAATGGTTAGGTTTAAGAAGATTCCTCTAAAGAAAGTTCAAACTGAAATTGAGTTATTATTAAATTAGTACTTCAAATGCTGTCTGAGTCGATTTTCAACTTGATCTTCACTTGGATTAAGATTATTGAAAGCTCACATTAATTGCAACTCTGCCTAATTGTGCGAGTCATATACATAATACCCCTCAAAACCATAAACAATTCCTAACCAAAAATTTTCAAATAATGTATTTATACATGAATATGCATATTCGATCTGTCTCTATTTGTTAAGATAATATCAATAATCTGAACAGGTGACCAACTCAAAGAAAAAAAATTTACATTTTCTGATTTAGTCAAATAGTGATATCACAAACAACATTTCTGTCGCTTAATGTATATTGTATCATAGCATATTACAAGTCAATGTGAAAACCGGACCGAACGTCTTTGGGTCACAGACTCACGGGGTTCAATGGCAGGCTCGACCGGAATTGAATTTTGATGCCGTAATTATGTAATAAATATTAATATTAATATGCAATAAGATGAAAAAACAACAAGAAAAGCAAAATTTCCCAGTTTAATCATTAGTTTTTCCAGTTCAATCTCCGGTTTTTCGTATTTTGAAAATAGAGCGGTTTTCAGAACTCCTGGTTTACGGGTCCAAATTAGACTGTTTCCTTGACCGGTCGACGATCAGATAGTTAAACCGACATGTTCGGTTCGGTTTTAATATAACAATTAGATATCACATCCCATCAGCCATGCACTAACAATTTAGGACATTTCATAATAGTAGAAAGAACAGAATATACTCAAGTAACTCAACACAATAAAAACTACATGTATATAAATAGATATAACAAAAAATTAACGTTGAAAAAGTATTCTTTGATTAGTAAACATACCTAAGATGAAGATCTTCCCCAGTCATGAATGTGAATGGTGTTTCAATGAAGAGTGCCTTAACAAGCTCAGCAGACAAAAACCAAGAACTTGAAAGAAAGTCCACTTGTACAATCTTGTCGATAGTAATATCATAAGCAGGGTCAGGCAAATAAAGCCCTGCCTCCTTGGACCGAAACTTTCGATAGCTCGGGAACGTATAATCTTTCTGTCGAAAGGGCAAAATCCTCCCGATGCTGCCCAAAACCGTGTTCTTGTACTTATCGGTCCCAGCCACGTGTGACAATATTTGCAACATTTTCGTACCCGGTATCATATCATCGTCGATGATATATACAAGGTCTGACTCCGTTTGTAATGCCATTTGGAACCTACCGTAGTACTTAAAATCGTAACTCGAGCTAATAAAACTTATTCTCGTGTCGTTGTAGCTATCCACGATTCGTTTGAGTGAGGCCTCATTTGGGCTCCCAAAGGAGAGCACCCAAACATGGTGGAATGGGAGAGTTTGGTGAAGAAGTGAATCAATTTGGGCACAGAGTGTTTTTCTCTTGAAATGGTTCAAAATTACTGTCACTTTTGGTGGGTTTGGTTTCAGGTTCTTTAAATCCCACTTGGATTTCAATTTCATAAGCTCAGAAAGTGTCTCGGTCCCGAAAGATTTGCTCTGGAAATTCAGAATTTCCTCGTAGAGATCTCTTTTGAACTTGATCATCAAATTGTCACTAGACTTTTTCTGGATAAAATCGATTTTTTCATGCTCACAAACCTCTGTCGGAGTGATATTTAGGGGTTGGAATTCGGATTGGATCAGAGATGCGGACTCTTGGTACCGCCCCACGTGGTGGGGCGGAACAATCATGAAATTTTTCCATTGCTGTGCGATTCGGGTGGCCCAGGAAAAGTCTGGTTTTGCACGTAAATCGATGGTTGGGCTCATGTAATACAGAAGAAATGTTGCGTAGACCGCAAAGGCGAATTGGAGACAAGTGAGTACGGTCACGAGCCGCGTTGAGGAGATCTTTTGGGGTTTCAATTTCACCTTCCCACCCACATATTCACTTATCATCCCTTCTAAGAAATCACCACTTCTCATCGTTTGATTTCGCGATAAAACCATTTCTAGAAAAGCATTCAATATATGCCTACGATAACACAAATTTTTGGGTGAAAAAAATTAGTACCAAAAGCTAAAAACTTGTAAAGATAACAAATGTCAACTCAACACTCAACAATACCCACAATCCAAATAAGTGAATATATGAATATTTGGTTATATATATATATATATATGTATATATATATATGTATGTGTTTGATTAAGCTCTTGAATTTTCTCGAAGGCACAAGTTTGGGTTGAAAATGAGGAAGAGGGGACTTATAGGAGTAGGAGGGATGGTGTTTGTTGGAGTTTGAAGAGCAATAAATCCTGTGCCATAGGATATAGCTATATATATTTACACATATGTAATATCTGTATATGTGGATGTATAGACAAGCACATAGAAATACATGCGAAGCAATAAAGTGAAGTGGAAGGACCCATGAAAAATGCACCAAAGGTAACATGGGGTTAACGCCTATATATAATTATAAAAATAAAATGGTGCATGTATAATAGTACGGTCAAGATTTTAAGTGAACTAACTCGAGTGAACTTACCAGTGAACTGATTTTTAAGTCTAGAAAGAATCCGTGGACTACTCCGTTGACCCGCACGCCCCGTTGACCCGCATGTATTTTAGAGTTAAAAGCCAATTCACTTGACCCAGTTCACTTAAGAACCTATCCGTATAAAAGTATATACATATGTATATGTATGACGCGTTACCTTCACTACTTCTCATACAATTCCCTACTTTCTAAACTAATTAAAAAGCCGGCTTTGTTGCCGCAAAAATTGGCTACCCTTGCGTTTTTGGCACTTCTGAGACTAGCATAGAATTAAATACTAAATACTAATACTGTCATTTACTCTCTCTACTTACATTGAAAAAAAAAATAGAAAACTAGATACTCTCTTTACATTTGCCGACAAGAAAAATTCATGTCCAATCCAACCCAACCCCCCCACCCCCCCCCCCCCCCCCCCCCTCCCCCCACACACAAAGATTTGAAAAAAAAAAAAAATGCTTCAGTGCATTTTGCACTATGCTGCTACTCACAGTTTGCACAGTAAAATTGCTTTTGCAAAAGCAGTTTTAAAAAACTGGACAATTTTACTGTACAAATTGTGAGTAGAACAGTGCGAACTGCACTGTGCTTACTGTACAGAAGCACTGTCCAAAAAAAATTAGGAGCTACTCTAAAAAAATAATTTTTAAACTTAAGCCCCTCTCAGAAAATTAAACAAAAATTTATATTTTATTAGTATTTGAGTTTTGTGTTAGTTTTGATAACATTATGTTATATTATATACACAGAAACATGGATAAATAGACCGAACCAAAAAAAAAAAAAACACCTCGGTAAATTTGAACCTCATGTTCAACTTTTTGATTCCTCTCCTGCCAAATCATCTAACTTAAATTTTGTACATCCACCCCTGATCCAACTCATCAAAATGGGGGTATTAGAACAATTTTATAAAATAAGGTAATTTCCATTAATGACTTAGAATGGATTTTTTTTTTTTTTTTGAGTGCACACTTTTAGATACATAGTAGTTTAGTATTTTTCACACACACACACACACACATATATATATATATATATATATGAAAATGTACACACATATTCAAATGCATATTTACACTCTGTTGTTTCAATTTTTAAAAAATGCTTTTTCATTATCCGGATAATTAGGTGAACGCATTTTCCAATAAACACTAAACATCAAAACAAATGCAGTGAAAGGAGAAATTTTTTGCCGTAAATTGAAGTTACCCAATTTATGTAGTCATTTTCTTAGCATAAAACCCACATAATAGAACCTTTGCTTTCAACAATGAATGTGAGCAGAAATTGGGTTAAGAAAATACCACCTCTCATTTGCATTAAATTGAACAAAATGTGAACACACACATATAGTAAAGTAGTAATGTAATAATGAAAACTCAAAAAGGACAAGAAAAAAGTTCTGACAAGTAGAATCTTTAACTGAAGATTAATAAAACTCAAATAAATCTCAAAGTCTCCGGTTCCTAAATCCTAGAAATTCCAAATCATATATTTCGCTTCCAGAAAACTCAAAGCAAACCATTAAATAAATGATTTGTCAAACCCAAATCCCAAGAAGATACATTTTATATTGTTCACTATATATATTTGATTTTGTAGGTGCAAACATATGGAGTACATATAATTGATTAAAATGTTCAAAAAAGGACAAGAGAGAAGTCATACTAGCTACCTTGAAAGAAATAACCCAAAGAGAGCCTTTTCTTCTTCAGTAAATTAAGCTCAAAAAGCTAAAAGCCTCATAGAGTTGCAGAGAAAGGAAATGATAAGTTAAAGATAGTTTGAGTGGAGGAGAGATTTAAATACATAAATATTAGTTGGCAAGGGTTGACTTTGGCATATACATGTTTTGTAATTGTATATGTATATGTGTACAGTACAGAATACAGATGAACATGGCAGCAATATATGTTAATGCCTTTTTGCCAAACTTTTGGCAAGTTGATAAAAGAAACCCATAGACTCAATTTGCTTGCAGGTTGGAGAATTCAAAATGGGCTGATCACTTTTTGAAGGAAAATGAAGAGACAAATATGAACACTTCCTTCAGTTCCTTGTGTTTTTTGCTTCTATGTTAGTCAAGTCTTTTATTACAGGGGAGATTGCATTATAGATAATTTTGGATCCTCGACAGCCATTGTGGGCAGCACTCATGTGGCCACTTGTAGTACAAAGTTTTTTTTTTTTGGGTACTTTTAAAAATAAAAAAAAGAAGAAGAAGAAAAAATTGTGTGGTCCCACAACGTGAGTGCTGTCACAATGATTGTCGATGATCCGTACTCATTACAGGCTTAGAGTTGCAAACACGAGAAAAATAGGTGACAATTAGAGGTGATTTAAGCAATTTAGGAATTGGATTAAGAAATTAATAATATTAGATTGATTAAGCATTCCAACTAACTATAAAAAAAAAAAAAAAATTGTTGCTTATATATCCAAATGGATATATACAAAAAGGTACACATTTTGGTGGGCTGAGAAAAATTAAAATGAAAAAAAAAACACTAAGAATTGGAAAAAGAAAAGGTACATTAGCGAGGACAAATTTGTACTTGTGTCCCAAATTTTGTTTTCTAATTCATGTGTCATGTGAGAATAAAGCCACAAAACAAGAGGGGGACTACATGATTTTTATTGGAAGCTATTTTTTATGCTCTCATCGTCACATGTGTTGGAGATGATACGAAATTTAGAAGTATTTGATTACTCTCTAAAATAAGAATAAGTTATAACTAGCGTTTTATTCTCAATTTGCAAAATAGACCACTTCTCTAAATTTTGAGCTTTTCTAACGTTGTTAAAGGACAAAAATACATATTTGGCTCCAAAACACAGTGGTGTAAAATACTCGTAATTGAAATAACTTGTGTGCTTTTGTCAAAATTCATTACATTTTTCTTCTAAATTATTATACATCTGACCTACAAAAAAAAAAAAAAAAACCTGAGTATTCTACAAATTATATATCAATTTTCGACCTCAAAAAATGATCTGCCTTTATGTTCATTTTCAGTCACATAAAAAAATGGGCCTTGCTTGACCAAATGCAACTTCAAATGGAGCTTACCAAGTTTTATCTAGGGAAAGAGAAAAGAAAAAAAGTCCATCCCATGTCTTTCTTTATTATATTTAGCTCAATGTCAACTTATTTTATCTATGCAACCAGTACATTTACATTCTAGAAATTGCATTGTCAACATATAATAAAAATTAAGATAATCATTTATATATGTCCACAAGAACTAGAAAAAAAAAAATAGAAAGAACACGATCTATTAAAAAAATTCGCTTGCAATGGATCAAAATTCGGAATCATGAATGTTTTAAAAACCATGAATGTTGCTATTTCCACCGGCAAAACCGTGAATGTTGCTATTTTCTTTCGAATAATGCTAGGCACACAACACAAACCATAACCATGTTTTAAATGCATATACCTTATACTTTCTCAAAAAGTGTAGAGTCTGTATAAAAAATTCACACAATACAAAATACATACATTTAAAATATGTATTGCAATTTAAGTTGTGATTGATATTGTGGACCTAATAACATTATTAATTTCCTTTCTTAAGGAAATGTTTCACTTGCAAGACTGAATGCTTGACAAAGTGAAGATGTGGCAATGGCATGTCAATGATGATGTCATCCGGTTAACATTTTGGGTGGATAAATATAGCAGCACTCTGTTGCTTTTGGCTATGGTTGTCTTTGTCGTTATAAAGGAAATGAGAGAAAAAAAAAGGAAGAAAAAAATTAATGCATGTGTTTTGAATTTTGATCATCATGACAGCTATCATAGTCTTTCCGGCTCCAGTGTCCAATTAATATGAAGATTTTGATACATTATTGTCATTATTGTTGGCTGTCCCTAACAATAAAAATTAAAAATTAAAATAAGTTCGGTTGAATCTCAACTTGAACTTTCGAACTGAACCCAAACTTTCATTTTCAGAACTCAAACTATATTTTCAAACTTTATTTCAGTTCGAATTTCGAAAAAATCTGACATGAATTTTTTGGTTTGAATCCAAACCAACCGAATTAATGCTCACCCTTACGACATATATACTACATGATTAGCGATTTTTTCTTAGCTAAAATAAATTTTAGGATAAAAATAATTGACCTCTCTTGAGGTTTGGCCTAATATCAGTGACCTCCCTTGAGTTGAATAATATCATTGAACTCTTTTATTTTTAAAATTTTGTATTACTAACCCTGTTTCTATGAGTAATGCTTGGGGCACACCCATACACACCCAAAAAGCATCCACATCCTGCGGTGGACCAATGAGAAGAGACTGACACTGGCCGTGCTATTTTTAAAATTTTGTATGACTAACCCTGCTTCTATGAGTAATGTTTGGGGCACACCCTTACACACCCAAAGATGCGTTTTGGGTGTGTAAGGGTGTACCCCTAGCATTACACTTCTATTAACGGTAGTGGCAAGGTAAACTGATATTCTTGCCCTTATTTTTAACTAATTGACCAAAATAAGCTCACAAACTTGTATCAAATGACATAAATACCCTCATATTGGATTCCACTGACAAATGCACCCACACATTGAAATGCCTAATATGAGGGCATTCATGTCATTTGACACAAGTTTGTGAGCTTATCTGGCCAATTAGTCAGTAACAAGGGAACTAATGTCATTTATACTTTAAAATTTGCAAACATTACAAGATTTCATCCACTGCCATAAACAAAAGGGCGGTTAGTAATACAAAGTTTTAAAAATAAGGGAGGTCGCTAACATTATTCAAAATCCAAGGAAGATCTATGATATTAGGCCAAACCTCAGGGGAGGTCAATAATATTTACCCTAAATTTTATTATTAGCATAGACCCAAAATAAAGTTTATTATTAGCATAGACTAGAGCAGAAATTTTTTTTCTCTTGATGCTAGCTTCATAATAATATCGCTTTCACTTTTTTTTTTTTTTTTTTGCTAAGAACATAATATCGCTTTCACATTCATTTAATCTTTTGATTACTCTCTATCTCTCTCTCTCTGCATGATACTGTATGAAAAAAAAAAGTACCACATGCAATTGAATTTTTAATTATTTTTACTCACTTATTTTTGTTCGCTTATTGCTTATATATCTAGGCCTCCACACTGGGCCTGGCAAAAAAAACTCTAGAAAAATGTTTATGTGTAGAGATTGGTGAGTATTCATTGGTTAACCAAAACTTGAAAAAAAAAAAAAAAGTGTTCTATTGATGAGTATGAACAAAGAGAGTAAAATTGAGTATAGAAATAGGAGATCATTTAATATTTGTGTTATTAATTAGAGTAACTCTTTGGGCACATAAGAGTTACTCAATTAATTAAGGGTATATGTTCATAAATGGAATAAAAAAAATAATGATAATTTGAAGATTATATTACCACTGATCTCCTACAGGAAACACTCAAGCTGTTTCACACAAATGCGTTAGCAAAACAATAAAAACGAGTTTCCTCTGTAAATCTGCCAAATATGACTCTCTCATCTTATATATATAATCCAAAAGTAGGATTATCTTTAATGACTTCCAATTAATTTTTGCTTTATCATAAATCAAGTTCACAATAAATAAATTTATATGTGATAGAACCACACAAGATTACAACGGTTCACAAGATTAATATCTCAAAATTGCAAGTTTGTCTCCTAGTAATTAATTGAATGATGTGTGTGATTGTGGGGGGTGTTTGGTTAGATCTGCAGCTAAATTATGTTACAGCTATTTGTTTAAAAGTCTGTGGTTTGGAAGAATTATTTTTCAATCAAACAAAGAAAAAATTATAGATTTTATTAATATCTATTTGTTTGTCTATCAGAAGTTTCTTGAACTCAATTAGACTTTAATGCCAAAATAGTACCGACTTTCAAATAAATTTCAAAACTAATACTCTTGACAAAGTAATTCCCATTATAGTACTCTTTCACCGCCCCCATCTATTATATTTAATATTTAATAAAAAATGTGACTTTACTGTTAGAGAAATTAAGTAACCCACTAGATATAACACACACTCTCTAATACAAATATACATATATATATATATGCACATACATTTGAATAAATGTAAGTACATATTATGTAATTTATATGTAATTAGCCACCCTATGTAGCCCTTCAACACCTCCGCCCTTGAATATAAGAATAGATGTTTTATAAAAATGGGATAAAGGAAATTACCTAGGTGCCAGAACCACAAAATTTAAAAATTCTTGAATAATATTTTTAATTTTACTATTTCTGCGCAAAGCATTAGGTGGGTCACTCAACTGGCTCGCAAGGCAATTAACTAAGGAGCATATTAAGCACATAAAAAAATAAAACAACCTTAATTTTGAATATGAAACTATCATCAATGGCTAATTTGTTAATGTTGAAAATTGTATTTTCTTTTACAAAAGTCCTAGACTTAAAACTCAATTAACTCTAAAGTACTGTAATGTACAAAACACGGAGAACGATAAAATTTGTAATGAACCACAAAGTGCACATATTCGATACGAATGGAAACAATCTTTTCATAAAAAAATAAAAATAAATCTAAGAGCAGAAGTACAAATTGATTTAAGTTTCAAAAGACTAATTAAAACCAAGGATAGAAAAAATGGGAATAATAAAATTAGTAAAACTTTTTTTAAAAAAAGGAATTAAGTCAGAAACCAAAACTATCTCTGTTGTGCTGGTGGTATACTGCATTCCTATTGCTTTTCGGAATACAAGGACAAATCCTTCAACCTATCATCCATGACTTCGGGATCTCCGCCAGCATTTAAACAGTTTAGGATAGTGAGGCAAATCCCGGGCACATATATTGACCCCACAACACACGCAACAGGTAAATTAGAGAGGTGAGTGGGTGGCAACCCACGTCAAACTCTGGATACGGTTCCTCCAGCTATTTCAAATTCGTCATTCCAACCGACTCACACGACCTCTGGGATTTCAAACCCTTGACCTCCCTTTGAGAGGCCAAAAACTCTGTTCACCAAGTTGGTTACAGATACAGTCATATTTCTCCTTCCATTGCAGTTAAAATGCACGAGCCATTTGAATGATCATTGAGTTTTTTTTTTTTTTTTTTTTTTTTTTGTGTTAAATTTTTTTTTTTTTTTTTTTTTTTTCATTTAAAAATTTCTTTGCAAAATCATATATATGCACACAATGCATGATATATAAATAGCAGGTTACTCAATTTATCCAAGAGGAAAGCCACAATTTTCATTAAATACTAGGTGAGATGGCAAAAGAGTATTATAATGGGAATATCTTTATCATGAGTGCTAGTTTGAGAATTAATTTGAAAATTAGTGCTATTTTGACAGTAAATTCACTTAATTACAGTAAATTTTTTGAAAGGTTGACCTTAATTATTAAACCAATTTTTAATTACATTGGCAGGTTGATTAAATGTTTATTACCTGAAAGTTGAATTTTGGTAGCTAGACCCTCTCACATGCCATGCAGTGCATGCACGTGAGTTCCCTTACACGTGCACATGCCAATTAAGGACATCATTAGAGGAATCATTAGCCCTTCATTAAAAGTTCGATCTCAAAAAGATTTATTAAAAAAAAAATTTGTAAAATTTAGCGAATACTTAATTAATTCCCTTTTATTAATTAATCGTCCACAGTCAAAACCCTATGCCTCAAAATAAAAGTCAAATCTTTTGATCTGACTTCATTGAGGCGCACTAAGAGAGTTTGAATTGGGACAGATGGCGCACTTTGACAGGTGACCCGAGCTTTGACTACGTACGATACGGATCTAGTGGCAGCCACGTCAACAAAGAGAGAAATTATTCAGTGAGCACGTATTGACATGGAGTGACTCCTTGATTTAGGTCATACAGTACTTGCCCCATACTTTTAGGAGGATCATGATACATTCTGTCAATCATATGTCATGATCCACTGAAATTAGGGAACACATGTACGGTGCAGATTAAATGTTGACAATATATGATCAACATACTGATGTAAGCGAAATTGAATTATTTTTCACATATTGATTAATTCCACTATTTTTATTTATCGAACCTATCAACTTTTTAATTTATTTATCAAACCTATCAACTTTCTAGAAACGTGTTTTGAAAACATGACTTCAAATTTTTTTTTTATTTTTTTATTTTTCTTTTTAAAACCTGAAAGCAACATTGATCTTTTACTCTTACAAAAAAATATCATGATAAAAAAAGCAACATTGATATTTTAAAAGCTCTATTTTAGAGCTTTTAATTTAAAAGTCCCCTCCCCCGTCAAAAAATAAAAAAAATAACTCTAAGTTCAATTTTTGTAAAGCTCATAAACTAGTTACCAAAAGAATTAATATAAATTTGTATTTAAAAAAAAACCAACCAAAATAGGGGCCAAACAAAACCTAAGTATATTGTTAATTTGTTGCTATCTATTCTATTCAACACCTTCGGTGCCAATTTAATTGGTGCACACAAATGGGCAAGTACTTACACGTACATAAAGATGGCGCACGTTAAAGCACTAAAGAAACTTTTCTTTTCTTTCTTTCTTCTTTCTTTCTTTCTTTCTTTCTTTCTTTTTTTTTTTTTTTTTTAGAAAAAACTTTTCTAGCATCCAATACAATAACACAACACATATAAATCATTCACACACAAGCACCAAACATCAAACATGCACTCAAGTACATATTCTCACACAAGCCAATATGAAGTTGTTTTTTACAAAACACGACTTCATGTTGTGTTTACACTAAATTCGTGTTTCAAAAACACGCTTTTAGGTGAAATTCTTTTAGGTAAAATTCTTTCTAAACGTTATGTTCTCAAAACACGTTTTTAGAAAATTTATAAGTTTAAGAAGTAAGTTGAAAAGTTATAAATATGGTAAAAAAAACGTGGTGGAATTGATGAGTTGGGTAAAAAATTCCAAAATGGAGTGCTAGTATTTAATGGCCTAAGAATATGAGAAGTTATTGTCTAATTCGAACATAAGCACGAGGTGGTCCCAACTAATATATATATATAGAGAGAGAGAGAACTGCTATGTGGCCAAATATTAATTTTTGTCCCTCATTAATCAAACCGTTTAATAAAATGACAAAACCCCATTGATCGAAACCAGCACACACGACCATGTTCCGGGACCATAGAGTAATTCTCCAACAATGAGAACTATGTCATCCATGATGATCATCACTCTCTGGGTCTACATGTGCAACACTTTACTATATGTATATATAAATATATAGATAGACCTATGATGGCCATATACAAGTCAACAGAAGACTTGATAGTCTTTCATTGGTAGTAGATTTGTTTATATATAAGTGGAGTGATACCTAATAGAGATCTAGGTGGTACACATGTTTTAGAGCTACCTCTATGGACAGAATTCAAAGCTTGTATACCCTTTTTAGACTGTTGAGTCCTACTTGGGTTCTCATACAGATGACAATCCAATAGCTGAATTTCTGGTCTTATTATGGGGGTAAATATGAAAAAAAAAAAAAAAAAAAAAAAAAAAAAAAAAAAAAGAAGAAAAATTCTGTCATTACACATATATACACAAGTTATATTTAATTCATTTTCATGTTATGTTTCAAAATTAGGCCTAAAAATTGGACAGGCAAAACTGGGCTTTTCATGAATTTTGGGACCGATCGACAAGGGCTAGAAATCATATGGCTGACCTGGTTTCGGTTTGACTTTGTTTAGAGACGTAGAAGCATCAAGCAACAACACAAAGGCAAGGGCTAGATTGAGTTTGAGCCATATAGCGTATATATTTGATTTATTTATATACATATATGTATACATGGGCGAATCTAGAAAATCAATTTAGGAGAGGCTAGTGTATGGGGATCCTCGCGAAATTATTTTTTTGGACCCATTTATACATATTTTGAGTGCATTTGGTATATATGATATAAGCTAATGCTATAAAAAATCAACACAAAAACATAACAGGGAGGGGCTTTTATATAATTAGCACAAAAACGTAAGAGAGAGGGGGATTTAAATGATAAATTTATAATGTTAAGGGGGGGGGGGGGGGGGGGGGGGGGGGGGGGGGGGGGGGGGGGGGGGGGTGGGGAGGGGGGCTTTCATAATTTTTATGGGGGCTTAACTGTAAAAAAAAAATTTCTTTTAGGGCAAATTTGATATTTTTCAAAAACCTAGGGGGACTTGATCTCCTCTTTGTCCCTTGGTCAGTCCGCCTCTATATGTATATTATGTATGTGTGTAAAGAATATATTTAGGTCATATCAGAGTTAGTTGAATTTGTAGTGCTAGAGTCTGCCACGTTGTGCACTTGAAAAAACTTTGTTAAAGTTCGAGCAGAAATTGACAAATCTAAAATGTAATTAATCCGATCTCCCCGAGTTGTAGCCCTACTCAAAACGAGTTGTGCGCGTCTTATTGACAACACATGTCTCATGTAAGTGTTGAAAACATAAATTTTTCTCTTATGTGCCACAAACAAGATATAAATGTCCATTTTTCTCTATCAAATAGATGAATTTCTTTGTCCTTTCTTACAGTGTATGGTATTATTGTGGGGGATATAAACTAAAAAAAGAGTCAAAAGTGGTGTGGATTAAAATGGAAGGAACCCAGAAGTCCTAAAGTGCTCCTTGCATGACATGCTAAGCCACTAATGGAATGAAATCAGTTAGGTAAATTGGTTATTGTGTAGTGTTCCTTATGTATCAATATGGATGTTTTTCCATGAACCATGAATGCTGTTGTGACAATATTTAATAACATGGGCTTTCATGGATCTAAAAATATGTTTGGTGGGAGGCATGAAAAGTGGAAGGGAAAGGAAAGGATGAGGAATGAGTAGGTACTCTTAGTTAACAAGAGGGAGATAATAAAATATTATTGATTCAATTTGGTTTTCAAATATTTTTTAGGGGCCACACATCATTTTCATTATAATACGAAATGTTGGCGGATTCAGAAATTTACAAATGTGGATGGATCTAGTAGTGGATTTATACGGAGTTTGGGGGCAGTACCCTGAGGCAAATTTTTTTGGGTCCATATAAACATATTTGTGGTAAAAAATTTCACTTATAACATGTTTCAATAATAAGGATTGATCGCTTGTTGTAATTTGTAAAGCTTTAACTAATGATAAAACAAGTGGGTGGGGTCAGTTAGAGAAGGGCTAAATTTTAAGGTAAGTTAAATTATGATTGGGTCACAATATTTATATTTCTTTCTTAACCACAATCTTTCATGATGAAACCAAAATAAAAAGTCAAGCAAAAACTTTGAAGTCAAGGGGAAACTAGTCTTAAATCTTTAAAATTGCATATGCATATTAAAGTTATCAAAAATTTTGGAATGACCAAGGTTAAAGTTTTTGACATTACATATTGTTCACTCTTATGATTTTGTTTCGAGCATGTCAGAGCTATTTTAGCTCGATTGTGTGAGTGTGTGTGTGTGTGTGAAGGCAAACATGATTTTTTCTAGTATTTTGTGCGAGTAATGCACGATCTGACTTCTATCGTATTGGGATTATTAAAAACTAGTAGGAAAGTACCATAGATATAGGTTCTTTGACAGTATTAAAGCACACAAGTCAAATTATTTTATAAAGATGTAAAAGAAACACCAAACAAATCAACAAGTTCAAAGACCGATCAGACTACCTTGAAGAGAAGAGACATTTTGATGAAAACTTGGAACTAATATTAATATGTAAGGACTTAAGAATAAACTACAAGTTGAACTAAGTTATACAAAAATGAAAAGACAAAGAGAATGCTTTGTAAAAGAGTGTTGTGTTTGGTGTGCTCTTTTGGAGTTATGTTTGAGACGCGGGGTCCTTTTATTCTACGAACATGTCTTGTATTTATAGAGGAGAATCACTTGCTTTTGGCAGTTTAGGTCGAACGAGCTTGGGGAGCTGCGTCCAATGCGTCCTGACCATGTTGGTTGTTCTTATAATTACTTCCCAACTCTCTCATTGGTCAGAGCTTCTCATCTATGTGTCTTGGAACTTGTGTCCTCATCATGAGTTCTAACAACTTTAGGAATTTCTTTCATCTTTTACGACCCGTTTGGTTCATGGATTCTTAGGGTGGATTTTAATTTCACCCGAAGATTACTAGTAATCTTAAAATATATCTTTATTTGGTTCATGGAATATTTATTGAATTGTGGGTCCCACTGGATTTAGAATCCACCCAAAGGTGGAAAATAGGTTGGATTCTAAATCCTAGCTTGGATTGATTTACTATTTTCATAATACCTAAACTAGCCTTTGTTGACTATTAAACAAACAAATAATGTGATCAGAAGAAATTTTTCATTATAATTATTATTATTTTCTAAATGGAGAGATTGGTAGATGAGATTGTTTATGATGATTTCTTATTCTTGAAACATTATATTTGATGTTAGTTTAATGATTGAATTCAAATTTTGGTTGCTAAATGTTATTGATTGAAAAGTCTATATGAAATTACAATAACTACATATTTGGCATATTGTGATTTGTACGTTAGACCTATACATGTTTTATGCTTAAAAATATAATCTATCTTTTGTTATTATTTAAATACATTTTAACTACATGCAATAGTTTAGACTCAGGTTCATGTCTTAATTACTCTATTTATCTCATTTTTTATGTGTCATTAATTTTTAGATTTATACCATTATTTTTTTTAATCACCCTCCATTTTTAGAGGGTTGACAATTTGATTTTAGCTCATACATTCTTTTAGCCTTCAAGGGTAGCTTAGGTATTTAACAATATTTCTATTTCATTTTCCTTAACCCAACCAAACACTGGATTCTAAATCCAACTAAAAATTCTATTGGTGAACCAAATATTCTACAGGGATTCAGATTACTGGTAAAGTGATTACTAATATTATGATTCCTAGTAATCATAATCCACCTAAAATAATCCGTGAACCAAACGGGCCGTTAGAATATCTGCTTGTTGGAACCCATGCAAAGCTTCTTGAGGAAGCTTTCGACAACCCGATGGAAGGGGCAGCACAATGGTACTGGTAGCCTGATGGACGAGTAGCCTAATTGGAAGAGGTAGCACGATGGTACTGGGTAGCCTGATGGACGAGTCTTACTAGAAAACAACCATCGGGCTAGCAGCTTGTCTAATGCAATGCCGACCTCTTAGTTGCATTGTCCAAACCTATCGTGCTGTTTTGATCTTATGCACTTTTTAGGTGCATACAATTGCCCCCCAAAATGTGACATTATATGGTCACAACATTTATTGTAACGTTTTCAATTTGAGCATGCCACCCGTCACTTCGAGGAGAAGTCTGTTTAAAGTTTTGAAATGAAAAGGCACCCGTTTCTCGTGTCCATATGTCTGGAGAAGGTTATAAATATGCCAAATTACCAATCTTTTCGCCCATCTTCCTCCTATATTTTTCCTTCTTTTTACAAACTGTCATAATTTCATTCAAAACTTATTTTCCTCCATCCTTTGCAAAAAGTGGCTTCGAGCTGCTTCTTCCAGTGCAGCCATGCAAGAAAGCGACAAGTCCTATTTCAAACGAGTGAAGACCCTTTTGTTAACTCATGCCTCTTCTCACTCTTCTTCCTTCTTTATTAATCTAGAGGCAACAGAGGCCTCCCCTGCTATCTTCGGACTATGACCTGTATTTCTTAGGTCTGCTTCTAAAGATCTTACCCCTTTCTTTCCTCCTCTTCAAGGTGATACTCTGTTTGATTTGGGGAATTTTAGGCAGTACTATAAATAGCTCATTCTGGTGAGAGGGTTGTGTAATAATTCAAAATTTTATTAAAGGGTAATTGGGTAATTTTACCTTTTCTATTCTGGACTCTAAATTTATTTGACTGTATTTAAATTTTTGGAGCATGACTATATTAATTATTTTCCCCTTCATATGCTTTAAAAAAAAATAATAATAAAATAAATAAATAAATAATTTCTGTTAACGTGGGTGTAATTATTTAATTTTGGGTTCACACTATTGGGTCAGACTGCCCATTGGGATACCAAACATTTCATTTTTGAGCAAACTAGCAAAGCGGGACCCACACCAAACCCATATGGTCGGCCGAATGCTCCCATTTGGGAGTCATTCACGTTACTTCTTCCTTTTCTCTCATTCTTCATCTCTTCTTCTCCTCCTTCAAGTTCAAGAGCCAAAGAAACCCAAAAATCTCTACTTCTACTCCATCTCCTTCTACAAGACTTGAAGAGGTGGTCAAGAACAACATCCTCTAGCATCTCTAACCTTCCTAGAGTGGGAAATCATCTCTTGGGTAAGTATTTTGGAAACCCCCAATTTCTAGGGTTTCATTAGTTTTCAAATTTTTGAGTTGTATTGAACTTCTCTTCTCTTTTATAGCTTCCTTGGAGTGTTTAGAGCATGCCTTAACAATCCTAACCATTTCCTTGGAGTTTCTAGTGTAGGTAAGTTTTCTAGTTTCCTAATAATTTCTAGGATTTGCTAGTTTAAGCTTTTCTATCCTAACTATGAATTTTCTTGCTTAGAGTGGCCTTCTTGAAGCATCCTTCAAGATCCTAGCACAAGCATTGGAAGCTTTTGGGATTTACTTAACTCTCTTGAAAAATTTTTTTTTCCATTGTTGGAATTTAAAGCTTTGTGAGGTAGATTCTTTGTTGTACCATTTTTTTATATATGTTGTTTGTGGTTAAAATGTAATGAGAAACCTTTATGTGAGAATTTAGACACATGTTTAGGATTTTCCCCAAATGTGAAAAATTAGGGCTTTAAGCCTAAATGTGATTTTTATGTGCTAAGTGCTCTATGTGTTGATTATGTGATGCTAGATGTGCTTAGGATGCTCCCTTTATGTGTAAAAGCGTGTTAGGACGTTAGTTTAGAAATCCTTGTTAGGAATGCTATATTATGAATTTTAATTCAACTCTTGATGTCCTTGATACATGTTCAACATGCAAGAATTATTGTGTTCACAAATTTGTTGGAGCACCTATAATGTCATTTTAAACATTTCATGCATTGACGCCAAATCGGCAAGCATTCACGTATCACGACATAAAGATTTTATTTGAAAAAGAGAGAAAAACCCCATGTGTGGGAATTTCGATTAAAGAAATCCGGACGTGGGTTGTGATGTGAGACAGGGAGAATGACCCTTAGAAACATTCAAACTCCAAACTATATTCGGGTAGCTCCCGGAAGTTGGTATGCTACACTCCATGCGTGGGTGGCTCATAGTCCGGTACTGAGAGAGATGTGCATATGTCACGCATGGCCTTGCGGCTTTAAACATTTCATTGTAGCCATGGTGGCGATCCATTGCACCTCATTTCATTTTAATCATGGATAGCATATAGACTTGTTACAACACTGTCTACTTATCCGTCGTGCTAAGGTACTACGCTACCAACCATTTTGCAGGTGATGTCGATAAGAGCACGAGTGACCCTGGTGTTGTTGCTTTGAAATCCTTTGGTTCTACTTTGAGGACTTATGATTGCTTGAGAAATTGTACAACTCTCTATGTTCATTTTGACATCATAAAGTTTGTAAAAATCTTATACTTTGAAATTTGTTGTTTTTAAGTTTTTATTTAAAACTTCTTGAGTTTAAGTGCTTACTTTGTTAAGCTTCAATGAGTTAGCTTTTTTGAGAATCGTTGGTCACGTGTTAGTCCGTGTTTTACTATCATTATTGTTAAACTTGTTGAAGGATTTTTGAATCGTATAATTAAGTCTTAAGTTCGTTAGATCTCTTTTGTTTGAACCCTTGCCGGGTTCACTTTAGCTAAATATGTGGTATGTTTGAGGATGTTGTGAAACTTTGTTGGATTTGTTTTAGCTCAACTCATTTTGTGTTTCAATCCTTATCGGATGAAGCTTCAATTGTTTTAAAGAGTTAACTTTTTCAAATATCTCAAATGTTTTCAAATCTCTCTCCCTCCTTTTTTGTGAAATCTCTTTCGTTGCCTCGTGTTTGTAAATTGTAATCGTTGGATGTTCCGGATAGTTTGTACACGTGTATTATACTATTTTAGACTTGCCTATATCAATTTGGAAGGTTTAAAAGCTTTTAGAACACTTTCTCCCTAAATCTCTCTCCTAATCTCTCCCAATTTCTCCCTCTCCCCTTATTCCTCTCTTTACCTCTTTCACTCCTCGTTTTTAATAAATTTCGAGTACATGTAGTTCCGTTTGGTCTAAACTCGTGTTGTATATTGTTTAGTACTTGTTTAGACATGTATTGATGTTTAAACTTGAGGATTTAGCATAGTTGGGAACATTTCGGAATGCTGTCAAAGTGCTGTCAAACTTGCTGTCAAAAAAAAAAAACTGCTACTGTTATTTAAGTTTTCTGTCCAAACGGTGAGGATTTGGAAAAAATGTCATTTGACAAAAGTTGTGCAGAATCGAATTTTACATTGACTAGCACGGACAGAATGTAAAATTTTCAAAGATACAGTCACTTACGGGAGTTTTAAAATTCAGCAGCTGTAAAAAATGACCTTTTATCAAGTTCATTGTAATTTTTCTTTCTCTCCTTGATCTAGTGCTTGTCCGGATAGTCTCTTAATTAAATTTTCAAGTGTTTCCACCCTTGTTGGACTCGTTAACATGTAAGTCCATTTTGGATTTACGTATTAGTGAGTCATCCTTATAGGAAACCCCGTGGGTTTCCAAAGTCGCTTCCGCATTTGAGATTGAGTTTTACTTCTTTTCTCTCTACCTTTCCTCTCTCCTCGCACTACGGTTTTCGGGGCGTGACAGGTTGCCTATTTTGGCGCTTGGCTGGACAGATTGGGTAGATAGGGTGGCCGCCGAGAAGAAAGGAATATGGGAAAATTTGGGTATTTATGCGGCCATCATGCTGAGCAAGCACAAGATCCCCATTGACCAAGCCTTATTTTCGCCGCCCTAGTGTTCTGGTCCCAATCCTAGAACTACTTCTTATTCAAATGGGGGTCGATGGGGCCAAGATTTAAGACATCAGTCTTCTTTTGGGCTTTTTATCCCCATGGCGAGGAGGTTTTCCTAGGCTTTGATGAAGGCCAAGCCACCTCACCTTTCTTGAGGCCAACCTAGTAAAAGGGGATTCAGTCTCCCGGAAGACCGTAAATGTTTATGGAGGGTTTCTGACGTACTATTGTGGGGAAGCGGGTTCTGAAGTAAAATAAGAGGAGCATATGGCCTTCCTTTTATATTAGCTAAACCACTTCATCTTCTGCTCACCCGCCCAAGCTATTATAAGAGAACATATTCCCCTAGCCTGGGCCTTGAGTCAAGGGAGGCTGATAGCACTTGCTACGCTTGTGTGGCCATACTTATGCCAGGGAGTGAGCGACTTCATCCTCTCGGCTGTAAAAACACAAGCAGCCATGTTTGGCTCCTCCAACCCTAGCTTTATTCTTACTTCTCTGAGTTCCAACTGCGATGACCTTACCTCTAATGCAGCAATATTCGCCCGTCATTTTGCTGACATAGAGCCGAAAACCCATTCTTTCAATACTTGCATCTCTTTCTTCTACGAGACTAGTCTTCGACTCCCTTTAGCCTTTTTACCCTTTCCTTCTTTTTCTAGTCTTCCTTCCTTTCTTTGACTCCCAGCCCAATCTATGGATGATTATCCAAGGAATCAAGATTTGTATCGTCAAATCTTTTCAAGTTATCTTGTCCCTAGGGACACTGTTTATAGCCCGATCCTCTCAAAAATCAACAACAAATATGGGGTGGAGTTCTATCATCCTCAACTCTTTGCTCTTTAGTTCGAGCTGGCCCAAATGGTTCTGATTCCCTCATGCCTATATGTGAATCAAGACCTATCGCCCGGGTATTATAAGCTAATGCGGCTCAGGTGAAGAAAGTAAATAAGGCCTCGGACTCTGCCAATAATGGCATTTCATTCCAAACTTTCACCAAATTCTCGAGCATAACCCGTGAATTTGATGCTTGGTGGGCCGAGATGTTAGGACTTATCTTTGGAGACTTTGTTTCAGTCATGCCGCAGAAACTATCTCTTGATACAGGAGGTCCGGCTATAGTGCCTTCTGCTGTCCCAAAATCGATAACGAATGTTGAGAGGAAAAAGAAGAAGAAGAAAACCCCAACCCTTGCTACCGCCGTTCCCATTGTGTAAAAGGAAATAAAGTTAAGGCTCTAATGGTGAAGAAAAGAAAAGAGCACTTGGCCGTAGAAGCTCGGGTAATTATATTTCCTGTATGTTTTTTATACTTATCCTAGTTCTGTTTGAATACTTAATATTTTTGTTCGAACAGGTGGTGGCTCTAGCTAAACCCCAATCAACGAAAAGGTTGACAAGGAGGCAGCCATCTACACAGCAAGTTCCTCCTCCCTTGGCCACACAGTAGGCCAATGAGGACACTGTGCCATCTTCAACCCCTCTATAGTTGATTTATCCACCGGCCAAATTACCGAGACAAAAATTCATGGTATCGTCATCGGTGAAGGGTAGAAGGCCGGGGTCCAATTGTTTCTTTAGCCGATGAGGAAGAAGAAGCGCCAAAAGAACACGAAAAGGAAAAATCGGCATCGGTGGAAGAGGATGCGACCAAGGAGGAAGACATAGAAAATGACTTATCGGACGATACCACAAGGATGGTAAATTTGATCATGTCTAAAGTCCTTGATAGGCAGGCCATCTTCCAACGACTTCTGGTTCCAGTCTTTCCATCACGGATTCTACCCTTCCAGCCACTATATCTAATACTGCCATGGGATAGGAGCACGATGGAGCTCCAGCTATCGATGTGGGATTGATACCCTCATTGGTTGAAATAATTGAGCCCTCATCATCCACCTAGTGACTCAACTGGGCGTGGTGACCGATGGTGGTCTACCTACCTCCCAGGTATCGACTACCCTTTTATGAACTCTTTGCAAAGTTCTTCTTTTGTTCTTTCAATTGACTCTTTCTCTCCTGTTGTTATGTTTGAAGGAGCTTGTTGGAGGGTCAACTTTGGACCCTGTATCTTCTTTCGCCAATTGGACGTGGACGTCCTTAAAGTAAATCTGTCCACTATCCAGGCAGTGATGCCTGATGATCTCCAGCACACTAGGGAGTTTATTAAAAAAAACTCCCTTCTAGTTCTTTGAACGCGACTCTCTCTCCTCTTCTTGTCAGTTCTGCCATCTCTTTTCTATAGCAAGATTCTTCTTTATCTATCGAGCAAATGTCCATCCTGAAGGAGTTAAAAGAGCAATTCCTGGCTTGTCATGTTATGCTCAAAAATGCTACCAACGCTCAGGCTTATTTTGAGCCTAGGTTGTCGGTCTATAATAATGATGTTAAGAAGGTACAATAAAGAATTGTAGACTTGAGAAGGTACAATAAAGAATTGTACAATAAAGAATTGTAGACCTTTGCAAAGCACTAGCTAATTATGAACCAGAAGAGAAATAATGCCTTAAAAATATAGCCATTATTGATGCAGCAGTGGTAAAGACTGGCCAGGACACAAAATCTCTGGTCCAGAAGCTGCAACCCCTTCTTCCCAATGCTAAGGATTGGAGTGCCAATCTATGCTGCACTAAAGAAGGTGAAAAATGGGCAGAAGAGGCTTGGGCAATTCTGAAAGAGAATTTAGGGAGGTTTTCATCGACCTAGTGGCCGATGCCTTATGTATTTTTTATTAGGAAACTGCGTTCCCGGAATCTGTTGACAGCGTGTATAAGTTGGTATTGCAAAAAATTATGTGAAAGCTACAATAACTCTACAAGGGCGGTAGGGTTACCTTGAACTGCAAAAACGAATTGCTGTAGTAGATGAATCGAGAACACGAGCTCGATAATAGCTCACGATCTTCTATCGTATTCCTCTGCTGCCGGAATATCGAACTGAGTGTGGACTCTTTCGAAACCCTTTCTGTTTTTTGCTCTCCCTTTTTTTAACGCTCTATTTTTTATTCCGAGTTATAATACTCTAGATGGAAAAAATGCAAACTGAGAAGAGAGCCAAAGCATCATATATATATAGGCTACGATAGGGACGTTAAGAAGTCATTAAGGAATAGGCTTCCTTATGGAATTAGGAAACCCTAATTCGAACTGAATCAGATTCCTATTTCCATAAATTATAATACCACTAAAGAATTATAAATTGCACTCCTACCTTATCTCAAAAATATATTTCGAGCTCCATGTTATTAAATGCTTATTATCTCTCCACGTTAAGATTATAGATATCCATTAATTAGATATAATTACTGACAATCATATTTAATTAATCTCTGAAAATCCCTTGAGATCCTCTGCTTAACTTATCTGTTATATCAGAAACAAGATTCACCTGCAGGGTTTGACATAATAAAAACTTATAAGCTTTTTCAAGGGGATATCATCAATCCCAAAATTGAGACATGGATTCTATCATTAACTAATATCCACCACACAATTAACATTGTAACCCAATCCAATGAGATATTGACCCATTTAAGGATCTCACCCTTTTAGGGATCAAAATGTATTAATTATCTTATAAGTCAGTACAAAGATAATTACCCCAAATCGATCCCGTTTAATACACAAAGTGTACCAGCATAGTGAGTTGAAACTATACCATTTCCCACAGTCAAGACAAACCTATTACATCACCATGTTGCAGTCCTACCGATGGTGTGTCCAATCCCATCTAAGACTGTAAACCAAAATCTTACATTTGACAAGATTTGATGGTCTGATCTTCAGTGTGTAAGTCAAACTCTACACACCAGACCACCTACTTTGTATAATAAGAGACACACATGCACAATATTAAATAAGCAATATAATGCAAAACATTGCCCACACAGAGTATCATAAAAATGGAATAACTGATTTTATTAAATGAATCATAAATCAACTACATAAAGCATGGCTTTTAGTATATATCCCTAAAAATTTTGCCTTGGTAGCCTTTGTAATGGACATATTTTAAATAAGAAATTTGTTTTCTTTTGTACTTTATGATTTGTCTTTCGTGTTATTTTTCTTCAATTTGTCCATCAGACCTCTTTTTTCACAAATGTACTAGAAGTGCTATGTCCTTACTCTTAAACTGAAGCCCAATTGGTTTCAATCCATAGGTCTGTAATTAATTTAAAGGCTATTCTATCGGTTTGTGACTTAAAGCATCACATTAATCAATACTACTAACATGCAAAAATTGTCGGAATTCCGGAGCATAACACATGGATGATTGCGGCTGGCTATTCATTTCTCAAAGAATGAACTTAAAGACTGTTCGCATTAAATGAGAATGTCCCTTCAGCCACTCTGCACGTGGAAAAGACATGCGTAGTAATTGAAACCATACGACCAGTCGGACCAGAGGACATGTGTAGGGCTGTGGTCTTTTTAGGAGATGGAGAGGTTTTACGTGGCAAAACAGGCGAGGTTTCCCATATTGAGACATTTGCAATATGGGATCCTTCTATATAATACCCTTCATGGTTCTTTGATACCCTTTATTGGCAAAATTCAACTATCATTTCTGTTCCTCTAAAGTTCAAACCTCACTAAGCTTTTTATTTGAATCCATGGCTGACGATTTCCACTACAACCTAAATGATGAATAAGATCACAATCGATTCAAGATGGACTGCGAGATTCCAGATGACGTAGATGTTCAGCCCTACGTGGATGGTGCCGCTATCCCCATGCGCTCCATACTTATCAGCACTTACATGTTGTTGATGGTCGGAGTCCGCTTTCCTCTCCCCTTGGCTTTTCAACATTTCTTACCATCTTAGGGCTTGCGCTCCATGTCCATCCCCCAAACACCATCTGTCTATTCTATGGGATAGACGTTCTCAACATTGGACTTTGGCTGGAGTTGATGGTGTGATCAATCCTGGACTACTACCGAGTCCTTTGCATCATAAAAATAGTTTACTGCTCATCTTCCCAGGGGCGAAAACTTGGTGGCTGGGATAGAACATCCCAACAAGGACTGAGGAAAATGCCCCTAAGTCATGATCTCAGGCAACTTCCTACCCAATGCATATGGGGACATCTTTCATCGTACCTTTGACATTGACACTTTCCACCAGGATGATGGCTCTTAGAGAGAGGAACAGGGACTATAAGAAGTGGGATGGAAAGGTAGCCATCCAAGCTCGTCTAACCTCTGACTTTTTGATGGGGCCAGACGGGCGGGTCCCTGTCACAGAAGAGGCTTTTTTAGCCCTTTTTGTAGAAGTCCAGGCAAATCCAATCCCCTATAATCGCCTTCGTAGCGCCATTCGGGCTAGTCGTGATGTTGCCATTGGAGCCTGCTGAGGCTCCGATGGCTAATAATGAACTAGATGCTCCAGCGAATAGATGATTTTTCCTAGGTTTGTTTGTGTGATCTTTTACTTTTTCATTGTGTGATACTTGGCTTAGATCTTATGAATTATATCTTATCTTTTAATCTTCCATTTAAGATTCTTATGCAATGTTGTTGGAGAATAGTACAATATAGCCTTCAAAGAATCTACCAATGAATAGAATAACCGTCAATTTCATGAATAGAACCAATATGAAGGTGACTGGGATGAGGGACGAAACACTCTCTTGAGACGATACACACCCTCTACAGGCATTACCCGGCGTAGTAGGAAATAGCACGCCATCTCCTGGATACAATAGCCCGGCCACCCTTGCTGTACACCTATCAAATCTGCACAACTTGATATGGCAAGAAGCTTGCCTACTAGTGCCTTCTTTACCCAAACAAACTCGGGAACAAATACAGATATTGTATGTAGTACTCTAATAATACAAGAGTACTAGACTAATGATAACAAAATCTCTTGAAAAAAAAATAGAAAAAAGAGTATGTATATACATATATATATATATATATTTACGTAGCCAATATATGTACTATATTTAATTTATTTGCTCAGAATATATACCACTCAATGTGACAATAACTCTTATAATCAAAGGAAACAAAAACTGATGATATGCTTGTAAATGTTGGGTGATAAAATACTAGTAAATGCTTTTAGTCCGTTGGGAGCTTTAGACGTTGGATCAAATTGTGGAGAATTAACATCACATAAAAAGATGTTTAAAGGAAACATTAACTCCACACAATAACTAGTAAATTAAGTATTTTTATTAAAATTATCTAACAATCCCCCACTTATTTTAATAAAAATGAAAATACTCACATATTGGGTCAAGTTAAAAAAATTATGCATAATGAGAGTGCCAATGGTTTGAACCCCCACTTAGTGTTCAGCAAATCTTGCTCCAAAGCCAGTAGTGACAATGTCTTGAACTATGACTGCTTTGAGGAAACAAAATATTGCATCACACACATAACTTTTCAATACTCTATCCCAAGCTTCTAAGCTAGCACGTCAACGGCCATGTGCTAAATCCTGGCTTCTTGAGCACTCTAGAGAATTAGCCCAATTCTCATAGGAAGTGGCCCCACTTCCACACTCAAATAGATGGGTCTATCAAGGATGCTCTCATGACTCTAACTTCCCACCAATAACGGCTATAGAACTCATTAAGAGTTGATAACAACTCAACCTCATATCTGTCTTGAGATCCATGCACTTACACCATAGGGATAGCCAATAAGTTAGTGCTCAATTAGTGCATATCTATTAAAACACTCTATGATTCATTCTTCCCTTTGAACCTAGTTCTCAGGATCTCTGGTCCCTAGGTAGGGTATCCTCATAGGCGATTTATCTTTCTTTGGGCTTTAGGCCTATTCGCCTCGATGCAATCCAGATCATTACTTTAGCTAAAGCTTTTATAAATGATTTATCTGCATCAATTATCACATCACTTATATAGGATCATACAACATTGTATTTTTTCCATTGTAGTACTCATTACACTCTTCTAATCATTGAAGTACTTTGATAATGGATCAAAATAAGTGGTATTGATTTTCTCGAACATTCAAGTGCCATATAGAAAATCACGAACTAACCCACTTTTTCATTGGCATTCAACAAATAACTACGCATCCCAATACAAACACATAGCCAATGGTATACAAACAATCACCACATAGGATGTTCCAAATCTCATCACTATACCTTTCGAGTATATCGAAAAACCTTTAATTAATTACTAAAACACCAAAAATAGTTTCTTTAACTATCTCATAACATAAGTAGTGGTATTCAAATAGTCAACAACTAATCATCTTGAAGATTTCAAAGTATCACAAAATTCATCTTAATTAACTCTAAGAAGCCATGAATTTCACACTTTTCTTTCTCATGTTTGTTAGGAAATTGCGTTCCCAGAATCCGTTGACAGTGTGTATAAGTTGGTACTGCAAAAATTTCATGAAATCTATAATAACCCTACAAGGGCGGAACTAGGGTTACCTTGAACTGCAAAAACGGATTGCTGTAGTAGACGAATCGAGAACACGGGCTCGATAACAGCTCACGATCTTCTACCGTATTCCTCCGCTGCCAGAATATCGAACTGAGTGTGGGCTCTTTCAAAATCCTTTCTGTTTTCTGCCCTCCCTCTTTTTCACTCTCTTTTCTATTCCGAGTTATAATTCTCTATATAGAAAAACGCTAGCTGATGAGAGAGCCAAAACAGCATATATATAGGCTACGATAGGGACCATAAGAAGTCAATAAGGAATAGGCTTCCTTATGGAATTAGGAAACCCTAATTCAAACTGAATCAGATTCCTATTTTCATAAATTATAATTCATACCACTAAAGAATTATAATTGCACTCCTACCCTTATCTCAAAAATATATTTCGAGCTCCATGTTATTAAATGCTTATTATCTCCCCATGTTAAGATTTCAGATATCCATTAATTAAATATAATTACTGACAATCATATTTAATTAATTTCTTAAAATTCCTTGAGATCCTCTGCTTAACTTATCTGATATGTCGGATACAAAATCCACCTGCAGGGTTTGACATAATCAAAACTTATAAGCTTTCTCAAGGGGATATCATCAATCCCAAAATTGAGACATGGATTCCATCATTAATTAATATCCACCACACAATTAATATTGCCACCCAATCCAATGAGATATTGACCCATTTAAGGATCTCACCCTTTTGGGGATTAAAGTGTAAATATCAAATGTACGTGTCTACAAATTAACTTAGGATTTAAAGCATAAGCACTCATAATAGCCATGAGGTATTAATTATCTTATAAGTCAGTATAAAGATAATTACCCCAAGTCAGTCCCGTTTAATACACAAAGTGTACCAGCATAGTGAGTTAAAAGTATACCGTTTTCTGTAGTCAAGACAAACCTACTACAACACCATGCTGCAGTCCTACCGATAGTGTGTCCAATCCCATCTAAGACTGTAAATCAAAATCTTACATTCTATAATACCTGATGGCCTGATCTTCCGTATGTAAGCCGAACTCTACACACCAAACCACCTACTATATAGAATGAGAGACACACATGCATAATATTAAATAAATAATATAATACAAACATTGCCCACACAGATTCTCATAAAAAAATGGATTAACTGATTTTATTAAATGAATAATAAATCAACTACATAAAGCATGGCTTTTAGTATATATCCCTAACAATGTTATCTTGAATAAAATTCAAGGTAGTCTGTCATTTTGGAAAATATCCAAAGCTATCATTTGGATTAAAACCAAGGCAAACTCAAATTATCATCTTGGAGGATGTCCAAGGTATTCACAAAACAATCATCTTGAAAAATATTCAAGGCAAAACAAACTTTAATTATCATCTTGAATAATATCCAAGGTAAACGCATACTATCAAAACAGTGTTTTAACTCATATCAATATACTTGTTCCATTGGATATCAATATCCAAGTAATTTTCGTCCAAGACAAAACAACAAGGACCAATGATCTCCATATGATCCATCAACTTATATCCAGGCAACATATAGTCAAATGTCCAAGAAAATAATCAATAAGCCAAATAACTTAATATGTATTTTTCAAAGCCCCCATTTTTTTTAAAAAAATTCACAATCTCATATATTTTCGTAAGCTAGTCTCCAAAATTTAGAGACAATATTTTTCTAAAAATTTGGAAATCAATTTTAAGATCATCATTACTCAAAAACTTGTAACATGGCACTTTTTAAAAAATCTCATGATCTCTCTCAAGATCTTCACTTTTTCAAAAATCTCATGATCTCTCTCAAAAATATTTTTGAAAGTTCTAGTAACTCAAGTACATATTTCAAATCACAATTATTTTTTAGTGCTAGAAATTTTTACAAAGTAAGAAGACATTTACCAGAATGTCTTTTAAACTTCAAAAATCACATCCAATCACAAACTCAACTAGTTTTGAGATTTAGTCCTCATTAGAGCCCCAAGATATTCTAGCCAAGTGATCATGTGTACACACAAAATACTAAATTCTCTTGCATTTGGTGCACATACACTGAAGTTAGAATAATATGTTATATGATATGATATATATATATATATATATTAGCAAACAAGTCTATATTTGAACATAATCACATCAGCCACGTGTCAACAAAAGAATGCTTTTCTCCCTCTTCATTACATGCACCATGCTTGATGTATTACATAGGAGTATTTCTTTCTAACATTTTAGCAGTTCAGGTATCTATCACATGGCAGTATATTATTTCTGTTTTGTTTATACTTTAATGAGGGTTTTTTTTTTATCAACAGTATCGTATCGATCTTTAATAATGTCCATTTTTAATAGAAAAATAGATCGATCAAAGGTCTGCAAAATCTCAACCATCCACTTTCTCGACACCAAATAGAGGAATAATGTTTGGTCCAATTTCCCCCACTTTCTTTTCCAATCATAGTCCTAAACATGATACAAAAATGATACTGGTGCAAGAATTATGATTATTGTAGTCGAATTTGCTTATTTTTACGAGAATAAAAAACCATTGATCATATAACCAATAGTTTATACCCACACTATTTCCATCACATAATACTATACTCAAAAAATGAATTTAGATAACGTACCTTAGCCATGTAAACAATATCCACAAATAAAAATCCAAAATCTTACCCGGTATTCTCCATATGGGTATCTCAAATTGTTGGAGAATATACAATATAGCCTTCAAAGAATCCACCAATAAATAGAATAACCGTCAATTTCATGAATAGAACCAATATGAAGGTGATTAGGATGAGACGCAAAACGATTTCTAGAGATGATACGCGCCCTCTACGGGTATTACCCGGCACAGTAGGAAATAGCATGCCGTCTCCGAAATACAACATCCCGACCACCCTTATCGCACGCGCATCAAATCTGCACGACTTGATATAGCAAGAAGCTTGCCCACTAGTGCCTTCTTTACTTCGAGAACAAATATAGATGTTGTATGAAGTACTCTGATAATACAAGAGTTCTAGACTAATGATAACAAAATCTCTTGAAAAAAAGAGAGAAAAAGAGTATGTATATATATATATATTTACGTAGTCAATATATGTACTATATCTAACTCTTATAATCAAAGGAATCAGAAATTGATGACATGCTTGTAAATGTTGGGTGATAAAATACTAGTAAATGCTTTTAGTCCATTGGGAGCTTTAGACATTGGATCAAATTGTGGAGAATTAACATCACATAAAATATGTTTAAAGGAAACATTGACTCCACACAATAACTGGTAAATTAAGCACTTTTATTAAAATAATCTAACAAATGTAATATACTTATCATAATATTAACTGTCGAACCAAACATAGTATATGATGATAATTTGGATGCTAATTGAGGCTAGTTGAGAGACGGGACGAGTTGAGGGTGTTTTAGTGGTGACAAAGGCTCCTTCCTCTCTCGTACCAAAACCCCGAGCCAAGTTTTTTGGTTATGAAGGGTTGGAGCCCTTTATCCATTTGGGTGAGTCGAATTGGGTTTCTTGGTTCCCTAAAGACCAAGTTGAGATTATGTATCTGTTTTCACAGAATTCTTTCTTTTTTCAAACATTTCAAAAGAAAATCAATTCCGCATATTTTGCAAATTGCTCCATTTTTTCGTCATTTAATATAAAAAAAAAATTAACCAAACAAATGATTTTAATTTTCTTTCAATTGTGGGATTAGGATTTGAAGGAGATGGATTAGACCCCATAATTTCTACTTCGTCATCATCCTCCTCTAATTCCAAATCATTAATCTCATTTCTTTCCCCATAATCTAAATTTTCAAAGTCATAAGTTGGCCTTTCTCTAGTTTTTGAAGATCTTGAATGAGATGCCATTTTTTTAAAATAAAAAAATAGGGGAAAGAAATATAAAAGATTGAAAATAACAACAATTAAATAAGCAATTAAAGCTAGAAGTGAGACAATAAATAAATTTACCTCAATTTATAGTAGTAGAAGAATTGATCAAAAAATATATATATATAGTAGTAGAAGAAGAAGTTAAGAACTATAAATTATAATAAGACTTAAGACTTGAGAGCTTGTGCCTTGTAAGTTGTAAAAGACTATAAGTGCTTTTACAAACTAGAGCTTCAAATCACCAACTTGTAGAGTAGAAGTATTTGTTGACTTGTATTTTTTATGGAGTAGCAACAGTATAGAAAAAGTAGAGACTAGAGAGAGATAATTAATTTTTGTGTGAGAAAATTCATTATGGGAGATTTGGTATTTATAGAAAATGGGCTAAGGGGCATTTTGGGAAGTCAAAATCACTTTTACATTCTTTACCCCCAAAACTAGCCATTTTATAGTTAGTGGGGTAAAAAGTGGAAAAAATTTTAAAAAAGGCCAAACTAGCTGTTATGGCCTTGGGCAAGCCTACCGGGCTGGGCCACAATAGCTAGTTTAGCTGGGTTTTTGGGCCAGGCTAGAGGGTTAGGCTAGCGGGCAAGCAGGCCAGGCCGGGTTTCAAGTTAAGGAGCAGGTCGGGCAGGGCCTAGCTGTGGACGGGATTAGTGGTGTCTGCCCCGGAACGGATAGAATTACTCGGGTCTATACCGAGCTGGGCTGGGCTTTTAGCCCGGTTAATTTTAGGTAGGGCTGGACCGGGCCAACCTGACCAGATTGACACCTTTACACAAACCTAGGAGACGGCAGGTTTACCACAGAGGGTAGCACAACCTATTACTCTTGGTTTCTATGTGGCCAAAAGTCTTGTACGGCCCTCCTTACCCCCATATTGTTCTTTGTTGCTCAAAAACTAGCTCTAGAGGAGGCCAGCCTTGGTTTTGGGGGTGTTGGGGTTGAACCTGGATTCGGTCATCATGACTTGATTCATTATTTACCGGTCCCAAAGGACCGACGTGTCCTGGAGCTGCCGAAGGCCCAAATTGCCCCCACAAAGGTTTTCTTGGGGAGTAGTTGTATATTTCTGGATGAAGTAGGCGTTTCCTTGCCAGATTCACTTTTCTGGATGAGGTAGCCGTCTTCTTTAGGGGTGAAAATCTAAACCGTAGAACCGAACCTACCAACCAAACTGAAAGGGTCCGGTCTGTTTTCCCCAAAACCCTCCAAGCTAAAAATCAAACCGAACAGACCAAAATCGAATGGTCGGTTTTTAAAATGCCAAAAACCGACTAAAATTGAACCGAACCAATCGAATTTCACCCCTAGTCTCCTTACTAGGATCCAACCCTTCTTCCCTACGAATGGCTGGTAGCACATATTTTGGGGGGAGGGATGGCTCTTTGTCTGATTCAATGATGGCCTCTTCCTTAGCTTCAGGGCTAGGAGAGAAAGACTTAGCCGAGAGGACGACCTCCATCATTTTGGTTAAATTTGTTATAGACCTTCCCAGTGCCAAGTGGTTTTCTCGTATTTTCCTAGAAACATCAATTGGCTTCTCTCCCTAGGGAGCCAAAGTGTCAAGCAAAGGGGCCAGAGAACGCTCTAAGCTTTCGGAAAGCATTCCTTCATTGAAGCTGATGATGGCTGTTTCTTGATGGCCAGAAGTTTCTTAATCACCTTCTCCAGAAAATTCACTTTCTTGTCTAGTTTTTTCCCCTATTAAATCTATTCCTTTGCCAGTTTTCTTAGGGGGTATGGTTTCAAACGACGACTTTAAACACAAGTTGTCCCACCGGGCGTGCCAAGTTAGGGGCATCACAAAAAGTCTATGTTTGGTCAAATTCCGCCACAAAAAGTATTTGTGTCGGATTTGCGTGTGACACAAAAAATAGTGTCACATATACTTATTATTTGTGCATTTTATTTGTGTCGACTCGAAATATGACAGATTTGTGTGCGACACAAATAGTAGTGTCACATTTAATTTGAGGCACTTTATTGTATCGATCCAAAATCGTCACAAATACTTTTTGTTACAGAATTTTACATATTGTGACAACAAATATTACTAAAACCGTTAAAAATAAGTATTTGTGATGGAATTTTATATATTATGACCACAAATATTTCTAAAACTGTCACAAATACTATCTGTGACGGAATTTTACATACAGTGACCACAAATATTACCAAAATCGTTACAAATACTTATTTGTGATGGAATTTAATATATTGTGAGCACAAATATTATAAAAATCATCAAAAATAATATTAGTGACAAAAATTTATACATTATCACCAAAAATCATTATTTTTCCATCATAATAAATTATGACATGCTAATTTTTAATGACATCAACACAATAAATGTAAAGCATATTAATTAAAGATAAAACAAGATACAATAAAATACATGTTCATACATAACTGTTTCATAGTGGAAATAAAAATAAAAATAATAATCTAAATAAAGTCTTTACTCTCATAATTGATTCTCATCACGATCTACACCCTCTAATCTCTTGCCAAAACCAAAAGCAGAAATGAAGGTTTAATTAAAATATAATAATGCAGTCACCTAGCAACTCAAAGAGTAAAACAAGACCAAAAATAAAAATAAAAAACTATCCAAACAAGTGACACAAGGACCAAAAAAAACAGGGACAAGAATCGTAAAAAAAAATCGGCAGAGTTTCCTCTATTTCTACTACATTCGAAAATTTTCATAAACATGTATAAATAAATTTATCACAACACAAAATCCAACATACAACTCGGCACTTTTATGATGCAACATAATAAATTTAGCACAAATTTATTATCTCAAAGTAATACCACCAACATGATGAGTCTAATGAATGGGTAATAAAAACAAGATAATCAACCATATTGTTTCACTACATAAAAACATACGCTCACACACAACTCCTTGTTTTAATGTATGTTGACCAAGTTAGTACACTATTATCTACCCAATAATTAGCCCCATAAAATCCATCCCATGAACCAAACACCAAAAAATAAAATTATAAAAAACAAGACAACCATGTGAAAATTTGGTACAAGTGATGGAATCAACACAGAAGGAATGCAAAGGGTTGCTACCATAAATTGTGTACACAAGCCAATTAACAGTGAAAGACATACAAATGGATAGAATTAGAAGCAGAAGCATTGCAAACATGATCATAATATGATAAAGAAAGTGAGGCAAAGCATTCAAGACAACATACTTTAACATTTAAAAAAAATAGAACAAACTTGAGAGTCCATGTTAGACTTGGCATTACTTGACTTGTTGGCATTTGTAATTTAGATCTTTTAATGAGTTTTGCACCAGCAAACTGTGTCTGACTTCATATGTTATTCAATTTTAAGTTAATTTGTACTTGTACGATTTGTGCATTATAGGGGGATGTGAAATGTAGTAGTGAACTTGCTTCACAAGCTCTAACCCTTGGCAAAAAACAATGTCACTCTGTTAGCCTTTGAGCATTACAAACTGATCTTGTACCTTATTTCTACCATTAAAAATTTTTACTTCCCAAGATCTAACCTTTCCTTAATCCTTCTAGCGATCAATCAATCCTAGCCAACAAAGGAAACACCAACCACTATTCACCACATCTTCCAAAGGCCCAAAAAAGCCCCAAGGCTTTCTTCTTAACCAATTATAACCCCAAAATATTACTCCATCAGGAAAACCCTTAAAACTTCATATTTCATCCTAGTTTTTGCCAACACAATAAAAGCAAAAAAACAAAATTTATCTAATAGCATCCAGTCCAAAGTAGCCTCTTCACACCTATCCTATAATCCTACCTACATCATATCATTGTAACACATCAGCCACCACAATCAACACTGTATCTAGCTCAATCACACCCTTTTCAGGTTGCATTGTTCAGCATAACAGCATTGTGAATGCTAGACATGGTAGGTACATGACTAGCAAGCTACTAATATGTACTCAAAAATCCAATTGCGTAACATTTGCATTCAGTTTTTCATTAGGTATAAATTTGGGAAATATCAGTAAACATAGAGTTTGGATCACCCATGTCCATGACTATTTGACTACCATATTAACCACAAGCAAATAATGTAATATTTCTAAAACAAATTATTGAATTGAACCATAACGAACCATTAAAAATTTTTAGAAAAAATTAAAATAAAACCACATAAGGCTACAAAAATCATGTCGGTAATATCGGTACATAACAAACCTGTGAGAGAGCTTGAATTTAAATGGCGGTCCCCAATAAAAATTCACCAAAAAGTCCTCCTTGCATGTCACTATGTAGAATGGTCTAGTTGGCTTAAATGCACAGCTTAGAACTTTCCTTAAATGGTCATCAAATTTTCCCACATTAGTTCCTAAATCCACATATTCAATACAATGTTCATCAACTACAAAACATTCAAAACTTAAGTACACATGAAATTTTGGACAATAGGTTGAACATGTCTTATGCAAAGTCCCCCCAATCTAAAATTTTGGAATATCGAGCATTCCTATATGTCTATACACAACAAAAATTTGCATTATTAGCTTGTACTCTTTCATTAAGATTAGAGCTACAGATTGATGTAAGCAAAGTTTACAACAATTTCAACATTAGCACAACCACAAAATTAAAATTTGAAAACCTTGAAAAAGCATAAATTTATAGAGATCAAACTCACATGAAAGCTCAAAGGAACAACTTGCCCTTGTTGTCACCAGAAGCGGCAATCCTCAACCCATTCGAAGACCACTGGAGATCGTCAGTCCGACCCGACAAAATCCCAAACTACTTCTTCAGTACGTGATCATTGTGTATCCCTCAAATCCTGACCATCCCGGACACATCGACCGATGCGATCTACTCATCATGGCTTGGTACGTATGCTCTCCATAGATGGAGACCTCGAGTGGCTTTTCAAGGTATTGAATTATCATCGATCGTCCGTTGCAGTAGAGGATCGAGTTCGACTTCACATAAAGAAGATACATAAAGAAAATACCAAGTATCATAAACTTTCAAGCTTTCTTCACATTCGTAAATAAATATATATATATATATATATAGAGAGAGAGAGAGAGAGATGGAGGTGTTGTTACGAGGACCTAGTTTTAGTTGACGAATTGGATCTGATTTGGATGATGGATTTGAAATTATTCAATGAGCCTTGTGCACCTTCTGATGGCCAGAGATGAGAGAGAGAGAGTGATGACGTGGTGAGGAGGAGAGGGGTTCGATCAGAGGCAATAAGCCCTAGGTATGGTGGGTTGCGATTTGGGTGAGGAGCTTCGATTCAACTATGATTTGGGTGAAGAGCTGGGATTAGGGTGAGCCCTAGGCGTGATTTTCGTTTGATATAAGAGCTCTATGAGAGTGATACTAGGAAAGGGAGGGGAAAAGGTATAAGGTCTCAAGCGAGATAAAGATGCAGGGAGAGGGAGGGGAAAGGTAGAGGCAGATTGATACACATACAAGTTCTCTCTCTCTCTCTCTCTTTTTCTCTCTTTTGCCCCCTAGTTTTTCCCGCCTAACAAAAGTCACAACATGACAAAAAAAAAATTATTTGTGACGAATTAATTGAATTTGAGACAAATAAATATTATTTGTTTCGGATATGTACGTTTTCGTCATGAATAAAAATTTATTTGTGTCGGATGCGTACGTTTCCATCACGAATAAAATTTATTTGTGACGGATAGGTACATTTCTGTCACAACTAAAAAATTATTTGTGATGGATGCATTTCCGTCACAGAGTCCGTCACAAAAACATTTTTTGTGACGGATTTGCATTCATTACAAAAACTTTCGTCACAAAAGCCTGTTTTCTTGTAGTGTAGCACAATTAGAAGAGGCAGCACGGTGGTACATTGGGTAGCCTGATGGACGAGTCTTACTCGAAAACAACCATCGGACTTGCAGCTTGTTTGATACAAGGCCGACCTCTTGATTGCATCTAGGGTTGGCAAAAAAAACCGATGACCCGTGAAACCTAACCCGACTCGACCAACCTGAGCCTTTCGAGTCGATTTGTATAGACCCGACCAACTTTGAGTTGGATGTCAGTTTCATGTGTTAATTGACCCGACCCCACCCGACCCGACGCGGTATATACATCTCCTTGTATAAATACTTTTTTTAAGACTTATGCTAGACTTCTAGTATTACTATTATTATTTTGCTTTTTGTTTTTTTTGTTTTTTTTTTTGTTTATCAAGTCTTTTATGAACTTGATGTCATTATAATTTGTATAGTTGCTTGATGTGAGATTATAATAAAATAGCTAATATGTTATTATTATTGTAAAAGTTTACAAAAAAAAGTGGAAATCAGGTTGTACAAACAGGTTATAAAAAGTGTTTCAACATATTGTATGCACTTTGTTGGGTTTCACCCGAAACCAACCCGACTCTACCTGAAACTGACAAATCGGTTTCACCCGACTTTATGGATAGATGATGGGTGTTACACTCATCACCCGATGGAATTCGGATGGATAGCCGGGTGGGGGGTCACACCCGACTCCCCACCCATGGCCACCCCTAATTGCATCGTCCAAACCTATCGTGCTGTTTCGGGCTTATGCACTTTTTAGGTGCATACACATATACATATGCATAGTTCTATGCTTCCCAAAAATTTGAATCCCAAATGGCTTTACAATTGTACCACGTACTGTGACAGTGGTACGACATGTCACTTACATGTGATACAACTAACAAAGTATTTGGAAATTAAATTTAGGATTCAATTTTGTGAATCACATCATTACTCAATACATAATTTTTGTAATTGGAATGCTTGTTCATCAATTCCATAATATATCAAAGTTTTTCAAAAGTTTGTAAGGGGAGCAAGAGTTGTAATTTACAAAATTACATATAGGTATACGAAAATTACATATAGGTAAATAATCTTTTGACAAATTTTACAGGGGTAGGCCCCAGTGTGCGTCCACCCCAAAAATGAGGTAAGTCCTTTCCTCTCCAATTTTGTTCACTTTTGGATGTTGGTTGAGAAATGTGGGTCTGATGGGATGCCTCTTCCCTCCCCAACTCTTATTTATTTATTTATTTATTTATTTTTAGCCTCTCTGTCAACCCTTTTCTTAAACCCCAAATTTTAAACCATTATAATTCCTAAATAATATTGTTGGCTTTAATAGTCATAGATGACAAATTATGGACCCGTTAAAGGAAAAAAAAGTCATAGTAGGAGAGAAGCGTCTTTCCTCTCTAGATTCGTTCACTTTGTAAAGTACTTTGGATGAGAAATATGGGTCCAAAGAGATGTCTATTTCCTCTTTTTTCTCCATTTTTTTTTTCTTTCCTCCCCTTTGTACCAAACAAAATGTTAGAAAGTACACAAAAATGTGTAGTTTAAACTTTGAGTTGAGGTTGGTGCTAGAACTTCAAATTGGAGACTGCCTTTGTAAATTTCGTATGAAACCATCATTGATAGTAACATGTCTCACCTTTCCCATTTCTATCATCTTCAATGATTTACTAAAAAGTTTCATTCTATTCAAGAACTTAATAGCGAGTAAATATTGTTGGGAATTTAACACGCGGAATCAAATTCCCTCAAATAAACACACACACATGAGCAGTAATTAAACATGCACACCAAAGAAAAAGACACACAGATTTCTACGTGGTTCGGCCAAACACCTACCTACGTCCACACCTGAGAGATCCATTCTTTCACTATTGAGTAAAAGATAGTACAAGTTACATGGATTAAATCTCATAACCTAAATACAAAGACCCTTGTACTCCCCCCACTCAATATCCCAAAGAACCTGACACAATTAATCACTGTAACATAGAGAAATCACAGAGATAAAGAAATACCCATCCCTACCTCACATCCCTATAACGCTGTGAACACCCCTCACAGAAAATCCCAATGATTAATCTCTCTCTCACCCTAGACCATGCACCCCCATGAGGGGAGACCCCCAATTTGGTACATCAAGGGCTTACATAAATTCCTATACAACATCCCTATATATAAAGCTTACAACCCATTACTTATTGGACAAGTAATACAACTCTATCATAAAGAAAACCAAATCACAATAGGAATCTAGCCAAATCACAATCCCTAAATTAATGGGATTATCCCACATGTGATATAACCCCAACAATCACCCCCTCTATCACTTGTGGGGAAACTGTCCAATCAATTTATCACACATGATCAGCACCCCCTCAACTGGAGCACCCACAAAGCTGACGACTTTGTAACCGTTTGCCATTGACCGTCTTCCGTACCAGCGTGCACACCACGAATCAATATGGTCTCAACACCTCCGATTCATCAAACCGCGGCCAATACATGTGCAGTTGCCCCAAGTTAATTATAAGCATTAACTCCACTAGAGAAGAGCATCGATCCCTCTTTCTCCCCAACAGGATTTCCCCTCACCATCGTCTGAACCGTGAACAAACCATCCACGCACTCACTTATATAAGAATTTTTCATGGAAGACTTGGGAGTACAACTCTACCAACCAGACAACACAAACCATCCACACTTCTCTCAACTGCCGTGTGTGATTTCAGCAACAATATTAGATTCCTCCGCAACTTTGGGATCAATATCACACCACCCAAATAGCGAACATGCTCCTAAAATATTTGATCAACGTTCCTACGTGCAGTATCCTAACAATTACCTCTGTCGGATAATTGCGCCTGTATCTGCCCCCGTATTCTTGGAACCCATCAAATTATTTTCTCCAGAAGCACATACTTACCGTACCCGGAATCAAATAATCCAAGAGAAATGGCCGTATGAGTGGAATGTGAGAACCTCTCCGCCATACGCAACCTGCTACAATCACAGTAGCATCAAAATTATTTTTCGGCCCTAGATCCCAACCTGCTGCAATATATACAGGATCTATCACCAAGAAAAATAATCTCAATTCATGCAGAATCTCTCAAAACTGCACCCACCGATGAATCCGCAGAGCCTGAAAACCTTAGGAACCATCTCCGACCCGAATTCCAAGTAACATAGCTATTCACACTAATCACTTGAATTCTAACCAATCAAAAACTTTAATTTGGTACACCTTACCACACCATATCACATTCCATGCCAAGTAACCCTTAACTTTAATTACACCGACATGACAAGGCTGAGCCAAGTCATATGGCCACTGCCGACGAGATTTCGTGTGCCGCAATGATGACATCGGACGTGTCCCACACACAGTCACGCTACTTCCACCGATTTGTCAATTCTTTTTTTTTTCTTCTTCATCATGTGTTATCTTTTAACCACTGTGCTGCTAATCTCCACTGTCACTGTGCACCTCTGTCACCATGATCTAACCACCATAGCTCTGATACCACTTGTTGGGAATTTAACACGCGAAATCAAATTCCCTCCAATAAACACACACACACACATGAGCAGTAATTAAACATACACACCAAAGAAAAAGACACACAGATTTCTACGTGGTTCGGCCAAACACCTGCCTACGTCCACACCTGAGAGATCCATTCTTTCACTATTGAGTAAAATATAGTACAAGTTACATGGATTAAATCCCATAACCCAAATACAAGACCCTTGTACTCTCCCCACTCAATACCCCAAAGAACCTGACACAATTAATAACTGTAACATAGAAAAATCACAGAGATAAAGAAATACCCATCCCTATCTCACATCCCTATAACGCTGTGAACACCCCTCACAGAAAACCCCAATGATTAATCTCTCTCTCACCCTAGACCATGCACCCCCATGAAAGGAGACCCCCAATTCGGTACACCAAGGGCTTACATAAATTCCTATGCAACATCCCTATATATAGAGCTTACAACTCATTACTTATTGGACAAGTAATACAACTCTATCATAAAAGAAACTAAATCACAATAGGAATCTAGCCAAATCACAATCACCAAATTAATGAGATTATCCCACATGTGATATAACCCCAACAAATATTGGATGCAATGAGGATATCACGACATCATCTATCCCCTCTCATATCACTCGAAAACTGTGCTTATGTAGAGTATATTTTCCCTAAAAATAAGAGGTCAAATGGATGAATGAAGAAATTTGATTTGTGATACCACATCATAGATACAACCATTGCATCTAATATTTAGCCCTTCAAGAGCCAAATGGGTCAATGTTTCATGGCCTAAAAGGAAGTATGTTGAAACCGTAACATAGACTACACAAGGGGTATATAGGTTGGCACTTTGGCACTAGACAAGTGTTGCCTCTATTTAGGCTTAGTTTGGCCTTCATGTGGCTTTTTAAAAGGAGCTTATGAAATTTATTATTAAGTTCTTTGATAATTTTATACAAGTGAAACACTACTCTTCAAAAAGACATCATGAAACCAAAAAGCAACCTTGAGCTTTTAAAAGCTCCATTCTAGAGCTTTTAAAAGCTCCCTCCAAAAATGCCCTAAGTTCAATTTTTGCAAAGCTCATAAATTAGTTACCAAATGAATTAACATACAATTGGACTTTAAAAAAAGAGAAGCACCACGTGGGGGCCAAACTAAGCATTAGTCAAACTGACATAGTCTTTGACTTACCGCTAACTAAAAAATCATAAAAGTAGTTGTTTAAAAAGGTGTGACAATTTAGATAAACAATTTCACAGCTTTTTAATAAAATTTGATTCTTTTTTTAAAGTTAAAAAATACTCCATATATTTTTTTAAATACCTAATTTGAAGTTTTTTTTTATTTGTTTATTTTATATGAAAAAATCTCTTATTTTGACAAGTGATTTAAAAAAATAAAATAAAATAAAAGAAAAAAAAACTAACCAAAATAGGGTCTAAGTGTCCAAAGAGGTTTCTAACAAAAAATTTCTTTCAAATAGTGTAAGCAATCCATTTTTAATCAATTAGGATTGTCTTCCGTGCCAAGTTGTTGTGATCATGTTTAGCCGTTTCACCCAAAAAAAAAAAAAAAAAAAAAAAAAAGGACAATGTTAGGGGCACTAATAAAACCCACTAACACTAACTAACACACTCTATCTCTCTTAGTGGTACTGCAGGGTCCACTGCGGATCCCACAATACCACTAGAAGAGAGATAAAGTATATTAGTAAGTGTTAATAGATTTTGTTAGTGCCCCAAATATTACTCTTAAAAAAAAGTAGTTGTGATCATTCTTCTACTTAGATTGATCCTGCGACATTTTATAACAAATCTCCCTTTATGTTCTCTGTGACTTCGGGATCCCCTCCAATATTTCAAACAATTTACCTATTGCCGTTTTGTTGGAGTAAAATAGGGATCAAACCCCGGGTAAGTGCATTGACCTCAAAACACACGCACTAGTCAAGTCAAGGAGGCGAGTTAGCGGTATGATCTAAAATCACACCAAACTGGAACTTTGTTTATGTCCATCTTGAGATCAGTCCCTATAACTATCTTACTTCGCCCATGAGAGTTTTGAACCCCTAACCTCTTTTAGGGAAGCCAAAGGCTATAACCAACTCGGCGCACAATTGCATGTATGTAAAGAAGAAACATGAACTTGTGAAATCTGATTTGATTACTAGTTAGTTCATGCCAAATACAGACCCAAAAATGAAAAAAAATCAAAAATCAAAAAAATAAAAATAAAATTCGTAAGAAAAAGAAATTCAGAATTTGGATTAGTAACTAGTACAACATAAGCCATCAATAAGAAGTAAAAACCTGCAAACAAGCTTTACAGAATGGCAACATTTCTTTTATAAAGACTTTGTACCATTTTTCAGCTTAAACTTTGTTTGGTAGACAAGAAAAGTAATATTATACCGATAATATGATCAAAGAAAGTGAAGCTTCATATATTATAGCCAATTGTTGTAGTTTACAAAAGAAAGAAGGCAAAAAAAGAGAAAAAATTAAAATTTTCCCTTCTTGAGGAAAGGAAAAATTTAGACCTCCTAAAATTAGTCCCACTTGGTTGTAAAAAAGGCGATCATTTTCCACATGCTTAAACCAACTTATCTTGCGATGTCACTTTTGGGGGTGTAGCCTAATTGTTCCATCTCCCAGTTCAATTTTGAAGCAACTCTTTCGTGTCGAGGAAAATATTCCTGTAAGAGAGAGAGAGAGAGAGAGAGAGAGAGAGAGAGAGAGAGAGCCCATTTATTGATGTTTCTCAGGCTTGTATAATTTTAATTTTACTTTAGAAAATAAACATTCGTCCATATGTATTGGAGAGAAAGAAACAGAAGAAAAGCAAGGACCAAAAAAAAAAAAAATTTTAACAGAGTAGGGGCGTAGGGCTTGTACAATGCAAATGTTCCACCAAAATTTTATAGGCCAAAAGTTTCTTATGAGACACGAGAAAAATCACATGCCATGGCTCCAAATGACATGGTGGACCTTGGTCCGCCAAAGCCCGGCCCGATCATGTATAGGACTTCGGCAAGGTGGATAGGCCCATAGGATCGGACTGGACTTTTTCTTTCTTTTTTTTTTCAAGGCCCAATAAAATTCTCAGGTTGGGCTTGGTTTTGAAAGCTTGGTAAGACTTGCATAAGCATTTATGCATTCTCTTAGAAAAAAATAATGAAACTATTCTAACCAACTTGAGGGGCTTGAAATTTCATGCCCTTTTCAGGTATAAAAGATTAGTTTCCTAACCAACCAACACAGTGGAATATATAACTTTGTCTCACTTTCTTAAAAATATTCGACTTAAAATGGGGAAAAAAAAATACATACTATAGTGGGCTTCGCCTCACCGCCCCCAGGTTCAGGCTAGAGAATTTCTCTTGGGCCGATTTTGCGCCGAAATTGGGCCTGACCAAACTTGTGCCTATTGAAAGACAACTTATTGTCAAGCCCAGTTCATGGCCTCCCCGAGGGTGTGAAAGTTATGGAGATCGGAAAAAAAGTGGCATTAATGAAGTGTTTTTTTACCTCTAATTTCTTCATCAATTCCCTCGCGGTAGGGGCTGATATTATGATATGGCGTGCACTCGGACATATAAATCCTTCCTCTACTGCTTTGTCAATAAATGACAACAGAGAGTTGTAGTACCCATCTACATTCAACAATCCCACCTGCATATGTTTACCAAAACTCAAAACTCTATTTATTCTCTAATTTCTTAAGATGGTTCAAAAAACAATGATAATTATAGTTTTGTAGGAGATTGTTATCAAACATGGAAAATATCATGGGAAAGATATATAATTACCGGTTTATCATGAATGCCAAGTTGAGCCCATGCTATCACTTCAAGAAGCTCTTCAAGAGTCCCATATCCACCTTTATATAATGATAAGGTGAATTAATGTTGTATTTTATGCGTGGAATTGGGGTCTTGGAATTAAAATTAGACTATATATATGAAATTGCAGAAAATCAACCGATTGATAGTTTATTCTATTTTTCTTTGGGTAAATTATATAGACACCTCCTCATCTATTTCTCTTTTTCACTAACACTCCCTGAACTACAAATTCAATAAACTGATCCCTCAAATGCCCCTTGAGGGAGCCAGTTTGTTGATTTTTTTTTTAGTTTAGGGGGTATTAGTGAAAACGTGTAATATATGAGGGAGTGTCCACATAATTTACCTTTTACTTTTTCTAAATGAATTTTTATTATTATTTATAATGTATATTTGTACATGTTTATGAAATTGAACAGTATGGGTTTCATTTATGTAATGGGTTAAAAGAGTTTTTTGAAGCCCACCCAACAAATGTCAAGGCACTGAGTCCTGCCTGTATAGCCTTATGGGCCCCACTTGGGCCTTTTAGGCCAGGCAGCACATTCACCACAAAAGTGTGGATTTTATCAAGCCCAAGTTTTCTGTCAGAAAGTCAAAACTTAGGGCCCAAATGGCATCTTTCTAAAATGGGGCCTTGGTTGATGGATGACTTCAGCTGGTACTTATAGCATTCACCGCTATAAGGCTCCCTTTAAAGTACTTTTTAAAATCAAAACAAAAACATATTAATACATGTGTTTTAGATCTAGAAGCACGTTTGGTTTGCGAAGTGATTCCAAACAAACCTAAGCCTCTTATCAAGTCATATTAATTTTTTTTTTGGTTTTCATTTTTTTTTGTATTCGTGGTTGACTCTAATATGAGAGAATTCACTCTAAAAATGAAAATAAAAATCGAAACATTGCCATGCGTGCCCTTAAGTAATTTGAAATTAGTGTAATTAGTAACTCCTGAGCATTATAATTGGATTTCTCTTTCACACATGACTTGTTTTCAATGTAGTGAACTATACCTAAAAAAATCATAGAAAAATTGACCATACAATATACTATTTATTAATGATTTGACATGAAAATACTAACACAAAGAAAGCTATGTTTGAGTATAGATTAGAGTTATGAATTTATTATTAAGGACAAGTACCAACCAGGGAGTGCAATAAAAGCATCTGAATGTTTAGCCATCTCTGCCTTTCTTTGGTGCATATCTGCCACTGCTTTCACTTCCCCCACTGTTTCACCAGTTATCTACACCACAGCACAGTACAAAATTCAATATGATATGCATAGGAGCCAGAATGTTCACCCCACAAATATATATATATATATATATAGTGAGATCAGGTATTAAGGGGCGGACTTTGAGGCGGACCACTTTTAGCGACGAAAATGTCACTTTTAGCGACGAAATTTTTCGTCGCTAAAAATCATTGTTTTAGCGACGAAAAATTTCGTCGCTAAAAGCGACATTTTCGTCGCTAAAAGTGGTCCGTCCCAAAGTCCGTCTTTTGACACCCGCTTAAGATCCGGACTGTATATATATAGCTATATGTATATGAGAAATTCAATGATACATAAGAATGTATACCATTTCTCCAATATTTCACCAGTTATCTACACAAAAATTCAATACAAAATGCATAGGGGCCAGAATGTTAGCCCCCCACATATCTGGAAAGTTCTATGATACATTTACAGGTGTCAATTGATAATAGAAAAATGCCATTTGATAGTAATTTTGGTGTCAATCAGTAATAACTTTCTTAGTAATAATGTTTCGTATGGTAGTAACTTTTTTGAGGTGTCAATGGGGTGTTAGAAAAACCGATTAGACCAAATCAAACCGATCAAACTGATAAATGTTTGCCAAAAAAATGACAAAATTGACCGAAAATACACTATATGTTAGTTTTTTTAAAAAATAATTCGGAAAAAATCCAACTCAACTTAACTGTTAACACCCCTACTTTATGTGTAGTAATAAATGAGGAAAATTCTATGATGCATCCTAATAGTTTTAGTCTCAAAATATTGTAAATTGGCCCCAATATGTTGTAATTTTGAAAATCACTTTTGTTTTTAAAATCAAAGTATTTTTCAAAGTTACAATATGTTGATATCTACTTATAACACTTTGAGATCAAATTACTACTATAATTTAACACCAAATTGAGATGTATGATACAATCAGAACCACAAACATGTATCATAAAAGATCCCAATAAATGAATGGAAAAGACTTGGATACTTCTCCTATTTGTTTTACGGTGTAATTAGTCCACGTGTACAAGTGCGTCTATGTAACACACAAATGGACCAATAGTATCTTCAAAAAAGATGAAAAATAATTAAAGAAAAGCATTGAAGTGTTGTCCTAAATGAATTTTACAATCAAATTAATTATTCGGGTCTTAAAAAGATCTCTATGTGAATAATGTACCCCCCCAAAAAAAAGGAATAATGGTATCCATCCCAAACTTGGTTCTCAAATTCTTGGACAGATGTACTAGATGTTGTGGCCGTAGTTTGTGACACGACATCCTACTGTATGTGGTATAACTGGGAAAACATCTAAGAACCAAACTATATATATATATATATATACAGATATACAAAAATTCTCCAAAAAGGGCGTCATCTCTTTATTAAAGAAAGTGCCTCTGTTTTGACCGTCGAATCGTGATTAAAACCTGGATATGTAGAGAGTGTTTCATGAATGCCCTAAATTTCTAAAATAAATTAATGGAGAAGTTATTATAGGGAATTGTTATTGCCACTCCATCGTTGAACTAAGGCACTCCATGGTACCTTTCTTAGAGCATGTGGTATCATGTATGTCATGCATTGCATACATGATACCAAATGCTCTAAAAATGATACCATAGAATGCCTTAGTTCAATGATGGAGTAAAAATAACATTACCCTTATTATATGATCTGGGATCATAGGTTACGTGGCAATTCCGACCTATGAGTGGTTGTAATGTGACCAAGTACATTCCTTTTTTGTCTCCCCTCTAGTCATATTACTTCATCATATGACAAAACCGAGACCATCAGACCATAGTCCTGGACCATAAAAAAAATTCTCATTACTGGGGTTGTTTGAGAGAAGTAACAATGAGTGGTTGCAGAGGTGGTGGGCTTAATCCAACATGATAATACCAGGCAATTCCTCAGCAGGACAAGACTAGGGGATATAAAGCAAATAAAAGCAAAAGACAGTGAAAAACAGAGAGGACAACATATGCATATAGGGCTCAAAAATATCAAGAAAGTACTATAATATTATGAAGATTTAAATGCCGAGAAATTATTCTAGGACACCGTCGTCACACCACTTCATCTTGTTTATATGATATTATGGTGCGATACACCAATTATATCTATTCATGTATTAGTAATAATTTTAGTTATATGACAAAGTACTATACAATATATGAATGTATATGATCAATCACACAAATAACCATAATAATATCTCCCAAATTCCCAATTGGGTTATGGGTCTATTTTTGAAGATCCAAATGTGAAAAATGAGAAGAATTCCAAGTCCAATCAAACACCTCACTAGAGACAACTGTGAAATCCATATCAGAGATAACAAAGGTGAGGTAGAAATTCAATTATATGTAGCCACCACAGGATGAGAAAAGAACCCATTAAAGAGAAAAGAAAAAAGAATCAGATAATGGCTCCCCCTCTCTTCTCTCATTCCATTTTATGTGATTACTATTCTTATTTGGGTCGTACCAAAAATAATGACCACTTTGAACATTATATAAAATATTTTATTCACTTTTTAAAATTGTCCTTCTCAATGAAAACATCAAAAGAAGAACAAAGGAATAAATTAGGTTACAGAAAATTTAAAAGGCACAAATTTGTAAGAACAGAAAAGTTAATTTTTATGCACGTGGATGTATTTAATGATGTTTTCTTAATAAGTTTGATTTATAAGAGAGCATTTTTGCTCACCTCAAATTTGGTACACCAATGCTCACCCATGCATCCCATTGGCCAATGCAGTGGGGCCCAGGATTAAACAAATGTTGTTTAATATTGTTTAATCCTGGGCCCCACTGCATTGGCTAATGGGATGCTTGAATGAGCATTGGTGTACCAAATTTGGGGTGAGCAAAAGTATTTTCGATTTATAAACATAGTCACATAAAATGGGATAAAAATAGTATTTTAAAACATACTCCCTCCGTCCCTTTTTTAGAGTCCACCTTTGGGAACTCAACTTATTAAGGGGACAAAAAGAATCTATACCTACTTTCCACAATTGCCCCTAATCATTGCAATAACTTTTTTAGTTTTGTTTTGGTGTAGATTTCAAGGAAGGGTAGTTTTGGAAAGTAAATAAAAATTGTATGCCAATTTAGGAAAGTGGACATTAATTTTGGGACATCCCAAAATGGAATATAGGACTCAAAAAAAGGGACGAAGGGAGTAAAATTTTATTTAAAAAAATGTTATGGAAGTAGCAAACATACCTCTCTTGGCATGAGGGTCTTGGGAATTACTCTGCAGACAAGAAAATGACAAAAGTTAAGACCAAAAAAGACCCAAATTCAAACTAATTCTCTATATATATTTCTCAAAAATTAAACAAGTTAAGTTCGTATTTAAATTTCATTTCACAAACTAAAGGCCTAATTACACTTTACACCCTTATGTTGTACCCGTATTTTCAAATAGATGCATATTTTTCTTTTCTTTTTTATTCAATCGAATCCTTCAACTTCAATAATTTATTTAATCAGACTCAAACTTTGACGCTGTTAGCTTAAACTAACAGAAATTGTCACGTGAGTTGTGTGTAATGCTTAGCTATCACAGGTTAGTTTAAGACAAACGAAGGAGATTATATATAGTGCGAAAAATTGCATTCAATTAGATCCGAAATAGCATTCAATCAAATCCAAAATCAGACCCGAAATTGCATCAGTTTCACGACGTTCACAATCTCCTATGTTTGTCTTAACCTAACTTGTGACAGGTAAGCATTACGCCCAACTCACGTGACAGTTTCAGTTAATTTAAGCCAACGGTGTCAGACCATGGATCTGATTGAATGAATTTTTTAAATTCAAGAGTTCAATTACACTAAAAAAAAAGAATATGTATCTAATTGAAAAACACATGTAATTAGGGCCTAAACAAAAATGAAAAATGGTCTCACCCAAGAACATGACGACCACCATTGTAGACAGCTTGGGAAATCAAACCCATCAATCCAATACTGCCTCCGCCATAAACCAGATCTATATTTCTTGAAACCTTCAATTATAATATATATATATATATATGAAAGTTAGCCAAAATGTCAAATGTATAAATGACCAAAAAGTAAATTAAGGTCACATTTAGTTCCTATTTTTTTTTAATTTTATTTGCAAACCAAAATGTGAGAATGTGTGTGTGTCTGTGTGTGTGTGTGTGAGAGAGAGAGAGAGAGAGAGAGAGAGAGAGAGAGAGAGAGTACACATCAATGCACAAAAAAGAAGAAAGATTGCTTTTTTAATATACATTCAAAAGGTTAATACATGCAAGTACACTTCATCCATTCTTATCAATATGTACATCTCTTTCATCACCAACATGGGCAGTCAGTGAAAATGTGACTCAGTTATGAGAGAGAGAAAACAAATTGGCTGGAAATTTTCAATTTGGATATCTCAGAAGAATAAAATAGAAAATTTTGAAGTTGAATTACAAAAAACCCAATAATTAATTAGCCATGAGTCAAGGATAAAAACTTTGATTCAAATTATAGGAAGTCTTGTGACACACACTCACACAGAAAACACATGTTTTGTGAAGCTAAGTTAAAAGTCAAGAACAATAGTTTGAAAACAAAAAAAATAGAGCAACATGAAAAGCAAAAACAAAATAATGTTTTTTAAGAAACAAACGAAACAGAGCAAAAAACAGAGTAAAAACAGAGTATTTGCCATACCAATTCTCTCCCAAGCTCTATAGTTGCATCTTTGTAGCTGGTTTTCTTCCCTGGACTACTCCCACAAAACACACATATCCTATTAAACTTTGATTGCTTCATCTCCATCTCTCTCTCTCTCTCTCTCTCTCTCTCTCTCTCTCGTGTGTAGTGTGTGTGTTTTGAGTGTGTTGTATTGCTTATGATAATGCTCTTTGTAGTAAAACAGTTCTCTTTTTTCTACTTGGTTGCAATATGCATACATCCACTACACAAAGTACCCTACACCTTTGACAATTCTCAACATGTCTAAATGTGCATATTTATAAGCGCCCCATATATATGAAAAAAAAAAATATATATATATATATATATAATGGTACATGTTAGTGCATGTATAGTGTTTATGTGTATAAGTTATAACCCCCCTTGGGCTTGAGCCCTTGACCACACTGTATAAATGTGTTGGGTGCGGGTCATATTCTAATAAGTCCGTTGTATTAGGCTCTGGGTCAAGTGGGAGGTACGGTATAATTATTTTAGGAATTTTATCATGTATATACAAGTTTTAACCTTGAATCATTTTTGATGCATATATAGTGGAATCTTTTGGATCGCCAGTATAGACAGGCACAACGCTGGACTATATTAAATTTTCGTGTTTTTAGGGTTTGTTTGGTTGCCTTGAATGTAATAATTGTGTTCTCAGGGGAGGAACTTAATAGTCTTAAATAAATAAAAATAAAAAATAAAAAAAAAAAAGAAAAAGAAAAGAAAAAAGAAGGGAGGAGGGAGTCTATATACTTAAAGCATATTTATAAATAATACTACTCTAATATAAAAAGACCCCCCTTTTTTCTTCTTCAAATCTGGGAGATTTGTCATCTTGCTTGTCCCCTTGGATTCATCATTGTCTATCACCTGAGTTGCACATATTGCCTCACCTCCCAATGAGTTAAAAAGTGTTTTTTTTTCAAAGAAGTTAATAAATAAAATAGAACTAATAAAAAAAGAGAACAAGAAGAATATATTTTTGTTCACTCTAAAATTGCTCATCATGTACTCATCCTCCTCTTCTATTGGCTAATATAGTTGTTGAGAATTTAAAACACGAAACCAATTTTTTTTAAATAAACACACACACATGAGCAGTAATTAAACATGCACAACAAATAAAAGACACATACATTTCTACGTGATTCGGCCAAACACCTGCCTATGTCCACACCCGAGAGATCTATTCTTTCATTATTGAGTAAAATATGGTACAAATTACATAAATTCAATCTCATAACCCAAATACAAGACCCTTGTACACTCCCCACTCAATACCCCAAAGACCCCGACATAATCACTATAATACATAGAGAAATCATAGAGACAAAGAAATACCCTCTCTAGCTCACCTCCCTATAACGTTGTGAACACCCTCACGGAAAGCCTCAATGATTAATATCTCTCTCACCCTAAACCATGCACCCCATGAGGGGAGACCCCCAACTTGGTACACCAAGGACTTACCTAAATTCTAATACAACATTCCTATATATAGAGTTTATGACCCATTATTTGTTGAACAAGTAATACAACTCTATCAAGGAAACCAAATCACAATACAAATCTAGCCAAATCACAATCCCTAAATTAATGGGATTGTCTCACATGTGATATAATCCTAACAATCACCTCATTTATCACTTGTGGAGAAACTGCCTAACCATTCTATCACACATGACCAGTACCCCCTCAACTGGAGCACTCACAAAGTCAACCACTTTGCAACCATTTACCATTGACCGTCTTCAGTACCAGCTCACCTTGAATCAACATAGTCTCAACATCCCCGATTCATCAAACTACGGCCTATATATGTGCAAGCCCGAAGTTAATTATATCCATTAACTCTATCCGAGAAGAGCCTCGATCCCTCTTTCTTCCCAATAGGATTTTCCCTCACTATCGTCTGAATGAATAAACCATCCACGCACTCACTTATATAAGAATTTTTCATCGAGTACTTGTGAGTACAACTCTACCAACCAGACGACATAAACCATCCACACTTCTCTCAACCACTGTGTGTGATTTCAGCAACAATATTGGATTCCTCTGCAACTTTGGAATCAATATCACTCCACCCAAATAGCGAACCTACTCCAAAAATAATTGATCAACATTTCTACGTACAATATCCTAACAATTACCTCTGTCGGATAATTGCACATGTGTCTGCCCCCGCCTTCTTGGAACCCATCAAATTATTTTCTCCAGAAACATATACTTACCACACCCGAAATCTAACAGCCCAAGAGAAATGCTCATATGAGTGGAATGTAAGAACTTCTCCACCACACGCAACATGCTACAATCACAATAACATCAAAATTATTTTTCTGCCTTAGATCCCAACCTGCTGCAATATATATAGGATCTATCATTAAGAAATATAAATTCCAATTCGTACAAAATCTCACAAATCTGCACCCACTGATGAATCGCAACACATTTGATCACATGAATATACCATACTGGATAAATTGTTAGTAGTATGTCTGAAAAGCCAATTAGATTGGAGTAGTATTTTAGGAATATTACATTGTAATAACAGTGTCATATTAATAAAGGGCAAGTTTATTTTTTATCATTATTGTTATTGAACTTTGATATGATAAGTCCAAAGAATTAAAATTGGGAAGATACGTACTTAAAGAGTTAAGGAACAAGACCATGCACTTCTCAGTTGCTTTATTCTAAAATTGTTCTTAGTCGTAGAATTATTAAATTTGACATTTGATAATCCGGTTAGACTAACATGTGCCATGTTTATTTTATTTGATAAAATATGACTAGTCTTAAGTCATTAGTGTGGGGACACTGGAACAAACATATAGGTGCTTGTTATAGAACAAGTTCACTGAACGTGATCAACTATTAGAAAAATCCAAATGGAGTTTAACTTATCTATCAATGGATTGTTCTTAGTTACAGTGGTACAAGTAATCCTTAACGTGCACGGTGTTTATGTTTTAATCAAATGCGTATTCATATACTATTGGGTATAGTAAGTCACACATAGAGACATGTGAGTGTATAACAAGGAATCTATCACTCTCAAGTGAGATAATGAATGTCCTATGTGATCTTCTATGATATATCTCAAGTAAAGCTCCCTGGCCAGGGCAGGGTGAAAATTAGAAAGAGTTTTCTAATTTCACCAGAAATAGAGAAATATCAATTAGTTCGAGAACATATAATTAAATCTGAGTTTGATAATATGTCCATTACTCAAGAGATTTAACTAGGACATTGTTCGATAGAAGGATTGAATTGTACGGTAACTGTTAACGGAAAGGTTCACTATTTTTCAGACTCTCTGGGGTGTGTCATGATACACTGCTAGGTGTCACTCATGACTAGTGGAAGCCCGAAAGTAATAAATATTAATATTAATTATTTCTATAAGGAAGAATTAGAAGATGTTCTAATTTAAGTTAATTAGAAATTAAAGGGTTCTAATTGTAGTACTTTAAAGTATTAGTACCTACTTCCAGATTAGTATGAACCTAAGGGGTCAAACACAAAAGGGCAATACTTAATTAGAAGAGGTAATGAGGGTCCACTTGATATTAAGTTGTTAATATGAAAGTAGTATAATAATAATATTAGTTTATATTTGATTTGAGAAAGTCTTCCAATCAAATATAATTTCCTAATTAGATTAGGAAAGGGACTTATAGCATTATTATAAATAAGAGGTAAGAGAAACAAATTGGGGGCTAGTACACCCAAGTTTCTCCCAAAGCCTCAAAAGATCATTGTAACCGTATGGTCACAGTAGTGACCTCTCCACTTTTTCAACTTCTTCTCTTTGTTAGAGGAATTCAAAAGGTTCTTCTAGTGTGCATTGCTTGTGTGGATACTTTTAGAGATCTGACCCTTGGACAATTTGGTGAACTGTTCGTGGGATGAAAGAGAATTAATATTTTGTAAAGCACGCTTCAAGGGTAACCATTCGATTAACTCCCAATGGATATTGTATGTATTTTGTATATATCATAGACTTGATCATGGGTTTTAGGAAACCATTAAATTTTTTGTTTTCCATTACGCGAGCCTTTAAGGGTTCCACATGGTTTTCTTTCAGTGGTATCAGAGCCTTAGTTTATGATTAATACAAAATATGAATTTATTAAGAATAAATCTGTAATTTTGGTACTATAAATTTGTATTAGATACAAAACTTTTGAAAGTTTTACAAGTAGATGCGTACATATGAAATATTTATTTGTAGTCAATCCATTACTTTAAAGAGATGGCAACTTCAAACCGTACGGTCGGTGTACGGTTGGGCGGCCATCACTGTTTGATGGAGACCATGAATCAAGATTGATTGATTTTTTTTTTTTGTCCAACTTAAGGATCAAGTTGGGAAACATGTTTTCAATTAAAATAAAATCAGCTATTGGACTGCCACTGTTCACTGTTTCCTAAAGTAGTGTCCAATTTTGATTGGAATTATTTTAGTTTAATCAAATTAAAATTCTAATGTGATTAGGATTAGTCCCAAAATTAAATGCTATGATAATAACAGTATTAATTTTATTTGCATAAGATGTGAATGGTTAATATAAAGGGTGATTATGGACTAGATCAAAAATAATTGAGCTATGTGATTAGTTTATTAATTCAATGTGATTGAATGGTTTATTATTTTGGGTTTGTAGTTTTAAAATGGGGCTTGCATGCCTTCCTCCCTCCTTCTCAATGTAATTTCTATCTCCCTGCTATGTACCTCCCCCTTGATCATGGATTAAGGATTTTCTTTTTAAAGTCATGTAAAATTAAGCTTAGAGACGAAGATCAGAATATTACAAGGAAGACATGGTGGAGTTTACTTTAAGTAGACATGGTGTCCAAGAAAAGAATGAAGACTATTTATTATTATTGTTTCAAGCTTAGAGCTTGAAAGCATGTGATATTTAATAATGATTACAATCCCCATAGACCTAGATTCAACTTAAAGGCTCAAGTTAAATCACCTTAAAAGTCCATAATCATCCAGGACCCCATTTTTATGTGATAATAGATGGGGCAGTTTCACCATATATTTTATATGTCCATATTTTAAAATTGTTTTAAAATTTAATCCAATTGTTGTGTCTTGAGGATACTCCTTTAAATTAAAATTTTTAAAATTGTTTTCTAAATTTAATTAGTTGGAGTATCGTATGGACATATTAAAATATAAATGATAAAATATTTACTTTTTGTTTTTGATGAATGTATAAGTGATGAGACCATAAGATTCCCTTCTTGTTATAATATTAAGTTGTAAGCGAAGAGACATTATGAATGTCTTATCGTAGCCTTCCACCATTATAGAAGACTGTATTTTCTTATTTAGGTTTGTCGGCTACAGATATGTGGGGACTGCTCATTCTAAGAAAAGCCACTCATACTATTTAAATATATGATATTATGAGGTGAGGGGTTAATGGGATCCAAGAAACTATTGTGTGAGGGTCTCATTAGTGACTCATACTTGTATGAATGGTAGGTCTAACTTAACTAAAATATATGGATCAAGAAACTATTATGTGAAATTCATAGTTTTAGAGGCTAAATGATGATTGGAATTTGCTTAAGAAGCAATAGGTAAGAAGTTACCTTCTTATCAAAGTTAGTACAATCAAGAAATTATTATGTGATGTTGTACTAGTTTTAGTGGGACCTCAATCCCGCTAGGAATATTTACAAATAAAGATTCCCAAATTTCTTTTAAGGGATGGGGAATTTGAAAAGAATAGTGGGAGGTACCATTATGATTTAAAGACCCAAAATCTAATGGATAATAAAATTGAATTTTATTTAATGCTCATAAATTGCTATTTATCTTCTGTAGATCACCGCTAAAAATGTCAAACTTCAACCCCCTTGCTAAAATTCTAGATACCAACCGTTTAACTGGACCAAAATTTGATGATTGGTTAAGGAACATAAAATTCATTCTTACTTCTGACGAAATTGCCTATGTCTTGGATGGGCGAATGTTGGAATCTCTTCCGAAAGGATCCACCGAGGAAGAGCATGACACTTTGGGAAAGTGGCAGGAAGATAAAATAAAGGTGAGATGCTACATATTAGCATCCATGAGCAATGAGCTTCAGAAGCAACATGATTCATATAAAAGCTCAACCTCTATTCTTCTTCACCTACAAGAGTTGTATGGGGGACAGAGTAGAACCGCAAGGTTCAATGTTTCAAAAGAACTCTTCCAGGCCAAAATGGCAGATGGGTTATCTGTAAATGAGCATGTGCTGAAGATGATCGGTTACATTGAGCAACTCGAAAAGCTTGATGTAAGCATGGATACAAATCTGCAAGTAGATTTGATCTTACAATCCTTGCCAGATTCATTTTCGCAGTTTATTATGAACTTCAACATGAGCAGGATGACAGTTCCACTGCATGAGTTGCTAAATATGTTGAATACTGCGAAAGGCTCCATAAAAAAGACAAAGGGATCTGCTCTTGTCATTCATGAAGCTTCTACTTCCAAGTTCAAGCCCAAGGGTAAAGGAAAATGGAAGGGGCAGAAGTCCACGATGAAGGCAAGGGGCGGGATTAAGAAAGGCAAGCTCACAAATGATAAGGGTAAAGGAAGGTGTTTCTTCTGTGGCAAAGAAGGACATTGGAAGAGGAACTGCAGAGAGTAACTTGCTTCCATAAAAGACAAACCTTCTGAAGGTATGTCTAATTTGCTTTTTATAGAAACTAACCTTTCGGTTAATTCTGTTTCTTCTTGGGTATTAGATACCAGAACTAGTTCTTACATTTATAATTCGTTGCAGGGATTAAGGGGAAGTAGAAGGCTGAGTAGAGGACAGACTGCTCTTAGAGTGGGAAATGGAGCAAGTGTTGCTGCATTAGCTATAGGGAGCTACTATTTAGCATTACCATCTAGCGTAGTTTTAGAATTAAAGGATTGTTTATTTATGCCAGATATTATTAGGAATATTATTTCTATTTCTACTTTATCTAGAGATGGTTATAAATTTGTTTTCGAGAAAAATAAATGTTCATTTTATTTAAATGATGATTTAGTTGGTTCTGGTATATATTTGAATGGTATTTATTTCTTAAACTTAGATAATGGTATTAACTATATTGAGCAAGCAAAAGATAAAACACCAAAGAGACCTAGAGATGAAGTTAATCCTATTTATATGTGGCATCTTAGATTATGTCATATTAGTGATGGTAGGATCAACAAGTTGGTTAAGGATGGACACTTTGGTTCATTGGCTTATGAAGCTTATCCAACTTGTGAATCATGTCTCATGGGCAAGATGACCAAATCACCCTTTGTAGGACATGGGGAAAGAGCTGCTGACATACTAGGATTAATTCACACTGATGTGTGTGGTCCTATGAATTCAATTGCAAGAGGAGGTTTTTCATACTTCATAACCTTCACCGATGATCACTCACGTTTAGGGTATGTATATTTAATGAAATATAAATCTGAATCTTTTGAAAAGTTCAAAGAATTTAGAAATGAAGTAGAAAAACAAACTTGGAAAAGTATTAAGGATTTTCGATCAGATCGAGGAGGTGAATACTTAAGCAATGAATTCTTGGACCATCTCAAAGAAAATGGTATTTTATCACAATGGACTTCACCTGGAACACCACAATTAAATGGTGTGTCCGAAAGGAGAAATCGTACCTTATTGGATATGGTACGATCCATGATGAGCTACACAGATTTACCTATATCATTTTGGGGACATGCACTTCAAACATCAATACATATACTGAATAGGGTGCCATCCAACTCTGTTCCTAAGACACCGCATGAGATGTGGCATGGGAAGGGGCCTAGTCTTAATTACATTAAGATATGGGGTTGTCCAGCCTATGTTAAGAAACTAGAAGTGGACAAATTGGAATCTAGGTCAGTAAAATGTAGATTTGTGGTTTATCCGAGAGAGTCATTGGGATACTATTTCTATCACCAGGGCGAACAAAATGTGTTTGTTAGCAAGTTTGTCATATTTCTTGAAAAAGAGTTTATTCAAGATAGAGGCAATGGGATAGTGATAGAATTAGAGGAAATGTCCTCTGAACCAGAAACCAACATTGACCAACATGAGGAAGAGTCATCAAACCCTATTACAGTAGCACCTTCTATTACACAACCTCCATGTAAGACTAGTAGGATTCCCATACCTAATAAGAGATACTTAGATCTCCATCAAGGTGATGAGGAACTCTTTCATTGTGGAGACAATGTCAACAAGAGTGATCCTACAAATTACAAAGAGGCGATGTCAGACATCGATTCTAGTAAATAGCAAGTTGCCATGAAATTAGAAATGGATTCTATGTACTCTAACCAAGTTTGGACTTTGGTAGACCTGCCTCAAGGTATTGTACCTATTGACTGCAAATGGGTTTACAAAAGGAAGATAGGCTCGGACGGAAAGGTAGAGACCTACAAAGCTAGGCTAGGGGCAAAAGGTTATAAACAAAGACAATGAGTTGACTATGAGGAAACCTTTTTGCCAGTAGCCATGCTAAAATCCATCAGGATTATGCTTGCTATAGGTGCACACTATGACTATGAGATATGGCAGATGGATGTAAAGACCGCTTTTCTCAATGGTCAGATTGAGGAAGAGATTTACATGGAGCAGCCAGAAGGCTTTATATCTTGTGGTGAAAACCACAAAGTGTATAAGCTGCAAAGATCCATTTATGGACTCAAGCAAGCATCTCGAAGTTGGAGCTTCCGGTTTGATGAAGCGATCAAAGCATTTGATTTTCATCAAAACATGGATGAACCATGTGTGGATAAGAAGCTCAGTGGGAGAGAGATTACGTTCCTGACATCTTACTCATTGGGAATGATGTAGGAATGCTATCATCAGTCAAACTATGGCTTTCACAAAACTTCTCCATGAAGGATTTGGGAGAAGCATCTTATATACTGGGCATAAAGGTTTATATAGATAGATCTAAAAGATTGATTGGTTTATCCCAATCCTTTGTACATAGACAAAGTGTTGAATAGGTTCAACATGGTAGATTCCAAGAGAGGGATGCTGCCCTTCAGACATGGAATTCATCTCTCAAAGGACATGAGTCCTAAGACACCAGAGGATAGAGAAAGCATGAGCAAAGTACCATATGCTTCAGCAGTGGAAAGTCTCATGTATGCTATGTTATTTACTAGACCTGATATCAGTCATGTTGTAAGTGTTACAAGTAGATATCAGTCTAATCCAGGTATGCATCACTGGATTGCAGTGAAGAACATCCTTAAGTACTTAAGAAGAACTAAGGAAATGTTCCTTATTTATGGAGGAGGAGAACTGAGAGTTGATGGTTACACGGATTCGGACTTCCAGTCTGATGTGGATGATAGAAAATCCACATCCGGTATATGTTTACCCTTAATGGTGGCGCTGTTAGCTGGAAGAGTTATAAGCAAGATACAACGGTAGATTCTACGACCGAAGTAGAATATATTAATGCTTCAGAAGCAACAAAGGAGAGTGTATGGATAAGAAAGTTCATCAGTGAACTAGGTGTAGTTCCAACCATTGAATCACCTGTGCCTCTGTACTGTGATAACAATGGGGGCGATAGCTCAAGCCAAGGAACCAAGGTCTCATCATAAATCCAAACATATTCAGCGTCGATTCCATATGATTAGAGAAATCATTGATAGAGGTGATGTGGAGATACAAAAGATAGCATCAGCAGATAATGTAGCAGATCCATTCACTAAGGCCTTAACCCAGCAGCAATTGAATCGCTACCTTGAGAGGATGGGTATGAGATACATGGTCGACTGACTTTAGTGCAAGTGGGAGATTGTTAGTAGTATGCCCTAAAAGCCAATTAGATTCGAGTAGTATTTTAGGAATATTACATTGTAATAACAGTATTATATTAATAAAGGGAAAGTTTAATTTTTATCATTATTGTTATTGAACTTTGATATGATAAGGCCATAGAATAAAAGTTGGGAAGATACATACTTAAAGAGTTAAGGAACAAGACCATACACTTCTCAGTTGCTTTATTCTAAAATTATTCTTAGTCGTAGGATTATTAAATTGGACATTTGATAAACCGGTTAGACTAACATGTGCCATGTTTATTTTATTTGATAAAATATGACTAGTCTTAAGTCATCAGTGTGGGGACACTGGAACAGACATATGGGTGCTTGTTATAGAACAAGTTCACTGAAATTGATCAACTATTAGGAAAATCTAAATGGAGTTTTACTTATCTATCAATAGATTGTTCTTAGTTATAATGGTACAAGTAATCTTTAGATCCGAGACATTACTGTTGTTTTGTGTATGATTTATTATGCTTTAACGTGCACGGTGTTTATGTTTTAATCAAAGGCATATTCATATACTGTTGGGAATAGTAAGTCACACATAGAGACATGTGAGTGTACAACAAGGAATCTATCACTCTCAAGTGAGAGAATGAATGTCCTATGTGATCTTCTTTGATATATCTCAACTAAAGATCCCTGGCCAGGGCAGGTTGAGAATTAGAAAGAGTTTTTCTAATTTCACCAGAAGTAGAGAAATATCAATTAGTTCGAGAACATATAATTAAATCTGAGTTTAATAATATGTCCATTACTCAAGAGATTTAATTTGGACATTGTTTAATAGAAGGATTGAATTGTACGGTAACTGTTAACGAAAAGGTTCACTATTTTTCAGACTATTTGGGATGTGTCATGATACATTGCTAGGTGTCACTCATGACTAGTGGAAGCCCGAAAATAATAAACATTAATATTAATTATTTCTATAAGGGAGAATTAGAAGATATTCTAATTTAAGTTAATTAAAAAGGGTTCTAATTGTAGTACTTTAAAGTATTAGTACCCACTACTAGATTAGTATGAACCTAAGGGGTCACACACAAAAGGGCAATACTTAATTAGAAGAGGTAATGAGGGTTCACTTGATATTAAGTTGTTAACATGAAAGTAGTATAATAATAATATTAGTTTATATTTGATTTGAGAGAGTCTTCCAATCAAATACAATTTCCTAATTAGATTAGGAAACAGACTTATAGCATTATTATAAATAAGAGGTAAGAGAAACAAATTGGGGGCTAATACACCCAAGTTTCTCCCAAAGCCTCAAAAGCTCATTGTAACCGTATGGTCACACTAGTGACCTCTCCACTTTTTCAACTTCTTCTCTTTATTAGAGGAAGTCAAAAGGTTCTTCTAGTGTGCATTGTTTGTGTGGATACTTGTCACGCCCCGACATGGCATAAATAAGGAAAGCGTTTAATTTCCATTATGGACCCGTAAGTCGCGACAGTTTGAAGGATCGATTCCGTCCCAAACGTCGAACAACGATAAACAATAATCAGAGTAGAGCAATCAAAGCTTACAGATATTTTTCTAACTTAATAAATATTACAGCACGGGTCATCTAAAGGCACATACCGCCTTAAATTAAAACAATAACTTAGTGTCTATTACAGTCATCCTTATTACAAAACAGTTTAAAACTTAAAGCACATAACGGAAATTTCTCTTTCCAGCAGTTGTTCTCAATTCGCATAGTCATAAGGTTCCTCCTGGTTATAACCTGAAAAGCCTGAACACGAATGTCCAGGACGCATCAACGTCGTCAGCTTCAAGAAGCTGGTGAGTATTAAAAACATGACTTTGAATGTAAAACATACCCCTTTACAAATTTTCTCTTTTTAGGTTTGTAAAATCAATGGTTAAATCATGGGAAGAATTCAATTATAAAAATAACAGGGAATATATTTAAAAGTCGTTCATTCATTAAAACATATGATTATGTATGAGACGATGCACCACACTCATCTTACCGACTCTTTTCTCTCGACAAACACAACAATCCACTATCTCACACCAGTATCTTTGAAATACTCCGATAGCCACACTTTAGCACAGGGGTGCCAGGGAATGTCCAGTTTGCCTCACACTTTAGTCCGGGGTACCAGGGAGTGTCCAATGCCTCACACTTTGAATACCTAAACCGCCATGCAAATATCGGAGGAACCCTCACGCAGTATCCAGACTCGGGTATCAGGGAGTGTCCGTAGGCCACACTTTAGCACTTCCATCGGTGCCAGGGAATGTCCAAGTTCGGCTTCACACACTTTGACGCTACCATGGTCGTCAGGGAGTGTCCAGTTTTTCCACCGTCACATTTCAAAGAAACTCTTACCGCAATCTCAACACGTCACACTTTGGTACACAACAACCAGGGAGTGTCCACAACACAATCTCAATCTCATACTCTTTTCCACACTGACCATTACTCTTTTTCACACTGACTGACACCCACATGCATGTACAACTGACTCCACATGTATGTCATGAACCTTCAATATAAAGGAATTTAATGAATTAAATAAACACGTACGTACGGGGATTGATAGGTCACAATTCATTGTTTTAATCATCTACACATAATCAAATAGGATTCTGCTCAAATCAATTTCCCAAACAGAGCTTTAACAGTTCATAAAATACCACCCAAACAGTTCCTTAACACAAAATAACCAAGAACTAGAAACTGCCAGAAGTCGCTCGCGCGATATGTCGCTTGCGCGACCTGCCCATTTTCCTTTTTATTTTAAAAACCTTTCTTTCTGCCTGAAATCAGCCACCTCGCGCGCGCGGGTCCCAAACTGGGATCAGAGCTTTTTTTGTTCGAGCGACCCTCGCTCGCGCGACCTGCCTATTTTTCATTTTCTTTATAAACTTTTATATCTGCCTGAATCCACGTGGCTCGCTCGCGCGGGCCGCTCTCGCGATTCTAGCTCGCGCGATCGTGCGCGCGAGATGAAGCAGATGCTTCGTCTTCCTCGTGAAACTGCTCTGTTTCAGAAATCAGGGGGTCTTTTGACCCATTTTCAGAATTGTTGGTATATACATCATGTTATATATGGATCTCTCCCTTTTCTTACAAGGATTACAAATATGAAATCAATTAAACACAAATCAAACCATAGCTCTTGAATTTCATGAAAAACTAAAAGTTGTCAAAACTTAATCCTTAATATACTTTTTCATATGAACAAATTAGGCTTCAATACTTTAAACATAGTCAATACATACTGTAGTCTTTCATATTAATCTATCAACACAGATTTTGATTGAGTTTGAGAATTCATGATTTTCAAGCTATGGAACATCAACGTAAAATTAACTATGGTGATTTCCAAATCAAGCTATATAAACAAAATTAAGACATGAATTACATTGGGAGTGAGTTAATAATACTCACTGAGTTCAAGAATTGTGTGTTTGAGATAAGTGTTGAGAAAGAGAGACCAAATAAGAAATCCACTTGAGCTTAGCTATGGTGGATTGAAATTCTTCTTCTCTCTCTAAAAATACCCAGTAATAAGAACTCTCAAGCTCTCTCTCTAAACTCTCTGAAATTTAAATGGAAGAATGTGTGCTATGGATGAGTGTATAAGGTATATATATAGACTTCCCAATTCTTGGGCTCCAAGTTCTATTACTAAGTCTTAACAATCCAACTTAACTCTAATCTTCTAAACAAACTGTAGATTAATAAGGTTTATGCATGAAGAAACATATATACGTATATACAACTAATGCACATCTACCTCTACAGGTTCATCAAGGGTCAAATAGGTTAGTAGGGGGCAAGTTCGGGCTGTTTGGGAAAAACAACTTATGGCACAATATTGACACACACAAGTTATACATTCCCAAGCAATGCCTTAACCAATCATTGCTTGCCTTAAATGGAAATAAAGTATATGTCATGTCCACTTTACGTCACTTCCAAAATCTGTTGAAGTTCAACAAGGCACGGACAGTTTTGGATATGAACTGGTATTTTCGGGGCGTAGTGGTCACCCCAAAAATACAGAAAATTCATTTTAACGTAGGAAGTGATTTCTTGGTTTCATAAAAATACTGATTTAGTTAAAAGAAAACATTTCCACCTTTTTATAAAATCGCAATTTGACCCCAACCCAAATTCTTAACTTGCAATAATTCAAGGAATAAAATTTGGAATATGAGAAATGTAATTATATAAAGTAGTCAATACAAATTAAATATGGAAATGCAAATAAATGAAAATGCAGGTTATTACACCCTTCCTCCCTTAAACAGGATTTCGTCCCCGAAATCAAGACTAACTAGTCCTGAAATAACTCCGGGTACTTCTTCCTCATATCAGCTTCAACTTCCCATGAGGCTTCGTTCTCGTCATGGTGATTCCACTAAACCTTCAACAACGGAATGTCCATATTCCTCAGCTTCTTGATACTCTGATCTAGAATTTTCACGGGCCTTTCTTTGTAAGAAACGTTATGACTCGTCTCAATATCGTCGTAACTAACCACGTGCGAGGGGTCTCGTATGTACTTTCTCAGCATACTCACATGAAATACATTGTGAACCCCAGACATCTTCGGTGGTAGCGCCAGTCGATAAGCCACTCTTCTGACACGTTCCAAAATCTCAAACGGTCCGATGAAACGTGGAGCTAATTTCCCTCTCTTGAGACCAAAATGTACCACTCCTCGGGTCGGTGAAACCTTAAGAAGTACGTGATCTCCAACACCGAATTCCAAATCCTTCCGGCGTTGATCAGCATAACTCTTATACCGGCTCTGAGCTGTTCTCATCCTTTCCTTGACAAAGGAAATCTTCTCGTTGGTTTCTCTAACCAAATCTGGTCCCAACAACTCTGTGTCCCCAACTTCTGCCCAACACAATGGAGAACGACATGGTCGTCCGTACAATGCTTCAAACGGAGCCATCCCGATACTCGTGTGATAGCTATTGTTATAGGCAAATTCAACCAATGGCAAGTGTGTCTCCCAAGATTCTTCAAAATCAATAACACAAGCCCTAAGCATATCCTCCATGATCTGATTAACACGCTCAGTTTGCCCATCTATCTGAGGGTGAAAAGCAGTACTCATCTTGGCATACAACTGGTGATCTTTGAGCGTCTGCATCGCAATCCGTAGATGTTGTTCGTGTTCTTCTCCTGACTTAGAATAGATCAAAATATCATCTATGAAGACGATGACAAACTGATCCAAATAAGGCTTGAACACTCTGTTCATCAGATCCATAAACACTGCCGGGGCATTCGTCATTCCAAACGGCATCACCAAAAATTCATAATGACCATATCGAGTTCTGAACGCAGTCTTAGGTATATCTTCCTCCGTACCCTCAACTGATGATATCCCGACCTTAGGTCTATCTTGGAAAATGTCGTAGCTCTTTGTAGTTGATCAAATAAGTCGTCAATCCGCGGTAAGGGATACTTGTTCTTGATAGTTACACAGTTCAGTTCTATGTAGTCGATACACAACCTGAGCGTTCCGTCCTTCTTCTTCACAAATAACACTGGTGCTCCCCAAGGCGATGTACTTGGACGTACAAAACCTAGGTTCTCGAGCTCTTGAACTTGTTCCTTCAATTCCAATAGCTCTATAGGGGCCATTCTGTAGGGAGCCTTAGTGATCGGTACGGTACCTGGTATAAGTTCAATACAGAACTCTATACTTCTCTCGGGCGGCAAACCAGAAATATCTTGAAATACTTCTTCGAAGTCCTTGACTACAGGTATAGACGACACTGTCATCTCTGTACTGAAGACTTCGATATTTGCCAAACATCTGATGAGGAACATATCTCCTGAAGGGTTACACTGAAAATCAAAGGGTTAATTCTCGTTGTCGGAGAATGTAATTCTCTTCCTCGTACAATCCAACTTCACTTGATTTTGAGAGAGTCAATCCATTCCTAGGATTATGTCGAACTCCTTCATCAATAGGACAATCAACCTTGCAGGGATTTCACGATCTCCTAACCGTAAAGGAAAATCCTTGCACACGTGTCCTAATCTGACTGCAGCTCCTAATGGCAAAGTAGCCCTCAAAGCTTTCTCTAAACGATGAGGTAAGATACCCAATCTCCGAATTGTATTAACAGATATGAACGAAAGAGCAACACCCGTATCAAATAACACTTTAACATGGGAGTTAAACAAAGTCAATGTACCTTCCACTGCTTGCTGATCAGGTTGAGCTTCTCCATAATCTCCTTCTTCATACACAGTTCCATCATATCCTACTGCATCAAGGATAACAGCATTCAAGCGAGTCTGACCTTGTTGACCATAAGTCACCTGCTTGGGGGCAGTGCAGAACCTGCTAATGTGACCTGGTTCACCACAGTTGAAGCAGACTATTCCTTGCTGAGCAGCACGCCTTGGTGCCTTACAATCTCGAGCCAGATGACCAGGGTTGCCACAATTAAAGCATTTTCCGCCACTACTTCCTTCTCCTACTCATGGTTGAGTCGGATAGGTAATAGCCTGGGTCTTCTTTCTTCCGTCAAAATTCCTCTTCTATCCTTGGGTACGGTTCATTGGTGGTCTATTCCCAAAATTACCCCTTTGAGGTGTTCGAAATTCGAATTGCTTACGGTTCACTCGAGCGTCTTCTTCTAGATCAGTAGCCAAGCCAACCAATCCCTCAAACGACTTATCTAGGTGACCGAGAGTCAGGCGGCGAATTTGCGGTGTCAGCCCTTGTTTATACTTCCGTATCTTCTTCTCTTCAGTGTCAACCATGTGAGGGGAAAACCGAGACAGTCTCTCAAACTGGGTGATGTACTCTTGCACCGACTTGGTTCCTTGCGTCAGGTCCATGAATTTCTTCTCTCTTCTGTGCCTCTTCGTAGCCAGGAAATACTTCTCCAGAAATCTCCCTTTAAATGCAAACCACGTCATTCCCGTAGCAGCTGTGTTCCCAATAGTGGCTATCACCGAGTCCCACCAATCTACGGCAGCATCGGTCAATTGAAATGTAGCCAACCTCCTCTTGTCCATCTCGTTGCACTGGACAGCTTCAAACATGCGGTCCATCTGTCTTAACCACTGTTCCGCTTTCCAGGGTTCCGTGGTACCCGCAAACTGCTCGGGTCTGAGCGCACAGAATCTCTCTAGCAGTTTATCTCCAGTCTGGCGGTCTCGTTGGTTATCATTCGTATTATTGATTCTTTCTAAACGTCTGACAAATGCTTCGAACATCCCTGTAGGATCGGCAGCCTCGGGTGCTCCCTCGATCAAATTCCTATTTCTCCTTGGTCCTCCAGTCATTCTAGGCATGATAGTGATAGCAGAATGAGAAATATACATGAAGCAGTACTATGAAGCAATTTAAATGACGACAACATTCAAAAGAGTATATCTTATATATAACTTCTTATCAAGTTGATACAAAAAGCGTGTATGATCAGGTCAATGCCTACCCTATCCATATGGGTTAGGACGCATGCAAGAGTTAATGTTACAAAAATGGGGTCATTGCCCTATCTGCTAATGCATATAATTACAGTTTGCAAAAAGAGAATAGAGCTACTAGTCAAAAGTAGTAAATATATACAAAGCGACATCTAAACGGTCAGTCATCGCCATAGGTAGTCATCAAAAGGTCAAGCGAGTCATCCTGATGAAGTCGCTGAACATGCGAGGGGCCTGTCCCAAAATTACAGCTATGTGAAGTCAACAACGAAGCAGGTCCAGGGGCATCTGCCTCTGGCAAAGCTAGCTCAGGTGCTAGTGCCTCTTCAAGGTCAATCGCGAGGTCATCCCAACCTATGCCATCCTCCTCAGCATCCTCGATAATAGGAGCAAGTACAACGTCAATGTCACCATCATCCTCAACAGCAGGGACGACTGGTGGAGGCATCTCTAACTGTGCAAGGTGAGCCTGCACAACCTGAACCTCAAGGGGTAGATAGAAGGCATCGATGTTAACCAAGCGAACCATCTCTACAAGCACTAAGCTCTGAATCTCTATAAAGTACAGGATCTCGAGGCGAGCACCGGACAAGTCGACCAGCCCTAACACATGAATCTGGTGCCAAAGATCTAACTCGACGGTAGCAGCTGCACGCTGCCCAACGGTGGTGAAATAAAGTATCGCAGAAGCCGGTACTATCGCTCCCACAGTAACCCAATGCCCTCCAAAAGCGTCGGGTACAAAAAGAGGCTGAGCTGGATCCATACCTGAAAAAGGTACTAACTTAAATCAGGAAAGAGATAATCTTAGGCGTTTGGGGTTCTGAGTCTATCCTCCCTGTCGTAACATCGGGAGAAAAGCTTAAGCTAACAGATCGTGGAATCGGGTCTAAACTGGTAAACCCTAACCTGGCTAAACTATCTTGAGATAAATAATAACCTGGCTTTGATACCACTAAATCCTGTCACGCCCCGACGTAGCATAAATAAGGAAAGCGTTTAATTTCCTTTATGGACCCGTAGGTCGCGACAGTTTGAAGGATCGATTCAGTCCCAAACGTCGAACAACGATAAACAATAATCAGAGTAGAGCAATCAAAGCTTACAAATATTTTTCTAACTTAATAAATATTACAGCACGGGTCATCTAAAGGCACATACCGTCTTAAATTAAAACAATAACTTAGTGTCTATTACAGTCATCCTTATTACAAAACAGTTTAAAACTTAAAGCACATAACGGAAATTTCTCTTTCCAGCAGTTGTTCTCAATTCGCAGAGTCATAAGGTTCCTCCTGGTTATACCTGAAAAGCCTGAACACGAATGTCCAAGATGCATCAACGTCGTCAGCTTCAAGAAGTTGGTGAGTATTAAAAACATGACTTTGAATGTAAAACATACCTCTTTACAAATTTTCTCTTTTTAGGTTTGTAAAATCAATGGTTAAATCATGGGAAGAATTCAATTATAAAAATAATAGGGAATATATTTAAAAGTCGTTCATTCATTAAAACATATGATTATGTATGAGACGATGCACCACACTCATCTTACCGACTCTTTTCTCTCGACAAACACAACAACCCACTATCTCAAACCAGTATCTTTGAAATACTCCGATAGCCATACTTTAGCACAGGAGTTCCAGGGAATGTCCAGTTTGCCTCACACTTTAGTCCGGGGTACCAGGGAGTGTCCAATGCCTCACACTTTGAATACCTAAACTGCCATGCAAATACTGGAGGAACCCACACGCAGTATCCAGACTCGGGTATCAGGGAGTGTCATAGGCCACACTTTAGCACTTCCATGGGTGCCAGGGAATGTCCAAGTTCGGCTTCACACACTATGACGCTACCATGGTCATCAGGGAGTGTCCAGTTTTTCCACCGTCACATTTCAAAGACACTTTCACCACAATCTCAACACATCACACTTTGGTACACAACAACCAGGGAGTGTCCACAACACAATCTCAATCTCATACTCTTTTTCACACTGACCATTACTCTTTTTCACACTGACTGACACCCACATGCATGCACAACTGACTCCACATGTATGTCATGAACCTTCAATATAAAGGAATTTAATGAATTAAAGAAACACGTACGTACGGGGATTGATAGGTCACAATTCATTGTTTTAATCATCTACACATAATCAAATAGGATTCTGCTTAAATAAATTTCCCAAACAGAGCTTTAACAGTTCATAAAATACCACCCAAACAGTTCCTTAACACAAAATAAGCAAGAACTAAAAACTGCCAGAAGTCGCGCGCGCGGGTCCCTCGCGCGATATGTCGCTTGCGCGACCTGCCCATTTTCCTTTTTATTTTAAAAACCTTTCTTTCTGCCTGAAATTAGTCACCTCTCGCGCGTGGGTCGCTCGCGCGAAAGGTCTCTCGCGCGACCCTCGCTCGCGCGACCTGCCTATTTTTCATTTTCTTTATAAACTTTTATATCTGCCTGAATCCGCGCGGATCGCTCGCGCGGGCCGCTCGCGCGATCGCGCGCGCGAGATGAAGCAAAGGCTTCGTCTTCCTCGTTAAACTGCTCTGTTTCAGAAATCAGGGGGTCTTTTGACCCATTTTCAGAACTGTTGGTATATACATCATGTTATATATGGATCTCTCCCTTTTCTTACAAGGATTACAAATATGAAATCAATTAAACACAAATCAAACTATAGCTCTTGAATTTCATGAAAAACTAAAAGTTGTCAAAACTTAATCCTTAATATACTTTTTCATATGAACAAATTAGCTAGGCTTCAATACTTTAAACATAGTCAATACATACTGTAGTCTTTCATATTAATCTATCAACACAGATGTTGATTGAGTTTAAGAATTCATGATTTTCAAGCTATGGAACATCAACGTAAAATTAACTATGGTGATTTCCAAATCAAGCTATATAAACAAAATTAAGACATGAATTACATTGGGAGTGAGTTAATAATACTCACTGAGTTCAAGAATTGTGTGTTTGAGTAAGTGTTGAGAAAGAGAGACCAAATAAGAAATCCACTTGAGCTTAGCTATGGTGGATTGAAATTCTTCTTCTCTCTCTAAAAATACCCCGTAATAAGAACTCTCAAGCTCTCTCTCTAAACTCTCTGAAATTTAAATGGAAGAATGTGTGCTATGGATGAGTGTATAAGGTATATATATATATATAGACTTCCCAATTCTTGGGCTCCAAGTTCTATTACTAAGTCTTAACAATCCAACTTAACTCTAATCTTCTAAACAAACTGTAGATTAATAAGGTTTATGCATGAAGAAACATATATACGTATATACAACTAATGCACATCTACCTCTACAGGTTCATCAAGGGTCAAATAGGTTAGTAGGGGGCATGTTTCGGGCTGTTTGGGAAAAACAACTTATGGCACAATATTGACACACACAAGTTATACATTCCCAAGCAATGCCTTAACCAATCATTGTTTGCCTTAAATGGAAATAAAGTATATGTCATGTCCACTTTACGTCACTTCCAAAATCTGTGGAAGTTCAACAAGGCACGGACAGTTTTGGATATAAACTGGTATTTTCGGGGCGCAGTGGTCACCCCAAAAATACAGAAAATTCATTTAAACGTAGGAAGTGATTTTCTGGTTTCATAAAAATACTGATTGAGTTAAAAGAAAACATTTTCACCTTTTTGAAATACAGTTTTGAAATTTAACACAGGCGTTGCTAAATTTTATAAAATCGCAATTTGACCCCAACCCAAATTCTTAACTTGCAATAATTCAAGGAATAAAATTTAGAATATGAGAAATGTAATTAAATAAATTAGTCAATACAAATTAATTATGGAAATGCAAATAAATGAAAATGCAGGTTATTACAATACTTTTAGAGATCGGACCCTTGGACGATTTGGTGAACTGTTCGTGGGACGAAAGAGAATTAATATTTTGTTAAGCACGCTTCAAGGGTAACCATTCGATTAACTCTCTAGGAATATTGCATGTATTTTGTATATATCATAGACTTGATCATGGGTTTTAGGAAACCATTAAATTTTTTGTTTTCCGCTGCGCGAGCCTTTAAGGGTTTCACATGGCTTCCTTTCATAAATTCCCAACCAAAGCATTAAAACCCTAAAAGAATGCTTTTGCCTATTCTTCATGTTCCACTGCTAGACTACCCCGGCCACATCATGTCACAGCCCCGTGCTACATCATCGAATTTCCTTTTTTTTTTTTGTTTATCATGTGTTATCTTTAATAACCGTGCTGCTATTCCACTGTTGTCGTCATACGCCTCTACCCATCATGATCTCACCAATCACAGCTTTGATATTACTTGTTGGGAATTTAAAACGCGGAATCAAAATTTTCCAAATAAATACACACACATGAGCAGTAATTAAACATGCACACAAAAGAAAAGACACAGATTTCTACGTGGTTCGGCCAAACACCTGCTTACGTCCACACCCGAAAGATCCATTCTTTCACTATTGAGTAAAACATGATACACGTTGTATAAATTAAATCTCATAACCCAAATACACGACCCTTGTACACTCCCCACTCAATACCCCAAAGACCCTAACATAATTAGTGTAATACATAGAGAAATCATAGAGACAAAGAAATACCCTCTCTACCTCACATCCCTATAACGCTGTGAACATCCTCATGGAAAACCTCAATGATTAATATCTCTCTCACCCTAGACCATGCACCTCTATGAGGGAAGACCCCCAACTTGGTATAGTAAGGGCTTACCTAAATTCATATACAACATTCCTATATATAGAGTTTATGACACATTACTTGTTAGACAAAGTAATACAACTATATCAAAGAAACCAAATCACAATAGGAATCTAGCCAAATTACAATCCCTACATTAATGGGATTGTCCCACATGTGATATTATCCTAACAGTAGTAGAGTTCAATATTAATTAATAATTAATTAATGATATAAAGTACTGAACCTCGTTACATTTACCATTAAAAAAAATGCACAAAAAATAAACAATTTTGACATCAACAAAAATGCACTCGAAAAACAAAAATGGGTGAGCTAACTGTGATCCAATCCAATAGGGCAAGGTTTTTAATGGGTCTTATGATGACACTTTGTACGACCAACAAATGGGAGTCATTGTATGTGATGTTCTTGAGAAAATAGTCAAACATAAGGTTTGACTTTGAAACAGGGGAGGGGAGTGATGATGGCAGCCTTATTTCTTGGAACCTACACACACTCTGGACTTCTATTAGCATTGGACTAATGTTGTGGTCTCTAAATTTAAAATTTTTTAAATTGAATAATGTTACATTTATTCGTTAAATCACATCTCAAATTATATTTTTATTTAAATGAAAGTATTATGTGTTGTGTAAATAATATATAGAAAAATATAAAAAATTCAAACAGCATAGAATACATGTATCTAAGATATAGAATGTGATTTGGGGTATATTTGGAGGAGTGGATGCAGCATTGTTATTCCTAATTTTATGGGATTAATATTGTATGTGTTGGTTTATGGTAGTAGGATAACAGCAATAACATTTAGTATAATTATTAAAATATTAATTTGAAAATTAAATTTGAGATTTAAATATGAAAATCACAACATTATTTTTAGGAAAGAGGGTATGAAATTTGAATCCAACTGATATGATGTGAATTTTAACCAAAGTTGATTCAAATGGTTTCCGTGCCATATCAGTTGAAAATCAAGTTGAGTAAATCGTCTCATTACTCCTTTTATTGATACAAAACTCATTGAGATACATTAGAGTTGAGGTTTATCATTGTGTCTTATGAGTAATTATATCATTTGATCGTCACACTATCAAATTATAGTAACAGTTACATGGGATATGACACTCACACGAGATAATTTTTCGTTTCTTGCATCTCGCCCAGTTAGAAACACGAAAATTGTTTCTCTACAACGACTCTCACGATAGAAAAGAAGCTTGTGTATTGGACTACCCACTTAATATAAGTCTTACATTTATATAAATAGAAAGTTAGGCAAAATCCTTAAAAGTAAATTGTTAAAAGTCTAAAGTTTAATTTGATTATTAATTTGTTAAAAAAATTCTTGAAATAAAAATTTTCACTTCATATCCGTGTAAGACCCAATTTTTTTATACTTGTTTTCATGCATCGGAAACATTTTCCTAATTAATTAGGAATATTAATTGTACTTACCTCTAAAATAAATGACGGAGTTTCAAATGAGTTATTGCCTTTCTGTAGTGTAAAAGAATTCGATATAGAACACCCCTCCAAAAAAGGTGAAAGATATTTCAAGATAATTGAAAATAAAAAAACTTTTGTGTTCTTCTTATCACAGAACCTGTTTGAAACTAAAAATTTCTCAAAAATAGTTGAAAAAAAAAAAAAAAGAAGAAGAAAGAAAAAAAGAGAGAGAATTGAAAAATAAAATAGAAAGAGTTTTATATGGTTTCATCTTATTTTTTACATTCATATTTTCCTCATTGGTACCCAGACAAGAAAAAAGTTTTTTTTTTGGGGAGGTATTATCTTTTCTTGACCTAAATGGAGTCTCGTGTTTGAAAAAGTCTAAAACTGAACCAGATTTCAATACAACAAATTGACACTAATCAAATATTTGGATTAATTTATAGAACTTATTCACGTATTACTTTCTCAAACAGCATTATTATCATCACAAATTCTTATTCCATTAGGACTTCACGTTTCTTTTACATATCTCACACACACACACACACAACAGCCATACAAGACATAGTGGTGGTGGTAGTAGTGGAATATACGCCTTACATTATAGGAGTTGTTGAAAATCTATATGAGGCATGGAAAACAGAAGCGGCCCATGACGCATCATCAATATCTCACAATGTACCCCTAACTCACACTCCCTATTCCCTCCTCTACACATACTTGTTGTATGCATAGGAAACATTTGTATCTAAATTCCAAACAACAACAAACACACCCCCCGCCCCCCCTCTTCTCTCTCTCTCTCTCTCTCTCTCTCTCTCTCTCATATCACCAAACCATGCTGTCCCTAATGACCAACCCCACTACTATACTAAATGCTTTGCCTCTCTCTCTCTCTCTCTCTCTCTCTCTCTCTCTCTCTCTCTCATTTTTAGGTATGCCAAAGTATCACATGTCAAACTGGGTGTAATTAATGAGAGTGACTTATAATTTTGGATGAGACCTATGTTTTGGGACTCATAAAAATAATTAGGGGCCACATGTCCCTATTTTTAAGGTCACATGATAAGTAGTTATCGACTTTAAGTAACATATCATCTCCCAATCACTTGTCATATGCCCCATATGAGGGTCACATGGCTCCATATTATTAGGGCATTATACACTATGATGAAATGGTGTGATGGTCTCACCTAATAACTTCTCCATTTTGTTAGGGACAACACTTCAGTACTTTTTCTTCCGTCCATTTTGTGTTGTTCCCACTCACAAAACTGAGCTTCAGAAATTATTTAGAAAAAAAAAAAGCACTAAAATCCACTTCAACGAGAGTGAACATCACAAAATAGACTAAAAGAAAAGCATGAAGTTTTCTCATTTTCTTAGAGTGCTCTATATATGTACTTTTTAGTTTAGTTATTTAATTAGTTGTAAAAGTGAGTTTTTTTTATATAGTTTATTTATTTGATTAACATAAACTATCTTAAGATTGGACATTACTTATAGTCATATGCTAGTTTGAGTAATTCTTTGTTTACTCCCTCCGTCCCATATTAAGAGTCTCTTTTGGGAATTCTAACTTATTAAGGGGACAACTTTGATTTTGGTGAGATTTTCAATTTTCCAATATTATCCTTTTTTAAATTCAAAATTATATTTCACATAAAAAAAAAAAAAGAGAGGGAAGAGTCACATAAAAAAAAAAAGAGAGGGAAGAGTTAGATATAATAAAGGGCAAAATTTGAAAAATGTGTATGAAAGTACTTTGACTTTTTAAAGAGGACTCTTAAAATGGGACACCAAAAAATGACATCAAAGACTCTTAATATGAGATAAAGGGTGTATTATTTTTCGCTCACCGCTAATGACTAGAGAGCATGCATGGATCAAGACAAACATGGTCTTTTTAGGTTATATTTTGTGGTCTTTTCGATACAATGTTCATATAATTCTTAGACATAAAAAAAACAAAAAAGAAAAGAAGAGAAAAAAATAGATATGTTGTTGTCGATGTTAAAAGGACTAGGGATCATCGAACTAATGCCTAAACCCAATGATTCAAAACGAAGATCAATGATCCCAGAATAAAGGAGCACCTTTTCAATTGTCTCAATAATTATCAGAGTGAAAAATCAAAATAGGTCTTAAATGAGACAAACAAAAAACGATTAAAGACCGCTAAATAAATATGGTTAAGATTTTTCTTTGAGCTATTTAAAATTTATTCTTCTTGAGGTATGAGTTTAATGAGTTTTTCTTTTTAAAAAGGAAGAAGAAAATCACAGAATCGGGAGATCATGCACTGGATTTTCCCTTATACATATTGAACAAGACTTGTGTATGAGACAAATGGAAGGTTAGTTGCATCTTGGAAATAGACTTCTCTAATTTTATGTTTGGCTAGAGAATTTAAAGAAGGAAAAGATAAGGGAACGGAGAATGAAAAAAAGAAAAAAAAAAAAAACCTATTTCCCCAATGTATTTTCTAATCTTTGATTTCATGCTTAAATAAGATTAAAAATGATTTTTTTTTTTCAAAAATAATAGAAATTCAAGAAATGAAAAGAGGAAAGAAAGTGACTGAAAAATTATAATACTTTTAACTTCGCTCTACTTGTTTTTTTTTTTTTTCTTTCATTACTGGTTTCGTTATTAGCCAAACATAGGATAATGTTTTGCTCAATATTTTATTTCCTTTATTAAATCTATTAGCCTAAATTCTTTCCCAATGTGAAGGGGATTATTTTTGTTTCACTAAGGCTTTTTGTTCTCCCCCACTTTTCCTTTTCCATACCAAACACATTAATGTATATCCATCCACTTCATTTCCATCCTAATTTTCCCTCCTCCAAGTCTTCCATTCCCTCTAGGAACCATACCCTGTGAATCTTCATCCAATACTCCTATAAAGATATTGCCATTTTAGATAGAGCATTCCTATATGTCTCTCTTTTGTTCATGAAAGTCTCTGACTATACCATTAATTTTTTTCCCCCCCTTTCCTCCGTGTTTGATGAAGAAATGTGGGTATGGAGGGACAGAGAAAAGGATGGATCAGTGTCCCATCTTTTTGGTGCATATTTGCTTCAGCAAGTGTTGGATCCAGAGGGTAGTGGGGATAGCCCTAGTCCTACCAACAACCAACCTTGTCCTTTATTACTACCTCTTCCCAATCCACCTCTTTTTATTTATTTGTTATTTTTTCTTCATCACACCATTATTTTAAGGGTAAATTACACTGACCTCCCCTGAGGTTTGAACTAATTACACGGACCTCCCCTCTAGTTTGAGAAATTACAATGACCTCCCTTGACGTTTCTAGCTTAGTAACAAAATCCCCCCTCCGTTTAAGGTCCGTTAAGAAATTTGACGGGATGCAATGATGCCATCATTTTGTATTGTCTTATTTCCAAAAATACCCTTAATCAAAGGTTAGAATGACAAATATACCCCCCCCCCCCCCTTCAAATTTTGGCCCATTCGTATACATTTAGGGCAAATATAAACACCCATCTCTTGGAACTTCAGCAGAAGGAAAAAAAGACACCATTGGAGGATCCAAAAGCTTCAACCAGGTTACCTTCTCAACCCTTCCCTTCATCTCACAATTCGTTTCTCTCTAGATCTGCTCATTCTCATTTCTCTCTATAAAATCATCTCTGTGTGTGTGTGTGTGTGTGTCCGCGCGCGTGCGTATATGTATATATATATACATATAGATATTTATCAGTCGCCCCCTTCTCTCTCTATATTTGCCCCCATTAACTCTCTATATCCTTCGATCTCTTTGTATCCAACCATTATTTTTGTGATTTAGGTGGTTGCAAAATGTCTATGATGTCTTCATCAAGTGCAGAGGCTAGCAGCTTTGGGGAAGTGGATTTACGATTTCGAAATGAACTTTGTAGATGTGGACAGAGATGTACAGTCAAAATTACCGAGTCTAATGAAAACAACAACAAAGGGAGATTGTATTATGTTTGCCCGAATGGAACGTGCAAAATGTGGAATTGGTGTAAGCCAATCTTACCTCCCTCTACAATAAGCCAAGCAACCAAACCAAATGTTGAACAAGTTGAGAGAAATTGGATAGTTGAAGATGTGTTTGAGTTGAAGGCTCAATACAGAGAAATCCATTCACGACAACAGGTGTTTGAAGCCAAACAAAGGATGATGAAGAGATTGTTAATTGCAAGCCTTGTGATGTCCTGCATTTCCATTGCAATTGCAATATCTAGAAATGCATGATTAGTAATGTAGTATCAAGTCTATTAGTAAGGTTTTTTTAAGTGTTCAATTGTGTAATCTTTGGGTTGGTAAGGTTGGGACTGACTTTTGATTTGTATTTTGGACAGTTTCGGATAGTATTGCAGTATGTGAAAATGCATTATAAGCATTATCAATGTATTTTAAGCAAGTGTTGCAAAAAATTACAATCTATATCATTCAAGCTTGGGTATTGTTTACATTTAGCATCACCAAGGCTGGGACTGACTTTTGATTTTACCCTTTCCCTTTTATCTTTGACATTTAATTATAAATTCTATTCCTTAACAATTGAATATCATTTATACTGCCTTACAAAATGAAACTAAGAAGAAACTTCTCGGCTAACAAATTCTACTGTTTTGAAAATTGAGCTTACACATATTGGATTTTATTGTCTGAAGATAGTAACAGATGGGTACAAGCCTTCAGTTAACACTGTTAGATGCTATTTCTTTTTCTTTCTTTTTTTAGCCCCTTCAACATAAGCCTTGCAAGTTGCAAGCATTCCTGTATAAAGATTTCCTAGTTTGCTTGATGGAGTATTTCATTCATATCTATCAAAAATTCAGCACAACAGAAATTGACTTACCAATTTGGCTGCCATGCCCATGCCACTGGGTTGGAGTTCCTAAAAATTGCAATGAAAAGCACATCATTAACTACTTCATACAATTATTTTTGCAGTACAAATCTCTTAAGATAAATGGAACTATAAACTAGCCAACAAAAACAACTTTGGATCAACACACACCACTTTTTTCCATTACATTTAAATGTTTAATGCACAAATTTACAGGAAAAGCAGTGGGTTTTCAAGGGGGGCGTCTATGTACAGAGGAGTGACTAGATTGTGGCAGGAAACATAAACTTTTATGATGAAAGTCTCTATTATTTACTAAGCTTGCAGCTTTTACACAATCATATATGATATATAGAATTCTCTTTGTATATGAATTCATGTGGTCCCCATTAAAATGTCTACTACAGTATCATTCTTTCTTTTCTTTATATATATATATATATATACTCATAGTTATGTTTACTTTTAATATTGGGAAGACACCACCAGCATGGAAACATGCATATGCATATGTTTACTTCAGTAAGTTCATTGCATATCCACACTCCCCTGATGATTATTCATCACTCTGTTGCAAATAACATTGTATTCAATTAATAAATAAAAAATTAAAAAAAAATACAGTTGATCAAATGTATGTATTTTAAGCAAGTGTTTCAGCAAAAAAAAAAAGCAAGTGTTGCAAAAAAAACTCCATCTATATCATTCAAGTTTGGGTATTGTTTACATTTAGCATCACCAAAAGAAATTCCCAACTATACACACTAACCTACCATAAACCAAAATAAAAGCCAACTGTAAGGCAAACATTTAGCACCACCAAAAGAACTTCCCAAACTATAGATAGCAAAATAAAAGCCAACTGTAAGGGGCCATAATGGACAGTAAAGTTCCATCACTACAAAAGCAAAAAACAAAAACAGAGTCCCTATCAACAAGATCTATTGAGAAGTGCCCGCATTAGGTTGACTAGAAGATGTTTGCCTCCCCATCACACTTCCATCCCACTGCACCACCCGACCGATGGGTGGTTGAGTAGCAAATGGTCTCCCCATTCCCCTTCCAGCCTGAGTGGTTCCCCTTCCAGCATGAGTGGTTCCTCTTCCGCTTTGTATCATTCCTCTACCTCTTCCAGCTCCCAAATGTTGTGTACTTTGTTGTGTGGAGCCAGCTCCTTGTCCTGCTATTTTGTTATTTCCCCCAACTGGGACTCTCTGACATGTCCTCTTGTTATGCCCGAACTCCTTACAAATGCGACATTTGACAGATAATGACCTTTTGGATTGACTAGCCCTTGTTTCACATTCATCATGCTCCTTTCTCCTATTCATTTTAGGCCTACCAGGTAACCTTCTTAATGGTGGTGGTTGTATAGGATCAGTCCCATCTGGTGTCCACATCCTTTGATCAATAATTGGATGGATCATCCCCTCATAAGCCTTTAAGTACGCTTCCTTCGAAAAAGCTTGATCGCAATATTGTTGTATATCATATCTCCTATAAGCAATTGCAGCAGCTGCATGCTTACAAGGAAGGCCTGATATTTGCCATTCTTTACATACACAAGTCCTACTAGTAAGTTCTAAAACATGTGTTGCCCCAACATGATCAATTACTTCAAATTCTTCCCCACCAGCAAATATCACTTTGCAATCCCTTGAATCTTCAATTTTTTTTATCATTTTCTTCTTAACATTCAAAGTTACTAGACTGTTCCAAGTGCACCCCTTTTCAAACCTGCGTTGGAGCTTACTCATAACCTTAGTTCTAATTCCCTCCAACATTGACAAAATTGGTTTTCGTCTAAGTGAACCAAGCCAGTGGTTGAAGGACTCCGTGAAATTATTTGTGACATGATCATTCTTAACTCTCTCATCAAAACCATGTCTTGACCATGAATGAACAGGAACTTTTACCAACCAATTGTATGCATCTGGAGACAACCTCTTCAAGCTCTCCATTGCCTCATTGAAAGCAAGGACATTGTAAGATCTCGCTGCTATCCAGAAATACTTACGAAGTTGTAATCCATGAAACTTTGCCTTAAAGTTACTGAATAAGTGTCGACAACATGTACGATGCATGGCATTAGGAAAAAACTCAGTGATTGCAGTAGCAAGACCCTATATGACATTCAAAAGCCAATTAGCTAATATTTGAAAAGTACACAAATTTAGATGTATAAATACAAAACAAAAACATACAGGAACTTTTAACGAGTGAAATCACCTTTTGTTGATCGGACATTAAAGTCCAGGGCTTTGGTTGGTCCCCACCAATTGCATCATGTAAGTTCTCAAGAAAGAAGCTCCAACTATCCCTTCCTTCACTTTCTACCACCCCAACTGCCACAGGAAACAAGCCATTGTTTCCATCTAATGCAATGGCTGCTAATAGCACACCACCATACGGTGTTTTCAAGTGGCAACCATCTACACCAATTAATGGTCTACAACCCTTACTAAAACCAGTCATCATGCCATTAAAACAAATGAAGATCCTCTTAAACATTGGGTTCATACTTATGCTGGGTCTCTCACTCATTAATTTGACAATGCTACCGGGATTGCTTTTTACAATCTGCTTCCCATACTGTCGAAGCATACTGTATGACTCCCCATGATTACCCTCCATCTCATCAAGCACTCTAACTTTTGCTCTATAGAGTTGCATTTTATGGACATCAACACCAAACTTCTTCTGAAGTGCAGCCTGCATTGCTTCAAGTTTCATTTCAGGGTTGTCCCTTAATTTACGACCTAACTTTTTTGCAATCCAGGTTGAGTTTGCTTCCGAATTTGTGCTCAATCTGACACACGTGTGAGTTCCCTCGTAACTCTTAATCTTGAAGGTGATGCCATCTGGAAGAGGAGATGCATGAATCCTCCATGGACAATTTTCAGCTGCACAGTTGCAAGTCACCCTACTCTTTTCATTTTTCACCCTCACAAGTTTAAAACCTTCCTGCACTGTGTAGTTCCTCAACACCTCCCTAAACTCATTAACATCACCAAATAGCATTCCTTGTTCTAGAACAATCTTAGATCCCTTTTTTGTCTGGAATTCCTTCCCATACTTCATTTGATCAAACACCTTAGCCTTAGTTACCCTTCGGCTCTCACCATCATCCGAACTATACTCATCATCACGATCATCCCCAGAACCATAATTAGATATACCACTATCAATGCCCTCGTTCGATTCATCAGTACCAACTGAACTATTGTAACTACTTTCAGATCCAGTATTACTTTTCCCATCCCAATCCTCATCATCATCTTCACTACTAAACCCAACAAAATTATCCTCTGACATATCAACCTCTCCACCTTCACCTTCTCCATTCCCACCCAAACCTAAATTGCTTTCATGACCTTCCGCTGGTGGTACATGCAACCTATTAATTTCAGCCTCTCCATCTTCACCTTCTCCATTCCCACCTAAACCTAAATTGCTTTCATGACTTTCCGCTGGTGGTACATGCAACCTATTAATTTCAGCCTCTCCACCTTCAGCTTCTCCATTCCCACCCAACCCTAAATTGATTTCATGAGCTTCAGTTGGTGGTACAGGCAATCTATTAATTCCAGCCTCTCCACCTTCACCTTCACCTTCTCCTTCCACCTCCACATACACATGTATTTCGCTTTGGTATTTGTTGCATTCAAACATCCTCAACAAATCAGCATCACCATCCAATACAATTTTGTCACTTGTCGCAGGCATATTACACGATAATCTGATTACCAATCCCACTTGTGAAGGTATATGGGACAACACAGCTTCATAAACATCTTCCACTAATTCCAAAAAAAAATACCTCTCTGGGTCGACACCATGAATAGAACGAGTATTACTCCTATAATGGATTAACAAATCATGTCGAAATTGTGCAGACATTCTGCAATCGTATACAAATTTGTATTAGTTTCAATATATACAAAATGTACAAATATTTCACACCAGGGTTTCAATATATACAAAACATACAAATATTTTGCACTAATTTTTTAATAATTCATACTAGGGTTTACCTTACTGAACTGAAGGATGTTTCTTCAAAGTAGAAAGCGGACGACGATCCTTCTCATTCTAATGTTAGGGTTTCAACTGTCGAAGCAAGCAGATAGACTCCTTGTGACTTTGGTGATGAAAAGAGGAAGAAGAATCGACATTTCAAGAGATTGACAGTGTTGTATTCATGGAGAGATAAAGTTGTATCGTCATATGTAAAAGAGAGAGAGAAGTGTATTGCTTCATTAGAGATGTGGGTAGGTGAGGGATTTCAGAAGACAAATTCATATTATATAACTGGAAGGTCTAAGGGCATTTCAGTCCTTTCGTGTCTTCCGTCACTGCCGTTACACAAAAGTTACAACAAGGGAGGTCATTGTAATTTCTCAAACTAGAGGGGAGGTCCGTGTAATTAGTTCAAACCTCAGGGGAGGTCAGTGTAATTTACCCTTATTTTAATCACAATTCCTAAATTTATTTGTTTCCAAAATTTGAATTCAAAATGATGTGACAGTGATATCACATCAAATTTTAATGGGACCATGCACCTGAATTTAATTAGAATTTGTTGGGAACAGTCTCATCGGCACGTCAAGTTGGATTCAAAATAGGGCAATATGCATTTTGCCTAGTTGAGCACTGAAATGCTTAATCCAAATTATTGACTAGATATCATTTGCTTACTTCAACCAAACCAACCAAAATTACTATTCTTTTAGTTGTAATTATCGTTTATAACATTTTATTCACTCCAACAATGTTATTTGTTTGGAAACATTTTTGGCAATTCCAAAAAGACTAGGTGTTTTTTTTTTTTTTTTTACTACATGGGAAGGTTCGAACATAAAACTTAGATACACAGGAAGACACTAAGTGCTAGACCTAACAAATTTATTTAATTAGGCATTTTACCTAGTCTAATGGCTATTCTCTTGGAAATCAATTTAATTGGGGCATTCATTAGGCATCTTGGTGATGCCTAGTGTGATGACTAATCTTTTGGAAATCAATTTGGGGCATTTTGCCTAGTCCAATGGCTATTCTTTTGGAAATCGATTTGGAGCATTCATTAGGCATCTTGGTGATGCCTAGTGTGATGACTAATCTCTTGGAGTTGATGGGTTACATTAAAATTTAAAATGATGTGATTTGGTAACCATAGTATTACTTCAACTTTTAGGGGTTATTTGTGAATGCCTAAACATAGGAAAAAATATTTATTACCACAGTTGCATAATCATACATGGTATAACAAGTCAGTAAAGAGTCTGTATAAATTTGTCTGGCCTCCTATTTTTAGGTAATTCCTTCTCTAACTCATAAAAAATTTAAAATCCGTGAGAGGTTACAAAAAATTCTACAGTAGATAAAAAGATAATGATTTTCATGAATGCAGAGTTGTATTATGGGCTCGTTTATATTGACTGAATTTTGCGTTTAGGCATACATAAAAGTAGAAGCCATAATAACGAAGTTGGGATGGTAATTAAGAAAATTTTGCTGTAGTATATATAATTCCAATCTGTTTCGGCCATAAGTTTTGTTTTTGGTCCTAGAGTTCAAAAAAATAATCCAAACACTCTAATTTATGCGTTTTGGATTCCAGATTCGTGTTTAGGCCCAAAATACATTTAAAAAGTGATTCCGAACATGTAAGATAATTACAACGTACCAAATAAATAAGAGCTTGGTTGAGGTTAGAGCTGTATACGAGTCAAGTCGCTCAACAAGTCTTCGTGAACATGTTCGATAAAAGTTAGGCTCGGCTCGACAGTGCCCGTCCATGAACACTTTTGATTTAAGGCTTGTTAGTGCACTTGTGAAAATGCTTGTTAATAGGCTTGATAAAGATCTTGTATACTAAACTTTATATATATCTAGGCTAGCTACTTCTATTGCCAGAGCAGCAATGACTAATACTAGAGCAAAAAGTGTCCCTAAAAATTTTAGTAATGTATTTTTTTTTGTCACAAAAACTTTTAGCGATGTGTTTTGCTCTGGCATTAGCCATTGCTGTTCTGACAATAACATTACCCTATATCTGTTATAAAACTATATAATTTTAGAGAGATAATGAAAAGCCTCGTGAATTGACTTGATAAAGGACTTGTATCTCTCTCTCTCTCTCTCTCTCTCTCTCTCTCTATCTATCTATCTATATATATATATATATTATTAAACTATATAATTTTAAAGGACTCGTAAAAAAACTGATTATAAAACTCGAGAAAACTTGAAATTAAAACTCGTTTAATAAACATGTCAAACTCAACCCACATAACAAAAATTAACCACATAACCACATGTCATATATTTATCGGAACTAAATAAATAAATAACGACAACCGCAAAGAAAAATTGATGTTAATTCCGATAAATGACATGTGGCTATCAAGTATTCTCTGGTAAACAATTATTACTTCAATTTTTTAGACCACATGGGAACAAATATTACTAAGTTACTGTTGGAAATATTTCATCTTCTACAAAAGTTGTTGAAAATATTTCATTGATATAATTGGAAACAGAAACAGTTTATGATTATAACTAATGAAAACAAGAAAATTACACTTGGACATAAACAGAAAAATAAACAGGAGAATTATCAAATCGAGGCCTGTGATTTTATTCACAGTTTTGTTAAAACAGATTCGCCGCCTCACCGGATGTGCTTGAGGAAATCGTCGGCGTCTGTCTCCCAGGATACAGCGGCTTCTAGCAGTAGTACTTGCACAAAATACAACTGTTCCGGCGAACTTTTTATGCTTCGTGCTCTCTTAGGAAACCCAGGACAGAATATGACAGTAGAGAAGAAGACTCTGTAATTTCGTATATCTATATTTCCAAGGGTCTCTTATTACAGATTGGAAAAAACTAAACTTGAGGGGAGGGGTCTAAAAAGAAATATTCTGTGCGGACAAGGCGCGCGCGCGCGTGTGTGGAGTAAACCCAAAGGGCCTTAGGTCCTTCCCCTTCCACAAAACTGGGTACCCCTTGGGGCCCAAACCCAAAACATGAAGTAGCCTTATAAATACACTAAAGGCTACTTCTAGTTTTCCTATGTGGGACAAGGCAAGTTGTGAACCTCTTTCATTTCAACAACTCTCCTTGTATAGGGCAACCTTTAACCATTAATTTCTCATTCACCCATCAATAGTTTTGGACATGTGAATATCCAAACTTCATCTCCTCATGGAGGAGAACACAAATCCACAAGGACCCCACTTAAACTCTAAGTGGGTCCCACTTTTATTAGCCCTTAAACATGGCCAAAATACATATTTATCCAACAATCCCCCACATGAATGAAATTAACCGAAACGATGTGAGACAGTGACTCGACAAGAGAGAGAGCACAACGGATCACTCCTGCAAAGGATAGGTAGCTTTTGGCTTTGAACCTTCCCTTGTGACAATTTATCAGATTTACTGGCTGACCAGTGAACGTATAGTCTTGAACTAATTGTCATTAGTGTAAACAACCAACAGACCTCACACAGGAGCTTTTCAAACATAGTTTAGTTCTTACACTTGTGTTCATTTTGGCCTTGAACACTCGCCTGGTTCAGTAAATGTTTATCAAAGAATTTTGCCATTCTCAAATTCTTTTAGAAGCGGCCCCACTTCACATTCACATAGGTGACTATTTAGAGTATCCTGCTATACTCTGCTTGGTTATACCAACGCAGTCATTAAAAGCTATGCTTACCCTCACGCCATGCAAGTATCACTGTTGAATTATAGAAATGGGCAGAAGATCATTACTTCTCAGTGATTCTCTTAAGGTACATAAAATTTGAACCTAGATCTTGGGATCTCCAGTCAACTAGGTTGGGTTTCCATTCCATTCCCTTGTAACGTCATAGGCTTTAGTCCCATTCCTCTAGATGATTTATTAACTAACTCTCGATTTAACCCTTTGGTTAGCGGATCTGCAATATTGTCCTTTGACTTTACATAGTCAATTGTGACAATCCCACTTGAGAGTAGTTGTTTAATGGCATTGTGTCTACGATGAATATGTCTAGACTTACCATTATATATATTACTTTGTGCCCTTCCAATAGCAGATTGGCTATCGTAGTGTATGCAAATAGCTGGCACAGGTTTTGACCATCTAGGAATATCTTCTACAAAATGGCGAAGCCATTCAGCCTCTTCAGCTGCCTTGTCTAGCGCAATGAATTCAGATTCCATTGTCAATCTAGCAATACAAGTTTGTTTTGAAGATTTCCATGATACAGCTGCACCACCAAGTGTGAAAACATATCCACTTGTAGATTTTGAATCTTTCATATCGGATATCCAGTTTGCATCACTGTATCCTTCCAATACAGCTGGATATCTCATGTAGTGCAATCTCTGATCACGTGTATATCGTAAGTACCGCAGTACCCTTACTATCCCTTTCCAGTGTTCAACACTAGGATTACTAGTATATCTACCTAGTCTACTAACAGAATAAGCAATGTCAGGGCTTGTACAACTCATTAAGTACATCAAACTTCCTATCACTTGAGAATATTCTAGTTGAGAAACACTCTCACCAGTATTCTTAGATAGGTGTAGACTTAAGTCCACAGGCGTCCTGGCTATACTAGTATCAGACTTGTTGAACTTCTCTAGAATCTTGTCTACATAATGTGACTGTGACAAAGCAGGTCCATTAGTCTTTCTAGAGATCTTGATGCCCAATATAACATCAGCAAGTCCCATATCTTTCATGTCAAATTTAGAATTCAACATTTTCTTAGTGGATTTAATGATCTTATCATTACTACCCACTATGAGCATGTCATCAACATAAAGACATAATGTTAGCCTTAAGGTATACTAAGGCATATTTAATTATGTTTTGATGATGTCAAATATGCTATGATAATTACATGATTCATATTGATTCATTCTTTGTTATTATCATAGTCATTTTCATGCTCATATATAATCTCATGTATTAATTTTGTATCAATGTTTTTAACATCTTTGTGTGTATGAGATTTAATTGATGTAGATCAAGATTACAAGGAGCTTAACAAGGATCAAGCTTGAAGACTTGAAGATATTTCATCCTTGGTTGAAGTCTAGGACCATCATTGTAAGGCATCTTGATCTCACACTCATAGGGGCTCAAACAAAGTCTAAAAGTTAAAGTTTTGGAAATAAATTTAAGTGGGTCATCTTTAAAGCAATGCCCCAACCAATTGGAAAATAATTAAATGTTGAATCTTATATGGTTGGAAAGGTATTTGAATCTAGTTTCCAAAACATCAAACGGATTGCAAATCCAATATTTGTAGAGGGAGTTATGGCCATTTTAGTGGAGATGTGTCAGGCTGTCAAACAGGGAGGGGCAGTGGACAGAAGGCCCAATGCAGTCAACTGAAGTAAGCAGAATGTAAACAAAACCCTTTGTAAACACATCTCAGTCGAATGCTTCAAGGCCCAGTCGACTGAATCAACCTGAAAGGCAATAACGGCTAGTTTTTAAAGGGGCTTTTAATTACCAAACATGCCACCAACGGCTATAATCTTCCAAGGCCTATAAATACTTGTTTTCCCAAGCTATTTGTGGTTGAGATTTTGATTGGAAAACATAGTATTGATCACACATCTCTTTGATCTTTAAACATTATCATTTGAGCCCTAGTTGTGTGAGTTTGTCAATTTGCTCAAATCTTTCATTTGTATTTCTTGAGAGAGCAAAATTGTAGTGAGCTTTAATTGTATTATCCACTCTAGAGAGAGAGTTTTCAATTTGTATACAAATCAATTTGTAAAGAGTGAGGGTTAGTAACCCTTGATTGCAAAGAAGAGGATTTCTTCTTTGAGAGAGATTGAAGGCACTTGTAACTGTTCGATGCACACCCGTAAGTGCTCCGGGAACGGTTTGGTCTATACCCGTGAAGTAGATCGGATTAAAGGAATCCTCAAGAGGTGTTCTTGAGGGGTGGACGTAGGCCGCGGGGTACGATTGCCGAACCACTTGAAAAATCGGTTTGCAAGTTTCTCTTCCCTTCTCTCTTCACATAATTGCTTGTGATTGTGTTTAATTTGCTATTAAGTTTTAAAAAGGTTAAAATTCCCCTAAAACCTTATTCACCCCCCCTCTAAGGTTTCCACATTTGGGCCAACAATTGGTATCAGAGCCTCGGCTCTTCTTTTTCAAAAGATTTTTGAAAACTTAGAGATAAGATCCAATGGAAACCGATTCTTCTTGCATTTATAATTGTGAGGGTCAATCAACATTAAGACCACCATGTTTTAATGGCTCAAACTATGCCTATTGGAAAAATAGAATGAGAATCTATATGATTTCTCAAGATTTTGATTTATAGCAAATCGTGGTCAAAGGGCCTCATCTACCTACAAAAATTGAAAATGGTTTTTCTATTCCAAAGACGGTAGATGAATATAATAATGCCGATAAGAAACTCATAAAAATAAATGCTATGGCAATGAATTTATTATATTATGGTTTAGACCCAAATGAATACAATAAAATTTCATCTTGCGAATCCGCAAAAGAAATTTGGGATAAACTTGAAAATGTTCATGAGGGAACAAGCCAAGTTAAAAAGTCTAAAATCAATTTGCTTGTTCAAACTTATGAAATGTTTAAAATGTTGCCATATGAATCTATTGGAGATATATTTTCTCATTTTACCACTCTTATTAATAACTTGAAAAACCTTGGTAAAGTTTATACTAATGAAGAAATGATTGAGAAAGTGCTTAGGTCTTTACCAAAGGATTGGCAACCAAAGGTCACGGCGGTTCGTGAAGCAAAAGAGCTTTCAACACTCTCCTTGGAACAACTCATGGGTTCTCTCATAACTCATGAAATGGAATTGGCCGTCTTCGAAAGTGAAGACAAGAAATTGGAAGTGAAAGAGGCCAAAAGGGGAGACATGGCTTTAAAATCCTCAAGCTCAAAGAAAAAGAGCAAAGATGTTGAGAGTGATGAGGATGAGGAAATGACAAAGATCACCCGAAAATTTACAAAGTTTCTAAAGAAAGAAAAATCGGGAAAGAAGTCACCCAAGGAGGAAAAACACAAAAAGAAGACAATCAGGGCCACTAATAGTAGTTCCGAGAGCGAATCATCGGACGACGACTCAAATAGTGAAGAGATTGTCAATCTTTGCCTCATGACAATGGAAAGGGCCTTTCCTACCACCTCGGCAAATGGAGCATCCAAGAAATGCTTGGACAAAGGTTAAGTATTGATTTGGTAATGGTAGGTTAGTAGGTAATTTTGTTTTGATTTGTTTTCATCATCCTACTTAAATTTTTTTTTGATTTCATATCATACTCTTATTTGTTTCAAATCACTTTGATTTTGTTTTGATATTTCTCTTGATTTTTTATACATAATCTTGTTTCATCCACTTGTGATTTGGATATGTCTTTACATAAATCATCATGCTCTTGATATTGCTTATTTGAAAAATGATATGCTTTTGTTTGATTAGACATAGTTTTAAGAATGGTTAGACAAAATGATGTTTTGTGAATCATTCAAATTTTTGCTACTGAACTATCATTTTTATGGACTGCTGAACAAAGCAGTCGACTGGTACCCCGACACAGTCGACTGATTCAGGTGTGAGGCTTTGAACTTTTTGATTCTGCATTGTTAAGTCGACTGAGGAGTCAACTGATCGAATGCACAGTCAACTGATGCTTGTTTGTTTTCGTCGACTGATGCTTATTTAAATTTGAATTCAAAATTTCTCTTTGGTTCAGTCGACTGACAAGTCGACCCAGTCGACTATTTTGTTAATTTTTAACTCTCTGCCTAGGGACGTCGACTAAAGGGATTCTCCAGTCGACTGATTCAACTGAATCATTGTTTAATCTTAGATTTATGAGTTCTCCAACTTTATTATCGGTATCTTTTGTGAGAATATGCTCTCTATTCATATCTTTTGGTATCATTTATCATTGCACATGCTTAGGGGGCGCACTTTCATGTATTCATTTTCTCACATGTGGTTATATTTGTTTATTTTTGGTATCATTTTGGCCTTTTGATTTGTATGCCTATTGTGAGGGGGAGCTTTGTGTTTTATCCCCAAATCTTTTTGATAATGTCAAAGGGGGAGAAATATGAGAAGTATTGGGGAGAAGCATTTGTATGAAAATGACCAAATGTGCTTATATTGGCATATCCTTCATTGGTTGTTTGCCATCATCAAAAAGGGGGAGATTGTTAGCCTTAAGGTATACTAAGGCATATTTAATTATGTTTTGATGATGTCAAATATGCTATGATAATTATATGATTCATATTGATTCATTCTTTGTTATTATCATAGTCATTTTCATGCTCATATATAATCTCATGTATTAATTTTGTATCAATGTTTTTAACATCTTTGTGTGTATGAGATTTAATTGATGTAGATCTAGATTACAAGGAGCTCAACAAGGATCAAGCTTGAAGACTTGAAGATATTTCATCCTTGGTTAAAGTCTAGGACCATCATTGTAAGGCATCTTGATCTCACACTCATAGAGGCTCAAACAAAGTCTAAAAGTTAAAGTTTTGGAAATAAATTTAAGTGGGTTATCTTTAAAGAAATGCCCCAACCAATTGGAAAATAATTAAATGTTGAATCTTATATGGTTGGAAAGGTATTTGAATCTAGTTTCCAAAACATCAAACGGATCGCAAATCCATTTTTTGTAGAGGGGGTTATGGCCATTTTAGTGGAGATGTGTCAGGCTGTCAAACAGGGAGGGACAGTCGACTGAAGGCCCGATGCAATCGACTAAAGTAAGCAGAATGCAAACAAAACCCTTTGTAAACACATCTCAGTCGACTGCTTCAAGGCCCAGTCGACTGCTTCAAGGTCCAGTCGACTGAATCGACCTGAAAGGCAATAACGGCTAGTTTTTAAAGGGGCTTTTAGTTACCAAACATGCCACCAACGGCTACAATCTTCCAAGGCCTATAAATACTTGTTTTCCCAAGCTATTTGGGGTTGAGATTTTGATTGGAAAACATAGTATTGATCACACATCTCTTTGATCTTTAAACATTATCATTTGAGCCCTAGTTGTGTGAGTTTATCAATTTGCTCAAATCTTTCATTTGTATTTCTTGAGAGTGCAAAATTGTAGTGAGCTTTAATTGTATTATCCACTCTAGAGAGAGAGTTTTCAATTTGTATCCAAATCAATTTGTAAAGAGTGAGAGTTAGTAACCCTTGATTGCAAAGAAGAGGATTTCTTCTTTGGGAGAGATTGAAGGCTCTTGTAACGGTTTGGTGCACACCCGTAAGTGCTCCGGGAACGGTTTGGTCTACACCCGTGAAGTAGATCGGATTAAAGGAATCCTCAAGAGGTGTTCTTGAGGGGTGGACGTAGGCCGCGGGGTGCGATTGCCGAACCACTTGAAAAATCGGTTTACAAGTTTCTCTTCCCTTCTCTCTTTACATAATTGCTTGTGATTGTGTTTAATTTGCTATTAAGTTTTAAAAAGCTTAAAATTCCGCTAAAACCTTATTCACCCCCCCTCTAAGGTTTCCACATTTGGGCCAACGCATAAGATGACATAGCCTTCAATTGTGTCTTTGACATAAACACATTTATCACACTCATTGATTTTAAACCCACTAGAGAGTATAGCTTGGTCAAATTTTTCATGCCATTGTTTTGGAGCTTGCTTTAAGCCATACAATGATTTGACAAGCTTACACACTTTACTTTCTTGCCCTGGATCAGAAAATCCTTCAGGTTGTTCCATGTAGATTTCTTCATTCAAATCTCCATTAAGGAAGGCAGTCTTAACATCCATTTGATGTATTTCGAGACCTCGAAACGCTGCGATTGCAATAATCATACGAATGGATGTTATTCTCGTAACAGGAGAATACGTATCAAAGTAGTCTAGAACCTCCTTTTGTCTATACCCTCCTTTTGTCTATACCCTTTGATGACAAGCCTTGCTTTATACTTATCAATAGTACCATCCGTCTTCATTTTCTTTTTAAAAATCTATTTGTAGCCCAATGGCTTACAACCAGGAGGAAGATCTACCAGTTCCCAAGTATGGTTTTGTAGGATAGAATCAATTTCACTCTTGATTGCTTCTTTCCACAATGGACCATCTGGTGATCTAATAGCTTCATTATAGCTTTGGGGCTCACTTTCTATAACATAAGTTAGAAAGTCTGGACCAAAAGATTTTGAGGTTCTAGCTCGTTTCCCACGTCTAGGCTCAATATCAACATTTTCTTCTTGGGTTTAATAGTTTCCCCAACAGTCTCAAATGTGCATTTTTTAGAATTATATTCCTCTTTACAAGGAAATATATTCTCAAAGAGAGACGCATTTCTAGACTCCATGATCGCATTTCTAGACTCCATGATCGTGTTCTTGTGTATATCTGGGTTTTCAGATTTATGTACAAGAAACCGATACGCACTACTATTATGTGCATAGCCAATGAATAAACAATCAACAGTTTTTGGACCTACTCTTTCTTTCTTAGGAGTAGGTACAAGAACTTTTGCAAGACACCCCCACATTCGTAAGAACTTGTAGGAAGGTTTTCGACAATTGCATTGTTCATACGGGGTTTGATCTACTTTCTTTCGAGGTACCTTATTTAAAATATAATTTGCGGAGAGAATTGCCTCCCCCCACAAGTTTTGTCGCAATCCAGAACTTATTAACATAGCATTCATCATTTCTTTTAAGGTACGATTTTTCCTTTAACATAAGTTAGAAAGTCTAGACCAAAAGATTTTGAGGTTCTAGCTCGTTTCCCACGTCTAGGCTCAATATCAACATTTTCTTCTTGGATTTTACTAGTTTCCCCAACAGTCTCAAATGTGCATTTTTTAGAATTATATTCCTCTTTATAAGGAAATATATTCTCAAAGAAAGACGCATTTCTAGACTCCATGATCGTGTTCTTGTGTATATCTGGGTTTTCAGATTTATGTACAAGAAACCGATACGCACTACTATTATGTGCATAGCCAATAAATAAACAATCAACAGTTTTTGACCCTACCCTTTCTTTCTTAGGAGTAGGTACAAGAACTTTTGCAAGACACCCCCACATTCGTAAGAACTTGTAGGAAGGTTTTCGACAATTGCATTGTTCATACGGGGTTTGATCTACTTTCTTTCGAGGTACCTTATTTAAAATATAATTTGCGGAGAGAATTGCCTCCCCCCACAAGTTTTGTCGCAATCCAGAACTTATTAACATAGCATTCATCATTTCTTTTAAGGTACGATTTTTCCTTTCAGCAACTCCATTTGATGGAGGTGAATAAGGTGCGGTGGTTTGGTGAATAATTCTATTTTGTGCACAAAACTCACCATATGGCGCTACATATTCACCACCCTTATCACTTCTCAACACCTTAATCTTTTTACTTAGTTGATTCTCAACCTCTGTCTTGTATAGAATGAACTTATCCCAAGCTTCATTCTTACTTTTTAGCAAATACACATAACAGTATTTAGTGCAATCATCAACAAAAGTAATAAAATACTTATTGCCACCTCTAGATTGAACCATTTTTAAATCACCTACATCAGTGTGGATTAATTCCAGAGGTTCAGTGCTTATTTCAATTGATTGAAATGAAGTATTTGTTAGCTTTGCTTCAACACAAGTTTCACATTTATAACTTGCATCAATATGAAAGTTTGGTATGTGGTCTAATTTAATTAATCTTCGCAAAGAATTAAAATTAACATGTCCTAGTCTATCATGCCACAAATTGGAAGACTCAAGCAAGTAAATAGAAGAGGTACTCATTTTATTAACTTTTGGGAATACAGTTACTACATTAAGTTTGAACATCCCATTACACATATACCCCTTCCCCACATACATTCCTGCTTTGATCAATACCACCTTGTCTGACTCAAAGACCATTCGGAAGCCATGCTTGCTTAGGAGAGATCCGGATACCAAATTCTTGCGAATTTCCGGTACATAAAGGACATTGTTGAGAGTTAGCTCCTTTCCTGAAGTCATTTTTAGAATTATTTTTCCTTGGCCTTCAACATCCGAGGTAGCAGAATTTCCCATATACATCTTCTCACCACTTGTAATTGGTTCGAAGGAAGTGAACATAGCTTTGTCGGAGCATATGTGGCGAGTAGCACCTGTGTCTATCCACCATTCCCTTGGGTTTGAATCCACCAAATTCACTTCAGAGATCACAATAGACAGATTAATATCAGAGACATCCCTTGAGATAGAATCTAACTCCGTCATATTAGCTTGATTATTTTGGACTTTCTTTTGTGGCAGACGACATTCAGAAGCCCGGTGTCCAGTTTTGCCACAATTGTAGCACTTTCCTTGAAACTGAAATTTTGGATTCTTGGCGATACCACCTTTTGGCCCCATTTTGTATCCTTTGCCAGAAAAGGATTTCTTCTTCACTTTCGAACTTTGACCATGCTCAACCACATTAGCCTTGGCCACAAAGTTCCCCAAATTTTTGTCAGCCCCTTTGTTGTCTTCTTCAATTCGAAGCCTGACGACGAGATCTTCAATTTTCATCTCCTTTCGCTTGTGGTTCAAATAGTTCTTGAAGTCCTTCCAAGCAGGGGGTAGCTTCTCAATTATAGCAGTAACTTGAAAAGTTTCGCTCAAGGTCATCCCTTCAGCATGGATTTCATGCAAGATTACTTGTAGCTCTTGAACTTGACTGATCACAGTCTTCGAGTCCACCATCTTATAGTCGAGGAATCTCCCCACTACAAATTTCTTTGACCCAGCATCCTCGGTTTGTACTTTCTGTCTAAGGACTCCCATAGTTCCTTAGCAGTGGTCTTAACACTATACACATTATAGAGTGTGTCGTGTAGGCCATTCAACACATAATTTCGACACAGAAAGTCCGAGTGCTTCCAAGCATCAATAGCTAGCACAACCTCTCGGTCTTGTTCATTTTCATTAGGCACATGAGCCTCTTCCTTCAAGAACCTCGCAAGGTTCAAGGTGGTAAGATAGAACAGCATCTTTTGCTGCCACCTTTTGAAATCCACACCATTAAACTTCTCGGGTTTCTCCCCATGGTTCACAAGAACCGTTTGGATTGAGGGAACCTTCACAGGTATGGAGCCAATCACCACAGTGTTGGAGCCTGAAGCACCATCGTTTGCAATAGGTGGGTTTGCAGCAGTGTTCACATTCTGATTTTCCATTTCTGAAAAATATTATCAAAGGAGAAAATAAATTAAATCTAATATTTTATTTTTTCCTCCTCTTAATTTTTAACAGTAGCAGAATTTCGTTTTCAAAATATTATTAGGCAAACGAAGAAATTTTAAGATTTTGTTCACGATGTCTTGAGAAAAACACGATTCTGCACACTTTTTGTCTAATGCAATTTTCCCTGATTCTGCACCGTTTGGGCAGAAAATGAGAATTACAGTAGCAGTTTTTGTAAACTGCTTTTCAAAATAGTTTCTATTTTCCCAAACCGAATCTGCTTTTGTTTTGCAAAATATATATAATCTGTTTTAAGATTGTTGGAAATATTTCATCTTCTACAAAACTGTTGGAAATATTTCATTGATATAATTGGAAACAGAAACAGTTTATGATTATAACTAATGAAAACAGGAAAATTACACTTGGACATAAACAGAAAAATAAACAGGAGAATTATCAAACCGAGGCCTGTGATTTTATTCACAGTTTCCTTAAAACAGATTCGCCGCCTCACCGGATGTGCTTGAGGAAATCGTCGGCGTCTGTCTCCCTGGATACAGCGGCTTCTAGCAGTAGTACTTGCACAAAATACAACTGCTCCGATGAACTTTTTATGCTTCGTGCTCTCTCAGGAAACCCAGGATATAATGACAGTAGAGAAGAAGACTCTGTAATTTCGTATATCTAGATTGAGGGGGAGCTGTGATATATATAGGATAGTCATATGTCTTTCCATTTTCTGTAACTACAACCTGTTCATATCTTGCAACAGTTTAGAAATCCCAAAGGTTTCTGCAATGCAAAACATGTGCAGAAATTCCAAGGGTCTCTTATTAAAGATTGGAAAAAACTAAACTTGAGGGGCCTGAAAAGAAATATTCTGTGCAGGCCACACCCGCACCCGCACCCGCACCCGCACCCACCCACGACCGCGGCGCGATCGCGCGCATGGGTGGAGTAAACCCAAAGGGCCTTAGGTCCTCCCCCTTCCACAAAACTGGGTACCCCTTGGGGCCCAAACCCAAAATCTGAAGTAGCCTTATAAATACACTAAAGGCTACTTCTAGTTTTCCTATGTAGGACAAGGCAAGTTGTGAACCTCTTTCATTTCAACAACTCCTTGTATGGGGCAACCTTTAACCATTAATTTCTCATTCACCCATCAATAGTTTTGGACATGTGAATATCCAAACTTCATCTCCTCATGGAGGAGAACACAAATCCACAAAGACCCCACTTAAACTCTAAGTGAGTCCCACTTTTATTAGCCCTTAAACATAGCCAAAATACATATTTATCCAACAGTTACATAGGATACAAATTGGAAAAATGCTTAGGTACGTTTCTTAGACATACATTTTTTAAAATTTTATTTACTGTTATGATATGTGTTTGGTTAACAAATATGTTTGTGCGGCATATATGTCACACAAATAGATCAATAATCTTTTAGAACAGGACAAAAACCATCTATTAAATATATCAAAAGAGTAAGTCTAAAACTCATTCCACAATCTGCAATATCAAACAGATCAGTAGTTTTATGTGGAAAATTCCTTAGACTTTTTCTTTTTCCTTATTTATTATTATTATTTTTTTGTATTCTCTTATTTTTGCAATATTCAAGTTTTTTTAGTAATAAATCAATGAACAGCCATTAAAAAAAAAACCTAAAAGTGGAGAAATTAAAAAGCAAAAAAGATGAAAAACCAAAAGAGTTCTCAATTTCTTTTATAAAAAAAATAATAATAATAATAATAAATAAATAGAAATTATAGCCACAAAACCTGCCCATTCTTTCATTTGATGTCTTATTGATTTTTTTGATTATTTTTATTATTAATATAAATAAGGCTAATACACACTTTAGTACCCTGTAGTTTACCTTAAGTTTCATTTTGGGCCCTGTAAATTTTTTTGTGTCATTTAAGGCCTTCAAGTTTCAAAATCGTGACAGTTTGGTGCCAAAAAAGCTTATAATACAGGGCCTAATCTGAAACTTTTTGAAACTTGAGGGCTTTAAATGACACAAAAAATTTTACAGGGCCCAAAATGAAATTTAAGGCAAACTATAAGGTACTAAAATGTATTTTAGCCTATAAATAATAAGCTGAAATCAATTCTTCACTTAATATATGGAATATATGTAGATGATATCCCCAATTACTAATGCGGCACTTATTTTTTCTTCTCTTTTTTCGATAACATGCGTTATTTTATCATCAAATTTAGTCAATTTCAATACAGTCCGTGCATAGCACACGTAATCGACTAGCGGTATAGAAAAATAATGAAATATTGTGGAACATATGATGCATCCCTTAGTGATAAATGTGCTACCTAGGTGGTGTAGATAATACTGTGCCATTGTCCACTCATTATTGGTCACAAAAAGCACAGAAGTGGCATGTACCCACAATTTAGGCCTTCTATTATCTGAATAGCCAATGATATACTGGCACATAAACAAATTTAAAATTTTATCTTCAAATTTTCATTAGAACATCTATAGATACATGCATCAACCAGGTACGCCTCTTTTTCCACCAGGAAGATAGACATGCTAGGAGAAGATTAACACCAACCCATTTATGTGTGAGGGAGCCCCTCCTCAATTTGCTTCCTCTTAGCAATTTATATATAGATATATAAATATATATATAGATATATATATCCACCGGAATTATTATGTGATGCTTTAACAAATATAGATAAGAAAACAATTATGAGGAACATTCCTGTGCTCAAAGCAGATAAGATATTTGGCATTAATTGGTAATGCTGGCAGATTATATATATATATATATATATATATTTTTTTTTTTGGCTAAAGTAATTGGCAGGTTCAATGCATCTCAATTTTGATTTTGTGTATGTACTTTTTCTTGATTTGTGATCCACTAGCGATTTTTCAAGTGTTACACAGAAAAAAAGACTTACATATTCCAAATTAAGAAAAAAAGATTGTACAGACTTTTTTTTTTTTTTGTTTTCGTCCTTTTTTTTTTTTTTTTGGTGATATTGAAGTTATTGGAACATCTACAATGGTGTGATGTATATAACAACTTAGGTTAAACTTAAGGCTAGCCCCTTGCAATGGTGTAGCTTGTTCAATGACTTAGGACATGTTAGTATAGTGGAACTTAATTTGTGATATGGCTAAATTTGGCCATTGTATAGAGAAATGACAAAAGGATAACGGTTTTAATCTTGAAAAGACAAAGAGTGAGCCGTTTGGTGTCAAATGGTCAAGCCTCAACCATTTGACTCTTAACAAACAACACTCGTCCGTTTGCATCAATCGGCGTTGTCTTGTAGCTTAGGAAGCATGAAGAAATTATGACTTGCCAAGTTCATAGGAAGCAACAATAATCACATACCTATGAGGTGGTTAATTTGGCAGTTGGCAGCAAAATGGTCAAAGGTTTTGCCTTTTAATTCACTACACAATTGCGAGACTAGTGAACTTTGTAGAACATCTTAGGGTATATTTATCCTAAGTTCCTAAGTTTTGCATTACACTGTTGTGAATACACTTATACAAGTGTTAGGAATTAGGGCTATTCAAAATCTATCTGCCCACCTGACTCACCCGACTCACCCGTAGTCTTTTTATTGATTTTTAAGCAATGTGCGTGGAGTCACGGGTCTTGGGGGTGGAAACCCGACAGTTTCGAGTGGAGCCACAAGTCTAAGGGGGTGAAAACCCGATTCACCCGACCCGATTCGAAACACATTTAATTTTATTTTTTTTCAAAAAATATATATATGTAATATATATGCTTATATCAATATATGCATTATGTATTATATAGTCTTTAATCTATATATATATGTAATATACTTAGATCAATATATGTATTATGTATTATATAGTCTTTAAATATATATATATATGTATGTTATATTCTTGTATCAATAAAATATGTCACTAGCGGAGATATAAAAACAATAAAACCATCAAATTAGCACATGACTTTGTTTTTATTTTTTGTTTGGTCAGAGGTTTGGTTAGTCCACGATTATGTAGACAATAACATTCAAAGTAAAAAAAAAATGAAGACAAAGTCATATATAACGCAAATGTTTGATTGAGACAAATGAGACGGGCGGGTTTCACCCGACTCGACCCGACTCACCCGACCACCCAATGAGTCGGGTGCACCCGACAAAGCGAGTGGATGACGGATGAAAGGAGGACAAACCCGACTATGTTTGGATGAATGAGCGGATGAGGACGAAACCCGACTCACCCGACTCATGAGCATCCCTACTAGAAATAGCTAAATATTGGTGATCAGTTGTTATTATTGTTTTCAAATTTGTTTTTCTTTTCACTTTATCTATTGTGGGGTCTATTTCATGACCTTAATTAGCTCCATTAATTTCCTTTATAGCTCATATTAATCTCTAGAGTTATGAGTGCAATACGTTGAAAATCAAATCATTAGTCAAATTGTAAAAATTGTGGAGTCATGGTCGAATCATAAAAATTATCAAGTCATGATTCATTAGTTCAAACGTCGAGCCAATCAGAAGTAAACATTGATGTCATAATTATATAATAAATATTGCTATTATTTTGGTAATAAAAAGATGAAGAAAAATAATTAAAGGCAAAGTTTTCCCAATTTTTATAGTTCAACTATCGATTTTTCCGGATTCTAAAAAATAGAACAATTGTTAGAACTTTCCTATTTACCCGTTCATGTCATATCGTTAAAATGCTAAATCTATCGGTTTTATCCACCGGATTTAGCCACCGATACATGTGGCATTACAATTAGCAAGCATAAGTGTCATTGTAGACTTGTAGTTATATATATGGTAACAAATTCTTCCATGTGCAACTCCCCTTTTCTCGCCCTATGAAAATGTAAACCTACAACTAATTTCCTTGATTTAAATATCTTTTACTTTCATTAATTGATTTCTGAGTATTTTATTGTTAATTTAATGTGGCTATGTCTTTTATAGATATAGTGTGGAAAGGAAAACGGAAGAAAAACTAGAAAAAAAAAATAGTTTTCTCGTCTTTTTCCGTCTGTTTTCCTTCATGCCTAAATAACATGAAATTAAAATTAAAAATTTGTAAAATTTAATTGTCACAAAAGAAAAAATGAAGAGAAATGACTCACAATATTCGAAATGGTTAATATATTTATCAACTTATTCTCTTTTATTTCTTATTTTTTTTCATTGTTTTTTAATTAAACAAAGGAAATAATTTTCCTCTATATTTTCTTTCTTTCATTAAACTGCTCTATTACAGATTCATTTGCTAAGACAAGACTTTCTCTATCCAAGAAATAAATATTGGTTACAATGGTTGAATGAGTGACATAGAGTCACATGTTAATCACAATTTTGTATTTGTCCATGATAATACGAGAAGAAAAAGAACCAAAAAAAAAAAAAGTGTAACACCATTTAAAATTGTTACTCTGAACTCGTTGAATAATATTAGGCTTCATAATTTTGAATTCTAAATTTAGTTTTCAAATAATTTAATAGTTGCACCACACATTGTGACAGTGTTTTTGTGTGCAATTTCTCTAATCTTTTGGGTGGAGTAATACCTGAATAATTATGAGAAATTATTCACTGAGCCCGTTACACGACGTCATCCTGTTGATTTAGTGTGACGCTCCAATTACATGGGGTCATGCAGCCAACAAAATGAAGTGGCATATGAATAAAAGAAGTGTTTATTATATTGGGAGAAGTATTACAAGTGGTAGATGATCCCACAATACAAGTCTAAGTCTCATTATATAGACTTACAAGAGTCTCCTGTAGGGGACTTCAAAATCATATTTTCACATCCGATACTTATTTATAATAAATGTTATACCAACTTATTTACAACCAAAGACTAAAGACTAGAAAATACAAAAGAGTAGTAATGGAGCTAGTCCACTTGTATTTACTACCAAAGACTAAAACTAGAAAAATACAAAAGAGTAGTAATGGAGCTAGTCCAGTTGTCCTGAATCTCGAGTTTTTAAAAGTGACCCTGTCTGGATTACTTTTTCTTCCTATTGCAGAAGTCTCCACGTGTCTGGATAATGTTGCAGAAGTCATATCCCCCAATTTTCAGAGGCACATCATTCACCACTTGTCATAACTTCTTAATTTTAGTGGTCATATAGCCCCATAGAATTAGGTTGTCGCACCACATCAGCATGATGACGTGATATGTGAGGGGCACACTGAATAACTTCTTGCTCTCTTTTAGTGATTATTCCATTGCTGACAAATACAACGATGTGGCAATCAGGGACGGATTAAGGAATTTAGTTTAGGGGGAGCGAAAATTTACTAGCCTAGAAAAAAAAAAATTTAGCGTTTACTTATATATTTTTGATAATGAGATAATTATATAAGGAGAGAAAAATACAAACTAATTGAATCAACAAGGTATAGAACAATTTGCCATATAAAGTTAAAATTTATATTTATAAATACACCAAACTTTTTCAAAAATTACATATACACATCAGTTTTTTTTTTTTTTTTTTTTTAAAATCTATGGAGAGGAGAGCTTAATAATTTAGGAAAAAATTAAGAAATACAAAAACGTGTATTTACAAATAATATTAATATAATCAAATGGTTTTTTTCAAATCCAAGGGGCCGATTGGCACACCCCAAACAAACACACACACCCCCCATTCTTGGTGGCAATGTCACATTAATCGGTGAAAATTTTCGATGAGAAATGTTAGGCACATATCTCAAATTACACTCCAAATCACACCCTTATTTTAAAGGAGAAGGATTCTGTGCAGTTAGCACAGTGCTGTTCGCACTGTGCTACTCACAGTTTGCACAGTAAAACTGCTTTTGCAAAAGCAGTTTTTAAAAACTGGGCAGTTTTACTGTGCAAACTGTGAGTAGCACAGTGCGAACAGCACTGTGCTTACTGCACAGAAGCATTCTCCTATTTTAAATGTATGTACCCTGTACTGAGTAAGTAGTGCACAGAAAAGCGTAAAAAATTCAAATAGCATAAGGTACATATATTTAAAGCAAAGAGTGTGATTTGAGGTGTGATTTGAAATGTGTGCCTAATATTTCTCATTTTCGCTAAACTCATCCGGTGCCTGTAGCAGCACTCCTTTGACCTGTCAAATCAGCTGGTCCGTCCCCATTTTAAAACATTTGCATGAGTGTAAATGAATAACTAAATTTAAAGTCATGTGCTTCTCGAATGAACATTTTTTCCTCTTCAAATATTTAACATCAACTAATACAGACGATTCCACTTCCATTTGAGAAGATTAGAAACAATATAAAATGGATCAAAAGACCTTATTTAATATGTTAAATGACAAAAAAAATTTAGTGGTAAATATGGTCAACTAAAGTATGCTGTAGACATGTTTGTCAATCATTTTTATTAATAAACAAAGTGGCCATTTGGGCATTCCTTGGCTATTACAGAAGAAGAGGGGTACCCATTAATGCCAAATTGTGGAAATCCTACTCATAGGTAACTTATCCACTTCCTTCATGCCACTACCCACATATACTCATGTAAAACATTATTTGAATGTTTTGTATTTAAGGCCCCTACTAACCCATCCAAAAAAAAAAAAACACATTTTGTCCGCACTCTTAGGAACACAGAACCAAAGTTCGATTTTTCCTCTTTACTAATTTTATGATGCTATCATTTCATTTTGGCTACCACAATTCCTGATATGTAATGCTAGTATGTATTATGCACTCATAAGCTGCAAATTTTCGTAGTGTAGTCCTATTATTGGATATTTTACCACAAACCCAAAGTTAAGGATGTTAGGGTCGGGTCGTTATGGAAGAAGAATCACGAGATAAATATAAAATTTATAAAGTTTTGAGGCACATTTAGAACACTTTCTTTAAGGAGTTATTTGCCTCCACTCACAAAATTGCTACAGGGCTCCTAGTAATTCCCTTCTAGGATACAACAAAGCCCGAAAATTTACCAAATAGCAATTCTGAATATTTTCAGGAAAGTCTATAGGATGTTGGTTTTAACTGACACATGCATGAAATGATATGAGAGAATATGTACTCAGTTGTTTCACATATTTCAAATGAATAATTCCACTTGTCTTAAATAGACCACTTGGTGCCACTTCCAACATATGGCATCCTTTGATTATTAGGCACCTATTTCCAATAGGTATGTCATCTCTTAAAGGGTAGTGACCTTTAACCTAAAAGGCACCCCTTGAATGATGTCTTTCATATTTATCTATTATTCTCTTCATATACATTTTAATATTACAAACTATATTAATGTATATTACAATATACAACAATCCCCCACTAGGTTGTAATTTTAAAATCATTAGTCAGTAAAAGTATAAAGACATGCATATAAGAAGGTATCTTTCGATTTAAACCTTCAATTAATGTAAACATTTCAAAGTTCAACGAAGTGTATGGTGTCTAGTCGATTAAAGCACATCTTCTTTATGTCAAAACCGGAAATTAATATCACCCACATGAATTTATCCAACTTCTTTTGAGACTTTCCTATCTTTTACCACTACTATGGCCATGTGCTAAATCCTGGTTTCATGAACATTTACAAGAATAAACTCGAATTCTTGCTATAAGCAGCACCACTTTTATGTTCACATAGAAAAAATTCCTTCAATGTGTCTCTGCTACTGTAGAGACTTGAGCAATTTTGAACTTTATTAAGAGTACAAAACTCATCCTCTTAAAATGTAGCAGTCAGCCTGATCATCTTGGAATGGACTATAAGTTTAGTGCTCAAACTATCACATAACAGTAACTTGTTATTACCTATTAAACCTTGAAGTTAGTGATGTGCTAAAACAAGGCCGAGTTACCATTACTAGAGACTAATATAAAATCGAGTTTCAGTCCTATTCTACTAAATGTTTCTGAACAAAGTCAAAGGACTGCAGCCTCCTTTTGACTTCTATCAGCATGGTTTCACAACCCAATTAATTAGCTAGCTATCAAAATTCCTCGTTTGATCCATTATCATGCTCAAATAACTATGTTGACAATAAAAATTATTACAACTGTTTCACATTTTATTTCTTATAAAAATATATGAAAGGTTTAGCTCCATAGGTATTGTCACAGCCAAGTCCCACAATGGCAGAACCGAAGCCCATGGCACGCCACCGAGGATAAATCAATTCATTAACGTTCCCAAAAGACTTAGTTTAAGAATTTGCAGCGGAATAAACAACAGTAGAAATCCACAATTTCAGACTATAAAAGTTTTGCCCATTTGAAAACACTTAGAGAAACTCTCCTTTTGACAACATCAATCCAATCGACTGATCCAAGGTCTGGTCGACTGGAAATGCAAGATACAAAAAGCCCAAAAACTCTGCAGCCCATCCAGTCGACTGTTCCCCAAGTCCAGTAGACTGGGGTGGAAAATTATCAGTCGACTGAACTCTAGTCCAGGCAGAAAATATCTGATTCTGAAACACCATCCAGTCGACTGTGTCGGGGGACTCGGTCGACTGTTTTTCATAAAATGATGCAATGAATTGCTCACAAAAGGATCCAGTCGACTGTTTTTATAAACCAGTCGACTGGTTTCTTTGCAGCAGCACAATCTGCAGAATTTCAAATTTAAAGGTTTCTTGAATTCAACTACGAACCAAACAAACACTCTATACTCATTCCAAAGTGATCCTAACTGGATTATAACATTACCAAAACATAATTACAAGAGACTATTATCTATTACAAACATCACAAATCCGTTCTACAATTCTAAGTTAAACATAGTTAAAAGTCATGAAATCCTTATTACAACATTTATATTTCCAAACTCAGAATGGACATACTCAGTCGCCTTCCAAAAGAACTCCCAATACCCTGCGATCACTTTTTTGATTCATTGCCGGCATTAACACCTGAAATGGTTATTTGAATAACCACACATATGTCGCTTTGTTTAAGCTAACGCTTAGTGAATAAAACAACAATGCACATGAATGATAAACACGCTCACATCCATATCCTCTACATTTCATACTAGTCTCCGAAGTCTCACGTGTACGTTCCGCACTCCTAGTCTGTGACTCTTTGCTAATAAGTCCACGTGATTAGGTAAGACCTACGTTTCTTTTCTTCAAACGTGCGACCTTATGCCTATAATAGCTCCACAAGATGGCTTGGCACCACGTGCTCCTTTGACCCAAATAACAACTCTACATGCTCAAACACATTTCACTGTGCTTTCAACATAATCAAATATTTCACCGTACAATTGGGCATACTTATCAATATAATCGCCCAATATGAACTACATAATATATACATGAACTAACACATGATTTACATACAAAATATGAATACATGTCAAGAAATCATTCCAAAATACATTGTTGAATCACTCACCTTCAATTAATGTTATTAAACTTCATTCCAAAGAAAACCCGAGCACAAAGATCGTGCAGAAGTCCGTCTAGCACAATTCTTATCGATCAAAAGTCCAATTATTAACTTTTAGGAAAATTCTAGAAATGAGTTTTTGAAAAACTTAGCCAAACAAGTCATAATGGATATCAAAATGAAGCTTTTACCTCTAGGAATTCGAATATGAAATTTGGAGATAAAAACGGACAGACGGTTATTGATTTGTATGTTGAAGCTCTAAGCCAAGAAATCCCCCAATATCCTCTCTCTTGAATTTCCAATTTTTAGGTTAAACTTATGAAAATATCTCACCTCTTTCTATATGTAGGCACAACTCTCAGAAATTGTGTTTACTTCCCCGTGAGTTCTCAACACTCCTAATTATTCTCCGAAACTTCTTACATGCCTAATTCACTGCTTCACGAGTGAAAACTAAAAATTATAAAAGTTTACGTCTAAGTTCCGTTTGGTTGCTAAAACGTGATTTCACATGATTTTACGGGCAGAAGTCGATTCCGGGCCCACATAGTTACCGCTCGGTCTAGACCCTGATTAACCCGCACGACCGCCACGCCTCGGGCAAGACTCTGGTCTCTTCTCCGGACGCTTTTCTAGAGCAGTACTAATTTTCAAACCTCATCTGATAGAGCATTGACACGGAAATAATTTGTGTGCGCTTGTATGCTATACCCAAGTGTAGGTAATCGTGCAAGTAGTAAACTGGATTAAGTCCAGGTCGATCCCATAAGGAAGGTTGAGAATTAAGTTACCTAGATTAGACTCTAAAAGAAAAGGAAATTCAATGTTTTAAAAGAAGTGTAGAACACAAAGTTCTACTCTTAACAACTACTAAAATTAAAAGCAACTAAATTAAATTAACTAACGATTAACTATTTAACTAAAGTGAGATTTTAAAAGCGGTTTTTCTTAATAAAAGAAAGTGTTGGGATCACGCGAATCCACTATGACCTAACCATCTACCATGCAATCGCAATGAAGCCCAATGGAGTATATCTTCTACAATATTCCGTACTTTTCTAAAGATCTAGATTCAATAGCCCTTTCATGACCGGGATTATATCATCTCAATTAAGTTTGAAATACATGAAAGCGGTTTAATTCAATAGTTAAGACTCGCACCTACAATGGTGTTAGCATTGAGGGTGGTTTGCAAAATGTATTGAAAGAAAATGCCTTAAGGCCTTAAGTTCAAAGACTGTTTCGACAAAATGAGCATTTGGGGACAGTTTGATAACAAATTCTTAAAACAGAAAGTCTTGGAATACTGTATTGGATGTTCTCAAGAATCTGAAAGTTCGATCGATCGACGCGCTTTCGATCGATCGACAATCGTCATCTCTCAATCGATCGAAATGTCTTCGAACGATTGACTATATCTCTGTACCGATCGATCGAACACAGATATTATTCTGGTGCATGGCAGAGGCTTGAAATCACATTTTCATCGTGATCTCCCAACCTTGGACTACTCAGACATGGTCTGGAGTGTCCCAGATGCGTTCTTAATGTAAAGAGTCATTAAGGTGTCGTTTGGTTGTGAGTTTTTCATTAAAACTATAAAAACTTGAGATTTTAATGTATCTAGCATGCAAAGCAATAAGATTAAACACTAAACTACAATTAACTAAGTGCAGTATGTAAATAAAAAAAATAACTAAGTAACCTGGAACAAAGAACTTGTATGAAACCAAAGAGAATCTGATCTTGTCAGAATCAAGATATAAAAGTATTTTATTTATACTCTACTTTCAAAAGATTGTAGCGTGGAAAGTAAAGGTCGAACCCACAGAGATTGTTAACTTTTAATCCTCTAATTACTAAAATCTAATCTATCTAGTTATAAGAAAATCGGAAGTTGAATTGATTTAGGTTTTTATTATCACTACTACTTTAAACTATGAAATTTTAGAATTAAGATCTAGAATTAAATCTAAGTAAACTTAAATGCGAAATTGGAAATTGGTTTAAATATATGGAGATGAGATCTAGGATTACAAATCCACCACTAACTATGCATTGAGGGTCTATACTTCTTATTCTAAGTTCTATGTTTGGATAGTTATGATCTATTGTAGCTACAAGCCCAATAGTATCGTCAAGAAGATATCGTTAGTTTAATCTAAACATAATCCATCTACGATTCACATGAATTATCTACCTATGACCAGGGTGTAGGATAACTCATCTTTCCTAAGCATGGATTATAAAAAATGTAAACATCACAATCAAATAAGCACCATTGTATGTAAATACTCCTATCAATCACAGAAATCAAGGACTATTGAGTTCAATAAGCATAAGGAAAAATCTAAGACAAGAATAGATCCAAAATACTCTTGATTATTAACATTAAAAACTGATTATATAAAATCCACCAACATACAATCACTATCCCAAAACATAAAAACTTAAAATAGAAAAGCATAGAATCCCCCTTTACATAGCTAGGATTTCATTGAAACCCTAGATTAGGAGTTTAGTGGCTCATGATGGGTGAAAGCATGAAGATGGAGTTGATGTAAGCCATTAGAAACCTTCAAGCTTGCTCTTCCTTTTCCTCTTGCCTTCAATGAATGTATGTGAATGGATCTCTAGATGTGTAACCCTTTAAAAACATAAAAACTAGATATATATAGAGTTTTCAAGAGATTATCCAAGCTTTTCTCTCCCGAAACGGATTAAAACATGTGTTATTTGCAATCTGGACGTCTTCAAACAGTTTCGTTTGCGCGGGTCTCTTCAGAATAGTGAAATACGTAACTTTGCTTTTTGTACGGATCGCGCGAGCGGGCCGCACGAGCGCGTAAATGGGAGGGTCGCGCGCGCGGATCGCGCGAGCGATATCTGGGTTTTCGCGCCCGCGGACCGCGCGCGCGATGTGTCTTTTTCCTGCTTCTTTCTTCCTGCTTTTTCACCTATTTTAACCTGATCTCCTCGTTTCCGTCCAAAACCTGATAGAAAATAGAAAATAAAGTAAAACTACACAAAAACAGGATAAAAATGACTAACAAATGTGAATTAAGGCGTATAATTAGGATTTGTTCTCTCCCGATCACACCCCCAAACCTACATTTTGCTAGTCCTCGAGCAAAAAGAAAATAAAACTACGAATAATAAAATTTCTAATACATTTTTGTATGGATAACGATTGCACTTAGCCTGTGTAACAAGCCTTTTAAACCTCTAGGTGTCCCTAATCGGACAAGTGAAGTCTCGTGAGGGTTCTCGTCAACAAGTCACCCACAACCATCTTTATTAACTTGTAAAGATTTTTTTCAAAATTTAAATATGTCAATGTCACATCCTTTTTAGATAAAATCAATCTCAAATGAAATTCTAAAATTATCAAGAGTAAAACAATCAGACGCCTTCCTACATTATGAAAAATAATCCGCGAACATATATCACCAGAATCAATAGAATATATCGAAGACTCGCATGTGTGTGAAATGGTAGTCAAGTGGATACACGGCAACTATGAACTTGGAATATAAATCGGATACCCAGCTAGTGATGCTTCAACTACAAATCTCACGTTGTTAATTACACTCCAAAATAACATCACTTTGAAATAGGTGTAAGCACTCATTTATATATATGCGAGAAAGAATTAGTGTGCAAAACAAATAAACTCGCATATGACTCTCAACAACGTACAACACGACAGAAATAAAATAGTCTCATGAATAGATATCGATCGTCAAGTAAATATCACCACTACCATGCTTTTACTTCCTTTTCCTTATCGGTCACATATCCAAATCATGTTTCCATAGAATCAACTAGGACTTTATACAGGTTGTAATGTTGGTCAAGGGTTAAGGCTTAGAAAAGAAAGGTAAAAGGGATTCAAAATGTCCGTAAGTACCTAGGAATAGCCTTAACGTGTAACGTAAGGGCTTTACAAGACGACCAGTTATATCACTTCTTTTTTTTCTTTTCTTTATCTCTTTCAAGAGAATCATATCTTTTTTTTTTCAATAACTATTTTCTCTTTTTTTTTTAGATCCTTTTCTTTTCTTTTACTCCTCAATACATCATATTTATTTTTCTAGTCGTTTAATAACCCGATTTCATTATGACAACTATTCTCTAACTATTTTTGGGACATAGGGTAGGTAATACTTAAGAGTGGCAGAACCCCATATCGGAGTGGGTAAGATAATAGGTGAACAAAGAAATGGCTTATTTAAAAACGGCTCAAATGGGTTAACAAGGGATATAAGAAATATTTATAATGGGTAGGCCTAAGGTCAAAAGGTTTATTAGAACAGATGGCCTAGTGTCATATTCTAGGAATCACATGATTTTTCAATGTTATGATATAAAAGGAAATATGTTTTTTTTTTAAACATGGTAATTCTAATATTCACTCGACTTTCAATCGAAATGAAGAAATAATGAGACCAATCAACGAGATAGTGCGATGTGTCAAAGAGATTCGATAAACGTAATAAAACCCTCAAAAGGATGATAGGCTCTAAAGCTCACCAGGTTCTAGTCTCCACAATATTACTATTTGGAAATCCAAGGTATATTACAGTTCAATGTTAATATGTATCCATCTGACTACGTGCAGTGCGACAAGATATGCAAGTATAAGATATAAAACAATGATTCCGATAATATATAATTCTCAAAACATCTTCTCATAGATTCAGTAACATTTGATTATATACTCTTTTAATTATCAAAATTCCGATGAAATCTGATTATAATAAAAAGGAATGCAATTTTTTTTTTATGAATTAAAAGAACTAACAAATGAATGAAATAACGAATAAAAGAAAACGAATAAAAGAAACTATACGAATAAAACTAATAAAACTAAACAAAAACACTAAAATGAAAATGAACTATCCATATACTTCCCCCAAACCAAATCACTGCATGTCCCTATGCAGAGGGGAACATGACAACGACATGGATGTAATCCGCATAGAAGATCACCAGGACATCTACTCCACGAAAATCATCTGACGGAGGCTGTACGGCAGATCTAAAGTACCAATCCACAAGCTCCCACTCTGGATGCTCCGCAGGGTCGAACGGTGGGCCTACCTTATCAAAATCAGCATGAAAATCCGAACTCTGACCCTCCACAATCTCCTCAATGACACTCGTACCCAAATCCACCCTATCATCCTCAGGGCCGGAATACGGTACGAATATCGAGGCCACGTCCTCAGGAGACCAGTCAGGGTGACCCGGACGCTGTCGAACAACGTCCGATACATAATCAGGTAGGTTCCTATATGGATAGGTAACCTCTGGCGTAGGCACAATAGACTCAACAGGGTCAGATAAAGAAATAGCAGCGAAACCTGAGACAACACCCTCATCGTCATCATCGGTCGAGGACTCGGCCGATTCAGACGATGATGACTCAGAAGATGTAGGAGGAGCGCCATAAGGGCCATCAAGAAAAGTAGGGTCATCGCCAAACACGTCATCCTCGTCAGAAGAATCGGAATAGCTAAGAATGGGCCTACGAGGACGACGACGACACCAGCCGGGACAACCAACCGGGCTGTCAGGTTTGGCTAGCCTAGGACTACGTATAGAAGTATCAGAAGATGAACTAGAGTTAGAATAGTAACTTGACTGACTAGAAGACCTATCAAGGGAAGTAGGAGGTGAAATAGGATGATCCATAGTGAAAAGATGATAAGGAGAAATGAGGATTTGGGTAACTATAAGTATATGTTGTAGCGATATGTCCTGAAACCACAAGAAACGTCACAACTGAAGTACAATTAGCGCAAATTATTAGCATGAAAAACATAAGTGATATTCAGGATTATAATCATGTATACCAAAAATGATCTGCACTTGAATGTATAAACCTGAATTATTAATCAGTTACATGCGCTGAAAAACAACGGTAATTTATAGGCTAATGTGGAACCAAATTAAATTGTATTCACTTTTAATTAATAATTCGGCATAGTTAATGAACATTTCAGCATAATTTCCCCCAAACCTGAGTCTAAGCAATTCCTGTTAGCGTGCAATGGGGTTGATAATTACTCATTACTGACTTACTGCTGTGAAGTTGTTATAAGTAAGGAAGTAAAGCATCAAAAGCAGGAAATGACAATAAAGTTAGTGTAATGAATATAATGGTCTAGACATATAGCAAACCACAAAACAAAAGAAAAATGCAAAAATAAATTATTTACAGACCCAAAGGAAAAAAAAACAAGAGTAAATAAGCTAAACCGATCGAAGCCGGGTACAGTAAAATCCTAATAGATAAAAGAAAAAGATAACAAAAAGTGAAAGCAAAACAGGAATAAATAATATACAGGCCCACAATGTCTGAAATGTCTGAATTTCCCCATCCAAATACAAGAAACAGGAAAAATAAATGTCTAATCCCCCAACAAAAACCCACTCAGTCCTCACCACCCTCAATCACAACCAGCTCCAGCCCCGTACTCCCCTGGCCAGCAGTACCATCACCATCCCCATCACCTTCACTCCCATCGTCATCATCACCAGCATCCCCAGCCTCCTCTTCCTCGCCCTGTACCTCCTCCTGCTCCTCAACTCCCTCCTCAGCCACCTGCTACACCTGTCGCGGAAACGCCGACTGGTAAGCAGCCTCGCCCTGGTCTAGAATGTCATCCAGCTGATCCGGATGAGCCAGCTGGAAATATGAGCGCATGTAGAACTAAAGCTGCAGGGTCTCTCCACGGAAAGCACAGACGTCCCCATATGTCCAAGCGTAAGGAGTATCCTCCGGGGGAGGGGGACGCTGTGCCGCCTGCTCGCGACGGGCCTGGGCTGCCTCACGTGCCCTCCTAACCTCTAAGTCTAAACGATCCAGGCTCAACTTCCATTCGGCGGAAGCGAACTCCGGGATATGTGCATCTATGGGCTCATCGGCAGGGATAGGAAAGGCCTTAGCCCGAAGAATGGCCGTGATGGTGCGAGGATAAGGCAGAAGGATCTTAGGGTCGATGGCATTATCAATGGCCTGAGTAGTGTGGCGCATGCCATCCATAATAACGAGGCCAGGATGGAACCAATCACTACGGTAAACGGCATGGAGGGCGTGGTAGATTGCCTTGGTCCGTTCTTGTTCGTGACCAAGGGGGTACAGGTTGCGTTTAAAAACATGGTCGACAAACCACATCTGGCGGGGCATGTGCGAACGTCGTATAGACTGCCCCGACCCAGAGCGACCGGCACACATGTCCTGGATTATGTGTATAAAGGAGTGGGCTTTGGTTAGGACATTGAGTTTAGGCACGTGGTAAGAATGGGAGGGAAGGTGAAGGATTTCGGCGTTATTGTCTGGGTTTAGGGTGATGTCGTGGCCATCTATGGTAGTGGAGATAAAGGCGTGTTGGCTGAGGGATTGTTTATGGTAGCGTAGGTTTTGGTAAAATAGGCGGACGAGGCGGGGGTAACTAATTAGGTCGGGATTTCTAAAGTATAGCTGTGGGGCTAATTTATGGGCTACTAGGTTGTTATGGCCCCATTTGGCGTCTTTATCAGACGCGAAATAGTCAGCGTCTATTGCCGCCTCATGATTCAGGCCGCGGTTTACGTATTTGGGGCCTAAATCGTTGGGGTTAGGGTCGTCTGGGGGATGTGGTGGAGGTGGTTCAGTTTGTTTTTCTTTTCCTTTCGACTTTTTCTGGGGCGGTTGGGAAGAAGAAGCGGATCGTATGGTTCTTTTTGTCATTATTGGAAAAGGTTGGTACGATTTTTTAGAAAAATTTTGAAAATGTGGGCTTTAAAATAGGGATATGCCTAGAAAAGAAAAATGAAAGGGAAAGGGAGAATGGGTCACCTGCAAGAAAAACACGTCTCGGCAAGGGACACAATCAATATAAAGACTTTTAACAGTTTAAAAGAAATTGGGGTTCACGGGGGAACACCCAGCAACTGTGAGAAGAGCCGATCCCTTCCCACCCACTGTCCCGACAAGGGCACACACTTTGCGGCAAGTCACGGGGTACTCGCCGCGTGTTAAATAGCAATGTATATAATCAAATGGAAGTGACGCGTACGTCGACAAAAATAATTGTAATGTTTAGTAGAGTGGTAAAGAGTTAAGTTAGTAATTTGCTGCGACGTCTAAAATAATTTCAACATCGAATACTAGTCGTGAATATTCATTTTGGAAACACCCGAATTCACATTTAATTTCTAGGAGTGCGTTTCTTGCATAAAAGACTACAGTAAAGAACACCAAAGAATAATGAATGTGAAAGGGGCCATTGTACTAAAGCTGGAGTTGTAGTATATGAACATTTAAATTAGATTGTGAACACAGTTAAGAAGTAATGAACCTGAAAACTTGATAATTCAATGATTACTTCATAATTAGATTGTTAGATTCTGTGAACGTCTGTGTCTGAATCCACCAGGCGTAGTCCCTAAGTGGATAAAGTTTAGGGTTCGCGAATTCATATCCGTGTGTGTATATGAGTCAAGAAGCATTGGTTAGCCTCCCAAAAACTAATCAAGGTATTAGTAAATATATATAACTATGCCTATAAACTGAAATCCTCATGGTTTTGACAGCAATGGAAGCATATATTAATATCGGTACCCATACTACTGATCAAAACTTACAACTGTATACATATGTCTAAGTCAATTGTATTTAATCGATCCTAATCAAGATGTAATGGATAAATTAACACATCAGTTTTTAAGGTAGTTTGTGTAGTATTTTGGTTTGATGTGAATAGTCACATATATAGATTCATATGAATAAACGAGCATAGTCTTGGAAAACCGTATGCATCTCAATCTCTACGTGTATCTATGGAAATGTGTTTAGGTATATTCATACCTGTATACACAAATGCGGACATATGAAAAAAAATCCCTAATTTCAAGCTCAGCATGAACGTATATATGAGCTCAATTTAGTTTAGGGTATAAAATTCGGGTTGAGTGTGAGTTAGGAATTAGAGCATATAAACTGAGATCTATAAAGGTATGTACGAGTGACTCTGAGTATCAAAACCCCCAAACACAAACCCTCATTTACCATAGTGAGTGTGTGTGACTGATCAGATTCGTAAATAGACGGATAAAGTTTTACAGATCTTAACAAAATCCCCAAAATCACACAACCTAATTTGATCTTACGCAAACAAATTTCCTAATATCTGTGTTCTATATCTCTAATACGTGCGCACGTATATGTATACTGAAATTAGAGTTTGGGCCAGTATGAAATTTAGGGTTCAGATTGTGTGTGTATCAATATATATATAAATCTAAATCTGTATATGTATACACAGATATATATATATATGTGTGTGTGTGGGTTCAGAAACCCCATAACAAACCCTAATTTACAATCAGTGAGTATATGTATATGTATAGGTATATACCTGTGTAAAAGATTCTCAATTGGGGGAGTTGTTGTGGCCGCGATCTCGAGAGGATAAGATGCGGCGGCGGCGGTTAGTATGGTGTTCCTGCGGCGTGGTGGTAATGGAAAGTGGTGATGAGGCCCGGCGGTTGTGAGTGGTGGTGGTTGTGGCGGAGAGAGGAAAGAGAGAGGAGAGGGATCGCGAGAGAGAGAGAAGGACGAAGAGAGAAAAGAGAAATCTGAGAAATTAGGGCTCAGCCCTGAATTTAAAGGGAGGGGTACCTCGCGCGGGCGGACCGCGCGAGCGAACTTCGCGCGCGCGGATCCCTCCGCGAGGAAAAGTTGCGGCTTGGTTTTTGATGTTTTGAAAAATTTGTCTAAGGGCTAACCTCGCGCGAGCCGGCCGCTCTAGCGAGGAACTCGCGGGCGCGATGTCTGGCGCGAGGGAAAGCTGAGGCTCCCTTTTAAGAACCTTGAAATTTTTTGTCTAAGGGAATATCTCGCGCGAGCGGACCGCGCGAGCGAAGTCTCGCGCGAGCGGGCCTCGCGCGAGCGGGCCGCGCGCGCGAGATGCTATTTTCTCGATTTTCTTTTCTGTTTTCTTGTAAAATTGTTCTGTAATTCAAAATCTTCATCTTTTGAGTATTTACAAACTCAGACATTGGCCAAGACTGCTAAATAGTGTACAAAACTGAAGAAAATTCTAACTAAAGCTTGGGTTGCCTCCCAAGAAGCGCTAAGTTTTACGTCGCTAGCTCGACCAATGCATGTGCTCAGTCGAGATAGACCGGATCTACCAGATCTATAGATTTGATTTCTCTTTCTTCTGTTTTCTCGGTTCGAAACGGCTTAAGCCGTTGTTCGTTTACCTTAAAAGGTGCCTCACCGTTTGTATCTTGTATTTCAACTGCTCCATGCGGGAACACTTGTGTTACAATGAACGGACCGTCCCATCGGGAACGTAGCTTACCCGGGAATAATCGTAATTTCGAATTAAATAACCATACGCGTTGTCCAACTTCGAAATACTTTCTTATAATCATTTTATCGTGGAAAGCTTTAGATCGTTCTTTGTAGATTTTCGAATTTTCATACGCTTCATTTCTCAATTCTTCAAGTTCTTGCAATTGAAGTTTTCGATGACATCCTGCCGCTTTTATATCTTGGTTAAACGTTTTTACAGCCCAATAGGATCGATGTTCGAGTTCCACCGGTAGGTGGCACGCTTTTCCAAATACTAGTCAGTACGGAGACATCCCAATAGGAGTTTTAAACACTGTACGATATGCCCAAAGCGCATCAGTCAGTCGTTGTGACCAATCTTTACGGTCTGGACGTACCGTTTTTTCTAATATACTTTTGACCTCTCTATTAGACACTTCAACTTGTCCTTGGGTTTACGGATGGTATGCGGTTCCTACTTTATGGGTGACAAAATATTTTCGGACGAGGGCTTCGAAATAACGATTACAGAAATGTTTACCTCCGTCGCTTATAATCGCTAGTGGCGTACCGAATCGACAAAATATATTATCTTTAATAAAAGAAACCACAACTTTATGGTCGTTGGTTCTCGTCGCCACTGCCTCCACCCACTTAGAAACATAGTCGACCGCGACTAAAATATATTTGAAACCACAAGACGAGGGAAATGGACCCATAAAGTCGATGCCCCAAACGTCAAATATTTCTATAATAAGGATTGGGGTCATGGGCATCGCATTACGATGTGACATGTTCCCTGTTTGTTGACAACGTACGCAGTTCTGACAGAATTCATGTGCATCTTTAAACAATGTTGGCCAATATAACCCACTTTGGAGGACTTTAGCGGCCGTACGACGGCCACCAAAGTGTCCTCCGCATTCTAGAGAATGACAAAAAATTAATATGGATTTGAACTCACTCTCTGGAACACAACGTCGTATAATTTGATCAGAACAGTGTTTAAATAACAATGGGTCATCCTAGTAATAATGTTTAATTTGAGAAAAGAACCGATCTTTGTCTAAACGAGACCACGTATGCAGGATATATCCCGTAGCTAAGAAATTAACGATGTCGCTAAACCATGGACGATTTACGGCAGATAATGCAAATAATTGCTCGTCCGGAAATGAATCCTGGAGAGGGGTTATATCGTTAGATTCAACAAGGATTCGCGACAAATGGTCAGCGACAACATTTTCGGAACCTTTCTTATCTCGTATTTCATAGTTAAACTCCTGTAGGAGTAAAATCCATCGAATTAGTCTCGGTTTTGTTTCCTTCTTATTCAACAAGTGACGTAATGCGGCATGGTCAGTATAAACGATGACTTTTGAACCCAATAAATAAGAACGGAATTTGTCGAGTGCAAACACAACCGCAAGTAATTCTTTTTCAGTTGTTGTGTAGTTCAATTGTGCGTCATTTAGTGTTTTACTCACATAATAAATTACGTGAGGGGTTTTATTAACTTTTTGTCCTAATACCGCTCCAACGGCATAATCGGAAGCATCACACATCAATTCAAACGGTAATGACCAATCAGGTGATTGGATTACCGGAGCCGTGGATAGTAAGGTGCGCAACGTTTCAAAAGCCTTCAGACAGTCATTGTCAAAGACAAAAAGAATATCCTTGGCCAGCAGGTTGCACAAGGGGCGTGAAATTTTACTAAAGTCTTTGATAAATCGTCTATAAAAACCGGCGTGACCTAGGAAGGAACGGATCTGACGAATGGATGATGGCGGTGGAAGTTTGTCTATTAACTCGACTTTCGCTTTATCAACCTCTATACCTCTCTTGGAAACAACGTGACCCAAGACTATTCCCTCGTGAACCATGAAATGGCTCTTCTCCTAACTTAATACCAAATTTGCTTCCTCGCACCGGGCGAGGACTTTTGTCAGATTTTGGAGGCATTCATCGAATGTGGGTTCGAAAATGGAGAAATCGTCCATGAATACCTCGAGAAATTTCTCAACCATGTCCGAGAAAATTGCCATCATACACCGTTGAAAGGTTGCCGGTGCATTACACAAGCCAAACGGCATACGTCGGTAAGCAAAGGTTCCAAAAGGACAGGTGAACGTTGTCTTTTCTTGGTCATCGGGGTAAACGGGCCCCTGGTTGTAACCAGAGTATCCATCTAAGAAACAATAATAACTTTGACCGGACAGACGTTCTAGGATTTGATCAATAAATGGTAGAGGGAAATGATCCTTACGAGTCATCATGTTAAGTTTTCTATAGTCAATGCAAACCCGCCAACCGGTAGTTTGACGGGTGGGTATAAGGACTCCCTTTTCGTTGGGTACAACCGTGATACCTGATTTCTTTAGGACAACCTGAGTTGGGCTGGCCCAATTACTATCGGAGATCGGGTATATAATACCGGCATCTAAGAGTTTAATCACTTCCTTCATAACCACTTCTTTTATGTTAGGGTTGAGACGTCGTTGCATTTCCCTAGATGGTTTAGCATTTTCTTCTAAATTTATTCTATGCATGCAAACTGACGGGTCAATTCCTTTTAGATTAGCGACCGTCCATCCAATCGCCTTTTTATGATTACCTAGAACCTGTATTAGTTGTACTTCCTGAATTTCAGTTAAATTTGACTCGATTATAACAGGAAGGGCTGCGTTCGTTCCTAGGAATGCATATTTTAAAGAGTCCGGCAACGGCTTAAGTTCGAGCGTCGGAGGACACTCAATGGATGGTAATGCCAGTTCATATGAAAGAGGTGGTAAAGCCTCTACTTTAGGTTTCCATGGAAGCACATTAGTCGTATTTACTGATTCCAATAGAGTATTTACATCTTCAATATTTGTGTCAATGTTGAAATCATTAAAATTGAAATGTGATAAGCATGCTTCCAACGCTTCCTTAGTTAACATAAAAGGCGCTGCCTCTTCAACTAATTCGTCTATTAAGTCTATGGCATAGCAGTCTGCCTCTTCATCATCTCTATATGGTTGATTAGATGCATTGAAGACGTTAAGACGCACGGTCATGTTACCAAAAGTTATATCCATCACACCAGTCCTACAGTTGATAATCGAATTAGCCGTAGCTAGGAAAGGGCGTCCTAGAATGACTAGAACTTGTTTACTAGCATCTAGGACAGGTTCGGTGTCTAGTACAATAAAATCGACCGGATAATAGCATCTATCAACTTTGACCAATACATCCTCTACTACCCCCCGTGGAACTTTAATTGACCTATCGGCTAATTGTAAGGTGGCCGCAGTCGGTTTCAGTTCTCCTAAACCCAAATGTTCATAAACTGAATAGGGTATCAAATTCATACTCGCACCTAAATCAAGAAGAGCCCGGTGAATGTATTTATCACCAATGTGACAAGCGATGGTTGGAGTACCCGGGTCTTTATATTTGATAGTATTAGTGTTAAACAGGGAGCTAACCTTTTCTGTTAGGAACACTTTCTTAGATAAATGGTTTCTAGACTTCCTCTTCTGAGTGCATAGATCCTTTAAGAACTTAGCATACGGGGGTATCTGTTTAATCGCATCCAGAAGTGGAATATTGATTTTTACTTCTTTAAATATTTCAAGTATATCTTCCGGTTTCGTGTTTTTTCTAGTGAAGTGAGCTGGGGCTTCCCCGCTCGGTGGAAATAGCATCCGAGGCACATAATCGGAAGGATTTACTTCTTTAGATGTTTTATTAGATATCAAAGGATTAGCGTCTTTTGAAACTGGAGTAGAATTCTCTTCCTTTTCACCATTTTCCTTTTCTTTACCTTTGTCTTTTCTTGCCTCGGGAGAAGGTACGACCTCCTCAGGACGTTCAGTGGTCCTTGTTGAGACAGCGTTAACCTGATCACTCGCCGAACTCACCTCGTACTGACCCTTAGGATTTTGCACAGGTTGACTTGGTAATTTTCCCTCATTACGTCGATTCAATGTATTAGCTAATTGTCCCATTTGGGACTCTAACTTCGCTATAAATTGCGTATGGGAATTTACAAGTTGAGATTGCGATTGTGATTGGGCCTCTAAGGTCTTTAATGATGCCAACATGCTCTCTTCGAAAGTTTTATCCCTAGAAGGATTAGCACGGAAGGAGGGCTGTTGGTATTGATTTGGTTGATTCGAAGGCTGCTGATACTGATTAGATTGTGGTTTATACGCATTAGGAAAATTGGTTGTATCGGGTTTCGAATACGGCTTCTCACTATTGGAGTTCCATGACAGGTTCGGATGAGGTCCCCATGTCGTGTTTGGTTTATACCCCGTGGGGTTATAATTCGGTCGTTGGAACTGTTGAACCGCATTTATATGTTGTTCCACAAATTCCGGGAACTGAGATGCGGACGGACATGCTAATGTTGAATGTGACGAATCTGAGCATAACTGGCATACTTCAGCAGAAACAGGTGGGCCTTGCATGCGGCCCATCATCATAAGTTGGTCTATTTTTCTATTTAGTTCTTGAATTTCATACGAATGATTAGACTCAACTTTCGCCTCTCTCTTTGGATTAGGTAGAAGGTGTCCTTCAGGTCGTACGGATACCGCTTGGTGCATAGAGTTTTCACTTAATGTTTCAAATATCTTCCATGCTTCATCGGCACTCTTGTGGAGGAACGTCCCCGCACAAATAGCATCGACGGTATTTCGAACGGTGGGAATTAATCCTTCATAAAAGACTTGCACCAGCTGCCATTTAGGTATCTGGTGATGAGGGCAAGAACGTAAGAGTTCTTTAAACTGTTCCCATGTATCGTAAAGTGTCTCCCCATATTGCATTGTAAAATTAGTTATTGACTTTCTAATCTGATTCGTTCTAGTTATGGGGAAGAATTTTTGTAGGAACGCAGTTTGCAACTCATCCCATGTTCTTATTGAATTTGGCTCCAACGATTGGAGCCAGTACTTCGCTTTATCTTTAAGTGAAAACGGAAATAGGCGCATTTTTAACTCATCATCTGTTAAGTTCTGAATTTTTAAAGTCGCACATATACCCTGAAATTCGCCCAGATGATTATAAGGGTCTTCCTTAACACGCCCGTGAAATGACGGCAGGAGCGCAATAGTTGAGGATTTGATTTCAAAATGAGCTGCCGTCACTTCCGGCAATGCAATCCACGACGGTGGCGTGTAGGCCGTAGGAGTGAAATAGTCCTTTAATGGTGGTGGTGGGGGTATGTTAAGATTATCCCCCTCATTCCGATTATTCCCATTATTCTGGTTATTTCCAAAATCGGCCATCGGAATAGGTTCGATTTTTATTGTTTTAGTTTTTCTTAAACGATTACGCGTACTACGGATTTCTAATTCAAATGAAGATGACGGTTCAGGTGTGGACTCGTCGTCCAACATCAACCAAGCTCTCGAAGCTTGGGCTGATGACCTAAAGCCTCTAAGTGTACGTTCAAGTTCGAGATTAAGCGGATTCAATTTAGGTTTAGTTGAACGAGTTCCAAACATACACTAAGGGTTGACTCAATAAGACAATAAAAACAAAAATAGCTACGCTAATAACCAAGCATGCATGCACACAAGACTAATATGATGCATGAAATTATCCTGTAATGCAATGACCGCGTCAAGCCCAGCGCCCCGGGTTTCCTAGCTAATGCAGTGCTCACTCCACACCTACCCTAATGCAAGTATTGCGTCTCAGCGCCCTGACTTACAGTGGTTGATGCGAAATTTAAAAACTTAGCGAATTTACTTGTTTTTTTGATTTTTATTGCAATTTTCTTTTCAGGTTCGTGTAAGCTCCGTTGACGTGCACAGCTGCTCCACTCGATCTTGCTAGAATTGACGGTTTAAGATCTGTAGAGACAAGAATAATTTTAGCGACTCTAAAATGAAACTAAAACAAAGAAAATAAAAAGGGAACTAATATTTACTAACTAAGTAAATTACGATTCTAATAATTAATGGAAAAAATTATTTCAATCCCCGGCAACGGCGCCAAAAATTGATCTTGTCAGAATCAAGATATAAAAGTATGCTTATTTATACTCTACTTTCAAAAGATTGTAGTGTGGAAAGTAAAGGTCGAACCCACAGAGATTGTTAACTTTTAATCCTCTAATTACTAAAATCTAATCTATCTAGTTATAAGAAAATCGGAAGTTGAATTGATTTAGGTTTTTATTATCACTACTACTTTAAACTATGAAATTTTAGTATTAAGATCTAGAATTAAATCTAAGTAAACTTAAATGCGAAATTGGAAATTGGTTTAAATATATGGAGATGAGATCTAGGATTACAAATCCACCACTAACTATGCATTGAGGGTCTATACTTCTTATTCTAAGTTCTATGTTTGGATAGTTATGATCTATTGTAGCTACAAGCCCAATAGTATCGTCAAGAAGATATCGTTAGTTTAATCTAAACATAATCCATCTACGGTTCACATGAATTATCTACCTATGACTAGGGTGTAGCATAACTCATCTTTCCTAAGCATGGATTATAAAAGATGTAAATATCACAATCAAATAAGCACCATTGTATGTAAATACTCCTATCAATCACAGAAATCAAGGACTATTGAGTTCAATAAGCATAAGGAAAAATCTAAGACAAGAATAGATCCAAAATACTCTTGATTATTAACATTAAAAACTGATTATATAAAATCCACCAACATACAATCACTATCCCAATACATAAAAACTTAAAATAGAAAAGCATAGAATCCCCCTTTACATAGCTAGGGTTTCATTGAAACCCTAGATTAGGAGTTTAGTGGCTCATGATGGGTGAAAGCATGAAGATGGAGTTGATGTAAGCCATTAGAAACCTTCAAGCTTGCTCTTCCCTTTCCTCTTGCCTTCAATGAATGTATGTGAATGGATCTCTAGATGTGTAACCCTTTAAAAACATAAAAACTAGATATATATAGAGTTTTCAAGAGATTATCCAAGCTTTTCTCTCCCGAAACGGATTAAAACAGGTGTTATTTGCAATCTGGGCGTCTTCAAACAGTTTCGTTTGCGCAAGTCTCTTCAGAATAGTGAAATACGTAACTCTGCTTTTTGTACGGATCGCGCGAGCGGACCGCGTGAGCGCGTAAATGGGAGGGTCGCGCGCGCGGATCGCGCGAGCGATATCTGGGTTTTCGCGCCCGCGGACCACGCGCGCGATGTGTCTTTTTCCTGCTTCTTTCTTCCTGCTTTTTCACCTATTTTAACCTGATCTCCTCGTTTCCGTCCAAAACCTGATAGAAAATAGAAAATAAAGTAAAACTACACAAAAACAGGATAAAAATGACTAACAAATGTGAATTAAGGCGTATAATTAGGATTTGTTATCTCCCGATCAGAATCCAAGCTAACAATGCAAAACCTTGAGGAACAACCTACAAAACAATCAAAAACTCTACTCTTTCTATGAAAACTGATAAAAAGTAAGTGTGGGCGTCCTCCTCGACGTAAACAATACGAGTTTTTATAGTAGGATCCTAATGCTAGGGTTAAAACTCCGTCTTTTGCTGCGTGCGCGTATTCTGATAAAAGGCATGTTCAATCGATCGAACAACCCCCGATCGATCGAACTTCTGGAATCTTAGATCGCTTGAAACATCTTAGATCGATCAAAGTCTCGATCGCTTGAGAGGACTTCGATCGCTCGAACTTCAATTTTCAGCTTTGAGTTATCTTCATTAAAGCTAAGCACTTCCTTTTACCCTGCTCCTTCAATTATTCACACAAAGACAGTAATCTGCACAAATCACAGCTAAAACACACAACTTATCATAGATTAATCATAATGTGTAGAAACTGGCATTGTAATCTAAACTACAGATATATGAGGGAATTGTGAACTAAATTAGCGTGTTTTTCCTCTTTTAGCACGGTTGTATTTTATAAATACCCCCACTTGTCACAACCCCCAACTAGCGAATTGCTAGTCCCTAGCAATGAAGCGAAAACAAAAACAAGCTAACTACAACTACAATGACTATAATAAACAAAAATAAAACTAAAACAAACTCATCTAAATAGAAAGAGAAATTGCCTAACTCACTTTCGCAAGAATCGCGGTTGCATTTAGCGTATGCAACAAGCCTTTAAACCCCTAGGTTTCCCCTAGTGGACGAGTGTTGTCTCGTGAGGGTTTGCAGTGAATATACCCACAAAATTCTCCAATTTTAAGCTCAAAAAGATATAGAATAACTTTTAAACAGTCCCTTTCATTTGACTATCAATTTAGCTCTACAAAACAAATCACCCTCATACCAACCATGAAAGAAATCCACATGTTCCTCATGTCACCCAGATAAATATACACATGCATTACATCCATGTATCCTTGTGTGTGTGAAGGTAACAGCTATGCATCCAACTTAATTTAGAGTTGTTTAAACTATCATACCTTTGGAATTTGTAGTTTCAACTCAATTCTCACATGGGATCACACTAAAAAATGAACGTTTCACAGAAACTGGTTTAATAATGATCGCACAAGGTACGAAAGCTTTGATGGGAGTGAATTTTTTTTTTGGGAGACTACTGCTTTCATACCCGACTCTATAAAAGACGAACATTTTAGAGTTTATAGTCTCGTGAAAAGAATACTACTTACTAGAGGAGCGAAATACCGTGGATAACTCAAATTACACGTTCATATTCAAACTAAGTTGTTAAAAATCATTAAGACTTTGACTTTTCGGCTTTTGTTTAGTAGGATAGAGATAAGAGGGGCTCAATTTGCACATCCTTAGCATGTGATGAAGACTAGTTTATTTCTTCTTTTATTCCAACCGTCCTCTATGTTTATTTCTCTTCACTTCTTTTTCCTTTCTTTTTTTTCTCTCTCTTTTTTTTTATTTTTTTTAACCTACTCCTTGCATATTTTCTTTTTGTATCGTCCTTCCACAACTGCTCCTTTCTTGTCACATACTTAAACAGTTTTAATCACAATGGATGTGCAATCAAGTTTATAGAGGTTAAAGTATAAGACGAGGGGTTTTAGGCTTTCATATTGGCAATATTTAATCGGTGTGGGGTTAGGAGATTTTGGATGTTGATATAGGTATATGAAAAAAAAAGTAAGGAATGAATAACGATGGCTTAAATCATTTTCCTAACTTCTTAGTTTTAGCACTTCGGTGTTCATTGAGTTTAGTTGGTAAATCCTGAACGTTCTCCTCTAATAAACAGCCCAAATGAAGAAATAGAGACTATTCAATGAATTTAAAATGTATTCAAGGAAATAATGCGAATTTATTGTGATAAGTCCCTTAGAATTGAAGTTTGGGCTCAAAGACTCACCAAGGGTAACTAGTTTCCACTACTTATTCCTTGAAGCATAAAAGTCGTATTAACTCTATTTTCAGTCTTCAACATAGCTATTAACGTGTAAATGGATGTTGGATACTAGAATGGTCAACATATGCATTCGTCTTAGTGACACTAGAAAAAACGCGTGAATGTAATTCATAAAAGGATGAGATTAACATGAATGTATCATCGCTTGATAACAGCTAAATAGAAGTGAACATTCACAATTATTCTACCAATTTAATTCAAAAATTATTGTTAATAGTTTTTTTTTTTTTTGAAATATTTGTATTTTTAAATAGGAAATTGTATGATGTTTGCAATAGAAAGAGCGATCCAGATTGCTAAGTAGAAAAATATGCACAGGTGATTATCTATCTATATCCTATCCCCAACTGAAAATTGCAATGACCTCAGTAAGTGATTTTCAAAAATAGATAGAGAGATAGCACCTGAAATAGTATCAGAAGAATCGTAACAGTAACAACCTGTACAGAAAGCATACACTCTCCAAGAAGCAAAGATAAAAAAAAAATAGGAAATGGATAAAATAAGCATAAGATCTATAAATAATAACAAAAACGTCACTGGAAAGATAAGACAATGAAAATGATAGAGCAGTGATAATAAAACGTAAATAAACGAAACCAACCAACAAAACCAAATATCCACACATAAGCCAAAAGCTAAAGAGCAAAAGAAGAGAGTAGAGAGATAGAAATAAGAAAGATACAACAGAACTCTCCAAACACTCTCAAAGTCAAGACCTAAACATCCTCCGCTACATCTGATAAAATCTCTATCGGCGCATCGGGGGTATCCTCAACTCCACCCTCAGCAACAGTATGAACTGTCACCGGGTCACTCTCAGTCACGACTGGAGATGGTGCAGAAGGTGGTGCCACAGAAGATGATGGTGCAGCAGGATCAGCATGTGGTGGTGGGGCCTCAGAAGTGGTAGATGGATCAATGGTAGTCGGTGCGGCAGGATCAGCAACAGATGGTAGAACAGAGGAAGACGGAGCAGTAGTAGGAGGTGGAGGTGTATGTAAAGACTGGTTAACCCCAACTGTATCAAGATGGCCTCAAGCAATGTCGTCATGTGGTCCACCCGGCCCTCGAGTCTGATCCGAGCCTCCCTCTCCTTTAATAATAACTCATGAACAGTCGGGAGAGGCACGGATGAAGAAGACTCTCCCTGGGCCTGAGTTTGAGCCTGAGATCGCTGTCTCAGCTCAAACTGTGCAATCTCAACCCGAGGATCGACCTCGTCATCAGAATCAAGCTCCTCAGCCTCTGTCGGCGTCCCTAAAGCTGCACCCTCAGTATCGGTGCCATCAGATCTCCTCATCTTCTCCCCAACTTTCGCTTTCCCTTTTCCCTTCCTCTTCCGCTTCTGAGCATCAGATCGGCGGGAAGCTGTCTCTCCAAAACGACTACGAGCCTAAGAGGTCGCATCATCAGGTAAGGGAACGAGGCCAGCCTGCTCGATCACCCAGTGAATGGCCCAAGCACCTTTCAGGTGCTTCTTGGCAGCAATGTAGCGAGTGGGGTGCCTCATAAAGTCAATATACAGGCGAGGAAAACAGACTGGTAACCCCGTCCCTATGGAATATAACACGTATGCATACCAGGGTGCAATCTTCTCCCGGTAGGAGGTCACCAACATGCAGTTGCTCAGGGCAAGGTGGAGCATATGATAATTATCGGTCAGGTGGGAGTCAGCAATAAGGGATGTACCATTCCAGCTCGATAACACACCCCCGATGAGTTCTCTGATGACAGCGGTCGGTGGAAGCACCGGTGTATCAGCACGGTGCGGGCATACACAGTCAGGCACCTTCGAGACCCCTAGAGCAACTGAGACGATGGCCGGACTGAACACATGAAGGAAAAACAGGTTTAAATGGAAAGTTTAAACGCGCAGCGGAAAAATCAAGTTATGAAACTTTATTGGCATGCCCGGATCTACTACTCGTCAATTCTACAGATGCGCACAAGAGGGGACACGAGTTATACCTTAGTGTCTTGAACCCAATTCTGATCTTCAACTTCCAGCAGCCTCCACTAGATGATCTTCACCCTTATGACTCCTGCGGATGCCTGCCAGAAAGACTAGGGTTGGTGGGAACCCTAATGGAGAGGATAGAGAAGGTTTTGGGACTCCAAAACAGTTTCTGCAGCTTCTGACGTTCAAAATGACGAACAACTTTTTCCAGAACGCAGCTGCCCTATTTATAGATTCCCAGAACCGACCTAGACTTCGAGCGATCGAAGTGCCTTCGATCGATCGAACCATCTTCGATCGATCGAACCTGCAGACTTCAATCGATCGAGATATCTTCGATCGATCGAACCTGTCTGGACATCATCCTCAAGCATCTTTCCAAGCATCCTGGCGGAGCTAAGAGTGGGACCTCCTAGGCTCTTTATTGTTGGCTCAGACCAGTTTATTAATTACCATGACCAAACTCTTTGATCAGCAAACTAACCAACTGGTCAGTTAACGTTTACTCCACTATAAAACGATAACTGAACTCCAACGCAAAAGAACATATCCGAAGCGATAACTAGACTTGTATGTTGTACTAATGTCCCTCTACCGTCAGCATTCGTAATCATATTCAGGTAGTCGGATAACTGTTACTGTCAACATGAATCATGATTACTTCTTGTATTCCTTGAGTCCCATTCACTACTCATGATTACCAAACATGTTGATAACTCTTATCAACAAGACTGCAGTACTCAGTAATCGACATGGTGACATTCTCAAGGGAATGCTTACTCTGAAACAGAGGGTAGATTCTATCTTGACAATATATGTTCACAACCCTATGAATATGACATACCCAAGATACCCAGGTGTTGATCTTTTATAGACCTCACTGATTGGTAAGTCAAAGCAGCCATATCCACAGTCTGTGTTCATAATCGTCTCAAGATTGAGAACACATACCTTATACAAGTTATGAGTTCCTATTGACTGTTGACAGCATTGAGCGTCAATAGGAAACTCAGGTCCGTCAATGCACTATAAGCATTAGCATATTAACCAAGAGTCACACTCTAGTGATTGAGATTTATCACTCTATCCAATGGTAGTTAATGATGCTACAGTGTATACCTGATGAGATATCCAGTCTCATCATCCACTGTGACAAGCTTTAAGTATCAAAGAATAGTAATTCGTATCTCATTGTATGTATCTCATACACACACGAAATACTTACTATGATACTTATGGAATAAACAATCATCTCATGAAAGAAACATACATAATGAAATGTAAAGCTGATATCCATATATTAAAAAGTCAATGTCTAATACATAAAGTAATGGTTTGAGGGCACAAACCCAACAAACTCCCACTTGCACTCATAACCATTCAGAACTACATCTAAGACCTAGATTATCTAGATGACGATCAAAGACCTTCTGTGGTAAGGCCTTTGTAAACGGATCAGCAAGATTGTCAGCGGTGGCAATCTTGGTGACAGTCACATCTCCACGTTGAACTATATCTCGGATTAGGTGATATTTCCGCTCTACGTGCTTTCCCTTTCTGTGGTTCCTTGGCTCCTTGGACTGAGCCACTGCCCCACTATTATCACAATAAAGCGTAATAGGCGACAGCGACGCTGGTACCACCTCGAGTTCCATAAGGAACTTCTTGAGCCAAACAGCTTCCTTTGCGGCTTCACAAGCAGCCACATACTCAGCTTCTGTAGTTGAGTCTGCAATGCATTTCTGCTTAATGCTCCTCCAACTGACAGCACCACCTCCCAAGGTAAAGAGATGACCGGACGTCGACTTCCTCGAATCTTTATCTGACATAAAGTCCGAGTCAGTGTATCCCACTGGAATTAACTCACTACCACCGTACATAAGCATGTAATCTTTAGTTCTTCTCAAGTACTTAAGAATGTGCTTAACGGCTGTCCAGTGCTCTGGACCCGGATTCGACTGATATCTGCTAACCATGCCAACGGCAAAGCAGATATCTGGTCTAGTGCATAACATCGCATACATGAGACTTCCCACTGCAGAAGCATAGGGAACTCCTGTCATGCGATTCCTCTCCTCCTGTGTCTTTGGACACTGGTCCTTGGAGAACGCTAAACCATGCCTGAAAGGTAACAAACCTTTCTTCGAATTATCCATTGAAAACCTAGTTAGCACCTTATCGATATAACCAGCTTGAGATAATCCCATTATCTTTTGCTTGCGATCCCGAAAGAGCTTTATCCCAAGAATATAGCTCGCCTCTCCTAGATCCTTCATATCGAAAGTACTAGCTAGCCAAACCTTGACCGTTGACAATGCCGCTACATCATTTCCAATGAGTAGAATGTCGTCAACGTAAAGCACAAGAAAAGCCACCACTTTTCCTTCACTCTTCTTGTATACACAAGGTTCATCCAGATTCTGTATGAAACCAAACGACTTGACCGCTTGGTCAAATCGGATGTTCCAACTTCTGGATGCCTGCTTAAGCCCATAAATGGACTTTTGCAACTTGCATACCAAGTTACCTTTCCGACCAGCTATGAACCCTTCTGGTTGTTGCATATAGATGTCCTCCTCCAGATTGCCATTCAAGAATGCAGTCTTGACGTCCATCTGCCAGATTTCATAATCTAGGCATGCAGCAATGGATAAGAGTATTCTGATGGACTTGAGCATGGCTACCGGCGAGAAGGTTTCCTCATAGTCAATGCCCTCCCTCTGAGTATAGCCTTTCGCCACAAGCCTTGCTTTAAAGGTCTCAACCTTTCCATCAGATCCTCTTTTCCTCTTATAGACCCACTTGCAGCCAATGGGTTTAATATTGGCTGGAAGTTCTATAAGATCCCAGACCTGATTGGAATCCATAGATTCCAATTCAGCATTCATAGCTTTAATCCAATGAGCTGAATCAACATCAGCCATTGCCTCTTCGTAAGTGGTAGGATCAGATTCAGATTCTATGGAGACAGCTTCAAAAACTTCTCCTAAGAACATGTATCTATCAGGCTGGCTGATAATCCTCCCACTTCGACGAGGTACCGGTGCGGAAATGGGTGAAGAAGTTGTATTTTCTTGATTTTCATCGTTATCAACTGCGGGTTGGACTGAGGGCTCTCCTTCTATCTCTCTAAGATCTATCCTTCCCTTAGGTTTATGGTTCATGATATAATCATCCTCCAAGAAAACAGCATTTGTACTAACAAACACTTTCTGTTCTCTTGGATCATAAAAATACCATCCATAAGTACCCTTTGGATACCCTACAAAGTAACATACTTCCGATCTAGAATCCAACTTGCTCATCTTTCCTTTGAGCACATGTGCCGGACACCCCCATATCCGGAGATGTTGCAAAGAAGGCTTGCGCCCAATCCACATCTCTCGTGGTGTCCTTGGAACAGATTTGCTTGGTACTAGATTTAGTATGTAAGCAGCGGTTTCCAAAGCATAACCCCAAAGGAATAATGGCAACTCAGAATAACTCATCATCGACCTAGTCATGTCTAAAAGAGTCCGATTCCTTCTCTCCGCTACACCATTTTGCTGAGGCGTACCAGGTGCAGTTAACTGTGACAGAATCCCATTCTGTACGAGGTGATCAATAAACTCATTAGAGAGGTACTGGACACCTCGATCAGATCGAATGGTCTTGATATGTGTGCCCAATTGCTTCTCCACTTCAGCCCTAAACTCTTTGAACTTTTCAAAGGTTTCAGACTTGTGCTGCATTAGGTACACATATCCATACCTGGAGTGGTCATCGGTAAATGTTATGAAATACTCATAACCACCCCTTGCTCTAATATTTATTGGTCCACACACATCAGTATGAACTAATTCCAACAATGCATTGGTTCTATTGCCCTTTGCAGGAAAGGGCCTTTTGGTCATCTTACCCTCTAAACAAGACTCGCAGACTTCTATTGGTTCGAGAACCAAATCGCCTAAGACCCCTTCTTTGACTAGTCTGCCAATCCTATTTAGATTGATATGACCAAGCCTCATATGCCAAAGCCTTGTTGGATTAGTGGAAGGTCTCTTTCTTTTAGATGATACAGTTACCATTGAGTTATTAAGTTCCATACAAGAATCTTTAGAAATATTGGGAGTAATCACATACAAACCATTTGATTTAACACCAGAACATATAAAAGAACCATTTCTTTTAATCACAACTTCAGTTCCAAAATTAAAAGAATAACCATTATTCGATAAATTAGAAACTGAAATTAAATTACGTCTCATTGAAGGGACGTAAAGTACATCTGATAAAATCAAAACTTTATTGTCTAGAAATTCTAAAACTACGACTCCTATAGCAACCGCAGAAACGGTTGCGCTAGAACCTAGAGTAAGTACGATTTCCCCATCACTGCACTTCCTGGTTGATCTGAACCCCTGCAATGAATTACAGATATGGTTAGTCGCACCAGAATCAATGCACCAAGTGTTTGAAGTATCCGTTATAAAACTTACTTCAATCACATGTGATTCAATCATACCTTGAACTCTTGTAGCTAAGAATTCTGGACAGTTCCTCTTCCAGTGGCCCTTCTCACCGCATTGGAAACACTTTCCTTTGCCTTGGCCACCCACCTTCCCTTTGCCCTTACCTTTTCCCTTAGATTTTGCAATCTTAGGGACCGGTCCAACACTTGAACCTCCAGTGCTAGCCTTCTTCTTCCCTTTCTTTCCTTTCGGCACAGATCGGGAAGAGGAAGCGCTTTTCTCAACGTTTAAAACGCTGCCCCCAGGTTTGATCACCCCTTCCGCTGCCAATAAAGAGCTCATCAATTCGCTCATTGAAAAATCCATTTTATTCATATTATAATTCAGTTTAAATTGAGCGAATGATGGCGACAGCGTATTGAGGATCATATCAACTTGGGTCTGTGCATCGATGTTGGCACCTAGGGTCTCCAGCTCGTTTAAATAACCAATCATTTTCAAAACATGTTCTTTGACTGGAGTCCCTTCCGACATCTTAGCACTCATTATCTTCTGCATAGCTACCTGTCTGGCAGGCCTGCCATGCTCCCCAAACATCTTTTTCAGGGATTCGATAATGTCACTGGCGGAATTGTTCGACTGGTATTGGTGTTGTAACACATTAGCCATAGAAGCCAATATGTAACAACGAGCCATCCCATTCGACTTTTTCCATTTATCGAACTCGCGTCTAGCAGCAGCCGAAGCATTTGCAGCGGGTTCTTCGGGGCATGGGGTGGTGAGGACATATATGTGATCCTCCTCAGTTAACACGATATCAAGGTTACGTTTCCATTCAGTGTAGTTGTTTCCAGTTAACTTGTTTTGAGTGAGTATGGTGGCAAGTGGACTAAATGCAGATCCAGACATTATGATTACTGAAAATCAAACAAACAAAATAAATATGGATATCAGAATTTGACAGTTTGAAATAAAAGAATCCTTTTAAAACTCTTATTTTAAAACAAAGTCGCCGGAATATTGAAACGAAAGAATAAAGCCTCCGTGTGGTGGTCAATGTTCAATCTTTCGATTAATCATGACTTGTCCGCTATGCAACTCTTGCAAAACAAGTTATGACTCCCGAACCTTTTTGATCTCTAAGTTTCTGAATAATGCCCCGTGTGGGATCCCTTATCCATAGCTTAGCTAGTGTGTACCATTAACTAGGATCCAATCACAACCGTCTCAAGTAGCGCCTCCGTGTGGTGGTCACCCTCTAACACGTCTGATTGATCCTATCCATAGGAAGTTCACATCTAGTAACCAATGAGCAGTGTACCCTCCGTATGGAATGATCACCCCTGGCGAGGTGACACAGAATACACTACTCATCTTACAATGAACCGTTAATGGAAGATCGTGGGTGTTATTTGATAAGACCCTCTCCCACTAGATTTAGTAAAAAAGGATTTTGCTTTTTGAGAAAATCTGTTTCTACACACTTCCCATAAACATCTAATGTTTACTAATGTGTTGAAAACGGTTTTTGAATTTTATTTTAGAAAACTTGTTTTGCGTGCATGCAACAATGTATTATACGCCAATCACAAACAAAGCACATAAAACAAAAAACTAAAATGAAATAAAAGACATCTAAACGATGCCTCTATCTCCCATGGCTCTATCTCCATAGAACCTGCTTTTGGTTTGATCGCCTCCAGCTCCATCTTCATGGACAACGGCTCCTTGCTCCATCTTCATGGATATTCTAATTCTATTACATTGAACCTATGCCTCTTTTGAAGCTTACAATTTATCTAGAAATAGAAATAGCAACAACAAAATAAAAGGCTAGGGAAACCGGTGCGACTTTCCTTTTCGTAGGATTGAAGTCGCAGCGCCCTTTACATATGCCTTAAAACCAAACCAAACTTAAAACAACACACCAATCTAAAACATTCAAACACAAAATTAAATGCTCTTGGCGACATGGGAGATAGCGACTAACTTTTGCTGCAAAAGGTTAGTTGAACACACATCCACGCATATATATAACAAAATATAACTATTGGAACTCTCAATTGATTCACACATTATATAAACTCTTTACATACTGAATCAGAACTCAAAAAACAGCATCTAACTTCTCTGTCACAGTTCGATCGATCGAAGCCCGTTCGATCGCTCGAACCTTCGATCGATTGAACATTGTTCAATCGCTTGAACATTCTGTTTCACATAATGATTTAAAATTTTTACAGAATACGTTAAAATTAAACTTTTAATTTCAAAATACTTTTTAAAACTGTGAAACAAAGATCCTGACAAAGAGTCTGTCTCGATCGATCGAACTCTGTTCGATCGCTCGAACAACAGAAGGTTTCGATCGATCGAAACCTGTTCGATCGCTCGAGTATAGAGCGTTCGATCGATCGAGACTACTTCGATCGATCGAACCCATCTTGAATCCAATGCAATCACAGATTTGTATACTGCTGCGATAATACTGCAGAAACAGATCTGTGACGATGCAGTTTCGAAAGCAGTTCTAAAATCAACATGCAAATCAAAATAGTGTTCCAAAAAACGCATCTATGGATCCAAACGAGCGTGGCTTTGATACCAATTAAAGGAAAAACAGGTTTAAATGGAAAGTTTAAACGCGCAGCGGAAAAATCAAGTTATGAAACTTTATTGGCATGCCCGGATCTACTACTCGTCAATTCTACAGATGCGCACAAGAGGGGACACGAGTTATACCTTAGTGTCTTGAACCCAATTCTGATCTTCAACTTCCAGCAGCCTCCACTTGATGATCTTCACCCTTATGACTCCTGCGGATGCCTGCCAGAAAGACTACGGTTGGTGGGAACCCTAATGGAGAGGATAGAGAAGGTTTTGGGACTCCAAAACAGTTTCTGCAGCTTCTGACGTTCAAAACGACGAACAACTTTTTCCAGAACGCAGCTTCCCTATTTATAGATTCCCAGAACCGACCTAGACTTCGAGCGATCGAAGTGCCTTCGATCGATCGAACATTCGATCGATCGAACCATCTTCGATCGATCGAACCTGCAGACTTCAATCGATCGAGATATCTTCGATCGATCGAACCTGTCTGGACATCATCCTCAAGCATCTTTCCAAGCATCCTGGCGGAGCTAAGAGTGGGACCTCCTAGGCTCTTTATTGTTGGCTCAGACCAGTTTATTAATTACCATGACCAAACTCTTTGATCAGCAAACTAACCAACTGGTCAGTTAACGTTTACTCCACTATAAAATGATAACTGAACTCCAACGCAAAAGAACATATCCGAAGCGATAACTAGACTTGTATGTTGTACTAATGTCCCTCTACCGTCAGCATTCGTAATCATATTCAGGTAGTCGGATAACTGTTACTGTCAACCTGAATCATGATTACTTCTTGTATTCCTTGAGCCCCATTCACTACTCATGATTACCAAACATGTTGATAACTCTTATCAACAAGACTGCAGTACTCAGTAATCGACATGGTGACATTCTCAAGGGAATGCTTACTCTGAAACAGAGGGTAGATTCTATCTTGACAATATATGTTCACAACCCTATGAATATGACATACCCAAGATACCCAGGTGTTGATCTTTTATAGACCTCACTGATTGGTAAGTCAAAGCAGCCATATCCACAGTCTGTGTTCATAATCGTCTCAAGATTGAGAACACATACCTTATACAAGTTATGAGTTCCTATTGACTGTTGACAGCATTGAGCGTCAATAGGAAACTCAGGTCCGTCAATGCACTATAAGCACTAGCATATTAACCAAGAGTCACACTCTAGTGATTGAGATTTATCACTCCATCCAATGGTAGTTAATGATGCTACAGTGTATACCTGATGAGATATCCAGTCTCATCATCCACTGTGACAAGCTTTAAGTATCAGAGAATAGTAATTCGTATCTCATTGTATGTATCTCATAAACACACGAAATACTTACTATGATACTTATGGAATAAACAATCATCTCATGAAAGAAACATACATAATGAAATGTAAAGCTGATATCCATATATTAAAAAGTCAATGTCTAATACATAAAGTAATGGTTTGAGGGCACAAACCCAACAACACAATCTCCCGACCGCGGAAGAATGATCGTAAAGTAAATGCGGCATCTGGATCTCTAATCATCGTCGCACAAGCCGCGCGGATCCATGAAAGATTCACTCTTTTAGTTTGAGAGAGAAAATCATACCAATGTGGCATGGCTCGAAGACGGGTGAGATACCAAGGAGTGGTGAGCCATGCCGTCTCAAGTGATCGCTCAAGCATTACCTTTTTGGACTGAAAATAGCGTGTGAACCACTGGCGGTCGGGGGTGTTCCGAAAGCCGTGGTGCGGGACCGGGTCGGGAATAGCGAGGTCAAAGGGCTTCTCCCTGTGATACCCCGTAATAGGGTTCATTGTGAGGATCCTGAAATGGAAAGGAAAAGAAAACGACAATCAAAAACAGGAATTGAAAAGAAAACAAAGAAACTGCCACTGCCAGAGTTCGAGCGATCGAACTTTTATCGATCGATCGAACACATAAAACTTTATAATAGCATCCATATTGCAAAATTATTGTTGTGTTTGCTTTTTCTTATGACCAACTAAATAAAAATGGTCGTATGACCAATGGGGGGCACCCCCATGAAATTAGAACGAAAATGGAAAGAGGGGGTGGCTCGAGCCTTACCTCTGGTGTCCACGCAGAGGGGAGGACGAGGGTGTTGATGATGATGATCAGAAGGATCAAAGGCTCCCAAAAATGGCGTGAGGGATGGGGGAGCTACAAATCGCCGGAGCTTTGCTCTCTGTCGCCGAGCGCTCGAGGAAAGAGGGAGAAAGAGAGAAACTGAGGAAGTGTACGCTGGATGCCTCGTTTAAAACACAGGTTTCGATCGATCGAAACGTTTCGATCGATCGAAACGGTTCGATCGATCGAACCGTGGATCGATTGAGAACGTTTCAAGCGATCGAGTATATGAAATCATCGATCGATCGGGTAATGGTCGATCGATTGAACCTGGAAATTCCAAGACATCACAGAATGGAAAAATTAAGTACCCCCAACTGACCCAAGTTATTTTGGACATACAATAAACTGATAAAACAGTGCAGTAACAGGATATGTAAGCCAAAAACGCATCCTCATAATAGAAAAATTGCAATTTTTATATAAATAAAACTTTATAATAGCATCCATATTGCAAAATTATTGCCCCCACTTGGTATTGAAGACCTTATTTAACTAAAGAAAACTAAAACTAAAACTAAAACTTAATAAAATTGTTTGTCTAGGATTACACTTTAATTGATAACAGAAAGACCAATGATAAAATAAAATTGAAGTGAACACTACTCTTCGAGCAAGGAAATTTCGTCTTCCACCATTGCTTCATTCTCCGCTAAATCTTCCCATGTGGGGTCCAAACAGGATGATTCCCTTTCCCAGAACAGTCGGAAAGCAACAAGGATATCATCGAGCAAGTCTGAAGTCTTTAAGGAATTGAAAGCCCATGCAAGAGGTGATCCGGATGGAGACAAGGATAGCAGAGTATAATCATACAGCGGACATTCTTCTTGCGGCGGAGTGCCCAGGGGCAATATGTAGGGCCCAAAGCCATGAACCAGTTGATGTGGAAGATAAAGAGGCGGGAACGGTGGATTCATAGTGCCAATCCTGACAAAGGGAAAAACAAAACGAAAACAAAGAAAAGAAAAGAAATTAAATAAAAACAAAAGGCAAAGACAACAGAAAGAAATAACTAAATAAAGAAAACAAGAGGAAGACAAGTGACAACGACTTAACCTCACTTTTGGCATGAGACACCTATGTGCACTAGCAGGTAACGGGCACTGGAGCCAGAACAGCAAATAACTCGTGTGCATATAAATATAAGGGACCACTGCGATGACAAGAAAGTCATCAACAAAAGTGAATACAGCATTGTGGCGTTCTGGCACCACATCCTGTAAGTCTTCTTCGTCCCATGGTTCCCACATGGAGTCATTCTCCCACTGCTCCATCAGAGCATCATCCACTTCTCCAACAGCATACCCTTCAGGTTCTCCTTCCTCACCAGAAAGGTCCATATGCTCGAAAGGGTTGATTTGGAGGAGAGCAGGATCATAAGGGATGTATCCATAGGTCAGGTCCACTACATCATCCGCCCCTGTACCTTCATAGGGAGATAAATAGAATGCTATCTCGTTGGCAGTCCAAGGTGGGTTCTGATATTCAGAATCAGCCCACGACCCAATTGAGTGGACATCATCATCTCTCATATTGAATAGCCTGCATGGGAGAGATAATATGAAACAACAGATTAGAATCGAAATCACTTGCAGAAAAAGAAATAGAAACGGAAGACAGCAACAAAATGGAAAATGACAAAAGTAAAGGTATACAACAACAACGTGGAGAAAACGCTTAATGTTTGGGATCAAGAGTAGTTGGGTTCATCCAGTTGGATGAACTCATCCTCTGTTTGGAAATTCTCCAAGAACGGTTTTAGCCTTTGGCCATTGACCTTGAAAACTGCATCGTTCTTGGGGTTTATCAGCTCGACTGCCCCATGTGGAAAGACAGATTTGACCATAAATGGTCCTGTCCACCTAGATCGGAGTTTGCCTGGGAAGAAGTGGAGGCGTGAGTCGTACAGCAAGACTTTCTGCCCCGGCTCGAATGATTTACGACAAATAGTTCTATCGTGGCGAGCCTTCAACCTTTCCTTGTGTAATCGAGCATTGTCGTATGCATCTCGACGTATTTCTTCCAATTCAGCCAATTGGAGTTTTCGAAGATGCCCTCCCTCTTTAATATCAAAGTTCAATGAGCGTGTCGCCCAATAAGCTTTGTGTTCGATTTCGACAGGGAGGTGACATGCTTTCTCGTATACTAGCCTGAATGGGGACATCCCTAGGTTCGTTTTGTATGCAGTATGGGATGCCCATAGTGCATCATTCAGTTTATATGCCCAATCCTTTCTGTTGAAACTAACCGTCTTTTCGAGAAAATGATTGATTTCTCGGTTAGCCAACTCTGCTTGCCCGTTTGTTTGTGGATGGTAGGCGAGAGCGATTTTGTGGTTGACCCCATATTTCTTGAGGAGTGATTCCAAAGGCCTATTGCAGAAGTGCTTGCCTTGGTCACTTATTAGGGCTTTTGGGGTTCCAAAACGCGATAGAATATGTTCCTTAAGAAAGGACATCACCGTTTTGTGGTCATTGCGTCTTGTTGATATCGCTTCTACCCACTTTGATATATATTCCATAGCGAGGAGTATATATTCGCAATTATTTGATTTCGAAAACGGGCCCATGAAGTCAATGCCCCAACAATCAAATATTTCAATTATGATAATGGGGGTTAAGGGCATGGAGTTCCTTTTTGAAATTGTACCAAGCTATTGACAGCGTTGGCACGTTTTGCAGAAAGCGTAGGCATCTTTAAACAAGGTGGGCCAGTAGAAACCGCTATGTAGAACTTTTTGTGCGGTCTTTTGTGACGCGAAATGGCCACCGCATGCCTCAGAATGGCATGATGCTAAAATGACGGTTATATCCTCGTTTAGAACGCAACATCTGATGACCTGATCAGCACAATACTTAAATAAGTACGGGTCATCGAAGAAGAAATGACGTGCGAAAGAGAGGAATCGCTTCTTGTCTTGATTTGACCAATGTCCAGGAGTCTCTCCCGTAACCAGATAGTTTACTATATCTGCATACCAGGGTAGAGCGGACACAGTCATCAATTGCTCATCTGGGAATTCGTCCTTTATCGATATGGGTTTAGTATTGTCAACAAATGTTAACCGAGATAAATGGTCTGCAACCACATTCTCTACACCCTTTTTGTCTTTGATTGTGATATCGAACTCTTGGAGTAGGAGTATCCAACGAATCAGCCTTTGTTTCGCATCCTTCTTAGATAACAAATATTTGAGGGGCGAGTTGTCTGTAAAATAGACAATTGGGGACCCTATCAGATATGACCAGGGGCGAAGCCAGGAATTTTGGCCAGGGGGGGCCTAGGCTCTACGGGGGTTCGGGGGCAGCGCCCCCGAAAAAATTTTTTTGGGGTCTAATCATACATAATTGACAATTTTTTTAGGGTCTACTTGTCTATAATTGTGATTTTTTGGGGATATACTTATAATATAAGTCTATTCGGTGACACGTAAATATTGTATAGTGTCTTTCAAAATTTTAAGGGGGTCTATTTCTAAAACGCATAAAATTATCACACTAAAAGTGTAATTTTTAAAATTTTAGGCGCATTTCCTTTGAGTTGTATATGCCTGTATATCAATATATATGTAGTTGATAGCACTAAAATGGGCCTTGGACCCCCTTTGAGGGCCTAAACATAAGTTGAGGGATGCCTAAACATAATTTGAGGGGGGGCCTAAACATAATTGAGGAGGGGCCTAAATGTAAAATACTAAAAAACTTAGGGTAAAATTTTAATTCTAAAAATTTCAGGGGGGGCCTGGGCCCCCCCTGGTCCCAATTTGCCTCCGCCAGTGGATATGACCTGAATTTATCTAGAGCAAAAACTATCGCCAGTAGCTCTTTTTCGGTAGTTGTATAATTCATTTGAGCTTCATTAAGTGTACGACATGCATAGTAGATTACGTAAGGCTTTTTATCCTTCCTCTGTCCCAGCACTGCGCCAATGGCGTAGTCACTAGCATCGCACATTAACTCAAAAGGCAAACTCCAGTCGGGTGCCTGTATTATCGGTGCAGAGGTAAGGTGTTCTTTTAGTGCGTCAAAAGATGTTTGACAGTTTTCCGACCATTCGCATGGCATATCTTTCGCTAACAGTTGACACAGTGGCCGGGAAATTGCACTAAAATTTTGGATAAAGCGACGATAGAATCCCGCATGTCCCAGAAAGGATCGAATATCTCTGACTGTACGAGGGATAGGTAAGTTCGAGATTATATCTACTTTTGCTTTATCGACCTGGATACCTTTATCAGAAATGATGTGTCCGAGGACAATTCCCTTGGTCACCATGAAGTGACATTTTTCCCAGTTTAGTACTAGGTGTTTGCCTCGCATCTAGCTAGCACACGTTGCAGATTGTCTAAGTAGTTTTCGAAACTATGGCCGAACATAGAGAAATCATCCATATATACTTCGAGAATTTGCTCGACCATGTCACTGAAAATACTCAACATGCATCGCTGAAATGTAGCAGGTGCATTGCATAGCCTGAAAGGCATACGTCGGTAGGCGAAAGTACCGAACGGGCACGTGAAGGTTGTTTTCTACTGATCTTCAGGAGAAATTTCTATCTGGTTATAACCGCTGTATCCGTCCAGAAAGCAGTAGTATTTATGACCCGCCACTCGTTCTAGCATTTGATCCATGAATAGCAATGGAAAATGGTCTTTTTGGGTCACTGTATTCAGCTTTCGAAAATCAATACACATCCGCCATCCGGTGGGGACGCGTGTTGGTACTAATTCACCATCTTTATTTGGAATAACTGTTATACCTACCTTTTTAGGCACCACTTGGGTCGGACTGACCCAGGGGCTGTCAGAGATAGGATATATAATCCAAACATCGAGTAGTTTTAATACTTCCTTCTTGACTACTTCTTGCATGTTAGGATTCAGACGCCTTTGCATTTGTCGCGAAGGTTTAGCGTCTTCCTCCAAATAAATTTTATGGGTGCATACGGATGGGCTTATGCCTTTGAGATCGGCAATCGTCCATCCCAATGCTCCCTTATGTTGTTTTAGCATCAGAATTAACTTCCCCTCTTGTTCAGCATTCAAAGTTGATGATATTATGACAGGGTAAGTCTTTTCAGTCCCTAGGAAAGCGTATTTGAGCTCTTTTGGAAGCTCTTTCAATTCCAATTCGGGGAACTGAAAATTTGATGGCATCACTATTTTTGTCTTTGGAGGTAGTGGTTCATATAGTGTTACCCACATGCATTCAGCTCTATCCTCCTTTTTCGTTTCCATCATGAGACACGTGTGATTTAAAGCAGAATCCAATGGAGTAGAGTCTTTAGGTTGATAGATAGCGTCAAATTGTGACACAACTACCTTCAAAGGATCTTTGTAGTCAATAACATCTGCCTCGTCCTTGATGACTGTCTCAATGTAATTAACTTCTTCCTCATCTTCGTATTCTTCAGGTCTAGGATTGGAGAAGATTTTTATGGTTGCAGTCATGTTTCCGAACACAAAGTCATTGTACCACTTCTTATTTTTATTGAGGCATTAATTGTATTTAAAAATGGACGTCCAAATATTATCGGGATTTGTGTACCTGGGTTAGACACAGGTTCGGTATCTAAAATTACAAAATCGACCGGGAAGACAAATGAGTCTATCTGCACAAGGACGTCTTTTAACACTCCTCTCGGGTATTTGACCGACCTATCTGCCAATTGTAATGCAACTCGGATGGGTTTGTATTCGCGTAGCCCTAGTTGTTTATAGACTGAATATGGCAGAAGGTTGACGCTTGCTCCTAGGTCGAGGAGTGCGTTGTCTATTCTTTGATTCCCAATTTGACATGAGATAGTGGGAGTACCGGTGTCTTTGAGTTTCGGAGGCAATTCGTTTTGGATGATTGAGCTTGCTTGGCAAGCAACGTAAGCGTGTTTCTTCACACTTTGCCTCCTCTTGACCGTGCATAAATCTTTAAGATATTCAGCATAGGCCGGCACTTGTTTGATTGCATCTAGGAGTGGGAGGTTTATTTTTACTTGTTTAAATAATTCCATGAACTCCTGATTCTTTATCTCATTTTTGGGTTTCTTAAGCCTTTGAGGGTAAGGCGCAGGGAAGGGGCATCTCGGTAATTCATCATTAACGGGCTCCTTTCCAGGCCTTCTCTCAACTTCTTCCACTTTTTCAGGAGCCTCAGTGTTTGTTCCTAAAGGTTCATTACTAGTAGTTGGCTCCTCTTCTTGAGTAGAAGGTTTGTTTGCATTGACCACTTCGTCCTCCTCATACTCTTTGGGAGTAGAGAGAGGTATGTTTAGCCCTATAATCTTGCCGCTCCTTAGGGTAGTTACGGCTTTAGCTTGTTCATGATTAGGGGGACCATTGTTGTATCCCTTAGGGTTTTGAAGTGGTTGGGCAGGAAATGTTCCACCCAATCCCTCTTGTCGTGCATCCATCCTATCTAGCGTCGTAGACATTTTACTCATCATTTGAATTAATTGTTGCGTTAAGTTGACGTTAGAGAGAGGATCTTCCTCTTGCACCTTTTTGTGCGGTGGTACGTATACATTAGCCTGTTGATTATTAGAGGGTTGCACTTGGTTATAATTATTAGGTCTATTTTGATTGTAGGGCTGGGACTGCCTATTGTATTGCCCTTGATATTGGTTATTATTGTAGGGCTGTTGCTGATGATGTTGATTTTGGGTCCCAGCATCATTTTTCCAATCAAAACCAGGGTGATTCCATCGATTGCTATTGTTTTGTAAATTATTGTTGTTATAGGAATTCCCTGTCCCCCTATACCCTTACATGGCATTCAATTCCATGGGGGGTTGTTCTTGAAAATACGGCACATTAGGACAATATTGAGTGGTATGTCCCAACATATTGCATGTGCCGCATGGTTCTTCAGGCAAATTCTGCCTCAAACTTCCTCCTTTCATGCCTAACTCCTCTACTTTCTTTACTAGTTCTTCGTATTTAGTCATGAGGTGATCTTCACTGTTTAGTTGGTATAGGCTTTTCTCTTCTACACAGGATATCTGTGAGCGTGAGACATCATCAGAATTCGACCATTCATGGGCGTATTCAGCCAACCAATCAAAATGGGCTTCAGCCTCTTCGGTGTTTTTATGGAGAAAGGGGCCTGAACTCATGGTTTCCACCAACTTTTTCGTTTCACCATTCAACCCATGATAAAAGAAGCTGCTAGTTCGCCATTTCTCAAACCCATGGTGTGGGCACGAGAGAAGCAAATCTTTGAAACGCTCCCATGTTTGAGTGAAGGTTTCATTGCTCTTTTGTTTATAGGAATTAATTTGGCATTGAAGGTCAGTGGTCATGCCAGTTGGATAAAATTTCTTTAGAAATACAGTGTTCATCGCTTGCCAGGTGAAGATTGAAATGGGTTTTAAGGTGAGTAACCACGCCTTTGCTTTATCCTTCAAGGTGAATGGAAATAGCATTAGATGTGTCACGTCCACAGGACAATTCTGTGAGAATGTTTTGCAAACATCCTCGAAGTCCTTGACATGTAAGTACGCCTTCTCACTTTCCATCCCATGAAAGGTGGGAAGAAGTTGGATCATCCCATTACGAAATTGAAATTTGCCAGCGTGTGGTGGGATTAGAATGCAAGAAGGCGTAGGTGCGTGTTCTGGTTGCATGAGATCGCACAAAGGTCGTAGCGCCTCATCAAGTGGTGCAACCACATTATCACCATGTTCACTTTGATTATCACCCATTGATTCAGTAGGAGTAGCTACAGGGTTAACAGAACTAGAGGAATCTGATAAGTAGAGTGGATTTTCGAAAATTTCTTCAATAGAATTGTTGGACATGAACTAAGAGAGTTCCTAAGGAGAGTGTTTTACCTAAGGAACTAAAAGAAAAAGAAATTAAAAACAGAAATAGATGAAGAGAGATTGAGGTAACCTAAGTATTAACTCGTCGCCTTCTCCGGCAATGGCGCCAAAAACTTGACACGGAAATAATTTGTGTGCGCTTGTATGCTATACCCAAGTGAAGGTAATCGTGCAAGTAGTAAACTGGATTAAGTCCAGGTCGATCCCACAAGGAAGGTTGAGAATTAAGTTACCTAGATTAGACTCTAAAAGAAAAGGAAATTCAATGTTTTAAAAGAAGTGTAGAACACAAAGTTCTACTCTTAACAACTACTAAAATTAAAAGCAACTAAATTAAATTAACTAACGATTAACTATTTAACTAAAGCGAGATTTTAAAAGCGGTTTTTCTTAATAAAAGGAAGTGTTGGGATCACGCGAATCCACTATGACCTAACCATCTACCATGCAATCGCAATGAAGCCCAATGGAGTACATCTTCTACAATATTCCGTACTTTTCTAAAGATGTAGACTCAATAGCCCTTTCATGACCGGGACTATATCATCTCAATTAAGTTTGAAATACATTAAAGTGGTTTAATTCAATAGTTAACACTCGCACCTACAATGGTGTTAGCATTAAGGGTGGTTTGCAAAATGTATTGAAAGACAATGCCTTAAGGCCTTAAGTTCAAAGACTGTTTCTATGATCCATCCATTGCTAATGGAGTAAAAGTTGGGGCTATTAGACTTTGTGTTTTCTCCTATTGAGGTTCTTCCAAATCAGGAGCCAAAAAAATAAACCCTTTTATCTATCAATATAAATCATATGCCCTTTTTCTGAAACCCTCTGTTCACTGTGCTTGTCGATGCTTCAGTTACATGGCCTCCAAGAAAAAGTATATCTTTACTACTGACGATGATTGCTTTGTAAGTCTCTAATCTCTATACTATTTTGTTCCACGATTTTGATTTTTTTCATAATGATTTGGATGTGGATATTGCTTGGAAGTTTGAATTTTTGTGTTTAAAATTTGGGGTGTATGTGGGAGAAGTTTGAATTATTATAGGTTTTGGGTTGGAGTTTGAGGTTTTGAAGAAAGCTTGGATTTTGGTACATAATAATTTGTTTGATTCAACCAAATCATTGATTTGGTGATGTCCGGCGTGATCTTGTGGGGTTTATGTATATGGATCATTATTTATTTATTTGCTCATGTCTTTCTATTTTTTTTTTAATCTTAATGTGCTCTTTCACATATTTGGTTACATATTTAGGTTTTGTATACTTATTGGCTTTTCTTTTGAACTCTTAAATTTGGATTTGTTTATGCATTGGTGGCTTAGGAAAGTTGTGGTTGTGATTTGACAAGAAAAGTGCTTGTTGATCTATATAGCTTTAGGTTTTTCCAAAAGCCATCATTTTTTAATTTCATTGTCACCATATCATATATCAATCATGATAGAATTGTTTATGCTACTTCACAGCAAACCAGATCCAATGCTGGAGTTTTTTTTCCCGAGTTCATGACTTGATTTACTCGTATGATAATAGTTTCTACAACAGATTTGAATGTGACATGTGATAGACCATTTTTGATAGACACGTTTGGAATGTGGGTTGGATCTTCTTGGTTACATTTACTTCCATATCAATTGGACTGAGATTGCAATGCCTCGTCCAATTTGCTTGAATTGTGAACACCCTTGTTTTGTATTGGTTGCAAGTACTACGGATGGTTGATTTAGTTTTCAATTTCCATTTTTGGGGTTCTCATTTCAAATTAACTTGAATCATGCATGGGATCTATTAGCTCCAAATCTTAGCAAGATCTATTAATTTCTTGCATTTAGATACTTCATTAAAATTCAGTTCATACAATAACTTTTTGAGTGTTTGACAGTTGCATAACATATTTAGATCAGGATTGGCACGAAAATTATTTGTGTGCGCCTGTGTGGTATACCTAAGTGTAGGTAGATGTGCAAGTAATATCTAGTAAGACCAGCTCGATCCCACAGGGAAGGTTGGAAACTAAATGCTTAGACTAAACTCTAGAAAAAATGAAAAGGTCAGGATTTAAGCAAGGTGCAGAACACGGAGTTCTACAATTAACTACTAAATGTAAAGCAACTAAATTAAACTAATGATTAACTAATTAACTAAAGCGATATTTTAAAAACAGTTTTCCTTAATAAAAGGGAAATGTTGGGATCACACGAATCCACAGTGACCTAGCCATCTACCATGCAATTACATTAAAGCTCAATAGAATACATCTTCTACAGTATCCCGTGTTTCTCTAAAAATAAAAAATCCATAGCCCTTTCATGACCGAGACTATATCATCACAGTTAATTTGAAACACATGAAAGCGGTTTAAAATAATAGTTAAGACTCGCACCTACAATGGTGTTAGCATTGAAGGTGGTTTGCAAAAGATATTGAAGAAAAATACCTTAAAGCCTTAAGTTCAGAGACTATTTTGACAAATTGACCATTTGGGGACAGTTTGATAACGAATCTCTAAAACAGAAAGTCTAGGAATACTACATAGAATGTTTTCAAAAATCTGAAAGTTTGATCGATCGACGCGCTTTCGATCGATCGAATATCATCATCTTTCAATCGATCGAAATGTCTTCGATCGATTGACTGTATCTCTGTATCGATCGATCGAACATAGGAATTATTCTGGTGCATGGCAGAGGCTGGAGATCACTATTTCATTATGATCTTCCAACCCTAGGACTACTCAGACATGTTCTGGAGTGTCACAGATTCGTTTTTAACGTAAATATTCATTAAGGTCTTGTTTATTTGTGATTTAAACATAAAAACTATGGAAACTTAAGGTTTAACACTACTCTAGCATGCAAACTACGATTCTAACAGATTATACTACGAAAAACTATTAGCAGAATATAAATAAGTAATAATACAGAATCTAAATGACTAAAAACTTGTATCGAGAAGCCGAAATCTCCAAGAACCAATGTAATATCAGGATTAACCTACAAAAAAAATAAAACAAACTCTCTTCTTCTCACTATAAAACTGATGAAAACTAAAGTGGGCGACCTATAGGATGTAGACATAACGAGTATTTATACAAAAACCTAATGCTAGGGTTGATTACAACTATTCTACTGCGTGCGCGTAGGTTCTGATAAAAGCCATGTTGGATCGATCGAACATCACTCGATCGATTGAACCACTCGATATCTCGAGCGCTTGAACCTTCCTCAATCGATCGAAACCTCGATCGCTTGAACATCTTCGATCGATTGAACTTTGTATTTCAGCTTTGGATTCTCTTGCTTGTAATCTAGCATTCCCTTTATCCTGTTATTCATTTCTTCTCACAGCAAAACAATAATCTGCACAAATAATAGCTAAAATAATACAACTTATCATAGATTAATCATATTGTGTAAAAGCTGGCATTGTAACACAAATTGCAGATATGACAAGGAGTTGTTAACTAAATTCGTGCTTTTTCTTCTTTTAGCGTGGTTGTATTTTACAAATACCCCCACTTGTCACAACCCCCAACTAGCTTATTGATAGTCCCTAGCGATAAAGCGAAAATAAAAACAAACTAAACTACTACTGCAACAGCTAAAGAAAAACAAAATAAACTAAAGCAAACTAATCTGAATAGAAAGAGAAACTACCTAGCTCACTTTTGTAGGAATCGCGGTTGCATTTAGCAAATGCAGCAAGCCGTTAAACCCTTAGGTTTCCCCTAGTGGACGAGTGTTGTCTTGTGAGGGTTTACAGTGAATATACCCACAAAATTCTCGATTTAAAGTTCAAAAAGATAAGAATGACTTTTAAAACACTTCCTCCCATTCAACTATTCACTTAACTCTACAAAGACGTATTAACCTCAAGCAAATCATGAAAGAAACTCACATGCTCCTCATGACACCAAGATAAATATAACATATGTATCACAACTATGTATCCGTATATGTGTGAAGTTAATAGCTATGAGTCAAACTTTATTTCGAGTTATTTAGAACTACCGTACTTCTAGAACTTATAGTTTTAACTCAATTCTCACATGGGTTTACATTCATAAATGAATGTCTCTCAGAAACTTGCTTAAAAATGATCGCTCATGCATGAAAGTTTTGATAAGAGTGATGTTCTGGTTACTAATGCTTTCATACCTAACTCAATGAAAAATGAATATTTAAAGTGTATAGTCTCATAAATAGCATACTACTTACTACAGGAGCGAACTACCATGGATAACTCAATTCGCATGTTCATGTTCAAACCAAGTTATTAAGAATCATTAAGACTTTAGATTTTTGGGCTTTATGCAGTAGATAAAGATGATGAGAAAGAAAGATTGCACGTTTTAGCATATGATGGAGCTTATCATCTCATTTTATTCTTTTCACATCTCCAACCAACTTTTATTTTATTTATTTATTTATTTTGTTATTATTATTATTTTTTACTAAAGCATCAACTCCCACAACTACTCTCCTCCAATCACATACTTTGACAGTTATTTATTATTAGATGCGCAATGGGATTCATTGGAATCAAGGTAAAGGATTAGGAATTTCATAATAGAATCGGCAGTATTAAATCGGTGTGGGGTTTTAAATGGAATGGTTTCTGTAGGTAAAGGGATATGGATAGTGGTTGAGAAATAAGAATTGATGGCCTAACTCATTTTCTTAATTTCTTAGTTTTAACACTTCAATGTTTATCGAGTTTAGTTGGTAGATCCTGAACGTTCTCCTCTAATAAGCAGTCAAAATGAAGAAAATTAATTGAGACTAGTGCAATGAATTTAATACGCATAATCAAGAAAAACCATTCGAATTAATGTGAAAATTCCCTCAGAAACAAAAATGGGATCAAAAGCTCACTAAGGGTCATTAATTTCCACTACTCGTTCTTTTAGCACAATAGTCTTATTAACTCATTTTTCGATTTTTTTACAAAGCTATCAACACGTGCATATGATTGTTGGATACATGAATGGTCAACATAAGCAATCATCTTAGTGATACTAGAAAAATGCGTGAAATTAATCCATAAAAGGATGAGACTAATATGATTGTGTCATTGCAAAATAACAATTAAGCAGGAGTGAATGTTTAACGTTATTCTACCAATAAAGCTCAGAATAAAAATTTTCAAAATTGTTCAAATGTCTTCAATTTTTTATTTTTTAATCCAATTCTAATTGAGATTGTATGAATTATGCATTAAAGTTATCCAGATTACTAAGTGTGAACATGTGCAGGTGATTATCTATCTACATCCCACCCCCAATTGAAAATAATAATGTCCGTAGAAGTTGATTTTCAAATGTAAATAGATGGAGATCACCTAATAAAGAAAAGCAATAACAGCAAGTATAGCAACCTGTATCCAAAGAACACAATCTCCAAGCAACCAAGATCAAGAGAAATAAAATATAATGGATAGAGTACAATCCATATATAATACAATACGCAATCACTGGAAAAGTATAACAATAAAGCAGAGAACAAGGATTATAGTGTCCAAAAGATCCAATAGTCCCAACACACCATCATCCAAAAGAAATACTAAAAGAGAGAGAGGAGAGAAAACAGAAAAAAATAAATATAAGAAACATCCCAAACTCTAAACTACTAGAACCTAAGCATCAGATAAAATCTCAATCGGCGCATCGGTATCATCATCAACTCCATCCTCAGTAGCAACAAAAACTGCCGCCGGGTCACTCACAGTCGGGGCAGTTGATGTAGACAATAATGGGTCAACCACGATTGGAGGTAGTGGAAGTGGGGTCTCAGAGATGGTTGGTGGCACTACTGATGTGGATGGGGCAACTGGATTAGCAGAAGGCGGTGGAACAAAAGATGATGGGTCATATGTGGGTGGTGCAGCCGAGGGGTGGTGAGGTGTATGTAGTGACATATCAACTCCCAAGTGCAGAATAATCGCATCCATCTGCACAGACATATGAGTAACCATGCCCTCAAGTAGGATCTGTGCCTCCCTTTCCTCAATGAACAATGTATGGAGAGTCTGAAGAGACACAGAAGACAACTCTCCCTGGGCCTGAGCCTGAGATCGCTATCTCAGCTCAAAACGCTCAACCTCCTCAACAGGATCAACCTCCTTCTTTGAATCATGCTCCTTAGCCTCGGTCGGCATCCCAGAAGCGGCCTCTTTGGTGTCCGTCCCTCCTCGCCTCTTCTTCATCACTCCTACTTTAGCTTTGCCCTTTCCTTTCCTCTTTTTCTTCTGGGCGTCGGAGCGGCCGGCAACTGTCTCTTCAAATCGGCTCAAAGAAGCCTAAGATGCATTAGTAGCAAGAGGGACTAATCCAGTCTGGGTCACGATGCAGTGAATGCCCTAAGCACCTTTCAGGTGCTTCTTAGCAGAAATGTAGCATGTGGGCTATACCATAAACTCGATATATAACCTCGGGAGGTAAACCTGCTTCCCAGTCCCCACAAAGTACAAAACCCTAATGTACCACGCTGTCAGCTACTCATGATAAGAGGTTGGAAAGATACAATTACACAGTGCCAAATAGAGCATGTGGTACTTGTCAGTCAAGAACTGATCCTCTATATGACAAGCCATTCCAGAACTGGATGGCACCGCCAGTAATCTCTCTCATGATCGTGGCATGAGGGATCTCAGGAGTACCCACTCGGTGAGGACAATCACATTCAGGCACCTCGGGGACTCGTAGAGCGGCAGATAAAGTGGTAGGGCTGACTATGATCTCTCGGCTGCGGAAGAAAGAACGATAAGTGAATGGTGCAGCCGGATCCTTAATCATCATAGCGCATACCTCCCGCACCCAAGAAATATTGACCCATATTGGCTGGGTCAACATCTCATACCATTGCGAAATATCCTTGAGTCTGGCTAAGAACCATGGAGCTGAAAGCCAGGTCGTCTCAAGGGAATGCTCTAACATGACCTTCCGGTGGCTGAAGAACCGCGTGTACCACGACTGATTGAAAATGTTCCAGAACCCATGATCGGGTACCGGATCTGGTATAGTCAAATCAAAAGGCTTCTCCCAATGATAGCTTGTTGTTGGATTCATGGTGAGCGATTAAAACGGGAAACAGATCAAAAAAAAAAAAAGATTCTGTCACTACTGAGTTCGATTGATCAAATTTTTTTTGATCAATTGAACAGGGTCAGGCTTCGATCACTTGAGCCCATCTCGATCGATCGAGAACAGAAATGTCAGCAGAGACAAAAAAATGAACAGAAATGGAAAAAGAACAAGAAATAGGATATAAAATAAGCAGTAATTGGTCTTCAGACCATTGGTGGGGCACTGATCTGGAGAGAGCAAATCCCAATTATACGCCTTAATTCACATTTTTAGTCGTTTTAATCCTATTTTTGCATAAGTTTACTTTGTTATATACTTTCTATTAGGTTTTGGAAGAAATCAATGATTTTCGGTTAAATGGGGTGAAAAAGTAGGAAGAAAGAAGCAGAAAAAGCCACTTCGCACGAGCGGCCTGCTCGCGCAAGAATCCAGCCCATTGCTCGTGCGACCTCCCATTTTATGCGCTCGCGCGGCCCGCTCAAGCAATCCGTACAAAAAATATAAAATGCGTATTTCGAAGAACTGAAGACTCCTACGCGAACAAAACTACCTAATTACGTCTAGAAAGCTAAATACAGCAGTTTTAGTGCGAATTAGGTTAGGAAAGCTTCCAAACTTGCTACAAAACTATATATATATTCCAAATTAACTCAATTTTGGAGTTGGCAATTATTATACACACAATATACAATAAAAACTTCAGCCATTGAAGAGAGAAAAGCAAGGAGAAGAAGAAGAAGACCAAGAATTCCCATGGCCTCCTCCATCAACCTCTTGCCGTTCATCAATTCTATGGCCAACTAAACTCAAGATCTAGGGTTTCAATGAAACCCTAGCCAAGTAATAGGGTGTATTTTATGTTTTTATTTTAGTTTTATTATGTATGGATGATAGTTACATGTTCCGAGAATTTTTATAAATAAATCGTGCTTTTATTGATTAAATCGTTACTTTCAAAGTTTACTCTTGTCTTAGATCTATTTTGATGGTAGTGTGCTCAATGATCTATGCTTGCTGTGCTTGTTTAGATTATTTACATGTAATGGTGCTTAAATTGAATTGTGCTATCAAGTATCCAAATAGTCTACCTAGATTAGACGGATTATACCACAATCCTAGTTTAGTGTGGGTAATTCGTGCTAACCGAAGATGGATTATTTTGGTGCTTGAACCATAGTTATCTTCTTGACGGAGGAATTGAGATTATAGCTACAATTCCCCATTATCATCCAACTTAATAAGCTAAAGTAATTCGTAAATACCCTTATTATGAAGCTAGTGGTGGATTTGCAATCCTAGGTTCCTTAAACTTATTATAAAATCAATATTTAATTGCTTTCATACTTTTGATTTACTTTTATTGTTATTAGTTTAATTCAAATTAAATCCAAAATTCATTTTTCTTAATTAACTAAATTTAGGTTTAAAAATTAAAGTGCGTAGTATTCAATCTCTGTGGGTTCAACCTTTACTTCCACATTGCAAATCTTTTGAAAGTAAAGCATAAGTAAGCATACTTTTATATCTTGATTTTGACGAGATCAATTTTTGGTGCCATTGCCGGGGATTGCATTACTAGCCAATTAGTTTTAGAATCTTAGTTTAGTTAATTCGTAAATATTAGATTAGGTTTTCTTTTTCTTATTTTTCCGTTTTATTTTGAGTCACTAACTTTTCTTTTTATTTTTATAATTTCTTAAGTACTCAAAATTCTAGCATTTTGAGTGGAACAGCTGTGCACGTCAAAGGAGCTTACGCGAAAAATAATAATAAATAAAAATAATTCAAGTAAATTGCTTCCTTTGAAATTCGCTTCAAACCACTGTAAGTCAGGGCGCTGAGACGCAATTACTTGCATTAGGTTAGTTGTAGAGTGAGCACTGCATTAGCTAGGAAACCTGGGGTGCTAGGCTTGATGCGGTCATTGCATTATAGGATAATATTCATGCATCATAATAGTTTGTGTGCCTGTTGCCTTATTTGCGTTATTCTTGTCTTGTAATTGTTTGAGTCAGTTTCTTTTAAGTTTATGTTTGGTACGCGTTCCAGTAAACCGGAATTATTTTTTATCGATCCTGAACTTGAACGTACCCTTAGAGTTAATCAGACTCCGAAACAGTTGTCGTTATTTCAGGCCAAAATTCAAAGCACACTTAGAAGGTTAAGAAAAACTCGATTTATTAACATAAAACCTATTCCAATGGCCGATGGCAAAAAATAACGTAAATTACGGAAATAATCCTAATATAGCTCCACCCCCTCCGCTTAAAGACTATTTTATTCCTATGGCCTATACACCACAGGCTAGCATAGAATTACCGGAGGTGACAGCATCCCACTTTGAGATAAAGTCATCTACCATCGCGCTACTACCTTCTTTCCATGGTCGTATTAAAGAAGACCCTTATAAGTATTTTGGTGATTTTCAAGATATTTGCTCTACTTTAAAAATCCAACACCTAACTGATGATGAGTTAAAATTGCGCCTCTTCCCGTTTTCATTAAAAGACAAAGCTAAGTATTGACTCCAATCTTTGGAGCCAAACACTATAAAAACATGGGAAGCATTACATACAACGTTTTTACAAAAGTTTTCCCAATCACAAGAACTAATCAGATAAGAAAATCAATAACAAACTTTGTGATGCAAGATGGGAAAACGCTTTACGACACTTGGGAACAATTTAAAGAATTGTTATGCTCATGCCCACATGATCAAGTTTCCAAGTGGTAATCAGTTCAGGTCTTCTACGAGGGACTAGTTCCCTTACTTCGTAATACCGTCGATGCTGTTTGTGTGGGTACCTTCCTACACAAACGTGCCGACGAGGCCTAAAATTTTTTTGAAACTTTGAGCAAGAATTCGATGCACCAAGCGGTGTCTGTCTGTCCTGAGGCGTACCTTCAACATAAGCGAGAGGTGAAAGTTGAGTCGAGTCAATCAATTGAAATACAAGAATTATCTAGAAAACTTGATCGACGTATGCAAATGAACAAAACGTCGAGTCCACCCTCTTACGAAGTATGTGCATTATATTCTGAACCGTCTCATAATATCTTTGCATGTCCTTCTGCATCTCAATATCTGAAATTTGTTGAGCAACATGTTAATTCTATGCAACAATTCCCACGAAATAACTATAATCCTATGTCGAATAATTTTTCTAATACTTATCGACTCCAATATCAACAAAATCAATACCAACAACCCCCTCCTAATCCTAACCCTCCACGGGTTAACGCTTTCGAGGATAAGGTGTTGTCTTCCCTTAAAAACATAGAAACGCAAGTCCAAGCACAAGCACAAGCACAAATAGTGCAATCTCATACACAATCCATTGCGAAGCTTGAATCCCAAATGGGACAAATAGCTACTGCAGTGAGTCGTAGAAATGAGGAAAAGTTGCCTGCACAAACTATTCAAAATTCTAAGGGGGTCGAGTGAGCAAGTGAATGCTATTTCGACTAGGACGACTATTCGAGATGAGGAGATTGTTGTAATTCCGGATAAGGGTGAGAAAAATAAAAATATAAATTTGAATAATGAAAAGGGTGAGGATGTGGATAGACTTAGGAAAGAGAATGAACCGGCCCTAACGACGTATATTCCAAAAATGCCTTTTCTACCAAACGTTGAGGAACCGTAAAATTTTTCTAAGAAAAAGTCAAAAACTGAAGATATACTCGAGGTGTTTAAGCAAGTTAAAATCAATATTCCATTCCTCGATGCGATAAAATAAATTCCCGCTTACGCTAAATGTCTAAAAGACCTTTGCACGCAAAACCGCAAGTTGCGTAGTCATACTCCTAAAAAGGTCTTTCTCACAGAAAAAGTGAGCTCAATTTTTCAACACGCTACTCTAAAATATAAAGATCCAGGTACGCCTACGATTTCATATGTCATAGGTGACACTATCATTCATCGGGCTCTCCTTGACTTAGGAGCTAGTGTTAAACTCTTACCTTATCACGTCTATAAACAACTAGGACTAGGTGAACTTAAGCCTACGGCTGCTACCATACAATTAGCGGATTGTTCTATTAAAATACCTAAAGGAATCATCGAGGACGTCTTGGTTAAAGTTGATAAATGCTATTATCCTGTCGACTTCATGGTCCTTGACACTGAACCCGTGCTAGATGCTCGAAAACACACTCCTGTCATCTTAGGCCGTCCATTCTTAGCAACCGCTAATGCGCGTGTTAACTGTCGGATGGGATAATGAAGGTGTCATTTGGGAACATGAACTTAAAATTAAACGTTTTTAATGCTATGGATCAACCTCCTAAAGACGGCGATTACCTATGTGAGGCGAAATGTAAGGTAAGACGGAATATTGAGCCTGACAAAGAACTGAATATGGGTGAGAAAAATAATATAATTCATAACGAGCGGATGAATCCTGACCACCAAGACCCGAATGATGAATTTACTCGAAAGGTAAGAAATCGATTTGAACATAATTCAGGAGAACCGTCGGTCGAATTAATTCAAAGCAACGTTATTTCTGCTTATCACCAGTTCCTGATATCCTTAGGGGTACAAAGTCTAATTTTCAACCTCCATAAATCTTTAGCTAGAACGGTCTAGCTAAAGACGTAAAAGATAACGCTTCTTGGGAGACAACCCAAGCTTTATTTTGTTCGTTTTCCTTATTTTTAGTCATTTTTGAGTCCTTTTGAGTCTGTTTTGGACATTCTGGACAGGTTTAGGGGTCAGGATAAACTTATTTTGAATTTATTTACCTTGAAATAAAGAAACAGGGAAAGAGTCCACATCGCGCGCGCAGCCCACTCGCGCGATGCATCGCTCACGCGGCCCGCCCGCGCGATATTCTTCCTTAGCAATTTTTTTTTTAATTTTTTTATTATATGAGCTCTCTGTTACATCTCCCGCCTCGATTCGCGCACGCGAGGGATTCGCTCGCGCAGCCCGCTCGTGCAGCCCGCTCGTGCGATTCTGGCACTTAGAAATTTTTCTAAATAAAATTAATAACAGACCTCTAGTTTACCTCAAGGAAGGATTCGCACGAGCGAGGGTCGCTCGTGCGGTCCGCTCGCGCGAGGTGGGGATTTATCAATTTTTCTCTTTGTTCTTTGGCCTTCTGTTTCCCCAACCTATTTAGTTGTTTTTCATTTTTGTTTGTTCTTTTCATTTCTTCTCGTTTAAGTTTATCTTTGTTTCCATATTTCTAGTTTTGTTTTTCTTTATTTCCTTTACGTTCTTTTAATTCTAGTTTAGTTTCTATTGTTTACAAAAAAAAATAAATAAATAACAAAATATATGTATTATATATTAGCTTTTATTATTTATTTGTTTGTTTAATTTTCTCTTGTTAAGTATTAACAGGTGAAATAGTGCTCCGTTTGGAGTAATTGAACTTTGATTCCATATTATTACACGTTCACCTGTTTGTGAGTGCTGAGATCGAGGTATTATCATTCCTTTCTTACCTACTCTCCTTTCTTTCATTTTATTGTTTCATTGGGGACAATGAAAAGTTTAGGTTTGGGGGTATGCACACACATGCACATTATTACACTAAATTTTCAAAATTTTTCGATACTTGTGCTTAAATAAACGATGTTACCGATATTTTTGTAATCTCGAATTCGATACTTCTTAGTATGTAACGTGATTCGTTATAGAATGGTAAACAAGAGAAGATGTAATTAAACATTTGCTGAAGTCATGACATGATGTTTTAGGTCATGTATCGTTCGAATCGTAGTTTTATATCATAGATTTGCACACAAATCTATGCACTGCACATAGTCGCTTGAATACATATTTCATGTGAACTATAATATGATTCGGATTTCTAGATAACACATGGTGGAGACTAAGCCAAGTGAGCTTTTGAGCCTATCTTTTCTTTATAGAGGGTTATAAATGCATTTTGTGTTTGTCGAATTTCATTGAAGTAACGCATTTGTTTTTTTTTCTCATTATTCTTGTTTTGGTTGATAGTCAAGTTAAAATATTTGTTACCATGCTAAATAATCTTCCATCATAAACATTGAAAAATCATATGATCATAGGAGATGATTTTAGGCCCTCTTTGTTTACTTATCTTGATAAATGATAAAAATTTCCTTAGTTCGCCCTTTGAGCCGTTAAAATGCCCTTTTTCTTTAAACACCATTATTCTGTTTTTGCTCTAATTTGGCCAACTTGGAGTTCACTACTGAAAGATTGATTAACTTTTAGTGGTGTTAAGGCAATGTGTGATTGAGAAGAAGAAGAAAATAAGATGCTGTTTGGGGTGGTTGCCTTGTTATTTATTGAATATTTGTTTCAAAAAGCAACGAGAAGGAAAGAAAAAAGATAAGGATTGAAAAAAAAAAGTTGAAAGTAGAAAGAAAAAAGATAAGGATTGAAAAAAAAAAAGTTGAAAGTAGAAAGAAGAATAGAAAAGAAGAAAAAAAAAAGAAATTAAAGAAAAACTATACGAAAAAAGTATGAAAAGATGAAGTTGGTAGAAGAGACGAATGAAAGAAATTGAACATGCCTTACAATGGCATTCTAAAACTACCTAATTAATCCTTTCTATCATTTTTCATTAGCTGAACCACATTACAACCGTTGAAAAGTCCTATTTGATCCTAGGAAACATGGTTTGTATATGAAAACGATGGGAGGGGGATTAAAACATGGTAATAATTAATTTTTCTTGACTATTGGCATCCTATCCATGAGACTACTGTTCTTTCGTGTCATGCGTCTTTTACGAGTCATATGTGAGCATTTTTCGTTTTGAAAACATATTTTCTTCGCTCCCATATACCCGAAAAATTACACCTGTTTCTAAGTGTTTCATTTGAGAGTGTAATTCATTGTGAGATTCGTAGTCGAAGCATAGTTAGATTGTCATCCGAGTTATATTCCAAGTTCATGACATGCGCGTGTTCATTTGACTACCATATCACACACGTGCAATTTTATGAGAAACTCGATTGATTTATACGATGTGCTTGAGATTGTTTTTCATGATGTAGGTAGACGTTTGATTCCGTTTCTTCTTGTTCTTTATTCTATTTCAAATTATCGTTGTATGATAAGGAGTATTGAGTATTATGTTTTTCATTTTTAATAAAACTTTTTAAATTTATAAGTTAATAAAGATGGTTGTGGGTAACTTGTTGACGAGAACCCTCACGAGACTTTACTCGTCCGACTAAGGACACCTAGGAGTTTAAAAGCTTGTTGCATATGCTAAATGCAATCGTGATCCATGCGAAAATGGAGTAGTATTTTTAGTAGTAGTTTTATTTTTCTTTCTTTTTGCTCGAGAACTAGCAAAATGTAGGTTTGGGGGTGTGATCGAGAGAGAACAAATCCCAATTATACGCCTTAATTCACATTTGTTTGTCGTTTTATCCTGTTTTTATATAATTTTACTTTGTTTTCTACTTTCTGTCAGGTTTTGGAAGAAAGCAATGATTTTCGGTTAAATGGGGGTGAAAAAGTAGGAAGAAAGAAGCAAAAAAAGCCACTTAGCGCGAGCGGCCCGCTAGCACGAGAATCCAGCCCATCGCTCGCGCGGCCCGCTCGTGCGACCTTCCATTTTACTCGATTGCGCGACCCGTTCGAGCGATCCATACGAAAAATATAAAACAAGTATTTTGAAGAGCTGAAGACTCCTACGCGAACGAAACTGCCTAATTACGTCTAGAAAGCTAAATACAACAGTTTTAGTGCGAATTGGGTTAGGAAAGCTTCCAAACTTGCTACAAAACTATAGATATCCCAAATTAACTCAATTTTGGGGTTGGTAATTATTGTACACACAATATACAACAAAACCTTCAGCCATTGAAGAGAGAAAATCAAGGAGAAGAAGAAGAAGAAGACCAAGGATTCCCATGGCCTCCTCCATCAACCTCTTGTCGTTCATTAATTCTATGACCAGCTAAACTCAAGATCTAGGGTTTCAATGAAATCCTAGCCAAGTAATAGGGTGTATTTTATGTTTTTATTTTAGTTTTATTATATATGGATGACAGTTACATGTTCCAAGGATTTTTGTAAATAAATTGTGCTTTTATTGATTAAATCGTTACTTTCAAAGTTTACTCTTGTCTTTGATCTATTTTGATTGTAGTGTGCTCAATGATCTATGCTTGCTGTGCTTGGTTAGATTATTTACATGTAATGATGCTTAAATTGAATTGTGCTATCAAGTATCCGAATAGTCCATGCCTAGATTAGACGAATTATACCACAACCCTAGTTTAGTGGGGGATAATTCGTGCTAACCGAAGATGGATTATGTTGGTGCTTGAATCATAGTTATCTTCTTGACGGAGGAATTGAGCTTGTAGTTATAATTCCCCATTATCATTTAACTTAATAAGTTAAAGTAATTCGTAAATACCGTTATTATGAAGCAAGTGGTGGATTTGCAATCCTAGGTTCCTTAAACTTATTATAAAATCAATATTTAATTGCTTTCATAAATTAGATTTACTTTTATTGTTATTAGTTTAATTCAAATTAAATCCAAAATCCGTTTTTCTTAATTAACTAAATTTAGGTTTTGAAAATTAAAGTGCGTAGTATTCAATCTCTGTGGGTTCGACTTTTACTTCCACACTGCAAATCTTTTGTAAGTAAAGAATAAATAAGCATACTTTTATATCTTGATTTTGACGAGATCAGGCACCGCCTCTCGTTTCAACAAGAATGGAAGAAGAAGGGTCCTAGAGCCTTACCTCGGGTATACACGTAGAGAAGAGGTGAGGGTGATGATGGTGATAGTCCGAGGCGATGATACAGATGAATTGTGGCACTAGTTATTGTGGGATGCCTAAAATCGCCGAAAATTCTCTCTCTGTGTTGAAGCACTTGAGAGTGAGGGAGAGAAAGAGACTGAAGAAGAGTGCTGAGGACGCCTCGTTTAAATATAAGTCTCGATCAATTGAACAAGTTCGATCGATCGAACGTTAAATCGATTGAGGCTTATTCAAGCGCTTGATGGCTGAAAAGATCGATCGATCGAAATTGGCTCAATCGATCGAACACAAAATTTTAAGGACACCCTTTAGACAGAAACCCTGTGTACCCCCAACTAAAATAAATTGATCTGGACATACAAGAATGGGCTAAAAGCAGTGCAAACGCAGACACGTACTCCAGAAATCACCTTCAACATAGTAAAAAGTTGCAAATTTTATAAATATAACTTTTTAATAGCATCCATTTTGCAAAATTATAATCCCCAAATTGGCATTAAAGACCTTATTACATAGAAAACTAAGATTAAAAAAAAACTAACAATTCTTTGTCCAGCATTACACTTCAATTAAGAAAAAAATGAATTAAATGACAAGACACAACTGAAGTGGGTCACTAATCTTCGAGCATGAAAATTTCTTCTTCTGTAATTGTTTCATAATCCGCCAAATCTTCAAAAGTGAAGTCTAATTCACAATTCCAGAAAGATCTGAACGCGTCCAATATATCATCGAAAGTGTCTGAATCCTCCAAAGAATTGATTACATAGGCAAGAGGTGATCCAAATGGAGACATTAATAGAGGAAAATAATTTCTCAGATGTTTGCTCTCTTGCGACAGAGTACCAGGAGACCCTATGTAAGGTCCAGATCCATGAAACAGTTGGTGCGGAAGGAACACTGGCAGACCATTGTGAAACATAGTGATAATCCTGACCAAAGACCACAAAAGAAAACAAAACAGAAAGAACTTAAATAAGACAACGGCAAGAATAAAAAGAAAAGAACAAACAAAGAAAGAAAAACGAAAGTGTCACGCCTCGACATAGCATAAATAAGAAAAGCGTTTAATTTCCTTTATGGACCCGTAGGTCGTGACAGTTTGAAGGATCGATTCCGTCCCAAACATCAATAACAGAAACATAATAATCAGAGTAGAGCAATCAAAGCTTACAATATTTTTCTAACTTGATAGTTATTACAGCACGGGATCTCTAGAGGCACAGACCGCCTTAAAACAAAACAATAACTTAACATCTATTACAGTTGTCCTTATTACAGAATTCAATTTATAATTTAAAACATAGAATATTGATAACTGTTTTGTCTTCCAAAAGCAGTCGTTCTCAGTTAGCGTAGTCATAATGTTCAGCTTGATCAAAACCTGAAAAGCCTGAACACGAATCTAGGGCACATCAACGCCATCAGCTTCAAGAAGCTGGTGAGTATTAAAAACATAACTTTAAATGTAAAACATACTCATTTACCATTTTCCAATTCCCATTTAATTTAACAAGTTTACATTAAAGTAAAGAGTTCATTTTAGAAAACAACCACAATATCATTTGAAAGCTATAATTCACATATATGTGACCGTGTATGAAAACAATGCACCATCTCATCTTACCGACTCTTTTCTCTCGACAAACACAACACCCAACTCTCTTATACCAGTATCTTTGAAATACTCTAATAGCCACACTTTAGCATAGGGGTGCCAGGGAATGTCCAGTTTGCCCCACACTTTAGCACGGGGTGCCAGGGAATGTCCAAAGCCTCACACTTTAGTACCTAATCCTCCTCGTAAGTACATCACACAGTATCCATACTCAAGTACCAGGGAGTGTCCGTAGGCCACACTTTAGCACTACCATGGGTGCCAGGGAATGTCCAAGTTCGGTGTCACACATTTTAACGCTTCCATAGGCGTCAGGGAGTGTCCAGTTTTACCACCATCGCATTTCAAAGACACTCTCGCCGCAATCTCAACCACAACACACTTTGGTACTCACTTACTAGGGAGTGTCCACAACACAATCTCAACCGCACACTCTACACCACACTGACCAACATTCACACTCACCACGCATATACAACTGACTCCACATGTATGTCATGAAACTTCAAACATAAAGTAAAATGCTTAATTATAGGAAAAACGTATGTACGGGGATTGATAAGTCGCAATACATCATTTTAATCGTCCAAACATAACCAAATAGGATTTTGTTTTAGTAAATTTCCCAAACAGAGCTTTAAAAGTTCATAAAACATCACCCAAATAGTTCCTCAACACAAGACAAGCAAAAACTAAAAACTCTCAGAAGTCGCGCGCGCGGGCCGCTCGCGCGACGGGTCGCTCACGTGATATGCCCCTTTTTCCTTTTTTTTATTATAAAAATTTCCTTACTGCCTGGGAAAGGACAAATCGCGTGCGCGGGCTGCTCGCGCAGATCGCTCGCGCGATTTGCCCAATTTTTGTTTTTTTTTTTTTTAAAACCTTTTCTGTCAGCTTGAAACCAGCCACCTCGCGCGTGCGGGTCGCTCGCGCGATCTTTGCTCGCACGATCACGTGCGCAAGTTTTAGCAGTGCCTTCATCTTCTTCGCTGGTTTTTCCCTATTTCAGAAATTAAGGGGTCTTTTGACCCATTTTCGAAAACTGAAGTATATATAACCTATCATATATGGATTTCCTCAATTTTTCGCGAGGATTAAAAATCTATAATCAATTTAACATGAATTGATCCGTAGCTCTCGGATTTTATGAAAAACCGAGAGTTGACAGAAATTTCATTTTAATCATACGTCACCATACGAACAAATTAAGCTTTAATTTAACAATCGTATACTCTACATACTATAATCTTTCATATTTCATTCAGAAAATGAATTTTGATTTAGTTTGGAAAATCCATGTTTTTGAGCTATGGAGTTCTTGAAGAAATTAACCATGGTGATCAACATATACATACATACAAACTGTAATTGAGCACAAATTTCATTTGGAGTGAGTTTAAAATACTCACAGAGATTAAGAGGTAAGAGATTATTGAGAAAGAATCAAAATTAAGCAATCCAATAACAAGCTTAGAATTTCAAACCCAAGTTTTGGCTATGGTGATTAAGAGCTTTCCAAAATTTTCTGTAACTTCTCTCTAAGCTCTATCTCTTATCTCTATTTGTATACCTAGAATGTGTGAAATGGAGAATGAAATGAAGGTTATATAGAGTTTAATCTCTACAACTTGGGGACCAAGCATAGTGAGCCATACTCAACAAATTGAATTTGTTTTTGAAATTATACACACTGTGAATTATACATATATAGGTATATACGTATAAACTCTCCAGATTTGGAAGGGTCATGAATAGGTTAGTAGGGGTCAAAGTGGGGGTGTTTGGCAATTAAGCTTATGGACACAATAATAACACACACAAGATAGATAGATCCAAACAAGGCACAAGCCAATGATCACTTGCCATAAATGGAAAGTAAAGCATAAGTCAAATCTTACTTTACATCACTTCAAAATCTGTGGAAGTTTAACATAAAATGGACAGTTTCAAACACAAACTGGTATTTTCGTGGCGCATTGATCACCACAAAAATACAGAAAATTCATTTTAACATAAGAAATGGTTTTATGGTTTGATAAAAATACTGATTGAGTCAAAAGCAAACATTTCCACTATTTTGAAATACGGTTTTAAAATCCAACACAGGTTTTGGTAAATTTTATAAAATTGCAGTTTGACCCCAAAAGAATTTCAATATGAATTAAAACAAGTCACAAGATTCTAAAACATTAAGATTATAAATTAAAATAGCTCTATGAACATAGATTAAACATGGAATTTCAATTTGAATTTAAATATGTCAAATGAAATTATAAATAATTAAATGAAAATGCAGGTTGTTACAGAAAGGCAAATGGAAATGGAATGTGACAACGAGTTAACTCACTATTGGCGTGATAGAACCATGTGCACTAGCAGGTAGGGGGTATTGAAGCCGGAACAATAAATAGCTCATGTGCACAAAAATATACGGAATTGACTCGATGACGATGAAGTGATCCACATATGCGAAGACATCGTTATGGCGTTCGGGCACCACATTCTGCAAATCTTCTTCAACCAATGGTTCCCACATCGAGTCGTTCTCCCACTGTTCTAAGAGGGCATCATCAACTCCCCAATGAAATACCCCTCCGGCTCACCTTCCTCTTCAGGGAGGTCTATATGCTCAAAAGGATTAATGTTGAGGAGGGCAGGATTATAAGGGATGTACTCTTGGTTCAGGTCAACTACATCATCCGCCCTGGGCCCTTGATAAGGAGAAAGGCAAAATGCAATCTCCTCGGCAGTCCAGGGAAGGTTCTGGTATTCAGAATCAGCCCATGACCCGATTGAATGGACGTTGTCGTCTCTCATTCTTATAACCTGCAGGGGAGAGATTATATGGAATAGCATATTAGAGTCGAAGTCACACTAAAAAAGACAGAAATAAATAAATCAAAACAAAGTGCAGCAAATTGAACAAATACAATAAGTGTGAGAACACTCTTTAGTGTTTTAAGTAGAGGAATAGTCGGGCTCATCCAGCTAGATGTGCTCAACTTCTAATTGGAAGTTCTCCAAGAATGGTTTTAATCTTTGGCCATTGACCATGAAACTTTCATCGTTCTTAGGATTTATGAGCTCAACGGCCCTGTGTGGGAAGACAAATTTAACAATGAATGGTCCTGTCCACCGGGACTGGAGCTTCCTAGGAAATAGGTGAAGGCGAGAGTCATATAATAAGACTTTTTGTCCTAGCTCAAATGATTTACAAAAGATCATTTTATCATGGCGAGCCTTCAACCTTTCCTTATGTAATTTGGCGTTATCATACGCATCGTGACGTATTTCTTCCAGTTTAGCTACCTGGAGTTTCCGGAGATGACCACCCTCTTTAATATCAAAGTTCAATGAGCGTGTTGCCCAATACACTTTGCGCTCGATGTCAACAAGGAGGTGACATGCCTTTCCGTACACTAGCCTGTACGGGGACATTCCCAAATTTGTTTTATATGCGGTACAGTATGCCCATAGAGCATCGGTCAGCTTATATGCCCAGTCTTTTCTGTTTGAACTAACCATTTTTTTCGAGGATATGTTTTATTTCTCGGTTAGCCAATTCCGCCTGCCTATTATTTTTGGGTGGTAGGCTAAGGCGATTTTATGGTTAACCCCATACTTTTTGAGAAGTGACTCCAAGGGTCTATTGCAGAAGTGCTTTCCTTGGTCACTAATTAATGCCTTTGGGGTTCCAAAACGGGAAAGAATATTTTCTTTTAAGAAAAAAATAACTATTCGATGATCATTTCGCCTTGTGGGGGTTGCCACTACCCATTTTGAGATATACTCTACAGCAAGGAGTATATACTCGTAGTTATTTGACTTCGGGAATGGGCCCATGAATCTATGCCCCAACAATCAAAAATTTTAATTATGATTATGGGATTCAGGGGCATAGGGTTTCGTTTTGAGATTGCACCTAGTTTTTGACAGCGTTGGCACGATTTACAAAATTTATGGGCATCCTTGAATATGGTTGGCCAATAGAAACCGCTATGTAAGATTTTTTGTGAGGTCTTTTGTGAAGCAAAGTGGCCACCACAAGCTTCGGAGTGGCATGAAGCTAAAATCACGATTATATCCTCATTGGGAATGCAACGTCCGATGACTTGATCGGCACAATACTTGAATAAGTACGGGTCATCGAAGATGAAGTGACGTGCGAAAGAGGGGAACTGTTTCTTATCTTGGTTTGACCAATGACTTGGGGTCTCTCCCGTAACTACATAGTTTACTATGTCCGCGTACCAGGGCAAACTGGAAGCAGTCATTAGTTGCTCATCTGGGAATTCATCCTTAATCGGTATTGGTTCAGTATTGTCAATAAACGTTAACCGAGATAAATGGTCAGCGACCACATTCTCTACTCCCTTTTTATCTTTGATTATGATATCGAATTCCTGGAGTAAGAGTATCCAACGGATAAGCCTTTGTTTTGCATCCTTCTTGGATAACAGGTATTTGAGGGCCGAGTGGTTTGTAAAATAGACGATTGGGGACCCTATCAGATAAGACATGAATTTATCCAATGCGAATACAATAGCCAGCTATGGACACACGGGATTCCACCACTTGTTTGTTTTTTATTTGAAATTGATTTGGATCAAAGAAAGAAAATGGCCTCTTGAAAATAGATACAGAGTCGCCACTTTGTCTTTAAGGAACCAAGAAACCTAATTTTGACTCACCCAAACGGATAAAGGGCACCGACCCTTCATATCCAAAGAACTTGGCTCGGGGTTTTGGTACGAGAGAGGAAGGAGCCTTTGTCGCGACTAAAACACCCTCAACTCGCCCCGTCTTTCGATGGGCCTCAATTAGCATCCAAATAATCATCTTATACTATGTATGGTTCAACAATTAATACTATGATAGTATATTACATCACATAAGAAAATTTAAAATGGAAGATCTAAAGATAAGATATCATTCATAAGATCTAAGCCAAGTATCATACAATGTAAAGTGAAAGATCACACAAAATAAACCTAGGAAAAATCGTCTAATCACATATCAAGTAAAAAAGTTTTCCTAATCTAAGGGGACATGAATTGTTCTTGAAACAAATAAATCAAAAAAAAGCAAGGATGCTTAGCAAGCTAGAATGATGCATGTTAATCTTTGAGAAGAGAAGATCTCTCAATCCCCAGGATGGATGAGAAAGGATGATTAGATCGAGGGAAAGCATGAACGTGTGATCATGATCATTCCTTATAATCTTCTTGGATTAGGAGTTACAAAAACCCCAAATCTTTGCATGGATGCAATGTATGTATCTAGAATGTGCCAAGGTTGTAGTGTGTTTTATGTTCATGGATTCCTAGAATGACTTAGAAGTCTAAAATGTGTATGAATGAATGAAGGAAATCATCATGCGATATGTACAAATGTAGTATGAACTACTTCCTAAGACATGATCTTCTAGAAATTGAAAAGAGGGGTTAGGAATGTTTTTAATGCATGATTTTTTATGGAGATCTTCCTTATTGTGTCTAGAACATGGTTCAAAAAGCCAATCTTTAATAACTACCACAGATTGAGAGAAATCATATAAACAATATAGGTTATTCAGAAACAGAGTCTGTGCTGTCGACTGAAATGTTAGAAACTCTTAGAAAATGGAAACAAAAGATCCAGAGGCCCATATTATACAAAAAGTTCCCTAAGACATTGAAGTTCAAGGAAAAAATAAGTTGGGACCACTAGTTTTGGAAAAGTTTTCTATAAAACAAATTGAAAGTCAACTTAGCTACTGTGACAGCAGAGACAGAATGTTTGGAAGGAATGTTTGAACAAAAATAGACCCACTGTCAAGCCAAAAGTCATAGATGTTCTATAATGAGTTAAAAAGACTTTTCAAGTGGTCTTGCATTCATATATTGAGTATTGAACTCAAAATAATTCTTTGAAGTTAAATGACTCACTGTTTTGAAGGTTTTGAGAAAACAAAGTTTATTTCTTGAAATCAAAATGAGGGGTTTAGGAGAGGGTTTTGAAATGGGGGTTTTGAAGACACATTTTCAATACTTAATGAAGATTATAACCACTTAAAATGTCAAAATCAAACTCATCATCAAGAACCTCCAAGATTGTTGGAAAGTATTATTTACATTTTAAAGACAACTTCATGAATACATAGGAATGTATTGAAGTTGAAATCATCATCTATCAAACATGTTTTTGAGGTCAAGAGCTACTATCCATAAGGATTCACTCACCTCAAACTTCATGTCATCATCTAGATGATGATAGACTAGTAAGTAAATAAAGAAAAAAAAAACAAAAAAAGAAATGAGGTGAGAGAAGATGAACAAATATAAACAAACAAATAGATAGCATTCAATAGATGATATTCATGATATATTGGACTTGTAGTTTGGTGTTTCACTCATATGTGGTGACATTGGACATGGAAGTAGCTTCATTTCTCTTAAATGCTCAGTAAAATGGTGGTTGGGTGTATTGAATATGAAGTAAATGGAAATAATGAAGTAAAAACAAAGTTTAGAACTCACTTTCTTGTTTGAAAATCAAAGAAAGAAGCTTCTTTTCTCTCTATTCTAACCTTATCTCTACAACTTTCTCTCTAAAACTGTTCAAACCTTACATTTGACACCCCTAAAATGGGAAGTCAAGGGGGGTTTATATAGGCCAATTTGGAGTGGTTTTGGGGTTTTAGAAGTACTCCCATTGGTCTCAAACATCTGTGAACATAGAACTACGTTGTTTTGGTTTTCAATTAATTTAAATGAACCCCCAAAAGAAATTACAAAAAAACACCATTCTGGAGGAGAGTGCTGCAGTGGCACTGGGCCTATGCCGCAGCTGCAGTGGGCCAGTGTCGCGGCGACACTGCTCCTCATTCGTCCAGATAATCCTTTTTAGGCCCCCAGAGGTTCTGGTATTCGAGAAAAGGCCCTATTTCGTCCGAAATTCACAAAAAATGCATATGAACTCCAAATTGAGGTTGTGATATACCATTGGAAAGGTAATGGAGTCTATTTTACATGAAAAATAGTTTGGAGATTGGTCACTTTGAAAAGTTTTGTGGTATTCACGATAAAAGCCGATTTGATCGCCTTTTTTGCCTTCAAAAATTCATAATAAATTCGTTTGAAATCCAAAAATTATGTGTGATATACTGTTGGAAAACTATCGACCTCTAGTATCCATGAAAAATGTTCGAAAATGATACGGTGATCCGGTTTCAAAGTCAACTTTTGGTCAAACTGGTCAAACCTGGGATTCCCGAGAAGTTCTGGAAACCTTTGGGAGCTCCAAGGAGCTGACGTTTTCTTTACTTTCCACATGATTTAGAATGATCCCAAATCTTTTCAGCAAATTTGGACAATTTTGGTCAAATCTTGGTCAAATTTGGTCAAACTTGGTCAAACCTTGGTCAAATCGGTCAACGGGGACTTTCTGGGAACTTCTGGGACTTCCGGGGGTCTCTAGGAGCCGATGATTTCATCCGTTCTTGCTTTAGAACTTATTTTATTATTTGTCTTACGATGTAGCATGTTTCCAGAACATTTGGTCTGAATCCGAGAGCGTTCGGGCTTCTAGGGGTATTTTGGTCATTCTGAGCATTCTGAGAGATAGAACTAACTTCCAGGAGTCCTTTTTGAGTCTTTTACGATCATTATGAACCCCCAAGTTACGGGTCTCCTAAATCTGATAGTCGACAAAATGGGGTGTCTACAGTTTGCCCCTCTTTGTCATGAACTTGCAAGGCAACGCATGTCGCAAGCGAGTGCCAAAACTTTGAAGAGACAGGTCTTTTTTGGAGGCTATAGATTTAGGAAAAAAAAGTCGTCGCGAAGGATGTAATGATAGAAAATAAGATGCTGGGGCCAGGGCTGGTCGTGCTCTTCGTGAGCTGCCTACGTATCCCAAGGGGAATCACACTAGGACGTAGTTCAAGGCACAAAGGGACAAATCACATATGCACAACAAGTCAGGAGAATGCTATGTTATGAGGATGATATGCAATGCATGGATGTGATATGAATTGCGTCCTGAGTCCTATCATGTTTAGTGTTCTGATCTTAGTATGAGCTGGTGCTGCGGGGTGTGTGCCACTCTGAGTGGACTGATGCCGTGCTAGTGTCTCCGACTATGATGCAGTGGCTGACTTGGATAGAGACACAATGGTTTGGAAGACTCTGGGTCTCGGGGCAAACTTCTTAAATTCTAAGAAACGTGCTTTGTAAGGTGACCGAGGGATCTTGTGATAACCGATAAGTGTGCAAGCTATGATAATGGAGAAATGAAAAAGCTTATGATAATCAGTAGACACGGAGTCGTGGAAGGACGGTGCCCGTCTTCGAAATCTAGATACGGGAGACGTTCTGGTTGTTCCTGATGACCGATCTTCGGGAATCGGTTCCTTTTTTGCTACTTTCTGTTGGGGATAGTGGGAACTAGTATCCTTCCGTATTTGTCCTCGGGGGATGAAGTAGGATTTTCAGAGAATCTCTCTTTTCTTGATCGGGAACCAGGACGCATCTCTGAATCTCTCACGGTTGATCAAATCTTCCGGCGCTCAATCCAAGAGTGCCGGTTGGGGCCTCCAGGAGCTGATATCTTTCAATTTCTTTCCTCAGGGGATGATGTAGGACTCTCGGATAATCTCTCTTAATTGTTTCTCGACTAGGAACCAGGACCCATCTCACGGTTAATCAAATCTTTGCATTGGTCGGTCCGAAAAGCTGATTCGGGCCTTCGAGAGTTGATATCTTTCTGTTTATCTCCTCAGGGGATGATGTAGGACTCTCTGGGAATCTCTCTTAACTGTTTCTTGATCGAGAAACAGGAGCCATCTCTGAATCTCTCACGGTTGATCAAATCTTTGCATTGGTCGGTCCGAAAAGCCGATTCTGGCCTTTGGGAGCTGATATCTTTCTGTTTCTGTCCTCAGGGGATGATGTAGGACTCTCGGGGAATCTTTGTTAACTGTTTCTTGATTAGGAACCAGGACCCATCTCTGAATCTCTCACGGTTGATCAAATCTTTGCATTGGTCGGTCCGAAAAGCCGATTTGGGCCTTCGGGAGCTGATATCTTTTTGTTTCTGTCCTCATGGGATTAACTAAATCTTCTGGGGTTAAAATGGATCTACTGGGGATAAAACCTCATAAATCTTGGCTAAAATGGGCCACTGGGGCTAAACAGGATCACGAACGGGCTAAAACGGGCTGAAACGGAGCAAAATGGGGCCCGCGGGGAGCAGTGTCGTGGCGGCACTGGGTGGCTGGACTCCATGTGTGTATATCTCAGGTTTTTTTAGCATTTCAAGCTCATTTTTTGGCCATTTCAGGGTGCTTCTGGAGCCAAAATCCGTCAAAACGCAGCTAGTGCGCGCTCAGATAAGTAATCTTTCCCCATGTTTGGAATTTTGATTGGTGTTTTGGTTTGTTCCATTTTTCAAGAAGAATGTTTAGTTTTAGTCTTCCATTTTCTTGCAGATCCATGGCTTCGAGCTCGAGGAGACCGTCTAAGAAGGCCAAGGAACGAATAAAAGCTGAGAGCCGAACCCTGAACTTGATTTTACGGGACCCCCAACGTCATCTTTCGGCCGCAGCTCTAGCGAGCCTGGTATGTAAAACTTTTGATAGTTTAGGACTATCTTGTGCATTGTGCTAGTGATATGAACTGTAGTGTGCACCTAGAGTTTGTTGGAAGCTTGTTTTGTGCTCGTACGTTGATTTTGTGAAGTTGGACTTCGGGTCATGAATAGTGATTTTGTGCTCATTTTTTTGTTATTTTTGATATGTGCAGGTGCTAGAAGTGACATTGAAGGGTCATGGTAGCCTTGCTCACACTTTTCTGTAGTACACCCAAGTCTCGCCTGCCGTCAAGAGAATGGTAGACGATGCCAGGTTTGGCGGCTTTGTCCGCCTAGTTTCAAAAAGTAGCAACAATCTAGCACATTTTTACGCTCTTGCTGAGAGATGGTGGGACACCACCAATACTTTCCACCTGCTATTTGGTGAGATGACAATGACGCCTTTTTGATTTTTTCGTGATCACCAGTTTGAGGGTTAGCGGGAAGGGCCTGATTCTGGACTACTTCTATGAGATTGATCCCGAGGCTGTCGAGATGTTGATTGGGGTTGTTCCTCCTAATCTGGAGAAGCACTGGTTCCCTTGTGGTTGGCTCTACCGGGCTTACGGTAGAGGGAATCACAACTTGAATAATTCTCAGCTTTTGAGGGTATTTCTTCTATATGTCCTTGGCTGCTCGATCTTTGCGACACGGAATGACCGGGCAAGCTTGAGGCTTCTTTCTTGTCTGGCGACCATTGGTGAGATCCCCTCTTATGACTGGGGCGGTACTGCCCTGGCCCACCTTTACAAGCATATGGGTGAAGTTTCCTGGGGCGATGTCAAATCGACAGGGGGATTTTGGCGAGCTTGGGAGGTACGCACTGCAACCTCTTTTATCTTCCAGCTTTTTGATTTCTGTACTTCTTGTCTTTTCTAATTTTTCTTTTGTCTGTGCAGCTTTGGAGCTTTGAGTACCTGAAGATGTTAGCTCCTTCCCCTACTGATGAATCAGGTGAAGATGGGGATGGCATGGCTCCTATGCCTTTGTTCTCCCGGGGCTTGAGATGGCAGAGGGATGTTGTCGGGGTAAAAAGCGGGGCTCATTGGATTGCTTTCCTCATAAACTTCTTATCAGGGATGATAGCTGCTAGCGTTGATTGGATGCCTTAGGAGTGTGTTGCCTATGCTGCCCTAGAGGAGATACAGGCAGTCAGGCCCATTTTCTCTTGCTGACTTCTGATGGAAAGTACCAAAAGCAGGCAATGGTTCCTTGGCGAGCGAGTATCTCGGCAGGTGGTTGGTGGTCCGAGGTATCGCGTCCCTCATGATCCTCCTATGATGGATGCTGATGACCTTTCTGGTGATGCTTTGCTAGCGGCCTTAGCTGGTACCGATGTTTGGGATCACTTTCTCTCTGAGACCGACTATAAGGCTTACCGTGGCCGCTTCCTGATGCCCAACTTCCCACTCCTAGAGGTGAGTTTCTTTTCTGTTTTTGTCTCTATCCGTTGCCTATATTTTTGGCTCGTCTTTTCCCTAACTTGTTTTGTGCCTACAGCTTCGCGAGATGTACAGGAGACAGGTTTCCCCAGTTTCTGATCCTATCCCTCCTTGGGATTGGACCGTTAATGTTTTGGGTGTAGATGGCTCTCCCCAGGTTATAGAGGTGCCACGGGGCATCTGTGGGTATCCCACCCAGCCAGTAGGCGTCGTCAATATCCCTTGGAGTTATGCTGAGGAGGGTCTCACCTTGGCAGCTAGCTTACGGTCTTTAGTCCTCACGCGAGACCATCGGGTATGTCTCTAATTTTGCGCTCCTTAAGGTTATGAGGTTCTAATCCTGATTTTGCCCTTGACAGATGGATGGTATGCGACAATTCGCCACCAGTCAGATGGCGTCCATGGTATGTTTCTGACTCGACTTTACTTTTGTACTTTTGTTATTTCTCTACTGATTGCTTTTATTTTTATTTGTGTGTGCAGTATCGTGGGGGAGGTGGCGGCTCGTCGAGGATCGGACCGAGGTACAGAGGTGGCAGGAAGAGACCATCGCCGACATACACTCCGGGCGGCCCGACAGAGGATGAAGAAGATGAAGACTGAGGTCTCCTAAGCGGGGATTTTCGTTTTATCTCCATTTCATGTTTTTAATTGGGTTGTACTAGTGAATAATGTGACTGTTTGGACAATGTATAAGACAACGTGTGTGTAGGATGATGTGTAGGATGATTTATCACCCTTGACAGCGTATTATGAAGTTTTACCTTTTAAGCCAGATAGTTTTCGGTTTGAAGGCGCAGTTGTGTGCTTGCTATGGTTGGTGGTTGTGCATTGTGATTCTGTGATTATTGATGTTACTGCGATGAGCGGCCTTGTGATAGTGAGTGTGTTTGCCTTATAGGTGCGACAGTCCGTGAAATGGGGAGGTGTTGCCGAAATCTTGAATTTTGCTAGAGCCACGACAGAAAATATGGCATTGTATGATCCCGCTCAACTCACCACTTGGCTGAACATCACAAATGGTGTGGAGCGGATCAACCTCTTCAGCTACGGTCAGACCGAGCTATTCTCTCTTTGCCAGATAGCTCTGAACTCTGAGTTCATGCATGCCGCTATTGTCAACTGGGACCCGGTGAACCACGTCTTCAATTTCAATGGGCTGGAGATATGTCCCCTGTTTGAGGAGTTATGTGCTATCCTTGGCTTTGATTCTGACTTTGACCTGATTCTCCATTCTGCTGATACCCCCAGTCCTACGCGAGGCTTGGCTGAATACCTAAATTGTTCCACTACTATTTCCCGCCGACTAATCCATGGCGAGGTTATTGACATTGCTTCCATCATCGGCTGGTATGCTAGTCCTAGGAATCCTAGCGTATATGATGTTACCCATGGGGCCGCTCTGATATTGTGCATGACTTCTCATTTTCTGTTCTCGGGTACTTCTATTGACTTGGTGCACGTGTGCCTTGGGATGAAACTTAGTAGGAATCCTATGGCCATGGTTCTAGCTGAAACCCTGAATGGTTTGGATCGCGCTTTCAGTCAAGGAACGCTTCTTCTTTCTGGGGCGCCTTTGGTGTTACAAGCTTGGCTCTACTAGTGCCTTCAGTTATGGACAGGTAATGTGTCGCCAATTTATTTCTGCAGGGCTGTGCTTCATCCTTATTACACTGCTACCGATAGGGTTAGCATAATGGGTGCTTTATCTGAGGTCGACATTTGCTAGATCGTGAGGCGTTGGGGCCTTCATGCTGTGACCACTAGTCTCGGGGATTACCAAAGAGTGTGGTGGCTGATGGGCCTGAGAGACACTTCTTTCTATCATCCTCGCCGATTGGCCAGATAGTACGGGCAAGTTCAGGAGGTCCCCCGGGGGTTTACTGAGAGGGTCTTTGCTTCCAGAGTCAGAGCCACTACTATTGCTGCTTTCATCAGGGGCTGGAATAATCGAGCAAGAGCCTATTTCTAGAGACCTTTGAAGAAATAAAAGACACAAAATAAGACTAAACTTGACTGATTCTGCTTCTTTCCCCCAAGTGTCTTTGATATTTAGGGTTACTTTCTGAAAGAACTTTTTGTGTTTTCATTTATCCCTGCTTATGTAATATTCAAAGTTTGTTTATCAGCAAACCTTGGTTACTTAGAACACCTTATTTTATGCATTTGGCTTTCCAAAAACATTCGTAGTATGATTTTGATCAGATGTTTGCTTTTGGTACTTGTTTGGGCATGCTAGGACGATTAGAGGCAAACGAGGCGGGTGGCCGAAGTTTGCACCTAGTTTGGGATATGTATGGTTGTGAGGCAAACGAGGTAGATGACCGACATTTGCCCCTAGTTTAGAAGAGGTTCAGGCAAACGAGGCGGGTGGCCGAAGTTTGCCCCTAGTGTGAAGGGTGATTTCTGGGTTATGGTAAGGACCGCGACTTTATTTTCCTCACAAGCTCATAATTTTGCCTAGGCACCAGTTAGCAGTTAGGTGACCTAGCGAGCTCTTTTCTCTCTTTTGTTATTGCTCACCTTGGATCTAACTCTAACTTTTGCCTAGGCGTCCTTTCGGATTTTCGACTTAGCGAGCCATCCTACTTTTTTTTTTCTTTTCTTTTTTTTTTTAAAAGTTTACCTACATACCCCCGAATGGGGATCAGGTCCAACGTAGTTCAGGCCAATGTCTTGAAAGAAAAGGGGTTGATTATGATGGTATCGACCGAACCGATGTGGTTGCCTACTTATCCCCGAGTGGGAATCAGGTCGAGCGTAGTTTAGGGCCAAAGTCCTGAAAGAAAAAGGGGTTGATTGTGATGGTGTCGACCGAACCGATGCGGTTGCCTATGTATCCCCGAGTGGGAATCAGGTCGAGTGTAGTTCAGGGCGAGGCTTGAAAGAAAATTGATTTTGGGGAATGGTCAAGCATAGTACTTTTTTAGGTGATCCATGTTAATTGGTTCTTTGAATTCAATGCCATCGAGGTCCACAAGGTGTGTTGCTACTCCAGAAAGGATAGTTTTGACGATATAAGGGCCGACCCATTTGGGTTTGAACTTTTCGCGTGGATCAAAGATCGGGGCTCGCAATTCCTTAAGGACAAGGTCACCCTTGACAATTTTCCTCAGACGAACCCGTTTGTTGAAAGCACGGGTTATCCTCTTTTGATAGGTTCGACATGGTCGACTGCCGCTAGGCGATTTTCATTTATGAGAGCCAATTCTTCGTACCTTTCCCTCAAACAATCTGATTCTGAAATTTCACATTCTGATATTACGCGCAGGGACGGTAGTTCTATCTCGACTGAAAGTACTGCTTCCATTCCATATACCAGTGAGTAAGAAGTTGCTCCTATGGACATCCTTATCGATGTTCTATTTCCCTAAAGTGCGAACGGTAGCTTTTCATGCTAGTCTTTGTAGGTATCGGCCAGTTTTTGCAGTATGGCCTTGACATTCTTGTTTGCAGCTTTGACTGCCCCATTAGTTTGTGGCGTATATGGTGACGACTTGTGATAAGTGATTTTGTATTCCTCAAATAGATCCCTGACTTCAGCTTTGAAATGACTACCATTATCTAAAATGATCTTATAGGGGACCCCATAGCGACAGATGAGGTTCTTCTTGATGAACTTGGCCACTTCTTTGGCCCCTAACTTGCTGTATGATGTGTCTTCTACCCATTTTGTGAAGTAGTCAATGGCCACCAAAATCTATCGATTTCCATTCGAGGCTTTTGGAATGATTTTACCGATGATATCGATTCCCCAAGTCGAGAATGGCCATGGGGAGGTCATGCTGTATAGAAGAGATGGCGGTACATGCATCATGTTTGCATAGATCTGGCACTTATGACACCTTCTTACGTATTCGCAACAATCTTTCTCTAAGGTTGTCCAATAGTACCCTTGTCTTACAATCTTCTTGGCCAGCATATGACCGTTCATGTGTGGACCGCATACCCCCTTGTGTATTTCTTCTATCATTCTTCTGGAGCTTTTTCCAAAGAAACAAGTCAGGTTGTGACCATTGTACCATTTCTTCAACAATTTTCTGCCGCAAATGATGAATTGTGCTGCGAATCTTTGAATTGCCCTTTTGTCTTTCTCGGTAGACTTTTGGGGGTACGTCCCCTTTTCTATGAAGTCCCAGACATCCTAATACCACGGTGTTTCGTTTTCTTCTTCTTCGATTGCAGCGATTGTGCTGAATGAAGGCTCGTATCTTTGCTCAATTACCAAAGGCATCATCTTGACTCCCACGGGAATTTTGATCATAGAGGCTAAGGTAGCCAACGAATCTGCTAGCTGGTTCTCTTCCCTTGGCAAGTAGAAGAATGTGATGTTCTTGAACTGTCTCTTGAGTCCATCGAGATGATTGTGATAGGGCTTCAACCTTTCTTCTTTTACTTTCCATTATCCTCTAGCTTGTGATATGATGAGGTTCGAATCTCCGAAGACATCCAACTTCTGAACTTTTAGTTCTACGACTACTTCCATCCCCAGAATACATGCCTTATATTCAGCAGTGTTATTGGTGGAGTTATAATTGAGCTTAACTGCCAGTGGGGTTTGGTCCCAATTTTGTGACACTAGAATCATTCCTACTCTGTAGCCTTTCATGTTGGCTACTCCATCAAAGCACAACTTCCACTATTCTTCCTTGATTTCCATGATATTCTCGTCCGGGAATGGAAAATCTCCATTTACTTTAGAATCAATGGCGTGTTCAGCAAGATGTTCAGCTATAGTTCTCCCTTTTACCGATTTACTCGTCACATACTTGATATCGAATTCGGACAATAGAAGTAACCAACAGGATGTACAACCGGTTAGGGTGGGTTTTTCGAGGAGGTATTTTAGAGGATCCATGCGGGATATGAGCACAACTGGGAAGGCCAGCATGTAGTGCCTTAGTCGGCGAGTGCACCAAACCAAGGCCCAACATGTTTTTTCGAGGGTAGAATAGTTGAGCTCATACCCAGTCATCCTCTTACTAAGGTAATATATGGCTTTTTCGGAGTGGCTTTCTTTTCCTTCTTGGGCTAGTATGCAACCCATGGCATTTTCGGAGACAGATAGGTAAAGGAATAAGGGCTTCTGAGGAGCGGGTGGTGAAAGGACGGGAGGATTTTGAAGGTAGGCTTTTATTTTGTCAAAAATGACTTGGCATTGGTCATCCCATTGGAACTTCTCTCCTTTTCTCAGCAATCGAAACAAAGGATCACATGTAGTTGTGAGTTTGGAGATGAAGCGACTGATGAATTGGATTCTTTCGAGAAACCCTCTCACTTCCTTTTCATTCCGTGGTGGTGCCATTTCTAGGAATGCCTTGATCTTAGAAGGATCCACCTCTATCCCCCTTTTTGTGATGAGAAAACCCAGGAGCTTACCAGAGTTCACACCGAAAGTGCATTTCTTTGGATTCAACCTCATCTTGTATTTGCGCAACCTTTCAAAAAACTTTTGCAGTGCCACCAGGTGTCCTTCTTTTTCCTTGGACTTCACGATCATGTCGTCTACGTACACTTCTACATCCTTGTGAATCATGTCATGTAACAGAGTGGTGGCAGCTCTTTGGTAGGTTGCTCCAGTGTTCTTGAGTCCAAAAGGCATTACCCTATAATAGTAGGTTCCCCAAGGTGTGGTGAATGTCGTCTTTTCCCGATCTTCTGGCGCCATTAGAATCTGATTGTACCCTGAAAAACCATCCATGAACGATAGTAGCTCATGTCCTGCGGTGTTATCCACCAAGACATCGATGTGGGAAAGCGGGAAATCATCCTTAAGACTGGCTTTGTTTAGATCACGGAAGTCGACGCACACACAAACTTTTCCATCCTTTTTAGGGACTGGCACGATATTGGCAACCCATTCCGGATACTTGGTAACAATGACGAACCCTGCCTTGAATTGCTTTTCTACTTCTTCTTTAACCTTGAGTGCCCATTCTGGTCTCATGCGCCTAAGTTTCTGCTTGACAGATTTAGAATTAGGAAGGAGGGGAATACGATGTTGGACTATGTCGGGATTGACCCCAAGCATGTCCTCGTAAGACCAAGAAAAAACATCTTTGAATTCTTTTAGCAAGAGAGTCAATTTTTCTTTTTCTTTTTCATTAAGGGTTGAGCCAATTTTGCACAATTTGTGGATTATCTATTTCACCTAGGTTAATTGATGAAATATCTTCGATTATTTCATAAGCAGGTGGTTTTTCAATTAGTTACTTAAGTTCAATTGGGAGATCCTCGAAGGGATCTGTACATTAACGAGTATTAGACACAGAGGAGTAAGCAGAATCGTCTTTCATTTCATTCATGACAGGTGAAGTGATTACATTAGACAGTGGTAGGCTTACAACAGCCGACTCTGGTACAAACTTGATAATTAGAAGTACAGACTCTGGGAGAACAGGGGATAGGAAGACAGATGACTCTACAGCCTGGTTGCTCAGACCCTCCTCAGTTGACTTAATCTGATCATCTTGGCTCTCGGCCCTCTTTTCTTCGGTGAACTCTTCCCACATTTTCTCGATGGCTTCAGTGTCCAGATACTCGAACTAGTCTTCCTTCGGGGTATTTGTAACTTCTTCAGGATAGAACGGATCTTGATAGGGGGGCCTTTCGCAGTCGGTGAAGATTTCAAGCCCTGGGTGCCTTTTTCTAGTGGCCTGATGGATCTAGGGTTTTGGAACTCAAAATAGGGGAAATCATCCCCTTCTTTGATGAATTGCCCATTCAAGGTTTTGCGATATGGTGGGAGACTCCTCACTCTTTTCTTCCATGGCCTCTGTAGCTTGCTGTCTTCTTCAGTAGGCTTGTAACCTAATCCGAAAGTGCCTTGTTGCTCTTTGATTTGCGGGAACTCACGAATCCCTTACTGCTGTCGGCCCAATCCCATTCTAGGGAAGTAGTTCATTTTGCGGACGATGTTGACCACTACAGAGTGGATCTCGGGGAAACTGTCTTCATCATTGATCATGTAGACTTCTTCCATGAAGAATCCCCCGATTTCTCCTTCTTCTAGCTTAGGTGTTTGGATTTCAAAGACGGGAGCATAGTTTGAGAAAGCTTCATTACCCTAACTATTACCGAGGATGATTTTCATCTCCTTCTTATGAATGTACTTGATCATTTGATTCATAGTGGATGATACAGCTTTGTTGACATGCAACCAGGGCCTCTCGATCAACAGATTGAACGATGTAGTATGTCCATAACTTGAAAGATTTCAGTGCTAACCAAAGACCCTACCCAGATTTGGAGAGAAACAGTCCCTATCACATTTCTCTTGGTGTTGTCGTAAGCCCTCATGGATTGTACAGATGGTGTGATGTCAAGGATATTGACCCCCAAGGCGATGGCAGTCCTTAGAGCACAAATATTTAGGGCGGAGCCTGTATCGACCAGACAGAATGACACCTGCTGTCCCTTACATCCAACAGTGATGTACAAAGGTTTATTATATGTATACCCTTCTAGCCGCAGTTTTTCATCAGAGAATGTAATGATTGGGTCAGGGGTGAGTGCGCCCAAGAAAGCCACCATGTCTTCTGGCGCATCGTCGATGGGGACCTCAATTCCAGCCAAAGCATTCAACATAGCTTGCCTATGCTTGTAGGATGTTACCATGATGTCCCACACCGAGAGATGTGCTTGGATTTTCTTTAACTGCTTTATCAATTCATTGTCTTCTTTAATGATCTCATCCATTTTTCCCTTTCCCTTGTCTTTGATCAGACTTTTTTTGATTGCTTCAGTGGTAGGCTGTGGAGGCTGATAATAACGGCCTGACCTAGTCAGATGATCAATCTCGGCAGGAGTAGGCCCTTCTATTGTCCTATCTTCTTTGAACCAGTCATAATCTGTTCCCACAAATGGTTTCTCCGGCTCGTTCCAGATTGAAGCATCGCTTTCATTGTTGGGATCATACCATTTGAGGTACACTACCACTAGATCATGTTCTTCTAAAAATAATAGATCTTGTTCATCAGCCAGCTGTTGCTGCCACTCATCATCTCCTCCTTCAATCAGATGAATTTCTATAGATTCCGGGATGTCAATGATGGGCAAAGGTTGACCTATGGGGGTGATATAGGTGGTAGGGTTGAATGATACATGGTTGGATTAAATGAGGCTGATATTTTAGTGGTTTGGTAGGGGATTTTGAGTGATATGGGGCTACTTTGGAGGTAGCTCAATGATATTGTCACGCCCCGACGTAGCATAAATATGGAAAGCGTTTGATTTCCTTTATGGACCCGTAGGTCGCGACAGTTTGAAGGATCGATTCCGTCCCAAACGTCGAACAACATAAAACCATTAATCAGAGTAGAGCAATCAAGGCTTATAAAATTTTTCTAACTTAATAAATATTACAGCACGGGTCATCTAAAGGCACAGACCGCCTTGAAACAAAACAATAACTTAGTGTCTATTACAGTCATCCTTATAAAACAAACAGTTTAAACCTTAAAACATATAACTTCAATATGCAATGATGATAACAGTTCTATCATCCAAAGCAGTCGTTCTCAGTTTGCATGATCATAATGTTCCGCTTGATCAAAACCTGAAAAGCCTGAACACGAATGTCCAGGGCGCATCAACTCCGTCAGCTTCAAGAAGCTGGTGAGTATTAAAAACATAACTTTGAATGTAAAATATACTCATTTACCTTTTTCCATTTTCAATTTGTAAAATCAATAGTTGACCATAGAGCGAATTTAATTTATAAAACAATGAGGAACAAGTTGAAAGTCATTCATTCATAAAAATAGATGCTCGTGTATGAAACAATGCACCACTCATCTTGCCGACTCATTTCTCTCAACAGACACAACAACCCACTATCTTACTCCTGGTATCTTTGAAACACTAAGATAGCCACACTTTAGCAACGGGGCGCCAGGGAGTGTCCAGTTTGCCTCACACTTTGGTCCGGGGTACCAGGGAGTGTCCATTGCCTCACACTTTGAATACCTAAACCGCTATGCAAATACCGGAGCAACCTCACGCAGTATCCAGACTCGGGTATCAGGGAGTGTCCGTAGGCCACACTTTAGCACTACCATGGGTGCCAGGGAATGTCCAAGTTCGGCGTCACACACTTTAACGCTTCCATGGGCGTCAGGGAGTGTCCATATTTGCCACCATCGCATTTCAAAGATACCCTCACCGCAATCTCAACCACAACCACAACCGCAATCTCAACCACAACCACAACCGCAATCTCAACCACAACCACAACCGCAATCTCAATCTCAACATCATACACTTTTTCACACTGACTACCACACCCCATGCATGTACAACTGACTCCACATGTATGTCATGAAACCTTAATACAGAAATGTAAAGTACTGGGAATGATAACCATGGATATACGAGAAGAAATCAAATCTTATGTGAAATAACCAGTGAATTCATCAAAGAATGCTTTTATCGCTATTAGAACACAAGTGGGTCTACTTTGAAGCAATGCCCTCAAAAATGAGTTATAATTTTTGTACATGAATTACATACCAAAAGAAAGGTCTTTGAGTCTAGTTTCCAACGCTTCAAACCGTGCGTGTTTTCGAGTTTTCTAGAGGAAGTTATGGCCGTTTTACTAAAAGTCGTCAATGCTGAAAAATGTCAATCGATTGACAAATGTGTCAATCGATTGGAACATATGTCAATCAATTGGAACTCATATCAATCGATTGGAACTCATACCAATCGATTGGAACCCATACCAATCGATTGACATCAGCAGTTTCTCCCCTGTTACGAATTTAGAGGCTGTTTTTGACCCATTTCTGAATTCTGCTTCAACCAAGACATGTAATATATGGATTTCTTCATTTTTCCGCAAGGATTATGAATACGTGATCGGTTTTAACTAATTTCAATCGTAGCTCTCGGATTTCACGTAAAACCGAGAGGTGACAAAACTTTAAATCAACGGTACGTCGCGATACGGATGAATTAGGCCGTAGTATTCGAACCACAGCTTAATGGGACTAAGATCTTTCATTCCCAATTCACGGAATTGATTTTGGTTAACTTTTATAAAACTCCAATTTTCAAAGCTTCAATGGTGGACACATATATATACACATATACACACATATATATACTGAAATATACATATATTTACATTGAGAGTGAGTTTATAATACTCACAGAGGTGATTATACAGAGAATTTGAAACCGAGAATTTTCCGCCGAAGTTTCCGTCGTTAGAATTTTACTCCTCCGTTCTCTTGAATTATATATAGAACTATGTTTGTGTGTATCTTGTAGAAGTACATATATATATACTGTATGTGTGTGTGTATATTGTTCTTGAGAGAACAAGAGAGAGTGAGATAGAGATTGAGAGAATTGAGAGAGAATGAGAGATCACTGTGAGAGTTATACATATATAAACAGTTAAACAAAATTGTGTAGGCTCCAAGCAAGACACAGGAAACGCACGGTGTGGTTGAGCCCACGTGCTCCCACACCCAAAACGCGGTAGAGATGCAGATTAAAACATAAACTGGTATTTTTTTGTGGCGCGGTGGTCACCCCAAAATTACAGAAAATTCATTTTAACAAAAGAAATACTTTTCTGGTTTTATAAAAATACAGTTTGAGTCAAAAGGAAATATTTCCACCGTTTTGAAATACAGATTTTGAAATCCACACAGGTATTACTAACTTTTGTAAAAATTACAATTTGACCCCAAAAGAATTTTAATCATGAAATAAAACAAGAAATCAGATTTAACATATAAGAATCGTAAATAAAAATGAGATTAACAATACAGATTAATCATGAAAATTCAAATTGAATTTAAATATGTCAAATGCAAGTACAAGTAATTAAATAAAAATGCAGGTTATTACACCCTTCCTCCCTTAAACAGGATTTCGTCCCCGAAATCAAGACTAGCTAGTCCTGGAACAACTCCGGGTACTTCTTCCTCATATCAGCTTCAACTTCCCACGAGGCTTTGTTCTCGTCATGGTGATTCCACTGAACCTTCACCAACGAGATATCCTTATTTCTCAGCTTCTTGATACTCCGATCCAGAATCTTCACAAGTCTCTCCTTGTAAGATACGTTATGACTCGTCTCAATGTCGTCATAACTAACCACATGTGAGGGGTCTCGTATGTACCTCCTCAGCATACTCACATGGAATACATTGTGAACCCCAGACATCTTCGGTGGTAGCGCGAGTCGATAGGCCACTTTCCCGACACGTTCCAAAATCTCGAATGGTCCGATGAAACGCGGGGCTAACTTTCCTCTCTTGAGACCAAAACGTACCACTCCTCGGGTCGGTGAAACCTTAAGGAGTACGTGATCTCCAACACTAAATTCCAAATCTTTCCGACGTCGATCAGCATAACTCTTATACCGGCTCTGAGCGGTCCTCATTCTTTCCTTAACCAAAGAAATCTTCTCGTTGGTTTCTCTAACCAAATCTGGTCCCAACAATTCTGTATCCCCAACTTCTGCCCAGCACAATGGAGAACGGCATGGTCGTCCGTACAATGCTTCGAACGGAGCCATTCCGATACTCATATGATAGCTGTTGTTATAGGCAAATTCAACCAACGGCAAGTGTGTCTCCCAAGATTCCTCAAAATCAATCACACAAGCCCTAAGCATATCTTCCATGATCTGATTAACACGCTCAGTTTGCCCGTCGGTCTGAGGGTGAAAAGCAGTACTCATCTTGAGCGAGGTTCCCATAGCTTCTTGCAGACTTTCCCAAAATCCAGAGGTAAAACGTGCGTCACTGTCTGACACAATCGACACAGGTGCACCGTGAAGTCGCACAACTTGTTGTATGTACATCCGGCTCATCTTTTCTACCGGGTATGTCATACTGTAAGCAATAAAATGAGCTGACTTCGTCAATCGATCCACGATTACCCAGATAGCGTCATGATTCTGCTGCGATCGAGGCAATCCTACTACAAAATCCATCGTGATGTGCTCCCACTTCCAACCAGGAATAGGTAGCGGTTGCAACAATCCTAAGGGTCTCTGATGTTCAGCTTTGACTTGCTGACACGTCAAACACTTGGATATGAATTCGGCCACATCCTTCTTCATACCTTCCTACCAGAAATTTCTCTTCAAATCTTTGTACATCTTAGTTCCTCCCGGGTGAACTGTATACCTTGACTTATGTGCTTCTTCCAGAATATCCTTCCTTAGCTCTCCATAATCTGGCACACATAATCTATTCCTGCAACGATACCCTCCATCGATTCCCACTTTCCATTCTGTCGGGTCTTTCTCTGACATCTTCGCAAACCATGTCTGAAACTTCTCATCTTCTTTCTGAGCTCCAAAAATGCGGTCGATAAGAACAGGCTGTAGGATAAGACATCCGAACAATTGTCCTTCTCCTTCTTCAGCACTCTGTACATCGAACTCCACCAAGATCTCCAACGCTCGCCACTCTCTCACCATTAAGGAGGCGATCGTCTCACGAGTCTGTCGACTCAAAGCATCGGCGACCACATTGGCTTTACCCGTGTGGTATTCCAATGTGAAGTCGTAATCTTTAATCAGCTCCATCCATCTGCGTTGCCTCATGTTCAACTTTTTCTGTGTGAACAAGTATTTCAAACTCTTGTGATCGGAGAACAAATCAAACTTCTCACCGTAGAGATAATGTCTCCAAATCTTGAGTGCAAATACTACTGCCGCCAACTCCAAATCATGAATAGGATAGTTCAACTCATTCGGCTTCAGCTGTCTAGATCCATAGGCGATAACTCTGCCATCTTGCATAAGTACACACCCTAACCCTTGATATGACGCGTCACTAAAGATAGTGAACTTCTCATCAGTCTTGGGTATAGCTAGTACTGGCACGGTTGTAAGTCTCTCTTTTAACTCTAGAAAGACTCGCTCATGCTTCTCTGTCCATTCGAACTTCAAATTCTTCTTCGTCAACCCAGTCAAAGGTGCTGCTATTTTGGAGAATCCTTCAACAAATCTTCGATAATAGCCTGCGAGTCCAAGAAGACTTCGAACTTCTGTAGGGTTGCTCGGTCTAACCCAGTTGGACACAGCATCGGTCTTGGACGAATCCACTGAAATTCCTTGAGATGACACCTCGTGTCCCAAAAATTTCACTTCTTGTAACCAGAACTCACACTTACTGAATTTGGCATACAACTGGTGGTCCTTGAGCGTCTGCATCATAATCCGTAGATGTTGCTCGTGTTCTTCTCCTGACTTAGAATAGATCAAAATATCATCAATAAAGACGATGACAAACTGATCTAAATAAGGCTTGAACACTCTGATCATCAGATCCATAAACACTGTCGGGGCATTCGTCATTCCAAACGGCATCACCAGAAATTCATAATGACCATATCGGGTCCTGAACGCAGTCTTAGGTATATCTTCCTTCCGTACCCTCAACTGATGATATCCCGACCTTAGGTCTATCTTGGAAAATGTCGTAGCTCCTTATAGTTGATCAAATAAATCATCAATCCGAGGCAAGGGATACTTGTTCTTGATAGTCACTCGGTTCAGTTCTCTGTAATCGATACACAACCGTAGCGTTCCGTCCTTCTTCTTCACAAATAACACTGGTGCTCCCCAAGGCGATGTACTTGGGCGTACAAATCCTAGGTTCTCGAGCTCTTGAACTTGTTCCTTTAATTCCAATAGTTCTGTGGGGGCCATTCTATAGGGAACTTTGGTGATCGGTATGGTACCCGGTATAAGCTCAATACAGAACTCTATACTTCTTTCGGGCAGCAAACCCGAAACGTCTTGAAATACTTCTTCGAAGTCCTTGACTACAGGTATAGATGAAGCTATCACCTCTGTACTGACGACTTCGATGTTGGCTAAACATCTCGTGAGGAACATATCTCCCGAATGGTTACATTGAAAATCAAAGGGTTGATTCTCGTTGTCGGGGAATGTAATTCTCTTCCTCGCACAATCCAACTTCACTTGATTCTGAGAGAGCCAATCCATTCCTAAGATTATGTCGAACTCCTTCATCGATAGGACAATCAACCTTGCAGGGATTTCACGGTCTCCTATCCGTAGAGGACAATCCTTGCACACGTGTTCTAATCTGACTGCAGCTCCTTATGGTGATGTAGCCTTCAAAGCTTTCTCCAAGCGATGAGGTAAGATACCCAATCTCTGAATTGTATTAACAGATATGAATGATAGAGCAGTACCCGTATCAAATAATACTTTAACATGAGAGTTAAACAGAGTCAATGTGCCTTCCACTGCTTGCTGATCAGGTTGAGCTTCTCCATAATCTCCTTCATCGTACACAGTTCTGTCATATCCAGCGGCATCAGGGATAACAGCATTCAAGCGAGTCTGATCCTGTTGACCATAAGTCACCTGCTTAGGAGCAGTGTAGAACCTACTGATGTGATCTGGTTCGCCACAGTTGAAGCAGACTATCCCTTGCTGAGCAGCACGCCTTGGTGCCTTGCAATCTCGAGCCAGATGACCAGGGTCGCCACAGATGAAGCACTTTCCGCCACCACTTCCTTCTCCTACTCGAGGTTAAGTCAGATAGGTAATAGCCTGGGTCTTCTTGCTTCCGTCAAAATTCCTCTTCTGCCCTTGGGTACGATTCATTGGTGGTTTATTCCCAAAATTACCCCTTTGAGGCGGCCGAAATTCAAATTGCTTTCGGTTTACTCAATCATCCTCTTCCAGGTCGATAGCCAAACCAACAAGTCCTTCAAACCATTTATCTAAGTGGCCGAGAGTCAGGCGACGAATCTGCGGTGTCAGCCCTTGATTGTACTTACGGATCTTCTTCTCCTCAGTATCAACCAGGTGTGGTGCGAACCGAGACAGTCTCTCGAACTGTGTGGTGTACTCTTGCACCGACTTGGTTCCTTGCGTCAGATCCATGAATTCCTTCTCCCTTCTATGCCTCTCTGTAGCCGGGAAGTACTTTTCCAGAAATTTCCCCTTGAAGGCAGTCCACGTCATCCCCATTGCAGCTCCATTCTCGATAGTAGCTATAACCGAATCCCACCAATCTGCGGCAGCGTCGGTCAATTGAAATGTAGCCAATCTCCTCTTGTCCATCTCATTGTACTGAACAACGTCAAACATGCGGTTTATCCTTCTCAACCACCGTTCCGCTTTCCAGGGCTCTGCGGTACCCGCAAACTACTCGGGCTTGAGCGCACGGAATCTCTCCAGCAGCTAATCTCCAGTTTGGCGGTCTCGTTGGTTTTCATTCGCATTACTAACCCTCTCGAGACGTTTGACAAAGGCTTCAAACACTTCTGTGGGACCGGCAGCCAAAGGTGCCTCGTCGTTCAAATTCTTGTTCCTCCTTGGTCTCCCAGCCATTCTTAATGCATGATAATGATAACATAATGAGGCACATGCATGAAGCAGTAACATAAAGTAGTTTAAACAGTGACGACATCCAAAAAGAGTAAATATCACTATATCACATACTCGTATAATAACATAAGCATATAATAAAAACTAACTATGCAACATATATCAAGTACACATAATACACCAAACACGCAGTCGAACTAGGGCTATCTAATAGCAAGGAGGTCGTATTCTTATTCTTATTCTCCATACTCTGGGTTGTGGGCCATGCTGACTGTTCCAAAATTTGACTCAGGAAGTTCGTCAATGCCTAAGCTATTTATGAGGGCTATGGCTTCTCTCAACTTCTTAGGAATTTAACTACCATCTATCTATATGGGATCCATACCTGATAAAAAGGTACTACTTAAGTCAGGACACAGATAATCTTAGGCGTTTGGGTTCTGAGTCTATCCTCCCTGTCGTATCATCGGGTGTGTAACACTTAATGGAATGTGGAATCGGGTCTAAACTGGTAAACCCTAATCTGGCTAAACTATCTTGAGATAAATAATAACCTGGCTTTGATACCACTAAATCCTGTCACGCCTCGACGTAGCATAAATATGGAAAGCGTTTAATTTCCTTTATGGACCCGTAGGTCGCGACAGTTTGAAGGATCGATTCCGTCCCAAACGTCGAACAACATAAAACCATTAATCAGAGTAGAGCAATCAAGGCTTATAAATTTTTTCTAACTTAATAAATATTACAGCACGGGTCATCTAAAGGCACAGACCGCCTTGAAACAAAACAATAACTTAGTGTCTATTACAGTCATCCTTATAAAACAAACAGTTTAAACCTTAAAACATATAACTTGAATATGCAATGATGATAACAGTTCTATCATCCAAAGCAGTCGTTCTCAGTTTGCATGATCATAATGTTCCGCTTGATCAAAACCTGAAAAGCCTGAACACGAATGTCCAGGACGCATCAACGCCGTCAGCTTCAAGAATCTGGTGAGTAATAAAAACATAACTTTGAATGTAAAATATACTCATTTACCTTTTTCCATTTTCAATTTGTAAAATCAATAGTTGACCATAGAGCGAATTTAATTTATAAAACAATGAGGAACAAGTTGAAAGTCATTCATTCATAAAAACAGATGCTCGTGTATGAAACAATGCACCACACTTATCTTGTCGACTCTTTTTTCTCAACAGACACAACAACCCACTATCTTACTCCTGGTATCTTTGAAACACTAAGATAGCCAAACTTTAGCAATGGGGCGCCAGGGAGTGTCCAGTTTGCCTCACACTTTGGTCCGGGGTACCAGGGAGTGTCCATTGCCTCACACTTTGAATACCTAAACCGCCATGCAAATACCGGAGCAACCTCACGCAGTATCCAGACTCGGGTATCAGGGAGTGTTCGTAGGCCACACTTTAGCACTACCATGGGTGCCAGGGAATGTCCAAGTTCGGCGTCACACACTTTAACGCTTCCATGGGCGTCAGGGAGTGTCCATATTTGCCACCGTCGTATTTCAATGATACCCTCACCGCAATCTCAACCACAACCACAACCGCAATCTCAACCACAACCACAACCACAACCGCAATCTCAATCTCAATCTCAATCTCATACTCATTTTCACACTGACTACCACACCCCATGCATGTACAACTGACTCCACATGTATGTCATGAAACCTTAATACAGAAATGTAAAGTACTGGGAATGATAACCATGGATATACGAGAAGAAATCAAATCTTATGTGAAACAACAAGTGAATTCATCAAAGAATGCTTTTATCGCTGTTAGAACACAAGTGGGTCTACTTTGAAGCAATGCCCTCAAAAATGAGTTATAATTTTTGTACATGAATTACATACCAAAAGAAAGGTCTTTGAGTCTAGTTTCCAATGCTTCAAACCGTGCGCGTTTTCGAGTTTTCTAGAGGAAGATGGCCGTTTTACTAAACGTCGTCAATGCTGAAAAATGTCAATTGATTGACAAATGTGTCAATCGATTGGAACTCATATCAATCGATTGGAACTCATACCAATCGATTGGAACCCATACCAATCGATTGACATCAGCAGTTTCTCCCCTGTTACGAATTTAGAGCCTGTTTTTGACCCATTTCTGAATTCTGCTTCAACCAAGACATGTAATATATGGATTTCTTCATTTTTCCGCAAGGATTATGAATACGTGATCGGTTTTAACTAATTTCAATCGTAGCTCTTGGATTTCACGTAAAACCGAGAGGTGACAAAACTTTAAATCAATGGTACGTCGCGATACGGATGAATTAGGCCGTAGTATTCGAACCACAGCTTAATGGGACTAAGATCTTTCATTCCCAATTCACGGAATTGATTTTGGTTAACTTTTATAAAACTCCAATTTTCAAAGCTTCAATGGTGGACACATATATATACACATATACACACATATATATACTGAAATATACATATATTTACATTGAGAGTGAGTTTATAATACTCACAGAGGTGATTATACAGAGAATTTGAAACCGAGAATTTTCCGCCGAAGTTTCCGTCGTTAGAATTTTACTCCTCCGTTCTCTTGAATTATATATAGAACTATGTTTGTGTGTATCTTGTAGAAGTACATATATACATACTGTATGTGTGTGTGTATATTGTTCTTGAGAGAACAAGAGAGAGTGAGATAGAGATTGAGATAATTGAGAGAGAATGAGAGATCACTGTGAGAGTTATACATATATAAACAGTTAAACAAAATTGTGTAGGCTCCAAGCAAGACACAGGAAACGCACGGTGTGGTTGAGCCCACGTGCTCCCACACCCAAAACGCGGTAGAGACGCAGATTAAAACATAAACTGGTATTTTTTTTGTGGCGCGGTGGTCACCCCAAAATTACAGAAAATTCATTTTAACAAAAGAAATACTTTTCTGGTTTTATAAAAATACAGTTTGAGTCAAAAGGAAATATTTCCACCGTTTTGAAATACAGATTTTGAAATCCACACAGGTATTACTAACTTTTGTAAAAATTACAATTTGACCCCAAAAGAATTTTAATCATGAAATAAAACAAGAAATCAGATTTAACATATAAGAATCGTAAATAAAAATGAGATTAACAATACAGATTAATCATGAAAATTCAAATTGAATTTAAATATGTCAAATGCAAGTACAAGTAATTAAATAAAAATGCAGGTTATTACAGATATTCTGGTCAATGAGGTCATGGATTTCATGGCGAAGGCGCATGCAATCATCGGTGTTGTGGCCAGGGGCTTGGTGGTAGGTGCATCTTTTGGACATATCGCAGTTTGGTGGGAGTGGGGTATTTCGCGGTTGGAGTAGTTGGAGGTGGCCCTTTTTAAGGAGGCGATCTAAAGCTGAGGAGAGGGAGATTTCTAGCTTGGCGAAATTACGAGGAGGCTTTTTCTGGAAAGGGCGATTGGGCGAGTTTGCCTGGTTGAGGGGTTGGTATGGCCTAGGGGGTATGCCATGGGTTGACTGCTAAGAGCATTGACATCCGGAGGACTACGGGAGTAGTTGGGCCTTTTTGACTGACTCGGAGGTTCTTCCGTCTTGATCTTTCCTTCCCTGATAGCGTCTTCAATTCGAGTTCCAACTTCAAACAGCTCTTCGAAAGTAGAGATGGACTAGTAAAACAATTTCTCATGGTAGAGTGGTTGCAGATTCCGGATTAGCATTCTCACCTGTTCTTTCTCAATTGGTCGGTGAGTCATTTGGGCCACTTTGTTCCTCCACCTGCTCAGGAAAGCAAAAAAGGATTCATTGGTGTTCTGCCGAGTAGTTTCCAAATCCCTGACTGTAACATCCAACTCTTGATTATAAGAATAGTGATCGACGAAGACTCGAACGATGTCTTCCCATGCCCGGGTTTTGGAGGCTTCCAAGGTAAGGAACCATGACAGTTCAAACTTCGCGAGAGTTTGTGGGAACAGCATTGCAATGTGCTCATGAGTGCTGCCCATTGATTGAAAAATGTTCATACACAGCTTTACATGGTTTTTCGGACTTCTGGTCCCATTAAAATGGTCAATGGCAGGCATCATGAAGTGTTCCGGCAGTTTCAGCTTAACAGGCTCAAAAAGTCCTTCTAAGTCTAGCATGTAGTCATCAACCCCTTTACTCTTCCTCAATACGCTTTCCAGCTTGTCGACTTTGTCCATTTTCTATTGGAACTTTTTCTCATGTACGGGCGGCGGGGCCCCTTGAAACCAGTCTTCTTCTCCATTGTTCTCAGGATGCGGTATGAATCCGAACGGTGGTGGTGGGAACTCAGGGGGTCACTGCTGCTGCTGCTATTTCAGTTCTTCTATAAACTTCAGGACCTGGGCCAGGCTGTCGGATTGCTGGCTTATGGTGGCTCCCAATTCGGTGACCTTGTTTTCTAGCTCTTCCTGATTCATGCTGAAATGACTTGTTGGGCTGATTCTGACCAAACGATTATCTGAATTTTTGACCCAGGACGAAGATCCCAGTTACTGGCTTTAAGAATCTATAGTGACCCTACAAATTCGAGAGGATTTGTATCAGATTCTGACAGTGGTGACTTTAGATAGACAAATGACAGTGATATTAACAAACATGGACCGACTCGTGTAAGACTGACCGAGATAGTACGTGCAGACCGATAGGAATGGTGTATGCAAATGAGACAAGTACGCGGATGTAAGCCCTAATCTATATGATGCTCCTATTTCTAACATATAGAAAGTAAACAACTAAGGTCCTAACCATATAGAGTGTGCCAACTTTACTTTCCAGTACGATTACCAAGGGGTAACAGGGGGTTTCTAGGGTTTTATGAAGGCTTCAGGGAGAGACTGGGCATTTCTGGTTGATTTGGATAGAGTTTTTGGGAGAAACGGGTATATCTGGCCATTTCTGGTTGGTTCGGACAAAGTTTCTAAGAGAAACTGGTTAATATGGTTATATCTGGGATATCTGGACAGAGTTTCTAGGAGAAACTAGTTAATATGGTTATATCTGGGATATCTGGACAGAGTTTCTGAGAAAAACTGGTTAATATGGTTATATCTGAGATATCTGGACAGAGTTTCTGGGAGAAATAGGTTAATATGTGGTGATGGTGATCATACTATTTAGCAGGTTTTCATACTCCTATGTCTTAGGACCGACAAACAAGGTTTGCGGTGTATATCTTTGTGAGCATGGAGCAGACATCTTTGTCATGGTGCCTAGGCAGGTTAACTCATTATGAGTGATTGCCTTGGGGATCATAAGAAAGAGGTTCTGCCTCATGTCACATAAGCGTCTACACCGCGCAGGTAATCCCGTCAGGGCATACAATAGTTATATCACATTGTCCTATCTGAAAAGATAAATGAACAGTCTTATGAAAGGTTCTACAGGAATCTATATGCAAAGGCTAGGTTTAGTCAAAGAGGGTTCGTTGACGAGAGTTCCAATATACCGTCAGAGAGATAGTACGGAGGTTTTAACTCAAAATAATTCTTTGAAGTTAAATGACTCCCTGTTTTGAAGGTTTTGAGAAAACAAAGTTTATTTCTTGAAATCAAAATGAGGGGTTTAGGAGAAGGTTTTGAAATGGGGGTTTTGAAGACATATTTTCAATACTTAATGAAGATTATAACCACTTAAAATGTCAACATCAAACTCATCATCAAGAACCTCCAAGATTGTTGGAAAGTATTATTTACATTTTAAAGACAACTTCATGAATACATAGGAATGTATTGAAGTTGAAATCATCATCTATCAAACATGTTTTTGAGGTCAAGAGCTACTATCCATAAGGATTCACTCACCTCAAACTTCATGTCATCATCTAGATGATGATAGACTAGTAAGTAAATAAAGAAAAAAAAACAACAAAAAAAGAAATGAGGTGAGAGACGATGAACAAATATAAACAAACAAACAGATAGCATTCAATAGATGATATTCATGATGTATTGGACTTGTAGTTTGGTGTTTCACTCATGTGTAGTTACATTGGACATGGAAGTAGCTTTCTTTCTCTTAAATGCTCACTAAAATGGTGGTTGGGTGTATTGAAGATGAAGTAAATGGAAATAATGAAGTAAAAACAAAGTTTAGAACTCACTTTCTTGTTTGAAAATCAAAGAAGGAAGCTTCTTTTATCTCTATTCTAACCTTATCTCTACAACTTTCTCTCTAAAACTTTTCAAAGCTTACATTTGACACCCCTAAAATGAGAAGTCAAGGGGGTTTATATAGGCCAATTTGGGGTGATTTTGGGGTTTTAGAAGTACTCCAATTGGTCCCAAACATCTGTGAACATAGAACTACGTCGTTTTGGTTTTTAATTAATCAAAATGTACCCCCAAAAGAAATTACAAAAAAACACCATTCTGGAAGAGAGTGCCGCGGCGGGACTAGGCCTGTGCCGTGGCGGCAGTGGGCCAGTGCCGCGGCGGCACTGCTCCTCATTCGTCCAGATAATCCTTTTTAGGCCCCCAGAGGTTCTGGTATTCGCGAAAAGGCCCTATTTCGTCCGAAATCACAGAAAATACATACGAACTCCAAATTGAGGTTGTGATATACCGTTGGAAAGGTAATGTAGTCTATTTTACATGAAAAATAGTTCAAAGATAGGTCACTTTGAAAAGTTTTGCGCTATTCACGATAAAAGCCAATTTGATCGCCTTTTTTGCTTTCGGAAATTCATAATAAATTCGTTTGAAATCCAAAAATTATGTGCGATATACCGTTGGAAAGCTATCGACCTCTAGTATCCATGAAAAATGTTTGAAAAATGATACGGCGCTCCGGTTTCAAAGTCAACTTTTGGTCAAACTGGTCAAACTTGGGATTCCCAAGAAGTTCTGGAAACCTCTAGGAGCTCCCAAGAACTGACGTTTTCGTTCGATTTTCTTTTAATACATATTTTAATACTTTTCACATTATCTAGAATGATTCCAAAACTTTTCAGTGAATTTGGACGATTTCAGTCAAACCTTGGTCAAACTTGGTCAAACCTTGGTCAAATCGGTCAACGGGGACTTTCTGGGAACTTCCGGGACATCCGGGGGTCTCTGGGAGCCAATGATTTCATCCAATCTTGCTTTAGAACTTATTTTGTTGTTTTTCTTACGACGTAGCGTGTTTCCAGAACATTTGGTCCGAATCCTGGAGTGTTCGGGCTTCCAGGGGTATTTTGGTCATTCTGAGCATTCTGAGAGATAGAACTAACTTCCAGGAGTCCTTTTTGAGTCTTTTACGATCATTGTGAACCACCAAGCTACGGGTCTCCTAAATCTGATAGCCGACAAAATGGGGTATCTACACCAGCAGTTCTTTTTCAATAGTTGTATAGTTCATTTGAGCTTTTTTTAATGTTCGACTGGCATAGTAGATAACATATGGTTTATTATCCTTCCTCTATCCTAGAACTGTGCCAATGGCGTAGTCACTAGCATCGCACATCAGTTCAAAAGGCAAACTCCATTCGGGTGCCCGTATTATCGGTGCGGAGGTAAGCTGCTCTTTTAGTGCATCAAAAGATATTTGACAGCTTTTCGACCACTCAAATGGTGTGTCTTTAGCTAACAGTTGACACAGTTGTCGGGAGATCGCACTAAAATTTTGGATAAAGCGACGATAGAATCCCGCATGTCCCAAAAAAAAGCGGATGTCTTTGACTGTACGAGGGACAGATAGATTTGAGATTATGCCGATTTTTGCTTTATCCACTTGGATATCTTTATCAGATATAATGTGTCCGAGGACTATTCCACTGGTTACCATGAAATGACATTTTTCCTAGTTTAGTACCAGGTGTTTGTCCTCGCATCGTGCTAGCACACGTTTAAGATTGTCAAGGCAGTTTTCAAAACTATGGCCGAACACAAAAAAATCATCCATAAAAATCTCAAGTATTTGTTCGACCATATCACTGAATATACTGAGTATGTACCGCTAGAAGGTAGCAGGTGCATTATATAAGCCAAAGGGCAAACGATGGTAAGGCGAAAGTACCGAACGGACACGTGAACGTTATTTTCTCCTAATCTTCAGGAGCAATTTCAATTTAGTTATGCCAACTGTATCCATCCAAAAAGCAATAGTACTTATGACCCGCCACTCGTTATAGAATTTGATCCATAAATGGTAAAGGAAAGTGGTCTTTTCGGGTCACGGTATTCAGTTTTTAGTAATTAATACACATCTGCCATCCGATGGGGACACGTATTGGTACTAATTCTTCGTCTTTATTAGGAAAAATCGTTATGTCTGCCTTCTTTGGTACCACTTGGGCTGGACTGACCTAAGGGCTGTCAGAAATAGGATATATAATCCCAATATCAAGTAGTTTTAGAACTTCCTTTTTGACTACTTCTTACATGTTGGGATTCAGACACCTTTGCATTTGTTGTGAAGGTTTAGCGTCCTCCTCTAAATATATTTTATGTGTGCAGACAGACGGGCTTATACCTTTAAGATCGACAATAGTCCATCCCAATGCTCCCTTATGTTGTTTCAGCATTTGGATTAGTTTACCCTCTTGTTCGAGACTTAGAATTGATGATGTAATAACACGGTAAGTCTTTTCAGTCCCTAGGAAAGCATATTTGAGCTCCTTTAGAAGCTCCTTTAATTCCAAATTGGGAAATTGAAAGTTGGAGGGCATAACTATTTTTGGTTTGGGAGGCAGTGGTTCGTATGGTACTATCGATATGCATTCAACTCTATCCTCCTCTCTCGTTTCCATCATAAGGCAAGTTAGATTTAGGTCACCGTCCAATGGGGTAGAGTTTTTTGGTTGGTAGACATCATCAAATTGTGACACCACTACCTCTAAAGGATCTTTATAATCGACCAAATCGGCCTCATCTTTAATGACCGTGTCGATATAGTTAACTTCCTCCTCATCCTCGTATTGTTCAGGTCGGGGATTTGACAAGATTTCACATTTAAAGTCATGTTCCCAAATACGATGGTCATTATACTACTTCTTATTTTTATTATGGTATCAATTGTATTGAGGAATGGACGTCCGAATATCACCGAGATTTGTGCACATGGATTAGACACAGGTTCAGTATCTAAGATCACGAAATCAACCGGGAAGACAAACGAGTCTATTTGAACGAGAAAGTCCTCCAGTATTCCTCTAGGGTATTTGACCGACCTATCTGCCAATTGTAGTGCAACTCAGGTAGGTTTAAGTCCACCTAAGCCTAGTTATTTGTAAACTGAATATAGTAGCAGGTTTACGCTTGCTCCTAAATCAACGAGTGTGTTGTCTATTCTTTGATTCCCAATTTGATATGAGACAGTGGGAGTACCGAGGTCTTTAAGTTTCGGAGGCAACTCATTTTGAATGATTGTGCTTGCTTGGCAAGCGACATAAGCGTGTGTTTCTTCACACTTTGCCTCCTTTTGACCGTACATAAGTCTTTGAGATACTTAGCATAAGCCGATACTTGTTTAATAGCACCAAGGAGTGGAAGGTTTATTTTGACTTGTTTAAACAGTTCTAAGAACTCCTGATTCTTTAGCTCATTTTTGGGTTTCTTCAAGCGTTGAGGATATGGCGCAGGGAAAAGGCATTTAGGTAATTCATCATTAACAGGCTCCTTTTTGGGTCTTCTCTCTTCTTCTTCGGCTTCTTTAGGAGCGTCATCATTTGAATTTAATGGTTCATGATTAGTAGACAACTCATCTTCCTGCGTAGTAGGTTCATTTTTATTAACCACTTTGTCTTCCTCATACTCTGCGAGGGTAGAGAGAGGCATATTGTGCCCTATAATCTTGCCGCTTCTCAGAGTAGTCACGGCTTTAGCATGTTCTTGATTATTGGGACCATTGTTGTATCTCTTAAGGTTTTGAAGTGGTTGGGCAAGAAATGTTCCACTTAACCCCTCTTGTCGTGCATCCATTCTCTCTAGTGTTGTAGACATTTTACTCATCATTTGAATTAATTGTTGTGTTAAATTCGCATTAGAGAGTGGATCCTCTTCTTACACCTTTTTGTATGGTGGCACGTATACATTTGACTATTGATTATTAGAGGGTTGAGCTTGGTTGTAGTTGTTTGATCAATTTTGATTGAATGGCTGGGGTTGCCGATTGTATTGCCCTTGATATTGGTTGTTGTAGGGCTGTTGTTGATATTGATTTTGTGCCCCAGCATCATTTTTCCAATCAAAACTGAGATGATTCCATTGATTGTTATTATTTTAAAAATTATTGTTGTTATTGGAATTACCCGGCCCCCTATACCCTTGCATAGCGTTCATTTTCATGGGGGCTTGCTCTTGAAAATATGGCACATTAGGACAGTATTGAGTGGTGTGTCCCAACATATTGCATGTGCCGCATGGTTCTTCAGGCAAAACCTGTCTAGAACCCTCTCCTTTCATCCCTAACTCCTCTACTTTCTTTGCTAGTTCTTCGTATTTGGTCATTAGGCGATCTTCGATTGTTAGCTGATATGTACTTTCCTCCTCTACACCTGATATCTGAGCGTGGGAGACGTATTCAGAACTAGACCATTCATGAGCATGTTTAGCTAACCACTCGAAGTGGGCTTCTGCCTCTTCGGTGTTTTTGCGAAGAAATGGGCCTGAGCTCATGGTTTCAACTAGTTTCTTCATTTCACCATTAAGTCCTTCATAAAAGAAACTGATGGTTCGCCACTTCTCATACCGGTGATGTGGGCATGAGGGAAGCAAATCTTTGAAATGTTCCCAAGTTTGAGTGAAGGTTTCATTGCTCTTTTGTTTGTAGAAATTAATTTGACATTTTAGTTCAGTGGTCATGCGAGGTGGAAAGAATTTTTTTAAAAACGCAGTGTTCATTGCATGCCAAGTGAAAATCGAATTTGGCTTGAGGGTGAGTAGCCACGCTTTTGCTTTGTCCTTTAAGGTGAAGGGAAATAGCGTTAGGTTTGTCACATCTATAGGACAATTATGCGAGAATGTTTTGCAAACATCCTCAAAATCTTTGACATGTAGATACGCCTTCTCGCTTTCCATTCCATGAAAGGTTGGAAGGAGTTGAATCATTTCGTTGCGAAATTGGAATTCGCCCGCATGGGGTGGAATGAGAATACAAGAAGGGTAGGTGCATGGTCGGGTTGTATAAGGTCGCACAAAGGACGTAATGACTCGCCAATAGGCACAACCACGTTCTCACCGTTTTCACTTTGATTATCAGCCATTGAATCTATAGGTGTAGCTACGGGATTAATAGAACTAAAAGAATCAGATGAGTAGAATAGATTCCCGTGAATTCCTTCAATGGAATTATCGAACATGAAAGGGAAGAAATCCTAAAAGGTTTTAAACTTAAAAAGAAAGAAAATGAAAATAGAAAAGGTGAGGATAGAATGAGGTAATCTAAGAGTTAACTTGTTGCCTTCCCCAGTAACGGCGCCAAAAACATGGCACGAAAATTATTTGTGTGTGCTTGTGTACTATACCCAAGTGTAGGTAAACATGCAAGTAATATCTGGTAAGACCAGGTTGATCCCACAGGGAAGGTTGGAAACTAAATGCTTAGACTAAACTCTAAAAGAAAACAAAAAATTTAGGATTTAAGCAAGGTGCAGAACACAGAGTTCTACAATTAACAACTACTAAATGTAAAGCAACTAAATTAAACTAATGATTAACTAATTAACTAAAGCGATATTTTAAAAATGGTTTTTCTTAATAAAAGGGGAATATTGGGATCACACGAATCCACAGTGACCTAGCCATCTATCATGTGGAGTACATCTTCTACAGTATCCCATATTTCTCTAAAAATAAAGAATTCATAGCCCTTTCATGACTGGGACTATATCATCATAGTTAATTTGAAACACATGAAAGCAGTTTAAAACAATATTTAAGACTCACACCTACAATGGTGTTAGCATTGAAGGTGGTTTGCAAAAGGATACTGAAGAAAATGCCTTAAGGCCTTAAGTTCAGAGACTGTTTTGACAAACTGAGCATTTGGGGACAGTTTGATAACAAATCTCTAAAACAGAATGTCTAGGAATATTGCATACAATGTTCTCAAGAATCTGAAGGTTCGATCGATTGACGCACTTTTGATCGATCGAATATCATCATCTTTCAATCGATCGAAATGTCTTCGATCGATTGACTGTATCGATCGATCAAACTAATTTCGATCTATCGAACACAGGAATTATTCTAGTGCATGGCAGAGGCTGGAGATCACTGTTTCATCATGATCTCCCAACCCTAGGACTACTCAGACATGGTCTGGAGTGTCACAAATTCATTTTTAATGTAAATATTCATTAAGGTCTTGTTTGTTTGTGATTTAAACATAAAAACTATGGAAACATAAGGTTTAACACTACTCTAGCATGCAAACTATGATTCTAACAGATTATACTACGAAAAACTATTAGCAGAATATAAATAAGTAAAAAATACAGAACCTGAATGACTAAAGACTTGTATCGAGAAGCCGAAATCTCCAAGAACCAATGTAACATCAAGATTAACCTACAAAAAAAATAAAGTAAACTCTCTTCTTCTCACTATAAAACTAATGAAAACTAAAGTAGGCATCCCCTAGGATGTAGACATAATGAGTATTTATACAAAAACTTAATGCTAGGATTGATTACAACTATTCTGCTGCGTGCACGTAAGTTCTGATAAAAGCCATGTTCGATCGATCGAACATCACTCGATCGATTGAACCATTGGATATCTCGAGCGCTTGAACCTTCCTCAATCGATCGAAACCTCGATCGCTTGAACAGTTTTGATCGATTGAACTTTGTATTTCAGCTTTGGATTCTATTGCTTGTAATCCAGCATTCTCTTTATCCTGTTATTCATTTCTTCTCACAGCAAAATAATAATCTGCACAATAATAGATAAAATAATACAACTTATCATAGATTAATCATATTGTGTAAAAACTGGCATTGTAACACAAATTGCAGATATGACAAGGAGTTGTTAACTAAATCCATGCTTTTTCTTCTTTTAGCGCGGTTGTATTTTACAAATACTCCCGCTTGTCAAGGATATTCATGTTTTCTTTACATCCTTGGTGTTTGCTTAGCTGGTTTCAATAGTCTAAGTGTAGGGTCACTTTCTTTACTTTCTACTTCAATTTGAATTACTATGAGCCCTTTTGAAATGTGGGACCGTTCTTGGTGATTCTAACGTTGAGAATTCTTTGTTTATTCAAAGGTTGAGAATTCTTTGTTTATTCAAAGGTTCCTACCATGGTTTCTCATGGCCTCTGGCTCAACATCCTAGACTATGATGCACCTAACCAACTTGTCAAGCCTTGCAAGGGAAACACTAGGTATAAACATCATCATTCTTATGCTAGACTTTATGATATTTGCCCATATGTGTATATTGAATCTATTCAATCTTTCTCAGATATGTAGACGCAGTTATGACAATTCCGAAGGGAACCCTCTTTCCGATGTGCGGCATGAATTTGGGATTGAACCGTGAATTGATCGGCCCTGCAATGTACTTGGACTTATGGGTGATGGCCAGCCAATTGGATGTTACGATGACATGTGGGCTGGCTGGTGTATGAAGGTAAAGTTTATCTTATTGTCACTGCATTGGTGCGTCCTTTAGTTTCATTCGTCGTTCTTACAACTTTTCCGTGCGATAAATTCGCATTAGCAATCAACTCTTCTAGCATGTTTGGTTGTCACTTGAATTTGAAGTAGCCTTATTCATAATCTATTTAGTATCTTAAAACAAATGCATTTATTTTTTGAACTGCAAGTTCCTTAGTTTCTGATGGTACATACAGACACGATATGAAATATACTAATCTTGTCCTCCATTCTTTTCAAAATTATATAAGTATTTATTAATTTGTAATCCTTGCATTCAAAAATTTCTATAACCTGGCAAAATGCTATTTCAACTGTGCATGTGTGAAAATATGAGTATATAGCTATTAAATTGAGATCATTCAATTTATTTGCTGGTGTGCTTTGAGCTTTTACTAAAATGGCACAGATGCTTGGTTCATATATTAATGGAGATGCAATCTTGTTCTTCCATCTCAACCTCAACATCGTAACCAATACGTGCAACGCACATGTGTTACCTAGTTGGGAAAAAAAAGTAATCTTACATCGGGCATAACTTAATATATTCTTTGGCAACATATCATTTGTTTGTTCTTCGTTCTATTTCTATTATCTAGCCTTTTCTGCCTGTACGTATGCCATTTGTTTCATTTTATTGGATTTTATATTCTAAATAATTAATTTCATTTTCTTAAATAATTCCATTTCTTTAACTTTTTTGTCAACATCTGACCCTAATGTTCTAAATAATTTTGCTTGGAAGGTATGTGTGGTCATTAGCTCTTCAACTTTGCATTGTGCTCGTGAGCACAAGTAAGTACTAGTAATAGTATCTTTGATGGCTGAAAATTCAATTTATAATTACTTTATATATCACATATTTTATGTTCGTTCATTAACTTAAAAGATACTAATGCTTTTCATTGTTTTCTTGCAGATTGGGTATGGATATGGTGGATCGGTAGATAGTCGGCCACATCAAGTTACTTTTTCTATGTAGTCAAACAATTTGTTAAGTAGTGAACAATGTACTTTTGTTAATCTTTAGTTTTTTTGTTGGGTATGTAAATAATTAACGATATTAATTCTTGTTGCTTAATGAAGTTACTCATAAACATTGAGACTTTTTATGTTTAATATGATAGTCTTTCTTGGTTTCGAAATTATTGTGATAAACAGGAACGAACAGGATTATTGCATATTCAAATAATTCTATTTACTAGAACATTAAATTTAGCGACAAAACTATTTTGTCGCCATTGCATATGATGAAAATGAATTGGCGACGAAATTTTTTCGCCGCTAATACAAGCACATTTCATGTATTTGGCGACCAAAATTATTTCGTCGCTATTACATATGTTGAAAATGAAGTGTCGATGAAAATAATTCGTCGCCATTGCATATGATGAATTGGCGACGAAATATTCTTGTCGCTAATACAAGCAACCATTTTATATATTTGGTGACAAAATTATTTCGTTGCCATTGCATATGCTGAAAATGAATTGGCAACGAAAATAAATTGTCGCCATTGTATATGATGAATTGGCGACGAAAAGTTTTCGCTGCTAATGCAAAATTGCTACATAAAAATGACTCTTTTGCGACAAAATACATATCAACGGCGACGAAAATTGTGATCAATAGCGACAAAATTATTTTGTCGCCATTTTTGTCTATGGCGATAAAAGATAAATTTCGTCATCATGGGCTTTTGGTGACAAGGCAAAGGCGACAAAATTGGCTACGAAATTTTTCGTCGCTAAAGCCTTTAGCGATGAAAAATGGACTTTTGGTGACGAAATCTGTTTGTCGCCAAAGCACATTTTTGTTGTAGTGTCTAATTGGTTGAAGAACATAACAGAACATGAAATAAATCATCAAAATATTGTTCTAATAGTGATTGCCCACCACGTTGGCCATGAATCGGTTTGCAAATGGCTATTAATTACGCCATCAACAACACCATTTGGTATAGATTTCAGTTAAATCATACGCGTAGTACCAAGAAGGTTCAAAAATTGGGACAGATTGTGTATTCGTTCACTTTGGGATTCCAATATCAAAAATTGGTTTCTGATTATAAAGTTTGTGCATTCGAAAAGTTTGGAATTCACGTACACTTATTTCAGATTTTATAATACGCAGATTTATACAAAAAATCCAGAAATCATAAATCTTTTCGATTTTCAGATTTATAAAGAATCGCCACAATTGTCTTAAGATTGTTAGGTATTGCAAAATTATGTAAAATTAAATCTAAAAAATAAGTACTAACAAAACCTAGAAAAGACAAACAAGAAAAATCTGATATACAGTCAAAAACTGGGTTTTCTCCCTCAAAGAATTATTGGATTCGTCCTCCTTAAAAGTTATTGGGGTCGGGTCGCCATGCTAGAAGAATCACAAGATAAATATGAAATCTGTAAAGCTTTGATGCTCATTTGGAACACTTTCTTTAAGGAGTTATTTGCCCCCACTCACAAAGGATTTGCTATAGGGTTCCTAGTAAATCCCCTCCAATATAGAACAAAGCCCGAAAATCTACCAACTAGTAATTCTGAAGATTTGCAGGAAAGCCTTTAGGAAGTTGGTTTTAGTTGACACATGAAATGATATGAGAGAATGTGTACTTGTTTCACATATTTCAAATGAAAAATATCACTTGTCTTATATATACCACTTGGTGCCTCTTCCAATAGATGGCACATCTGGTTATTAGGCACCTATTTTCAATAGAATGACTCCTCTTAAAGGGTAGTTTACCTTTGACCTAACAGGCACCCCTTGAATGGTATATTTCATATTTGTCTATTATTTTCTTCATATACATTTTAATATTACACACTATATTAATGTATATTAAAATATAAAACAAAAGGCCCTTTTGGTAATGGTGCAATTTCAATTTTATTTTTTATTTTTTATTTTTTACAATGAAAAACAAAAACATGTTTGAGAATCGTTTCCGTTATTCCTTTTTTGAAAACTAAAACCAGAAACGTGTTTGGTAATCGTTTCCTTTCCTTTCTTTCTTCTTTTTTTTTTTTTTTTGTACACCACTTTTTGTTTTTGTTTTTTGGCTTATTTTCTCTTCTCTTCTTGATTTTTTTTATAAAAAAAAAAAAAAGATAACATGAAATAGTTTCCTTTTTCCAAATTTAGGCAGCTAAAAACTAGAATGTTTCGCTAAGCTCGTTGATTCCATTTTGCACTGTGTTGGAGGTTCGGTTCAACATGCCTAAGAGAAAATTAAATATTAGATAAGGATTTCCCTAGAAATAAGGAATGTTATTAATTAGTGATACCATAATATTAAAAATTTACAACCGTTGTATTAAAAATTTTACCAATGAGTAGGAAGCAGAAAACTCTGTGTGTGTTTAGCGTTTCACAGAACACAGAACGTCGCGCTGAAAAGAATCGCACCAAAAGGGCCCATACAAACGTGTTTGGACATGTTGACAATTAAGATGTGTCAATTGTCATGGTAGTATTGAAATGGTAATAAGATGTGTCAGTTGTCGCAGTTCCACTTGAATAATGAATGCACTTGCCTACAAACATATCATCCATACTACTTCTCGGTCTTATAATAAATATTTACTTCTATTTTATATAATGTTTAAGAAAATTGTATTATATTATATTTTTTGGTTCTTTAAAGAATCACTTTTCAATTTTACCCTTAGATGTGATAGGTGTTTGACTTTTTACTTGTTTTGAGACCACAAATAAATGTTACTTTGTCTTTATTATAATGATAGTTTTGGAAAGTAAGTAAAAACTATATACCAATGTTGGAAAGTGGACAATTATTGTGGGACATCCAAAAAAAAAATGTGAACAATGGGACAGAGAGAATACTATATAAAGCCAAAGCAAGGGGTACCAAATTTATTTTCAAAGTTTTCATATTTACATTAAAACCATGATATTTTATCCCTCAAAAATTAAACATAAGGGTATCAAATTGTCAAAAGCCACTAATTGAAAAAAAAATTAAATAAATAAATAAATAACCACCAATATAATAACTACCCACCCCACACTCCCATCAGTTTCTCCACCAAATTAAAATGCAAAAAATTGCCTCCTAAATCAAATATATCAACTGTTCTTTCAGCAACACTGAAAATTAATCAAGAGCAGTCTGACAACATCTAGATTTCTATCAGGTTGGTATATATTTATGTAGCACACGCAGTGCGTGTGCCCAACCGCTAGTATTATAATAAAGCAAGTATATGTTTTTAAATTTGAATTTGAAATACTTTGACAGTTATACCACATGTGTGACAATAACCATAAGTAATGCCGCAAGTAAATACATGTAGTGCCACCATCACTTCCAAGACATTGAGAACGTCTCAAAGTTTTTTTTTTTTTTTTTTGCTTATTATTTTTTGTTTTAGGTTACATGCAGATTATCTGAAAGTTGAGAGCTGGAGTATATTATTACTCTTAATAAATAAATAGAAATGTCTGGGAAAAAAAAAAAAGTAACTTGAAGTCAAAGTAATCAGTGGACAGAGAGTACCAGACAAGTGAAAGAAACGTAACACAAGCATAAGGAAGGAGGTCAAGTGGTGTCAAACTTTTTTGATAATGTGCATTTAATCTCTTAATCTTTACACCACCGGCTTCACTGTTTGTCCACACATATTATATGTTACGTTGTTTTCATCTACTAGCTAGTCCAACTTTTTTCCATTTCAACATATGAGAGAGAGGAAAAGCCGCCCACGGAATTAAGTACTTTTAATTTGTTGTGAAAAGTATCACATGAAAAATCAGTGTCTGTCCTGAGTTTTGTGGGGGCTAAGCGAATTGAGAGAGACAGAGAGACAGACAGAGAGAGAGGAAAAGCGGCCGCGTAATTAAGTACTTTTAATTTATTGTGAAAAATATCACATGAAAAACCAATACTAGTCCTGAGTTTTGTGGGGGCCTAAGCGAACTCACACACACACAGAGGAAAAGCCGCCCACGTAATTAAGTACTTTTAATTTATTGTAAAAAATATCACATGAGAAACCAGTCGTATCGGTCCTGAGTTTTGGGGGGTTCTAAACGAATTCTAAAATATGGGCCCTAAGGCTATATAGAGATTCTAGGGCAGTGCCCCCGGGTGAATTTTTTTAGATCTACTTATACATAATTTTATGTAAAATTAACTTTTTGTCACATTTGCAATTAGAATTGGGGGCTCTTTGGGGGCGGTGGCTCCAAGCGATTGCTTACTATGTTTCCCCCAAAGCCGGCCCTAAAAAATATTTCAGTTGAGTAGGGCTTTATACAAGACGAGCCGCTCACAAAGTTTACAAAATTGTTCGATAAATATTTTTCTCTACTCATTTAATAAATAAGTTAAGCATAAGCTTAGATATCCAACTCGTTTAATAAACAAACCAAGCTTAAATGCACAGGAGAGCTTAGCTCAATAAAACTCGTAAACATATTTAAATTGAATAAGGGTAGCTAGTGAATAAACTTGATAAAGGGTATGTACACTGACTTAATCTTAATAAAAAAATAGAAATGGTTGGGGATAAAAAATAAATAAAACTTGAAGTTAAAGTAATCCGTGGACTGACAAGTGAAAGAATTATGTTAACACAAGTACAAGGAAGGAGGTCAAGTGGTGTTATATATATATATATATATTGGTCCAAAATGGAAACTTTACAGGTGTAACCGTGTAAATAAGATTTTAGTTGAAAATTAATCTTTTAAAAATTTAATAGCAAATTAAACACAATCACAAACAATGAAGTAAAGAGAGAAGTGAAGAGGCACTTGCATTAAGTGGTTTGGCAATCCACATATCGCAGCCTACGTCCACCCCTCAAGAATATCTCTTGAGGATTCCTTTACCAACCTACTTAAGGGTGTAGATCAAACCGTTACAAGAGCCTTTAATTTTTTCTAAAGAAGAATATCTCTTCTTTGCAATCAAGGGTTACTAAACCTCACACTTTACAAATGATAGCTCTCTTAAAGAGTAGATAATACAATTAAAGCTTACCACAATTTACTCTCTCAAGGAAATACAAATGAAGAACTAGAGCAAATTGATTAACTAACACAACTAGGGCTCAAATGTGAATGATTAAATATCAACAAGTTTTGTGATTCAAAATGATGTTTTCCAATTGAATAATCAATCATAAATGAAACATGTATTTATAGGCCTTGAAAGATTATAGCCGTTAGTGGCAAAATAGTAAATGAAAGGCCTTTCAGAATACTAGCCGTTATCTATTCTGCACAGTAATCTAGTCGACTGATGTCGCGATCCAGTCATCTGCATCTTGAATCTGTTGAAATGTGCCATAACAATAATCGATTGAAGGTATGGTCCAGTGGACTAAAACTTTGAGGCAGAAACTATATTTTCAGAACATGAATCAGTCGACTGTTTTCACCATCGGTCGACTGAACTCTGAAGTGTTCAGTCGACTGGAGAATCAATCCCGTCGACTAATTTTCCAGTGAAAAATAGTTTTGTTTGTTTAAAAAGTTTTTTTCAAGTTTTAAACCTTTAAGCCATTGTGAGTGATGATCAAGATACTTTACAATTAAAATCTAGATGCAAACAAAGGAAAAAAAAAATCTTTAAGTCTTCAAGCTTGATCCTTGTTGAGCTCCATCACTCTTAAGCTTCATGAAATGCTATCTCATGAACTCAAACAAAGTTAGAATATTTAAGTGCATAATTCAAGAGATTAGCATTGTCACAGCCCGGTCCCACAATAGCGGAACCGGAGTCCGTGGCACACCACCGAGGCTAAACCAATTCATTAACGTTCCCAAAATTAGGTTTGAAGAACACACGCAGCGGAAAACAAAACACATTTTAAAACCAGAGGTTCAGTCGACTGCTCAGTCGACTGCACAGTCGACTTCTCAGTCGACGGAGGTAGGCAGGGATTTAAATGTCAATTCCAGTCGACTGATACTGGGGGTCCAGTCGACTGCTGAGGGGTTCCGTCGACTGCTGAGGGGTCCAGTCGACTGCTTTTGTTAAAATAAGAAGCAGTAGCTAACAGACACAGGGGTTCAGTCGACTGCTCAGTCGACTGCTCCCCTGGCAGCAGCCCAATCTGCAGAATTTCAATTTTAAAAGCTTTCTAACTTCCATTCAATGATCAACCACTCAATCAAACTCAGTCCAAAGTAATTCTAGCTGTATTAAAGTATTACCAAACATAATTACAACATGTTATAGTCTAATACAACGATTTAAAATCCATTCTAACATACTAAGTTAAACATGGTTTAAAACAACCAAAATCTTATTACAACATTTCTATTATCCCAAAACTACAAGATTATCTTTCAAGTTGCCTCACAAGCAAACTCCCAACCCACGTACTCACTTCTGTGATTCCTCGCCAGCATTTACACCTGAAATGGTTATTTGAATAACCACACATATTTCGATTTGTTTAAGCTAATGCTTAGTGAATAAATCAACATATGTACATGAATGATAAACATGTCCGCATTCACATCTCTACAATTCATACTAGTCGCCGGAGACTCACGTGCCCGTCCATATTCCCAATCCGCGACTCCTCGCCAATAAGTCCACGCGAAAGGGTAAGACCCACGATTCTACAAACAATCGTGCGACCTTAATGCCACTCTATCGGCTCCACAAAATGGCACGGTGACCACGTGCTCCTTCTGACCCACATAAGCAACTTAACATGCTCAAATACATATCACCATACTCGCGGTAATTAAAACATATCACCGTGCTATTGAGCCTACTTATCAATATAATTGCCCAATATGAACTACACAAGATATCTCTAAGAAATAAATACATGCTATTCAAAAATAACATGAATACACACCAAGAAATCATTCCAAAACATAGTTGGATCACTCACCTCCGATTTACGCACTTATAATACGATCCAAAGAAAACCCGTGCACAAAGAACGTGCAGAAGTCCGTCTAGTACAATTCCTATGGATCAGAATTCCATTTATCAACTTTTATGAAAAATTCTAGAAAAAGACTTTTCGGAAAACTTAGCCAAACAGGCCCTAACATAAATCAAAACGAAGCTCTTACCTCGAGGAGCTCGAATATGAAATCTGGGAGAAACCAGACTGACGGAAGGTCGTCGTTTGGCGTCGCAAAGCTCTAAGCTCCTAAATCTCCCTCTAGCCCCCCTTTTGGCCTCCTCTTTATGGAATTAGGTTAAGACTTAGAAAAATCTAAGTTCATCTCTATCTATATATAGGCAACATTCTCGGGGAATTACGTTTACCTCCCCACGAGTTTTCCAAACTCCTAATTAGTCTTTGAAACTTTCTATACAGCTTATTCATAGCTTTATAAGTAAAACTTCAAAATTATAAAAGTTTTCGACTAAGTTTCGTTTGGTTGCTAAAACGTGAATTTCTATATGACGTTTCCGAAGTTGCTAATTAGCCTACCAAATTAATAGCGTGTTCATTCGTTCTCACCAGAATACTAAATCTAACAACAGAAATAAATTCTACAACAGAAAATAATACAGATATTGAAATACACAGGTAAACATTTATTTTCAGATAAACATTTAAAGTGTTCCACAGTGACCGTCTCATACTCGGAGAGACTTCACAAACAATAAATCCTCAATCACAACAGTTTCAAAGGGTTCTTTAATACAGACACCCAAATCAACTCGTGAGTCAAAACTCACTCAAACACGTGCCAAAATGCACAACCCCTCACATCATCATGCATGACAAATGCAATGAAATGCAATAACACAAATGCGGGTGTTATAATACTCTCCCCCTTAAAAGAAGTTTGTCCCCAAACTTGTACCTCATGTCTCAAAAGGTGCGGATACTGAGTACGCATCTCATCTTCTCAAGTCACTAAGACTTCACCCAAGTACTTCCAACATTTACCACATACACAATCCCCTTCACTGAGATGACACAATCTCATGAGGAAAAATAAATCCTCAGGCTTTTAAGGAAAATAAATCCTCAAAGTCCCCGCCTCAATCTGATAGAAGATTCAAACAGAATCCTAGCAACACCCCGAAGCATCTCGATAAATGAGAACATCGATTCATGAGTAGAACTTACTCAATAGTCAAACCTGACACTAAATCACATCACGACGTCACCACGTCCACTCACATATCCTTTTATCGTACTTATCACATATGATGTTCGAAACCCAAAGGTTATATCCCCATCACCAAAACGAAGGAAGTATCGCATCCCCCTTCACCTATCTTTCTTGTTGACTAAAAGTCGTTGACATTACGTCTCAACTGGTTAACATCTATACACGATTCTTCATCCCGAAGTGAACCACAGCTGAGTACTATCACGCATATATACTCCGTTGATAAGTCAATGCTTCAATCAATGGTTTCACATACTATAGATTTAATCTCTTACTCTGCTAATCACCAAACCACTTGTAGCGCTATAACGCATTTCCAACGACTCCCAAGTTCTTATCATTCCGTTCAATTTAACCAATCTCGTACTATACTTCCAATCATACGTGCCTCCATTCAGATTTCGAGCTTACATAACGTCCCAAATCACCCACAATGAGGTCAAACATATTCATCATTTAGCTCTCCAAAGTCTGTACCCGAACTACTGCCGATTGAAATAGAAGATCATACCTAACAGTTTTGATTTAGAATTTTCATCAAAGTCAAACACATTTCTTTCATGTTGTCCTTTTAAAACAAATAGATTTAAAATTACCCATAACACTTCATCTCCTTCTCAACACAATTACTCCCAATATTCATCATAACGAATAACATTGTAAATCAAAATTGGCTTACTCAGTCATATACCTACCATAGAGTTCGTCAACACTTATTCCCATGCTCAGAACATATTTTGTTCCTGTCTCAACCCTTGACCATTCACAATTCATTTTATTTATATAACATACACACATCTTGAGTCAATTATTTTTCTGCCGGAGATCTCAACTGCAATGTAATTCATTTTCATCCCATACCCTACTTGTATACTATTCTTTAGTCTATCCGTCTAGTAGACCTCTACCATTTACGTAGTTTACAACTCTATACGTCTCTGGTGTTTCACTTTCACCCTTGCACAAGTCCATATCGATCATACTTCTGTATCTCAATTCTCACTGAGTTCCTAACTGCCTTTTACACTAAACATATAATCCTTGTATAACATCTCAAGGTTTCATACCTTATTTAACGATTTAGTATTTCATAACTCTAGTCAATCTGACTTAACTCCAATTCAGATTCTCTAACCTTCTATATTCGCCATTCTGATCTCAATTTCATTGTTCACGAAGAACTTGCTGTCCTAAGTATTTCATACTATTCCCGTAACCATCTGAAGACAATTCAATAATTTGGTCTTCCCAATCAAGTACCATAGTCTCACTGTGTTTGATAAATTTCTTATCGACTTTCAATTCACATACCTTTCGTGACAATACTCAAGTCAACTCGTTTAACAGCACTACTTCCAACTTACTAAGTCCAAGTGTGCAACATTTCACTAACCCTTTTTACTTTAGAATTTCCAAGTTGATAATCTACTCACGTAGAACTCATTCGTTTAACGACCACCGTTTTGTCTCAAGCACTAAGCATACCATGTCCCACCACGATCCTCGTCTTCCAAAGTCCTCTTGATACCTTATTACAAGTATTTAACAAAAATTTTCTTACTCAACGAAAGTTTTAAAATATTTTAAACACTTTAAAATTTTCTTAGGGTGGACTTCGACAGTCTCAAAACTCTCTAACCTTGTTGGAATCCAGGACACTTAGATCGTATTTCATTGCATCCACCATTATCCTCCAACCATTTTGCATTTCTACTATCATATTCGATAATGTACTCAACGTAATACCATGTCTTCCTCCCATTCTTACCGGTTCTGTTCACTTACTCATCAAAGATTCATCTTCCCATTTTACATTTTCATTTCTCTAACTTGACTTACCCAAAGTCTCTTTACTCTATCCACTTTCACAATTGTTCTTTTTCAGTATCGTAATAATTATTGTACTCCAACTTCCAGCTGGCAACCACTTGCTTCAGAAACCCAAAGATGTTTTAAAAGCATTGAAGAAAAGGTTTTCGTTTTAATTTGAAAATACATTCAAAATCTAGGTTCGAGGTCGCCCGTACTACAACTCTCTGTGATAACAACCTTTGCTACAATATCCCTATCAAGCTCCTCCCATCTCCATGTTATCCAAATATCCACTCGATTCCTCTGAATCTCTTATCACGTTCCATAATTCACACTTATCTTTTACTTCCAGCCTCCTATTTCTACTTCCTTTATTCTATCTCTTCTTACTCTTCATTTCTGTCCATTTACTCTTCATCAAGAAATTCTACAGTTTCTCCTTCAACCCATATCGTCCTTATCGTTACATCTATACGCACATTATCATCAAGTCTAAGTAACCACTCCCGAAGTATGTCATCAATTAAACTTCCACCAACTGTAGTTTCAAACCGTCAAAGTATACTCTATCATTCCTGTTCTTAACTCCTCCTCTTAGGTCAGTCCTCCAATCCCAACATTTTCACACATACAATCGATCAAGTAGCATTCACTTCTAATCCTCATACCACATCTAAATCTACCTTGGTGCCATAACCATTCGAAATCAGGTTCAGTTGAGAGATTCCTCAATAACCACAATACTCATAGCTCGCTAAGATATTTCTCAATTCCCAATACATAACACAAGATAGGTTGAGATTCCTCAACCGTCCAATACATACCGTAAGATAGGTTGAGAGATTCCTCAACCATCCAATACATACCATATCCCGCACAATAAGTTGAAAGATTCTTCAACTACCCAATAAACACCGTATACACCGTAAGATACATCATAAGATAACCTCGTACGATTGTACCGTAGGTTAACACCGTAAGATAAGGTGAGAGATTCCTCACCTATCCTATACACGAGCAATACATAGTTCTGGACTATCTCGTTACCATGATACCCAACTACACATCTCTATTCTCTCGCTTCACAGCATCTAACCCATGTCTGAAGAACTATAAAGAAATCTCATCTGACGTTCACTGCTCAAACTCCGTTCTTGGATAGATTCCCCCTAAGGACACTCATCACTATCGTTGAAAACATCCACTGATTCGATCAAAAATTATTTTCTTTTAGCTTAGCAATTCCACTGTTCATCACTACCAAAATATCATCTTTCCCTCTTGTCACAACACGCGGTCTATTATAACTCATGATAACGTCATCTCATCATACAGTTCCACATCCGTATGATTTAACCGATTCACAAATGCATAAATACTATGCATGTATGGCAATAACATAATCATGTATGTACAGCAACGTACCATATGCATCAAACATCTCTAATATGTATGGATGCAATTTAGAACATGTGACAATTTACTCAACACTCCACTCGTCGTCACTCAGCATATATATAACGTCACTCGTTCCCAAGGCTCTAAACTTATGCTCTGATACCACTAAATGTCACAGCCCGGTCCCACAATAGCGGAACCGGAGTCCGTGGCACGCCACCGAGGCTAAACCAATTCATTAACGTTCCCAAAATTAGGTTTGAAGAACACACGCAGCGGAAAACAAAACACATTTTAAAACCAGAGGTTCAGTCGACTGCTCAGTCGACTGCACAGTCGACTTCTCAGTCGACGGAGGTAGGCAGGGATTTAAATGTCAATTCCAGTCGACTGATACTGGGGGTCCAGTCGACTGCTGAGGGGTTCCGTCGACTGCTGAGGGGTCCAGTCGACTGCTTTTGTTAAAATAAGAAGCAGTAGCTAACAGACACAGGGGTTCAGTCGACTGCTCAGTCGACTGCTCCCCTGGCAGCAGCCCAATCTGCAGAATTTCAATTTTAAAAGCTTTCTAACTTCCATTCAATGATCAACCACTCAATCAAACTCAGTCCAAAGTAATTCTAGCTGTATTAAAGTATTACCAAACATAATTACAACATGTTATAGTCTAATACAACGATTTAAAATCCATTCTAACATACTAAGTTAAACATGGTTTAAAACAACCAAAATCTTATTACAACATTTCTATTATCCCAAAACTACAAGATTATCTTTCAAGTTGCCTCACAAGCAAACTCCCAACCCACGTACTCACTTCTGTGATTCCTCGCCAGCATTTACACCTGAAATGGTTATTTGAATAACCACACATATTTCGATTTGTTTAAGCTAATGCTTAGTGAATAAATCAACATATGTACATGAATGATAAACATGTCCGCATTCACATCTCTACAATTCATACTAGTCGCCGGAGACTCACGTGCCCGTCCATATTCCCAATCCGCGACTCCTCGCCAATAAGTCCACGCGAAAGGGTAAGACCCACGATTCTACAAACAATCGTGCGACCTTAATGCCACTCTATCGGCTCCACAAAATGGCACGGTGACCACGTGCTCCTTCTGACCCACATAAGCAACTTAACATGCTCAAATACATATCACCATACTCGCGGTAATTAAAACATATCACCGTGCTATTGAGCCTACTTATCAATATAATTGCCCAATATAAACTACACAAGATATCTCTAAGAAATAAATACATGCTATTCAAAAATAACATGAATACACACCAAGAAATCATTCCAAAACATAGTTGGATCACTCACCTCCGATTTACGCACTTATAATACGATCCAAAGAAAACCTGTGCACAAAGAACGTGCAGAAGTCCGTCTAGTACAATTCCTATGGATCAGAATTCCATTTATCAACTTTTATGAAAAATTCTAGAAAAAGACTTTTCGGAAAACTTAGCCAAACAGGCCCTAACATAAATCAAAACGAAGCTCTTACCTCGAGGAGCTCGAATATGAAATCTGGGAGAAACCAGACTGACGGAAGGTCGTCGTTTGGCGTCGCAAAGCTCTAAGCTCCTAAATCTCCCTCTAGCCCCCCTTTTGGCCTCCTCTTTATGGAATTAGGTTAAGACTTAGAAAAATCTAAGTTCATCTCTATCTATATATAGGCAACACTCTCGGGGAATTACGTTTACCTCCCCACGAGTTTTCCAAACTCCTAATTAGTCTCTGAAACTTTCTATACAGCTTATTCATAGCTTTATAAGTAAAACTTCAAAATTATAAAAGTTTTCGACTAAGTTTCGTTTGGTTGCTAAAACGTGAATTTCTATATAACGTTTCCGAAGTTGCTAATTAGCCTACCAAATTAATAGCGTGTTCATTCGTTCTCACCAGAATACTAAATCTAACAACAGAAATAAATTCTACAACAGAAAATAATACAGATATTGAAATACACAGGTAAACATTTATTTTCAGATAAACATTTAAAGTGTTCCACAGTGACCGTCTCATACTCGGAGAGACTTCACAAACAATAAATCCTCAATCACAACAGTTTCAAAGGGTTCTCTAATACAGACACCCAAATCAACTCGTGAGTCAAAACTCACTCAAACACGTGCCAAAATGCACAACCCCTCACATCATCATGCATGACAAATGCAATGAAATGCAATAACACAAATGCGGGTGTTATAAGCATAATGAAAATAACTTGGTAATAGTTTGAGTAAAACAATTAAGAACATACTATTATCAATAGATTTGTCATCATCAAAACAAACATAATAATGCCTTCAAGAATTAAGGCTAACAATATATATATATATATACACGTCTATAGTAAAATTATGGAGTTTTAGAAGATGCATGGACTATCGACTCGCTTAAACGAGTCAAGGTGCAAACTTGGATAAAATGTTATTGAACCAATTGTAGTTTGGGTTATACTTGAGACACACCCAAATTCATAATTTTTGGGACACAACCTAATTAATGTGTCTATCTCTCTCTTGTGTCACTGTAGGGTCTAATGACCTCACAGAAGAGAGATAGTGTCACGCTCCGGAGTAACCAAAAATAGGAAAAATTTAAAATTTCCTTTCTGGACCCGTAGGGAATGACGAGTTACGTAAAACTGATCTGTCCGTGCAACATACTGTTTGTTGTAATTATTTACTCGGGCGTGCCAGAGCCTTGTTAGGTAGACCCAAACTTATAAATACAAAATTTCCTAAGTCACTTGTGTGAGTGATACACAAGGTTTGAAAATCTAACTTCTATCAAAACGATTGTGATGGCCAAGTAGGAAAGTACCCTTGGCCTAAGGTCCCTAGATAGTACTGAAGCGCACAAGTCTAGCAAGTGATGAAAGCAAGCAAGAGAAATTAAATAAAAAGAGCATTTTTATTTAATTGAAATAAGGAAGAGAAAATTACAATGATGTAATTTAAATGCTAAGAAAGCCTAAGAAAAATAAAAGGATGCTTTTATTTGCCTAAAAACTAAGAATGCATTGTAGAATGCTTTAGGATGCTTTTGTCGAGATGACGCGGAGTGTCCTGCAGCCTTGGCCTGCCTGCTGTATTTATAGCGGCCATAGAGGTCTTCTATATAAGGTAGAAAATCTGATGAATACAATTATCTGGTAAAAAATACCAGTTTATTTCCATAAACTGCTCTTGATAATTTCTTCCATATCGGATAGAAGTTACCTTATCTTCGAATATACATATATATATATATATGTCTTAAATCTAGTCCATACGTTGGCTTCATTCGGTTTGCTTCCCTTGCAAGCAAAAGATATCCCATATATATGCTGATATTATCCCCAAAAGTAATAATATTTTGAATATTATCCTGCCATATCTTGATAATATTTGACGTTATCTTTTCCATAAGTGATATTCCTTCCTAAATCTGATAACGTAAATATTATCACATTGAGGGTTTGTAGAAATTGACTCTTGCCATAATGGCCAAATCTGTATAAACTTCTAAACTGGCAGAATGGCTTTCCAATCAAGCAGTCCGATGAAACCATAGCTTAGGCTGTGTTGATGATGAGGTGGCGGTTTGAACTAAAAATACTGTCTTTAAGTGGAAAACTTACCATTCTGCTACACCAACCTCTTATTACTTGACATCGGGCTTGTGCAACCGGACTGGGCCATGAAGTGAGAACCCGAACACCCTGATGACTATGCATTACCCTAATCGGGCATGATTAACCAAAATTCCATGGCAACTTGTCATGGTCGCCAACTTCTTGATAATTTTACATCGGACAGAAGGTACATTCCTGCAACCCGATTGAGACAACTTGATGGCTAGCCTGATGGAGTTAATACAATGGAAGCCCGATATGAACTGCCAAACAAGGCCTAGGCCGGACTGAATTTGGTAAGTCCGATTTCACTGATGCCCGATATAATGATAGTCAGCCCGATTAAGTAATGGTGCTAGCCCGATCAACTTTTAACCAATCAGTCATTAGTTTTGCAATCGGTCTCATGAATCCGATTGAAAATATCTCAATCGGCCTTAAGCAAATTTTGACTTTAAAAAATGTAATTTTTAGGTGCAAACAATTGCCCCCCTGGCTGTTTAAAATGAAAACAAGTGAAATTTTGAATAGCCATATTTTTCAAGACCGATTATTTCATAAAGATTGGTATCGGTCTTGCCCATGAGACCGATTGTAATTGTTGCAACTATCATGTAACGCCCCTCTCAAATAAACTGAATGAGGACAACAGAGGGTGATGTATTTTCTTTCCATCGGGCTCTCCGTATGTAATACCTCATTGTGTAGCATGACTGAAACATGTAATTGCTCTAAAACAACCTCATGTAATCGGGCTCTACCACTTGATTCTTATACAAACACTTTTGACACTACACCATCGGCCTTTATGTCTGATTCAGCATCCCAAGCATCCTTCCAGCATTACTTTATTTATTATTATTATTTCTCTTGCTTTCGGTCTTGTGAGTCCGAATAGCACTGTTAGTTAGACCGAATTAATATTCTTACCTTCGGTCTTAATAACTTTTCAGTCTCTTGATAATACCATTGTTGCATAAAGAGCCACCAAATAATATTCAATTTTTGGTGGCATCTACACAGCCATTGTGGATGTAAATCAACCCAAGCCAAATAATTAATTGGCTTAAAATAAAAATTATAATCGGTCACTACAAGGAGACCGAAAAATTTGAACAATTCCTTAAGGGTGAGTTTCCTGAAGGAAATATGTTTAAAAACTTCATGGACCGATTTATAGTCAATCGGTCTCTGCGAAGCTTGCCCCTCGAGCGGTTTATCACTGATTACTTCGTCAATAATGGGGTCCTCATCATCGTCCTCCACATCACTAGGAGGCTCTATGGCCGATACAAGATCACTCGGCCTATCACACTTTTCCTCTTCGACCTCAACAGAATTTTGAGGCTCGTCTTGAATTTGCCCCCCGAGTGCTTCTTCGTCTTCTTCAACGTCGGCGAGGAGCTCTATAGCCGAAATAAAAATTTTCGGCCTTTCCTCAAAAATTATTTTTTCGCCGTCTTGCCCCCCAAGCGGTTTGGACAGCGTGGAATCAAGATGACCAGAGACTCGATCTCTTGATTTAGAGTGATAACATCGGCCTTCTCGGGCCGTTGTGATTTTAGGAGTTGAAGTTGAAGAGCGATATCATTAAGGACACTACTACGGCTTTCTCGAGCAGCAACCGATTCGTCTTGTTCTTCAACTTGCAAATCTGATAAGCCGATTGGTTTTAGCTTCCAACCACCATCTAGCAACTCATCCCGAGACATGAAAGAGTTTCCATTAGGGGGTGGACAGTCAGCTCCACTCGCTTGAAGGTCGCCGATACCTTGGGTAAAATACTTAACATCGGCCTCAAAACGCCAGATCTTTTTGTAAAGATCATGGATGGCAAAATCATATGGGGCTATAATGGCGTGCCGATTTGAGTACTGCGGATCCCACGGCTTGTTCCATAAAGCCTTGAAAGTAGTAGATTTATCGTTTTTTAGACGATTAATCTCTCGTTAAAGTTGGCTGATTGATTCATTACACCAACCAATTTGGTTGTAGTAGAATTGCAACCATGCTTCGGTGAACATGATTCATCACTCGGCGGTCCCACCAGGCGTGCCAAATTATTTGCTGTAATTATTTACTCGGGCGTGCCAGAGCCTTGTTAGGTAGACCCAAACTTATAAACACAAAATTTCCTAAGTCACTTGTGTGAGTGATACACAAGGTTTGGAAATCTGACTTCTATCAAAATGATTGTGATGGCCAAGTAGGAAAGTACCCTTGGCCTAAAGTCCCTAGACAGTACTGAAGCGCACAAGTCTAGCAAGTAATGAAAGCAAGCAAGAGAAATTAAATAAAAAGAGCATTTTTATTTAATTGAAATAAGGAAGAGAAAATTACAAGGATGTAATTTAAATGCTAAGAAAGCCTAAGAAAAATAAAAGGATGCTTTTATTTGCCTAAAAACTAAGAATGCATTGTAGAATGCTTTGGGATGATTTTTGGATGCTTTTGTCGAGATGACGCGGAGTGTCCTGCAGCCTTGGCCTACGTGCTGTATTTATAGCGGCCATGGAGGTCTTCTAGATAAGGTTGGAAATCTGATGAATACAATTATCTGGTAAAAAATACCAGTTTATTTCCATAAACTGCTCTTGATAATTTCTTCCATATCAGATAGAAGTTGCCTTATCTTCGAATATACATATATATATATATATATGTCTTAAATCTAGTCCATACGTTGGCTTCATTCGGTTTGCTTCCCTTGCAAGCAAAAGATATCCCATATATATGCTGATATTATCCCCAAAAGTAATAATATTTTGAATATTACCTGCCATATCTTGATAATATTTGACGTTATCTTTTCCATAAGTGATATTCCTTCCTAAATCTGATAACGTAAATATTATCACATTGAGGGCTTATAGAAATTGACTCTTGCCATAATGGCCAAATCTGTATCAACTTCTAAACTGGCAGAATGGCTTGCCAATCAAGCAGTCCGATGAAACCATAGCTTAGGCTGTGTTGATGATGAGGTGGCAGTTTGAACTGAAAATACTATCTTTAAGTGGAAAACTTACCATTCTGCTACACCAACCTCTTATTACTTGACATCGGGCTTGTGCAACCGGACTGGGCCATGAAGTGAGAACCCGAACACCCTGATGACTATGCATTACCCTAATCGGGCATGATTAACCAAAATTCCATGGCAACTTGTCGTGGTCGCCAACTTCTTAATAATTTTACATCGGACAGAAGGTATATTCCTGCAGCCCGATTGAGACAACTTGATGGCTAGCTGATGGAGTTAATACAATGGAAGCCCGATATGAACTGCCAAACAAGGCCTAGGCCGGACTGAATTTGGTAAGTCCGATTTTAGTGATGCCCGATATAATGATAGTCAGCCCGATTAAGTAATGGTGCTAGCCCGATCAACTTTTAACCAATCAGTCATTAGTTTTATAATCGGTCTCATGAATCCGATTGAAAATATCTCAATCGGTCTTGAGCAAATTTTGACTTTAAAAAATGTAATTTTAAGGTGCAAACACATACTAACAAAATATATATCAGAGTAAGGAATTGCAAAAGCGTCTAACGGTATTCATGGGGGAACTTAAAGTGTTTTGCTACATAAGCTATTGCAGAAGTTCCAAATGAAAACCACAAAAGATAGTTTTGGGCAATCAACGCCACTTAAATTATTACATCAACCAAAAGATAGTTAAAACATAAAGGAAGTCTTAATACGGAAGTAGGCCAGGGTCCTTCTTCTAACTGGCAAAACCGTAACCTTCGTTATCAAACTCTTCCTGATAGTCTGCCTCAGGATCACCTTCCTGATAGTTCCCGTCCTGAGGATAGTGATATGCATCTTCATTGTTACCTTGATAGTCCTCCTCATTATAACTTAGATGTAAAAGGTCCAGGGCAGGGAAGGAGCCGTTAGCTTTTGAAGCTAAGTGAAATCGTCTTAACCGACCACTCCTAATACATTTAAGGGTATACAGGTACAACAATATCTTGGAACAATGTTAATTAGCATATGACATGGTAGTATGACGACACAATGCAGTATCGATATATTCGACTTTTACTCAACTAGGGACACTACCACTAACTCATGTGACTTGTTACATTACCAGTGTAATGCTGTTAGCTCAGAGTAGAATGATTACGTTGCTATCGTCACCTAACAGGGCCCTATAGAAAATTTTGGTTTTAAAAATAGTGTAATCATTGGACTCTTAGGTCCTCGTGACCTTGCCGGGAGAATAGAATAGTTACAGCGCTATCGTCGCCTAGCAGGGCCCTATAGCATTAGAAATGTAACTATTATATTCTGATGGATACTTTGCTATCATCGCCTAGCAGGGCCCTATAGCGTATCAACCATCAATTTATACATAACTTCAATGATTTCAATGGAAACTCTGGCTATCGTCGCCTAGCAGGGCCCTATAGCAGTTTCATCGTTGTTCCCATTTACTTGACTGTACCTTTCGGACCACTGCGATCCACTCAATGTATGTAATGATATGACTGGGTTAGTCCCCGTGACTAACCATGCAGACGTCAACATTGACATCAAGACTCGAATATGTTCATATGAATGTCCGTATGATTGTATAAACGAGAAATCATGATAAACAAGAATATCAATGAATATTAATTAAGCATGGAGTATAGTTAACTAACATGCGCTCATCATACAAGTAAGAATCTCAACATTCACATAACTGATACCTATTAGTATCGCCCACACAGGACGCACTGGGCATAAATATATTAACAATTAATAATTCTATAATATACCAAGTGAGTTAGGACGACTCACCTCGATGCAGGTGCATAACAGTAAGCGTAGCGGTTCCTACAAAGTATAATATTACGTAGAACGTTGATTAATAAGCTTATTAAAATTAGGGGCATAATGGTAATTATGACGGGTGGGTTCCTAAACCTTAACATGATGATCTAGACATCATTCTGAGTCCAACGCCATTGACTAGACTCAAATCGGAGTCCGTCGCATATAAGGCTGGGTTTCGTATACCGGTTTGGGCCCTAAAGACTTTATAAGCTGTATTTTTTACCGCGTCGAAAGGTCACCAAACTTTAAGGGGATGTTCTAGACATTATTCTAAGACTCTGGGAACTGACCGCGCATTTTTCTGAGCTACGATTTATTTATTATGAATTCCTGAAGTTTAAATCATCTAATAATAGACTGCGGAGCCCCATAATTATAAAATACAATTTAGGGAGACATTTGACCCTTATAAATATTTTTATTAAATACTAGGCCTTAAATTAGGCTAGTAGTATTTATCTCCTAATTTTTGGAGTTCGTTTGGTATTTTAAATAATTAAAATATAACCAAACGGATACTTTACAAGTAATTAATAATTATTAAAAATACTCAAGTTGGGTTTTATAGACAATAATTTATAAAATAGAGGCATTAGGCCTTAAGAAACTTTGATACAATTTTCCTATATTTCAAAAAGGTCATTAGGTATTTATTACCTAATTATTTTTATTTAAAAACAATTCTTATCATTTATTTACACTAAATAAATAATAAGAATAATACATGATATATACAATATCTTAACAAAATATGATACATTATTATAAAATAATATTTCAGAATATTAAAATATAAGTTATAGTATTTTAAAACTATTTTTAAAGAATTTAGAACTATTTAAAATTCTTTTATATTCCATTTATAACTATTTATAATTATTTATTAATACAAAATATATCATAAATAATATATTTATACACTAATCTTAGTTAGCAAGTACTAATTATCACTAAAACAGATTATTAAAGCACTAATTAGGATTAACAGAATAATTAACGTTTAAGAAACAGATTAATAAAACCTTACTTAAGATTAACGGATTAATTAATTAATATAAAGCAAATAATTATAATCATGAAAGGCAAAGACCCGCGGGTTGAACTTGACCCGGCCCAAACTTAGCGGGTCACCCGCTTATACTAACAGACTGGTCCAACTTAAAAGATCCGAACCGGATCCATTGACATTTATTATAACCCACGTCCGCAACCGTTTATACTAACAACTAAACCCACCCATTCTCATACCCGACCCTATGGGTAAACGAGATAACCCGGACCCTAAATGGGTCGTGTCTTCTCCGGTGACCCTCGCTCGCCGCCGGCGAGCCCGTTTTCGCCGTAAAACTTCTCCAGCTCATATCTCTCTCATCTCCCCATGGAAATCGATAAAACCAACGGGAAAATGACCGGTTTGGGACCCTCTTCAACATACTAGGAGCTGAGAATGGGGTTTATTCGTTTTGGGTTCCTATGAACCTATTATCTTTTTCGGGTTTTTAAGGGATAATGCTGTGCATGGCCTAGCTAGAGCGTATCAAATTTGAAACTGGACTAAGGGGGGTCTATAGGGAACTTGAGGGTCTAATTGGTATAATAAAAATGGAATTTGGTCATGTTTCAAAATTTAAGCTCCGGTGAGGACCTTCAATGGTGATTTTGGGGTTACAGAGAGCTTAGGCTCTGTTTGGTTCGTTCGTGAGGTCCAGGGGGTGTGTGTGAGTCTTTGCGTGTGTGTGGTGTTTAAATGGGCATAGAATGCAAACAAGGTGAGGTTTACCTATAGAGATCTCGGGTTCTCTCTCCTTCTAGCCCCGGCGAGCTCCTTTCCCTCTCCGGCGAGTGAGTGAGTGAGTGTGTTAGGGTGAGGCAGAGGGAAATAGAGGGGAAAAATATTAGAGGGTGCGTGTGTGTGGTCTTCCTCTCTCTCGGTGACACATATATATATATACAAACCTACATACATAGATACATATGTATACACTGCTATCTATACCCACAAATGAACAGTTTTTGAAATCTGTTGGAGATAATGGAGGAGATGTGGTTGAGATGAGTTTCTTGGGAGGGGAACCAAGGAAGGCCGGCGGTTTGGGGGGGTGTAGGTGTGTCCGGCGGGTAGAGGAAGGGTTTGGTTGGGTAGAGTTGTTGTCCAATGGATATGGGTAAGTTAGGTAAGTACATAGCCATATAGGGAAAGATTCCAATGGTACTAATGTTTCCATAAGTGTAGGAATTGTCGTCGCCAAAAACTACGTGTAATACAGTCTAATTCTCGGACAGATTTTACGGGTATACGTGCGTAGTCAGTTCGAGGTTGAAACTTACAGTCTAAGCAATTAGATAAGTGAGTACGTATACGTATTTTGGGTTCCAGAATTAATGACTTAAATTGCTGGATTTCAATATAACCAAAAAATGGGGATCCGTTTATTAACGCAGAAATTTTTACGGGTATTACAGATAGACACATTATTGGGGTTGTGTCCTAAAGGATGTGTGTTTGGGTTATGTCCTAGACATAGACACATTATATGAGTCAAGATGAATAAATTTTAGCCTCGTTTAATAAATAAGTCAAACTCAAATATGCATGAATTCGACTGAATTTCAAACTCGTTTAATAAATAGCCAACTCAAACAATATGAACTCGCCTCCATTCCGCTTGTATACGTTCCTACCTGAGAGTCTTACATGATATATTGACTTTAGAACATGGACCAGTAAATAAATGTCGTAATTCATAAACGGTTTGTCATGAAGAGTCAATTATAAATTGCTCTTAGCACATCAATAATTGTCCTTATAACAGCTAAGAAATTTTATTCTGTTTTTCACTACGATAAATGACTAAAGAATTAATGGAAACCATTGGATTAAAACATCCGCAATGTTTTGATATAGATATATATATATATATATGAGGTGCATGTTTTCTCTGTCAATAATATTTAATTAATTAGGTCCATAAAGTTTTTCAAAGGCCTTTAATATTTTTTTTGACAACAAAACCAATTATAAGTGTCGTAATGACATTAGCGACCAAATTTTTAGATGTTTTTTCGATGATGTCAACTTTTGAAATATTTCTAAAAAAGGAAAATTCAGAGACTGGAAAATTCAAAGACATTTTGGGATAAAATGCCACTGAATTTCCTTTTTTAGAGAAATGTTTCTAAAATGCTTATTAAAAATGTCTCTACAACCAAAAAATTTAGATACATTTCTATGAAAATGTCTCTGAATTCGAAAAATTCACAGAAAATTTATGAAAATGTCTTTGAAACTGAGTAATTCAGACACATTCTATGAAAAAATGGCTAAAAATATTACTGAAATATCATTGAATCTGGAGAATTTAGAGACATTTTGGGAGAAATGTTTCTAAAAAAATTTTGAGACGCATTTCAAAAATTGAAGTCAGAAAATTCAAAAAAAAAATAAAAAATAAAAAGTACGACCAGCGCGACATGTTCAATGGGAGGAGTAATTTCATTTGCAAATATTTTAAATTCAAAATGGGGGACTTTAGCCCAAAAAAAAAAATAGCAATTTAGTGATAAGTCCCTACCTACCCTCGCCATGCATTAATAGAGACTCTCCCCTTTCTTAATGTAGCAATATATCCCCACCCCCCAAACGTGTATAGTAATAGGTCCCTAGACCCATTTTATCGGTCATTTTATGGACATATTTACTCCTATATATGTATTGAATGTATATGTATACATATATGTCATTTAATAGTGGTGAATCAGTTATGAAAGATCAATATTCATAACAGATTTTGCAATCAATCCCAAGATTATAGCACAATAAAATCACTAGTTATTGTATCCAACTGATTTCCACAAATCAAGGTCCCTGCATATAGTTACAGGATCAATAAGTCAATAGGAATACCATGGGCGTAAGTTTGAGAGTAGTTCTTTGATATACAGACTATATCACCATTCATTATTCTGAATATCATTGTTAATAAATTGTGTGGTTCATTTTTTGAAATTTCTCCTTCTAAAACTGCAAAATTTTCTAGTATCGTATCTGGCAACGATGATAACATCCTTGAAGAAGAGGTAGTGTATTTCGATGATTTCGGTCTATATGATTTTGAAGAAGACCGACGACCAGCTATAAATTCATATCATAGTTCTCGAAAACACAATAAGAGGAAGGAAAAGCCCGATCTAACAAGCGCTTTGACAGACTCTGTACTCCTTCACATCGTCTCATTTTTTCCCATCGAGGACGCCCTTAAAACGGACGACTTGTCGAAAAGATGGCAATACCTTTGGACATCTATGCCCAATCTCGACTTCTCTCATAAAGCTAATTCGTTTCTTCCGTTAACTTATACCGATTTGGTGGCGGCGGATTCCAACAGAGTTGCAGTGGTGACACACCATGATTTTTCAAACATTTGTAATTGCATTTTTTTTTATGCTAGACACTTGTTTTTAACGGAGAATCAGATAATTCTTTGTTGCACATAATAGCAGTCTAAATGTGAAATTTCGCATCCGTAACATGTGAAATTTCATTGCAGCAAATTTTTTATTTTTATTTTTTTTTTGTGAATTCTTATTTGTGTGTGTGTATGTGTGTGCGCGCGTGTTTTGAAGATTGTGAAATTTCATAACAGTAAGCTATTTTTTGAAATTTCATAACAGTAAGTTATTTGTTCAAATTTCATAATATTATTATTATTATTTTTTTTTTTTGTGAATTTTCAATTGAAATTTCATAACAACAAGTCTAATTGTGAAATTTCACATCTTCATAACAAATAGTTTTTTTTTTGTGAAATTTTAATACTTTGGTTTTTGAAGATTTCAAATTCATGAGAGATTTCCCTCACATCGTTGCAATCAAATTCACAGAGTACCGGTTTTTTGAAACAAAACTACTTCAATAGAGGTCTACTCTCAAAAAGAAGAAGATGTATGGAGATTGTGTATTTGAAATATAGAGATATGGTTTGATTTTCTTGAATGAAATTGAAATTACAGCTGAAAATTATTTGAATTTCAATTATGATTTTGCAAATCAATTACAAGGTTTAATTGAATCCCAAGAGTTAAGAGAACAATAAGTCTAGTTTATATATATATGTCTATATAGCGATATATAAGCCATTTATTTGGGTGATTTGTTAGGGAATAAGGGCAAAATTGTCTAAATAAATAGAAGGGACCTATTACTAAGAAATTTATTGGACAAGACTAATTGATAGATTAGCCTAGTAGTTTGGACTTTATACTAAATGACCCAAAAAAAAAAAAGGAGAGAAATTGGTGTCCTTTCAGGCTAAAGAAATTTTGAGTTGTCCTTTTGATCTTATTGACCCAACCTCAAATACCTTAGCCCAACTTTTTGAGAGTATTTTTGCTCTCTATTTTGATCACCCATTGCTCACTCAGGTCTCCACTGGGTGGCATGTGTCTCATTTCATTCTTATTTTGCCCTTATACTATCAACATAATTACTGAAATTGAACACATATCACCCAGTAAAGGTAATGAGTGATCAAAATTGATTGAAAAAAGCTCTCTTTTCCCTATATCTATGTTCTACATATATCTTTTTCAAAACGTTTTCACTAATATTACATGATTTTCTATTCTCATTGATTTTTGCATTATATCTGTACAATCAATCCTCACACTTTTTTTGTCATGCCCAAAATCCTTCAGTTTCTTTTTAGATCCAAGATAGTCCTCAAATGCTATTTACGTGAGTCTTCCCCAATGTCAGCCAACAAATTAGCACGTTTTCCAAAAATTATTTTTCCTTAGTTTTTCAATTTTCAAAATGTCATAACTTTCAAAATACAAATCAATTTTTGATAAATTTTATATAAGGTTAAATATATTTTAACCCCCTGGCCAATTTTCACTTAACCCCATGTGATTAAAAAGTGGTTACTTAACCCCCATTGTGGTTTCCGACTAAAGTGAAACTATTAAGATATCTCTCAAAACTGATAAAAATTCTAAAATTGGCCAAAAATATTAACACTTAACCCCCTTTGTGAGGTTAATTGTGCGGTTAATCCCTTATATGGAGATAATACTGTCATTTAACCCACCTATGCGTGACTAATTTTTTTACACTTAACCACTTTGAGGAGCTAATTTTGGGATTAATTATCTATGTGGGATTAATTTTAACACAAACTCTTCTACGTGGATCAATTTTAACACTTAATTCCCATGTGAGGCTATTTTGAGAGAAATCTTAGTAGTTTCACTTTAGTCCAAAAACACAAAGGGGTTAAGTGTCCCCTTTTGAACCACAGGGAGGTATAGTGAAAATGGGCATAATCACAGGGGATAAAATATAATTAATTATTTTATATATCTATGATCTACAAAACAAGACGCATCTTGCCAAATAAAATTTTCAAAAAAAATTTAAAAAAAAATTCGAAATTTTGCAGCTCAAAAACATGTATCGATTTTTTTTTTGTTTGTAAAATCGACACTTCCATTGTGTAGATTTTGAAAAATTATCCCAAATAAAAATAAATAAATAAAAATTTGTCCCAAACCACCAATGAATCACAAAGTAATGCCCATTTTAGCAGATAATACTATCTTTAAAGTGCTGCCCAGGTAAAGACAGTGATATGATACTGTCAACATCGATATTTTTTCAAATTGATCAATTAACTACATAATTATGGCCATTTTATCAGATGTCACTGCCGCGTGGCAAAGTTGATTCCTTTTTGTCCCATGTGTGGCAGTCTGGCAGATAACTCTACCACATAGCAGCCACCCACTAGTGTTAGTGTAATTTGTTTGTGGAGTGTTTGTGCCCAAATCTTTACTCATAGTAACATTGTTACTGCTGCGAAAATTTACAAAATTAGGGCTATTTAGCAAATGTTACTGTCTTTAAAAATTGTCCCTATGCAAAAAATAGTAGCATACTATTAAAGATTAGCAACATGGTATTACACAAAGAAACAATAAATTTCTTCAAATTGACCAAATAGTCGCAAAATTATGGCCAATTTTTAAATGTTACTGTCTTTACAATACTGTCTAGGTAAAGACAAGAACATATTAACAAATGAAAAAAAAAAATCAAATTAAGATAGTATCATGTCACTGTCACAAAGACAGTAACGTTACCCTTCAAGAGGTATATCACTGTCTTAATTTTTCTTTCTTTTTTCATTTTTTCATAGTCCCTATGGATCATATTTGATAGATCTTTTCTTCTAGATTATAGATATACAATTTTTTTCAAACTAGAGTTGTGGTTTAAAAGTTATGACATTTTAAAGTTTGAAAAAAAATGCATTGGAACCCGTGATGAGGTGGCAAAACATGTTCTACGTGTGTGAAATGAGGGTAAATTTGCCAAAAACCTTTTTTTAGTTTACAAGAGGACTTAAGGCCAAACAAATCAAAACAACACATGTCCTTATCTGCAACACCCGTACCCGAAAAAGGGATAAATTTATTATTTATATGCACTAATTAGTGTTTATTAGTGCATATTTTGAATCAAGGTGGGAATGTGGACCCACCGGTGAAAAAATGTTCCAGTAGGAACACAGTTAGAACTTAGAAGTACCGTATCAGGTGGGACAAGTATTGAAGTGGGACCCAGTAAAGGCCCAGTTGATATAATTTGCATCTAAATGCATTTACATGTTAAAATGGATATGTGCTTTGCATGTTTAAGTATTATATTGTTTTATGTGTTAGCTACTGGTACAGTGTGAGGGCATTTTTGCAAATGGTTCATAATTAGTAGGTTCCTTATCAACTTCGTGAAAATAATTGGGACCACATTCACCCATTTAGATATTTGGGTAGTTAATGGAATATTTGGGGATTTTATAATAGGAACTTAGAAAGTTTGAGGGTGGTATGGAAAATAAGACGTAAGTCTTATATGTATCTCCTAAGTGGGTTGGTTATGACTCGTTCCAAAAGAACATAAAAATAGATTTGGAGAGGAGGAGGTGGCACCAAGAGAGAGAGAGAGAGTGAGAGAGGTCTATGTACGTTGTTTTTTCGTCGTATCTACTTCGTCCGACGTTCGATCTATGAATCGAAGCCAAATATGGATTCGTGTAAGACAATCATTTCTATACTTTTTTTTTTGTTTTAATCATCTAATTTTGCTAACTCATTTTAGTCTGTGACACACGGTTTTACTGAAAATGTGTAGGATTGTCTCCAGAGTAGGATTTAAGTTAGGTTTTGGTAGGAATCAGCTTTTCATAGGCTTTTATTGTGAGAATTCGAAAGTGGTGAGTTTTTTAAACTGGAATTGGGTGTGGATACATGTTAAATGCTTTAATTGTTAGTTTAGAATTGTTAATTCTAAGTTTAATAGCCATGCAAGTGTTATATTTGTGCTTAACATGTCAATTAGTGTAGAAAATTGCTATGTCTATGTGCTTATATGATAAGTGGCCGATGAATACTCAGAAAATGGCTCATTTGTGGGAAAATAAGGTTTGGGAAGGAGAAGAAATCAATTTGAGAACAGATGACCAAGGAATAGAAGGGACAACGGGACTAAGGGAAGGGTCTTCGGATGTCTGATGTCACGCCCCAGAGCAATAAAAATAGACAAAATAAATTCATTTTTGGGTCCATAGACTGTCACTGGTGAAGTCACATGATTGTCCACTACACAAGATTCAAATAATAGAAATGGAGGCAAGACAAATGATTCTAAGTTCAGCATTGCATATAACATAAATTACTAAACTTATTACATCAAAGTCTGCAACAATTGAAAGAACTAGATCTTAAGGCAACGTATACCAAATAAACGGATACCGATTCGAATCACGACGGGTGCGTTCGCCAACGTTATTATCAACAATACATTATTCTCAACATTACCGTCTTACAGCGTCCTTATCTCTTCAGTATTACTATAGTATTTTACGCGGGGGTTTCAGAATAGTAAATAAACAACTAAACAGTTCATAATATAACTAACAACATTATGTAACTACCAATAGATTGGGTTCGAGGTCCAATCGATTGAGGTAAAAGTAATAACAATCGATTGGAAAACATACCAATCGATTGGATCCAAAACAATACCAATCGAATGAACAAAAGGTCAATCGATTAGGTAACATCTAATGCCAATCGATTGGATCCAAAATATCACCAATGGAAAAAGCCCAATTGATTGGGACTATGTCTTCTTTCTCAGAATATGCAGTCCAAACCAAAATTATGGGAGGGACATTTTACGCATATTTCCTTCTTTTAAAGCATGTAAAACATCTTAATATTACACCGAATTCAAGTGAACCATTGACCCGGTAGATCGGAGACTTTGGTTATTGCATATGTGTTTAAATTGTTGCATTACACATGTTATAGCATTCAAAGCATGTTTAGAATATTCACTAAGCGTAATGCTTATAGAAAATTGTTTTATTTTTTCTGTTTGGTCGATAAGAACCACTGCAGGTTCGGATCAAGGCACGGAAAGGAAGTGATCGTAGCTCAGGAATGGGACGAGGCTTTTAGATTTGTTAATATGTTTATAGATTTTGCAGTAGCTGTGTAACTTAATGGTTTGGTTTAAGTGTAGTGCTCTGTCTTGCCTTGAATCTCTACAACGAAGGTTAAAGCGGAATTAAATAAATCAATCAGTCTTTCCAAAGAATTTAAAACAAAAATAACATTTGGAAAATTTCTCATTTGTTTACAAAAAGTAAAACCCATATAGCCCCAATGCCCCGCGGTACTTTAAACAGTGCTTCAAATTTGAATTTGTTATATTTCTTCAATATTCACTACTACCGGAGCTCTCTGCATCTAAAAACCAAATCAGGAAGTATACAATACAATAGAATAAAAGCAGCTCAACATTCAATGATAAAACTGTGAACATACATAATTGGCAGGTTCACAATAAATATAGAACCTCCCAGAAATTACCCGTTTACTTCTAAGGCAAACTATCCCAAAAATGAACCGATTACCCCGAAGGGCATCATAAAAGGTTTCTCTCGGTAACATAGGCAAAGTCACTGCTAACCTCATCCCGGACCTGGTCCCTAGGACGTTACTAGCCCCAAAGTTCTTGTTTCTTGGCGGTGCGCCTTGCTCATGTACCCAATTAGTTCCAAGGCATTTGATCGGGAGAGAACTAATCCTAATTGTACGCCTTAATTCACATTTGTTAGTACTTTTTATCCTGTTTTTGTGTATTTTTACTTCATTTTCTATTTTCTGACAGGATTTGGAAGAAATCACCTAAACTAGGATAAACAGGGTGAAAAAGCATAAAGAAAGAAGCTGAAAAAGCCAAGTCGCGCGCGCGAAGAACAGAGAATCGCTCGCGCGAGGTACCAAATGTCGCGCTCGCGCGACCCGCTCGCGCGATATGTGTAAAAAGCAAAGTTGCGTATTTCAGTATACTGAAGACTCCTATGCAAACGGAACTGCTGAACGACGTCTAGACTGTAAATTACATCAGTTTCAGTTCGTTTCGGGTTAGGAAGGCTTCCAAAACTTGTTGTAAATCTATATATACCCTATTTTATTACAATTAAAGGGTTAGACATTGTTAGCAACTATTATACATACATACACACATACTTCCAGCCATTGAAGGAGGGAAGCAAGGAGAAGAAGAAGAAGACCAAGGGTTTCCATGGCCTCCTCCATCAACTACTTGCCATCCATCACTTCCATGGACGGCTAGATCATAGATCTAGGGTTTCAATGAAGCCCTAGACGAGTAATAGGGTTTTATTTATGTTTTTATTTTAGTTTTATTATGTATGGATGACAGTCACATGTTTAGAGGATTTTTATAAATAAATCGTACTTCTAGTGATTAAATCATTACTTTCAGAATTTATTCTTGTCTTAGATCTATTTTGACTGTGATGTGCTCAACGATCTATGCTTGCTGTGCTTGTTTAGATTGTTTACATGTGATGGTGCTTTATTGATTTGTGCTATCAAGTATCCGAATAGTCCATGCCTAGGTTAGACGGATTAGATCACAACCCTAGTTTAGTGTGGGATAATTCGTGCTAACCGAAGATGGATTATGTTGGTGCTTGAACCATGAATATCTTCTTGTCGGAGGAATTGGGCTTGTAGCTACAATTCCCCATTATCATCCAACATAATAAGCTAAAGTAATTCATAAATATTCCTATTATAAAGCTAGTGGTGGATTTGCAATCCTAGGTTCACTTAAACATTATTTAAAACAACTTTAATTGCTTTCATAGTTTAGATTTATTTTTATTGTTATTAGTTTAATTAAATTCAAATCAAAATCCGTTTTTATAATTAATTAGATTTAGGTTTTAAAATTAAAAACACGGTAGTTAATCAATCTCTGTGGGTTCGACCTTTACTTCCACACTGCAAATCTTTTGAAAAGTAAAGAACACTTTTTTATATCTTGATTCTGACAACATCAATTTTTTGGCGCCGTTGCCGGGGATTGCATTACTACCTTTAGTTTTATAATCTTAGTTTAGTTAATTTGTAAATATTAGGTTAGTTTTTATTTATTTTTTTTTTTTTTTTCCGTTTTGTTTTTAGTTACTAACTTGTTCTTTTATTTTGTAGTCAACAGTTCCGAGTGGAGCGGCTAATTACATCAAAGGAGCTTACGCAAATAAAAATATAAATAAAATAAAATAAATTGTTTCTTGTGAAACTCGCTTTAAACCACTGTAAGTCAGGGCGCTGTGACGCACTATTTGCATTAGTTTAGGGTTAATTGCACTGCATTAGCTAGGAAACCCGGGGCGCTGGGCTTGACGCGGTCATTGCATTACAGGATAATATTCATGCATCACAGTAGTTGAGTGCTTGTTATCTTAGTTGCGTGATTGCTATTTGTTTTTTTAGTTGAGTCAGTTTTTGTTTTTAGTTTACTTTCTTTTAGTTTATGTTAGGTACACGTTCAAATAAACCGGAATTAAAATCTTTTGACTCTGAACTTGAACGTACATTAAGACTTAACAAGTCTTCAAACTTAACTTCTAGAACAAGGTTTTTAATAGACGACGATTTGACACCGAAACCAACGTCTTTATTTGAGTCCGAAATACGTAGTACTCTTACAAGACTAAAGAAACCACGCTTTAATAACATAGAACCAATTAAAATGGCAGACATTGGAAATAATAACGAAAACAACCAAAATAACAACGGAGCTAATATGAATAATCTTAATATACCGCCACCTCCTCCACTTAAAGATTATTTTATTCCTACGACTTACACGCCACAAACTTGTATCGACTTACCGGAGGCGACGGCATCTCACTTTGAGATAAAGTCGTCTACCATCTCGCTACTTCCATCTTTCCATGGCCGTTTAAATGAAGATCCATATAAACACTTAGGAGATTTTCAAGATATATGTTCTACTTTGAAAATCCAAAAATTAACTGATGATGAATTAAAATTGCGGCTCTTTCCATTCTCGTTAAAAGATAAAGCTAAATATTGGCTTCAATTTTTGGAGCCAAATACAATTAGAACATGGGAAGACTTACACACCGCATTTTTACAAAAGTTTTTCCCGATTATGCGTACGAATCAGATAAGAAAATCTATAACAAACTTTGTGATGCAAGATGGGGAATCACTCTACAACACGTGGGAAAAATTTAAAGAATTATTACGTTCGTGTCCACATCATCAGGTCCCTAAGTGGCAGTTGGTCCAGGTCTTTTACGAGGGACTTATTCCTTCGGTCCGTAACACCGTCGATGCTGTTTGTGCGGGTACCTTCCTACACAAAAGTGCCGACGAGGCCTGGAAAATTTTTGAAACATTAAGCGAGAATTCGATGCACCAAGCGGTGTCTGTCCGTTCTGAGGGATACCCACAACCTAAGAGGGAGGTAAAGTTCGAGTCAAGTCAATCAATTGAAATAAAAGAACTATCTAACAAACTTGACCGACTTTTAACAATGAACCAAACGACAGCCCCACCCGCTCGTGAAATTTGTGCATTATGTTATGATCCTTCACATTCTATTCTTGCGTGTCCATCAGCGAGTCAATTTCCGAAATTCGTGGAGCAACACATTAACTCTATTCAACAATACCCACGAAATAATTATAATTCGACTACTAATAATCCGGATGCGCCATGGAGAAACCATCCTAACTTCTCGTGGAAAAATAATAATAATAATCCTAATGAGGCGACTAATTTTCCTAATGCATATCGACATCAATTTCAACCTAATCAATACCAACAACCGCATCCTAATCCGAACCCTCCAAGGGGTAACATTTTTGAGGAAAAGGTGTTGGCATCCCTTAATAAAATTGAAACGCAAGTACAGGCACAAGCACAAATAGTGCACTCTCATACACAATCCATTGCGAAGCTTGAATCCCAAATGGGACAACTAGCTACTGTAGTGAGTCGTAGAAACGAGGGGACGTTGCCTAGTCAAACAATTCAAAACCCTAAGGGACAATATGAGGTTAAGGGGTCAAGTGAACAAGTAAACGCCGTCTCAACTAGGATGACTACACGAGAGGAGGTGATAGAAACCCCTAATAAGAATGAGAATATGATAGATGTGAACATCAACTCTAATAAAGAGAGGGGTGAGGACGTGAATCAAAGTAGAAAAGAAAATGAACCGGTCTCAACGAATTATATTCCGAGAATGCCATATCCACCTAATGTTGAGGGACCGTCACATTTGCCCAAGAAAGGGTCAAAAATGGAAGATATACTCGAGGTGTTTAAACAAGTTAAAATAAATATTCCATTCCTCGATGCTATTAAACAAATTTCCGCTTATGCTAAATGTTTAAAAGACCTTTGTACACAAAAGCGCAAAATACGTAGTCATACTCCTAAAAAGGTCTTCCTCATGGAAAAAGTAAGCTCAATCTTTCAACACTCACCTCCAAAATATAAGGATCCCGGTACGCCAATGATTTCATGTGTCATAGGTGACACTATCATTCATAGGGCTCTCCTTGACTTAGGAGCTAGTGTTAACCTCTTACCTTATCACGTCTATAAACAACTAGGTTTAGGTGAACTTAAACCTACGGCCGCTACTATTCAATTAGCGGATCGTTCCGTCAAAATACCTAGAGGAATCGTCGAGGACGTCTTAGTTAAAGTTGATCAATGTTTTTATCCTGTTGATTTTATGGTCCTTGACATCGAACTGGTGCTAGATAATAGAAAATACACTCCTGTTATTCTTGGTCGTCCATTCTTAGCCACGGCCAACGCCCGTGTCAATTGTAGAACAGGGGTGATGAAAGTGTCGTTCGGGAATATAAAATTAAAATTAAACGTGTTTAACGCTGTCGATCAACCTCCTAAAGACGACGATTACCTATGTGAGGCGGAAGGTGAGGTAAGACGGAATATTGAGCCTAACAAAGCAATAAATGTGAGTAACGACAAAGATATAGCGGATGATGAGTGGATGAACCCTAATACCTCAGACCCTAATGCTGAATCTACTCGAAAGGTAAGAAATCGATTTGAACATACTGACAAACCGTCGATTGAATTAATTCGAAGCGACGTAATTTCTGCTTACCATCGATCTCTACCTGATATTCTTAGGGGTACGAAGTTTGATTTTCAACCTCCGTAAGTCTTGAGCTAGAACGGTCTAGCTGCAGACGTAAAAGTTAGCGCTACTTGGGAGGCAACCCAAGCTTTATTTCGTTCATTTTTCTTATTTTTGGTCGTTTTTGAGTCTATTTTGGACATTCTGGGTAGGTTTGGGGGTTGGAATTAATTTATTTTAATATTATATACATAATTTTAAATCAAAAAAAAAATATATATATATATATATTGGGATTCGCGCACGCGATGGCCGCTCGCGCGGACAGCTCGCGCGGACCGCTCGCGCGATTCCCCACTTTCCAGTTTTTTTTCCCTTTTGTTTTCTATATCCTTCCCCCTACCTATTTTATTTGTGTTTCTTTTCTGTTTTTGTTTATTTGGTTCAGTTTAGTTCGTGTTCGTTGTTTTCCTTGTTACATTTATACTTTTTCGTTTGATATTTTTTCCATTTGCTCGTTTAGTTTAGTTTAGCTTAGTTTTTAGATTTATATTCCATATTTAGGTTTCATTTACTTTTAATATTCTTTTGTTAGTTTCTTTTTATCTAGTATTAACAGGTACATTGAACTTTATAGCCATATTCCTTTGTGTTCACCTGTTCTATGCTTGTCAAGATCGAGGTACTATCGTTCCTTCCTTATGTACTCTCCTTTCTTTCATTTTATTGTTTCATTGGGGACAATGAAAGATTTAGGTTTGGGGGTATGCACTCACACATGCACATTATTTTATGCAAAATTTTAAAAATTTTCAATAAGTGTGTTTAAATAAACGATGTTACCGACGTTTTTGCAATATCAATTTGATACTCTTTGTTAGAGAACTTTGATTGTTATAGAATGATAAACAAGAGAAGGTGTGATTAAGCATTTGCTGAAGTTATGATATGACGTTTTAAGTTATGTATTGTTTGAATCGTAGTTTTATATCATAGATTTACACATAAAAGTTATGCACTGCACGTAGTCATTGGAATACATGTCTGATGTGAACTATAATATCATTCGGATTTCTAGATAACACATAGCGGAGACTAGACCCAGTAAGCTTTTGAGACTATCTTTTCTTTATAGAGGGTTATAAATACATCTTGTGTTTGTCGAATTTTATTGAAATAGCGCATTAACTCGTTGTTTAGTCTCATTATTCTTGTTTTGGTTGATAGTCAAGTTAAAATATTTGTTACCATGCTAAATAATCTTCCGTCGTAAATATTGAAGAACCGTATTATCTTAGGAAATAATTTTAGGCCCTCTTTGTTTACTGTCGACCGATAAATTATAAAATTTCCTTAGTTCGCCCTTTGAGCCGTTACAATGCCTCTTTTTCTTGGTTCACCATTATCCTCTTTAAAAGCTCCAACTTGATCAACTTGGAGTATACCACTGGAAGAGTGATCAACTTTTAGTAGTATTAAGGCGATGTGTTGAATGAGAAGAAAAAGAAAATAAGATGCTATTGGGGTAGTTGCTTAGTATTCAATGCATAGTCATTTGAGAAGCGAGAAAAGAAAAAGGAAAAGAAACAAAATACAGAAGAGGAAGGTTGAAAAAAAAATAAAAAAAATTGAATGAAAAGGAATGAAGAGAAAGAAAAGATGAAAGTTTGTAGAAGAAGAATGAAAGAAATCGAACATGCCTTACAATGCCATTCTAAACCTACCCAATTAATCCGCTCTATCATTTTTCATTACCTGAGCCACATTACAACCTTTGAAAAGTCCTATTTGATCTTAGGAAACATGGTTCGGATATGTAAACGATGGGAGGGGGATTAAAACATGGTAATGATTAATTTGTCTTGATTATTGGCATCCTATCCATGAGACTACTATTCTTTTGTGTCATGCGTCTTTTTCGAGTCATATGTGAGCATTTCTCGTTTTGAAAATATATTTCTTTGCTCCCATATACTAGATAAATTACACCTGTTTCTGAGTGCTTCATTTGAGAGTGTAATTAATTGTGAGATTCGTAGTCGAAGCATAGTTGGATGGTTATCCGAGTTATATTCCATGTTGATGACATACGCGTGTTCATTTGACTACAACATCACACACGTGCAATCTTATGAGGAACTCTATTGATTCGTACATTGCATGCACTTGATTGTTCCTCATGATATAGGTGAACAGTTGATTCTGTTTCTTCCTGTTCATTATTCTATTTCGAATCATTGTTTTATAATAAGGAGTATTGAATGTTATGTTTTTCTTTTTAATAAAACTTTTTAAGTTTTTAAGTTAATAAAGATGGTTGTGGGAGACTTGTTGATGAGAACCCTCACGAGACTTCACTCGTCCGACTAGGGACACCTAGAGGTTTAAAAGGCTTGTTGCATACGCTAAATGCAATCGTGATCCATGCGAAAATGGAATAGATTTTTATTAGTAGTTTTTATTTTAGTTTTGCTCGAGGACTAGCAAAATGTAGATTTGGGGGTGTGATCGGGAGAGAACTACTCCTAATTGTACGCCTTAATTCACATTTGTTAGTACTTTTTATCCTGTTTTGTGTATTTTTACTTTGTTTTCTATTTTCTGACAGGATTTGGAAGAAATCACCTAAACCAAGATAAACAGGGTGAAAAAGCATAAAGAAAGAAGCTGAAAAAGCCAAGTCGCGCGCGCGAGCCGCGCGCGCGAAGAACAGAGAATCGCTCGCGCGATCCGCTCGCGCGAAATCCCAAAATCGCTCGTGCGATCCGCGCGCGCGAGGTACCAAATGTCGCGCTCGCGCGACCCGCTCGCGCGATATGTGTAAAAAGTAAAGTTGCGTATTTCAGTATACTGAAGACTCCTATGCAAACGGAACTGCTGAACGACGTCTAGACTGTAAATTACATCAGTTTCAGTTCGTTTCGGGTTAGGAAGGCTTCCAAAACTTGTTGTAAATCTATATATACCCTATTTTATTACAATTAAAGGGTTAGACATTGTTAGCAACTATTATACATACATACACACATACTTCCAGCCATTGAAGGAGGGAAGCAAGGAGAAGAAGAAGAAGACCAAGGGTTTCCATGGCCTCCTCCATCAACTACTTGCCATCCATCACTTCCATGGACGGCTAGATCATAGATCTAGGGTTTCAATGAAGCCCTAGACGAGTAATAGGGTTTTATTTATGTTTTTATTTTAGTTTTATTATGTATGGATGACAGTCACATATTCAGAGGATTTTTATAAATAAATCGTACTTCTAGTGATTAAATCATTACTTTCAGAATTTATTCTTGTCTTAAATCTATTTTGACTGTGATGTGCTCAACGATCTATGCTTGCTGTGCTTGTTTAGATTGTTTACATGTGATGGTGCTTTATTGATTTGTGCTATCAAGTATCCGAATAGTCCATGCCTAGGTTAGACGGATTAGATCACAACCCTAGTTTAGTGTGGGATAATTCGTGCTAACCGAAGATGGATTATGTTGGTGCTTGAACCATGAATATCTTCTTGTCGAAGGAATTGAGCTTGTAGCTATAATTCCCCATTATCATCCAACATAATAAGCTAAAGTAATTCATAAATATTCCTATTATGAAGCTAGTGGTGGATTTGCAATCCTAGGTTCACTTAAACATTATTTAAAACAACTTTAATTGCTTTCATAGTTTAGATTTATTTTTATTGTTATTAGTTTAATTAAATTCAAATCAAAATCCGTTTTTATAATTAATTAGATTTAGGTTTTAAAATTAAAAACACGGTAGTTTATCAATCTCTGTGGGTTCGACCTTTACTTCCACACTGCAAATCTTTTGAAAAGTAAAGAACAAGAACACTTTTTTATATCTTGATTATGACAAGATCAGCATTTAGCCAACAACAATTCTAGAATAATAAAATATTCCAAAAAAATCATAGAGTCCATAAAAGACATCAACATAATATATGAGAGCTCTAAGCATCAACATATATTTCAAAGAGAATACAAATGGGGATACGAAAGAAATACTCCGGAGATTGAGAGCATATTGTACACAACCCGATACCTGTATTAAATTATAAAATTCACCAGGACTCGTTCCCAAACAGCACTTTAGTCGTCCTCGTACCTAAACTTCCCAAGGTACAACACCGTACAGTGTAAAGTATACCCTTTATATAGAAAATAAAAGTTTTAGTTTTCGAAACTTGAAACGATCGTTCATCGTGATCGTTATGAATTATTGCACAAAATTTGAAACATAGCCTCTTGGAGTCAACATCTTTCATTTTTCATTAAAAAAATGAGCTTTCGACAACATTTTTCGTATTGTTATTTTTGGACCCTTTAATGACATGTATATGAAATGGGTCTTGCTAGGGGCACTAACAACTTCCACTAACACTTACTAACACACTCTATCTCTCTCCTAGTGGTTCTGCGGGGTCCACTGCGGACCCCACAGTGCCACTAGAAGAGAGATAGAGTGTGTTAGTAAGTGTTAGTGGAAGTTGTTAGTGCCCCAAATATTACTCATATGAAATACATATATATATATATAACTCTATCTACAGAGCTATGTAACACATATTTCAAAAATGAAATTTCAATAGGAGATTTGCCCAAATTTGGATTTATGATGATACACAGATAATACCAAGCTCCAAATTCAATTTCTACTTCAATCTCTCTCTCTCTATATATATATATATGTCAATATATATGTGTGTGTGTGTGTATGTGTGTGTATGTGTTGTTCTGAGAGAGAAAGAAAGAGATTAAGAGAGATAGTAGAGAGTTTTGTGCCGAGAGAATGTGAGGGTGTATATATATATATTCCCATTGCTTGGGGGCCACAACACACTCACACACATACTAATACACATGCACACATTCACTGCACAGTACACATACACACACTGTGCACAATTTGATTACTTAGGGCCCAAGTTCATCACAAGAATTATCTAGTGTGTTGAGCTCACATGATGATGCACACACACAGGTAAAATTATACTACTAAAAATTCCAAAACTTGTATTTTTATTATTGGAAATGCGAAAATTAATTACGGGGTATTACATTAAGACTTGATGGTTGTAATATAAATGTTGGTAATGTAGTTGGCGTTGGAAGATTGTAAACATGTAATGCCTATGTGGTAGCTATGGGTTGTACGTGTTGGATGAGTTTGGGCCATTCCGACAAGTTCGGGAATGCATCGTGAACAATTTGGGCGTGTTTGGGGGTTATAAACAAGTTTTGATAATGTTTATCAAACTCGTGTTAGCAATTTTTGCTCATATGTTAGTTTTGGAGTAAAATGAAGTACTTCTACTTCTTAGTTTGAATATGGTTTAAAACTCACGTTGAGTATAGGGATGGCAATGGGGTGGGTTTTTCGGGTTCCCTGCCCTGCCCTGCCCTGCCTTGCCTTGCCCCTAATAGGTAGTGTATGGGGTAGTTCAAATCGGGGTAGGGGCGGGTATGGGGGCTAAAAGTATAATCTAGGCTGGGGTTGGGTTAAGGTTGGGTTAAAGGTGAAACCCCCAGAACCCGCCCTGATTATACTGCTATTTTATGTATATGCCCTTAGTACATTCAAATATTACCTATACTATAAATACTCTCTTTTATGTTTTAGGATTACACACAATCAATTCAACAACACCGCCTCATCTCTCTCTCTCTCTCTCTCTCTCTCTCTCTCTCTCTCTGCTACTGTGCTACCACCATTGAAGGCTTCTCTGATCTCTCATTCTCAATCTGTCTCGTATCAGTGGCAAGTCACAATCTGTCACACTCCAATTTTTGGACAACCTAAATAGTCAATCAATAGCATATACTGACCAATATTCAATGTCCCATAACACGAGAGTGAAAATACCAACACCTTTTTAAAATAGTAAATGTAGTGAAAAGCAATAATGTGTTAATTACATCAATAACCTCCCTTCTTTTTTTTCTTCTTTTTTTTTCCTTTGAGAAAGCAACACTTACACGTGGATTCAAATACATTTATATTCCAATATATATTCAAAACATAAGTTTAACTCACCTCTTAGATCTTCAAAGATTGGATTGGTGATGAAGAGTGGAATCCTAGAATCTTTTATTTTCTTCTCATTCTTTCTCCTCCTTACTCTTTTTCTCTCTCCCTTGGAAGATTTCTTTGTATCGTATATTTCTTGTTTTATTTTAACCCTAGCCTCAACAAACATAATATGTAGATATCTATATACACTCATACAATTATATATCTACAAATACCCCAACATCTATAAATCCCGTTTTCATGTCTTTGGGCCTCACAAAAAGACATTATATGAAGTACTAAATGAGTATCCCAATGGATACCCATGACCCCGGGTACTTAATTCCATGTTAAATACATCGTGTAACGTATTAACGACCCCTAAATGCTACCCAAAAATTTAATATAAGTTCACTACGATACATAAATGCAATTAATAACCAACACTTGAAAATAATAAATTTAACTACTAAAAGCGTTTAGAAAATTAGGGTTGTTACACAATCCCTAACCCCTACTTTTGTAATAAATATATGTACATGTGTGTGTTTTAGTGTGTGTCGTGTTTGTGTTCGAGTCTGTTTGTGGTCTATGTTGGAATTGTTGGGTTTCCTCTTATTTGGACATTGGGCTTTTTATTTCAAAAATTCAAACAAAGTCATTTACATTGATATGACTAATATCCTGTATTAAAAATATGGTCGTTGGAGGCTATAAAATCCATCAACTCCTGTATTAAAAATTTGGCCGTTGGAGGCTATTAAATTTGCTTTTAATAAAATGACCGTTGGGCAATTTGTCTAATATAAATAGACTTCTCTCTTCCCATTTTATATATAGAAAATTCCTCTCTCTTATGCTATTCTTCAAAAAACCATATTCATTATTTTGGAGCAATTCTGAGCACTCATATAATCTTCCAATTCGAGTGCACGCTTAGAAGAAACTGATTGCTGAATCCTGGAGAACATAGCGTTGAGACCTTGTGCATCGAGTCATTGACTCCGAGGGGCGGAATTGTTCTTAAGGACAGTGCAAATCATTGCATGTCTCAATCAGTATCATAGCCGTATCCTTCTATATTTTCGAACAATCTTAAGAACAATTTATGGATGCTACTATGATCACTATCTCTGTTGATTTCTCCAAGGTTAACCAGTTCAATATACAAGAAGATTCAGAAATAGACTATTGATCCAGTAATATTCTTCCTATTTTATTTATAGTTTCACTAATTTAATATGTATGTATGTATACTACATACTATGGAGTATGGCATATGCACACCCCTATGTTAATTGCATAGAACAATTCTTAAGAAGTTTTCGATTCATATTTCTCATCGGGTTGATATTGTCTAATATATAATAATAATAAAATAAAAATTGTTACTAAATCTCTCTATAAAGCACATTTTTAATCCATTTACATTATTTACTCTTGAAAGTTATTGTATATATGGTGGGGTTATACACTCTATCATTGTTTTGGGAAGTTACCACTAGCCTGGGCAGAGAAAACATTTTGTTTTATAAATGAATACCAAATTGGTTTTCACTTTTTACAAAGTCTTTGTGTGAACCTTTTCACATCAAATACATATTATATTCGTCTTTGTATTAAGACTACTTTTCTCATTACAAAGAAATTGATTAGTGTTGTTAAAGGCTTAATTGCTTCCTAATTATTTTGTAGTCAATGACAAACTCGAATTGGTTTTAGAAATATGGGCATACATTTGCATTTGGGTAAATTTTGTGGTTACAAATTTAGTCTCACACTTTCAAATTATTACTGATTTTATTAAGACTGATTAACTATTTTTTTTGTAAAACTGATATTAGATATGAATATATATGCTTGTATATAATGCTATTATGGCCATTAGCTTTGGGTAAGAATTTTCATACTTAATGGTTAGTAGTCTCTAAGCCTTTAAGTCATGGTGTAATCGGTAATGGTTAAGATTTAATGTTAAGAAAGGACAAAAGGAAAAGTAGTAGAAACTTTTAGTCTTTTAATCTTTGTTGTGCATTTAAGTAGAATGAATAAAAACATTTATGTTGCTACTTTGATGTTGAAGACTAATTGTGTATTGGTTACAAATTTTATTTTTATTTACGTACTAATGGCCGCACCTAATGTTGTTGCCTATACCTGTGTGTGTGTGTATATATATATGTGTGTTCATTCTTGTAGGAAAAACTCTCATTAAGTCAGCCCATAAGTTGATTATTGCTCCGATACTTTTGCGGTGCCATTGCGGACGGGATACCGTCAATATGGTATCCATTCCCGTCAATATGGTATCCATAGCCACCATAATTTTCCTCGTCATCTCACCTCGATTTGTCTTTGAAAATCTCACTTAATCGCTCAAAGTTATAGAATGGCTGTTTAAAGCAGAGAACTTTGGTTCTAGAATTTCGGTGTGTAATAAGAAGTGAGTTAATTTGGGGGAGAACAAAGTCTATACTTAGATGGTCTTGGTGTTATTATAATAAAAGAAAATGGAAAAAAAAACATAGTAAAAGTGATCGGATAGTAGAGGAGATTGTCTCCCACTACATAGTGTTATATTATATTCAATATTTTATTATATATTGTTATATATAACGTTTAGAACCTTTTTTTTTTTTTTTGCTAAGAAAATTCAATGAAACACAGAACAAAAACACAGCAAAGGCCACTAGCCCCATTGGTGGCTCTCCTCCAAAACAGCGGGAGGGAAGTCTCCAAGCGGGACGGGCCCAAGGAAATTACAATGCATAGCCCAGTGGGCTAGGTTATGAGCAACAAAGTTTGCCGATCTGGGAACCTTGCGAACATTCCAAAAAGCAAAAGAACTAGACAAAGTTTCCTTTGCATCTTGGATGGGAGAGACTATGGACCATATGGGGGTAGACTTCCAATTCTGCAAAGGGTGGCAGACAAGGAGGCTAACACCTTCAAAGATAACATTTTGGAAGCCCAGATCTTTGGTTTTGGCGATGGCATGAGCCGCAGTACACGCCTCAGCAAAAGTAGGATCCACACTATTGGAATTCCACACGTGCGCATGGAGGATAGTCGCCTTGTCATCCCGGAAAATAGCTGCCAAAGAAGAGGACCCGGCTCGAAAAGCAATATCAAAATTGACTTTAACCCAAAGAGAAGGAGGAGGGGTCCATTTGCTAGCTCTTTCCACCATAAGAGGGTGAAGAAGATTTTGTGCAGTCCAATGTTCAGCAGCAAGCAGGTCGATACGGACCTTCCAAGAGAGAATATCAATGGTCAAATTATCATGGAGAGCTTTGTTCCTAAGAGCCCACACTTGCTCCATCAAAATAGTAGCAAAAATAGAGAAGTCCCTAGAGTCAGAAGGAGGCACCACATGATCTGGCGGCTTAAGAATAGTCTCAATCCAGCTGTTAATACCTGCAAGGGAAAAGATGGAGATGTCCAGAGGCCAACGGGATTGTCTCCACAAGATTCGAGAAATAGAGCAGTCAAGGAACAAATGGTTATACGATTCACAAGGGTGTTTGCAAAGCACACACTGCATGTCTTCAATGGGGAACCGAACTGCGAGTGTGTCTTTAGATGGGAGGGCCCCTGAGATGATTTTCCATAGAAAAATTTTATGTCTTTCATGGAGTTGGGCATTCCAGAGATGGTTCCAAGGGAAATTTCGACCCCCAGTAAATCTAAGGCTTTGATCAGTAAGGTAGGCAGACTTAACAGTGAACTGACCCTTAGAATCTGGGGTCCAGATCAGTCTGTCACTGGCCCTGCCCGAAGGCATGTCAATGTTGCAAATGGCATCCACCGACTCAGTAGTGAAAATCTGCTATAGGAGTTGAAGATTCCATCCACCACCATTAGCCAAGGTGAGGTCCTCAACAGACGAGAGTTGAGAGGTGATGAGAGGGTTAGCGGACACTTTCCTAATCGGTCGGAATTGAGGGAGAGAGAGGACCCATGGGTCAGTCCAAGGGTTGGTATTGTTACCTTTACCAAGGAGAGTGCAAGCACCCTTTGAAAGGATCGGGGTTGAAATCTGAATACCCTTCCAAATCCAAGAAGACTTGGCATGCTGCTTCGCATGAAAGAGATGAGAATTCTTCAAATATTTACTTTTCAACATATTCACCCAGATTTTGTCTTCCTCCGAAAGGACTTGCCAACCCAACTTTGCAAGGAGGGCAAAGTTGTAATCTCTCATCCTCCTAAATCCTAGGCCTCCACAACTTTTGGGTTTGCATAAGGAATCCCATGCCTTTAAGAAAAGACATTTATTTTTGTCCAACGAGAAACCCCAGAAAAAGTTCCTGAAAGCTTGATCAAGCTTGTTGTAAATCGACACCGGGAGAAGAAGGGTGGACATAGTGTAGATGGGGAGGGCTTGTGCCACCGTCCGAATGAGAGTGCACCTAGCCGCTGAGGACAGGAGAGAGGCCTTCCATCCTTGGATTCTCTTCCTGACATTCTCCACGAGATGGGAGAAAATCTGCCTTTTGTTGCCATGGACCGACAGATGGACCTTGCCTGAGATTGGTTTCACGACAGATGGACTTGGCAACGTCAGGACAAGTATTCTTGCTCAACAGGATCCGGGTCTTAGAGTAATTGATCCGTTGCCCCGACCAAGCCCCAAATTTTTCAAGACAACCCAAAACATGCAAAGCTTCATCTGGGTTTGCACTACCAAAAACAATGAGATCATCAGCGAACAAAAGATGGTTGATGCGAGGACAGTTTCTGCCAGCTGCAATACCTTTCACAAAACCCCAATCAGCCTCTCTTTGAATGAGGCGAGAGAGGATTTCAGAACCAATGATATAGAGAAACGGAGAGAGAAGGTCACCTTGGCGGAGACCCCTCTCTAGTTTGAAGAAACCCATGGGACGGCCGTTTATAAGAATAGAGAAAGAACATGTAGAGATACATTGGAGAATCCAGTTACACCACGTAGGAGAGAAGCCAAGACATTTGAGCACCGTAGTAAGAAACGGCCATTCAATGCGATCATAAGCTTTTTCCATGTCAAACTTGATGGCCATAAGACCGCCTTTTCCTTTCTTATTGTGCATGAAATGAACGATTTCGTGTGCCATGATAGTATTATCATGAATCAACCTACCGGGGACAAAGGCTGCTTGAAACGAAGAGATTAATTTCTTGAGAAGTGGTTTCAATCTAGTGGAGAGAATTTTGGAGATCACCTTGTAAATGACATTGCACAGGCTAATCGGCCGGTAATGGTTAACCGCATAGGGGGAGTGAACCTTAGGGATAAGGGCCAAGTTAGTATGATTGAGGTTCTTTAGAAGGAAGCCACCCGCAAAGAAACTAGTCACCGTAGCCACCACATCATCTTTGATGATATGCCAAAAGGTTTTGTAGAAAATTGCTGACATGCCATCAGGCCCCGGGGCCTTTGTAGACCCAATTTGGAATAACGCCCGCCTGATTTCCTCCTCACCCGGAATGGAGCACAAACTGTCATTGTCTTCATTCGAGATAACCTTTTGAACAAGGTCTTCAAGGTTCCTTGGGAGCAGGGGATTAGAGGATTTGAAGGTAGTTTGAAAGTGGGAGATGAAAGCCTGCCCAATATCATCTGGGTCATCAGTCCAGGACCCATCCACTTTTTCCAGAAAGTCAATGGCATTCTGCCGCCGCCTAATGATGGTTGATAGGTGAAAAAAATGAGTGCTTTTGTCACCCTCTTTTAGCCACCTGATTTTGGACTTTTGTCTCCATAAGATTTCTTCACGTTTGAGATATTCATCGAGGGACTGTTGAAGGCCCTTAGCACACTTGGCATTCTCCTCGGAGGGAGCCAAGGACTGGATTCTCTCTAAAGATTGTTTCGACATTCGGATGTTGTGATGAACATTACCAAAATGATTTTTATTCCACTCCAACAGAGCACACTTGACAGCTCTAAGTTTTTGGCAAAGGCGGAAAGCAGGGGATCCGTTGGTTGAAGTGCTCCTCCAAATGTGCTCAATCACAAGGGCACAACTACTATCACGAACCCACATGGCCTCAAATTTGAAATTTTTAGGCCTACGGGAACGTTCACCGACAGTGTTGAGGATGAGAGGAGCATGGTCAGAGTTGCGGATCGGGAGGTTACGAATAGTAGCTTTAGGGAAAAGTTCTCACCAATCCAAATTTGCAATGCCTCTGTCAAGACGTTGGCGAATATTGGCCCTCTTGGAGCGGCCATTGTCCCAAGTATATTTAATACCGGACGCACCAAGATCTACCATACCATGATTGTTCATAAAGCCAAGGAGGCCTCCATAAGAGGAACAAGTAAAGGGCCTACCCCCTTGCTTTTCGGATTAGTTGATAATGCAATTGAAGTCCCCAATGGATAACCAAGGACCAATCGTCTCTTCTGTAAGAGAGTTCATATTATTCCAGAACGTCGATTTGTCTCGCCAATGGGGGGGCCATAGATCGCAGAGAGAGTCCACGGGGAAGACGGCGGATCAGAGAGCACCGTGGCAATGATCATGTTCTTGTTAGTCACCGAGGGGACCAACTTAACACCATTTTACCAAGCTAAACAGAGACCACCAGCTTGATTTATTGCAGGAACAAGAGAGAAGTTGGGAAAGCCGAGACGGTTGAGAAGAGAAGACATGTCAACAGAAGATAACATTGTTTCTGACAAAAAGAGGCATTCAGGACGATACTCTTTTATCAGGTCCCCAAGGGCTCTAACTGCCGTGGCTTGGGCCATGCCACGACAGTTCCAAACGAGGATAATCATTGGCCGAGAGGGGGCCCTTGGCCCTCCTCATCGGCATCAAACTGTGCTGGTAGTTCTGCTGAAAGAATCTCCAAGGATCCTTCACTTCCAGCAAGGAACGAGCAATTCCCAATGGTCTGGTTATGGTTGATGGACCTGGCTAGGTGTTTAATATTAATCCGTCTCCTATGAGAAAGTGAACTTGGGGGTAGGGTAGTCTCTTGTTGGTGGTTGGCAGTAGTGGTATCAGGGTCATCAAGGGTAGAAGGTATCGGAAGGATGGCTAATTTTGGTTTCTTTAGAGATGAAGTTTGGAAGACATGGACATTGTTCCTCTTCCTTGAAGTAGGGGATGTTTCAGTCGTAGAGGGGGGATGGGACGGGGAAATGTCTAGGATTTGGTTCATATTGGAAGGAAGGAGAGGATCCTCCAAAGAAATGACGGCCTGCGGGGTTAGGGTGGGGATGGTTTGTGGAAGGGTGGTTTGGGCTGGGGTAAATAGGGGTTGGGGTGGGCTAGGTCTTAAGTGTGGGATGATGTATGTGGGCCTGTTTTGGGTGGGTTTGGGTGCGATGGAAGGGTGGTCAGGGGTGTGGGTGGGCCTGTTTAGAGTGGGCTTAGGCTCGATGGAGATTTGGTCTTGGGTGTAGGGAGGCCTGATAAGAGAAGGTTTGGGTTCACTGGAGAGGGGGTTGGGGCTTACACAAGTCCCTAAACTAGTCACTGTTAAAGGAGGGCAGCTCCTAACGTCATCCATCACGTGGTGCGCAGTGATGGAGCCTTCCAGCTGAAGAGATGGGACAGAGCCTAGGCCAGTGGGATTCTGATCAATCACGTGGATGACATCACCCGCCATAGAGGGGGGGTTCACAGCCTTTCCCAAATCACCTACCGGAGGAGGCGTTTTGAAGTCGCCGATCAACCTTTGTGGAACCTCAACTGCTAGAGAGTAGTGTTTAGAAGTGGTAGCGGATCGAAAGGAAACTCGTCGCGATCTCCCTTGAGAATGATCAGCTTTCAACCAGGGACCGAAAGAAGACGAACCTTGTCTCGGATTAGATGGAGAAGGGTTCAGGGCCGGAGGATTGAAGCTACATGACTGCATATTATGGCTGAGTCTGCCTCAGTTGAAACAAAAGTCTGAGAGACGCTCGTATTTGAACTGGATCCAAACATCTACTCGGGAGTACCTCTTCCATAAGAATCCCGTTTTGAGAGGTTTCGTAGTGTCCACCCCTACCTTTATGCGCATCGCTCTGGCCCAAGAGGAGGATTTGCTATCAGCCACGTCCAGCGCCTCGACAGGTCCGAGGGTGGCACCAATGGATCATACATTCTTTTCTGTAATTTGGTTTGGGGGTAGGCCCTGAACCTGAACCTAGAAGGAAGTGAGATGAAGGTATAGTTCCTCTAGGATTAGGCCAGGCTTCCAGGGTTTTAGAACAAGATGATGGCCCATGATAGACCATGGTGCTTGGATAATAATTCGCTGCTGGTCCTGGATGAGCTCAAAGGAGAAGAGAAAGGTATTGGTATCGATTTCTGATACGGAGAGTGTCCCTGAAGGGTTCCATGATCTCAAAATGGTAGATTTCACCGCAAGAAAATTGAGAGGGCGTTCAGCTATAACTTTCCCCACCAGAGGTGTGTTTGACCCTTTCTCCGTATCACTTTCCAGAGATAAGGAATCTTCAAAGCATGACAAGTTTGTCATTTTGGAAATAAGTTGGGGTATTTCTCTCGTTAAGTCCCCCATCAAAGAGAGAAGGAACAAGATGGCAGGGAGAACAGACAAGGAGGAGGGACCACAAGGGTTGAAAACAGGGGGGGGGGGAGGTAGGTGGATAATAAAGAAGGGGAGACCAAGGGGTTAGAAAGTCATGGATTATGTGGAGAAAGAAGAAAACAAAGGTACCACCAAATGGGTGAGATGACAGATGGATAAGGTAGAGGTTTGCGCAAAAGGCAGGAGAATAAGAAAAAGGAACAGGAAGAGAAACGAGAACCGGGCACTGGCAGGGACGAGAACTGCCGGAGAAGGTGAGACACTACACAGAGCGTAGAAGTACACCCATTGACTTTAGAACCTTTAAATGCATGAGTCTGATGATGGTTTCTTTCCATCTTCATGGGATATATATAGAGATATGAATGCGGGTTAATATTCATATAGCCGTTTGTTTTGGGGAAGTTACAATCTACATATATGTGTATTGAGGGATGGCATTTGAGGTATTTAATGAGTGGTTGGAGAGGAAGTTTTTTTTTTTTTTTGGTCTGTACATATGGTGTGGGAATTTGTAGTGTGTGGAAGGTCTCTTGAAAGCTTATTTTCCTTTGACTGTATGACTTTGACTCACAAAATTTTTGTTTTTCATTTAATTGAGAATTTTCAAATATTTGGGGATATGTTTTACTAGCAGTGTAATTTAGTTTTTATTAGAGTACCCCACTCTTAAAACAAATATTACTCTTTTGAGTATTAAAAAAAAAAACCCAATTACATTAGTTTTGAAGTTTGGGTTATATGGCTTATTTTGAATTTTAACCCCAAGGAAATTGTAAAGCTATAGAATATGCTTTTTGGGATATGCATTTAACAATAATGCTTTGTAAATTTTCTCTACGATTTTTGAGTCTATTTGTGTTAATTTTTATGAGCATGTGTTTTCTTTCAAATTGAGTAATAGTGGGGGTTCTCAACCTCCTGTTTTTGTTCTATCTATATAAGTGAGTTTAAAGTTTGTCAACGAAAGAGTAAGAAAGCTATGTGTTAACATTTTATCCATTTACTTTAGAAGGATATTAATCCTATTTATTTAGAGGATGCTGATTCATCGCAAGTTTTGCGTTATCATCGATGTGATAAGGCACTCTTTAGTTCGTTTATTTCCCCAATTCAGAGATCTTAAGCATGACATTATCACTTGTTGTCTTTTCTTTCTTCTTTGTTTTCTTTGTCTTTCTTTTGCTTTTTGTAGGTTTGCTTTGAGGGAGAAGTGATGAGAAGTTTTATATTGAAGAAAAGAAAGAAGAAATGGTCATTGACAAAACCGGATCGATCCGACCTTCTAGCGGATCGATCCGCTCTTGTTCAAGAAAGTTGATACGCACACTGTCAAATCCGGATTGATCCGGGTCCCAATCGGATCGATCCGATCCGGCGAATTCAGACTCCCAGCTTATTACAAGTTTGCCATTCCAAAAGATAGGACCTCAATACTTGTAATTGGCAGTGATTTGACAAGCCCCCTTCACTTCAACAACCATGGGAACTTGAATTAGGGCTCTTGGAGGTGTGAAGAAGCAGGCTATAAGAGGAAGGTGAGGAACAAAAGGGAAAGGAGGCTGGTTTTTCTTGAGGAGTTTTTGTTTTTTTTGGTTTTTCTTCTGCTTCTCCATTGTTCTCTTAGTTTAAAACTTAAAAACTCTTTGTAGGATTGGAATCATTCCACTAGTGTAAGTTAAAATTAGTTTGAGTTTTATGTTGGATTTATGAATTCTATCTTAATTTAAGTTTGTTATCTTAATAACCATGTGTAGCTAAATCTCCAAGGTTGGGAAGCCATATCTCAGTCCTTGAACTATTGTTCTTCGAGAAAAGTTTTGTGTTTGAAATTATGCTTATAATTCTTGAACTTAGATTGGATTTTACGAGAAATTTCATTGTTAATGTCAAGCATCAGGAATGAAAGGATTCTTAAGGAATCACATCTAATTTCCTGAATCTCAATGAGACTAGGATCTAGCATGTGAGTTGACTGCTATATGTTTGATCTTTTGCCTCAATGAGATCTCTATTCAAAGAATAATTAAAATACATTTCGGCTGATTTGGTAAAAGTTCAAGGTAGAGGTAGCTTCCCAATCTCTCCTTTTAAATCTCTTTAGTTCATTCCAAATACAGATTTACTCTCCTTTCTTCTAAGTTTTTGTAGTTGTTAACACTGTTTTTTTGTTTTTATTTCATTACTTATTTGAAGCTAGTCTATTTCTTTTAGTCATTGTAGTAATAGTTGGTTTGAAGAACTCCACAAGCAAAAGTAACAAGATTTCGGTCTACTTTCTTTCTCTTATCTTCTTTTTTTTTTCTTACACTTGTGTGTACTAAGTCCTTAAAACCTCCAGCTCCGTTGTTTTTACATTTTAGTCCCTGTGGAAATCAATCCCGTACTTCCGGGTACTACTTGTCGCGATTAGTTTGCTCTTGAACTACAAATTCCCAATGCGATCAAGTTTTTGGCGCCGTTGCCGGGGACTAAGTTTAAACAACGTTCGGTTGTTTTGATTCTTAGTATACGCACTTGTTTCATAGGTGTTTGTGTTGTTTTTGAAGGTAACCTCCAGGTTGACTGACGATTGGAGCATTTCAGACCAAGTCAAAATGCAGACTCCTTCAGCCGGATTTGGGAGTGTCGGTAACATAAATGTCAATCCTTTTGGACATAATATTCTGCCCGAACTAAACAGTGCATCATCTAGTTCAACTAGTGACAGCACTGGCAGTTTTTGGAGACCTCCTCTGACAGGTTCTCCTACATTCACTGCACACACCCCAATATTCCCACATGTAAATAATCCACCTCCAGACACTTTTTCCGATAGAGCTACTCTCGACACTGAGAGTGAGGCTCTGCCGAAACCTTATATCAGAGAACCATGGAGACAACATGTTCCCCTGTTTCGTGTCTAGCACCCACAACCACCACCAAACCATGGGCGCACTATGGGTGATTATCTTCAACCTGAAACCATCACGGCCCCATCATGCATCACATTTCCTTATAATGGTGGTAATTTCTGTTTCAAGGGTAACATGCTTACGCTCCTACCACTTTTCCATGGTAGAAAGAATGAGGATCCTTACCAACACATTAGGGATTTTGAGGATATTTGTAACACGTTTAGTGACCAGAGGTATACACCCGAACTGATCAGGCTTAAGTTGTTTTCCTTTTCACTTAAGGATCACGCTAAAGAGTGGCTTTTGAACCTACCCCCGAACTCCATCGGTACATGGCCTGAATTTCAAAAGCATTTTTATGAAGAATTCTTTCCAATGCACAAGACTCAAGCCCTTGTAAAACAAATTCAGAACTTTGCTCAAAAAGAAAATGAGACTTTTGCTCAATGTTGTTCTAGGTATAAGGAGTTACTTCGTCGGTGTCCACACCACAAATTCGACAAGTTCCGTCAAATCTCCATATGTTATGGAGGATTAGACTATGTGACCAAACAATTGATTGAAACTATGTGCCAAGGGAGTTTCTAACTTTGGGAGCCGAGGAGGCAGAAGCCCATTTTGAGTATGTCCATAACACCTTTAAGGGTTGGGGGGCAATAAATCCCCATGATAGGAGTTACACAACCCCAATGCAACCAAAAGGCTCTGATGTACATTTTTGTAGAATAGAAGAGTCGAATGCTAGAATAGAGCACCTCACAAAACGGTTGGATGCAATGCACGCTGAAGACACTATTGAGCGGCGTCCCAAATTGGCATTGGTAGAGGAAGCATGTGCACTATGCGACCAAGGGGGTCATCCCACAAAGGAGTGCCCAGCACTCCCCATGGTCAAAGGCACGGCAGTGGAACACGTAAATGCACTAGGGGGTTTCAAAAGACCCTTTAATCCTTCTTATGGGGACAATTCCAATCCACGGTGGTCCCACCAAGGTTTCAACTATAGGAGTGACCAAGGCACAGCAAACCCACCACTACCACCAGTCCCACTACCTTATCCACCACAACAAAATTTGGGTCCACCACAGATGCAGTTCTATGCACCTCCACATATCCACCATCAAGGGGGGTACGTGCTTACCCCTTATGTTCCACCACATAGGAAGCCTTTCGATGAGCCAAATCATGTTGTAACACATAGATTGAGTCAGTTAGAACATTCATTGCAAACCATTCAGGCACAATTGACTCAACTCTTGCAATCTCAACAAGTGGTTGAAAAAGGCAAACTACCAGCCCAACCTCTTCAAATCCCAAAAGGACAGATGAGTTTAGGAGTTTCTCCTTTCGAGAACTCAAATGTTGAACATGTTAAAGCCATAACCACCTTGCGTAGTGGTAGAGTAGTGGACAATCTTGTCCAAATGCCCTCTTCAAATCCAAACACCAATGCTATTCCATTAGGAGATGAGAGCAAACCAAATGTTGGGGAAACCTCATCCCCAAAACTAGACACATCTCCTTCCACAAGTAAAGATGGGGACTTACCTCAAGTTCCGGGACATGATGACCCAATCCCACCACCTTTCCCACACAGACTTAGGCGACAACCAGACTCTACAAAAGTCGATGAAATGCTTGAGTTATTTCAGCAAGTTAAGATCAACATCCCTCTTCGTGATGCCATCAAGTAAGTGCCTTCATACGCTAAATTTTTGAAAGACCTTTGCACGGTAAAGCGTAGGCACAATGTCAAGAAGAGTGCATATATGGCTGCCCATACTAGTTCCATCATACTCAACAAGGTACCACCTAAGTACAAGGACCCCGGATGTCCTACTATAGCTTGTATCATAGGTGAGCATCACATAGATCGTGCACTCCTTGATTTGGGTGCCAGTGTAAATCTTTTTCCATATTCAGTCTATGTCCAACTTGGACTAGGCGAACTCAAAGAAACTCGAGTCACTCTACAGCTTGCCGATAGGTTAGTAAAAATCCCAAGGGGGGTGGTTGAAGATGTCATTATCTAAGTAGGTAATTTTTATTACCCCGTGGATGTTGTAGTCCTAGACACTCAACCGGTTCAGAAAGATCTGGCCCAGATTCCAATTATTTTTGGTCGTCCATTCCTAGCGACGGTTAATGCATAAATAAATTGTAAGAATGGGGTCATGAGTCTTTCTTTTGGCAATATGACTGTGGAAATTAATATCTTCAATCTTTCAAAGAAATCGTATAATTATGTGCAGGAGTATGATGAAATTGGTGAAATCGCACTCATTGACACTTTGGTAATGGACATTTTTGAAGCATCTTGTGATATTGATACAATCGATACATGTCTTCTAGATTATGAAAAGCATGAAATTGTTCTTGATGATTCATCGTTGGATCTTGATTCAAGTGTCAAATGTTTGTTTGATGATATTTTATAGCAATGTGATCATGTTTTAGATGATGTAGATTCCGTAAGTGAAGACTCGGACAATGACCGGCAAGTTGCCCTATGGACAGCTCATTTTGAGAGACTCCTACCCAGAGAATCCCAGTCTTTGCCGTCTAATGTTGAAGTACCTAAACTTGAGCTCAAGCCCCTACCAAGTGAGCTCAAGTATGCATTCCTAGGAGAAGACGAGTCTTACCCTGTTGTTATTTCTTCCCTACTTGACCCTAGTCAAGAAGGGAAGTTGATCGAAGTTTTAAAGCGTCAAAGGGAAGCAATTGGGTGGTGTATTGCTGACTTGGGGGGGATCTCCCCATCCATTTGTACCCACAGCATCTATCTTGAAGATGAGGCAAGACCGTCTAGGCAAATGCAAAGACGGTTGAACCCCAACATGAAGGAAGTTGTGATGACAGAAGTAATAAAGTTGTTGGATGTAGGGATCATATATCCTATATCGGACAATCAATGGGTGAATCCCACCCAAGTAGTTCCCAAGAAATCGGGAATTACAGTTGTTGAAAATGACAGTGTGGAGTTGGTACCCATGAGGGCGACAACTGGTTGGAGAGTCTGTATAGACTATAGGAAATTGTATTTGGTCACACGTAAGGACCATTTCCCATTGCCCTTCCTAGATCAGGTGTTAGAAAGAGTCGTTGGCCATAAATACTATTGTTTTTTAGATGGTTATTCGGGGTACAACCAGATTGAGATAGCCCCTGAAGACCAAGAAAAGACAACTTTCCCATGTCCGTTTGGCACTTTTACCTACTGAAGAATGCCCTTTGGACTGTGTAATGCACCCGCGACCTTTCAACGGTGTATGCTTAGCATCTTCAGCGACATGGTTGAAAAGTTTCTGGATGTCTTTATGGACGATTTCAGTGTGTTTGGTGAGTCGTTTGAGAGTTGTTTGGCGAACCTCGAGAGAGTTCTCGAAAGATGTAAAGAAAAAAATCTTGTGTTGAATTGGGAAAAGTGTCACGTCATGGTGACACAAGGGATTGTTTTGGGACACGTCGTGTCTAGCGACGGCATGCAGGTTGATAAGGCAAAAATAGATATTATAGCAAATCTCCCCTCTCCCAATACTCTTAAGGACATTAGATCTTTTCTTGGTCATGCCTGTTTTTACCAACGATTCATAAAAGATTTTAGTGCCATTTCTAGGCCCATGTGTCATTTTTTGGCCAAGGAAGTTCCTTTTGAGTGGACACAAGAATGTCAAACCGCGTTTGACAAACTTAAGTCTCTTCTCACTACCGCCCCAATCATGCAGTCACCCGATTGGACCCTCCTATTGGAGTTGATGTGCGACGCTAGTGACTTTGCCGTGGGTGCTGTGTTGGGGCAAAGAAATGACAAGAAACCCCATGTGATTTTTTATGCGAGTCGTACTTTGGATAGTGCGCAAGTCAACTACTTCACGACTGAGAAGGAGTTGCTTGCCATTGTGTTTGCTTTAGATAAATTCTGGTCTTACCTCATAGGATCACCTATCACTGTTTTCATAGACCATGCCGCCCTGAAGTGTAATAACCTGCATTTTCATTTCATATTTAAATTTAAATTTAAATTGTATAGTTTACTCTTATTTTAAATTCGCATGTTCTAATTATTATCCCTTGTGTTATTTCATATTAAAATTCATGTTGGGGTTAAACTGCAATTTTTATAAAGTTAGCAATACCTGTGTGGATTTCAAAACTGTATTTCAAAACGGTGGAAATATTTCCTTTTGACTCAATCAATATTTTTATGAAACCAGGAAATCACTTCTTACACTAAAATGAAATTCCTGTATTTTTGTGGTGACCACCGCGCCCCGAAAATACCAATTTATGTCCAAAACTGTCCACGCTGTGCTAAACTTCCACAGATTTTGGAAGTGATGTAAAGTTTGATTAGACTTATGCTTTACTTTCCATTAATGGCAACTCATCATTGTCTTGTGCCTTGTTTGGGAATGCTTTGAGTGTATGTGTATATCTTATGCCATAAGTCCCATTTTCCAAACACTTCTAACTTATAACCCCTACTAGCCTATGGTTACCCCTTCAAAATCTGTAGGGATTTTATATACATATGTATATCACACACACACATCTGTGAAATTTGTGGTTCATTTAGAATTGTAGAGAGAAATTAGAAAATTGAAAAACAACCCAATTTGTTGAGTGATCAACAATGAACTTGGGGCCCAATTTCTTATAGTGAACTCTCTATATATGCACACATACATTCTCACATTCAGCACACACATAACACAGAGAGAAAAGAGTGTGCTTAAGAGTTTATACAGAAAAAAATTTTGTAGAGAGAAGAGCTTCCAAATCACCATAGCCAAGCTTGGATTAATTTCTTATTAAGCTCATCTTTCTCAACAATCTCTCTATATTCAATCTGAGTGAGTATTACTAAGTCACTAAGAATGTAATTTCATGTTTATTTACTGTGTAATTGTTTAATTTTGTAAAACACCATGGTTGATTTCACGTATGAACTCCATGGCTTTGAAAATCAAGATTTTTCAATCTCAACCAAAATCTATTTTCTTAGATAATAATGAAAGATTATGATTCATAGATGTCATGTTTACAGTAGTAGAACCTAATTTACTCACATGAGAAAGTATATTAAGAATTAAGTTTTACCATCTTTTAATCTTTCATAAAATTCAAGATTTATGGAATAAATCATGTGAAATTGACCTTGGATTCTAAATCCTTGTGAAAAATCGAAGAGACCCATATATTATATGCCCTATATACTTTCAATTTCGAAAATGGGTCAATTTGGACCCTTAAAGCTGGAACAGAGCAGTTTCTGCGAGGAAGAAGGAGCCTCGGCAATTAATCGCGCGACGATCGCGCACGCGAGGATCGCGCGAGCGGCCCACGCGCGCGAGCCCTGTGTTTTTCTGGCCGTTGAAGAGTTTATATATATGAAATGGAATTTAGGCAGGTCGCGCGAGCGAAGGTCGCTCGAGGGACCTTTCGCGCAAGCGATCCGCGCGCGCGACCTTGGCTTGTTCAGGTAGACAAAAAAGTTTATATATAAAGTGAAAATTAGGCATATCACGCGAGCGGCCCGTGCGAGCGACCCGTCGCGCGAGCGGCCCGCGCGAGGGACCCGTCGCGTGATCAGCCCTCGCGCGCGATCTCTGGCAGTTTCCAGTTTTGCTTGTTTTGTGATAAGGGACTGTTTGATTCAATTGTTAAGTACTGTTAAGGTTCTGTTTGGAAATTTTATTAATACAGAATGCTATTAGTCATGTTTGAAATGATTAAGGTAATGGATTACAAGTTATCAATCCCCGTACATGCGTTATTCCTTTAATTCAGCGATTTACTTTATGTTTAAGTTCATGTCATTCATATGGAGTCAGTGGTACATACATGTAGGTGTCAGTCGGTGTGGAAAAGAGTAATGGTAGTGTGGAAAGAGTTTGAGATTGAGATTGTGGTTGTGGTTGTGGTTGTGGTTGTGGTTGTGTTTGTGGTTGAGGTTACGGCGAGGGTATCTTTGAAATGCGACGGTGGCAAATATGGACACTCCCTGACGCCCATGGAAGCGTTAAAGTGTGTGAAGCCAAACTTGGACATTCCCTGTCACCCATGGTAGTGCTAAAGTGTGGCCTACGGACACTCCCTGATACTCGAGTCTGGATACTGCGTGAGGGGTTGCCCCGGTATTTGAATGGCGGTTAGGGTATTCAAAGTGTGAGGTATTGGACACTCCCTGGTACCCCGGACCAAAGTGTGAGGCAAACTGGACACTCCCAGGCGCCCCGTTGCTAAAGTGTGGCTATCTTAGTGTTTCAAAGATACCAGGAGTAAGATAGTGGGTTGTTGTGGCTATCAAGAGAAAAGAGTCGGCAAGATGAGTGTGGTGCATTGTCACATACACAATTATATGTTTCATGAATGATCGACTTTTAATGTATTCCCTGTTGTTTCTATAAAATGAATTCTCTCTATGGTCAAATTATTGATTTTACAAATTGAAAATGGAAAAAGATAAATGAGTATGTTTTACATTTAAAGTCATGTTTTTAATACTCACCAGCTTCTTGAGGCTGACGACGTTGATGCGTCCTAGACACTCGTGTTCAGGCTTTTTAGGTTATAACCAGGAGGAATCATACGACTATGCTAACTGAGAATGGCTGCTCTTGAAATGAGAAAACTGTTTACTTATCATATACTTTAAGTTTATATGTTTTAAGTTTTAAACTGTTGTTTTATAAGGATGACTGTAACAGACATTAAGTTATTGTTTTATTTGAAGGCGATCTGTGCCTTTAGATGACCCCGTGCTGTAATATGTAATAAGTTAGAAAATTTTTATAAGCCTTGATTGCTCTGCTCTGATTATTGTTTATTGTTGTTCGACGTTTGGGACAGAATCGATCCTTCAAAACTGTCGCGACCTACGGGTCCATAAAGGAAATTAAACGCTTTCCTTATTTATGCTACGTCGGGGCGTGACAGGATTTAGTGGTATCAGAGCCAAGTTATTATTTATCTCAAGATAGTTTAGCCAGGTTAGGGTTTACCATTATAGACCCGATTCCACATTCCATTAAGTATTACACACCCGATGATACGACAGGGAGGATAGACTCAGAACCCAAACGCCTAAGATTATCTGTGTCCTGACTTAAGTAGTACCTTTTTATCAGGTATGGATCCAACTCATCCGTTATATGTACCAGACAGATTTGGAGGACACTTTGTGACACCTGGGGCAGTGATCCCAGCCTTTCTTGACTTGTATCATGCGGCCATTGAGCAGTTGGCCACAGCGACCGTAGTATCTGATTTATGGCACCAGGTTTATGTGGTAGGCTTAGTCGACCTGACTCGTATCCGCCTAGAGCTTCGTTACTTTGCAGAGGCTCAGTGCTTGGTTTTGGTCGAGGTTTTGAGGTTGGTTGATAGCGATGCTTTCTATCTTCCTCTCGAGATCCAGATTGTGCACGCCCATCTGGCTCAGTTAGAGATGCCCCCACCAGTAGTTCCCATTACTGAGGACGATGATGGGATTGTTCATGTGGTCCCAGTAGGTGGAGAGATTTTAGAGGACGGCATAGGTCTAGATGATCTCGCCGCTGAGCTCGAGGCTGAGCTAGCACTTGAGCTAGCCTTACCTGAGGAGATGCTACTTGAGGCAGATGCCCCTGCGCCTGCTTCATCTTCGACCTCTCCAGGCTATGATGGGGTGGGCCCCTTTCAGGCTCAGCGATTTCGCCCCGTCGATTCGCTGGATCTCCTGATAGCTGCTTATGGAGATGATTGACATTCTAGTTATGACTTGTAAATATTAACTACTTTTGACTGTTCGCTCTATCTCTTTTTACAAGCTGTAATTACATGCATTAGAGTGTAGGGCAATGACCCATTTTTTGTAACATTAACTCTTGCATGCATCCTAACCCATACAGGTAGGGTAGGCACTGATCTGACCATACATGCTTTTTGTATCAACTTGACAAGAAGTTATATATAATATACTCTTTTGGATATTGTCGTCATTTGAATTGCTTCATAGTACTGTTGCATGCATGTTTCTCATTCTACTATCACTATCATGCATAGAATGGACGGGGGACTAAGGAGGAACAGAAATTTGATCGAGGGAGCACCCGAGGCTGCCGATCCTACGGGGATGTTCGAAGCGTTTATCGGACGGTTGGAAAGAATTGGTAATACGAATGACAACCGACGAGACCGCCAAACTGGAGACAAAGTGCTGGAGATTCCGTGCACTAAGGCCCGAGCAGTTTGCGGGTACAGCAGAACCCTGGAAGGCCGAACAATGGTTAAGACATATGGACCGTATGTTCGAGGCTGTCCAGTGCAATGAGATGGACAAGAGGAGATTGGCTACGTTTCAATTGACCGATGCTGCCGCAGATTGGTGGGATTCGGTTATAGCTACTATCGGGAATGGAGCTGCAATGGGGATGACGTGGACTGCGTTCAAGGGGAGATTTCTGGAAAAGTATTTCCCAACTACGGAGAGGCATAGAAGAGAGAAGGAATTCATGGATCTGACACAAGGAACCAAGTCGGTGCAAGAGTACACCACACAGTTCAAAAGACTGTCTCGGTTCGCTCCACAACTGGTTGATACTGAAGAGAAGAAGATCCGTAAGTATAACCAAGGGCTGACACCGCAGATTCGTCGCCTGACTCTTGGCCACCTAGATAAATCGTTTGAAGGACTTGTTGGTTTGGCTACCGATCTGGAAGAGGATGATCGAGTGAACCGTAAGCAATTTGAATTCCGACCGCCTCAGAGGGGTAATTTTTGGAATAGACCACCAATGAATCGTACCCAAGGGTAGAAGAGGAGTTTCGACGGAAGCAAGAAGACCCAGGCTATTACCTATCCGACTCAACCCCGAGTAGGAGAAGGAAGTAGTAGTGGAAAGTGCTTCAACTGTGGCAACCCTGGTCATCTTGCTCGAGATTGCAAGGCACCAAGGCGTGCTGCTCAGCAAGGAATAGTCTGCTTCAACTGTGGTGAACCAGGTCACATCAGCAGGTTCTGCACTGCTCCTAAGCAGGTGACTTATGGTCAACAAGGTCAGACTCGCTTGAATGCTGTTATTCCTAATGCCGCTGGATATGACGGAACTGTGTATGAAGAGGGAGATTATGGAGAAGCTCAACCTGATCAGCAAGCAGTGGAAGGTACATTAACTCTGTTTAACTCCCATGTTAAAGTGTTATTTGATACGGGTGCTGCTCTTTCGTTCATATCTGTTAATACAATTCGGAGATTGGGTATCTTACCTCATCGCTTAGAGAAAGCTTTGAAGGCTACATCACCATTAGGAGCCGCAGTCAGATTAGGACACGTATGCAAGGATTGTCCTCTACGGATAGGAGACCGTGAAATCCCTGCAAGGTTGATCGTCCTATCGATGAAGGAGTTTGACATAATCCTAGGAATGGATTGGCTCTCTCAGAATCAAGTAAAGTTGGATTGTGCGAGGAAGAGAATTACATTCCCCAACAACGAGAATCAACCCTTTGATTTTCAATGTAACCCTTCGGGAGATATGTTCCTCACGAGATGTTTAGCAAACATCGAAGTCGTTAGTACAGAAGCGACAGCATCGTCTATACCTGTAGTCAAGGACTTCGAAGAAGTATTTCAAGACGTTTCTGGTTTGCCGCCTGAGAGAAGTATACAGTTTGTATTGAGCTTATACCGGGTACCGTACCGATCACCAAGGTTCCCTACAGAATGGCCGCCACAGAACTATTGAAATTGAAGGAACAAGTTCAAGAGCTCGAGAACCTAGGTTTTGTACGTCCAAGTACATCACCTTGGGGAGCACCAGTGTTATTCGTGAAGAAGAAGGACGGAACGCTACGATTATGTATCGACTACAGAGAATTGAACCGAGTGACTATCAAGAACAAGTATCCCTTACCTCGGATCGACGATTTGTTTGATCAACTACAAGGAGCTACGACATTTTCCAAGATAGACCTAAGGTCGGGATATCATCAGTTGAGGGTACGAAAGGAAGACATACCTAAGACTGCTTTCAGAACCCAATATGGTCATTATGAATTTTTGGTGATGCCGTTTGGAATGACGAATGCCCCGGCAGTGTTTATGGATCTGATGAACAGAGTGTTCAAACCTTATTTGGATCAGTTTGGCATCGTCTTTATAGATGATATTTTGATCTATTCTAAGTCAGGAGAAGAACACGAGCAACATCTACGGATTGCAATGCAGACGCTTAAGGACCACCAGTTGTATGCCAAATTCAGTAAGTGTGAGTTCTGGTTGCAAGAAGTGAAATTTTTGGGACACAAGGTGTCTTCTCTAGGAATTTCTGTGGATTCATCCAAGACCGATGCTGTATCAAACTGGGTTAGGCCGAGCAACCCTACGGAGGATAGAAGTTTCCTTGGACTCGCAGGCTATTACAGGAGATTTGTTGAGGGATTCTCTAAAATAGCCGCACCATTGACTGGATTGACGAAGAAGAATCTGAAGTTCGAGTGGACAGAGAAGCATGAGCGAGCCTTTCTAGAGTTGAAAGAGAGACTCACTACCGCACCAGTACTAGCAATACCCAAGCCTGATGAAAAGTTCACTATCTTTAGTGACGCATCATATCAAGGGTTAGGGTGTGTACTTATGCAAGATGGCAGAGTTATAGCCTATGGATCTAGACAGCTGAAGCCGAATGAGTTGAACTATCCTATTCATGATTTGGAGTTGGCGGCAGTGGTATTTGCACTCAAGATTTGGAAACATTATCTCTATGGTGAGAAGTTTGATTTGTTCTCCGATCACAAGAGCCTGAAATACTTGTTCACACAGAAAGAGTTGAACATGAGGCAGCGCAGATGGATGGAGTTGATCAAAGATTACGACTTCACGTTAGAATACCACCCGGGTAAAGCTAATGTGGTCGTCGATGCTCTGAGTCGACAGACTCGGGAGACGATCGCCTCCTTAATGGTTAGAGAGTGGCGAGCTTTGGAGACTTTGGCAGAATTCGATGTACAGAGTGCTGAGGAAAGAGAAGGACAACTTTATGAATGTCTTATCCTACAGCCTATTCTGATCGACCGTATTATTGGAGCTCAGAAAGAAGACAAGAAGTTTCAAGCATGGTTTGCGAAGATGTCAGAGAAAGACCCGGCAGAATGGAAAGTGGGAGTCGATGGAGGATATCGGTGCAGAAATAGATTATGTGTGCCAGGTAATGGAGAGTTAAGGAGGGATATCCTGGAAGAAGCACATAAGTCAAGATATACAGTTCACCCGAGAGGGACGAAGATGTACAAAGATTTGAAGAGAAATTTCTGGTGGGAAGGTATGAAGAAAGACGTGGCCGAATTTGTATCCAAGTGCTTGACGTGTCAGCAAGTCAAAGCCGAACATCAGAGACCGTCAGGATTGTTGCAACCGCTACCTGTTCCTGGTTGGAAGTGGGAGCACATTACGATGGATTTTGTAGTAGGATTGCCTCGGTCGCAGCTGAATCATGACGCTATTTGGGTAATCATGGACCGATTGACGAAATCAGCTCATTTCATCGCTTATAGTATGACATGCCCGGTAGAAAAGATGAGCCGGATATACATACAACAAGTTGTGCGACTTTACGGTGCACCTGTGTCGATTGTGTCAGACCGTGACGCACGTTTTACTTCTGGATTTTGGGAGAGTCTGTAAGAAGCTATGGGAACCTCGCCCAAAATGAGCACTCCTTTTCACCCTCAGACAGATGGACAAACTGAACGTATTAACCAGATCATGGAAGATATGCTCAGGGCTTGTGTGATCGATTTTGAAGAATCTTGGGAGACACACTTGTCGTTGGTTGAATTTGTCTATAGCAACAATTATCACACGAGTATCGGTATGGCTCCGTTCGAAGCACTGTACGGACGACCATGTCGTTCCCCATTGTGTTGGTCAGAGGTTGGGGACACAGAATTGTTGGGACCAGATTTGATTAGAGAAACCAACGAGAAAAGTTCTTTGGTCAAGGAAAGGATGAGAACCGCTCAGAGCCGGTATAAGAGTTATGCCGATCGACGCCGGAAAAATTTGGAATTCAGTGTTGGAGATCACGTGCTCCTTAAGGTTTCACCAACCCGAGGAGTAGTACGCTTTGGTCTCAAGAGAGGAAAGTTAGCTCCACGTTTCATCGGACCGTTCGAGGTTTTGGAACGTGTCGGGAAAGTGGCCTATCGACTCGCGCTACCACCGAAGATGTCTGGGGTTCACAATGTATTTCATGTGAGTATGCTAAGAAAGTACATACGAGACCCCTCGCACGTGGTTAGTTATGACGATATTGAGACGAGTCATAACATTTCTTACAAGGAGAGACCTGTGAAGATTCTCGATCAGAGTATCAAGAAGTTGAGGAATAAGGACATTCCGTTGGTGAAGGTTCAGTGGAATCACCATGACGAGAATGAAGCCTCGTGGGAAGTCGAAGCTGATATGAGGATTAAGTACCCGGAGTTGTTTCAGGACTAGTTAGTCTTGATTTCGGGGGCGAAATCCTGTTTAAGGGAGGAAGGGTGTAATAATCTGCATTTTCATTTCATATTTAAATTTAAATTTAAATTGTATTGTTTACTCTTATTTTAAATTCGCATGTTCTAATTATTATCCCTTGTGTTATTTCATATTAAAATTCATGTTGGGGTTAAACTGCAATTTTTATAAAGTTAGCAATACCTGTGTGGATTTCAAAACTGTATTTCAAAACGGTGGAAATATTTCCTTTTGACTCAATCAGTATTTTTATGAAACCAGGAAATCACTTCTTACACTAAAATGAAATTCCTGTATTTTTGTGGTGACCACCGCGCCCCGAAAATACCAGTTTATGTCCAAAACTGTCCGCGCTGTGCTAAACTTCCACAGATTTTGGAAGTGATGTAAAGTTTGATTAGACTTATGCTTTACTTTCCATTAATGGCAACTCATCATTGTCTTGTGCCTTGTTTGGGAATGCTTTGAGTGTATGTGTATATCTTATGCCATAAGTCCCATTTCCCAAACACTTCTAACTTATAACCCCTACTAGCCTATGGTTACCCCTTCAAAATCTGTAGGGATTTTATATACGTATGTATATCACACACACACATCTGTGATATTTGTGGTTCATTTAGAATTGTAGAGAGAAATTAGAAAATTGAAAAACAACCCAATTTGTTGAGTGATCAACAATGAACTTGGGGCCCAAGTTCTTATAGTGAACTCTCTATATATGCACACATACATTCTCACATTCAGCACACACATGACACAGAGAGAAAAGAGTGTGCTTGAGAGTTTATACAGAAAAAAAAATTGTAGAGAAAAGAGCTTCCAAATCACCATAGCCAATCTTGGATTAATTTCTTATTGAGCTCATCTTTCTCAACAATCTCTCTATATTCAATCTGAGTGAGTATTACTAACTCACTAAGAATGTAATTTCATGTTTATTTACTGTGTAATTGTTTAATTTTGTAAAACACCATGGTTGATTTCACGTATGAACTCCATGGCTTTGAAAATCAAGATTTTTCAATCTTAGCCAAAATCTGTTTTCTTAGATAATAATGAAAGATTATGATTCATAGATGTCATGTTTACAGTAGTAGAACCTAATTTACTCACATGAGAAAGTATATTAAGAATTAAGTTTTACCATCTTTTAATCTTTCATAAAATTCAAGAGTTATGGATTAAATCATGTGAAATTGACCTTGGATTCTAAATCCTTGTGAAAAATCGAAGAGACCCATATATTATATGCCCTATATACTTTCAATTTCGAAAATGGGTCAATTTGGACCCTTAAAGCTGGAACAGAGCAGTTTCTGCGAGGAAGAAGGAGCCTCAGCAATTAATCGCGCCACGATCGCGCGCGCGAGGATTGCGCGAGCGGCCCGCGCGAGCGGCCCGTGCGCGCGAGCCTTGTGTTTTTCTGGCCGTTGAAGAGTTTATATATATGAAATGGAATTTAGGCAGGTCGCGCGAGCGAAGGTCGCGCGAGGGACCTTTCGCGCAAGCGATCCGCACGCGCGACCTTGGCTTGTTCAGGCAGACAGAAAAGTTTATATATAAAATGAAAATTAGGCATATTGCGCGAGCGGCCCGCGCGCGCGATCTCTGGCAGTTTCCAGTTTTGCTTGTTTTGTGATAAGGGACTGTTTGATTCAACTGTTAAGTACTGTTAAGGTTCTGTTTGGAAATTTTATTAATACAGAATGCTATTAGTCATTTTTGAAATGATTAAGGTAATGGATTACAAGTTATCAATCCCCGTACGTGCGTTATTCCTTTAATTCAACGATTTACTTTATGTTTAAGTTCATGTCATTCATATGGGGTCAGTGGTACATGCATGTAGGTGTCAGTCGGTGTGGAAAAGAGTAATGGTAGTGTGGAAAGAGTTTGAGATTGAGATTGAGATTGTGGTTGTGGTTGTGGTTGTGGTTGTGGTTGAGGTTACGGTGAGGGTATCTTTGAAATGCGACGGTGGAAAATATGGACACTCCCTGATGCCCATGGAAGCGTTAAAGTGTGTGAAGCCAAACTTGGACATTCCCTGGCACCCATGGTAGTGCTAAAGTGTGGCCTACGGACACTCCCTGATACTCGAGTCTGGATACTGCGTGAGGGGTTGCCCCGGTATTTGCATGGCGGTTAGGGTATTCAAAGTGTGAGGCATTGGACACTCCCTGGTACCCCGGACCAAAGTGTGAGGCAAACTGGACACTCCCTGGCGCCCCGTTGCTAAAGTGTGGCTATCTTAGTGTTTCAAAGATACTAGGAGTAAGATAATGGGTTGTTGTGGTTGTCGAGAGAAAAGAGTCGGCAAGATGAGTGTGGTGCATTGTCACATACACAATTATATGTTTCATGAATGATCGACTTTTAATGTATTCCCTGTTGTTTCTATAAAATGAATTCTCTCTATGGTCAAATTATTGATTTTACAAATTGAAAATGGAAAAAGATAAATGAGTATGTTTTACATTTAAAGTCATGTTTTTAATACTCACCAGCTTCTTGAAGCTGACGACGTTGATGCGTCCTAGACACTCGTGTTCAGGCTTTTCAGGTTATAACCAGGAGGAATCGTACGACTATGCTAACTGAGAATGGCTGCTCTTGGAATGAGAAAACTGTTTACTTATCATATACTTTAAGTTTATATGTTTTAAGTTTTAAACTGTTGTTTTATAAGGATGACTGTAACAGACATTAAGTTATTTTTTTATTTGAAGGCGGTCTGTGCCTTTAGATGACCCCGTGCTGTAATATGTAATAAGTTAGAAAATTTTTATAAGCCTTGATTGCTCTGCTCTGATTATTGTTTATTGTTGTTCGACGTTTGGGACGGAATCGATCCTTCAAAACTGTCGCGACCTACGGGTCCATAAAGGAAATTAAACGCTTTCCTTATTTATGCTACATCGGGGCGTGACATGAAGTATCTTCTTTCTAAGAAAGATGCTAAGGCATGGCTGATTCGATGGATCCTATTATTGCAAGAATTTAACCTCTCAATAAAAGATAAAAAGGAGTCGAAAACGTAGTTGCGGACCATTTGTCCCGATTGACTTTTGACCATGACCACTTAGATCCAATCCCCATTCAGGAGTGTTTTCCGGATGAACAATTACTGGGTGTGTCAAATTTACCTTGGTATGCTGATGTGGTTAACTACCTCGTCATCGGAGCCTTCCCACACGGATGGACTTCCCAAGACCGGGAGAGAATGACAATCATGGCCCGGTCATTCATCTTTGATGACCCATATGTTTTTAAGCATTATGCCGATCAGTTTGTTAGGCGTTGTATACCTAATGATGAGATTCAGAGTGTGTTATCTTTTTCTCATGACCAAGCGTGTGGCGGTCATTTTTCCTCTCAAAAGACTGCATTCAAGGTTTTGCATAGTGGGTTTTATTGGCCTACAATCTTTAAGAACGCCCATGCCTATTGCAAGGCTTGTCGGCGATGTCAGTTGTTAGGAAAGATCACTAAGAGGAACATGATGCCTCTTTCTCCCATTCTTATAATAGAAGTATTTGATTGTTGGAGGGTTGACTTCATGGGCCCCTTCCCAAAATCCAATAGATTTGAGTATATTTTGGTGCCTGTAGATTATGTTTCGAAGTGGGTATAGGCGATTCCATCTAGGACCAACGACCACAAGGTGGTTTTACAATTTTTGAGAGAACACATTTTGTCTAGATTCGGAACCCCCAAGGCTATCATAAGTGACCAAGGTGTGCATTTTTGCAACACCCCGTTTGCCCGTTTGATGTCACAATATGGTGTCACCCACAAAGTTTCCACTACGAATCATCCGCAAACCAATGGTCAAGCCGAATTGGATAACCGAGAAATTAAGGGTATCCTAGAGAAAACGGTAGAGCCGTCTAAAAAAGGCTGGTCTTTGAGATTGACCGATGCGCTTTGGACGTACCGGACAGCTTATAAGACAAATCTTGGGATGCCACCTTATAGGTTGGTTTACGGTAAGGCATGCCACTTGCCAGTTGAGTTAGAACACAAGGCTTATTGGGCTATTAAAAAACTCAATTTTGAAGCCGATGCAAGTGGTGTACATAGAAAGCTCCAACTTGATGAATTGAAGGAGCTTAGGGGTGAACTCTATGAGAGTTCAAAAGTCTACAAAGCTAGGGTCAAAGCATTTCACGATTCACGAATTATCCCAAGACATTCGTTGTTGGAGGTAAGGTTCTCTTATATGATTCACGGTTACATTTGCTTCCCGACAAACTCCAATCACGTTGGGTTGGGCTGTATGTTGTAAAACATGTTGATCCCCATGGAGCCGTTGAAATTCTTGATTCCACAAGTGGGGTTGTGCAGAAGGTTAACGGACAACGTCTCAAGCCCTTCATTGAAGGGTTCAAGACAGAATTAGTGTCCGCACCTTTGGAAGATCCCATTCTTGGGGATTACTTGAGCTCTCACTGAGCTTATAACATTATTTTTGTATGCCTCACGCTTGATTTTTGTCATATTGTAGTGTTTTTATCGTTTTTATTGTCCATCCTAATGTTTTAACCTGTCTTAGAAAGGAAGTACAAATTTTTGATTTCAAGAGAATCAAGGGGAAGAGAAACAAGGAGCACTCTGCTGAAAGCAAATCGATCCGCTTTCACTGCGGATTGATCCGGTAATCCAAAATCTTTTAGAATTGGCCACTGCTAAAATCGGATCGATCCGGTGTAACTGCGGATCGATCCGGATTTCCGAAATTTTTTTGGAAAACTCACTATTAAATTCGGATCGATCCGGGTCCCAACCGGATCGATCCGCGAACCTGGGCAATGAATGTTGTTCTTTTAAAGAGGGTAAAATTTTCATTTTCCTTATTTTTTTCTCTCCCCAATCTTTTGAGCTCCCTTTCTCCTTCAAACCCTAAATCTCCTTCTATCTTCCAATTGTATTAACACATCTTGTATCTCCACTCTACCAAATCATCAAGGTATGTCTTCTCTTAGCCCTTTGTTCTTCATTTCACCAGGATGTGGGTTTAGTGGCATTTTTCTCAACTATAGGGTTCATGGTCTCTAAATGATAGTATGTTGTGATGGTTGATTTAAACTACTAAACTTCTTGTGTGATGTTTTTTGTGTGTGTGCTCCTATGTTTTTCTTTCTCCACCACAAAATGCTTGGAATGAAGTGCATCTCAAAATTTTCAGAATTTTGCTTCACAACACCCATTTATGCTCTGCACATGCTTGTTCAAATGCCCCAATGAACCCTTGACCTTGATTATTCACATACATGTGTTATTTAACTTGCCGTCTTCACCATGTAACATTTGTGTGCTTCATTTTTTTGTAGGTAATCATGTCAAAGCCAACTAAATGGAACCGTCGGGACCTTGAACCTGCCCGTGGGTATGAAACTTTCCGATCCAAGATAGAGAAAAAATGGTATGAAGCTTATTTTAAATCCAAAAAAACGGTGTTAGCGGAGAGGCAAGTTGTTTTAGAGGATTTCCCCCGCAAAGTCCAACAAGTTTTTTCTCGTCGTCGTTGGGCTCCCCAACTTGAATTTAAGAATGGGGGAATCCAATGACCATTTGGTTCGGCTTTTTTATGCTAGTCTTGTTGTGGTGGGAGATAATGACGAGTTTGAGGCATATGTGCGGGGCACCCGAGTCCAATTTGACCACAAATCCCTTGCCCAGTTTATGGGGGTCCCGTACAATCAATATGCTGTGGCCGATTTAACCCAACCTGCCGTAAGGCCCTCTAAGGACACAATGGCTTCCGCTTTCAAAGGGGAACCATCTATTTGGGCCACCGAGGAGCTTAAACCCTCTTCCTTCACCGAGTTGTATCGCATGGTCGATATGATTCTTGTCGCCTCAATCGTCCCAACTCGTCACAAAAATGTCTGTGTCGACCGTGCAGCGATTCTTCATGCCATTTGTGATCGTACCACTGAGGTGGACCTAGCTTCGATTTTCATCACCAATATGGTGGCAGCCGGTAACGATACCGGGGCTGGGTTCCTGCCCTATGGAGTGTTGATCACCCGCCTTTGTCGTAGGGCCGATTGTAGAGAACTCACTACCGACACCATTCAAAGGGGTCTTTCACGCGTCGACAGAACGACCATCGCCCGTAGCAATGCCCAACTCACTGGGTCTGCAAAACGGGCTCGTCAAGAGTTCGTTCCTGGGGAAGCAAGTGGTTCAGGGACAAGAGGGAGTAGTGAGACTTTTGATATGTCCAATGTTTACCAACGTCTCGATACTCTCAGTGAGGAGCAAACTCGACAGAGAGAGGACCTATAGGGTCTACGGGGGGATTTTCAGGGTTTCCGTTCTGACTATCAACATATATTGGTCAGATGGCTCACATGCAACGTTATATGTTTGAGCTTGCTTATCCAGGTGTACCTCCCCTGATTTCTTTTATGATAGGTATAGCGGACCGGGTGGCTCTGGCTCTGGCTCTGGCTCTGGAGGCCAGGGCGATGATGTTGATTAAGATTTGTTGTATTAGCACCCATGCTAGCCTTAGAGAGTACTCTCTAATTTTGGGTTTGTCTTTCTTATGCATAGGGTGTGGTTTTATTATTACGGATGGTTTTCTTGTTTTTCTTTTGTCTCTCTCTTCTCGTCTTGTTACTCAACTTCCACAGGAGGCTACTTCACTCACTACGGGTTGTTGCACATGGTACATTCGCTCCTCTTCTCTTTTACTCTTTCATTTCCTCCGTTATTTTTTCATTGGGGACAATGATTGGTTCTAGTTGGGGGGTGTGGGCTTAGTGGATCTCTTGATTAGGATTTCTTGTTTGAGTTGTTATAAGTATCTTGTTTGAGTTGTTATAAGTATCATTTCTTTCAAAAAAAAAAAATTTCCAATGATTGATTGAATAGTTGCCAATGCTCAAATATTTAAGCAGGGATGCATTTCTTGTGAATTTCATGATGATTTAGCTTGTAAGGTATTTGCTTAATCTTCATTCTCGGGATCTTTTGATTTTTGCTTATCTTATTGACATTGAGCCTGGGATCTTTTCGCACTTCGTACATTGTACGTTTCAAGGAGTTGTGTCACTGCTATTTATGATTAGAACTCATTTGAAACATAAGGTGGAGACTTGACCCATGAGAGCTTTTGTACCATTCTTTATTGTTGAGTGTCCATCTTAGCACGCAGTTCTTTGAAAAGTGTTTTTAATCGTAGAAAATCTCATTATTTTTGTTTGATCGTGCATCTAGAATAGCATCGTGGTGACGATGGACTTCAGGTACTTGATTCAGTATTGAGATTTAGATCAGCATGAGCTTGAGGAGATTTTAGGCTATCGTTTTATCTCCACGGACTTTGGCCTTCTCACATATTGATTACCCCCAGTTCGCCCTAAAATTGATCCTTGAAAAAATAAAAAATAAATAAATAAATTTTGACCTCCCCCGCTCAATACTCCCAAAATCTGATACCTACTCCACACAAGCGGTTCACCCATGGAATACCCTTACCTTGTTCGGAAGATGATCACAATGTCACCCTATGGGCCATATTGAAATAAAAGAAAAGTTGCTTATGATCTCCTTAAGAAAAAAAAAATTCATATGAATAGCAAGATCATTCGCTCATGTTGAAAAGATAATGTGTATTCCCATGGCTCGGTGATAGGAAAAGAAGGCAAATGATTTCAAATGCCCAAAGATCCTTTTATTCCCTACCCCTTAACCTTTTTCCTCCTCTCAAGCTAGTTCGAACGTTCTTTTGATACTCAGTTTGAATGACCCCAAATTTGGAAGGTTAAGGCGAAGTACCAAAAAGTCCATCTTCTCACTGCTCCTAAATTCACGGTATCCATTCATGTGATTTATTTTATCCGTTTCATATTGTCCGTTTCTTTTCTGATCATATGTGTGGCATTAGTTTTCTTTTTCAAATACTCCGTAGGCCCGCATATGTGAGAGTTTCGCCAAACTTCTGAGTGATTTCATTTTTGAGTGAACACCCGTGAGATTCAAAGTCGAAGCACAGTTCGGATGAGTTTCAAAAATCATAATAGCATGATTGCTTCTTGATCGTTTTAATGTGCAGCTCACACCACACACTCCCAAGGGTTGATGTTAATAATTTCTCGCAATGAGAGAAAGAGTCCCAGAAAGTAGATATGAGTGTGTACATTACTTGTCAAAAGTCATAAAAGACACTCGAAAAAAATATATATATATATATATATATGTTTTGGGCTTTGACTTCTATCTTGAGGAATCATGATGTTTGTGGGTATCATTCTGACAACCCTCCGGAGACAAAACTCCGCCTCTAGAAATGAACTAGAGGTTTAACGGCTTGTTGCATTTGCTCAATGCAACCGTGTTCCCCACGAAAGCGGTGGTTATCTTTCCTTTGAATAAAATGTGGTAATCTTTTTGCTTGGAACTTCTGATGTTGAGGTCCACTGGGTTGCTAGGGACTAGCAACATGCTAGTTGGGGGGTGTGATTCATCGCAAGTTTTGCGTTATCATCGATGTGATAAGGCACTCTTTAGTTCGTTTATTTCCCCAATTCAGAGATCTTAAGCATGACATTATCGCTTGTTGTCTTTTCTTTCTTCTTTGTTTTCTTTGTCTTTCTTTTGCTTTTAGTAGGTTTGCTTTGAGGGAGAAGTGATGAGAAGTTTTATATTGAAGAAAAGAAAGAAGAAATGGTCACTGACAAAACCGGATCGATCCGGCCTTCTAGCGGATCGATCCGCTCTTGTTCAAGAAAGTTGATACGCACACTGTCAAATCCAGATCGATCCGGGTCCCAACCGGATCGATCCGATCCGGCGAACTCAGACTCCCAACTTATTACAAGTTTGCCATTCCAAAAGATAGGACCTCAATACTTGTAATTGGCAGTGATTTGACAAGCCCCCTTCACTTCAGCAACCATGGGAACTTGAATTAGGGCTCTTGGAGGTGTGAAGAAGCAGGCTATAAGAGGAAGGTGAGGAACAAAAGGGAAAGGAGGCTGGTTTTTCTTGAGGAGTTTTTATTTTTTTTTGTTTTTCTTCTGCTTCTCCATTGTTCTCTTAGTTTAAAAACTTAAAAACTCTTAGTAGGATTGGAATCATTCCACTAGTGTAAGTTAAAATTAGTTTGAGTTTTATGTTGGAGTTATCAATTCTATCTTACTTTAAGTTTGATATCTTAATAACCATGTGTAGCTAAATCTCTAAGGTTGGGAAGCCATATCTCAGTCCTTGAACTATTGTTCTTCGAGAAAAGTTTTGTGTTTGAAATTATGCTTAGAATTCTTGAACTTAGATTGGATTTTATGAGAAACTTCATTGTTAATGTCAAGCATCAGGAATGAAAGGATTCTTAAGGAATCACATCTAATTTCCTGAATCTCAATGAGACTAGGATCTAGCATGTGAGTTGACTACTATATGTTTGATCTTTTGCCTCAATGAGATCTCTATTCAAAGAATAATTAAAATACATTTCGGCTGATTTGGAAAAAGTTCAAGGTAGAGGTAGCTTCCCAATCTCTCCTTTTAAATCTCTTTAGTTCATTCCAAATACAAATTTACTCTCCTTTCTTCTATGTTTTTATAGTTGTTAACACTGTTTTTTTTTTTTTGTGTTTATTTCATTACTTATTTGAAGCTAGTCTCTTTCTTTTAGTCATTGTAGTAATAGTTGGTTTGAAGAACTCTACAAGCAAAAGTAACAAGATTTCGGTCTACTTTCTTTCTCTTATCTTCTTTTTTTTTTCTTACACTTGTGTGTACTAAGTCCTTAAAACCTCCAGCTCCGTTGTTTTTACATTTTAGTCCCTGTGGAAAATGATCCCGTACTTCCGGGTACTACTTGTCGCGATTAGTTTGCTCTTGAACTACAAATTCCCAATGCGATCAGATGCTCTAACCTTTTTAAAGCTAATGTGTCCGACGAACCATTTGTGGCTATATTTGTGGATGTAAAGTTCATAACAAATTTCGGAGGATGGTTAATTAATTTGAGTGCTTGTTGGCATATGTGTAACAATACAATTGTTATAAGAAATACTCTTCAAGGGAAAATGAAGTGTTTTACTTGATGACTCGCTTAGTACCAATGTTTTGGCACTAGAGACTTAGAGTTAGATATCACCCCCGTGAAGAAATTATTTTTGAAAATATTGTATATCCGGAGATAATTAAGGAATAATTTTTGAAAATGTATTGCATTCAAAATTCGAAAGAATTTAAATTTTGGTTTTTTCAAGACCAATTTAGCCAAATATTTTGGGAGAGGAAAGTATGTATTTTCAAAAATCAGTGATGCAAATTGGATTTTGGATTCAGGTAAGACAAATTCAATGAGTGAATTTTTATTTACACTTAGTGGAGGTGCAGTATCTTGGAAGTCGCCCAAGTAAACTTGTACAGCTAAGTTAACAATGGAATATGAATTTGTAGCTCTTGAAAAAGTTGGTATTGAGGATAAGTGGCTTAAAAGCTTCTTAGCAGATATTCCTATTTGGAATAAACTAGTTCCATTGGTTTCTTTACATTGAGATAGTCAGGCTGTAAAAGGCCGAGTTATGAATAAGTCCTATAAAGGCAAGAATAGGCATATACGCCTAAGTCATAATATTGTGAGACAGATGTTTGAGATAAAGTTTTTTTCTTAATTTTGTAAGGCCAGAAGTGAATTTGGCTGACACTTTAACAAAACCACTAAGGAGAAAACCAGTGTATGAAATATCGAGGGGAATGGGGCTTATGCTTATAACAAAAATCAACAATGATGGTAACTCAACCTATGTAATTGGAGAACCCAAGAAATAGGTTCATATGGGTAATAACAAGTCATTGGCTGGTTTGAGATACACTATAATTTGATTATCATTTGTCCATTCCTATGGTGTATAGTGCAATTGCAATGTGTAAAGGTTGAGTTAAACTCTTAATGAATTCCATAGTCCATATTATTTGGATGGTGTGTTTAATTACAATACATACTTGATGGATTCACCTATAAAAGTGTGAAAGTGGGCCGCTTTCTATGAATGCGTAGGCAAGTTTTCTAGAGCACTTATGAAAATTCAGGACTAGCGCAGGGCCTAGAGGTGTCACACCGATTAGAGTTGCTCAGATTCTGAGGAATTAATGTGGATATAAGACGACTGGTTTACGTTAAAGTATTCTGGTTCATAGAAATTTTCTTTCACCAAATTCCTGTAAGTCACTTCTTATATTCCTAGGGACTGGTTTCATAGCCCTAAAGGCACTAGTTTTGATGCATTGAATGCTCTTGCTCCATTCTTTTAATTTATTGTTTAAATTTTTGAAATAGGGGGGAAGGGGGGGGGGATTGTTGGAATTGTTGGATTTCTTCTTATTTGGACATTGGGCTTTTTATTTCAAAAATTCGAACAAAGTCATTTACATTGATATGACTAATATCCTGTATTAAAAATATGATCGTTGGAGGCTATAAAATCTATCAACTCCTGTATTAAAAATTTGGTCATTGGAGGCTATTAAATCTGTTTTTAATAAAATAACTGTTGGGCAGTTTGTCTAATATAAATAGCATTCTCTCTTCCCATTTTATATATAGAAAATTCCTCTCTCTTATGCTATTCTTCAAAAAACCAAATTCATTATTTTGGAGCAATTCTGAGCACTCATATAATCTTCCAATTCGAGTGCACGTTTGGAAGAAACTAATTGCTGAATCCTGGAGATCATAGCGCTGAGACCTTGTGCATCGAGTCATTGACTCCGATAATCGGGCCGGGGGCGGAATAGGGGTCCCATACCCGCCCCGTTGCAATCCCTAGTTGAGTGTTTGGAAATACTTAGATATGTAATATAGACATATTCAAGAAGTTTGGAGGTGTTTTAGAGTGTTTTTAAACGATTTGGGAATATTTGTGCACGTTTGAACTTGGTTTGTAGCAGTTTTGCAACAAATGTTGTCAGAGGTACCTAGGACTGGTCGAAGGTAGCCCTAGGACTAGTCGGTGGTACTCCTGAGTGAGTTCTAAACTTTTGAAATTCTTAAATTCTATTTTGATGAAAAGGGTCCTTAACTGTCCCTAATAAACCCTAAAGTAGTGCTTTTGAACTTTGATTATTTTCAAACTATTTTAATGACTCTTTGGTTCGATTTTCTTTAATCCTTAATGTTGGCCCAAATGTGGAAACCTTAGAGGGGGGGTGAATAAGGTTTTAGCGGAAATTGACCTTTTAAAAACTTAATACCAAATTAAAAACAATCACAAACAATAATGTAAAGAGATAAGGGAAGAGAAACTTGCAAACCGATTTTTCAAGTGGTTCGGCAATCGCACCCCGCGGCCTACGTCCACCCCTCAAGAACACCTCTTGAGGATTCCTTAATCCGATCTACTTACGGGTATAGACCAAACCGTTTCCCGGAGCACTTACGGGTGTGCACCAAACCGTTACAAGAGCCTATGATCTCTCCCAAAGAAGAACGCCTCTTCTTTGCACACAAGGGTTACTAACCCTCAACCTTTACAATTGATTTGATACAAATTGAACTCTCTTTATAGAGTGGATAATACAATTTAAAGCTCACTACAATTCACTCTCTCAAAGATTACAATTGAAAGCTAGAGCAAATTGATAAACTCACACAACTAGGGCTCAATTGTGAATGATTAAGAATTAACAAGTTGTGTGAATGAAATAGATGTTTTCCAATTGATTAACCAACATAAAATGATGTGGGAAAACATGTATTTATAGGCCAAGAAAGATTATAGCCGTTGGTGGCTCATTTGGTAATTAAAAGCCCCTTAAAAAACTAGCCGTTATGCCTTTCCAGGTCGATTCAGTCGACTGGAACATGAAGTAGTCGACTGCCCCTTAAAGCAGTCGACTGAGACGTGTTTACAGAGGGTTTTATTTGCATTCTGCATAGTTCGGTCGACTGCATCGGGCCTTCAGTCGACTGCCCCTCCCTGTTTGGCAGACTGACACATCTCCACTAAAATGACCATAACTCCCTCTACAAAAATCGGATTTGCGATCCGTTTGATGTTTTGGAAACTAGATTCAAATACCTTTCCAACCATATAAAACTCAACATCTAATTATTCTTTAATTGGTTGGGGCATTTCTTTAAAGATGACCCATTTAAAATTTGTTTCCAAAACTTTAACTTTTAGGATTTGTTTGAGCCCCTAAGAGTGTGAGATCAAGATGCCTTACAAGATGGTCCTAGACTTCAACCAAGGATGAAATATCTTCAAGTCTTCAAGCTTGATTCTTGTTGAGCTCCTTGAAATCTTGATCTACATCAATTGAATCTCATGCACACAAAGATGTTAAAACATTTATACAATATTAATACATGAGATTATATATGAGCATGAAAATGACTATGATAATAACAAAGAATGAATTAATATGAATCATGTAATTATCATAGCATATTTGACATCATCAAAACATAATTAAATATGCCTTAATAAACCTTAAGGCTAACAATCTCCCCCTTTTTGATGATGGCAAACAACCAATGAAGGATATGCAAATATAAGCACAATTTGGTCATTTTCATATTATCATTCATAATGGATATCAAATGTTAAAGAACATGAATGATAACTACCCAAATACATCTCCCCAATACTTCTCATATTATCATTCATAATGGATATCAAATGTTAAAGAACATGAATGATAACTACCCAAATACATCTCCCCAATACTTCTCATATTTCTCCCCCTTTGACATTATCAAAAAGATTTGGGGATAAAATGCAAAGCTCCCCCTCACAATAGGCATACAAATCAAAAGGTCAAAAAATGATACCAAAAATAAACAATTATAACCACATGTGAGAAAATTAATTCATGAAGGTGCTCCCCCTAAGCATGTTTATAAAAAGATACCAAAAGATATGAAAAGAGAGCATATTCTCCCCAAAAGATCAGCAGTACATAAAAATGACAGTTTAGCAGCAAAAGCATATCATCATTTTTTAGATAAGCAATAAGTATGCAAATCTAAACAAATTAATCTATCCTACTCCTACTAGGCTTAAGGTAAGAGATTTAACCATTGTCCAAGTGCCTCTTGGATGCAACATTTACCGAGGTAGTAGGAAAGGCCCTTTCCATTGTCATGAGGCAAAGATTGACAATTTCTTCACCATTTGAGTCGTCGTCCGATGATTCGCTCTCGGAACTACTATTAGTGGCCTTGATTGTCTTCTTTTTGTGTTTTTCCTCCTTGGATGACTTCTTTCCCGATTTTTCTTTCTTTAGAAACTTTGCAAATTTTCGGGTGATCTTCTTCATTTCCTCATCCTCGTCACTTTCAACATCTTTCATCTTTTTCTTTGAGCTTGAGGATTTTAAAGCCATGTCTCTCCTTTTGGCCTCTTTCACTTCCAATTTCTTGTCTTCACTTTCGAAGACGGCCAATTCCATTTCATGAGTTATAAGAGAACCCATGAGTTGTTCCAAGGAGAGTGTTGAAAGCTCCTTTGCTTCACGAACCGCCGTGACCTTTGGTTGCCAATCCTTTGGTAAAGACCTAAGCACTTTCTCAATCATTTCTTCATTAGTATAAACTTTACCAAGGTTTTTCAAGTTATTAATAAGAATGGTAAAACGAGAAAACATATCTCCAATAGATTCATATGGCAACATTTTAAAATTTTCATAAGTTTGAACAAGAAGATTTATTTTTGATTTCTTAACTTGATTAGTACCTTCATGAGCAACCTCAAGTTTATCCCAAATTTCCTTTGCGGACTCGCAAGAGGAAATTCTATTGTACTCATTAGGGTCTAAACCACAATATAATAAATTCATTGCCATAGCATTTATTTTTATGAGTTTCTTATCGGCATCATTATATTCATCTACCGTCTTTGGAATAGAAAAACCATTTTCAATTTTTGTAGGTAGATGAGGCCCTTTGACCACAATTTGCCATAAATCAAAATCTTGAGAAATCATATAGATTCTCATTCTATTTTTCCAATAGGCATAGTTTGAGCCATTAAAACATGGTGGTCTTAATGTCGATTGACCCTCACAATAATAAATGCAAGAAGAGTCGGTTTCCATTTGGATCTTAACTCAAATTTTCAAAATATTTTGAAAATAGAAGAGTCGAGGCTCTGATACCAATTGTTGGCCCAAATGTGGAAACCTTAGAGGGGGGGTGAATAAGGTTTTAGCGAAAATTGACCTTTTAAAAACTTAATACCAAATTAAAAACAATCACAAACAATAATGTAAAGAGATAAGGGAAGAGAAACTTGCAAACCGATTTTTCAAGTGGTTCGGCAATCGCACCCCGCGGCCTACGTCCACCCCTCAAGAACACCTCTTGAGGATTCCTTAATCCGATCTACTTACGGGTATAGACCAAACCGTTTCCCGGAGCACTTATGAGTGTGCACCAAACCGTTACAAGAGCCTATGATCTCTCCCAAAGAAGAACGCCTCTTCTTTGCACACAAGGGTTACTAACCCTCAACCTTTACAATTGATTTGATACAAATTGAACTCTCTTTATAGAGTGGATAATACAATTTAAAGCTCACTACAATTCACTCTCTCAAAGATTACAATTGAAAGCTAGAGCAAATTGATAAACTCACACAACTAGGGCTCAATTGTGAATGATTAAGAATTAACAAGTTGTGTGATTGAAATAGATGTTTTCCAATTGATTAACCAACATAAAATGATGTGGAAAAACATGTATTTATAGGCCAAGAAAGATTATAGCCGTTGGTGGCTCATTTGGTAATTAAAAGCCCCTTAAAAAACTAGCCGTTATGCATTTCCAGGTCGATTCAGTCGACTGGAACATGAAGCAGTCGACTGCCCCTTAAAGCAGTCGACAGAGACGTGTTTACAGAGGGTTTTATTTGCATTCTGCACAGTTCGGTCGACTGCATCGGGCCTTCAGTCGACTGCCCCTCCCTGTTTGGCAGACTGACACATCTCCACTAAAATGACCATAACTCCCTCTACAAAAATCGGATTTGCGATCCGTTTGATGTTTTGGAAACTAGATTCAAATATCTTTCCAACCATATAAAACTCAACATCTAATTATTCTTTAATTGGTTGGGGCATTTCTTTAAAGATGACCCATTTAAAATTTGTTTCCAAAACTTTAACTTTTAGGATTTGTTTGAGCCCCTAAGAGTGTGAGATCAAGATGCCTTACAAGATGGTCCTAGACTTCAACCAAAGATGAAATATCTTCAAGTCTTCAAGCTTGATTCTTGTTGAGCTCCTTGAAATCTTGATCTACATCAATTGAATCTCATGCACACAAAGATGTTAAAACATTTATACAATATTAATACATGAGATTATATATGAGCATGAAAATGACTATGATAATAACAAAGAATGAATTAATATGAATCATGTAATTATCATAGCATATTTGACATCATCAAAACATAATTAAATATGCCTTAATAAACCTTAAGGCTAACACTTAACTCCTGGGTCAAGAGGAGATTGGCAAGTTTTACTTTTGACTTTGTTAACGTTAATAATCTATTAATTGGATATTGACCACCATTGTTATACGACATAATCCGTGTGGGGCGGGTTGGGGTTGATATTATCACTTGGAAACAAAAAAAAAATGCGCGGATTGTTCGCATATTACAGTCCATATCAAGGACTTCTATTTAATTCTCCCTTTTTTTTTTTAAAGAAAAAAATATTTGCTGATTGTTAAGCAGCAATTGGTGCTGCTAAGTATACAATGCCCCAATTCCTCACTCTTCTAAGTAAATCTTACCTTATTTTTTACTCTTTATAAATGTGGGTTATCCCCCTTTGACATAATAGAAATTTGGCAAAAAAAAATCCTTCATATTGGATTATTTGAGTTTAAAGGACAATTCATTTATAATTTTGGTCAAAAGTCCCTAATCAATAGAATGTAATTTATTTATGTGACATCTCGCATATTTATAGTAATTTGAAATTTTCTATTGAGGGTCCTTTTAAGAAAAGAAAAAAAACACATTTTGGATCTATGACCAAAAAAATTATTTTATGAGACTAGCTTTTTCACTAAATTCCCTTGATATACTCATAGTCGAATTTTTATCTCAACTATATTTATCGTTGTTTCTTATTTATGTGAACTAACCTACAATTTTTAATCGTTTAGTTATCGACTCTTTTGCCTAACTAGTCGGACCAGTGAGTATTTATGACTAAATTGACCCAACTTAAATTCAACCCATGAATTTGCCCTCTGTTTCTGATTTTTGATACTTAGAGGTGATCTTTTGATGGATCAAATCAGACTTGACGTCTTCAAAAAATATTCCAAATTTTCGGAACAGAGAAACTCATTCTTATTAAGATTTTGAAATTTTTAATTTTTAAATATTGACTATGATTCCCAAATTTGGAAATTTTCATATTTTCTTAGAAACATTTGAAATCAGAATTGTTCGATCTTTCTTTTTTTTTTTTTTTTTATGGAAGTTTCTGAATTTTGATATTTTACCTGAAAAAAATATAACAAACTTTCATATCACATATAACAAACTTTCATATCACATCCCTATGTTTGCACTTTTATATATATATATATATATATAAAAAAAATTACTTACATTTTATTATTAAAATTTGGAATATTTGGAGTACTCAAAATATTTGAATCGGAAGTTGTTCGGAATTTTGAATTGAAAGTTGTTAGGATTATTTGATATTTTGAGGTTGAAAAATCAGAATTTTGTGAATTTTTAGAATTATTGTGATTTCAATCCAATTTTTCAGATTTCAAAATTACAAAATTCGAACTAATTTTATAATTGTAAAATTAAAATTTTTCAGATCGGTTTCGGTCAGAACCTAAATTTCTGTTCAACTTGGACCCATTACATCACATTTTCTCCTAATTACATGAAAGGCAGTTTCAATTCAACGAATTCAAAATTAACCTATCATATCAATTACAAAAGGGGAAAAAAAGAGAAGTCGCCAATTATTTAGGAGTAATAATGAGTTTTAGAACATGATGATTAATTACCTTGTTTTTGTAAGACTAGAAATAAGAAAGTGTCCTATCTCGGTCTCTCCCAAGCACATTTTAATCGGTTGGAAGTCCAAATTTTCAAGCCCGAAATTATTTCCAACATGATCATTACTATCAATGTTGACATCACTAATATACCATCTTATGATTATAACTAATTTGAGTAATGTTAGGCACATTTTGAAATTCACATTGAATTTGACATCCTATGTTTTACATACATGTACTTTGTGCTGTGTGACTTTTTTTTGACACTTTTCTGTGTACCGCTTATACAGCACAGGGTACATGCATTTAAAGCTGTGTCAAATTCAGTGTGAATTTCAAAGTGTGCCTAACATTACTCAACTAATTTTAGATTAATCAGCTTTGCTCCTTTTTTTTTTTTTTTTTGGGAGTTGAATATGGTCATGGAAGTATGTAATTATTCATCTTCATCATATACCAACCGCCAAAAAAAAAAAAAAAAAAGAGCTTAATAATTATGAATAATTTAGTAATGTAAGTCATGCATATTATACACTAGCTCTGGCTAATCTTGTGTGTCCATGAAAGTGAAAATTGAGTTCATCTATCACCAAACATTTCAACCATGCCCAAAGTAATAATTTCTCGAGTGTTGGACTAGTAAGTTATAACTGACTTTTTAGATTGAGGGGAAGTGTAGGCTTTGTTTATTATGATGTCCATACTCTATAGTACAATAAAAGTTGAGAGTCATGATACATTCACACTCTTATTCACACTCTCAATCACATTTAGCATATCCTAATTTTTAATTGTCCTTAATTCTGGTGAGTTTCACATGAATTCCACATAGGACCCACTAAAATCAAAGGGCAAAATGTGCTAAATGTGATTTAAAAGTGTGATTGAGGGAGTGGGTATATCATTGTTAATTAAGGCTTTGCTTGCTTATTCAAATATAGTAATTAAAAAGGGTTCGTTGCTATATAGGTCTGTTGTTGGGAGGTCCAATCATGGTGTCCAATGCCGGCAATGACATCCACAGGCGATGACATCTCACCAATCACCAATATGGATAATGTATAACACTTCAATAAAGTTGCTTCAGTACATTTCGTTGGTTTCCTTTCACATAGATGCACAATTTCTAAAAAAAAAATTTATTTTAAAAATACAATATTAAAAAAAACAGTTTTAAAAACTATAAAAAGAACCTAACGAATTTAGCTCCCTTAAGTCAATTCATAATATTTCGTTATCCCTCACATTTTCAGGAATATCATTGACATTTCTTCTTTTAAGACCTAGCTCAGCGTCAAATGATTTATACTCACTTTGCTCCCCCTTTAGTTATATAACATCATCATCATCATCATCTTCTTCTTCTTCTTCTTAGTCTTCTTTTTTTGGGTTATGGCCCCAAAAAGCACCATAATTAGTTTGGAAACTTGAGTGTGTTTTTGACCTAATTTGATATAGACAAAAATTGTGGGAAGTTGAAGATCATCATAAGAGGCTGTTCCAAACACAGTCCCATCTTTGTATGTTTGCCTGTTGAGTCCCAAAGCATTAAGTGGAATCACTGGAATTCAGTGATTGCATTTCCTTTACCACCTAAAGATGGTTTCTTTGTCACACCACAACTATTACCACTAGATAGCTAGCTTGCACACTGTGCTGGTGTACTAAAATTAGTGGTTTTCATGCCTTAAAACGCTAAATATTACCATAAGGAAGAGAAGAGAATGTATTTGAAGGAAACAATAATGCTAGGCACATTCCAAAATTCACACTGAAATTCACACAGGACAATCGTGGCCGTTGATTTTGGTGGAGCTCTTGTGGGTTTCACATGGGTCCCACGTGAATCCCACAAAAATCATCGGACACGATTGTCCTGTGTGGATTTCAGTGTGGATTTTGGGGTGTGCGTAGCACTACTCTTGAAGGAAATTAAGGCTACATTGGTAGTTAAATTTATGGGAGTTACTAAATACATCCACCGAACACCTACATCTATAACAGGAGATGTTGCATGTATTCTCCTTTACTGCATAGGATAGGTGTAGAGAGAAAGTAAGTAGGTGTATTTAGGAGCTTCCTAAACTTTTTAAGCAAATGAAAATGACAAAATGAAAGAAAGAATAATTTAATTCTTTTTTCGTCACTAGGGTAAATAGGGAGGAAAGGTTAATTTGAGGAAAAATTAATTAGGAAGAAATTAGTGATTTCTTTTCATTTTTCCGATCCTGGTCCTCCTCCTTTTCTTTTTTTCTTTCGTCCCCCCCACCCCCCACAATCCCAAATTGATTTTATATATGAGTGAATCAAATTTCCTTTAATTCATTTACATTTTTCGTTGAAAAAAAATCCATGTAATACAGATTATATGCGAGATTCTGCTAGGACTACTAATTAAAGAACTAGTCATCACTTAGCTGCAATTTTCTTTTGTTTTTGCTGATTGTAATGGAATTTTGTATTTTTTTTGCTGATTGTAATGGAAGTTTGTATTCCAGATTTAACTAAGAAGAAGACAAATATGAAAGTTACCATTTTTCATTGCTCCTACATTTTTATCACTGAATCCGTAAAATTAGTTTTTTAAACACAATTTCGTGTTTTCAAAAGACAAAATAAAAAATACTCCCTCCGTCCCATAATAAGTGTCCACATTTCCTTTTTTAGATGTACCACAATAAGTGTCCACTTTCCTAAATTGGCATATAGCTTTTACTTACTTTCCAAAACTACCCTTATAATAAAGACAAAGTAGCATTTATTTGTGGTCTCAAAACAAACAAAAAATCAAACACCTATCACATCTAAGGGTAAACTTGGAAAGTGACCCTTTAATGAACCAAAAAAATTAAAATAATACAACTTTCTTAAACATTGTGCAAAAAGGAAGTGGACACTTATTATGGGACGGAGGGAGTATATGCGAAGAAAATCTTCTTCTTTTTTTTTTTTTTTTTTTTTTTTTTTTTAATATAGACTAAAAACGGGTTACACTCATTTGTCTTGTTTTCAATATTTCACATTTCTTCTAACCTAATAGACCCTTCCACTTTTGGTAGCATAATTCCCAAAGTTTTTGTGACAAGATTGTTGAATAGGAAAGTCATTATATATCTATTTATTTAATTTGTGTGGTTGTGGGTGGAATTAGTTGAGTGATCTATTTTTCTTCTCTATACTATTGGGGTAATAATCATTAACCAAGGACCTTAATCACATGCCATAGGAAATTTAGTCCCTTGATTGTTACCCTAACTACTTGACTGACTTGTCTTATCATAGCTAATCAATGGTTTTAAATTTTAACACTCTTTTAGTTAATTTATTAATTAATTAATGAAAGAGCACCACCAAACTAGCATATGCTAATATCATTGCTACTATTTTCATACAATGATTGATTCCAACTTTTCTTAATCGGAATGCTAACAAAATGTCATTTTAACATTCATTAAAAGACACGTTTATTGGTTTATAACCACTTCTCTTGTGGTCTGATGGCAAGGCTTCTATGTGTTATATCCAGAGATCTCAAGTTTAAATCTTAAGGGGGTGGTCACAGGTGATTCACCCGAACGCCCTAGCTTCGTGAGATTAATTGAGGTGCGCTCAAACTGGCCAGAATTCCCACGATTATCCAAAAAAAAATGTTTATTGGTTTATACATTATGTTCAAGATTCACCTTTATAGTGCTCTTTACTTAAAAAATTTTTTAAAAAAAATTGGGCTTAAATTGCATGAAACTAGGCAAACCAGGCCAATGGTCAAAGTGGGTCCAACTTAAATTACTGAGCTCAGACTCCTAAGAGTGAAAAGGGCTCTGGGGTCCATGGCAATGGCTTGTAGAAGAGTTTAGTTTGGTTTGGTTTGGTTTGGTTTGGTTTAGCGTATGGCACAAGGGGTTTGATAAGTGGAGAAATTTTTAGGTATCTCTAAGGTACCACGTAGCATGTCACTTAGTACCTCGTAGTTAATAGTAGTGCGCCACACGAATAATTGAATTCACCACAAAAAAAATTTAAATAGCTTAATATTCCTGTGTGACGCTAACTCAATAGATGTGGAATACCACATAGACACTACCATGAGAGTACACAAAAACTTATCTAACTTATCTGACAAGAGAGTAGGTGTCCATTGTTGTTTACCTTTCATTCACTGTCCCTTCTTTAGTGGTAAATTTCTTTTTCACCATGTCAGTGTGCCCTCCACCCTCTTTTATTGATACTGAAGTTTAATTCATGGAAGTTATACCCATACAGTCATACACATATACAAATATATATATATATATATATTGCTCTAAGTATATATACACACACATACCGAGAGTCTAAAATGGATGGTGATATACGGACCAATTTTTAGCGACGAAATTTCGTCACTAAAAGTTAACTTTTTCGTCGCTAAAAGACAACACAGCATTTAGCAACGAAAAAAGTTGACTTTTAATGATAAATTTCGTCACTAAAAATTGACTTTTTTCGTCGCATAAAGACAACACAGCTTTTAGCGACGAAAAAAGTTGACTTTTAACGATAAAATTTCGTCACTAAAAGTTGGCCCATAAACGGACCGTCCATTACTCTCTATTATATATAATACTCCCTCCGTCCCATTTTATGTGTCCCCCTTTCTATTTTGGTATGTCCCAAAATTGTTGTCCACTTTCCTAAATTAGTATATATATTTTACTAAGTTTCCCCAATTGCCCTTCCTTACAACCAATACCAAAACAAAACAAAAAAGAAAGAGCAATGATTATGGGCAATTGTGGAAAGTAGGTGTAGATTCCTTTTGTCCCCTTAAATAGTTGAATTCCCAAAAAGGGACACATAAAATGGGACGGAGGGAGTATATATATATATATATATATGTTCATCCATGTTGGGGCTTGTTATTTTACTACCTTCACATTTAGTTCAATTTTAAATTGATAAAAAATTCTTTGCTATCTCATTAAAATGAGAGTATCAAAGTAATTTTAAAATGTGGGCATTAAAGTAACTTACTTTAGTTCATATGCAAAACTATTTTAAGTCCAGTTTGATAATATTGCAGTTTTTTATTTTCGATTTTGGTTTTTATTTTTTTGTTCTCAAGAATGACGAAAACTCACTCAAAAAAATGAAAGTGAATATTGAAAACCGAAAATCACAACGTCACATAACGGGCTCTTAGTGTCATCATTTTAAATGAGGTGGGACAAACTTTTTTGACAAAAATTGTGCACAATTTTAGAATTTAGATGTATTGTAGGTTAGCATTCTCTTGTATGTACATGGTACATGTCAAATATAAAGGCTATAAATTGGAAAAGACTTAGGTACATTTTAATTAAGTACATTTTATCCTATTTTGAAGTGTGCTTCGTCCATGTGTACAAGTGTATATACATGACACACATATAACATATAGGTAGACCAGTTCTTTTAGAACATTACGAAAAATACTCAAAGAAAATGTAAAAGTGTTGTCTAAAGTAGCACCATATATATACTTCAAGAAATTGTCAAATGGCAGCACTAACATTTTTGTAAGTACAATTACAATTACCTAATTGTAAAGGAAACATGCAGAGACATATGAATTCTTACGTGGTCATAAAAAATTATAGGGTAAATTACACAAACCTTCCCTAAGGTTTGCCTTAATTACACGGATCGACCTCCCCTCTTGTTTCAAAAATTACACAGACCTCCCTCGAGGTTTGAATTAGGTAACAAAACGCCCCCTCCCCTAATGGTCCGTTAATTTTTTTACATTAGCCTCCCCTAAAAATTACAATTAGCCCCCCTAATATAATAAAATTGTCATACTAAAGCCCCATTTCTCTTATATTTTTGTGCTAATTATAAAATCCCTCCTATGTTTTTGGGTTAATTTTTTTAACATTAATTTATATCTACACAAAATATACACAAAACATATATAAATAGGTCCAAATTTTTTTTCCCCGAACAAACCTCTATCAAGCTTCCCATGTATTAATTTTCTAGATCCGCCCCTGTCCCTATGCTTCAAAAGTGGACACTTAACCCCCTGTGATTGTGGACTAAAATGGAATTGTTATGATTTCACTCAAAACTGACAAAAATTCTAAAACTGGTTAAAAATATAAACACTTAATCCATTTTGTGATGTTAATTTTGGGATTAACGCTCTTTGAGTGAAATCATAAGAGTTCTATTTTAGTCCACAATCACAGGGGGTTAAGTGTCCACTTTTGAAGCATAGGGACAGGGGCGGATCTAGAAAATTAATACAGGGGGGCTTGATAGAGGTTTGTTCGGGGGAATAAAATTTGGACCTATTTATATATGTTTTGTGTAGATATAAATTAATGCTAAAAAAATTAATCCAAAAACATAGAAGGGAGAAGGGATTTTATAATTAGAACAAAAATATAAGAGAAATGGGGCTTTAGCATGACAATTTTATAATATTAGGGGGGCTAATTGTAATTTTCAGGGGAGGTTAATGTAAAAAAACTAACGGACCATTAGGGGAGGGGGCGTTTTGTTACCTAATTCAAACCTCGAGGGAGGTCTGTGTAATTTTTGAAACAAGAGGGGAGGTCCGTGTAATTAAGGCAAACCTCAGGGGAGGTTTGTGTAATTTACCCAAAATTATATTATCATACCATGAAATTTGTTTTGTCTAACATTTTCCCCCCTCATTAGTTGAGCGTCGTCTTTTTGGTTGAAACTTGTTAAAATTAAAATTACTTACCTTACTCCTTTCAAAGCCAGAAGTAATAAATTATAAGTAAGATTTTTAAATGTCCCTTCCCCACTACAATGGTAGATATTGAAATTTCTCAAAAATAGAAAACTAACACTTTTTAAAATGACTACTTTTTGTTGTTAAATTTTGAAAATTACCCCAAGCCAAAAAGAAATCATTTAATTTTGACCTTAGTTTACTACATTTTTCTCCCCATTCCACTGCCAACCGGCAGGTGGGTCTCACTAGTTTTAAATTTTTCTCTCTTCTTAATTTTTATTTCAATAATACTAGGGGCACTAACAAATCTTACTAACACTCACGCACACATTCTATCTCTCTTTTAGTGGTACTGTGGCCCTACAGTGGCACTAGAAGAGAAATAGAGTGTGAGTGTTTGTGAAAATTGTTAGTGCCCCAAATATTACTCTTTTATTTAAAAATTTATTCTACCTAAAGTATTGAACTTAAATTTTATATATATATATATCAAAGATTCTCTAAAGAGGACCACCTCTCTTTATTAAAGAGAGGACCTCTGTTTTGGCCGTTGGATTGTGTTTAAAAACTGTGAAATGACAAAATTGCCATTAATGAAAACACGATCCGACGGCCAAAACAGAGGTCCTCTCTTTAATAAAGAAAGGGCGCCCTCTTTATAGCCTGACTGATATATATATATATATATATATTTTTTGGCTGAGAAAACTTAAATTATATTCCTTTGTGTATTGCATGAGTTACAAGTTAGTAGATGTACCACGGATTCCATGGCAGTTTTATTTATTTTTTTTTTTTATTATTATTATTATTTTTTTTTTAAATCACTTAAATCATGGCAGTAATTTCGAGTATATGTGAAATCTTAAATATGCACAATAAGTCAATAAGTAAAAGAGTAGTGCTACACACATATGTCAATAAGTAAAGAGTAGTGTTATACACATATTTTTTGATGGCTATTGATTTCGATGGCCGAGATGCGTTTGATAGTGGAGCTTGCGCCAATCAATGGCTGGATGACACTTTGTGTCAAAAGATATGTCAAAAATATGTGTGTCAAACATTTCCCATAAGTAAAAGTTAAAACAAGCTAAGAAGTTGCACTCAAAAAATAAATAAGAAATAAAAAAGGCATAATTATTACTTTACCCCCTCATACTATGCACGTGTTTTCAATTTGGTACATGACCTCTTTTTTTTTTGCAATTGGCCCCTTGAACTTTCAGCCATTTTCAATCTCATCCAATCGATGCCGCTGTTAGTTTAAAACTAACAGAATTGCCCAAAGTTTTTTTTTTTTGCAATTAGCCCTTTGAACTTTTATCCCCTTTCCAATCAGATCCATTCGCTAACAGCGTGAAATTTTGTTGGATAAAATTGCCCACGTGTCCTTCCCCAAATTTTTGACCATTATTTATAAACCCCTTTGCTACTTTTTGACATCAAAATGCGAGAAAACCCCCCTCGCTAAAACTTCATTTTTTTTATTTAATATGTCCAAACAGATGATTTTATATGTCAAAACAAATAAGGTTGCAATGTATATTTTTTTGTGAAATTTTGAAGCCCATTGCGTTGATCTCGAACAAAATACTTGAAATAAAAAAATTATCCCAAAAGGCCAAAAGATAAGAAAATTAGGATTGTTTAGCTCAATATTATCTGCCTATCAACAGATAAAATCAACTGTTTTGACAAACAAATGAAAAAAAAAAGGTTCCGATTTAGCTATTTTGGGGGGAAGGGCACTTGAGCAATTCTGTCCAACAAAATCTCACGCCGTTAACGAATGTATATGATTGGAAAAGAGATAAAAGTTGAAGGGGCCAATTGCAAAGAAAATAATTTTTTTGGACAATTCCGTTAGCTTTAAACTAATGGCGTCATTGATTGAATGAGATTGAAAAGAGCCTGAAAGTTCGAGGGGGACAATTGCAAAAAAGAGAGAGAGAGAGAGAGAGAGAGAGAGAGAGAGAAGAAGAAGTTCATGTACCCAATTAAAAACACGGGAATAGTTCATGGAGGTAAAGAAGGTAAAGTGCAATTAGGCCATGTAATAAGGAGAGAAGTTATTCAGTGAGCCGATCAAATCACATCATCACATTGATGTGGTGTGCGTCCTAATCACCCGGGAACATGTGACCTCTAGGAGGAGGTAGATATTGCAACTAAAAAGTTGGGTAAGGATATATACACGGCTCCCTTTTGTTGACAGCAATCATGTGGGTGTTGCAGAACTACAAATATATATATATATATATATAATTTTACTTTTTTGTAAATATAATAATAATGATAATAACTTATGATCTTGCAAGACCCACATGGGGTGCTGCCCACAAAGGGGAGCCGAGGATCCTCAGACTAAGAAATTTATAGCCCCAAAAATAATGGAGGACATGACTTACTTAATTACTTGTCATGTGCACCTAAAAATGGTAGCCATATAATTTCATATAATTAGAGCATTACACCACATTAACATAATAACCTAGTGTGATGACCTCATTGAATAATTTCTCGAGATTGTGCCTCTTATTTCTTGTCCTAGTCTCCCTTATATCTCATTTCTGCTTGGTCACGTGCATAGTATTTTACATAACTTGTAACATCCTTTTTTTCCACAAGAAAATATTCGTTGTAACATACCACTATTACCGATATAATAGTGAATGTTGATACAGTAATTATTATTTTTAATAAGTAAATTGTTTTTGACAATATTCATTATTGCTTTGTCAATATCCATTATTACTTTGACAATAGTACCCTTTCCAAATTATGCCTATATAGTTGGTCCAATTTATTGGGGCCAAGAAAAGCCGTTGTAAAGTTTTAATGATTTGTTTCATCCACTGTACCATTAGCAACTACATGCAACTCTTGCAAGTATTGATAATTTTACATTTTTTCCTCCATACATGTTGAAAACAGGGCCGGTTTTGCGTATTTGGAAATTCGGGATAAACTACTAAAAGGGAGGCCTTTTTACGGGGGTTTGGGGGCAATGCCCCCAAGGCAATTTTTGGGGTCTACTTATACATAATTGGTAATTATTTTAGGGTTTACTTATGCATAATTGGTGATTTTTGGGGGGTCTACTTATAATATGAGTCTATTTGTGAAACTTAAATGTTGTATGGTATCTTTCAAAATTCTAGAGGGGCCTATTTCTAAAACTCAAAAAATTCTTACACTAAAAATGTAATTTTCAAAATTCTAGGGCCCTTGTTTTTTAGTTTTACATACATGCATATCAATATATATAGTTGATAACACTAAATTGGGCCTTGTAGAGGTCTAAATATAAAATACTAAAAATCTCAAAGTAAAAATATAATTATGAAAATTTCATAAGAATCTTCAAAATTTTGTCAACTTTAGTGGGCCGGGGCGGTTGCCCTTTCGCCTGGCCCCCACCCCCTGGGCCGGCTATGGTTGAAAACGAAGCGCCACCTTCTTGGGCAGGCCATGGTTGAAAGCGAAGTAGCACCTTTAGGCTTTGCTTGGTTTATGAATTTCGTGAGAAAAAAGTAAGGGAAAATAAAAATAAGATAGAAAATTAGTCGCATTTATAAAGTAAAATGAACTAATTTTTCATTTTATTTTTCTTTCTCCTTTTTTTTCTCTCATGAAATCCATAAACCAGACAATGCCTTTTAGAAAAGGGGATTCGGCATAAATAGTACACACAAATAGAAGACAAAGAGGTAAGAAGTAAGAAGAATACTGAAGATTTCTCAATTTTATAACAAAGCATTTGTTAGATCTAATGTGCTTATTCCATCTAACAGGATGGGTTTGCCGTTTTCAGATTATTTACCAATCCAACCCAAATTATACTAAACTTTACACCATGCATGATGGTGTGACCATCCAAGTATGTGACTCCAACAACACGACTTATTTATTAAAATCAGTAATTACTTGTCATGCTCACTTAAAAATACAAATCACATGACTCCGTATAGTTGGCTGATCACACCATATCAACTTGATGGGGGTGGAGTGTTGGACCACTGACCGCATGGACAATTCAACCAATGACCAACGATAGGGTGGTGACCATTTACAAATTATTCCTTCAGTTGGTAAACTCTTTACATTATGGGCCTAATCCATTCACAACATTTTAGGCCGAGGCACCCCCAACCCATTTTGTTTGGTTTACAATTAAGGGGCTGTTTGTAAAGGCTATTACTCCATCCCAATAGACTAGGAAAGAAATAAGCAAAATCTACTATTGCAAGATTAGTAGTCTTCTTAAACTAAAGAAAATGCAAAGTCAGATTAGTGACCCATTTGAATTTCTTGACATGAGGCCCAATATGTCAATGGATGATAGGAGTTATTACCAATTCCCTTTTTGGAATCACTTCTCAAACATACTTTTGAGTTCAAACGTGCTTTTGGATCCCAAACGTATATGTTTGTATGTATGCATAAATTTTTAACATGTTAGAGCCTCAAAAGGATGTTTTTTTTTTTTTTTTTGCCTAAAACGAGTCTAGACGTGCTTTCGCCCAAATGTGATGCTGGAAGCGGATTTGAGTTCTGAACTATTGTTCTTAATTCCCGTGGTGCCCTTATGATTAAGACTTCTGTTTCTGCTTAAATGTAAAAGTCAAAGCCAATCCAAATGAATCCAAGCTAAAGGACATTACTCAATGGTGGTTCCCCTTATGCAATGAGTAAACTACACATACGACCTACAATATAAAGTATAATTGTGTTTTCTAGGTTTAAGTATTCCACATAATCAGTCTACGTTCCTACAAAGCATCATTGATCACAAGGGGTTAAGTCTTCCGACGAGCTATAAACTCGAACATGTCAGGTTTGACTTTCTCGGGCATAACTAGTAAATCATACTTATGATTTGAAAATGATGTCGTATAATCTGTTATTCAACTGACAACCTTGTATCCGACAAGAGATTAGATCGTGGGGATTCCTTGTAACACAGGCAAAAAGTAATAATAATAATAATAATAATTTTAAGGTCCAATAAGTTTCAAATGCATTACTTTCTCAAATTAAATGTTATTTCATGTTCACAACGTCTGAAGAATTTTCACAACAATTTCACCGTATATGAAGATGAATAAACAATTTTCTGCTCTCCTTATAACTAAAAATAGAAAGTCAAAAAAAAGAAAAAAAGAAAGGAAAAAAAAAAAGAAAAGAAAAAAGTATATATAAAACTCACATTCATGGGGATATTATTGTAAGCACTCATTCCTCATCTACAGAAAAATCAGGTTCTGCTGGCTTCTGCAATGAGCTTATCACATCAGAACCCGACCCGGAATGCTTGTTCGGACCCCTCCTTACACTTGCAGCCAACCTTGTTGCATACATAGCAAAGCCTGACCCAGGTTGTGGCACATCCATATCTAATAATGGTTCATGTGACGGATCAGTTACAGCAGCCACAGGGTGGTTCTCTCTAGCCTTGAGCTCAGCCACGCTTTTTCGCCTCTTATACCGACGCCAAGCCGCTTGTACAAAGCACGCAGCCCAAGTTCGCCACTGGTGCGAGTAGAACCGAAACTTGTGCCTCAATTGTTTGCTGTGTAGCCTCCGAAACTGTGATGCTACGAACTTCAAGTCATCGGCTATTAGAGCGAATGCCTCGACTTCGGAAATGGCCTTGACGGTTCGCGTGGATGACGGGAGGATGACACTTGGACGTGGGTCGAGGGCCCACGTCAGCAGTTCCTCACCACAGAAGTCGCCGGGACCAATGCGGCATGAATTGAAGAAGCCAGTTCGGCCACCATTGGTGGTGAAGGAATCGAGGTTGCCTCGGATTATGAAGAGCATTTCGTTAACAGGGTCACCCTCGCGGACTAGGGATGTGCCTTCGGTGCACAAGGCCGGTTTGAGCCTCTCACATATCGCATCTAGCATCCGTTCATCCATTTGATCGAATAATGGGACCTGTCGACATGATATGGAAAATTGGAAAATTACAGTCGGTCTAAAATTGGTTGTACACTGCGAAAAGAATCTAAAATCGGACTCAAATGGCAGCAAAAACATTACTTAAATCAAATAAAAAAATATACAAGGACACAACAAACCGGATATACACCCTAATCCTAGCACATGAACTAAGTCGATTTTGACCCGTTTAACAAATCGGGCCGACCCAAGCTCGTTATTCGGACCATGTCAAGTTTTGTTACTTTCGATTTGAGTCATCACGCATAACATTCTCATATAAGGGTTGCATTTTGAATAAACATCAATTTAATACCAATCAAATGTTATCTCAATGCCTAAAAAATTTATACAGTATCGCTCTACTATCTTAACTTCAATAACGAATGGAGATGAGAAGCATGAGATCTTATGACTTACTCGTCGGACTAGATCAAGACAGAGGTGACGCTTGATGTCTCTCCGAAGATCCATGGGGAGTCCTCTGAGGAGATTTTCTTCATCGACTCCTCGCGTAGCCACCCACTTATACTGATCATATTTACGTACGGACTGCCTTAATTCAGGAGGTAGCTGCCTGTGATGCATCCATTGTTCTGTGTCAGTTCTCTTGATCCTCCACTCTTCTAATCGAACGGTAGTGGATTGAAGGTACGTCTGCCAATGTTACCGCTTATCAGTAACTTAATCAACAGAACAAGCAAAATCACAGCTTGGCATTTTTAAGTTTTCACGATTTCTTGGTATTAAAAGAATGAAACAAGAAGGTTAATTACCATTGCATATACATATATATATATATATGTAGATAAATATATTCAATTTATTTGGGGAAGCACCCTGCACCTGGATGAGGTTAAGGCAACTCCCACCAGCCTAACAATTGAATTCTGCAACTAACTAGATGGTTAAAACTCAAATAATCCACATAATTGAGTATAGTTACGAGATACAAAAGGACTTACTTGCATGTTCCCGATTAGTAATGCAAAGAGAACCAACCCTAAAGTCGCGATTATGATGGCAAAGAGTATTTCTCCAACATAAGTGCTTGTTGCAAGATTTTGTCCTAGAGCACTGCACAAGTTTACCAATATTAGCATTCCAAGTAATTTGATCACAAGCTTCTCTTATTTATGACCTATTTGGTTGTCCCGTGGACTTAGATTGTCCAATTTTGTTTTAGAAAATGAGGTAAAAAGTTCACTTCACATTTTCTTCAATAGCTAAATTTTACCCCGAAAAAAACAATACAGACGAAAATTACACGATCTGTTTGGTTGCCAAACATGGATGTGAAAATTTCATATCGGGTTATTTTGGGGGTCGAGTGGTAGCTGTAAGACTCAGAATATCTGTTTTTACCTTTCTACCTCCCGTTACCTAAACAAAGTAGCATAATCGATTTTCACCCTTTTTCTTTCCCTTTCTATTTTCCTCACTTTTCATATTAACCAAACAAAGAATATGGTATTCCTCAGTAAATCCAGGAACCGAATGGAGCAGCCAGGAGCGGATGTAAGAAGGGCAGGGGGCGCAAATTTTGGAGCTTTTTTTACGTACCCTAGAAAAAGGTAAAATGTACACTTAAGCGGTTAAACCCCATAAAATTTCAGAAAGCCCCTATTTTATGAGTATTTGAGTTTTGTGTTAATCTTTATAGCATTAAGCTTATATCATCTTTTATCGTGTTTTGGTCTTGAGAAGAAAAAAATTTACATTAATCCCAAACCCATCCCACTTTGAAAAAATTTAAGTTTGTAATCCCAAACCCATATCACAATACTAATTGCACTCCAATCCATCCTAAACCATGAGTCAAGTCATAGATTTTAAATAAAGAGCAACTGAACTAATAGTGACGCAATTGTAATCCAATTCATCCCAAATATTTGGTCCAACACATTACTTTCTCACTTCCTAAACATAACCCAAATTGATTCAATATCATTCCCAGCTTTACAGAAAATTGTATGGGAAAAATATGTATAAACATATATATAAGAAAATATTATAATAAAAAAAAAAAAAAAAACAACAACACCTCGGGGTCGCAGCCCCCGATCCCCCATAAACTCGGCCCCAAATACAACTTCGTGGTTCCGCCCCTACAAACACCCCCCACCAACTTCAAATTTCTGTATCCGGACCTGGGAGTAGCAAACCCAAATTTGATACAAATGCTAGGCAACATATTGGTGATATGGAAGGAAATACTTTCAATTCCATGGACATAAAAATTCCTCGAAACAAACAGGACATTTAGATAGAGACTTACCTCAGGTTCTTGAGACCCCACCAAAGACAGTAGAAGTACTTGTTGAAGAACATTGAAGATGCGACATCGGATGTCACGGCATCGCCATATATACCAAACGGATAAGAATTTTTGGTTGGATCACATAGGTTTGAGACATTGCTTGACCGGAACCACGTGATTCTATCACCGTTCCCAACCTTTCGGCAATCGAAAAACTCATAGTGACAAGATGGGAGTTCAAGATCACAAGAGTGTCTCCAGCATGCTTCTTGTCTCTCAATCGCTAAAAGGTACCAAGAAGCTCCTAAAACCTAAAATTTTGGAATATAGTAATGGATTTAGAGGAATAACTGAGCTTACAAAAAACAGAAACCGTCCAATGTCAAAGATAGAAAAGGAAAACTAAACAAAAGTTTTATTCAAATACTATGGATCACACCTTATTCAAACCTATTACTATACCAGAAACAGCTTGAGAAGTATCAATTGCCAAGTTTTTTTTTTTTTGTTGGCATACAAGATGATATGTTACCAAAGAACCGGTTTTGTGGTTCATAACTTCATATTTGATAGATTCTCTTTTATTAAATAGAAGTCCATGCCAAACTAAAATCACTCTTGTTTTTTTGTCAAATCAACATGATACAAAAATGAGAGTGAGAGTGAACCTACTCCTATAATATTCATTTCGGAACAGACCCACTGTGGTGCTATAGTTTTCATCTATTTCACGCAAACAAATACTAGAGAAATGAAAGATAAGCTTGATAGGATTCAATAAAACTAACATAAATTGGATAACACTAGAAATTTAACAACCGAATAGCAATATTCGTGTGGTTTAACAACTTTCCACTCCCACGTATAAAAACAGGCGTTGACCCTATATTAGTAGGTGATATTCGACGATATCGTGCGCTTAAGTCGATTTTTTTGGTACTTACATGGCTTGCCAACATGTATAGCATCAAGTTATAAGCAGCTCCAGCCCACGCTGTTGCTGTCACAACACCGGTAGCCTTAACAATTTGCGATGAGAGTGGAAATATAAGATAAAGTCTCGGAATGTACTGAAAAATTAGAGTGAACCGGAGGAAATTTTTTGTGTTAGTCATTGTTGAACCCTTCAGATTTGGGATAATGCCCCAAATTTGTACCTGAAATGTAAACAAAGTACGGGTGTAAATCGTGAATCAATTTACCAAAAGCATGATTAGTGAATCGTATTGAATCGTGAATTTTTCAGAAAACAAATAATAGTATACATGTATATACTATATGCATATGATAAAAACACATTTACAGTGCTTAAAATGAACCAAGTAACAACTAGACACAATTTACATGCGGCTCAAATTGTTGAAAGTTTCCCATAACTTAAAGCTCAAAAGTTCAAAATCATGAATTGAATCGGTATTGAATCGTGAATAATATCAGATGGAATGAAACTCGAATCGATTCCTATGAATCAACCAATTGTATCAACCACGTATATAAGCATATACATACATATTACCCTAAACATAATTGAAAAATTTTACTCCAGTTACCTGAGGGAGGGGCAGGGCTGCAACGAGATCAATCCAAAACCCCTTACTTAAGTACCTTGCTGCAATCTTAGAACAGTCTATAACAAGCTCTCCTCTCCCAAATACACGAGAAGAGGGCGCCACATAGGCCGTACGAAACCTCACAAAAATCTGAATAAAGTAAAATACATCCGCAATCGATCTAATAATTGTGAGCATCACTTCGAGTGTGATCTCAATATCTATGCAAACATTGTTTTTTACTGCAGGCAAGTAAAAGAAAAGGGGGTCCACAAACAAAGAAACCAAACAAGCCACTAAGAAAATCTTGTTCCATCTACGAATGGTCGGTCCACGGGGATCCAATATTTTTCTCTTCACTCTCTCATAGTCCTCGGAAAATACTCTGGAAAGTACTTTCGATTTCAGAGATTTTCCATTCCTGTTGGTCTCTTTGTCAGCCTTCTTTGAGCTTGGTTCTGGTGCAACTCTTGCTCCATCAATTTTGTATTTGAATTTCATCACACCTTCTCCGCTATTTTTTGAGAATTTTGCAAATTCAATATCATCTTGGAATCTGATTTATGTATATAAATGATCAATTTTAGAAGATGATCAATCTAATAAAATTCGGTAAATTAATTATACAAATGAACTGTTAATAACATTCAAGTAACTAATGATCTTTGATCAAAATTAAAGTCTATACTAGAAAGAGCAATAACAAGTGAAAATTCAAAAGGATCTAATTTTAGAACCCGATCAATCTTGTAAAATTCAGATATTAAATTAAACTAATGAACTGATGATAAACATTGAACTAACTACTGATCGTTGATCGAATTTAAATTGTATAACTAGAAAGGACAATAATAAGTGAAAATTCTAAAGGGTCTATTAAAAATACTAAAAGCTGGTCAGTCTTGTAAAATCAGATATTAAATTAAATTAATGAACTGATAATAAACATTGAAGTAACTAATGATCATTGATCAAAATTAAAATCTAGTACTAGAAAGGACAATAACAAGTGAAAATTCAAAAGGGTCTATGAAAAATATTAAAAGATGATCAATTGTAGAATTCAGATATTAAATTGAATTTATGAACTAATAACTGACATTAATGAGCATTGATCAAATTTAAAATCTATACTAGAAAGAGCAATAACAAGTGAGATTTCAAAAGGATCTATGACAAATATTAAAAGCTGATCAATCTTGCAAAATTCAGATATTAAATTAAACTATGAACTGGTAATAGACATCAATGAACATGGATCAAATTTTAATTTAACAATAGAAATAACAAGAACAAGTGAGAATTCTTAAGGGTCTAACCTTACAGATCTTGAATTAGTAAAAGCCATGGCAATGAATCAAAAAATCTCGCGGCGGCTTCAATTCAATACAAGTTTTTGATCTGCTAAGCAATTTAACAAACAAGTGGTGTGTGAATTATCTTCCAATGAATCACCGGCAATTGACCGGTGAAGAGTCCTAAGCCACAATAGCAAAAGAGACCCCCTTTGGCTTCTTTGATCAAGAAACATGTGAAGAAATGGAAAGAAATATAGCAACTTGAACCTCAAGTATTAAAGACTCTCTCTCCTCTCTTTCTCTCTATACACACACACACACATATATATATATATATATATTAGACTTGGTGTAAGTCAAAACACATGACCCAATTGTTTGAATTTCAATTTGCTGCATTAAAATTTCAGAAAGATACATTTATACAGCGTATGCACAATTAGATAAATCTGGAACTTTCAGCATCAGATGAAATAAGCAAGAAATAGTCAAACCCATGACAAATAGATATATCCATAATTAAATGTATATAAACCTATAATCATAAATTACATAAAACATGTCAAATTTGTGAATCAGACCCACAACATGAGATTGTGTATACTATAGAAAGTTAGAAACATGAATGCAAATAGGTATTTACATATCAGCAAGAGATTTTTTTTACCCAAAGCAAATAAAGATTAAATGAATTGAAAAATGGAATCAAACAATTAGAGTAATGAAATACATAAACTTAAGTTCAGACCCAACTGAGTCATGATTAAGAAGAGTATGGAGATGGGTCCTAATTATAATGTTAATAAAAAAAATTTGATTCTTACCATGATTTCAATAAATGGAGTAGAGAGTTGCACCATGAGAGAGAGAGAGAGAGAGATGGGTCCTAATTATATGTATTGTATATCTATTGTGTGTACTGTGTATGCCGTCCTTTGTAAGCTATGACTTTCTTTTTTTGTAAAGCTCTGACTTTCTCTGTCACTAATTGATAGTGGTAAAAATATAAAAATAAAAAATAAAAAACTAAAGGGTAAATTACACTCTACACCCCTATAGTTTAGGTGTGATGTCAATTTCATCACTTTAGTTTTAATTTTGTCATTTTAGCCTTATTAGTTTCAGTTTCAATTTAGATTCAATACAGTTCATTCATGATGCACATGTGAAGTATCATTAGGGGCATAATAATAAATTTACTTAGAAAAATCATACTTAACATAATTATATTGAACCTAAATCTATCAAAAATTATAAGAAAATGAAATTGTGGAGTGTTTGTGCCCAAATCTTTACTCTAATCTAAAATGAAATTGTAATGACTAAAATGACAAAACTAAAATTATAGAGACTAAAGTGAAAGGAGTGCAAAATATAATTTACCCATTACTAAAATTGAAAAAGTAGAGAAAAAAAATGAAAAATAAAAAATTTGTGATAGAGTACCAAACAATAGAAAGAATATGAAAAATAGAAATTAATAATTATGGTGAGAGGGGCGAGGGATGCAATATATATTTGTCAGAACATAAAGGGACTCTTGCCTTCTTGTTCTTGCCGCCCCACAAAAAATTGGTTATAGGAACAATAATCATATATATGTATGTGCGGTCAGGCTTTTAAAATGAATATGGTTGAATGAATATATTCAGTAAATATATTTTTTTAGCTTAAAAAAACTCGCAGATCAGCGGAGTGTTGATTAGCGGAGTAGATCGCAGAATTTAAAATATAAGTTCTAAGTATGTGTATGTGTATATATATATAATTTTCTGTATAGAGGCAGGCAGAAAACAATGAATATTCTCAATCTAGAAAAGAACCCAAAATGGGGTTGGAAGTGTTGAAGATATTTTTTTAATTGGGTTAATTACGTTTTATCTATTTGTGGTTAGGCTAATTTTTACTTTACCATTGTACTTCAAAAGTAGACATTTACCCCCCTGTGGTTTCGGACTAAAGTGAAACTGTAAAAATTTCCCTCCAAATCGTCTCACACGGGGATTAATAATAAAATTAGCCCCCACAAAGGAGAGTTTAAGTATTAAAATTAACTATGCATAGACAGTTAATTCTAAAATTAGACTCATAAAGGGGCTGAGTGCTAAAAATTAGTCACAGATAGTTGGGTTAAATCACAGCATTATCCCCACATAGGGGTTTTGCTCCAAAATTAACCTCACAAAGGGGTTAAGTGTTAATATTTTTGGCCAATTTCTGTACAGTTTTACTTAAGTCCAAATTCACATGGAGTTAAGTGTCCACTCTTAATATACATGGGGTAAAATGTAAATGGGCCTGTAAATGTTATTCATCCTTTTTAATTTTTTGCTTAATGCATATACATTATTGTATTTATTATAATCATTTATTTTTATTTTTATTTTTGTAAAGATCCGAGTAGGTTGGAACTGAACCTCTCTTTTGGGAAACATAAGGTACATGCATTTAAAGCATGGTTATAGTTTGTATTGTGCTTGGTGTTGTGTGCCTAACATTATTGTAATAATAACCACAAAAGAAATTCATGCTAATTAAAATATTGTTAATATGATTGGGGCTGTCCGCCAAACCCACCAACCAGCGAGACTCGACCCCTGTGAGTTGGTTTTCACGAGTAGCAGGTGGAATTACGGGTTCCAGAAGGCCAACCCGAGACCTATCGGTTCGAATATCGATTTTTCCCTTCACAAACCTGACGTCACCCGACTAGACCCGACTAATGTTATACATTATGTATACATAATGTTATATATGTATACATTTTGCCCTTCTCTCTCTGCCTCTGTCTCTCTCTCTCTTTCTCTCTCTCATCCTCACGACACACAAACCCCCAAATCAACAAAGCAGCAGACCTTAAACTTCTCGACGTCGCTGATGCCTAATGGAGCTTAGAGCTCTCGCGGTTGTCGTCGAAGGTGGATTGTTGGACAATGGACACCATGACGCACCTCGAAACCCAGGTATGTGTTATCTCTTTCTCTTCTTCTTCTTTTCTTCTTGTTCAGATTTTTCCATTTTGGCCCTCTACTCCTCTCATCTTCTTAGATCTAGGGTTTTGATTTGTCATAGTTAATCTTAAGGGACATGTGTTGATTATGTTGTATTCGTTAGATCTAGGGTTTTGATTTGTCATAGTTGATTTGCATTTTGAGGAAATTATTCCACTCACTACTCAGGGAATTATTCCCACCATGGCCCATTCGGGTCTCACCCAAAATTTAACTGAACCCACCTAAGCCTGACGGGTCAATTCACTCGACATTTGTGAGTGGATGACAGATGGAGGAGGGCTAAACCTGTAACACCCTATATTTCTATTTTCATTAATAAATGAATATGTCATTTTATTTCCTTCGATAAATACATATTTGGGGTCAAAATGTAATTTTCATAATTATAGAAATACTTCATATGGATTTCAAAACTGTATCTATATTTTTGGTTCAACCAGGAATTTATTTCCTACCCTAATATGGTTTTCTGTATTTTTATTTTTAACCAGATAACACCAGTTTATATTTTAAGCTGCGTTTATGCCGCTTCTTGGATATGGGAGCACGTGAGCGCAACCACACCGGGCGAAATCTCTTGATTTATTGGAGCCCAAATAATTTCATTGTATATATATGTATTTTAACTCACAGTTCTCTGTCTCTCTCTCAATTCTCTCCATTCTCTCTTGCTCCTAAAGAACACAACACACAGATTTTATATTATATACATACACACAGACACATACATACATAGATACATATATATATATACATATCAAGAGTACTGGAAGAAATTTCCCTAACGATGGAATTGACGGTGGAATTCTCGGTACTGAATTTATAGTTCAATTAGCCTCGGTGAATAATTCAAACTCACTCCTAACGTGTATATATGTATATTTCTATATATATATATATGGAGGTATATATACATATACATATATGTAATTGCCATGGAAGCCTAAAATTGGAGTTTTGTAAAAGTTAACCAAAACCAATTCCGTGAATTGAAAATGAAATATCTTAGTCCCAATAAGTAATGGTTCGAATCCTACGTTATAATTCATTCGTATCGTGACGTATTATGAATTTGAAGTTTTGTCACCCTTACTTTAATCAAAAACCGAGAGTTACAATCCGTATCAGTTTGATTCGATTACATATTCTTAATCTATGCGAAAAAGGAAGAAATCCATATATTACATGCCTTGTTTGAAACAGAATTCAGAAATGGGTCAATTTTCAGTTTTAAAATCGAAAACAGGGGGAAAACGAAGAAAATGAAGCTTCTGCTTCAACTCGCTCGCACGGCCCCTCGCTCACGCAGCCCGCTCGCGCGACCTGAGCAGTTTTGGGCAGAAAAATGATTTTTTATCAGTTTTTGTGAAAAAAGCATTATCGCGCGCGTGGCCTGCTTGCCGACCCCTCGCTCGTGTGGCCCGCTCACGCGACATGTGCAATTTTAGGCAGAAAATGAGTTTTAATAGATTTTACGAAAAACGGCCTGATCGCGAGCGTGGCCCGCTCGTGCGACAGGGTATTTTGGACAGTTTGTGTACTTTGGCATAAGGGATTGTTTGGGAAATGTTTTGGAAGTTTTTAAGGAACTGTTTAACAAATATACTATTTTTAAAGGCTTTTATTTAAGAAACTGTAATAATAATAATGATTAGGACTGAGATTCATTTTTGTACGATAATTCAGCTTTGTGATAAATAAATGATATAATTTCATGACATTGACATGCATGGTAGGGTCGAGGTCGAGTTGGCATGCATAGTATGTGAGAAAGTGTGAAAAGAGTAAAAAGAGATTGTGTATTAGTATGGGTTGCCTCCATGGACACTCCCTAATACCTGAGTTTCGGATACTAATCGAGGTTATCTCTGGTATGCCGTGGTGGTATTATAGTGACACTCCCTAGTACCCGAGTTTCGAATACTGATCGAGGTAATCTCTGGTATGCCGTGGTGGTACTACAGTGTGACGCCATGGATCGAGGCAGTGGATGTCGTGATGATTTGATTTTAGGGTACCTTTTTAATATGACGGTGGCAAATTGGACACTCCCTGGCACCCGTGGTAGTGCTATAGTGTGTGATGCCTCCACGGACATTCCCTGATTCTCAAGTTCTGGATATTGATCGAGGTTATCTCTGGTATGCCGTGGTGGTATTATAGTGTGATGTCGTGGATCAAGGCTGATTGGACATTCCCTGATAACCGTTGTACTATAGTGTGGCTGCCCAAGTATTTCAAGGTACCAGAACAAGGAAGTTTTGGACGATGTGATCTTGTGTTTTGTCGAGAGAAAAGAGTCAGTAAGATGAGATATTACATTGTTCATGCACGGTCTCATATTCGTTTGCTCATTGTCTTTCTGTGTTTATAATAGTTAAAGTTAACACCTTGATTTACCGCTTTACGTTTAAATGGTAATGTTGTGTCATATGCTTATATATATATATATATACATTGCGAGCATATGTTCACCAACTTGCATAAGCTGATGGCGTTGTTGCGTCCAGGACGCTATGTCCAGATTTTCTAGGTCAGGTGCAGCCAGAGTATTTTGACTATGCTAGTTAGAGTTAGGAGATTTTTCCAGATGGACTAAATCATATTTCTTATGTCTTTTATTTTGGAGATATAATGGACTTTATGATAGTTTTGAATAAGGCAGTTTGTGCCCAAGATAATGACTGATGTAATAATTAAGTAAGTTTAATTTTGGATCTTATGTTTACGTAGTATCCTTCTCTTTTAAAATGATGTAAGTTATCTGTTGCAGGAACAAATTGGTCATTCTCACTTGTCATGACCTACGAGTCCATAAAAGAAATTGAATGATTTCCTGAATTATGCTACGTCGGGGCGTGACAGGCTTTTTGGTATCAGAGCCAGGTTATGGCTCAACCAATTGTCCAAGACACATAGGATCTTCCATTAAGATAGAATTAAGATAAGATAGATCGACTTCATTCTGTGTTTTGTTACTTTCTATTGTTGAGAACTTTCTTATCTAGAGATTGACCAAATTCTGTTGATCGATGAATAGGTACCTTTCTCTCGAACTTATGGCTGGAAGAAATCTCAGGCCTCATCCTGCTACTATTGAAACTGCACCCCCAGCAGCAGATCCAACTGGGATGTTTGAGGCCTTTCTAAAACGGTTGAAGAGGGTCAGTGATCAGAACACAAGGAATAATAATCAGAATGGTAATCATAACGGGAATGAGAGGCGAGCCCACCATACTGGGGACAAGCTTCTTAAGGAATTTCACGCTTTGCGGCCTGAGTATTTTGCTAGGACTGATGAGCCATGGCAAGCAGAACAATTGTTACGTCAGATGGAGCGTATCGATCTGGAAAAGAAGCGTCTGGCTATCTTTCAGTTATTATATGTAACAGTAGCATTGGTGGGATGTCGAAAAGTTGACTATTGGGGAAGAAGCCGCAAAGAGAATGTTGTAGGTAGTGTTCAAGGAAAGATTTCTCGAGAAGTATTTCCCTAAAGACGAAAAGGACAAGAGAGAGAAAGAGTTCATGGAATTGGCACAAGGAAATCTGACTGTCCAATTTGAACGGTTGTCCTGCTTTACTCCATATATGGTGGACCCTACCCAGAAGAAAATCAAGAAGTATACCGGGGTCTCAACTTGTCTCTCCGACATCTAACTATGGGACACCTTAACTAGTCGTTTGAAGCCTTGGTGAGATTGGCCACGGGATTGGAAAATGATGGTTGTCAGAATCCGAAACCATTTGGAAATCGACCTCCGCAAAAAGGCTATCTCGGACAGAAACTGGTGTACCCTCAGGGACAGAAAAGGACTTGGGATGGAGGGAAGAAATCTCAACAGACACAAGGAGTGCAGCAGTATCCGCCTCGAGCGATAGGAGGGAACAACAACGATAACTGCTACAATTGTGGTATCCCCGGCCACCGAGCTCAAGAATGTAAAGCACCGAGACGTTCTGATCGTCCGGGAGTTGTGTACTATAATTGCGGCATACTAGGTCACATAAGTAAGGACTGCAGAGCCCCTAAAAAAGGTAACTATGGTCAGTAAGGACAGGACCGCCTGAATGCTATTGTTCCCGAGGCTGCTGGTTATGAGGAAACAGGGTATGGAGAAGGTATTTATGAAGAGGAACCGCCCCAACAACGAACAGTGGAAGGTACTCTATCCTTGTTTAATTCTCATGTTAAAGTTTTATTTGACACGGGTGCTACACATTCCTTTATATCTGTTAAGATTGTTCAGAAATTGGGTATAGTACTGCAACATTTAGACGAAGCTTTGAGTACTATGTCACCACTCGGGACCATAGTCAAGTTAGTACATGTATGTAAGGATTGTCCGATACGATTAGGAGACGATGAACTTTTGGCAAGATTGATGGTTCTATCGATGAGGAATTTGATATAATCTTGGGAATGGATTGGCTCCAAAAGTATCATGCGAGATTGGATTGTGGTAGGAAGAGGATCACATTTGCAGACAATGGGAATCAACCCTTTGATTTCCAATGTAACCCTTCGGGTGATATGTTCCTCACCAGATGCCTAGCAAACATCGAAGTTGTCAGTACAAAAGTGACGGTGTCATCTATACCGGTGATCAAAGAGTTTGAGGAAGTATTCTGAGATATCTCTGGATTACCGCCTGAGAGGGGCATAGAATTCTGTGTGGAACTGCTGCCAGGTACTCGACCTATAACCAAAGTTCCCTATAGGATGGCCCCTTCCGAACTACTGGAGTTGAAGGAATAAGTTCAAGAGCTTGAGAAGTTGGGTTTTGTTCGCCTAAGTACTTTACCCTAGGGAGCACCAGTGTTACTCGTGAAGAAGAAGGATGGAACCATGCGATTGTGTATTGACTATCGAGAACTGAATAAGGTTACTATCAAGAATAAGTATCCGTTATACCAGATAGACGATCTGTTTGATCAATTGCAAGGAGCCACGACCTTCTCAAAAATTGATCTACGGACGGGGTATCATCAATTAAGTGTACGAAAGGAGGACATACCTAATACTGCTTTCAGGATGAGATACGGACATTATGAGTTCTTAGTGATGCCGTTTGGAATGACGAATGCTCCGGCTGTATTTATGAACTTGATGAACAGAGTATTCAAGCCTTACTTGAATCAGTTCGTTATTGTCTTTATCGATGATATTTTGATCTATTCTAAGTCAGAGGAAGAGCATGAACAACATCTACATATTGCGATGCAGATTCTCAAGGATCACCGTATGTATGCTAAATTTAGTAAGTGTGAATTCTGGCTTTGGGAAGTTAAATTCCTCTGGCATGTGATCTCTCAACAAGGAATCACAGTTGATTCATCAAAGACTGATGTAGTTGCAAATTGGACTCGGCCGACTAATGCTACAAAAGTCAGAAGTTTTCTAGGACTCGGTGGTTACTATCAGAGATTTGTGGAAGGATTCTCAAAGATAGCAGTCCTATTAACTGGTTTGACTAAGAACAATTTAAAGTTTGAATGGACTGATAGGCATGAACGTGCTTTTCAGGAATTAAAAGAGAGACTGACAACAGCACCGGTGCTTGTGATATCAAAGGATGGCGAGAAGTTCACTATTTTCAGTGACGCCTCTTACTAAGGACTGGGATGCGTTCTTATGCAAGACGGAAAGGTTATAGCCTATGGTTCACGGCAGTTGAAGCCAAATGAATTGAATTATCGAACTCATGATTTGGAATTGGCAGCAGTCGTGTTCGCACTTAAGATCTAGAGACACTTCCTCTATGGGGAGAAGTTTGATTTGTTCTCAGATCACAAGAGCCTTAAGTATTTGTTTACTCAGAAAGAGCTGAACATGAGGCAACGTCGATGGATGAAACTGATTAAGGACTATGACTTTACATTAGAGTACCACCCTGGTAAGGCTAATGTAGTCGCTGACGCTTTAAGTCAAAAACCTCGAGGAATGATTGATTCATTGTTGGTAAGGGAATGGAAAGCCTTAGAGACAATCGTAGAATTTGATATGCAGATTTCTTAGAGAAGTAACGGGAAACACTTTGGATGCCTCATGGTGCAACCAACGCTTGTGAGTCGAATCATCGAGGCCCAAAAGGGAGATGAGAAATTTCGGGAATGGTTTGTCAAGATGTCAGAAAAGGACATGGTAGAATGGAAGGTTGGGACCAATGGAGGATATAGATGTAGAAGCAGATTGTGTGTGCCAGATTCAAGAGGCTTGAGAAAAGATATTATCGAAGAAGCACATAAATCGAGACTGACAGTATATCCAGGAGGAACAAAGATGTATAATGATTTGAAGATAAACTTCTGGTGCGAAGGAATGAAATAAGAAGTGGCCAAGTTCGTGTCTAAATGTTTGACTTGTCAACAAGTGAAGGCCAAACATTAGAGGCCCTCGGGATTATTGCAACCCTTACCTATTCTAGAATGGAAGTGGGAACACATAACTATAGATTTCGTGGTTGGGTTACCCCGGTCACAACAGAACCATGACGCGATTTGGGTAATTGCGGATCGTCTAATGAAATATGCACATTTTATCGCGTATAGTATGACTTATCCAGTAGAAAGGATGAGTTGAATGTACCTACAGCAAGTGGCACAACTGCATGGTGCACCTATGTCTATCGTATTAGATTGCGATGCACACTTTACCTCGGGATTTCGGGAAAGTCTGCAGAAGGCTATGGGAACTTCATTCAAGATGAGTACTGCTTTCCATCCTCAGACTGATGGACAGACCGAGCGTGTTAACCAGATTATGGAAGATATGCTCAGGGCTTGTGTAATCGATTTTGAAGAATCTTGGGAAACACACTTGCCGTTGGTCGAATTTGCATATAACAACAGCTACCACTCGAGTATTGGGATGGCACCATTCGAAGCTTTGTACGGACGGTCATGTCGATCTCAGTTGTGTTGGGTAGAAGTGGGAGACACAGAACTATTGGAACCAGATTTGGTGAGAGAAACCAATGAGAAGATTTCACTGATCAATGAAAGAATGAAATCTGCAGAGAGACATAAGAGTTATACGGATCGACGTCGAAAGGATTTGGAGTTCAGTATCAGAGATCACGTACTCCTTAAGGTTTCACCCATTCGGGGAGTAGTACGTTTTGGTCAGAAGAGAGGACAGTTGGCACCTCGTTTCATCGGACCGTTTAAGATATTGGAGCATGTTGTAAAAGTGGCTTATCGGCTCACGTTGCCACCAAAGATGTTTGGTGTTCATAACATATTCCATGTCAGTATGTCGAGGAAATACATACGGGACCCTTCACATGTAGTAAATTTTGATGATATTGAGACGAGTCAGAGTGTTGTCTATAAGGATAGACTTGTAAGGATTCTTGACCAGGGTATCAAGAGACTGAGGAGAAGGGATGTTCCTTTGGTTAAAGTTTAGTGGAGATATCGTGACGAGGGAGAAGCGTCGTGGAAGTTAGAGTCAGACATAAGGAATAGATATCCCGAGTTATTTCAGAATTAGTTAGCTCAGATTTCGGGGTAAAATCTCTATTAAGGTGGGTAGAGTGTAACGCCCTGTATTTCTATTTTCATTAATAAATGAATATGTCATTTTATTTCTTTCGATAAATACATATTTGGGGTCAAACCGTAATTTCCATAATTATAGAAATACTTCCTAGGATTTCAAAATTGAATCTATACTTTTTGGTTCAACTAGGAATTTATTTCCTACCCTAAGATGGTTTTCTGTATTTTTATTTTTAATCGGATAACACCAATTTATGTTTTAAAGCTACTTTTATACCGCTTCGTGGGTATGGGAGCACGTGAGCTCAACCACACTGGGCGAAATCTCTCTCTCTCAATGCTCTCCATTCTCTATTGCTCCTAAAGAACACAACACACATAGATTTTATATTATGTACATACACACAGTCACATACATATATAGATACATAGATATATATATATATATCAAGAGTACGAGAAGAATTTTTCCTAACGACGGAATTGACGGCGGAATTCTCGGTACTGAATTTATAGTTCAATTAGCCTCAGTGAGTAATTCAAACTTGCTCCCAACGTGTATATATGTATATTTCTATATATATGGAGGTGTATTTACATATATATATATATGTAATTGCCATGGAAGCTTGAAATTGGAGTTTTGTAAAAGTTAACCAAAATCAATTTCGTGAATTGAAAATGAAAGATCTTAGTCCCAATAAGTTGTGGTTCGAATCCTATGTTATAATTGATTCGTATCGCGTCGTATTATGAATTTGAATTTTTCACACCCTTACTTTAATCGCGAAAATCGAGAGTTTCGATCATTATCAGTTTGATGCGATTGCGTATTCTTATATTGCATGTCTTGTTTGAAACAGAATTCAGAAATGGGTTAATTTTCAATTTTAAAATTGAAAACAGGGGGAAAACAAAGGAGATGAAGGTTCGGCGCGGCCGCGCGAGATGAAGCTTCGGTGCCACCCGCTCGCGCGACCTAAGCAGTTTTGGGCAGAAAAGGTTTTTTTAACAGTTTTCATGAAAAAGGCATGATCGCACGAGTGGCCCGTTTGCGCGAACCCTTGCTCGCGCGGTCCGCTCGCACGACATGTGCAGTTTTGGGCAGAAAAAGGATTTTTAATAGATTTTTACGAAAAAACTGCCTGATCGCGTGCACGGCCCGCTCGCGCGACAATGTATTTTGGACAATTTGTGTACTTTTATATAAGGGACTGTTTGGGAAAGGTTTTGGAAGGTTTTAAGGAACTGTTTAACAGATATACTATTTTTAAAGGCTTATGTTTAAGAAACTGGAATAATAATCATGATTATGACTGAGATTCATGTTTGTACGATTATTCAGCTTTGTGATAAATAAATGATGTTGTAATTTCATGACATTAACATGCATGGTAGAGTTGAGGTCGAGTTGGCATGCATAGTATGTGAGAAAGTGTGAAAAGAGTAAAAGAGATTGTGTATTAGTATGGGTTGCCTCCATGGACACTCCCTAATACCCGAGTTCCGAATACTGATCGAGGTTATCTCTGGTATGCCGTGGTGGTATTATAGTGACACTCCCTAGTACCCGAGTTTTAAATACTGATCAAGGTAATCTCTGGTATGCCATGGTGGTACTATAGTGTGACGCCATGGATGTGATTTTAGGGTACCTTTTTAATATGACGGTGGCAAATTGGACACTCCCTGGCACCCGTGGTAGTGCTATAGTGTGTGATGCCTCCACGAACATTCCCTGATACCCGAGTTCTGGATACTGATCGAGGTTATCTCTGATATGCCATGGTGGTATTTTAATGTGATGTCATGGATCATGGCTGATTGGACATTCCCTGGTACCTGTTGTACTATAGTGTAGCTACTTGAGTATTTCAAGGTACTAGAACGAGGAAGTTTCAAACGATGTGATCTTGTGTTTTGTCGAAAGAAAAGAGTCAGTAAGATGAGATATTACATTGTCCATGCACGATCTCATATTTGTTTGCTTATTGTCTTTCCGTGGTTATAATAGTTAAAGTTAACACCTTGATTTACTGCTTTAAGTTTAAATAGTAATGTTGTGGCATGTGCTTATATATACATTGCGAGCATACGTTCACTAGCTTGCATAAGCTGATGGCGTTGTTGTGTCCTGAACTCTATGTCCAGATTTTCCAGGTCAGGAGCAACTAGAGTATTTTGACTATACTAGTTAGAGTCAGGAGATTTTTCCAAGAGGACTAAATCATATTTCTTATGTCTTTTATGTTGGAGATGTAATAGACTTTATGATAGTTTTGAATAAGGCGGTTTGTGCCCAAGATAATGATTGATGTAATAATTTAGTATGTTTAATTTTGGATCTTATGTTTAATTAGTATCCTTCTGATCTTATCAAAATCAAGATATAAAAGTATACTTTATTTTTCTAAAGATTTGCAGTGTGGAAGTAAAGGTCGAACCCACAGAGATTGATTAACTACCGCACTTTAATTTTAAAACCTAAATTTAGCTAATTTAAGAAAAACAAATTTTGATTTGATTTTAATTAAACTAATAACAATAGAAGTAAATCTAAATTATGAAAGCAATTAAATAGTTATTTTTATAATAAGTTTAAGGAACCTAGGATTGCAAATCCACCACTAGCTTCATAATAAGGGTATTTACGAATTACTTTAGCTTATTAAGTTGGATGATAATGAGGAATTGTAGCTACAAGCCCAATTCCTCCGTCAAAAAAATAACTATGGTTCAAGCACCGACATAATCCATCTTCGGTTAGCACGAATTATCCCACACTAAACTAGGGTTGTGGCATAATCCATCTAATCTAGGCATGGACTATTCGGATACTTGATAGCACAATTCAATTTAAGCACCATTACATGTAAATAATCTAAACAAGCACAGCAAACATAGATCATTGAGCACACTACCATCAAAATAGATCTAAGACAAGAATAAACTTTGAAAGTAATGATTTTAATCAATAGAAGCACGATTTATTTATAAAAATCCTCGGAACATGTAACTGTCATTCATACATAATAAAACTAAAATAAAAACATAAAATACACCCTATTACTTGGCTAGGGTTTCATTGAAACCCTAGATCTAGGTTTAAGCGGCCATAGAATTGATGAACGGCAAGAGGTTGATGGAAGAGGCCATGGGAGTCCTTGGTCTTCTTCTTCTTCTCCTTGCTTTCCTCCCTTCAATGTCTGGAAAATAATGTATACTATGGCTGTATATTGATGTGTATAATAGTGTGTAATGATTTGTATATCTAAATTTGATTTAGAATAGGATTATTATAGAGTTTGGAAGGATTTAGGAAGCTTTCCTAAGCCAAATCGCACTAAAACAGTTGTTTTTACGTTTCTGGACGTCATATGCAGAAACCACCTTCGCTGGGCACTTTAATTTAACAAAATACGCGTTTTTGGTTTTTTCACAGGTCGCTCGCGCGGCCCGCTCGCGCGAGGTCCTTTTCGCTACACTGCGTGACTTTCGTAGAATTGCGATAACGTTTTGTTCGGAACTCGGATTGACTCGCCGTTTGAAGCCACACGTCCGTAACTCGAAGATCTACATTTTATATCTCTGGATAAATTTCTCAAATCCAAAGTATTCTTTGTCAAAAATGTAATTTTCCGAGACTGCTACTACATTAAGCTTTCACTGGAATCATCGTTTGAGCCCAGAATGACTTCCAAAGCCACTAATCATTGGATTTTTGTGCGTTTTCAAGTTAAAGCTCCAAATCCTACAAAATTTAGAATACTTATTAAAAAATAACTAATAACTACATGAAATGGGCTAACAAAGGCTATTTGTAAGACTATAAACAGCAACTATTCGTCGTCGATCACACCCCTAAACCTACACTTTGCTAATCCTCGAGCAAAAAGAACAGAAAAATAAAACTACTATTACAAATACTACTCCATTTTCGTATGGATCACGATTGCATTTAGCATATGCAACAAGCCTTTTAAACCTCTAGGTGTCCCTAGTCGGACGAGTGAAGTCTCGTGAGGGTTCTCATCAACAAGTCACCCACAACCATCTTTATTAACTTATAAATTTAAAAAGTTTTATTCAAACGAAAAACAAAACAATCAATAATCCTTATCATAGAATGATGATTTGAAATAGAATAACGAGCAAGAAGAAACGGAATCAAACGTCTACCTACATCATGAAAAACAATCATAAGCACATGCATCGTATAAATCCATAGAGTTTCTCATAAAATTGCACGTGTGTGATATGGCAGTCAAATGAACACGCGCATGTCATGAACGTGGAATATAACTCGGATAACCATCTAACTATGCTTCGACTACGAATCTCACAATGTTAATTACACTCTCAAATGAAACACTCAGAAACATGTGTAATTTTTCTAAAATATGTGAGTAAAGGAAATATGTTTTCAAAACGAGAAATGCTCACATATGACTCGAAAAAGACGCATGACACGAAAGAACAGTAGTCTCATGGATATGATGCCAATAATCAAGAAAAATTAATCATTACCATGTTTTAATCCCCCTCCCATCGTTTTCATATCCGAACCATGTTTCCTAGGATCAAATAGAACTTTTCAAAGATTGCAATGTGGCTCAGGCAGTGAAAAAGGATAGAAAGAATTAATTAGGTAGTTTTACAATGGCATTATAAGGCATGTTCGATTTCTTTCATTCGTCTCTTCTACCAACTTTCATATTTTCATTCTTTTTTCCATATATATTTTTTTTAATTTCTCTTTTTTTTTTCTTTCTTTTCTATTCTTCTTTCTACTTTCAACTTTTTTTTTCTCTATTCTTTTCCTCCTCGTTGCTTTTGAAACGAATATTCAATAAATAACAAGGCAACCACCCCAACATCATCTTATTTTCTTTTTCTTCTCAATCACACATCGCCTTACCACCACTAAAAGTTGATCAATCTTTTAGTGATGAACTCCAAGTTGGCCAAATTGGAGCAAAAACAGGATAATGGTAATTAAAGAAAAATGGCATTTTAATAGCTCAAAGGGTAAACTAAGGAAATTTATCATTTAACTGGATAGGACAAGGTCAAAAGGGTGGAAAACAAAGAAGGCCTAAAATCATGTCCTATGGTTATGTCCTATGGTTATATGGTTCTTCAACGTTTACAACAGAAGCTAATTTAGCATGGTAACAAATATTTTAACTTGACTATCAACCAAAACAAGAATAATGAGACTAAACAACAAGTTAATGCGCTATTTCAATGAAATTCGACAAACACAAGATGTATTTATAACCCTCTAAAAAGAAAAGATAGGCTCAAAAGCTCACTGGGCTTAGTCTCCACCATGTGTTATCTAGAAATCCGAATCATATTATAGTTCACATCAAACATGTATTCAAGCGACTACGTGTAGTGCATAGGTTTGTGTGCAAATCTATGATATAAAACTACGATTCAAACAATACATGACTTAAAACGTTACATCATGACTTTAGCAAATATTTAATCACATATTTCCTTGTTTATCATTCTATAACAATCTTAGTTACATAACAAGAAGTATCGAATCAAGATTGCAAAAACGTCGATAACATCGTTTATTTAAGCACAAGAATCAAATTTTTTTAAAAAAATTAGTGCATAATAATGTGCATGTATGTGCATACCCCCAAGCCTAAACCTTTCATTGTCCCCAATGAAACAAAAAAATGAAAGAAAGGAGAGTACGTAAGAAAGGAACGATAGTACCTCGATCTTGACAAGCACAAACAGGTGAACACAAAGGAATATGTCAATGTTACCTGTTATCTCTTGATAAAAGACGAACAAAGAAAATAATAAAAGCAGCTAAAAGAATTATAACTAAGCTAAACTAAACAAAATTAAATAAACTATAAGAATTAACAACACTATGAAGACAACACGAAAATAAACTATAAAAGGAAAGAAAAGATAAGCAGAACTTATGCAAATAACAAACGACTCGATCTAAAAGGACCTAAAAAAACAAAAACAGAAAAGGTCAGAACTATGTAACAGGTGTGGGGGAAGAACACAAAAATCAAAAGAAACTTTCAGAAAAAGGGAAAATCGAGCGAGCGGTCCGCGCGAGCGGCCGTCGCGCGCGCGAATTCTAATTTTTTTTTTATGAAAATCTCGCGCGAGCGAGGTAGCCTCGCGCCCGCGAATCAAGGCGCGACATGAACCTGAGAGCTCATAAAAAAAAACCCAAAAATTCCACTAAGGCATATTCTCGCTCGAGCGGGTCGCGCGAGCGACGTCTCGCTCGAGCGGACCGCGCGAGCGAGAAGGATATTTTCTCTCGGTTCACTTATTTTATGTATATAAATTAAACATAACTTTACTCCAACCCCCAAACCTGTCTAGAAAACTCAAAAACTGACCAAAACGACCCAAAAACATGCAAAAATAAGATAAACAGACAAAATAAAGCTTGGGTTGCCTCCCAAGAAGCGCTATCTTTTACGTCTTTAGCTAGACCGTTCTAGCTCAAGATTTATGGAGGCCGTAACTCAGATTTTGTACCCCTTAGGATATCAGGAAGAGCCCGGTGGTAAGCAGAAACCATATCGCTATGTATCAATTCATTCAACGGTTCATCCTTTTTGGTTTCAAATCGATTCTTCACCTTTTGAGTCAATTCGTCATTAGGGTCCAAATTATTCAAATTCATCCGCTTATTACTAACCATAATATTTTCCTCACACGTATTTATTCCTATATTAGGTTCAATATTCCGTCGCACCTCACTCTCCGCCTCACATAGGTAATCGTCGTCTTTAGGAGGTTGATCAACAGCGTTAAAAACATTCAATTTTAAGTTCATGTTCCCAAATGACACCTTCATTACCCTCGTTCGACAGTTGACATGAGCATTAGCAGTCGCTAAGAATGGACGACCTGAGATGACAGGAGTGTGTTTCTTAGAATCTAGTACGGGTTCAGTATCAAGGACCATGAAATCAACAGGATAATAGCATTTGTCAACTTTAACTAAGACGTCCTCGACGATTCCTCTAGGTATTTTTAATAGAACGATCCGCTAATTGAATAGTAGAGGCCGTAGGTTTAAGTTCACCTAAACCTAGTTGTTTGTAGACGTGGTAAGGTAAAAGATTAACACTAGCTCCTAAGTCAAGGAGAGCCCTATGAATGACCGTGCCACCTATGACACATGAAATCGTAGGCGTACCAGGATCCTTATACTTTGGAGTAGCATGTTGGAAAATAGAACTTACTTTTTCCGTGAGAAAGACCTTTTTCGGAGTATGACTACGCAATTTACGTTTTTGAGTGCAAAGGTCTTTAAGACATTTAGTGTAAGCGGGAATTTGGTTTATAGCATCGAGGAATGGAATATTGATTTTTACTTGTTTGAACACCTCGAGTATATCTTCAGCTTTTGACCCTTTCTTAGACAAATGTGACGGTCCCTCAACATTAGGTGGAAAAGGTAGTTTTGGAATAATATTAGTTGGGATCGGTTCTTTTTCTTTTCTACTTTGATTCACGTCCTCACCCTTCTCTTTATTCGAGTTAACGTTTGCATCCCTCATAACCTCCCTCGGAATCTCAACAACTTCTTCCTCTCGAGTAGTCGTCCTAGTTGACACAGCGTTCACTTGCTCACTCGTACCACCCACCTCGTATTGTTCCTTAGGATTCGGAATAGGTTGACTTGACAACTTACTCTCGGTTAAACGATTTAGCGTGTTAACTATTTGTCCCACTTGGGACTCCAGTTTTGCAATGGACTGGGTGTGGGAATGTACTAACTGGATCACTGAACTAAAACTTTCAAGTGAGGCCAACACCTTCTCCTCAAATGCATTATTACATGGAGGTGGAGGAGGAGGTTGTTGGTATTGACATTGTTGAGGTCTATAAGCGTTAAGGAAATTATTCATCTCATTATTATTATTATTATTATTATTTTTCCACGAGAAATTAGGATGGTTTCTCCATGGCTCGTCCGGATTATTAGTAGTCAAATGATAATTATTTCGTGGGTATTGTTGAATAGAATTAATGTGTTGCTCCTCGAATGCCGGAAATTGACTCGTCGATGGACATGCTAGGATAGAATGTGACGGATCAGAACATAAAGCACAAATTTCATGAACGGATGGGGCTGTCGTTTGGTTCATTGTTAAAAGTCGGTCAAGTTTTTTAGATAGTTCTTTTATTTCAATTGAATGACTTGACTCAAACTTTACCTCTCTCTTAGGTTGTGAATGATATCCCTCGGAACGTACTGACACAGCCTGATGCATTGAATTCTCGCTTAATGTTTCAAAGATTTTCCAGGCCTTGTCGGCACTTTTGTGTAGGAAGGTACCCGCACAAATAGCGTCGACGGTATTACGGACTGAGGGAATAAGTCCCTCATAAAAGACCTGTACCAATTGCCACTTAGGAACCTGATGATGTGGACACGAGCGTAATAATTCTTTAAACTTCTCCCAAGTATCATAAAGCGTTTCCCCATCTTGCATCACAAAATTTGTTATAGATTTCCTTATCTGATTCGTACGCATAATAGGGAAAAACTTTTGTAAAAATGCGGTGTGTAAGGCTTCCCATGTTCTAATTGTGTTTGGCTCAAGTGATTAAAGCCAGTATTTAGCTTTATCTTTTAAAGAGAATGGAAAGAGCCGCAATTTCAATTCATCATCAGTTAAGTTTTGAATTTTTAAAGTAGAGCATATATCCTGAAAATCTCCTAAGTGTTGATATGGATCTTCATTTAGACGGCCATGGAAAGATGGAAGTAGCGAGATGGTAGACGACTTTATCTCAAAGTGAGATGCCGTCACCTCCGGTAATTCAATACATGTTTGTGGCGTGTAAATCGTCGGAATAAAGTAATCTTTAAGTGGAGGAGGTGGCGGTATATTAAGGTTATTTCCATTGTTTGCGTTGTTTCCGTTAGCCATTTTAATCGGTTCAATTTTAAAAGTACGAGTTCTCCTTAACCGTTTAAGGGTACTTTGAATTTCGGCCTCAAACAACGACGACGGAATCGGCGTTGATTCGTCGTCTTGCAACCTAGCTCTAGAAGCTTGGGTTGCAGACTTACTAACTCTTAAAGTACGTTCAAGTTCAAGATTGATAGAATGTAATTCAGGTTTATTTGAACGCGTACCAAACATAAACTTAAAAAGAAAACAAAACTAAAATAAAAATTGACTCTCATAAATAAATAAATAAATAAACAAATAGCAATCACCCAACTAAGATAACAAGCACTCAACTACTGTGATGCATGCAAATTATCCTGTAATGCAGTGACCGCGTCAAGCCTAGTGCCCCGGGTTTCCTAGCTAATGCAGTGCAATTAACCCTAAACTAATGCAAATATTGCGTCACAGCGCCCTGACTTACAGTGGTTTAAAGCGAATTTCACAAGAAGCAATTTACTTGAATTTTTTATTTTATTTTTTTCGCATAAGCTCCTTTGATGTGATTAGCTAATCCACTCGAAAACGTTAGAATTTTGACGACTCGAGAAACTACAAAAGAAAAAGAAAAGTTAGTAACTTAAAATAAAACGAAAAATAATAAAAAGAAAACCTAATCTAATATTTACGAATTAGCTAAACTAGAATTCTAAAACTAAAGGTAGTAATGCAATCTCCGGCAACGACGCCAAAAATTGATCTTGTCAAAATCAAGATATAAAAGTATACTTTACTTTTCTAAAGATTTGCAGTGTGGAAGTAAAGGTCGAACCCACAGAGATTGATTAACTACCGCGCTTTAATTTTAAAACCTAAATTTAGCTAATTTAAGAAAAACAAATTTTGATTTGATTTTAATTAAACTAATAACAATAGAAGTAAATCCAAATTATGAAAGCAATTAAATAGTTGTTTTTATAATAAGTTTAAGGAACCTAGGATTGCAAATCCACCACTAGCTTCATAATAAGGGTATTTACGAATTACTTTAGCTTATTAAGTTGGATGATAATGGGGAATTGTAGCTACAAGCCCAATTCCTCCGTCAAGAAAATAACTATGGTTCAAGCACCAACATAATCCATCTTCGGTTAGCACGAATTATCCCACACTAAACTAGGGTTGTGGCATAATCCGTCTAATCTAGGCATGGACTATTCGGATACTTGATAGCACAATTCAATTTAAGCACCATTACATGTAAATAATCTAAACAAGCACAACAAGCATAGATCATTGAGCACACTACCATCAAAATAGATCTTAGTCAAGAATAAACTTTGAAAGTAATGATTTTAATCAACAGAAGCACGATTTATTTATAAAAATCCTCGGAACATGTAACTGTCATTCATACATAATAAAACTAAAATAAAAACATAAAATACACCCTATTACTTGGCTAGGGTTTCATTGAAATCCTAGATCTAGGTTTAAGCGGCCATAGAATTGATGAACGGCAAGAGGTTGATGGAGGAGGCCATGGGAATCCTTGGTCTTCTTCTTCTTCTCCTTGCTTTCCTCCCTTCAATGGCTGGAAAATAATGTATATTATGGTTGTATATTGATGTGTATAATAGTGTGTAATGATTTGTATATCTAAATTTGATTTAGAATAGGATTATTATAGAGTTTGGAAGGATTTAGGAAGCTTTCCTAAGCCAAATTGCACTAAAACAGCAGTTTTTACGTTTCTGGATGTCATATGCAGAAACCACCTTCGCTGGGCACTTTAATTTAACAAAATACGCGTTTTTGGTTTTTTCACAGGTCGCTCGCACGGCCCGATCGCGCGAGGTCCTTTTCGCTGCACTGCGCGACTTTCGTAGAATTGCGATAACCTTTTGCTCGAAACTCGGATTGACTAACCGTTTGAAGCCACGCGTCCGTAACTCGAAGATCTACATTTTATATCTCTGGATAAGTTTCTCAAATCCAAAGTATTCTTTGTCAAAAATGCAATTTGCCAAAACTGCTACTGCATTCAGCTTTCACCGGAATCATCGTTTGAGCCCAGAATGACTTCCAAAGCCACTAATCATTGGATTTTTGTGCGTTTTCAAGTTAAAGCTCCAAATCCTACAAAATTTGGAATACATATTAAAAAACAACTAATAACTACATGAAATGGGCTAACAAAGGCTATTTGTAAGACTATAAACAACAACTATTCGTCGCCGATCACCTTCTCTTTTAAAAATGCTATAAGTTATCTATTGCAGGGTTAATTGGACATTCTCACTTGTCACGACCTACGAGTGCATAAAGGAAATTAAATGCTTTCTTGAATTATGCTACGTCAGGGCGTGACAAACCCTACTGACATTCGGGTGGATGATCGGGTGAGGGCTAGACCTGACTCACCCGACTCATGGACACCTGTCATACCCCCCACCCCAGCGGATTAGGACACGTGTAACAAAACTATACGCACCCCAAAATACACAAATAAGCATGAAACCATGTTAGGTATGAAGGAAAAAATGATTTGAACCAACACAAAAGGGCTTGCTGTGACAAAACAGCCCTAAGGGAAAATGGCAATTTAGGAAAAATAATAAATTTTATACCAAGAGATAAATCTTTGAGTCCTGGTTCCAACGCAAAAAAAAGCGCGCGAATCCAAATTTTTTAGAAAGAGTTATGCACATTTCTATAAAAGTGGATGTGCTGTGAAATTGCCTGCAGATCGATCCGCCTTATAACCCAGATCGATCCATCTTAGCATTTTTCTAGCAGAATATCTCTCGAAAAGGCCAGATCGATCCACCCTTTAACCCGGATTGATCCGGGATTTGCAGAACTGGTCCCAGCTGCTAAAACTATGTTTTTTAAGGTCTAAAACATATCCAAACCTCAATCAACCTCAAGAAACATTAGGAAAACATTTCAAACTCATTTCCAACCACACTTTAAACATTTCTAAACACAAATTCAAGTTTCCCAAACATTCAAAACATGAACATAACCTTGTTATAACAATAATTGGTCCATGGCAAACAATTAACCCTCAAACATTGCCAAGCTTGCTCAAACATTCAAAACTTGCTATGAAGCAACTCATAAGCTTGACAACCAACTTGATTATAACCAAAACTCTTTCAGGATGATTACGGCAACAATCCAAACTTGCCGGAAAGAACCCAATTTAACCTTACATATTCAAACTTCAACTTGTAACATCAAAATTACATGACTTTCCCAAGTTAGCTCCAAAGGATATAAGCTTCATAGATACAACATAAGTACCAACATTCTTATTAAAGAAACTACAATTTACAACATTTTACAAGCTTTAAGAGAGTTTATATGCACAAGTCCCAAATCTCCCCCATCTCCCCCATCTCTCCTATCTCTCCCAACGCACATCATTTCCTCTCCGGGTATTGCTCTGAACCTGCAGTGGTTGTTACTTACCACAATAGAAAAGGAAAACAGTTTTCTTAAGCATTCCGCTTAGTGAGTAATCTAAACATGATTGAATGCTTAGACCCTGTTCGATAACCATTTCATTTTTTTGTTTTCATTTTCTAGTTTTTGTGTTTGAAATTTTTGTGTTTATTTTAAAAAAAGAAAATGAAAAATGTATTTGGTAACTTTGTTTTGTTTTTTAAAAAGAGAGAACAAAAAAAATGCATTTGGTAAACAATATTTTTGTGTCAAATTTTATAACTACTTAGTAAAATGACTATTTTGCCCTTAAAACTTCAAAATGTCATAACTTGTTTTAAAAAATTATAATTTAATGTCGTCAAAGTCTATAAACTCAAATTATTATGAAAACAATTTTGGAACATAAAAAATTTATACGTTGTAAAAAAATTATAATTTAACGTCGTCAAGGTCTATAAACTCAAATTATTATGAAAACAATTTTGAACATACAAAATTTATACATTGTAAAATGATCAAATTGCCCTTGGGGCTTACATATAAGAAGTCAGCATTGTTAAAATTTTCAAATAACACAAGGTGTCATACCCAAAACTTATTCGAGGTTTGGGATTTAATGGCGGGGTCCATTTGGTCTGAATTTATTTGTAAAATGACTATTTTGCCTTTTATACTTCAAAATATCATACCTTGTTAAGACTATACTAGAATTGAAGCCTGTCAGAACCTGCAACTCATATTTAAGATAAACAACATTTAGGACCTAAAAAGTACATACATTGTAAAATGACCAAATTGCCCTTAGGATTTACATATACGAAGTTAACATTATTAAAGTCATCAAATAATACAGAATGACCTATCTCAAGGTTTTTCGACATTCTGGATCCAATGGCAGGGTAGACTTGGCCTGAATATATTTGTAAAATGACTATTTTGCCCTTAAAACTTTGAAATGCCATAACTTGTTAAATAAAATCAGAATTTAACGTCGTCAAAGCCTATGAACTCATATTATTATGAAGAACATTTTGGAACCTAAAAGGCATATAGATCGTAAAATGACCAAATTGCCCTTGGGGCTTACATATAAGAAGTTAACTTTGTTAAACTCGTCAAATAATACGGAGTGACCTAACCCTAGGTTTTTTTACATTCTGGATCCAATGGTAGGGTCCATTTGGTATGAACCTATTTGTAAAATGACTATTTTGCCCTTCAAACTTCAAAATGCCATAACATATTAAGACTAAACTAGAATTGAACGTCGTCAAAGCTTGTGAGCTCATATTAAGATGAAGAACATTTGGGAACGTACAAGTATGTATATATATATGGTAAAATGGGCAAATTACCCTTAGGGCTTACTTGTAATATTTTAACATTGTTAAAGTATTAAAATAATGCGGGGTGACTTACATAAGGTTATTCGACATTCTAAATCCAATGGAAGGGTCTATTTAGCCTGAATGCATAAGGGCAAAATGATTATTATACTCTTAAAAATTCAAAATGCCATAACTTAAGATTAAATCAAAATGCCTAAAAAGTACATAGATTATAAAATGATCAATTTTGGTTTAATCTTAACAAGTTATGGATTTTTAAATATGTAAGAGTAAAATAGTCATTTTACAAATATATTCATGCAAATATACCCCGCCATTAGATTCAGAACGTCGAAAAATCTTGGGCTAGGTCACTCTGTATTATTTGAAGACTTTAACAATGTTAACTTCTTATACTTAAGCCCCAAGGGCAATTTGGTCATTTTACGATCTATATAATTTTTAGGACACAAATGTTCTTCATCTTAAATATAAGCTCACAGGCTCTGACGGTGTTTAATTATAGTTTAGTCTTAACAAGTTATGATATTTTGAAGTTTGAAGGGCAAAATAGTCATTTTATAAATATATTCAGGCCAATTGGACCCTATGATTGGATCCAGAACGTCAAAAAGCCTAGGGATAGCTCACTCCGTATTATTTGACGACTTTAACAATGTTAACTTCTAATATATAAACCCCAAGGGCAAATTGATCATTTTACCATATGTACTTTTTAGGTCCAAAAATGTTTTTCATAATAATATGAGTTCACAGGCTTTGACGATGTTAAATTTTGATTTTATTTTAACAAGTTATGGCATTTTAGAGTTTGAAGGGCAAAATCGTTATTTTATAAATATATTCAAGCCAAATGGACCCTATCATTGGATCCAGAACGTCGAAAAACCTTGAGGTAAGTCATTCTGTATTATTTGAAGACTTTAATAATGTTAACTTCGTATATGTAAATCCTAAGGGCAATTCGATCATTTTACCATATATGTACTTTGTAGGTTCCAAATGTTATTTATCTTAAATATGATCTCACAGGCTCTAACGGCGTGTAATTCTAGTTTAGTCTTAACAAATTATGGTATTTTGAAGTATGAAGGGCAAAATAGTCATTTTACGAATAGTTTCAGACCAAATGGACACTACCATTGGATCCAAAACGTCGAAAAACATACGGGTAGGCCACTCTGTATTATTTGAAGACTTTAACAATGTTAACTTCGTCTATCCCAAGGACAATTTGGTCATTTTACCATATATGTACATTTTAGGTCCCTAATGTTCTTTATCTGAAATATGAGCTCACAAGCTTTGACGGCGTTCAATTCTAGTTTAGTCTTAATAAGTTATGGCATTTTAAAGTATGAAGGGCAAAATAGTCATTTTACAAATAGATTCAGACCAAATGGACCCACCCCGCTATTAAATTCAGAACCTTGAATAACTTTTGGATATGACACCTTGTGTTATTTGAAGATTTGATTTTTTTTAATATATTAAATATAAGATCTAAGGATAATTTGGTCATTTTGTGATTATTTACTTTTTTGGTCCTAACAAAAAAAAATTTGTATGAGTTCATAAGTTCTGACGATTTTCAATTTTGGTTTAATCTTAAATAGTTATGGTTTTTAAAATTTGTAAGGGCGAAATAGTAATTTTGGATACCAAAATTGATTTTGCTTTTTTTGGAAGTTACTTATTTTTGTTTTCATTTTTGGCTCCTTTTTTAAAATTGTTTTTGAAAAAAAAAAGAAATTAAGTTTACCAAACGTTTTTTTTATTGCCATTTTCAAAAAAATGAAAAAAAAAAAAAAAAAAAAAAAAAAAAAACCAAAACAAAATGGTTATCAAACAGACCCTTAACTTGTGTAATGCTACAATTTAACACAAATCATATCCGTAATCACTGAACCACCGGTTCAATGATTCATTCAGACCCGAAGACCTCCCCTTGGTCCCGTGGTCACTTCTATTCCTTAGACTTCTGTATTTATCAGATTCTTCCTCTTCACCATCCTTATTACTCCCAATAATGAATCATCTCCCCGGTGCTCATTGATTACCAAATAAGCATATAAGCACATAAGCATGGCAACTTTTCACATAATTAACATGCAAATCACAATTTAACATATTCATGATCTCTAAATTATCAACACTAATTATCATTGAAGCATTAAACACATAAAACCCCAATCATTTGTTGGTTAGAAAACTCACCTCCTATAGATTTTACCCCAAATAAGGTATAAAATGCAGAATTTTTTCACAAATCTTGCTCCTACTTCGAAGTGAATCCTCCATGAATTCGGCAACCCGCGTCTCACTGAATAGAGTGAGCTACCAAAACTACAACGATTAAAACGTAAATTAAAGGTATAGAAACGATCACCTTACCTCCACGAGTCCGAATACGGTTTCAGTTTGCGAATTGGACGTCATATGGCGACAGAACGGCGAAATTACGGCATCGGTGACGATTTCTCCGAGCTCTCTCCTTCTTTTCCTTTTAATTTCTGTAAGTGAGAGTCTCCCTTTCTCTTGACAACTACATACGCATGTACATGAGGCGTCTTAACCTCATTTTTCTTCTTTTTCATCTACACCCCCAGAATTTCTTAAGTTCTTATTATGAAATCCCCCAAATATTCCATTAACTACCCAATTATCTACATGCGTGTTTGTCTAATTTTCGTATAGGTCCCAACGTGGGTCCCACACATTTTATGAAGTTGCTATTGCCCTACATTTTATGAATCCTTTTCATTTATACCCTTATTTGGGTGTCCAAACTAATACCAAATGCTAACACATATATCAATATCATTTAAAGACATTTTTAAACAAGTATCCACTTAATCATATAAATGCATTTAACATATAAAATGCAAATTATATTATCTGGGCCCATCACTGGGGTCCCACTTCATTACATGTCCCACCTCACTGGGGACTTTTCTAGTTGTGTCCTTCATTGAACACCTTTTTTTTTCCACGAGCAAGTCCAAGCCTCCTCTTAATTTATTTTTATACACTAATTATGACAATTAATGCATACTAAATGAATATTAAATCTTTTTCCCGGGTACGGGTGTTACAATACCCCTAAATATGATCTAATCCAAAAAATTGGAAAGAAAAATTATGGTCATGTGAAAGAAAAACTATCATGTGGTATATGGTGTTAGGTTGGGTTTGAGACACATCAGTTGGTAGAAGTGGGGGTTTAAGTCATTATGTTTTTTTTACTAAAGACTCTAATGCCAAAAGTGAAAGTCAACTTAGTTGCCCACTATTTGGTACCACCTTTTATGTTTCTAAATTTCTCCAAATCTTGATTTGGCCATGACTACATTATTGGAATAGTGATTTTGTGTCTATTGACAAGTGATTGTACCCTCTAGGCCATTTTTTGGGACCTATAAGAATTGACTTTTAACCCATTTAGATATGCACTAGTATTTTCCTTTCAACTTTGTGGGTTATTAAAAATAATAAAAAAATAAAAAATAAAAAAAACATTGTCCCCTATTTTTAGAAGGAAAAAAAATGACTTTCTTCACATGTTGGGTTGGAGGTGAAAATGAAATGTATGATAAAAATCGTCATCTCTATAATCATTAATCTCTATCTCTCTCTCTCTCTCTCTCTCTCTCTCTCTCTCTCTCCACTAATAAACCTTGACTGAGGAGGGAGCACTCCATGACCTTTTCAAAAAATAAAAAAATTACATACTTTCTACACACACAGTAGAATAAAATCACGTTTGGGATTTCTGTGGGAATAAGAGAATTAAATAGATTTTTTCTTCTGTAGAGATTTTTGAAAATTTATTTAGCGTTGGCATTATTGTAGAACTAAAGATTTTGTAAAATGACAATTCCGCTGAGAATGATTTTAAAGCTTAGAATCATTAACTAGAGTCGTAAAATCTTTTATCTCCTTTAAATGCACCATTCTCGATTAGTGTCTATAACATGTTTTTATCGTTCTCCAAAATTATGGTAATTTGTGGGTTACAAAATCTTAATTGATACGCGTAGTTTACCAGTAATTGCAATTTGAGGTGTACTTTTTAATTCAAACTTCAATATTTTTTCTTCAATATATATACTAATATCTAAGACAAGTAACAGTGATCCATATCTGTTTCACATGGGCTACATTTGCACACGTGGATTATCATATCTGGTAACAACTAAGGGGCAACTTTTAGTGAGAGAAGCTCTCACTTCTCTCTATACTTTTTGCCATCTTCTTCTCCGCCTCTCTTTCATCTTCTCAGTCATGCCTCCGAGCTCTCTTATGGTCTTTGACCATGGGAGAGCCTGGTTTCACCCCTCCTTTTGTTCTCGCTGTCTTCTTTTAGGGGAGTTTGTCCCCCCTTATGGGGATTTTGATCCTTTTTGAGTGTTTGTCCCCTTTTGTGTGTGTGTGTGTGTGTGTGTGTGTGTGTAGGGGGGGGGGGGGGGGAGTTTGTTCATGTTTTTTTTTCTTTGTTTTCTCGGGTTTTTTAGCAGGATACTTTGATTTCATTGTTGTTGTGCCTTGATCCGGTTTCCATCCGTCCAGATCTAAAGTCCTTTCATCAGATTTGGTGCTTGGGTGGATCTTTCTATAGTCGTGATGCTTTTGGGGTAATCCTTGTTAATGTTTGTTTGTTGGCAGTTGCTCCTCAGTCCCAAGTTTTAGTTGTGCCACAGTCCAAGATATCTTTGAAAAATGGGAGATGCAGTGGGCTTCAGATGTTTTTTTTTTGTGTGTGTGTGTGTGTGTGTGTGTGTGTGTGTGTGTGTGTGTGTGTTCTTGTGTTGTGTTTGTTTCTTATTGTTTTTTTTTTCCTATTTAATGTTGTTCATTTGCTTTATGTATTTTTCTTTTTCCGATGCCTGTACTAGTTCTAGTTGGGATCTGCCTTGTTATGTTGAAATGAAATGTTGTTTGTGAAAAATAAATAAATTAATAAACAACACACAACTACCAACACCAATATGTTGAAGGAAAAGTAGCGAAGTTTTATTCTCCCCCCCAAAAAAAAATTTTAATCTCGATACACAGATCAATATATATATATATATATGGGTAATATTTGGGGTACAAACACTTTACTCAAACACTTACAAACACAATCTCTCTCTCTTGGGTGGCACTATAGGGTCCGGTTAATTTCAATGAACCCCACAGTGCCACCTAGGAGAGAGATATGGTGTTTATAAGTGTTTGTGTAAAGTGTTTGCACCCCTAGCATTGTTATATATATGTACACATATGCAATGACGGACTTAAGAATTTCATTCACTGTGGGCGAAGCTGACGACTAAGGGCTGTATACGAGCCGAATAGCTCAACAAGCCCAGTGGCGGATCCAGGAATCTCAGCTAAGATGGGCTGTGTATAAGAGCTTCGAGTCACCCCAAGGCAAATTTTTTGTTCTATTTGCAATTAGGCTAATATATTACATATAATAAGTAATTTTTTTTTATAATATTTGGGAGAGTGAAGTATAATTGGGCCAACATATTACATCTAAAATTCTTTTTTTTTTAAAGCCTAAATAATATTGGGGGGGGGGGGGGGGGGGGCTCTATATAATAAGTTTACTTATTTTGCGGGGGACAAAGCTTAATAAAATTTGAAATTTTCCTAAAATACATGTATAAAACTATAATTTTCCAAAAGCTAGAGGTGGCCACTGCCTCCCCTGTATCTGCCACTGAACAAGCCCTCGCAAACATGTTGATAAAATGATCAGTCTGGCTAGGCTCATTAAATAAATAAACCAAGTTCAAGCATAGATTTTAGGCTCGTTTTATATATAAAAACAAAGCTCAAACACACATGAGCTTGGCTCGATAGAGCTCATGGACGCATTTGAATAAGGCTCATTAGTAAAGCTAGTGAATAGGCTTGATTAAGATTTGTATACTGACTATGGACACCCTATTTTTGCCCAACTCAATTATTTCAAAATAAAGTACTCGTTGACACAAGCTTATCGCTTTTTGAATCATCCGAATCTAACCTCGAATGGAAAAGATATTACAAGTTAAAGCAATGGAGTCAAAAGGTCAACAATTCTGCATGCACCCTACTACAAATGATAATTTCTCATTCACATGCATTCACCTGCCCAAAGCGAATTGGGTCTTCAATTTTCATTCCTAAGCCCCACCATTTCTGTCACAAATATTGTTGGGATGAATTTGTGGTGTTGCGGTTCCATTTCTTTTACTTTCCATGTAAATCTGTGATCACATGCTGTTTGCTAGTAGTTATGCGCGGGCGTGCCAGAACCAAAAGTGGTTCAGTGTGTGCAAACTAATTTCCTAAGTGCTTGAGTCAGTGATACTCAAGGCTTTTAGATCTGACTTCTAAACTAAAACAATTGTGTGCGGCGAGTAGGAAAGTACCCTCACCAGAAATCCCTTGGCAGTACTGAAGCGCACAAGCTAAATAGTGTATGAGTTTACCAAGTAAACAATCACAAACGATTAATGAAATACAGATTTTATTAAATGTTTGGAAAATACAACCAAAGAACAGATTCAGAACAGACTGATTGTTCGTGAGAATGAAAACAGTAAAAGAAAAATAACAAAAGAGGGTAGACCTATTTGCTATGCTTGCAGAAAGAACATAAAAGTTGAATGCTGTTGAATGCTTTGTTGAATGCTGTTTTCGAGAGTGACGCGGAGTGCCTTGCAGCTTGGCCTGCCTCCATATTTATAGCGGCCATGATTGAATTCTGATTAGGAAAGGACTCCTTACCTTACGCCTTAAGCTACTAATTGATTGGCTAATTGAAGAAATCCTTTTATATCAATGACTCCTTGCCTTATCGTTATCTTGATTGAAGCAATCCCACCATCTCAGGGATCATCCAGCTGTTGGTGATAAGATTCTTTCCCAAACGGACTCGGATTTCCCCAGATCTGTAGTGACGTCACAAATGGCAGCTGTCACCAGAACCGCCTTACCTCTATTCCCATCGGCCTCATACCTGTGACTGAAGACTTATCGGACTCATGTAATGTCTTTATGCCCGATAACATCTCTCCAGGTGCTGACGTCCGATCGGGCTCACGTCACCAACCTTTATCACTTTCAGTAGATATGGTGTCCGATAGTTGGTACATTCATGTTCTCTATCTCCTCATCGGGCTCCCGTTCTGACAAATGCCCAATGAAGTCCCTTATGCCCGGCGTCTCAATCGGTCTCCAACATGTGTCCTTGCTCCATTGCTGCCACCATTGATGCCCGATAAACCACTACGGGTCTAAGGCTGCCTATCGGGCTCCATACCATGGAACATCCAGGTTGCCTTCTCTATATTCCCGGTGACGCTTCCCCTAAGCCCGATGTCATCATCTCCTCCAGACCAACCCGTGTCTAAAATGCCCATGCCCGACTATCTCTAGGCCCATATCCTCATATCAATCGGGCTAGAAAACCTTTGGCGGTTTTTAGGTGCAAACAATTGCCCCCCAAAAGGTCATATCAAACATCCCGCCTTGATTGATGTGACATTTTAAATTTTAAACTGGCCACGCGTCGAGCACGCAACAACTTGTCAGATTATGGAGAATCCCACCAGTCACTCCACATTTAATGCGCCATGATGGCGTCGTGATATTTAAATATCACCCATCCTTCGAAACTTCCCACAACGGCACAACCTATTGGCATTCTCTCTTCTATTCCTTAAGCAATCGCAGAGCTTCTCTCTCTAAAACCTCCACCTTCTCCGACGACCCATTTCTCCCATAAATGGCTCCTAAGACTGCTCCGGCCACCACTAAAGGCAAGAAGACTTTCGTTGATGCTCCTCCACCACAAAACCGATGCAGGGAGGTTAGGGCTTTGGCCAAAGCTCACGCCGCCGATATATCCACTGAATACCTCACCCCCTACAGTTCCTCCGACGGTTCTCCCGTCGCACCAGGCTTAGGCGCGGCGTTTCTTGGCCACCCTCCGGCGGCTTTTCTTCCTTTCTTCTCTCCCGTAGGAAACGAATCGTTCCTATAAGTCCCTACACACTGGGGCAAGGTCCAGACTGCTAACCAGCCAATTCGAGGATGGCCGTCCCCCGCTGCTGACTGGGACAAGTGGGTAACTAGGGTTTCGGCCTCTAAGGCCGCTATCTGGAAGCAAACGGGCATCTATGATGCAATCATGCTTAGCCGGTCTAGGATCTCTGCCTTACTATTCTGGTCCTCATCTTGCAACGACTTTCTTTTCCGCTGCGGACCAATGGCTCCCACCGTCAAGGACATTAGTTATCTGCTCGGCCTCCGTCCCCACGGACAAGAAATCATTCCCGGGCTTAATGTTGGGACGGCCAGCTTTGCCTATCCTCAACAAGAAGTTGTACGGGACGGGGCCGTTTTTCATAGGCCGATTACAGCCTTTGGAGGCTTTCTCTCCGCTTGTATTGGGGCAGATGATACAGAGGTGTCCGACGCAGAACATACTGCCTTCATCATCTACTGGCTCAATAAATACCTCTTCTGCTCAGCCAGCCAAGCCATCACTAAAGAATACACAACCCTAGCCTTGGCTCTTGCCTCGGGGCAGCCGTTGGCCATGGCTACGCTGGTCTGGGCGCACCTGGTCAGAGGCATAACGAATTTCGTTCATTCGGGCTTCAGTGCTGGTGGGAGCCCGATGTGGATACTGCAATTGTGGCTTCACTCGTACTTCCCTGAATTCCAACCCACCATCACTCCCTTGGCCGACGTTCCAATCTCCGCTATTCAATTCATGAACGTATCTCCTTATTTACACTCTTTTGAAGAGTGTTTTACCTTCTTTTACCAGGGTTGCTCCCCTCGGGACGTCAATCTCTTCACCCCATTCTTTTCCCTTCAATTCTCTTCTTTTCTTCAGCTCTCCAATAACCCTTCAAACTGGGGTTCGGGCACCCAGTCTACTTATAATGAAATTTTTTCTAGCTACTTAGTAGCTAGAGACATTATTTTTAGCCCAAGCATCCCGTCGGCCAACAATAAATGCGGGGCCGAGTACTACTTTGCTCCTCTATATGCCCGCCAATTCGGGCTTACTCAACTCGTGCCCGTTCCTCCTGGAATCACCGTCAACGTTGACTGGGTTGAACGTGGCCTTATTGTTAATGAAGGGCAGGTGAAAAAGATAACAGAGAGGTCCGACCGGCTCAAAACCGCGTTCAACTTTACACCCTTCTCTGCCCGGCCCATAGTATCAGAAGAGTTCACCCAGTGGTGGGGTGAACGGGCTCGAAGCATATTTTCATGCACCGCTGCTGAGGCCCTGGTGCCTTTTACTGCAACATCGGCCATTGTGGCCGATGTCCCTGTACCAGCAGCAGCTCCAACCCGACGTAAACAAATCGCCAAGAGACCGGCTCGCAAACCAACTCCGGGCAAGGGTCCGTCTCAAAAGAAACAAAGAACAACACCGGCCTCCGTCCAGGTTTGCTCTTCCCTTTGCTTTGGTGATTGAGCCCGAATTCCTTTTATTCAATATTAATCATTTTATTCTATCTTTGCAGCTTGCTGACGAAGACTCGGGAGAGGATCTACTTCCGAACCCCGCTCAGACTCTTCCTCCAACTCTCCCTACATCACCGGCCTCTACGACGGCTTATCTAGAACGAGTGGCCGTTCGGGTGATGCCACTTCACATCGTGCCTCCTCTAACTCCTTCAAGCAGAAACGAAGACCTTGCTGCCTCCATCCAAGCTCCGGAGCAAGTCGTCCTCTCTTCTAGTTCTGAGGACGTGGTCGATGCTGGGGTTACCGTTGAAGCTGCTGCGGACGAGGTGGACCAACCCGTCCCTGTTGAAACTGAAGCATCCACCGGACAAGAGGAAACTACCCCGGCCATCGGATCTCCTGTTCCCACAATAATAGATCCAGTAGTGGCCGAGGTCAGTCCTCTTGAGACATCTGCCACAGAGGCTGGGGCTGAGGTCCCGCAGCCAACGGTGGCTTTAACTAGTCCTGAGACGGAGACCGGTCTCCCTTCTTCTCCACAGCCAACACCTTCTCAATCAAGTGAGGCCGATATTCGCGCAGCGATCTCGGCCTCCCTTAGTCCTCACCCCCAGGTATTGCACCATATCGCAAAGTACGTTCTTTCTTGAACTTATATCATTTTTTAAAGACCATTTCTGACCGTATTTCTATTGAACAGGGCGATCCCACAGGTCCGGTGCCCATCATCCCCTTCGACGATTTTTTCTCGGGCCTGGACCTAGGAGTTTTTGACCTTGGCCCCCTCGAGCCCGAAGCAGTCTCACCTTCCATCCTTCAACAAGCCAAGGACCTGCTCTTCGGGCTTGCTGACCAAGAACTTTCCAATCTTCCTGCTGCGGCTGACGTTGACACCGCTTTGAACACACTCATGGCCGATCCTTCTCTTTCAGACGGGCAGCTATCATTACTTGTGGAGATCAAAGAAAGACTTCCTAGCGTCCGTCTTATGGATAGAACGGCCTCGAAAATTCAAGCGGATGCAGAACTTCATTTAGGCTCCCGTCAGAAAGCATTGAAGTTCTTGGAAGGGGCCAGAGCCAAGTTCGAAGCGGGAAAAGCCTCCCGTGCTCAGGTTCTTGCCAGGGGTACTTGGCTGCAGAACCGAATTGCTGTACTGAAAACTCAACTCGCCCAATGTGAGGCCGAGGTTGTTACCAACAACGCCTCCATTGGGAAAATTGATGAGGCATTATCTTCACTTGGTGGCGACGCCCAGAAGTGCAGCGATCAACTACAAACCAGCGTCCCCCTATCTCGGGCTTGGGCCCAAAAGCTAGAGAGGGCCAAGAGGGACCGGTCTGGAGCCGTCAAGACCTGGGAAGACTTGAAGGCTAAGCTTAGGAATTTTGAGTCGGCCTAGAGGCCAACTCCTCTTTTGTACTTATTTTTTACTCATATATATTTGTAAGTAAGCTGTGCTCAGCCTTATCAATACAAACAACATTTTTGTTACTCGGGCTCAGGGTCGTAATTAATGAGTTGGTCGTATTCTAACCCTGGATTTGGTTTATAGTTCAAGTCAATAGTTTCCCACAGAGTAGGGTAATAAGACTTCAAGTATTGACCATTTATTAATCTAGGATGAATACCCCCATCCATATCCCGCAGTCTGTATGCACCACCATTCTTGACTTGATGTATAATGAACGGACCCTCCCAGTTGACCGACCATTTACCGTACCGATTATCCTTGTCCCCGATAGGTAACACGGCCTTCCATACCAAGTCTTCTGTACTAAAGGACTTCGCTTTTACCCTCTTGTTATACGCTCGGGCGGCCCGCTGCTTCTGCACTTTTAACGAGTCTAAGGCCATGAGCCTCGTTTCATCAAGTCCTTCCAACTCAGCTATCATAGCCTCTGTGTAATCTGCGGGCTCAAGCTGGTTCTGTAAAGCTCTCCTGGCCGATCGGACGGTGACTTCCATTGGTAACATAGCGTCGTGCCCGTAAGTTAACATGAATGGTGTTACTCCGGTGCTGGACCTCTTAGTCGTCCGATAGGCCCACAGTGCCTCAGACAACAACTTGTCCCATTCCCTAGGGTTCTCATCGATCATCTTCTCAACGATCCCCTTAAGAATCTTGTTGGTTGACTCGGCCTGGCCGTTAGCTTGAGCATAGTATGGGGTAGAATTGAGAATTTTAATCCCTCTGCTCTCCGCAAAAGCGGTTGTCTCGGCCCCTGTGAACACAGATCCTTGGTCGGCCGTTATGGTTTCTGGCAGGCCGAATCGATGTATGATGTGTTCTTCAATAAATTTTATCACGGTAGCCTGGGTCACCGTCTTACATGGTATGGCCTCGGCCCACTTAGTGAAGTAATCTGTCGCCACTATAATGAAACAGTGTTGGCCTGATGATGGTGGCAAGACTTTGCCAATTAGATCCATAGCCCATCCTCTGAACGGCCATGGTTTTATTATTGGTTGGAGCTCCTTAGCCGGTACATGCTGGATCGGGCCATGCTTCTGACACGCTTGGCATCCCTTTGCATAGCTGATACAATCCTTCAGCATGCCTGGCCAATAATAGTTATACCTTCTCAGCAACCATTTCATTTTTGTACCGGCCTGATGAGCCCCACAAATCCCTTCATGCACTTCGGCCATCACCTGCATGGCCTGTTTCTTGCCTAAACACCTCAAAATTACGTCATCACCGATGGGCTTTTTAAACAATTCTCCATCGATCATCACAAATCGGACCGCGAACAATCTAACTTTCTGGTCTACCCTGACATTTGGGTGATTCAGGTACTCGATGATAGGCCCTCTCCAGTCGTCCTCCTCCATCAAGACCGAATTGGTACTAGCGTACCAACCTCTTCTTGCGACGGAAGGCAGTGATCGGACATGAACCGTGATAACTTGGTCTTCCAAAACCTTTGTAGAAGACGAGGCCGATCCTGTCTTAGCCAGCTTATCGGCCTCGGTATTCGTAGACCTAGGGATATAACTCACGCTAATATCATCAAACTCGTCCATAAGTTGCGTGGCGACAGAGTGAAACGGGCATAATTCCCAACTTTTTATTTGGAACTCGCCTGATATCTGCCCGATCACCAGCCCTGAGTCTCCCTTTATGTGTACGGACGATGCCCCCAACTCAAGGAGTATCTCTAGTCCGATAATTAATGCTTCGTATTCGGCTTGATTGTTTGTGCACTTGAAATCGAGCCGAAATGACATTTTTGTCTTCTTATATTTGGGTGATACAATGACCACACCTGCCCCAGCACCCTCTGCGCTCTTGGACCCATCAAAGATCAATGTCCATGGGACCAAGGAAGTGTTTAATACTTTAGGTGCTGGTAGCAACTCTCCCAGATCAGTTGGATCTGGGTGATCAGCCAAGAAATTGGCTATGGCCTGGCCTTCTATTACGTCACCTTCAATGGCCGCTGGCTGATCCGGTTTGGCCATGAATGACATGGGAAGAGTAAACACCATGTTTGAGGATAGATTTTTCGGGATGGTTCCGAATTGAATTAGTGTATCATCCTCATCTTCATAATCATCGGCCTCCTCAATTGGATGGGCCGATGGCTCACACTTTTCTTGTTCAAAAAGTTTCTTTAAGCGCTCTGTGGCATGCATCGCCCCTTTGCCCGCTTTCTTGTCGAAAACGGGCTCATCTTCTTCCATGGCCGTTGTCTGTTTGCCGGCCCTATGCTGCGGGGACCTTGGAGGATCCTGGACTTGACCCTTCAATTGCTGCCGTTCCCTCTCGGCCTGTCTCAGCCTCTGATACCTCCTCTTCTGAGACTTGCTGTATTGAGGCATCGCTGGAAATTTTGGATGCTCAGCTTTATGCCATCTTCCATCACTCACTCTTGGTGGGAGTATCATTCGGGAGCGAATGTCTGATGCTGCAACCCTTTGTGAGGCACTCATCGTGGGTCGTGATCGATATTCCCTTCCTTCCATATGACTCGAGCTAGGCATACCGCTTGCTGGCGGCGGCTTCGGCTTCCACTCGGGCTTAACGCGTCCCTGTTTGGGCAAGGAAAGCCTCTCATGCACGGATCTTCTCGGGCTGCACTCTCGTCGTTCCTCAACTCTAGGCCTCTTGCTTGGGATAGAGGCCCCTTTCTTGATATCGGCCTTGCACCTCGGACACAGGCCTTGTTCTATCAGCTCTAGTTGGTGTCGTAAATCTACGATCAAATTATCTGTGGTTGATCGGGCTACCTCGACCTCAGTCTTTTGTTCTGCTTCCTTGCGTTCCTGGTATGTCCTCTGAAGCTCGTGAATAGTCACCTTCGGCCTATCAGTTCCTGAAACGGCAATTTGCTTCCCTTCCCTTTGCTTTGGGACCTTCTCGCTATCGGTCAAGTCTATCTTGACCCTTGGCCGTGTCAGCTTAGTCAAATCGGGCATAACCATATTGGTTCCAGTGATTTGTGGGAACGGATTCGCATCAACTCCCATAGCTTTGTCCAAAAATTTGAACACTCATTTCTCCACGTTCTCCTGTATCACATTACGAAAAACAACGCAGTTATTAGTAGAGTGTTTCCAGGAATTATGCCACTTACAATATTCCTTATTTTTTATATCATCGGCCTTGGGGATCCGATGACCTTCACCTAGCCTGATCACTTTTTCAGCCAAAAGGGCATCAAAAATCTGATCGGCCATCGTTATGTCAAATGTGTAATTTTTTCCTGCATCGAACGTCATTTTTTTAGCAGCGGCGTTATTATTGACTGGTTTGTTCAAGGCATTACACACAATAGGCCGCTTAGAGATTAGTTCAGCCATATCGATTTCTGCCTCGAGGTCACAATCTGTTAGATGGACCTCGTAGTTGGGATCTTTGTAATACGTTCCCTTAGAAGAATTCTTCTTTTCCTGTTCATCAAGTAGGATACGCTCGTAACGGGCGGCCCTTGAAGCCAGCTCGAATAAATCACGGAAATCAGTCCCTTCGAACTTTTTGCGAAGCTCGAAAGACATTCCGCCCATAGCCATCTTTGCGTATTCTTCCTCGGGCAATATTGTCTTACATCTGTACTTAGCCTTCCTAAATCGGGCTATATATGTTTCAACGGTCTCTCCCACTAGTTGGAGCATCCTAGATAGATCTGCCAACGATATCTCGGGCTCAGTCCTATAAAACTGCCCATGAAACAATTCCTCCATTGCTGGCCAATTTCGTACTGAATTGGCCGGGAGATTGACATACCACAAAAATGCTGTGCCCGTGAGCGAATTTGGAAACAACCTTAGTTTTAAAGGGTCGCTATTGCCTGCATGGCCGCATTGCACAATGAATCGGCCTATGTGCTCTACCGTGGTATGCTCACTTTCCCTAGAGAATAGGGTAAAGTTCGGAACTTTATACCCTGGTGGGAAATTAACTTGGTCAATTTCGGGCGGGTAAGGCCGTCGGTATGTCGGCCTCTCCATCCTTCTCATGAACGGGCCATACTCTTCATGTATGGCCGCCACCAACTCCTCCCTGTTAATAGGCTGCGCAACGGGTCGGGCATTCACCAAAGGTGGTGGTGGTGGCTGTTGGTTGTTATTGGCCTGACGAAGCCAAAAATCATCATTATTCCTTTGCCCCCCAGCAGCGTTACCTAGGGGCATCTATTGGCCGTTTACCTCTGGGTTTATTAGTGGAGGTGGCAACTGTTGACTATTATTGATCTGGTGGGTCCAAAACCCGCCATTGTTTCTTTGCCCCCCAGCAGCGCGAACTAGAGGTGGTGTACGGTCGAACTGGGTTTCAACACGGCCTCCTGTCTGGAAAAAGCTTGGCGTCGCCGATCCACTGGGATCGGTGATCACCACGCCACTGGCCGTTTCGTTATGTAATTCGGGCTTCTTGCCCGAGATATTACCCTCCCTTAGGTTTGGACAGACATAGAGTGAGTCTTTTGATTTGTCGGACTCAAGCGGCGTGCCCGAGCCCGATCCCGAGCCTGAGCCTGATCCCGAGGCATTTTGGTTGTTATTGGCCTGAAGAACAGCGCAAATCTGTTGTATCTGAGTAGCCAGGGCGTCCAGCTTCACGTGGGTAACCCTAGTCTCCATGACCAACTCAGACTGTTCCCGGCGTATATCTGCCGTTTGCCTGACCACATTGTTGAGACCTGCCATTGACCCTATCAAGGTATTATAGTCCTGCCTTAAGGGATCAACGGTGGCTCTCACGGTTTTCGAGATTGCTTCGATAGTAACGCCACCGTCGTCCGGAGAATGACCAGTGCTTTCCTCCATAGGTGGATCAACGGCCGACTCTTCTTGGCCGTTTTTGCCGATCTGCTTATCCTTCTTTGGCGGCATGACTTGACACTATGGGTCCCACCGGGCGTGCCAAAATGTTTGCTAGTAGTTATGCGCGGGCGTGCCAGAACCAAAAGTGGTTCAGTGTGTGCAAACTAATTTCCTAAGTGCTTGAGTCAGTGATACTCAAGGCTTTTAGATCTGACTTCTAAACTAAAACAATTGTGTGCGGCGAGTAGGAAAGTACCCTCACCAGAAATCCCTTGGCAGTACTGAAGCGCACAAGCCAAATAGTGTATGAGTTTACCAAGTAAACAATCACAAACGATTAATGAAATACAGATTTTATTCAATGTTTGGAAAATACAACCAAAGAACAGATTCAGAACAGACTGATTGTTCGTGAGAATGAAAACAGTAAAAGAAAAATAACAAAAGAGGGTAGACCTATTTGCTATGCTTGCAGAAAGAACATAAAAGTTGAATGCTGTTGAATGCTTTGTTGAATGCTGTTTTCGAGAGTGACGCGGAGTGCCTTGCAGCTTGGCCTGCCTCCATATTTATAGCGGCCATGATTGAATTCTGATTAGGAAAGGACTCCTTACCTTGCGCCTTAAGCTACTAATTGATTGGTTAATTGAAGAAATCCTTTTATATCAATGACTCCTTGCCTTATCGTTATCTTGATTGAAGCAATCCCACCATCTCAGGGATCATCCAGCTGTTGGTGATAAGATTCTTTCCCAAACGGACTCGGATTTCCCCAGATCTGTAGTGACGTCACAAATGGCAGCTGTCACCAGAACCGCCTTACCTCTATTCCCATCGGCCTCATACCTGTGACTGAAGACTTATCGGACTCATGTAATGTCTTTATGCCCGATAACATCTCTCCAGGTGCTGACGTCCGATCGGGCTCACGTCACCAACCTTTATCACTTTCAGTAGATATGGTGTCCGATAGTTGGTACATTCATGTTCTCTATCTCCTCATCGGGCTCCCGTTCTGACAAATGCCCAATGAAGTCCCTTATGCCCGGCGTCTCAATCGGTCTCCAACATGTGTCCTTGCTCCATTGCTGCCACCATTGATGCCCGATAAACCACTGCGGGTCTAAGGCTGCCTATCGGGCTCCATACCATGGAACATCCAGGTTGCCTTCTCTATATTCCCGGTGACGCTTCCCCTAAGCCCGATGTCATCATCTCCTCCAAACCAACCCGTGTCTAAAATGCCCATGCCCGACTATCTCTAGGCCCATATCCTCATATCAATCGGGCTAGAAAACCTTTGGCGGTTTTTAGGTGCAAACACATGCATAAGGGAATACGGTTTTCTATTGACACCCCATTTTTTCCCAATAAAAAAAAAGGAAAAAAGATGTTTATTTTTGTCGACAAAAAAAAAATGATTTCTAAGAATGCAAAATCATTTCAAGATCAAAATCAGAAGTTTTGCAAAAAATCGCGATCAAAAACCAAAATAGCCAGGTGGACTATCCACACCCAATAATCTCTCCTATTCCATAAACTGGTTGAAGACATCACTCTCAGTGGAAAGCAAAAACAAAAAAAGGCAAGAAAACCAAAAAAAAAAAAAAAAAAAAAAACAGAAGAGTAAGGAGTGGGTCTCTCCTTTTTTGAATGGAATGCTTTCAATCCAATAGAAATAAAAATAAATGCTCAGCTCTCTTGTTTGCCCTATAAAAGTAAGCCCATTGCTCACCATTCGGAGGGGGAGGAGGAACGAAGAAAAAAAAAGATTTCCTCTATGTATCTCCCTCACACTCTACATCTCACTCACTTCATCATTAAATACAAAAAAAAAAAAAAAACCCTACAAAAAAAGAGTTTACATTTTCTCCACCACCATACCACCTCTTCTAATCACCGCCATCAAGGTCACCACTACAATCACCACCCTCCACCTAACTATCATATCATCATGATTCTCATCAACATACCTTACGGCCTCTTTACCACTACCATCATCTGTTGCTGCCCAACCGTCATCATACTGTCTCAAATCATCGCCCAGTATCCCAGTCACATACCATCAATATTCTAGCCAATTTCTCGAGTTCCTCTAATAACTCAGGTTTTTTTTTATTATTTATTTTTTCTCTTGTACATAGTATCTTTATTCTTGCTTGATGATGATGATAATAATAATAATAATCATCATCATCCACGTCATACACAGAATTACTTGGTTTCCAATACAAAAATCACGTCTGACTCGGAATTAAATAGTTCCCAATAAAGAAACTTACGTGGTTTCTAATACGGAGAGCCTCTTTCAAAGCACAAATACATGAAGCTCAGAATCTGCTAGAAAAATCACAAGTTTGCTCAATAATGTCATCCTTTTGGGCACTTTAAAAATTTTGTTTTGCTCTTTAATATTTTTATTCATCAACTTCAACCTCTTACCTATCTCCATGATCTTTTTCAGATTTTTTAAAAATGTAAAGTTTTGTAAAAAAATCGTTTACTTTCAATCGACAGTACAGTCCCTGATTCTGAGTAAGGGTGCTTTTAAATTCAATTTCTCCCAATCAACAAAAGATATTGTAAAACGGTTTTCTACCATGGAAACTAGACTCATTTGGGAACCTTCCCTCAAAATTTCATAAAATTAAAAGTGTCGAGACCTCTCCCTTCCATTTTTGGAATACTCAACTCAAATATGCCAAAAAATGAAAGAAAACGGGGAAAAAAAAGATTTCTTTTTCTTTTACTAAATACTCCTAACTTATCAAGTTTTTCAACAACTATGATAAAAGAAAATTCGAACATCTTTTTTTCCTTCTTTTGGACACTGTCCCTACCTTCTGATCAAAATCTTTTAAAAAAATCTCTTTTTCTTTCCTTTGGACACCAACCCTTACTTCTGGCATAAAATAAAATACACAAAAAAATCTCTTTTCTTTTCTTTCCTTTGGGCATCGACCCTTACTTCCGGCATAAAATAAAAAAAATAAATAAAAATTCTTTCTTTTGGGCACCGACCCTTACTTCTGGTACACTTTTTCAGTCATTTGGGCGCCGATCCTTATTTCCGGCATAGGAATAAAAGCACAGAAAAAACATGAAAAATATAAAAGTACAAAAAAAATACACCATTCTCCAATCACTTGTAGTCTTATTTCAATTTCAATTACTTTCCAAAGGTTAAAATCTAGGACTATACTAAGTGGGTTAAAGTTCCTAGTTATACCGACTCTTTCTCAAATCACTACATCACATGTGCATGGTCAAACGTGACTACTTTTTCTTTCTCTAAAAAAATCATGCATACACTCGCACACACGAAAGTCAGAACTACATTTGACCTGATTCCTGCCTCGGGATATGTAAGCAACTCTCAAAGAGTACGGCTATACACATCACCATTTTTCGTCCCATTCACTTTCTAAAAAAAAACTTATTTTTGTTTTTTTTAATAAAAATCACTAAAATCGGCAACCGTGTTTGGACGGATGTTCGAGGCTGCTTAATACCTTCCCTCGACATATCGAGTCCTCGAATCCATCTCAAAATCTCTGGTTTTCGCATGGCTATTCAGAGTTACACTTTTAAAGAGCCCATTTTTCTCAAAACTATTTTTTCATAAGTCAAAGATGATTACTTTAATTGTCTTTGCAGGGATCCTAACACCCGAATAATGTTAGGTGGTGACTCTAAACATTTCAAATAGGCCCTACCATACTCTTTTTACCCTTTCTAACAAATATCTGTCGCATTTCACCCACTTTTAGAAATCCAGGCCACATTGACTGCCGGGCGTTCTGAGACTGCGGGCGCGACAGCTGGCGACTCTACTGGGGATACACTAAAGAGGACTCAGGCTGTTACTCTCGTGATTCTCATTATAATGGGCATTTCTTTTGAACTAACAATTTTTGTTTTACCTTTTCTTTTTCTTTGAGGTTTAACATAATGGCACCGGCAGTACTAAAAGCTTGATGTTGCCGCTTCAACATATCAGACATAGAATCCAATATGTACCAGCGAGCTTTCCCATCAGCTTTTAACCACCGCCAATATTAATCCACAAGACTGTTGGCGTGTCACAGTCTGGAGGTGGCAGACAGGGAATGGTAAGAACATACTTACATCCCTCATCGATTAATAATTCATTCAAGTCAAGCAACCATTTTACATAACTATTTCCAATTAGCTTATTCTGAAATAAAGTTATAGCAAGTGGACTAGTCATCATCAAATCTGAAATGTAAAACACATATAGCGAAATCAAGAATTGGAAATCATAAACGTGACAATTTAAATGATACATTAGAATTCCCTTAACCAAATCATTAATCATCTTTAGAATATCAAACCATGAAATTAAGCCTCCGAGGGGAGATCATAATCGCATAGCTTGATTGGTAAAAACCCATCATGACTATCCGCTATGCAAACTTTTGCAAAATAGTCTATGACTCCTGAACCTTTAGTCTCTAATTAATTTCAAAAAAATTCCGAGGGGAGACTCTTATTCAAATTATTAGTCTAGTGTGTACCATCACATAGAACTCAATGACAACCGTTTCGAGTAGCGCCTCCAAGGGTAGGTCACCCTCCATAACATATCACTAATTCTATTCTTGGAAAATTCATATCTAGTAACCAATGAATAAAATATTGTCCGAAGGGAGTGATCACAGATAAATCTGTGACTCGCAGTATTCTATCCACCTTACAATGAACCAGTGATGGAAGACTGTGGGGTTATATCAAATATAAGTCCCTTTCCCACTAGAATTTTTACAATAGTTTATCCCTTTGTAACCAATGAAAAATACCCTCCGAAGGAAACAATCACAAATAAATTTGTGACACAGAGTAATTTTCATCTTACAAATAACTAATGGGAATTTTTAATTTAAAACCATAGTTTATAGAATAACATAAATATCTAATATTTATTAATATGTCAAATACCTTTTCTTTATCCATGATAATATTAGTAAACAATTTATCCATTTTTATCATTTAAAGAAAACTAGTTTTGGCAGACTAATGATTTTGCTCATGCATGAGAAACAATATATCAAACATATATAAAACATGAATAAGAAATTATCATACGAAAATTAAATAAATAATAAACAAGCACAATAAATCATGCCCTTCTCTCTCATGGCACTATCTTCATAGTTCCATCTCTTAGGCTTCAAGCTTCATGGCTCCAAGCTTCAAGATTCCATATTGTGCTTCCTCCAAAATATACATTTACAAAATCATATACCTTCGAAGAGGTGTACAAAGTATCTAGGAAAAGTAAATAACTAAATTGGCTAGGGAAACCAATACAGTTCTCCTTTGCATATGACTGGAACTATAATGCCCTTTACAAGTGCCATAAAGTCTCAAAATAATAAATTTAAACTACTTAAATAAATTGCCATGAGAGATAAGCTTCCTGCATCAAGGGTTAGTTAACATATATTCACAAAATATGACATATAATTATTCATCCAATAACATGTCCTATATCTAATATAACATGCAATTAATCATAACTTATGTATGGATAAATATTATGTAACTTCAAGCTTACATAAATCAAATTCATTTATGCTTTCGTGACGAAACACATTGTCAAACAATATCTAGGTTTTCTAGAAAACCGAATTCGTGCACTTAAAACTAGGTTTATACAAACTTATAATGTAAAGACTATTTTCACTTTATAAAATTATTTCTGTTTTAAAACAATTTTAAAACTAAAACACAAATCTGTACAAAAAATAAAATCTATTACCTAGAAACCGGTTTCTGGTATAAATCGGTTTTTGGACCCCTTCCCAATAACCGATTTTTTCGAAAAACCAGTTTCTGGTGCCTTACCCTGTAACCAGTTTGTCATACAAACCAGTTTTTGGTGCCTTACCCAGTAACCGATTTGTCATACAAACCAGTTTCTGGTACCCGTTCAGATATAATATGAACAACTTCAGGATTACATATTTTAACAGCATGGAAAAATTTTCTAACTCGTCTAATTATACCAAAAACTGATCAGATCTAAAAATACAATGAAAATCAATTATTTTTTAAAAGCAAAACATCAATTGGTTTTTAGATCATCAATGAATCTTCTTATATAAGATTTAAAATTTTTTGAAACCCTAGTTCATCATGTTTCCATAATACATATTGCATACAACTCAAACGAGGTGGCTCTAATACCAGTTGTTGGAAAAAATCGGTTCCAGTGTGCAACGGAAGGGAATAGATACAGTTCAAAACTTTTAAGATCTACTTCTCATTTAGTTGTATACAATACAATGCATATATATACTACTTATATAAATATATATAATCATACCAAAATAGATTGGTTGGATCCTTGCAAGAACTCTTCTCTTGAATTGACGAAGAACTTCTTTCCTCCTTGTGTTGTTGATGAAGATCTTCTTCACCAAACTCCAAAAATCTTCACTCCTATGGCTTCCGGATGTTTCCGAACACTAGAGTTTGGTGGTAAACCCCTAAGGAACAATATGGGAAGGTCTCTAGGGCTTAGAGACTGATCTGGGACGTCTAAGGCTTAGAATTTGCATCACATTTGATTCTGCTCATAGGTCCTCTATTTATAGATATTCTAAATCGATATTCCACAAACCGGTTTGTCCCATAAACTGGTTTCTGGAACTTGTCCCCAGAAACCGGTTTGTGGGACAAACCGATTTTTGGTACCAGTACCTAGTAACCAGTTTGTCCCACAAATCGGTTTCTGGTACCCTTTTTCCTATTTTGTTCCTTTTACCATTCCAACACCCAATGAGCTAGGAGTGGGACCTTTAGGATCGTAATTACTGGCTTTGATTAATTATTAACTCATTCCAGTTAAACTCTTAACTAAGGAATAAATTATTAATCAATCATTATTAATTCCAATATATAATAATGATTGCACTCCAGTGCATAAGAAGCAAACCACACATATATTAGTAGTACCTAGACTTGTACCGACACTAATGTCCTTCTACCTTTTCAGTATTCACATTTATCATTGGGATGTATGGGTAACAATACTATCTACCCAATAGATAAATACATCTTATAATCCTCGAGTATCAGTCACTACTTATAAATTACCAAACATGTCTACAACAACTTGTTGACACGGCTGCGCAGCTCTTAGTAATCAACCAGTGACATTCTCAAGGGAATACTTACTCTGTTGTAAAGAACTATTCTTTACAAGAGGGTAGATTCCATCTTGACAGTATATGTTCCCAATACCATAAACTTGTTGATCACCCAAGATACCCAGGTGTTGATCATGAAGACCTCGCTGATTGGTAACTTAAAGCAACCAAGCATACGACTTGTATCCATTACTATCTCAGGATTAAGGACATGTATCTTATACAAGTTTGAGTTCCTATTAATGGTGACAGATTTTCTTGTCAATAGGTTTAACTCACAATCCGTCAATGCAACTCATGCACTAGCATATTAACTTAGAGTTAACTACTCTTGTGAATGAGATTCATCACTCTATCATATAGAAGTTAATCATGCTATAGTGTATACCTGAAAAACTATCCGGTCTTATCATCCACTATGACTTATTTGAAACAAGGAATAGTCATTCATATCTTCCATGTGTAATCCTATACACGTATGAATTACATACAATGATGTTTAAGGATAATAGCCTAACCGTTCATCTCATGAATTGTCATACATAAATGTATTATAATTTCTATAGTCAAACTAACTGGTTTGAGGGCACAATTCCAACAGCTCTTATCGAGAGAGAGATTGAGTATACCATTGAGATAATGCCGGACTCAAGACCCGTGTGGAAAGCACAGTATAGAATGGCACCCGTAGAGCTGAAATAATTGAAATTACAACTACAGGAATTACTTGGCAAAGGATTTATTTGACTGAGCATATCACCGTGGGGAGCTCCAGTGTTGTTTGTGAAGAAGAAAGACGATTCAATGCATATGTGTATTGACTACCAGGAATTAAATAAGCTAATAATCAAGAACAAGTATCCGTTGTCTAGAATTTACGATCTATTAGATCAACTTCATAAAGCACAAGTATTTTCCAAGATCGATTTGAGATCGGGTTACCATCAAGTGAAAGTAAAGGCCAAAGATGTTGAAAAATTTGCTTTTAGAATGTGCTACGGACACTAAGAGTTCTTAGTCTTGCCCTTTGGAGTTACAAATGCACCAACCAAGTTCATGGATCTAATGAATCAAGTCTTCAATGATTATTTTGATGACTTTATCATTCTTTATCTATTCGCCGAGTCAGATAGAGCATGAAAAACATTTGAGACGTATACTTCAGAGATTGCGTGAGAAGCAACTATTCATAAAGTTTAAGAAATATGAATTCTGGCTACTTAGCATTACTTTTCTTGGTCATATGATTGACAAGAATGGATTTTTAGTTGATCCTCACAAGGTATAAGTTGTATCTAATTAGTATGGGCCGACATCTGTATCTGAAATTCGAAATTTCCTAGGATTAGCTGGATACTACCGCTATTTGATCGAGAACTTCTTAAAGATTTCATTGCCTATGATAAAGTTGATGAGAAAGGGTGTTACTTTTGAATGGTGTCAAGAATGTGAAGACAATTTTCAAGAGTTGAAGTCGTGGTTGACAAGAGTACCTATCTTCATAATACCATCTGGAACCGAGGGTTTTGTGATTTATAGTGATGCTTAGCATCAAGGTTTGGGGTATGTACCTATACAAGATGATAAGGTAATTGCCTACGTGTCTAGACAATTGAAGATACATGATGTGAATTATCTAACTCACGACCTTGAATTGGCCATGGTGATCCATGCCTTAACAATTTGGAGACACTACTTGTACGGGGAAAAGTGTGAGATCTTCATGGACCATAAGATTTTAAAATACATTTTCACTTTCAGAGACTTGAACATGAGACAGATGAGATGGTTAGGGTTGATGAAGGATTACGATCTTTCAATTAAGTATCATCCAGAAAAGGCTAATGTAGTAGCCGATGTATTAAGCCAAAAGACGACAAGGAACTTAGCCGACGAGCTAACCAAACGAAAATAATTGGTCAAAGAAATGGAACGTTAATTTGGACTTAGATGTAATTTCATAGACGAATGGTGGCTTAATGATGGCAATCATGGCTCACCTAAACATCATTGATGAGATCAAGGTAGTACAGTTTAACGATCTCTACTTGTACAAGATGAGAGACGAGATACCTTTGGGAAAACGTCCCATTTTTGTGTGGAACAACGAGTATTGATACTTGGAAATCAATTATGTGTACCAAACGTAAAGGACTTGAGAGAGCGACTTTTAGAGCAGGCTCATAGTACGAAATATTCAATTCATCTGGGAAGTAATAAGATGGACAGGAACTTATAAAAAAACTTTTGGTGGAGTGGTATGAAGCGAAAAATTGCTAAGTATGTTTCAGAGTGTTCGACATGTCAACAAGTCAAGGCAGAAGAACAAGTACCTACATGACTGCTCAGCCATTACCTATATCTGAGTAGAAATGGGATTAGATCACGTTAAATTTTATTTCTGGATTTCCACGATCTTCTAATAAGAATGATAAGATTTGGGTTATAGTTGATAGATTGACAAAATCAGCGCATTTTCTACCAATCAAGATGACTAAGTCGTTTAAGTTAGCTGAGTTATATGTGAAAGAGACTATAAGACTACACGGGATTCCAGTAGTATTCATATCGGATCGTGATAGTAGTTTTACATCGAGGTTTTGGGAAAGGTTGCAGGAGACTATGGGTACGAAGTTGAGTTTTAGTACTACGTTTCATTCTCAGACCGACGAATAATCAGAGCGACTGATTCAGATGCTAGAGGATATGCTTAGACTGTGTGTTCTAGACTTTGGAAGTGATTGGGAGAAACACTTACCGTTAATCAAGTTTGCTTAAAATAACGGATTTCAGTCAAGTACTGGGGATGGCATCGTATGAGGCTTTGTATGGACGTAGTGTCGATCATCGATTTGTTGGAGAAAGAAGGTTGATAGGACCAAAGATAATACAGTTAACCACGAAAAAAAGTGAAGTTGATCCAGGAGCGACTTAGAGCAACTCAGAGGACTCTAAGCGATGACCGATGATGTTTCAAGTAGGGAACTTTATATACTTGCGAGTGTCGCCTTCGAAAGGCATTGTACGATTTGGAAAGAGAGAAAAGCTTAATTCGAGATTCGTAAGACCTTTTGAGGTCCTAGAGAAAGTAGGACCAGTGGCTTAGCAATTGGCTTTGTCATCAGAGTTGGAACATGTGCACAATGTATTCCACGTATCAATGTTGAGACGGTGTATGACGGATGCGAGTAAGATCATCGTACCAGAACCATTGCTGATCCAAGAAGACTTGACCTAAATAGAGCATCCAGTAGAAATCTTGGATCAAAAGGAATAAGTGTTGAGAATAAAGATGATTCCGATGGTGAAAGTGCTATAGTGTAGTCATATAATCGAGGAAGCTACGTGGGAGAAATGAGAAAAAGATGAGGAATGAATATTCGTATCTTTTCGATCGTTGAGGTATAAGTTTGGGGACAAACTTCTTTTTTGTAGGGGAGAGTTGTCACACCCGTTCCGAAAATGTGTTCACGTTAACAAGGCATATTTGGAATCATGTGAAATTATTAATGTTGATTAATAATGGAGATGAGGTTGACTATGAGTCAATGGTGAGTGTCAAGTGAAGACACAGGAACTTGGAAATCTATGATGCATTGGCATGATTAAATGATATTTATATGATTTAAATGTCATCTGAAATATTTGGTATTTCATGAATAGTAACTTTACCTGTGTAGAGTAAACTTTTGGTAGTTTTGACTTCGTTTTGGATCGCTTTGAATATTGTGGTGAGAACGTGAGTGATACGTTGCATAAAAGGTAGGTGGTATAGAGATTTAACAAAATTAGTTTCAGAGCGTGTTTTTGGACCCAAACGGAACTTAGACAAAAACTTTAATAATTTTTAGTTTTCACCCGTGAAGTAATAAAATGGACGTTTTGGACATTTCGGGAGATAATTAGAAGTTTTGAGAAACTCGTGGGGAGGTAAACATAATTTTTGAAAGTGGTGCCTATAAATAGTAAGGGTGAGATTTCATTATTTGAAAACTTGCTAAATATCTAGAGAGAGAGAGAAGGAGCTTGGTCCCCACGAGCTTCACATCGCCAATCGTCGAACTTCTGATTGTCAATTTTTCTCAAAATTCTAGATTTGAACTCCTCGAGGTAAGAGCTTCATTTTGATACCTCTTAGGCCACGTTTAGAAAACTTTTCCGAAAATCTAATTTCTAATTATTTAGAAAAAAATCCAGTAAAATTTGTACGAATCCCCTAAAATCGAAGATCCGACATTTAATCTATCTCCTAGTGCTTTCCGCAAAGTTACAGAGCGTTAGCACGAGGTATGAATTATAGATCTATGAATTATATGAAATTTACACGTTTTAAATATCGAGTTTGATATTTTGGATCTGGGTGAAAATCATGTGTTAATTAGGCCCGTTAATTATACACGTGAATATGTTAGAAAAGCATGTATAACTATTTATGTGAGCATGCTATGTGTCTACTTGGGTCAAAGGGGAGTTTGGTGCAATTTCAATCGGGGGTAAGCTCCTTGAAGTCTGAGGATTGCAATATTGATAGTGGTGGTGTCTGGTATGGAGGAAGGCTCAACCAAGACATGGTACTTGGTATAGAGGAAGGCCTAACCAGTGTACGGGGTGCGTCGATCAGTCGACTGAAAGACAAAAAACTGTCGACTGGATTCTGCACTAAAACACAACATTCTGCTAGATTGACTCCCAGTCGACCGGACAGGATCAATCGACTGAGAATTTAAGACCCCAGTCCATTGAGTCCCTGACACAGTCGACTGGATTGGGTTATTGATCTTTTGAACTCTCTGCATTTGACCTCATAGTCGATTGGGGCCCTGCTACAGTCGACTGGATCTCTTCTTAAAAAAAAAAGATTCTTTTTGCAAGTGTTTCAATTGAGCCAAACTTTTTATAACTCAAATTTTACTTATATCCTCAGCTATTTATACTTTAATGGAATTGGATGAGCCTTAGTGGCATGCCACATGTCCTATTTTCGCACGTAGCGAGATGGGTCGTGATACCACTTTTCTCAAAACTATTTTTTCATAAGTCAAAGATAGTTACTCTAATTGTCTTTGTAGGGATCCTAACACCCAAATAATGTTAGGTGGCGACTCTAAACATTTCAAATAGGCCCTACTATACTCTTTTCACCCTTTCCAACATATATCCGTCGCACTTCACCCACTTTTAGAAAGCCAGGCCACATCGACAGCCAGGCGTTCTAAGACCACGGGCACGACACTGACCTATATGTGTGTGTGTGTATGTATGTGTGTGTGTGTGACACATATATGTAACCTAAAAGAGGGTAGGTGAATGCATGTATATGTCTATGTATATGATATCTCTTTGTATTTATACAAAGGAAAGAAAATGGTAAGCATTTAATTGAAGAGAATGAGAAAGTTAATACTAGGGGTGTAAATCGATCAGTCGGTCGATTTTTTTGGTGCTTGAAAACTGACCAATAGGGGTGTAAATCGGTCAGTCGGTCAATTTTTTTGGGGGTTGGTCGATTTTAGCATGTACATACATTTAGGAAACTGACCGATCGATTTTCATTTTGGTCGGTTTGCGGTTTATGATTTTTCTTACACCCCTAGTCGATAAAGAGAGACCTAAAAAAGAACTGAGCCACTACATCATCACTCCCTATTACAGAAAACCTTTCTAACAATTCATTAACAAAAGCAGACCAATGCACTTCTAAAGTCTCAAAATGTGCCTTAAACTAGTGATCTGCTTTGCCTTCAAGATGGATTGAAGCAAAGAGTACCTTGTGTTCTTCAGGTGTTGGATTTAGCAAAAAAAAAAAAAAAACCTATTTCATTTCTTAAGCCAGCGTTTAGGGTCTTCCCTAGTAAACCTAGGGAACTCAATTCTGGGAAATTCGGATGTGGGTTTGTATACATACCATTTCTTGAGTCCCTTGTTTCATTATAGCCATGCCCACCTCTGAATTCATTATAGCCATGCCTACCTCTGAATTCATTACTACAACTTCCATTTCTTCCATCAATTTTCCTAGCATTCGCCATGAATGTTGGATTCGATAGAACCCCATTTTGATCTTTCTCTTTTTCAGCTAAAGTCCTGTTATGCCTCATCAACACCATCATCACTTCTATGTTCAAATTCATTTCTCCCATCTTGTTATGCACATCCGCCATTTGTGTTTGAAGATCAACTATGTTCTGTTGAGTTTGATTAGGGAAGTTATGATGATCTTAAACCCTAATTTCAGATGTGGCTCTGTCGAATTTGTATGTCGAAGTTCATCCATCTTAAGATTCGTGGATCTAAGCTCTGATACCACCTTGTTAAGAACTAGCTTGACCTGTACCCAATTGAATTGGAATTAATTTACAAGAAGAAGAATGAAGAACTCAGGTGAGAGAGAGAGAGAGAGAGAGAGAGAGAGAGGGAGAGAAATGAATTTTATTATCAATCTATTTCACACCTGAATTTGCTGAGAATCAACCTATTTAACAATCATTTTACCACAACAATCACTAACCAATCTTAACAAATTCTCCTACCACTCAGCTATTTACACGTGTATTGTTAGTTATGACTAACTACAATTATCAAAATGACATCACTTAATCCCAAACTCATGACTTCCAAAACGATGAGCTGAACTGAGCTTCCCAAAAGCCTTGAACTGAGTTTCCAAAACCGGTTATTCATGACATTATATGAGTCATATCTATCCTTGGAAATAGAGAGAAACATTCAAATTGAAAACCCCTTTTGAAGATATCAAAATTTTCATTTGTATTTTTTTATTTTGGGCAATCTAGGTACTAGATGAATCCTCCTTTTATATATATATATATATATATCAAAAGCTTGATTCTTGAGAATGAATGATGGGAAAGAAGAAGATACTGAAGAAAACATAGGATTATTTATCAGTGGCAATAGCTGAATCATGATCAATAGGATATCTCAAATCATACAACTAATCAGCAAAATAGTCTTATGCCGGAATTAATGGTGGCGGCAGGAGCAAATTGGGTTTGAATCAGAGCATAGGGGGAGAGGTGTTCTTGTACAATAGGGGAGAGGTGTTCTTTTACAGATAGAAGAAAGATTGGTTACTAAAGGGGAGTGATGGGGATAGAGAGAGAACGTGAGGAGAGAGAGACAATGGGATATATTATTGGCCAGACAGCACTTCATAGCACTGTGTTGTTGGTGCTATTCCCCTTACAGGTGAATAGTAAAACTGCTTTTGCAAAAGGAGTTTTACTGTTCACTTGTGAGGGGAACAGCACCAACAACACAATGCTAACTGCACTGAAGTGTTGTCCTATTGGCCATGGAATTGTCGGTGAGAGGAAGGGGAGGGAGACAACTAGGTGAAATCTCAAATTTATCCCCGACTAAGCCCATGTGCCTTGCATGTGACGAGGATCTGTTCAAATTTGTAATGGAGGCAGGCAATCAGACAACATTAACATAATCTGATAAATTAAAGGACCGAATTGACACAATTTGAAGTTGAGGGACTAAGTTGACACAAGCCATGTTGTATAGGGGTATAAAATGTAGTTAGTCCAAAATAAAAATATAAGGATCAAAGTGACAAAACTAAAATTACAGGGGCCAAACTGACATCACACCCAAAATATAAGGGTGCAAAATGTAATTTAGCCTATAATCAAAGGCGTTTGTTGTAAGTCCTCTCATTTTTCGATTTGTGCACTTTTAGACGGATTAAAATATATTATTTAGGAGGAAAGACTCAAAGAGCCCTCCATATTCATTCTTTATTTATTTTTCACTTCTCTTTTATTCTATTAAACAAATGATTCTCTTATCTTTCCTTCTCACTACGTCCTTTACCTTTTTTCCTGGTACATACAAACTTTACTATGGCCATGTTTGACAAAAACATCATTGCAATTGCAGCAGCAATCTCAGGCAGTCTTGCCACATGTTTGAGCCCTACATAAATGGACCCAACTGGGCTAAGAGAGGGAAAAAAGGACTGTGAATATCGGGTTAATTACACGGACCTTTCCTGAGATTTCACGAAATTACACGGATTTACTCTTTATATTGCAAAATTACACAAACCTTCCTTGAAGTTTGGATTTTCATTACACAAACCTCCCCTCTAGATGGCAAAATTTACAGACCTTCTTTCGATATTTACTAATGCCGAAAATGCTCTTATAAAAAAGACCTCTCTCTCTCTCTCTACTGTATACATATTACACACACTGCCACACATATACATACATATACACCATATATATGGGCCTCCCCACCATATATACATACATATTTTTATACATATAGTCATTGAATACATATACATAGATACTTGTATACATCTTTGATGTTCATTAGAGATGGTGAGGTGGGTTTGGTATTTTGGGTTTAGATCTTAGGTTTTAGGAACAAATTGATTTTGGGTTTAAATTTTTTAATTTTTTAAGAAATTCATGTTTATGTCTATCCATATATTATATATGTATTTATATATCTACACACAGTAGAGAGAGGTGTAGTAGAGAGAGAGAGAGAGAGAGAGAGAGAGAGATGTGTAATTTAGTAAAATGGTAAACAAAGTAAGGGTAAAATAGTGAATTTACACTAAAAGGGAGGTCTAATTTTATAATATAGAGAAAAAGACCGTTTAATTTTGTGAAATCTCAGGAAAGTCCGTGTAATTAACCCTTTAATCTATAGCTCTAGGACAATCAACCAGTTGAATAATTTGGTTGATAAGACCATAATTGGACAATGTGACACATGATGAGACATCTTTGAGTCAATATGATTCATTCTTGCCACCTTAAAAAAAATTGATTCATGAGGGTATTGGATTCCAATTCTTAAGGGTGGAGGTATTGAAGGGTTAGGGTGTGCTATAACCCACACCATTTTTTTTGGAAAAAAAATATTTTATATGGTAATAAAAAAATTTGTATGTAATATTTGCAAGTGAGAATTAATTAACTGTTCTTGAAATTGAGACTTTTCTACAAGCAGCCCAGTCCCTTTTTTTAGGAGATAAGAACAATTGTTTTTGAATTACATGGCCTTAATTCCATTTTTAAACTAGAAATAATGAATTGACAAATTTGGACCCGTCGCACATGTATAACATTTCTGTTTTACCACCTTAGTGCGTTCTTCAAGGAAGTATTATTTTTTTTCAAACTTTAAAATGCTATAACTTTCAAACTACAACTCTAATTTAAATAAACTTACATCTTTGTTATCTAGAAGAAAATATCTATCAAACAAGATCCATAGTTACTATGAATTATGAAAAAAGAAGAAAAAAAATTGTGTCACTGTCGAACCAATATAACGCCATGTCACTGTCATTTGTGACAATGACATGTAACTATGCTTGATTTATTTATTTCTTTATTATTTTTTTTTTTGTGCATGTCACTATACCTTGACCAATAACGTAAAGACAGTAACATCTGAAAATTGGACAGTAACATTACCTGGACAACACTTACAGACAACAGCATGTTCTGAAATAACCATAACTTTGCGATTGTGTGGCCATTTTGGATATATTTTTTTTTAGTTGGGCTAATTATTATTATTATCATTATTATTTACGTAGTAGTATACATGCAGTAACATATGTAAATTTTACCTTAAAGGTAGTAACATTCGAAAATTGGCCATAATTTTGGATTTATTTGTGACAATAACACATCTGCTAAAATGACCGTTTTGGATGATTTTTTTTTAATTTTTTATTTGGGGTATTTTTTCGAGATCTACGTAATAGAAGTGTCGGTTTAACCAAAAAAAATAATTTGTTGATATTCGTCTGTGAGCTACAAAATTTGGAAATTTTTTTTAAAGAATTTCATATGCACTTGTGGATCTTATTTTGTAGATCTTGTTTTGTAGATCACGGATATATAAAATTGATTGAAAACCAATTTGTAGTTTGAAAATTATAGCATTTTAAATATTGAAAAATAAGAAAGAAAAAAAAAACCTGTTTTGTCGGTTTGTTAGCTAAAATTAAGGAACATTCACGTTAATAGCATTTTGTGGGCAATTTTGGTCCAAAGAAAATTGAAGGACCTTTGGCATAAAAATAAAAATAAAAATAATAAAAAATGCACGTGAACTCCTCTATTTTTGTCATTTCAGGGACCTTTGGCCACACACCCCTATTTGTAATAAGCCTCCCCTAAACTTTGGAAAACAAAAATTTGTGTATAATATTGTGTCCCAAATGTAAGTTAATTACTCCTCCAATATTTGTCTCATAACCTTTTCTTTTCATTTCTCAAATTAACACTATCCAAATTGTTCTACCGTTTGTTAAGGTTAACAAATTATAATAATTAATTATCAATTCTTATGATTAAAAAAGGGTAATATAAAACCAATATTCTCCATAAATATGAATCAATATATCCAAAAAAAAAAAAAAATCATCTAAGGAACCCAATCCCCAAACCTCCGTGTATATAGCTTCACTATTGTATGAATTCCAATTCCAACTCCTCCTAATAAAAAATCCTGACTCCCCCTTGCCAATTCCACTCATACCAGAATTTGAAACCGACACCAACTGGATTTTAGACTCTAGTGTGGACTTCATAATATATAAGACTCGGTGATTCCCACAAACAGATATATACATATGTGCATATAGCTGGTTCATGTCTTTTTGGTCAAAGTCCAGGTGTTCTAGAGAGCCACGCGTGTGACTGTGAGATATATATATTGTATACATGCATACAATATATATGAGTATGACATCAAATGAAAATCAACAAATATGATCTTGACACATCTAATATTTTTTTCCTTTTGCTCCTTTTTTTTTTTTTAAAGTAAGGTATGCCATCATTGGAACATTAAACATCATTCTATCATATATATATATATATATATATGAGTAAAGATAGGGGCATAATTTGTTCTTACATACAAGGACGGTCTTGAGATGTTAAAATTTGGTCGAGGCCTCAACTGAACTTTCAAAGGGGTCTAAAATATGAGACCTCTACACTAAATTTCATAGAAATTCGAAAGAAATTAGAAAATAGGCCTAAAAATGATAAGTTTTTATAGAAATTAAGAAGAAATTAAAATAAAATAGACCTAAAAACGATAAATTTAATAGAAATTAATTAGAAAGAAACTATAATAAAATAGGCCTAAAAATGATAAGTTTCATAGAGATTAGGAAGAAATTAGAAGAAAATATGCCTAAAAATGAGGCCCCATGCGGCGACTTCGCTGCTTTGTCCCAAGGCCGACCCTGTTACATATAATTCATTTACAAATATCTCTATCTCTTTCTTGGGGTGGCATTATGGGGTCCGGTTAAATTTCAATAAACCCCACATGCCACTTAAAAGTAAAATAGAGATAGATTGTAAAATAAGTGGTAAGAATGAGTTTTACATCTATTATTACTCATATATATATATATATATATATAATGTCAAAAACAGAACTTGATGCATGCATCTTTTATGGGGTCCACTGGTGAGAGAACGTTTCTTTCTTTTTTATTTTGGCCTAATTGTACATTATACCCTCATATTATACTCATGTTTTTAATTGGATACATATTCTTTTTTATTTTTAATTGAACCCTTTAACCTCAAAATTTTATTCAATCAGACCAAATGTCTTATGTTAGCTTAAATTAATGAAAATTGTCATATAAGTTGCGTATAAGGCTTACTTGTCACAGGTTAGGTTAAGACAGACGAAGGAGAATGTGAATAGTGCAAAAAATCGCATTCAATCAGATCCAAAATCTCATTCAATCATATCCAAAATCATATTCAACCAGATCCAAAATCGCATTCAATCAGATCCTAAATGGTATCATTTTCGCGTCATTTACAATCTTCTTCGTTTGTCTATACTAACCTATGACAGGTAAATATTACACGCAATTTATGTGACAATTTTCATTAATTTAAGTCAGCGGCAGACTTTGGGCCTGATTGAATGAAATTTTAAAATTCAAGGGTTTAATTAAAAATTAACAAAGAATTAATATGTCTCCAATTGAAAACATAGATATAGTATAAGGGTATAAAGTATAATTAGACCTTTAATTTTTTTTATTTTTTTCTTAACTGGAAATCTCAAAATGAGGTTTGCCTTTTGTGTAGCCCAACCACAGCAACAACAATGAAAAAAAAAAATAAAAAAATTCAAAGTTGAACTAATATTTTGATCTAAAAATACCACTAGGGTCCCTAGCATGTGATGAAGTCAATCTATAATATGTGTATATAAATAAATATAATAATATATATACACACAGTATTCACATTTTTTTTTTAGCTGTGTCTCATACATCTAACTGTCTCTGTGACACGATACCCACTCAATCAGTGGTTTCTTCGCTCGAACCACTCCATAGAAGTTTCCTCCATAGTCAAACAAACTGCCGTCTATATTTTGTCAAAATCATATATTATGAATATATAATATGTACATAAAGACATATATGTCTATTTATGATATATAATAGATACATACATATACTCGTGTTAACAATGAATGGCTAGAATGGAAAGGGGAGTGTTTGTCGAGCATACTCTATATCTAGTACCAAAAATAGTAGTAGATACTTAAGAACTCATTAATCTACAATGTGCTTCATATAGTTGTTTTACTAATAAATAAGTGAACGGCAAGATTTTAGTCAAAATCGTTTTACATGTGCAAATAGAATAATGCCATATACATACATAGACAAAACTTTTTGTTTTTAGTTTTTAGTTTTTTTTTTTGAGAATGTGACATGGCAACATAAGATTGATTCATTTTTGTAATAGAACAAAAGGTAAACTACCGCGAGGTTAAATATACAGAACCTCCCTTATTGTACGAAAATAATACAATGATCTTCTTTGAGGTTTGAAATTGAGTGTCAGTTTCCTCTTCAGCTGGTCAGCATCAATGGACCATTAATTTTTTTGGTTAAAACACTTTTTTGATGTCAATTTATCCTTATCAAACATGATAAGTTTGGATATGATATTTTTTTTTCTAATATGTGTGAAAATATATGTTGGAGAATGATACAAAAATAGTCTTTAAATAATCCACCGTAATAAAAATACAGTCAATTCCACCATTGCATAGAAACAACAAGAATGTGAGTGGGATAAGGTGCTAAATGCTTTCTCGAGACGATACACATTCTCTACGGGAAATACCCGTGCAGTAGGAAATAGCACGCCGCCTGCGGGATACAATAATACTCTTGCCGTATGCCTATCAAATCTGCACAACTTGATAAGGCAAGAAGCTTACCCTTAGTGCCTTCTTTACCCAACAATACTCATATGTAAAGACAAGGGCTGACCCAAAAACTCTCAAAGGGGTGAGCTAACCTTAGAATAAAAAAGCTAATAGCAAAAAATAATAATCTTTTGTAGGAAATTTGTGAAATTTTGAACCATAGGTTTACTAAAAAAAAAAACCTTATCCAATTGCTGAAAAAAAAATTTGAGCACACCCAAAAAAAAAAAAAAAAAAAAGTCCATATTTACATTTTTGTCATAAAGCAGTGTCATAATTTTTTAACTTTATACGCAACATTTGCATATAAATAGAATCATTTAAAACTGCCTTTTATAAAAATTCAAATAGTTCTTTTCTAATATATTGTGATGCCACTAATATGTGAATATAGACACTAGCGGACTCAAGTAGAGTTCAGGGGTGGCACAAGCCTACCCTGGATTTTTGAAAATTATAAAATTATACGTAATAGTTTTTAGATTTTAGAAATAGATCCTTTTAAATTTCAAACAGCCCCCCCCCCCCTGAACTTCTGAAAATTCTATTCTGACATGTAAAATATTTTACAAGTTTTGACATAGGCCCCCTTGTACTTTTGAAAATTCTATACTTACATGCAATATTTTACATGTTTTAGATATAGGCCCTCTAAAATTACATGATTTATCCCAAATTATAGGTGTTAAACAAATTTTATATACGATTATACCATTTTACACATAATTATGTATAGATAGACTCAAAAAAATTCACCTCGGGGGTGCTCCCGAACTCCGTATAAGTTAGGCCCCCTGGCTAAAAATCCTAGGTCCGCCCTGAATTATGTAGAACTATTTTTGCTAAACATGATTAGGTTTATCCTCATTTTCAAGTTTGACTATTTTTTTTTTTTTAAATATATCATTTAGTAATAGAGGGTTTTTAATTCATTAATTAAAAAATGAGTAATGTTACGCTTCCTAAATTCTACTCTCAAATCTCTATTTCAAATGACGTGGCAGTGTGTTCACTAGCAGTAATAATGGGACCATTTCAATATCATCCAATCAAAATTCAATAACCCCATTGCTATATTATTTAAGATTAAGATTAGAACTTACGGAACATAGCATTACTCTTAAAATATATATAAAGAGAGTAATGATGTTTGTATTCTTGGTTAGCAATTGGGTAGTTTAGTGAGAGGTGCTGAGTTGAACTCTTCACTCTTTAGCCCCTCGAAATGGATTGTGGTAGTCAATTCTATTGCTGCAGGAGACGCACGACTTCTACATACTTATTACTTAGTATTTGAGGTGGGCTCGACTTTCTGGCCCACATAAAATGATCAAGGCTGGGCTAAGGATGATGTTGTGGGTTAGTCTGACAAATGATCTGGGCTAGAAGACAACTTTAAAAATAAATTCAGAAACTCTGCACTGGGCTACAGTCCAGCTTAGCCCAGTGTTGAATCTGCCCTTGTGTAAAGATGATAAACTATAAATATTATTCTGTACAGAAAGTTGCTAGACAAAAAAAAAAAAAATCAAAAAAAAAAAAAAATAAAGAGTGAAAGAGAATAGTGAAAAAGCTAACTACTCCAAAACGTGGATACAAGAATGTAAATAGAGCATAATTGTCTGTGTTTATGTTTATGCGATCATGATCGTGATTAGTAGAACTGCTTAAAAGTAAAATTATATATTATAGTTTGTATGTTTGATTAATATGTTGTGAATTGATCAATCATAGTGATAATATTAAAAATCAATCCCCCCTCCCCCAACAAAGAATTTGAGCAGTTACAAAACCAATTATTTAAAAAACATCACCACACAATAAAAAGATTTATATCCATTTTTATTAAAATAATCCAACATTCCTCCATTTATTTTAATATATATATATATATATAATAAAAAAAACTTGCGTATTTACATAAAGATAAAAAAAAAAATTATTCATAATAAGGGTGTCAATGGCTTGAACCCCCACTTGGTGTTCAACGATCCTTGGTCCAGAGCCAATAGTGATAATATATTGAACTATGACTGATTTGGAAAAACAAGATATTGCATCACACACATAACTTTTTAGCACGCTATGCCAAGCTTCTAAGCTAGCACGTTACCGGCCATGTGCTAGACCCTGGCTTCTTGAGCACTCTAGAGAATTAATCTCATTCTCATAGGAAGCATGTAGAAACCCAAGATTTAATTAAAGATCTTTTGGTAATTTCGGATCAATGTGGGTTTCGGTTTAAGATAGTGTATTTAAATTTGATACTTGTTGGTATCACTTTTTGGTTATTGGATACACATGTGTGATTATAATTTGTGTGTGTGTGTGGGTGTTATACACCAAAACCTAACTCACACCTAACTCTATCACATCTACCTTTTTGGTGACAAACTTTCAAAAAGTTGTCAACACTTTTTCTCCCATCCCCCCCACCCCTCTCTCTTTGGCTGGCCACTCTCTCTCCCTCCTTATCTCTTCTTTATTATCATTTTGTTATGTACAACTTTGTGTCTATATCTCTCATTCTCTCTTTATTTTTGGTTGTCAAAAACTCTCATGGAAGCATTAGTTTCAAGCTTCATTTTGAAGACCTAAAACTCATTATTGGAGTTGGGCTATTTGTTGCAAAGTTGATCATCTACACTTGGGCTTCATATTGGTTCTTCTATCTTTCCTTTTGGAGTTCACTAGCTCATGCCATGGCCTAGAGGAAGAAGAGGGTTTTCTAATTACTTGCTCTTGGAAGCTCTACACTTGGGTTGTTTCATTTCTCGTTCTCAAGGGCTTCCTCTTGATCTGTTCCTTTTCCTCTTGGATACTCATTTGTTGTGTTTCTTGAACAAAGAACACAAGAGGTAGATTTCATTGACTAAGCGCACTCCTAGACTTAATTCCATGGATTGCTATATGTAGGATTAGACCTAATACTTGTTAATCTTGCTTAGGGTTTCCTACATAAAAATATTATATATGTGCTTATATGCTCTTATGTGCCTAGTTGAAATTATATTAAGCCTAAATGTTATTTAGTTGCTATGTTTCAATTAAATTGAAGTTACTATAAATCCCTTATGTGCCTAAGTTATTGGTATGCTATACATGATTTCCTCCTAATTATTTAGCCTTGGTGTCATGTACTACTATGTATAATTTCTTGACATTGAGAATCTTTCGAATGACCTTGTAGTAGCATAATCCCTTGTGGCCACATTTCATAATCGCCATGTCGGCAAAGCATTCATAGCATTAGCTTGAGAGTATGATTTTGATAGAATTCACACGATTGGGGAATGTTTTTTGAATCCCCATTTGGGGTTGTAGTTTTATGAAATTTTGGAAGCAAGTGAGTGAGGAAGGTTGTTTGTGATCCTTAAAACATTCAAAAACCCAAGGTCATATTTGATTAGCTACTAAAGATCTTGTATGCTACACTCACGTTGGAGTGGCCCACATCCGGTATTGAAAGTGAGTGTTTGTGGACATTATTGTTGGGAAAGTTACATGGTTTGGCCTTATGGCTAATTACATTGCAACGGCGGCATAACATTACATCACATGTCTTAGCATGATCTTAGAAGTAGTAGTACATTTCTTCAATATTTTCTACTGGGCCATCGTGCTTAATGAATCTATAAAACCACTTTATTTCAGGTGATGTCGATAAGGGCAAGGTCCATGAGTAGTCGACCTAATGTACTCTTTTGAAGATGTCCCTTGGGGAGTTTTGTTTTTGAAAATAACTTCTTAGTTCATTGTTTGGATTTAGGGATTTGTAATAGATGTAATCTAATGCCTAGACATTTTTTAGATTACTAAGCTTACTTACATGTTCTTCCCTATTCTTTTGTATATCCAAATTTGAGATCATGTATATTGTTTAATGATGCTATTGGAGTTGTGATTGGGCACATGTTTAGCCTTTGCTTTAGTGCCTGAATCATTTTGGGCAATGTTAACTTGAACTTGTAGCTATACATCATTTGATTCCTTGTTGTATGTATTATGAATCTAATTTGAAGCCTTTAGACACCTATGTGGTTGATTGTTGTTAATCGTGCTCTATCCAATCAACCGGATATTTTTGGGTGCTCTGTCTGGTCAACTGGATATTTGCTTTTTGCTCTGTCTGGTCAACCAAATATTTTAGGTGCTCTATCCGGTCAACCGGTTATTTTTAGGCATGTTGTCCAGTTGACCGACCTGGTATGTTTGTTTTTTTTCTTTCAAATAGCTTTGTTTTATAGTTTTGACTTGGAAAATATTTCCGAAAACTAATTTTGTTTATAATTAGCCTATAGATAGTATATTAAGGGAAAGTTACTACTTTCGATTTATTAAGGACCGTTTGGTAGTAAATTTTTAAAAGCTTATATCATTGTAAACTTTTAAAGTGAACTTAGACCTTTGTTTCTTTGAACCTTTGGGGCTTCTTTATATCCTCTTATAAACTCCTTTTTGAAACTGGAACTATGTTGATTGACCCTATTTGACCTGTTTGGTCGTTGAGGGTCAATCCTTTACTTTTGACTTTTTTTTAATCCACATAGGATTCCTCTATGCTTCTGCCTTGTTGGATTGATCCACGTAGGACTATTCCTTGCCTCTCGTTGTATTGTTTGACTCGTTGACCTTATCCACGTGACTTGGTTTTTGGGGCATCACAAAGCGGCCCCACTTCAACACTCAAATAGGTGAGTTTATCAAGGATGCTCTCATGACTCTGACACCCCACCAATAATGACTATAGAACTCACCAAGAGTTGTAAACAACTCAACCTCATATCTGTCATGAGAATCATGCACTTGCACCAAAGGGATAGCCAATGAGTTGGCACTCAATTTAGTGTATGTCAATTAAACCACTCTATGATTCGTTCTTCCCTTTGAATCTAGTTATCAGGATCTCTAGTCCTTACGTAGGGTATCCTCATAAGCGATTTATTATTCATTGGGCTTTAGGCCTATCCCCCTCGATACAAACCAGTTTTCCACTCGAGAAATTTTTGGGTACCCCAAGATACCACGTGGTATGCCACTTGGCACCCCGTACCCAATAAAAGTGCGCCACACGAATAATAAAACCCACCACAAAAAATTTAAATGGCCCAACAATCCTGTGTGGCGTTACCTCATTGGGTGTGGGGCACCACATAGGCCCTACCTTGAGGGTATACAAAAACCTCTCCTTTCACTATAGCTAGAACTTTTATAAATAATTTATCTCCATAACTCGTCTTGTCACATCACTTGTAAAGAATTTCACAATACTAGATCTGGATTTCCATTGTAGTACTTATTTCTACTCTCCCAACATTAAAGTACAATTACAATGGATCAAACAAGTGGAATTAATTCTTTCCCACATTGAAGCTTATACAGAAAATCACGAACTAACCGACTTCTTCATTGACTTTCAACAAATAGCTCTACCTACCAATAAAAACACATAGCCAATGGTATACAATGTGTTTCAAAACTCATCACAATACTTTTCTAGTATAGTGGAAAACCTTTGGTTAAGTAAACCAATAATTTCTTTAAGTACCTCATTACACAAGTAATATGGTATTCAAAATAATCAATAAGTATCTTGAAAATCCCAAGTATCACAAAAATTCATCTTGGTTAACTCTAAGAAAATATGAATTTCACATAATGCACTTCTCACGTCATCTTGCATCAAATTCAAGGTATCCTATTATTTTGGAAAATATCCGTAGCTATCAAATTTAACCACATTGGATTAAAACAAAAACAAACTCAAATTATCATTTTGGAGTGTAATACCCCGTATTTTTAATAATTATTTAATACATAGAGATTATATACTTTTCCTTTGTCCATACTTGAAATTTTACTTTCAATCGATCGAAGCTCTTTCAAGCGATCGAACATTGTTCAATCGATCGAAACCCTACCGACCTTATGACATGGTCCCCATTTCAATCGATCAAAACCCTTTTTAATCGATCAAACCTGACCGAACTGCTTTTGAGCGATCGAAATACCTTCGATCGATCAAACCTGTAATTATCAGAATTCTAGGCTTCACGTAAAAAATGCCACCTGCACCCCTTCTTCCCCTATATACATTGTGTTCGTGTGTGTTAGTGTGTTTAGAGAACCAGGAAGTTAGAGAGAGTTTTGTGTGCTTATGTTTTTATATATATATATATACACACTTATATATATACACACACATCCATACATTATATATACACACAGTCAGAGAAAGAGATAGAAGATGGACAAAAGAGAAGAAGAGGAAGAAAATTAGAGAGATAGAAAGAGAGAGACAGAGATGGAGAGAGAGAGAGAGAAGAGGAAGCCATTGAAGCTTAAAGCTCAAGCTTGACGTTGCCAAACGCACCTTTAGCACCCTAAGTGAGTTTTTACTCACTTGGTTTCTTGAATATAATGTTTACAAGCATTTGGTAATGTTTAGATGTAGTAAATACGACCCTAAGATGTTTATATATTGCTGTTTATGAATCTGCTAGAGAAGACGACTCTCGAGCGATTGAACTGAGTTCAATCGATCGAAGCGACTTTGATCGCTCGAACATTACTTTTCTCAATCGATCGAAATGGTTTCAATCGATCGAACTTTGCAGAACATGGATAATTTCTTTGGTTTATTTATAAGAGGTTCGATTATTAAATTCTTGATTCAAACTTCCATTATGCGATTTTGGGTTGATCAAGAAAAATGTGGCAACAAAGATAAGTATGATTAAGAATAATGGATTAATGTGATGACGTTAGATACTATGCGGTTCATGTACAAGTTCAGTATCTGATTCATTTTAATTAAAGTAGTCATGTCACAAAGGGGTTTGTCATGTAATCGTTAGCTGTATACCATTAAGTAGGTTTGATAAGTTTTGAGAAGAGAACGGGGATGCATACTAGTTGATCATAAGTACGCGGTAGACAGAAGAAGGTGTCTACGACATGCGGTGAACCTTGATCAACTGGTGAATGTGGTAGACTGACATATGTGTCTATGACTTACGGTAATATATTATCTATGACATGTGGTGAACCATGATAATAAGTACGTGGTAGACAGACGAAGGTGTCTATGACTTGTAGTGAAGCTTGATCATAAGTACGCGGTAGATCTAACGATAGGTCGTTGCAATAGAATTGATGTGTCGATGCTTGAAGCATTAAATCTCTGACATGCGATGGACTGTGCATATGTTCTTAAAAGCGGGGGATAGACTGACGTATTATCTACGACTTACGGTGTACGTAGTAGATGACCTGTAGAAGGTATCTATGACTTGTAGTGACGCGGTAGACAGAGTATTATTGTATCCAGGAGTTTTACAATCAAGTTTGTTCCAAGGGTCAGTAGTGCACTAAGTTTGTTATTAACAAAGACGATAAGGGTTGAGCAAACGATGTTGAAATACAGAGAAAGATACTATTGTAACACTATATCTTAGACACTTCAATAACTTGTTATTACGTTATATCATTAATACCCTATGAGTTGCTATTCACTCAGCTCTCAGTAAGCTGACGGCCATTATTGCCTGGACATTCCTCGTCCAGACTACCCTATTCTTATCAATGCAGGAAATGATGCGCACGATGATGACTACTACCAGGAAGGGGATTATGCAAAGGGAGGCCCCACTGATGCAAGTTATGTCAGAGAAGGCTATTACGCTGACGACTACCCATACGCCAGCTGAAGATCTGAAGATAGTTATATTTAGTTTTATTTCTATTGAACTTATAGTTAACAGGTACTTGGGCATATGTTGTCTCCAGACCTGTTGTGATCTTGAGGACCACTCTGATGTTTGTAATAGATACAACTATTGCATTATAATCAGCTTGTTTATGTTGCTATTCTTATTCTTTAGTTGACTAGTATTGTGTTTATGTGGCTATTCTTATTCTTTAGTGACATTCACCCGTCATTCCCTATGGACCCAAAAAGGAAATTTATTTTTCTCTATTTTTATTTTTCCAAGGCGTGACAGGATTTTTGGTATCGGAGCCAGGTTGTGATACTTTCGTTCACTATTGTTTTCACACCATCTGGTCTATAATATGGGTTTGAGATAAGTTCGTCCGTCTGACGATAGATAGTTTTCCTTTGCAGGTTAGCATTATGGATCCAGAGTTCCATAATTTTGTGACTGATGCATATAGAGGGCACGTGATCCATGGGGATACCTTGGAGCCAGCTGATCCAGAGTTTTATCATGACCACATACACCAGACAGCTAGTCGATATCTAGAGGAGAATATATGGAAGGCCCTCTATGTGATCGGGAAGACTCACCCTACGGAGATGCGTATAGATGCTTATCATTCAGCGAGGATTGGTAGGGACATTTTCCAGGAGATGTTACGATTGATCTAGAGAAAGATGGGGATGGACATAATAGAGCTATAAGTCATTCTTGGAGGACTTATTGAGGCAGCACCAATAGTAGTACCACCATCACCAGTACCTTAGATACCCATTCCAGAGCCACAAGAGCAACCTGAGGAGCCAGAGTAACCAGATGCCGAGTCGATAGTAGATACTGACCCAGAGAAGGATCCCGCCGAGGACATCGAGCCTATCGACGATGACGAGGACCCAGAGTTAGGTGATGAGGATGTTATGGTTGGAGGGGATGACATAGTAGGAGATGAGGTTATAGAGAATGTTGCAGTCGAGCTAGAGGAGATTATATTACCAAAGATACCCGTTGTGTTTGATTGACCAGTAGGGCTTGCACTACATATGGCAGCTATTGCCAATATGGCGTCCGAGTGAGTAGCAGTGATGGTTAGCGATGGTTGAGAAACCAGCTGGACTCCCGATATGATAGGCTATGGCAATAGTTGGAGATTTTGCTGAGTTGATCGTCAACGTCGCTGAGCCAGCATTTGGTGTTGAGGATATGGACGTGGACGAGATGATCGTTGACGATTGGGATAGGAGTAGTAGTTGGAGGACTTGCTGTGCCAGTAGAGGTCGATTCCCCTGTGGAGATGGACATTGCACCTGAGGATGAGGCACCAGTAGGGTTAGATACTGACGATTTTTGAGTCAAGATTTGCAGGGTTTAGCTTTTGTTAGATTTATATCAGGACATGTTGTCCACATGATTTTGGGAGCTTGAGAGATAGCAATTTGACCATAACTTTGTATAAATATTACCAGTAGTAGTAATATTGTAACTAGTTGACTTTAGTACTGTTTTAGCCCTTGTCTTATATGGTACACATTTTGACTAGTGTGTACTATGCAGTACATCTTTTGATATATATATATATATACGATCAGTGCTTTTGATATTGATGCCATGTTGAAGTGTTATATGCTATTTTGTAGAACTGTTAGTTCTTGTTGTTTCCCACTCTATTTTGATTTTGTTTCTCCGAGAAGACTGTTAACTAATCGATAGGTCTCTTAATAGGTGCACAGCACCCTTTTTCATTATGGTGGAACCCTTGAGAAATCACCAAGCATGTAATGGAGCACCTATTCCCGAGGGAATGGACCCATCCGGAGTTTTTGAAGTCTTTATGCAGAGGATGGAATATGTAGGCGAAACCTACAACCATGCTACCAATCAAAGACATGCTCAACCCCCAGTTGCACCATTTTAGCAAAGGCAAACTGGAGACAAAATACTAGCAAATTTTCATGGTTTACATCCCGAGAAGTTCGATGGACTAACAGAACCATGGAAAGCTGAGCAATAGATAAGAGAGATGGTGCTGATTTTTGAAGCATTAGAATGCAGTGAACAAGAGAAGCGTCATTTACAAACACTGAATATTACACATTCATGTGCCAATATAATAGATATAGTGCTCATTTAATCCCCCTAATCCCCAGTTTTATATGCATATTTGAATTAATATAATTTAATGGTTATGTCACTTAAATGTGTGTAATTATTTATTTTTACATATTTTATATGTTTAGGTGAAATGATGAAATAAAGGAAAGGAAAGAAGTAGCAACCACATCGAAGCATTTCTCATATAACTTGGTAGTCAAAATTTGCACAGTAATATTTCTGTAAACTCTAGGAACAATCTAAAAAAAAAAAGGAAAACAAACAATCAACAACGAAGACCTTTGCAACCAAACTAACAAAGAAAAACACATCACTATCAAGGTTGATAGTGATGTTTTCATTTATACAGATTTTCTTTTGTTTCTTCTTCTTCTCTCTCTCTCTCTCTTTCTCTCAATTTCTCCTGCAGGAACTGTCAGAAGCACGAAGATAATTGGGGTGAAGGACTGAACACGCGAAGAAAAAATACCAAATGACGAGCGAAGTGACGAAATTCGTCAAAAAACTTCGCCTATAAAAAGAGACGAGCAGAAACTAAAGAAGAACACCAACCAACAGCAGAGAAATTACACTACACACTGTTAGAAAGAGAATAGTTTAGGGGGTTATCATGTGAGCACTTCATATTGTCCCTAGAAGTAGGAAACTTTAATTTTTCTTTGCCTTTTCTAGTTTTAGTAGTTGTAAAAATTTACTTTTATGTAATTAATGATTTCATGTTAAAAAATATGTAGCAAAACTTTGTGTATTGTACTTCTTAAAATAAAATATTTATTTTCTTGTATAATCTTTGTCACTTTGTAGTAGTAAAATATTCTTAGTAAAATTTAGATTTAATATTCTTAGTCTAGTAGTACTTATAGTTGTCCCCTAAAATAGTTTGAAACATTAAATTTCTTGTTTTTATAGTAATATTTTCATTCACTAGAAGACAGAATTTGCAAGTAAATGCCAAACTTCTTAGCCACATAGTTGTTATAATCACCTACTAAATCCCAAAACACACCATACCCATATCTCACTCCCAAATTAGATTAGGATTTGGTTTGGCCTTATTTGTGTTCTTGGAGTTCAACCACTGTGACCCCACAAGAATCCAAAGTCAAAGGTTTATTATTTTATTATTAATTCAGCATTTCCATTTATTCATATTGTATTAGCCTAGTTGTACTAAACTTTGTTATTTTGCATATTTCACAAATTCAACCCCAACTCATGTTAAGTGAGGAAAAAAAATATATTAATATTATATTTCACCCTTACCTTAGTTTTATAACTTTAATTCTAATTGGGCAGTCACTGTGTATATCTATTTAATATTTCTTCAAAGGATTATTTGGAAGACAGTTTCAATTCCAAATGGTAGGCTACATCTTTAATTGGGGATATGCAATAAAAACTTAGAAACCACAACTTCTGTGCACTAATCTTTAATGGGCAAATTTATCTAGATGGATTGTTTTTCCATTTATGGCCAAAAATATCTATGTATCTATAGTTTATGACCATTTAACATGTGTAAACACCCCGATTTTGACCGAACCATTAAACTTAGGGGAATGTTACCTCTAACAGATCCGATGATGACAAAGAACGACTAATCTAGAACTTCAAAAGGTGATTCAAGCTATTCAACAGGCTCCTTTGATTCAAAACAAAGAAGAAAAGAGAGAAAAAGAAAAAAAAAATAGAGTAAAATGGCACATGACAGCATCTGCGGCAGTCTCGGATTCCCGTTGCGGCACTTCATGCAGTGTCGGAACGGCACTGATCTGAGAATGTCGTGAATTCCACCAAGTGTCGTGGAAAAAGAAGGTTCACGAAAAGACGGCAGTCCGTGGAGTCCTCTGCGGCATTCATTAAGTGCTGTTACGGCATTCAACGAATGCCGCGCCGACACACTCTGAGTGCCACACCGGCAGTTAGTGAGTGCCGCTTCCATCTCCAATGAGTGCCGCATTTTTGTGACTGCCAACTTTGATATAGTACGTTTGTACCCTTAAAAGGACGTCCGAATTAGGGTTTCTTGCTGTGAATTTACTGGAATACCCTCTCAAAATTTGCCTATATAAGAGAGGTGAATATCCCATTACAAAGGATCCTCTTTTAGACTTGGGAATTTGGAATTTTTGGAATCCACATTTTGATTCTCTTTCAAAAAACTTTCTAAATTAAGAGAGTAGTAGAATGAGTTGGTAGGATTAGGAAAAAAGAGCAAGAAGAAGAGTTTGATTAATCTTTGAAAAGTCTTGAAGCAACCGAGGAGTTGAGGATCATTAGAGGTAAACTCTAAATTACTTAGCTTCATCATTCAAGTTCAATCACAATATGTAGACTCTTAGTTTCTTTTCTTTTGATTTTGCTTATTGGGGTTCACAAGACTTTCAATGTCTTACTTGAATCGTTATGCTTGGAATCCTTAAACATTCTTATAAACTCATGATTTATGAGAAGATTAAGGTGGATATTGGTGTTTTGAGTCAATGAGTCCAAAGTTTTACCCATGGTTTAGATTTTTTGTCTTAGAATTTTATGAAGTTTCTTCATACTTCATCAAAATCCACAAGTTTAAGTGTCCTTAGTCTCCAATGACCATCAAATAGTAGGAGAAGTAGTTTGAGTCCAAGCCTATCTCCATGGTTTAGATTCTTTGTCTTGGAATTTTATGAAGTTTCTTCATACTTCATTAAAATCCACAAGTTTAAGTGTCCTTAGTCTCCAATGACCATAAAATGGTAGGAGAAATAGTTTGGTCTAAGTCCAACTTCACGGTTTAGTAGTTGGGGTTAACGACTAAAGTTGAACTTGACAAATGGTGCAGTGAATTCAATGACCACCTTTGATCAAGGATTTTTAGTTAAACATCGAACCGTTGGAACTGAATGAAACCAACGGGAAAGTGTCTATAACTCAAAGTTCTACCACTGTACTTTTTTTGTTTTAGTGCGATTTCATGTTTTAAGTGGTTTGGTCATGAGTTTTGCAAGGCGACAACAATCTGTCCAGAATTTTAGAACAACAACGCCTCTTTGAAATAAATAAATCAGAACCCTAATCAAGCTTCCTTAGCTTCAAATAATTTTTCCTATGAATTTTAATGTGTTAATAAGACCCCTAAAAAGATTAGAGTCTTTTAGATTTTTTTTACTATTTTTAAAAAATCATACAAAACATCTGGACAGAGAGTTAGAAATTCCTGAGTGATGTCTAGTGTTTGTTTGATCCCCGAAGATCTAACCGTTGGAACTTTGATTTTCTTTTTGGGTTAGAAACTAAACTCGCAAAGGCACCTTGTAACCAAAAATTATCAAAATCAAATAATTGGAAGTATGCTTTTCAAATTCTTAAAGTCCGGGTCTGCTCTCTGGAATTTCTAGGATATTATGATAGATTTGGTAAACTTTGCAAATAATAGCTCAAATGGTATTTTCATGAGTTAAGGTTCAAACCATATTTCAAAAATGATTAGTAACGCTTGAATTCAAAGTTTAGATGATCTAAATCAATGAGTATTTCATAATTTATTCTTGTTCATGTATACATTCATCCATGAGGCTCGATGTTTGTAATTAGGATTCGTTGCTTTAGATTTAATTATATTTTGTAGATTTAAGCTAGAGACCTAGGATTGTCATCTAACTATATATCTTTTCTATTATGTGGATTAACCTTTGTTTTGTAGCACTGATGAGGTATGATCTCTCGACTTTTCCTTAGTTTAGTTATTCTTTAATTTTATTGATTTTTTGACCTCATGCGCGACACATTAGTATTAAAATTTGTCTTATGTATATATATGTGTATTAGAGACCCTTTTATTAGGATTTCAACTTTTGTATGCATTGCACGTTTAAATATTCGCGGCTGGACTCCGGGTAAGTTCTCTAGTTTTCTATTTCGCATATCATGTTGCTTGTTAAATGAACTACTTGATTTTGATGATATTTTGTCGTTAGCAATTTTACACCATTTTGACATGCTTGTGTAATGTAAATTTATATCTATGTATTAGTTGAGGGCATGTTTGGATTAATAGTTTGATTCAAAGGATGTTGAGTAGAGGCCTATAGTGATATAGGATGAGAGAGGGTGTTTTAGTCCGTCGGACTCCTTCCTCTCTCATTCCATAATCCCCGGACCTAGTTAATCTCTGGTTTCTAAAAGATCGGTTCCCTTTGAAAATGGTTTCTTAATTTTCCTTTTAAAAATTAAGTGGTGACTCATCATTTTTTTTAAAAAGGTTTTAAACAAAGGCTGTGGGTAGGAAAAATTGCGATATCCACAATCTGGCGACTCTGTTGCAGATCGAATCCAGAATCTCTGATTTCGCAGATCAGAATTTCTGATTTTGCGTTCGCTCGAGGATTAGACTTGAAAGCATCCTTTTAATCAAATTAATTAATCATTGTGTGCCTGTTGCATTTCACTTGCATGTCTCGCCAGTCGATTACACGGAACTATGACCTTGGAGGCTCGGGGTAACCCGGACGGTCAAGTAATCATGGGACTGTGTGATCACCCTTGATCTCGTACCATGATTTGGTATATTAAGCATCCTATCGGATGTGTGTCAAAGGTCCCTTATTTGACCAAAGCCCAGTCTTTGCATAGTAGTTTCTATAGAACCTTTCAAATCTTAGGAAATAAATTCTTGATTAGGATTATATGCTATGGATCTTTGTATGCCCAAAAGGGATTACTTGAGATGATGACGATACTCACTTGATAAAAGATGTGTAACCTCTTAATCACTTTTTAAGTAATCCTTCTTCATGTCCCATGACATTTGAGAACATGCCAAAATTCCGATTATAAGATTACTCATCTTATATCATGTTTAGTTAAGCATCACTGACCTTGTATGTATCCGAATTCATAAAAAGTACGGCAATAATCCAATCATATGATCCTTTTTTACCCGAAGAACTTTAAACCTATCTTTGAAAGAAAATGGATTTTTGCAATCCTTGTTTCAAAATTTTCAATCAAAAGATCTTTTAAGTTCACTTTTGACTAAAGCTTCAAGCTAATTGTTGTTAAAATATATTTTCACATCTTCAATAGAAAAAAAGGCGAAAACCTTGGAAATTGTTTTTTTAGAAAATGCTTTTCAAAAGAATTTCAAAACAGAATCACCTTTATCAAGGAAGTTTAAAGAATTGTTTTCAAAATAGAATTTATCATCCGAGAAATGCTTTCCAAGAAAATGATTTTTGAAAAGGTAGTGAGGATCACAATGAGAGGCAAAATTAACGCATTTGACATGAATGGGGATTTTATATGCTTATGTGTCTATTTGCTAGTATTAGAATTTTCTCTTTCTTTTGCATATAGAGTAGGCAGACACGCACAAATGCATTGCATCCGTATGACATGTGAACTATCTTATCAAAATCTTTCAAAATTTATAAGGGTTTTGGATAAAAAAAAAATAGAAAAACAGAAAGATCTTTTGAAAAATATTTCCTTTTGTAGGGCAAATATAGCATCCAATTCGGGTACGATTTGGTTTAGAGGTCCCACTGCAAGGTTAGTAAGAAGAGAAGAAGACAGAGAAATGGCAGATGAAAGGAACGATGGGAAAGTAGCAGAGTTAAGGACATTGGTAGAACAACAAGCGGAACATATGAGGCGACAGGCTGAGAATATGAACCGAATGATGGTCATGATAAAAGCGATAGCACGCCCGCCATCGGTTATGAATCCACTGAAAAATCACCCGCTAGTTAGGGAAAAAGATTGGTATGATGAACTAGAAATGCCAAGGGCAGAGGCCCCCAGAGTAGAAGGAGAAAGGGTAGAAAGGGAAAAAGAGAGGATAATGACCAAAAAGATAGAGAAGCTGGAAAGGGTAATGCGCAAGGCTCAGGGGGTCGATACTTACCTAATGGAGCTGGAAGGTCTGTACGATGGGGTCCGTGAAACACTGCCTGTCAGTTTTAAAATGCCAATTTTCGATAAATTTGATGGGACAGGGAATCCTCGCAGCCATGTGAGAATGTGTATCGGAGATTTCCAACCTAGTGGACTGAGCACTGCCATGATGGCTGTCTTATTTCAGCAGACTTTAACTGGAGCCGCCTTATCCTGGTACCTCACTCTTGAACTAAGCAAAACGCGGGTTTGGGAAGAAGTGATCAAAGCATTCGTGGCACAGTATGAGTACAACCAAGTCTTGGATGTCATAGTCCGGGATTTGGAGACCACCTGGCAGGGAAATAAGGAGTCGTTTGCTGAGTATCTAATTAGGTGGAGGGGAAAAGCAGCTAAGATGGTACGGAGGCCGTCCGAGAAAGACCAGATCCGAATGTTGATGAAGAACCTTCAACTTGTCTACCAAGAGAAAATGAGATTCCAGTAAATCAGCAATTTTGTGGAGGTTTTTGATGTGGGAACGAGAGTAGAGGACGCGATTCAGAAAGGGGTGATTAATAAAGAAGAACAGCCGAACAGATATAGGAGGCCGAATTATGGGTCGAATGGAGGACATTCGGGAGGTCACTCTGGCCCCACCGATGTCAATGCACTGAGTGAACCGGAGAGGAAATTCGATATAACACCAAGAAGAGGAGGGGACAAACAGCTGAGGAAGTTTTCAGATTTAGGGGTATCACTGTCAACCGCCCTTGATAGGCTAACAGTGAAGGGGCATCTTCATCCGTTGGAGCCTCGACCTTTACCAAGCCCACTCCCTCTAAGTTTTCGAGAAGATCTCTATTGCAAATTTCACCAAGAGAAGGGTCATTTTACAAATCAGTACACAAGGCTAAGGCACGAAATCCAAGACCTCATTGATAACAAGGTGATATCTAAGTCGCCTGTTAAGACTCCTAATGTTACTAGGAATCCGCTGCCAAACCATTATACTATACCGCCACTATAAGGCCTTTATTTCTTGGGGATAGAAAAGACGATCTTTGATCCGTCTAGGCTAATCACTAAAGTCGGGGCACCAGGAAAGCCTTATCAGATGCCAAGGGATTTGATAATTTGTACGCTCAAGAATCAGGGAACAACAAAGCAATTAGATTGGTGGGACCAAGAAACTAACAACACTGGTATGGGTCAGGTGGAAGATGACCTATGGTACGAGAGAGATGGGGAAGGAATAGAAAAAGAAAATTTGAAAGTTATTTCCAAAATTTGATAATCTGGGGGAAAAAGAAGAAGTCAGACATCTATCCAGGTCAAGGAGACATTTCAAGCCTCATGAGCTGGAGGAAGATCACCCGGGGAGAGAATTGGATAAATGAAAAGGGAAAATGAATGAAGAAGAGGAAGAAGATAGGGTTTGAAGCAAATGAAGAAAATTCATGCTAATATCACCATCTGGGGATTGTTGATTGCTTCTAAACGTCACCAGCAGGCAGTTCTGGACGCCTTGAACCAATCTAATGTTTCTATTGACACAGCACCAAAAGATCTCGTGGGGATGATCAATAGGATTTCAACTCTTGCTATTACCTTCTCATCAGATGACCTACCTCTGGGAGGGCCCGTTCACAATAAATCGCTACATGTCACTATTGAATGCTTGGGAAACACTGTGACTGCTTGTCTTGTTGACAAAAGGTCCGCTCTAAACGTGTGCCCATTCTGAACAGCTAAGCGCATGGGTTTGGATGAATCAACGTTCATACCGTCCGAGCAAAGGGTGAGACCGTATGACAACACTCAGAGGACGGTCACGGGGATAATTCTCCTTTATCTTGCTGTCGGGCCTGTGGAAAAGGAAGCCGAATTTCAAGTCATTGACATTCCTGCTTCTTTTAATTTGCTGCTAGGGAGGCCATGGTTAGACAGTCTGGGAGCCATACCGTCTACAGTTCATCAAAAAGTCAAATGTGTTTGGAAAAGCAAGGTCTGTGATATTCTCAGGGACAGTTGGGTCCGTCCATCTGAAACTTCATCAAGCGCACCGGTTCTAGGGGTACAATTCAAGAAGAGGAGACAGGTCTAGGAGGGTTTGAGGTCATTAACATATTGGAGGGAGAGAAGCCGAGAGAGTTCCTACCGCTATACTTTGATTAGTACACGAGTACGTTGGTCACTGGGAATATTAAAAAGATGGGTTTCTTCCCAGGTATGGGATTGGGTAAGTATCATCAAGGCCTGCCAGAATTTCCAAGGATCCTCACGCAAACCCATAGTCATGGTTTGAGTTATCTACCATCAAAGAAAGAGCTGAGAGAGAAGAAGAAGGCAGTTGACGCACCATTGGACCCTTACCTGAAGACGCTTAATGGATACATTGTGAAGGAGTGAGAGGATTTCCCCTTTTGTGGCTTCCCAGAACCATGGGTGGATCAGAAAGATAATTATTTGAAGCCATGGTTTGAGATCTTCTTCCCCCACAAATTCTCCTAGTATCAAGATCCATATCTACAGGTGCCCATGAAGTCAGCTATTGCTAAAGATTGGGTTGGAGCACTAGATGGCTCGGTCATGAAGGACCTGTTGGGTGAAGAAAGCACTCAAACCAAGGAAAAAGGCCAAGAAGGGGTCACGAAAGACAAGGTCGGAACAGAACATGCTGAGGGATTGGTAGAAGAGGTGCAAGACGAGGGGAATGACATGGAAGAACCGGAAAAAGAAGAGATTACCAAGACAGGGGATCTGAAATAATGCTTCATCACCAATCTAGGAGGAGAAAGCAAGAAAGAGTGGATTTTTTAGTCTAGTGATAGGTGTCCCCCACACCCGGAGTCTGTAATGGCCCAAATGAGGCGTCTTTCAATTTCCATGTTTGTTGTAATTGCTCCAAGGAAAATCAATGAAAGTATGACTAATTCTGCCTACTCGAATGCGCTTAATGAATGTGATGAATGTGATGATCATGAAATTCCAAATGAATTGCAAAAATCAATCGAAAAAGAAAAAGAATCTGCATGTAAGATCATTGAGAACACTCTAACGATCAATCTAGGAAATGAAGATAATCCTCAAAATGTTTTTATTGGCTCTACACTTAGCAAAGAAGAAATTAAAGAATTAATCAATCTATTAAATGAATTCAAAGATGTTTTTTCATGGTCTTACAGCGATATGCCAGGTGTCGATCCAAAAATAGTCCAACATCATATACCCCTATTTCCCAATTCAAAACCTGTAAAACAAAAATTGAGGCGAATGAGGCCTGAATGGGCACTCAAAGTCAAAGAGGAATTTACAAAGCAATTGAGAGACGAATTCTTAATGGTCACCGAGTATCCAGAATGGATCACCAATATAGTGCCTGTCCCAAAAAAGGATGGTCGTGTTAGGGTCTGTGTCGACTTCTGGGATCTGAACAAAGCTAGCCCTAAGGACGATTTCCCTTTACCTTACATTGATGTGCTAGTGGACAATACAACATGACATGAACTCCTATCTTTTATGCATGGGTTCTCAGGGTATAACCAGATTCTAATGGCACCCGAGGATAGGGAGAAAACCACTTTCATCACACCATGGGGCACATACTGCTATAGGGTGATGCCGTTTGGGCTAAAAAATGCAGGCGCAATGTACTAGTAGGTCGCTACAACGTTATTGCACGATATGATCCATAAGGAAGTAGAAGTGTATGTGGACGATATGATTGTGAAATCTAAGGAGAGGAAAGGACACTTGGATGCGTTGAGAAAGTTCTTCGGAAGGTTAAGAGAATTTAGAATGAGGCTGAACCCTCAGAAGTGCACCTTCGGAGTCACTACTGAAAAGTTGGGGTTTCTCATCACTCAGAGAGGGATAGAGGTGGACCCAACCAAAATAAAGGCCATAATCAAAATGTAGTCACCCAAGAATGAGAAGGAATTCAAGAGATTTCTAGGTAGAATACAGTTCATAAGCTGCTTCATCTTAAAACTCACCCTAACCTGTAATCCTTTGTTTAAGCTGCTTAGAAAAGGAGAGAAGTTTGAATGGGATACCGTATGCCAACAAGCCTTCGAAAAGGTCAAAACCTACCTTCAAAACCTGCTTGTCTTATCACCACCCTTACCCGAAAGACCTTTATTGCTGTACCTTTCCATATCCAAAGATTCAATGGGGTGTATGTTAGCCCAAGAAGGAGAAGAGGGGCACGCAGAAAGAACCATTTATTACTTGAGCAAAAGGATGACCGGATACGAGTTGAAATATTCGCCTTTAGAAAAAGCCTGTTGGGCTTTGGTCTGGTGCACCCGTCGCCTTAGGTACTACATGTTAGCCTTCTCTGTAACCCTGATATCCCGAATGGACCCACTCAAATACCTGTTTGAAAAACCCGTGTTGACCAGTAGGATTCCCAAGTTGACCATGATGCTAGCTGAGTTCGATATCAAGTGTGTTACCACCAAATCTGTGAAAGGAAGAGCTGTCGCTAAATACTTGGCGGATCTCGCAATAGAGTCAGAGGAAAAGGGCGAGTTTCGATTCCCAGATGAAGGACTGATGGGGATAGAGGATAATTTATAGAAAATGTATTTCGATGGAGCGGCTAATCAGTTAGGCTATGGGGTCAGAATCATCCTTATGGTACCAGATGGAACTCCTACACTATTAGCTGTCAAGCTTAGGTACAATTCAACCAATAACATAGTGGAGTACGAAGCATGTATAGTCGAAATAGAAGTGGCGCTGGCCTTGAAAGTTGAGAAGATTGATGTTTTCAGAGATTCTAATTTGACCATATCTCAAGTCTGAGATGATTGGAGGGTAAAGCATGAGATATTAAGACCCTACCATGATTATCTGGAAAGTTTAAAGGTGCAGTTCGAGAAAATATCATTCTATTACCTCCCTCGTGAAGAGAATCAGCTGGCCGACTCCTTAGCTACCTTAGCCTCAATGATACAAATTCCTTCAGGAATCACCATGATCCCACTATCCATAGAGATAAGGAATCAACCCTCGTTTGAGATGATCGCAACCCTAGAAGATGAAGATGAAGTGCCATGGTACAAGGATGTCTGAAATTTCATTAAGGAGGGAGAGTACCCCGAAGGAGCCTCAGAAAAAGACAGAAAAAGCAATTCGATGATTCTCTGCCCAATTCGTGATCTATGCGGATAAACTGTGGAAGAAGTAATACACCGGGTATAATTTGGAGTGCTTGTACGGCAAGGAATCCAATAGAATGATGGAGGAAATACACGAGGGAGTTTGTGGGCCCCAAATAAATGGGCATATGTTGGCAAAGAAGATAATTTGACAAGGTTATTACTGGACAACCTTGGACAAAAACTGCTGTGAGTATATCAGAAGATGCCATAAGTGCCAGATCCATGCGAATCTGATGCACACCTCGCCATCTCAGCTCTATAGCATGACCACTCCCTGGCCATTTTCTGTTTGGGGCATTGATATCATCGGAGAAATATTTCTGAAAGCTTCCAATGGGCACCGATACATAATCGTGGTAATTGATTACTTCACTAAGTGGGTAGAGGCTGCGTCATACATAACTCTGAAAGCTAAGGATGTGGTAAACTTCATCGAGAAGAACATAATTTGTAGATACAGGGTTCTAAATGAGTTTATTTCAGATCACGGTAGTCATTTCCAAGGGAAAGTTATCCCACTATTGGAAAATTATAAAATCATCCGTCATCAGTCATTGCCATATAGACCACAAATGAATGGGGCAGTAGAAGCGGCAAATAAGAATGTCAAAGCAATCTTGGGAAAAACAACGGACACGTATAAGGATTAGCATGAGAAGCTACCATTTGCGCTATGGGGATACCAGACTTCCGTGAGAACTTCTATAAGAGTTACACCATATTCGCTGGTTTATAGGATGAAAGTCGTCCTTCCCATCGAGGTGGAGATACCCTCTCTAAAGGTTTTGGCCGAATGTGAAATAACTGAGTTAGAGTGGACACAGGGAAGGTATGAGGAATTGATGTTGCTCGATGAGAAAAGGTTGGCTGAGATAAACCATACTCGGGGACATCAGACGAGGATAGCTCATGCTTTCAACAAAAAGGTCCACCCAAGGAAGCTTGCTGAGGGTGACCTGGTCCTCAAAGAACTGAAAATGCCTGTTTAAGACCCTAGAGGAAAATTCAAACCCAACTGGGTCGGGCCATACATCATCAAGACTCTCCTCTCTAGAGGAGCGGCCTATCTTATAGACCTAGACGGGGTTAAATTTAAACAACCAATTAACCTCGTTTGCCTCAAAAAGTATTTTACTTGAAACCCTTTCTTTCAAAATCTCCTACGTAGATGAACTACGCTTGACCTGATTCCCGCTAGGGGATATGTAGGCAACCTGCTCGGTTCGATCACTAATGATTGCCAAAATGGCACTTTTCATCAAGCCTAAAATCGAACTAGTGCGGACATGATGCCCATTTGGGGATAAGTAGGCAGGCTCTCAAAAGCCTTCGGTCCTAGTGCGCGGCAGTCTATGGACTGCCAGGTGGCACTCACCAAATGTCGCAACGGCACTTCGTGAGTGCCGTATGGCATTCACGGACTGCCGTGTTTTGAGGCATGTGCCGCGGTTGAGGCGGTTTAAGTGTCGCTGATTTCCCACCAAAATTCAAAATAAACCCCGAAATTTGAACATAAACCCCCTTGATTTTGCCCACTTTTGGCACTCCCATAAAATATTTTTCAGAGTCGCGCGACTCCTGATTTTGAAAATTTGAAAGAATTTGAGTCTGGTCGATTCCTAATTTTGAAAATTTGAATGAATTTGAGTCTGAACGACTCCTGATTTCAAAGATTTGAATGAATTTGAGTCTGATCGACTCCTGATTTTGAAAATTTGAATGAATTGGAGTCCATTTGACTTTTGACTTTGAAAAGGTGAAAAGATTTTGAGTCAGATTTGACTCTTGATTTTTGAAAATCAAGAAAGATTTTGAGTCTGTTTGAACTCCTAAAATTGAAAAACTCAGAGAAAATACATCCGACGGGGCCGAAGGGCTACGGATCATTTCAAAAAAACATATCTGACAGGGCCAAAGGGCTGCGGATCATTTTGAGAAAACATATCCGACAGGGCCGAAGGGCTGCGGATCATCATGAGAAAACATATCCGATAGGTTCGAAGGGCTGCGGATCATCTAGAGAAAACATGTGAGAGAGCAAACTCGTGTTGACACCGGGGCTTAAGTTGTGAAGCGTCACCCAGTCACGTCACATTTATCTGTTCAACCGAGATGGCCACACATCTTAGAGAGGATCAACCCGTTAGTTACAGAAGCTTCAAAATTCTGAAGGTGATTCGTCTTGGAGTCGAAATAACCAAGAGCATTGAATAGCATAGGGTTTGGATTGCATCTAGCTACATTGAGGTGGCATGATCTCAAAATCACATCATTTGCAGAGCATGTAATCGCATCAACAGTCATTATTACATAAGCACATGCATCATGATAAGATAGGTACATTCATCTGTATGCCAATTGCGTTTATGTGTATTTAACCCTGGCCTGAACTACATCTCGGTCTGATTCCTGAAGGGATACGTATGCAGCTCACCGTTGAGCACGACCAACATGAACTGTTTGCACGACCATTTTTGCAATGCATTTTGTCTTTACCTAAGTTCAATAGCCCGGTCAAAGGCTTGTCTTCACACAGGCTTTATCATTCGCTTGTGACACGCGTTGCTTCACAAACTCTGCCGAAGTAGGGCAAACTGCAGACACCCTAATTTTGACCGAACCATTAAACTTAGGGGAGTGTTACCTCTAAGATCTGATGATGACAAAGAACAACTAATGTAGAACTTCTAAAGGTGATTCAAGCTCTTCAAAAGGCTCTTTTGATTCAAAACAAAGAAGAAAAGAGAGAAAAAGAAAAAAAAATAGAGTAAAATGGCACATGACAGCATCTGTGGCAGTCTAAGATTGCCGTTGCGGCACTTCACGCAGTGCCGGAACGGCACTCTGAGAATGCCACGAATTCCACCAAGTGTCGCGGAAAAAGAAGGTTCATGAAAAGACAGCAGTCCGTGGAGTCCTCTGCGTCATTCATTGAGTGCCGTTATGGCATTCAACGAATGTCGCACCAACACACTCTGAGTGTCGTACCGGCAGTTAGTAAGCGTCGCTTCCATCTCCATTGAGTGCCGCATTTTTGTGACTGCCAGCTTTGATATAGTGCGTTTGTACCCTTAAAAGGACGTCCGAATTAGAGTTTCTTGCTATGAATTTACTGGAATACCCTCTCAAAATTTGCCTATATAAGATAAATGAATATCCCATTACAAAGGATCCTCTTTTAGACTTGGGAATTTGGAATTTTTGGAATACACATTTTGATTCTCTTTCAAAAAACTTTCTAAATTAAGAGAGTAGTAGAATGAGTTGGTAGGATTAGGAAGGAATCCACATTTTGATTATCTTTCAAAAAACTTTCTAAATTAAGAGAGTAGTAGAATGAATTGGTAGGAATAGGAAGAAAGAGCAAGAAGAAGAGTTTGATTAATCTTTGAAAAGTCTTGAAGCAGCTGAGGAGTTGAGGATCATTAGAGGTAAACTCTAAATTACTTAGCTTCATCATTCAAGTTCAATCACAATATATAGACTCATAGTTTCTTTTCTTTTGATTTTGCTTATTGGGGTTCATAAGACATTCAATGTTTTACTTGAATCCTTATGCTTGGAATCCCTAAAACATTCTTATAAACTCATGATTTATGAGATGATTCAGGTCGATATTAGTGTTTTGAGTCAATGAGTCCAAAGTTTCACCCATGGTTTAGATTCTTTGTCTTGTAATTTTATGAAGTTTCTTCATACTTCATCAAAATCCACAAGTTTAAGTGTCCTTAGTCTCCAATGACCATCAAATGGTAGGAGAAGTAGTTTGAGTCCAAGCCTATCTCCATGGTTTAGATTCTTTGTCTTGGAATTTTATGAAGTTTCTTCATACTTCATCAAAATCCACAAGTTTAACTGTCTTTAGTCTCCAATGACCATCAAATGGCAGGAGAAGTAGTTTGGTTTTAGTCCAACTTCACGGTTTAGTAGTTGGGGTTAACGAATAAAGTTGAACTTGACAAATGGTGCAGTGAATTCAATGACCACCTTTGATCAAAGATTTTTAGTTAAACATCGAAATATTGGAACTGAATGAAACCAATGGGAAAGTGTCTATAACTCAAAGTTCTACCACTGTAATATTTTTGTTTTAGTGAGATTTCATGTTTTAGGTGGTTTGGTCATGAGTTTTGCAAGGCGACAACAATCTGTCCAGAATTTCAGAACAGCAATGCCTCTTTGAAATAAATAAATCAGAACCCTAATCAAGCTTCCTTAGCTTCAAATAATTTTTCCTATGAATTTTAATGTGTTAATAAGACCCCTAAAAAGATTAGAGTCTTTTAGAGTTTTTTACTATTTTTAAAAAATCATACAAAACATCTGGACAGAGAGTTAGAAATTCCTGAGTGATGTCTAGTATTTGTTTGATCCCCAAAGATCTAACCGTTGGAACTTTGATTTTCTTTTTGGGTTAGAAACTAGACTCGTAAATGCACCTTGTGACCAAATATTATCAAGATCAAACAATTGGAATTATGCTTTTCGAATTCTTAAAATCCGGGTCTGCTCTCTGGAATTTCTAGAATATTGTGATAGATTTGGTAAACTTTGCAAATAATAGCTCAAATGGTATTTTCATGAGTTAAGGTTCAAACCATGTTTCAAATATGATTAGTAATGCTTGAATTCAAAGTTTAGATGATCTAAATCAATGAGTATTTCATAATTTATTCTTGTTCATGTATACATTCATCTTTAAGGCTCGATGTTTGTAATTAGGATTCGTTGCTTTAGATTTAATTATATTTGGTAGATTTAAGCTAGAGGCCTAGGATTGTCATCTAACTTTATATATTGTCTATTATGTGGACTAACCTTTGTTTTGTAGCGCCGATGAGGTATGATCTCTCGACTCTTCCTTAGTTTAATTATTCCTTAATTTTCTTGATTTTTCGACCTCATGCGCAACATATTAGAATTAAAATTTGTCTTATGTGTATATATGTGTACCAGAGACCCTTTTATTAGGATTTCAACTTTTGTATGCATTGCACCTTTAAATATTCACGGCTGAACCCTGGGTAAGTTCTCTAGTTTTCTATTTGGCATATCATGTTGCTTGCTAAATGAATTACTTGATTTTGAATGATATTTTGTCGTTAGCAATTTTACACCATTTTGACATACTTGTGTAATGTATATTTATATATATGTATTAGTTGAGGGCATGCTTGGATTAGTAGTTTGATTAAAATGATGTTGAGTAGAGGCCTATCGTGAGATAGGATGAGAGAGGGTGTTTAATTCCGTTGAACTCCTTCCTCTCTCATTCCATAATCCCTGAACCTAGTTAATCTCTGGTTTCTAAAAGATTGGTTCCCTTTAAAAATGGTTTCTTAATTTTTCTTTTAAAAATTAAGTGGCGACTCATCGTTTTTTTTAAAGGTTTTAAACAAAGGCTGTGGGTAGGAAAAATTGCGATATCCACAACATGTTTATAGACTATGGCTATATTGTGCTCAAAAGATTACATATTTGAAATAAGAATCTAATTATGTGCATTGTCAAACTTTTCCTTTTGTCATAAAAAAACACCTAGCATATGTTGGATAAATATGTGGTTTTGGCCATGCTTGAGGTCAAATAAATGTGGGACCCCATTTAGAGTTTGAATGGGGTCCTTGTGGATTTGTGTTCTCCTCCATGAGGAGATGAACTTTGGATATTTACATGTCCAAAATTATTATTGAGTGAATGAGAAATTAATCCATTGAATACATATTATTATGTACATGCATGGGAAATGTACATACATGAATTCATTTATTATAATGTACATGCATGGAAAATGTACATATATGAATGCATTTATTCTCATTCATGGATAATGCACATTCACAGATGAATCATGTATATACATGGGTGAATCTATAGATTCATAATGTACATACATGGATGAATCCACAAATACATAATGTACATCCAATGAATCCTCTCTCCCCTTAGTCCTATATATTCTGAGCTTTCTCCTCATAAATTCATAGTCGGAAAAAACAAGAGTTAGTTCCTTCCTTCCAATATCCATTCCTGAGAGAGTTACAAACATAGTTGGTTCGCCGGAGCAGTCGAACACCGTGCTTGTCTACTGCTGGTTATTACCGCTGTATCCTGAGACAGACGCCGAAGATATCCTCAAGCACTTCTGGTGAGGCGGCTAATCTGTTTTAAGGAATTTGTGAAATATCACAGGCCTCGATGTGATCTTATTTGTTGTAGCTTTTCCAGTTCTTGCTTTCTGTTTACATATTGTAATTCTGTTTCTGTTCAAGTTCTATTTTTCCAGTTTGTAATCCAGAATCTATTTATGTTTTCCAATTGTATCAATGTAATTTTTCTAACAATCTTAAAACATATTATATATATTTTACAAAAGAAAAACAGATTCGGTTTTGGGAAAACAGAAACTATTTTGAAAAACAGTTTTACAAAAAACTTCTACTGTAATTCTCGTTTTCTGCCCAAACGGTGCAGAATCAAGGAAAATTGCATTAGAAGAAAAGTGTGCAGAATCGCGTTTTGCTTGAGACTCCATAAGCAGAATCTTAAAATTCCTTCGTTTTCCTAATAATTTTTTTAAAATGAAATTCTGCTACTGTTAAAAATTAAGGGGAAAAAAATAAAATATTAGATTTATTTTATTCTCTCCTTTGATAATATTTTTAGAAATGGAAAATCAGAATGTGAACACTGCTACAAACCCACCTGTTGCAACCGACGGTGCTACAGGCTCCAACACCGTGGTGATTGGCTCCATAACTGTGAAGGTTCCCTCAATTCAAACGGTTCCTGTGAACCACAGGGAGAAACCCAAGAAGTTTTATGGTGTGGATTTCAAAAGGTGGCAGCAAAAGATGCTGTTCTACCTTACCACCTTGAACCTTGCGAGGTTCTTGAAGGAAGAGGCTCCTGTGCCTAATGAAAATGGACAAGACCGAGAGGTTGTGCTAGCTATTGATGCTTAGAAGCACTCGGACTTTCTGTGCCCAAACTATGTGTTGAATGGCTTACACGATGCACTCTATAATGTGTATAGTGTTAAGACCACAACTAAGGAACTGTGGGAGTCCTTAGATAGAAAGTACAAAATCGAGGATACTGGGTCAAACAAATTTGTAGTGGGGAGATTCCTCGACTATAAGATGGTGGATTCAAAGACTGTGATCAGTCAAGTTCAAGAGCTGCAAGTAATCTTACATGAAATCCATGCTGAAGGGATGACCTTGAGCGAAACTTTTCATGCTACTGCTATAATTGAAAAGCTACCCCCCGCTTGGAAGGACTTCAAGAACTATTTGAAGCACAAGCGAAAGGAGATGAAGATTGAAGATCTCGTCGTCAGGCTTCGAATTGAAGAAGACAACAAAGGGGCTGACAGGAAATTGGAGAATTTTGAAGCCAAGGCTAATATGGTTGAGCATGGTCAAAGTTCTCATGGGAAGAAGAAAATTCCTTCTGGCAAAGAGTACAAGATGGGGCCAAAAGGTGGTATTACAAAGAAGCCAAAATTTCAATTTCAATTTCAAGAAAAGTGCTACAACTATGGCAAAACTGGACACCGGGCTTCTGAATGCCGTCTGCCACAAAAGAGAGTCAAAAATAATCAAGCTAATATGACGAAGTTAGATTCTATCTCAAGGGATGTCTCTGACATTAATCTGTCTGCTGTGATCTCTGAAGTGAACTTGGTGGATTCAAACCCAAAGGAATGGTGGATAGACACTGGTGCTACTCGCCATATATGCTCCGACAAAGCTATGTTCACTTCATTCAAACCAATTACAAGTGGTGAGAAGATGTATATGGGAAATTCTACTTCCTCGGATGTTGAAGGCCAAGGAAAAATAATTCTGAAAATAACTTCAGGAAAGGAGCTAACTCTCAACAATGTCCTTTATATACCTGAAATTTGCAAGAATTTGGTATCCGGATCTCTCCTAAGCAAGCATGGATTCCAAATGGTCTTTGAGTCAGACAAGGTGGTGTTAACCAAAGCGGGAATGTATGTGGGGAAGGGGTATATATGTAATGGGATGTTCAAACTTAATGTAGCAACTGTATTCCCAAAAGTTAATAAAATGAGTACCTCTTCTGTTTACTTTCTTGAGTCTTCCAATTTGTGGCATGGTAGACTAGGACATGTTAATTTTAATTCTTTGCGAAGATTAATTAAATTAGACCACATACCAAACTTTCATATTGATGCAAGTTATAAATGTGAAACTTGTGTTGAAGCAAAGTTAACAAAGACTTCATTTCAATCAATTGAAAGAAGCACTGAACCTCTTGAATTAATCCACACTAATGTATGTGATTTAAAAATGGTTCAATCTAGAGGTGGTAATAAGTATTTTATTACTTTTGTTGATGATTGCACAAAATACTGTTATGTGTATTTGCTAAAAAGTAAGGATGAAGCTTTGGATAAGTTCATTTTATACAAGACAGATGTTGAGAATCAACTAAGTAAAAAGATTAAGGTGTTGAGAAGTGATAGGGGTGGTGAATATGTAGCGCCATATGGTGAGTTTTGTGCACAAAATGGAATTATTCACCAAACCACCACACCTTATTCGCCTCCATCAAATGGAGTTGCTGAAAGGAAAAATCGTACCTTAAAAGAAATGATGAATGCTATGTTAATAAGTTCTGGATTGTCACAGAACTTATGGGGGGAGGAAATTCTCTCTGCAAATTATATTTTAAATAAGGTACCTCGAAAGAAAGTTGATCAAACTCCGTATGAACAGTGGAATGGTCGAAAACCATCCTATAAATTCTTACAAATGTGGGGGTGTCTTGCAAAGGTTCTTGTACCTACTCCTAAGAAAGAAAGGATAGGTCCAAAAACTGTTGATTGTTTATTTATTGGTTGTGCACATAATAGTAGTGCGTATCGGTTTCTTGTACATAAATCTGAAAACCCATATATATACAAGAACACGATCATGGAGTCTAGAAATGAGTCTTTCTTTGAGAATATATTTCCTTGTAAAGAGGAATATAGTTCTAAAAAATGCACATTTGAGACTGTTGGGGAAGGTAGTAAAACCCAAGAAGAAAATGTTGATATTGAGCCTAGACGTGGGGAACGAGCTAGAACCTCAAAATCTTTTGGTTCAAACTTTCTAATTTATGTTATAGAAAGTGAGCCTCAAAGCTATAATGAAGCTATTAGATCACCAGATGGTCCATTGTGGAAAGAAGCAATCAAGAGTGAAATTGATTCTATCCTACAAAATCATACTTGGGAACTGGTAGATCTTCCTCCTGGTTGTAAGCCGTTGGGCTACAAATGGATTTTTTAAAGGAAAATGAAGACGGATGGTACTATTGACAAGTATAAGGCAAGACTTGTCATAAAAGGGTATAGACAAAAGGAGGGTCTAGACTACTCTGATACATATTCTCCTGTTACGAGAATAACATCTATTCGTATGATTATTGTGATCGCAGCATTGTGAGATCTCGAGATACATCAAATAGATGTTAAGACTACCTTCCTTAATGGAGATTTGAATGAAGAAATTTACATGGAACAACCTGAAGGATTTTCTGGTCTAGGGCAAGAAAATAAAGTGTGTAAGCTTGTCAAATCATTGTATGGCTTAAAGCAAGCTCCAAAACAATGGCATAAAAAATTTGACAAAGCTATACTCTTTAGTGGATTTAAAATCAATGAGTGTGACAAATGTGTTTATGTCAAAGACACAATTGAAGGATATGTCATCTTATGTCTTTATGTTGATGACATGCTCATAGTGGGTAGTAATGATAAGATCATTAAATCTACTAAGAAAATGTTGAATTCTAAATTTGACATGAAAGATATGGGACTTGCTGATGTTATATTGGGCATCAAGATCTCTAGAAATACTAATGGACTTGTTCTGTCACAGTCACATTATGTAGACAAGATTCTAGAGAAGTTCAACAAGTCTGATACTAGTATAGCCAGGACGCCTGTGGAATTAAGTCTACACCTATCTAAGAATATTGGTGAGAGTGTTTCTCAACTAGAATATTCTCGAGTGATAGGAAGTTTGATGTACCTAATGAGTTGTACAAGGCCTGATATTGCTTATTCTGTTAGTAGACTGAGTAGATACACTAGTAATCCTAGTGCGGTACTTACGATATACACGTGATCAGGGACTGCACTACATGAGATATCCAGCTGTATTGGAAGGATACAGTGATGCAAACTGGATATCCAATATGAAAGATTCAAAATCTACAAGTGGATATGTTTTCACACTTGGTGGTGCAACTGTGTCATGGAAATCTTCAAAGCAAACTTGTATTGCTAGTTCGACAATGGAATCTGAATTCATTGCGCTAGATAAGGCAACTAAAGAGGCTGAACGGCTTCGCTATTTTGTAGAAGATATTCCAAGATGGTCAAAACCTGTGCCAGCTATTTATATACACTGCGATAGCCAATCTGCTATTGGAAGGGCACAAAATAATATGTATAATGGTAAGTTTAGACATATTTGTCGTAGACACAATACCATTAAACAACTACTCTAAAGTGGGAATGTCTCAATTGACTATGTAAAGTCAAAGGACAATATTGCAGATCCGCTAACCAAAGGGTTAAATCGAGAGTTAAATCATCTAGAGGAATGAGACTAAAGCCTATGACATTACAAGGGACTAGAATGGAAACCCAACCTAGTTGACTGGAGATCCCAAGATCTAGGTTCAAAGGGACAACCTAATTTCATGTACCTTAGGAAAATCACTGAGGAGAAATACTATCCTACCCATTTCTATGATACAACAGTGATACATGTATGGGTTGAGGATAAGCTTAGCTTTTAATGACTATATGTGTTGGTTTAACCAAGCAGAGTATAGCAGGATACTCTAAATAAGTCACCTATGTGAATGTGAAGTGGGGCTGCTTCTAAAAGAATTTGAGAAAGGCAAAATTCTTTGATAAACATTCAATGAACCAGGCGAGTGTTCAAAGCCAAAATGAACACAAGTATAAGAACTAAACTATGTTTGGAAAGCTCCTGTGTGAGGTCTGTCAGTTGTTTACACTAATGGCAATCAGTTCAAGACTACACGTTCATTGGTCAGCCAGTAAATCTGATAGATTGTCACAAGGGAAGGTTCAAAGCCAAAAGCTACCTATCCTTTGCAGGAGTGATCCGTTGTGCTCTCTCTTGTCGAGTCGTTGTCTCACATCATTTCGATTAATTTCATTCATGTGGGGGATTGTTGGATAAATATGTGGTTTTGGCCATGTTTGAGGTCAAATAAATGTAGGACCCATTTAGAGTTTGAATGGGGTCCTTGTGGATTTGTGTTCTCCTCCATGAGGAGATGAACTTTGGATATTTACATGTCCAAAATTATTATTGAGTGAATGAGAAATTAATCCATTGAATACATATTATTATGTACATGCATGGGAAATGTACATACATGAATGCATTTATTATAATGTACATGCATGGAAAATGTACATATATGAATGCATTTATTCTCATTCATGGATGATGCACATTCATAGATGAATCATGTATATACATGGGTGAATCTATAGATTCATAATGTACATGCATAGATGAATCCACAAATACATAATGTACATCCAATGAATCCTCTCTCCCCTTAGTCCTATATATTCTGAGCTTTCTCCTCATAAATTCATAGTCGGAAAAAACAAGAGTTAGTTCATTCCTTCCAATATTCATTCCTGAGAGAGTCACAAACATAGTTGGTTCGCTGGAGCAGTCAAACACCGTGCTTGTCTACTGCTGGTTATTATCGCTGTATCCTGGGAGACAGACGCCGGAGATATCCTCAAGCACTTCTAGTGAGGCGGCGAATCTGTTTTAAGGAAACTGTGAAATCTCACAGACCTCGATTTGATCTTATTTGTTGTAGTTTTTCCAGTTATTGCTTTCTGCTTACATATTGTAATTCTATTTCTGTTCAAGTCTATTTTTCCAGTTTGTAATCCAGAATCTGTTTCTGTTTTCCAATTGTATCAATGTAATTTTTCCAACAGCATACTCAAACAATTCATTTGACAAAATTTATATTTCAAGTATGTGTTTATATATATTTCTATCCACTAATGGGCAGGCAACTGTGTAGTGGCAGAGTGGTGGGGACTGGGCACCGAATAACCCACGTCCGCGACGGGTCACGGTTCGAACCTGGCTACTACCCAATTGCCTTTTTATTTTTCTTTAAACCAAACAACGTTGTTTCATATCAAACCTGACACACTTGATATGACCCTGACTAGTGAAAGTTTATTTTCAAATAAAGAATGATTATGCGGTCTTATATGCCAAATGCTTTTCAAATGCACAAAAGTTGTGGAATCTAGTGTTGGTTTGCATATTCCCAATTCTTTTAAATCATTTCTTCCTAGTTAATTAATATTTCCTGTTTTTAATAACTTTGGTTAAATATTTGTATTATTTCTATCTTTCTCTATAATAATATTCATAAAGTCATTTGATGTAAATTTAGCTTTTATTTTTTATTTTTCCTTTTCTTACATTAGTATCTTAGTTAATTTATTTTGCACTGTTAAAATCTTTACTGTAAACTACTTAGAAAAAAATAGCTTTTAATTTGTTTTATTACAAAAAATATAAACTAGTAGTTTAGTAAAACCCCACAAAAATCCATCATCTTTTTTTTTTAGTGACAAAATAGTTACTGCCTATTTTGTTTCCCGTCGACCTGGACTTCAAGAACTTTATTACTTGTACGATCACCTACACTTGGGTGTGATAAGAAAAAGCGTCAATAGGATGTCGTCAAGTTTTTTGGCGTCGTTGCCGGGGAACGGTTAATAAAAATAATAAATAAAAAAAAAGTTAGCTTTAAAACTATTTTTCCTACTATATATATATTTATATCTATATATACATATTCTACCTTATAAATAATCTAGTCTCTTTTTTTAAAAAAAGAATAATAATGATAGTGATAACATAAAAAATAATAATAATAATAAATTATATATAATTTTTCCTTGTGAAATATATATATTTAAATATATATTTATAAGTTTGTACGTGTTTATCTTCTAAAAAAATGAGGATATATATACATATATAAACATATCTTCTAAATATATATATATATAAGAATAAAAATATATAAAAAAGAAAAGAGTTTTTTTACTTAGCTAATAATAATAATAATAATAATAATAACATCTTCATCATTTTGTTTTTCTTTTACTTCATATGTCCTTAGATACTACTGAAGCTTTATATCAAGTACCACATAATTCTAATATTTCTAGTAATTTATCTAGTATACAGTTTCCTAGAATTATGGCTGAAATTGAAGGCATAGAAGGAATAACTGATGATACTCATAATGAATATGGGGATAATATACCACAACATGTCTTATCAGAGCATGAACGATGGTCTTTACGTAATCTATTTATCCCAGAAATAATCATCACTCCATCTTTCATCACTCTACCTAGACATACATGAAATTTTCATTTTAGACATAACATGCTACCATGCTTACCAACTTACCACGGAACTAAAGAAGAATATGCTTATGTTTATATTCGTGGATTTAAAGAAGTTTGTGATACGTTTGCTGATCAAACTTGTCCTATTGAGATAATCTATCTCAAACGTTTCCCTTTTTCTTTAAAAGATGAAGCTGAATCTTGGTTTTTATCTCTCCATCCTGGTTCTATAACTTCATGGCATGATATGAATGAAGTTTTTCTAAATAAATTCTATCACAAAAATTTAACTTATAGCTTGATGCGAGAATATAAACTTTTCACTCAAAAAGAGAAGGAACCATGCATTGAAGACTGTGAATTTTTTATAGATCTCCTACAAACCTGTCTACATCATGTATCAAGGGGAATATTTTAAAAATGCTGACGAAGCTGAATCATACTTTGATTGGCTTAGCGAAGACGCTTCACAATGGGAAAAAGAAGAAATTTCTAGGAAAGAAAAGACTAAAAATTCACAGCAATCACAAACAGAAGATGAATTTGTAATAAAAATTTTGATTGGCTTGGCGAAGACGTTTCACAATGGGAAAAAGAAGAAATTTCTAGAAAAAAAAAGGCTAAAAGTTCACAGCAATCACAAACAGAAGATGAATTAGTAATAAAAATTGAAGAATTAGCTCGCAAGCTAGTAGCTCTTAAATTGAAAAAAGTTAATCCTCCTCAATCTAAAAAGAAATTAGAACTTTGCAGCACATGTCGTATGATGGGGTACTCTACAGAAAAATATCTTAATACTCCTATTTATCAAAGATTTACCCCTGCGCAAAAAGTTCTATTATATAATTCAAAACTACATCTTCTTAAAAGAAAAATGAAATCTCGATGGACTGGTCCATATATTGTAAAAAATGTGTATCCTTATGGAACTATCATAATTGGGACCCTAAAGATGGAAATACATTTAAAGTTAGTAGGCATAAATTAAAGTCGTTCTTAGGAGATTTTGAAACTGAGTTGGAGTCCTTTCCTTTGGATGAACCCCAACTATGATACCTCTTAAATTCATAAATAATAATTAGAATTGTACATAGTAGGAATTTTATTTTTATTTTTATTTTTATTTTTATTTTTATTTTTATTTTTATTTTTATTTTTATTTTTATTTTTATTTTTATTTTTTTTTACTATTTAATTTTTTTCAGAAATTATAACATATTATCTTATGTCACAGGTAACGAAGAGATATGAACCCATTTCATCATCGTAGAGGTGCAAGAATGAGTAAAAACTATCCCAGTTCGTCTAACAATAACAACTATCCTTCAGAGGATGGAACTTTGTCAGATGATGATACACCCCCACATTTCAAATATCTCATGGACTCTGACGAGGATGGAATGTTCTACGTCGATAAAATTTATGACGACACGGATGAAGAAATTAATTATTTAGTGGAACCTGACCAACCTAGGGAGTGGAATGCTGAACCAGTATTTGATGGATTAAATGACTGGCAGAATTTTAGTACAAAATGCGATGAATGGGAACAAACTCAATATGAGGTATTCCAAGAATTATATCATGAATATGAAGAATGAATGGGAGAGATACCTAACATCCTTAGAACAATTCCCTATTTATGATGATAGTGACATTATATTTGGATGGGGACGTTTATTAACTAGAGTTGTTAATGGAGAAATGGTAAGGTACGCCTTTCAGAGAGATTGGTTCTTTTTCCTACTTGAACGAGGGACATCTCTAGTCCCTGTCTTTATTGAACAATTCATTCCTCAAAAAATCATTGTTATATATGATCTATTCATAGAAGTAACCCTGTATGATGATCCGGACATATGTGATTATGACGCCTACTTGAGGTTTTGAGTCTACTGTCCTAGACCTCGAAATGATCATCTTTCATGGGCAATAACCCCAATCAAGGTCTAGATATGTTAAAAAAAATAAAAAAAAATTTGTCTTTATTTTTATTGTAATTGTACTTTTCGTTTTATATATAAATGAAAAATATATATCATCAATGTGTTTTAAGTATCAGAACCACTTGCACTTACTATTTTATGAGTTTTGATTTTTTTTTATCAAGTCTTACAAATCTCAAATACTGCTATCTAAGAAATGTACTAAATTGTATGTTTAAACTATCCCATTACAGTCCAAAATAAAAAGGCACATAAGAAGTATTGCTGGTTTTAAAAATTATGTTGCTAAAATTGCCAGATAGCAAAATTTGAATGCAAGATAGATCATTTGAATCTGCAGTTCAAAAGATCAATTGTACAGTAATTCTTGATAACTTTATCTCAATACAGTGATAGTACATTTATTTTTATATATATATATTATCATTATTATTCTATCTTTTCTTTGTTTATTTCTTTTTATTACAGGTGTTATCCTTGGCTTCTTTTTCTCATCTCACTCATTGAGGACAATGTCAGACTCAGTTGGGGGGGACGGTTTCACGATTAACACCTGTTTGTTTGTTTTATCTTTATTTCTTAAAAAAAATAATCTTTTTAGAGAGAGATACACTGAAAAAGAGAAAATGGCTATATATAGGGCTTCAAAGCCTAAAAACTTTCTCCATCTCTCTTTTTCCTTTATTTTTCTTCTTCATCTCTTCGCGATCTCTCTCTCATCTCTCTTCTCTGCAACTCTCACTCTCCCCCGATCTCTCATTCTCTCATTCTCTTTCCATTTTCTCGATCTAAAATCAAGATCCACTCTAGTGATCACTAAAGGTAAGATCTATAATCCAGAGAAAAGCTTGATTTTGATTTCATTTTTTGTTTTTCCGATTTCGGCCTAAATCTTAACAAAAATTTAGTTTTTTAGATTTTATATTTTCTCTATTTTCCATTATTTAACAAAAATATAACACATAAGTTATAGGTACCTACTCACCAAAAAAGCTTGAAAATACCACTCAATCCACGGCCCTACCAGGTTCTCAGATTTCCAAGAGCTAGGTGATATTTTTCCTTTTCTTATAAATAAATAAAAACAAAACAAAACAAAACAAAATGGACGATGGGCTAGCCAATGTCTTATGTATTTTGAACTTTACCTTGTCATTTTCTTAATTGCTGTTATGATAATGCTGCATTGCCCTTGTTAAAAAAAAATCTAATTGTTTTCTTTTTTCTTCCAAGTTTTCTGTTTTAAAAAAATGAATGACGAACACATCAGCGCTTTTTTGATTTTTGAACTTTAATAATTTTCCTTATTATCATTATTGTACTAATACGTTGTCTTGGACTTTTCTAGAGAGAGAGAGAGAGAGAGAGATGTAGTTTCTAGTTTTTTTGTTTTTATAAAAAAAAATATATGTAGTTCTTCTTTCTAAGTTTTCTGTTCTTAAAAAAAATTATATTTTCTTTTTAGTTTCTGAATGTATATATTTCTTAATATAAATTTTTTTAGTTTGAAAATAAAATTCCCACCCACCCCCTCTAAGCTCTCTTTAATTAGAGGGTTGAGTCTAGCCTCTCTTGTTGGCTAAGAGTATAAAAAATAGATCCAATAGTCGATGACCAGACGTTAATGGGTCGCTCACTTATTTCTGAGCAGAAGAAACCCTTTGCTGGCACTAGCCTTTATGTCATCAAAAGGAAAGCTAAAAGGTTAGGATGGTGTTTGAATTGTTATAGAGAAGAATGTCCTGGTTTAATTGCACATAATGACACATCTTTTAAAGTTTACTACTGTTACAAAAGACAATTCAAATCAAAACAAAAGAAAATTTTGGGTGAGAAAGAGGACAGTATCCTTTGATACCCAAATAAATTTTGTTTTCCCATCCCTCATTTCTTTTTATTTGTATTGTTTTTCTTTTAAATTTATTTTTAGTATATTCAATAATTTCCAGTCAGGTCAGACTTTAAAATGATCCTACGTGTACATCTGGCTTTCATTAGCTGGTTCGATAGGAATAATTTGCATAATCCCAACATCACTAGATATGTTTAGTGCGGTGAATGACTCTAGAGGTAGCGAAAAACTAAGTGAAGTCAGACTTATCTCCTAGCATCTTACTGATGTTTTTAGTTTGCTAGTGATTCTAGACCCATCTCTTTTACTAGAGGTGGATGGGCTATCATGACAACTTGGACGCTCCGGATTGCGTAGCCTCTTTTGTATAGGTGCAGAGGATACTAGTCGCACCATATATGTATCCAACCTAGTGGATGCGCTTAGGATTTTTCAGAATTTTTTCTTTTATTCTATATAAGTTAAATTTGACACGTTAATGTTATTTTGGGTATGTTAATAGCATACAACACATTGTCATATATTTAACTATTTTCAAATGCTTAAAACTCTTTAAACTTTAAACACTTTTGAAACAGTGTGAAAATATTTACTGAATATAAATGGATGAGTAAACATAAACTACGTAGTTTAAGGACAAGTAGTGGAAACTAATTAATCCATGTGAGCTTTTGTGCCAATCTTCCTTTATGAGGGTTGCTATTCTTTTCAGTCTCATTTCATTCTTTTCATCATATCACTCATTGAAAGTCTCATTATTTATTTTTTTTGACTGATCATTAGAAGAGAACGTTCAGGATTTACCATTAGAACTTCTAAATTACTTAAATGAACAAAGTCAATCTATTTTTAAAATGATTTATGCCATCTTTTCTTTCAAATGCACCTCCCTTCACTTTATATTGCCTTATTCAGTTTTTTCCAAATCATGTCTTGCTCCACCTAGGAGTACAAACCTCACTTCTATATCCAGGTATGTGATTGGACTGTAATGATATTGCAAGAAGTGGCAAAGAAAGAAAGGAGTTGATTTAACAAAAAAATAAGAAACTAAAAAAAAAAAAAGGAAAAAAAAAAGACAGTACAAATAATAAAATGGAGAAAAAAAAAAGAAGATATTGGAATGAATTGCGCAAATACTCCAATCACATGCTTAGAACAAATACACCTCAAATCTCCTACTCATCTTAATTTCTAACCTACCAGTCAAAGTCCTAATAATTTAAAAGAAATTGATTTTTAATTTTAAGTGATAAGGATATTCTCCTTGATAGATCGCTCTTCTAATGCTAAGTATTCTTTCATGAGACTTATTGTACTCCAAATGCCAATATATTGAGTCATCAAAAAAAAAATTGGAAGCAATTTCTCTATCTTTGCTTCCCTACCAAGTGAGATGTTCTCTACACCGATTTATGAGAGTTTCTCCTTAAAATAGTGAAATCCTAGTGAGATTTGAGTTAAAACTACAAATTTTATGACTGTTAATAGTTATGTAAACTTTGAAGTTAAGGTCAGTTGCTTGACTTTTCTGGTACACACTGTAAGTTTAAAGAGTATAAAAAATGCTACCATTGACAAACTGTGAGTATATGTGTTGCATTACTATTACTTGGAAATTTTATTTTATTGCCAAATTTAATCTTATATGTTGTAAACGGAGAAAATCTACCTTTATTTTTATTTTACTTTATATTTTTACTTAAAAAAATAATTTTAATTGAAATTTGTGGGTATATTCACTGCAAACCCTCACGAGACAACACTCGTCCACTAGGGGTAACATAGGGGTTTAACGGCTTGTTGCATACACTAAATGCAATCGCGATTCCTGCGACAGTGAGTTAGATTTTATTTTCCTTAGTCTACTCTTACTTTTTAATAAAACTTTTAGAACAATTTCACTTTTCACTTCATTACTAGGGACTAGCAATAAGCTAGTTGAGGGGTGTGACAAATACTGAATATTGCACATTCATGTGTCAATATAATAGATATAGTGCTCATTTAATCCCCCAAATCCCTAGTTTTACATGCATATTTGAATTAATATAATTTAATGGTGATGTCACTCAAATGCGTGTAATTATTTGTTTTTACATGTTTTATATGTTTAGGTGAAATGATGAAATAAAGAGAAGGAAAGAAGTAGCAACCACACCGAAGCATTTCTCATATATTTTGGTAGTCAAAATTTGCACAGTAATATTTCTATAAACTCTAGGAACAATCCCAAAAAAAAAAAAAGGAAAACAAACAATCAACAATGAAAACCTTTGCTACCAAACTAACAAAGAAAAACACATCACTACCAAGGTTGATAGTGATGTTTTCATTTATACAGATTTTCTTTTGTTTCTTCTTCTTCTCTCTCTCTCTTTCTCTCAATTTCTCCCGCAGAAACTATCAGAAGTGAAAAGACGATTGGGGCGAAGGACTAAACACGCGAAGAAAAAATTACCACATGACGAGCGAATGACGAAATTCGTCAAAAGACTTCGCCTATAAAAAGACACTAGCAGAATTCAAAGAAGAACACCAACTAACAGCAGAGAAATTATATTACACACTGTTAGAAAGAGAATAGTTTAGGGGGTTATCATGTGAGCACTTCATATTGTCTCTAGAAGTAGGAAACTTTAATTTTTCTTTGTCTTTTCTAGTTCTAGTAGTTGTAAAAATTTACTTTTATGTAGTTGATGATTTCATGTTCAAAAATATGTAGCAAACTTTGTGTATTGTACTTCTTAAAATAAAATATTCGTTTTCTTGTACAACATTTGTCACTTTGTAGTAGTAGTAAAATATTCCTAGTAAAATTTAGATTTAATATTTTTAGTCTAGTAGTACTTATAGTTGTCCTTTAAAATAGTTTGAAACTGCAAATTTTCAGTTTTTATAGTAATATTTTCATTCACTAGAAGACAGAATTTGCAAATAAATGCCAGATTTCTTAGTCACATAATTGTTATAATCACCTACTAAAGTCCAAAACACACCATACCCATATCTCACTCCCAAATTAAATTAGGATTTGGTTTGACCTTATTTGTGTTCTTGGAGTTCAACCACTGTGACCCCACAAGAATCCAAAGTCAAAGGTTTAGTATTTTATTATTAATTCAATATTTCCATTTATTTATATTGTATTAGTCTGGTTGTACTAAACTTTGTTATTTTGCAGATTCCATAAATTCAACCACAACTTATGTTAAGTGAGGAAAAAAATATATTAATATTATATTTTACCCTTACCTTAGTTTTATAACTTTAATTTTAATTGGGCAGTCACTGCGTATATCTATTTAATCTTTCTGTAAAAGATTGTTTGGAAGACAGTTTTAATTCCAAAATGGTAGACTAAAACTTTAATTGGGGATATGTAATAAAAACTTAGAAACCACAACTTCTGTGCACTAATCTTAAATGAGCAAATTTATCTAGATGGGTTATTTTTCCATTAATGGCCAAAAATATCTATGTATCTATAGTTTATGACCATTTAACATGTTTATAGACTATGACTATATTGGGCTCAAAAGATTACATATTTGAAATAAGAATCTAATTATGTGGATTGTCAAACTATGCATTTTGTCATAAAAAACACCTAGCATACTCAAACAATTCATTTGACAAAATTTATATTTCAAGTATGTGTTTATATATTTCTATCCACTAATGAACATGAAATTGTGTAGTGGCAGAGTGGTGGGGACTGGGCATCGAATAACCCACATCCGCGGCAGGTCACGGTTCGAACTTGGCTACTGCTCAATTGCCTTTTATTTTTCTTTAAACCAAACGACATCGTTTCATATCAAGCCTAACACACTTGATATGACCCTGACTAGTGAAAGTTTATTTTCAAATAAAGAATGACTCTGCGGTCTTAAATGCTAAATGCTTTTCAAATGCACAAAAGTTGTGAAATCTAGTGTTGGTTTGCATATTTTCAATTCTTTTAAATCATTTCTTCCTAGTTAATTCACATTTTCTGTTTTTAATAACTTTGCTTAAATATTTGTATTATTTCTATTTTTTGCTATAATAATATCTATAAAGTCATTTGATGTAAATTTAGCTTTTATATTTGGGGAAAATACCTTTTACCCCCCTGTGGTTGCACCCATTTTCTCATAACCCCCCTGTGGTTCATTTTGTAACACTTAACCCCCCTGTACTACGGACTAAAGTGAGACTGTTAACTTTTCTAACGGCAATCCCACTTCAGTCATTAGTACAGGGGGGTTAAGTGTTACAAAAATGAACCACAGGGGGGTTATGAGAACATGGGTGTAACCATAGGGGGGTAATAGGTATTTTTCCCTAAAGAGTATGTATAGGGGCTTGGGGGTATTAACGTCATTTCCTTTTTTTCCGTTAGAAAAGTTAACAGTCTCACTTTAGTCCGTAGTACAGGGGGGTTAAGTGTTACAAAATGAACCACAGGGGGTTATAAGAAAATGGGTGCAACCACAGGGGGGTAAAAGGTATTTTCCCATTTATTTTTTTTTTCTCCTTTTTTTTACTAATATCTTAGTTAATTTATTTTGCACTGTTAAAATCTTTACCGTAAACTACTTAGAAAAAAAAAGCTTTTAATTAGTTTTATTGCAAAAAAAAAATATTATAAAAACTAGTAGTTTAGTAAAACCCCACAAAAATCCATCATCTTTTATTTTCTTTTTAGTGACAAAATAATTACTGCCTATCTTTGTTTCCCGTTCCCTGTGGGTTCAACCTGGACTTCCAGAACTTTATTACTTGTACGATCACCTACACTTGGGTGTGATAAGAAAACTCATCAATAGGATGTCGTCAGTCGTCTTGCTACGTTCCAGTTCACCTATGCTGCCGCAAATTGGTGGGAAGCTGAGCGAACTACTATAGGGATAAATGCTGCAAGGGCGATGCCTTGGGTGATGTTCAAAGAAAGATTTTTAGGAAAGTACTTCCTAGAGGATGAGAGAAACCAATAGGAGAAGAACTTTCTCAATCTAGTCCAAGAAGGATGGACTGTGCCGGAATACACAACAAAGTTCAAGCGTCTATCCCGATTTGCTCAACATATGGTAGATACTCCACAAAAGAAGGTGAAGAGATTTCACCAAGAATTGAACCCCCACCTCAGACATATGATGGTTGGTCATTTGAATCAGTCATTTGAGGGGATTGTTAGATTCATTGCAGGATTGGAAAAGGACACTTATCCCATACAGCGACCACAGATGAATCGACCCCAGCAATCGAGAAACTTCCAACAGAGGAATTTCCAGAACCAACCACCAAGGGTGGAGACCCCAAGGAAATTTTCAAGGCAACAAGAGAACCAGGGATGGAACCAAGAAGTCTCAGTAAAACTATCCTCGATCCCAGTAATATGAACAGCGAGGACCGCAACCTCAGGCACTGCCTATTGCCCTACCACCGAGTGATGGAGGATGTTTAAACTACGGGAAGTTGGGGTACATGGCGAGGAATTGCACTATTCCTAAGACCCACCGCCATAGCGATCAGTTCTACCATAACTATAATAAGTCTGGACACGTGAGCAGGGATTGCAGTGCACCATGAGGAGGATACTATGGGCACCAGTTCAAGGGATTCAGGGACCCCCCCAGATCAGATTAGAATGAATGTCATAATCCCAATAGAAGCAGGCTTTAATGCTGATAAGCAGCAATACTTGGAGGGTACGCTTGTACTCTTTCATAGTCCAGTTACAGCTTTATCCGATACTAGAGCTGCACATCCATTTATTGCTATAAAGATTGTGCGATAGTTGGGCTTAGAACCCCAGACACTTGAGCCAGCACTTAATGCTATGTCACAATTGGGAGTGACTGTTAAGTTGGGTAAAGTATGTAAAGATAGCCCATTAACCTTGGGAGATAGGAATCTTCTAATAGACTTGGTAGTTCTATTGATGTCGGAGTTCGACATTATCCTAGGGATGAATTGGTTGGCTAAGTATGAAGCCAATTTGGACTGCCTTACCAGGACAATTGTATTTCCGATACCAGGACGTCCGACGATTAGATTTTAGTGTCAGCCGATGAGTGATATGTTATTGACAATTGGTTTAGCTACAATCGGGAGTACGACTACGGAACTAACGATAGATAAGATTCCTACCGTACAAGACTTTCAAGATGTATTCCAGGATATTAAAGGACTTCCACCGAAGTAAGAGATAGACTTTTGTGTGGAACTAGTACCTGGAATATTGCCGATATCTAAGACTCCATATCAGATGGTGCCGACTGAGATGGTGGAACTGAAGAAGCAAGTTCAAGATGTTGAAGATTTGGGATTTATTCGTCCAAGCACGTCACCCTAGGGAGCACCAACTCTATTCGTAAAGAAGAAAGAAGGGACACTTCGACTCTGTATGGATTACAGGGAGTTGAATAAGGTAACAATCAAGAATAGATATCCACTACCTCAGATAGATGACCTATTCGATCAGTTGCAAGGATCAAAGATCTTTTCCAAGATCTTTGCGTTCGGGATATCAGAAACTATTAGTTCGACCAGAGGATGTATAGAAGACCGCATTCCGGACAAGGTACGGGCATTATGAGTTTCTAGTTGTGCCTTTCGGACTAATGAATGTGCCAACAGTATTTATAGATTTGATGAACAGAGTATTCAGGCTATATCTAGATCGATTCATTATAGTTTTCATTGTTGACATCTTGATCTACTCAAAGACAGAAGAAGATCACAAGGAGCACTTACAGATCGCTTTGCAGACGCTTTGAGATAGCAAGTTGTATGCAAAGTTCAGTAAGTGCGACTTTTGGCTACAAGAGGTCAAATTCTTGGGACATGTCATATCTCAAGATGGTATCTCTGTGGACTCATCCAAGATCGATGCAGTCTTAAGCTGGAACAAACTGACTAATGCGATGGAAGTTAGAAGTTTTCTTGGTCTAGCAGGATATTACCGAAGATTTGTCGAAGGATTTTCCAAGATAGAAGGACCTTTTGACAAATTTAACAAGGAATGAGACAAAGTACGAATGGACAGGTAAGCATGAGCATGCATTTCAGGAGTTAAAGGAAAGATTGACTGCTGCACCAGTACTTGCGATACCTAAGAGTGGAGAAAGGTATATGATCTACAGTGATGCATCGCACCAAGGACTTGGTTATTTACTTATGCAAGAGGGGAAAGTGATTGCATATGGATCAAGACAATTGAAGGTACATGAGAAGAACTATCCTATGCATGATCTAGAATTGGCAGCAATAGTGTTTGCATTGAAGAATTGGAGACACTATCTCTATGGAGAGAAGTTCGATCTGTTTTCCGATCATAAGAGCTTTTAAGGTATTTGTTCTCTCATAAGGAGTTGAACATGCGACAATGAAAATGGATAGAGTTACTCAAGGATTACTACTTTTCATTGCAATACCATCCGAGTAAAGAAAATATCGCAGCAGATGCTTTGAGTTGTAGACCTCAATTAGTGATCGTTGTATTATTAATTCGAGAATGGAAAGCATTGGAAGTTTTAGCTGAATTTGAGCTTCAGCCAGTGGAACCAATGTAAGGACTACATTTTGGATGTCTGATGGTACAACCAACTTTGATCATCGTATCATAGAAGCTCAACAGACAACAGAAGATCTGAAGTTATGGCTTGCCAAGATGTCAGCCAAAGAACCAGATGTTTGGAGTATTGGTACAGACGGAGCCTTACGATGTAAAGGTAGACTCTGTGTACCTGATGAAGAAAATCTCCGGAAAGACATATTGGATGAAGCGCATAAGTCACTGATGACTATTCATCCTGGAGGTACGAAGATGTACAAAGACTTAAAGAGGAATTTCTGGTGGGACGAAATGAAGCGAGAAGTTGCTGAGTATGTAGCCGAATGTCTTACTTGTTAATAAGTAAAGGCAAAACATCATAAGCCACCTGGACTTCTACAACCGTTTCCAATTCCCCAATGAAAATGAGAACACATCACCATGGATTTAATGATAGGATTGTTGAAGTCTCAATAGAACCACGATGCTATTTGGATAATCGTGCATCGACTTACAAAGATGGCATATTTTATCGCCTATAGTATGACGTATCCAGTAGAACATTTGAGTCGGATGTATCTATAGAACGTAGTATGGATACACGGAGTACCTGTGTCTATCGTGTAAGATCGAGATTCGCTCATTACTTCAAAGTTTTGGAATTTCTGGTGTCTCCAAACAGCGATGGGAATAACACTGAACTTGAGTTCAGCCTTTCATCCACAAACTGATGGACAGACTGAATAGGTCAATCAAGTGATGGAGGACATGCTACGTGCTTGCGTTATTGATTTCGAGAGTTCTTGGGAGGCACACCTACCGTTGATCGAGTTTGCCTACAACAATAGCTATCATACGAGTATAGGGATGACGCCATTTGAAGCTTTATACGGAAGATCTTACCGATCGCCGCTATGCTGGGCCGAAGTCGGAGATACTCAACTTCTTGGTCCAGAGATGGTACGAGAGACTAGCGAGAAGATTCAGATCGTACGTGAAAAAATGAAGACAGGTCAGACCCGACACAAGAGTTATGCTGACATGCGACGTAAAGACTTGGAATTCGCCATTGGAGATCATGTGCTGCTTAAAGTTTCACTTGTTCGAGGGATTGTTCATTTTGGTCATAAGAGAGGCAAGTTATCATTGTGATTCATCGGACCATTCAAGATTCTAGAACGTTGGAAAGGTTGCTTATCGACTTGTGTTGTTGCCGCAGATGTCAGGAGTGCATAACATGTTCCACATCAGTATGCTGAGGAAGTTTGCCCACAACCCAACACATGAGATCAACTTTGAAGATATTGAAGTCAACAGCAACATTACATTCAATGAAGGACCACTTTGCAACCTAGATCTAGGATTCAAGAAGCTCAGAAACGTTATAATTACAGGTTTCACACAAACAATGCCACTTGCACCCCTTCCTCCCCTATATATATATTACATTCGTATGTGTTAGTGTGTTTGGAGAACCAGGGAGTTAGAGAGAGTTGTGTATGCTTATGTTTTGATATATATACACACACATCCATATATTATATATACACACAGTTAGAGAGAGAGAGAGAGAGAGAAGACGCATGAAAGAGAAGAATAGGAAGAGAATCAGAGAGACAGAGACGGAGAGAGAGAAGAGGAAGCCATTGAAGCTTAAAGCTCAAGCTTGACGTTGCCAAATGCACCGTTAGCATCCTAAGTAAGTTTTTACTCACTTGGTTTCTTGAATATAATGTTTACAACCTTTTGGTGATGTTTAGATGTAGTAAACACTTCCTTAAGACGTTTATATATTGCTTTTTACGAATCTGTTGGAGAAGACAACTCTCGAGCGATTGAACTGAGTTCAATCGATCGAGGTTCAATCGATCAAAGCGATTTCGATCACTCGAACATCACTTTTTTCAATCGATCGAAATGGTTTCAATCGATTAAACTTTGCAGAACATGGATTATTTCTTTGGTTTATTTATAAGAGGTTCGATTATTAAATCTTGATTCAAACTTCCATTATGCGATTTTGGGTTCATCAGGAATAATGTGACAACAAAGACAAGTATGATTAAGAATAATGGATTAACGTGATGACATTAGATACTATGTGATTCATGTACGAGTTCGGTATCTGATTCTTTTTAATCAGAGTAGTCGTGCCACGAAGGGGGCTGTCATGTAACCGTTAGTAGTATATCGTTAAGTAGGTATGATAAGTTCTGGGAAGAGAACGGGAATGCATACTGGTTGATCATAAGTACGCGGTAGACAGACGAAGGTGTCTACAACATGCGGTGAACCTTGATCAACTGGTGAACGCAGTAGACAGACGTATATGTCTATGACTTGCGATGATATAATATCTATGACATTAGTGAACCTTGATCATAAGTAAGCGGTAGACAGACAAAGGTGTCTATGACTTGTGGTGAACCTTGATCATAAGTACACGGTAGATCTGATGATAGGTCGTGGTAATAGAATTGATGTGTCGATGCTTGAAGTGTTAAATCCCTGACATGTGGTGGACTGTGCATATGTTTTTAAAAGCGGGGAATGGACTGGCATATTATCTACGACTTGCGGTGTACGCGGTAGATGATCTCTATGACTTACGGTGTTACGCGGTAGAAAGTATCTATGACTTACGGTGACGCGGTAGACAGAGCATTGGTGTATCTAGGAGTTTTACAATCAAGTTTGTTCCAAGAATCAGTAATGCGCTGAGTTTGTTATTAACAAAGATGATAAGGGTTGAGCAAACGATGTTGAAATACAAAGAAAGATACTATTGTAACACTATATCTTAGACACTATAATAACTTGTTATTACGTTATATCATTGATACCCTATGAGTTGCTATTCACTCATGTCTCAGTAAGCTGACGACCATTACTACCTGGACATTCCCCGTCCAGACTACCCTATTCGTATCAATGTAGGAAATGATGTGTACGACGATGGCTACTACCTGGAAGGGGATTATGCAGAGGGTGGCCCCACTGATGCAGGTTATGTCAGAAAAGGCTGTTACGCTGACGACTACCCATACGTCAGCTAAAGATCTGCAGATAGTTATATTTAGTTTTATTTCTGTTGATCTTATAGTTAACGGGTACTTGAGCATATATTGTCTCCTGACTTGTTGTGATCTTGAGGACAACTCTGATGTTTGTAATAGATACAACTGTTGTATTATAATCAGCTTGTTTATGTTGTTGTTCTTATTCTTTAGTTGACTAGTAATGTGTGGTGTAGACAATTTAATGACATTCACCCGTCATTCCTTATGGACCCAAAGAGGAAATTTATTTTTCTCTATTTCTGCTGTTCCAGGACATGACATAGAGTATGTCCAAGGTATTCACAAAACAATCATTTGAATAGCATCCAAGGGATCACATGCTATAATCTTGGATTAAATTCAAGGTAAACACATTATTCTCTTTTATACGGAGTTTTTCATCTTATTCATTTCATGCCTCTACCGAACCTTGAACGATTGATCATCAAGGAGTTAGAAATTAACATACAAGTCTCAATATCTTTTAAAAGCCCCCACTATTTGGAAAAGACCATAACTCACAATTTAGGACCCATTATATAGATATGGTTCATTAACAAAAATATTTGGAAGCCAAAATAATATTCAAGCCTTATCAGTTTGAAAAAACTTTCCTCACCACCCTTTCAAATAAAATTTCAAGCCTCGCCCCTATAACAATCATATCTCCATTTTAAATAAATCTCCAAAAAATTTCATGCGTACTCATGCATGTAATCTTCAAATTATAATTTTTCTCAATCTCAAACTCCCAATATGGAGATTATTGTTTCATAGAATTTCTCCAATAGTTTGTATTATCATCTAATCAATAAAAACCAAACTAGTAACATGTTTCTCAAAATCCATCAGGTCTTACTTCTCATACAACATCCACTAGATATTTGATTGCTTATATGTATGGTTATTCTCAAAAGAATTTTAAAAACGTTTTAGAGCAAATAACAACATTTACAAGTATAAAAAACTATTGAAATAATCAAAACCTTATACCCCCACTATTTCCATAAGGTATAACTGTATATCTCAAAATGAAGAAAACATTCCTTGGTCACATGAATATTGTTAGCAAATAGAAATATGAAACTCTTACCAAACCCAGTTGAAGATTCTCTCAAATCACATCATTCTCTCATATGTATCGTCTCAAATTATTGGAGAATAATACAAAAATAGCCTTAAAAGAATCCACCGTAATGGAAACACCATCAATTCCACCATTGCATAGAAACAATAATAATGTGATTGGGATGAGGCGTGAAATGATCTTTTGAGACGATCTGCGTCCTCTATGGAAATACTCGATGTAGTAGGAAATAGCACGCTATCTCTGGGATACTACAGTCCATCCACTCTTGCTGATGATATTATTCTTTTCGCTGAGGCAAATGAGAAAAACATTGATAACATCTTGAATACTCTTAATCAATTATGTGCCCTTCCGGGACAGAAAATTAATCTCTCTAAATCTCGTATTTTCTTCTCTGATAATACTAGACTTAGAGATGCTAATGCTATTTTGTGAAGAAGTGGTATCTCTAGAACTGACAACCTTGGAAAGTATCTCGGTATTCCCCTCCTCCATGGAAGAATTTCCAAAGGACTCTTTAGTGATTCTATAAATCGAATCCAAAAGAAACTCTCTGGATGGAAAACTCAAATGATTTCCATGGCAGGTAGAGCTACCTTTATTAAATCTACTATGGAACCTATTCCTAATCACCTAAAGCAAGGTGGTTTGGGATTTAGGAAAAGTCATAAGAACAATTTGGCAATGCTAGGTAATCTTGGTTGGGATATTATGAATAGAAAAGGTAGCCTCTGGTGCAAAGTGGTTATGGCCAAATACCTTCAGGGCAACCCTCTCCAAGAGTGGAAGGCCAAAAGAAAGAATTCAAATATGTGGAAAAGAATCTTATGCACCCAGAAATTTTTGATTAAAGGTACCAAGTGGATTGTTGGTAAAGTGGAGAGTATTGATATTTGGAGACAATGGTGGTGTGGTTCCAACCCCATCAAGAGTGCTCTTGATATTGTTGATCGTCCTAATCTAAAAGTGAAAGATATCATTCTGGATGGTGGTACTTCGAATCTGGAACCTATCCGACCCTGGCTTTCGGAGGAAGACTGCAAGAGAATTCTTGCTACTCCTCTTCCTTCTTTCTCAAATTTATGTAACTTCCCTAACTAGTCTGTAATCAGTACTGGTAAATATAACCCTAAATCGACTAATGGGCTAATCACTAAGAATTACCCTCCAATCAAAGAGGATATCTAGCATGACCTTTGGAAATGGAAAATCCTTAATGAACTGAAATTTTTTATTTGGAAATGTATCCTTGATAGACTTCCTTTAAAGAATCTTCTTCTTATCAGGAACATTACCACTAACTCCTCCTGTGAGTTCTGTAACCATTGGAAGGAAGACTCGTTACATATCCTTAGAGACTGCCCTCGTGCCATCTCTTTTTGGAATTTCTTCCTCCCATAGGCTATAGGACTTCTTATCTTAATCTCAATTTGTAGAGTTGAATTCATAATCTCATGCAAGATCACTCTAAGGCCTCGTTTGGCAGGGCAGATAATACTATCGAATTAGACTGTATAAGGCAGGATTAGACTGTCGGATAAACTGTTATGCTATCATGTGTTTGGAACGTGCAAGATAAAACTGTCAGATAAGCTGTTTTATAATAATCTTGTGTTTGATCGTGCCGGGATATAAGATCAGGATAATAACTAAATTATTGTTTTTTAACTCTAAAAAAAAAATCAAATTAGGGGAAAAAAATAAAAATAAAATAAATATGGAAAAAAAATGTGAAAAAAAGGAAGCAAATCTGGGGAAAAAATATCTGGAAAAAAAAAGAGATGATTTAAAAAAAATCTAAAAACAAAAAACAAATTTGGGGGAAAAAAATATAAAGAAATAAACAAATATGAAAAAAGGAAGCAAATCTGGGAAAAAAAGGGAAAAATAAATTTTGAAAAAATAAGCCCAAAAGTTATCCCAAATTCCCTTATCCCACCTAATACCCCCCATCCCACACCCCCCCCCCCCCCCCCCATGGTATAGAACTATCCCACTCTCCATGGGATAAAAGGAGAGTTTGGGACCCCCCCATGGTATAGAATTATCCCACTCTCCATGGGATAAAAGGAGAGTTTGGGACAAATTTATCATATCCTGTGCACACGCCAAATACTGGATAGGATAATTTTTATCCTATCCGACCCCCATCTCCGGCGCACCAAGCATGACCTAACTCTAATGCCTCTCATCTCCCGACTGACCTCCTCTTCGTTGCAGGTGTTTGGTACCTCTGGAAGGATACAAATAATCATATCTTTAATGGAAACTCTGACTCCAACTCTACCATCTCTGTTAAGGCCACAAGATTAGCGACTGATATAGCTAAAGCTTTCAAACAAGATGATAAGAGTCAACATGCTAAGAGCACTCCTCTAATTGGTTGGCCTGCTCCTTCTGCAGGACTGTCCAAGCTCAATACAGATGGGAGTAGTAAAGGAAACCCAGGAAGAGGAGGGATCAGAGGTCTCATCTACGACAACCAAGGAAGATGGAAGGTTGGATACTATAGTCAATTCACCAACTGCTCAAGTCTCTATGAGGAGCTAGAAAGCATCAAGAGAGGACTCTCCATTGTCTGCAGTAAAGGGATTGAATGAATTATAGTCGAGACGGACTCTTTAGCGGCATGTCAACTAATCAAAAAATAGGAGAAAAATCATCACTTGAGAAGTGTGATTGATGACTGCAAATTTTCATTAGGTACCTGTGAGGGTACTATTAATCATGTTCATAGGGAAGGTAATCAATGTGCTGATTATTTAGCTAATTTATGGGCTTACCAACCAAACCTTGTTTTGTTAGAGGCTCCTACTAGAGATCTTCTTAGGTCTCTGGTGGATTCTATAGGTGTTTGCTACCCTCGTGGCCAGTTCCTTTTGTTTTCCCTTTCACCAAATATATATATACTAGTCTTACAGCACGTGCGTTGCACGTGGATGATGTCCTTTTATTTTGAGGAATTTGTTAACTTAATGCACCAAAGTAATGAACAAACATGGAACTTATATATGAAAAGTTAAGGTATATAGTCAGTCATGAATAATTATTCGAGACATATTCCAATAATTTTTGGATTTGGATTCTTTTATGTATATATAAGTTATTATTAATTTTTGCCACGATGTTCATATAAATTTTGTACAATAAGAATTTTAATTTTTTTTTGCAATATAAGACAATTTTCAAACATTTTCTATTTGATTGTAATAAATATAGTGTAAGATTGAATATTGTACTATAAAATTTATATATGATAACTATTAGTGAGCTTACTTAATTGATTTTTACTTTTTGTATTTTCAAAATCACCCACTAATTTCGAGCTCATTACATCCTACATTTTTAGTCCCATGCTGTGTTTTTAAAAAACCCTTTTATGTTCATTTATATCTTCCAACACCCTTTGAGTTTCACTTTTGTTAATCTCATAATTACTCTTTAAGAATATAAAATTAATCATAGAACTTAGTAGAAAGTTTGGTCACTAAATTCCACTGAACTCTATATACAAATATGACAAAATTACATTTTGCTTTGAAATTCATTCGGTCATACTTTTCTTTTGTTGTCAGAATGTGTTTGTATTTATTTCTTGAAATAAATAATCGTTGTACTACTGATATTATTCTTAATTAAATCTTAACTTCAGTTTATTTCAAGTTTTCCAATTATTTTCGATGTCAACTTACTTTTATACAATATTCTTTCGAGAATTGTTATTGCCACTCCATCACTGAACGAAGGCACTCCATGGTACCTCTCTCAGAGTATGTGGTACCATATCTGCAATGCATACATGCATGGTACCACATGCTTTATAAATGGTATCATGGAATGCCTAGGTTCAATGATGGAGTGGCAATAACATCACCCTATTCTTAATTATAGTATCTAATCTACTATCAATTATACTATATTCTTGATTATAGTATCATTATACTCGTTCCACATAATGATTTTATAACTTCAGATTTAGTCATAGTTTTATATTTTTCTTAGAATTTCAAGTAGGTGCTATGTTTTTAATCTACTCATTTATGTTCCCAAAAATATTTGTCTTGTTATCATATTTATCGTCTGGCTGTCATTAGATACCTCAAAGTGTCTTATATAGAAATTTAAATATCGAAAGTTCTTAATAGTCGTTCACAATTTTTGTTTAAACATAGTTTTTTTTCTAGAAATTTCGTCTTCAAAATTTGAGTGAAAATTTTAAATTAGAATTGAAGTGTTTCGTTATTACTATTTCAAATTACATGCAATTGAGCAGAGAACTTCAGTAGCAAAAGTTTCATGTTACCTATAGTCTTTTAATATTTAGTTTTAGTAAAGCTAGAAAACATTATAGTACCCTGTGATTACACCAAAATTTGATTTTGGTCCTTGTATCATTAACCGGAACAATTAAAGCCGTCTATTTACAAACACATGTTAGCTTCTATAAAATGGAATGGGATGGACCACGGAGAGGACACTGGACAGAAGTTTAGTGTAATCAAAGGGAAACAAAAATGAAACTTTGGTGCAATTAGAAGTTATTTAAAAATTTTAACCTTGATTTTTTTTAAGCATGCTGTCCATTCTATCACTTTTTTCAAATGTTGTCAACGATTCCCCTTAAATGACATGCAATTACAAACTGAGGACCTTAAGTGTTCTAACAAATATTATTGAACCTAACAATGAATCATTGATATAATTATCCACCGGATACTAAATATATGTTAACCTAATTATAACAATTTATACTCGGAAGTAATGCTTATTTGAATGTTAGGCAGGTAACACACACAAAAAAATAATAATAATAATTGATAGAAATTTTCTTTTGGCTTGAAAAATGATAGGGTAGCAATCTTGTGTACTATACCAAGGTTATTTTGGTTTGACAAAGGACCAGTTCTAATAGAATAGTCAAGGCACAGAATTTTACGCAGAAAATTAGCACTTACCTAACACAAAATCTTTAAAACTGATTTACTTATGTAACACAGAATAGTTTCTTTGCTTTCCTAAGTAGCCTCTTAAAATCCTAAATAATGCTTATTAGAATGTTAGCCAACCAAAAAAAAAACACCCATAGAGTAGGGACATTAATTTTTTGTGTGCTTTAGAGTCCATAATAGCCTAATAGGAAAGTACTAATAATCCATATCCAAAGAGTCCAAAGTAAAACAAATGATACAATATATTATAGAGAATAAATTATCATAGAAAAATAACAATGGCCAAATAAAGCAAAGTTCAGAGTGACCTACACAAGCTCAATCGCCTCTTAATGACGTTGGTACACTTGGAAAATGAATGAAAATGCAATTCAATAGTACCCAAAATTTTTACTGCTTAAGATTCTTGATATACAAAATAATTTAGTGTAATTTGAAATCAACCACAGCAAAAAAAAAAAAAGAATAATAATAATAATAAAGAGACTGTTGGCTACACTGGCTTGATAGAATGTAATCACACATTAGTCAATCTTAAGAAAAAAGAGAAACATGGGATAACGGAATTTATGGTCTGCCATATATGAGGCTACTCATGGCCTGCCCAAAGGGGGAAAAAGGGGCAACCACCCCGGGTCATCAAAGTTCACAAAATTTTGAGGGTTTCCATGAAATTTTCATAATTCTATTTTTACCTTGAGAAATTTAGTATTTTATATTTAGGCCTCCCCCAAGGCCCAATTTAGTATCATCAACTACATATATATTGATATACATGTACATAAAACTCAAAAGTAAATACCCTAGAATTTTGAAAAATGTACTTTTAGTGTAAGAATTTTTGAGTTTTAGAAATAGACCCCTCTAGAACTTTGAAAGATAACATACAATGTTTAAGTTTCACAAATAGACTCATATTATAAGTAGACCCCAAAAAATTGCTAATTATGTACAAGTAAACCCTAACAAAATTGCCAATTATGTATAAGTAGACCCCAAAAAATTCGTCTCGGGTGATATGAAGGCCTCCCTTTTAATAGTTCGTCCCGGGCTTCCAGATACTCGGGACCGACCCTGACGCTGCTCTGTTATGTTTATGAGGTACTCCCTCCGTCCCTTTTTTTGAGTCCACCTTTGGGAACTCAACTTATTAAGGGGACAAAAAGAATCTATACCTACTTTCCACAATTGCTCCTAATCATTACATAATTTTTTTAGTTTTGTCTTGGTAAAGATTTCAAGGAAGGGTAGTTTTGAAAAGTAAGTAAAAATTGTATACCAATTTAGGAAAGTGGAGACTAATTTTGGGACATTCCATAATGGAATATAGGACTCAAAAAAAGGGACGGGGGAGTAATATATATAGCTGCTAAAAGAATAAACTCTAGATGTTCACTCTTCCAATTAAGTTGATAGTTGTGTTGACGATTAAGGTGGATTACAATGTTCTGTTAGGTCGTGTGTTGTGAGAAAAATGCAAAAAGTGGGTCACGATATTTAGAAGTAATCAAGTATCTTGATTAGAAAATATTAAGAATACAATCATCAATTGCCGGATACCATGGCGTTATTGAACAATCTAAGCAGATGGAGGTGATAAATTTTTTTTGCCAAAAGAAAAAAAGAGCAACTTAGATCCTATAATTAGTAGTTCATAATAGATATGGATATCTATACACACGACCGCATATATAATTAAGAGTAAAACATTCATAGATATGAAACTCAAGAATAACATAAATGAAGATTTTGAACATTAATAATGATAATAATTGAACATTAACGAAGATTAAGATCGATCTAACAGTAATAATGGTAACAAAAATAATAAAATTTAGTAGATGGAAACATACCTCAAAAGTCAAAACCGAGAGGGATAATGTGGGTGGTTATTAAAGTTTTTAAATACGTACATGTACAAGAGAAAAATAATATAGAAATATATGTTTTGGTCCCTCAAATTTTAGTCAACATACACTTAATCACTTTGACTTTATAAACCCTTAAATTCATCCTTAATTATTAACAAAATATAGAAATTAGTCCTTTACCCCAAATATCTGTATTTTTTATGGCCAAAATTACCCTTCATTATATATATACATATCTGTGTGTATATACCATCACCCTAAAATCAGGGATTTCAATTTGACCCAATTAAATTATTAAGATCTCTTTCTCTCTCTCTCTCTCATTATCTCACTGTCTATATCTCTCATGATCTCTCTCTCTCTCTCTCTCTCTCTCTCTCTCTCTCTCTCTCTATCTTTCTATCTGATAACCCCAACAACTCTCTCTCTCTAAACTTTCTTTCTCCTAACACATTCACGAGTCCACCATAAAAATCCCAAGGAAAGCTTCTGAATAACAAGTTCCAAATCCTTCATATCCAACCTCCGACCAAACCGACCAGATAATCACGGTCGCTTTTAACTGGTACGACGCCTTCAAGACTAGGCTCAAGGCGAGAATCTCAGCAGATACAGCAGCGATGGCGGTGAACAGAGCTCAGGTGACGGCGACGGCCATGGTGGTAGTGGTGGTGATCGGTGGTTATGGACGACGATGGGGATGGCAGGCGAACCACCACGGCCATGGTTCCGGCTAGATCTGGTTTTTTTTTTTTTTAAGTAATTTTTTTGTGAAATTAACATTTTTTTACCAAAATTTTACATTGATCAACAATGGTAGATCTAGATGAGTAGGTATAGATATCAAAAGTTGTGAAATTTTACAACTTTTTTTTGTGCAATTTCACAACCTTGTTTACATTTTGTGTTTTGAAGGTGTGAAATTTTGTTTTTTTAGGTGAGAAATTTGTATTATCAAACTTCTATCAAAATTTCTCACCAAAAAATTAGAAATTTGTTTTAACTGAGAATTTCTCACCAAAAAGGTGAGAAATTTGCAGCAAAATTCTAGAATCGAGATTTTCTCACCAAAAATTGAGAAATTTCTCACTTTTTTTCCCCTCTTTCTCTCTCTCACCAGATTCTCTCACCAAAACTGGATTATTTGCCCTGTTTTTTTTTTTTTTGATAAATAATGATGTGTAGATTAGCATAAAGGGGGCGCTTGCAGAATTGGGTTTCAAATTTATGGAATTTCAATTACATGTCTTTATCTTGTTGAAGTTTAGATCGTAAGTATATGACATGAGTGTATTGCAATTTAGATCGTAAGTATATAACATGTCTTTATCTTTTTGAGTTTCTCTCTCTTGATGTTTTTATATTGCAGAATCAAAAATCTATGTGAATTCAATCTTGGGTTTGGTCATTTTTAGATTTTTATAAGATATCTATATATATATATATATATGTATGTATTTTATGGGATTTGAATTTCAAAATCCTAATTTGTATATATATATTATATATATATATGGGTTTTGAATTTAAAACCCTGATTTTTGGGAGTGGGGGTATTTTAGTCATCAAAATAGGCGAGGGACTAATATCTAAGTTGCATTATACAATGGATCAATTTTTAGAAAATGCTACAATAAAGGTCCGAAATCTAAAGGACCCTAAATAATAACAGCAAAAGTCTTTAAGTTACTTATAGCCTTCTATTACTATAGCTCTAGCATTTTTGGAGTTCTGCAATTATAAGACTTGATATTGGAAGTAATTACACATTAGTAATATAAGTTGTATTACTGTTTTTTTTTTTAAAAGGAATATAAGTTGTTTCCTAAATGTATGTATATATAACATATATATCAATGATTCAATGTGGACGGCCAAAAAAAAAAGGTAAAAAAAAAAAACAAACTAAACTATAAGTTGTTTCCTAAATGTATGTAGAAGTCGTATTAGTATTTAAAAAAAAAAGGAATATAAGTTTATGTATATATAACATATATCAATTAATCAATGTGGACGGCCAAAAAAAATGGTAAAAAAAAATCATACTTAACTATATAAGTTGTTTCCTAAATGTATTTATATATAACATATATAAGTTGTTTCCTAAATGTGTGTATATATAACATATTAATGATTCAATGTTCAATCAATGTGGACGGCCAAAAACATATATTAATGATTCAATGTGAACGGCCAAAAAAAAAATTGGTAAAAAAAATAGCATACTAAACTTATTACTAAAACTTTAACAAAAAAATTAGTTAAGTAAAAGTGCACCGATTGATAAAAGTGTAAAACACTTATGAGCATCGGTGCACTTATATATATTATAGATATAGATAGATATAGATATATATATATATATATATATTTGTGTTCAGTTTGGTTCATGTTTGTGAAACATATCTGCCACACAAGCAGACTTGTACACGTGGATCAAGGAAATATACCTAAATCTCGAATTAGTCAATTAAACATTGTTGTCTATATTCATCACACATACACACAAACACATACAAGAATTTAACGTATATTAAAGTATGCATCTCTAGAGAGGTGGAGGCCCTGGCTGAAAGAGCGGGGGGCAACAGCTTCTAAACAGACCACAGCAGCACAAAAAACACAAGCTGCAGAATTCAAATAGAGTTTGGTTAGGGTAGAATTCTAGCTTTTATAGTCTGCTTGGTTCATGGTTTTAACGGAGGAAAGCGGGAAAAAAAAAAGTGAGGGAGATAGGAGTTGAACTTGTCCTAAAATGTTGTCCATTTTGAGAATTTAATGACAGATTTTATTCACTTTCCATAACTACCTTTCTTAAATTGAGAATATCAAAAGCATGGAAAGAAGAAGGGAATGAATGTAAGTTTAATTAGAGGGTAGATGCACTCCCAATTGTACAGCCAAATGCACAACTCTGCTTAAAAGTGTTGGACCTCATGCTGAAAAGTCTGTACACAAAAAAAGGGATGTGTAGAGTATACAAGTTTTTCAGCACGAAGTCCAATATTTTTAAGCAGAGTTGTGCATTTGGTTGTACAATTGGAAGTGCATCTAGTATTGCTCTTGAAAAATAACAACCATTTAACATGTAATTAGTGATGTCCCATTAAGATGATCACATAAAATGAGAGAGTGTGTATTATGTCCCACTAGGGAAATAACTTTCATTCTCCTTTTTCCCTTTTCCTCTCTAACTCTGTATACCAAACAGAGCCTTACATTTTTATTTCTAAGACACAAATACTCTGTGTCAATGAGAAGGGGAAAAGAAATGACTCACCATGATTCCAGAAATCCTCCACCCTGGGAAGGAGGAGCTTGATACAGCAGCGGCGTTTCTGAAGGTGGAGGTGGATCCATAGCAAATTGGAGAGAGAGAGAGAGAGAGAAGATGAGGTTCTTTTTTATTATTATTACTATTATTTTTTTTGGTTTATACGAAAAATAGAGTAGACTAAGAGCCTTTAGAGGAGGAGGTTCCAGTGCAATCAGCCGCAAGAGACAACAACAGACTCCCATGTTACATGCATTATATATATATATATACATACATACATATGTATATGTTCACCAGTCTATCCTCAAGTCAGACTTCCATCTACCATTCAAATGCAAGGTTAGGAGAGAGAGTGAGCCCAACTAACACTTCACATGAAACAATGTCTGAAGCTTAACCATGTTGGCATAATTAGACAAAACTACTCTTTTGACACTCCATGAAATGCGGCATTTATTAGGGCTTAGTTTGGCCCCCATGTGGCTTTTTAAAAGGAGCTTATGAAATTTACTACTAAAGAAAGCTATGTAAATGTAATACTTATTGCACATTTTAAAATACCTCTACACATGGTTCAAAATGAGACAGATTTTGAAATACCTCCACACATGGTGATTTATTTGCCTCTTGTATTACTAATTTACTACTCATTGAGACAAAAAATTTTAGAATGCATTTTTGCTCGCTTATTGATGGGTCCCACTCACCTAACCAATGAATGGCTTAGGTGAGAAAAATGCACTCTTTTAAAAACTGCCATAAAAGTCAATACTTGCAAAATGTATTAATCATCTTGTACCATTTTTCTCTAAATTTATTTTGTAATAAAATTCCCAAGTAATCATCTTGTACCTTTTTTCTCTAAATTTTTTTTGTAGTAAAATGCCCCAGGGAGCAGCCAAAGAACTTAATTTTCTGTAAGTTTTTCACTTAAAGAACAAAAGAACTTGAATTATATCAATAAAACATACACTTACAATAAAAAACCCATAATTTAAAAACAATTGAAGGAAGACATTTGAAAAAGCAACGCATGTTTACCCAAACTCACTTGCCACTTCCGCGATAGCATCTTCCGAATGGTTTGGTAGTTGCAATTAGGGTGGCTGAACGTTCGCCATGCAGAAAGATTCAAACCTTGGCTCGGTTAAGTCCACTGCTTCATCGTCGTGGGAACGCCAACTTCTAGCTTTTGAAGTCAAGAGGATCAATCTCTCTATGTCCTCAGTAGAAACCGAATCTACTATTTCTTTCTCATCCTTTTCAAGACAGAGAGTGCAGTCTATATTCGACGGTAGTGAGCATGGATATGACCATCTGTTGGATATGACTCGCTTGATCTCCTCGGTCTCAATGGTACCCTCAACTTGTGCGTCGGGTGCCTCTATGTCTGTTACACCTTTCACACCAGGAATGGAGTACTGTAGGACACACGATGGACAACAAATTTCAGAATGAGCTCTGTAAGACGCATGAAAGATACAAATTTGAGAAGCTGTATGATGTAATAATAAAAGAAATGAAATTATGAAAAGATGTGTGTGAGCGGTGAATCAACCTATTTCTCTTTATTCAACCCTGTTTCATTAGTCCTAAATTCTTGAAGATCCTCGCATTGCAACACAATAAAACAACGACGAGGAAATTGGGAGATGGTACTGTAGGCTTCAGGAAGACCACGAACAGATGAAAAGATAGACAGAAACGAAAGAAGAGGCCAATAGAGGAATTTACAAGAACTACTTGATGAATTGCCTCATCAGAGGATGCACTCCAGGCAACACATACTGTTGAATCAGAAATGGGTCGAGACTCGGACCAGGTCGCTCTCTTTTAGGTTCATTTCGCGCCTCTTCGGTCTTCTCACGTGCAAAGGATGGTGATCAACCCCTAGGATACAACCACCCAATGTACTATGAATTTTTGTTACAGCCTTTTGCACTAACTGAACAAAAAATGAACTACACCATAAGACTCAATAATTATTTTGTATAGCTTGGGTACTTTATATGACACGGAAGGAAGGAAAATCGTACAGTGAAATAGTTTACAGTATAGGTAGTGAATATACGAAACTGGTTGAGATGTATATTCAATGAATGATACTGGAAGTAAAACTCTATGTACTTCGATTTGTATTCTCACTGGAAAAAATTGTTAGATAAAGTAGAGTGTGTCTACTGATACATACACCAAACATAGCAATGTGAATGAGACGTTAACAGTCAAAGCTAAATAGAGAAAAAGGTGGATACGTCCACCCAGTAGTTGAGAAATCCTAAGCTTAGCATTTGACCAAGTGTGAGAAAATATACATAGCTGTGTATATGTAATCTGATACATGTACCCAATGTCCCAAGTCCCAACTAATATAGACCTTAATGAGTAAGTTGGAGGAAAAGTGGGCTCCACCATTTGGTAAAGAGAAGTTATAGGGTGTGGTTAAAACACTTGGTCAAATGTGATATATCTCCCTTCACAAAATAAGTCAATAAAATTTATTTCTTCCAAAACTTTTATAATATCTTAATATTTTTTTTTATAAAATACTCCAACAATCCCCCAACTTATTTAACAAAAATAATCAATTGACAAACTGGGAATACAGAATAACAACAAATATCAGTGTGATGCATATCTACATGTGACACCGTCTTGAACCTTTACATAGTAAAATATTCAAAGTATAAGAATCTTGAGTGACTGAGTCTATTCTTGAGTATACAACGAATATTCTTCACACATGACACTTTTCATAGTGTAGTCTCAAAAAGCCAGCACGTTACGGCCTTGTGCTTTATCCCGGTGTCATGAATACTCTAGAGAATTTGCCCAATAAATTCTCATAGGAGCGACCACCACTTCCACATTCATTAGGTGAGTCTATCAAGAGTGCTACTACAGCTGGGCACCCCGTCCATAAGGACCATAGAGCTCATTACGAGTATATACTCAACCTCCAATTCGCTATAGGATATCATGCTAATCACAAGTATGGGACAAATAAAATGCATGATCCACCCCAATTACTATGTGACTTGTCTTATCCTTTGAACCCGGTTCTTGGAATCTCCAATCTCCAGGTTGGGTTATCATCACAAGTAATTTATTTAATAATGGGTTTTAGCCCCATACCTTTAGAGGTACTCCATACCTTCTCTCTTGCCAAAACGGTGGAGCCCACTTTTTCCTCTCACTTACTCATTACGTCTATATTATTTGGGACCTTGGGTACATGTATCAGATTATATATACACAACTATATATATTCTCACACTTGGTCAAATGCTAAGCCTAGGATTTCTCGACTACTGAGTGGACGTGTCCATTGAACAACATGTCAGAACCAAATGGTACTCGTCTTGAACCACGAGTTATATTTCTTTGACTTTCATGTGACATTCACCAGCTATGTACTCTGTTTGATCTGTGGATTTAGAGAAGGAAAGGGAAGGGAAAACAAAGGAAAAGCCATTTTCCTAGTGTTTGCCTTCATGCTTAAGTGGTATTTGAAATTTAGAAAGAAAAAAATTAAATGTAGTCGGAAATCAAGAAAAGAGGAAGCGAGTCATAAAATTGTTTTCTCCACCCCTTTGGTTTATTGTGGTGGGGGAATTAAAGGGCTTACTTGTCTATGGTTTTTGATACGGTTCTTGTGTTGGCAAGGGTACAGTTTGACGCCTAACTAGAAATTCTAGCCTTTTTCATAAGCTTTTAAGGTATCAGCTATAGAAATTGAAGAGATTCAAACAGATTTCTCCCTAGTCAGCATTTAAAAGCATAGAGACACAGCTACATGGGCTGCCACATTACCTGTGGCTATAATGAATGGGTCCCCCAAGCAAATTGAGCAAATATAAGCAAGAGGGCAACAAAAAAAAACGGGAGGAATATCATCAATATACATGTATACAAACAAGGGGAAGGTATTACCCTCAAAAAAAAAAAAAAAACAAGGGGAAGGTAAATACTAGGTTTACCTGAAAAATGTCAACTGGAAAGTTTCGCCTTCTAGATTTTTCTGGTGCAATAGTTGAAAGGATTTGAACAACCTCACTCATGGTTGGTCGAGAATCAGGATCCAATAACAGACACTCCTTCGCTAAGTAAGCCATTATCTGCATCTCTTCTTCTAGGAAATTTCCTTTCAAATGTGGGTCAGCCAACTCCAAAATTACTCGCCTACTATTTTGCAACCGAGGGGTAGCCTGCAATATGTTAGAAAGTTACCAGTCGTATCATTCACATCAAATGTTAAACAAATATGATGGGCTTGAGCCCCCAACTATCCCACTATCATGATAATTTAGGTAAAATAACTGTGGTGATGACTGTAACAACCAGAATCCTTTACTAACACCAAGATACACAATTCAACTCTACTCAACAAAGGGCATGTTTGGAATCACTTCCCAAAAACGTGCTTCTTGGACCCCAAATACATATATTAGCGTGTTTGGATATATTGTCGGAAGCACTTTAGAGCCCCAAAAGCATGTTTTGGCTGAAGCAAGCCTAGAGTTGCTCTAGCACAAACGTGATGAAGGAAGCTGAGGGGTTTTAATGAATTTTTCTTAATTCCTACCGTACTCCTGTGATTAAGGCTTTTCTATTGCTTTTGTCTAAACGTGCCAATCCATACGGGCCCTAAGGCTCGTGCCAAATTGTTTGGGGTCAGCTACATGAATCCCTTTTCTCCATCCCGCTTGATCTGACACCATTGCCCTTATTCAATCTACACGTAACGAAGTCTTTCTTTATACCTCTACCCATATCATTATAAGCTAAGCTGTTTCATTATGGAAACTGTTAAATGACAGAATGGTCAGCCAACTAAATACCATATCAGGTGAAGATAGGGCGCAGTCAGTAAAAGTGTCTTGGAAAGCACCTCATGTTGAGAGAACTCAAAATGGCCCAATGTAAGACTTTCATGCCGATAAAAATGAAATGAGAATGAATTTGTATACCCAAATGACAAGGCTTTCATCTCCTTTATCTTCGGACTTATGAATGGGTTGCCGACCACTGATCAACTCAAGAAGAACAACCCCAAAACTGAAAACGTCCGACTTGAGAGAAGCTCTACCAACAATTGCATACTCCGGTGCAAAATATCCAAAAGTACCCTGCATTCTAGCTGGAGAACTGGAACAACTGGGAACACCATCAGTTCTTAATTGCTTAGCCATACCAAGATCAGTAATCTGTATAAATATATACGTCTGAGTTAGTAAGGAAAGAAAACGCCAAACATGTGATAAAAAAAATTCATGCATATTTTAGGCTCTGTTTGAAATCACTTCTCACGCGTTTGGGTGAAACATGATTTTAGGAAAATGCTTTTTTTTAAGAGGATTTTCGGAAAATGTTATATTAGCATGTTTGGATAAGTTTTAAGCACTTTAAGCTACGAAAGCACATTTCGGCTGAAGCAGGTAAAAAGTTGCTTCAGCTCAAATGTGGAGAAATTAGATTTGGGATTTATTGAATTTTAATAACTCCCATAGCGCCGCCACGTTTAGGGCTTCTACCTCTGCCTAAACCAAAAGACAGCCAATCCAAACAGGGCCATAGAGTAAATTCTCAAAGCTAAACCGCTGGGATGTAGAATATTGGAAATACTAGTTTGGTTTCTTTATTTAACTGGAGTTCAAAGCTTGATCCAGCCAAGGTGGCTCGGATGGAATCATAATCAACATAGTTTTAGGCATTTAAGGTGTGTACAGTGTCTAACCTTTGCTCTCCAGTTCTCGTCCAAGAGAATATTTGTGGATTTGACATCTCTGTGCAAAATTCTAGGTGCAGCCGAGTCATGAAGATATTCCAAGCCCCTGGCAGCTCCAAGTGCAATTGCAACACGAGTACTCCAGTCCAGGCATTTCCCTGAAGCCCCATCCAGACGTTCTCTCAGATTGCCATTTGACATGTACTCAAATACAAGCAGCCTCTCAACATGTTTCCCTTGGTTTTCAGAGCAGTATCCCAGCAAAGGCACCACATGACAATGATGAAGTCTTGATATCAGTTCAATCTGCCAAATCATGTCTTAAAGTTAAAGCTCAAAAATATTGCATGGCGTATATAGTGTGTTCTTATTTCTCTCACCAGACGTTCAAATACTACATAAAGTTGTTTTAACCAACTCCCAGAGTTTATTTTCTTATTAGCTTACTTTTAAGGGTACTACGGTACTTTTCTCTCGCAATATATGCATGCAAGGTGTAAGGGTAAAATGATTATGTTGCGCTGAACTCTTTCATAATACTTCAATGTTCTCTCCTTCATGTCTCTTCTTCTAACCCTAATATACACTTAAATCTCAACTCCAACAAATTGAGAATCAAAGCAGTTGTTGGTAGTACCTCGGTTAAGAATACAGCTTCTGAGTCCGGTCCTCGCTGCGTTTTCAGTCGCTTGATTGCCACAGTTCTACCATCTTTGAGGTGACCGCAGTAAACATGGCTGCTTCCCCCAACTCCTATCAAATTAGCATTGGAAAACTTATCGGTGACATTTTCCAATTCGGAGTATGAAAATTGTGTAATTGCTCCATGTAATGTCCCGGCTCTGCTTCTGAAAAAAAATGAAGCCTTCGGAATGCACCCTGAAAGAAAAAAGCAACGATATAGTTGGAGCACCAATTATTTTGCCTGTTAATGTCAGATAATACAAGGCATTGACTAATTAATGTAATTAGTTCAAGGCATTGACTAATTAATCATGGAATAGCCAGTTACGGCTTTGTTTCGTTCATCGACTTAGTTAGGGGAGGAAAGAAAACATTGAGGAAAACACATTTCTTTTGGTTAATAAGGAAAACAATGAGGAAAATAGGAAGGAAAAGAAAATATGGTGCAGAATACGACAGATTTTGAATTTTGTGAGTCTCACTCTCTTCCCTTACAATTTTCTTCAGTTCATACAGTCTCACTACATTTTGGAGATTCTAAATTTCTTGTCATTTAAACATAGAGGATGACAATAGGGAGAATACAAGGAAAATGGTTTTCCTTCTTGTTTCGCTTTCCTTTTCCTTCTCTAAATCCCCAAACCAAAAAGAGCTGAAAATAATGGGTCAAATTAAAGACATCAGAAGAAGGTTCAGCTCAAGCTGCTCAATCAAAAAGAAATTAGTGCATCGGAAGTTGATTTTTACCAGTTCTCGGGTTAATGGGGGAGGAAACTATGAAAATTCTGGATTCGGTCACTGAAGAAGCCCTGTGGCTTATTAGGTTGGTGGTACTGTTGCAGCTTGTTTCCTTATCTGATGAGAATAGAGGTGGTTGTACAGAACATTTGTCCCTTCGATAGAAATAGCATAGCAATGAAGCAATAAATGCAAGAGTTGTGAGCGCAACACAAAGTAAGAGAACGATCACAACCACTTTGCTGGATATCCTCTTCTTTGAAGACTGTGCCTCTCTTAATGATCCTGTTGATAAGGACCAGAACAACCAATTACTTAAGTAAGCCTATGCCTCTTGTTCTCTTAACATGATAGATGACTTAAATTAGCTCTTTTGATCATGTATCAACAGATAACCCTGCATTAATTACATTGAAACACTAGCATAGCATGTAGACAATTATGCATGTGAACTAGGTAGACAAATTTCAGATTCATGATCCATCAAATGCCAAGTGAAACTACTATAACATAAAAAACAAATAAAAGCAAATTCCTCTTTTGATTCTGTGCAAAATTTAGTCACACCTAGACCTCTTCTCTTTAAGCAAATACAGCAAGGTAATTAGAATTCGAATACTGAGTATTCATTACACTACTTGTGAACAATGGCTACGTTGTTCTTGATAATTCTATACCATACGCCAGAAACTTCTCTTAGGTCATACTTAAATCACATATGATCACAATTAGAAACTATGAAATAGTTGTAAACACAGCACAGTAAACGTTACCAATGGCTAGAATTTAATTCGACCAATGTTGATGAAGAGGATGTCTTTAGAACCTTGAGAATTGTCTAGTGATTGGATCACTGTTCAAACAAGATACTCAGATAACCAGTAGCAAGACACAGTCTCTTTTCTTCTACATGGGAAACCACCGTTATATAATTCATTTAAGCGGTCATGGATTTAGTGAAAAAAAGGTAAAGAAACACAGAGAAAACACTTTTCCTTGTTTGGTTAATAAGGGAACGAGGAGGAAAAAAAAAGGGAAAGAAAATGGGGTGAAAAATAAATCAAAAACCTAGATTGTTGCGAGTCACTTCCCTTCCCCTTTTCTAGAGTTCCAACTAAGATTTAGACGTTTTAGTTTGTAATGTGAATTAAGCATGGACGAAAACACTAAAGGAAACAAGAGACAAATAGTTTTCCTTCTTGATTCTTTCCTTGTTGTTTTCCTTCTCTAAATCGCAAACTAGCAAACTAAAAAAAAGAAGCCTTAGACAAATTCTATTTCTTCACCAAGAAAAACTATACTACTTGAATGATTCAGTATGACACATAGAGGAATTCATGAAAAATACCAGAAGTGCAATTGCAGGCTGTAAAACAGCTATTGCCAAGGCTATCAGCTGATAGTTTAGGGAATCCATCAGCGGCACATATGCATGTCCATCCATTTTCACTGGATCCATCTGCAGCTAGATAAAATGCTAATGTAGTTAGCAAAGCAAAACTGTGAAATGTGGAACTCACCCAATGATGTATGATATGTACAGATATATATCGTCCAAACATGAAGAAAAAAAAAAAAAAGAGTATAAACTAGCAATTGAACAGGACAGAAAATTCCTAACCTATTCGGAACCATGCGAAATCATGGTTCAAAGCACAGTAGAGCGCCACATAGTAATAGGTTTCTGAGGTAATTAAATACCTAAAACTTTCAAGCTAGGATATTAAGAAATAGGAATCTCATCCTGGTAATCTTTTAGCAGCACCAGTCACCAGACCATAGTAATAGCAGTAGGAAGTGCAAGGATAAGTACAATAGGATCAGAAGCATACCAGCGGTGCAATTACATGATGAAGAGCAGTTTTGAATAATAAAGCTCTGGTTCCCTTGATTTGCAGCAGAACACGCACAAGTCCACTTGTTTATTTTAGATGTATCAGAAAGTTCATCTGCCACTGAGAATTCCAGAAATATAAGATTTACTTTAATCACACATTCTTGAAAGACAATGCTGTGCATGTGAAGAAACATCAGTTCTCTCTCTCTCTCTCTCTCTCTCTCTCTCCAAGGTATTGACAGATCCAAACTCCCAAGCAGAGACACTGAAATTAAAAAATTCTAAACCACTCAGCTACCAATGCATGTCCATGCATTATACCACTGATGTACCTAACACTACTGATAATTACAATATTAAAAATTAAAGAGACAATTACAGTAGGAAATAGAGTTTGATACCAACCACAAAGATGTTGAATCCAGATCAGGCTAAGGAGACAAGCAAGGGCAACTTCTGGCAGGAGCTTCATTTATTACAGTCCAAACACTTAACTGAAAGCAAAGTCAGCCAGTCAAAGTAACATTCTTAGTTTCTGGATAGAAAAATATTCACTTGCGTGACAGTAAAAGTGCTAAATTGATCTTGCGGGTAAAAGGAAGAAGTAAAATTCAGATCCTCTCAAGTTGAACCACAGAACTTTCTAATAACTAAGACTTTCACTCAAGGTGTTTTAAACCATCTCCAATGTGCTTTTTATCAGACAGAGTGATGAGGAAAATGATGCAAAAAGTTGAGTTTTTCTGAAAGAAAACTCCACCTCAATTTAATAGTCAACTTTAAAATAAATATGGGGCTGATGTAACTTAGTTGGTAGGATATCGAAGGATCAAGGAGTCATTTTGGTCGTTCTTAAAATGTTGATCCTTTAAGTTTTTCAAAAAAATGATTTCCCAACCACTGAGTCATAGAAATTGTCATAATAATAAGAAGTTCCCCAATGGAATTGCTACATCAGGGGAACAATTTCCCCATTTCAAATATCAATGATATTAGTCTTGTTCACAAAACCACAGTCACACACAATTACAAACAGAGAGAGAGAGAGAGAGAGAGAGAGAGAGAGAGAGAGAGAGAGTAAACCTTCATTACGAACAAGGGTTTTACTCATTGAATGACAGTGATCTTAAATTCCCCAATCTGCAGAAAGCTGTTAACAAGTTATAATTCATTTCAAGAGTCAGAATGGAAATCCAGGATTGAAATACGATGCTAAAGAAAATACAAGTATGCAGATGCAAAATCTTACATTCATGGAAAAGAAGCCAGTTCCTATCACAAACTATAATAGACTTATAGCACATAGACAATCTGCATATCAATACATCAGCTGATTTCTGAACCACACAGGGTAATAAGAAATGCTGGGAACACCCAAATTCATAAACTTTGAACACAAACTCAGAATATCAGACAAGCACAAATAGAGCTGATGGGTAGGATTTACTAAGCAAAAGGTTGGCCAACAAATGTCTGTAGGTTCAAACTCATTTTGATGACCAATATAAGTGAAGGAAAGAAGGGTCTTTTCTTTTGTTTTCTGTAAAAGTTGGATAGCTTAGTTGATATTGTTATTATATTACTATTAAATAATTATTATGCAGAAGAAAGTTGGTTTTCACTCTAATCAATATTAGTATTAGCAGAAAATAAGTGGTCCTCCATTGTACTGGGTAGCAATAGTCAATGAGATAATGAGACACAACTAACAGGCTTAAATGCAAATGTTAAAAGAAACAACTAATCAAGTATGTGGACCAGTTGCTGAATTTATTTTATTTTTTGTCAATAAAGTGACATCAAATAAAAAAGATGGATATGATTAGCCTGTTTGAACACCTTGCACTTTAGACATGATTTCCTGTCTTCAATTCCAATGCAAAACACCGAAACAAAATAAAACCTGTGCAGACACATGACTAAGCTTGGCAAGCATATACTTTCAGCAATAAGAATAGAACTTGATAGATTTCTCAAAACCAAAGTAAAACCAGCACCACCCATGAACTTGTACGAGAATATACAGTACTGAAACAACTGGTAATGTTAAGATTAACCCAAGAAAGCTTGAAAGCTATATAGACCACACCATTCCCGTCCCCCAATACTTACTCTCAGATTTTCAAACATGGGACTTCAGGTGGAAAAAACACCAACCCTCAGTGTCATATACTTTGATCATTCAACTTTGAGCAGACCCATCAGCATAAATAGCTCCAGATCGAAAATGATAATTCAGATCAGACACTTGACAGCAAATAAGTCAGAAAGAGACTTTTGGGTTTTCTAATAACATATTCAAAGGTGATGTTGCTAAAATATACAGAAGTCGATCATCAAAACTTCTGAAAGCAACCCAGCAGCAAACCCGAAAGCGACCCTCCAACAATCACAGTAGTCATTAACAAATTAAAAAATTCTTTGTCACCCATTATAGTGTAGATTTGTATTTCTTTAATTGTATGGCATTGGATTCTACGTTGCTAATCATTTTCTCTGGGTATATCTCTCTATATATATATGTGTCTGAAAAAGGGAAGTATTCAAAATTTTGAAAGATTTTATATTCCAACGGTTGGGGCAGACTTTGCTTCAAAGACATGTTCAGCTCTGGAGACCGAGATAATGACGTGTGAAGATCGAAGCGTACACCATACACGAATTTTATACACAAGCCCCACTACTGGGTGTCGGCTGGAGCTGGAGAGACAAGGTATATACGATGACGTTTTTAAAGTGCCCTCTGATTAAGACTTGTGAACATTATTGGAGTAGTTATATTAGCAGTTTTAAAATTGTTTTGTTTTACAGTATTAAAATATATAAAAAAAAAAAAAAGAAACAAATCTGATGATGAAAAGTTCAGTGCACTAATTTTTTTAAACTGTTTTCTGAAACAATTATTAGAGAGAGTATTAAAAAATTAGTATATAATTATTTTGGCTCTGTTTTAAATGATCCTACAAAAAAAAAAAAACTTGTTTTCTGAAAATATGAGAATTTTGAGAACCAGAGCTCTGGAGAACTTAAAACTAAAACATAATTTAATACATTTCCATTCATTTTTCAGGAAATAATTTCACAAATAACCAAACAAATCAGCTTTTGGAGGCTTTTTGAGAAACCAAGCGACCAAAGAACCGGTTATGTGGTTCATAGTCGAACAGGTTCTGCAAATTTATGTGTTTGGTGAGCGCTAATTTATTTCATAGTAGTTAGAGCACAGTTTAATAACTATCTTAATTAAAACTAAATATAAGTCATACCAACATTAACTTGTTCTCGCAAGTACAAGATAAAAAGTGTTACTTGGACTAAACCTTATCAAATTTTAGACTTTTCCAAATAGAGCCTTAAACACACACACATATATATATATATATACACACTTATCTCCGAAGATAAAATTAAGAGCAGCTTTAGCCTATCAAAGAACAAATCATCTCGTGGGCACGTCACGAGATGGACAAGATTACGAATCATAAAACACTCGCGAGAAATTGAAGGAGATTTAACGTACTGTAGTAAAATACCTCTTAAGCTCTATTAACCAAATAGAAGCGAGAAATTAGGATTTCAATTTCTATCTCTGCGACTGTACTTCCCCCAATGTGACGTCTGATCTTCAATGCAACAGTGATGAACCGATTAAGGTACTATTTGAAACAATCAAACAATTGATCAAAAGCACTCTTTTCAAAAACCTAACGGCTCTTGGGAGGTTATCGTACTCTTGCACATTTTGAGCTCCATTGAATCAATTGGAAATGAAACCTAGAGAGAGAGAGAGAGAGAGAGAGAGAGAGAGATTCAGATCTGCTAGTTTAATTGTGAGCTTCGAAACGTATATCATGAGCTACTAGGTGAGTTCAAACGCGAGTGCCGATTAATTTGTGAATGAATAAGCTTCTGCGAGAGATTAAAAAGAAGCTCAGCTAATACTGAGACTGGAAATGCGTAGGTAACGACAATGAATTAGGAGAGACAAAGAGAGAGAGAGAGAGAGAGAGAGAGAGAGAGAGAGAGACTGCGAAACTCTGCATAGACACTCTGATCTGATTCTCACTGTTTCAGCTAAACTTTCAACAGAATCCAGGAGAAAGAAGAGATTTTAGAAAGAGAGAGAAGGGGGACCGTTTCGTCGGAGAGAGAGAGAGAGAGAGATAAGAGGTCTCTACGATTATCGATGGTGGCGCTATGCTTCTTCTTCACACTTTGTGTAATTGAATTGAAGGCTTTGGGTCCCACAGATAGTCGTTGCGATCGTTAAAGCCCAAATTTTACAGCTACCTCTGTGAATTTTGACATCCTAAGTGCCCGTTTGGTTTGGGTTTTATAATGCTTATTTGAACAAGTAATGCTATAGCTAGGGGTGGACACGAGCCAAGCCGCTCAACAAGGGCTCGGGGCTCGGCTCGCCCAGGGCTCGGCTCGGCTCGGCTCATATATTAAATGATCCAAGCTCGAGCTTGAATAGCAGGCTCGTTTAATAAACGAGCAAAGCTCGAGCTTGTTTGGGCTCGGCTCAATAAGGCTCGTGAACAGCTCGATTAAGGCTCGTTTAGTAGGCTCGTGAAAAGCTCGTTAAGAGGCTCGTTTAAGTGCTCGTTAAGAGGCTCGTATACATTAATAATATATGTCTCCAATCTCTATGTATCATATAGGTAACATAGCCAATTAGCCATATATGATGTAGATATATAGTTATTAACTTAAACATTTGGGGGTTCAAAAACAAATAAGGAAATTTTGAATTTGAGTATATAAACTAAAAGTAAGCCCTAGAAATCTAGAATGTATCACTGTATTAGTCATTAGAGTATTTCGTAAAAGATAAACTCTTCTTTCTCCCTCAAGGGCGGCGGATCGGCGGTTCTCTTCCCTCTCCTACAGGTTCCCCCCTCTCTCTCTCTCTCTCAACAGTCAAAGACTCAAGACCCTCTCTTCTTTCTACAGGTAGTAGCGGCAGCCAGTCCTTCTTCTCTCAGGTTCGTCTCTCTCTCTCTCTCTCTCTGCGAATCCTTCATTAGATATGGTCAGATAATTAGATTATCAGCTTTTAAGATAGGCTTTTCCCCCATTACACTATTTTATGATTAATTTTATCTATAGTTGGCCCTATCAAGTAGGGTCCAATAATAATTTTCTTGAAGCATCAAGATCGTGCAACTATGCTGCCTAATATCTAATTACAATCATGTGACTACAAAACAAAACACATTACACTATTTTATGATTAATTTTATCTATAGTTGGTCCTATCAAGTAGGGTCCAATAATAATTTTCTTGAAGCATCAAGGTCGTGCAACTATGCTGCCTAATATCTAATTACAATCATGTGACTACAAAACAAAACACATTCTTTCAAAATCCTATGTTGGTTAAGATCTTGATTGCCACCTAACTGGTGTTATTTGATTCAGGTCCAATTGGTTAATCATTAATTTCAAAGTTAGATATGTGAACGAAAAAGTTGTTAGCCTTAATGAACCATATAATGTTTGCCGGATTATGTTACTTTCTTAATTTTATGACTCTGCAGGTCAGTTGGAATTAGGTCCTATCAATCTAAATTCGACCAAAATCAGTTATATTAACTCGGATTTGGAGTGTAATTATGTTCCCAATCCAAATCTAAATTCGACCAAAATCAGTAGTTTTATACATTTCTTAATGTACATATCATATATTGATAGGAGGTGATTGGTCCACATAATCTCCATAGAACAAGAATAGCACTATATTGTTTTTCAAATGCTTATTGTACTATATGCTAGGGCATTGGTTGGTGGTACTGTATACTTTTCGGTAGGGGTCGCTTTCAAGTCTTGCTACAACTTTTTTGTTAATATTATGCACTAACAATGGTTGTTGTTAATCCGTAGAACATGACAACCCCAGAGCATGGGATGGCTGAAAAGGAAACAATTGTTCCTAGCCCGTTTCAATCAACATCAGGCTCATGTACGAATCATACTGTTGATGTCACAGAAACAGAAGGAACTACTAATATGGAGGAAGAAGAAGAAGAATGAGGTGAGGGGGAAGCATTTCAGAAGAGGAAGAGAAAGAGAACGTCTAAGGTATGGGATGACTTTATTGAAGTTGAATTGCGAGATGGTACTAAAAAAGCAGAATGTAAGTGGTGCAAAAATCGCCTTACTATGTCCAAGGGAGGGGCTACCACACACTTGTTAAGGCACCTCCCTAATTGTCCTGTTAAGCAACTTATTGACTCAAAACAACGTAAAATAACTACTACTAGCATTGGACCTGACACAAATTCTGTTGTGAACTTTAAGTATGATCATGCAAAAATGAGAGAGTCACTTGCACATATGGTACTCATCATGGAGTTACCATTCACTTTTGTGGAGCATGACATGTTTAATATGTTCTGTCGCACTGGTATGCCACAATGGCAAAGGATTTCACGCAAACTGGCAAAGAAGGATTGTGTAAATAGTTATGAGATTGAGTGGTAGGGTTATTGACTCATATCGTGCGTCTTTAAAGCCGAATACTGTGCAAGTATTGTTATGTGGAGCTGATTGGGCACGTCATTCTCGTGGGATAAAAAAATTTTCAAAGGTAAACTTCTTCTTTTTTTTTTTTTTTACATTTACACGTTCTTCTATATTTTTTGGTTATTCATGAATATATTTTTAATGGAATCTCTTCTATTTTTTTTTTTTTTTTTTTGCAGAAAGAACTAGAACAATACACTAAGGATTACACTTTACCTTAGTGTATGATGAAACAAGTGGAGAAGGAAAAAGTGGGAGGAAGTGATTATGGAGCTGCTGTTCTTAGTTTTTATTATTTTTCTTTTTCTTTTGTCTAATCTTGTTTAATGAATTGTTCCCTTTCCAGTAGTTTGACAATATTTAGCAGATTAGCATTGCTTATCTAGTAGATTGCTTTGATCGACTGTTAACTAAGAACTATATTGTAGTATTATGTCTTTTGGAGGATTCTTATGACTTGCTCCTGGAAAACTTTTACCAATGTTTTACAGGTTTTTACAAGCATGAAAGAAGGCATTGATTTATGGTTTTGTGATATCATTACTTTACTTCCGCAGGTCTCAGGTTGAAAAAGAAAAGCCAATTTATTTTTCATGATGTGCCCATTCTGTTTGTTTTCTTTGACACTGATTATTTTAAGATATGGGTTCCTAAAGTTGAGTTGTGATTGTGAATCTTTCCAAGAGGCCAATTTATTTTTCATGATGTGCCAATTAATTTTAAGATATGTTTTCTCTTGTTTGTGAGTTGTGAATCTTGTCAAGAGGCCAAACTTGAAAGTTGGAATTCATGGTTTTTTACTTTTTTTATTAATGAAATAGACTAAAAGTCCATTTGTCCAGTTGAAAAATTGAAACACTGACTATTGCATTCGAGCCGAGCTCATAATCGAGCCTGATCTCGAGCTCGAGCTCGAGCTTGAGCTCGAGCTTGGTTTGTTAAGCTTAATCGAGCGAGCTCGAGCCGAGCTCGATCTTGATCATTTTTAAACGAGCCGAGCTCGAGCTTGTTCGTTAAGATTATATACGAGCTCGAGCCGAGCTTGAGCAGACCCTTACCAAATCGAGCCGAGCCTAAGCTCGATTAAGCTCGGCTCGGCTCGGCTCGAGTACACCCCTAGCTATAGCTATACTTATATAAAATTTTACATAAAATAATCTTAAATTTTTATTTTAGTGGATCACATGTGAGACTCATGTGTTCGGCTACTGAAATCAAAAATCATAATTATTTTGTGTGAAATCTAACATTATTGCCATTGAATTTAAGAATCCGTCTTGTTTGTGCTTATCATTTCATTTTGATTGATCATGATTGGTAATTTGGTATACCTACTTAAAATATAAAGTGCTTATTATCATTTAAGTGTTTGATTGATATGATTTGCATCGTGAAAAGCACTCTCCCACCAGTTTATTCATGTTTAACCCTACAAAATGTGTTTTATGGACAACCAAACGTCTGCAAGTTACATTTGTCACCCAAATCTTCGATTCTGTTCTCAAAATGGAAGACAAAAACACACTCTAAAATTTGGAGTTTATAAAGTTTAAAAATTTAATCTTTTCATTCTAAAATAAAGTTTGTTTTTTTTCAAGTGGAGCTAAATACACCACTTTCGTTCATAAATTTTTATTTTTTAACACTACACTATGGTGTATTTAGCCCCCACCATTTTCTTAAACATAATAATAATAATAATAATAATAATAACCTAATTCAAGGATTTTTTTTTTTTGTGAAATTTTTTAACATTTTATAAACGTCAAAGTTTAACATTTCAGTGTCACATAAAATAAAATAAAATAAAATAAAAAAGTAAAAGAGTTATATAGTGTATAATTTAATGTAAATGACTCTTAATAAATTGTTTGATAAACCAAATTCAACAATTCTATTAAAAAAAAAAATCAATTAACTTCTGGGCAAAAAAAATTTGTTTTTGGGTAAAAAGCATTTTGACCTCTCAAATTATACACGTTTTTGTAATTCACACCCCGAACATTAAAAAGTTGTAATGTCTCTCCTGAACTATCTTTAGGGTTATCCCCCTGAACTTCAAAAAGTTGAAATGTCTCCCCTGAACTATCGTCTATGTTGCAATGTCAACCCTGCCATCACATTCCTTCAAGAAATGTCATAGAATTTGCTCATATGAGACACACATGCTAAATTTCAGGGGCATTTATGACATTTCACATTTCGCTTCTAAATTAACAATCATAAATATCATAAAAATCATAAAAACTCAACTAATTTCACTGGGTTGTCATTTTCTTTAATCTGTTAGCTTGTTGTGTAGCAAGAAAAAAATTTGGAGCTTTTTATAATTTTTATAATTGTTAATTTAGAAAGGGACAGTGAAATGTCATAAATGCATTTGAAATTTAGCATGCACGACCCACACGAGCAAATTCCATTATATTTCTTGACGCAATGTGATGGCAGGGTTGACATTGCAACACGAAAGATAGTTCAAGAGGAACATTGCAATACAGGCAATAGTTCAGCAGGGACATTTCAACTTTTTGAAGTTCAAAGGGGACATTGCAATATTAAAGATAATTCAGAGGAGACATTGCAACTTTTTTAAAGTTTGGGGTCTGAATTGTAAAAACATGTATAGTTTGAGGAGACAAAATACTCTTCTTCTTCTTTTTTTTTTTTTTTCTTTTTTTTTTTTCAGTTTTTTGTAGAGCAAAAGTTGTGCCAAACGAGCCATAACGGGCGAACTCAGATTTGATCCTTTCAGTGAGAGGTGGGGCCTGTGACATTTGGCTCGTAACAAGAAGCCATCTAAGCCGTCTGATCTCTCGATTCTGTTCTACGGTCAAAAGTGGTCCATCATCCAAGAGTGTCGCTTTATTCAAATGTCTGCTGATTCGCTTATTTTTCCTAGGGTGCATTGAAGTTGATGCACATCTTTTTTATACTTTGTGTCTATTAGTCCTTTTTTTAAACTTATTTTTGTTGCTTTATTTATAATCTAACACGTAATTAATTAAGGATCACCCGTTAAATATCTGCAACTCTTTTAAAAAGTAAAGTCAACCAAATCCAATATCAAGATCTTTCTTTCAGATCTAGCGATTTTTGTGTTGAATGATCTTTAACTAAAAAATAATGAGAAACATGACATAATCAAATTAAGAGATTTTTATAAATTTATGGAAAAAGATTTCATGGGTCAACTGAGAAAATACTCGATACTCTCTGATCTTGTCAAAATCAAGATAAAACGGATACTCTACTTTAAAAATTTGTAGTGTGTAAGTAGATGTTGAACTCACAAAATTTGAAAAACTAAAGTACTTTAATTTTAAAACTTAAACTTAGTTAATTAAGAAAATAAAATTTTTTATTTTGATTTTAATTAAACTAAGAACAATAAAAATAAATTTAAACTATGAAAATAATTAAAAGTTGTTTTAATAAATATGTGTATTGAACATAGGTTGCAAATCCACCACTAGCTTCATAATAAAGAGTATCTATGCATTCAATTAATTTATTACATTGGATGATAATGGAGAATTGTAGCTACAAGATCAATTCATCCGTCAAGAAGATAACTACGATTCAAGCATCAACATAATTCATCTTCGGTTAGCACGGATTATCTCACACTAAACTAGGGTTGCGGCACACTCCGTCTTTCCTAGATATGAACTATTCGACTACTTGATATCACAATTCAATTAAGTACTATTACATGTAAATAATCTATACATGCACAGCAAATATAGATCATTGAGCACTCACATTTAAAATAGATCTAAAACAAAAATACTACTTTTGCACATCACATTTAAAATAGATCATGGAGCAAGTTTGGAAGCTTTTTCTAAACCTAATCGCACTAATACTACTTTTATTTACGTTTCTGGACATAATTAGGCAATTCCGTTCGTATAGAAGTCTTCAACACACAAAAATACGCATTTTCACTTTTTCCGTACAGGTCGCGCGAGCGCGTTTTTGGGAAGTCGCGCGAGCGAGGTGCTGATATGTCGCGCGAGGTGGCTTTTTCTGATTCTTTTATTCTGTTTTTGCACCCCATTAGCCTGGAACTGCTGCTTTCTTCTATATCCTGCCAAAAAATGAAAAACGAAGTAACAATACATAAAAATAAGATAAAACATGCTAACAAATGTGAATTACGGCATGTACTTAGGACTTGTTCACTCCCGATTACCCCCCCTAAACCTACATTTTGCTAGTCCTCGAGCAAAAATAATAGAAAATAAGACTACTATAAAAAAATTCTACTCCATTTTTGCATGGATCGCAATTGCACTTAGCATATGCAACAAACCTTTTGGAACCCCTAGGTGTCCCTAGTCAGACGAGTAAAATCTCGTGAGGGTTCTCATCAAATAAGACACCCACAACCATCTTTATTTTATTATATATTTAAAAAGTTTTATTAAAAATAGAAAACATAACATTCAATACTCCTTATTATTTAACAATGATTTGAACTAGAATAACGAACAAAAAGAAACGGAATCAAACGTCCACCTACGTCATGAAAAACAATCCCAAGCACATGCATCGTATAAATTAATAGAGTTTCTCATAAAATTGCACATATGTGATGTGGTAGTCAAATGAACACGCGCACGTCATGAACTTGGAACATAACTCGGATAACCATCCAACTATGCTTTGACTTCAAATCTCACGTCGTTAATTACACTCTCAAATGAAACACTCAGAAACAGGTATAATTTCTCAGGTATATGCGGGCCAATGAAATATGTTTTTAAAACGAGAAATACTCACATATGACTCGAAAAAGACGCATGACACAAAAGAAAAGTAGTCTCATGGATAGGACGCTAACAGTAAAAAAAATTAATCACTACCATATTTTAATCCCTCTCTCATCGTTTACATATCCAAACCATGTTTCCTAGGATCAAATAGGACTTTTCAAAGGTTGTAACGTTGCTCAAGCAATGACAAAAGATAGAAAGGATTCATTAAATAATCTTCAGAATAGCATTGTAAGGCATATTCAATTTCTTTCATCATCTCTTCTACCAACTTTCATCTTTTCATTCTCTTCTTTTAATTTCTTTCCTCTTCTTTTCATATTTTCTTTTAATTTCTTTACTCTTCTTTTCTTTCTTCTTTTTTCCTTCCTTTTTCTTTTTCCTTTTCGTTGCTTTTGAAACGAATACTTATTGAATACCAAGGCAACTACCCCAAGCATCATCTTATTTTCTTCTTCTTCTCAATCAACACATCGCCTTATCACCACTAAAAGTTGATCAATCTTTCAGTGGTAAACTCGAAGTTGGCCAAGTTGGAGCAAAAAGAAGATAATGGTGATTAAAGAAAAATGGCATTTTAACAGCTCAAAGGGACAAACTAAGAAAATTTTATCATTTTTCGGTCGGTGGTAAACAAAGAGGGCCTACCATTATTTTCTAATGTCATATGGTTCTTCAATGTTTACAATGGAAGATTATTTAGTATGGTAACAAATATTTTAACTTGACTATCAACCAAAACAAGAATAATGAGACTAAACAACGAGTTAATACGCTATTTCAATGAAATTCGACAAATACACAATGTATTTATGACCCACTAAAAAGAAAAGATAGGCTCAAAACCTCACCGGGTTTAGTCTCCACACTATGTGTTATCTAGAAATCCGAATCATATTATAGTTCACATCAAACATGTATTCATTTGACTACGTGCAGTGCATAGGTGTGTGTGCAGATCTATGATATAAAACTACGATTCGAACGATACATATCCTAAATGTCTCATCATAACTTTAGCAAATGTTTAATCACATCTTCTCATGTTTACCATTATATAACAATCTAAGTTACATAACAAGAAGTATCGACTCGAGATTGCAAAAACGTCGGTAATATCGTTTATTTAAGTACAAGTATCGAAAAATTTGAAAACACGGTGCATAATAATGTGCATGTGAGTGCACACCCCCAAACCTAAATCTTTCATTGTCCCCAATGAAACAATAAAACAAAAGAAAGGAGAGTACGTAAGCAATGACATTACCTCGATCTCGGCAATCACAAACCAGGTGAACGTATATGAATATGGTGATAAAGTTCAATTGCTCCGAATGGAGATACTAATTCACCTGTCAATACTTGACAAAAGAATAAACAAACAAAAGAACAACGATATATGTAATGAAAACCAGAACGTGCTTGTTAAGAAACTAAACTAAAACCGAAAGACTTAACGAAAGTCAAAAAGTACAAGCATAAACTGAACTAACGAAACAAAGAAAGACTTGATCTAAAAAAGGCATAAGAGAGCAAATAGAAAAGATATAAAAAAAACAACTGATTAGGTTTGGGAGAAAGTAGGTAAGAACTAGAGAAAAACACAAAAAAAACCCTCGTGCAAGCGGGCCGCGCGAACAACCTTCCCGCGCACGAGTCCCGCTGTGAGGTAGATCAGAGGTTGTTTTTAAAGTTTATGAAGAAAAATTTCTAAGTCAAAAACCCTCGTGTATGCCATATGACTTTATACCAAAATGTAAATCACTGAAACATAAGAACAACGTGCTTACGAGGATAAAAAAGTCGTAATTCATCACTTTATAATCTAAACATAACAAACGGGATTCTGATTTAGTGGATCTCCCAAACAGTACCTTAAAAATCTTTAAAACTTCTTCCAAACAGTACCTTGACTGAAAACAGACAAAAAGCAGTAAAGGCCAGGTCGCTCGTGCGGGCCGCTGCGCGATATGCTCATTTTTTGATTTTTTTCTTATAAAAATTTCTAATTCTCAAAATCTACACGGGTCCAGCGCGCGGGCCGCTCACGCGATCGCACGCAGGAGTTAGTCTTCATCTTCTTCGCTGGAATTTCCCTATTTTTAGTTTAAGGGTCCTTTTGACCCTTTTTCAAATCTGAAAGTATATATGACATATAATATACGAATCTCTTCGTTTTCTCTACGATCCATTTAACACGAATCAATCCGTAGCTCTCGGATTTTACGAAAAATCGAGAGGTGTCAAAACTTCATTTCTAATATACGTTGCGAAATGAATGAGTTAGGCTCTAATATTTTAACCGTAGCTTCTACGAACTATAATCTTTCAAAATTATCTCTAACAACTCATTTTGGTTAAGATTGAAAAATTCATGTTTTCAAGCTATGAATTTCAAACGTAAAATTCATCAATGGTGATATATGAATCAAACTATACAAGTAGTAAACAAAGTATGAATCACATTCTGAGTGAGTTGGTAATACTCACTGATGATGAGGATAGCAAAAATTATTGAGAGAGATATTCAAAATAAGCTAACCCGATTCAAGCTTTCAAGCTATGGAGGTTTAAGTCTCCTCTCTCTAAAATATTTCTGTAGTTGAATTCTTTCTGAAACTCTCTCCTAGCTCTTTGATCTTATTTTGCAAAACATAAATGTGCAGAAGGGTGTGAGATGTGTGTGGTTATATAGAAGATCAATATGGAAAAGCCTTGGGGACTAAGCCCCTTCAAGTTCACTCCACAAATTGAATTGATTTCAAATACTAATTATACCTATAATACATATACATATACATAGAGGATATGTAATACTTGTACCCGAAAAAATGTGGTAATATTTATTTTGCATGCATTAATTAGTGTGATTAATTGCATGTAATAATTTGGGTGAGTTTCAGTCACCCCGATGTGATAAGTGCTTGACAAAGAGCACAGTTTGATAGATATGAAGTGGGACCCAAGGGAGGTCCAGATTAAATGAATTACATTTAGTTGCATTTATATGATTAAATGAATATTTGTTAAAGTGTTTTAATATTTTATTGTTAATTGTGATCCTTTATGGTACCAGTTTGGGTACCCATGTGAGAGTGAATAGGGACATAATTCATAATCAGTAAGATAATTAGCAATTTTATAAAATATTTGAGACCATGCTTGGGACCCATACGTGACGTAGACACATACCAATTTAGATATTGGGTTGTTAATGTAATTACTCGTGGGTGTCTTAATGAATAGCTAAATTTTTAGGGGAGCTAAATACAAATTTGGGACCAAGCTTCCAAAGGAAGCTTTAGACTTTACCTAAGCATATATGGATATTGCGGCTGGTCTTCATCAGACCAAAAGGAATAAAAAAAAAAAAAAAAAGCAAAAGAGAATAGATATATAGTTACAGAGAGTGAGCCGAGAGAAAAAGAGAAAAAGAGCCAAGGTTCCGTTTCACTTCGCGACGCCATTTCTTCACCGTACGACGGCCGTTCTCAAAATGGAAGTCATATTTGGACTCGTGAGGGTGTAGACACCCCAATTTTGACCAACCGTCGAATTTAGGAGAGTGTCACCTCCGTATCCGATGATGACAAGGACCGAAAAATTGAAGTATTCCAAGCTCTTCAGAAAATCTCCAAAACACGATAAAATTTCACAGAAAGAGGAAAAATATCAGGTATTTAGGAGAATTCAGGTATAAGACATGATTTTTGGAAAGGATCTTCAAAAATAATTCGTTTCAAAAAGGGGGAAGACCTAAAAAGGGGAATCTCAGCTTAAAACGGCACACGGCAGACTGCCACGGCACTGACTGAGTGCCGCGCGGCAGTCAGAGAGTACCGGCCCGGCATTCATCAAGTGTCGCCACAAATTTCTGACTGTCGTTCACTTTTAAAGTCTGTATTTTGCAGTGCAATACGTATGCGTATGCAAATAAGAACAAAAAACTGATAAAGTAAGACTGACAAAAACGCGGCAATCCATTAATTGCCGCGGCATTTGATGAATGCCGTGCGGCAGTCATGGAGTGCCGCGACGGCATTCATGAACTGCCGCAGCGGCAGTCACGGACTGCCGCGACAGTTTCTGGACTGCCGCGCTGGGCAGCAGTCTGCCTAATTTCAGAAAGTACACATTGTACCACCAAATGAGATGCTTACACATGTCTTTTACTCCGAATTCACTGAAAATACTTGGTAGTTTTTGTCTATATAAGAAGAGGTATCTTCATGGAGAAAGGGGGGACCAACCAAGAGAAAAATATTAGGGGGAATTTGAAAAGGGGAGAACAACACATACAAAAAATACACTACCATTACACCAACATTTTAGAGAGAAAAGAGAGAGTTTAGAAAAAAAAAAACTAGGAAGAAGAGCTTGGAAGATCTTCAAAGAAGAAAAACTTTGAGGATAGTTGGAGGTGATCCTCTAACCATAAGTTGTTTTATTTGCATTCTTTCCTTTGGATCCTCAAACTATTTTATTTTCTTTGCTTCATTTCTTTTATTGTTCATACTTCCCTCTTTGAGACTATTGGAGATCCTCAATATCTCTCTTGAAATCTCTTGAATGTGATCTTTTGAATCCCATGTAAGCTTATGCTTCATATGGAAGTCAAAGTTTGATCATCATTTTATTCTATAAACAAATAGATGGATCCAAGTCCATACTCATGACTTGGGTCCTCTAAGCTTGAGTTTTCATGGAGTCTCCTTATATTCCTTGAAAACTCATGAGTTTTAGTCATGTCTTCATCTCCAATGGCCATCAAATGGTAGGAGGAAGTGGTTTTGAGTCCAAGTCCATCTCAATGGTTTAGATTCCTTATCTTGAGATTTCATGAAGACAACTCATACTTCACTTGAAATCTACAAATATGAAGGACTTTAGCCTCCAATGACCATCAAATGGTAGGAGAAGTTGTTTGGTTTAAACCCAACTTCATGGTTTAATAGTTGGAGTTACCAAATAAAAGTTGAACTTGACAAATGAAAACAGTGAGTTCACAAACTGTTTTTGATCAAAGATTTTTAGTTCGAAATCTAACCGTTGAAATCAAGTGAAACCAACGGGAAAGTGTCAATAACACGATATTCTACCACTGTAATTTTTGTTTTAAGGTGGTTTCATGTTTAGAATGGTTTGATCATGAGTTTTGTGACACAAATACAATCTGTCCAGAGTTTCAGAATAGTTTCAGAACAGTGACACTCTTTTGAAACAATTAAATCAGAGTTCTAATAAAGTGTTTGTGACTCCAAATAATTTTTTCTATGAAGTTTAATGTGTTAGGAAGTCACCCTAAAAAGAACAAAGTATTTCTTATTTTTTTGCATTTTTTAAAAATCAAACAATATCTCTGGACAGAGAGTTGTACATCTCTGAGTGATGTCTGGTTTTTGTCCTTTTCTCGGAGATCCGACCGTTGAAACTTTGATTTTCTTTTTGATTTGGAAACTAGACTCACAGAGGCATCTTGTGTCCAAAATTCACCGACATCAAACCATGAGAGACGTGCTTTTTATTTCCTTAAAGTTCTGATCTGCTCTCTGCAATTTTCAGAGTTTTATGACACATTTGACCAACTTTGTAAATAATGGTCCACATGACTTTTCTATGACCTAAGGCTTAAACCATGTTTTAATAATGATTAGTTGAGCTTGAATTCAAGGCTTAAGAATATTTCATAGTTTATCCTCGTCCATGTACATATTCATCCATGTGGTTTGACGCTTATAATTAGGACTTATTTGCTTTGGATTTAATTACATTAGATAGATTTAAGCTAGAAATTTAGGATTGTCATTTCTAAACATCGTATCTTGCATATCATGTGGAATAACCCTTTGTTTTGTAGCGCTATTAAGGTATGATTTCTAAGACTCCTCTTTAGTTTATCTTAATTTCTTGATTTTATTGATTCTTCGACTTAATGCGCGACACCTTAGGTTTTGCCTTATGTGTATATGTGATCAGACACTCTTTTTAGGATTTTCTTTTGTTCGCATGCATTGCACGTTTATTATCGCTGCTGGATCCCGGGTAAGTTCACTTGTTCTCTATTGCATATCATATCGCTTGTTACCTGAATTATGTGGCTTTTGAATGATATTTTGTCAATTGCAATTTTACACCCTTTGGACATGCTTTTGTGATGTATATGTATATATGTATTAGTTGAGGGCATGCTTAGATTAATAAATTTGATTAAAAGGATGTTGAGTAGAGGCCTATCGCAAGATAGGATGAGAGAGGGTGTTTTAGTTCGACGGGCTCCTTCCTCTCTCATTCCATAATCCCCGGACCTAGTTAATCTCTGGTTTCTAAAAGATCAGTTTGCTTTTAAAATGGTTTCTTAATTTTCCTTTTAAAAATTAAGTGGCGACTCATTTGTTTTGAATTTGGAATTTCGAAAAGAAAAGCTGTGGGTAAGTCAACCTGCGATATCCACAGAGGGTAAGCCTAACCTTATGGTACAATTTATTTTAAGTTTAATCGATATATTTTTTGTGACCCAAATTGGTTGGTAACATATAGTTTACCAAAATTGTGTAGGATTAACTACAGGTTCATATTTGGTCTGGATTTAGGGAAAAGTCGGGATTTCTAGGCTTATTTCGTTATTCGTAGAGGTGAGTGTCCTAATCCCAAAATTGGATGTTTAATGTCTTTTAATTGTTATTAAATGCTTAGAATGCTTAATTTATAATTAAGTAGAAAAGCATGTGATAATTTATTACTTAACATGTTCAAAAATGTTGAAATTGCCATGTTGACATGTTGAGCTGCTTATTTGCTTATTTGGGTCAAAGGGTGTCAATTGATAGTCACCATTATTTAGCCCATATTTAAGGGACGCCCATTCCTCATAGCAAAGGGGGATGATGATGGATTCCTCAGAGAAAAGGGGACGGTGGTGACGACCACAACGAATTGACTATGGTCACATGAGAGTGAGTGATATCGCTTTTAAAGCGACGACAAAGTGAGAATGGCCCCGAATCAAGGGTCCAATACGATGGTGATTGATTACTTGACATGCCTGCGACCATTTAATGTTGTGAATGTTTAACTGGTGTTATGAATCATTAAATACTCCAATTGCATGATTAGTACCACGTACTCACTAAGCGAAAGCTTATTAGATTTTGTGGCTAATGACCACGCAGGTTCAGATGAACTTCACAGTGAGAAGCGTAGAACCACGGGATTCTGGACAACTTGGGAGTATGTATTTTTTTTGTATATGTTAATACGTTGTTTGTGGGCGTACTCAGTTGGGTTGGGAGTTGGTTGTAAAATTTGTAATTAGAAACTTATATTGTATGCTTTAGAATTGAGACCAATTAGTGTAAGGATTTTGTAATAATCTAGTTTAATTTCTTCTTAGTTTCCAAGTGTCATGGACATTTTAGTGGATCGGTTGGTAATGAATGATAATGGGTTTGTACGACTAATTTGGTGTTGGTTATGTTTTCAACTCTTAAATAGGGAAATTGGTGTGGAAAATTGATGTGAAAAATCCGCAGGTCTATTTTTGGCCTGTCGACTTTTATGAAACGGACATAACTCTTTCTAGAAAACTCAAATTCGCGCGCCGTTTTTTGCGTTGGAACCGAGACTCGAAGGGCTATCTTTTGATGTAAAAGTTGACTATACGTTCTTAATGACTATTTTACCCTTGGGCTGCTTCAATCCAATAAAGTCATTTTATTATGTTTAATTCTTGTTTACAGTTACTAAGAGGCATTTTGTTTTGGGTAACTCTTTGTTACACGGTCCTAATCCATGAGTGGTGGGTTGGGGTGTGACAGGATATGAACTCTACAGTTTACTAAGAGTCAAGTATAGACTCATAGGGGGCAAATATGGATGTTTGGAAAATTGGCTTAAGACACAACAAACACACACACAAGATATACATTTCCAAACAAGGCACAAGCCAATTGCCCAGGAATCACTTTTATTGTTTGGGAAAACAACTCATGACACTAAGTTAGCACACACTCAAAAAGCATTCCCAAACAAAGCCTAAACAATCATTAGTTGGATTAAATGCCCTAAAAGCAAATGTCACGTATGATTGGACGTAGATTCCCAATCTGTGGGAGATCAACGCGGCGCGGTGATTGCCACAAAAAATACATAAAATTTATTTTAACAAAAGAAATAGTTTTTCTTGTTTCATAAAAATATAGTTTGAGGCAAGGGTAAACATTTTCACCGTTTTGAAAATACAGATTTGAAGTCCAACGTAGGTATTACCAGACTTATGAAAACCAGTAGAAAACATAACACAAGTATTCTCTGAATTTATAAAAAGTACAGTTTGTCCCCAATTAAAGAATTACTGAATAAATAAAAGCAGACAATACAAATTAAATTAAATATGGCAATGCAAATAAAATAATTAAATGAGAATACAGGTTGTTACATCATTAACAAAGGACTAATTTCTAGTTTACTAATTAATTTAGGTATTGTCTCATGAGGAATACAAACGAATTTGGAAGTTGAGCAAAATAAGGAAAGTTCTTGATTTTAGCAATATTTTTTCCCTTATCCATGATCTCTATAGATTTTGCTTGTCATAACTGCCATTCACACGCCTTATTTGTGCTGATGGTATATATATACATATGTATATGTATCTAATGAAAGGGCAATTTCATCCATAAAGATTACACATTTTTGGGAAAAATGACTAATTTCTAGTTAATGTACCTAATCAAGGATCAATTTCTAATATATATCTTATCTTTGATTAATCCCTAATAAAATGGCTGTAGAGGGACCGAATTTTTTACCCAAAAATTCATAAGCATCCAACATTAGTGGTAAAAGACCCTCTCGAAATCGTTTTCGGTCAAAAGTTCAATATGAGATTTTTGGGACTGATTTACCCTTAGTGTGATATATAAGGGAAGACACACACACACACACACACACACACACACACACACACACACACACACACACACACACACACATATATATCAATCCTTTAAATTGTTCAACTCCTATTTCATTTGTAGAAGGTGGATACATACAGTTATAGATTGCATTTTATTCTGATATGTATGGAATGATTTTGTAATAATTGAATGTAACAAATTTGACCTCATCATTCATCTAAAAAATTTTCCACGTTATCCTTCATACATAACCGTCGTCTGTAGCACTGGTATCAACGATGATGTCAGCCAATATGTTGAGAATTTTTTCAAAACCTACCTGAAGAACATTTGCATAGTTTGAGAAATTTTTTGTATCCGAAGAGTTAGTTAACAGCCAGGGTGTTTTAATGTTAGAATATGTTGCATGTATCATCATCCATTATGTTGAGGATTTTCTCAAAACCTACCTGGAGAACATTTGAGTAGTTTGAAAATTTTCCCAATGTATCATGCGAGTCAGTTAATAGTCGGGGGTGTTTTAATATTATAATCTATTGAATGTATCATTAGCCAATATGTTGAGGATTTTTCCAAAACCTCCCTGAAGAACCATTGAGTAGTTTGAAAAATTTTCCAATGTATCCTGAGAGTCAGTTAACAGTCTGGATAGTTTAATGTTATAATCGGTTGAAAGTATCATCAGCAAATTGTTGAGAATGTTCTCAAAACCTACCTAGAGAACCTTCGAGTAGTTTGAGAAATTTACCCATGCATCCTTACAGTCAGTCATGCTTCTAGTACCATACGATTTGTGGTTGCTGTGATTTTTCATGGGGTCTTGTATTTTATATGTTCACATGCAGATAACTATGGTATAATGGCCACTCAATTAAAGGATTTTGGATTGCTTCAAAATACCTTCAAAATATCGATTTTCCTCATAGATTTGAAGAATTTCCTTGGAAGATGTCAACGATCCAGGGCAGAATAGTGAAGAGATCTTTGTGACTTAATTTGCTTTAGAAGCTTGATGGCATCACATAAGAGAGAGAGAGAGAGAGAGAGAAGATATAGATGAAGAGGGAATAAATGTTAGGGAGTAGCTGAAAGTCTCATCGATTGTGGTAGGAACCATGGGTGGTGTGGAGAGATTTTATGGGTTTCGTTCTTTTGGAATATAGAAAGCTTTTATAATCGAGATTTGACAAGGGTTTTCTAGGGGTATTTCTGTCGCTAAAATGTAAGATAGTGGCTTTTGAGTGGAATTGTTTCTAGGAGGGACCTATGAACCCAAAACATCTCCAAATTGACCTTATTACTAAGTAATGATGATATCTTATTGATTTGTTATACCTCATCATTAAAATAGGCTTAAATATATTTTATACCCTTGTAGTTTGGTCCAAATGTCAATTTAGTCCTCCAAATGTGTTAAGTGGGTCAAACTGGTCCATCCATCCAAATTTGTCAAAAAACTAATAGTACTCGAGGGCAATTTTGTCCTTCTAATTGTCTCCTTCCCCCAAATATCCATCAACACATCCGCTACCACCACCACCATCACTGCCACCGTCGGAGCCCACTTCGAAACTCGAACTATCATGCCCCGACGTAGCATAAATAAGGAAAGCATTTCATTTCCTTTATGGACAAGTAGGTCACGATAGTTTGAAGGATCGATTCTGTCCAAACGTCAAACAGTATAATAATTTAAATCAGAGTAAGAACAATCAAGACTTATAAAATTTTTCCAAGTTAATAATTATTAAAGCACGTAGTCATCTTAAGGCACATCTCGCCTTGTAAAATAATAATAACTATTACATTAATCCTTATTACAAGATTAGTTTATAATATAAAGCAGAAATAACTATTACAGGAATGTCCAGGATGCATCAACGCCGTCAGCTTCAAGAAGGTGGTGAGTGTGGACACGCGAAATTCCACCAGATTGTGGACACACGGAATTCCACCTCTTGTTTGTTTTGAAATTGTTTTGAAAAGGAAAGGAAAATGTCTGTTGAAAACAGATACATAGTCGCCACTTGGTCTTTAAAGAACCAAGAAACCTAATTTGGCTCACCCAAATGGATAAAGGGCACCGACCCTTCATAACCAAAGAACTTGGTTCAGGGTTTCGGTACGAGAGAGGAAGGAGCCTATGCCATGACTAAAACACCCTCAACTTGCCCCGTCTCTAGACGGGCCTCAATTAGCATCCAAATAATCATCTTATACTATATTTGGTTCGACAATTAATACTATAATAGGTATATTACATCACATAAGAATCTTAAAAATGGAAGATCTAAAGATAAGATATCATTCATAAGATCTAAGCCAAGTATCACACAATGCAAAGTGAAAGATTACACAAAACAAACCTAAAAAAAATCGTCTAATCACATATCAAGTAATCAAGGTTCTCTAACCTAAAGGGGACATGGATTGTTCTTGAAATAAATAAATAAAAAGAAATCAAAATATGCTTAGCAAGCTAGTATGATGCATGTTAATCTTTAAGAAAAGAAGACCTCTCAATCCCCGGGACGGATGAGAAAGAAATATTACATCGAGGGGGAGCATGAACGTGTGATCAAGTTCATTCCTTATAATCTTCTTAGATTAGGGGTCACAAAAGCCCCAAATCTTGCATGGATTCAATGTATGATCCTAGAATGTGCAAAGGTTGTAGTGTGTTTGTGTACATGGACTTTCTAAAGTGACTTAGAAATCTAAAATATGCATGAATGCATGAAGAAAATCATCATGGGATATGTACAAATATGGTATGGACCACTTCCTAGGAGATGAACTAATTTGGAAGGCATGTAAGCATCAAGTCAAAGAATGAAAGTAGAAGAATGCTTGTTGTGAATAGTGGACAGAACAGTGACTTGATATTGTGGAAAATGGAAAGTAGGGTTAGGAATGTTTTCAATGCATGATTTTTAATGGAGATCATCCTTATTATGTCTAGAACACAAATCAAAAGACCAATCTTCAATAACTATTACAAATTGAGAGAAATCATATGAAAAATAGAGGTTACTTAGAAACAAAGTCCGTACTGTCGACTAAAATGTTGAAAAATATTAGAAAATGAAAACAAAACATCTAGACGACCATATTATACAAAAGGTTTCTTAAGACATTGAAATTTAATAGAAAAATAAGTTGGGATCACTCGTTTTGGAAAAAATTTCTGGAAAACAAGTTGAAATTCAACCAAGCTGCTGTGACAGTAAAGACAGAATGTTTGGAAGAAATGTTTGGACAAAAATGGACCCCTTTCAAGTGCTTTCAAGTCAAGCCAAAAATCATGGGTGTTCTATAATGAGTTAAGATAACTTTCCAAGTGGGCTTGCATCAATACCTTGAGTATTGAACTAAGAATAATTCTTTGAAATCAAACAACTCACTGTTTTGAAGATTTTTTTTTAGAGAAATAAGGTTTATTTCTTGGAATCCCAATATTGGGGTTTTAGAGGGGTTTTAAAATAGGGGTTTTGAAGGTATATTTTCAATATCAAATGGAGATTATAACCTCTTGGAACATCAACATCAAACTCATATTAAGAACACCCAATATTCCTGGCACAAACATAGTTTTGCTAGAGAATATGCCTTCAAGAATACATATGAATGTATTGAAGATAAAATCATCATCCATCAAACATGTCTTTGAGGTCAAGAGCTACTATCCATAAGGATTCACCCTCCTCAAACAACATGTCATCTAGATGATGATAAGCATATAAGTAATCAAAGAAAAATAAAAAAAAAATGAGGTGAAAACAGATGAACATAGTATGTAAACAATCAAATAAGCAATCAATAGATGATAATCAATGTGATTTTGGACTTGTAACTTGGTGTTTCACTCATAGATATTGACATTGGACATGGAAGTAGCTTCCTTTCTCATGAATGCTCAAGAATGGTGGTAGGGGAGGGTTTGAATGTGAAGTATAAGAGAGGTAATGGAGGAAAAAAAGATTAAAACTCACTTTTTTTATATGGAAAATCAGTGGGAGAAGCTCCCTTTATCTCCTCTAAACCTATCTCTATCTCTCTTTCTCTCTATAACTTTCTCAAGCTTTGCACTTGGTCCCCCCTCAAATGAAGAGCAAAGGAGGGTTTATATAAGCCAATTTGGAGTGGTTTTGGGATTTAGAAAGTGCTCCCATTGGTCCCAAACATCTGTGAACATAAAACTACATCGTTTTGGTCTTCAATTATTCAATTTGGACCACCAAAATAAATTACAAAAATGGACTCCGCGGGGGTTGAGTGTCGCTGTGGCACTGGCCATGTGCCTCCATGGCAGTGGCCCAGTGCCGCCATGGCACTGCTCCTCAAACGCCCAGAAATTTACGTTTAGGCCCCCAGAGGTTCCAGTATTCGTAAAAAGGCCCTATTTTGTCCAAAATTTACAGAAAATGCGTATGAACTCCAAATTGAGCTTATGATATACCGTTGGAAATGTAAGGGAGTCTACTTTAGATAAAAAATAGTTTGAAGATAGGTCTCTTTAAAAAGTTTTGCAGTATTCGCGATAAAAGCCAATTTGATCGCCTTTTTCACTTTCAAAAATTCATAATAAATTTGTTTTAAATCCAGGAATTATTGAGATATACCGTTGGAAAGCTATTAACCTCTAGTATCCATGAAAAATATTTGAAAAATGATACTGCACTCCGGTTTCAAAGTCAACTTTTAGGTCAAATCGGTCAAACCTAGGATTTCCAGGAAGTTCTGGGAACCTCTGGGAGATCCCAAGAGCTGACGTTTTTGTCCGATTTTCTTTTAAAACTCGTTTTAGTACTTTTCACATGATCTAGTATGATCTCGAAACTTTTCGACTAATTTGGACGATTTCGGTCAAATCTTGATCAAACCTGGCCAAACTTGGGTCAAACCGGTCAATAGGGACTTTCCGGGAACTTCCAGGACTTCTGAGGGTCTCTAGGAGCTGACAATTTCATCTGATTTTGCTTCAAAACTCATTTTTAGTACTTTTTTATGATATAGCATATTTCCAGAACTTTCAGTCCAAATTTGGGAGTGTTCGGGCTTTCAGGAGCATTTTGTTCATTTGTACCACTTTCTGAGCATTTTGAGAGATAGAACTAACTTCCAGGAGTCCTTTTTGAGCCTTTTTTGATCATTGGGAACCACCAAACTATGGGTCTCCTAAATTTGATAGCTGACAAAATGGGGTGTCTATAGTTTGCCCCTCTTTGGCATGAACTTGCGAGGCAACGCATGTCGCAAGCGAGTGCCAATGTTTTGAAGGGATAGGTCTTTTTGGAGGCTATAGATTTAGGATAAAAGCGTTGCAAAGATGCAATGATGAAAAACATGATGCTGAGGTTAGTGTTGGTCATGCTCTTCGTGAGCTGCCTACGTGTCCCAAGGGGAATCAGACCAGGAGGTAGTTCGGGGCACAAAAGAACAAATCACACTTACACATATGAATGCTATGCTATGAGGATAATATGTAGTGCATGGACATGATATGAGTTGTCTCACGAGTCCTATCATGTCTAGTGCTATGATCTTAGTATGAGTAGGTACTGTGAGTTATGCCACTCCGAGTTGGCTGCTGTTGTGCTAAAGTTCATCTGACTCTTAAGTAGCGGTCAATTCTGATAAAGATATCAAAGTATTTGAAGACTCTGGGCCTCGAGGCAAACTTTTCAAATTATGGGAAGTGTGCTTTGAGAGTGAATAGAATCGGATGTGGGGTCCTTGAGGACGACAATTAAAGATAATCGACGGACATGGAAGTCCTGGATACTAAGCGATGGATGAGAAAGTACAAGATAGCCAATCGGAGAAGGATTTTACGATAATCGACAAGCGAGAAAGCTCACAATAGCTGATGGGTAGGTAAGGGGGCTCACAATTTTTGACAAGGGAGTGAGAAAGCTCACGATTATTGAGAAGCTCACGATTTTGGACAAAGGAGTGAGGAAGCTCATGATAAGCGATAAAGCTTACGATAAGTGAAGAAGCTCACAATTTTGGACAAAGGAGTAAGGAAGCTCACGATAAACGAGGAAGCTTACGATAAGTGAAGAAGCTCACGATAAGTGAAAAAGCTCACGATTTTGAACAAAGGAGTGAGGAAGCTCACGATGAGTGAGAAAGCTCGCGATTCTGAATGAATGAGTGAGAAAGCTCACAATTTTGGACGAAGGAGTGAGGAAACTCACGATAACCGAGGAAGCTCACAATAAGTGAAGAAGCTCATGATAAGTGAGAAAGCTCACGATTTTAGACCAAGGAGTGAGGAAGCTCACGATGAGTGAGAAAGCTCACAATTTTGGACAAAGGAATGAGGAAGCTCACGATAAGTGAGAAAGCTCACGATTTTGGATAAAGGAGTGACGAAGCTCACGATAAGTGAGAAAGCTCACGATTTTGGACAAAGGAGTGAGAAAGGTCACGATAAATGAGAAAGCTCACATTTTTGGATGAATGAGTGAGGAAACTCACGATAAGCAAGGAATCTCACGATAAGTGAAGAAGCTCATGATAAGTGAGAAAGCTCAAGATTTTAGATATAGGAGAGAGGAAGCTCACGATTAGTGAGAAAGCTCACAATTTTGGACAAAGGAATGAGGAAGCTCACGATAGTGAGAAAGCTCACGATTTTGGACAAAGGAGTGACGAAGCTCACGATAAGTAAGAAAGCTCACGATTTTCGACAAAGGAGTGGGAAAGCTTATGATAAGCGAGGAAGCTTACGATAAGTGAAGAAGCTCACGATAAGTGAGAAAGCTCCCGATTTTGGATGAAGGAGTGAGGAAGCTCACGATAAGTGAGAAAGCTCACGATTTTGAACAAAGGAGTGAAAAAGCTCACGATAAGTGAGAAAGCTCACGATTTTGGATGAAGGAGTGAGAAAACTCACGATAAGCGAAGAAGCTCACAATAAGTGAAGAAGCTCACGATAAGTGAGAAAGCTCACAATTTTAGACAAAGGAGTGAGGAAGCTCACGATAAGTGAGAAAGCTCATGATTTTGGACAAAGAAATGAGGAAGCTCACGATAAGTGAGAAAGCTCACGATTTTGGACAACGGAGTGACGAAGCTCATGATAAGTGAGAAAGCTCACGATTTTGGTCAAAGGAGTGACGAAGCTCACGATAAGTGAGAAAGCTCAAGACTTTGGATGAAGGAATGAGGATGCTCACGATAAGTGAAAAAGCTCACGGTTTTGGACAAAGCAGTGCGGAAGCTCAAGAAAAGTGAGAAAGCTCATGATTTTGGACAACACGATAAGTGAGAAAGTTAACGATTTTGTACAAAGGAGTGAGGAAGCTTACGATAAATGAGAAAGCTCACGATTTTAGACAAAGAAGTGAGGAAGCTAATGATAAGTGAGAAAGCTCATGATTTTGGACAAAGGAGTGAGGAAGCTCACAATAAGTGAGAAAGCTTACAATTTTAGACAAAGGAATGAGGAAGCTCACGATAAGTGAGAAAACTCACAATTTTGGACAAAGGAGTGAGGAAGCTCACGATAAGTGAAAAAACTCACGATTTTAGACAAAGGAGTGAGGAGGCTCACGATAAGTGAGAAAGCTCACAATTTTGGACAAAGGAGTGAGGAAGCTCACGATAAGTTAGAAAGCTCACGATTTTGGACGAAGGAATGAGGAAGCTCATGATAAGTGAGAAAGCTTACGATTTTGGACAAAGGAGTGAGGAAGCTCACGATAAGTGAGAAAGCTCACTATTTTGGACATATGAGTGAGGAAGCTCTCGATAAGTTAGAAAGCTCACGATTTTGGACAAATGAGTGAGGAAGCTCACAATACGTGAGAAAGGTCACGATTTTGGAAGAAGGAATGAGGAAGCTCACGATACGTGAGAAAGCTCAGGATTTTGGATAAAGGAGTGAGAAACTCACGATAAGTGAGGAAGCTCACAATAACTAAAGGACACGGAGCCTTGGATTATGAATAGATAATGCTTGCCCTAGGAGTCAGCGTCTTTTGACTGCGGGCGGTGTTTTTTAATCATTGGTCGATTTTTATGATGACCAATCTGGAAATTTGGTTCAGGTTCTGTTGGGGATGGTAGGGGATTCTCTGAGAATCTCTCTTAACTATTTTAATTTTTGACTGAGAACCAGGATTCAACTCTGAATCTCTCATGGTTGATCAAATCTTGCAATGGTCGGTCCGAAGCCTATTCAGGCCTCCAAGATGATTGACGGACGTGGAAGCACTAATGATGGACATGGAATCCCTAAGATGATTGACAGACTTGGCAGTCCCAGATATCAAAGAGTAAACGGGGTAGCCCGAGATAACTGGTGGACGCAAAAGTCCTACCTTAATCCAAAGGGTCTACAAATAAAAGATTTGCCTCAATTTAGAGGGCTGACAACGAAAGATTTGCCTCAATTTAGAGGGCTGACAACGAAGGAATTGCCTCAATCTAGAGGGTTGACAAGGATAGATTTGCCTTAAACTAGAGGGCTGACAACAAAGCATTTGCCGCAATCTAGAAGGCTGATGACAACAGATTTGACTCAATCTAGAGGGCTAACAATGATAGATTTGCCTTAATCTAGAGGGCTGACAACGAAGGATTACCTTAATCTAGAGGGCTGACAATGAAGGATTTTCCTCAATTTAGAGGGCTGATGACAACAGATTTTCCTCAATCTAGAGGGCTGACAACGATAGCTTTGCCTTAAACTAGAGGGCTGATAACGAAGCATTTGCCTCAATCTAGAAGGCTGATGACAACAGATTTGCCTCAATCTAGAGGGCTGACAACGATAGATTTGCCTCAATCTAGAGGGTTGACAACGAAGGATTTGCCTCAATCTAGAGGGCTGATGACAACAGATTTGCCTTAATCTAGAGGGCTGACAACAAAGAGTTTGCCTCAATTTAGAGGGCTGACGACAAAAGATTTTCCTCAATCTAGAGGGGACGATGAACACGACATATTTTGAATAAGAGTTATGGTGAACTAATGATGATTAATAAACTAACGATACGCGAATCGAGATGACGAGTAGACAGTGAACTACTGTGACTGTCATGGGTTGGACCAACGGTTGGACTAACCGTGATCAGAAGAATTGACCATGCACTAATTAAGGTGACGAGTCAATAGTGAACTATTGTGATTGTCATGGATTAGACTGACGATGACGAGTCAACAGTGAACTACTGTGACTGTCATGGGTCGGACCAACGGTTGGACTAACCGTGATCAGAAAAACTGACCATGCACTAATTAAGGTGACGAGTCAATAGTGAACTACTGTGACTGTCATGGATTGGACTGACGATGACGAGTCGACAGTGAACTACTGTGACTGTCATGGATTAGATCAATAGTTGGACTAACCGTGATCAGAAGGACTGACGATGTACGAATCAAGATGACGAATCGACAGTGAACTACTGTGGCTGTCATGGATTGAACTGACGATGTACGAATCAAGATGACGAGTCGATAGTGAACTACTCTGACTGTCATGGATTGAACTGACGATGTATGAATCGAGAAGCCTACTGGGGATAAAACTAAATTTGCTAGGGATGAAATGACTCTTTTGAGAGCCAATGGAGTAAGTGATTGTACTAAAGATGAATTGAACTTGTTGGAAGAAAAATATCTCTTCTGGGGACAAGGCTGTTAGGAGTGGAATAATTATGTGGGGAAGGTGACAACCCTTTCTGAGATGAAAATGGTTTCTTCTGAGGAGTGGATGTGGTTTTGATTGAGATACACCACATTTGTTCAGGGAACTTTTCTAGAGATGACTTTGCTGGGGATGAGAAGATTCTGCTGGGGAGGGGATGGTTGCACTGGGAATAGAGCAAATCTGCTAGGGATGAAGGAAATTTGTGACATGATTTTGGTTTGGTTGCTGGGGAACTAGAAGAAGATTGCCAGTGGATCTTACAGACTGACTTATGACTGCCACTAATGCTCAAGATTCTTGGGACACTTATCATGTTGCAGCCTTGACAAGTGCAGTAATGGTGTTTCAAACTTCTACTTGTATCCACAGGTTTTATAATTGGGAATCACTTTAAACCCACACAAATGGACTTGACAGGAACAACGATGACAAGGAAAGTTGGATTGTTTTGTATGAACCTTGAACTCTGATACAGTTTTGATCAGATTATTACTGACTCAACCAAAGAAGGATTGTAGCAACCTATATTTTCGCGCCCCTAATAATAAATAAGAGATGTTAGTTTTTATTTATTTACAATTTGTCAATTTTTAGTTGGGGTATTATTCTAATTATTAAATAATACTCGTGTTATTAGTTATTAATACAATGCCATTTTACTTTGCTGTTATGTGTTATTTTTAATTGTAGTATTAATTCCATAAATGAAAAATACTTATGTTGATTTATTATAATTATATAACATTAATTTTGTGACCCGTTAGTAATTTCATTTGAACTAATTTTGCTTAAGACTGCGCCCCTAAGTTACCCTATAATTTCGGATTAAAACTCTTAATAAAATATTAATCTCGTTGCTTACATTTTTTGGTCCCTAATATTTATTTGGGGTATCTTCCTAGACTACACGGACCAACCTAACTGGACTAACTGAACCAAACGGATTAAACGAACTAACCGTATTATCTGTGAAGTGACTGCATCAATCAAAACAGATGTCTTATCTTAACAATCATTGGCAGCTCAAGTTGCAACACGGATTGTTGCCTATATGAATTCACATTGACATCCAATTGAGACACACACACACACAGACTTATATTGCAACCACATTTCATTCACTGTGATCCTCCCTTATTTGCTCTCTCTCTCGGCTATATATATATACACCCATATATCAAAACCTCCATTGATTTCCCTCACTCAATCACAAGCACAAGCACACAGATACATTCTGGAAATCAAAGATAAGAGAAGAATGCAGTAAGTATATTATCACAGTAAGCTCTAGAGGAGCCATAGCCATTCCAAGCTTGAAACTTTTATATTTTCAGAATTTCCGTCTTTCTTCGGCAAGTCGCGCCGCCTTATCTACAAACCGGTGAGTCTCTCGAACCCACTCATAATGTAGTATTTGTCATTACGAACAAGCCGGGGGTATCGAAAATAAGTATATACGCCTATATATGTATATATAGCCATGGAGGTCCAAAATTAGCGGTACCGTAAAACTCAACGAAATTCAATTCTGTAAATTGGAAATGAAAGATTATAGTCCCAGTAAGCTCCATTTCAAATCTTAGGCCTTAATTCGTAACGGTTGCGACGTACGGTCAAAAAGAAATTTTGACGACTCTCGGATTTTCACCTACAAGTAGAGATACGGTAATAATCGAGATCTAAAACTTATATATTCATAATCTACAGGAAAAAAGAAAGAGAACGGTATATTACATGACCTGGTTGGTTCCAGATTGAAAAATGGAAGAAAAAACTCGTTTTTACAGCGTCTGGATGAAGAAGATACAGTGCCAATCGATTGCCATCAGTTCCCAATCGATTGCCACCTTTGGAAATCGATTGCCATCTTACCAATCGATTGGGGCCCTTGCCAATCGATTGCCATTTTTGCCAATCGATTGCCATTTTTCAACACTGACGACTTTTAGTAAAACGACCATAACTCCCTCTAGAAAACTCGAAAACGCGCACCGTTCGAAGCGTTGGGAACTAGACTCAGAGACCTTTATTTTGATATGTAATTCACCTACAAAAATTATAACTCATTTTTTTAGGACATCGCTTCAAAGTGGACCCACTTGTGTACTAGTAGCTGAAAAAGTGTATTAAAGCATTCTTTGATGAAATTTCCTGTTGCCACATATGTGACTTGATAATGTAGATCGTAGATGTTAATTCAATGATTCTCAAAGTAAATTGTACCTTGTTAATAAAGAAAGGAAAATAGATTTTGAAAGCGAGAATTAGATAAGTTGTTTTAATCGATAAATAATGACAAGAAGAAACTGCTCTGATACCTTCTATAAAACAAATGTGAAAAAGGATTTAAGTCATATCGCTCTGATACCTTTATAAGAAAATATGTAGGGAAAGAACAAGTCATACACCCGCTCTGATACCTCTATATAAACAAGAAGAGAATAAATTACTCATTTGCATAAGTCGAGATGGCATGTATGGAAAGGGATTGTTGGTCAGCATATATGTTGTGAGAATGTCTCGGGACGGGTAACCTTAATTATCCCAGGCCGCTTAAGATACGGTAGGTTAATTAAGAAGGATTGAGCCCAGGCCGCTTTTGATACGGTAGGTCAATCAGAGTCTTGTGATAGCCTTAATTATTCCAGGCCGCTGCAGATACGGTAGATTAATTAAGAGGGCTGAGCCCAGGCTGCTTTGGATACGGTAGGTCAGTCTGGTGGTAGCTTTAAATTATTCCAGGCCGCTTCAGATACGGTAGATTAATTAAAGTATTCCACAGGTTATTATAACCTTGAATGTCTAGGTATGTCAAGACCAACTTAAATACGGCAGACATATTGACAGACCTTCTAAACTAACGGCATTGTGCCGGATGGTTCTAGGTGGACCGAATGAGTCAAGAGATTGTGATCGAGATAAAAGAGTCAGTGAGATGAGATGATTTCATGGTTCATGCACGGTCTTAATTATTCATTATTCAAACTGTTATTAATTGTTATCATGCGATGATTGGAATAATGGATTTATCACACTCTAAGGTACTAAACATTATAATAACTGTTAATGTACTTTTATATACATTGCTTGTGTGTTCGTTATACTCACTCGGCTTTCATTAGGTGATGACTTTATTTTGTCCTGGACATTCAAAATGTTCAGGAAATGGTTATGCAGGACAATATGATTATGCCAGCTAGAGGAGCCTACATTGTTACTTTTCTAATTAAATAAAAATGTAATAAAGGATATGGATAATGTTTTTATTTGATTAAGGCGGTCTGTGCCTTAAGGATATTTGAACTTAAGCCTATGTAATATTTGAAGTTGTTATATGTTTAATATAATCTTCCCTGTTGCTTTATATACTCTATTTTTCTGGTACATGTTAAGCTAAGTACAGGACAAGCGATTCATCACCTGTCATGACCTACGGGTCCAAAACGGAAATGAAAATTTTTCCTTATTTTGCTAGGCTGGGCCGTGACAAGGATTGACTCGGCAGAACTAACGACACAAAGTGCCCAAATTAGCATAACTCAATGTGTCTTTGTCATAAACGATCTACCACTCATCTTTTATGTTCACTCTTCATCTTAATATGATAGCACTTTGCTGATAAATCTGGTTTTTGAAAATTCCTCCCTATTGATCTAGTCGATTCTCTTCTTTTCCCAGGATGTGCTTTGAATTAGTGCCCTAGTTTATAGAATAAAAGATACTCCATTTCAAAAAATTTCAAAACAACTTGGTGACTTGAAAACTGGCCCTTGGTGTGAAGGGATCGTGTTAGGCAAACGGAGTTTACCCCTAGTTTGAGTTGTAGAAAGTAGAATTCATAGGCAAACGAGGTAGGTGACCGAAGTTTGCCCCTAGTTTAGACGAAGGTTCTTTGAAGGTTTTGGGCGAACGAGGTAGGAGACCGAAGTTTGCCCCTTGTATGAAGGGTAGTTAGTAAATTCAGGTAAACGAGGCGGGTGGCCGAAGTTTGCCCCTAGTGTAGAAGGTGATTTCTGGCTTGAGACAAGGAACGTGACGTTAATCTCTCAAATGCTCATAAATTTTGCCTAGGCACTGGTGAAGTTACCTAGCGAGCTATTTTTTCTCTTTTTTTATTTCTCACTCTGGATTTAGCTCTAATTTTTGCCTAGGCGTCCTTTCAGATTTTCAACCTAGCGAGCCATCCTTATTTTCTTTTTGAAAGTCTGCTTTCATACCCCCGAGTGGGGATCAGGTCCAACATAGTTCGGGCCAAGGCTTTGAAAGAAGGGGGGGTTGATTATGATGGTGTCGACCAAACCGATGCGGTTGCCTATGTATCCCCAAGTGGGAATCAGGTCGAGTGTAGTTCAAGGCAAGGCTTTAAGGAAATTGGTTTGATTATGGTGTTGATCGAACCGATGCGGTTGCCTACATATCCTCGAGTGGGAATCAAGTCGAGCATAGTTCAAGGCAAGGTTTGAAGGAAATGGGCTATTTTTATGGGTGGAGCGACCAAACCGATGCGGTTGCTTACGTATCCCCGAGTGGGAATTAGGTCGAGTGTAGTTCAGGACAAGGCTGGAAATAAATGGGCTATTTTTATGGGTGGAGCGACCGAACCGATACGGTTGCCTACGTATCCCCGAGTGGGAATCAGGTCAAGCGTAGTTCAAGGAAAAGTCTTGAAAGAAATTGGTTGAGGGTTTTTCAAACCAATCGTCAAAGAAGTTCAAACTTAACTCACTTGTGGTAGCCTTGAATAAGAAGATTCAATTTCGGTCTCCTTTTCTTTTCTTTTCTTTTCTTTCCTTTTTCTTTTTGAGGATTGATCCTTTTCACTTTTGCCTAGCCAGTCAATTTTACTTTTCATGCAGTTGATTCTTGTGAGATCTTTTTATCACAATTTCATAATTCCAGATTGTGCATATCAGTTCTCGGAATTTATTTGTGGTCGTTCCGAGCCTTTTGAAATGTGATCTAGGCATGTTCTCATGATGTACCTTGAAGTGTACAATTCTCTGTATCACCAAAATTTTCTTCCTTTCATTTTCTCCATCATTTTGACTGGCTAAGGTCAGATCATGGAAATCAATACCTTTTCAGCTCTAACTTTTGCCTCCCCCTTTCGGGTTTTCAACCTAGCGAGCTTTTTCTTTTCTTTTCTTTCTTCCTTTTTTTTGAAAGTGGAGATGAAACTCGCTGAAATGTTTGGCTACCATCAAGGACTAAGTCTGCATTGCTTCCAATCAGACAGATTGCATGGCTCCCAATTAGATTGGGCTTAAGACATCGAAATGGTGGAAAAAGGGTGTTGGGAAAGCCCCAAGTCAGTTTCAAGTATGCCTTTTTGAGATTTGAGCAAAAGCATCTTTTAAATTCTTAAAATAAGACAATTCAATTCTCAGCTCTTCATCGGTGCCAGCGTGAAATCGACTTTGACATTTTCAGAATTCTTTGTTTTGTTTGATGCAAAAATTTATTAGCAGAGTAATATCCATGGTAATTTGAAAAGTGACATTTCAGTTCGATGATTCGTGCATTCATGACTAGACACATCAAATTAGGCAAAAATGAGATTTCATTCCATCAAAAGAAGAAGGCTTACATTACTCGACAAAGACTCATAACAACTTGAAGACTGACAGACTCGACAATAAGACTAAACTTGAAATAGATTCAAAACATAGGACAGACTCGACTAGACTCGGCTTGGTCTCAAATGGAGTGTCACGGTGACTCGCTTATTCTTTTTTCAAAAGTGCATCCCCATTTGTTTTGCTAGCAAAAGTCCCAAACACCATCGCCTCACCGGCACAGGTTCAACATTCATGGGTATCAGCAAAAGGGATCATTTGAACAGATGAGCCAGGGGCTTTAGGTTCGATGAAGCTGGCATTTTGGTTGACATAGGGTTGGATGGGTGATGGCTCGATGATTTTCTGATCAATGAGGTCTTGGATGTCATGGCAAAGGCGCATGCAGCTGTCGGTGTCGTGGCCTGGGCCTTGGTGGTAGGCACAACATTTGGACAAGTTACAATTAGGCGAAGGGATACCAGCACGAGGCTGAAGAAGTTGGAGGTGCCCCTTTGTGATGAGGTTATCAAGGATAATGGACAATGGCATACCCAGGCTGGTAAGGGTTCTTAGGTTGTTGGCTTTGTTAAGCTTTGAGTTCAAGTAGGTCCTCGGAGTGGCTCTTATGTTTTTGGATATGGAATAGGATTACCCAGGCAAGGGTGTGGACTTGGACATGAGTAAGGATTTGGATGTGGAAATGGGCTTGGATAGATGGCGTCGGATAAACCATACTTCCTTTTATTGATGCTCTGTACCATCTTCTCAAATCTACTTTATCCTTAAACTTAGATGTTCAACAGTGGTTTGTAGTTTGGTCACTTTTCCTTCGAGAGCTTGGTAGGCCATTAATGGGTTTATGATAGCCTGGGCTAGCCCGCGATCACGACAATGAATTCGGGGAGCTACAATAGTGTCCTTACCCGGGGCTACGTTTTTTTTTCTTCTGCAAATAGAAGTAAGAGCCCAAATTAGCAGAGGCGCAAAAATACTTCTTATGGACTCCTAGTGGAAGGAAATGATTAGAATTTTGAAGGATTTAACGATGCGAACCAAGGACGGTTGCAGTAAGTATACGACTTCTGTACAATGATTGAGACGGGTGAGGATGATGATACATATGCATTTGATGTGTAGAGACTGACACGTGTAAGACTGACAAGATGTGCATGCATGTCGACTGACACGAATTGTGTATGCATATGAGACAAGCATGCGGATGCAAGCCCTAATCGATATGATGCCCCTACTTTTAACAGATAGCAGTTAAACAAATAAGGTCCTATCCATACAAAGTGTGCTAACCTTACTTTCCAGTATGATCACCAAGGGATAACAGGGATTTTCGGGATACTTCAGGAATTTTGGACAGAGTTTCTGAGAGAAACAGAGATTTGGAAGATTCGGAGGAATTTCTAGAAGTTATTTGAGTTTCTAGGAGAAATAGGGATTTTTGGTTGATTTGGACTGAGCTTCTGGGAGAAACTGGTATTTTGGGTATTTCTGAGAAATATGGATAGAGTATCTAGGAGAAACAAGTATATCTGGGCATTTTTGGGTGATTTGGGCAGAGTTTCTGGTAGAAACAAGTACTTTGGGTATTTCTGGGAAATTTGGATAGAGTTTCTGAGAGAAACAAGTATTTTGGTTATTTATGGGAAATGGGGATTTTATGGGAAGCTTGGGTAGAGGTTTAGGAGAAACATGGATTTTCTGGGATTTTGGGTGAAGCAAAGATACCTGGAGAGTTCGAATAGGATTTCTGGGATAAGCAGGAATATGTGGGTAATTCGGACCGATTTCTGGGAGAATCAAGTATATCTAGGCATTTCTTAAAAATTTGGAGAGAGTTTATGGGAAAACAGGTATATTTGGGTGAGTTCTTAGGAGAAATTGGGAAATTTGAGTTTCTGGGAAAACTGGTATATCTGACAGGAGCATGTGATGACGGTGATCATACTGTCTAGCAAGTTTTCATACTCCTATGTCTTAGGACCAATAAACAAGGTTTGCGATGTATATCTTTGTGAGCATGTAGCAGACATCCTTGTCATGGTGTCTAGGCAGGTCAACTCAATGTAATCACATGTGAATGATTGCCTTAAGAATCATAAGAAAGAGATTCTGTTCTATGCCACATAAGCGTCTACACCGCGCAGGTAATCCCACCAGGGCATTTAACAATTATATCACATTGTCCCATCTGAAAAGATAAATGAACAGTCCTATGAAAGGTTCTACAGGAATCTATATGCAAAAGCTGGGTTTAGTCAAAGAGGGTCCGTTGACGAGAGTTCCAATATACCGCCAGAGAGACAGTACGGAAGTGTTTACTCTTTTTGATATACCTTGGAAGGTACAGTCCAACAGTGACTTGTGCCCTGGCATAGCAAGACCTAAACAATGTCAGCACCATATTTCAGACACAGTCGGAGGGGGGAATGCAGGAGTGCAATGCGGTGAACCAGACACAGTAAAAAGATGATTTTAAAGATGCTTCTTATGAGTTAAACCTCTATATTATTTTGTTTTGAAAATAAAATTATCCCCAACAGAGTCGCCAGATTGTGGACACGCGGAATTCCACCAGATTATGGACACACGGAATTCCACATCTTGTTTGTTTTGAAAAGGAAAGGAAAAGGTCTGTTGAAAATAGATACAGAGTCGCCACTTGGTATTTAAGGAACCAAGAAACCTAATTTGACTCACCCAAATGGATAAAGGGCACCGGCCCTTCATAACCAAAGAACTTGGTTCGGGGTTTTGGTACGAGAGAGGAAGGAGCCTTTGCCACGACTAAAACACCCTCAACTCTCCCCGTCTCTTGACGGGCCTCAATTAACATCCAAATAATCATCTTATACTATGTTTGGTTAGACAATTAATACTATGATAGGTATATTACATCACATAAGAATCTTGAAAATGGAAGATTTAAAGATAAGATATCATTCATAAGATCTAAGCCAAGTATCACACAATGCAAAGTGAAAGATCACACAGAACAAACCTAGGAAAAATCGTCTAATCACAAATCAAGTAATCAAGTTTCTCTAATCTAAAGGGGACATGGATTGTTTTTGAAACAAATAAATAAAAAGAAATCAAAATATGCTTAACAAGCTAGTATGATGCATGTTAATCTTTGAGAAAAGAAGACCTCTCAATCCCCGGGACGGATGAGAAAGAAAGATAAGATCGAGGGAGAGCATGAACGTGTGATCAAGTTCATTCCTTATAATCTTCTTAGATTAGGGGTCACAAAAGCCCCAAATCTTGCATGGATGCAATGTATGATCCTAGAATGTGCAAAGGTTGTAGTGTGTTTGTGTACATGGACTTTCTAAAGTGACTTAGAAATCTAAAATATGCATGAATGCATGAAGAAAATTATCATGGGATATGTACAAATATGGTATGGACCACTTCCTAGGAGATGAACTAATTTGGAAGGCATGTAAGCATCAAATCAAAGAATGAAAGTAGAAGAATGCTTGCTGTGAATAGTGGACAGAACAGTGACTTGATATTGTGGAAAATGGAAAGTAGGGTTAGGAATGTTTTCAATGCATGATTTGTTATGGAGATCATCCTTATTGTGTCTAGAACACAAATCAAAAAACCAATCTTCAATAACTATTACAGATTGAGAGAAATCATATGAAAAATAGAGGTTACTTAGAAATAGAGTCTGTACCGTCGACTGAAATGTTGAAAAATATTAGAAAATGAAAACAAAATATCTAGAGGCCCATATTAGACATAAATTTCTTAAGACATTGAATTTTAAGAGAAAAATAATTTGGGACCACTCTTTTTGGAAAAGTTTTCTGGAAAACAAGTTGAAAATCAACCAAGCTGATTTTGGACTTGTAACTTGGTGTTTCGCTCATAGATATTGACATTGGATATGGAAGTAGCTTCCTATCTCATGAATTCTCAAGAATTGTGGTAGAGGAGGGTTTGAATGTGAAGTATAAGAGAGGTAATGGAGGAAAACAAGATTAAAACTCACTTTTTTTTATGGAAAATCAGTGGGAGAAGCTCCCTTTCTCTCCACTAAACCTATCTTTATCTCTCTTTCTCTCTATAACTTTCTCAAGTTTTGCACTTGGCCCCCTCTCAAATGAAGAGCAAAGGGGGGTTTATATAAGCTAATTTGGGTTGGCTTTGGGATTTAGAAAGTGCTCCCATTGGTCCCAAACATCTGTGAACATAAAACTACATCATTTTGGTCTTCAATTATTCAATTTGGACCCCCAAAATAAATTACAAAAATGGACTCTGCGGGGGTTGAGTTGCTGCCGCGGCACTGGCCATGTGCCACCACTGTAGTGGCCATGTTCCACCACGGCAGTGCTCCTCAGACGCCAAAAAATTTACGTTTAGGCCCCCAGAGGTTCTGGTATTCGTGAAAATGCTCTATTTCGTCCAAAATTCACAGAAAATGCGTACGAACTCCAAATTGAGCTTGTGATATACCGTTGGAAAGGTAATGGAGTCTACTTTACATAAACAATAGTTTAGAGATAGGTCACTTTAAAACTTTTTGCGGTATTCGTGATAAAAGCCGATTTGATCGGCTTTTTCACCTTCAGAAATTCATAATAAATTTGTTTTAAATCCAGGAATTATGTGCAATATACCATTGGAAAGCTATTGACCTCTAGTATCCATGAAAAATGTTTGAAAAACGATACGGCACTCTGGTTTTAAAGTCAACTTTTAGGTCAAATCGGTCAAACCTAGGATTTCCAGGAAGTTCTGGGAACCTCTGGGAGATCCCAAGAGTTGACGTTTTCGTCCGATTTTCTTTTAAAATTTGTTTTAGTAATTTTCACATGATCTAGAATGATCTCAAAACTTTTCGATGAATTTGGACGATTTCGGTCAAAGCCTGGTCAAACCTAGTCAAACTTGGGTCAAACCGGTCAACGGGGATTTTCCGGGAACTTCCAGGACTTCTGGGGGTCTCTAGGAGCTGACGACTTCAACTGATTTTGCTTCAAAACTCATTTTTAGTAATTTTTTATGACGTAGCATGTTTCTAGAACTTTTGGTCCAAATTTGGGAGTGTTCGGGCTTTCAGGGGCATTTTGGTCATTTGTACCACTTTTTGAGCATTTTGAGAGATAGAACTAACTTCCAGGAGTCCTTTTTGAGTCTTTTTCGATCATTGTGAAGCACCAAGCTATGGGTCTCCTAAATCTGATAGTCGACAAAATGGAGTGTCTACAGTGAGTATTAAAAACATATGCTTGTAATGTAAAACATACTCGCTTACCATTTCCGTTTCACAAATTTTATTTATTCAACATGTTAGCAATAAAGCAACAATTTTGTATTTGTAAAGCAATAAAGATAGTACAATAATATTCAAATGACAAAATTTGTGACCGTGCATGAATAATGTAACATTCTCATCTCACTGACTCTTTTCTCTTGACAACACATCATCCAACTCTGTCGTTCCAGTACCTGGAAATACTAAGGTGACCACACTATAGTACATGGGTATCAGGGAGTGTCCAGTTTGCCACACACTATAGTATACAAGTACCAGGGAGTATCCAATTTACCACACATTATAGTACATAGGTACTAGAGAGTGTCCAATTTACCACACACTATAGTACACAGGTACCAGGGAGTGTCCAATTCAGCATCACACACTATAGCACTACCATGGGTGCCAAGGAGTGTCCAATTTGTCATCGTCGCATTTCACAGATACCCTAAACCCACATCATCACAACATCACACTGACCATCACCCACCGTGCATGTAAACTTGACTCCATATGTATGTCACATAACTTTATACAGAAAATGTAAATTACTGAAAAGTAATATCAACATACACACGAGAAGTCAAGTCTTTAATCTGATTTACAGAAACTTACTCTCTAATAAAACAGTAAGGTATGATAGCTTATAGCATTAGGTCCAACTTTACGCAACAAACAAATTCTCCAACAGTTACTGTTTTAGAGAGACAAATCATTCTATCACAAAAGGGCAAAATCGGTCGTGGTCTTATAGCGGGACCGATCATGGCCGAGACTGGTCTTGATAGTTATGTGGGACCGATCATGGTTGCGACCGGTCCTGGTCATGTTTTGGGACCGTTCCTGGTTGTTGTCTTCCCCAGGTTTCTCCCTTATTTTAGGTTTAAAGCTGATTTTTAACCCATTTTCAATTCCGAATACAAACAAGACATATAATTCATGATTCTCTTCATTTTTCTGCAAGGATTACGAATATATAATCGGATTATACTAATTTGAACCGTAGCTCCAGGGATTCGTGAAAGATGACGAAGCTTTGATTATAATATACGTCGCGATATGAGATAATTAGGCTCTAAGATTTTAAATAGAGCTTCTATGGACTGTACTCTTTCATAATTATCTATCAAAACGAATTTTGGTTGAGTTTTACAAAATTACCATTTTTCAAGCTTCAAGCTTCATAGATGAAATCAACAATGGTGTTTTACAAGTCAAGCCACACTAACAGTAAACACTACACCATATGACCATATTTCTAACGGACAACTTTTATTCTTACTAACGAATATATTCGTTAGTATAGCTATATTTACGTTAGTAATGATTCTCCATATTGTGACATATTAATGCTAACGGATTGGAAAACAATACTAATGGATATAACCGTTAGTAATATTTAAAGAAATTAAAACAAAAAAAGAGGAAAAAGGAAAAATAAAAAAGGAGACTATCGGATCCCAAACATAAAGAAAGACAGAAGACCTAACTTAGGTCTGGGAGAGAAGAGAGAGAGAAGAGAAGGGAAGAGACAGAGATCGACACCCTGCCCCCCTTCACCGCCACCATCTCGCTGCCCCCTCGCCGCCGCCGCCCCCACGTCACCGCCCTAAATCTCGGCCGGTAAAGGTAACTATCGTCTTAAGAGCCTCAATCCAGATTTCACTTTTAGATTTCCTTCTTCTAGAGTTCCTTCTTCTTTTTCTTCTTCTTCTTCTTCTTCTTCTTCTTCTTCTTCAAGAACCTCAGTTCAGATTTACAGAAATTAAGTTAATACTTCTCAGATTTTACTACTACAATTTCGGACAGGTTATTGGCTGATTTGGGGGAGATTTTACTGTTTTGTATGCGTGTATGTACTAAAAGTATCTAAACTCTGCACAGATCTTTGTATATTATTGTTGTTAATTTTCTATTGAATGTTAAAATTTTAAAATAGGAAGTTGTACTCATTGTTCTCTTTTAACACAAGAAGTTATATATTGTAAGTTCTCTGGTAAATAAAAGCAAAAAGAAATTGACACTTAATGGTCTTACTCATTCTATAAGGATTAGTTATCAAAGAGTCACTGCATTAATAGTATTGCGCAAGTTAAATTTCTTTAAACAGGGAGTATTGCATGAAATTTCTCTTACTGCAACTAGCATGTGTACTTTCAAGTACTGGAAGCACTTGATGTTCTCCTTTGACTTGTGATTTCTGGAATGAGTTCGTGTCCGTTGATGAGCTAGGAGGCACTAGTGTCTCGTTCTGCATACTGTAAGCTTATCGTTCGATGGCTGCATTTTTTGTAATAGAGAAATTTCTGAATGTTACATTTATACTCATCCTTAGTGTTTTAGTGTGTTTTTTTATCCTCTGAGTCCATTACAATTTATTAGTACATTTTAATATGTTAAAAATAAGTAGCTTTATTAGGGAAATTTGAAATGTAGGAGGTGGGGTGCAACCATGCTCAGAATGTTAGACTTTCAACAGATGGGTTTGCGACGACCCTTACAATGAGAAAGCTGAATCTGATATGGGTGACTGCTCGCATGCATATTGAAGTCTACAAATACCTAGCTTGGTGAAATTTTTTGACTTTTCATATCAGAATGGTGTGCTTATGATTATGGGGTTCTGAACTCTGATTTATCTTTCATATGTTGGTACATGAGACAGGAGTGATGTGGTTGAAATAGAGACCTGGTGCCAAAGTGAAGGAATGATTGGGAGTAGACGTGATTGGATTCTCAAGGACTATGCCAATGGTGAAGTCATTGGGAGGGCTACAAGGTGCATTTTTACCTATTCTTTTCTTTTGAAATGTAGTTTCCTCAAGGACTATGCCTGGTAGTTAAACTCAAGGAAGAAGATTTAATAAACATTGTAAAGGTTTCTACTGAGAATACATAACTGCTTCATATACCCATGCGAATGTTAGAACTTAGACTAATAGATTGAAAGATGTGCAGAATTGATATTTCACTTTTAGTCACTTTACAATCCCAAGAAGGTGACTTGAAATTCCTTCTATAGGTAATAGTTGTTTTCAGAGTCATGAAGATGAAATTTGCTTGAAGATGAAATTTGAATAAGGATCCTAGATTTGTTTTAGCCAATCAAATATGAGGATCCTAGATTTGTTTTAGCCAATCAAATTTATTTTTCTCAGTAACATCTATGTCTTTTAGTTGGCTATCCACAAATTCCTCTCAACTGTGACTGTCAAGGTCGATTATTATAATTGAAAGATTTTTGTTATGAAAACCTTTAGGTATTGGCCGGCAGTTTTGCTTCCTATGTTTCAGATTAAGTGAACAACTTTAACCTTGCACATGTTGTTTGTTTTCTTAATTTGTCCCTGTTTACACATTTAACCATTTAAGTTGTCTATTTGCAGCAAGTGGGTGATGATGAACCAAAATACCAGACGGCTATAGAGAGTTAGTGATGATGTCCGAGATGAATATTTAATTTATTGCCCAATAGAACTGATGTAGGCCTTTTCTCTTCCAAGGCTTTGAACATTTAGTTATGTCAATCTCTACAAAGCTTTCTAGCTACTTAAACTACCATGCATGGACAACATCGACTTTGTCATGAAACTGCAAGATGTGGGTTGATGGCATTATCTCATCGATGCCCTGTTTGTTTTGGCACTCTCTGATTGGCACCTTCATATGTCCCATAGGCCATGTCTACCTTAGAGAAACTAGTAACTTGGATATATTCTTAAAATTGAGGACGTGATATAACTTAAGTCTGCTCATCTCAACAATACCTTGTGTCCGAACTATAAATTTTTTTTTTCAATGGTTAGCCTAATTGAAGGCTAGGAAGCACAGATACTTCTACAAAGGCAGCGTGTCGTGTGTTGTATTGTGTCCGACACATAGACAAGACACCTCGTGGACACTTTTCTTGCAGTGTCAACGTGCAAATTTGCAAGGATTTGTCGAGTCAACGTGTCAGTGTGCCCGTGTCCATGCTTCATTTCCCGAGGAGAACAATAAGAGCCTGAGGAAGATATCAAAGCTGGAAGATCCTTCTCAGCATTCCAGGCTAGGACTTGTGGTGAGATTGGTGGATTTTCTAAATTTGCATGCTTTCTTTTCTGGATTCTGTGTTCATACTTCTGCGAATTTCTCATTAAAATTTTGGATTTACAGCCAAGAAGAGCTGATCTGGACATGAACTAACATGTTAACAACGTCGCTTACATTGGATGGGTTCTCGAGGTTGGTAGAAACATCACTAATCTCCTTTTTTTTGTGTATTTGTTGCATTCTTTTGTTGTTAATGTCTTCCTGTTTTTGACTACTCCCCCTGCTTCCCAAATTGAGAGATTTTTTGGGAATTCCTACTATTTAAGGAGATGTGCTTTGTTGTTGTCAAATTGTTCAACTTTTTCATTATTGCCCTTCTTTCAAGCAGGGTGAATTTGAAAAGTCTTTGCTTGAAGTACATTGACTATTCAGGAGGCACAGTGTTGCTCCCTAATCCTCTTTTGATCAGGTTTTCAGCTTTTTTGAAAAGCTCCAATTTGTAGCTTTAAAAAAGCCTCTTGTTCCAAAAATTGACCTTCTGTCTCTCAATTCGTATAACCTTAATCTCTTTTTCTCTCTCTTTTTGAAGAAGAAGTTTTAACTACTAATGAGGTTTTCTATGGATTTGATGGTTTTGTTTTCTCCGTAAAACCATAGATTTTACAACTTTGTGAATATATATATATATATATGCTTACTGTTGTGGTGTCATAAAATCACTGTAAATTGCTTAGCCAATAGAGACATTAAGAAACATACATTTAATTTTAATGGATGTAGGGGAAAATAAAATAATTGTACAACTATATTTGCATTTTGTTCATAGTATTTCTCTTTTCTGGAGTATTCTTCACACATTAAATACATATATATATATATATCGACGGCATTGGAAATTTAATTGGTTCTTGTGTATCGCCAACAAGCTAAGGTATTTTTTCAAACCCATACTTATGGTGATCTTTTTTTGCCTATTTCGTACTAAACATTATAGAGATAGAAATTTATAGCTAATTCCTTTTCTTAGCATTGATCATTATGTAAACAAAAGAGTAAGCTTTCCTAATTGTTCTATTTTTTTTTGATAAACAAGTCAACGAGGGGCCTATTTAGAAAGTCCATGGACAGGTTCTAAGAGACATTTTTGGGTATCTATTAGGCTTTTGTTCAGTTTCTTTTTATCCTTGTACACACATGGCTATATGGTTTATAGGTCTTGGTTCTTGTGGACCCACTTGGGGCTCATTTGTATATGGTTTATATGGTTTATAGGTCTTGGTTCTGGTAGAGGTACCTGAGCTAGTCGATGCCAGGAAGAAGAAAGCTCCTCTTATGCCCTTTGAACCTTACCAGCGAGCTTAAGCTAGGTTCTTGGCTGATTATATTGACACTTGACAGAAAATTGAGAAAATGTATGACACACATATAATCATTTGTCTTAGTTTTGGATTTTTTAAATTGGGTCCTGAATGACTCTTGCCTTATTCTTTTTTCTATTTTGAAAGATGATTAGCTTTCAGAATTCTAGAGTGTTTCTGAATGATCTAAGCTATTTTTTCAGCTTAAAGCGGATCCGATTAATGAAAAGCTATGAAGTAAGTCGTTGCATAGGTAAGGCTTTTGCTGCTTAGTAAGTCGTTGCTTTTAAGACATCTCGGGCAGAATGGAATGTTAGACCCAAACAAACTTTTTTTTTCTTTTTTTTCTTTTTTGGGTGCAAAAAAACTTTTTTTCCTCACACCATGAATATTTATATAAAAACTAGTAAAGAGTTAAAATACAAAGCTCTAAAAAGCTAGAACGTAACTGATTTACTAGGAAGAAGTGTCGTTTGGGCTGAATATGAGGCAAAAATACATATGTTTGGTTACTAGGTAGTGACTTGTTCGATCAACTAATTGGAAACACACACACACACACATATATATGTGTGTGTGTGTGTGTGAATGATCTCTCTTTTCTTGACCTTTTGATGCACTGATGTTTTCAATTTAATGTTGGCAGTATTTAACTCAGATTTCTCTTGTTGGCACAAAGAGTATTTACTTTTGGCGGAGGAAGTAATGAAGGCAGCAAGGGCATGAAGTCCTTAGTAAGTAATCTCCCTCACTATTTTTTCTCCTTTCTTGTGTTCTTGAAATTTCTAGAAAACTTTGAAAAGAGTTACTTTAAGAACCTGTGGGATAGAGTCGGGTAGGATATTCCATTTACATAACCGAAAGGGTGGAGTCACATGGGGGTGCCCCCCACCCCCCACCCACACACACACACACAAAACTTTTGAGGTATCTCAGATGCTATATAAGAGGTACAACATGCAATGGTTTGTGGCAACTAGCAAGTAAGATAGGCACAAGTTTAAGTTATAGTGAAGTTTATGTTGTATTTTCTTATGTTTCTAAAAACTTTGTACATCCATAATGTTGGAATATATTAACATTTTTAATCCTTTAAAATATCAATTTGTAAATTTTTTTTTGATTAATTGGTTAAACTTTTGGTAATGCATGAGGATCTTCATCATTCGTGTAGTTCTCCCTATTCTAACCCTTGATTGGTTAGTTTCTTCCTTAACAATTAGAAGTTTTTTCCTATTATTCTTCCGAAGGCAATTTTCAAACTTTCTTTTGACTGCTTTACTATATTGGAAACTGTTGAATCACATTTTAAACATGCTCTTAATGCAAGAAGAATCGAAAATGGAAAATGGAAAATGTATTATGAAAATAACCAAACACGCCCTTAATCCATGTTTGTTCATCTTGTCTACTTTAGTTTATTGAAGAAGATTCAAGACAAGTTGACTTATTATGCTTTAAGTCTCATTTTTTATTTTACAGATGAATACTAGTATATTACAGCCCGTTAATTTGGTGAAACATTTCAGTGATTTCATGGTGGGAGGAACTTAGGAGACCAAAAGCCACGCAGTTGTTTTGATATCCACAAACTATGAGCAAGAGTTCTATTGAAACACAAGCTTTGTGATGAAGAGCTACTCATTTGTCCACATCTTGTAGAAAGGAAGAGAAATACTTCGCACAAAGTTTAGTATTGTGAATATCGCAAAAGTAGTTGAATTGGTCTTTAAATTTCAGACATGTTTTGTTTGATAGTTTTGGTTTGAATGTAAGAACTTTTTAAATTTAAGATATTGTTAGATTGAGCTTGATGGTTAAGACATGTATGAACTCTTTACTTGTTACGATAATTATGAATTATTTTTGTTGTTTTGGGTATAGTTATGTTGGTTAGACATGGATAAATGCTTTACATGTTATGATTACTTTAGATTATTTTTTATTGTGTTTGATATGGATTAATCTTGTTATTTTTGTGTTTGGCATAGATTAATATGCTTGTTAATTAGGTGCAAAAAAAAAGCATATAAATAAATAATTTTTTTGTTAGATGTGTGCATATTTCTAACGGATATATCTATTAGCATTTTTTTGGAAATTACTAACGGATATATCCGTTAGTAATAGTTGACAAGCCATTAGTATTCAATATAAATCTTTTACAATTACTTGAAAAAATCGTTAATAAGTAGCTTTCTAACGGATATATCTGTTAGAAATCCTTTAATTTACTAACGGATTTACTAACGCATATATTCGTTAGTAAAAAATTAATTTTACTAACGGATATATGCGTTAGTAAATCCGTTAGTAATATTACTAACCCTAAAATACTAACGGATATATCCGTTAGTAACATTTATTCTAACGGATATATCTGTTAGTAATGAGGCCAAATGGTGTAGTGAAACAAAGTATTTATTACATTCTAAGTGAGTTTGAAATACTAACTGTGAGTTGAAGATAAAGTTTTGTCGAGAGAGAATTCCAAATAGAAACCCAATTCAAGCTTGTGGTTATGGTGGCCCAAGCTTCTTCTCTCTAAAATTATTTCTGTAAATTTATTCTCTGCAACTCTCTCTCTCTCTGAAATTATCTGCTTGTAAAGTGCAGAATGTGAGAGTGTATGTGATGTGTATATATAGAAAACCAATTTTGAGAACTTGGGCTCCAAGTCCTTTCTCCCTCACTCTACTGATTGTATTTCTTTTCTCAATTACTTAAATCACAAAACAGATATGAGTTATATACAACTTATACATACGTATATGTCATGAAATCAAGTTGTAGAAGTTAAGTAGGTGCATAGGGGTCAATTAAGGGTGTTTGGAAATTTAAGCTTATGGACACAAATTAGAACACACACTAATAGCATTGCCAAACAAGGCACAAGGAAGTTCTCTAGGAATTCTTAGGGTGTTTGGGAAAACAACTTATGACTACAAATTCATACACACAAAATTGCAATACCCAAACAAGCATAACTAATGATTGCTTATATTTAAATGAACTTAAAGCATATGTCATGTCCTGATTGATGGGGAATCTCAATCTGTGGGAGTCCATTCGCGGTGCGGACAGTTTTCGTTTATAAACTGGTATTTTTGCGGTGCAGTGATTACCACAAAAACACAAAAAATTATGTTAACGTAAGAAATAATTTTCCAGTTGTATAAAAATACAGTTTGAATCAAAAGTAAATATTTTCACCGTCTTGAAGATACAGTTTTGAAATCCAACACAGGTAATCTTGAATTTAATAAAAATTACCATTTGACCTCAAATAAAGAATGGCTATTAAAATAAAAGCAAGTTATATATGCAATTTTATAACATGGAAATTACATTTAACAATTAAAAAAAAATACAGGTTGTTACACGAACTCAATCGCGAGGCATTTGTGTTGAAAAGAAGGAAGAAAAAGATATAAATTGGAGGGTGTACGATCCAAACGTCGTACTTTTACCAATTTTTCGTTAACTTTAATTAAAAATGTGACTGTGTCACTTAAGTCCAGACTACAGGAGTATTAGTGATACAATATAAAGTAAATGGGGGTAACTGAAAAAATTCCTAACAACAGGAGGTGTTTCTGTAATTAACCTTTTACAAAAACTACAAAATATCAAACTTAGGTTGAAAAATCTTCAATTTCTTGTGTACACAATTTTCAAAATTTCTAAGTGTTGAAGAGTAATGTTGTGGTTAAATTTGTATACCCAAAATTTGATTCCCCATACTGTAATGAGACCACATTCGAGTTTGACTGTACATTGTTTTACTTGATTCCACTGCTACGTGTGTAACCAAATTTGAGATATTAATGTGAGACCAATCAATACTATTCATTTTTCTAATTGTAGTAAAATCTAAAAAGAACAGGTAGATGTAATGTTGAAAAGGACATGTAGGTCATTTTTTGAGAATTTATTTTTCATAATTTTTGAAGTGAATATAGTGATTTCATAATATTTGTTGGTTATGCCCTAAGCAAAGAAACAAAGGTGTGAAAATTCATAACTTCTTTAGTTCTTTACACTCACTCATGTTCACAATATAAGTTTAAAACAAAGCAAAAAAAAATGTCATTATATCGGTGGAAGATTCAGGCTGGCTGTGACCCAAAACTAAACATGGCTATTTCTGAGGTAACGGTGATGCCACATAACGGTATCTCCACACTATGAATATAGTATTTGTATGGATACATTTTTTTTTTTTTTGGGAAAATACCTTTTACCCCCTGTGGTTACTCTCATTTTCTCATAACCCCCTGTGGTTCATTTTGTAACACTTAACCCCCCTATACTACGGACTAAAGTGAGACTGTTAACTTTTGTAACGGCAGTCCCACTTCAGTCAATAGTACATGGGGGTTAAGTGTTACAAAAATGAACCACGGGGGGTTATGATGTCACGCCCCGGAACGGCAAAAATAGAGAAAACTAAATTTCCTTTTTGGGTCCAAAGGCAGCGACGGGTGAAGTCACATGATTGTCCACACCACGCAGTACTAAGCAACAAGAAGTAATAGTGTAACAAGAATGAAGTCTAGGTTCTGATCACAACATAACATAAAGTCAACAGAAGTTACTAACTATTACATATCAGAGTCTCGAATCAAATATAAGGCAGCGGAAGTACAAATGCCAAAGCAACATATGCCTGACTACAAAAGTTCAAAAAGGTTAACGACAACTAGCTACAATTCTAGTCTAGTCTTCAGTTGGCATAAAGGTAGTCCTTGGCGTAGTAGTCTTCTTCGGCCTGACCTCCGTCGGGGAAATCCTCCACAGGAACTCCGTCACCGGCATAGTAGTCCTCTCCTGCAGGCCCTTCACCTGTATAGTCATAACCAGGGTGCACTGGAACGTAGAAATGTCCAGCGGCATAAACGCCGTCAGCTTAATGAAAGCCGAGTGAGTTAGATACTAACAGGGTATCAACTATTGAAGTTATTACAAGTTATAAGCCGTAACCAAATTAGAATTCTGTAGGGGTAACTCTTTTAATCAAACCAATTATCCGATTACTAATGTTTTACTCATTATAAGACCGATAATACGTCTAGATAGGGGAACAGACTCGACAGTAGTTCAACTCTATAACACACCATTGCTCATCCACCGCTTTTAAGAACATATGCACATTTCACCACATGTCATGGATACCACGTTAGTCCATCCCCCGCTTTTAAGAACATATGCACAGTCCACCGCATGTCAGGGATATAACGCTTTAAACAACAGTACATCATTCTATGCCACGACTTAGCGACGTCTACCAGTGATCACGGTCCACCGCATGTCATAGACACCTTCGTCTGTCTACCGCTTTTAAGAATATATGATTAGATCATCTGGCTATCTTAGGGCAAATGGTCCGGTTCACCGCAAGTCATAGACACCTTCGTCTGTCTACCGCTTTTAAGAACATATGATCGACCAAGGCCCGCCCACGCAAGGTTCCCGAATCTTAGCAAACCTACTTAAGTTCAACTCTACTACCGATACATGACAATCCCAATGTGGCCCGACTACTCTGAATGAAATGAACGTTAACTCCAAAGGATTCACGACTATTCCGTTATCTAACATTATAAACATTATCCGTTAATCTCGTTATTACCACGATCCTACGCCGCATTAACTCATTATCATGTCTGTATTACAATAATAAAGCATGCTGGGAAATACTGAACAGTAAATAAACAACTAAACAGTTATTACATTATCTACACAAGTAAAACAGTAAACTGTAACTGCCAATCGATTGGTATAGATGTCAATCGATTGGTATAAAAGTGGCATCAATCGATTGGAAGAAGGTTCAATCGATTGGTATAAAAGTAGTGTCAATCGATTGATCAAGGATTCAATCGATTGGATCACAATCCATGTCAATCGATTGATAAAGATTCAATCGATTGGAACATGAAAGATGTCAATCGATTGATAAAGTGTCAATCGATTGACACTTCGTCTTCTTCACAGAGAAGACTGCCCAGTAATATATAAACGGGAATACATGGTTTCTCTTCCATTTCTTCATTCAAACATGTCATAACATCAATGTAAGGCTACCAAGTGAGTTTAGAACTCACCTTAGACGTTAAGGGCGTGTTTGGGAATGTGTTTTGAAGCTTGGAGCTTCAATGGTGGTCTTCCTCTCTCTCTTTCTAGTTCTCTGTCTTCTGTCTTCTCTTTCTCCTTCTTTCAGGTCTCATTCTCTTCTCTCCTCTTTTCTTTCTCAGTCCATCTATGTGTGTGCGTATGAATATATGTATATATGTGTGTATATATATATGTCATGCCCCGACGTAGCATAAATAAGGAAAGCATTTAATTTCCTTTATGGACCCGTAGGTCGCGACAGTTTGAAGGATCGATTCCGTCCCAAACGTCAAACAACAAAACATAATAATCAGAGTAAAGCAATCAAGGCTTACAAAAATTTTCTAACTTATTACATCTTATGAACCGGGGTCAACTAAGGCACAAACCGCCTTAAAATAAAACAATAACTTAGAGTCTGTTACAGTCATCCTTAAAACAAAACAGTTTAAAACTCAAACAAATAAACTTAATGCATAAAATAAACAGTTTCTTTATTCCAGATGCAGCCATTCTCAATTAGCGTAGTCGTATGATTCCTCCTGATTGTAACCTGAAAAGCCTGAACACGAATGTCCAGGACGCATCAACGTCGTCAGCTTCAAGAAGCTGGTGAGTATTAAAAACATGACTTTGAATGTAAAGCATACCCATTTACCTTTTTCCCATTATTAAATTATGGAAAGAATTTATTTTATAAAACAACAAGGAATATAATGAAAGTCTTTCATTCATAAATACAGATACTCGTGAAATGAGACAATGCACCACACTCATCTCGCCGACTCTTTTCTCTCGACATCCACAACAACCCACTATCCTACTCCTGGTATCTTTGAAACACTCAGATAGCCACACTTTAGCAACGGGGCGCCAGGGAGTGTCCAGTTTGCCTCACACTTTGGTCCGGGGTACCAGGGAGTATCCAATGCCTCACACTTTGAATACCCTAACCGCCATGCAAATACCGGGGCAACCCCTCACACAGTATCCAGACTTGAGTTATCAGGGAGTGTCCGTAGGCCACACTTTAGCACTACCATGGGTGCCAGGGAATGTCCGAGTTCGGCTTCACACACTTTAACGCTTCCATGGGCGTCAGGGAGTGTCCTTATTTGCCACCGTCGCATTTCAAAGATACCCTCTTCCACAATCGCAACCACATCCACAACCATAACCACGACCACAACCACAAACTCATACTCAACCACAACCATGACCACAAACACAATCTCATACCCTTTCCACACTACCATTACTCTTTTCCACACAGACTGACACCCCTATGCATGTACCACTGACCCACATGAATGGTATGCACTTAAACAAAAATGCTGAATTAAGGAACAACACGCGTACGGGAATTAATGAGTCATACTACAATGTTTTAATCATTTAAACATAACCAAATAGAGTTCTGATCAACTAAATTCCCAAACAGAGCCTTAACAGTATATAAATTTCATCCAAACAGTCCCTTAACAGAAAAATAGACAAAAACAGAAACTGCACTACCTCGCGCGCGCGGGCCGCTCGCGCGAAGGGTCGCTCGCGCGGGCCGCTCGCGCGATAAGCCCTTTTTCCTTTATTAATAAACTTTTCTGTCTGCCTGAGGAAAGCAAGGTCGCGCGCGCGGATCGCTCGCGCGAAGGGGTTCTCGCGCGACCAGCCAATTTTCAATTATATATATAAACTCTTACGTCTGCCTGGGGAAGCCTACCTCGCGCGCGCGGGCCGCTCACGCGAGGGGTCGCTCGCGCGGGCCGCTCGCGCGATTCTCGCGCGCGCGATCGTGGCGCGAGATGAAGCTGAGGCTTCGTCTTCTTCCCCCAGACTTCTCTGTTTCAGCAAAACAGGGGTCTTTTTGACCCATTTCAATTCTGTGATCAACCAAGCCTTATCTTATATGATTTTCTTTATTTTTAAATGAGGATTAAGATTCCAAGGTTAATTTTACAAGAATCAAATCATATCTCTTGAATTTTATGAAGAACTAAAACATGTCAAAAACTAATTCTTAATATACTTTCTCCTATGAACGAATTAAGCTCTAATTTTACAACCATATACTCTACACACTATAATCTATCATATTTCATTCACAAAACTAATTTTGGTTAAGTCTTGGAAATCCATGTTTTCAAGCTTTGAAGTTCATACCAAAATTCATCAATGGTGATTTTCAATATACATACACAATCAGTACTTAAGCATGAAATTACATTGGTAGTGAGTTTAGAATACTCACTGGGATTGAGAGCAAGGGTGTTGTTGAGAAAGAAATTAGAATTAAGCAATCCCAATAGAAACTTCAAGCTTGAAACTATGGAGGAAATAAGCTTCTTCTCTCTAAAATTTTCAGTGGTTTAAACTCTCAAGCTCACTCTAAACTCTCTGCACTCTCTCTTTTCTCTCAGCTTTTCAGAATGTGTAATGTGAGAAGTGTGTGTATGATGGAGTACATATAGAGAGCCAAATGGAAGAACTTGGGGACCAAGCCTCTTGTTGATTACTCAACAATTGATTTTAGTTCTCAAATTAATCAAAGCTGCAGAAAATACACACACAATTACATACGTATATACACCCTCACATACTGAAGAGCCAACATTAGACTAGTAGGGGTTAAAGCAAGGGTGTTTGGCAAAATAGCTTATGGACACAACATTTGCACATATAAGCTAAACATTCCCAAACAATGCCTTATCCAATGATTACTTGCCATAAATGGCAATAAAGCAAATGTCTAAATCGGTCACTTCCAAAATCTGTGGAAGTTAAACACAACATGGACAGTTTTGGACATAAACTAGTATTTTCGGGGCGCGGTGGTCACCACAAAAATACAGGAAATTCATTTTAACGTCAGAAGTGATTTTCTGGTTTCATAAAAATACTGATTGAGTCAATAGAAGTTACTTTCACCGTTTTGAAATACAGATTTTGAAATCCACACAGGTATTACTAACTTTTGTAAAATTGCAGTTTGGCCCCCAATAGAATTTAAATGTGAATTAGATAAGACATTAATATTCCAAACAAGTGACTGGAATTAAAATAAAAGCAGACCATGCTAATAGAATTTAAATATGCCAATGCAAATACACATAAATTAAATATGGGCATGACTTTTAAATTAAATGGAAATGCAGGTTATTACACCCTTCCTCCCTTAAACAGGATTTCGTCCCCGAAATCAAGACTGACTAATCCTGAAATAACTCCGGGTACTTCTTCCTCATATCAGCTTCAACTTCCCACGAGGCTTCGTTCTCGTCATGGTGATTCCACTGAACCTTCACCAACGGAATGTCTTTATTCCTCAGCTTCTTGATACTCTGATCCAAAATCTTCACAGGTCTCTCCTTGTAAGAAACGTTATGACTTGTCTCAATGTCGTCATAACTAACCACATGTGAGGGGTCTCGTATGTATTTCCTCAACATACTCACGTGAAACACGTTGTGAACCTCAGACATCTTCGGTGGTAGTGCCAGTCGATAAGCTACTTTCCCGACACGTTCCAAAATCTCGAACGGTCCGATAAAACGCGGAGCTAATTTCCCCCTCTTGAGACCAAAACGTACTACTCCTCGGGTTGGTGATACCTTGAGAAGCACGTGATCCCCAACACTAAACTCCAAATCCTTTCGGCGTCGATCAGCATAACTCTTATATCGACTTTGAGCGGTTCTCATCCTCTCCTTGACCAAAGAAATCTTCTTGTTGGTTTCTCTAACCAAATCTGGTCCCAGCAACTCTGTATCCCCAACTTCAGCCCAACACAAAGGGGAACGACATGGTCGTCCGTACAGTGCTTCGAACGGAGCCATACCGATACTCGTGTGATAACTGTTGTTATAGGCGAATTCAACCAACGGCAAGTGTGTCTCCCAAGATTCTTCAAAATCAATCACACAAGCCCTGAGCATATCTTCCATTATCTGATTAACACGCTCAGTTTGTCCATCTGTCTGAGGGTGAAAAGCAGTGCTCATCTTGAGCGAAGTTCCCATAGCTTCTTGCAGACTTTCCCAAAATCCAGAAGTAAAACGCGCGTCACGGTCTGACACAATCGACACAGGTGCACCGTGAAGTCGCACAACTTGTTGTATGTACATCCGGCTCATCTTCTCTACCGGGTATGTCATACTATAAGCGATGAAATGAGCTGACTTCGTCAATCGATCCACGATTACCCAAATGGCGTCATGATTCTGCTGCGACCGGGGTAATCCCACTACAAAATCCATCGAAATGTGCTCCCACTTCCAACCAGGAATAGGTAGCGGTTGCAACAATCCTGACGGTCTCTGATGTTCAGCTTTGACTTGTTGACATGTCAAACACTTGGATACAAATTCGGCCACGTCTTTCTTCATACCTTCCCACCAAAAATTTCTCTTCAGATCTTTGTACATCTTCGTTCCTCCCGGGTGAACTGTATATCTCGACTTATGTGCTTCTTCCAGGATATCCTTCCTTAACTCTTCATTACCTGGCACACATAATCTATTCCTACACCGGTATCCTCCATCGACTCCCACTTTCCATTCTGTCGGGTCTTTTTCTGACATCTTCACGAACCACGTTTGAAACTTCTCATCTTCTTTCTGAGCTCCAATAATGCGGTCGATAAGAACAGGCTGTAGGATAAGACATCCGAACAATTGTCCTTCTCCTTCTTCAGCACTCTGTACATCGAATTCCGCCAAAGTCTCCAACACTCGCCACTCTCTAACCATTAAGGAGGCGATCGTCTCACGAGTCTGTCGACTCAGGGCATCAGCAACCACATTAGCTTTACCCGGGTGGTATTCTAACGTGAAGTCATAATCTTTAATCAGCTCCATCCATCTGCGCTGCCTCATGTTCAACTCTTTCTGTGTGAACAAGTACTTTAGGCTCTTGTGATCAGAGAACAAATCAAACTTCTCACCGTAGAGATAGTGTCTCCAAATCTTGAGTGCAAAAACTACTGCCGCCAATTCCAAATCATGAATGGGATAGTTCAATTCATTCGGCTTCAGCTGTCTGGATCCATAGGCTATCACCCTGCCATCTTGCATAAGTACACACCCTAACCCTTGATATGATGCGTCACTAAAGATAGTGAACTTCTCATCAGGCTTGGGTATTGCTAGTACCGGTGCGGTCGTGAGTCTCTCTTTCAACTCTAGAAAGGCTCGCTCATGCTTCTCTGTCCATTCGAACTTCAAATTCTTCTTCGTCAACCCAGTTAAAGGTGCTGCTATCTTTGAGAATCCCTCAACGAATCTCCTGTAATAGCCTGCGAGTCCCAGAAAGCTCCGAACTTCTGTAGGGTTGCTCGGCCTAACCCAGTTTGATACAGCATCGGTCTTGGATGAATCCACAGAAATTCCTTGAGATGACACCTTGTGTCCCAAAAATTTCACTTCTTGCAACCAGAACTCACACTTACTGAACTTGGCATACAACTGATGGTCTTTGAGCGTCTGCATCGCAATCCGTAGATGTTGCTCGTGTTCTTCTCTTGACTTAGAATAGATCAAAATATCATCAATAAAGACGATGACAAACTGATCTAAATAAGGTTTGAACACTCTGTTCATCAAATCCATGAATACTGCCGGGGCATTCGTCATTCCAAACGGCATCACCAGAAATTCATAATGACCATATCGGGTTCTGAAAGCAGTCTTAGGTATGTCTTCCTTTCGTACCCTCAACTGATGATATCCCGACCTAAGGTCTATCTTGGAAAATGTCGTAGCTCCTTGTAGTTGATCAAACAAATCATCAATCCGAGGCAAGGGATACTTGTTCTTGATAGTCACACGGTTCAGTTCTCTGTAGTCGATACACAATCTGAGTGTCCCGTCCTTCTTCTTTACAAATAACACCGGTGCTCCCCAAGGCGATGTACTTGGGCGTACAAAACCTAGGTTCTCGAGCTCTTGAACTTGTTCTTTCAATTCCAACAGTTCTGTGGGGGCCATTCTGTAGGGAACCTTGGTGATCGGTACGGTACCCGGTATAAGCTCGATACAGAACTCTATACTTCTCTCGGGCGGTAGACCAGAAACATCTTCAAACACTTCTTCGAAGTCCTTGACTACAGGTATAGATGACGCTGTCACCTCTGTACTGACGACTTCGATGTTGGCTAAGCATCTCGTGAGGAACATATCTCCCGTAGGGTTACATTGAAAATCAAAGGGTTGATTCTCATTGTCGGGGAATGTAATTCTCTTCCTCGCACAATCCAACTTCACTTGATTCTGAGAGAGCCAATCCATTCCTAGGATTATGTCGAACTCCTTCATTGATAGGACAATCAACCTAGCAGGGATTTCACGGTCTCCTAACCGTAAGGGACAATCCTTGCACACGTGTCCTAATCTGACCGCAGCTCCTAGTGGCGAGGTAGCCTTCAAAGCTTTCTCTAAGCGATGAGGTAAAATACCCAATCTTCGAATTGTATTAACAGATATGAACGAAAGAGCAGCACCCGTATCAAATAACACTTTAACATGGGAGTTAAACAGAGTTAATGTACCTTCTACTGCTTGCTGATCAGGTTGAGCTTCTCCATAATTTCCTTCTTCATACGCAGTTCCATCATATCCAGCGGCATCAGGGATAACAGCATTCAAGCGAGTCTGACCCTGTTGACCATAAGTCACCTGCTTAGGAGCAGTACAGAACCTGCTGATGTGACCTGGTTCACCACAGTTGAAGCAGACTATCCCTTGCTGAGTAGCACGCCTTGGTGCCTTGCAATCACGAGCCAAATGTCCAGGGTTGCCACAGTTGAAACACTTTCCACTACTACTTCCTTCTCCTACTCGAGGTTGAGTCGGATAGGTAATAGCCTGGGTCTTCTTGCTTCCGTCGAAATTCCTCTTCTGCCCTTGGGTACGGTTCATTGGTGGTCTATTCCCAAAATTACCCCTTTGAGGCGGTCGGAATTCAAATTGTTTTCGGCTCACTCGAGCATCCTCTTCCAGATCGGTAGCCAAACCAACAAGTCCTTCAAACGATTTATCCAAGTGGCCGAGAGTCAAGCGGCGAATCTGCGGTGTCAGCCCTTGATTAAACTTGCGGATCTTCTTCTCCTCGGTATCAACCAGGTGTGGGGCAAACCGAGACAGTCTTTCGAACTGTGTGGTGTACTCTTGCACCGACTTGGTTCCTTGCGTCAGATCCATGAATTCCTTCTCTCTTCTGTGCCTCTCCGTAGCCGGGAAGTACTTCTCCAAAAATCTCCCCTTGAACGCAGTCCATGTCATTCCCGTTGCAGCTCCATTCCCGATAGTAGCTATGACCGAATCCCACCAATCTGCGGCAGCATCGGTCAACTGAAATGTAGCCAATCTTCTCTTGTCTATCTCGTTACATTGGACAGCTTCAAACATCCGGTCCATCTGTCTCAACCACTGTTCCGCTTTCCAGGGTTCTGCGGTACCCGCAAACTGTTCGGGCCTTAGAGCACGGAATCTTTCTAGCAACTTGTCCCCCGTTTGACGGTCTCTTCGGTTGTCGTTCGTATTACCGATCCTTTCTAACCGTCTGATAAACGCTTCAAACATCCCTGTAGGATCAGCAGCCTCGGGCGCTCCTTCGATCAGGTTCCTGTTTCTCCTGACTCCTCCAGCCATTCTATGCATGATAGTGGTAGTAGAATGAGAAACATGCATGCAACAGTGCTATAAAGTAATTTAAATGACAGCAACGTTCAAAAGAGTATATCTTATATATATAACTTCTGCCAAGTAGATACAAAAAGCATGTATGGTCAGATCAATGCCTACCCTATCTGCATGGGTTAGGACGCATGCAAGAGTTAATGTTACAAAAATGGGGTCATTGCCCTACACTCTAATGCATGTAATTACAGTTTGCAAAAAGAGACAGAGCTAATAGTTAAAAGTAGTTAATATGTACAAGTCGTAACTAAAACGTCAATCATCTCCACAAGCGGCCATCAGGAGATCTAGCGAATCGACAGGGCGAAAACGCTGAACAACGAACGGTCCAACCCCGTCATAGCTGTGAGAGGTGGACGATGAAGCAGGTACAGGAGCATCCGCCTCATCTACCATCTCCTCAGGCAGGGCTAGCTCAAGTGCTAGCTCAGCCTCGAGCTCAGCGGCAAGATCGTCCAGACCTATGCCGTCCTCTAAGATCTCCCCACCTACTGGGACCACGTGGACAACCTCTGCATCGTCCTCAGCAATGGGTACTACCGGCGGAGGCATCTCCAACTGAGCCAGATGGGCATGCACGATCTGGATCTCGAGGGGAAGGTAGAAAGCATCGCTATCGACCAACCGCAGAATCTCGACCAAAACTAGACGCTGAGCCTCTGCGAAATATCGAAGCTCAAAACGGATACGGGTCAGGTCAACTAAGCCTACCACGTGGACCTGGTGCCAAACCTCAGATACTACCGTCGTCACGGCCAACTGCTCTACGGCTGCCTGATATAAGTCAAGAAAAGCTGGGATCACTGCCCCAGGTAACACGAAGTGTCCTCCGAACCTGTCTGGTACATAAAGTGGGGGAGCTGGATCCATACCTGAAAAGGTACTACTTAAAGTCAGAACAGAATAATCTTAGGCGTTTGGGTTCTGAGTCTATCCTCCCTGTCGTATCATCGGGTGTGTAACACTTAATGGAATGTGGAATCGGGTCTATACTGGTAAACCCTAACCTGGCTAAACTATCTTGTGATAAATAATAACCTGGCTCTGATACCACTAAATCCTGTCACGCCCCGACGTAGAATAAATAAGGAAAGCGTTTAATTTCCTTTATGGACCCGTAGGTCGCGACAGTTTGAAGGATCGATTCCGTCCCAAACGTCAAACAACAAAACATAATAATCAGAGTAAAGCAATCAAGGCTTACAAAAATTTTCTAACTTATTACATCTTATGAACCGGGGTCAACTAAGGCACAGACTGCCTTAAAATAAAACAATAACTTAGAGTCTGTTACAGTCATCCTTAAAACAAAACAGTTTAAAACTCAAACAAATAAACTTAATGCATAAAATAAACAGTTTCTTTATTCCAGATGCAGCCATTCTCAATTAGCGTAGTCGTATGATTCCTCCTGATTGTAACCTGAAAAGCCTGAACACGAATGTCCAGGACGCATCAACGTCGTCAGCTTCAAGAAGCTGGTGAGTATTAAAAACATGACTTTGAATGTAAAGCATACCCATTTACCTTTTTCCCATTATTAAATTACGGAAAGAATTTATTTTATAAAACAACAAGGAATATAATGAAAGTCTTTCATTCATAAATACAGATACTCGTGAAATGAGACAATGCACCACACTCATCTCGCCGACTCTTTTCTCTCGACATCCACAACAACCCACTATCCTACTCCTGGTATCTTTGAAACACTCAGATAGCCACACTTTAGCAACGGGGCGCCAGGGAGTGTCCAGTTTGCCTCACACTTTGGTCCGGGGTACCAGGGAGTGTCCAATGCCTCACACTTTGAATACCCTAACCGCCATAAAAATACCGGGGCAACCCCTCACACAGTATCCAGACTTGAGTTATCAGGGAGTGTCCGTAGGCCACACTTTAGCACTACCATGGGTGCCAGGGAATGTCCGAGTTCGGCTTCACACACTTTAACGCTTCCATGGGCGTCAGGGAGTGTCCTTATTTGCCACCGTCGCATTTCAAAGATACCCTCTTCCACAATCGCAACCACATCCACGACCACAACCACGACCACAACCACAAACTCATACTCAACCACAACCATGACCACAAACACAATCTCATACCCTTTCCACACTACCATTACTCTTTTCCACACAGACTGACACCCCTATGCATGTACCACTGACCCACATGAATGGTATGCACTTAAACAAAAATGCTGAATTAAGGAACAACACGCGTACGGGAATTAATGAGTCATACTACAATGTTTTAATCATTTAAACATAACCAAATAGAGTTCTGATCAACTAAATTCCCAAACAGAGCCTTAACAGTATATAAATTTCATCCAAACAGTCCCTTAACAGAAAAACAGACAAAAACAAAAACTGCACTACCTCGCGCGCGCGGGCCGCTCGCGCGAAGGGTCGCTCGCGCGGGCCGCTCGCGCGATAAGCCCTTTTTCCTTTATTAATAAACTTTTCTGTCTGCCTGAGGAAAGCAAGGTCGCGCGCGCGGATCGCTCGCGCGAAGGGGTTCTCGCGCGACCAGCCAATTTTCAATTATATATATAAACTCTTACGTCTGCCTGGGGAAGCCTACCTCGCGCGCGCGGGCCGCTCACGCGAGGGGTCGCTCGCGCGGGCCGCTCGCGCGATTCTCGCGCGCGCGATCGTGGCGCGAGATGAAGCTGAGGCTTCGTCTTCTTCCCCCAGACTTCTCTGTTTCAGCAAAACAGGGGTCTTTTTGACCCATTTCAATTCTGTGATCAACCAAGCCTTATCTTATATGATTTTCTTTATTTTTAAATGAGGATTAAGATTCCAAGGTTAATTTTACAAGAATCAAATCATATCTCTTGAATTTTATGAAGAACTAAAACATGTCAAAAACTAATTCTTAATATACTTTCTCCTATGAACGAATTAAGCTCTAATTTTACAACCATATACTCTACACACTATAATCTATCATATTTCATTCACAAAACTAATTTTGGTTAAGTCTTGGAAATCCATGTTTTCAAGCTTTGAAGTTCATACCAAAATTCATCAATGGTGATTTTCAATATACATACACAATCAGTACTTAAGCATGAAATTACATTGGTAGTGAGTTTAGAATACTCACTGGGATTGAGAGCAAGGGTGTTGTTGAGAAAGAAATTAGAATTAAGCAATCCCAATAGAAACTTCAAGCTTGAAACTATGGAGGAAATAAGCTTCTTCTCTCTAAAATTTTCAGTGGTTTAAACTCTCAAGCTCACTCTAAACTCTCTGCACTCTCTCTTTTCTCTCAGCTTTTCAGAATGTGTAATGTGAGAAGTGTGTGTATGATGGAGTACATATAGAGAGCCAAATGGAAGAACTTGGGGACCAAGCCTCTTGTTGATTACTCAACAATTGATTTTAGTTCTCAAATTAATCAAAGCTGCAGAAAATACACACACAATTACATACGTATATACACCCTCACATACTGAAGAGCCAACATTAGACTAGTAGGGGTTAAAGCAAGGGTGTTTGGCAAAATAGCTTATGGACACAACATTTGCACATATAAGCTAAACATTCCCAAACAATGCCTTATCCAATGATTACTTGCCATAAATGGCAATAAAGCAAATGTCTAAATCGGTCACTTCCAAAATCTGTGGAAGTTAAACACAACATGGACAGTTTTGGACATAAACTGGTATTTTCGGGGCGCGGTGGTCACCACAAAAATACAGGAAATTCATTTTAACGTAGGAAGTGATTTTCTGGTTTCATAAAAATACTGATTGAGTCAATAGAAGTTACTTTCACCGTTTTGAAATACAGATTTTGAAATCCACACAGGTATTACTAACTTTTGTAAAATTGCAGTTTGGCCCCCAATAGAATTTAAATGTGAATTAGATAAGACATTAATATTCCAAACAAGTGACTGGAATTAAAATAAAAGCAGACCATGCTAATAGAATTTAAATATGCCAATGCAAATACACATAAATTAAATATGGGCATGACTTTTAAATTAAATGGAAATGCAGGTTATTACAATATATATAAGTGTTTATATATACATAACACACACAAACACTCCCTCTCACTCTCACTGATTTTTCTAAAAAGAAAAACGCAGAAAAAGGGCTGGTATATATAAGGAGAGAGTGTTCACGTGGCCTCTCCTCAGCCAGAGCAAAAGAATCTGCCCAGCTGCTTCCAATCGATTGACATAAGTGTCAATCGATTGACAAGAACAATCGATTGGTATACTTGCCAATCGATTGGTATACTTGCCAATCGATTGGTATCAAAAATATACCAAGGGTAAGGCCAAGCTCAAACAAGTATTAAAAGAAGCATACATGGTTTTATTCACATAATACATTACAAAAATACAGGGTATTACATCATCCACCACTCATAAAAGATTTCGTCCCCGAAATCCGAAATAACTGGGTTAAAACAAAAATGGAAACTTCTCTTGCATCTCCGACTCCAATTCCCATGAAGCTTCTCCTTCGTCGTGGTGCTTCCATTGAACCTTCACTAGAGGAATCTCCTTGTTTCTGAGCTTCTTCACTCCTCGGTCTAGAATACGCACTGGTCCTTCGTTGTAGGTCACGTTCTTGTTCACTTCGATATCTTCAAAACTGATCTCGTGCGCTGGGTTGTGGGCACATTTCCTCAACATGCTGATGTGGAAAACGTTGTGTACTCCTGACATCTTTGGCGGCAACGCAAGTCGATAAGCATCCTTCCCAACACGTTCTAGGATCTTGAATGGTCCGATGAATCGCGGCGATAGCTTGCCTTTCTTCTGTCCGAATCTGACGATACCTCGAACTGGCGAGACTTTGAGTAGCACGTGATCTCCAACTGCAAACTCTAGATCTTTTCGTCGCTTGTCGGCATAGCTCTTGTGTCTGGATTGCGCTGTCTTTATCTTCTCTCATACAATCTGGATCTTCTCGGTGGTTTCTCGAATCATCTCGGGCCCAAGTAGTTGAGTATCTCCGACTTCAGCCCAACATAGCGGCGATCGGCAAGGTCTTCCATACAAGGCTTCGAACGGTGCCATCCCTATGCTCGTGTGGTAGCTGTTGTTGTAGGAAAACTCAATCAAAGGTAGATGCGTCTCCCATGAACTCTCGAATTCAATGACACAGGCTCGCAACATATCCTCCATCACTTGATTGACTCGTTCTGTCTGACCGTCTGTCTGTGGGTGAAAGGCTGAACTCAAGTTCAATGAAGTTCCCATTGCTGTCTGAAGGCTCTTCTAGAATTCTGCGGTAAAGCGTGAATCTCGATCTGAAACTATTGAGATAGGTACACCGTGCAGTCGCACTACTTGCTCTAGATACATCCGGCTCAATCTTTCAACAGGGTGCGTCATGCTGTAGGCGATAAAATGTGCTGACTTGGTGAGTCGATCCACTATTACCCAAATAGCGTCGTGGTTTTGTTGAGACTTCGGCAATCCAACCACAAAATCCATGGTGATGTGCTCCCATTTCCATTGGGGAATCGGTAGCGGTTGTAGGAGTCCAGGTGGTTTCTGATGCTCCGCCTTCACTTATTTGCAAATAAGACATTGCGATACATACTCGGCCACTTCTCGCTTCATTCCTTGCCACCAGAAGTTTCTCTTCAAGTCCTTATACATCTTGTTTCCTCCTGGGTGGATAGTCATCCTTGACTTGTGTGCTTCATCCAGAATGTTCTTCCTGAGTCCATCATCATTTGGCACACAGAGTTTACCTTTACATCTCAGTGCTCCGTCCGTACTAATACTCCATATCTCGGGTTCCTTTGCGGACATCTTGGCAAACCATAACTTGAAATCCTCGTTTGACTGTTGAGCTTCCAAGATGCGACTGATGAGGGTCGGTTGTACAACAAGACATCCAAGGTGTTGTCCTTCTCCTGATTCCACTGGTCGAAGGTCGAATTCGGCTAACGTCTCCATTGCTCGCCATTCTCTAATCAAAATCGAAGCAACCAAAAGGCGTGGCCTCCGGCTTAGAGCGTCGGCTACAACATTTGCTTTACTCGGGTGGTATTGCAAAGAGAAGTCGTAGTCCTTGAGTAGTTCCATCCATCTCCGTTGTCGCATGTTCAACTCCTTCTGAGAGAACAGGTACCTTAAACTCTTGTGATCTGAGAATAAGTCGAACTTTTCTCCATACAAATAGTGTCTCCAAATCTTCAGGGCGAACACGATTGCGGCTAGTTCTAAGTCGTGCGTCAGATAGTTCTTCTCATGCGGCTTCAATTGTCTTGATCCGTATGCGATGACATTCCCCTCTTGCATTAGCACACAACCAAGTCCTTGGTGTGATGCATCACTATAGATTATGAATTGTTCACCACTCTTAGGTATTGCAAGCACGGGTGCTGAGGTTAGTCTTTCTTTCAATTCCCGAAATGCATCCTCATGTTTATCGGTCCATTCGTACTTCGTCTCCTTCCTAGTCAGGCTTGTCAATGGTCCTGCGATTCTAGAGAATCCTTCCACAAATTTTCGGTAATACCCAGCCAATCCAAGGAAACTCCTAACTTCGGTCGCGTTGGTTGGTCTGTTCCAGCTCAAGACTGCATCGATCTTAGATGAGTCTACAAAAATCCCATCCTGTGATATCACATGTCCCAGGAATTTAACTTCCTGAAGCCAGAATTCACATTTGCTGAATTTCGCATACAGACTATTGTCTCTGAGAGTCTGTAGAGCAATTTGTAGATGCTTCTTATGTTCTTCTTTCGTCCTTGAATAAATTAGAATGTCGTCGATGAATACTATAATGAATTGATCCAGATAGGGTCTGAATACTGCCGGGGCATTAGTTAATCCAAAAGACATCACTAGAAATTCGTAGTGTCCATATCTCGTTCTGAAGGCAGTTTTCGGTATATCTTTCGGCCGAACTAGTAATTGATGGTATCCTGAACGCAAATCGATTTTTGAGAATATCCTTGATCCTTGTAGTTGATCGAACAGGTCGTCTATCCGAGGAAGTGGATACCTATTCTTGATCGTGACCTTATTCAACTCCTTGTAGTCGATACAGAGTCGTAGCTCTCCGTCCTTCTTTTTCACAAATAAAACTGGTGCTCCCCAAGGTGATGTACTCGGGCGAACAAAACCTAAATCTTCAAGTTCCTGAACTTGCTTCTTCAATTCTAGCATTTCTATTGGCGCCATCCGATACGGGGTCTTGGAAATCGGCAACGTTCCGGGTGCTAACTCAATGCAGAAGTCTATCTCTCTCTTTGGCGGAAGTCCTGAGATACTTCGGAACACATCTTCAAAGTCTTGAATAACGGGGATCTGCTTGATAGTAAGCTCCGTGCTTGGAGTCTTAATCGTGGCTAGGCAGCTCATGATAAACATGTCACTCAATGGTTGGCACTGAAATCTGATCTGCGGGCAACCAGGCGTCGAAAAGACAATGGTCCGACTAACACAATCCAGGTTAGCGCCATACTTAGTAAGCCAATCCATTCCTAGGATCACGTCGAACTCAGACATTGACGGGACTATCAAGTCTGCTGGAAAATTCCTATCCTCTAGTGTCAAGGGACAATCCTTGCACACCTTACCTAACTTAACGGATACTCCCAAGGGCGAAACGGTATTAAGGGTCGGCTCAAGTGCTAGGGGTAACAATCCCAAATCACGTACCATCTTAATAGCTATGAAAGAACGAGCGGCACCGGTATCAAACAAAGCTCTAACTTGACAGTGAAATAAAATGAGTGTACCTTCCAAGTTTTGCTGTTCCTCTGCATTATACCCTGCATTGTCAGGGATGATGGCATTCACCCTAATCTGTCCTTGCTGTCCTTGAGCAGGCGCTCCATAATAGCCTCCACGTGGTGCTCGACAATCCTTGCTTATGTGACCGGGCTTGTTACAGTTGCGGCAGACGAGGTCATTACGGCGGTTGGTCTTGGGGGCTGTGCAATACCTTGCAATATGTCCGGGCACTCCACAGTTGAAACATCCATCAGTGTTCTGTCGATGGGCGACGGGCTGTGCCTGAGGTGGTCCTCGCTGTTGATTCTATTGTCGAGGAAAATTAGCTTAGGGCTTCCTTGTCCCATCCCATGTGCGCTTGGTTCCCTGATAGTTGTTGGTCTGGGGTTTCCATCCCTGATTGTTCCTTGATGATTGCGCGGAAAAGTTCCTTGGTTGGAAGGTCCTGGGTGGAGGTCGATTCACTTGTGGTCCTTGCACAGGGTAAGCATCCTTTTCCAAACTTGAAGCAAGACGGACAATCCCTTCAAATGACTGGCCCAGATGGCCTATCATCATGTGCTGGAGGTGTGGGTTGAGTCCTTGGTGAAATCGCTTGACCTTCTTGGCGGAGGTGTCTATCATATGCGGAGCGAAATGGGAAAGTCGCTCAAATTGTGTAGTATACTCCCTGACTGTCCAGTTTCCTTGGGTTAGACTCAGGAAATTCCTCTCTTGTTGGTCTCTTTCGTCCTCAGGGAAATACTTCTCGAGAAATCGAGTCTTGAATGCTTCCCAAGGCATTCTCCTTGCAGCGTCAATCCCAATCGTGGCTCTCTCGGCCTCCCACCAGTCCGCGGCGGAGTAAGTTAGTTGAAATGCGGCTAGACGTCTCTTGTCAAGCTCACTGCACTCCAGGGCTTCAAAGATTAGCTCCAACTCTCGTATCCATTGCTCTGCTTTCCAGGACTCTGCCATGCCGTCAAACTTCTCGGGTCGCAGGCCACGAAATCGTTCCAACAGTTTATCGCCTGTCTGCCTTGGAGGGACAAAGTGGTTGTTGCCATTGTCGTTGGTGGCATGATTGTAGGTATCGCCGATGTGTTCCATCCGTTGCATGAAAGCTTCGAAGACTCCAGTTGGGTCCATACCCTCGGGAATGGGTGCTCCCAGTCGTGCTTGGTTCCTTGTGGGTCCCACCATAGTGATCCGTGTGAGGTGTACCTATGAAGGATCTAACGATTAGCTGACAATCTTCTCGGGGAAATGATCATACTTAAATAACAGAAAGCATAACATGAATCAAAATCACAACCATAACATAACGATGAGATGATAACAGATATAACCAAGAGAAACGATCTGCCATATATATATACCCAAAAGATGTACAGCGGAGTACACAACAGATCATCTGTGTACCGCGTAGTACATGATCCTATACAAGATCTAAACAAAAGAAAGATATATACAAAACCACTACTGGTGGCTACCTATACAAAAAGGCTACGGTCAATAGCTGTCTATGTAAGCGTCAAAAGTAAGTGGACAACATGTCCTAAAGTCAAGCGTAAAAGTCTAAGTCCTAAAGGTACTGGACTCAAAAGTTGTCCACATCGGATCCATAGATGGAAGCCTCGTCCTCTGGGGCAACCTCAGACAAAACATCGTCCTCATCCATATCATCGTCATCCATCATGTCCTCATCCTCCATCACAACATCCTCGATCAGCTCGGGTCCATCATGCTCCACAACAGCTCCCAAATCTCCTGCATCAGCGGCCATGTCAGCCTGGGCTGCATCAAATGCGGCTGCAAGTGCCTCAGCCTGTACCATAGCCTGTGCCAACTCCGGTGCTCCGATCTCAAATCCATGGGGATGTGCAGCCATCTCTGCGGCCCATTCAGCTGCTAGCTGTGCTATAATTCCTCCTGGTAAGACTGGTACTACTGCATCATCACCTGTGTCATCACCTGCGGCTACCTCCTCTTCCTCTATCGGATAACCCTCTGCAACCACAATATCTACGCCAACTGGCACGTCCATACCGGCTGGGTCTATGGGGTCCTCCTCCTCTGGATCATACTCCGGCTCCTCGTCATCGGTGTCCTCGTCCTCTTCATCCTCTATCTCCTCATCGTCATCCTCTGGCTCATCGTCGCCATCGCTCTCATCATCATCCTTCAGATCCTCATCTGCTGGGGGTGCATCAGCCATGTCTTCCTCCGGTAGGGGTGGAGGTGCTGCTCTAACCTGTGCAAGTAGAACCTGGTACGAAGAACGGTCTCGTAACATCAGTAGAGAATCCTCCTCGATGCGTTTGAAGGTCTCCTTGCGGTAGATCATCTCCCGACATATCACTTCTGGGTCCTGGGTCCCAAATCTCTGCTGCTCGATCTGCATGTCTCGCTCTGTCTCTACAATAGCTCTCTGTCTAACCTTCCATGCATAGTACTCTGGATCTGCTGGCGCAATACTACTCTCATACACATAGTGTCCTCCGAACTCGTCTGGAACGAACAGCGGCGGTGCCATGCTACCTGAAAAGGGACTATCTTAAGTCAGAACTAATCTTAATTCTCATCTATAGAATCTCAAGGTTCTAGGACTAGATAGTGTGGGACAATCTGTGAGCGAAAAGGTATACAACCTAGGCTCTGATACCAAAAATCCTGTCACGCCCCGGAACGACAAAAATAGAGAAAAATAAATTTCCTTTTTGGGTCCAAAGGCAGCGACGGGTGAAGTCACATGATTGTCCACACCACGGAGTACTAAGCAACAAGAAGTAATAGTGTAACAAGAATGAAGTCTAGGTTCTGATCACAACATAACATAAAGTCAACAGAAGTTACTAACTATTACATATCAGAGTCTCGAATCAAATATAAGGCAGCGGAAGTACAAATGCCAAAGCAACATATGCCTGACTACAAAAGTTCAAAAAGGTTAACGACAACTAGCTACAATTCTAGTCTAGTCTTCAGTTGGCATAAAGGTAGTCCTTGGCGTAGTAGTCTTCTTCGGCCTAACCTCCGTCGGGGAAATCCTCCACAGGGACTCCGTCACCGGCATAGTAGTCCTCTCCTGCAGGCCCTTCACCTGTATAGTCATAACCAGGGTGCACTGGAACGTAGAAATGTCCAGCGGCATAAACGCCGTCAGCTTAATGAAAGCCGAGTGAGTTAGATACTAACAAGGTATCAACTATTGAAGTTATTACAAGTTATAAGCCATAACCAAATTAGAATTCTGTAGGGGTAACTCTTTTAATCAAACCAATTATCCGATTACTAATGTTTTACTCATTATAAGACCGATAATACGTCTAGATAGGGGAACAGACTCGACAGTAGTTCAACTCTATAACACACCATTGCTCATCCACCGCTTTTAAGAACATATGCACAGTTCACCGCATGTCATGGATACCACGTTAGTCCATCCCCCGCTTTTAAGAACATATGCACAGTCCACCGCATGTCAGGGATATAACGCTTTAAACAATAGTACATCATTCTATGCCACGACTTAGCGACGTCTACCAGTGATCACGGTCCACCGCATGTCATAGACACCTTCGTCTGTCTACCGCTTTTAAGAACATATGATTAGATCATCTGGCTATCTTAGGGCAAATGGTCCGGTTCACCGCAAGTCATAGACACCTTCGTCTGTCTACCGCTTTTAAGAACATATGATCGACCAAGGCCCGCCCACGCAAGGTTCCCGAATCTTAGCAAACCTACTTAAGTTCAACTCTACTACTGATACATGACAATCCCAATGTGGCCCGACTACTCTGAATGAAATGAACGTTAACTCCAAAGGATTCACGACTATTCCGTTATCTAACATTATAAACATTATCCGTTAAGCTCGTTATTACCACGATCCTACGCCGCATTAACTCATTATCATGTCTGTATTACAATAATAAAGCATGCTGGGAAATACTGAACAGTAAATAAACAACTAAACAGTTATTACATTATCTAAACAAGTAAAACAGTAAACTGTAACTGCCAATCGATTGGTATAGATGTCAATCGATTGGTATAAAAGTGGCATCAATCGATTGGAAGAAGGTTCAATCGATTGGTATAAAAGTAGTGTCAATCGATTGATCAAGGATTCAATCGATTGGATCACAATCCATGTCAATCGATTGATAAAGATTCAATCGATTGGAACATGAAAGATGTCAATCGATTGATAAAGTGTCAATCGATTGACACTTCGTCTTCTTCACAGAGAAGACTGCCCAGTAACATATAAACGGGAATACATGGTTTCTCTTCCATTTCTTCATTCAAACATGTCATAACATCAATGTAAGGCTACCAAGTGAGTTTAGAACTCACCTTAGACGTTAAGGGCGTGTTTGGGAATGTGTTTTGAAGCTTGGAGCTTCAATGGTGGTCTTCCTCTCTCTCTTTCTAGTTCTCTGTCTTCTCTCTTCTCTTTCTCCTTCTTTCTGGTCTCCTTCTCTTCTCTCCTCTTTTCTTTCTCAGTCCATCTGTGTGTGTGCGTATGAATACATGTATATATGTGTGTATATATATAAGTGTTTATATTTACATAACACACACACAAACACTCCCTCTCACTCTCACTGATTTTTCTAAAAAGAAAAACGCAGAAAAAGGGCTGGTATATATAAGGAGAGAATGTTCACGTGGCCTCTCCTCAGCCAGAGCAAAAGAATCTGCCCAGCTGCCTCCAATCGATTGACATAAGTGTCAATCGATTGACAAGAGCAATCGATTGGTATAAGCAATCGATTGGTATACTTGCCAATCGATTGGTATCAAAAATATACCAAGGGTAAGGCCAAGCTCAAACAAGTATTAAAAGAAGCATACATGGTTTTATTCACATAATACATTACAAAAATACAGGGTATTACATATGAGAACATGGGTGTAACCATAGAGGGGTAAAAGGTATTTTTCCCTAAAGAGTATGTATAGGGGCTTGGGGGTATTAACGTCATTTCCTTTTTTTTCCGTTAGAAAAGTTAACAGTCTCACTTTAGTCCGTAGTACAAGGGGGTTAAGTGTTACAAATTGAACCACAGGAGGGTTATGAAAAAATGAGTGTAACCACAGGGGATAAAATGTATTTTCCCTTTTTTTTTTTAAATTAGGACTGATATGTACTTGAATAACCTCTTATTTTGGGATTTATATTTCCAAAGTGGAACAACCATACTGAATTGAGGGAGACTTGTATTTGGCTAGAATTGTCATTGAGGTTGGGAAATAAAAGCAAAATGACTGTTTGTTATACACATCAGAAAAGCTAATCCACGTCCCAGAAATCGTGGCATCTATTTTTGTTATCAACAATGTTAAGGGCACAAACACTTTAAACAAATACTTGCAAACACACTTTATCTCTCTTCTGGATGGCAATGTACGATTCGGATAATTTCAATGGACCCCACAGTACCACCTAGGAGAGAGATAGAGTGTGTTTATAAGTATTTGTGCCCCAAATACCCTTTCATTATTGCATGTTAATTTATTTTCTAAAATTCATGATCTATACAATATACTAAAGCCAATCTTTGTTTATGAGAAAAAATTGTGATTTGTTCTCATCCTTGTTAAATTTTACTTTTTAGATGGGTGATACCGAAAGTAATGCTAGAGTCACAAAGAGATGCTCACAAAAGAATATAACATCCGATGTGACACCTAAAAGATCTCTTTGTGACTCTAATATTACTCGTGATACTGATAATGCCAATCAAACTCCAACCACCACAATTGGTAACAATGAAATTGTCATTCAAAGTTCAACCAAGAAGTTACTCCTACTAGCTGAGAAATCCTTCAATCTGATGCCCAATCTGGATTTTTTTTTTAAAAAAAAAAAAAAAATTCAGGCCCAAACCAGCTGCCCAATAGCAAACATCCGAAAGTAAGATGCCCAGTCATTTGAGCCCGAACCCGACCAAAACACCCTGACTGAAACCGAGTACCCCCACCCCGATCGAAACTGACTGACATTTGGTCAGTTTCAGTCCGCAACTCGAAACCCTCGGTTCAGTCTCAAAAACCCCCCATATCCTGACTGAAACCGACCGAGTACACCCGTATTCTATATAACGACTGCCGGTATTTGTCATTATTATCAAAGCAATAATGGCTATTATTATAATAATAAATTAATTGGCTATGTGACACACTGTGACTTATACACATAGCCAATTTATTTTAGTAATGATCACTATTACTTTGACAATACTGATAACCTATATAAATCAATCTGGCATTTCAAATTTAAGCATGGTCGTGAATAGTGTGTGTTGGATGAGAATAAAAAGAAAAAGATGGTGTGGCACTTTTAAAATCCACATCTATGGCTATGGCAAATTACTTCATTCCAAAGCCCTATATTAAGAACCAGCGTCCAAGGCCTTGGGGCACACCCAAAGACATAATTTTTAGGACACAATCTAAAAGATGTGTCGATATCTCTCATGTGATGTCACTGTCGATATCTCTGCTGTGATGTCACTGTCCAATGACATCACAGGAGAGATATCGACACATCTTTTGGATTATGCCTAAAAATTGTGTAACCCAAAAATTATATTTTTGAGTGTGTCTCAATCTTTACTCTTTAGTAATATTGTATTTATATTTGAGTAATGATAGATGCACAATAAAAATGCACAACCAAATGCACAACCAGTTTAAAATGGTTGGACATCGTGCTGAAAAAACTGTACACCCTTTTTTTTTTGTCTTTTTGTGTGTACTGACTTTTCAGCACGAAGTCCAACAATTTTAAGCAGTTTGTGCATTTAGTTGTGCATATTTTTTGTGCACATAGCATTTCCCTTTATATTTTGTTGTATAAGCTTTTGATAAAAATAATAATAAAATTATTTTTTTGCGTTGAAGTATCAATTGGAAAAACCTTCTCTCACTTCAAGTCACAAACCTGAGCCCAGCCCAAGTTTAAAGTGGTGGTTGGATAACTTTCTACAAAATTTAAAACATGTTGTTGGGCTTTATCACAAACCTGACACGATTTCGAGTTTAATCAAAAGCTTGAGCCCGAGCCAATATTTTGTATATACTTTAGAGTTTAGGGATATTAGGTCATAGACCTCTTAAATTAAGAATATTAGTAAAAAATTCACACGATTTGACCATTTTTTAAAAAGATCCTCGTTACTTTTTAAGTTTGGTGAAAGTCCCTTGCTAGAACAGAAAGATGGCTAAGGCAATATTATCTGTCAACTTTAAACCACCATAACTCACTCATTTTTTAGCTCTTTTGAGTGCATTATTATTAGGTTAATTACAGAAACACCCCCTGTGGTTTGGCTTTTTATCAGTTACCTCCTATACTTTAAATTTTATCACTAATACCCCCTGTGGTTTGGACTAAAGTGAAATAGTCACTTTTTCCGTTAAAGTTAACGGAAAATGGGTAAAAATACGAAATTACCCCTATTACATTCTAATAAGAACACCCTTATATGTTTAAATGTTTATTTAGGCATATGTAATATACTATTATATTATTTTGATATTATATTTGTTGTTATAGACCATTCTGTAGTCACTTTGAGGTACATTCACGAGAGCAAATTTATTTAATTTTTATTTTATTTTTGGTCTACCCTTGGACACACACACACACCACACATAGTCTTGGCGATATATTATTTTTTATTTTTATCTACTCTTAGACACATACAATATTGGTGATATGTTAGTTTTTTTTTTTAATGTACTCTTGACCACACACACAGTGAAATCCAGTGTAGTGATGTACTAAGATCTAAAAAAAAAGTTATCCCCAAAATTTTTTGTGTGTGTGTCAAATTCGCTCTCACAAAGGTACCCTTAAGTGACCACATAATGGTCTTTAACAACAAATGTAATATCAAAATAATATAATAATATTCCACTTATGCCTAAATAAACATTTAAGCATATAAGAGTGTTATTATTAGCATGTAATAGGGGTAATTTTGTGCTTTTATCAATTTTCCGTTAACTTTAACGGAAAAAGTAACTGTTTCACTTTAGTCCAAACCACATGGGGTATTAGTGATAAAATTTAAAGTACAAGGGGATATTTGATAAAAGGCCTAACCACATGGGGTGTTTCTATAATTAACCATTATTATTATTATTATTATTATTATTATTATTATTATTATGTATTTCTTCAAGATCGACGCAATGGAATTGAAAATTATACAAAAAAAAAAAAAAAAGTAATTTGGACCCTCATTTTTTGATTTCATCTTTCAAAATAGATGATATTCTCTGTTTTAACAAATATTGTCTGTCAACTTTAATCCACCATAACTTCAATTTTTTGGTCGTTTTAAGTGAATTTTTTTTTTTCAATTTTATATATTTCTTCGAAATCTACGCAAAGGAGTTGAAAATTGTAGAAAATCAAGTAATTTGGAATCTCATTTTTTGATTTTATCTGTATCTGTTTTGACAGATAATATTATTTGCATTGACAGATAATATTAATATTATCCGTCAACTTAAACCACCATAACTCACTCGTATTTTTGCCTTTTGAGTGATTTTTTTTATTTCATGTATTTCTTCAAGATCTACGTATTGGAGTTGAAAATTGTACAAAAGAAAGTAATTTAGAACCTCATTTTTTTTTATCTGTATTTGTTTTGACATATAATATTATCTGCTTTGATAGTATTATCTGTCAACTTTAAATCACCATAATTCACTCGTTTTTTTAAGTATTTTTGAGTGATTTGACTTTTTGATTTCATGTATTTCTTTGAGATCTACGCAAAAGAGTTGAAAATTGTACAAAAGAAACTAATTTGAAACTTCTTTTTTTGATTTTCTGTATCTGTAATGACAGATAATATTATCTATTTTGACTTATAATATTAATAAACTACCATAATTCACTCATTTTTTTAGCATTTTGAGTAAATTTTTTTTTTTGGGGATATAATGTATTTTTTTGACATCTACGCAATTGAGTTAAAAATTGTGCAAAAGAAAGTAATTTGAAACTTTATTTTTTGATGAAGCCAATTTTTATGAAAGGATTATGTTTTTTGTTATATTTATGGAAAAAAAATACAGTTTTTCATATTTGTTTATTTAATTTTTTTTTTCATCCAGCATTTCATGGTCAATGTTGATCTCGGTTGATAGATCTCATTTTGCTGATTCCAAAACATCAAATTTTATGAAAAACAAACTTGTAGCAATATTTGTTTAGCCATATAAAGGACTTATTGAGTTAAAGAAAAGTAGCATGAGTTTAGCTTGGAAGGCTTTTATTTTAGGGGCTATGGCCGAAGCCCCCTATACTTTATGATTACATGTACAATAAACTTAAATCAGGTTGGATTACCAAAGTCAAATTGAGCTGGATTACCAAAGTCAAATTGAGTTTGAATTGACTCAAGTAAGGTAGAGTCAAGCCTGAATAGCTTTTACAACTTAGTCAATAAACTTTAATAAATGTAGAGAGTGATTCTCCATTTGTCCTCTTTCCCGAGTTTTGAAAACTGGCCCGAGCTAGATTACTTTTTCTTTTTATTGCAGATATCTCCACATGTTCTGGATAAGGTTGGAGTCTTTTACAATTATTCATCCTTCGTGGGGTCCCACTATACTTCCATTGTATTTACAAGGTTTTGGTATTCAATGCCGTCATCAAAGTCGCGGTTGCTTTCGTCATCAAGGTCCTGATTGAACAGTTGTGATCGAAATTGTTCCACGTCATCTGTTGTCATGGATAGATCTAAATGAAGATCTAGTTGATCTATCTTTTTTAGTCTGAGTAGCAGTTCTTCTGCTTCTTTAGCTTGTCCATATGTCCTTATATAGGTTATAGGATGGTGAGTAACAAATAGTATTTGGGTAATGCTATGTGCACATAAAGTGTGCACATAAAGATTTGGGCCATTCATTTTGGTGGGGTCCGTGCATGCATATATGGGATCCACCGAAATGAATAGCCCAGATCTTTATGTGTACACTTTATGTGCACCAATCATTACTCATAGTATTTTACCATTTATTATCATATATGAGAGAGTAACTGATCCATTAATATCTGAAGCATTTGATGAGATAGATAAAAGATTATCTATCTAATTTTGCACAAGATCTAGTTTTCTGACCACACATGATAAATCAGATTTCATTAATTCATTTTCAAAATCTCATTCTACTGTGGTTTTAAGATACCAAATCTAATATGGTTGAAAGAAATTTTCTCTTTCTCTTCATCCAATTGTGCTGAGATTCAGAAAGTGAAATATTTATTCCACATATAATTCTTTTACTATATAAGAAAGCATACACTTAATCCTTGATGGGAAGTGAAACCATCTATGTGATTCAAGGATCTGGAAAATAACTTGATTAGCTATTCCCCATTAATGTCTTCATAATACCATTCTTTGTGATTTACAAAGATGGTTATTTTAGGAATCCCATCATTAAAATTAATTTTTTTTCATGGGATCGAAAAATTAATGCAAGAATCATATTTTGATGATCTACTTTTTCTTGAATTTGGATAAAAATGTCTCTTGGAAGAAGATGTCTTGTTTTTTCAAAGAGACAAATTCTTTTCATTTTTTCAAAAACTAGATATGAAAATTCATTGCTTATGATATCAGATAATTAAAGAAAATTGTTTATTTTTCCAAAATTAAATCTTCTTCCCAATTCATTTGCTTAATGATATCGAAGCAAAGATTTTGAAGACTAGATAATTTAGCTATTTTCTTAGCTAATCTAATTGTTTGCTCAACTATTTTATCTGTTAATGCACTCATATGTTTTCGAAAATTTCCTCTTTCGTTGGCACAACTGGTTTTCCATGCACTGTGGAGTTCAGCGTAAATTTCTATAGGTACTCTAGGATTATAAAAATTAGAACTTCCAGATTCTTTCTTTTTGGATGTCGGGGTGTTTTCAAATCTTGGCATATACTCAAATTACTTGTTTAGCAATGGCATAGGAGTACTGTAATAAGCTTTTCTAGCTTTTGTCATACTCTCATAAGACTGATAGCAGGCTCCTAGAAATTGATTGACCTGTTGATGACATTCTGGTCATGATTGATATATGTCTGGTTGGCATCCAGAGAAAACAACATATACTTTTCCTTGGGTTCATTTTGTTGGGAATTTAACATGCGGAACCAAATTCCCCCAAATAAACACACACACATGAGCAGTAATTAAACATGCACACCAAAGAAAAGACACACATATTTCTACGTGGTTCGGCCAAACACCTGCCTACGTCCACACCCGAGAGATCCATTCTTCACTATTGAGTAAAACATGGTACAAGTTACATGAATTAAATCCCATAACCCAAATACAAAACCCTTGTACTCTCTCCACTCAATACCCCAAAGAATCTGACACAATTAATCACTGTAACATAGAGAAATCACAGAGATAAAGAAATACCCATCCCTATCATTGTGAACAACCCTCACAGAAAACCCCAATGATTAATATCTCTCTCACCCTAGACCATGCACCCCCATGAGGGGAGACCCCCAACTTGGTACACCAACGGCTCACCTAAATTCCTATACAACATCCCTATATATAGAGCTTACAACCCATTACTTATTGGACAAGTAATACAACTCTATCATAAAGGAAACCAAATCACAATAGGAATCTAGCCAAATCACAATCCCTAAATTAATGGGATTATCCCACATGTGATATAACCCCAACACATTTGCCTTTGTGGCAAATCTGTAGCAATGGCTAAAGAACAGTTCTTGCTAAGCAAATCCGCAAGCAAATTATTAGTACTTTTAAGATGTTCTATCTCGAAAGTATATTAAAAAATTTTATTATACCAAGCTAACTGTCTTTCTTATTCAATGGCTTTTTTTTATTTATAAGGAAATCTTTACAGCTTCATTATCTGTTCTGACAATAAATTTTTTTGGTGCTAAGTAAATATGAAATCTTTTAATTGCAAGTAATTCTTTTTCAAAAATGATATATTTATGTTCGTTTGGTTTAAACGTAACAGAATTATATTCACAAATAAGTTCTTCTCTCTGAAGGTATAAAGGAATTGATTTCTTTCTAGGTTTTGTAATATTAACTAAAAGAGATAGTTCCTCTTCTGGCCATAAAGAAGCAGGAATAGCTTTTAATACACATCTTCAACATGTATCTGAAACATCTGTTTCTAAGATTAATTAATCTCCATTTTTTAGAAGATAAATATCTGGTAATGATAAGATAATATCCTTAATCTGTTTGAGTAAGACAACATCCTTATCAATTTAGTAAAAGACAACATCTTTCCTTAGTTTAGCTAACCAAGGAATTTCTATTTTTGATAAAATTTGAATAAAACTTCGTTCGTAATTTAGAATTCCTAATAAACTTTGTAATTAAGTTTTGTTTTCTAGTATATCAGGAAAATCACGAACTTTTGCTAAAATATGTTCTTCTAATTTTAAACCATTTTAATTTAAAATTATTCCAAAAAATTTAATTGATTCTTTTTCTAGCTCAATCTTTTTGGTGACAAAATGATTCCATGTTTTTGAAATCGTTCACAAGGAAGTTTTAAATGATGTTTATGCTCCTCCCTAGTTTTGGAGAAAATGAGTATGTCATCAATACATACAACACAAAAATCTTGCTGACAAATCTGAGTTGCGATATTTAATCCAAAGGGCATAACCGTCCATTGGTAATGACCTCTAGGGTGCTAAACGCAGTCAAAGGTTTTGATTCTTCAGTTTGTTGGATTTGCAAAAAATCCATTTTTACAATCAAATTTACTAAAGTACTTTGATCCTTTAGTTAAGGAAATCAAAACATCTTTTCAAGGTGTAAAATATCCGTTAAACTGTAATTGCTCATTTAGCCTTCATAGTTAACTACTATCCTAGCTTTTCCTCTCTTAATCTTTGCATGGTTTCTTACCATGAAGGTTGGGCTAGTGAGAGAACCAGTGGTTAACCTCAGCCAGGGCCTTCTCGGCAACTTTTTGGCCCTTCTAAGCGACCCCCAGCTTCGTTAGAGCGGTATCCAACTCTACCTAGGCCGCTCCAAGCTCGAGAGCCAACCCCTTCACTTTATCAGGGCAGCTTCTTTAGCCTCCAAGGCTGCTCTCTCGTTCGATAGAACGGCCTCAACAACGGCTACCCTCCCAGCCAAGGCAGGCAAGAAAGACTCAGCCCCGATAACCATGCAGCCAACCTACAAAGAACAAGGTTGAAACCGATTAATCAAATCCAACAAATGGTTTAGAAAAATTAAAATGAAGGAAACAGGGCAAGTTACTTACAAAGTGTGAGAGGCTATAAAGCCATCCCTGAAATGCCTACGGAGACATTCGGGCACACATATTCACCTGGCTCGGGAGAAGACCCGGCTTGATCCTTTCTCGAATGTCCGAGGACTCTGCCAGTGCTACCCCAGTTGGTACATTCACCCCAGGAACGGTGTCCTGCACCACCCGCAGAGTCGATGTCCTGACCTGCTCTGGGCCAATCGCCGGTCAGTCGCCAGTAGTAGGCTCAGCAGCTGGCCTCTTCCTCCTCTCAGCCCGAGCGACAATAGTGGCTTCCCTCACCATTAATGCTTTGGGATCTTGCCTTGGGCCCATTTCTGCAAAAGGGAAAAAGGTAGGCTATAAATGATTGGAAAAGTAATAAAAATAATAACCAAAGGGGAATGTAAAGATGACTCAAGAATGAAGAGCTCACCAGGAATGATTCGAGGGAATACAGGTGCTTCAAACTGCTGGTCAGGCTCGTAGGTGACTTTTCACTCACTCGTTCAGGTCAGTAAGTTGCCGATGTTTGTAGGCTCCTCAACCAAAGCACTGATCCTGTCCTGGCACTCGTCTAGGATGCTCGGTGGATCAGTCGACCCCACTATAAAACAAAGCAGATGGTTAGCTCATAGCAACAGCAAAGCAAGAGGAAAAGAGAGACTATACGGGAGCTTACTCCTTAGCTTCCCCGCCCAGGCGGTCCTCAGCTGTATTCCCGGGACATCTTCACAAAGCTCGGGGTTGGATACTTGGAAAAATTTTCTCTTCCATCCCCTATTGTTTCTCCGGCACTTATCTATGATCTTCCTCCCTTTCTGAGCTCCCAAAAAAAAAAGAACCCGACCTCCCCGTGCATCGGGAATAGTCGGTGGGTCCAGAGAAACTCTTGAACGGTGAGTTCATACCCAAGGACTTGGGGCCACAGAGAGATGGACTCCATCAAGAACCTCTACTAGTTCAGGGCGAGCTGCCCATGAGTAATCCTAAGGTAGATCAAAACGTCCCGGGCGACCGGATAGAGGGGAAGACAAAGCCCAGCCACGAAGGCATCCTTGTAAAGGGTTACAAAACCCAACCGGTATATATGAGCACCTCCATTGGGTACGTCCAAAGAGCAGTAGCCAGGGATGTTATACCTATCCCTAATCCAGCCCAGGTTAGCACCGAGCACGCTGCTTGAGATCCACTCACAAAAAAACACTACGTCTCGACTGCTAGGGATTGGTGGTTCATCTCCTGATCCCATGGAGTAGAGGCTACTGGGAGGCCCTGGGTGGCCTCATCATCGGATACCTAGATGGGGATCCTGCCCTCGCTATGATGGTCAGACGGGGTCAACGAATGGGGGTTCAGGCTCGTGTCTGGGGTCCCCGACCTAGATTGCTCATTTCTAAGGTCTCTGCTATGGAATGTGAAAGCAGCTGGCAACCTAAGTAGGGGTCTTGAACCCCGAGTCTAAGATACAGGGACGGATGGGTCAAGAGCCTATACTGTAGGGCGTAGAAGGCCTTAGATGTCAGGTAACACTCGGATAGAATGGGTCTGGAATACCCCAACTGATTTGACCACTCTACCAAGGAAAGGTTACCACCCGATCTAAGGAAGAAGTAGAACCTAAGGAAAAAAAATCCCACTCCCTCACGAGCCCTAGCGGGTTCCTATTCTCCAGCCTCGCTCTAGAACAGAGACAGATGAAAAGAAAGGGAATACAATGAATGATTGTAGACACCCCATTTTTTCAGCTATCAGATTTAGGAGACCCATAGCTTGGTGGTTCATAATGATCGAAAAGGACTCGAAAATGACTCTTAGAAATTAGTTCTCTCTCAAAATACTCAGAAAGTGGTACAAATGACCAAAATGCCCCTGAAATCCCAAACACTCCCAAATTGGGACCAAAAGTTCTAAAAACATGCAATGTCATAAGAGAAGTAATAAAATGAGTTTTGAAGCAAAATGAGATGAAATTGTCAGCTACCAGAGACACCCGGAAGTCCCGAAAGTTCTCGGAAAGTCCCCATTGACCAGTTGACCCAAGTTTGACCATGGTTTGACCGAAATCATCCAAAATTTCCAAAAAGTTCCGAGATCATTCTAGATCATGTGAAAAGTACTAAAATGAGTTTAAAAAAAATCGGTCGAAAACGCCAACTCCAGGGAGCTCCCAGAGGTTCCCAGAACCTCCTGAAGATTCTAGGTTTGACTGATTTGACCTAAAAGTTGTCTTTGAAAACGGAGCACCGTATCATTTATCAAACAATTTTCATGGATACTAGAGGTCAATAGCTTTCTAACGATGTATCGCACATAATTTCTGGATTTAAAACGGTTTTGTTATTAATTTTCGAAGGTAAAAAAGTGATTAAATTAACTTTTATCGCTAATACCGCAAAACTTTTCAAAGTGACCTTATCCCTGAACTATTTTTTTTTATGAAAAGTAGACTCTATTACCTTTCCAACGATATATCACAACCTAGGTTTGGAGTTCATACGCATTTTCTGTGAATTTCGGACGAAATAAGGCCTTTTCGTGAATACTGGAACCTCTGGGGACCAATACTCAATTTTCTGGATGTCTGAGGAGCAGTGCTGCGACAGCACTGGGCCACTACCGCGGCAGCACATGGCCAGTGCTAAAACAACACTCAACCCCTGACGTGTCAATTTTTGTAATTTATTTTGGTGGTCCAAATTGAATAATTAGAAGTCAAAACGACGTAGTTTCTTGTTCACAGATGTTTGGGACCAATGGGAGCACTTCATAAATCCCAAAACCACCCCAAATTGGCCTATATAAACCCCCCTTTGCTCTTCATTTGGGGGGGGGGGGGACGAAAGTGCAAAGCTTGAGAAAGTTGTAGAGAGAATGAGAGATATAGTTAGAGTTAGAAGTGAGAAAGTGAGCTTTTTCCACTGATTTCCTATAAGAAAGTGAGTTCTAATCTTGTTTTCTTCCATTACCTCTCTTATACTTTACATTCAAATCCTCCCTAAGCTCCCAAGGTCAACCAATCCGCCCAAGTACTGAGTGACCTCGACGACCAACCCGGACCCGAACAGTTTCCTGAGCTGCTTCCCCGACGGTTTTCTGAGCTATGCAAATTTCCAATGCTCATTTAATGAAGCATCATATTAGCTTCGGGAATGGGGGGTAGCTGATATGCATAAAAGTATCCAACAAAAGTATCTCCGCCACCTTAGTAAGAAATTCCTAGTCACCTAGTAGCTGCGACCTATTGCGTGACTATCTCGGGGATGGTACCCAAAACTGCCTGGTATATCCCGACCATGATTAATGGATCGAGAATATGACGTGGCCCCCTCTCGTGTCAGTGGCTGGCTGTCCATATTTCATAGCACGATCCAGAAGGTTCTGGACAGTTTTCTACCTCAGCTAGAAGGCTAATGGAAAGACAAGGGTGTTTCCTAATCCATCTAGGAAACTCTCATAATTTGTGCTGATCAATTGTGATTAAATCATATTACCTAATTAGGCTACTTACCTTGTATGAGTAGGTCTCTAGCATCTATAAAAGAGACCATTCACCCTCTTCAAGGGGGATCACATTCTTATTCTACAGAATCGCAACATTGTATTGCACACACGCACACTCTGCCCAGCTGGTCTCTGGTAGCTCCAAGCTCTTGTGGGTTCACCAAAGACCCTCGATGACTTTTATATCATAGTGCACGTGCTCCGACACACAACGTGGACGTAGGTCTCTTAGCTAACAGGACTGAACCACGTACAAACTCACACAAAAACTGTCTAAACACTAAAATATAGCAACAATACTTATGGATTTGGTGAGAAATTCTCAATGTAATAACCATGTTCCGCCGCGCCGCCAATCGCCGAGTCGAGCGATCCCACTGCCCTAACCATGTTCCGTCGCGCTGCTAATCGCCTCCTCTCTCGATTGGCCATTATCACCGTGGTTCGTCGGCCATTCTCGATCGATTCTCCAGCGATGAGAGAGAGCAGATCTGGCGATAAGAGTGGTTGATTTGGTGGTCATTGAGATTTGGGGGAAAAATGGGTAGAGAGAGAGTGGATGACTTTGGGAATTATTTTCTTCTTTTGTTTTACCATTAAATAATGAGTGAAATTGTTTTTGTTATTTTGTTTTCGGACTTAGGGAATTAAACAGAGAGTGGATGACTTGGGGAATTAATTTCGGATGACTGTTTTTGGTGGTCATTGTTCTTTTGTTGTTTTGTTTGTATATGCAAAATTGTGAATTTAAGAGAGAGAGAGAGAGAGAGAGAGAGAGAGAGAGAGACGGTAAAAGAAAGAGTTGAATTTAACAACCAGGAGGGGAAGGCTTGCTGACCATCCCTGATTTTAAGTTGACTGCATATACACAATATGTATATATTTAATGAAGGGTAATTTTGTCCATGAAAAAGACTATTTAGGGAAAATGACTAATTTCTAGTATATCTTATTGACTAAGGATGAACTTAAGAGATAAAAAAGTCAAATACACTACATTTTCCTTTGACCCATTATGAGGGACTTGTAATGTTTCAAAATTTATAATAAAGGGTAATAGGGTAATTTTGCATTTATGTTGTGGACCATTATTTTATTTGACTGTATTTTTTTTTAATTTCAGAGCATGACTGAATTATTTTATTTGGCCTTTTATATGCTTAGAAATTTATTCCTGTGCCTGCAGATGTGTTTATTTAATTTTGGGTGCACACCGCTAGGTCATACTATTCATGGGCATACCAGTTTTAAATTAAAATGAGCAACTAGCAAAATGGGACACACCCATTGTCTTATAGTGGCCGAATGTGAGCCCAATCCCTCATTCCTCACGTTATTTTCATCTCTTTGACAGTGAGCTCTCATTCTTCTTCCTCTCTCAAGACCACCATACCTCCCCTCCTTCATTTCTTCTCCTTTCTCCTTCTTTTCTTCTTCAAACTTCAAGAAGTCAACAAGATTGTCACTCTCAAGCATTGCTCTTCCTCACTAGGGCTTGCTATCACTATTTGGTAACTGTTTTCAAGAGTCCAAGCAAAGCTAGGGTTTTCCTAAACCAAGCTCATTTCAAAATTTATGGTGTTCTTCTACTTGGAATAGCTTCCTTGGCGTATTTGGACTCTCTTACAACCATTTCTAAGCATGGGACATTTGGAACCTTCCTCAACAAATTCTAGCAACCTCATTGGAGTTCATTGAGGTTCATTGGAGCTCTTTGATTTTGGAATTTATGGCTTTGAGGTAGATTCTATTGTACCATTTCTACATGTCATGCACGCCTAAAATGTATATGAGTTCATTCATGTGTTTAGGAGAAAACGTAGACATATGCTCTAGGTTTCCCCCAAATTAAAAAATTAGGGCTTTTTGCCTAGATGTAATTCTTGTGTGTTAATTGCTCTATGTGATGATAGACTTACATGTTGGGTGATTTCCATTTATTTTGGAAAATCTTCATTGAGGTAGATTAATAATGTTTCATTTCTATATGTTGTGAATTTGGGGTGTTAAATGTAATTAAAATGATGTTATGAGAATAATTTAGACACATGCATTAAGTTTTCCCCAAAGTTGTAAATTTAGGGTTATATGCCGAACTGTGAATTTACATGTTTTGGTTGTTCTACAGTTGATTATGTGATGCTAGACGTGCCTAGGATGCTCCATTTATGTGTAAAAGCATGCTAGGACGTTAGTATAGAAATCCTTGTTAGGAACGTTAAATTATGAAATTTAATTACATTCTTTGAAGTTCTTGATATCATGTCTAATGGACTAAATTATTGCTTAGTCTATTGTAGTGGATCATCTTTGATACGCCCAAAATATGACCGAGCGGTTCAAAATCAACAGCCCATCCGGGCCCACAAACATGATCCCGAGCATCACGGGCGTGATCCCGAGTATTACGGGCAGTTTCCTACTCAAGCTAGAAGACTAATGGAAAGTGCATCTATTTCCTAATCCAATTGGGAAACCCCCACAATTAATGTCAATCAATCCTAATACAATTAGGAAACTTACTTGATTGGTGTCAATCACACCCTAATAGGATTATATTTCCTTATCCATGTATGAGTAGGTCTCTTACATCTATAAAAGAGACCACTTACCCCCCATGAAGAGGGCCAACTCTTTAGTCTACACAGCACATCTACAAAATTCACCATTATATGCATACACTCGGCCGGTATTACTGGTAGTGCCGCCCCTCTTTGTTGGTTCACCAGGCCCGCCGGTGATCTGCTAGTGAACGTGCTAAGACACACCCGTGGACGTAGTAGGTACCTTCATTAACAGGGCCGAACCACATACAAAAAATAGTCTCTCTCTCTCCTAAATTGCTTTACTTTACTGTTACCAATTTTTGGCATCATCAGCTTGGCGCCGTCTGTGGGAACGACAATTCTTCTCATCAACAAATTCTTGACTGATCAATATGCCACCAAAGAAGGCTACGCAGCAGTCCGACCGGGATGTTCCTTCAGCCCCGGCGTCGACTGCAGCAGTCCCGACATATGAGCAAATCACCGCAGCCCTCACACAACTCTTGGAGGGCCAGCGTCAAATCCAGCAACAGATCGAAGCACTGCTAGCCCAGCAAAGCAATCCTCCAGTGGCCGGGAAACGACCCGGGAACATTGCGTACGGTCGAGAATCGATCTTGACCAGACAACGGACCCGAGCCAACCTGTCCCATGTTGAGGATGCCAGAGACATCAACAGTGGGCGTGCTGCCCGAGAGGAAAGGCAGGAGCGTATGGCCCGGGAATCAGTCCAGGGTCACTCAGTCAAGAGCCAAGTCGTCCCTAGGCGAACGGTTACCCGGAGTCATAGCCGAGCCCGATCCCAAAGGACAACACCCTGCTATGAAGAAGCCTCTTCCACCAACCCGACCAGCTCCTCAGATACCGGTCGGGAAGGGGTGGAAGCCCGAATCAAGGACTTGAAGAAACAGATCGACGGAGTGGCCAAAAAGCTTGGTCAAAACTGTGTTTCGAATCAAGGCAATACCGAGACAGAGTCACCATTCTCCAGCCAGATCACGAGGTTCTCTATCCCGCGCAAATTCAAGCAGCCTCGGCTAGATTCATACAACGGCTCAGGAAGCCCGATCGACCACGTCCGAACCTATAAGGCTCAGATGGCCCTAGCCACCAACTCCGATGAGCTACACTGCCTAGCCTTCCCCAGCACTTTGAAAGGCCCGGCCATGCAGTGGATCTACTCCTTGGAGCCCCGATCGGTCTGCAGTTTCAAACAACTTAGCAAGCAGTTCATCAACCAGTTTGCCGGTATGCATGAGCGGCCAAAGCCAGACATGCAAATACTAACAGTCAGACAACGGAATAATGAGTCCCTCAAGGAGTTCACCGACCGGTTCAACCAACAGAAGCTTCAAATCCGCAATTTGAACGAGACAATTGCCATCATAGCCTTCTGCTCGGGAGTTCAACACACCAAGTGCACCGCGTCGTTCCACAGAAACCGACCGGAAACTTTGATCGAGCTCTCTGAGAGGGTTGGAAAATACATTGACATTGAAGAGTTTCTGAAGACCAAAGACACCGGGCAAGAAAGCAACGAGTTTTCCAGAAATAAGCGGAAGCGAGATCAGCCCAGGAATTTTGACAGTTCCTTCGGCTCACAGCAGGCAGGGTCCGGCAGTCCCGACCCGACCTCCAGTTCGCAGCGGTCTGAGCCCGACAGCCCCGACCCGACCTGCAGTTCGCAGCGGTCTGAGTCCGGCAGCCCCGGCCCGATCTCCAGTTCACATCGGTCGGGATCAAACAGTTCCGACTTTGCCTCCAGCACAGAGAAGTCAGAAGCACAACGACCCTGATCCGACCTCCTGTCTCCATCAGTCTAGAAGAGCCCGACTACATTGGTACTTGCTTGATCACCACATGAGGCTCCACCGATTGTCAGAGAACTCATACAAAGACCTCGGGCCTAACCCCGAGGCATACAAAGACCTCGGGCCTAACCTCGAGGCACGAAGAAGACCTTGAGCTCCGAACTCAGGCACTAAAAAGACCTCGGGCTCTGAACCCAGGCACTTAAAAGACCTCGGGCTCCGAACCCAGGCACTAAAGACCTTGGGGTCATGCCCAAGGCACCGGCTTCGCTTAGGTCCAACCGACGATGGGGGCAAACCCCCTAGGTGGCCGACGATGGCAAGCTTCAAAAGACCCTGCAACCACCATGTTCCAGGTCGGTTACCTACAGATCATAGCCTCTGTAAGACCCTCGTCTTAGCGAAAGCTTGGGGGGCAAGATGGCGCAGTGAACTAAACAGGTAATCACACCGGGTATTTACAGGCCTCGCGGATAACCAAGTCAAAATCTTGGACAACCCGAGCACCTACAGTACTCAGAGGCATTAACTCCACTTAGGTCCAGACCGACGATAGAGGTGACTAAAATCTCTTAGGTTGGCCGACGATAGAGGAGTAAAAGGACCCTAAAGCAATGTGATTTAGGTCGGCTCCACCAACATGGTCAAGCTCTTCTCCCAACAGTCTTGACGAAGGCTGGCCGGGCAGAAGACAACCATCCTGGGGAGTTAACAGTAAAAAGGACCCTAGAGGAATACGCTTTAGGTCGGCTTGTCCAACATGGTAAAATCCTTCTACCCACAGCCTTGACGAAGGTTTATGGGCAGAAGATAACCATCCTGGGAGCTAACTCAAGCAAAAAAGACTCCGAAGTAGGCCGAGTCTCAACTCTCAGTCACTTCCCGAGCATTCAAAGACTCCGAATTAGACTGGGTCTCAACTCCCGGTCAGTTCCCGAGCACCTAAAGGTCCCGAGCTAGGCTGGGTATCAACTCTCAGTCAGTTCTCGAGGACTCACCAGGCTCAGAAGCCCCGAGGCAGCTTCCACAAGCACTCAGACAGCGGCAAGTAACATCAAACTGATTTCCAAACTTGCCCCGATATAGCATCTGGCCAATCTTGGAAATGGGGGGCAGCTGATACGCCCAAAATATGACCGAGCGGTTCAAAATCAACAACCCATCCGGGCCCACAAACATGATCCCGAGCATCACAGGCGTGATCCCGAGTATTACGGGCAGTTTCCTTCTCAAGCTAGAAGACTAATGGAAAGTGCATCTATTTCCTAATCCAATTGGAAAACCCCTATAATTAATGTCAATCAATCCTAATACAATTAGGAAACTTACTTGATTGGTGTCAATCACACCCTAATAGGATTATATTTCCTTATCCATGTATGAGTAGGTCTCTTACATCTATAAAAGAGACCACTCACCCCCCATGAAGAGGGCCAACTCTTTAGTCTACACAACACCTCTACAAAATTCACCATTATATGCATACACCCGACCGGTATTACTGGTAGTGCCGCCCCTCTTTGTTGGTTTACCAGGCCCGCCGGTGATCTGCTAGTGAACGTGCTAAGACACACCCGTGGACGTAGGTACCTTCATTAACAGGGCCGAACCACATACAAAAAAAAGTCTCTCTCTCTCTCCTAAATTGCTTTACTTTACTGTTACCAATTTTTGGCATCATCAATCTTTAATGCCATTGTTAACATCATATGCATTGAGGCCTAATCGGCAAGCATTCATGTATCACGACATAAATGTTTTATTTGAAAAAGAGAGAAAAACCCCATGTGTGGGAATTTGATTTAAGAAATCCGGACATGGGTTGTGATGTGAGACAGGGAGAATGACCCTTAGAAACATTCAAACTCCAAACTATATTCGGGTAGCTCCCGGAAGTTGGTATGATACACTCCATGCGTGGGTGGCTCATGGTCCGGTAACGAGAGAGATGTGCATTTGTCACGCATAGCCTTGCGGCTTTAAACATTTCATTGTAGCCATGGTGGCGATTCATTGCACCTCATTTCATTTTAGTCATGGATAGCATATAGACTTGTTACAATGTTTTCTACGAGCCGTCGTTCTCATAAAAATGACAAAACATTTTTCAGGTAAGCTTGATAAGGGCAAAGGGCATATGTGACCCGACGCGTGAACTATGATGCATTTTGTTCTATTTTGAAGACTCATGCTTAGTTATGTATATGAATAGCTCTCTTGTTGATTCAGTCACTTTGGCAGATTGTGAATGTTTAATGCTTTGAAACTTAGAGTATTAAGGTTTTACAAAAACTTCGTGAGCTTAGGCTCTTATCTCTTGTATTGGAGAAGCTTCATTGATTTTAATGGGACAAGTGTTAGCCCTTGCTTTCATGGTTATTTCTTTCAATTGTTAAACTCACTTTATGATGATGTATTTACATTCCGAGGTCGTTGAACCTCTTTAAGTTCTTGTCTTTTTGATTTACATGTCAATTATTTGTTTTCCTCTTTTGTTTGAATCCTTGCCGGATTAGTTTGGGTGGTTGCTTTTATGAGAGTTCATTTATTGTAGTTTAGTTCGTTTTATAGTTGGGTCCTTGCCGAATCAAACCCCTCTTTTAATTGCAATATGGTTTCAAACATTTAAACGTTCTAAATCTCTCACATTCTCCTTCTCTCCTCTCCCCTCTTTGATCTCTTTCCCTTTCTCAAATATTATTTCCTTTTATTTATGTTGGAATTATGTATATATATGTTTTTAAAAGGTTTCCGAATGTGAAAATACACATGTGTGTGTGTTTAGAATACATTCCCTATATCTCTCTCCCTATCTCCCTATGTCTCTCTCCCAATCTCTCCCTCTCCCCGTTTTCCTCTCTTTATCTCTTTCACTTCTCGTTTTTAATAAATTTCGAGTATATGAAGTTCCTTTTGGTCTAAGCATGTGTTATATGTCATTTAGGACTTGTTTAGTCATGTATTGAGGTTTAAACTTGAGGATTTAGCATAATTGGAGACACTTCATAATGCTGTCAAAGTGCTGTCAAGTTGCTGTAAAAAAAAAAAAGAAACTGCTACTGTTTTTTTTATTTTCTGCCCAAATAGTGCAGAATTGGAAAAAATGTCACTAGACGAAAGTTGTGCAGAATAGAATTTTACATGAACAATTGAGGACAGAATGTGAAAATTTCAAAGATATAGTTACTTACGGGTGTTTTAAAATTCAGCAACTGTCAAAAATGACCTTTTATCAAATTCATATAGTGCTTGCCCGGAAAGTCTTTCAATGTGATTTTCTCTTTCCCTTTCTCCTTGATATAGTGCTTGCCCGGAAAGTCTTTCAATGTGATTTTCAAATGCTTTCATCTTTGATGGACTCGTTAACATGTAAGTCCATTTTGGGTTTATGTATTAGTAAGTCATCCTTGTAGGAAACCCCGTGGGTTTCCAAAGTCGCTTCCGCATTGTGATTGGATTTTAATTCTTTTCTCTCTATCTTTTTCTCTTTCCTCGCGCTTCGGTTTCCGGGGCGTGACAGGACTATATCTTATATTTCTAATAAATAAATAGTGGGCGATGCATATTAAAAATAGGTGCTTTATATTTTAGTGCATTAAGCTCTACCTATCTAGAAATAGATTCATTTTAAAATTGAAACTATAAATTAGTCCTTCGCTTATTTTAAGGACATAAATACCCCTACTCCCATAAATTAGGGTTTTGAAATTCAAAACCTATATTTGTTATATATATATATATATAAAGAGAGAGAGAGAGAGACACCACCACTCCCATGTATTGTTACATGTATATATATATATATAGAGAGAGAGAGAGAGAATTAACTGAGAAAAATTCCGTGAGAGAGATAAAGTAAGGTGAGAAATTCCTCACTTGAAAATCCATCACAGACTGTCACGCCCCGACGTAGCATAAATAAGGAAAGCGTTTAATTTCCTTTATGGACCCGTAGGTCGCGACAGTTTGAAGGATCGATTCCGTCCCAAACGTCGAACAAACAAAACATAATAATTAGAGCAGAGCAATCAAAACTTATAAAATTTTTCTAACTTATTACATCTTATGATACGGGGTCAACTAAGGCACAGACCGCCTTAAAATAAAACAATAACTTAGTGTCTATTACAGTCATCCTTATAAAACAAACAGTTTAAAACTTAAAACATATAACTTAAAGCATATAATCAATAAACAGTTCTCTCATTCCAAAGGCAGCCATTCTCAGTTAGCGTAGTCATAAGATTCCTCCTGATTGTAACCTGAAAAGCCTGGACACGAATGTCCAGGACGCATCAACATCGTCAGCTTCAAGAAGCTGGTTCCTCCTGATTGTAACCTGAAAAGCCTGGACACGAATGTCCAGGACGCATCAACATCGTCAGCTTCAAGAAGCTGGTGAGTATTAAAAACATAACTTTAAATGTAAAACATACTCATTTACCTTTTTCCATATTCAATTTGTAAAATCAATAATTTGACATAGAGAGAATTTAATTTTATAAAACAACGAGGGATATATTAAAAGTCGTTCATTCATAAAAGCATATGTTCGTGTATGAGACAATGCACCACACTCATCTTGCCGACTCTTTTCTCTCGACAGACACAACAACCCACTATCTTACTCCTGGTATCTTTGAAACACTAAGATAGCCACACTTTAGCAACGGGGCGCCAGGGAATGTCCAGTTTGCCTCACACTTTGGTCCGGGGTACCAGGGAGTGTCCAATGCCTCACACTTTGAATACCCTAACCACCATGCAAATACCGGGGCAACCCCTCACGCAGTATCCAGACTCGAGTATCAGGGAGTGTCCGTAGGCCACACTTTATCACTACCATGGGTGCCACGGAATGTCCAAGTTTGGCTTCACACACTTTAACACTTCCATGGGCATCAGGGAGTGTCCATATTTTCCACCGTCGCATTTCAAAGATACCCTCACCGCAATCTCAACCACAACCAAAACCACAATCTCAACCACTACCGCAACTACAACCACAACTACAACCACAATCTCAATCTCAATCTCATACTCTTTCCACACTGACCATTACTCTTTTCCACACTGACTGACAACCACATGAATGTACTACTGACCCCATATGAATGGCATGAACTTAAACATAAAGTAAATCACTTAATTTAAAGGAACAACGCACGTACGGTGATTGATAACTTGTAATTCATTACCTTAATCATTTCAAACATAACTAATAGCATTCTGTATTAATAAAATTTCCAAACAGAACCTTAACAGTACTTAAAAATTGAACCAAACAGTCCCTTAACCCAAAACAAACAAAAACCACAAGCTGGCAGATCGTGCGCGCGGACCGCTCGCGCGAAAGATCGCTCGCGCGATCTGCCTCTTTTCCCTTTTTATATATAAACTTTTTTGTCTGCCTGAAAAAGCCAAGGTCGCGCGCGCGGATCGCTCGCGCGAAAGGTCCCTCGCGCAACCCTCGCTCGCGCGACGTACCTAAATTTTATTATATAAATATAAACTCTTCTGTCTGCCTGGGGAAACGAGGATCGCGCGCGCGGATCGCTCGCGCGAAGGGGTCGTTTGCGCGGTCCGCTCGCGCAATCTTCGCGCGCGCGATCGTGGCGCGAGTTTTTGTTGAGGCTTCTTCTTCCCTGCAGAACTGCTCTGTTTCAGCAAAACAGGGTCTATTTTGACCCATTTCAAATCTGTAAGTATATAGGTCATATAGTATATGGTTTTCTTCGTTTTTCCACAAGGATTAAGAATCCATTAACAATTAAACATGATTTAAACTATAGCTCTCCAATTTCATGAAAAATCAAAACATGTCAAAACTAATTTCCTTATATACTTTTTCATGGGGTTAAATTAAGATCTAAAACTTCAACCATAGACTATATGTATTATAAACTTTCATTATTATCTGAGAAAATGGATTTTGGTTGAGGGGGAAAAATCTTGATTTTCAAGGCTATGGAGTTCATACGTAAGAGCTTCAAGGGTGGTATTCAATTATACACATACAAGCAGTAAATGAAAAGGAATTACATTAGGAGTGAGTTTAAATTACTCACTGTGATATAGAAGCTAGAAATTGTTGAGAAAGTAATAGCAATATTAAGAATCAATCAAAGCTGGGCTATGGAAGATGAAGTTCTTCTTCTTCTAAAATTTTGTAGAACTCTCTGTTAACTAATGTGTCACGCCCCGACGTAGCATAAATAAGGAAAGCGTTTAATTTCCTTTATGGACCCGTAGGTTGCGACAGTTTGAAGGATCGATTCCGTCCCAAACGTCGAACAACAAAACATAATAATCAGAGTAAAGCAATCAAGGCTTATAAAATTTTCTAACTTATTACATCTTATGATACGGGGTCAACTAAGGCACAGACCTGTCACGACCCATCCCACTACGCGTGGAAATAGGACACGTGGCACGCCACCAAGGCTCATCCAAACCTCATCTAACGATACGCAGCGGAAAGAACTTTAAAACCACCCTGGGTATTTTAAAACTTAGGGAACATTATCCTCTAAGTTTGTAAAATCCATTGAAATCAGAGTTATAAAAAGTTTTGGCTAAAGGAAAACACTTACAAAAGAATCAGTTTTGAAAACAGAGGTTCAGTCGACTGCCCAGTCGACTGTACTAGGGTCCAGTCAACTGTGTCTGACAGAAACTAAAACCCTAAATCCACAACAGATGTCCAGTCGACTGCACAGTCGACTGCTTGGAGAAAACCAGTCGACTGCTTTTCTATACTAAGAAGCAGTAGCCAAAATTAACAGTGTTCAGTCGACTATCCAAGGGGTCAGTCGACTGCTTCTCTTATAATATACTTTCAGTGCCTCAAACCCACGAGGTCCAGTCGACTGACCCTGGGTCCAGTCGACTGCTCCCCTGCTGGGCAGCCTGTGTTGAAAATTAACAAGTCCTGCTGCTCAATACCAAGAACAACACAACCACAACTGATTTTAACGTATCAAAACATAACTACAGACGTTCAATTACAAGATTACAATACTATAGAACTAATCTATGGTTCTATTACAACATATTACCAATCCTTACACAAGTTTCAGGATTTAAAACAAAACAACCAAAACATATACAAGTGTGAAATCCCCGGCGTTCCTCGGCCTCACTCCTCACGATTCTTCTTGTCTTTCTTCTTACCTGCAATGGAGTACATCTCCACTGCTCAGCTATATGCTGAGCGTACAATTCTAAATGTATGCTTATATGACAGTTCATGATTTAAGCATCTAAAACACATAGAAATAGTCTCTAGGGTGAGTGGTACGCATTCATCAGGTCGATGCAGTAGGAGGCCCACCTCTCCCACGCATCTCGTACACTGGTTGGGCCTTCCTCCATACCAGGTACCGTGTCCTGGTTGGGCCCACCTCCAATCCAGACACAACCACAATTCCAATTCCATTTCAAGATCACAATCCTCAAGGTTCGAGGAGCTTACTCCGAATAAATTTTCACCAAACTCCCCTTTGACCCAAGTAGACACATAACATGCTCACATAAACAGTTATACGTGCTTTTATCATAATTTCACGTGCATAATTAACGGGCCTAACTAATACATGAATTTCGCCCGGATCCAAGAATATCAAAAGTGATGTCCAAAACATGAAAATCCATATATTTCATAGATCTAGAATTCATACCTCGTGCGAATCTCTTCAAACTTTGAAGGATCGTCTAGGGGGCTAAATAATCGTCGGATTTCGAATTTGGTACGATTCCTACAAGTTTAAACCTGTTTTTCCCAAAAGTCCAAAATTAAGATTTTTACAAAACTTTGCCAAACACGACCTAAGTAGTACCAAAACGTAGGTCTTACCTCCACGAGTTCGAATATGAAATCTGGAGAAAATCTGACGGACGAACGGTCGCCGTTTGTCGTCGCAAAGCCCGTGGCAACAAAATCTCCCTTCTCTCTCCTCTCTCTAGATATTTAGGAGTTGTGGATGAGATTTCAATCTCATCCTCATCTATATATAGAAAAACTCTTTGGAAATTACGTTTACCTCCCCACAAGTTTCTCAAACTTCTAATTAGCTCTCGAAACTTCGCACACGTTCATTTTATGACTTTACGAGTGAAAGCTATAAATTTCAAAAGTTTCCGACTAAGTTTCGTTTGGGTCCAAAATAACGTCCGAAAACTATATTCTGTGAAATCTCTACACAACCTACCTTTTAATTATCGCATCTCTCGCGTTCTCACCACAGTTCTCAAAATGATATATATCAATATCGGAAAAATCAGAAATTATACTACACAGGTATAATTCACTATTCATAAAATACCAGAAAAGTTAAATAACATTTAAATCACATAAATGCCATTTAATCGTGCCAAAGCAAAATGGACTATCATATTCCCGTGTCCTTACTGACACCTTACCGTTGACCTATAGTCAAACTCATCTCAACCCAATTATCAAATAACATTGATATAATCACAACTTTCCAATTATGTATGATAAAACTATGAAATTTTGGAACGGGTGTGACAAGACCGCCTTAAAATAAAACAATAACGTAGTGTCTGTTACAGTCATCCTTATAAAACAAAACAGTTCATAACTTAAAACATATAATCAATAAACGGTTTTCTCATTCCAAAAGCAGCCATTCTCAATTAGCGTAGTCGTACGACTCCTCCTGGTTATAACCTGAAAAGCCTGAACACGAATGTCCAGGACGCATCAACGTCGTCAGCTTCAAGAAGCTGGTGAGTATTAAAAACATGACTTTGAATGTAAAACATACCCATTTACCTTTTTCCATTTTTCAATTTGTATAAATCAATAGTTAAACCGCAGGAAGAATTCATTTATAAAACAACAAGGAATATATTCAAGGTCGTTCATTCATAAAAACAGATACTCGTGTAATGAGACAATGCACCACACTCATCTTGCCGACTCTTTTCTCTCGACAGCCACAACAACCCACTATCTTACTCCTGCTATCTTTGAAACACTAAGATAGCCACACTTTAGCAACGGGGTGCCAGGGAGTGTCCAGTTTGCCTCACACTTTGGTCCGGGGTACCAGGGAGTGTCCAATGCCTCACACTTTGAATACCCTAACCGCCATGCAAATACCGGGGCAACCCCTCACGCAGTATCTAGACTCGAGTATCAGGGAGTGTCCGTAGGCCACACTTTAGAACTACCATGGGTGCCAGGGAGTGTCCAAGTTCGGCTTCACACACTTTAACGCTTCCATGGGAGTCAGGGAGTGTCCATATTTGCCACCGTCGCATTTCAAAGATACCCTCTCCACAACCACAACCACAACCACAACCACAACCACAACCACAACTCAAACTCAATCACAACCACAACCACAACCACAAACTCAAACTCATACTCTTTCCACACTACCATTACTCTTTCCACACTGACTAACACCCACATGCATGTACCACTAACCCCACATGTATGTCATGAACCTTAAACATGCGGCAATTTACTGAAATATAAATACAACATGCGTACGGGGATTAATAACTTGCAATACAATGTTTTAATCATTCAAAACATAACCAAATAGAGTTCTGATTAACTAAATATCCCAAACAGAACCTTAACAGTACTAAAAGGTTGAACCAAACAGTCCCTTATCATAAAACAAGTAAAACCAGAATCTGCCAAATATCGCGCGCGCGGGCCGCTCGCGCGAAAAGTCGCTCGCGCGATATGCCTAATTTTCCTTTTTTTATATAAACTTTTCTGTCTGCCTGGGGGAGCAAGGATCGCGCGCGCGGATCGCTCGCGCGAAGGGTTTCTCGCGCGACCCTCGCTCGCGCGACCTGTCCAATCTTCATTTTTATAATAAAACTCTTCTGTCTGCCTGTGGAAACGAGGATCGCGCGCGCGGGCTGCTTGCGCGAAAGATCGCTCGCGCGATTCTCGCGCGCGCGATCGTGGCGCGAGATGAAGCAGAGGCTTCATCTTCCCCGCAGAAACTGCTCTGTTTCAGAAAATAGGGTCTAAAATTGACCCATTTCAAATCTGTAAGTATATGGATCATATAGCATATGATTTTCTTCGATTTTTCACAAGGATTAAGAATCCATTATCAATTTAACACAAATCAATCTAGAACTCTAGAATTTTATGAAATTCTAAAAGATGTCAAAACTTAATTTCTAATATACTTTCTCATTGGGACAAATTAAGGTCTAATACTTTGGGTACAACCTATATGACATGTAATCTATCATATTTATCTACAAAAACAGATTTTGGTTAACTTTGAAAAATTATGATTTTGAAGCTCAAGCTTCCATGAACGAATTTAGCAATGGTGGTTCATGTTTACATACACCCAATCAGTAATTGAATATGACATTACAACCATAGTGAGTTTAGAATACTCACTGAGTTTAAAAGTAGAGAGATTTGTTGAGAAAGATAGCTAATTAAAGAAACCCAAATGAAACTTTAAGCTTGAAGCTATGGAGAAATAAACTTCCTCTCTCTAAAATTGCAGTGGTTAGACTCTCAAGCTCACTCTAACTCTCTGTGTTTCTATGTGTGCAGAATGTGTGAGTGTATGGATGAGAGTGTAGCATATATAGAGGATGTATTTGATGAACTTGGAGGCCAAGAAAAATGTTGATTACCCAACAAATTGAATTAGTTTAACTAATTCTCTAATTCCACCCAATTAGCAGCATAAAAACATACGTATATATATACACTGATATGTGTATAACCCCACAGATGCCCCAAGAGTCAAGTAGGTGCTTAGGGGTCAATGTGGGGGTGTTTGGCAAACCCAGCTTTTGGCACAACAATACACACACACAAAGCATTGCCAAACAAGGCCTAAGCCAATGATCACTTGCCATTAATAGAAATAAAGCATGAGTCATGTCAAACTTTACGTCATGTCCAAAAACTGTGCAAGTTTAGCACAACGCGGACAGTTTTGAAAGTAAACTGATATTTTGGTGGCGCGGTGTTTACCACAAAAATACAGAAAATTTATTTTAACGTAGGAAGTGATTTTCTGGTTTCATAAAAATACAGCTTGAAATAAAAGGGAACATTTCCACCGTTTTGAAATACAGATTTTGAAATCCACACAGGTATTACTAACTTTTGTAAAAATTGCAATTTGACCCCAATAAAATTCTTAACTTGCAATAATTCAAGGAATAAAATTTAGAACATGAGAAATGTAATTTAAATGAAACAGTCAATACCAGATGAAATTAAATATGACAATGCAATTACAAATTAAATACGAAAATGAAATTTAGAATTAAATGGAAATGCAGGTTGTTACATCCTTCCTCCCTTAAACAGGATTTCGTCCCCGAAATCAAGACTAACTAGTCCTGAAACAACTCCGGGTACTTCTTCCTCATATCAGCTTCAACTTCCCACGAGGCTTCATTCTCGTCATGGTGATTCCACTGAACCTTCACCAACGGAATGTCTTTATTCCTCAGCTTCTTGATACTTTGATCTAGAATCTTCACAGGTCTCTCCTTGTAAGAAACGTTATGACTTGTCTCGATATCGTCATAACTAACCACGTGCGAGGGGTCTCGTATGTACTTCCTCAACATACTCACGTGAAACACATTGTGAACCCCAGACATCTTCGGTGGTAGCGCCAGTCGATAAGCTACTTTCCCGACATGTTCCAAAATCTCAAACAGTCCGATGAAACGCGGGGCTAACTTCCCTCTCTTGAGGCCGAAGCGTACTACTCCTCGGGTTGGTGAAACTTTAAGGAGCACGTGACTTCCAGCACTGAACTCCAAATCCTTCGGATGTCGATCGGCATAACTCTTATACCTGCTTTGAGCGGTTCTCATCCTTTTCTTGACCAAAGAAATCTTCTCGTTGGTTTCTCTAACCAAGTCTGGTCCCAACAATTCTGTATCCCCAACTTCTGCCCAACACAAAGGGGAACGACATGGTTGTCCGTACAATGCTTCGAACGGAGCCATACCGATACTCGTGTGATAGCTGTTGTTATAAGCAAATTCAACCAACGGCAAGTGCGTCTCCCAAGATTCTTCAAAATCGATAACACAAGCCCTGAGCATATCTTCCATTATCTGATTAACACGCTCAGTTTGTCCATCTGTCTGAGGGTGAAAAGCAGTACTCATCTTGAGCGAGGTTCCCATAGCTTCTTGCAGACTTTCCCAAAATCCAGAAGTAAAACGTGCATCACGGTCTGACACAATTGACACCGGTGCACCGTGAAGTCGCACAACTTATTGTATGTACATCCGGCTCATCTTCTCTACCGGGTATGTCATACTATAAGCAATGAAATGAGCAGACTTCGTCAATCGATCCACTATTACCCATATGGCGTCATGATTCTGCTGCGATTGAGGCAATCCTACTACAAAATCCATCGTAATGTGCTCCCACTTCCAACCAGGAATAGGTAGCGGTTGCAACAATCCTGACGGTCTCTGATGTTCAGCTTTGACTTGCTGACATGTCAAACACTTGGATACAAATTCGGCCACGTCTTTCTTCATACCTTCCCACCAGAAATTTCTCTTCAGATCTTTGTACATCTTAGTTCCTCCCGGGTGAACTGTATACCTTGATTTATGTGCTTCTTCCAGGATATCCTTCCTTAACTCTCCATCACCTGGCACACATAATCTATTTCTACACCGATATCCTCCATCGACTCCCACTTTCCATTCTGTCGGGTCTTTTTCTGACATCTTCGCAAACCATGTCTGAAACTTCTCATCTTCTCTCTGAGCTCCAAAAATGCGGTCGATAAGAACAGGCTGTAGGATGAGACATCCGAACAATTGTCCTTCTCCTTCTTCAGTACTCTGTACATCGAACTCCGCCAAGATCTCCAACGCTCGCCACTCTCTCACCATTAAGGTGGCGATCGTCCCACGAGTCTGTCAACTCAAGGCATCAGCAACCACATTAGCTTTACCGGGGTGGTATTCCAATGTGAAGTCGTAATCTTTGATTAACTCCATCCATCTGCGCTGCCTCATGTTCAACTCTTTCTGTGTGAACAAATATTTCAAACTCTTGTGATCCGAGAACAAATCAAACTTCTCATCGTAGAGATAGTGTCTCCAAATCTTGAGTGCAAATACTACTGCCGCCAACTCCAAATCATGAATGGGATAGTTCAACTCATTCGGCTTCAGCTGTCTGGATCCATAGGCTATAACTCTTCCATCTTGCATAAGTACACACCCTAACCCTTGATATGATGCGTCACTAAAGATAGTGAACTTTTCATCAGGCTTGGGTATTGCTAGTACCGGCGCGGTAGTGAGTCTCTCTTTCAATTCTAGAAAGGCTCGCTCATGCTTCTCTGTCCACTCAAACTTCAGATTCTTCTTCGTCAATCCAGTCAATGGTGCGGCTATTTTAGAGAATCCCTCAACAAATCTCCTGTAATAGCCTGCGAGTCCAAGAAAACTCTGAACTTCTGTAGAGTTGCTCGGTCTAACCCAGTTGGACACAACATCGGTCTTGGACGAATCTACAGAAATTCCTTGAGATGACACCTTGTGTCCCAAAAATTTCACTTCTTGTAACCAGAACTCACACTTACTGAACTTGGCATACAACTGATGGTCCTTGAGCGTCTGCATCGCAATCCGTAGATGTTGCTCGTGTTCTGCTCCTGACTTAGAATAGATCAAAATATCATCTATAGAGACGATGACAAACTGATCCAAATAAGGTTTGAACACTCTGTTCATCAGATCCATAAACACTGCCGGGGCGTTCGTCATTCCAAACGGCATTACCAGAAATTCATAATGACCATATCGGGTTTTGAACGCAGTCTTGGGTATATCTTCCTTTCGTACACTCAACTGATGATATCCTGACCTAAGGTCTATCTTGGAAAATGTCGTAGCTCCTTGTAGTTGATCAAACAAATCGTCGATCCGAGGTAAGGGATACTTGTTCTTGATAGTCACTCGGTTCAATTCTCTGTAGTCGATACATAGTCTAAGTGTCCCGTCCTTCTTCTTCACGAATAACACCGGTGCTCCCCAAGGCGATGTACTTGGACGCACAAAACCTAGGTTCTCGAGCTCTTGAACTTGTTCCTTCAATTCTAATAGTTCTGTGGGGGCCATTCTGTAGGGAACCTTGGTGATCGGTATGGTACCCGGTATAAGCTCAATACAGAACTCTATACTTCTCTCAGGCGGCAAACCAGAAACGTCTTGAAATACTTCTTCGAAGTCCTTGACTACAGGTATAGATGAAGCTATCACCTCTGTACTGACGACTTCGATGTTGGCTAAACATCTCGTGAGGAACATATCTACCGTAGGGTTACATTGAAAATCAAAGGGTTGATTCTCATTGTCGGGGAATGTAATTCTCTTCCTCGCACAATCCAACTTCACTTGATTCTGAGAGAGCCAATCCATTCCTAGGATTATGTCGAACTCCTTCATCGATAGGACGATCAACCTTGCAGGGATTTCACGGTCTCCTAACCGTAAGGGACAATCCTTGCACACATGTCCTAATCTGACTGCAGCTCCTAGTGGCGAAGTAGCCTTCAAAGCTTTCTCTAAGCGATGAGGTAAGATACCCAATCTCCGAATTGTATTAACAGATATGAACGAAAGTGCAGCACCTGTATCAAATAACACTTTAACATGAGAGTTAAACAGAGTTAATGTACCTTCCACTGCTTGCTGATCAGGTTGAGCTTCTCCATAATCTCCTTCTTTGAACACAGTTCCATCATATCCAGCGGCATCAGGGATAACAGCATTCAAGCGAGTCTGACCCTGTTGACCATAAGTCACCTGCTTAGGAGCAGTGCATAACCTACTGATGTGACCTGGTTCACCACAGTTGAAGCAGACTATCCCTTGCTGAGCAGCACGCCTTGGTGCCTTGCAATCACGAGCCAGATGACTAGGGTTGCCACAGTTGAAGCACTTTCCACTACTACTCCCTTCTCCTACTCGGGGTTGAGTCGGATAGGTAATAGCCTGGGTCTTCTTGCTTCCGTCAAAATTTCTCTTCTGCCCTTGGGTACGGTTCATTGGTGGTCTATTCCCAAAATTAACCCTTTGAGGCGGTCGGAATTCAAATTGTTTTCGGTTCACTCGAGCATCCTCTTCCAGATCGGTAGCCAAACCAACAAGTCCTTCAAATGATTTATCCAGGTGGCCGAGAGTCGGGCGACGAATCTGCGGTGTCAGCCCTTGGTTATACTTACGGATCTTCTTCTCTTCAGTATCAACCAGATGTGGGGCGAAACGAGACAGTCTTTCGAACTGTGTGGTGTACTCTTGCACCGACTTGGTTCCTTGCGTCAGATCCATGAATTCCTTCTCTCTTCTGTGCCTCTCTGTAGCCGGGAAGTACTTCTCCAAAAATCTCCCCTTGAACGCAGTCCACGTCATCCCCATTGCAGCTCCATTCCCGATAGTAGCTATGACCGAATCCCACCAATCTGCGGCAGCATCGGTCAACTGAAACGTAGCCAATCTCCTCTTGTCCATCTCGTTACACTGGACAGCTTTAAACATGCGGTCCATCTGTCTTAACCACTGTTCCGCTTTCCAGGGTTCCGCGGTACCCGCAAACTGCTCGGGCCTTAGTGCACAGAATCTCTCTAGCAATTTGTATCCAGTTTGACGGTCTCGTCGGTTGTCATTCGTATTACCGATTCTTTCCAACCGTCTGATAAACGCTTCGAACATCCCTGTAGGATCGGCAGCCTCGGGTGCTCCCTCGATCAAGTTTCTGTTCCTCCTGACTCCTCCAGCCATTCTATGCATGATAGTGGTAGTAGAATGAGAAACATGCATGCAACAGTGCTATGAAGTAATTCAAATGACGACAATATTCAAAAGAGTATATCTTATATATATAACTTCTGTCAAGTAGATACAAAAGCATGTATGGTCAGATCAATGCCTACCCTATCTGTATGGGTTAGGACGCATGCAAGAGTTAATGTTACAAAAATGGGTCATCGCCCTACACTCTAATGCATGTAATTACAGCTTGCAAAAAGAGATAGGACTAATAGTCAAAACAGTCAATATGTACAAGGCGATATCTAAACAGTCAGTCATCGCCGTAGGTAGCCATCAACAGGTCAAGCGAGTCGGCCTGATGAAGTTGCTGAACATGGGAGGGGCCTACCCCAAAGTTACAGCTATGAGAGGTCATCAGTGAAGCAGGTCCAGGGACATCTGCCTCAGGCAAGGCTGGCTCAAGTGCAAGTGCCTCCTCAAGGTTGACTGCAAAGTCGTCCCATCCTAAGCCATCCTCCTCGGCGTCCTCGGAAATAGGAGCGAACACAACGTCAACGTCACCGTCATCCTCAACAGCGGGGACGATCGGTGGAGGTACCTCCAGCTGTGCAAGGTGGGCCTGTACAACCTGAACCTCAAGGGGAAAATAGAAGGCATCGCTGTTAACCAAGCGAACCATCTCAACGAGTACTAAGCGCTGAATCTCTATAAAGTAAAGAATCTCAAGGCGAGCACGGGACAGGTCGACCAGTCCTAATATGTAAATCTGATGCCAGAGATCTAGCTCGACAGTAGCAGCTGCACGCTGCCCAACAGCAGTGAAATAAAGGGTCGCCGAAGCCGGCACTATCGCTCCCACAGTAACCCAATGCCCTCCAAAAGCATCAGGTACAAACAGGGGCTGAGCTGGATCTATACCTGAAAAGGTGCTACTTAAGTCAGAACAGAATAATCTTAGGCGTTTGGGTTCTGAGTCTATCCTCCCTGTCGTATCATCGGGTGTGTAACACTTAATGGAATGTGGAATCGGGTCTATACTGGTAAACCCTAACCTGGCTAAACTATCTTGAGATAAATCATAACCTGGCTCTGATACCACTAAATCCTGTCACGCCCCGACGTAGCATAAATAAGGAAAGCGTTTAATTTCCTTTATGGACCCGTAGGTCGCGACAGTTTGAAGGATCGATTCCGTCCCAAACGTCGAACAACAAAACATAATAATCAGAGTAAAGCAATCAAGGCTTAAAAAATTTTCTAACTTATTACATCTTATGATACGGGGTCAACTAAGGCACAGACCGCCTTAAAATAAAACAATAACTTAGTGTCTGTTACAGTCATCCTTATAAAACAAAACAGTTCATAACTTAAAACATATAATCAATAAACGGTTTTCTCATTCCAAAAGCAGCCATTCTCAATTAGCGTAGTCGTACGACTCCTCCTGGTTATAACCTGAAAAGCCTGAACACGAATGTCCAGGACGCATCAACGTCGTCAGCTTCAAGAAGCTGGTGAGTATTAAAAACATGACTTTGAATGTAAAACATACCCATTTACCTTTTTCCATTTTTCAATTTGTATAAATCAATAGTTAAACCGCAGGAAGAATTCATTTATAAAACAACAAGGAATATATTAAAGGTCGTTCATTCATAAAAACAGATACTCGTGTAATGAGACAATGCACCACACTCATCTTGCCGACTCTTTTCTCTCGACAGCCACAACAACCCACTATCTTACTCCTGGTATCTTTGAAACACTAAGATAGCCACACTTTACCAACGGGGTGCCAGGGAGTGTCCAGTTTGCCTCACACTTTGGTCCGGGGTACCAGGGAGTGTCCAATGCCTCACACTTTGAATACCCTAACCGCCATGTAAATACCGGGGCAACCCCTCACGCAGTATCCAGACTCGAGTATCAGGGAGTGTCCGTAGGCCACACTTTAGAACTACCATGGGTGCCAGGGAGTGTCCAAGTTCGGCTTCACACACTTTAACGCTTCCATGGGCGTCAGGGAGTGTCCATATTTGCCACCGTCGCATTTCAAAGATACCCTCTCCACAACTACAACCACAACCACAACCACAACTACAACTCAACCACAACCACAACTCAAACTCAATCACAACCACAACCACAAACTCAAACTCATACTCTTTCCACACTACCATTACTCTTTCCACACTGACTGACACCCACATGCATGTACCACTGACCCCACATGTATGTCATGAACCTTAAACATGCGGCAATTTACTGAAATATAAATACAACATACGTACGGGGATTAATAACTTGCAATACAATGTTTTAATCATTCAAAACATAACCAAATAGAGTTCTGATTAACTAAATATCCCAAACAGAACCTTAACAGTACTAAAAGGTTGAACCAAACAGTCCCTTATCATAAAACAAGCAAAACCAGAATCTGCCAAATATCGCGCGCGCGGGCCTCTCGCGCGAAAAGTCGCTCGCGCGATACGCCTAATTTTCCTTTTTTTATATAAACTTTTCTGTCTGCCTGGGGGAGCAAGGATCGCGCGCGCGGATCGCTCGCGCGAAGGGTTTCTCGCGCGACCCTCGCTCGCGCGACCTGTCCAATCTTCATTTTTATAATAAAACTCTTCTGTCTGCCTGTGGAAACGAGGATCGCGCGCGCGGGCCGCTTGCGCGAAAGATCGCTCGCGCGGGCCGCTCGCGCGATTCTCGCGCGCGCGATCGTGGCGCGAGATGAAGCAGAGGCTTCATCTTCCCCGCAGAAACTGCTCTATTTCAGAAAATAGGGTCTAAAATTGACCCATTTCAAATCTGTAAGTATATGGATCATATAGCATATGATTTTCTTCGGTTTTTCACAAGGATTAAGAATCCATTATCAATTTAACACAAATCAATCTAGAACTCTAGAATTTTATGAAATTCCAAAAGATGTCAAAACTTAATTTCTAATATACTTTCTCATTGGGACAAATTAAGGTCTAATACTTTGGGTACAACCTATATGACATGTAATCTATCATATTTATCTACAAAAACAGATTTTGGTTAACTTTGAAAAATTATGATTTTGAAGCTCAAGCTTCCATGAACGAATTTAGCAATGGTGGTTCATGTTTACATACACCCAATCAGTAATTGAATATGACATTACAACCATAGTGAGTTTAGAATACTCACTGAGTTTAAAAGTAGAGAGATTTGTTGAGAAAGATAGCTAATTAAAGAAACCCAAATGAAACTTTAAGCTTGAAGCTATGGAGAAATAAACTTCCTCTCTCTAAAATTGCAGTGGTTAGACTCTCAAGCTCACTCTAACTCTCTGTGTTTCTATGTGTGCAGAATGTGTGAGTGTATGGATGAGAGTGTAGCATATATAGAGGATGTATTTGATGAACTTGGAGGCCAAGCAAAATGTTGATTACCCAACAAATTGAATTAGTTTAACTAATTCTCTAATTCCTCCCAATTAGCAGCATAAAAACATACGTATATATATACACTGATATGTGTATAACCCCACAGATGCCCCAAGAGTCAAGTAGGTGCTTAGGGGTCAATGTGGGGGTGTTTGGCAAACCCAGCTTTTGGCACAACAATACACACACACACAAAGCATTGCCAAACAAGGCCTAAGCCAATGATCACTTGCCATTAATAGAAATAAAGCATGAGTCATGTCAAACTTTATGTCATGTCCAAAAACTGTGCAAGTTTAGCACAATGCGGACAGTTTTGAAAGTAAACTGATATTTTGGTGGCGCGGTGTTTACCACAAAAATACAGAAAATTCATTTAAACGTAGGAAGTGATTTTCTGGTTTCATAAAAATACAGTTTGAAATAAAAGGGAACATTTCCACCATTTTGAAATACAGATTTTGAAATCCACACAAGTATTACTAACTTTTGTAAAAATTGCAATTTGACCCCAATAAAATTCTTAGCTTGCAATAATTCAAGGAATAAAATTTAGAACATGAGAAATGTAATTTAAATGAAACAGTCAATACCAGATGAAATTAAATATGACAATGCAATTACAAATTAAATACGAAAATGAAATTTAGAATTAAATGGAAATGCAGGTTGTTACATAATGAGTCTCCAGTGAAAATGAGAATGTGTATGTGTAATAGTGTATATGAGAGTACTTATAGAAAAAAAAAAACAATTAGGGATTCTTGGAGGCCAAGTTGTTTCTCTAATACTCTACAAATTCCAATTGTTTTTCAATTGACCAACACTCCAATATACACAGCATACACTCAGACGTATATAAATCCTACAGATTGCAAAGGACTCTATGATGGGCTAAAGGTCAAGTAGGTGTATAGGGGCCAATTATTGGTTGTTTGGCAATTTGGCTTATGGCACTAGCAAACACACATGCCCAAATGTAATATCCAAACAAGGCCTATGCTAATGATCACTTGCCATAAATGGAAATAAAGTGCAAGTCACTTCACAACTTTACGTCACTTCCAAAATCTGTGGAAGTTTAGTACAGCGTGGACAGTTTTGAAATTAAACTGGTATTTTCGGGACGCGGTGGTCACCACAAAAATACAGAAAATTCATTTTAGTTGAAGAATTGATTTTCTGGTTCTATAAAAATACTGATTTAGTTAAAAGTAAACTTTTCCACCGTTTTGAAATACAGGTTTTGAAATTCAACACAAATTTTACTAACTTTACAGAAATTACAGTTTGACCCCAACAATAATCTTAACTTGAAACCAAACCAGAAATAAAGTTGGGATATGAGAAATGAAATCAACATAACAACAGACAACACTAATTGCATTTAAATATGACAATGCAATTACAATTTAAATTTGAAAATGTAATTTAAAATTAAATGGAAATGCAAATTTAAATTTATATGAAATGTAGGTTGTTACATCCTTCCTCCCTTAAACAGGATTTCGTCCCCGAAATCAAGACTAACTAGTCATGAATCAACTCCGGGTACTTCTTCCTCATATCAGCTTCAACTTCCCACGAGGCTTCATTCTCGTCATGGTGATTCCACTGAACTTTCACCAATGGGATGTCCTTATTTCTCAACTTCTTGATACTCTGATCTAGAATCTTCACAGGTCTCTCCTTGTAAGAAACGTTATGACTCGTCTCAATATTGTCATAACTAACCACGTGCGAGGGGTCGCGTATGTACTTTCTCAGAATACTCACATGAAATACATTGTGAACCCCAGACATCTTCGGTGGTAGCGCCAGTCGATAAGCCACTTTCCCGACACGTTCTAGAATCTCGAACGGTCCGATGAAACGTGGAGCTAACTTCCCTCTCTTGAGACCAAAACGTACTACTCCTCGGGTCGGTGAAACCTTAAGAAGCACGTGATCTCCAACACTGAATTCCAAATCTTTTCGGCGTCGATCGGCATAACTCTTATACCTGCTCTGCGCGGTTCTCATTCTTTTCTTGACCAAAGAAATCTTCTCGTTGGTTTCTCTAACCAAATCTGGTCCCAACAATTCTGTATCTCCCACCTGTGCCCAACACAACGGAGAACGACATGGTCGTCCGTACAATGCTTCGAACGGAGTCATACCGATACTCGTGTGATAACTGTTGTTATAGGCATATTCAACCAACGACAAGTGTGTTTCCCAAGATTCTTCAAAATTGATTACACAAGCCCTAAGCATGTCTTCCATGATCTGATTTACACGCTCAGTCTGTCCGTCTGTCTGAGGGTGAAAAGCAGTGCTCATCTTGAGCGAGGTTCCCATAGCTTCCTGCAGACTTTCCCAAAATCCAGAGGTAAAATGCGCGTCACGGTCTGACACAATCGACACAGGTGCACCGTGAATTCGCACAACTTGTCGTATGTACATCCGCTTCATCTTCTTTACCGGGTATGTCATACTATAAGCAATGAAGTGTGCCGATTTTGTTAATCGATCCACGATTACCCAAATAGCGTCATGATTCTGCTGCGATCGAGGCAATCCTACTACAAAATCCATCGTGATGTGCTCGCACTTCCAACCAGGAATAGGTAGCGGTTGCAACAATCCTGTCGATCTCTGATGTTCAGCTTTGACTTGCTGACACGTCAAACACTTGGATACAAATTCGGCCACGGCCTTCTTCATACCTTTCCACCAGAAATTTCTCTTCAAATCTTTGTACATCTTCGTTCCTCCTGGGTGAACTGTGTATATTGACTTATGTGCTTCTTCCAGAATATCATTTCTCAAATTCCCACAGTTTGGTACACATAATCTATTCCTGCACCGATATCCTCCATCGGTCCCTACCTTCCATTCTGTCGGGTCTTTCTCTGACATCTTAACAAACCATGTCTGAAACTTCTCATCTTCTTTCTGAGCTCCAATAATACGGTCGATCAGAATAGGCTGTAGGATAAGACATCCAAAAAGTTATCCTTCTCTTTCCTCAGCACTCTGTACGTCGAGCTCTGCCAACGTCTCCAATGCTCTCCATTTTCTAACCATTAAGGAGGCGATCATTTCACGAGTCTGTCGACTCAAGGCATCAGCAACCACATTAGCTTTACCAGGGTGGTACTCTAACGTGAAGTCGTAATCTTTGATTAGCTCCATCCATCTACGCTGCCTCATGTTCAACTCTTTCTATGTGAACAAATATTTTAAGCTCTTGTGATCGGAGAATAAATCAAACTTCTCACCATATAGATAATGTCTCCAAATCTTGAGTGCGAATACTACTGCCGCCAACTCCAAATCATGAATAGGATAGTTCAACTCATTTGGCTTCAGCTGTCTAGATCCATAGGTGATAACTCTGCCATCTTGCATAAGTACACACCCTAACCCTTGATATGACGCGTCACTAAAGATAGTGAACTTCTCATCAGGCTTGGGTATAGCTAGTACTGGCGCGATTGTGAGTCTCTCTTTCAACTCTTGAAAGGCTCACTCATGCTTCTCTGTCCATTCGAACTTCAAATTCTTCTTCGTCAACCCAGTCAAAGGTGCTGCTATTTTGGAGAATCCTTCAACAAATCTCCGATAATGGCCTGCGAGTCCAAGAAAACTCCGAACTTCTGTAGGGTTGTTCGGTCTAACCCAGTTGGACACAGCATCGGTCTTGGATGAATCCACTGAAATTCCTTGAGAAGACACCTTGTGTCCCAAAAATTTCACTTCTTGTAACCAGAACTCACACTTACTGAATTTGGCATACAACTGGTGGTCCTTAAGCGTCTGCATTGCAATCCGTAGATGTTGCTCGTGTTCTTCTCCTGACTTAGAATAGATCAAAATATCATCAATAAAGATGATGACAAACTGATCTAAATAAGGCTTGAACACTCTGTTCATCAGATCCATAAACACTGCCGGGGCATTCGTCATTCCAAACGGCATCACCAGAAATTCATAATGACAATATCGGGTTCTGAAAGCAGTCTTAGGTATGTCTTCCTTCCGTACCCTCAACTGATGATATCCCGACCTAAGGTCTATCTTGGAAAATGTCGTAGCTCCTTGTAGTTGATCAAACAAATCATCAATCCGAGGTAAAGGATACTTGTTCTTGATAGTCACGCGGTTTAATTCTCTGTAGTCGATACACAGCCTGAGCGTTCCGTCCTTCTTCTTCACAAATAACACCGGTGCTCCCCAAGGCGATGTACTTGGACGTACAAAACCTAGGTTCTCGAGCTCTTGAACTTGTTCCTTCAATTCCAATAGTTCTGTGGGGGACATTCTGTAGGGAACCTTGGTGATCGGTACGGTACCCGATATAAGCTCAATACAGAACTCTATACTTCTTTCGGGCGGCAAACCAGAAACGTCTTAAAATACTTCTTCGAAGTCCTTGACTATAGGTATAGACGACACTGTCACTTCTGTACTGACGACTTCGATGTTTGCCAAACATCTCGTGAGGAACATATCTCCCGAAGGGTTACATTGAAAATCAAAGGGCTGATTCTCATTATTGGTGAATGTAATTCTCTTCCTCGCACAATCCAACTTCACTTGATTCTGTGAGAGCCAATCCATCCCTAGGATTATGTCAAACTCCTTCATCGATAGGACAATCAACCTTGCCGGGATTTCACGGTCTCCTAACCGTAAGGGACAATCCTTGCACACGTGTCCTAATCTGACTGCGGCTCCTAATGGTGATGTAGCCTTCAAAGCTTTCTCTAAGCGATGAGGTAAGATACCCAATCTCCGAATTGTATTAACAGATATGAACGAAAAAGCAGCACCCGTATCAAATAACACTTTAACATGAGAGTTAAACAGAGTTAATGTACCTTCCACTGCTTGCTGATCAGGTTGAGCTTCTCCATAATCTCCCTCTTTATACACAGTTCCATCATATCCAGCGGCATCAGGAATAACAACATTCAAGCGAGTCTGACCCTGTTGACCATAAGTCACCTGCTTAGGAGCAGTGCAGAATCTGCTGATGTGACCTGGTTCACCACAGTTGAAGCAGACTATTCCTTGCTGAGTAGCACGCCTTGGTGCCTTGCAATCTCGAGCCAAATGACCAGGGTTGCCACAGTTGAAGCATTTTCCACCACTACTTCCTTCTCCTACTCGAGGTTGAGTCGGATAGGTAATAGCCTGGGTCTTCTTGCTTCCGTCAAAATTCATCTTCTGCCCTTGGGTACGATTCATTGGTGGTCTATTCCCAAAATTACCCCTTTGAGGCGGTCGGAAATCAAATTACTTTCGGTTCACCCGAGCATCCTCTTCCAGGTCGGTAGCCAAACCAACAAGTCCTTCAAACGATTTATCTAGGTGGCCGAGAGTCAGGCGACGAATCTGCGGTGTCAGCCCTTGGTTATACTTACGGATCTTCTTCTCTTCAGTATCAACCAGGTGTGGAGCGAACCGAGACAGTCTTTCGAACTGTGTGGTGTACTCTTGCACCGACTTGGTTCCTTGCGTCAGATCCATGAATTCCTTCTCTCTTCTGTGCCTCTCCGTAGCCGGGAAGTACTTTTCCAGAAATCTCCCTTTGAACGCAGTCCACGTCATCCCCATTGCAGCTCCATTCCCGATAGTAGCTATAACCGAATCCCACCAATCTGCGGCAGCGTCGGTCAATTGAAATGTAGCCAATCTCCTCTTGTCCATCTCGTTGCACTGGACAGCTTCGAACATGCGGTCCATCTGTCTTAACCACTGTTCCGCTTTCCAGAGTTCCGCGGTACCCGCAAACTGCTCGGGCCTTAGTGCACGGAATCTCTCCAGCAATTTGTCTCCAGTTTGACGGTCTCGTCGGTTGTCATTCGTATTACCGATTCTTTCCAACCGTCTGATAAACGCTTCGAACATCCCCGTAGGATCGGCAGCCTCGGGTGCTCCCTCGATCAAGTTCCTGTTCCTCCTTAGTCCTCCAGCCATTCTATGCATGATAGTGATAGTAGAATGAGAAACATGCATGCAACAGTACTATGAAGCAATTCAAATGACGACAATATCCAAAAGAGTATATTATATATATAACCTCTAGTCAAGTTGATACAAAAAGCATGTATGGTCAGATCAGTGCCTACCCTACCTGTATGGGTTAGGACGCATGCAAGAGTTAATGTTACAAAAATGGGTCATTGCCCTACACTCTAATGCATGTAATTACAGTTGCAAAAAGAGATAGAGCTAATAGCCAAAACAGTCAATATATACAAGGCGATATCTAAATGGTCAGTCATCGCCGTAGGTAGTCATCAATAGATCAAGCGAGTCAGCCTGATGAAAACGCTGAACATGAAAGAGGCCTGCCCCAAAGTTACAGCTATGAGAGGTCATCATTGAAGCAGGTCCAGGAGCATCTGCCTCAGGCAAGGCTGGCTCAAGTGCAAGTGCCTCCTCAAGGTCGACTGCAAAGTCGTCCCATCCTAAGCCATCCTCCTCGGCGTCCTCAAAAATAGGAGCGAACACAACGTCAACGTCACCGTCATCCTCAACAGTGGGGACGACCGGTGGAGGTACCTCCAACTGTGCAAGGTGGGCCTGCACAACCTGAACCTCAAGGGGAAAATAGAAGGCATCACTGTTAACCAAGCGAACCATCTCAACGAGTACTAAGCGCTGGATCTCTATAAAGTAAAGAATCACAAGGCGAGCACGGGACAGGTCAACCAATCCTAACACGTGAATCTGGTGCCAGAGATCTAGCTTGACGGTAGCAGCTGCATGTTGCCCAACAGCAGTGAAGTAAAGGGTCACCGAAGCCGGCACTATCGCTCCCACAGTAACCCAATGCCCTCCAAAAGCATCAGGTACAAACAGGGGCTGAGCTGGATCCATACCTAAAAAGGTACTACTTAAATTAGGACAAAGATAATCCTAGGCGTTTGGGTGCTGAGTCTATCCTCCCTGTCGTATCATCGGGTGTGTAACACTTAATGGAATATGGAATCGGGTCTATACTGGTAAACCCTAACCTGGCTAAACTATCTTGAGATAAATCATAACCTGACTCTGATACCACTAAATCCTGTCACGCCCCGACATAGCATAAATAAGGAAAGCGTTTAATTTCCTTTATGGACCCATAGGTCGCGACAGTTTAAAGGATCGATTCCATCCCAAACGTCGAACAAACAAAACATAATAATCAGAGCAGAGCAATCAAGGCTTATAAAATTTTTCTAACTTATTACATCTTATGATACGGGGTCAACTAAGGCACAGACCGCCTTAAAATAAAACAATAACTTAGTGTCTATTACAGTCATCCTTATAAAACAAACAGTTTAAAACTTAAAACATATAACTTAAAACATGTAATCAATAAACAGTTCTCTCATTCCAAAGGCAGCCATTCTCAGTTAGCGTAGTCATAAGATTCCTCCTGATTGTAACCTGAAAAGCCTGGACACGAATGTCCAGGACGCATCAACGTCGTCAGCTTCAAGAAGCTGGTGAGTATTAAAAACATAACTTTAAATGTAAAACATACTCATTTACCTTTTTCCATATTCAATTTGTAAAATCAATAATTTGACATAGAGAGAATTTAATTTTATAAAACAACGAGGGATATATTAAAAGTCGTTCATTCATAAAAGCATATGTTCGTGTATGTGACAATGCACCACACTCATCTTGCCGACTCTTTTCTCTCGACAGACACAACAACCCACTATCTTACTCCTGGTATCTTTGAAACACTAAGATAGCCACACTTTAGCAACGGGGCGCCAGGGAGTGTCCAGTTTGCCTCACACTTTGGTCTGGGGTACCAGGGAGTGTCCAATGCCTCACACTTTGAATACCCTAACCGCCATGCAAATACCGGGGCAACCCCTCACGCAGTATCCAGACTCGAGTATCAGGGAGTGTCCGTAGGCCACACTTTAGCACTACCATGGGTGCCAGGGAATGTCCAAGTTCGGCTTCACACACTTTATCGCTTCCATGGGCATCAGGGAGTGTCCATATTTGCCACCGTCGCATTTCAAAGATACCCTCACTGCAATCTCAACCACAACCAAAACCACAATCTCAACCACAACCGCAGCTACAACCACAACTACAACCACAATCTCAATCTCAATCTCATACTCTTTCCACACTGACCATTACTCTTTTCCACACTGACTGACGACCACATGAATGTACTACTGACCCCACATGAATGACATGAACTTAAACATAAAGTAAATCGCTGAATTTAAAGGAACAACGCACGTACGAGGATTGATAACTTGTAATTCATTACCTTAATCATTTTAAACATAACTAATAGCATTCTGTATTAATAAAATTTCCAAACAGAACCTTGACAGTACTTAAAAATTGAACCAAACAGTCCCTTAACCCAAAACAAACAAAAATCACAAGCTGGCAGATCGTGCGCGCGGACCGCTCGCGCGAAAGATCGCTCGCGCGATCTGCCTCTTTTCCCTTTTTATATATAAACTTTTCTATCTGCCTGAAAAAGCCAAGGTCGCACGCGCGGATTGCTCGCGCGAAAGGTCCCTCGCGCGACCCTCGCTCGCGCGACCTACCTAAATTTCATTATATAAATATAAACTCTTCTGTCTGCCTGGGGAAACAAGGATCGCTCGCGCGAAGGGGTCGTTCGCGCGGTCCGCTCGCGCGATCGTGGCGCGAGTTTTTGCTGAGGCTTCTTCTTCCCTGCAGAACTGCTCTGTTTCAGCAAAACAGGGTCTATTTTGACCCATTTCAAATCTGTAAGTATATAGGTCATATAGTATATGGTTTTCTTCGTTTTTCCACAAGGATTAAGAATCCATTAACAATTAAACATGATTTAAACTATAGCTCTCCAATTTCATGAAAAATCAAAACATGTCAAAACTAATTTCCTTATATACTTTTTCATGGGGCTAAATTAAGATCTAAAACTTCAACCATAGACTATATGTATTATAAACTTTCATTATTATCTGAGAAAATGGATTTTGGTTGAGGGGGAAAAATCTTGATTTTCAAGGCTATGGAGTTCATACGTAAGAGCTTCAAGGGTGGTATTCAATTATACACATACAAGCAGTAAATGAACAGGAATTACATTAGGAGTGAGTTTAAATTACTCACTGTGATATAGAAGCTAGAAATTGTTGAGAAAGAAATAGCAATATTAAGAATCAATCAAAACTGGGCTATGGAAGATGAAGTTCTTCTTCTTCTAAAATTTTGTAGAACTCTCTGTTAACTAATGAGTCTCCAGTGAAAATGAGAATGTGTCTGTGTAATAGTGTATATGAGAGTACTTATAGAAAAAAAAACAATTAGGGATTCTTGGAGGCCAAGTTGTTTCTCTAATACTCTACAAATTCCAATTGTTTTTCAATTGACCAACACTCCAATATACACAGCATACACTCAGACGTATATAAATCCTACAGATTGCAAAGGACTCTTTGATGGGCTAAAGGTCAAGTAGGTGTATAAGGGCCAATTATTGGTTGTTTGGCAATTTGGCTTATGGCACTAGCAAACACACATGCCCAAATGTAATATCCAAACAAGGCCTATGCTAATGATCACTTGCCATAAATGGAAATAAAGTGCAAGTCACTTCACAACTTTACGTCACTTCCAAAATCTGTGGAAGTTTAGTACAGCGTGGACAGTTTTGAAATTAAACTGGTATTTTCGGGACGCGATGATCACCACAAAAATACAGAAAATTCATTTTAGTTGAAGAATTGATTTTCTGGTTCTATAAAAATACTGATTTAGTTAAAAGTAAACTTTTCCACCATTATGAAATACAGGTTTTGAAATTCAACACAAATTTTACTAACTTTACGAAAATTACAGTTTGACCCCAACAATAATCTTAACTTGAAACCAAACCAGAAATAAAGTTGGGATATGAGAAATGAAATCAACATAACAACAGACAACACCAATTGCATTTAAATATGACAATGCAATTACAATTTAAATTTGAAAATGTAATTTAAAATTAAATGGAAATGCAAATTTAAATTTATATGAAATGCAGGTTGTTACACAGACCATAAGTGAGAAATTCTTCGATAACATAATACAAAATTCTATATATTATCGTGAGAAATTCTCACTTTTAACCATGATGAGAAATTTCTCACTTTAAAAGGCATTACTGACCATACGTGAGAAATTTTATCTATTATGGTGAGAAATTGTCATTTATAAATTTTTTGATGGAAGTTACAATATACTAATAAAAAATTTCAAATGCTCTAGTGACAAATTTGTCACTTATTAGTGCAAATTTCTCACTTTTTGGTGAGAAATTCTCAGTTCGAGAATTTTGATGGAAGTTTAATAATACAAATTTCTCACAAAAAAAAAAAAAAAATTTCTCACCTTCAAAACTCAAAACGTAAACCTCCACACATATCAAATATACAAACACCTTATTTCACTTGAGATTGACCCACTAAAGAAGGCATCATGAGCAATTCGATAAGGTCACTGACAACATGGAGGATGGTATAGTGGGCGTCGGAGATGGGTGCACTGGTGGTGTTGTTGTAGCCACGTAAAATTACAATGATCAACAAAAAGCTGTTATTGAATCTGCAAATCTTCATATACTCTTTGATTCGACAAAATGATGTGGGAAAGTGTGCGAGTTCAGTGACAGTGAAGCATTGAGTTCTTCATTTTTTTCCCTAAAAAAAACAACAGAGAAAATGCCCTACGCCTGAAATCCGTGTTTGAAGAAGTGATGATCGACAAAACTTCTTTGTATACCATCAACAAAAAAAAACCTTCTTTTATAAATATACATATACATATGGGTATGTATGTGTTGGTCCAAAAGTAATCCTTATAGGGGGGGGGGGGGTGAATAAGGATACTTACAATTAATGGCAATTTAAAAACTACTATCAAGCACAAAACTTAATTAAAAGAATAATTAAGGAGATAAGAGAAAGAGACACTTGCAAACCAATATTTTCAAGTGGTTCGACAATCGCACCCCGCGGCCTACGTCCACCCCCCAAGAACACCTCTTGAGGAATCCACTAGTCAATCTTCTTTGGGTGAAGATTAAACCACTCTTTACAAGTTCTTCTTGAACTCTTTTTACACCTCCAATGAATATTGCCTTCATTTGGAGCAAAGGTTACACCAACCTTCTTACAACTTGAAGAAATTGATAATTGTTGGGTTACAACTGAATAAATACTCTCCTTTTTAGAGTAGACTCACAATATAATCTCTCAAGGTTTTATAAAAGAACTCTAGAGTTAGAAGAGTAAATCTCAAGATTTAGGACTTTGATCTTTGATTGCAACAAGTGTGTATTTAATGAGAGTAATAGATGGATCAATAACCAAGTTTTAACTCAGTATATATACTCTCTAAAAAAAATAACGTTTAAGGTAGGTGGGAGCATTTAATGCTAAAGCAAAACAGAGGAAAAAGAGCCGTTACTGTTTCTGCGCAGAGGTCCAGTCGACTGGGTTTTCGATTCAGTCGACTGCCCTTTTTGAATATTGTATATGCGCCTTTTATACAGTCGACTGTAAATAGGGTCCAGTCGACAGGATAGCTAAACCAGAATGTAGCTTCAAGAAACATGGTTCAGCCGACTGTTTTATTGTCAGTCGACTGATAAAACTAGCTCCCAGTCGACTGTAAAATAGAGTCCAGTCTACTGAATGGCTGAAGCAGAATGTAGCCTCAGGAACCATGGTTCAGTCGACTGTTTTATGGTCAGTCGACTGATAAAACTTGCTCCCAGACGACTGATGAAATCAATCACTCCACTGATCTTCTGTTTTACTAATTTTTCTTGTTTTGAAAGGTTTGTTCTATTTTAAGCCCTTGTTTCTGAGATTCAATCTACCCAACTTTACATTTAGTCCTATGAGAGCAATACAATAATGAATTAGTCTTCCACAATGCTTCCTTGATATATCCATCATCAGTCTTAGGATCTGTTTGGACAACATGGTAAATGAAAACATAAGAAATCAACTTAATGGTTTGTTAATCATCAAAATTACTTAGGGTAAAACCCTTGGGGCTAATAATCTCCCCCTTTTTTATGATGACAAACTATTAGTTGCTCAAGGTACAAGAATAATACGTAATTGTCCAATAGTGATAATGAATGCATTTATTTGAAGCATATGTGAATAGGTAATCTAACATATGATGGAAAATTAATGCAATGACACAATGAAGAGAAGTTCAAGTTCAAAGAGACTATTGCAACGGTATATTTGTTTCTCTCCCCCTTTTGTCATCAACAAAAAAATCTCGTAGAGCGGAGAGAAGCTCCCCCTCTTTGAGTGAGTTGATGGACGGGAGGGGGTGGGGTAGTGTGGGAATCACTGAATAAAACATCTCATCATCTTCCCATGGTTAGTACACAAACAGACATGTAAAAAAAAATCATAAGAGATGAATACAAAGGCAAGCATAATAACAAGAGAAACATTTTAAACACAAAAGGAAAGTATATAGAAACACAAATAGTTATTAGCCTGAACTAGACCCCAAAAAAAACGATCTATCTAGAAGTCAGACTACATAAGCAAAATATCTAATTCCAAATAAAAGCTGTCACAACCCAACGCTACTCCGAATAACTCGAATGACATCTCTAGTATCATCAAGACTGGACTGCATCTCAAATAATCGACGATCCATGAGCTCCTGAGTAGCAATAGAGGTGGTGCGAAGGGTGTCCATAGCAGAGCCAATCTCCAAGATATTGGAATGGATAGTGTCAAACTGAGATGTGACAGAGGAAGAGAGTGTGGAGATGGAAGAGGAAAGAGTGGACTGTAAGGTAGTGACAGTGGTGGCGAGAGAGTCAATCGAGGCGGTGATGATGGCGAACTGTTCAGACAAGTCAACAGCACCAGCAGGAGGAGCTGAGGAAGAAGGAACATCAGAGGAGGGTACAGTAGTGGTGTCAGTGGTGGTGGTGGGAACTGGAGGGTCAACTGTGGGTCGAGGGGCTTTAGGAACAAAAGAGCCAGCCTCGAGCTTGTATCCCATAAGAGATAGGGTAGTGGAGGAGTAAAGATCGTGAACAGAAGGATCATGACGGTCACGATCATCGAGAGGGACCTTGAAATGGCGAAAAATAGTAGTGAGAGCCATGCCATAAGGAAGGGAGCTAGTTTTTGACTTTTTCTGCGATTCACAGATATGTTTGCAGAAGAGAGTGGGGAAATCGAATTTCTTGCCTTCGAGAATGCACCACAACAGAAAAATGTCAAAGTATAAAACGTAATCACGACCACCAGCACGGGGATACAGACAGTAAGTAAGGATATGGTGAAGAAGACGGGCTTCAAAAGTGAGTTGTGAGGCAGATGGTTTAGAGGCTGAGGCTAAGTTAGGATTGCCACAAACAAGTCGGCAGGCAAGAATGGGATTGAATCCATGACCGACATTCCATTTGTTGTCATCGTAGGCACGAATGATACCCATAGGAATGCCAAAAATTTTAACAAACGTGTCGGGAGTCACTATCATTTTGATACCACGAACATAAGATAAGAAAGAGATTTGTGCAGGGGAGGCAGTGAGATTACTGTAGAACTCATGCACAAGACTAGGATACATAGGTTGATTGATTTCAAGAAAGGGGGACCATCCTAGGGCATTGAACAGTGTGCCTAAACGCAAACCATTTGAGTTTGAAAAAGTGAAGGGAAGAGTTTTACCGAAAACGATCTTGCGATGCAGGAAGATGTCCAAGTAGTCTTGCCGGCGACCGTCGTCGAGGAAGTAAGGAATGGGACGGTGACGTTGAGGAGGTGGAGGCTGAGAGGGCGACTCCGCGGCTTCTTTGCGTTTCTTGGGAGCCATAACTTCAGGTGTGGTGGAGCAGAGGTGAGATATAGAGAGGGAGAGATATGGAGATGGTGGTAGAGTGGATGGGGAGATGAGTGTGGAGAAATAGAGCAGGGGAACTAGTCGCCTGGAGAGAAAGGGAAAAAGAAAATTAGGGCAAAAAAAACAACGAAGGAGATATATATATATAGTATCGCGAGTCCAGTCGACTGCAAATCAAGACGGTCGACTGAAAATGGGAATTAAGGTAACTTCAGTCGACTGGGTAAGTGTACGGTCGACTGGGTCGGAAACAGAATATGAAAGAAAAAGGTTCAGTCGACGAGAACAATTCAGTCGACTGAAATTTTTGGGATCCAGTCGACTGTAAAGAACAGTTAGTCGACTGATCGGGAAAAAATTAAAAATTTTTGAAAAGAACAAGAGTTCGGTTGACTGATGCAAGAATCAATTGACTGATTGCAGTCAGAAAACAGGAATGTAGAAACTGAAGGGAAATGAGGGTTAAGCCAACGAACTTACACCACATCGGCGTGACTGGCCATTCCTAGTTCACGACGAATGATACAAAAACGATCTTCTTGAAGAGATTTAGTGAAAATGTCTGCCCATTGATGATTTGTATCGATGAAAATAAGTTCGACATCACCTTTTTGAACATGATCTCTAATGAAATGGTGCCTAATCTCAATGTGCTTAGTTCTAGAATGCTGAATGGGATTCTTAGAGAGACTAATTGCACTAGTGTTATCGCATCTAAGTGGAATGTGATAAAAAAGAAGTCCAAAGTCTTCTAATTGTTGCTTCATATAAAGAACTTGCGCACAACAACTACCAGCGGCTATATATTCAGCTTCCGCCGTGGACAGAGCTACGGAATTTTGTTTCTTACTAAACCAAGAGACTAGGGAGTGTCCTAAAAAGTGACACGTGCCACTTGTGCTTTTGCGATCCACTTTGCAACCGGCAAAGTCCGCATCCGAATAGCTAACTAAGTCAAAAGCAGTGTCCTTAGGATACCATAACCCTAAGTCAATAGAGCCTAACAAGTATCTAAAAATGCGCTTAACGGCTACAACATGAGATTCTCTAGGTGAGGATCGAAATCTAGCACATAGACACACACTAAACATAATATCCGGTCTACTAGCGGTGAGATACAACAAACTACCTATCATGCCACGGAAATTTTTATTGTCAACAGGTTTTCCGGATTCATCTTTGTCAAGCTTGAGAGAAGAACTCATGGGAGTTGCAATGGATTTGCAATTTTCAAAACCAAATCTTTTTAATAAATCTTTAATGTACTTGGATTGATTTATGAAAATACCATTCATGTGTTGTTTGATTTGTAACCCAAGAAAGAAATTGAGTTCTCCCATCATACTCATTTCAAATTCATCTTGCATGCATTTTGCAAATTCCTCACACATTTTTTCATTTGTAGCACCAAAGATGATATCATCCACATATATTTGAACAAGCAATATATCAATTTGTGAATGTTTAATAAAGAGAGTGGTGTCAATTTTTCCTCGAGTAAATCCAAGATCAAGTAAATATTTGCTAAGACGATCATACCAAGCGCGAGGAGCTTGTTTTAAACCATGTAAAGCCTTTGAAAGTTTAAAAACATGATTGGGAAATTTTGAATTTTCAAAACCGGGAGGTTGCTTGACATAAACTTCTTCCGCTATAAATCCATTTAAAAAGGCACTTTTTACATCCATTTGAAAAAGTTTGAAATTTTTGTGGCAAGCAAAAGCTAGTAACATTCTAATGGCTTCTAACCTTGCTACGGGAGCATAGGTTTCCTCATAATCTATTCCTTCTTCTTGGTTATACCCTTGGGCTACCAATCTAGCCTTATTTCTAATGACAACTCCGGATTCATCTTTTTTATTCCTAAACACCCATTTGGTTCCTATGATAGAATGATCATTAGGTTTAGGATCTAACGTCCAAGCTTGGTTTCTTTCAAATTGGTTCAATTCTTCTTGCATAGCCATAATCCAACTATCATCTTGCTCGGCTTCCTCTATGTTTTTAGGTTCTATTTGAGATAGAAATGCTAAGTTGTTGCAAATGTTTCTAAGAGAGGATCTAGTTGTTATTCCTTGACCGGGGTCACCTATGATTTGATCTATGGGGTGACTAGGAACGGTTTTCCAATCTCTAGGGAGGTCATCTCTAGTATTGTCTCTAGGATGTTCTAGAGGGATAGGGGAACCTTCTTTAGGCTTTTCTAAAGGAATGGAGGATGAAGTACTAGCCCCATCTAGGCTTGCTACAATAACATCATCATCATCATCATTACTTCTAAAGGGATTGGCCTCGTCAAAAACTACATGCATGGACTCTTCTACAACTAAGGTCTTCTTATTAAAAACTCTATATGCCTTGCTTATTTGTGAATAACCTAAGAAAATACCCTCATCCGATTTAGCATCAAACTTACCTAAGTTATCCTTATTATTCAAGATGAAGCACTTACAACCGAAAACTCTAAAATAACCGATGTTAGGTTTTCTACCCTTCCAAAGTTCATAGGGAGTCTTACCAAGATTATTTCTTATAACAACACGATTAATAACGTAGCATGAAGTACTAGTTGCTTCGGCCCAAAAGTATTGTGGCAAAGAGTGTTCGTTTAATAAAGTTCTTGCCATTTCTTGAAGTGACCTATTTTTTCTTTCAACAATGCCATTTTGTTGAGGAGTTCTTGGTGCTGAAAAGTTATGTCCAAAACCAGTTTTGTCGCAAAAATTTGAAATATCTTTATTGTCAAATTCTCTTCCTCTATCACTTCTAAAATTGTTGATAGCATACCCTTTTTCATTTTGAACACGATTACAAAATTTTACAAGGTTTGGATAGGCCTCATCTTTATGAGCAAGAAAAATGACCCATGTAAATCTTGAGTAGTCATCAACAATTACGAATGCATACACTTTCCCACTCATACTAGCTACACGATTAGGACCAAATAAATCCATATGAAGTAATTCAAGGGGCCTACTAGTAGAAATTTCCTTTTTTCTTTTTGAAAGAAATTTTTGTTTGTTTTCCAAGTTGACAAGCATCACAAATTTTATCCTTAACAAACTTTGTTTTTGGCAAACCTTTGACTAAGTCATTTTTTGATAAATCGGAAAGGAGATCCATACTAGCATGTCCTAATCGTCTATGCCAAAGCCAACTAGTTTCCTTCAACACGGCAAAGCATTTAACATCAAGAGAGGAAATATCATCAAAATCAATGGTATAAACATTTTCATCACGATAAGCGATAAATAGCACTTTATCATCTTTAGCGTTCACGATCTTGCAAAAATTTGATTCAAAGACAACTTTAAAGCCTTTATCACACAATTGACTAATGCTCAATAAATTATGTTTAAGTCCATCAACAAGTAATACATTTTCAATAGTTAAAGAGGAGTTCTTACCAATTTTACCTATGCCGATGATTTTTCCCTTTGAGTTGTCTCCGAAGGTAACTTTTCCACCATCCTTGGGAGAGAGAGAGGAGAACTTTGATTTGTCTCCGGTCATGTGTCTAGAGCAACCGCTATCCAGGAACCATCTATCCTTGCTTAAGGATTTTAAGCATACCTATAAAATAAACTTAAGTAATTCTCTTTGGTACCCAATACTCTTTGGGTCCGCTTTTGTTAGCACAAGGAGGTGTGGTTCCCTTTTAAATCCAAATCATAGAGGTTTTTCTCCTATTTGGGCATTTGTAGTTCACATGCCCCTTTCTCATGCAATAGTGACAAATTACATGAGGATTAAAATTGTTTGAAGTAGAACCTTTTGTAAAGATGCTTTGATGAGATTTGTTTGAAGAACTAGAACTTGTAGAAGCATCACTTGAAAAGAAATTGTTGTACTTCTTTTCTTTGTAGGTAGGATTGAAACCCAAACCGGCTTTATCAAAGACACATCTTTGTTTTCCTAAAAGCATGTTCAAATTTTGCTCTCCATGAGTGAATTTAGCTAAAGTTTTTGTCAAATCTTCAACTTGCCTTTTCAACTCAATGTTTTCTTTTTCAAAATCATTTGATGGAATGCTTCTTGAAGCAAGCATTTCATTTTCTTTTCTCAAGGATTCATTTTGTGACTTCAATTCACTAAGTTCATTTGAGAGAAGAGAGAAACTCTTTTTGAGAGCAAAATATTTAGTTCCCAAACTTTCCAATTCCTCATGCAATTCATCAAATGCATTTTGTAGCTCATCATAGTTGTGAGATTCATTACAAGAGTCATAGTTAGAGTCTACCTCATCACTTTCATGTGCCATGAGGCAAATGTTTGCCACTTCATCATCACTTGATTCATTTTCGGATGTTTCATTCTCGGAATCATCCCAAGTTGTGGCCTTCATAGCTTTCTTTGCCTTTTGCTTGAAGTTCTTCTTTAGTAATTGACAATCGGCCTTGATATGTCCGGGCTTTTTGCACTTGAAGAAAATGATCGGATCTTTCTTAGCTTCACTTTCCTTTGGTCCTTTTCTTGCAAAAGACTTGTCTCTTCTTAAGAACCTCTTGAACTTGCGAGTGATCATAGCCATTTCATCATCTTCATCACTATCATCATCTTGGATATTTGAGGCTTTTAGACCCGAATTCTTCTTTTTGTCTTCGTCTTCAAAAACGGCCAATTCCATTTCATGAGTGATGAGAGATCCCATGAGTTGTTCAATAGAGAGCCTTGAGAGTTCCTTTGCTTCTCGGACCGCCGTGACTTTTGGTTGCCAATGCTTTGGAAGAGACCTAAGCACTTTCTCAATCATTTCTTCGTTAGGATAAACTCAACCAAGATTTTTCAAACTATTTGTAATAGTAGTAAAACGAGTAGACATTTCACTAATAGTTTCATTTGGAAGCATTTTGAACATTTCATAAGATTGAACGAGTAAACTAATCTTAGACTTTTTAACTTGATTAGTTCCTTCATGAGTGACTTCTAATTTATCCCAAATTTCTTTAGCCGATTCACATGAAGAGATTCTATTGTACTCATTAGGATCTAAGCCACAATATAAGAGATTCATAGACATAGCATTCATCTTTATGAGTTTTTTGTCATTTTCATTATATTCGTCTTCCGTTTTAGCTATGGTTTCGGTGCCTACGATCTTAGTGGGAATATGAGGTCCTTTGACTACGATTTGCCATAAATCGAAGTCTTGAGCAATGATGTAGATTCTCATCCTATTTTTCCAATAAGCATAGTTGGTTCCATTAAAGCATGGAGGTCTTTGAGATGATTGTCCCTCACTATAAGTGATATTGGTGCTAGTGGTTGCCATGTGATCTTAACTCTACGATATGTGAAATCAATACTAAAGCCCTTGCTCTGATACCAATTGTTGGTCCAAAAGTAATCCTTAGAGCGAGGGGGTGAATAAGGATACTTACAATTAATGGCAATTTAAAAACTACTATCAAGCACAAAACTTAATTAAAAGAATAATTAAGGAGATAAGAGAAAGAGACACTTGCAAACCAATATTTTCAAGTGGTTCGGCAATTGCACCCCGCGGCCTACGTCCACCCCCCAAGAACACCTCTTGAGGAATCCACTAGTCAATCTTCTTTGGGTGAAGATTAAACCACTCTTTACAAGTTCTTCTTGAACTCCTTTTACACCTCTAATGAATATTGCCTTCACTTGGAGCAAAGGTTACACCAACCTTCTTACAACTTGAAGAAATTGATAATTGTTGGGTTACAACTGAATAAATACTCTCCTTTTTTAGAGTAGATGAAAATAATAAATGCTCACAATATAATCTCTCAAGGTTTTACAAAAGAACTCTAGAGTTAGAAGAGTAAATCTCAAGATTTAGGGCTTTGATCTTTGATTGCAACAAGTGTGTATTTAATGAGAGTAATAGATGGATCAACAACCAAGTTTTAACTCAGTATATATACTCTCTAAAAAAAATAACGTTTAAGGTAGGTGGGAGCATTTAATGCTAAAGCAAAACAGAGGAAAAAGAGCCGTTACTGTTTCTGCGCAGAGGTCCAGTCGACTGGGTTTTCGATTTAGTCGATTTCCCTTTTTGAATATTGTATATGCACCTTTTATACAGTTGACTGTAAATAGGGTCCAGTCGACTGGATAGCTGAAGCAGAATGTAGCTTCAAGAAACATGGTTCAGTCGACTGTTTTATTGTCAGTCGACTGATAAAACTAGCTCCCAGTCGACTGTAAAATAGAGTCCAGTCGACTGAATGGCTGAAGCAGAATGTAGCCTCAGGAACCATGGTTCAGTCGACTGTTTTATGGTCATTCGACTGATAAAACTTGCTCCCAGTCGACTAATGAAATCAATCAGTCGACTGATCTTCTGTTTTACTAATTTTACTTGTTTTGAAAGGTTTGTTCTATTTTAAGCCCTTGTTTCTGAGATTCAATCTACCCAACTTTACATTTAGTCCTATGAGAGCAATATAATAATGAATTAGTCTTCCACAATGCTTCCTTGATATATCCATCATCAGTCTTAGGATCTGTTTGGACAACATGCTAAATGAAAACATAAGAAATCAACTTAATGGTTTGTTAATCATCAAAATTACTTAGGGTAAAACCCTTGGGGCTAACAGTATGTAATGTGTGGATGGACATTCCAAGTGAGAGAAGCCATAGTTTATGGAAATACGTGAAGAGATTAGGTAAGAAATAAGTATGGCATTGATTATAGAGAAAAAGAAAGATAGAGATAGAGAGAGAGAAGAGAGAGTGATAAAAAATATATTAAAATAATGTGAGCCCTACTTATAGAAAGTTAAAAAAAAAATACAAACAAAAGCAAACTATGTTTGCAACTCACATGTGCCCACTTATCAAAAGTCAAAGCAAGTAAAATAATGTGGGCCCCACCACAAACAAAACAAAAACCAAACACCCCAAACCCATTTAGCTTCTCAGCGCCCCTTCACAGTGATTCTTACTTCTTAGTAAACTACCTGTTTTGTTACCTGTTTGGGACACAAGGAAAATTCTCTAAACAATTATTCTATGAAAAAAAAATCAATCACACAGGTTGATTGAAATAAACCATTCAAGGTACAAATTACAGCTGTTAAAACAAGTCCTTTAAAACAGTTTCACAAAAGGAACCAAAAGCCATAAATCACCACAAAAAATCATAAACAAAAAACCTATAACATGCCCTTGATCAAAACCAAACACAACCATCATTCCAAAAAAAAAAAAAAAATCTGATATCTGCGGAATCCCCTCAAAAAGTTGGAAGGCAAACCCATTGGCACAAGTCTTGAAGGCAACGTCATTGTGATATTTGACTATTTGAAGTGGGTGTAGTATATCCAACATTCATAGGGATGTTAGAGTTCTGAGAGGATGCTAACATTGGGTGGTTGGTGTCTAGTCCCTGTGAACATAACAACATGAATCATAAATTGAGTAAAAAATATGTTATAAAGAGTGATATTAGTATTGTCTAAAACTTGAGAATAATTACCAATAACTCTTGAAAATCACCCGGAGTTCCACTATCATTTAGATCATTGTATTCATAATCCATCCATGTCAATGAAGTTGGCACCTCGACACCCTATAAAATTAGATAACATTCATGAGATACAAAATTAATTAAATATGCAATGTCAAATAAAACAATCTTACCCGATAACAATGAAATTCCATTGCGGAGTCTAATATAGTATCAGGACGGACTGTTGTTTTGGCTTCATAGTTCTACAAAAACAAGAAAAAAGAAGTTATCACTAAAAAAAGTATATATCACATGCGAATGCTTGGGCTTCAACACTAAATTACACAAGACTTGCCTTTGTCTTTTTTATTTTCTTCCTTTTTATCGCTTGCTCCGCCTTGCCTTGCTGCCTCTTAAATGGTGGTCGACCTTTACCACGAACGACCAATGGAGAATGAACAATACCTCTTCCTGTTGTATGGACATTAATATCTCCCCCGGTTGATGAAGTATTGTGTTGGTTAACTGTCAATTGAGTTTGTAGACTAGTTGCACATGCTCCTTCATTGTTCTTCAACTCATTAATTAACCATTTAATCCAATCCATCACCATTTTGGTCTTATCTTCAATGTCTGAGGCCAAGTCAACAACCTCATAAAATGCATTACACATCTATCCATACGTTCATTCTTAGGATTCATAGCCCAGTCTGAGTAAATAATTTTAACCTTTGTGTGACACCTTTTTAGATCTTTCCTCCATCGCCGAAGAATGTATTTTTCAGGTATGTTATGGATTTTTTTTTATGAATCAAGACCGTAAGATTATGTCTACATAAGATTCCTCAAAACTCAAACAAACGACAATTAGACTTAACATCACAATCATAGGGTTGAAGGAAACAGTAAAATTGGCATCTCGTTCTGTCATTCTAGCCATATCTTCAGCAATTTCGTACACCTCAATGTCACAATCCTTTCTAACAAGACACAAACTACAATAAAGTTTCCCTTTGATCTCTTCTTGAGCCTCTCTAAAATTTTCAGTGGTTTAACAATCATGGAATTGTTTCTCAATCTTATATTTAGTTTTACATGGAATTGAAGCATTGAAAGAATTAAAGTCTACTTCTTTCTCCTTTTCTACCTTAGTTCGCAATGCATTCTCATATTGTTCGACAAATTGCTTCAAGGTAGTTTTTGAATTGACATATCCATCAAAGAACGCATTCATGCTCTCACTTCTTTAAGTGGTAGACATTCCCGCCCAAAATGAGTCTTTTACAAAAGCAGGAACCCAACGATGGCTCTCATTATATAGCCCATTCAACCACTCATTATTTTGAAGCTCAAAGTTTTCAATGAACTTATTCCAGCTTGTTTCAAATTCAATGGTAGTTAGAGAATCATAAACAACATGTTGTATAGAACTCTTCATTGACTCATACTGATTGTACCTGTTTAATTTTTCAGGCAACTTTTTCATAATGTGCCACAAGCACCACCTATGTTGTGTGTTTGGGAAGACAATTTCAATAGCATTTTTCAAGGCTCTATCTTGATTAATTATTATCACCTTAGGAGCACAATCATTCATGCATGTAAGCCAAGACTTAAAAGCCAAGTAAATGTATATGTATCCTCATTTGATATCAACCCACATCCCAACAATATTGAATGACCATGATGATTCACCCCAATGAAAGGAGCAAAGGGCATGTCGTACTTGTTTGTCAAGTACGTTGTGTCAAATGTGATAACATCTCCAAACTCCTGATATGCTGCCCTACTCCTGGCATCGGCCCAAAATAAATTTTCAACCTACCCTCATCATTTAAATCCATAGAATAAAAGAAATTAGCATTATTAGTTTGCATTTTTATGAAATAATTTTGAACTGCTAAAGCATCCCCATCCCCAAGTCTCAACCGTCTAACTTTATCAATATAGTCATAGCAATCTTTCAATAAAAACGGCACATTCTCATTCCCACCAGCTTCCACCACACATGCATTGAAACTTTTATTTGGTCTTATACCTGCCCTATCGTTCATCTCAAGTCTTCTTTTAGTAGATGAACTTATTACCCGATTGGTCTTGTAAAACCGTGATTTCCCTGGGCTCAATATATGATTGTGATCAAGGAAAATTGATGTAAGTTCCCATTTTCCTTCAAGACCTAAAACAGCCCAAAGCTTAGCCTTACAATTAGTTTTACTAGTTGGATGCAATTTCAAAGAATTTTTAGCTTTGCTCTTTGGCTTTCCTTCTCAGGCACACGAAATAGCCACCCATCGTATATTACCATCAACCCCCTTTTTTGAACTCCTCTTCTTCACAAGAAATCTTTTTTCATTACCATATTTTCTATAGTACTCCAATAAACCACGTTCACTATCAAATTTCATTCCTAATTCAGGTTCATTTGTTTCATTTGTTTTTTCTACTACAACATCATTTTCATTACAATTATCCACACCTCTAATATCCTCTATTTCATTTTCTCCCAAGTAGGTATTAAATCAATACTAGGAGATTGATCAGAAATTTTAGTTTCCATCCTGATTAAATATGAAAAATGACAACAAAAACTAATAACTATCAACAAAATTCTACTAAGTCGGTCATGAAATAAATTCATAAAATTGACTAAAAACTAGGGCTAATAATATACCTCAAGTCTTGAATATTTTGATTTTGAGTAGAAATAAATGGGGAGATGAACTTTTTTGCTAATTCTGATCCTGCAATTACAACTTGTTGATCAAAAATGAAATTGAGATGTTGAAGTGCAATCTAAATGCTTGAAGGGATTTGGGACGCTGAGAAGGTTTTTTTTTTTTTTTTTGGCTCGAAGGGGCGCTGAGTAGCTAAATGGGTTTGGGGTGTTTGGTTTTTGTTTTGTTTATAGTGGGGCCTACATTCTTTTACTTGTTTTGACTTTTGATAAGTGGGCACACGTGAGTTGCAAACATAGAGTTTGCTTTTGTTTTTTTTATTTTTTTATTTTTTATTTTTTACTTTCAAGAAGTAGAGCCCACAATATTTTAATATAGTTTTTATCACTTTCGGTCTAGCAATGGAGTCATTGGGAGTTGCTGCAGAATTTCTCGAGAGATAATGAGAAAGAAACGGATGTTGAATTTTTTTTTGGTTTCAATTCTAATCCCTAATTTTAAGGTGGTGTTATATATACACATATGTATATATCTAATCCAATGAAGGGCAATTTTGTCTATAAAAATGCAGATATTTAGAAAAAAGGACTAATTTCTAGTTTATGATTGTGATTAGGGACTAATTATATAGGATTGATTAATTTTTAAAAATGTGGTGTGTCAGGGACTAAAGCATATATTTCTAATATACATATACACGTATAAAGTGTGTTTATGTATACCTTCTATTATACATTATCACCATGTTCAATTTTGTTAAAAGGTTTAGATTTAAAAAAAAAGGTTTAGATTCAACCGAGTCTGCTTATATACTTATGGTCAAAGATGAATTTTTTTGGATATCAACTTGGTGTTAATTTGTTTTCTTTATTTTGGGTTTGACTTAAATGTAGATGTTTTATGATTTCCAACAAATCCATCAATTTAAATGAAATTGTCTAAGTCCACCATATTGAGATAAGTGAATTTGTTTACTAGCATTTAAAATTATTAGATAAAGTTTTGTTCTTCTAATTTAATCCGTTTTCTTCGATTAATAATCTTTTTGATATTTCTATTATGTCATGTAGCAAATACATTGAGCTACCTTGAAGTTGTGCATATACAGCTCTTACTTCTTTTTTTTTTTTTTTTTTAAAAATAAGCGATCCATTTGTTTTGACCTAAATTATTTAAAAATAAATAAATAAATAAATAATAATAATAATAATAATAATAATAATACAATATTTTTTGCTGTTTGGTGGTCTTTAATTAAAACATTTTACCAAGATTTTTAGAAAAATGATAGCGGCTGAAATTGTCAAAATTGGAGCAATACTTAAAAGTAGAATGTTCAATGTATAGATGTGCATATACACACATATTAATTTGTGCATTTATATATACACACATATATAAGCCTATATATATATACACACACACACATACAAACATATATATGTTATAGAAACTAAATAGCCTATAGAATTGAGAATGACAGACGTCCCATTAATCTTCCAAGATCAAGAAAAAGAAAAAAGAAAGAAAGCAAAGTCCAAATTAATGGAAGCTTAATACAGATACACTGAACATTTTAGCTCCAACAAGAAAAGCATCAAAGACTTTTAGCTTCCCAACTATATATTTTGTTGAATGTTGGGTAGAGTTCTGATCATTGATTCATTGTAAACATGATCAAACAATTGAATCAGTACCTTGTCAATATCAAATAATACATTCTGCAGAAAGAGTTGCACATTGCTTTTTAAATACCAAAATTATAGATTGCACTGCGATTATCAAAATTAGAGATTGAAAAAAAAAAAAAAAATCAAGGCTAGCTATGGACTCGTGTGAGTAGGAAACAAAAAATATCTATATATTTTAGTTCTACATCAGCTATGAGTTCAAATCTTAGAGAGATTCTTATAGATGGATATATCTATATATATATATATATAGGGCAATGCTAGGGGCACTAACAAAATCCACTAACACTTACTAACACACTCTATCTCTCTCCCTCCTAGTGGCATTGTGGGGTCCGTAGTGGATATTGTTAGTGCCTCAAATATAACTCATATATATATATATATATATATCAACACAGTCGGGCTATGAAGAGGGCGCCCTCTTTTTAATAAAGAGAGGGCCTCTATTTTGACCATCAGATCATGTTTTCATTAATGGTAGTTTTGTCACTTCACAGTTTTTAAACACGACCTGACGGTCAAAATAGAGGTCCGCTCTCTATTAAAGAGAGAACGCCCTCTCCATAGTATTTTCGGATATCAACAATAGTTGAGATTGCACTGCGATTAATTAACTATATGAATCTATATGTTTTTGGCTGGCCTTTCTAAGTGAATCTGGAAAGAAAAATGCAGGGAACAATGATAAAGAGCACAAATCTGTTAGGCCTTGAATTATGTAACTCATGCGCAAACACTTAAAAAAGTCTCTAAAATTGAGATCAAACATATCTGTTTATTTTAAAGTTTAATGCATAGAGTAATCCAATCATTTAACAAAATTGTTTTAAGAAACACATGAATCCAAAAGAAAATAAACAGAAAATAGAGAAGAGAGTGCATGGGTCGCCGCCATTGTTTAACAAGATTTTTTTGTACTCTTTATTTATTTTTATTTTTAGTACTCCTTTTGTGTGTGGATGCGGACACGTTACAAGTGTCTTTTTTTTTTTTTTTTTACCCTTTTTTTATTTGGGTTAAGATTTTTAGCAGCCAATAGTCTTCTCTTTGAACTTTTTATAAATAGCGAAGTCCTCTCCCACTTCATAGTCGCTCAAACCACTTCCTCTCTCTCTCTCTCTCTAGAGAGGGAAAAGAGAAGCCTTTCCCAAAGATGGAGGTGGTGGGGATGTTGTACGATGCAATTGTAGTTTCATGCATATTTGGTGTTCTACTGTTGGCTTGGAATGTGTTCAATTGGGTTTGGTTGACACCAAAGAGAATAGAGAAAGTTCTGAGACAGCAAGGTTTCAGAGGAAATCCATATAGACCCGTTGTTGGAGACCTCAATGAAACCACTGCATTGATTGCAGAGGCCAAGTCTAAGCCCATCAACATCTCTCATGATATTGTGCCCCGTGTCATGCCCGACGTTTATAAGACCTTCCAAAAATATGGTATATGTATATAGATTTAATTATGAACCACGGACATGGTTACACTCACACCATATATGCGACGCGACGCGAATACGACAATTTTTTTTTTTAAAAAATGCACATTTTTCTATATGGACTATCGCGCGTGTATATATATTTTTCAAACTTATATCTTACTGATCACAGGGAAGAAATCATATCTGTGGATTGGAAGAATGCCAAAGGTGCTAGTATTTGACCCGGAACTAATGAGGGAAATTTTGGCCAACCACAATGTGTTTGTGAAGAACTTTAAGGCGCACAATCCACTGACCCAGTACCTATTAACTGGTGTTGGAAGCTATGAGGGTGAGAAATGGGCCAGACACAGAAGAATTATTAGCCCTTCTTTCCATTTGGAGAAGTTGAAGGTTTATTTTCATTCTTGACCTACTACTTATTTTCAGTCAATTTTTTTTTGTATAAAATTTAAAAGTCAAACTACTACTTTTTTAAAATTAAAAAGTTATCCACGATAATTAAAAAAATTTAAAAGTCATCAATAAAATAAAAATAAAAATAAGACATGAAATTTTAAATATAGTTATTTTTGTGTTTTAGTCTCGATCCTTTATGTTTTCAATGTTTAAACTTGTACTAAAACGTTGTAGATTGCTTGCTCCCAATGTTTTGATGACTTGCTCCCAACCTAGTGAACAGTTGCACCCGATTTCGAAACGAGTTGTTCCCAACGGTCAACGAGTTGCTCCCATTCTTATAAAGAGTTGCTTCAAAACATCATATAAATAATTGATGACTTTTTATTTTTACAAATGAGAAAATTAATGTGTTTTTTTATTTTAAAAAAAACAACAGACTAACTATTAAATTTGTGCCAAAAATTGACTGAAACTTAATCACCCCTTTTTTTCCCTCTCCTCGGGAGCACCATTTATTTTAATAAAAAGCAACTATATATTTCATATAACAATAATTCCAGCATTGCTAGCTAAAATTTAGCCAGATACCTACGACACTTTATTTTAGCTAGCAACTTTTTGAGATTAAATTACGACATTACTCTTCATTTTAACTAACTATTTTACTTTAATTTTTACCACCAAGATTTATGTCAACTGACATTTGGAGAAAATTTGCCAATTAAGATTTAGAGAGAGACATAGAATTGACTCTCCAGATATGAAAAAACATTTGAATGTTTTGCAAAATAGCTAGTCATATAGCTAGCTAGTTCAAGTTGGTTTTTGAGAATTTAGCTACCTGTTTTACCTAAGCTAAAGGTTTAATTTACTTTAACTAGCTTGTAACATTGGCAGTAATTTCATGCATTAAATGTGTTGGGATAATCTTGAAATTGCTACCACACAAATCCAAAAAGATCATCAAACTTTCTGTACAATTTTATTATTTAGACTTAAATTTAAATTTTTTTTTTTTTTTTTTTTTCAGCTTATGTTGCCAGCATTTTATGTTAGCTATAGTGAACTGCTAGGCAACTGGGCAAAGGAGTGTGAAGAAAAGGGATCATGTGAAGTGGATCTGTTTCCTACATTTGATACTTTGACAAGTGATGTGATTTCAAGAACAGCATTTGGTAGTAGCTATGATGAAGGAGGAAAGATCTTTGTTCTATTGAAAGAACTAATGGACCTTACTATTGAAGCTATGCGCTCTGTTTACATCCCTGGATGGAGGTATAATTGAACCATAATTAGAGTCCATTTGGAATCTCTATGGGATATTTTTTTATATATATAATAATAATAATAATAATAATAATAATAATAATAATAATAATAATAAATTTAAGAGATATATGTAAAGAAATTTTTTTATATAGAGATTTTTTAAAGTTGTTTAGTGTATGACATTCCACAATGAAATAGAGATTTTTGTTAATGACAAGTTATCCAATTTTTTCTTTTAAAGGATCATTTGGCCTTTTGGGAAAAGCTTCAATTTGCACCTTTTAAATTGAACTCCTTTTTCACTTTTTGAAATTTTAATTCTATTTTTTTTTTAAAAAAAAGGCTATAAAAAGTTTATTTCCAAAAGAATTCAATTTTTTTTATAATTAAAAATAATAATTACCAAACGAGTCCTTAATTAGCCTGTCTCGCACGCTCTATGCATTTGTATGTATATATTTATATATATAATATTTTGCAAATATTGGTTGTCTGCACTCTGCAGTCTGTTGCCAACCAAAACAAACAACAGAATGAGGGCAATTGAGAAAGAATTGAGATCAATGTTGGGCATTATCATCAACAAGAGAGTGAAGGCATTGAAGGCAGGTGGAGCAAATGAAGATGATTTGTTAGGTACATTGTTGGAATCAAACTTGAAAGAAATTCAAGAACAAGGAAACAAAAAGAATGCTGGTATGAGTCTTGAAGATGTGATTCAAGAGTGCAAGCTTTTCTACTTTGCTGGCCAAGAGACCACTGGAATTTTGCTCACTTGGACTATGATTTGTTTGAGCATGAGCCCCAAATGGCAAGATGTAGCTAGAGAAGAGATCTACCAACTGTTTGGCAAAGGCAAACCAGATTTTGAACGTGTCAATAACCTAAAATATGTAAATCATTAATCTCTAGCTATACTATCTGTGAAATTATATTTGATTTTATGTCTTTTGTTAGATATTTCATAGAATTTTTAATTTTTAATTTTTTTTTTCCACAGGTGACAGCGATCTTGTATGAGGTTTTGAGGTTATACCCACCAGTGGTTGATCTGACTAAGATTGTTGACGAGGACACCAAATTAGGAAATAACACAATACCAGCTGGCGTGCAGATCATGATGCCAAGTCTCATGATCCACCGCGACAAGGAAATATGGGGTGAAGATGCAATGGAGTTCAATCCAGAGAGATTCGCCGAAGGAGTGGCCAAGGCTACACTGGGTAATGTCACATACTTGCCATTCAGTTGGGGCCCACGTATGTGCCTCGGCCAAAACTTTGCTCTCTTACAAGCAAAATTGGCTCTATCTATGATTTTGCAACGCTTCTCTGTTGAACTTTCACCGACCTATGCTCATGCTCCGTACACTGTCCTGACTCTTCAACCCCAGACTGGATCTTACGTTGTCTTTCGTGAAATCTGATGTGGCCACGTGTATGTCTCGGTAGTGTCATTTATTTTGCATGATAAGATTTTCAATTTTTGTTTTCAGTTTTTGTATTGATGCATGTCTCTATTTCGCATGATAACATTGTTATTGTTGTTTACTTTATGTATGTGCATGGGGTTAGAGTAAGAATGTGGAGAGTGCTACATTTATTGTGTAGAGAAAAAGTTAGGAAATTGTACTTTCTACATTCTCATCAATAAAATTGTGGCAAGAGCATTACACCCCTTTAAAACTTTTCTCTCAATTGGTTTTATTTTCATGTTCAATAGCAAATTTAAGTTTTTTGGTATAAAAGGGTATTTTTGACCAAAATTAGTACAAAGGGTCTATTGGATTAAACAAAATACGCGTGAATTTTATGTAGGGTGTGTTTGGATCTAAGGAGACCCTTTACTATATATGTTATAGTCCGTTTGGAATTACATTTGTCGAACGCATTCTTGCCAATTAAAAGTACATCACAATCTTCAATTTTAAATTATAAGATGCATTCTGATACAGTTTTTGCCTCTTCAAAAAAGCAAGCTCTTACTTGCTTTTGCTTTTAAGTTGGAGGAGGAATTTGTTAGGATTGTGCCTAAAATTCCATTAGTAGAATTATTTTCTAATTATGATTTGATTCCTTATTTGGTGGTTTCCTTGTCAAATAAGGATTCCTTTGATGGTGGAAGTTACCTATTTTATATAAGAATGTTTGTGAGATTATTCATTGATGTACAAGACTTACTATAGGGGTAAATCCTACTACAACTAGGATTGGGACTCCACAATCTATATAAATATAGGGCTTACTCAAGGGATTGATAAGATTGGTTGAAAATCTTCTACATACACAAGAGAGGGCTGCAAACTAGTGAGGGAGAGATTAGTTTCTAGCAATTGTGTGTGTCATATAACTTGGTTGGAGAGTTATACACGTGAGGTCGTGAGTGCTTGTAATCTTCATATTAATCGAGGTGATAGCCTTTGCACGTGGACGTAGGCATTGTTGGGCCGAACCACATTTAAATCTTGTTGTGTTGGTTTGCTTGATTTTTCTTTCGTGGTTGTGTTCTTGTTCTATTTATCCATCTTTGTGGGTGTGGTTTTCTTGTCGTGATTGTGGGCCCATTTCCAACAAGTGGTATCAGAGCACGGTTGAGAATCCATGGCAACTGGAGATAGTTTGCTTGGGGATGTGCGAATGGAAATAAAAAAGTTCAATGGCAAGAAGAATTTTAGCATGTGGCAAGTGCGTATGAAGGACGCCTTAGTGCAACAAGGTATAGAGGATGCATTGTGCGGTGAAAATAATAAGCCGGAAGGGATGACCGACAAGATGTGAAAGAGGATTAACTTTAAAGTCGTTAGCACCATGCGGCTTAGTTTGGTGGACGATGTGGTGTACGATGTCATGGAAGAGACCTTCGCAAAAGCTTTGTGGGAAAAGCTTGAGAATCTTTACTTGGGGAAGATATTCATCAACCGTCTTATGTTGAAGCAAGAGTTGTACTACTTTAGGCGGAAAGAAGAAGTTGATCTTCAAGCCCATATAGGTGAGTTTAACAAGTTATTGTGCGAGTTATCCAACGTTGGCTTCAAACTAGATGACGAGGACGAATCTATCATTCTCCTTACGTCGGTAAAATCTACCCATAATCAATTGTCCAATACATTGTTGTATGGGAGAGATACCATAACGGTGGAACAGGTGAAAAAAGCTCTATTCTCTAGTGATAAGATGGATAACAAAGAGGAAAAGTCGGAAGATGCATAAGCACTTGTTACACAAGAGAGGCCAAAGCAAGGGAAGAAGAACTCTAGTGGAGGCGGTAGTGGAGGAGCACGACATAGAACTCCTATGAAGGATAAGGAGTGTTACAATTGTGGAGAAAATGGTCACTCTATGCGAGATTGCCCACCAAAGAAGGATAATAGAGGTACCGCTGTAAACGTGTTGGAACATTCGAATGAAGATGTCGTAGAAGTCATGACAATTACAGAGGAGGAAAAAAAAACCGCGGATTAGGTTCTTGATTCAGCTTGTTTTGCTCATTTGTGTTCGTATGTAGATTGCTTCTCGTCCTACAAACTGATGGAGGGAAAAGTCTATATGGAGAACAACACAGTTGGAGAAATCATGGGTGTTAGAACCGTTCGAATCAAGACTTCAAATGGGTTGACAAGGCTTTTGACAGATGTGTGTAGACACCCCAATTTTGACCAAACGCCGAATTTAGGAGAGTATTACCTCTAAGATCCGATGAGGACAAACGCCCGACTAATCTAGGACTTCCAAAGGTGATATTCAAGCTCTCCCAAAGGCTTTTTTTTTTCAATTCAAGACAAAAGGGAAAAGAGAGGGAAAAGGAAAATAGAGGAAAACGGCATATGGTGATTGGTTGTGGCAGTCACGGGTTGCCGTACGGCAATCTCTGGAGTACCGTACGACATTTTGTGAATGCCGCGAATTTCACCAAATGCCGTGAAAATTGAAATTTCACAAAAAGACTGCAATTTGTGGAGTGTTCTGTGGCAGTCATTAAATGCCATTCCGGCACTCAGCGAATGCCGCACGGCAGACATTGAGTGCTGCAACGGCAGTCGAATGCCGCGTTTTCGTAACTGCCAGCTGTGAAATAGCACATTCTGTACCTTCAAAAAGGATGCCTGAAATGAGGGTTTTGCCCCTGAAATGGCTGGAATACCCCTCCAAAATCTGCCTATATAAGGAAGGTGTATATCCCATTACAAAAGGACTTAAAATTTTGGAATGTTAGGATCCCTATATTGATTCCTCCTCAAAAACTTTCCAAATTAAGAGAGTAGTAGAGTTAGAAGAAAGAGCTAGAAGAAGAGCTTGATCATCATTTGGAAGTTTTTAAAGCAACCAAAGAGTTGAGGATAACTAGAGGTAAACTCTAGGATAATTAGTTTATTTAGTATTTCAATCACAATATTTAGAATCTCTTAAGATCTTTACACATTTTCAAAAACTCTCTTCCCACCTCATTTCATCACACACCACTAATATTGTGACTGAACTTGCATTTCATTGCTTTGGATCAAAATAGATTTGGGCTCAAAGCTTAAATAAATCTTGAAGTAGAACTTTGGTTTCTTTTCTTTTGATTATGTTTATTTCTTAAGATTCATAAGACTTTCAATGTCTTACTTGAATCTTTGTACTTAAAATCATTAATACTCTTATAAACTCATGATTTATGAGAGGATTAAGGTTGATATTAGTATATTGAGTCAATGAGTCTAAACTTTTACCCATAGTTTTGAATTCATTATTTTGAGATTTTATGAAGTTCCCTCATACTTCATCAAAATCCATAAGTATAAGAGTCCTTAGTCTCCAATGACCATCAAATGGTAGGAGAAGTAGTTTGAGTCTAAGCCTATCTCCATGGTTTAGATTCATTGCCTTGGAATTTTATAAAGTGTCTTCATAGTTCATCAAAATCCATAAGTATAAGAGTCCTTACCCTCCAATGACCATCAAATGGTAGGAGAAGTAGTTTGAGTCTAAGCATATCTCCATGGTTTAGATTCTTTACCTTGGGATTTTATAAAGTTTCTTCATACTTCATCAAAATCCATAAGTATAGGCATCCTTAGTCTCTAATGACCATCAAATGGTAGGAGAAGTAGTTTGGTTTAAGCCCAACTTCATGGTTTAGTAGTTGGGGTTAACAAACAAAGTTGAATATGACAAATGGTGCAGTGAATTCAATGACCACCTGTCATCAAGGATTTATAGTTAAATAATGGACCGTTGGAATCGAATAAAACTAACTGGAAAGTGGCAATAACACAAAGTTTTACCATTGCAACTTTTGCTTTAATGAGATCTCGTGTTTAGAGTGGTTTGGTCATGAGTTTTGTGAAGCAACAATAATCTGTCCAGAATTCTAGAACAATAATACCTTTTTGAAATTAGTAAATCAGAGCCTTAACCAAGCATTTTTGACTTCAAATAATTGTTTCCATATAGTTTAATGTGTTATTAAGCCCCCCTAAAAAGATTAGATCAATTCTGATTTTTTTTACTATTTTTAGAAAATCATACAAAACTTCTTGACAGAGAGTGACGTCTAGTGTTTGTTTGATTCCCAGACATCTAACCGTTGGAACTTTGATTTTCTTTTTGGGTTAGAAACTAGACTCACAAAGGCACTTTTTGACCAAAAACCATTAAGATCAAACCATTGGAAGTATGTTTTCAAATTCTTAAAGTCCGGGTCTGGTCTCTGGAATTTTTAGAATGTTGTGACAGATTTGGTAAACTTTGCAAATAATGGCTCAAATGGCATTCGCATGAGTTAAGGTTTAAACCATGTTTCGATAATGACTAACAATGCTTGAATTCAAAGTATAGATGATCTAAATCAATGAATATTTCATTATTTATTCTTGTTCATGTATACATTCATCCATGTGGCTCGATGCTTGTAACTAGGATTCGTTCCTTTAGATTTAACTATATTTGATAGATTTAAGCTAGAGACCTAGGATTGTCATCTAACTTTATATCTTGTATATTATGTGGACTGACCTTTGTTTTGTAGCGCCGATGAGGTATGATCTCTCGACTATCCCTTAGTTTAATTATTCTTGAATTTCATTGATTTTTTCGACCTCATGTGCGACACATTAGAATTAAAACTTTCCTTTTGTGTATATGTGATTAGAGACCTTTTTATTAGAATTTCAACTTTTGTATGCAGTGCACGTTTAAATGTTCGCGACTGGACCCCGGGTAAGTTCTCTAGTTCTCTATTTTGCATATCATATTGCTTGCTAAATGAACTACTTGGTTTTGAATGATATTTTGTCTTTAGCAATTTTACACCCTTTTCGACATGCTTGTGTAATGTATATTTATATCTATGTATTAGTTGAGGGCATACTTAAATTGTTATTTTGATTAAAAGGATGTTGAGTAGAGGCCTATCGCGAGATAGGATGAGAAAGGGTGTTTTAGTCCGTCGGATTCCTTTCTCTCTCATTCCATAATCCCCGGACCTAGTTAATCTCTGGTTTAAAAAAAAAAGATCGGTTTCCTTTAAATATGGTTTCTTAATTTTCCTTTTAAAAATTAAGTGGCGACTCATCGTTTTTGAATTTGAATTTAAAAAAGGTTTTAAATAAAAGTCGTGGGTAGGAAAAATGCGATATCCACAATCTAACGACTCTGCTGGGGATCGATTCCAGAATCTCTGATTTCGTAGACCAGAATTCTGATTTTGGGTCCACTCGAGAATTAGACTTGAAAGCATCTTTTAATGGAATTAATTAATTTTTGTGTGCCTGTTGCATTGCCCTTGCATGTCTCGCCAATCGATTGCACGGAACTATGACCTTGGAGGCTCGGGGCAAACCCGGTCGGTCAAGCCATTATGGAACTGTGTGATCACCCTTGATCTCGTACCATGCATTGGTATATGAAGCATCCTATCGGATGTGTGTCAAAACTCCCTTATTTGACCAAAAACCCAGCCTATGCATAATAGCTTTTGTTAGAACCTTTCAATCTTGGGAAATCAACTCTTGATTAGGATTATATGCTAGGGAGTTTTGCATGATTATTTGAGATGATGACGATGCTTGTTTGACGTAGGATGTATAATCTTCTAATTATCGTTTAGCAATTCCTTCTTATGTCCCACGACATTTGGGAACATGCTGAATCTTGATTGTAAGATTACATCTCTTATCTTATTAGCTAAGCATCATTGACCTTGTATACATCTGAATTCATGAAAAGTACGGTGATAATCCGATCATGTGACCCTTCTACCCAGAGAATTTTAAATTCATATTTGTAAGCGAATAGGATTTTTTTGCCATCTTTAACCCAAGGTTTTTCAGAAAATCACACTTTCAAAATCTTTGGAGCTCACCTTTTAATTAAAGCCCCAAGCTAATATTTGTTAAAATATATTTTCACATAATTGTCTTCTAAGGAAAAATCCAAAAATTTTGAGAATTATTTTTGGAAGAAATGCTCTTTAAATGAATTTCAAAGCAAAATTTCAATCCAATCATCTTTATCAAGAAATAATTCCACATCCTCATTTTTAAATAAAAGATTCAAAATCCTTGAGAATTGTTTTTGAAAGATCTCATCATTTAAATAAATGCTTTTCAAATGAATTTCGAAATTTTTTGAATACTTGACCTTTGAAAGGGTAGTGAGGATCACAATGAGAGGTGAAATTGGCACATTTAACATGAATGAGGATTTTATGTGCTTATGTGTTTTATGTGTTAGGATTAGATTTTTTGTTTCTTTGGCATATAGAACAGGCACACAGACACACACATGCATTGCATCCGTGTGACATATGAACCGTTCATGAACATTTCACTAAGCATTTGTAAAAGAAAATGTGAAAAAAATAATAATAACAAAATGAAAAATCTTTTGAAATCAATCAAAATTGATTAAAAATGAAACATGACTGTAGGCGAGATAGCATCAAACCCAGAACAGTTTGGGTTGGCAGTGCAAGCGTGAGATTAGTTAGAAGAGAGAATATAATGAAAAGGATTATGTTGAGGTTGATTAGTCTATGGAGCCTAATGATTCGAAGAAGGGCCACTTAACCGAGAAATTGGCCATAGGAATGGATAATATTTCCGCAAACACGGGTGGCAAACCCGAAGGTTCAGATGATACTAGTGAGGTGATAATATTTGTGAATACTGCTGCTGAAGCAAATGTGGATGCTCTTGGAAATGTAATAAATTGAAGATCATCTGTGACACTCCATTTGAGACCAAAGTCGAGTCTAGTCTAGTTTGTAATTGACTCATTTCTAAGTTGGAGTCAAATGTCAAGTCCAGTCAAGTCTTCAATTTAGTCTGTTATCGAGTCTATTTGATTCAGTGTGCCAAGTCATGAATGTATAGATCATGAAGCCAAAAAAAGGGGGGGGGGGGGGGGAGGAAATAACTTTTTTTTTTCTCAATCATGGAAAATCTTTGTTAATAAATCTTTGCATTGAAAAGAATCCCCAAGTGATCAAGGCAAATTCTGTGCCAAATCCAAAGAGGAGTAGAGAATTGATTAGCTTTACTTTTAGAATTTAAAGATGCTCTCGCTCAATCTTGGAAAGATAAACTTAGGACTTGAGGGTTGCTCACCATCCCCTTTCCCTAAATACCAAGCCTAGAAGATGAGCCCATGGTCCAAAGCCATAAACTTGGTCTTTGATGGTAGATAGATGTTTTAAATGAACTTTCTCTTCAAAAGAAAAATTGAGAGAACAAAGAAGCTCACTAGGATGAAAACCCGAAAGGGCACCTAAACATAAGTTAGAGCACAAAAAGAAAAGAGGAAAAGATAAGAAAAGAAAAAAAGGGAGCTCACTAGGATGAAAATCCGAAAGAACGCTGTGGATACCGGCATTTTGGGCCCACTTTTGTTTTTTTTTTTTAAACATTTTTTTCAAATTTCAAAGAGTCGCCACTTAATTTTTTTAGGAAAATTAAGAAGCCATTTTTAAAAGGAAAACTGATCTTTTGTGAAACCAAAGATAATATGGGTCCGAGAATTATGGAATGAAAGGGGAAGGAGCCCGGCGGACTAAAACACCCCATTTCATCGTATCTCGTGATAGGCCTCTACTCATCATCCTATTTAATCGAATTAATAATCTAAGCATACCCTCAACTAATACATAGATATAAGTATACATATCACAAGCATGTCAAAAAGGTGCAAAATTGCTAACGATAAAATATCATTCACAAGCCACATAATTCAAGTAGCAAGCAAAATGATGTACAAGTAGAGAACTAGAGAACTTACCCAGGATCCAGCCGCGAAATGGGAAATGTGCAATGCATACAAAGAATAGAAATCCTAGGAAAAATGTCTCTAATCACATATACACATAAGGCAAGACCTAAGCTAAGGGGTCGCGCATGGAGTCGAAAATCAATAAAATCAACAAATGAAATAAACTAGAGAAGAGGTGAGAAGTCATACCTCCAAAGCGCTACAAAACAAGGGTTAGTCCACATGCTTCACACAATAATATGACATCAAATAATCAATCCTAAATCTCTAGCTTAGATCTATCAAGCATGGAAAGAATTGACAAAATTATGAATTCCTTTTGATTTGTTGGAGTCATAGCACCTTTATAGATATTTAAGCCTCAACTAGGAGCCAATGTGATGTCCATATAGGGGTACTATAATCCCGACATGATCATAAAGAATCCTTGGTTATGTTCAATTAGGTTCAACTAAGTCAAATTTTATCCAAGAATTATCTCTAATCATAAGCATCAACGTACATGAATGAATGAATGATTATGAACAAGAATGAGATATGAATTTATTCACAAATTTGGATCACTTAGTCTCTGGATTTAAGCTAAATTATCATTATTCAAAACATGATTTGGGTCCCAAGACATTAGGAAACCATTTAAGTTAAAATCAATGAGACTAGACAAAAACAGTGACTGTTTATCCTAAATTACACAGAGCAGATAAGATTTTAAAAGGTAGAAAAACCATACTTCCAACAGTTGGATCTTAATGATTTTTGGATATGATATGCCTCTGTGAGTCTAGTTTTTAACCCAAAAAGAAAATCAAGGTTTGAACGGTTAGATCTCTGGGAATATGGAAAACACTAGACATCACTCAGGAATCTGCAACTCTCTGTCCAGAAATCTTGTACGATTTTCTAAAAATAGCAAAAAAATGAGAAACACTTAGATCTTTTTAGAGTATATTCCTAACACATTAAAGTACTTATAAAAAAGATCGATTAAGGTTCTAATTTATTAATTTTAAAACGGACTTACTGTTCTGAAATTTTGGACAGAGAGTTGCTTGTTTTGAAATCATAAGACCAAACCATCTTAGACATGAAATTTCATCAAAACAAAAATCACAGAGGTACTTAAATGGGTTATGAACATCCTCCAATTGGTCTCATCCAATTCCAATGAAATGATTCTATAGAAAATCTTTGATCACAGTTGGTTTATGGATTCACTGCACCTTTGTTGGATTAATGTTCATAGTTTGAATCAAACTTGATCCATGATTCTAGAGAGAACTAGGATCAAGTATGATTATGATCATTGGAGTGAATAATGAAACATGAAGAGATTCATAGATTTAGCCTTAATGGATTTCCATCATAGATCTCATAGCAAGAGAATCCTAAGGTCTTACTCAATCTTATGAACTCTTGAATATTCAAGTTCCCTATATTTCAACACACAAACTATGAAAACTTACATCTAAATCCTCTCTCAAACCTATGATCCTTGAGGAAATTAGAACTATGATATACTATTCTCCTCTCAAATTAATGGTCCTTGGAGCTTCAATGAGACCCAAATCTACTCAAATCTCTATGGAATATAGTATGGATTCCATAAGATTCCTAGTAGGGAGATCCAAGTCATGAGCTAAGACTTGAACCCAATCAACTATGTGTAGATATGACCATGACCAATCTTAATCCCCATATAAATCATAGGATCATAAGGGACTAGAGGATCAAGAGATCTAATGAGATATTGAAGATCACATAGATCCTATGAGAAGAATATAAACAAAAGAAATGAAATCAAAGGTTGTTTGAAAATTTCAAGTCAAAAATCTTTTAATCTTAAATCCAAAGCTCTATTTAGACCCAAATCAATGAAAATAACACATGATCATTTAATCACAAATTCTATGTGGTGTGTGATGAAATGAGGTAAGAAGAGAGGTTTTGAAAACGTGTAAAGTTCCTAGAACTATGAACTTGTGATTGAATTTTCCTAATTCTACAAAGGATTGAGAGGTTACCTTTATGACCTCAAGGATTTCTTCAATTTCTCGGGAAGCTCTTCCAAAATCCTCAAGTTCTTCTTCCAATTCTTCAAGAAAACTCCTCCTTTTTCTCTCAATTCTCTCTCTATTCTCTATCTCTCTTGTATCTCTCCAAGATTTTAAGTGAAAAGTTCAAAAGTAAGAGTAAAAGTCCCAATAATGGAGATGAAGGTATGTTTATATAGACCAACATGACAAGGTTAAATGGCTAAATTCGTGTGAAAACCCATGTGCAATGTTTTCTTCTAGAACATGTGAGAAAAGCAGTCTGTTACAGTTCGCGGCACTCGATGACTGCCTGCGGCACCCACTGACTACCGGGCGGCACTCACTGACTGCTGGCACGGCACTCAGTGAATGCCGCCGGCTTTCCCGCGTGCTGCGGCTAACAGAATTTTTTCCTCTTTTTAATTTTCAACATATATATTAACATAAACTTAATTTATCTAGTAAAGTATATACTAATGTACTTATATTTGCAATGTACTTTATTAAAATATACCTATATGCATGGTATACATTCCCATATAATCCTTTTTCTTTTCTTTTCTTCTTTTTTCTTTTTTCTTTTCAAGACTTTTTTCAAAATTCTTTTTCACTTTCTCCTTATATACATATTTTTTTAGAACTCTTTCTTTTCTTCTCTCTCTCTCTTCTTTTTATTTTATATATCTTATTATCATTACTATATATATACATATATTTTTTTGAAGGTATTCTCAGACTGATTTCCTCACACGTTCTTCAACGTTCATGCTTTCTTTCAAATACCCAATTTATCCTTCTTTTATTTATTTATTTTTTGATTTTGAAACTTTACTTGACGAATCTTTGAAGAATTTGAATTTTCTGAAAGATCTCCGAATTTCACCGGTCATCGTCATCATCGGTCTTAATAGGTAGCCAATTCCTGGATTTGACGTTTGGTCAAAATCAGGGTATCTACAGGCGCCTAGGCAAAAGTTAGAGCAAAAATAAAGATGCGTGTTGATTTCAAAATCCGTGATGAGAGCTGATATTAGCTTAATATTAGCTCGATAAGGAGTAAAAACTGACTGGATATAACCTCATTTCTCTAGTTTTTCCTGCAATTGTGTTTAATTTGCTTCTTTACACAATGATACGTTTTTCGAGGTATGTTGTTGTGTTTGGCTTTGTAAGTGCAGGTTCTGAAGCTAAAGGGAATTGCAAGTTGAAAGGAATAACTCAAGAAACAAATTGATGAAGTCTTGATACCAATCGATTGACATAGTATTAATCGATTGATATGTTTTCCTTACCAATCGATTGAACTATTTGTCAATCGATTGACATCTTTTTCAATCGATTGACATCTTTGTCAATCGATTGACTTAAACTGGAAACAGCTTGTTTTAATGGCGCAAGATCTCAGCAATCAGGCGACGACCAGCCGTTATGGAATGAACCTGGACGCCTCTAGCTCATTTTTTTGACATTATATATAGAGGAGAGTAGAGAGGGCGAGGGTTGGCTTATTTTTGCATTGTTTTTGTAGGGATTCACCATTGAGTTTTGGTTTCGGATAAGAATTCCAGTGGATAAATTCATATTCTGTTTTTCATTCTCGAATTTCAGGTTTCAATTCTTGTTTTTAGTTGCTTAGGAATTGTGATTGTTATGCATGTTATAGTTAGAATTTGATTTAAGCAATTTTAATTTAACATTTTAATCCATGGCTATGTTTGATCTTGTCTTTCGGTTTATTTATGTTTATGCAGTCTTAATTATGCGTGAGTAGAATTCTGGTTGGGAATAATGTGAAGAAGCATTGTTCCCAGCCCTCTGCCATGATTCTGTGAAAGAGTCAATGCCAATCGATTGGATACAGTATCCAATCGATTGACATAGACTCCAAGTCAATCGATTGATATACTTGTCAATCGATTGAAAGCCATTCCATGTCAATCGATTGACATTAAGTCAATCGATTGATATGATTATGACTTGGGTTTACTCCTTTCTGTATTCCAGTAACTTTTGTTTCAGAAACTGAGTCTAAATTGATCTTTCAAAGTTCAAATTGCAATCTGATTTTGGAATAAAAGCTCTTTTGAATAATTAATTCAATGAACACTCATAACAAACACTTCGAATATTTCATACTCAATTTGCTAGTTATTGTTCATAGTTTTAATTAACTACTTGTTTCAGTTCTTCATAAATAAGTGAGGTAAACGAACCACTAGATATGCAAGATTCACATACCTAGTGTCTAGAATGCTTAACTTAATCACTTTGAAATAAGGAATACTCTAAGGAGAAAACCCCAACTGTTCGTTCTTGTAAAATCATGGTAGTGGCTGGTACTTTGTGGATTCACATGTTCCCAACTCTTTTTCATATTTGATTTATATTACAGTTTTTAATCTTATCTAGTTAAGTCTTAGCTTCACTTTAAATTGTTTCTTCTAGTTTTTTTTAGGACTGTTAGAACCCCCATACTACTAGAAATCATCTTTTATTCTATTTTAGGATTCAATCTAGATTCTTCCGCCTTTACATTCCGTCCTTTGGGATTCGACCCGGTCTTACCGGTTTTTAACGCGACGCGACCGTCTACACTTGGACGTACTCTTTAGAGAACACATTTTAAGTCGTGTCAAGTTTTTGGCGCCGTTGCCGGGGACGGTAACGAAGGCCAGGAATTTAGATTTGATCCAATCTTTTCTTATCCCATTTCTATCTTTCTTTTTGTTCTTCAGAACACAAAGTTGCATTGCTTGTGTCCTTCTATGTCCTTTGATTCCACTGAAGCCTTCATCACAAATCTTTTTGAAGATCCAATCCATAGTGCTGATAATCCCATTTTTACCCCATCTACTTCTAACTCAATGTCTGATACGGAGAGCCAACAAGGAGAGAATAGGCATGACCTCATCGATGACGGTCAGCGACCTTTACGAGAACTCTTGGCCCCTGATCGAACAGCCACACCTTCTTGTATCCGCATTCCCCCACACACAGGTACATTCCATTTCCGTAATGGGATGATTCAACTTTTACCCACATTTCATGGGATGGATAAAGAGAAGGCGTACTTGCACATTCGAGATTTCGAAGATGTTTGTGGCACTTTCACAGATCAGACTTGCCCAAGTGATATAATCCGACTAAAGCTTTTTCCCTTCACCTTGAAGGACAAAGCAAAGTCATGGTTGTTGTCACTTAAACCAAATTCGATTTCGACTTGGCCAGCAATTCATGAAGCCTTTCTCAAAAAGTTCTTCCCTAACCGGTTAACAACTGACATCTTGAGACAAATCAAGATGTATAATCAAAAAGAGGAAGAAACTTTTGCTGAGGCATGGGAGCGTTTCAAGGATTTGTTACTGCTCTGCCCGCATCATGGTTTTGAGAAGTGGCGAACGATAAGCTTCTTCTTTGATGGCCTAAGTCCAAAGTCGAAGAAGCTCGTAGAAACTACGAGTGACGGTGAGTTCATGAGTAAAAATGCTGACCAAGCAGAAGCTCATTTTGAATGGTTAGCGGAACATGCACCGGAGTGGGAAACTCAAGTGACGAGAACTCAGCCCAGTTCGAGTTCGAGTAAAAAGAGCATTTATCAGCTGAAGGCGGAAGATGGCTTACTGGAGAAATACGAGCAACTGGCTCGTAAACTGGAAATTCTGGAAGCAAAGAAGGACTCGGTAGTACAATTTGCATCTGAAGAATCATGTTCGAGTTGTCTACAGATGGGGCATACCTCTCAACATTGCCAAATATACCCTGTTTACCAAGAACAGAGTCCAGTGGAGGTACATGCTGTAAATGCCCCCGGTCGTTTCAACCCCAATGATAGGTGGAGTCATCCTGGTTTCGATCAAAGAAACAGTGCTGCTGCAGCAAACCCATCTCAACAGTGGCAGCCAAATAAAGGAAACCAGTACCGACCGCAAAATCAAGGGTACCACCAGAGCTACCAACCTCCTCCTACTTATCAAAATCAAGGGTATCACCAGAACCAATATCAAAATCATTTACCTCAATCCAACTACAATCAGGGAAGCAACAACCAAACCTCATCAAACACTTATGTGCCACCTCATAAAAAGGCACAAGAAGATCCTAATACACTCATGATGCAGCAGATGATGCAGCTAATGAGTAAACTCAATACAAGTGTAGAGAGGTTAGCTGCCCAACAAGGGGATCGAGAACGAACTATGTTCCCTGCACAGACAGAGCAAAATCCTAAAGGCCAACCCTCGGGTACAGGACCCTCAGGATCTGGACCACATGAGGATGCCAAAGCTGTAACTGTGTTAAGAAGTGGGAAAGAAATTGAGAAAGTCTCTTTGCCCTCACAACCTGTAGTTGGTGATGAAGAAGAGGTAGAGAATGAAGAAGAATTGGTGGAAGAAGGAAAAGAGGGCGAAACAGTTGAGCCCAAAATAACAATTCCTGAGGATAATGAAATAAAAAGAAGACCTGGAAAAGAACCTCTCCTTGAGGAGGCATCCAAATGCCCTTTTCCGGCACCATATCCTCAGAGGTTGAAGAAACCTCTACAAGAAACTAAAAGTCAGGAGTTTCTGGAGCTATTCAAGCAGGTGAAAATCAATCTCCCACTCCTGGACGCAATTAAACAAGTGCCTTCCTATGCCAAGTTCCTAAAAGACTTGTGCACTGTTAAAAGAAAGCAAAGTGTTAAGAAGAGTGCTTACTTGGCATGCCAGGCAAGTGCAATTTTAAAACACGATTTGCCTCCTAAATACAAGGATCCAGGCACACCAACAGTTTCTTGTATAATCGGTCAGAAGAAAGTGAACAATGCGTTACTCGATTTGGGATCGAGTGTTAATCTCTTACCTTACACTGTTTATCAACAATTAGGGTTAGGAGAACTTAAACCCACTCGCATTACTCTCCAACTGGCAGATCGATCAATCAAATACCCGCGAGGAGTGCTGGAGGATGTCTTAGTCCAGATTGACACTTTTGTCTTTCCTGTTGACTTCGTTGTTCTGGACACTGAACCAGTTTACAATGCTAAATCACAGATTCCGGTGATCTTTGGACGTCCTTTCCTCGCGACAATTGATGCGACGATCAAAGTAAGGAGTGGAGTTATGACCGTTGTTTTTGGGAATATGACATTAAATATCAAGATCTTTTCAAATCCCAAAATTGAAGATTTTGATGAAGAGGAAGAGGAGGTGAATTGGGTAGAAGCAGTAATTCAAGATTGCTTTGATTCAACTGCTCACTCTGATCCTGTGGAGTCCGTTATGACTAACTCATGTTATGAATTGGAAAGATACACTCCACAAGATGAAAGAATGAGTCAGATATGTTCTATCTTGGAGGTTGCTGAAGAGGAAGTTGCAAGAACAATGTGGACGGCTCAATATGAGCAGCTACCGCCAAAGACCAAGTTGGCTGTGCCGTCAAACTTGCAATTTCCAGAGTTGGAACTGAAAGAACTCCCAAAAGAATTGAAATATGTATTCCTGGGAGAAGAGAAGACCTTTCCTGTAATAATTTCATCTGTTTTAAATCACGAACAGGAAGGCAAACTGATACAGTTGCTTAAGCAACACAGGAGTGCGTTATGATGGACCGTTGCTGATTTAAGAGGAATTAGTCCATCCATATGCACCCACAGGATTTACCTTGAGGAAGATGCCAAACCTTGTCGTCAAATGCAAAGGCGTCTTAACCCAAACATGCAAGAGGTGGTGAAGAAGGAAGTTTTGAAGTTGCTGGATGTTGGGGTTATTTATCCAATTTCGGATAGTCCTTGGGTAAGTTCAACTCAAGTAGTGCCGAAGAAAGCTGGCATTACAGTGGTAGAAAATAAAGCAGGAGAATTGGTACCCACACGTGTAACCACGAGCTGGCGCATGTGTATTGACTATCGAAGGTTGAATGCGGTTACTCGGAAGGATCATTTTCCGTTGCCTTTCATGGATCAAATGCTCGAAAGAGTAGCGGGACACCAATTCTACTGCTTCTTGGACGGTTATAGTGGTTATAACCAAATCGAAATTGATCCTGCCGATCAAGAAAAAACCACTTTTACCTGTCCATTTGGAACATTTGCATATCGCCGGATGCCATTCGGATTGTGCAACGCACCTGCTACTTTTCAGCGGTGCATGCTGAGCATCTTCAGCGATATGGTAGAGAAGATTATGGAGGTTTTTATGGACGATTTCTCTGTATTTGGAAGCAGCTTTGATGATTGCTTGGAAAACCTCCAGAAAGTCTTGAAGAGATGTGAGGAAAAGAATTTGGTCCTCAACTGGGAGAAATGTCACTTTATGGTGACAAAAGGGATTGTCTTGGGACATATCGTGTCTGCTGAGGGAATACAAGTAGACAAGGCAAAGATCGAAATAATTTCCAATCTTCCTGTCCCCACTACAGTTAAAGAAATACGATCGTTTCTAGGTCACGCCGGTTTCTACCGGAGGTTTATTAAGGATTTCAGTGCTGTATCTAGACCACTATGTCAACTCCTTGTTAAGGACCAACCTTTTGAGTGGAACAGCAAGTGTCAGGAATCTTTTGATGAACTCAAACATCACCTTACAACAGCTCTAATAATGCAATCTCCGGATTGGAGTCTTCCTTTTGAGCTGATGTGTGATGCAAGTGACACAGCGATTGGAGCTGTTTTAGGGCAAAGGAAAGACAAAAAGCCTACTGTGATCTACTACGCTAGCAGAACCCTTGATGGAGCTCAACGTAACTACTCTACTACCGAAAAGGAGTTGCTAGCAATTGTGTTTGCATTGGAGAAATTCAGGCAATACCTAATTGGCTCGCAGATCATTTGCTTTACCGATCATGCTGCATTGAAGTATCTGCTCTCCAAAAAGGAAACAAAACAACGATTGATACGCTGGATTCTTCTGCTCCAAGAATTTGATTTGGTTATCAAAGATAAAAAGGGAGTGGAGAATGTTGTTGCTGATCACCTCTCACGATTAACGTTTGAAGACAATTCCTCACAACCTATTCCAATCAGTGAATCTTTCCCAGATGAGCAACTTTTTGCAGCAACTAGCTTGCCCTGGTATGCTGACATTGTCAATTACCTGGCAACAGGGGAGACCCCATCTCATTGGTCCACCCCTGACAGAAAAAGGTTTCTGTCCATCGCCCGATGGTTTTACTTTGACGATCCATACTTGTTTAAGTACTGTGCGGATCAAGTAATAAGGCGATGCGTCCCTGAGGAAGATATCTCTCATATCTTAGCTTCATGCCACTCAGAAGCTTGCGGTGGCCATTTCTCAGCCCAGAAAACTGCTCACAAAGTATTTAGTAGTGGTTTCTACTGGCCAACAGTTTTCAAAGACTGTTATGCATTTTGTAGAGCATGTGCTAGATGCCAAATGCTAGGAAGTTTGTCAAAGAGAAATGAGATGCCGATGACCCCGATCATTACCATTGAAATCTTCGATTGCTGGGGCATCGACTTCATAGGACCATTCCCGCCATCCTCTCATTATGAATATATCCTCTTGGCAATCGAATATGTGTCCAAGTGGGTTGAAGCCATTCCGACAAGGAGAAATGATCACAGAACAGTGATCTCATTCTTAAAGGAGAATATTCTGTCAAGATTCGGAACACCAAAGGCCATGATTAGTGATCGTGGAACCCATTTCTGCAATAAGCCCTTTGCGGCATTGATGAAAAAATATGGGGTTAACCATAAGATTGCTCTTTCATATCACCCACAGTCAAACGGTCAGGCAGAACTAGCCAATAGGGAGATCAAACACATTTTGGAGAAAACCGTTAACATCAATAGAAAGGATTGGTCGTCACGTTTAACTGATGCTCTATGGGCATACAGAACGGCGTACAAGACAAACCTTGGGATGTCTCCCTACAGATTGATATATGGAAAAGCTTGCCATTTTCCTGTGGAATTGGAGCATAAGGCATACTGGGCCACTAGATTGCTAAATTTTGACATTCATGAGAGTGGCACATTGAGGAAGTTACAACTCAATGAATTGGAGGAGATCAGAAATGATGCATATGATCGTGCTCGAACTTATAAGTCAAAGTTAAAAGCTAAGCATGATCAATCGATACTGAGAAAGAAGCTTGAACCGGGACAGAAAGTTTTACTTTACGATTCTAAGCTTCATCTTTTCCCCGGAAAGCTGAGGTCAAGGTGGATAGGACCTTTCATTGTCAAGGAAGTGTTTCCACACGGAGCAGTGGAAATCGTGAATTCCAAGAATGGTAATGCTTTCAAAGTCAATGGGCAACGTTTAAAACCATTTTTGGAGAAGTTCGAGCCAGAATCAGAGACCATCCAATTGGATGATCCTGATTATTCTTCTTAAAAAATCTTGAGAACCTTGTGTTGTTGTATAATAGCTTTCTTTTCTTGTGTGCTCCTTTATTTTCTGTTTCCTCTTATTCTAATTCTGTCTTTTTGATTGGCTATAGGATGAATCCATTGCACTTCCTGCCACATCTGCTCTACCATGGGGTCCGTTCTCCAGGAACCCCAGAACCGAGGGAGCAAGAAAGGCCAATTTTCACTCCACTATCCGGCTCATGCCCAGATTCCCCTAATGCAGAAATCACCAATATGAATACCTGGGATTTACTATGCACTGTTCGAGAGATTCTGGATGATCTTCAGTTGAACTCGGATGGAGAAGTTGTGGAGTACTCTGTGGATTATGCTGTGGGTGAAGACTTCTCTTCTCCTGAATCTGTGCAGAAGTGATAATTCCTATGGCAAATGAATAAAGACAGAACTTTGTTTCTTGTTTTTCTTTGTGTTTGTTTGTTTCCCAACCAAGATCTTGTACTCTTTGGATGATAATAATCCATTTCGAACTGTGAATTGATGATGTTTGGAATAAATTCTTCCTATTTGTTTGATTGATGAGTCCAATGCATGTTTGAATGATCAAAATTCTTGTTTCTGTCTTACAATTGCATTCTTAAACTGTTGGGGGTGATCACATGAGGATAATTTGGGTTCCCATGAGTTTCTTTTTCAATCGATTGATATTAATGTCAATCGATTGGTTTAAACGGTTGTCAATCGATTGACAATTTTATCAATCGATTGACTTGATTTGTGTTCAATCGATTGACATATATTGTCAATCGATTGAAACTCCCTCCGGGCGTATTGTATACTCTTCTCCCTCTCCCTCATTTCAATTCAAATCCTGAGAGGGAGAGGGAGGAGGCGATTTCCAGAGACGAGTGCAGTAAACCTTTCCCCATACATTCATCATCATCCTCATTCATCATCATCCCTCACCATCTTCATCTTCGTCATCTTCATCTTCATCACCACTGCCGCGGCCACTGTCCTCGCATGGATAGAGGATAAAGAGAAAGGAGAGGGATTCGGGCCCCATTTCATCACCATCATCATTTTCATTATCATCAATCTCGTCGTCATCTCTTTTGGGGGCAAACTCTCTACCGCGTTTTTGATCAAGGTAACTCACAAAACCCATTTCCCATTTTCATCATTTCTGATTCAAAACGAAAGAGGGAGCCCCTCATGGTCTTAAGACCATTAATTTGATGAAAGGGGGACGTGAGACCTTGTTGTGGGCAGCCCCCTGGAATTGCTGATGTCAATCGATTGACATCAGGGATCAATCGATTGGAACCCAACCTCAATCGATTGACATCTTATGTCAATCGATTGACATAAACAGATAAGCAGATTCTTAATTTCTTCATCCTAACATTCTGTAATGCTTCTTTTGCAGCTCCCATGGCTCCGAAACCCAAAGACAGTGGGCCCCATCCAGAAAAGTCAACCTCTCTCGAGATTCCGGACCCACCTCTTGCTCACGGGTTTAGAAACGCCAAAGAGAATACGTGGTATACCAAATACTTCCGAACACGCGCAATCATGGTTGAAAGGCAATTCGAGAATATTTGGAGCGACGACAAAATTCCATTCCATTTGGCCCGTCTTCGAGTTTTTCCTGATTGGCTCCCGGTTCTGACAGCGGTTAAGCAAGTTCGGCCTTCATGGATTCGAGCGGCATGTGCTTGTTGGGTTTGTGCCCTCAAACCATTACTTTCTGTATGAGACATTGACATTTTAATATATGGATATCAGCTTTACATTTTATTGTGTATGTTCTTTTCATGAGGTGATTGTTAATCCTTAAGTATTATAGTAAGTAATTCGTGTGTGTATGAGATGCACACAAGTGAGATACGAATTACTATTCTTTAATACTTAGAATGTGTCACAGTGGATGATGAGACTGGATACCTCATCAAGTCTACACTGTAGCATAATTAACTACCATTGGATGGAGTGATTAATCTCAATCACTAGAGTATAGCTCTTAGTTGATATGCTAGTGCTTATAGTGCATTGACGGACCTGAGTTTCCTATTGACGCTTAAGACTGTCAAACAGTCAATAGGAACTCATAACTTGTATAAGGTACGTGTTCTCAATCTTGAGACGATTATGAACACAGACTGTGGATATGACTGCTTTGATTTACCAATCAGTGAGGTCTATAAAAGATCAACACCTGGGTATCTTGGGTATGTCATGTTCATAGGGTTGTGAACATGCATTGTCAAGATAGAATCTACCCTCTGTTTCAGAGTAAGCATTCCCTTGAGAATGTCACCAAGTCGATTACTGAGTACTGCAGTCTTGTTGATAAGAGTTATCAACATGTTTGGTAATCATGAGAGGTGAATGGGACTCAAGGAATACAAGAAGTAATCATGATTCAGGTTGACAGTAACAGTTATCCGATTACCTGAATATGATTACGAATGCTGACGGTAAAGGGACATTAGTACACCATACAAGTCTAGTTATCGCTTCGGATATGTTCTTTTGCGTTGGAGTTCAGTTATCGTTTTATAGTGGAGTAAACTTTAACTGACCAGTTAGTTAGTTTGCTGATCAAAGAGTTTGGTCATGGTGATTAACAAACTGGTCTGAGCCAACAATAAAGAGCCTAGGAGGTCCCACTCTTAGCTCCGCCAGGATGCTTGGAAAGATGCTTGAGGATGATGTCCAGACAGGTTCGATCGATCGAAGATGTATCGATCGATTGAAGTCTGAAGGTTCGATTGATCGAAGATGGTTCGATCGATCGAATGTTCGATCGATCGAAGGCACTTCGATCGCTCGAAGTCTAGGTCGGTTATGGGAATCTATAAATAGGGCAGCTGCGTTCTGGAAAAGGTTGTTCGTCGTTTTGAACGTCAGAAGCTGCAGAAACTGTTTTGGAGCCCCAAAACCTTCTCTATCCTCTCTATTAGGGTTCCCACCAACCCTAGTCTTTCTGGCAGGCATCCGCAGGAGTCATAAGGGTGAAGATCATCTAGTGGAGGCTGCTGGAAGTTGAAGATCAGAATTGGGTTCAAGACACTAAGGTATAACTCGTGTCCCCTCTTGTGCGCATCTGTAGAATTGACGAGTAGTAGATCCGGGCATGCCAATAAAGTTTCATAACTTGATTTTTCCGCTGCGCGTTTAATCTTTCCATTTAAACCTGTTTTTCCAACAGTGCTAGCATGGTTAAGGTGCAAGACGTTCCTTATACATATTTCTCTTGTGTATCGGGACGAGCGATCGAGTTCAGCCCAGCCACAGTCGCTCAGGCACTTGGTATCCCCGAGGTGCCCGACCATATGTACCCTATTCACCCTGACCGCTCATTTCCATCTTATGATGTGGTGGCCACGGAGATTTCAGGAGGGAAGGTTAAGAAGTATTCTGGGATCACGGTGTTTGACGACCATGATTTGACGATGGATTACATCCTATTGCACCTGACACTCTGCAGTTGCATTCTTCCCACTACGTATAAGTTGGACTTCGCCGGGTGGTACACTAGAGTTTTGTATGCTATCGGGACAGGATTACCTATCTGCCTCGCCCGACTTTTCATAGAGTTTTTCATTGAGCCTACACGTCATCCTGGTAAATCTCAGCACTTGAAGGGTGCGTGGGCGATTCATCGGGTTTGTGAGGTGGCTGGTTTAGAGGCACCAGCTGGTGAGGTTCTGCAGAAGTCAAAGCTGGGAGTTTTTGGAGAGTCTGTGGCTCGGCGATCGCTGTCACAATTTAAAAAATTGGCGAAAGGAAAGGGAAAAGAAGGTGAGAGTAGTAAGAAGAAGAAGAGAAAGAGAGGAGACATGTCATCAGAGGAGGAAGACGTAGACCCAGGGACGCCTACTGAGGCGGAGGGTCAGGATACGGAGGTAGCTGAGGAGGAGGAGGATGAGGACTCTGGGACGCCGACTGAGGCTGAGGGTCAGTATGAGTTGAGGATGCGTGAGCCATCTACAGCCTCTCCACCACCTGCAGCCCCTGTGCCACCTACGGCCTCTACATCTACCCCTCCATCTCTTCAGACCATTTATGATTTCTTGTTAGAGGAGCGAGCTGCGAGGGTACAGCTACATGCGATGATTAGAGAGCTCACAGCTGAGCAGTTACTTTTAGCTACCCAGATGTCGCGACTAGGTGGTCAGATAGAGCAGATTTCGATGTTGCTCGGGATCGAGCAATCTTTGCGCTCATCTATGCCACCTCCACAGTCAGATCCAGCTTCGACATCAGCTCAGCCAGAGGGCGTCACCTTGGAGACACCTTCACAGCCACCACCTCCAGCTGCTGCTTCACCGCCAGCTGTGAGTGACCCGGCAGTTGTCGTCCAGACTGAGACAGCTGCTGAGGGTGGCAGTGAGGTGGTTATCACGCCATCCGTTGATCAGACTGCCGATCTTTAGGAGGGAGATGTGGCGAGCGAGAGAGTGTGTTGTTATTTCATTTTTTTCTTTCTCTCTCTGTTGTCACTTTATTTTTGTATCTGTTGATATTTTGGTTTTTTTTTGGGTCGGTTGGATACTCTTGGGTAGTTGTTTTCAGTTATATCTGTACATGGACTGTATTGGACTTTTGGATATTACTTTACAGATAGCTCTGTTACTCATGGATTATGTTTTATCATTTAGTCTCTCTCTATTGTCCATGATTATTCTTGATCTTGGTTGTCTGCGGAGATTGTTTTGTTAACAACAGGTGAATTCTCAGATTTGTACTGAATCGCGTGAATCAGGTGATATCTTTTATTACTCGAATCTCTTCCATTGAGGACAATGTCGATTTCAGTTGGGGGTAGGGAGTAGATATCCACCTGTATATTTTTGAGTTCATTATGCACACTTGTTATTATTATTATCTCCAGTTAAAAAAAAAAAAAAAAAAAAAAAAAAAAAAAACTGTTGTTAATTTTCTAACTATCAAAACTTCGTTCCTCCTAGCTAAGATTATTGGCAATGATGCAGTTATGTTTTCCTTGCTATATTATGGATTTCGATTACATGTTACTTAGTCACTAATCTAGTTTTACATCCATAGCACGAATATATCCTGAAACAATTCCGCACGAGTTGACAATCACGAAAGAATCTTTGAATGAGAATGAAATACGATTGTCATGTGATTGGATTAATAGTAAAACTTTAAACCCTAGTGAGTTTCGAGCCGTTCTTTTATTCTGAGGGTTAATCACAAAAACTCGTGTCATTTCTTGAAATGCGTTATTATTTTGTTGCGAGTCTCATTCTTGTTTCATTTGGCTAATGCTTCAGGAGAACGTTCAGGATTTACTAATTTTAAAACTCAGGAAATGCTCGAGATAAGTTTTAATATCTAGAAAATGATTTAGGCCATCGTTTTTCTCACCTCATTACCCGAGAAAGTCTAAATTCCCACTTACTTTTCACAAATCAAGGTCTCTACCTAAAATCACCTTTTCCTAATCAAGTATGTGACGATTTCGTGAAAATAATTAAAAGAGAAGAAGGAGAAGTGATTGCAAATATATTCAAAAAAAAAAAAAAAAAAAAAAAAAAAAAAAGAAAAGAAAAGAAAAGAAAAGTGGAAAGCAATAAACAAAAGAAATTGGAGGATTGTTAAATAAAAGATGTGAAACGGAGTTGGTTTTACTATGTCACATGCTTGAACTCATTTTTCACAGTCCATTATCTCTTACCTCTCCTCATATTTCTGTCACAAGTCCTAAGGATTCTAGATTAATTTTAACAAATCTCGAGTATGAAATGAGTTTTCCACAGTAGATCGCTCTTGTTGTAATTGGCATTCCATTCATGAGACTCATGCACCTCAAATAAGCGTTTTTCAGTGTCTAGTATGTAAGCATGTTTGATTGCCTCTACATTTACTCGTTTGAGCTTCATACTATGAGTGCATAAGCTTTACGCCTGTTTCAGAGTGATTTCTATTTTGAGCATAAACCGTGTGAGAATTGAGTTGAAACTATGAAGTCTTAAACATGTCAATCTAAAGAATTCTATGATAAAGATTTATATCGCAGTTGTTAACTCCCCACACACACACAAGGATATATAAAGGCTGTGAATGTAACTTAACTTGAATAAGTTACTTCGTAACATGTTGTTTACTTCCATAGCATGGTAAAGGAATTCATATCCCTGTTAAGCAAAATTTTTTTTAGCATAAAAGAGAAATTGAAGTTTTGATAAGTTTGGAAATTGGACATCTGAATTTTGTGGGTAAATTCTCTGAAAACCCTCACGAGACACAACTCGTCCATTAGGGTAAACCTAAGGGTTCAAAGGCTTGTTGCATACGCTAAATGCAACCGCGATTCCTGCGACAGTGAGTTAGGATTTCCCTTTTGTTTTAGCTCAATAAAACTGTAACGATAATAGTTGGTCGTCTCAATTTGTGTTAATTCCGCTTCATTGCTAGAGACTAGCAAAACGCTAGTTGGGGGTCGTGATGAGAGCTGATATTAGCTTAATATTAGCTCGATAAGGAGTAAAAACTGACTGGATATAACCTCATTTCTCTAGTTTTTCCTGCAATTGTGTTTAATTTGCTTCTTTACACAATGATACGTTTTTCGAGGTATGTTGTTGTGTTTGGCTTTGTAAGTGCAGGTTCTGAAGCTAAAGGGAATTGCAAGTTGAAAGGAATAACTCAAGAAACAAATTGATGAAGTCTTGATACCAATCGATTGACATAGTATTAATCGATTGATATGTTTTCCTTACCAATCGATTGAACTATTTGTCAATCGATTGACATCTTTTTCAATCGATTGACATCTTTGTCAATCGATTGACTTAAACTGGAAACAGCTTGTTTTAATGGCGCAAGATCTCAGCAATCAGGCGACGACCAGCCGTTATGGAATGAACCTGGACGCCTCTAGCTCATTTTTTTGACATTATATATAGAGGAGAGTAGAGAGGGCGAGGGTTGGCTTATTTTTGCATTGTTTTTGTAGGGATTCACCATTGAGTTTTGGTTTCGGATAAGAATTCCAGTGGATAAATTCATATTCTGTTTTTCATTCTCGAATTTCAGGTTTCAATTCTTGTTTTTAGTTGCTTAGGAATTGTGATTGTTATGCATGTTATAGTTAGAATTTGATTTAAGCAATTTTAATTTAACATTTTAATCCATGGCTATGTTTGATCTTGTCTTTCGGTTTATTTATGTTTATGCAGTCTTAATTATGCGTGAGTAGAATTCTGGTTGGGAATAATGTGAAGAAGCATTGTTCCCAGCCCTCTGCCATGATTCTGTGAAAGAGTCAATGCCAATCGATTAGATACAGTATCCAATCGATTGACATAGACTCCAAGTCAATCGATTGATATACTTGTCAATCGATTGAAAGCCATTCCATGTCAATCGATTGACATTAAGTCAATCGATTGATATGATTATGACTTGGGTTTACTCCTTTCTGTATTCCAGTAACTTTTGTTTCAGAAACTGAGTCTAAATTGATCTTTCAAAGTTCAAATTGCAATCTGATTTTGGAATAAAAGCTCTTTTGAATAATTAATTCAATGAACACTCATAACAAACACTTCGAATATTTCATACTCAATTTGCTAGTTATTGTTCATAGTTTTAATTAACTACTTGTTTCAGTTCTTCATAAATAAGTGAGGTAAACGAACCACTAGATATGCAAGATTCACATACCTAGTGTCTAGAATGCTTAACTTAATCACTTTGAAATAAGGAATACTCTAAGGAGAAAACCCCAACTGTTCGTTCTTGTAAAATCATGGTAGTGGCTGGTACTTTGTGGATTCACATGTTCCCAACTCTTTTTCATATTTGATTTATATTACAGTTTTTAATCTTATCTAGTTAAGTCTTAGCTTCACTTTAAATTGTTTCTTCTAGTTTTTTTTAGGACTGTTAGAACCCCCATACTACTAGAAATCATCTTTTATTCTATTTTAGGATTCAATCTAGATTCTTCCGCCTTTACATTCCGTCCTTTGGGATTCGACCCGGTCTTACCGGTTTTTAACGCGACGCGACCGTCTACACTTGGACGTACTCTTTAGAGAACACATTTTAAGTCGTGTCAATCCGAGTCCTAGCCAGTCAAATCATGAAGAGAATAAGAGATAGTGAGATAGAGAAAAGAAAAGAAAGAGAAAAGAAAAGGTAGAGAATAAAAAAGATTGAGATTTTTTAGCACTTCAAAGTACATCATTGGTACATGAATTATCTCAAGGCTTTGTGTTCTCAACAAAGAAAAGAAATTGGAAATAAAAAAGAGAGATTTGAAAGTATCAATTAGTATCAAAATTTTGTGACAGGCTCAATGGCTAAGTGGGCCTAAAACAATGTAAACATATCTTTGAGAAAAATAAAGAGTGATTCAGAGGGTTGATATTGCTTTGTGAGCATGATAGAGTATGATTAAAACATAATGTGTTATGAAAATTGTAAAGATAGACTGACTAGTGAAAAGGTGAAAAGAATCAACTGCCACAAACAAAAATAAAAGAAAAGGAAAAAAGAAGAAAAGAAAAGAAAAGAAGAAAATAAAAGGGAGAAGTAGTTCATGTTCTCGTCATCCTGTTCGAAGGCTACCACAAGCGACCCATTTCAGAAAGAGCATTCATTGAACCCAAATGAAAATATGGCTCGAAAAGCCCACCAATTCTTGAAGCCTAATTCTTTCAAAACCTCTAGAGTACTTGAACTAAGCTCGATCTGATTCTCACTCGAGGATACATAGGCGACCTGTTCGGTTCGGTCGACACCCTTGCTATGATCTGGCACTTTTTTTAAACTTTAGCCGAACTACTTCGGACTTGATTCCCATTCGGGAATAATTAGGCGAGCCTCACTAGGTTCTCGGTCCGCAAAACACCAGCAAATCATTTGCACATGTAGATCCCTCACTCCAGACTAGGGGCAAACTTCATTTGCTGAAAACCCTTTTTATCATAAAAGTAAGCTCCCAAGTCTCTGCCAAACTAGTGGCAAACTTTGTTTGCCAAAAGCCTTCTATGCCTGAGGTAAGTCCTCAGGGAATTGAGTTTGTTTTGAAAGGATTGAAATAGAGTGCCTTTCATTCTATAAGCTAAAGCACTAATTTGAAGCACATTCTAGATAGGCAAAGAATTCGCTAAATCAAAAAGGGAAATTTAGGTTTATCAGCAAAGCACTATCATTTGCAAATTGATGAATAAAAAAGTAAGGTGATACATTATTCACGATGAAAGCACATTGATTCATAATAATACAGAATTTGAGTCAGTCGTCTTGTGTAATTAGCTTGTCAAGTCTGTCCTCCTTTGATGAGTCAATAATGGTCTCGAATGTATGGGTTTAAGATGATGAATAAAGATTTGAAAAGTTTCTATGAGCATCCTAAAAGCAATACGAGCAGAGGTTTCAAACACTATCACAACATAATGCTAAAGTGGTAATATAAGAAGAGTCCAAGACTAGGGGCAAAGGTGACCTTCCTCTTTTGACAAGATCGATGTGTCCACAAATGCAGAAAATCATTCTTTCTATCAACTCCATCCAAATTCTCTGAGTCTGATTTGACTCCTGTTTTTAGAAATTTTGAAATTCTTTGAGTCCAATTCGACTCCCAATTTTGAGAAATAGAAGTTCTTTGAGTCTGATTCTTTGAGTCTGATTCGACTCCTGTTATTAAAAATTTTGAAAATTCTTTGAGTCCGATTCGACTCCCAATTTTGTGAAATAGAAATTCTTTGAATTTAATTCGACTCCTGTTTTTAGAAATTTTGAAAACTCTTTGAGTCCGATTCGACTCCCAATTTTGTGAAATAGAAATTCTTTGAGTCTGATTCAACTCTTGTTTTTAGAAAATTTGAAAATTCTTTGAGTTCAATTCGACTCCCAATTTTGTGAAATAGAAATTCTTTGAGTCTGATTTGACTCCTGTTTGTAGAAATTTGAAAATTCTTTGAGTCCGATTCGACTCCCAATTTTGCAAAGAAGAAGTTCTTCGAGTCCGATGAACTCCAGATTTTGTAAAAGTTTAAATTCTTGTTGAGTCGAATTGCCTCCCGATTTTTGAAAGATTTGAATGCTTTGAGTCTGATCGACTCATAACTTGAAAATGAAATTGTTATTATTATTATTATTATTATTATTATTATTATTATTTTGAGTCGGATGGACTTCAAGTTTTGGAAATAGGATTTGTTTTGAGTCTGATCGACTCCCAAGTTTTGGAAACAAGAAATTATTTGAGTATGTTTGATTCCGAGTTGCTGAGAAGTAGAAATACGTTTGAAGTCAAATCGACTCCTGATTTTTTTGAAAGTTTTTGAGTCTGATCGAAATAGAATTTAGTTTGAGTCGAGTTGATTCCCATTCACGTGACTCCCCTCATTAGTCCTCTATGGAAATCCTTGTTAGTCGTTTATGGCATTTGTGTTAGTCCTCAGTGGCAACCTCACATTCGCTTTAGTCTTCAATGATTCTTTAAGTCTCATTTAAACTCCCGACTTTGAAAATTAAAATTCTTTTTGACCCCCAATCTGGAAATAGAATTTGATTTGAGTCTGATTGAGTCCCGGTTTTGAAAAGATGAGTCAATTTGAGTCTGAATGACTTATGATTTTAGAAGAATAAATTGATTTGAGTCTGAATGACTCCCGGTTTTGAAAAGATGAATTGATTTGAGTCTGAATGACTCCTGATTTCAGAAAAATAAATTGATTCGAGTGTGATCGATTGAAAATTGAATGTGTCTGGTTGACTCCCGATTTTGAAGTTTGATTGACTCCAGATTTTTGAATTTGAATTCTGGATTTTATGAAATTAAATTTAATTAAGTCTGATCGACTCCTGATTTTATGATTTTAAATTAAGTTGAGTTGAACCAACTCCAAATTTTGTGAAATTAAACTCGTTTAATTCTGATTAACTCTGGATTTTGAGGAATTGAATTTGTTTGAATCCGATTAACTCCTGATTTTTTAGAATTTAAATTAAATTGAGTCTGATTGGCTCCCAATTTCGTGAAACAAAGATTCTTTGAGTCTGATTGACCCCTGATTTTATTGGAATAGAAATTGTTTTAATTCGAACTAACTCCCGATTTTAGAAAATTTGAATTCTTTCTTCAAATTTTGAGAAATTGAATTCGTTTAAGTCTAATTGACTCTGGAGTTTAGAAATTTAAAATTGGATTGAGTCTGATTGACTATTTATTTTGAAAATTTGAATTGAATTGAGTCTGACTGACTCTTGATTTTAGAATTTGAATAGAATTGAGTTTGATTGACTCCTATTTTAGAAATTGAACTGAATTGAATTAAATTTGATTGACTCTTGATTTTGAAAATTTGAATTGATTGGAGTTCGAATGACTCCGGTTTTGAAAAGTCGAATTGATTGGAGTCTGATTGACTCCTGATTTTGAAAGAATTGAATTAAGTAAAGTTTGATTTCTGATCTTGAAAATTAAATTGATTTGAGTCTAATTGACTCATGATTTTGGAAAATTTGAATCATGATTTTGAGAATCGAATTGATTTCAGTATGATTAACCTCAGATTTAGGAAGATTGAATTGATTTGAGTCTGATTGACTCATGACTTTGAAAATTGAAATGAGTTGAGCCTGATTGACTACCGATTTTGAAGATTTAAGATTGAATTAAATTTGAATATAATCAACTCCTGAATCTTAGGAGTTTTCAATTGAATTAAGCCAATTTGACCTAGTTTGAGAATCTAACAGATTTGCGTTCTCGGTCCTTGCAGCAGATTTGCGTTGGCCTCGCTTTTGGGAATATAACAGATTTATATTCTCGATCCTCGTAACAGATTTACATTGATCAAAGTTTAAGAATGTAATAGATTTGCGCTCTCGGTCCTTACAATAGATTTGCGTTGACCTCGCTTTTGGGAATATAACGGATTTATATTCTCGATCCTCGTAACAGACTTACGTTGATCAAATTTTGGGAATGTAACGGATTTGCGTTCTCAGTCCTTGCAATAGATTTGCATTGACCTTGTTTTTGGGAATATAACGGATTTATATTCTCGATCCTCGTAACAGACTTACATTTATCAAAGTTTGAGAATGTAACAGATTTACATTTTCAGTCCTCACAACAGATTTGTGTTGACCTCGCTTTGGAAAAATGACGGATTTATATTCTTGATCCTTGTAATAGACTTATGTTGATCAAAGTTTGAGAATGTAATATATTTACATTTTCAGTTCTCGCAGCAGATTTGTATTGACCTCGCTTTGGGAATATAACAGATTTATACTCTTGATCCTTATAACGGAATTATATTGATCATTTTTGGTCCTCGCAACAGATTTATGTTGACCTCGCTTTGGGAATATAACAGATTTATATTCTAGATTCTCGTAACGGATTTACGATGATCAAAATTTTGGGAATGTAACGGATTTGTGAGGTCCTCACAACAGATTTACGATGACCTCGCTTTAAGGAGTATAATGGATTTATATTCTCGATTGTCATAACAGATTTACAATGATCAAAATTTTGAGAATGGATATAACGGATTTGCATTCTCGGTTATTATATCGTGCAATATGCATCATGAAGAAAGAACATGAGATAGAGCAAAAATATCCGACAGGGCTGCAGATTAATTTGAGAAAACATATCCGACGGGGCCGAAGGGCTGCAGATTATTTTGAAAAAACACATCCGACGGGGCCGAAGGGCTACGGATTATTTTGAAAAAACATATCCGACGAGGCCAAAGGGCTGTGGATTATTTTGAGAAAACATATCCGGTGGGGACGAAGGGCTACAGATTATTTTGAAAAAAAACATATCCAATGGGGCTGAAGGGCTATGGATTTTTTTGAAAAAAACATATCTGACAGGGCCGAAGGGCTGTGGATTTTCAGAACAAATATGTCCGACGGGGTCTAAGTCGCGAAGCGCCATCCAGTCCATCGTGTTCGTCTATCTGGTTATGATAGTCACAGATCTTAAAAGTCAACCCATTAATCACAGAAACTCCAAACCTTGAAAATAACCCGTCTTTAAATCAGAGTGACCACATAAGGTTTGAATTGCATCTGGATGTATCGCGATAACACGATTTCTGAATCACATCATTTAGCACGTAGTTGCATCAACAGTCATCATTGTATGAGCACGTGCATCACGACAGGATAAGTGCATTCATCCGTATGGCTACTTATGTTTGGTCCCTGGGCCAAACTATGTCTCGGTTTGATTCCTGAAAGGATACGTAGGCAGCTCACCACTGAGCATAACCGACATGAATTGTTTGCACAGCCAAATTTGCAACGCATTTTGTTTTTACCTAAATTCAATAAGTCTGATCAAAGGCTTGTCTTCACACAAACTTCGACATTCACTTGTGACACGTGTTGCTTCACAAGATCTGTCGAAGAGGGACAAATTGAAGACACCCCGATTTTGACCAAACGCCGAATTTAGGGGAGTATTACCTCTAAGATCCGAAGATGACAAACGCTCGACTAATCTAGGACTTCCAAAGGTGATTCAAGCTCTCCCAAAAGCTTTTTTTTTTCAATTCAAGATAAAATGGAAAAGACAGGAAAAGGAAAATAGAGGAAAACGGCACATGGTGATAGTTGCAGCAGTCACGGGTTGCCGTACGGCAATCTCTGGAGTGTCGTATGGCATTTTGTGAATGCTACGAATTTCCCCAAATGCCGTGAAAATTAAAATTTCACAAAGAGACGGCAGTCCATGGAGTCTTCTGCGGCAGTCATTAAATGTCGTTCCGGCACCCAGCGAATGTTGCATGGCGGACATTGAGTGCCGTAACGGCAGTTATCGAGTGCCGTATTTTCATAACCGCCAGCTGTGAAATAGCACATTCTGTACCTTCAAAAAGGACGCCCAGAATTAGGATTTTGCCCCTGAAATGGCTGGAATACCCCTCCAAAATCTGCCTATATAAGGAAGGTGTATATCGCATTACAAAAGGACTTAAAAATTTGAAATGTTAGGATCCCTATATTGATTCCTCCTCAAAAACTTTCCAAATTAAGAGAGTAGTAGAGTTAGAAGAAGAGCTTGATCATAATTTGGAAGGTCTTAAAGCAACCGGTATTTAGAGGTAAACTCTAGGATAATTAGTTTATTTAGTAGTTCAATCACAATATTTAGAATCTCTTAAGATCTTTACACATTTTCAAAAACTCTCTTCCCACCTCATTTTATCACACACCACTAATATTATGATTAAACTTGCATTTCATTGGTTTGGATCAAAATAGATTTGGGTTTAAAGCTTAAATAAATCTTGAATTAGAACTTTGGTTTCTTTTCTTTGGTTTAAAGCTTAAAGTAAGACTTTCAATGTCTTACTTGAATCTTTGTACTTAAAACCCTGAGTACTCTTATAAACTCATGATTTATAAGAGGATTAAGGTTGATATTAGTATATTGAGTCAATGAGTCTAAACTTTTACCCATAGTTTTGAATTCATTATTTTGAGAGTTTATGAAGTTTCCTCATACTTCATCAAAATCCATAAGTATAAGAGTCCTTAGTCTCCAATGACCATCAAATGGTAGGAGAAGTAGTTTGAGTCTAAGCCTATCTCCATGGTTTAGATTATTTGCCTTGGGATTTTATAAAGTTTCTTCATATTTCATCAAAATCAATAAGTATAAGAGTCCTTGGTTTCCAATGACCATCAAATGGTAGGAGAAGTAGTTTGAGTTTAAGCCTATCTCTATGGTTTAGATTCTTTGCCTTGGAATTTTATAAAGTTTCTTCATACTTCATCAAAATTTATAAGTATAAGCGTCCTTAGTCTCCAATGACCATCAAATGGTAGGAGAAGTAGTTTGGTTTAAGCCCAACTTCATGGTTTAGTAGTTGGGGTTAGCAAACAAAGTTGAACTTGACAAATGGTGCAGTGAATTGAATGACCACCTTTGATCAAGGATTTTTAGTTAAATAATAGACCGTTGGAATTGAATGAAACCAACTGAAAAGTGGCAATAACACAAAGTTTTATCACTGTAATTTTTGCTTTAATGAGATCTCGTGTTTAGAGTGGTTTGGTCATGAGTTTTGTGAGCAACAATAATCTGTCCAGAATTCCGGAATAGTAATACCTTTTTGAAATTAGTAAATCAGAGCCTTAACCAAGCATTTTTGACTTCAAATAATTTTTTCCATATAATTTAATTTGTTAACAAGTCTCCCTAAAAATAATAGATCAATTATGATGTTTTTAATATTTTTAGAAAATCATACAAAACTTCTGGACAGAGAATTGGAAATTCCTGAGTGACGTCTAGTGTTTGTTTGATTCTCAGAGATCTAACTGTTGGAACTTTGATTTTATTTTTGGGTTAGATACTAGACTCATAAAGGCACTTTGTGACAAAATACCATTAAGATCAAACCATTGGAAGTATGCTTTTCAAATTCTTAAAGTTCGGGTCTGCTCTTTGGAATTTTTAGAATCTTGTGACAGATTTGGTAAACTTTGTAAATAATGGCTCAAATGGCAATTGCATGAGTTAAGGTTTAAGCCATGTTTCGATAATGATTAGCAATGCTTGAATTCAAAGTTTAGATGATCTAAATCAATGAGTATTTCATAATTTATTCTTGTTCATGTATACATTCATCCATGTGGCTCGATGCTTGTAATTAGGATTCGTTGGTTTAGATTTAACTATATTTGATAGATTTATGCTAGAGGCCTAGGATTGCCATCTAACTTTATATCTTGTATATTATGTGGACTGACCTTTGTTTTGTAACGCCGATGAGGTATGATCTCTCGACTCTCCCTTAGTTTAATTATTCCTTAATTTCATTGATTTTTTTCGACCTCATGTGCGATACATTAGAATTAAAACTTGTCTTATGTGTATATGTGATTAGAGACCTTTTTATTAGGATTTCAAATTTTGTATGCATTGCACGTTTAAATATTCGCGGCTAGACCCCGGGTAAGTTCTCTAGTTCTCTATTTTGCATATCATATTGTTTACTAAATGAACTACTTGGTTTTGAATGATATTTTGTCTTTAGCAATTTTACACCATTTCGACATGCTTGTGTAATGTATATTTATATCTATGTATTAGTTGAGGGCATGCTTAGATTAATAGTTTGATTAAAATGATGTTAAGTAGAGGCCTATCGCGAGATAGGATGAGAGTGGGTGTTTTAGTCCGCCAAACTCCTTCCTCTCTCATTCCATAATCCCCGAACCTAGTTAATCTCTAGTTTAAAAAAAAGATCGGTTTCCTTTAAAAATGGTTTCTTAATTTTCCTTTTAAAAATTAAGTGGCGACTCATCGTTATTGAATTTGAATTTGAAAAAGGTTTTAAACAAAAACTGTGGGTAGGAAAAATGCGATATCCACAATGTGCTTCATGTTCCGGGTTTGAAGAGAAACATAATTTCCTTGGGAATGTTGGATTCCAAAGGATGCTCGTTTGTCGCAAAGAGGCTTCATGAAGGTGAAGCGGGATTCTCGTACAATGTTCTTGGGAAAGAAGGTTGAAAATTTGTACGTTTTGTTAGGAAGTACAGATTTTGGAGATATCACGAAGAATAAGAGAGTATGGAAGCCAGTGGGGAAATCCATTGAGGGAATAGATGATGAGGCTCCAACAACTTCGGTGATGACAACTTCTACTCAAGGTGAAGACGACCACAATACCAAAGTGGAGCTCGTGCGTTTCGTGTGTGATGACGTTGTGATCTCAAGTTCATGGGGGATGTGAACTTGAGTAATGGTGTAGCTGAATAGCTTGTGGATGGCAAAGGTGATGCACTATCGATGTAGAAGTTGAAGATTACAAGAAGAAGACTCTGAGAATTGATCGAAACGAATTTGAGGCAAGGTGAAGATTGTTAGGATTGTGCCTAAAATTCCATTAGTAGAATTATTTCCTAATTATGATTTGATTCCTTATTTAGTGGTTTCCATGTCAAATAAGGATTCCTTTGATGGTGGAAATTACCTATTTTATATAGGAATGTTTTTTTAGAGTATTCATTGATGTACAAAACTTACTATAGAGGAAAATCCTACTACAAGTAGGATTGGGACTCCACAGTCTATATAAATATAGGGCATACTCAGGGGATTGATAAGTTTGGTTGGAAATCTTCTACATACACAAGAGAGGGCTACAAACTAGTGAGGGAGAAATTAGTTTTTAGCAATTGTGTGTGTCATATAACTTGGTTGGAGAGTTATACACGTGAGGTCATGAGTGCTTGTAATCTTCATATTAATCGAGGTGATCGCCTTTGCACGTGGACGTAGGCATTGTTGGGCCGAACCACATTTAAATCTTATTGTGTTGGTTTGCTTGATTTTTATTTCGTGGTTATCTTCTTGTTCTATTTATATCCATCTTTGTGGGTGTGGTTTTCTTGTTATGATTGTGGGCCCATTCCCAGTAGTGTTTCGCATATGGGGAAAAGGGTTAGGAGTTGATGGAAGCACATACTCCTTCACTTTTGCAACAAAGAACTATCACTCTATAATGTTTCCATGTATCTTTATCTCCCTACCCTTCTTTCCTCTTTTCTCTCTCTCTCTATATCTAATGTACATAAAACATTATACAATTTACATATGTTGCGATAAAAAAAGCTACTTCTATACTGTAAATAAATATGCACACATAAATACGGGTTGGGTGTAGGTGTCTTACCTAGTGGAATAACCTAACAGGTCGATAGACGATGTTGTTACGAGCCCGAATGGAACCTTATGAACTGTTGCTCCTACAACGCCTCCATGTACTCTCTTGTGCTTCAAATCGGCCGTAGGAACCACTGCCAGAGCAATTCCCTTGATATTCACGTGCTAAATCCCAAGGCTCCAATGGTGATGGCTAGGGGTTTACACGAGCTGAGCCACTCAACAAGGGCTCGTAGCTCGGCCAACTTTGGGATCCTTTATCACAGAGCCGATTTCCTCAAAGTCGCCCTCTTTTCGAGAACATTACCTCAACTCGTCATTGGTATTGATGACTCGATAACTACTCGATTCGGCTCGTATAATAAATGAGCCAAGCTTGAGCTTGAATACAAAGCTCATTAATAAATAAGCCAAGCTTGAGCACACATGGGCTCGACTCGATAAGGTTCACGAACAGTTCAATTAAGGCTTGTAGAGTAGGTTCGTGAAAAATATACATATATATGATAAAGAATATTATACATATATATATATATGATAAAGTATTATCAAGAATATTGGCATATTATAATGTACATTGTTCTAAATTCAAGTGCCAATTAAGTAATTGTATAGGTAATATATGTAGACACCCCTTGGGGCGGGTGCGACAATATATATATATATGCCAACTGTCAAGCATTGAACTTGGTCAATGGATTTTGGTTGGCAACTTACACTTGCTACCATGGGCGAAGGCACATAAGGACCAGGGTGGGCCCAAGCCACCCCAGAACTTTTAGAAATTAAAAAATTACATGTAATTTTTTATCGATTTTAAAAATTAACCCTTCCAAAATTCACACAGCCCCCCCTAAACTTTTGAAAATTCTAGATTTACACATGTAATATTTTATAGATTTTAGACACAGCCCCCTGGACTTTTGAAAATTCTATATTTACATGTAATATTTTATAGTTTTTAACAATAAGCCCCCTAAAATTACATGATTTAACAAAACTAGGGGTGTTAAACCAATTCTATTTGCAATTCTATAGTTTCACATAGTTGTGTATAGGTAGACCAAAAATAAAATCACCTCGGGGGTAGGCCCCCTTGACCAAAAATTCTAAATCCACCCCTGCTTGCTACAAGGGGTGTACTCGAGTTAAGTTTTCAACAAGGGCTCGCGGCTCGGCTTGGCTCGATAAGCTCAAGCTTAAGCTTGAGCAGGATGCCAACTCTTAAGGTTCAGCTCGAGTTCGAAAAGCTCAGCTTGAGTACAACCCTAGTGATGACCTTAAAGAGAGAAAACACGAGAGAGAGAGAGAGAGAGAGAGAGAGAGAGAGAGACAGCTTGTTCTTGATGTGTAAAGATATGTAGTTGTGTGCTACAGACACACACATACACACACATATATATAGGCACATACACATATAGGAGCCCTAGGACTCCAAAGCAGCAAGGTCCATTGGACCCAGTGTTAAAAAATATATTTTTAAATTTTTTTTTAATACTGAATCTCACCGTTGTGTGAGGGAACCTAACGAACCGCACTCAAACAATTGTATGGAAGTCATGTCCTTTATACTGTAGTAACTGAGTTAATGTTCGTAATGAGCATGAAACAAAATTAAGAAATTAAAAAAATAGAAAATTGCTTGTTAATAAATGATACGTACAAAAGTATTCGTCCAATAAGAACGAGACTCAGTGGCCACATTGATGAGCGCCCGGTTAGGAGGGCATTGTCATCTCGACTGGTCTAACAACCCGGCCTACGAATCGGGAACACCGCCTGGGCTCGGTTCCTCACAAGACAGTTCAGGCCAGCCTGGAGGGACAATCCAGACTTATCTAGACAGTTTCCTATACAAGTTAGAAGACTAATGGAAAGTGAAGATTGTTTCCCAATCCAATTAGGAAACTCGCATACTTTATGGTAATCACACCTAATCAAATTGTATTACCTTATCACACACAGTTTCCATGTATGAGGGGCTCTTGCAACTATAAAAGAAACCTCTCACCCCCTGCAAAAGGGAGGTGAAGGGGACAACCAATCACTCTTTTGCACAATACTCACCATAGCTTTGTGTAGACTGCCCGACCGACCTGAATAGTTGGTAGCCTTGATTAAGCCCATGGTGGAGACCCCAACGATATCCTTCATCGACGAGGACCTTGTCACAATAGGCCACTCTACATTACTATCCATAATTTGGGAATGAGGATTCCGGTCATTTTGGTGGATAATGGTTATGCGCTCAATGTCTGTCCTTTACAAAACCTACAAGCTTTGGGAATTCCGATGAGCAAGCTGCGAGTCTCAGACCAATCTGTCTGTGCTTATGATAATACTCATAGAAAAGTAGTTGGGGTATTGAACTTACAAATTGTTGTTGGGCCGGGAAGTGGGAATGTAGAGTTCCAAGTAATCGACATAGGGGAGTCCTTTAATCTGTTTCTGAGAAGACCGTGACCTTTCTCCGTTCTTGGTATGGCCAAAACCGGTGCTTGATCTTGTCAGAATCAAGATATAAAAGTATACTTTACTTTCTAAGGATTTGTAGTATGGAAGTAAAGGTCGAACCCAGAGGGATTGATTATTTTTGTCCTTTAATTACTAAAACCTAAATCTATTTAGTTATAGAAACGAGAGTTTGATTGGTTGTTGACTTAATTCCTACTATTAACTAAACTATGAACTTATGGAAATAAGATACTAAATTAAATCTATGTAATCGAATGCAAAATTCAAGATTTTTTTAATGTGTAGATGGGATCTAGGATTACAAATCCACCGCTAACTATGCATCGGGGGTCTTATACTTACTACTTTAAGTTTTATGATTGGATAGTCACGATCTATCGTAGCTACAAGCCCAATAGTATCAATAAAGGGATATTACTAGTTCAATCTAAGCATAACTCATCTTTGGTCACATGAATTATCTACCTATAACTAGGGGGTAGCATAACTCATCTTTCCTAAGCATGAATCATAAAAGATATAAACATCGTAATCACATAAACACTATTGTATGTAAATATTCCTATCAATCAAAGAAATCAAGTAATATTGGGTTCAATAAACATAAGGAAGAAACTAAGATAAGAATAAATCCAAAATACTCTTGATTATTATCATTAAACATCCGATTGTATATAAATAATCATCAAACATACAATTACTATCCAAATACATAAATTCCTAAAGTAAGAAAGCAAAGAATCCCCCTTTACATAGCTGGGGTTTCAGGGGTTTCATTGAAACCCTATAGGAGTAGTTTAGTTGCGCATAATCGATGAAAACATGGAGATGAAGTTAATTGTAGCCATCAGAAAACTTCAAACTAGATCTTCTTCTTCTCTTCCCTCCAAAGTTATATGTAAGGATATAAGTATTGATGTCTAATAATGTGTGTAACCCTCCAATTGCTTTACAATGATCTATATATAGTTGTAGAGGGATTATGAGAGCTTTTGGAAACCTACTTCAACTGAAACTGCTGTAATTCACTTTATGGACGTAATTAGGCAATTCCGTTTGCGTAGGGGTCTTCAGCACTTAAAAATACGCGTTTTTGGTTTTTTTTGTACGGATCGCGCGAGCGCGATTTTGGGAAGTCGTGCGAGTGGGCTGCTCGAGCGAGGTGTTAATACGTCGCGCGCGCGAGCCGCTCGCGCAATATGGCTTTTTCTGCTTCTTTCCTTCTGTTTTTACTCCTTATTTAGCTTGGAACCCTTGCTTTCTTCTAAATCCTGACTGAAAATGAAAAACAAAGTAAAAGTACACAAAAATAGGATAAAAAGAGCTAACAAATGTGAATTAAGGCGTGTAATATGACTTGTTCACTCCCTCCCAAACCTACATTTTGCTAGTTCTGGAGCAAAAGGAACAGAAAAATAAAACTACTAATAAAACAAATTCTACTCCATTTTCGCATGGATTGCGATTGCACTTAGCATGTGCAACAAGCCTTTTAAACCTCTAGGTGTCCCTAGCTGGACGAGTGAAGTCTCGTAAGGGTTCTCGTCAGCAAGTCAGCCACAACCATCTTTATTAACTTGTAAAAAAAATTTATTTAAAAATTTCAATATTTCAACATTCGTATCCTTCCTTGCTAAAACTAAATCTCAAATTAAAACTTTAAATCCTCGGGAGTAACGTAATCGTACATCCACCTAAATCATGACAATAATCCAAAAACATATATCGAGAGAATCAATAGAATATAAAATAAAAAAATAAAAAATAAAAAATAAAAAATAAAAAAAAACTTGCATGTGTGTGAATGGTAATCAAGTGGATACACGGTGATTATGAACTTGGAACATTATTCGGATAACTTCTTAGCGATACTTTGACTGCAAATCTCACGTTGTTAATCACACTCTAAAATAAAATCACTTGGAAACAGGTGTACTCACTTAAGTATATGCGATAGAAAGAATCATTTAAAAAACAAATAAAACTCGCATATGAATGAAACAACGTACGACACAAAAGAAAAATAATCTCACAAATAGATATTGTTCGTCAAGTAAATAATATTACTACCATATCTCGTTCTCCTCTTCTATCGGTTTCATATTCAAATCATGTTTCCCTAGGATCAAATAGGACTTTAAAAAGGTTATAATGTTGGTTAAGATTTATATCTAAGAAAATAAGGGTAAGAGGATTTAAAAAAAAAAATCCATAAGTAGATATGAATGATCTCAACGTGTAATATAAGGGCTTTTACTACAACGGCTATTGATTTTTCTTCTTCTACTACTTCATATATATATATATATAGATATATATTCTTTTTCTTTTTCTTTTTCTTGTTTTTGTTTTTCTTTCAATCTTCTTTTTCTGACATATACTTTTTCTTTTATATATCACTTCCATTTTTTTATTCTCTTTTTTTTTCAACTACTCAATATTCCACTTTCTATTAATCGTTTATTAGCCCAATTTCATTATGAAAAATCATTCTTCAACTACTCTTGGCCATGGGTTAGGTAATTTTTTATATAATGGCAAACTCCATATCGGAGTGGGTAGGGTAATAGGTAAACAAAAAAAAAGGCTTATTTAAAGGCTCAAAGGGCTAACGAAGGATATAAAAATATTTTATTGGGTAGGTCAAAATCCAAAAAGGGTATATATAGACAGATGGCTTAATATCATTTTCTAAAGTCACATGATTCTTCAATGTTACGATATCAAGGGAAATAGATTTAATTTTTTTAATAAATATGGTAATTACAATACTAAATCGACTTTCAATCATAATAAAGAACTATTGAGACTAATCAGCAAGATATTGCGCTTTGTCAAAGAGATTTGATGAAGTAATTTTAAAAATCCTCAACAAAGATGAAAGGCTGTAAAGCTTACCGAGTTTAGTCTCCACACTATTACTATATAGAAATCCAAGCTATATTACAATTCAATATGAACGTGCATCCACATGACTACGTGCCGTGCAAAAGTAAGTATGCCAATCTAAGATATGAAACAATGATTCCAACGATATATACTTTCAAGACATACCTTCATAACTTTAGTAGCATTGGATTACGCACTCTTTTTAACCCAAGTTTCAAAGGAATCTAGTCAAATAAGAAAGAACTGAATGTTGAACAGTAAAAAAAAAAGTAATTTATTTATTATTACTACTACTAGACTTATGTTTTTTTTAAACAAGGAATGAAAGGAATAACGAATAAAAGAAATGAACACACCTGAAACTAGTAAAACTACTAAAATTATTAACAACTAAAAACAAACGAAACAAAAATAAAAGACTACTTCTAAAATACAAAAATCCATAATATTCCCCTGTAATGGCGCCAAAAATTGATCTTGTCAGAATCAAGATATAAAAATATGCTTTACTTTCTAAGGATTTGTGGTGTGGAAGTAAAAGTCGAATCCACAAGGCACTACACCATATGGTCATATTTCTAACACACAACTTTTAAGATTTCTAACGGATATATCCGTTACTAATTAGTAACAGAAATATCCGTTAGAAACATTAAAAATCTGTTAGTATTTTCCTTTTAGTGAAATTTTTCTAATAAAAAATAACAGTCGGTGGCCTTTTTGTAAATAAAATTTAAAAAAATAAAATCCGGTGACAATTTTGTAAATATTCTCTACAAAATTTTCCAAAAACTTTACCCCCAAATTTTTCCCCCTTTACTAAGAGACATCGTCATCTCAGTTCTCTCCCTCCTCTAGTTCTGATCGGCATCTTCTTCTTCTTCCTCTTCAGCTTCTTCTTCTCTCTCCCTCAACATACCTTTCCACCTTTCCCAACCACACCATCCCTCTCCTTCTCCCTCTCCCTCTCCCTCTCCCTCTCCCTCTCCCTCTCACTGTCGCTACCGCAGCCGCTATTTGTCATCGTCGGAACCGGTTAGCTCTCTCTCTCTCTCTCACACACACACATACACACACCAGATCTGGTACGAGATTCACACACGCACACACCCCAGATCTGGATCTGTACCAAATCTGTTCGACACACATACACACACCCTATTCGCGCGCGAACGCACACACACACACACACACACACACACACTCTTTCTCTCTCTCTCTCCTCATTATTTGATTTTTTTTTCTTCTTTTTTTTTTTACAGATTTTGAGGTCAGTGACAGTGAAACGACTTCTCATACGTATCATCGTCGTTGATTATTGGCTATAGAGCCAGTGTAAGGGTAATGTTTATTAGTATAAACACATGCCCTTTAGTCATCTTAAGCCATCCACTATCATTTTTCTCATGTCCATTCACTTGAGATTTGAGTTTTCCTTGTCCAGAATTTGGTGGCTATGATTTGATATCTACATTTTCCTAATGCTTTTGAATAGCCTGTCTAAGTGATGTGCCTGTATTGTTATAGAATCAATGATCAACCAGAACCAGAACCAGAATCAGATGTATTCCCTGGTGGAGCTTATTGTATTTCCCGTCATTACGATGTCTTTTTTGTTCTCTTTTTTTTTTTTGGTCATTTCACCTCGATAAACTGAAGTTGATTAATTTTTTACTTACCATTTGTGTTCCTTCAGGGTTTTCGCAAGCATCTTGTTGAGGAATTAGATCAGGCATTTCTGGATGAAGTGGAAGCTTATCGGGAGATACGTGCAACTTCTACCGTTGTAAGTTGTAAATTTAATTGTCTTTGTTCACCGAAGATGAATTTCTCAATAAGATTATACCCTTTGTACGTTCATTCTAACCCTCTTATCTATGGTTGGGTGTCAATTTTACCTTTTTGGATATTTAATGATTAGATCAATCACCCTTTGATCCGTGGCCTTTGTGATTAGTACTTTAATGATGTGCCACAGTACTTTACCATTACTTTTAGCTCAATATGAGAGTCCTTAATGTGCAACATATCTACATTGCAACAGTATGCCCATTCATTTTTCTCTAAGTTAGACTAGGTCTACCTCGAGGAAAACCTAAGGTTTGTCCCTTATTTGGGTCAAGCTATACTCACCTCTCCTAGTTGGGCTTGGCTAACCCCTGCCCCTCATGTTATCACAAAGTGATGAACCTGTGGTGGGTCAAGCTATACTCTAGCATTTTCTTTTTCCTTTTTAGCCCACCAGCGATCTCTATCTCTTGTTTTGTTTCTTTTCTTTTCTTCATTTATGTTTTATCTACTATCATTCAGATGGTAATTTCTGTTAGTTGAGCTTATATTTTAAGGAATATAAGTTGTTCAAGATCTATTTCAGATGAACTTGTAGTCTGTAGCAAATGTACTATCAAGTGTTAAGTGTCAACAAACAATACTGCAATACTAAAAATTCCTTAATATCGTGTTCACGAACAGGTCTGTCATATCCACGGGTCATAGTCATACCTGATTCTAGTTATGGAGAGCTGGCCCGGTTCAAAAGGGGCTCCGTTGTCACCCTAAATATATATTTGCTTGTACTTAAAACACTAAAACGGGCATATTTAGTGACTATTTGTCAAATTCTTATGTTTCAAATTCTTTTTTTCCTAGTTTGCTGGTGCCGCACAGTCTCTTGGTGCCAGGGCAATTTTGGTAAACCCATGGAACGTCACAAAAGTTGTTGCGTCGATTGGTTATGCTTTGAACATGCCAGTTGATGAGAGAGAAAAAAGTCACGAGCGCAACTTCATGCATGTGACCACTCACACGTCACAGGAATGGGCTCAAACCTTCGTAAGGTGTGCATATGTAACAGTATGCTCTGCTGCTAAATTTAATAGTCTCTAGTTAACAATTACATATTATGAACCACGTTTACTTATATGCTTGTAAATGCTCAAACTAATGGAGACTTTTATAGCCTGTTTGGTTGTCACTTGAATTTGAATGGCTATAGTATCTCAAAGAAATTCATCATCAGGAATGCATACATTTAGATAAATTGGAGACCATATTTCTTCTAATATGTTCATTTATATTTTTCTTTGGAAAGTCAAAGTTCATGTTTTTAAACAAGCTTTGAAATGAGAACAAATTTTATAAATGGAACTATCAGAAATTATTAAACTCTTTTGTATTGGAATTGATTCTACAATGTTACATGAGTGGCCTTTATATAGGCAATAGAAAATCCAATACATCAATACATAGTATCATATAATATTAATGTATTAGATAATATCATATCATATCATATCATATCATATCATAATACATTAATTTCATATATTGTAGATAATGTCACATTATGATAACTATCATAAAATTTATTCTAGCACATTCAAACAGGAACTTTCCAAGACCATAATCAATTCTAGTGAAATACTATATAAATGCATGAATGTAACTATTCATGGAATGCCCAAACAGGCCCTCAGTGTTTATCTTCTATGATTTTATTTAATAACAAGTGCAGTAGAATATTTCTCGCTGATTGAACTAAGTCAAATTTTGTGAGTATTTAAAAGATTTTTTTTTATTAAATAAATGTTATATGAGAAAAAGGAGGGCTCAATGTGGGTGTAGTCTCCTTCATTGCTGCGTTCTTGATGCAAATTCATTTACATTCATTCATGGATGCAATTACTTGGGAAAACTTTCATTGACACCTCTTCTTTAAAGTCTTCTGCACTAACATTTTTAGGGACAACTTTAAGTATAAAGCTGAAAATAGACTGGGTTTGGGATGGGTCAGAATTGAACCCGACAATAGACTGGGTTTGGGATGGGTTAGCTAAAAATAGGTTGCCTTATGGTACATTAGTATTGGGCTTTTTTATTGCTGGAATCCATTGTTAGGCTGCCTTATGGTACTATGAGGTTATAATTATGTTGTTGTATGTTGTTAAAGATTAGGTCTAGGAGTTCAGTTCTTTGACTTTTTTTTTTTTGGTTTTAGTAATGAATTAGGTTTATGAGAAAATAGTGGAACGTGTCGTGGCCAAACAAAGGACATCATCTTCTTATCTTATATATACTAATATACACACACACACACACACACACACAGAGAGAGAGAGAGAGAGAGAGAGAGAGAGAGAGAGAGAGAGAGTGTGATAGAGAATGGATGAAGAGAGAAGATACGATAGGGATGGTATGTAAACAACTCCTAGGCCTCTCAATGTCCAAAAAAATAGAGGAATTGGATTAGAAAGCTATAAGAAAGAGAACAAATTATCCTGCCTATCTTGGGAAGATGCCTTTCTTTTTTTTTCTTTTTTTTTCCCGGCTCAACTAAAGAGAGAAACCACTTTGAAATTGTTCATGAAGTAGTTCCTAGCGTAACTTTAGCTTATTCGATGCCATTTAGGGCCTCTTTGGATTGGTTATGGCTTGTGCATTTAACTGCAGAAGCAGAAGCAAAAACACTAATTATAGAGGCACGATGGGAGTTAAGAAAAATTCATTCAAACCCCAATTTGCTTCCTAGATTACGTATGTGCTGAAGCACCTTTGAACCTTCTTAAGTCAAAACGTGTGTTTGGGACTCTAAAGTGATTTCTAAAATTATTCCAAACTTGCTAATATATACGTTTTGGGTCCTAGAAGCACATTTGGGCCTAAATGTGTGTTTGGGAAGTGATTCCAAACATGCCCTTAAAATTAGCTCTTGAGGGGCAGCACTTGTGAATGTTTTCCCTGCCTTTTTTGGGTGGAGGAGATGAGTATTAAAAACCATCCCAATATTTGCCTTCAGTTTACTTGTTCCACGTGTTTGATAGAATAGTCTTTTTTTTCCCAATTACAAGCAGGAATCTGTGAGCAATCCTTATAGGAGCAAAAGTCTGAGACGGCAATGAAATTTTGGTTTTCCCTGTTCAGTCCTCATTGAACAAACTCTTGTTTCTATTGATTAGTCACAATTTTCTTTCTCCCTTGTCAATCCTTAGTAGCATTTAGAGAATTTTTATCTCCTTTCCTCGTTCTTTGCTTTGAGGGTTGTGTCATATATAGTCTAGGTGATTCATGTTCCTGTGAAGCTTAAGCATCTATTCTCTGTTTTTATAACTTTCAGACAGCTACATTTAAGTTGAGTTTTGTACATGACATCCACTTCCTTTCTTGGTAATGGAATTTTGAATGATTTTATATGTCTTAATTATTTAAGAATGACTCACTACATTAATCTTAGATGAGTCCATAGCTATTCCATCCTTTGAAACATGTCCTAGGAACTTGACTTCCTGCAGCCAAAATTCACATTTATTAAACTTCGCATGCAAAAGATTATCTCGAAGTGTTTGCAAAGCAATCTGTAAATGTTTTTTGTGTTCCTCTTTCGTCTTAGAGTATATTAGGATATCATCGATGAACACAATATAAACTGATCCAGATACGACCTGAATGCCCGATGCATCAAATCCATGAATACTGTTGGAGCATTGGTCAATTCAAAAGGCATAACCGGAAACTCGTAGTGTCCATATCTTGTCCTAAATGCGGTCTTAGACACGTCTTCTGGTTGAACTAACAATTGATATTGATAGATGTGCAACATTTGACTAGGGCAGACAGACACTTTAAACCACCACAACTAGAGGGAGATCATCCGGGAAAAGAAATAGACAATGGGAAGGGAAAGGCAGTAAGTGTACCATAAGATAAGGAGGAAGCACTTAAGCAGCTTAAGAATACTCAAGCTAATATATCCATTTGAAGCTTGCTTATGGCTTCCACAAACCACAGGCATGCAATCCTTAAAGCATTATTTACCTTGTTTTAAATTATTGTTCTTTTTCAATAAATAGTTATAAGTAATCACATATGGTTTTAAATTATTTAAAAATAGTTTTAATACCATAAGTATTTTTTAAATATTCTGAGATAGTATTTTAAATGTTACTCTTATATTCTAAAATTATAAATTAATTATTACATGTTATATCTATTATTTATTTAGCCTAAATAAATAATAAGAATGTGTTTTAAATTAAAGAAATTAGTTAATAAATACCTATTGGTCATTTTAAAAAATAGAAAAATTATATTTATTTTTCCTAAGGCCTAATGCCCTTGTTTTATAAATTATTATTTATAAAACTCAAACTTTAGTATTTTTTATTATTATTTATAAAGTACACGCTTGGTTATCTTGTAATTTATTTAAAATACCAAACGAGTACCGAAAATTACGATAAAAATACCACTAGCTTATTTTAAGGTTTAGTATTTAATAAAAATATTCCTAAGGACCAAATGTCTTCTAAAAATATATTTGGAAATAATAGGACTCCGTAGACTATAATTATGTGATTAAGAGTTCAATAATTCATAATAACTAAACCGTAACTCAGAAAAATACGCAGTTAGCTCCTAAATTTTTAGAGCGACGTGTGGATTTATTTTACTAAATTTAGTGACTTTCCGACTCAGCTAAAAATACAGCTTACTGCTAGGGCCCATACTGGTATAGAAATTCAACATTTTATATGACGAACTCCAATTTAAGTCTAGTCAATAACGTCAGACTCAGAATGATGTCAGGATCATCATGTTGAGGTTTAGAAATCCACCTGACACAATTACCATTATGCCTTTGTTATCAGTATGCATGTAATCGTCGTTCTATGTGTTGATATGAATTCACTACAACAAAAATGGATTTTTGCAAAGAAAAAGTTCCTTGCTAAAGGCCACAATTTTGTTGCAAAATCCTTTTGCAAGGAAAATTTTTCGTAGCTCAATTCCTTGCAGAAGCTTCTTCTCTAAAGCTTCTAGCAACGAAAACAACTTTCCTTGCAAATTCTTACTTTTGGCAAGGAAAATTTTCCTTGCTAGTGCTCAGATTTTTCGTTGCTAAATGGCTAATTTTCTTGCAAAACATGTATTTGTATTGTAATTTGGACAATTTGCAACAACAAAAATTCGTTGCTAAAGGAAATATGTTCCTTGCTAATGGTTGTTTTTAACAAGGAAATCATGTTTCTTTGCAAATAATATTAACTTAAGGCAACGAAATAATTTCCTTGCTAAATGAGACTTATAGTAAGGAAAAATCTGTTCCTTACCAATTATATAACTCTAAGACAAGGAAATAATTTCGTTGCTAAAGGTTATTTTTAGCAACGAAAATATGGTTCGCTGCCCATTTTATTCTCTTAAAAGTAACCCCAACGTCAATACATGTGCAATCCAATATTTATTTTTAATCCTGTAATATTTCAAAGCCTATTCATTTACAAATATAGAATAATCAATACTTGTCCTGTTAAGTTGTGGAGACTGATCACCTTTTGACCTTGAAGCCCCTACGCATAATGGGGTCCCGCTCCCGAAAGAGCGGGCGGGGGTCAAGGGGAGGCCGCCCCTTGCGGGGTCCAAGGGCAGCGCCCCAGGAAGAAAAATTTTCGTGGGCTATTTCTTTATCAGTTTCAGGCCTATCAGAGCCGTTTGGGGTGTTTTCAGAGCAGTTCTGGGCCTGGCCCATTTGGCAGATTTAGGTCAATGATCACTTGTATAAATACCTTCTCTCCGTCATTTGTAAACCCTTGGCAGCTGCGGATTAATAAAAGATCTCTCTCTTTCCGCCGTGGAGTAGCACGATCATCCTGATTGTGTGAACCACGTAATATCTTGTGTTGTTTCTTTCGTTTTCGTGTATCTTGTGTGGTGTGTGTTTATCGATTTCAACCTAACATGTCCAACATAACATAATATTAAATATCACATCCAACATTACACAAGTTTCATATATCTGAAAAATACGTAATAGGTCACAATAAAAAATTCCAACCTAACATAACTTTTCATATATCCGACATCCTAGCTACAAAATAAAAAGGTGTACAAAGTTTAACCCTATATAGTGAGAGAGCCCAGGTTAAAGGAAGGAAAGCAATTACAAATGGAGTTCAGGTACAAGGAAGGAAAGCAATTACAAAGGGAGTTCACCATTGTCTGAAATAACAACTTTGTTTTTGGAGACCCCACTTTGTCTCCCTTGAGCTTCAATCTTGTTCACAACATCCATTCCAGATAGCACTTTGTCAAACACAACATGATGTCCATCCAACCTTCAAACAAAACCCAAGTAGAGGAATGTGAGTTTAAAAGATTCCACAGATATTGCTCTTGATTTGTAAATTTTGAGAAGGAAATGAAAGAAAAACAAGATGAAAACTATTCTCCACTGCATTTTATAGTTTTGAGAGAAAATAAAGAATTAAAGACCAAAAATCATGCCTCGGGTGAATAGAGACAATTTAGCTCTATTTTGATTCTCTACCTCTCTCTTGAGATTATGCTTTATATAAGAAAAGGTTCTGAGAAAAGGAAACAAATCAAAGGTTAACAATGTTGGGAAAATTTAAAATAATTTTCCTTGAACGATAAATACAAACACAAGATAGCATTGTTAAAACTTAAATTTAAACACAAACACACGATTTTAATTACAAATTACCTCAAATCAATTATTGAAAAAATTGACCAAATGTTATATTGGCGTGTGTTTTCTTTTCGTGCTGGGTAGCTCTTTTGAGGGTGGATTCATGTTGGGGTTTGTTTGGGTTGGGTGCTGATTTCATGCTCCTGGGGGGTGGGGGGTGATGTATCCATTCTTTTTTATCAATATAATTTTGCTTATTGCTGTTCAAAAAAAAAAAGTCTCTTGAGAGGATTGGTCATTGTGGGGTGCTTGTTTGGGGTAGTTTTGTGGTCTGATATGGTATTTGTAATGGGTGATAACGTTTGAGTTTTGGCTTCTTAATAAAATCTTGATTTGTTGTTTAAAAAAAAAAAAGACTCAAGATGAAACATAAATCTCCAAATCATCCAGTGGTTTCCCAGCTTGAACCGAAAATTTGGTTCTCAAATACTTTAATAGTTGTTCAACCTAAAACAACTTCTATTGAAATGTTGTACAACTTCAAAACCATTTGGAACTCAAGGTTTGAAACCATTATTGTTAGCATCCATGAATAAAATAGTCTAACTCATTAGTAAGCAACAAGAAAAAATGCCCTTGCGCAATTTTTTTTTCAGACAAAAAAAAGTTAAAGTAACCTAATGATAACATCTATGCTAATGTCCAAGTTTAGACTGAATGTTGAAACTAGAATACTTTGCCAAAAATATATAATAGCTAAAAAAATTCAAACGAACCAAAAATGCATGAGATTCAAGAAAGCGGTGAATAGAAAATCTGTACTTCAAGAATCACGGAATATGAACAATATAAAAAAATAAAAAATAAAAAAAATTTGAAAACTATTCCAGAAAATTAAAATTAGAGTATAGACTCACTTTAGTTCTATATATGGGCTTTCTGCTTTTCACCCTTCAAGTACTTGAGCAAACCATCCAATACCGAGAAGTAAGGAAAAATCTGCAATATAGCGAACAATGGTGCAGGCACCCCTGCTTAATCAAGACAGCAAACCTAGGGCTTCCTTCTTTGATAACACACACACACACGAGAGAGAGAGAGAGAGAGAGAGAGAGAGAGAGAGAGGCGTATAAAGAAATGAAAAGATTATAAAAGCCCTAATTTCCATTTACACTATGGAGCTTGGTACGAAAAAATTTAAAAGTTCTAAGGAACTTTAAATAGGTCAAAAACACAGTCATAATGGTCAGTAGAGCAAAAGCTTGAAGGCTCATTTGGATGTTCATAGAAAAATATGTGCTTTCACCATGTCTAATTTAAATTTTTTTTAACATCATTAAATTTGATTACTTTTAAGCCAAGCTTACAAAAAGAGGACAAAGTCCATAACAAAGAATAACAAAAAGGAGCCTGAAATGCCCTTAGAGTATTTCACAAACACCTAACATCCAAACATTAATATAGAGATATTCATATAAATGCATATATACGAGATATTGGCCAGCCCTTCTGTTGGCCCAAAAAGGAAACCTTAGAGGGGGGGTGAATAAGGTTTAAGCGGAAATTTAACCTTTTTGAAAACTTAATACAAATTAAACACAATCACAAGCATTATGTAAAGAGAGAAGGGAAGAGAAACTTTCAAACCAATTTTTCAAGTGGTTCGGCAATCGCACCCCGCGTCCTACGTCCACCCCTCAAGAACACCTCTTGAGGATTCCTTTAATCCGATCTACTTCACAGGTGTAGACCAAACCGTTCCCGGAGCACTTACAGGTGTGCACCAAACCTTTACAAGAGCCTTCGAAGAAGAACACCCCTTCTTTGCACACAAGGGTTACTAACCCTCACTCTATACAAATACAATTGAATACAAATTGATAACTCTCTCTCTAGAGTGGATAATACAATTAAAGTTCACTACAATTTTGCTCTCTCAAGAAAAACAATGAAAGATTTGAGCAAATTGATAAACTCACACAACTAGGGCTCAAATGTGAATGATTAAAGATTAAAGAGATGTGTGATCAATACTATGTTTTCCAATCAAAATCTCAACCCCAAATAGCTTGGAAAAACATGTATTTATAGGCCTTGGAAGATTATAGCCGTTGGTGGCACATTTGGTAATTTAAAAACCCCTTTAAAAACTAGCCGTTATTGCCTTTCAGGTCGATTCAGTCGACTGGACCTTGAAGCAGTCGACTGGTCCTTGAAGCAGTCGACTGAGATGTGTTTACAGAGGGTTCTGTTTGCATTCTGCTTACTTCAGTCGACTGCATCGGGCCTTCAGTCGACTGCCCCTCCCTGTTTGACAGCCAGACACATCTCCACTAAAATGGCCATAACTCCCTCTACAAAAATCGGATTTGCGATCCGTTTGATGTTTTGGAAACTAGATTCAAATACCTTTCCAACCATATAAGATTCAATATTTAATTATTTTCTAATTGGTTGGGGCATTGCTTTAAAGATGACCCACTTAAAATTTATTTCCAAAACTTTAACCTTTAGAGTTCGTTTGAGCCCCTATGAGTGTGAGATCAAGATACCTTACAATGATGGTCCTAGACTTCAACCAAGGATGAAATATCTTCAAGTCTTCAAGCTTGATCCTTGTTGAGCTCCTTGTAATCTTGATCTACATCAATTAAATCTCATGCACACAAAGATGTTAAAACATTGATACAATATTAATACATGAGATTATATGTGAGCTTAAAAATGACTATGATAATAACAAGGAATGAATCAATATGAGGCATGTAATTATCATAGCATATTTGACATCATCAAAACATAATTAAATATGCCTTAATATACCTTAAGGCTAACACCTTCACTTCCTCAAACCATGCAAAATAAAATTTGAGAAAGGGTGCAATCGGGAGTAGTGAAGGGTTGATAAATTAATGCAATAGTGACTCATGCAAATAATTTTAGTTGTCTTATATCCTCCATGGACATGCCCATTACTGCTATGCAACTCTTGCAAAATAAGTTATGACTCCCAAACCTATTTGATCTTCATGTTTCTGAATAATGCCCCGTGTGAGATCCCTTATTCATAGCTTAACAAGATTGCACCATTAACTAGGACTCAATCACAACCACCTCAAGTAGTGCCTGTGTGGTGGTCACCCTCTAACACGTCTGATTAATCCTATCCATAGGAAGTTCACATCTAGTAACCAATGAGTATGGTACCCTCCATGTGGAACGATCACCCCTAGCGAGGTGACAAAGAATACACTACTCATCTTACAATGAACCATTAATGGAAGAGCGTGGGTGTTATTAATAAGACCCTCTCCCACTAGATTTGATAGCAAAGGATTTTGCTTTTGAAAAAAAAATTTGTTTCTACACATTATCCATAAACATCTAATATTTACTAATGCGTTGAAACGGTTTTTGAATTTTATTTTAGAAAACTTGTTTTACGTACATGCAAGTAATAATAATATGCTCCCTCCGTCCCATTTAATGTGTCCATCTTGGGGAATCCAACTATTTAAGGGAACAAAAAGAATCTACACCTATTTTTCACAATTGCCTATTCATTGCACTTTCTTTTTTTGTTTTGTTTTGGTGTTGATTGTAAGGAAGGGTAGTTTGGGAAACTAAGTAAATTTTACATACTAATTTAGGAAAGTGGACAATAATTTTGAAACATCCAAAAAAAAAAAGATAGACACATAAAATGGGACGGGGGGAGTATATAAATTCCAATCACAAACCAAGCACATAAAACAAAAAACGAAAATGAAACAAAGGCACTCATATGCCTCTATCTCCCATGGCTCTATCTTCATAGAACCTCCTTCTTGGTTTGATAGCCTCCAGCTCCATCTTCATGGACAATGGCTTGATTCTCCATCTTCATGGATTTCCTAATTCTATTATATTGGTCTTATACTTCTTTCAAAGTTTACAAGTCATCTAGAAATAGAAAACAACAATAAAATAAAAGGCTAGGGAAATCGGTGCGACTTTCCTATTTATAGGATTGAAGTCGCAGCGCCCTTTACACATGCCTTAAAACCAAACTAATATACACCAATCTCAAATAATTAAATACAAAATTTAAAAAATTTTGGTGCCATGGGAGATAGCGGACTAAACTTGCTACAAAAGGGTTAGTCGTACATACATCCATGCATATATAACAAATATATGAAACTATTTGAACTCCTAATTGATTCACACAGTACATAAACTCTTACGTACTGAATTAGAACTTAAAACAGCGTCTTAGTTCTCTATCACAGTTTCTTGTCTAGAAGTTCTTAAGTTTGAATATCAAATTCATCTATATCATGTCTGGTATAGATCATAGGTTTTACTCTAATAATGACATCAAGAGTTCTCAATTTTAATGTACAAAATCTAAGACTCCGAAACCATAATTTTAATGGATCTTTACTAAAATTTTCTTCTAGGATTTATAAATCCAATGTGATTCATCAATGGTTTTAATGATGGGTGTCATTTCACCACGTGAAATGAGCGCAAACTCTGTATCACATACATATTTATGCTATTCAAGCAAAGGTATTTGTACTAAAGTATGTTTAATACTCAAAGCAATACCTTTGTCATAAATATGCATAGGTAGCTATTTAAAAATAAAATTAGTTCTTAACAGGAAATCGCCATGCATATAAGGAAAATACAAAATTTTAGGTATGATGAATTTATTTTCACCTAACAAGAGTGCTACTTCTTTGGCTTTAATCTGAATTGAGGTGTGGTTACCGTCAATTCCCGTGACAATGATAAAGTGTTTCATTAAAGTCCATTTTTTCTTGGGAATTGCATTACATTTACAAGAACTAATAGTGGCTATTGTGTCTATTAGCACACTAAAGCATATGATTTATAACCTCCAAAATTAAATGTACCCTGAACATAGGTATATCTCTTTTTTCCTTGACTAGGTGAAAAAAAATGATCAAGTCATTTTGGTTTGAAGATGATAAATAGAAGCAAATTTTATTACTTTTTTTTTAAATATTGTTCCATGTAAGATTGGAACTTGAACATTTTTGAATTCAATGTTGTTTTGTCTATTGGATTCTTCTTTTTCTAATTGTTTGTTAGGAACTTTTTTTCAAAGATGGAGGAGTTGTTCTTCCATAGTTTTGAATATACAAATTTTTTTCCTTAAACTTATAGATTCAACATAGGAGTTGTGTTTCGCATATTTGTTTCTATAAGATCTGAAATTAACCATTGTCTAGGAATTTCTAGATCGATCCAGTTTATTAATCTGGGTTAAATAACTGTGTTGAAGGGTCTAGTTTCAAAATTTTCTACTAATTTGTTTTCCGTTTGTTTGACCCTAGTTTCGGTAAACCTTGTTAATTCATGGGTTGTTTTCCATCTAATTGACAAGTCATGAGTATTTGCTTTCACAGCAATTCCTTTAATTTTGATCCTCATCCTAACTGTGTCTTCCATATTAGGATCATTTATTGAAATAAGAAATTTGGTTTGATATTAAACCAAATTACTCTATTAGCCATATTAGACTAGATTCCTCCAATGATTGCCTTCATTGGATCCAAAAATCTCTTATAAAAAATTACTGATAAAATTGGGGTGTCTATATCCCTTGTCTAAAGAAAGCAGGAATGGTAACCTGAATAACCCCAATATGAATACATTGGATATGAGGGTATTTAGCCTTCCTTTTTGCAACTTTTCTTTTATCAAAAAGTAGAATATCAATTTTCCCCTCACTGGAAAATTGAGCTTTTGTATTTCTACTATAATGTTCAAACACTCGTGCTAAGAAAAAATTAAATCAATAAATTTTGTAAATTTCTGGTATAGAAAGAGTTTGAAGTTTTTCAAATCATGTTAATTCAGATTTAGAGAGAGTAACTTCCTCTCCTACAACATCTTTAAGGCGAATATTTTCTAATTCGTCTTGGGGAACTTCTTGAATTTCATCTCGCATCATGAAAATATATTCATTAATTTATTCATCTGAAAAAACTGTAGTCTTCACTAGAAATTTCATAGAGAATTTCTTCTCCGAAGAGTACTTCATATTCTTGTTCTTCAAAAACTTTGATCATTTTCTTTGCACACTTTCCTTTTTTTAGTGCAATCAAGTGCATAATGACATTCTTCATTACATATGAAGCACCTACAAGTTTTCTTTTTGAAAATACCTGTATTTTTTACTTTTTTTAATGAACATATTTTTTCTTTTTGGAAATTTTTTTTTATTCCATGATTTTTACTTGAACTTTATTTTCTTAATTTCTTTGTTTTTCCTATAGGATGGAGTTGAGCATCCTATCTTTAATTTTTCCTTAGAATTTTGTCACAACATTGCTGACCACATTTGTTATTGGGAATCTGATTTCTTACCTATTTTTTCGCTTTAAGTTCTAAATAGTGATGAATTATCAACCGAATAACATATTGTATGCGAAAATCTAAGTTGTCTAAATCTTCCTTTCCTATTTTCTTAAGAAAGTCTGGGTAACCTTTAATAGCTAACTCATCTCATGGGTTAGGGAGTTTGTGAAAAAACTGATCAAGCCAATATGTTGTGTCTGATGGATCAAGTTAATAATAATCTATACTATTATAAAGGGAAAGGGAGGGGTACCAACATTTTTTACTAAGTTCTCTATAATTATAGATAAACCATTACACTTTATCTTCCTAAAAAATATTAGAAGGGTATTAAAATGTCTAATCAATTAAAAAAAAAACACACTACTTCGACAGATGGGAAAAAATTACCTAAAACAGTTGGCCAAAAAAAAAAACTGTCCAAGAAACAAACAAAATTGCACACACACAGGGTGTACGTGTGGCCCTATTCTAGTCTATTCTATTACTTAAAAGTGAAAGGTTGAAGCAAAATTTTACCACAGGATGACACGTGTCAAGGGCTTTTACTGCCCTATATGAAACTTTAAAGATTGTTCCAAGGACAGCCCATAACCGGTCCATGAACCATTTATGTATGAGAGCCTAAAACTCTGTCTCTCTCTACGTTGAGACATTTCATCTGTCCCTTTCTCTAATGTTTTGTGTAATGTCTTTTCCTCTCACTCTCTCCACAATCACTCCCCCAATTTTAGTTCGTCGCTCTCTCTCACCACCTCTTATTTTTCCATTTCATCTTCCTCACCATGTCTCTCGATCGACTCTCTAATCTCTTACCTCTGTTGGTGTTGTTGATACTTAATTGAAGACGACAAACATAAAGAAAAAGAAAAGAAGACATATTTGGTGAAGATTAGTGATCTCACACTTAAGGTTGCAAGCGAAACAAGCTGCTTCATGTATCTATATTTGTGTGTATATAATTATATATATATATATTTATATCCATCACACTACACATGCGTGTATAAGGAAAGGAACTAATTGGAAGTGAATGACTTGGATTGCAGGAATTGATCACTTAAACATTTGTAATGAGATGGGAAGCTGAAATGTATCAGGGTAAAAGAACAAGGTATTGTTTCTGTTGAACCAAAAAAAAAAATCTAGAAGAATATATTTGAAACCGGTTTTCGATATATATATATATATATATATTTTTTTTTTCTTTTTAGAAGACCGACTCCAAAGGGAGCATCCATTTAGAGTATCCAAAATACCCTTTTGGGTCGTTAAATCGTGTTTTTGGTTACCTAAATGAGTTTTCTTACTAAAGACACTCCAACTACAATATCTAAAATGAGTATTCATTTTCATATTTCATATTAATATGTTGTAATTCACTTCAACCGTTATTTTAATGATCAAATCAGGTGCTAGGATATCCTTAAAATTTTTGGCTCCCCTCCCTTTCTCTCTCCAAAGACTATAAGTTTGGGTCTCCAATCCATATAGACCTAAAATGGCTCCCCTTTTGAGTCCCTCATTGGAGTGCAATGGGAGGAGCCATTTTGGAATTTTTTAATTTTGGGTCCCTGCTCTAATGAAGAATGAGCCATATAGGATCCTTTAATTATCGTGCTATGAACGAAGGGATCTTCTATAATACATGTCATTAGTTTTGGTTGCATCGTACATCCCAGTTTGGTATCTAAGTACTAAACCACTTATAATAATTTGGTTCCAAATGTTACGAGAAGGTCCCAACATATTGTAGCTTTGGAAATCACTTTATGCCCAATATATAATAAGTAGGATGCATTATAGAGTTTTCCATTATCGAAATGCAGAAGAAGAGTGCGAAATTGAAGCTTCCAAAAAATTCGAGCAAGAAACTACTCATGAAATTGATGAAAAATGAGAAAATCATAGAGTCTATACAGCTGAAGGTAATGATTTTCCTAAATATTTTCTTGTTTTATCTTTTGATGACCGTTCTCATACTGGTGATCTGATCCTAATGTTGAAAAGAAAATTGAAATTGGAAGAGCTTAGCTTAACTTTGAAATCAGTACATTTAATACCCAACTCTCAATTCAAACATAACAGCATACCTGAATTGGGTGTTTCTTTTTCTTTCTTCGTTTTTTCCCCTTAAATTTCTAGATAGATGGATCATAGAAGGGATTAAGTGTAATTTGTTTTAAATTTGATAATTATACAAATCTCAACTGGGTATAGTCCTTACATATTCAATGCTTAAATTCTCAGGTAAATTTAACCGAATTCAAATATATATAATGTCTATTTTGTACTATTGTTGGGTTAGTGGCATTTGATGCATTTTGATGCAGAGAGTAGCATTCTTTGGGTTTCACTTGCAATAGACTATGTATCATTGATGTACTTTGATTGATTCCTTTCAAAGGGATGGATTAATGTAAGCATTTCTCCGATTCTTTTCTTTTCCTTTGAAATTCACAATTCAATTTTGATCTAATTGTAATTTGGCTCATACTTTGACTTAGTTTGTGTAATTTTGAAATCCTCTCATTGAGTTTGAGAATTCACATTTGGTCATCGTTATCTAATTTTGGGTCATATTTTGATCTACATTATGTAGGTTTGGAACTCTCTCCTTCAGGTCATCAATTCAATTTTGGAAATTTGGGTCATATTTTGATCCAAGGAAAATGCTAAGTACATCGGTTTTGTGTACCTAAGCTATCCACCTGCTGATGAGTTATGGTAATTTTGAAATTAATTCGAACTTTGTTTAGTAATTGATGAATAATTTTGGAAATACATATCAGCAGGTGTGTTATTTAGCTTTCCGTTTAGGTGTACCTAGGATTACTCGTGATCTAATTCATGAAATTTCTTAATTCTCCCTTTGAATCCTAATTTTTGCTTCAAGCCTTCAATTTGTGTAATTTGGTAATGGATAACTTTTGGGGCACATAAGAATCTCACATAAACAAGATACATAAACTTTATGTGTCTATCTCTCTCCTCTGTGGATCCCACAGATACTGTGGACCCCACAGTGTCAGTGGACCCCATCAGGAGAGAGATAGACACATTATGATTTATGTATCTTGTTTATGTGAGATTCTTATGTGCCCCAAGAGTTATCCTTTGGTAATTCATGATTTGATCTACTTTCATGGGCATTTAATTTGGTAATGTTATTGATATTGATAGAAAGGAAAATTGTGGGCTATTCAAATTATTATCAATCTGTTGCCCCATTAGATGCACAATTTAGACGTCAGCTAATTGATATGGCACACAGAGTTGGAAATTTTGCAGGGGTGGCGAACCGCTCTTGGCCTACATTTATTACAATAAGTCTACACACACATAGCATTTCATAACTCATTTCACAAAAGGGTATATTAGGAAGAAAAAAAAAATTGTGAGACCCACTATTTTAGTGCATATCAGTCCCCAAATCATCTTTCCTCCATTTTCACGAGAAGTTATTCAGCGAGCCCGTCACGCCACATCAGCATGCTGATGTGGTGTGACCAATTAATCCTAACCACCCACTTGCTCCCTCTTTTTATGGAGATCATGACAAGTGGTTATCAAATTTAAAATTTGAAATTCCACTAACCACTTGAAATTCACTTCATACTTCTCACACACCCCCTTCTCTCTCTCTCTCTCTCTCTCTCTCTCTCTCTCTAAAAAAGCTCACTTCCATGGATGCCTTCCGATCTGTTCTTCTCTCTCTTCTCCGAGATCTGCGATGTTCTATGATCCCAGATTTGAAGAACCACCACACCAACATTTCTTAGAAGCTTCCTTTCTCTACAAAAAGTCTCTTTGTGATAAAAGAGATCTTCATGTGTAGTTTGTAATTGAATCTAAGGAGGACCCTTTTTTTTTCCTATGATTTTCACGAATTTTTCGAGAAAGTTTTGTTGATTATTCGAGTAAATTTTGTTTTTTTGTTTTTTTTTTTTTTTTTTTCCCATTGAATGAGTGTTAATTTGTGCACTTTTGCTCCAATTCTAAATAAATAGTGGTAATAATCAAACATTTAGTACCAAATTTTAGCAGACTGAGATTCAAATTAATATTTCCTCTGTTTTTCCACTTTTTCCCAGCAACCAAACAGTTTTTTTCCCCCTCCTTTTATCGCCTTCTGATCAAATTGATTGAAAACACTTATGGGTTTAAACAATTTCTTCTAATTTATTCCGAATAAAAAATGTTTTGCATGTAATATGACGTTTGGGTATTTGATTCATCGATTGGGTGTGTATCTAACTCTGATATTAAAAAAAAAAAAAAATCAAATTTTCACCCCAAGAAAAGAAAATGAAAGGAAAGGAAAATCTTTGGATTTTGTACTTTTTGTTTTTTTTGCTCAAAATGGATTTTGTACTTGAAGAGTAACAGCAGAGAGGAGAAGAAGAGGAAGGAGACTGAGTTTGATTTATTTATTTTTTTGCAATATAGATGTAATGTAAATGAGCAACAATGGTGTGAGACCATCGTCTTCTTCTGTGAAAGAGGGCCTTCTCGTGGTTGTGGCCTCCATGGATGTGAGCTTTTTTAGAGAGAAAGACAGAAGTGAGAGACAGCGAAGGGGGTGTGTAGAAGTATGAAGTGGTAATGGAGGAAAGAGCATTTGGGGACTGCTATGCAATAAGATAGTGGCCCCCACAAATTTTTTTTTTTTTTTGTTGCTAATATGCCCTTTTTGTGAAATGAGTTGTGAAATGCAATGTGTGTGTAGACTTATTGCATTTATTATCTATAGCTTTGTAGAACATAATTTGTTCACATGAAATCATCACTCTCAAGCTTTTTTCTTTTCTTTTTTTTTTTTTTTTTTAACTATTTAAATATGTCATGTTTTGATGTTTTTTCTAAATCTGTTGTATATATGTACAAACACATCCCCAAAACTATGTGAACTCGCTCATAGTCATACATATGTATATATAAGCTAAAGCTCTCAATTAATTGAGTATAATAAGCAGAAAATGGTGTCATTTTTCACACTTTCGGTCACCTACAGCCTACAGGTGACTCGCTTAACTCATATAACATATTATACTTTCAAAAGATGTACATGGAGGATTTGTTGATCTCTCTCTCTCTCTCTGTGTAGTATTTCACATCCCCGCGCATTGCGCTGGTTCTATGCTAGTACTTTTTAAAAGTTGTTACATAGCCTTCATAAAGACATTACATAATTCTATCTTAGCAAGAATATAATTTGCATCTCCTAACTGCTACTGGTTCAGGAGTTGATTCTAAAGTAGAAGGTTTGTCTACTTTAGCATTTCAATCCTCACCTGCTTGAATAAATTCGCCCAGATTGAACTCATTCATTCTATAATCACCAAAATATTCTGGGTCTAAGTGTTCACGAGCTTTTCTTTTTCCCTGAGGAGTTGGGATTTCTTCCTCATGGGTTTCATTTGAGGATTCTTCTAAAAAGGATGATTGACTATCATCATCTGATAAGACATTTATGAAATATTCAAAATGCCTTAAAAATTTCTCAAATTGCAGAGAAGTTTCTCATGTCTGCGTTATTATCTTATCTCTTTCTTCAACAGTTAAATTTGGGTTTTTGTATCGTTGACACCAGTAATCTAAGATTTCGACAAAAATTCTCATACTCAGTCCTATTATAGGATTTATCTTGTAACATCATACTCCGTAATATTTTCGATTCCATAATATAATGAGTAATATTTGGGGCACTAACAACTTCCACTAACACTTACTAACACACTCTATCTCTCTCCTAGTGGTACTGTGGGGTCCGCAGTGGGCCCCGCAGTACCACTAGGAGAGAGATAGAGTGTGTTAGTAAGTGTTAGTGGAAGTTGTTAGTGCCCCTAGCATTGCCCTAATATAATTGAGGGATTTTACCATCACTTGGATTATTCATACCATTGTCTATTTTTCAGTTAATTGGTTTTTCCAAACTTTTGATCAAGAGGCTAATGTGTTTTTTTGTTTCTTTTTCTAGATCAATACTACTAATAGATTCAAGATTATCTATTGAAATAACTACCGACTCTAAATAGTTTTGGTTTGTTTGTTGGGTTTTTTATAGTTCAGAAAAACAATAACACATAATGGAGTACCTATTTAAACTAGAACACATCTACATACTGTTGCTGACTCTTTTTCAATATGAAGTGCATGATCATATGAGTCATTTATACATTCTACAGTTTTTCCTACACACCTTAATGTCTTATATTATCTGTCATTATGAAAATTTCTTTCTCAAACTTAGTAATTGTCAAGTGCCTAAGACCTCTCAAGAGTTCACAAAAGACCTGAACAAGCCTAGCTATGGCAACAAAACGGTCATCAACAGACGGGTATATAGACGTTGACAACTATTAATTAAGAGAAATAACAATCGTAAAAACAGAATAATATATGTAAGTAAGATGTCTATAAAGAAGATAAAAACAAAGAGAATAATTACAAAGATGCTATATAGAACTTCAATATATATATATATATATTTCATCTTACAAAAGGAATACTGATGCTATAGGCTCTGATACCAGTTACACACACAGAGAACAACTAGAGAATCCCTCCCCACATCTATTAAAGTCTATTGACTAAGTTATAAAACATTTATTACCTCTAGATAGGGATATACATGTTTTACAACTTAGTCAAATATACTTTAATAGATGTCCCAATTCTCTAGTTGTCCTCATTCCCTGAATCTGAATTAGAGCAACTCTAGCGGTGTTAAAAAACACGTGGGGTAAAAATTGCCTAATTTACTGTATGGATTGTGCTGTAGTACGCAAACGGCGGACAGAAAGCCAACCCACCATGAACTAGCAGAGACTCTGATCTTTACCGACTGCCTGCCACACGGCCGGCTCAAACGGCAGTCTCACTGCCTGCTCATTCTAGACGGCAGTCCCTCTGCCGATCGCTGTGGCAACCGGCTTTCCCCTTGCCGTTTGCTTGTATGGTAAAAAAATTTGTTGTGCTAAACTTGACTTTCGCTATACTTATTTACTCTATTTTACCATTTAAGCCACTCCACTGCAGCATCCCCATACCTTAACTAGCCTAATTTACCCTATGCAACTACACCACTGTAGTTGCTCTTAGGGACTACTCAACCAAGCATATTTTAAGGTGAACAAGCTTGGTTCAAACCAACTCAAAACCGACTTACCCAGAGTGAATAAAACAGAGAAAGTGGCAAACATTAATCCCTAAGAGCCTGTTTGGTTGTCCTTGAATGAAATAATTCTATTCATGTTTCCGTACACAATTTTATATAAAAAGATGAAGAGCTTGAATGGTTTCATTTAGAAAACGAATGCTCGTCTCAAAAATGATGCTTGCAATCATGAATTTTGGCATTCTAGAAAAATGAGCAAATTGCCTCATAAGAAGAAATATGGTGAAATCACCCATATTTGTAAATGAATTCATTCATGGTGATGAATTTTGCCTTTAACTTCTATACAAAAATTGAATAGAACCATTCAATTTAAAGAGACAACCAAACAGGCCCTAAATGTACATAACTAAAGTCGAGCAATATATTTCAGATTGATATAATATACATAAAAGCAATTTCTTACCTTGTTAATAGTAACCACCTTTCGCTCCTTTTTGCTTGTGTTTGTAGGTGAGAAAATGCAAAAGAAATTCCAACAAGTACACACACATCTATACTATTCTATACTGTAACAGAAAGGGAAAGGGTGGGGTACCCAAAAATAAAATTCCCAACACCAATAATTACAATAAAACCTATAAAGATTTCTATTCAAAATAATTTCACAAGTACACTAAACTGTCTTTTCTTTATCTTTTAAAAAAAAAAACTGCTCTCCACCACTCACTCCACTTTCTTCACCTTCTCATTCTATCTCCTACTTGCACTAAAGTAGTGAATGCCATTATTGCCACTCCCCCTAGTATTTTTATAATTGTAAGTATATTCATATATCAAATTATGTATGTGTGTTGACTATCTGGAGATATTGCCAGTTTTTCCCATTTTACCATCATTCCCATATATTGAATTTTAGTAACTGCCAACTCATACTTCAGTAGTTCTAGTGGAACTTCAGCAATACAAACTAGGACTCCTATTACTCAATTTTGTTACACTAGTTATCCTACACCTGTGAAATGAGCAAAACAATGATGTGACACCTAAGCATAGTATCATACTAATGGGGCGGCACAAATTGTGTCGTGTACAATTGAGGCGGCACATGTTGTGCCGTTTGCTTCATGCGGCACACGTTGTGCTGCTGCGTGCTTCATGGGTGTGGACGGCACATCATGTGCCGTGTGCCTGTAAGCGGCACATGTTGTGCCGTTTGGGGTGCTCACGGCTCACCATTGGCCGTTACTCCCTACATTAGTTGAAACTTAGTGTTACCACAAAGTTAAGTTTTGGTAAGTTCGCATATCCTATACATTAGCTGAAAGACCCCGTTGTTAATGGCTTTAGCTTAAGTTGTACCAAGTTGTCCTACCAAACAATCCCATTGTTGATCCTCTAACTGAACAAATGAACTTAGCAAAAGAAAAAAAAAGAAAAAAATTGAACAAATGACTCGTTAAGGCCCCCACATGGTAAAGTTGCAGTTTTTGGTTTTCAATTTTTGTTTTCATTATTTGTTTTCACAATTGAATCTAATATGGGAGGAATTCACTCCAAAACCGAAAAACTTGGGAAAAGTTAAAACATATCTATACTATTGAGCCCTAAACTGGTCAAAGAAAGTACAATAAATATTACAGAAGATAGAACTTGGGAAAAGAATCAAGAGCAGATTAATCATAATATACCAAGTGAAGAATTCCCGCAATATTCTCACAATTACAAAGCTATACCCCCATCTCCACCAAAAGAGAAAAAACATCATTTTCTCTTTATGTACAAAACAAAAAAACCAAACTTGTAATCCCAACTCCCACTTTTTTTCCCACAAATCCATTTTTCCAGTTTTCCCCCAGTTCTTTTTTTATTCATGTACACATTGCAACAAAAGAAAATATACCCACCAGTGAAATAAACCCCAAACCCCTCATATCTCTATTATATATATATATATATATCTCTTCAATTTATCCCCCAACTTCCCAAAACGGTAAAACCACAAAGAAAGGAAAACAAAAACATTAAGAGACAAAAAAATTGAGGCACCCAGATGAAATTAGTGTACGTAAATCGAGGAATGTTTTTCAAAGATAATCCTAAGGATTACCTCGGCCGCGGTCGTGCAGGAAATGAATGAGCCTTCCGGACCGGTGGTCGAGGAGATGGAGTACCAAAGACCATGGTCTGGGACTGTGTAACCATGTCGACCATGGACGGGGTCTGGTAAGCTTGGACAAGGCTTGTACTATCCGTGGAATCGCCTCGTGCAGTCGCTCTCTGCCATGAGTGTGAGCTCAAACCTGACAGAACATATGCCCTTCCAGATGCCTCGTAAACACGGCGGTTAGCCATCCTCTCTTGCATTTCCCTCAGTTCAGCACCTAACCCAACACATAACCGGTCCCCAGCTTGCGCTGATACGGTTTCTGACAATGCACTACGGCACCGCTCGAGAATAGATACAGCACCGGGTAGATCGCCCCGTTCGGCATTAGTTCTTGCTTCTGAAATTGCCTCGGCTGCTTGCAGTCTATTCCTCTGCCTGTCCACTTCCATTGACACTGATACTTGTTCAGCTATTTCAGGCCTCTCGATCTTCACTTCATTCGCTTCTTCCAAGTTCACCAACTCTTTTGTGATGGGATCTCTATAAACATATCTAACCTTTAATAATGACATGTCATTACTTGACTCGCCGAGTGGAATATCAACTGCAACCAGAAAATTTCTCTCTTCCTCAGCATACAAATCTCCAACATCGATAGAGCCCATTCTTTCATCAGACGTTATGCTGGTTTTGTAACTTCCTGCTTTTATTGAATTAAGCCGCAAACTTGGATGAACACACTCCACTTTCACCTGCAGTTCCTGCACTACCACACTCAAGAGCCCTCCAATGCACTGTGCAAAAGCGTCCTGAATTACACTCTCGGCTTCTATGAACGAAAATGTTCCACCAGAATTTTCGGAGATCGAGTGCATCGCCTCAGCATCATGGTCAGCCCCGAATCCAAATGCGTGTACCGGAATGTGGATGCCCGTGCTTCCATTTCGATGAACTGAGGATGGCAGGAGTGACTGGTAATCGGTTCGGGGATGGGCCCCACTGGGACTGCTTACGGTGTATGTATCCTGCCCATCGGATAGTAGTATGATGCTGCTGACTGGGTTCTTACACTTGCGGTCTACCATCACCTTGGCACCCTTCCTTAGACCTTCGGCTATGTTGGTCCCACCATTTGAAGTTAGACCGTTGACTGCCTGCAAAGCGTCCTGCCGTCCGATTTCTGTCATCCGACGGAGGGGAAAGAGCCGGCGAGCTGTGGAGGAGAAGGCAATAACTGAAAGCCTGTCAGAAGGGCCAAGGTGTTGAATCACAAAGCCCATGGCTCTTTTTAACAGAGCAAGCTTGGTACCCGCCATGCTACCGCTTACATCAAGCACTGTGACAAGATCAACTGGAGCACGGGAATTTTCTGACGCGGTAGAGTTAGACTGGTTCGGCCCGTAATTCTCTCTCCTCCTCGTTCGAGGAGCTTTAAGATGGATTAAAGTGTTGAAATTGCTATGAGAGGCTGATTTTGAAACTGCAAGAAGTTCTGGGTATACCTCGATTTCTATCGCTTCAAAAGAATGGTTATCAGCATCTTGTTCAGTCGATGAGCTTGTTTCGGTAATCCTAGTGTGGTGGTCCACAAGTTCATCATCATCGAAAACGGTTGGCTCGGGGACACGGACAGGTGATGAAAGATGGTGATCAGCGTCTGCACGAGGGGATGGAAGCCCCCTTGAAACAGCCATCCAAGCATCATCAGGGCGCCAAGGCACCGGTCTAATTATAGCCCTTGCACAAGAAAGATCAGAAGTAGAACTCTGCAAGGGGATTTCCTTCCATTTTGCTCTACAAACTGGGCAAACTTGATTCCCATGTTTGACATTGGAGGTAATGCAATGAAAATGGAACGAGTGGGAGCATTCTGCGGTAAAAATGGCATGGCCTTGGCCTGGTTTCATGGTGGTCAGACATATTGCGCAAGACCTCTGCAATTAGAAGAAATGTAGGTGAAACATGGACTCGAAAAAAATTGCAGCAGTTGAAGTGTAATTTTTATGCAATTTTACCCAGAAACAGAGCCTAGGCAGCCTGCTAGGGAAATTTGGGATTTTCCTGGGTCCCAATTTAAAGCACAAACCACTACTTTTCATTATCATGTCCATTAAAGTTTTCCACGAAGGAATGAAATATCCTGATGTGGTTTCGAACAACTCATTTAGCTTGTTTAAGAATCTAGAACAAAAATGATATACGGTGACAAGGTTTACGTTTGCCCCCTACAGGCTACATTAACTCATTCAAGCTCGATCAACGTCTCAATTGACTACACCTTTGAAAGGGTAATGCTTTGGGACACAAAAGGTCACAAAGCGATACAAAAGGATGTGGCATCCCATGAGGCAGTAGGATCCACCACACTTATCTCAATCCATGGGATGGATGCCACATCCTTTTCTGAGCATCACTTTGCGACCCTTTTGTCCCTAGCATTACCTCCTTTGAAATTATACATTTTAAATAATTAAGCTTTAAATACCGGCGGCAATTGAATTACATCCGAATTGAGGTACTATCCAAGACCATTTGCAGCACAAAGCTCCATCAGGACATATACGATTTACATATAGAGCGACTGAACGAGTTAACCATAATTGAAATCCTGTGAAAACCGGGAATCTTAATTGATCCCTGCTGAGTTCAATAGGATACTTAAATTCAAAATATCTGAATTACAGAAATCTCATCGCGAAGTAAGAGCATTATTATATCAAACTAGTTGAAAGGTATAAACCGTATAATAGGAGTACCTCAAGTTGATAGCCATCAAAATCTTAACGGTCACTTTTTTGTTAAGGACTGACTGACCCGAATATCTACAATTATGCTACATGAAAAGATGAAAAAATACTGCTACCTATCTATTTTAACAAATTTTACCCTATCCGAGAAAAAAGAAATACAAAATTATTTGAGAAAAAAGAATTCGGAAAAAAATTAACTCATCAAAACTAGAAGTCAAAGTTAAGCAGTCAAAATAGAGAATATACTGGTAGGAATAGAAAAACAAGGGAGCAACTTTTTAAAAGAAAGGGTAATCAAGAAACTCTCAAACTAATGATGAATCTTTCAAGACAATAAAAAAGTGGGGAAAAAAAAAGTTCATGTATTAAAAGGAGGAGAAATCATTAGTTGCTATAAGATTTTTTTTCTTTTTCAATCCAATCTTACTTTGATGAAGCAATTTGCAAGAAAGCTCTCAATCAACGGTTTACAGGCTTTCCTAAAATTATTATCATTAAAAGGAGAGAGAGAGAGAGAGAGAGAGAGAGAGAGAGAGAGAGAGATTATATATACATGTGTAAATGTGTGCAGTTGCTGACCAGACAAAGCACTTTCCCTTCAAGAAGGGGTAGAAAAAGGGTAGGTTTCCTTTTACAATAAGACCAAAGACAATGGTCCTTCAAGGGACAACAATGCTTTAACTCCACAAAGCCCATATAGAGAATTGAAAACTACATGTGAATACAAAATAATCATCTGACCAAAACCATTAAAGGGAGATGGAAAACCACGTGACAACACTAATTGACAAATACCCATTTTCGCAATTCAATCCATTTGTCACAATAACCCCTCAATTCAGATCCTCCAGCTCACTTGATGCAGAGTCTAAAATCAAAATCAGCCAAATATTTTTTTTTTATTTTGTTTTATTTTATAAATATTATTCACAATAGTCACTGTTTGTATATATCATCTGAAATGGCAGATTGGAACAAGTTTACATTCAGGACCTACCAATCAATATTCAAAATAGACAAAGAAAAACCTAATAACACAACAAATTAATAGTGAAAATCAAGGGTTAATATTATACCAGTGTGCTTTAAAATTGACCACTTAACCCCTGTGCTTTCGAGTAAAGTGTCACCGCTAAAATTAGTGACCACTTTACCCCTGTGGTTTGGTCTGATGACACTTTACCCCCTACGTTTTGGCCCGAGCACACTTTAACCCCATGTGCTTTTGGAGTAAAGTATCAAGTTAACACTTTTTTTAGCGGTGACACTTTTACCCAAAAGCACAAGAGGGTTAAGTGGTCAATTTTATACCACTAGAGGGTAAAGTAGAATTGGGCCAAACCACGGGAAGGTAAAGTGTAATTAACCCGAAAATCATTCATACCCAGTTCAGGGATCTCAAAAATTGAAACCAATGACACTATAATGAACCAGTACAGACAACATTCTAGTTCCAAAATACCCATATATACATAGCTCTTCAAATGAGTGGATCTATTTTAATAAAGTGAGAAAGACTTCTATTCTATTCTCGGCCGTTGGATTGTGTTCTTATTAAAGGTACTTCTGTCATTTCACTGGCCTAATTAGAATTAAATGATGATCCAACGGCCACAACAGAAACTTCACTTTATTAAAATAAGGATCTCTATTACAAGGATTCTGCCCATATATATATATATATATATATATGCGTATATATACATAGACAGAGTACGTACTTACTTTATTAAATTAAGGAATTCTATTTTCAGCCTTTAGATTGTCACTTTAAAAAATGAAATGACAATAATACCCTTAATGAAAACTCGATTTAACGAGACAGAGAGTCCTTAAATTTATAAAATAACTGGGACGTCCTTAGTAGAAATGTTTCACATACATACAATATGTGTGTGTAGAAATACAAAATAAACTAAATCAATTGGTGAATCTGAAGATATGTGTGATGAGAAAGAAAACCCAAATAAAACAATAAATTAACAGTGAAAATCCATCATACCCACTTCAACGATCTCAAAATTGAAACCAGTGAGACTACAAAGAACAAATTCATACAACATTTCCACTTCCAAAAGATCCATATACATATACATATAGGCATATAAATATACATATATATATACACAATATATAAATGCGAACCTTAGATGATTTGAGGTCGTGTTTGGACAGCCGGAGGCCGGAAGACGACGGAGTCGGCGTCGTCGGTCGACAACCGGAGCTTATCGTTCCAGGAGAAAGCAAATCGGCGTCGGAAAATCTGCCGGAGGACTCAACGGAGACCAACGAGTCCTCTATTGTTCTTGGAGCGTAGAGGCACATCTTTAACCCTAGCGCAATCTTCGCTTTCTGCCATTTACTCCCCATTTTAACTCTCGATTTTGATTGTTTCTACCGATCAAAAAATACTAAATTTTCAGATCTTCAAACGAATCAACATTCTAGCAAGAACCAGATCTCCAAAAAAAAATATTTGCTTTTAGTTTTCGGCTTCTCTCTCTTCTCTCTCTCTCTCTCTCTTATCGGTTACTGGGTATTTGAGCACGTTATTGAATAACACCGGGGGGCCCAACAATATCTCTTATCTTTCATATGTATATATTGTATATATGTAGAGAGAGAGAGAGAGAGAGAGAGAGAGAGGATGTACTACTTGCAGGGGGGTTTGAAAAGAGAAGAGTAATAAGGATGTGAATAGGGGTAAAAGTGGAAAAAGGAATTTAGTCTATAGAGAGAGAGAGAGAGAGATTGGGTTTCATTGGCGGCCATGAGAGGTCTGGTTTTGACCTTTGAGCTTTTTTGTTTAGTAGTAATAATTTTGGATTATTGAATTGTGACATTTGTTTGTGAGGAAGCTGAAAAACTGTAATGGTGGAAATGTGGAAAGTGGGTTTTATAACCACTTTTATGGCTTGTCAATTTTGTCATTCTCATTTTTTATTTTACTCATTTACCCTTGGGTATTGCTTTTAATATCTTAACTGCCACACTGCCGGTATAACCCAAAAAAACACACACAAAATAAAAATAAAATAATAATAATAATAATAGTCCTTCCGTCCCATTTTATGTGTTCATTTTTTTTTTAGATATCCCAAAATTATTATCCACTTTCTTAAATTAGCATATAAATTTTACTTAGTTTCCCAAACTACCCTTCCTTGCAATCATCACCAAAATAAAACAAAAAAAAAGTGCAATGATTATGGGTAATTGTGGAAAGTAGGTGTGATTCTTTTTGTCCCCTTAAATAGTTAGATTCCCAAGATGGACACATAAAATGGGACAGATGTAGTAATAATTTTGGGTAATTCTTTGGTGACAACCTTCATACAACTTTCATATAACCTCTTAAAAGATGTGTCTATCTCTCTCTTATGTCACTGTAGGGTCCAGTGACATCATAGGAGAGAGATAGACACATCTTTTTAGTAGGTTGTATGAAAGTTGTCACCAAAGAATTACTCAATAATTTTAGTTAAAAGTATAGATAATGCTACGTGCACATAAAAATCTGGGTCATTCATTTCAGTAAGGTTCATACATGCATATATAGGGTCCACTGAAATAAATGGTCAATGTCTTTATGTGAACACTTTATGTGCACCAAATACTGTAAAATTGAATTTTTTTTTTTTAAATATTAGGTCCAACTCATTTTTTTTAGTAAAAAAAAAATACATTATAAAAGTTATGTGAATTCACATCACATGAAATTTTAAATAAAAAAAAAAGTTTTGTAAAATTGCTCATAACTTTTAAAATATAAGGACTTGATCCAATTAAGTTTTATTAGTTATTGAGTTTTGAAAAAAAAAAAAGGCTATCCTTCAGACTAAACTAATGTAAAATGATAGACATTTAACAAAATTTTTACCAAAAAAAATTTTAAAAAAAAATTGGTGGTGTCTAGTTACTTCATGTAAAATCAAGTCATGGTGGGTAAAAACTCAATAACATGACAGTTATAAAGTAGTTTTAACTCATTAATAATACCAACAAACAGGACCTAACTTGACATAGGACTGAATTTAGCAATTCAGTTTTTAGGTAGATTCAGTTCCTTTCACAACTTGTCCTCAATAATGAGATGAGCCTTATGATTTGGACATTTTGTGTTGGAATCACATTAAAAAGATTTAAATGATATGTGTGAGCAGTGATAGTTTGAATACATCTGCGATATTTCTCGTAAGATTGGGTCAAGGGACCGAAGGGGCCTGGATGAAAATCATAGGCACTCTTTTAAGTTTGCTGAATCACAGACTCACAGTCTGATTTAGCCCATCAAAGGCACTAGTGGTGTTGGGACCTAAAACCCACAAAATTGTTTGGAACTAACTTCCTACCATTGAAATTGTGTGACAATTAATTTGGTGTTGGCATGGCATAAGAATATTAGTATGTAATCTTAATAAAAGTCGAGAAAAAAAATAAAACCTCATGAGGGTAATTCGGATGAAAAGTACTCCGTATAAGGATTATTGCCTGTAAAATAGCAGAGATATATGTGTATCCCACCCAATTTTTGGATATTCTGGTTTTTATATATGTAAAATCGAAATTGAGTTTAATTTTACTCATTCTTGAATTTGATCCAACTGCTTTTCTAAGTTTATAGATAACCCTAATATAAATTCAGGTCCCTGCCTCTGTGTCCAGAGGTTGTAAATTCGAGTCTCCTTTTCAAATGATTAATGATGTGTGTGGAATGCAGGCGTTGGTATGCAGAAAAATAAGCATTTTCTTATCAATTCTTGAAAATTGTGGGGACTTAAAGAAAAATAGTGACTAGGGAAATTTAACTAGTCACACCAAAAGATTTGAGTTGAGCAGGTTCAACAACCTTGCTTAGAAAATAAGAAAATTCCTTTTTTTGTTAAACTTCATATTAACGTTATTCTATAGTCATGCCCACCAAATATCTTAATTTTTTCCAATAATTTTTAACATTCTTGTCAAGCTCATCAAACTCAAATCTCCGAGTATTAAAAGTAGAGTAATGCAATGCTTGTTAAATTTTTATCTCAAAAGTGATTCTCAAATGATGTGGTAGTGGGGTTAAGTAAACAACTTCTAATCAAAATTCAACTGGTCTCACTGTAATAAACCTAGCCCCCCACTGCAACATAATTTGATAATCACTTTTGGGATAAAATTTGAAAAATATAGCATTAATCATTAAAGTAATACACACACAATTGATATAGTGCTATATTAGAGTGCAGTTTTGCTCACCCAAAATTGCTCACATTTTGCTCACCTCTCTTCTCATTGACTAATGCAATGGGGCCCAATAATTTACATCATTAATTAATTTATATTTAATTTTGGATCTCATTATATTAACCAATAACAAAGTAAGATAAGCATAAATAAACAATTTTGAGGTGAACAAAAATGTATTCGCTATATTATTAAGTACTTGAAGAAAGAAGATGTTGAATGGAGTAATAATTCATTTTTTTCCACATCGATTAGCCCAATTTGTTCTTTAGAATGACTAAAGGGTTGTTTGGAAAGAGCTTACTTGGGGACAACCAACTCTCTCTTTTTTCTTTTTGACCAAGGGACAACCAACTCTCTGGTAGTGTACACTAATATATAACTATGAAACTTCAAGATTACAAGAAGGGTAGGCTAAGCTTATCCTTTGACAGCCTTGTGGGTAAGAACAACTTATTATGTAAGCATAGAGCAAATTAATTTTGTATTTGTGGTCTACAATCAAAAGCATTTTGTATTTGACTATATAAAGAGGATTATATTGGTGTCATTTTCGTGGAAACCTCATTGTTCTTTGAATAATAATATAAGAGTGAGTGATCTATTTGACTTTGAATGGCATGACCAATCCTGATAGATCATTGTTGGGCTTGATGAATGGTTAATTGCTAGGGATAACATCATAATTATTATTTTAAATATTTTTTTTCGGGATTGGGTAAATTAGATATTTAAATTTAGGGTAAATTATACTTTTTACTCCTGTTGTTTGAAGGTTGTGATACTTTGGTCTATGTAGTTTTAATTTTGACAATTTTAACCCTACAATTTCAATTTTGTGCACAATCAGTCATTTTGCAAATGGGCGTAAAATGCATGTGACGGAACAAGGGCAACTTGGGCATTTCACATTTCACTATACTTTGCCTTTGTAATTTTTTGAGATTTTTCTGCTTTAATGTAAAAAATTCTTGTAGAATTATGGTGGAAAAATGAAATATAATACAATATATACATTATATCATATTTACTGCTTTAGAGTTATTTTACTCCTTTTCTTTTTTTTTTTTATAGTTATTTAGACACATGGTTGGGTTTTGGTTAGATATATTGGGTTAATATAGTGAACCAATTGAATATGATGGTCAGTCATTGTATGACTAAAATAATAAAATGACTTTGGCTCGTACACTAAAGCAGAAAAATCCCAAAAAAATCCCAAACATATTTTTACACTAAAACAGAAAAATCCCAAAAAAAAAAAAAAAATTTAGAACAACAAAGTACAATAAAATGTGAAATGTCCATCTTGCCTTTGATCCGTCACATGTGTTTCACAACAGTTTGCAAAAGGATTGATTGTGCACAAAAATGAAATTGTAGGGTTAAAATTACCAAATTAAAACTACATGGACCAAAGTGTCACAACCCTCAAACAATAGGGGTGAAAAGTACAATTTATCCTTAGATTTATGAACCTGGAAGTTTTTGACAAGGGTAATATTTGGTCCCCACATGGCCACCCAAGAGAGAGATAGACTGTGGGTGTGTTTTGTGAGAATTATTTGTGCCACGAGCATTGTTGTTTTGACAATTGCATACAATACCCTTCTTGTTTTTTTTTTTTTTTTGGTAACTGTGGGTGTCCGGGCCAGCTTGTGCGCACCTCGACTAATCCCACGAGGCCAGGGTATCCGAGTGAATCACTTGTGGCCACCCCCTTGAGATTCGAACTTGAGACCTCTGAATATAAACCCAAAGACCTTGCCATCCGACCATAAGGGAAGTGGTTAACCTTCTTGTTTTTAGAGGTACGCTAACCTCACATTTGCTTCCGTGGTTAGTAACCTGGGTAATGCTATGTGCACATAAAAGTGTGCACATTGGCCCATTCATTTTGGTGGAGTCCATGCCTGTCCACATGAGACTCACCGAAAATAATGGCCCAGATCTTTATGTGCACATTTTATGTGCATGAATGATAACTCTAGTAACCTACTCTCTGTGAATAGTAAAAGTAGGGGTGCAACTCGGGCAGGACCCAAAGAGTTTTGGCTCTGCCCAGGCCCGAGCCCGAATTCAAGCAGTCTGCCCAAGCCCGAGCCCGACATAAACCCGAACTTGTCAACCCGAGCCCGGTTTGTGAATTAGTTCTCCAACCCGAGCCCGAATTACAAATTTTTTTTTTTGGTGCAAATTGATTTTTAGTATGTAAACAACAATATGTAGAGTATCAAATCTATTTTTTTTTGTTTAGATTTGAGAAAAAAAAACATTTATATATTAACTTAGTGCTAGAATAATATCTAATAGTGTATTATTATCACAAAAATACACTAGAATATAATGTCAAAAATAATACATAAATAGAATTCGGGCTCGGGCTCGGGTTCCACGGGTTAGCAAAATTCAGCCCAAGTCCGGCCCGAATTGAATTCGGGCTTGCATTTTTCAGCCCAAGTCCGCCCATGGTGAAAGTATCACGGGTCCAAGCCCGATAATTTTTGGGCCGGGCTCGAGTTGACCACGGATTGGCCTGCCCGAGTTGCACCCCTAAGTAAAAGTCGATGACATCAAAATGACAAGTCTACCATTATACAATAACGAAAATTAACTTTCAGTTTTAGAGAGGGTAAATTCATAATTGTAAAAGTTCAATGAACTCTAAGTCAGACAGGTTTGACTGGAAAGGTCAATGTAATTTTAAAAAGAGAGCATTTTTGCTCACTTAATTTTTTGGTGCATCAATGTTCACTCAAGTCTTTTATTGGTCAATGCAGTGTGATCCATGATTAAACAACATTAATTAAATCTTGAGTCTCACTACATTGACCAATGAGAGACTTGAGTGAGAAAAAAAATTTCTTTTAAAAATCAGAGTAGTTTTGTCAATAATTATTTCAGAGTAGGACAGATGTGACGGGACAGATCAATGTAATTTTAAAAATCAAAATAGATTTGTCAATAATTATTTCAAAGTAGGTCAATGTAATTTATCAATTTTTTTTTTACTTTCTTCGTCGCATTTTGTGAGTCTTGTATTTTATTTTGGGATATCTCAAAATTAATGTCCACTTTTTTAATTTGGTATATAATTTTTACTTACTTTCCTAAATTACCCTTTATTGAAATCTACACCAAGACAAAACAAAAAAATTTGTTATAATGATTAGGATAATTGTAAAAAGTGGATATAAATTCTTCTTGCCTTTTAATAAATTGGATTCCCAGATATAGAGTCACAAAATAAGACGGAGAGAATAACATTTAAGATGTATGTCAACTATTGGCATTAAGTGGGCGTTACATAGTTTTTGGTTGGCCTAGATAAAGTCATTGTCATCATTGAAGACATGGATGGGTTGTGTTGTGCCCAATAATTACCTCTCACAAGTCACACCAACTGGACCATGGCTTCACCATTAAGCCCCATCCATACCTTTCACTAGTCCTATTTGAGCCACCAAGTGGGTCTAGTGGACCCAAACACCATGAATTTTAGATTCCCATGTCTCTTTCACATCTTAATCTTAATAAAGAAATTCCTAGTAAAATAATCCAGCTTTAGATGGATTAAAAACTTTGCTTCTTTAAAATCCATTAACAAAGGCAAAGATATATATTTTTCAATTTTTTGCATGTCCACAGACACCCTATGACCCTTTTTTTTAACCTATGGATTAATATACATGGATGATGACATTTAAAAGCACATATAGAACTTTAAGAGAGTCTTAATTAATCATTTGTTATTGTTTCCTTTACTTCTTTAGTACAGTACTGTGTAAAGAATTGTCTACTGGTTACATTAATAATAGGCTTGATGTGGAAACATTCTACTCTATACCATTTACTGTAATCTCGTGATTTGTGGTGAATTTAATTATTTTTTGATTTAAATAAAAACTCGCACTCGATCTATATGAGCTTAAAATACAAACAAAGCTCGCTTTACCAACTATGACACTTAGAACTTTTGATGTGTGTCATTATTTAAGAGTTCAAAATTATTCTCACTCTTTTTTTCCCCTCAAAAAAGGCAAATATATTAACCAAAAAGAGAATTATGAACCTATAACGGGCATACTGCAAAAAATACAAACTATAAAGATCTAAAGAGATCAAAGGAACCACCAATAGAAAATAAAAAATAAATAAAAATTCCAAAACAAGTGGGAGGCAAAGAAAACAAATCTCAAACAAGAGCTAAACAAAGAAGAATGCATTTTTGTTCACCTAAAAATTGCTCACCCAATGCTCAACAAACTCTCTCATTGGTCAATATAGAGAGTTGGATGAGCATTGAGTGAGCAATTTTTGAGTGAGCAAAAATGCTCTCAACAATGAATTAATAATAAAATAAAATAAATAAATAAATAAAACAATAGGAATCAGCCCAATGTTGAGAAATTCACCATTTTCTTTTAAGTTTTGAAAATTTTGATAGTGCCCATGGACGCGGACAATTTCTTCTTCTTTTTTTATTTTTTAATTTTTTATTATTATTATTATTATCGCAGACGCGGACAATTTCTAGCTATTATAATGAATTTTTTTTGGCAAATGTTGTTACAATATTTGACTGAGAGTAATGATACGCCCACACTCCCTTCACACACAAAAACTCACAATCACCGTGGGTGGCACTGTGAGACCTATTGTGACACTGTGAGTAGCATTACTCTTTGACTTAATGGTGCTAATTAGGAACATTCAACTCTATACCATTTACTATAATCTCGTGATTTGCAGTAAATTTTTAATCATATTTTCTGATAAAATTGGCACACTACAATAACTACACATGATATGACCTTAAAATACAATTTATACAAACAAAGCTGGCTTAGTTTAAAGACATTGGTCAAAACCCCAATTCACTAACCGACAAAAAATGTTTAAAACCATTTTTCAAGGTTATAGATTTAAAGTTCAAGACCCAAGCTTTTAGGGTGTTGTTTTGAGTAAAAGTAGCCTTAATTGCATGTTATAGAGTATATGTTATATGTCTTGTATTAAACCATTATTGGTGCTCTATAGAGTCATCCAAGTGGTAGACAAACCATGGCCATAATTATTTATTTAGGGACACAATTAGGGGCATGTTCCCTTAGAAAAGCCTGATTTTCTACTTTCTTGTTGACTTGCCCTAGAAAGTTTGGCAGATTTAGGATAGAAAAGAGAGCCCTAACCCCACAAATAGGAATTAGGATTCTTTAGTTGATGAATTTACAAGATAATTAATTTTTCTCTCTACATGTATATATCAAATGTAAGGAAAAATTAGCAACACAAAAAATTACTGCAAATCTGTATGTATATTACATATATATATATATATAGAGAGAGAGAGAGAGAGAGAGAATGCTAACTTATTACAATTCTACAATTTATGTACTTTTAATTAAATGAATAAAAAAAAATTCTGTCGCCTCATTAAAATTAAAATGAGGGCATTAAAATATTCTTATAAAAAAATTAAATTACTCTAATGACCTTATATTCTAAAAATTACTTTTATCTCCTTCTGCTAATGAGATGACAAACACTTTTTTAATTATAAAAAAATGAAAATAATATAAGCAGACCTCTGCATATCTATTTACAAATATATGCATATGTATGTATAATGTATGTATCAAAAGGAGATAAATGGGAATGGTCCAATCCCTGGCTCCCTTATTCATGCATTCTTTGTGGGAAGGAATTACTTTAACACCTAAAAGATGGAGCCCTATCTTAATAAATGGGGGCTCCTTCATTAATTAATTTGCTGAATAGATAGGTGGGAATTAGGGTAAGATCATAGCTTGTCTACTATTAGTGTGGACCCGTTTGGCAACAGTTTTTACTTTTGTGATTCAAACACACACACAAAATAAAATAAAAATTAAATTAAATTAAAAAAAAAAAAGGAGATAGTTTTGGTCAAAAGCAGGAAGCTTTTAGCCAACTGCAAAATTTTGTGACTGCAAGTCTCACATTTTAATTTCTGCGTTGAAATCAGAGAAGCTAGTTTGCTAACCAATTTTATTTTAGGGCATCTTTAACAGACTAGTTATTTTATCTTTTAAGACAAAAGAGCTGGTTAAATGGAGTTTAATGTACTTCGGCAAATTAGTTACATGGCTATTCATTTTAACTTTTGACTTTTTGACTAGAATATATGTCTGCCCCAATAATAACTCTTTACATTCTCTCTTCAAATCTCAACATTTGAATCTTTTATTATTTAATTGATATAAATTCTCAATCATAAAAAATATAATAAATTAAGTTAACTAGATAAAATAAAGAGCACTGTTGGACTTGGAGGTTAAATAGTGTATAATAAAATAATTTTTAATTAAAGTAACTAGTTATAAACCATTTTATTACAGGAGATGCTCTTTAACTTTTAGAATTCCATAATCAGTAATAAATTTTAATAGATGTTTGCATATATGTTGCCAAACAACCTCTGTATGTGATTATGTGTGTGGGGTTGTGAAATGTGGATAGTGGGTGGGTGGATCATAGTCTTCACTTCAAAATCTAGCAATGTGCCTTAACTTAAGATTCTTCTTTGGAGTGTTGAGAATGGATGTAGTTGAAAATGAATCTTTCAGTGCCCCAATACTATAGCTGACTGTTTAGATATGAAAAGATGATCAAAACTTTCAATGTTCAACCAAATTTAGCTGTGGAGTAGATGACAGGTTGTCACACATGAAGAAAGTGGACAAAAATGAGTGGTGATCTGACAAAGGCCATTTAGCTCTTTCTCCATGTGCTAGTTGTCAAAATTGATTGCTAGCTACATAAAACTCTGTGAAGAAAGAAAAATTGTTAATTGGAATCTTAAAGGATACACTGGTTCAGTGGCTCTAGCTGAATTTTTTACCCAATCTATCAGTTTGGTTCATATTTACCTGATTCATTATATTTTTAATTTATTATTTTTCAAATTTATCACTTTAAATTCGTTAATACAATAAGTGCATGTTTGGTTGTCCTTTCAAATTGAATGTTTCTATTCAAATTTTATATAGAAGGTAAAGGCAAAATTCATCACCATGAATGAATCCATTTACAAATATGGGAGATTTCATCATATTTCTTCTTATGAGTAGAGGTTGTGTCCTTAGAATTGTCCTGTAAACATGTATTTACCCTTGGAACAATGTTTGGTACGAAAAGTTGAACGACTTAGGCTTAGTTTGGCCCCCATGTGGTGCTTCTCCTTTTTTAAAACTCAATTTCATGTTAATTCATTTGGTAACTAGTTTATGACCTTTGCAAAAATTGAACTTAGGGCTTTTTTGAAGGGAGCTTTTAAAAGCTCTAGAATGGAGCTTTTAAAAGCTCAAGGTTGCTTTTTGGTTTCATGATGTCTTTTTGAAAATTAGTGTGTCACTTGTATAAAATTATCAAAGAACTTAGTAATAAATTTCATAAGCTCCTTTTAAAAAGCCACATGGGGGCCAAACTAAGCCTTAGTTGTAAATAGCGGTGAATCGATGATGGTAATTATAAAAAAAAAAAAAAAAGTGTAGTTTTGCTCACCTAAAATTGCTCACTTTTTGCTCACCCTCTTTTTTCATTGGCTAATGTAGTGTTTGGGCCTCACTCTATTAGCCAATAAAAAAGAAAGACGAGCAATCTTGGGATGAACAAAAATACATTTAAAAAAAAACAAACAAACTCGATACCTTTGGTTACTCAAATTTACCCCTATATATACATATATTTTATACAAAAATTAAGCATCATAAATATAAGTATTGAAATAAAAAAAAATTCAGTTCCCCCTTCCTTTCCTTTGCTATTTGTACAATAGTTATATTAAAGTGAACCACTTTGTTGGCTCGTTATTTACACCATCATCATGTGATGTGTTGACATTTGATCTATCTTTTGTGCCAACGATTTTAGACGGCACTCCGTCTGTGTGTGAATGATGTGCTACCACCACGAATAGTTAGTTACACCAATTGGAAGTGGATTGGGACTACCAAACATGGATTACAAACTTTTTAGCAAAAATAATAATAATAATAAGGGTAAATTACAGTAACACCCCTTAAACTATGACCGTTTTTCACCAACACTCCCTATACTATCATACTTCAAGGGATGTTAGTGTAATTTACCCTAATAATAACATGGATTACAAAAACACACATACAAACAAAACCCCCTCCTCTCTCTCTCTCTCTCACACACACAAACACACACACTCTCTCTCTATAGAAAAAGTCATTTTGAGTTAATTATATTTTATCTATGTGGTTATGTTTATTTCTACTTTACTCCCCTATAGTTATGGACTAGAGGAGAGTAACGTGGAAATGGACTTAACCACACGTAACTTAACCTCCTGGTGATTTTGGACAAAACTGAAACAACTGGCATTCCTCTCAAAATTGCTCCATATTGGGGATTAAGTGTCACGCCCGGAGTAGTAGAAATTAGGAGTAAATAAAATTTTCCTTTCTGGGTTTGTCAGCTATGACTAGTTACATTAACTGATTATCCACAGATATACTAAATAATAAAATGAGTAAAATAAGCGGAAACGTAAACTGAATATAACTTCAAAATGATTACTAGCTATTACATCATAACGGTTCAAATCTTGAAACAACAAAAGTATTTAAGGCGTCTGACGCCAATTACAAACCTAGTATTTAATAACAAAATCAAAGTATAAAGATCAACTAAGCCATCTCTATCAAGTTTGTGCCCTCAACTGACGTACACATAATCTTCTCCGTCGTAGGCTTCGTCTGGATAAACTTCATCTGTGAATCTTAGACATAGGAAGGTCCAGGGCATAATACCGTTAGCTTTAATAAAAGCTAAGCGCGTGTCCTAACCGTACTCTCCTAAATAAGAGTAACATATATTAAAACAACTACAATAATAGTTCTGATTATGGTATTATCATATTCTTATCTCAACATCGATCATCGCATCCATTAATATAAAGATTACAAATGAGACCATGCATGAAACTATGCATCATCGACATACTCGATTTTACTCGACTAGCCTTGACTATAACTCCGAATTTCCTTGACCGTAGCATCAGCATACCCCTTGACCTCTCTCGTGGGCTAAAGCGGCAGCCCTGATACAATATTCTCTTCTTACGAATGATGTACCCCTTGACCTCTCTCATGGATCAAGGCGGTAGCATCGGTATACCCCTTAGTGATATCATCGGTGCTACTTCCTTAGATGTATCCCTTAGCCTCTCTCATGAACTAAAGCGATATCATCGGTGTTACTTCCTTGGACTAAAGCGATATCATCAACATACCCCTTGACCTCTCTCGTGGACCATGGCGGCATAACCCTATCTCACTACACTTCACAGCCGTCGTGGCCAATATCTACCAACTAAAATCAACTCAACTCTAGGACCTCCGTGGTCGACGACACATGCGCAATGATGCATACAGGCTTGGTCACCACGACTGCTCGACACATACAAACATGAACATCATGTTGACATCACGAATACTACTCGTACGTGATATGTATCATGTGTTATGCACGACGTACAAATTAATAAATCATAAACCATTCTTGAAGTATAATACGAGCCATAAGCTTGCAGTACAACATATTTAAAGCAGGATGTTATTTGGAATAATAATGATAATACAACACGGGCGTTAGTAATACAGATAACGAGTTCGGGTATAACATGTTAAAGTACGACGTTACCTGGAATAAGTAATAATAATGATAATAATAAAACACAGATATTAATTCACGGTACAATATATTATAGCATGAGGTTAAACGAAACAACAACAACAACAACAACAATAATAATAATAATAATAATAATAATAATAATAATAATAATAATAATAAATGGGATATATAATGCGACATATTAAACATACGGTTAATCGGAATAATAATAACAATAATAACAACAACAACAACAACAACAACAACAACAACAACAACAACAACAATAATAATAATAATAATAATAATAATAATCAGGATAGCTACTGATAATAATCGTAATAATAAAAATAGTAACAAACGGATAATAAGTTCATAGTACTACTTATTAAACACGATATTTACTGGGTCATCACCATAAAATAAAATATAACTATACCAGCATACATCTATAATTTTACCAAGTGAGTTAAGGAACTCACAGTAGGTTTAGGGTCACGGTACTGGTGGCTTGGGGTGGTCTCAAGTAAGCTTTCTCCTATCTTTCTTCCTCTTTTCCTTCTCTTCCTTGGTCTCTCTCTCTCACACTCCCTATCTCTCTCAATCTCTCTCACTCCCTATCTCTTTCGGCCTCTCTCTCTTCTCTCTCTCTCTCTCTCTCTAACTCTCGATCTCTCTTTATCTTTCTCTATTTTCTTTTCTCTTCCCTTAATTGTAAAGGAAATGAGAAAGAGGAAGGGTTAGTAGTTATATAGAGGGGGGAAGGAGGGGAAGGAATGAGGGGGTTGGGTAAACAAAAATGAGAGAGTGAGGGGCGGGGGTTTATATTTATAAAGGGAGTGGGGTGGGCTCTCTCTCTCTCTCTCTCTCTCTCTCTCTCTCTCTAACTACATATATACACACACACACATACACAAATGTTGTATATATATTACATATATACCACACACCGCACATATTATGCCTAATATATAATATACACACAAACACATAACACTAATGCACACAACACAACTCAACACAACACATTGCTATACACACGAACACACCTCACATGACACACACTACTACTGCCAGATGCCACACACACAGCATTACACACACGCACACTCACATGCAGACACACTCACACGATACACACACTGCCACTGCCATACAACTCACACACACACAAGCACACAACGCACGCCACACATACCAGCATACAACACACACTCACTCACATCCTTACTGTCACTCACACAAAAAACACACAGTGCACACACTACAACATATTTGACTTTTTGTGGCGCGTAAAATGCGTCACAAATAACCAAAACGAGTCACAAATACTTATTTGTGACGCGTTACCGCGTCACAATTGGGGTCACAAAATCCTTAGTCGCAAATAATTTGTTTGTGATGCAGTCAACGCGTTATGAATAATAATATTATTTGTGACTCACTATTGCGTCACAAATAGTAGAATACGTCATCACAAATAAACTTCCATGTATACCAAATACACGCGCCAGAAATAAGAGTATTATTTGTGACGCACTTTACGCGTCACAAATAGTGACTATTTTTGTCGTGTACATGCGCCATAAATACTCAATAACTTTTATTATCTATTATTATTTGTAACGCACAGTAAGCATCACACATTATAATTTCCATTTTAAGAATATTATTTGTGACGCCTGTATAGTGTCACAAATACTCTGTAAGAATTATGTATAGTATTTATGACGCATTAAAATGCGCCACAAATGGTATAAGGAAATTACATACATTTTTTCCCTAATTAGGTAATTTTTACGTGCTATATACCTGCTATAATATCAATATTTCAAAATCACAACTACGAAATGCATGCACAAGAAATAAACACCGACATACAATTTAAGGATCAAGTCCAACTTCCAAAATACTAATTCATAGAAATAAAAAGTTTAAGTGTTTTCCAATATAACACTAAAAGTCAACACATCCAACATTTGGAATCACAAAACACATCCAACATCGTCCACCGTCAAATGTAACTCTAAATCTGAAATGTGAAAAAGAAAAATTACATTTTAGCCAATCCAAGAAAAATTATAAAATGAAAAACTCAAAAAGCATATTTATTTTGAAGTCTAACTAGGTAAGTGAAAAAATATAACTTTTGATGCGTAAATCGAAAGGCCGTTTTCCATTCCATTTATTCCCACAACTTTCTTTTGTCGTGTTTGAGGTGCGAGTTAAGTTTCATGTCCATCAGATCGGCAGTTTACGGTTTCACCCCCCGAAACCCTAAAAACTAAGTTTTTTTGAAGCCTAAGTATGTCAAAACTTATTTTTCTCACGTAAATTCATAATCGGAAGTCCGTTTTGCATTCCGTTTATTCCCATAACTTTATTTAGGAGTGTTTGAGGTGCGAGTTAGGTTTCATGTCTATCGGATCGACGGTTTACAGTTTCACCCCCCAAACCCCAAAAACTAAGTTTTTTCAAGCCAAAGTATGTCAAAACATATATTTTTTCACGTTATTTGATAACCGGAAGTCCGTTTTGCATTCTGTTTGTTCCCACAATTTTTTAAGGCATGTTTGAGGTGCGAGTTAGGTTTCATGTCCATCAGATCGACGGTTTACCGTTTCACCCCCCTCAAACCCCAAAACATAGTTTTTTCAAGCCTAAGTATGTCAAAACTTATTTTTCTCGCGTTATTTGATAACCGAAAGTCCATTTTGCATTCCGTTTGATCCCACAACTTTTCTTAGGCGTGTTTGAGGTGCAAGTTAGGTTTCATATCCATCAGATCGATGGTTTACCGTTTCACCCCCCAAACCCCAAAAAATTAAGTTTTTTCAAGCTAAAGCATGTCAAAACTTATATTTTTTCGCGTTATTTGATAATCGGAAGTCCGTTTTGCATTCCGTTTGTTCCCACAAATTTTTTTAGGCATGTTTGAGGTGCGAGTTAGGTTTCATGTCCATCGGATCGTCGGTTTACCGTTTCACCCCCGGCCCCCCAAACCCCAAAACATAGTTTTTTCAAGCCTAAGTATGTCAAAACTTATTTTTCTCGCGTTATTTGATAACCGGAAGTCCATTTTGCATTTCATTTGATCCCACAACTTTCCTTAGGCGTGTTTGAGGTACGAGTTTGGTTTCATGTCCATCAGATCGACGGGTTACTGTTTACCCCCCCAAATCCCAAAAACATAACTTTTTCAAGTCTAAGTATGTCAAAACTTATTTTTCTCGTGTTATTTGATAACTAGAAGTCCGTTTTGCATTCTGTTTGTTCCCAAAACTTTCTTTAGGTGTGTTTGAGGTGCGAGTTAGGTTTCATGTCCATCGGATCGACAGTTTACCGTTTCAACCACCACCCCCCCCCCCCCCCCCCCCAAACCCACAAAACATAGCTTTTTCAAGCCAAAGTATGTCAAAACTTGTTTTTCTCACGTTATTTGATAATCAGAAGTCCATTTTGCTTTTGTTTGTTCCCACAACTTTCTTTAGGAGTGTTTGAGGTGCAAGTTAGGTTTCATGTCCATCGGATCTATGATTTATCGAATGGTACAACTAAAGCTTCCTATTATGTTAGGAAAAGAGTAAATAAAGCTTCCTGTTATGTTAGGAATTAAAGAAGAAAAATTAAACTACCTGATAAGTAATGTTGACCTGTTCCTGTTTGAAAATTTACCTAAAGGATAGCATTACTCTAAATAACTATTGGATTAAAATTTTCAGTTCCATAGTGGAGGGTTTGGCAACAAGTTAAGTGTAACTATTGGACAAAGTTAGGGGTGGCAAATGAGTGGGTTGGTTTGGTTTAGGACTGGTCAGATGCAGATCGAGTAAGAAATGGCTCACTGACCCATGTTCGAGCTGTTTGTTCGGTCAAATTTGGGCGGGTCTAAATAGAGTCGGGTCGAACTCAGTAACCTCTTTTTAAAAAATATATATATGTATATTTGAAATCTTTATTTTATTTTATTTTTTTCTTCCATTCAATGTTGCTATCAAAAATTGGGACAAAGCACCCCCAATTATACTACCAGAACCCAGGAACAAAGGAACTGATCAAAATCGATTCACAACACTAAAGCAGAGTACACTACATTACACATATATTAGATGCTGGTCAAGCAAGAGTTGGTAGAGTTCTATGGAAAAGGCAAAATGCAAATGAGAAAAATCTAAAAACAGTAAAGTGGGAGTCATAGTCAAAGGAAATTTATGCTCAGAAAATTCAGTCATAGTCGAAGGAAATTTATGCAAGGAAATTTCAAGTACATCAAAATCAACTTAACCACAGAACATAAACAATTAATCCGAAAAGATTTAGAACTAAAACTAGGTAGCTCAATAAACAATTAGAGGAAAAAATCAATCCATTTAGCTAATGCAATCAATTTTCGAAACAACCTAAAATAGTAAAAGAGAAGCTAATGCATAGGGAAAATACTTGCCATTCTCAATCCCCCCTCATGGTCAAGATTCAATTTGGGAGGCCACACACACAGAGAGTGGCAGCCTGGTGGTTGAGGATACATACCCATCATTGTAAGCCTGTATCAAATTAAACAAAAAAAAAATGAGGTTAGATTTCATTTATCATGGCTCAAACCATGCCTACGATATTGATTGTAACTTTGAAATTGGAAATTAACTACAGCAAATTCAAAGATTAGAAAATAAAAATCCATAAAAAGTATGCTTGGGGAATACTACGTGGGGGCTGAAATAAAGTGTTCTTGGGGGCTGCCTATTGAAGAATGAGTTTAAAATGAAGGAATGTGACACCACTTGAACTAAAGTGCCTAGTCCACTTGAAAGACATCAAGCCACACTGAATATTTATAACTTTTTTTAACTTTTGAATGAAATTTATATCTAACTTCATCCAAGTGGTTAATGATGGAGACTCCAAAAAACAAAGTTGCAACACAAAAAATCAGATGACCCATTCTAACGTTGTCACAGTAGAAAACATCCAAACAAAGTGTTTGAGTAGACTAGCAAAAAAAAAACCAAATCAACATATATATAATAATGAATAGAATACACACACACACACACAGAGGATCCTACCTGATGATTTTGTGCCCAATACCACTTTGTCAAACATGGAAAAACAACCTAATTTAGATATAGATTATAAAAAATATAAAAAAAAATCAAAAATAAAAAATTTTCAAAAATGAAAATGAACTGAAATATGGAACACCATTAAAAGAAAAAAAATTGCTGGCTCAACAAACCAGATCTAAAGGAAGAGAGAGGAAGAGAGTGAAAGAATCGACGGGCAAAGCCGAAGGCGACGACGACAGCGATAGCATCTGGGAAACGGCGGGGTGAGGATTGGGCAAATGCGGCGGCGGCTGTGGTTGAAGTGGGGGTCGCAGGTGGTTGTTATTGGAGGTTTGAAAGAGAAGAGAAGAAGAGAGATTGAGAATTAGAGAGAGAGAGAGAGAGAGAGCTCTAGAGAAAATCTGGGTGAGAGAAAATCTGGGTCTCATGGGGAATGAAATGGGTTTTAGGGAAAAAGAGGGGAAAGAAGTTTTGGGGGGAAAAATTGGGAAATTTTTGGGAGGAAACAGGGGCACACATGTTTGGACACCAAATATTGATCAACTTTTTATGACTATTCTTTTAAAAAAAGTCATTTTTAAAATACATTTTTGCTCACCCAAAATTGTTCACCTTCCTCTTCCATTGGTTAATGTAATGGGGCCCAATATTAAATGATAACTAATTAATGGTGTAAAGTATTGGGCTCCACTGCATTAGCCAATGAGAGAGAAGGCTGAGCAAATGATGAGTAATTTTAGAGTGAGCAAAACTACACTATTTTTTTTACAAGTGCATAAATGTTTTCCATATATATATTTTTACGAGTACATGATATGAGTAATGCTATGTTTTCTAAAATTTGAACCTCAAATTGGCTTTCCAAATCCAAATGATTTATCAGTTGTAACATGTGGTACAACTAATTACTATCACAATACGTACAACTTATCACTATCACAATATGTGGTACAACTAGCAAATCATTTAAAACAACGTGCTTTAAAAATTTTGAATCCCACATTAATTCCCAAATGTTTTGTCAATTATATTATGTTGCCACATATCACTATCACAATATGTGGTACAATTGAGAAAGCATTTGAAACCCAGTAATGATATGTTTTCCAAATTTTGTATCTCAAATTGGTTCCGAAATATTTTGTCAGTTATACCATGTGGTACATGCCACCAATCGCTATCATAATACGTGGTATAATTGACAAAGCATCTGAAAATCGAATAACATCGTGTTTTCCAAATTTTAAACCCAAATTAGTTTTCAAATACTTTGTCAGTTATACAATGTGGTGTAACATATCACTATCACAATATGTGGTACGTACAAACTGACAAATTCTTTTAAAACCAAGTAATGCCTTGTTTCCCAAATATTAAGCCCCAAACTGGCTTCCCAATGCTATCTAAGTTATACCATGTGGTTCCACTGATCAATCACAATACGTGGTACAACTAACAAGGCATTTGAAAATCGAGTAATGATGTTTGTTTGTATACGTGAGGGTTGGGAGAAATTTGGGGGAAAAAGAGAGAGAGAGAGAGAGAGAGAGAGAGAGAGAGAGAGAGAGGGAGGGAAATTTTGGGAGTCTAAATTTTATATATTATTTGTGGCGCACTAAATGTGTAGGATATAGTATGTATTTTATATGTTGCACACTATATGCGTCACAAATAGTAGGGATTTTATTTGTGGTGTACTATATGCGTCACAAATAGTAGAGATTTTATTTGTGGTGCATTCCATGCATCACAAATAGTAGTTATTTTATTTGTGGCGCACCAAATGTATCACAAATAGTAGGGATTTTATTTGTGACGCACTGGATGCGTTACAAATAATGTCCAATAATTGGTCAACCTATTTTTTGTGACATCTGTAAGTTCGTCACAAATACTAAATACGCGTCACAAATAATGACCTTTTGTGACGCGTTTGTGCGTCACAAAAAAAAACAGATTTGTTGTAGTGGCACAACACACACATATATTATATAGTTATATATTAGGTTAGTGTGTGGTGTGTAAGGGTAAAGTGTTAGGGGAGGGGGGTTTTGTGGTTAGGGAAGTGAGGTTGGTGGTTGGGGTGTAAGGTGGTGGGTATGTTACAAGCATGGGTGAGGGGGTGTTAGTGCAAAGGTGATGGGGGTAGAGTGTAAGGGTGGTGTTGGTGGTTGGGGAGGGGTCTAAGGGCATGGGTAGTGTAAGGTAGTGGTTAGGGTGGTTGGGTACTTTCCAAAAGTCATGAGATGTGACTGTGTCGAGTTGCGTGCCTGCATGAAAATTCGTGTAAGCACAGTCAAAAAAATAAACACAGGTCCGTGTGCATGTCCAGTCCGGGTCCAAAGTTTCTCAGTCTGATTTTAACTAACGTGTTACTATTATTATAAAATTATAATAGGGAGATAAACGTCATAGAAAATTAATGACAATATGAATACATATACAGAGTCGTGTCTCCGGAACTAGAACTAGAAATTCTAATTTATAAAAAGATCCAGTGTTAAAATTAACACCACACGGGAGACTGTAAGTGTCAAAAGTAACCCCACATAGGTCGTTAATCCCAAAATTAGCCCCACAAAGGGGTTAATTAAGTGTTAACATTTAGGCGCACACATGTGAGTTAAATGATAGCATTATCCCCACATCGAAGGTTAACCCTAAAGTTAACTTCATAAAGGAGGTTAAGTTTTCATATTTTTAGCCAATTTTAGAATGGGACGGCTAGCCATAGGTCCCCACATTGGACCATAATAGGGGATAGATCCCTACGAATTTTTTTTTTTTGTGCCAAAAGGTTCCTGTAATTTTCAGTGGACAAAAATGCACAATTTTTATATGTTCAACAATTACACTACACATATGCCACCACAACCCATAATTTAAGGAAGTTAGTTATTTTTTGTTTTCCAAACTTTAAATTGTCATAACTTCTAAACTACAAATTATTTTTAAAAATTGTCATAACTTCTAAACTACAAATTATTTTTTTCATAAAAAATATATATTCATAATCTACAAAATAAGATCTATCAAACAAGATCCATAGTGCCTATCAAATTATTCAAAAAAAAAAATCAAAATTTTGCAGCTCACAAATGGATATCAACAAATTAATTTTTTTTTGTAAAACCGACACTTCCATTGCATAGATCTCGAAAAATTACCCCCAAACAAAAAAAAACGTCCAAATTGGCCACAAAATTGCAAAGTTATGGCCATTTTAGAATATGCTAGTATCTTTAAGTGCTGCCCAGGTATAGACAGTAACATGATACTATCGATAGTAAAATTTCTTGAAATTGTCCAAATAATTGTAAAATTATAGTCATTTATTAGTTGATACAACCTTTACAATACTTTCCAAGTAAATGCAATAACATATTATCGAAAACTAAATATTTTTTACAAAGATAGTAACATCATTGTTGCAAAAAGTTGCAAAATTAGGGCCATTTAGGCTTAGTTTGGCCCCCACGTGGCTTTTTAAAAGTAGTTTTTATGAAATTTATTATTAAGTTGTTTGATAATTTTGTACAAGTGACACACTACTCTTCAAAAAACATCCCCCCCACCCCCCCTAAAAAAAAACCCTAAGTTCAATTTTCGCAAAGCTCAAAAACTAGTTACCAAATGAACTAACATGAAATTGTGCTTTAAAAAAGGAGAAGTGCCAAAATGGGGGCCAAACTAAGCCTTTGTAGATGTTACTGTCTTTAAAAATTATCCTCATACAAAAAAACAGTAACATAGCATTAAAGATTAGCAACATGATATTAAACAAAGAAACAGTAACATGTCGTCAACAATAACATTTCTTCAAATTGACCTAATAATCGCAAACTTATAGTCAATTTTCAAATGTTGGACAGTTACATATCATCAAATGCAAAAATAAATAAATAAAATAAAATAAAAATTAAAAATTAGTAAAAATTAATAAATAAATAAATAAAAATTATTTCAAAGGTAGTATCATGTTACTTTCACAAAAGAAACAATGATATTTCATTACTTTATAGTGGTCCCACAGCAACATGAAATTTTTTATTTTTTTTTTACATTTTTCCATAGTCACTATTGATCTTGTTTGATAGATCCTTCCTTCTAGATTACAAATATATAAATTTTATTCAAAATGGAGTTGCATGTGGTTTGAAAGTTATAGTATTTTAAAGTTTGAAAAACTAAAACCAAAAAAAAAACCCTTCCTTGAAGAACCTGCCGAGGTGGCAAAACAGAATCAGCAACTTCCTATATGTGTGACGGGGGCAACTTTGTCAATAAGCCTTATCTTCAGTTTAAAAGTGGATTTAAGGGCATAAAATTCAAAAACATTGTCTTTTCCTCCTTAAAAAAAGCGGGGCTGGGCCAATCACCATTGACAGTCCATTCTAGGGACTGTTAATTAATTTTCCCGTTTAGAATTTTCTGCAATTTTGAGCAAAATCTTAATAGTTCACTTTAATCCGAAACCACGGAGTAGGGGGTTAAGTGTCCACTTCTGGAACATAGGGGGGGGGGGGGGGGGGGGGAGGGGCAAAGTGCAAATGGACCTAACCATATCCCTAAATTTTTTGTGGTTTAAAATTTTACACTTTTTTGTTTGGCTAAACACAAAAGTTTCCCCATATGGTTGTGACTGATTTGAGAAGCTCTTAACTCTCTGTTAAAAGTAACGAATTACACTTTATCTCTCTATGATTAGACTAGTTTTCACTTACTCCTCTTACTGTTCAAAGTTACAGTTAACTCCTAAGTGGTTGAAATTAAGTCAAAGTTAACATCACTGAAGTTTGCACTTAGGGAACAACCATACACGGGAGTTGTAATGGATCCCTGGATTTATGTCTGTACTTCTGAGTTATTTCTATAACTATTCTAGTAGCCAGTATTAATATACGTATATATATATATATATTCGATGGCGTCCAAGATTTTAATACCCATAGAAATTGTATCGCCTTGTTAATATGATTTTTATCTCTAAGCCCAACCCCGTATATTAATATTATATTAATATTATTCGTCGTCAGTAAATATTTTAATATTATAGGCTATACTATTATTCGGACCCGATAGTTGTGAGCACAATTAGGATTTGCATATTCGACGTTAATTAGCTGCGTAATTATAAGTTATGGTTATTATATTATAATTGATTTTCTTAATCTCCTGACTATTATTGAGATTATATCATTATCAGTATTTCTATTTTAAACCCAGATTATATTATATTATATTATATCGACGCTGAAATCACTATTTATAGTTTGATTTTATTATCATCGTATTTTATCTTAACCCCGAACGTTCATTAAACTCATACTGAATATTAGACCCAGACTGACTTACACATGGACCCGTAATTTCTGTGTTAGAATTAGACTGTGTAGCACGTAAATCCTAACAACGGCAGCACCATACAAATCTGAAAGTGGAATCTTACTTAAAATAGCAAATGTACTACCTAACGTACCTATACCCTTTGGGTATTTACATTACCCAAACAACCCCCCACCCTTAACCCATGAGTTACCACCCCACTACCCCCTCCTAACTGCCGGGTAAACTCCCCACATCCCCAAACGTTGGCCACCTTTTGCACTCCCCAAGGAACACCCATCCACATCACCTCCTTTCCATCTACTTCAATTAGATACCACAAATCTGTGTGTGTATATGTGTATACATATATGTGTATGCATATGTTGGTGTGTGTATATATATATATATATAATTATATTATATAGTATGTGTGCATGGGTGGTATAATATATATATATATATACTGAGAGGGTTAGAGAATAGGAGAGGGGGAGACCCGAAAGTTAGAGAGAGAGAGACTCGGTTTAGAGAGAGAGAAGAAAGAAAAAGGAAAAGAAAACCCACACACCTCACCCCTCTCACTCTCACTACCTCACCTCACACACATATACATTGAAAACACAAAGGAAGAGAGGGAGGTGCTACTGGAAAGAAGAGGAAGAAGGAGGAGAGAGAAGAGGAAACTATAGCGAGACCACCATACCCGAGCAACCCGAGACCGCCTCAGAACCTCGACGCGCCACCACCGGACCACCACGAGCCTAGGTGAGTCGTCCTAACTCACTTGGTATATAATAGAATTATTCTTGTGAATTATATGTATACCTAGTACGTCATGCGTGGACGAAACTGATAAGTACGATTTATGTAAATGATGAAATTGTTTCATATATGATGAACGCATGTTAGTTAGCTATACTCCATGCTAGTTAATAAATATTGTTATTCCTGCTTATCATGTTTTTACGATTATACAATCACATGAACATTCATATAAACATAGTCGAGTCATGATGTCAATGTTGACATCCGCATGGTTAGTTAAGGAGACTAACCCATCATATTGTTAAACATGTTGAGTGGATCGCAGTGGTCCGAGTGTTACCGTCAAGTCAATGGGAACAACAATGAAACTGCTATAGAGCCATGTTAGGCGACGATAGCCAAAGTTTCCAATGAAATTATTGAAGTTATGTATGTGTTGATGGTTGATACGCTATAGGGCCATGCTAGGCGACGATAGCAAAGTATCCATCTGAACATTGAATGCAATAGTTACCTTTTATAATGTTATAGGGCCATGCTAGTCGACGATAGCGCTGTAACTATTCTATTCTCCAGGTAAGGTCACGAGGACCTAAGAGTCCAATGATTACACTCTTTTTAAAACCAAAATTTTGCTATAGGGTCATGCTAGGCGACGATAGCAATGTAATCATTCTACTCTGAGCTAACGGCGTTACACTAGTAATGTAACAAGTCACATGAGTCACTTGTGGTGTCTGTGGTGGAGTAAAGTCGAATATATCGATGTTGCATCCTGTCGTATCTCATTCATATTATCATGTCATAAATCATACGTATTGAGATAATGCTTATCAAATGTTTAAGTTCGAGATATCTGTTGTACTTGTATATTATTATTTGTATTAGGAGTGATCGGTTAGATCAACTCACTTACCTTCAAAAGCTAACGGCTCTCCTTCCTGCCCTGGACATATCACGTCTAGATTTTCACAGGTGACGACTATCAAGAAGAGGTCTACCCAAAGGGACACGACAGATGTACAAGTTGAAGCAAAAGACTCCGACATAGTCTTATTTAGAATTACTTAACTTGGTTTATTATCTTCTATTTGAGGTAATGCTCTAGATATGTATTGTATATAGATCGCCCTAGACTACCTTATAGATCTTTTATTTAGACTTATGATGTAACAACTAGATCCCTGACATTTGAGTTCTATTGAAGAATACCAATAGGTGTTTTTATGCTTCCGCTTACTCTGTCAACCATGTGTAGAATGTAGAAATGACAATCAGTTAATGTAACTCGTCATTCCCTATGGGTCCAAAAAGGAACTTTTAAATCTCCTCTTCTCTGCGTCTCCTCTTCTTCTCCAGCTTCTTCTCTTTTTCTGTGTGAGGTCTGTGTATATAGGCAGTGTGTGTGTGGAAAGGGTGAGGCAGAGAGGGAGGGGGTGGGTTTTCTTTTTATTTTTTTATTTTTTATAATTAATCCTGAAACATTAATAATAAATATTCTGAAATTTAGTATAATATATTTATATAATATAATTATTATTTATTTAGTTTTTAATAAAATAGTAAAAGTTTGTTTAATTAAAGTAAAACGATACTAGTATTTGCTAAATGTTCTAAAAATGGACAATAAATATCTATTGGCCCCTTTTAAAATTTGAAGAATCATATATTACGTCTCAAGGACATAAATGACTGTTTTATAATTTAACAAATTTTAAAACGAAGTTTTGATATTTTTAATATATTATACGAAACCGTTTATTATTGTTTTAATTAATTTAAGTACTAAACGAGTCCCGAAAATTATGAGAAAAACACCACTAGCTTATTTTAAGGCCTAGTATTTAATAAAAATATTTATAAGGACCAAAGGTCTTTTCAAAATATATTTCGTAATTATAAGATTTCGTGGACTATATTATATAATTAGAACTTCAATAATTCATAGAAAATAAATCGTAGCTCAGAAAAATACGCGGTCAGTTCCTAGAGTCTTAGAATAATGTCTAAAACATCCTCTTAAAGTTTGGAGACCTTTTGATGCGGTCAAAAATACACCTTATCTTTAGGGCCCACACTGGTATAGAAAACCCAACCTTTTATACAACGGACTCCGATTTGAGTCTAGTCAATGGCATTAGACTCAGAATGATGTCTAGATCATCATGTTGAGGTTTAGGAACACATCCGACACAATTACCATTATGCCCTTAATTTTAATACGCTTATTAACCGTCGTTCTATGGATTTATATACTTTGTAGGAACCACCGCTACGCTTGCTTTTACACACCTGCATCGAGGTGAGTCGTCCTAACTCACTTGGTATATTATAAAATTACTCTGTGTGTATCGTATGAATATCTAAGGGGTCCTGTGTGGACCTAATTGATGAATCATATATATACGTGAATATCAAGATTTGTTATCTGTACGATGAACGCATGTTAGATAACTATACTCCATACTAGTTATTAATTGTTATTATTCAGGCTTATTGTGCTTTACGATTATACAATCGCATGAACATTCATATAAACGTAGTTGAGTCGTGATGTCACTGTTGACGTCTGCATGGTTAGTCAAGGGGACTAACCTAGTCATGTTGTCATACATGTTGAGTGGATCGTGGAGGTCTGTATGGTGCTGTCAAGTCAATGGGTACAACGATGAAATGCTATAGGGCCATGCTAGGCGATGATAGCAAAGTATCCATTGAAGTGGAACATGAGTTGATGGTTGATACGCTATAGGGCCATGCTAGGCGATAATAGCAAAGTATCCATCTGAACTTTGAATACAATAGTTACCTTTCTAATGCTATAGGGCCATGCTAGGCGACGATAGCGCTGTAACTATTCTATTCTCCAGGCAAGGTCACGAGGACCTAAGAGTCCAATGATTACACTCTTTTTAAAACCAAAACTGCTATAGGGTCCTGCTAGGCGACGATAGCAACGTAATCATTCTACTTTGAGCTAACGGCGTTACATTGGTAAGGTAACAAGTCACATGAGTCAGTTATGGTGTATGTGGTCAAGTAAAGTCGAATATATCGATGATGCATCATGTCGTATCTCATTCATATTATCATGTCATAAATTATACGTATTGAGATAATGCTTATCAAATATTCAAGTTTGATATATTTGTTGTACTCGTATATTATTGTTTGTATTAGGAGTGATCGGTTAGGTCAACTCACTTAGCTTCAAAAGCTAACGGCTCTCTTTCCTGCCCTGGACATATCACGTCTAGATTTCATAGGTGACGACTATCAAGATGAGGTCTACTCAAAGGGACACGGCAAATGTGCAAGTTGAAGCGAAGGACTCCTACATAGTTGTACTTAGAGTTACTTAATTTGCTTTATTGTCTTCTATCTGAGGTAATGCTTTAGATATGTATTGTGATAAGAATAGATAGCCCCAGACTGCCTTTATAGATCTTTTATTTAGACTCATGATGTAATAACTAGATCCCAGACATTTGAGTTCTATTGAAGAACACTAATAGATGTTTTTATGCTTCCGCTTACTCTGTTAACCATGTGTAGAACGTAGAAAAGACAATCAGTCAATGTAACTCGTCATTCCCTATGGGTCCAGAAAAGAAATTTTAAATTTTCCCTATTTTTGGCAACTCCGGGGCGTGACAGAAGTTAAGGCCTGTTTAGTAAAGTCTAAAATAAGACCAAGTTTAGCACAAATCTCACTATTATATCTGGTTCTCGCAAGAACTAGTTACATAAGAGGCATTGCATTGTGGTAAGAGTTGTTATATATATATATATATATATGTGTGTGTGTGTGTGTATATGTGTGTGTGTATGTGTATGTGTATGTGTGGCAGTTGCGAGGATAAATCCCTGCACTGATCCTCCACGACCCAAACACTGGTGTTTTAGAACAGAACCACAAAGACTATTGTATCGAAGTAGGATAGAACAGGGTTGGCCCTAGCTATAGGTGGGATAGGGACCTGCCTAGAGCTCCCAATTTTCGTTCATTTTTTTGCTCTTTAGATGACTCTGAAAAATATTGAATAGGGTACAAAATAAAATGTGCATATGTAATATGTTAATCCAATTGTAATGGAGTCCATCGGACTCCGAAAAATATTGAATAGGGTACAAAATAAAATGTGCATATGTAATATGTTAATCCAATTGTAATGTAGTCCACACAAATATTGAAAAAAGATAAATGCATGTATTGTTTATACGCTATTATAATCTAGTCCACCGTAAATATTTTAGCTAATACTTCTCTTCTCACTTTCCTGTTTAGCTCAACTCAAACTATTTTATGTTACTCCAAACTTCATAAATTATAATCAACGGTAAGCTCTTCTTATCTAAAAAAAATGATAATATGAACACGTGGAATTACAAAGAGGCTAGATGGGGGAAAAGAATTAAGTTCAAAATTCACTACTGGCAATAAGGATTATAATCACTAAACCTCCGAATTCTCAAAATGGACAAAAAATAAAATACTCACAAATCAAAACTATAATATGTCTGATGTAGAAATTTTATCCACAAATATGAATAAATAGACCTCCGTGTTAAAAGGGGCACGCATTTCAATATTCTCCTAGGGCACCCAGTTTGTTTGGGATGACCCTGGATAGAAGGCAAACCAAGGGCACGTCCATAGTCACCGGCCCCACAACATGGATATGGTTGTGAGCTGTAGGATTCAAACTCATGCCAAGCTTTGGATAAGAGTCATCGAACTACTCAAGGTTCATCCTTCCAACCTATTTTATATTAACCTTGGTGGTTTGATACCTTCCAAGGGTAGAACCAAGAATTTAAACTATGGAAGGGGGGGGGGGGGGGGTGTTGTAGGGATTGGATAGATGAGCATGGAGTAACGGTTGTGTATAGGAGTTCAGGGGCAGTGTCCTTGAGGATAATTTTTTTGGGTATAATATTCATACTTTTGGGTAGAATTTTCTGTATATCACATTTTTTTTTTCAATGAATAAGGGTTAGTTGTATATTATAATTTGTAACAATTGACTAATCGTAAAAACGACTAGAATTGGACTAAATTGAAAGATGATAAGACAATGTGATAGGGCAAACTAGGGGTATGTTTCGGTTGGAACGGAAAAAAATTCCGAAAATTTCGGAATTCCAAAAATTCAGAATTTTCAATTTTCATTCCTATTCAGAATTTCGGAATTATCGGAATAAATTTTTTTTGGAATTTTCAAAAATTTTCAATGCAAGCTACTTGCTTGGGATTAATGTGATGCTAGCTTGAGACTAATTGATAGACTCACCTTCCTCATCTTGCTTCCTTGCTAACCGGTGTGGGACAAATGTAAGGTAAGTTCGGAAATTTTCAGAATATTTCAGAAATTCTTTGGAATAATTTGGAAATTTTTTGGGAAATATTTTCCGGAATACTTTTGGCATATTTTCGGAATTCTCAACACAATTCCAATTCCAATTCCAATCCGAATTTTTGTTTTTCCCTGAATTTTCAGAATTTAGAATTTCAGGATGTATTTTTAGTTTCCAAAATTGGAATTATCTGGAATGGAATCGGTCGGAATCAGAATTTTCGTTCCAAGTTACACCCCTAGGGACAAACATTTTAGGTGATTGAATATAACTGGACAATAAATTACACCAAATTTTTTTCTTTTCAAACTTTTGGAAGGGGCTAACTACACATATTATAGATAATTAAATTTTTTTTATCAAAAATTTGGGGAGGGGGGGGGGGGGGGGGGGGGGGGGGGTTATAGTCCCCTAGCCATTGTCAAACATTATAGGTGATTGAATATAACTGGACAATAAATTACTCATCAAATTTTTTTCTTTTCAAACTTTTGGAAGGGGCTAACTACACATATTATAGACAATTAAATTTTTTTGGCATCTAATTTTTTTTTATCAAATATTTGGGGGGTAGGGGGGTGGTTATAGTCCCCTAGCCATTGAATAGCTCCACCTTTGATACCCTGATCTCCTTTAGGAAGGCAAAGAGCTCTGCCTAACTTGGAAAATATAGTGTAATTTCTTCAAGAGAGTAATGCTACACCCATAACCTTTTTCACAACCATTTCCACAACTAGGGGTGTGTTTCAGCCGGAACGGATCGGGATACCCTTTTTCGAAAAAATTCCTAAAATTTTAGAACTTAAATAGGTGTTTCGTTTAACGTTCCGATTTTTTCAGAATTTCATTTCTTTTCCGATTTCGGAATTTTCGGAATCAGAATTCTTCTGAAATTTTCGCAATTTTTTTTTTTGGAATTTTCTAAATTGGAATCGGAAATTTTCATAATTTTGAAATTTTCGGAATACTAATACTATTGAAAGGGTAAGTCATGCTTTTATAGAGAGTTCCCTAGTCTCTCATTTCTCTTCTTATTCGATGTGGGACAAACAAGTCCACATTCTTCTAAAATTTCGGAAAATATTAAGATTTTTCAGAAAATATATTTTCAGAATTCTCAATACAATTCCAATTCCGATCCGATTTTTTTCAGAATTCGGAATTCAATTTTTGGTGTCAAAATCGAAATTTTTCGGGTCAGAATCTGAATTTCCATTCCAAATGACACCCCTATGGCGCTATCCACAACCATACATTTTGACTTTGATTTCGGTGGATCCCATGAGGGTCCCACACAAGACCCACTAAAATCAAGGACCAAAATATATTAGTTGATATGCACAAAAGAATCAGGTCAAAGTCAGTCCTCGCCACATCAGCACAGAGAAGCCAGGTCATCTTGAATTTGGACTGACTACACAGCATCCCGGGCTGTGACGCAAAACTGCCCGGGATGGCCTTAAGCCCGGTCGTTCTTTCCAGATGGACCTCACATGGGCGTGCCCCCAGTAGGCGTGATTGATTGGTTAGCAAGCCTCCCAGCAGTTTCCTATCCCAGTTAAAAGACTAAATGGAAGGAGCAAGCAGTTTCCTAAACCACTTAGGAAACATTCCTAAATTCATGTAAATCAGGCTGTACATAGATTAGGCTTCCTAATCTATAAACTTAGCTTGTATGGGCGGTCTCTTGCACCTATAAAAGAGGCCACCCGCCCCTATTAAAAGGGGATCGCATTCTGACTCCAAAGAATAGCATATAATTCTCACTCATACGCATAAACCCGGTCGATTTTATTGGTAGTGTCGCCCAACTATTTGCTCACCAGGCCTGCCGGTGATCTACTAGTGAAGCGCACTGACACAACCGTGGATGTAGGTCACTTCATTAATGGGACCGAACCACATACAAGCTCTTGTGTCCCCATATCTCTCTTTTAATCTCTCTTACCAATTTTCGGCATCATCAGTTTGGCACCGTCTGTGGGAAATGACAAGTTTTTTACCAACAAATTCCTTGACTGATCAACATGCCACCGAAGACGAGTAAGAAAAATACTGCCCCGGTCAGTCAGGAGAACTTGCACCTCGAGCAGCAGGCTGCCTCCATGACCTCTGAGCAAATGATGGTGGCTCTCGCGCAACTTCTGGAAGGTCAACGGCAAACCTAGCAGCAAATCGAAGCGATGTTTGTCACGCCCCGACGTAGCATAAATATGGAAAGCGTTTAATTTCCTTTATGGACCCGTAGGTCGCGACAGTTTGAAGGATCGATTCCGTCCCAAAAACTTCTAACAACATAAAACTATTAATCAGAGTAGGGCAAACAGGGCTCATAAAAATTTTTCTAACTTATTACAACTTATGGTACGGGGTTAACTAAGGCACAGACCGCCTTAAAATAAAACAATAACTTAAAGTCTATTACAGTCATCCTTATTACAAAACCAAATCATATCTTAAAGCACATAAACATAAAGCATATAAAAGTAAATTCTCTTCTCAGCAGTTGATCTCAATTAGCATAGTCATATGGTTCATCCTGATTATAACCTGCAAAGCCTGAACACGAATGTCCAGGACGCATCAACGCCGTCAGCTTCAAGAAGCTGGTGAGTATTAAAAACATAACTCTGAATGTAAAACATACTCATTTACCTTTTTCCCATTTCCATTTAAATACCACAAGTTTATATTTATGATAAAAAGCTCGTTTTAGAAAACAACCACAACATTATATAAAAGATAATTTCACACATATGTGACCGTGTATGAGAACAATGCACCATCTCATCTGTCCGACTCTTTTCTCTCGACAACACCCAACAACCCTCTATCCTACTCCTGGTATCTTTGAAATACTAAGATAGCCACACTTTAGCAACGGGGCGCCAGGGAGTGTCCAGTTTGCCTCACACTTTGGTCCGGGGTACCAGGGAGTGTCCAATGCCTCACACTTTGAATACCCTAACCGCCATGCAAATACCGGGGCAACCCCCACACAGGTATCCAGACTCGAGTCATTCAGGGAGTGTCTATAGGCCACACTTTAGCACTTCCATGGGTGCCAGTGAGTGTCCAAGTTCGGCTTCACACACTTTAACGCTTCCATGGGCGTCAGGGAGTGTCCATTTTTGCCACCTTCGCATTTCAAAGACACCCTCATCCTCTTTTTCAACTCCAACCACAATCACATCCACAACCACAACCATAACCACAGCCACAATTACAACCACAACCACAACCACAACCACAACTCAAACTCATACTCTTTCCACACAATCATTACTCTTTTCCACACTATCATTACTCTTTTACACACTACCAACACTCACCATGCATGTACAACTGACTCCACATGAATATCATCAAACTTTAAACATAAAGAAATTCACAGAATTAAAGAAATAATACGCGTACGGGGATTTAAAATTCGTAATTCATTGCCTTAATCATTTTATACATAACTAATAGCATTCTAAAAACTGCTACTGAAATCCTCGTTTTCTGTCCAAACGGTGCAGAATCGGAGAAAATTGCATTAGACGAAAAGTGTGCAGAATCGAGTTTTGCTTGGGACAACGCGGGCAGAACCTTAAATTTCATTCGTTTTCCTAACAAAATTCTGCTACTGTTAAAATTAAAAGAGAAAATATTAGATTGAATTTCTAATATACTTTTTCTGCTACTGTAATCCTCATTTTCTGCCCAAACGGTGCAAAATCTGAGAAAATTGCATTAGACGAAAAGTGTGCAGAATCGAGTTTTACTTGGGACAACGCGGGCAGAACCTTAAATTTCATTCGTTTTCCTAACAAAAATCTGAAAACAAAATTCTGCTACTGTTAAAATTAACTACCTAAATCAGTAAATAAGGAATGAGTTACATTTGGAGTGAGTTAGTAATACTCACCGTGATGTAGATTGAAGAAGTTGTTGAGAAAGAAATACAAGAATTAAGAATCTCCAATTTCAAGCTTGGCTATGGAGGATTGAGCTCTTCAAATTCTGAAATTATTATCTCTCTATGTGACTCTCTCAAGCTCTCTATGTTAGGAGTGTAGAATGTGTAGTGTGGTTGGGTGTATAAATACTCAAACTCCCACTTAGAAAACATTTGCCTAACATCCCACTCATTCTCCATTAATCTCCACTAATTACAAAGAAAGTGCAGCAATGATGTGTAAATATACACTTGCAATTCATAATGCTCCATTTATAATTGAAAGGGTAGGTGGAGTTGGTGTGGGTCAAGGTGTGTTTGGGAATCAAGCTTATGGCATTAGGACAACACACATACTACAAGCATTTGCCAAACAAGGCCTAAGGGAAAACTTTAGCAATAATAATTGGGTATAAAGAAATTTGTCCAATCAGTTACTCCCAAAATTCTGTGGAAGTTTAACACTGCGCGGACAGTTTTAAACCTAAACTAGTATTTTCGTGACACGGTGTTTATCACAAAAATACAGAAAATTCATTTTAATGTTAGAAATAGTTTTCTGATTTTATAAAAAATACAGTTTGAGTTTTAAAAGAAATAATTCCACCGTTTTGAAATACAGATTTGAAATTTAACACAGGTATTGCCAGTTTTTATGAAAATTGCATTTTGACCCCAAAAGTAATTTCAATATGAGATTAGTCAAGAAATAGATTTTTCACATAAGAATTGAAATTAACATATAAACAGACAATATATATTAATTTTAAATATGATAATGCAATTATGATAATGTAAATTTTAAATATGATAATGCAGGAAAATGCAGGTTATTACACCCTTCCTCCCTTAAACAGGATTTCGTCCCCGAAATCAAGACTAACTAGTCATGAAATAACTCCGGGTACTTCTTCCTCATATCAGCTTCAACTTCCCACGAGGCTTCATTCTCGTCATGGTGATTCCACTGAACCTTCACCAACGGGATCTCCTTATTTCTTAACTTCTTGATACTCTGATCCAGAATCTTCACAGGTCTCTCCTTGTAAGAAACGTTATGACTCGTCTCAATGTCGTCATAACTAACCACGTGCGAGGGATCTCGTATGTATTTCCTCAACATACTCACGTGAAACACGTTGTGAACCCCAGACATCTTCGGTGGTAGTGCCAGTTGATAGGCTACTAACCCGATACGTTCCAAAATCTCAAACGGTCCAATGAAACGCGGAGCTAACTTCCCTCTCTTGAGACCAAAGCGTACTACTCCTCGTGTTGGTGAAACCTTAAGAAGTACGTGATCTCCAACACTAAACTCCAAATCTTTCCGGCGTCGATCAGCATAACTCTTATACCGGCTTTGAGCGGTTCTCATCCTTTCCTTGACCAGGGAAATCTTTTCGTTGGTTTCTCTAACCAAATCTGGTCCCAACAATTCTGTGTCCCCGACCTCTGCCCAACACAATGGAGAACGACATGGTCGTCCGTACAGTGCTTCGAACGGAGCCATACCGATACTCGCGTGATAACTATTGTTATAGGCAAATTCAACCAAAGGCAAGTGTGTCTCCCAAGATTCTTCAAAATCGATCACACAAGCCCTAAGCATATCCTCCATGATCTGATTCACACGCTCAGTTTGTCCATCTGTCTGAGGGTGAAAAGCAGTACTCATCTTGAGCGAGGTTCCCATAGCTTCTTGCAGACTTTCCCAAAATCCAGAGGTAAAACGCGCGTCACGATCTGACACAATTGACACAGGTGCACCATGAAGTCGCACAACTTGTTGTATGTACATCCGGCTCATCCTCTCCACCGGATATGTCATACTATAAGCAATGAAATGGGCTGATTTCGTCAGTCGATCCACAACTACCCAAATAGCATCATGGTTCTGTTGAGATCGAGGCAATCCCACTACAAAATCCATGGTTATGTGCTCCCACTTCCAACCAGGAATAGGTAATGGTTGCAACAGTCCTGAGGGTCTCTGATGTTCGGCCTTGACTTGCTGACACGTCAAACACTTGGATACAAACTCGGCCACATCCTTCTTCATGCCTTCCCACCAGAAATTTCTCTTCAAATCTTTATACATCTTCGTTCCTCCCGGGTGAACTGTATATCTTGACTTATGTGCTTCTTCCAGGATATCCTTTCTAAGCTCTCCAACATCCGGCACACATAATCTATTCCTGCACCGATACCCTCCATCGACTCCCACTTTCCATTCTGCCGGGTCCTTCTCTGACATCTTCTTGAACCATGATTGAAACTTCTCATCTTCTTTCTGAGCTCCAATAATGCGGTCAAAGAGAACAGGCTGTAGGATAAGACATCCGAAAAGTTGTCCTTCTCCTCTTTCAGCACTCTGTATATCAAACTCTGCCAACGTCTCCAATGCTCGCCATTCTCTAACCATTAAGGAGGCGATCGTCTCACGAGTCTGCCGACTCAAAGCATCAGCGACCACATTAGCTTTACCAGGGTGGTATTCCAATGTGAAGTCGTAATCTTTGATCAACTCCATCCATCTGCGCTGCCTCATGTTCAACTCTTTCTGTGTGAACAAATACTTCAGACTCTTGTGATCGGAGAACAAATCAAACTTCTCACCGTAGAGATAATGTCTCCAAATCTTGAGTGCAAATACCACTGCTGCCAACTCCAAATCATGAATAGGATAGTTCAACTCATTCGGCTTCAGCTGTCTAGATCCATAGGCTATAACTTTACCATCTTGCATAAGTACACACCCTAGTCCTTGATATGATGCGTCACTAAAGATAGTGAACTTCTCACCAGGCTTGGGTATTGCTAGTACTGGTGCGGTAGTGAGTCTCTCTTTCAACTCTAGAAAGGCTCGCTCATGCTTCTCTGTCCATTCGAATTTCAAATTCTTCTTCGTCAATCCAGTCAATGGTGCGGCTATTTTAGAGAATCCTTCAACAAATCTTCTGTAATAGCCTGCGAGTCCAAGAAAACTCCGAACTTCTGTAGGGTTGCTTGGCCTAACCCAGTTGGATACAACATCGGTCTTGGACGAATCCACAGAAATTCCTTGAGATGACACCTTGTGTCCCAAAAATTTCACTTCTTGCAACCAGAACTCACACTTACTGAACTTGGCATACAAGTGGTGGTCCTTAAGCGTCTGCATCGTAATCCGTAGATGTTGCTCGTGTTCTTCTCTTGACTTAGAATAGATCAAAATATCATCAATAAAGACGATGACAAACTGATCTAAATAAGGCTTGAACACTCTGTTCATCAGATCCATAAACACTGCCGGGGCGTTCGTCAATCCAAACGGCATCACCAGAAATTCATAATGACCATATCGGGTTCTGAAAGCAGTCTTAGGTATGTCTTCCTTCCGTACCCTCAACTGATGATATCCCGACCTAAGGTCTATCTTGGAAAATATCGTAGCTCCTTGTAGTTGATCAAATAAATCGTCGATCCGAGGCAAAGGATACTTGTTCTTGATTGTCACTCGATTCAAATCTCTGTAGTCGATACACAGCCTGAGCGTCCCGTCCTTCTTCTTCACAAATAACACCGGTGCTCCCCAAGGCGATGTACTTGGACGTACAAAACCTAGGTTCTCGAGCTCTTGAACTTGTCCCTTCAATTCTAGTAGTTCTGTGGGGGCCATTCTGTAGGGAACCTTGGTAATCGGTACGGTACCCGGTATAAGCTCAATACAGAACTCTATACTTCTCTCGGGCGGTAATCCAGAAATGTCTTGAAATACTTCTTCGAAGTCCTTGACTACAGGTATAGATGAAGCTGTCACCTCTGTACTGACGACTTCGATGTTGGCTAAACATCTTGTGAGGAACATATCTCCCGAAGGGTTACATTGAAAATCAAAGGGTTGATTCTCATTGTCGGAGAATGTAATTCTCTTCCTCGCACAATCCAACTTCACTTGATTCTGAGACAGCCAATCCATTCCTAGGATTATGTCGAACTCCTTCATCGATAGAACAATCAACCTCGCAGGGATTTCTCGGTCTCCTAATCTTAAGGGACAATCCTTGCACACATGTCCTAAACTGACCGCAGCTCCTATTGGTGATGTAGCCTTCAAAGCTTTCTCTAAGCGATGAGGTAAGATACCCAATCTCCGAATTGTATTAACAGATATGAATGATAGAGCAGCACCCGTATCAAATAATACTCTAACATGGGAGTTAAATAGAGTCAATGTACCTTCCACTGCTTGCTGATCAGGTTGAGCTTCTCCATGATCTCCTTCTTCATATACAGCTCCATCATATCCAGCTGCATCAGGAATAACAGCATTCAAGCGGGTCTGACCCTGTTGTCCATAAGTCGCTTGCTTAGGAGCAGTGCAGAACCTGCTGATGTGACCTGGTTCACCACAATTGAAGCAGACTATTCCGGGCTGAGCAGCACGCCTTGGTGCCTTGCAGTCCCGAGCCACATGTCCAGGGTTACCACAGTTGAAGCACTTTACGCCACTACTTCCTTCTCCTACTCGGGGTTGAGTCGGATAGGTAATAGCTTGTGCCTTCTTGCTTCCGTCAAAGTTCCTCTTCTGCCCTTGGGTACGATTCATTGGTGGTCTATTCCCAAAATTACCCCTCTGAGGCGGTCGAAATTCAAATTGTTTGCGATATACTCGAGCATCTTCTTCCAGATCGGTAGCCAGGCCGACTAGTCCTTCAAACGTCTTGTCTAGATGGCCGAGAGTCAGGCGACGAATCTGCGGTGCCAACCCTTGGTTATACTTCCGGATCTTCTTCTCCTCAGTATCAACCATGTGCGGGGCAAACCGTGACAGCCTCTCGAACTGTGTGGTATACTCTTGCACCGTCTTGGTTCCTTGCGTCAGATCCATAAATTCCTTCTCTCTTCTGTGCCTCTCCGTAGCCGGGAAGTACTTCTCCAGGAATCTCCCTTTGAACGCCGTCCACGTCATCCCCATAGCAGCGGTGTTCCCGATAGTGGCTATGACCGAGTCCCACCAATCTGCAGCGGCGTCGGTTAGTTGAAATGTAGCCAGCCTCCTCTTGTCCATCTCGTTGCATTGGACAGCTTCGAACATGCGGTCCATCTGTCTTAACCATTGTTCCGCCTTCCAGGGATCCGTGGTACCCGCAAATTGCTCGGGTCTGAGCGCACGGAATCTCTCCAGCAGCTTATCTCCCGTCTGGCGGTCTCGTTGGTTTTCATTCGCATTACTAACCCTCTCGAGACGTCTGATAAAAGCTTCAAATATTCCCGTGGGGTCGGCAGCCTCGGGCGCTCCTTCAATCAGATTTCTGTTCCTCCTTGGTCTTCCAGCCATTCTATGCATGATAGGGGTAGTAGAATGAGAAACATGCATGCAACAGTACTATGACGAAAATTTTCAAAGGAGTATTTATCACTATATCACATACTCGCATTATCACATAAGCATACAATAAAATATATATTAAGTACATATAATACTCGTATTCGAACTAGGGCTGCCTAATAGCAAAGAGGTCGTATTCTTATCCTCTAGACTCTGGGTTGTGGGCCATACTGACTGTTCCGAGATTTGACTCAGGAAGTTGGTCAGTGCCTAAGCTATTAATGAGGGCTATGGTATGCTTTAACTCCTTAGAAACTCGGCTACTATATGTCTGTAGGGGCATCATAAGTTATGGTTATCTCGGCTAATCCTAAATGGATATGTCTGAAGGTATATGGAAATTGCTATCATTCTTGTCGATGTGACAAGACAAACGGGTAATCATTTCTATGATAAAACCAACTTAGAATTTTAGTTTCTGAACTAAGGGTAATCCGTACTAAACTAACACTAGAACTTGGTTGTATAGCTTAGTAAAACTTAAGGGTAACCTATGTCACTAATCTATGGCGTGAATAACTGAGCCTGGTCAATCTAGAAAACCTATGGCTCTGATACCACCAAATCCTGTCACGCCCCGACGTAGCATAAATATGGAAAGCGTTTAATTTCCTTTATGGACCCGTAGGTCGCGACAGTTTGAAGGATCGATTCCGTCCCAAAAACTTCTAACAACATAAAACTATTAATCAGAGTAGGGCAAACAGGGCTCATAAAAATTTTTCTAACTTATTACAACTTATGGTACGGGGTTAACTAAGGCACAGACCGCCTTAAAATAAAACAATAACTTAAAGTCTATTACAGTCATCCTTATTACAAAACCAAATCATATCTTAAAGCACATAAACATAAAGCATATAAAAGTAAATTCTCTTCTCAGCAGTTGATCTCAATTAGCATAGTCATATGGTTCATCCTGATTATAACCTGCAAAGCCTGAACACGAATGTCCAGGACGCATCAACGCCGTCAGCTTCAAGAAGCTGGTGAGTATTAAAAACATAACTCTGAATGTAAAACATACTCATTTACCTTTTTCCCATTTCCATTTAAATACCACAAGTTTATATTTATGATAAAAAGCTCGTTTTAGAAAACAACCACAACATTATATAAAAGATAATTTCACACATATGTGACCGTGTATGAGAACAATGCACCATCTCATCTGTCCGACTCTTTTCTCTCGACAACACCCAACAACCCTCTATCCTACTCCTGGTATCTTTGAAATACTAAGATAGCCACACTTTAGCAACGGGGCGCCAGGGAGTGTCCAGTTTGCCTCACACTTTGGTCCGGGGTACCAGGGAGTGTCCAATGCCTCACACTTTGAATACCCTAACCGCCATGCAAATACCGGGGCAACCCCCACACAGGTATCCAGACTCGAGTCATTCAGGGAGTGTCTATAGGCCACACTTTAGCACTTCCATGGGTGCCAGTGAGTGTCCAAGTTCGGCTTCACACACTTTAACGCTTCCATGGGCGTCAGGGAGTGTCCATTTTTGCCACCTTCGCATTTCAAAGACACCCTCATCCTCTTTTTCAACTCCAACCACAATCACATCCACAACCACAACCATAACCACAGCCACAATTACAACCACAACCACAACCACAACCACAACTCAAACTCATACTCTTTCCACACAATCATTACTCTTTTCCACACTATCATTACTCTTTTACACACTACCAACACTCACCATGCATGTACAACTGACTCCACATGAATATCATCAAACTTTAAACATAAAGAAATTCACAGAATTAAAGAAATAATACGCGTACGGGGATTTAAAATTCGTAATTCATTGCCTTAATCATTTTATACATAACTAATAGCATTCTAAAAACTGCTACTGAAATCCTCGTTTTCTGTCCAAACGGTGCAGAATCGGAGAAAATTGCATTAGACGAAAAGTGTGCAGAATCGAGTTTTGCTTGGGACAACGCGGGCAGAACCTTAAATTTCATTCGTTTTCCTAACAAAATTCTGCTACTGTTAAAATTAAAAGAGAAAATATTAGATTGAATTTCTAATATACTTTTTCTGCTACTGTAATCCTCATTTTCTGCCCAAACGGTGCAAAATCTGAGAAAATTGCATTAGACGAAAAGTGTGCAGAATCGAGTTTTACTTGGGACAACGCGGGCAGAACCTTAAATTTCATTCGTTTTCCTAACAAAAATCTGAAAACAAAATTCTGCTACTGTTAAAATTAACTACCTAAATCAGTAAATAAGGAATGAGTTACATTTGGAGTGAGTTAGTAATACTCACCGTGATGTAGATTGAAGAAGTTGTTGAGAAAGAAATACAAGAATTAAGAATCTCCAATTTCAAGCTTGGCTATGGAGGATTGAGCTCTTCAAATTCTGAAATTATTATCTCTCTATGTGACTCTCTCAAGCTCTCTATGTTAGGAGTGTAGAATGTGTAGTGTGGTTGGGTGTATAAATACTCAAACTCCCACTTAGAAAACATTTGCCTAACATCCCACTCATTCTCCATTAATCTCCACTAATTACAAAGAAAGTGCAGCAATGATGTGTAAATATACACTTGCAATTCATAATGCTCCATTTATAATTGAAAGGGTAGGTGGAGTTGGTGTGGGTCAAGGTGTGTTTGGGAATCAAGCTTATGGCATTAGGACAACACACATACTACAAGCATTTGCCAAACAAGGCCTAAGGGAAAACTTTAGCAATAATAATTGGGTATAAAGAAATTTGTCCAATCAGTTACTCCCAAAATTCTGTGGAAGTTTAACACTGCGCGGACAGTTTTAAACCTAAACTAGTATTTTCGTGACACGGTGTTTATCACAAAAATACAGAAAATTCATTTTAATGTTAGAAATAGTTTTCTGATTTTATAAAAAATACAGTTTGAGTTTTAAAAGAAATAATTCCACCGTTTTGAAATACAGATTTGAAATTTAACACAGGTATTGCCAGTTTTTATGAAAATTGCATTTTGACCCCAAAAGTAATTTCAATATGAGATTAGTCAAGAAATAGATTTTTCACATAAGAATTGAAATTAACATATAAACAGACAATATATATTAATTTTAAATATGATAATGCAATTATGATAATGTAAATTTTAAATATGATAATGCAGGAAAATGCAGGTTATTACAATGTTGGCCTTGCAAGAAAAGCGCTCTCAATCTGAGAACCAGACCAGGAAGAGTTCCCCCAACCGGGAGCCCGCAAGAGTTTGGAACCATACCCACTCTACGCTGGTATCCCCGTCGGATTGGGAACACGCCCGGGATGGTGACCGTAACAGAGCGCTCAGGCGCACCAGGCGGCAAGCTCAGACCAATCCTCGCCGGGTTGAAGATGCCAGAGACATCATCAACAGGCAACGCGCCACCAGGAGGGAGAGATCAGGGCCAAAGACCCTCCGGCCTAGGGACGGGGAGATCTTAGGCATACGAATACCCGGAGCCGGAGCCGGGTTCTATCCCCGAGGATGACGCACTTCGAGGAGGAAGCATCATCATCAAACCCGATGTACTACTCAAATATGGAAAGGAAAATCGGGCGAGATGTAAAAGCCCAGATCGAGGGCATGCAACAACAAATTAAAAAATTGAGCCGCAAGCAGCTCCACGATCATACCAATACAGAGACCAAGTCGGCTTACACCGCTCGAATCACCACATTTCCCATCCCGCGATTAACGAATTACTGTGCCTGGCCTTCCCTAGTACCCTTAAAGGCCCAGCCGCGCAATGGTTCCACGCTCTGAAACCCCAAACGGTTGATGACTTTAAGACATTGAGCAAGATCTTCATCGTCCAGTTCGTAGGGATGCTTGACCGATCACAACCGGACACTTAGCTGCTTACCGTCAAGCAGCGAAAGGGAGAGTCCCTGAGGGAATACGTGGACCGTTTCAATCAGCAGAGGCTCCAGATCCGCAACCTGAATGAAACAGACGCAATCATGACTTTCTGCTCGGGGGTTCAACACACCAAAGTTGCAACGTTGTTCCATCATGACTGACCGGCAACCCTGGTGGAACTCTCAGAGAGAGTAGGGAAGTACATCGATATAGAGGAGTTTCTGAAGTCCAAGTGCAGCTTTATGGGAGAAGAGTCCCCGAAAGCCAAACGGAAATGGGAGGGCTCTGAAAAGGGTCCGAGAAAGAAGCCCAAACAAGATCAGCAGAGAGGTATTCAGGACCAGGCCTCGATTACCTTCACCCCACTTTCATGGCCAATCCACGAAGTTATGGCCTCCGCAGAGATCCAAAGGCTACTCCAGGAGCCCGCCAAGTTGAAAAGCCCGCTTGGTAAGAGGAATCGGGACAAGTTTTGCCGCTTCCATAAAGACCATGGGTATGACACCGAGGATTGTTTTAAGCTTAAGATTGCCATTGAGAAGTTGACCGAGCAGGGCCACCTAGCTGAATTCGTGGCACCTGACAGACGACCCCGGTAAGAAACCCGGGCCCCTGAGCAACCACGACCTCTTGGGCAGATCAATGTAATCTCCAGAGGCATTTCAGGCGGAGGGGATTCACGGTCAGCAAGGAAGAGGCATGCCCGGTCGTCTTGATCAGATGTCTAGCATGTCCAATCCACCCGCTCTCCCCCAACCAACGTGTTGACATTCTCATCCGAAGATATGCTAGACCTACACTACCCCCATGATGATCCGCTGGTAGTGACGCTCTTCGTAGCAAACTACGTGGTTAAAAGGGTGTTGGTAGACACGGGCAGCTCCTCCGACATCATGTTTGTCTCAGCATTCGATCAGCTCGGGATATCCGGGGATCGGCTCCGACCAGTGGCCACTCCCCGATAGGGTTCAAAGGATCCAGCACCCAACCGCTCGGTACCATCGAGCTCCCGGTCCTCATGGGAGCCTACGCCCAGCAGGCATCTGTACTGGCGAGCTTTGTGGTCGTGGAAGCTCCATCTGCCTATAACGTCATCCTTGGAAGGCCTACCCTCAACCAGGCCAGAGCGTTCGTATCAACGCATAGCCTGTTGGTTAAATTCCCAACCCCCCAGGGGCCCGGGAGCCTACGCGGAGACCAAGCCGTCACTCGGAGTTGCTATGTCAGCTCTCTACGCTGGGAGGCCATCGTTGAAACACTGAATGTCTAGGAGATGGACCCGAGGGATCAAAGCAATAGAGTGGGACCGATGGAGGATCTGGAACAGGTGATGCTAGACCTGTAACTCCCCAATGGAACGGTCACCATCGGCACCCATCTGGAGCCCAGCCTCAGGGAGAAGCTAATTCAGTTCCTACGAAAGAGTCAAGATGTGTTTGCTTGGTGTCATGACGACATGCCCGGGATTGACCCCCGGGTAATGTCCCACCAACTCAATGTCAACCCAGATTCTCGGCCTGTGAAGCAGAAGAGACGGGACATGGCCCCCGAGAGGCAGAAGGCAGCACGCGAGAAGGTCGATAAACTCCTCAAAGCGAAATCTATCCGAGAGGTCCACTATCCCGACTGGATGGCGAACGTAGTACTGGTCAAGAAAAGCAACGGGAAGTGGAGGATGTGTGTGGACTTCACCGATCTGAACAAAGCCTGCCCCAAGGACTGCTATCCACTCCCCAGGATAGATCTCCTTGTGGACTCCACAGCTGGTCATTTGCTCCTCTCATTCATGGACGTCTACTCTGGGTATAATCAGATTAGCATGTACCCCGGGGACGAAGAAAAAACCTCGTTCATCACGGATCAGGGGACCTACTGCTACAAGTCATGCCGTTCGGCCTCAAAAATGCCAGGGCAACCTATCAGCACCTGGTCAATCACATGTTTAAGGACTGATCAGGAAATCCATGGAGGTATACGTTGATGATCTGCTGGTTAAAAGCCGAGACGAGTCTGATCATCTTGAGCATTTAGCCGGGGCCTTCAGCATTTTGAGAAAGTTCGGGATGAGGTTAAACCCGGCCAAGTGCACATTTGGCGTCTCATCCGGGAAGTTCCTTGGGCACCTAGTTAGCAAGCCGGGGATTGAGGCGAACCCCAAAAAAATTCAAGCCATCATAAACATGTGGTCACCCAGGTCAACCAAAAAGGTACAGAGTTTGGCCGGGCGGGTGGCTGCATTAAATAGATTTGTGTCCCGAGCTACCGACCGGTGTCTGTCATTCTTCAAGATCCTTCGTAAAGCTTTTTAGTGGTCAGAAGAGTGCGAGGAAGCGTTCCAGGAACTCAAGAAGTACTAGGAATCGCCCCCTCTACTCTCAACGCCCACGCCAGGTGAAGAATTGTTCTTATACTTAGCGGTGTCACGCTCGGCGGTCAGCTCAGCACTCATTCGGGAAGATCACGGGATATAATTCCCGGTCTATTACACAAGTCGGGCACTTCAAGGCGCAAAAAGTAGATACTCCCACATTGAAAAGCTAGCCTTCGCCCTCATCACTTCAGCTTGGAGACTTCGCCCATATTTCCAGGCCCACGTCATTGTGGTCCTTATAGATCAGTCCCTTTGTAAGATCTTGAGTAAGCCTGAAACGTCCGGGAGGCTCGTTAAATGGGCCTTGGAGTTAGAGGAATTTGAAGTGGTCTATAGACCCCGCACAGCAATCAAAGGATAGGCAATGGCAGACTTCATTGTTGAATTCACATACCAAGAAGACCCTCAGATTCAGAGCCTCCAATAACGAGGCCGAGTACGAAGCCTTGTTGGTCGGATTACAAATGGTAACCTCAATGGGCGTACTGCAAATTCAAGGGTACATCGACTTTCAGCTCGTGGTAAATCAAGTCAATCAAGAGTATGAGGCTCGAGAACATAACATGGTAGCTTACCTGGCCCTTGTCCGAGCAGTTTCAAAGAAACTTCAGGGGTTCTTTGTCACGCAAATATCTAGGGAGGAAAACACTAGGGCCGACTAGTTAGCCCGCCTCGCTTCATCTTCTGAGTCAGACTTGCTCGGGATAAGGACAGAATACCTACCCGAGCCAAGTGTGTTCAACTCAGAATGCATGGAGGTCGAATCGGCCACCCTAGAACCTAGCTGGATTGCCCCAATCATCGAATTTCTTGCAACAGGCGCATTACCAGACAGAAAGGAAGAAGTCCGCTGGGTTAAATAACGAGCGACAAGGTACCTCATCATTGATGGCATCCTCTACAAAAGGGGATTTTCTATACCGTACCTCCGCTGTGTCCATCCTGCACAGGTCCAAGCAATACTATTCGAAATCCATGAAGGGGTGTGCGGGAACCACATCGGAGGCTGGGCACTTTCACGCAAAGCCTTGCTGCAAGGTTATTATTGGCCGACCATGGCCAAAGACTCTCAAGAATACGTCAAGAGGTGTGATACGTGCCAAAGATTTTCCCCCATGATCAACCGTCCGGGAGAATTTCAGACGCTCATCCTCAACCCCTGGCCGTTTGCTCAGTGGGGCATTGACATTGTCGGCCCTCTCCCGATGGGCAAAGGACAAGTCAAGTTCGCCATCATAGCCATGGACTACTTCACCAAGTGGGCAGAAGCCGAGTCCTTGGCAACAATTACCGAGAAAAAGATGGAAAACTTCATGGAGAGGAACATCCTCAGCAGGTTCGGCGTCCCCCGGATTCTAGTTAGTGACAACGGAAGACAATTTGACACCCCGGTATTCAGGCAGTTCTACTCGGGCTACGGGATATCCAATCACTACTCATCCCCCGATCACCCCCAAGCCAATGGCCAAGCCGAAGTGACCAACAGGACAATTCTTCAGTCAATCAAAACAAGGCTTGAAAGAGCCAAAGGACTATGGGCAGAGGAACTACCAACCTCCTATGGGCCTACCGCACTACACCCCGAGCGGCAACATGCGAAACACCGTTCTCCCTAACCTACGGCTTTGAGGTAGTGGTCCCTACGGAGCTTGGGTTACCTACTTACCGGGTGACAAATTTTAGCGAGCTAGACAATGAAGATGCCCTAAGTGCGGAACTCGATTTGGTAGAGGAGAAAAGAGACCGGGCGTATCTTAAAGTGGCAGCCTACAAGCAGAGAACCTCCAGATACTATAACAGCAAGGTGAAGCATCGTAGTTTTCAGATAGGAGATCTGGTCCTGAAGGCACTCAACCAGTCCACGAAAGTCCGGAGCCAAGGGAAATTGGGGCCAAACTGGAAAGGTCCATACTTAGTTACTCGAGTGAACCGTCCAGGTACCTATTGGTTACAAACTCTAGATGGGCACGACCTCTCTCATCCTTGGAACGTGCATCACCTCCGCAAGTACTTCCAATGAAGCATGACAACAATGTTGGCTAGGAATTATGTAGCTCGACTCGAGCATATCTATTCATATAGTAATAAAGTTTCTTTCGCCAAATAACTCTTCTTCATGCTTGCTCAGTAAAAAGACCTCGGGTTCAGACCCCAGGCACTTAAAAAGACCTTGGGGTTAGACCCCAGGCACTCAAAAAGACCTCAGGGTTATACCCCAGGCATTTAAAAGACCCCGGGTCCAAAACCCGAGGCATAGGCTTCGCTTAGGTCCAACCTACAAGGGGGGCAATGCCCCCTAGGTGGTTGATGGTGGCAAGTCCAAAAAGACCCTACAACCACCCACGTTCCAGGTCGGTTTCCTACAGTCATCCCCTCTATGCGCTTGCCTTAGCAAAAGCTTGGGGGGCAGGGTAGACTAAACAGAAAATCACACCAGATACTAACAGGACTTGAAATCCTATAACAATTCTAACATTCCTAAAGTACCTACAGTACCCAGAGAAACCGCTCGGGTAGTAAACAGTCACAAACCTGTACCATACCTAAGCGGGACCCCTATATCAGGTCCCTGAAAGACCAAGTGTTCTCTGCCGGTTATAGTCCTAACTTTTACTAAGGCAAGGTTCCTAAGGGATTTACAACCGGTCGGTCACAAGCAATCACAAACCGGCACAAGTGAAGAAACAGTAAACAATTGGAAAGTTGGTCTCGAGGACCTTTTCATTAATTAAAGACAATGTTACAGGGTCTGGGGGTAGTTATAGTAGCCTCCCCAAACAAAAAAACAAAAAACAAAAAATATAGAAGAAAGCAGGCCGGGAACCCTAGTCGTCCACCTCGACCACATCTTTAGTCTCCCCAGCCTCTTCTTTCGGGGCAGCTCCATCCCCAGTTCCCGAGCCCCCTTCTAGGGTAGGCTCAGCAGCTTCAGTAGCAGCAACATGCTCCTCACCAGCCGCGGGACCGACGTCCTAGTAGTCTGAATCAATCCCCTCGTAGGACGAGATGTCCCATTCGGGGTGATCCCGGACAACCTGTCGCTTCAAATCCTCGTAGCCCTAGAAGAAGCCGTCATCAAATGCCTCTTCCGTGGCCCCGACGGCCGTTACCTCAGCTGCGGCCTTTGCTCGAGCCTCAGCCGCCGATATAAGAGCTCGGGAAGCCTCCAGATTCGCCAGGGCAGTCATTAGCTCCGCCTGGGCGGCACCAAGGCTCAGGGCCAAGCCCTTCACCTTATCATTCTCTAAAGCCAGGGCATTTTGCCTGGCTTTCGAGGTCGCTCGCTCCTCAGACAGAGCGGCTTCTGCAGCAGCGGCTCTCCCGACTAAAGAGGGCAGGAAGGACTCAGCCCCTACGACCATGCAGCCGACCTGTAAAGAATCCAAGATGGTCAGATAACAAGTAAAACACAGGAGAAGTTGTGGTAAAGGGTAACAGAGGTGACAAGTACTTACCATATGGGAAAGACTGTATAGCCATCCCTGAAACGTCTCGGGAGACATGTTTGCACATGTCTCCACTTGGTTGGGGAGAAGGGCCGACTTGATCCTCTCCCTGATGACTGCCAATTCTTTAACCGGCGCCCCGGACGGTATTCCCGCACGGGGGGAAGTCTCTGCCACCACCACGAGGGAAGCTGAAGTCCAGGCGAGTTCCGGAAGGTTTGCAATCCCGTGCCGGATTTGCCTCAGGGGGCATTCGCTACCCAAGGCTTTCGCGGCAGGCCTTTTTCCTTGTGCCATCGCCAATCGGGCGGCAGCAGCAGCAGCAACAGCGATCTGTCTCTCCCTCAGCTGCTCCAAATTCCTCTTTGGAGCCATTTCTACAAAACGAAAGCAGCCACGAAGTTAGTAATCAGAGCAACGGTGCAAGGGAGGATAACCGAAATCAAGTTGCCGATCAAACTCTTACCCGGGATGATTACGGGAAGGACAGGGGCCTCGACGGGGTGTTCTGGTCGGTGATCGCCTCTCTGATCTCCCGAGCAGGTTAGAACGTCCCAAATATTGACAGGATGGTCCACCAAGCTTCTTATTCTCTCTTAGCACTCCCCGAGAATATTAGGTAGGCCAGCTGATCCTGCTGCAATGCAAAAATGTAATGCAGTTAGTCTCGAAGCAAAGTAAAGGAAATGAGCGCAGAGTTACTACACTAACTTACCCCTTAGTTTTTCCGTCAAGGAAGTCCTCATCTCAATCCCCGGGGCCTGCTCACAGAGTCCAAGGGTGGATACTTGGAAGAATCTGTTCTTCCAACCCTTGTTGTTGCTCAGGCGGTTCATTATGATCTTTCTCCCCTGCTGAGCCCCAAGGGAAAAGAACCCGGTCTCCCCATGTACGGGAAACGGTCGGTGTGTCTAGAGAAACACCTGGACGGTAAGCTCATACCCAAAAACTTGGGGCCAAAGGAAAATGGACCCCATGAGGAATCTTCAACCGTTCGGGGCCAGCTCCTCCGGGGCGATCCCCAAGTATATAAGGATGGAGGGGGACGCGGAATCCAGCCATGAGGATGTCCTCATATAAGGTGGTGAAACCTCGCTGGTAGATTTGGGCTCCACCGACATTCACGGCTAGGGAACAATAATCGAAAAAGCTATACCTGTCCCTAATGCGGTTGAGATCTTCAGTACACAGGGTGGACGGGATGAACTCACTGGCGAAGGCTACCTCGGGGTCGGGTTCCCCTGGTGTTTCATCACCCGAACCCGGGAAACGGAAGCAACGGGGGCTTCCTGGTCCGACTCATCGTCGGAGAAACGGATTGGGATTATGCCTTCGCTATGGTGATCTGAGGAGGACGTGGACGGCGGACTCAGACTTTTGTTCGGCGTCTCTGACCCGGACCGCTCATCCTCCGACCGGAAGGACGAGTCAAAACCAGAGTGACACATCTGTGGGGTTTCGGTAACTGGGCCGGGAAAAAGAGGACGACCCAGGTATGGGTCAGGAACTCTGAGTCTGAGGTAAAAAGGAGGAAGGGTTATCAACCTAAAGGGTAGAAAGTATATGGTTTTTAAGACAAGGTGACACTCGATCAGAACTACCTGGGGACAGCCCGCTCGGTTCAACTTATCTAACGTACCTCCCGACTTGAAGAAAGAGCAGAACCTGAGAAAGAAAAAGTCCCACTCCCATTCTAACCTAAGAGGTTTCGCTCTCTCCAGCCTCGCTCAGACAAGAAGAGAAAAAGGAAGAGGAAGAGGATGATGAACTGAAACTAAAAAGGGAACACTTACAAGGGTATCGCAGAAGAAGAGCTCAGGAAGCTTTACCGGACACTTTCTCTGCCCTCAAACCGCTTGGTATCTCTATCAATTGGCAGTAGGAATCTCAGAAATGAACAAGTGTTCCTTATATAGGGAGCGCGGGCGGTCTAGATCAAGTTAGATCTAACGGCCAGAAAATTTTCCCACCTAAACCTGCCGACAAGTGTCATCTCGGGCACGCGGAACGTCGTCTCAAAAGACGCACTCGATTAATGCCAGACGTGATGGTCCGGTTACGATGTGACTGTTCGGTTACCAGCCTCGCTGGATCCTGACCAGGCCGGTAACAAGGTGACACGTGGCAGAAGTTGGTCCCGCACCCACATAGACACCGCTCGGTCCTGATCCCGAAAGACCAGTCCGATCGGTCACGACCCAGGGCCATTTCCCGAACGGTTTTCTATCAGAAGCAGTCTTAATTTTCAAACCTCATCCGATAGAGCATCCCGTTAGTTTTGAAAATGGGGGGCACCTGATATGCACAAAAATATCAGGTCAAAGTCAGTCCTCGCCACATCCGCACAGAGAAGCCAAGTCATCTGGAATTTGCACTGACTACACAACATCCCGGGCTGTGACGCAAAACTGCCCGGGATGGCCGTAAGCCCGGTCGTTCTTTTCAGATGGACCCCACATGGGTGTGCCCTCTGTAGGCGTGATTGATTGGTCAGCAAGCCTCCCAGCAGTTTCCTAGCCACTTAGGAAACATCCCTAAATTCATGTAAATCAGGCTGTCCATAGATTAGGCTTCCTAATCTATAAACTTACCTTGAACGGGCGGTCTCTTGTACCTATAAAAGAGGCCACCCGCCCCTATTGAAAGGGGATCACATTCTGACTCCAAAGAATAGCATATAATTCTCACTCATACGCATAAACCCGGTCGGTTTTACTGGTAGTGCCGCCCAACTGTTGGCTCACCAGTCCCGCTGGTGATCTGCTAGTGAAGCGCACTGACGTGGATGTAGGTCACCTCGTTAATGGAACCGAACCACATACAAGCTCTTGTGTCTCCATATCTCTCTTACCAATTTTCGGCATCATCATTAATTGTGAAAAATGTTATGAAAAGGATTGTAGGTGTAGCATTTTTGCTTCTCCATCGTCATCATCATAAAAAAATTTACGTAAACTGCTCATGGTTAATTTCCATCGATTGATTTAGAAAGGGTATATTTACCGAAGCAATATTTGTCCCAAACTATAGCAATAAAGAGTATAAATTACCCACAATTGTGTATATCTTTATTATGAATTAGCTCAGAGTGGGCTGATGACTAGAATTTTATAATTTATGCCCCCAATTTTAGTGTGTTTTTATTTAATGCACGAAATTTCCACTAGAATTTTCTCCAATTTGAAAATTTCCCCTACATTTTGCTATATTGTTTTTTTAAGCCACTTCCATTTGGAAAAAACTTTATTTGAAAAGATTATTTTTTGGAGGCCTTATTTTGTGTTGCTCCAAACAGCCTCTAGCCCAACTCTAATCCAAATACCCCATAATTCCTAGCCCTAAGGCAAACAAAAAATTTTATTTCGGAAATCTAATTTTTGACTGGAGGGCTGTTTGGCTTAATGGCTTCTCGCTGGATTATTTGGTATTTAATGGTATTTTTGCTTAAGGGTTGTTTGACTTTTAACTTAAGAGTTTTTACCTTAGGAATTGAACTATAAAATTATTTTGTTGTAATTTAACGGAAAGTGTGAAGACACGCAAAGTTATAAAGTGTCGAAAGTACGAGGAATTAGTTGTTGATCGAAGACACCACACATATTTTTTTGGATAAATTATATTTTGCACCCCTGTAGTTTGGATGTGATGTCACTTTGGTCCCTGCACTTTTAATTTAATCAATTTAGTCCTTTCAATTTCAGCTTCGGTTTAATGTACTCCATTTATGAAATTTTTTTTACAATTTTTGACTGAAATAGGGCATGTGGTGTACATGTGTGCTATCATAGGGGCATAATGGTAAATTTAATTAGCAGACTTACACTTTATACGCCTATATTGAACCTAAATCTGTCAAAAATTGATGAATCGACTATATTGAACTTAAGCTAAAACTAAATGGACCAACGTGACAAAATTGAAATTGTAGGGACCAAAGTGAAATCACACCCAAACTATAAGAGCACCAAATATAATTTACCCTATTTTTTTTAGGCTCATTTGCTTGTTAAAAATTCGGATTAGGAAGATATGCTTATTTGCATGTAAAACCCACCCTTTCTTTTACCACGATTGAAACATTGAAAGGGAGGTAGAGCTTTTATCTCTTATTTTTTCTTTTAAAAAATTCACAGGAAGAAGGTAGGGTAATGGTGTGATTTTGACCAAACTTGAGTATATTTCAACGTAATTGAAAAGATGGGCAATTAGTGAAAATGACAGTATGATAAGATTTTTTTAAAATTAAGGATAATGAAGATTCTTGATTAGAGAAAGGTCACTCATAATAATAATAATAATAATAATAATAAGTAAAATTTCACTTGACATGCATGAATATGAAGTGAAATTCATTGAACCCGTACATGAATATTAAGTTAAATTTCACTTAACTCGATCTTTGAGGGACTTTGTAATAAATTAAGAATCGAATTGAACTTTAAACTCTTGATAGTTACTTCTTGGACTTTCGCTTAAATTTCTAATTATTATTATTTTTTTTTAACTATCTCTGGTTTTAAAGAATATCTAAATTTTGAATTGTATGTGTCTTAGCTGGACCTAGGGATGCATACGAGCCAAACTCATGTGTTCGCGAGTGTTTTCTCACGAGCTTAAATGAGCCGAGCTTTCAAGTGATCGTGAGCTTGTTAATGAGCTTTTTCGAGTACCCAGTCCTTTATCACGCCTATTTACGAGGTTTGTCATATTTTTCTCTAAAATTATATAGTTTTATAATATATATATATATATAAGTCAGTATACAAGCTCCCTTTCAAGGCTATTAATGAGCTTTTCACGAGCCTACTCACGAACCTTAATCAAATATGTTCACGAGCTCTGTTGAACCAAGTTGAGCCTAGCATTTATCGAGCTTGGACCCTACCTTTTCACATGTTGAAACAAGAAACTTGCAATATTTTTCCTATTTATTTTTATTAGTTGAATAAACGAAAGAAACAATAATTGTTATTCATATTTAACAAAGCAAATATTCCTTTCAAACCAAGCCCACTAAGGGCATGATAGACAACAACTTTTGCCTTTGCGGTTGAATTGGTAAAAACTTGTTTTTGCTAAAAATGCCCATATTAGCTTAAGGCCAATAGCAAATTTATGCAAGTGACTCATTTTTTCTGTGATTCAATAGCAAAAGCTAATTTTTCAAACAATTAAAACGCAATTTTTTTATATTTTGTAATCACTTATGGACACCAACAGCTATTGCTAGACGGGACCTAAACGTGAAGCTCAAAACGAACACGTAGAGGTGTAAAAGGGGATGAGTTTTATCACCACTTGACAGCCCTCGACGTAGCCCTGCCCACACAGACCCAATTCGTTAAACAACCCAGTGTGTTGGCCACCAGGTCGGTCATCCCTCTCTTGGCCCGTTACTCGGACTAGCCTGCCAACTCACCAATTCATTAGCCCGTCCTGCCCTGCAACTTGCGAGCCAACCCCCGCAAAAACATTGTAACTTTATTTTATAGATCGAATCAGACCAACCCACCTGTGAGCCAGCCCCGCCCCGCCCCGCCCCTCCTTCTCTCGTAAGCCCATGACTAGTGCACTGAGCGCGCCATGAATATTTCCCTTATGGCCCAACCCGTAACCCTGACTCGTAGCCAAATTGGGGCAGACCTGTTTTACACCTCTATGAACGCGCAGCGTGAATTAGACATGTTGAGCTTTTGAGTCAGGCGTGACCAAATTTTGAGTCTCCATAGCCCAATATAGCTGTCTTTGATGCCTCATATTGGGTATGCATTCCAAAGTTTCAACTTAATTTTGTTTGGGCTTCAAGCTTGATTGTGGAGGACGTAGGAAAACAAATATTTAAGCCCGGCCCATGGTCGGTGGATTTAGCAAACACTTGTTATGGGACCTAACAAGTGTCCCAATAGTGCAAATATGAATTATTATTGTTCCTATACTTCGTCCCATGGGCCATGGCCGACCATTAAATATTTTGTGAATTCAAGGGTTTTTTTTTTTTTTTTTTTTTTAAAGAGTGCATAAAATAGAATTAGGTTTAGTCTCACTCTCATTTCTCCAGTATAGAGACCGATATCATCTTGATTATATAAAAAAATATCTTTGGAGAGAGTTTAGGAATGCGTATGGACTCGAGTTGTTTTTACAAAAATAGGATAATTAAAACTTAATTATTAAACCAGGTTGTTTTGAAACTTAAAGACAGAAACAACATAAATCATTGTTACTAACAACGACTCTAAAGAGTCATTTTTATTAAGAACGACTTTTTATTTAAAATCAGTTTTAGTAACACCGAGTTAAGCAAATAGTTTTTTTTTTTTAATTTTTTATTTTCTACGAAAAAGTTTTTTCTTGAAAAAAGAAAAAAGGAAATATAAGTTGTTTTTACAAATAACGACTTTATAAAAGTCGATTTTAGTAAACACGACTATATAGAGTCGTCATTACCAAAAATGACTTTGAATGAAGTCGGTTATACGAATAACGACTTTAGTCGTCTCTGTAAAGTGATTGGACATTTCTGACCAATAATGATGACATTAATAAAATCGTGTTTAGCAATCACGACTTTAAATAAAGTCGGTTGTACCAAACACGACTTTTGATAAAGTCGTGTGTTTACTAATAACGACTTTTAAGTCGGTTCATTTCCTTCCATTCTCGTTTTCTTGTTCACTCTCTCATTAGTCTCTCTCTTCTCCGGCGATTCTCTATCTCTCTCTCTTCACCGGTGGTTCTCTCTCTCTCCGACGAGGTATATATATATACGTATATTTTGATATGTATGTATATGTGGATGTATATGTATTAATTAATTATATTTACATTACCCTTTTATGCAATCCGTTGTTAATAATTTTTTATTTTTTAGTTTGTTAATTAATTCAATTTACCCCTTGTATTTTTTTTTCTCATATGAATTTATTTTGATTGATTGTTATTTTATTTTGAGTTAATAGCATCATCTGCCACAACCCTTCAGTTAATTGAACTCTATTTGGTTTATTAATATCATGTACCCATTTTTGGAGTAATGTTTGAAATTCACATTAAATTTGACATCTAGCTTTAAATGTATGTATATCGTTTTTAAAAAAAATCAGTAACTCGAAAACACGAAAAAATGATTATTATTTTTATGAAATTTTATGATTATCTAACAAATGACTTATTAAACGCATACTTGATGTAAAACTATTTTTTAATAAGTCCTTTGTTAGATAATCATAAAATTATTTTTTTATAAAAATTATGTAGAAAATAAAATATCAAAAAAGGAACAATTTTGAGAGATGAGGATAAATCACTCTACCTGTCTTTCGCGGTACTGAATTTAATAGCATTTTTCATAACGAGTTATCGACACTAATTTTTATTGGAGTCGGACAAAGGGACAAATTCTGGATACGTGCACCTGTAACAACCTGCATTTCCATAATTACATTCCATATTTAAATTCAATTTGTAATATCTGCTTTTATTTAATTATAATTCTCATGTTCTAAATTTTATTCCTTGATTTGTTTCAAATTAAAATTTCTGTTGAGGTCAAACTGCGATTTTATAAAAACTAGTAATACCTGTGTTGGATTTCAAAACTGTATTTCAAAACGGTGGAAATATTTTCTTTTAACTCAATCAGTACTTTTATAAAACTGGGAAATCGATTCTTACGTTAAAATGAATTTTCTGTATTTTTGTGGTGATCACCGCGCCCCGAAATTACTAGTTTCTGTTTTAAACTGTCCGCGCTGTACTAAACTTCCACAGATTTTGGAAGTGATGTAAAGTTGGACATGACATACACTTTACTTTCCATTTATGGCAAATCATCATTTGACTTAGGCCTTGTTTGGCAATACTTTGTGTGTGTGTGTGTGTGTGTATTGTTGTTCCATAAGCTTGTATTCCCAAACATCCTTGCTTTGACCCCTACTAGCCTATATCACCCTTTCAAAATCTGTATGTGTATTCATACGTAAGTGTACATACCTGTATATTATGTGATTAGTAATTCAAAACCAAAATTGATTTTGTTGAGTATAAGAGAAATTACTTGGCCACCAAGTTCATCCATTTTACTCTCTATATATGCACGCATACATTCTCACTTTCTGCACTTCAAACACAGAGAGAAAAGAGAGAGCTTGAGAGTTTACCTAGCTGAATTTTCTAGAATAAGAAAGCTTCAATCCACCATAGCCAAGCTCAAGAGGATTTCTTTATTGGTTATTCTTTCTCAACACATATCCCAAACACAAACACAGTGAGTATTTTTAACTCACTCTGAATGTAAATTCATGATTGTTTGCTATTATTATAAGTGAAATGGTATTTCACCATTGATGATCTTACGTTGCTATCCATGGCTTGAAAAATCATGATCTTCCAAACTCAATCAAAATCAGTTTTTAGAGATAATTATGAAAAGTTATACATCATAGTTGCTATGTTTAAAGTATTGAAGCTTAATTTGTTCATATGAAAAAGTATATTAGAAATTAAGTTTTGTCAACTTTTAATTTTTCATAAAATTTTAGAGCTATGGTTTGAATTATGTTAAATTGATTACATATTCTTAATCCTTATTGAAAAACAAAGAATTTCATATATTACATGCCCTATTTGCTTCCGGATTTGAAAATAAGTCAAAAAGACCCTGAATTTCTGAAACAGAGCAGTTTCACGAGGAAGATGAAGTCTCTGCTGAAACTCGCTCGCGCGAGCGGCCAGCGCGAGCGACCCCTCGCGCGTGAGGTGTGGGTTTCCAGGCAGACAGAAAATTTTATATATTAAAAATGAAAAATAGGCCGGTCGCGCGAGTGGACTGCGCGAGCGACCTCTCGCGCGAGCGGCTCGCGCGCGCGCGACTTTGGGAAATTTTTAGTTTTTGCTTGTTTTGTGTTAAGGAACTGTTTGGGTAATGTTTTATGAATTTTTAAAGCTCTATTTGGGAAATTTACTAAAACAGAATCCTATTTGGGTATGTTTGGACGGTTAAAACGTTGTACTGAGACTTATCAATCCCCGTACGCACGTTGTTTATATAATTCAGTGATTTGCCTCATGTTTTAAAGTTTCATGACATACATGTGGAGTCAGTTGTACATGCATGGTGAGTGTGAATGTTGGTCAGTATGGAAAAGAGTAATGGTCAGTGTGGTATAGTGAGTGCGGTTGAGATTGTGTTGTGGACACTCCCTGGTAAGTGAGTACCAAAGTGTGTTGTGATTGAGATTGCGACGAGGGTGTCTTCGAAATACGATGGTGGCAAAACTGGACACTCCCTGACGACCATGGTAGCGTCAAAGTGTGTGAGCCGAACTTGGACATTCCCTGGCACCCATGGAAGTGCTAAAGTGTGGCCTATGGACACTCCTTGATACCCAAGTCTGGATACTGCGTGAGGGTTCCTCCGGTATTTGCATGGCCGATTAGGTAGTCAAAGTGTGAGGCAATGGACACTCCCTGGTACCCCGGACCAAAGTGTGAGGCAAACTGGACATTCCCTGGCACCCCTGTGCTAAAGTGTGGCTATCGGAGTATTTCAAAGATACTGATGTGTGATGGTGGGTTGTTGGGTTTTGTCGAGAGAAAAGAGTTGGTAAGATGAGACGATGCATTGTTCTCATACACGCTCACATATACGTGAATCATATCTTTTAAATAATATTGTGCTTGTTTCCTAAAATGAACTCCTTGCTTTAATGTAAACTGGTTGTATTAAATGAGAAATGGAAAGAGGTAAATGAGTATGTTTTACATTCAAAGTCATGTTTTCAATACTCACCAGCTTCTTGAAGCTGACGACGTTGATGCGCCCTGGACATTCGTGTTCAGGCTTTTTAGGTTATGACTACGCGGGGCTTTATGACTATGCAAACTGAGAATGGCTGCTTTTGGAAGATAAAACTGTTATTAATGTTCCATGCTTTAATTATAAACTGTTTTGTAATAAGGATGACTGTAATAGATATTAAGTTATTGTTTTGATTTAAGGCGGTTTGTGCCTTTAGAGACCGGGTGCTATAATATGTAATAAAGTTAGAAAAATATTTGTAAGCCTTGACTGCTCAACTCTGATTATATGTTTTTGTTGTTCGACGTTTGGGACGGAATCGATCCTTCAAACTGTCGTGACCTACGGGTCCATAAAGGAAATTAAATGCTTTCCATATTTATGCTACGTCGGGGTGTGACAGCACCACCCTTATGCAACCCGTTGTTAATAATTTTTTATATTTTAGTTTGTTAATTAATTCAATTTACCCCTTGTGTATTTTTTTATTCATATGAATTTATTATGATTGATTGTTATTTTATTTTGGGTTAATATCATCATCTGCCATAACCCTTCAGTTAATTGAACTCTGTTTGGTTTATTAATATCATGTATCCATTTTTTAATGGAGTAATGTTAGGTCCACTTTGAAATTCACACTAAATTTGACATCTAGCTTTAAATGTATGTATATCGTTTTTTTTTTAAAAAGTTAGTAACTTGACAACACGAAAAAATGATTATTTTTTATGAAATTTTATGATTATCTAACAAATGACTTATTGAACGCATATCTGATGTAAAACTATTTTTTAATAAGTCCTTTGTTAGACAATCATAAAATTAAGTTTTTTTTTTATAAAAAATATGTAGAAAATAAATATTAAAAAAGGAACAATTTTGAGAGATGAGGATAAATCACTCTACCTGTCCTCCATGGTACTGAATTTAATAGCATTTTTCATGACGAGTTATCGACACCAATTTTTATTAGAGTCGGACAAAGGGACAAATTCTGGATACGTGCACCACACTTATGCAACCCGTTGTTAATAATTTTTTATATTTTAGTTTGTTAATTAATTCATTTTACCCCATGTGTATATTTTTTTCATATGAATTTATTATGATTGATAGTTATTTTATTTTTGGTTAATATCATCTATCACCCTTCAGTTAATTGAACTGTGAATGCCTCTTTTGGTTAATTTGTTGAAAAAATTCAGAATACCAAAATACATTGTTAATTTGTAAATGTATAATTAATGCAGTTTAGATGACGCGTCCTCGGCAGGGTCCTATAGACCCATCTGTCCTGACTTTACAGTCGACCCACATATGGCAGGATATATGGGAGCATCCCAGGGTATGTAAAAATTATATCTATATATATGTATGTTATTTTGTACCAATATACTAAGATCACAATTCTAACATAATTTATGCGATTGTAGAATTACGATGCGTTCATTACAGTACGCAGGTCTGATTCCAGGCTATGGGAGTGGGGCGTCGATTCACGACGATGCCTTATTTGATGAGAGCTGGATTCTATGGAGTTTTCCGGGTCGGCTAGATCCAGTGCATTACTTGAGAGGTGGCGTCAGGAGACCCACACCTTTCACCTACTGGTAGGTGAGGCGACTGTCACACTTGAGGACGTCTCTGTGTTGTGGGGTCTGCCTATGGACGGAGAGCCAGTCACATGCATTGTTGAGTCACGTAGCGTTGCAGACTGGAAAGCTCTCTGCTTAGAGCAACTGGGGGCAGCACCACCGCCTGAGAGGTTTGACCACGGCAGGATATATCTCTCCTGGATAGCCGAGCATTTGGAGGCTATGCTGGCAGGTGTCTTCCCAGTCCAGACACTTGAGCAGTATGCTCGTACTGCCATATTGTGGCTGCTTGGAGGTCTCTTGTTATCTGATATATCGGATAACAATGGTAAGTTGATGTACCTTCTGTTGCTACGTTATTTGGACGCATGTGGCCGCATGAAATAGGGATCAGCCATATTGGCGTGGTTGTATCTATACTTATGTTGGTCATCCCGTATGCATGTGTGCGACGTTTGCGGCCCAGTTACATTATTGCAGGTATGTTTTAATATCTCATTAAGTAAACCTTATTTATATAAATAAAAAAGTACATATTAATTACGCTGCATCTTGTTGTTGCAGATGTCGGCATGGGAGCGTATACCGGTGATTAGGCCGGGCTTGTCCAACATTCTTCCCATTGATTTTCAGCCGCTCCAGGCCCATCCGAATCTTCCCATTGGGCTGCGTGGGTGCAGGTATTAGTTGGCGTTCCATTCAGTTATGTTAAAATATATGATTTGTTGAGTACTATAACAATTTATTTTTGTTTATTTGTTTAGGTGGACGGTTCCTTTGGAGCTGCGTACCGTCAGCACTCACGTTCGTCGGGTACACAGAGATCAGCTGGACCAGTTGGATGAGGCCCATTTTGAGTGGCGACCATACTTAGTGGAGCCACATGGTTACGTGCTCGCTGATGCGTACCAGGTGGGACGCGAGTTATGGAGAGCTCACACTCCTTTGATCTGCGTAGACATTGTTCAGTGGCACGTACTTGATAGGGTCCTTCGGCAGTTCGGATTTCGACAAACAGTCCCAGAGTTGGTCGACACATCACGACGCCTACATGGTATAGATCGACGCAGACGGGCATCGCAGGATTGGACTGTGTTCCACCGGGAGTATATTCAGATGTGGGCATCCCGGAGGACCTCTATTATCGGGGGTGATATAGTAGACATGCGCATGGAGTCCATTGATCCTTACATGCGGTGGTATCACCGGATTACAGTTTTACAAGTCGGAATCATAGAACGAGCGCAGACCGGTTTCCACGGAGGAGGATCTATCGTTGAGGTCCTGGTACGTATGTAAATTAACTAAATTGTTTATATTTTATTAGTTTTTTAGACCCACCACAGGTTGCTTGTCTTATATTTGTATTGTTTTAGGTTTGCACTGTTAGCACGGTGTATCAGAGTGCGCAGACCAGCTTACAGCGGTATAGTGGTCATGACTGTGGTCACCATAGTATGCTTTAGGGGATTGTACATCATGTGCTGAGGTATTACAGCAGATACATTCGTCGATATCTCCTTCAGTCGGCACATCATCTGATGCCCCTAGCACTAGCAGGATGGCCTTAGACCCCGACACCCCTAGCACTAGCAGGACAGCCCTAGACCCTGACGCCCCTAGCACTAGTAGGACAGCCTAGTCCCCGACCCTTTATTTAATGACCTATCACAGTTTCAGGGATCAGACCTTTCACATCTTCTTGATGATATTCCGATGGATGATATATATGATTTGTTTGGTACGATACTAGCCCTTCCATCTACCACGGCTACCACCACCCCCATCATATGACCCATGGCCCCACTATCCACCCATCCCGCATCTACCACCACCACCACCACCATACCTACCTCACTAGTCACCTCGCTCGCATACACCATCGCCACCACCCCCACCATACGACCTGTGGTCCCACTACTAACCCACTTCGCGTATACTACCACCACTACTACCATACGTCCCGTGGCCCGACTAGCCACCCACCCCGCATACACCACCACCATACCACCGCTTACCCCTATACCACTGGCTACCCCCATCGCCACCCCCCCGACAGCTATAGACGATACTGATATGGGCAAGGCGTTGACCTAGGTTCATGTTGACCAGCCTACCACCACTGCCACCATCACCATACCACCGACCATGCCGATCCATTTACCACACAATGCAGATATGGGGGAGGTGACACAGATTGCTGTTGGTGGAGTAGTGGTTCGTGGGAGAGGAGGGCATAGAATATGAGGGCATGGGAGAGGTCCCTCGATGAGACGTCGTGGAAGACATGTTACTTTTGCTACACCGGCAATAGTCGAGGCGGGTCCCTCGCACCCATCCCAGGTTACTCCAGATATTGTGACGACGACAGGAGCCCCCAGTTCTTTGATTCCGACCCAGGTTGATTCTGATACACTCTCGGCACTAGTTGTGGGTCAGGAGCCAGAGTCTGAGATTATTGTAGATACACTGTTGTGCCTAGATGTGGGCCATGAGCAACCGTCCCTGCCTGCTACAGATACCCTGGCAGCATCAGAGCTCATTTCCTCTCAGTCGGCCCAGGTTGCACCAGATACCCTAGCAGCATCAGAGCCAGGTTCCTCGCAGTCCGCCCAGGTTACACCAGATACACAAGTGCCGCTGGAGGTGGCACCAGATGTTGGTAAGGATGAGGATGAGGGAGAGCAGAGAGGTACACCTAGGAGGATTATTGTTGTACCACCGTGTGGAACATAGATATGTTCCTTTGAAAAGTGGTGTGATGTACATTTGTTTGTACTTATATTTTGGTATGGTTATGTTGTTTTGTACATTTGTTTGTACTTATATTTTGAGTAAATCACTTTAACGTCAAAGTTTATGTCATATGATATTATGGTTATATTTTCAGTGCTCTATTACTATGATATTATAGTAATATATTGCTTCAATAAAATTGCACTTACAAATTTGTTGGGACAACTACAGAATTGGCAATTGGGATTCTTCTTCTTAAATCATAATATTTATGAAAAGATGTATTTATTTATTAAAAATGGATTACACACCATTACTTTACATTGCAGAAATAAAAAAAAAAAAAAAAAAAAAAAGCACTACATAGATTGAATAGGATTAAGGGGAAAAAAAACAAAAATAGACACGTTAACAACATAAGGATGAAAGACATCTGCAAAAAACAACGGCCACTGAAAATTCATTCCTCATCCAATCCTATGATATTCTGAAGATTGCTGAGAGTTATATCCAATTTTCCATCCCAAGGAGGTAAACGCCATACGACTACACTAGTCAGGATCAATGCGACACCTGGAACGATCTTTCCTTGCCATTTTTCATCCTCAAATATCTGCCGATCCATCTTACCACAGATCTTTCTCGTGTGATCCTTAATAACACAGAGGTAAGTGTTGTTAACAAAATCATTACGATCTATCTTGGTCAAGCTTTCCAAAACCCCCATGACACGATCTGCCAGCCAAGGGCCATTCTGGGGTACTAATGTCTGGATGGGACACTAGTCTCCCACGTCTAAATACCCACAGTTGATGACTTTCAACCAAGGGTTCTTCCAGAATGTATCGTCCACCGTGGAATGTTGTTGTGATGCCCTTCAGAGAAAACTGGTCGGGTCGGGGATGTGCCTCATGGGAGATCGTGATGAATTACCTCAGGATGAACCACCTCTTTCCATCTGCTAGGGTACGTAGGGAGTTTGCAATAATATCTTAGATTGGTTAGGTATGTCCTTAGAGTAAATGACTCCATTATATATAGGGCATACACTGCAAGTCTGAATCTATGTATGGCATTAGACATTGCGAGTTGTCAAGTCATGCGTCATATGCAGTGAGTGTTCTAAAGTCAGTGAGTTGTCAAATAAGGCATCAGAAGTCAGTAAGTTGTCAAATAAGGCATCAGAAGTCAGTGAGTTCTTAAATAAGGCATAAAAAGTTAGTGAGTTGTCAAATCATCTGTGCGACGTCAGATGCAGTAATATCTTGAGCATTGTCCTCAAGTCTTACTAGTTGCTCAACCGGATTTATGTACCCTTCATCGGTTGACATCGTTTCACGTAGATTCTGGCTACTGAAGTCATAACCACTATCAAAGTTTGGAGTCCTAGAGCTAGGACCTGCACTTTGAAAGTTTGGAGTGCTACAACTAGGACCTTCATTTACATGAACTTCTGATAGATTGTTGTACCTTTTGTAGGACTCTGAGTAATGTGAGCTTCTTCGATATCCATCAAAGTTGTGGAAGTAATCTTCGTTTACATTCAACGGGGGCAAACAAGGAGATTCAACATTAAAGTTTTCGGGCCTTTGTGTCAGCAGTCGAGTAAACGGTCCAGATTGTATCCTCTGTGGCAAGGGTCTTAGAGCATGATGGACCTTCTCAATATACACCTCAACACATCTTACTGCAAAAAAAAAATGAAGGAATATGAAGTACCTTATCTAGTATTGAATCATCCACTTTGAAAAGAGCCATGTAATTCATGACAGCTCCGTATTGGTCGACTGGAAATCTACAAGTGAATTTCAAATCGACAATTTCACCATCACAGATTACTTTATGATATACCAACTGAACTAACTCATACCGGGTTGTTCCGTGATTCACTTCTTGAATATCCTTGATTGGAATATTGTATTTAACACCTCCTTCGTTGTGATCCATTATCATACTACCCCCCCCCCCCCCCCCCCCCCCCAATAAAATGCAATAAATGTTGACATCGTTTAAGGCAGAAAATTTTAGAGAAGAAATACAACAAGGTCTGCAACCACGAACAGATAAGAAGACGATTAAGGAAGATAAAGAAAGAAAGAAAGAAGAAGTAAAATATCGAACAAGGGGAAGGTTAGAAGAGATATATACACTTGCCTAAAGTCGTTTTTTTACTAAAACCGACTTTAGGGTGGCAGAACATTTTCACTGGCATTTGATTGACAACACTCTTAGCGCATAGATAATTTCTTTTAAAATCGGTTTTACTAAAACAAACTTTATATAAAAAGCGTTATTAATAAAACCGACTTTAAAATCGTTTTTGGTAAAACTGACTTTAGGGTGACAAAAAGCTGCATGATTGAACAACACTCTGTCTGTCTGATAAGATGTCATTTCCTCTATAAGTCGATTTTACTAACCACGATTTAAGTTGGTATTAGTAACACCGATTTCCTTTTAAAGTCGTTTGTGGTAATGACGACTCTATATAGTCGTGTTTACTAAAACCAACTTTTATAAAGTCGTTATTTGTAAAAACGACTTATATTTCCTTTTTTCTTTTTTCCAGAAAAAACTATTTTTGTAGAAAAAAAAACTATTTGCTTAACTCGGTGTTACTAAAACCGATTTTAAGTAAAAAGTCGTTCTTAATAAAAACGACTCTTTAGAGTCGTTGTTAGTAAAAACGATTTACTCTGTTTTTGTGTTTAAGTTTCAAAACACCCTGGTTTAATTATTAAGTTTTAATTATCCTATTTTTGTGGAAACAACTCGCATGGACTCCTACCTTAAAACATGATTTTTTTTTTCTTTTCAAACAACTCCCAAGTCATTTTAAATTAAATTTGCGTACAACTTTTGGCGAAAAAAGACGAAGAAGAAGATTATGAGTCATGAAATTTCGATGAACTTAAATTTGAAACTTTTGCTCGTTAAGTCTCCGTTTGGTTCATGGTTTAGTTAGGGAAATGAAAAGGGAAAACAAAACGAGAAGGATTACTCGTTCCTCATGTTTTCCCTTGTGTTTTCCTTTATGCTTAAATAACATTAAAAATTAAAATTTTCTAAAATATAATTTTAATATATGAGTAAAGGAAAGGAAATGACTCACAACATTCAAAATATTTAATTTATGTAATAACTTATTTTCATTTCTTTTCTATTTTCTCCATCATTTTCCTTATTAATCAAACGAAGGAAAATATTTTCCTTCATAATTTTCTCTTTTCCCCCACTAAATAAAAAAAAATCCCCCCCCCCCCCCCTTAAAAACAAATAAATAAATCCGATTCCTTACGAGTACGTGTGGCTTTTAATTAACTAGACAAGCAAAGATTTGTGTAAATACTAATGTAGTTTTTGGGAGGAGGTCACTTATTTTTAATTTATATTTTTTAAAGGGAGGTTTGCTCTAAAAACTAGGTCAATAAAGCATACAGGGCAGCCCATAAAATAAAAGAGTAATGCTATGCATTCCAATTTTTTTTTCTTTCCAAATAGTGTTTTCAATCGACATATTTTCTATGAGAAATCAGATTTGGAGCTTGATTTTCATAATATTGAAAAGCCCAAATCTGATTTAAAGATTGATTTTCAAAATATTGAAGAGGTGCGACTTTGATTTACATTGATTTTTTTTGTTGATTTTAGTTTATGTTTCCAAGCTTCGCCATCGTCCTCGACACCATCGTCGGCGTCTATCTAGATCCATATGTACATCACTATGACCAGTCAAAATCAGATCTAGATCTAATTTTGTTGGCAACACAATTCATTATTTTGTATTGTTTTGACGTTTACATTTGATTTTCAAACTTATAGAAAAATTAGTGGATGTTGTGTTTGATAATCATTTTTCATGTTTGAATAGTGGAGCATTTTTTATTTCTTTGATTTTTGTTTAAATTATAGATCACTAGATCTTTGCTTAGAAGTTGTAGATGGAGTTTTAATTATTTACTTATTTTTTTATTTTTTATTTTGTGTATGTGTGGAGATTCTATAGTGAAATATTAAGTGAAATTTCACAAAGTTTTTTTCTAAGTTAAGTTTGTTTTTACTTGAATTTTGTTTTTGATTTATTATTTTTCATGTTTGAATGGTGTGTCTTTTATTTGGTATATGCCGTCTCAACGTGTGTATGGAGTCCGTTGTCAGAATCCAATTATGCAAGATGAAGGCCTACTAATGTTTATACAGGATGGTGACCTACTAACATTTATGCAGAGCTGAGTCACTATGTGATCTGTTGGTAAGTATTAAATGTATTTATATGGGTTTAGAACTATAACACCCGCTCCCGCGCTTGATGCTAATCATACTTTAGCATTACTAATGTTATTTAATGGTATTTATTGACACATGCATAAAAGTGGGTTTTGACTCACTAGTTGGTTTTGGGGTGTCCAAAGTGGGAACCCAGTATTGGCCAGAGTAGCAGTCCCGAATTGGGATATATGTTGAGATGTTCCATTTGAGATGTGATAGGATTGGGATATCACTCTTATGTGACTTAATTATTTATTTAAACATTGTATGACATTATGTGGTGGATTATTTGATTGTTTTAATATTCTAATGTTAGTTATGAATATTTATGTGGTCAGCTTTGGGTACTTTAGTGAGCGAATTGGACACGCTCCATAATTAGTAGGCTAATTAGCTACTTCATAATATTATATGTGATCACTTAAGAAATCCATGCGAGATATAGATAAATACCCATTTAAAAAATTTGGTATTAGAATTATAATTAATGTACTTAGTAGTGGGACTCATATGTGCAAGTCATCTAGCCACCATACATCACCACTCGACACCTGACAAGGCATGTTGCCAAACAACATCACATACACATAAGTTTAGTTGGGAATTGAATTAAAACTAAGGAAATAAAAGAATACTTCATCTTTTCCATTACGCCATTCCGCCGAAAATAGGAGATGGAGGTGACGGAGTTTCGTCACCATTTTGACACCGATTAATGCACCGTTCGACGTCAGATTTAAAAAAGAAATATTGGAAAACTTATATAGATATAATCAGAAAAACAGAAACAGACTCTAAATTACAACTTATGAAAAATAAGAAAATTATAGAAAATTTAAACAAAGCATAAACTGAAAATTGATCAAACTGAGGCCTGTGATAGCTCACAGTTTCCTTAAAATAGATTCGCCGCCTCGCCGGATGCGCTCGAGGGAATCGTCAGCGTCTGTCTCCCAGGATACAACGGCTTCTAACAGTAGTACTAGCACAATGTACAACTGCTCTGGCGAACTTCTATGCTTCGTGCTCTCTCAGGAAACCAAGGAAGGAAAATATATGGAAGAAGAAGAAACTTTGTAATTTTGTGTGTGTCTCCAAATGAAGAAGAACCTCAAATATATAGACAAAGGAGAAAATGGATTGATATCTGTGGATTAATCCAAATCAGCTCAGAAATACCAAAGGTTACAACAACAACCTTTTGAAGTTCTGTAACTCTTGAACCTTTCACTTTCTGTCACATGTTAAGTGTGAAGAAATTCCAAAGGTCTTTTGCAACTCTGGAAAGTTCTAGGGTCCAAAAAGAAATATTTTGTGCAAGCCACACCCGCACCCACGACCCAAAGGGCCTTAGGTCCTCCCCCTTCCACAAAACTGGGTACCTCTTAGGGCCCACACCCAAAATATGAAGTAGCCTTATAAATACACTAAAGACAACTTCTATTTTTTCTATGTGGGACAAGGCAAGTTGTGAACCTTTTTCATTTCAACAACTCCTTGTAAGGGGCAACCTTTGAGCATTAATTTCTCATTCTCCCATCAATAGTTTTGGACATGTGTATATCCAAACATCATCTCCTCATAGAAGAGAACACAAATCCACAGGGACCCCACTTAAACTCTAAGTGGGTCCCACTTTTATTTGACCCTAAAATTGGCCAAAACTCAACTTTAATCCAACAATCTCCCACATGAATGAAATTAATCAAAACGATGTGAGACAGCGAATGCTCGAGATCGAGATCGAGAGAGAGAGTACTACGGATCACTCCTACTAAAGGATAGGTAGCTTTTGGTTTTAAACCTTCCCTTGTGATAGTCTATCAAATTTACTGGCTGACCAGTGAACGTGTAGTCTTGAACTGATTGTTGTTAGTGTAAACAATCGACAAACCTCACACAAGAGCTCTCCAAACATAGTTTAGTTCTTACACTTGTGTTCATTTTGGCCTTGAACACTCGCCTGGTTCAATGAATGTTTATCAAAGAATTTTCACTTGTCTCAAATTCTTTTTGAAGAGGCCCCACTTCACATTCATATAGGTGACTTATTTAGAGTATCCTACTATACTCCGCTTGGTTATACCAACACACATAGTCATTAGAAGCTAAGCTTACCCTCACACTATGCAGGTATCACTGTTGTATCTTAGAAATGGGCAGAAGAACATTTCTCCTCAGTGATTCTCCTAAGGTACATTAAATTATGTTGTCCCTTTGAATCTAGATCTTTGGATCTCTAGTCAACTAAGTTGGGTTTCCATTCCGGTACCTTATAATGTCATAGGCTTTAGTCCCATTCCTCTAGATGATTTATTAACTAACTCTCGATTTAACCCTTTGGTTAGCGGATTCGCAATATTGTCCTTTGACTTTACATAGTCAATCGAGACAATCCCACTTGAGAGTAGTTGTTTAATGGTATTGTGTCTACAATGAATATGTCTCGACTTACCATTATACGTAGTACTTTTTGGCCCTTCCAATATCAGATTGGCTATCGCAGTGTATGCAAATAGCTAGTACATGTTTTGACCATCTAAGAATATCTTCTATAAAATGGCAAAAGCCATTCAGCCTCTTCAGTTGCCTTGTCTAGGGAAATGAATTCAGATTCCATTGTCGATCAAGCAATACAAGTTTGTTTTGAAGATTTCTATGACACAGCTGCACCACGAAGCGTGAAAACATATCCACTTATATATTTTGAATCTTTCATATCAGATATCTAGTTTGCATTACTGTTTCCTTCCAATACAGCTGGATATCTCATGTAGTGCAATCCCTGATCACGTGTATATCGTAAGTACCGCAGTACCTTTACTATCCCTTTCCAGTGTTCAGCACTAGGATTATTAGTGTATCTACTCAGTCTACCAACTGAATAAGCAATGTCAGGCCTTGTACAACTCATTAGGTACATCAAACATCCTATCACTCGAGAATATTCTAATTGAAAAACACTCTCACTAGTATTCTTATATAGGTGTAGACTTAACTCCACAGGCGTCCTGGCTACACTTGTATCAGACTTGTTGAACTTCTCTAAAATCTTGTCTATATAATGTGACTGTGACAGAATAAGTCCATTAGTATTTCTAGAGATCTTGATGCCCAATATAACATCAACAAGTCCCATATCTTTCATGTCAAATTTAGAATTCAACATTTTCTAAGTAGATTTAATGATCTTATAATTACTACCCACTATGAGCATGTCATCAACATATAGACATAAGATGACATAGCCTTCATTCGTGTCTTTGACATAAACACATTTATCATACTCATTGATTTTAAATCCACTAGAGAGTATAGCTTTGTCAAATTTTTCATGCCATTATTTTGGAGCTTGCGCTATACAATGATTTGACAAGCTTACATACCTTATTTTCTTACCCAAGAGTAGAAAATTCTTCAGGTTGTTCCATGTAGATTTCTTCATTCAAATCTCCATTAAGGAAGGCAGTCTTAACATCCATTTGATGTATTTTAAGATCTCGCAAAGCTGCGATCACAATAATCATACGAATGAATGTTATTCTCGTAATAGGAGAATACGTATCAAAGTAGTCTAGATCCTCCTTATGTCTATACCCTTTAATGACAAGCCTTGCCTTATACTTATCAATAGTACCATCCGTCTTCATTTTCCTTTTAAAAATCCATTTGTAACCCAACGGCTTACAACCAGGAGGAAGATCTACCAGTTCCCAAGTATGGTTTTGTAGGATAGAATCAATTTCACTCTTGATTGCTTCTTTCCATAATGGACCATCTGGTGATCTAATAACTTCATTATAGCTTTGAGGCTCACTTTCTATAATATAAGTTAGAAAGTTTGGACCAAAAGATTTTGAGGTCCTAGCTCGTTTCCCACGTCTAGGCTCAACATCAATATTTTCTTCTTGGGTTTTACTACTTTCCCCAACAGTCTCAAATGTGCATTTTTTAGAACTATATTCCTCTTTATAAGGAAATATATTTTCAAAGAACGACGCATTTCTAGACTCCATGATCGTGTTCTTGTGTATATCTAGGTTTTCATATTTATGTACAAGAAACCGATACGCACTACTATTATGTGCATAGCCAATAAATAAACAATCAACAGTTTTTGGACCTATCTTCTCTTTCTTAGGAATAGGTACAAGAACCTTTGCAAGACACCCCTACATTCGTAAGAACTTATAGGAAGGTTTTTGACCATTCCACTGTTCATACAGGGTTTGATCAACTTTCTTTCGAGATACCTTATTTAAAATGTAATTTGCAGAGAGAATTGCCTCCCTCCACAAGTTCTGTGGCATTCTAGAACTGATTAACATAGCATTCATCATTTCTTTTAAGGTACAATTTTTCCTTTCAGCAACTCCATTTGATGGAGGCAAATAAGGTGCAGTGGTTTGGTGAATAATTCCATTTTGTGCACAATAGTCACCATACGGTGCTACTATTCACCACCTCTATCACTTCTTAACACCTTAATCTTTTTGCCAGGTTGATTCTCAAGCTCTGTTTTGTATAGAATGAACTTATCCAAGAACTTATCCAAAGCTTCATCCTTACTTTTTAGCAAATACACACAACAGTATTTAGTGCAATCATCAACAAAAGTAATAAAATACTTATTACCACCTCTAGATTGAACCATTTTTAAATCACATGCATCAGTGTGAATTAATTCCAATAGTTCAGTGCTTCTTTCAACTGATTGAAACGAAGTCTTCGTTAATTTTGCTTCAACAAAAGTTTCACATTTCTAACTTGTGTCAATATGGAAGTTTGGTATGTGGTCTAATTTAATTAATCTTCGCAAAGAATTAAAATTAACATGTCCTAGTCTACCATGCCACAAATTGGAAGACTCAAGCAAGTAAATAGAAGAGGTACTTATTTTATTAATCTTTGGGAATACAGTTGCTACATTAAGTTTGAACATCCCATTACACATATACCTTTCCCACATACATTCCCACTTTGGTCAGCACCACATTGTCTGACTCAAAGACCATTCGGAAGCCATGCTTGCTCAGGAGAGATCCGGATACCAAATTCTTGCAAATTTTTGGTACATAAAGGACATTGTTGAGAGTCAGCTCCTTTCCTGAAGTCATCTTTAGAATTATTTTCCCTTGGCCTTCAACATCCGAGGAAGCAGAATTTCCCATATACATCTTTTCACCACTTGTAATTGGTTCAAAAGAAGTGAACATAGCTTTGTCAGAGCATATGTGGCGAGTAGCACCAGTGTCTATCCACCAGTCCCTTGGGTTTGAATCCACCAAGTTCACTTCAAAGACCACAGTAGACAGATTAATGTCAGAAACATCCCTTGAGATAGAATCTAACTCCTTCACATTAGCCTGATTATTCTTGACTTTCTTTTGTGGCAGACGACACTCAGAAGCACGGTGTCCAGTTTTGCCACAGTTGTAACATTTTCCTTGAAACTGGAACTTCGATTTCTTGGTGATCCCTCCTTTTGGGCCTAATTTAGACCCTTTGCCAGAAGGAAACTTCTTCTTCCCATGTGAACTTTGACCATGCACAACCATATTAGCCTTGGCCCCAAAGTTCCCCAAATTCCTATCAGCCCCTTTGTTGTCTTCTTCAATTCAAAGCTTGACGATGAGATCTTCAATCTTCATCTCCTTTCGCTTGTGCTTAAAATAGTTCTTAAAGTCCTTCCAAGCAGGGGGTAGCTTTTCAATTATAGCAGCAACTTGAAAAGTTTCGCTCAAGGTCATCCCTTCAGCATGGATTTCATGCAAGGTTACTTGCAGCTCCTGAACTTGACTGATCATAGTCTTTGAGTCCACCATCTTATAGTCGAGGAATCTCCCTACTACAATTTTTTTGACCTGGCATCATCGATTTTGTACTTTCTGTCTAAGGACTCCCACAGTTCCTTAGCAGTGGTCTTAACACTATACACATTATAGAGTGTATCATGCAAGCCATTAAGAACATAACTTCTGCACAGAAATTCTGAGTGCTTCCAAGCATCAATAGCAGAAGCTACTTGCAAGACGGTCTCCCGATTTTGTTTATTTTCATTAGGCACATGAGCCTCTTCCTTCAAGAACCTCGCAAGGTTCAAGGTGGTAAGGTAGAACAACATCTTTTGCTGCCACCTCTTAAAATCCACGCCTTGGAATTTCTCGGGTTTCTCCCCATGGTTCACAGGAACCTTTTGGATTGAGGGAATCTTCACAGGGATCAAACCAATCACCACGGTGTTGGAGCCAGTAGCACCATCGGTAGTAGTAGGGTTCGTAGCAGTATTCACAGTCTCATTTACCATTTCTGAAAAATTATCAAAGGAGAAAAGAAATTAAATCTAATATTTTTTTTCCTTTTAATTTTAACAATGGCAGAATTTTTTTTTCAAAGAATTATAAGGAAAAGGAGGGAATTTTAAGATTTTGCTCACGAAGTTCCAAGCAAAATGCTATTCTGCACACTTTGCGTCTAATGCTATTTTCCCTGATTCTACACCATTTGGACAGAAACTGAGAATTACAGTAGCAGTTTTTGTATTCCTAAAACCAAACTGTTTTTCAAAAGTAATTCTGTTTTTTTTTTCAAACTTGAATCTGTTTTTGTTTTTAAATATATGAGTCTATTTTAAGATTGTTGGAAAACTTATATAGATATAATCGGAAAAACAGAAACAGACTATGAATTACAACTTATAAAAAACAAGAAAATTAGAAAATTTAAACAAAGCAAAAACTTAAAATTGATCAAACCGAGGCCTGTGATAGTTCACAGTTTCTTCAAACAGATTCACCGCCTCACCGAATGTGCTTGAGGAAATCGTCGGTGTCTGTCTCCCAACAGCTTCTAACAGTAGTACTAGCACAGTGTACAACTGCTCTAGCGAACTTCTATGCTTCGTGCACTCTCAGGAAACCAAGGAAGGAAAATATATGGAAGAAGAAGAACCTTTGTAATTCTGTGTGTGTCTCCAAATGAAGAATAGCCTCAAATATATAGACAGAGGAGAGAATGGATTGATATCTGTGGATTAATCCAAATCAGTTCAGAAATACCAAAGGTTGTAACAACAACCTTTTAGAGTTCTGTAACTCTTGAACCTTTCACTTTCTGTCATATGTTAACTGTGAAGAAATTCCAAAGGTCTTTTGCAACTCTGGAAAGTTTTGGGGTACAAAAAGAAATATTTTGTGCGGGCCGCACCTGTACCCACGACCTGGTCAGCCGGTTCGACGGACGGCGGCGGTGGCACGCGCATGTGTGGAATAAACCCAAAGGGTCTTAGGTCCTCCCCCTTCCACAAAACTAGGTACCCCTTGGGGCCCAAACCCAAAAACATGAAGTACCTTGTAAATACACTAAATGCTACTGATTCGAGGTGAAAAGTGCATATTCATAGCGTATTACATGGTCCTTTATGCATACTTTTATCCCCAACGTCCCTACTTTTAGGTGCATTCTAATAACAATGTTCTTTTTATAGTGTTAATGCTAAAACATATGTTTATGCGTTGTTTTATAGGTATTAGAATGTAAATCAATAAAGTGAAGCTAAAGAAAAGTGATTCTGGTGAAGAGAACAACATAAACAGCTGAGAAAATGCCTTTTTTGACAATGAAGACTTCAGATTTGGAAGATTTCCCTTGAAATATGAAATATAGATTTTTGAGTTAAGGTCGCGTGGCCGTAAACGGGAGGTCAATTCGAGGTCTGAATGAAATGTTATGGCCATTTTCCCATCGGTGCACAGAGCTATCAAAATCAGAGAAGTTCAGGGGATTGAGGAGAGTTCAATCGATTGAAACTTCGTTCGATCGAACTAGTTCGATCGATTGAATTTTTTTTGCACCCAAAAGTTGCGTAAACTCTACAGGAACCCTATATATAAGTTGTTTTGATACCAGACGAAGGGAGGACGCTCTAGAACGCAAAAAAACAGCAGTTTTAGGGTTGTTTTACGGTTAAATTAGGAGCAGATTATGTTAGATTCATATTTTTCTTCCTCTTTTTCATTGTTATATTGAAGATTATTGAAGATTTCAAGTTTATTATAAGTTATATTCAAATTATTTCCAGGTTTTTCTTCTCTTTTTTCTTTATTTGATTGTTTATTAGTTTAGATGCTATGATTGCTTTAGTTTACTATTTCTGCACTTGTTTATTTGTGTTACCGTAGTTTAGACGTTGGGAATATGTGATGCAACATTGATTTCCAGCCTCTGCCATGCAATCTTTAGAAAACCTGGGCTCGATCGATCGAAGACATTTCGATCGATCGAACCAGAGCCATGTCAAGCGATCGAAAACATTTCGATTGATTGAAGGATGATGCTGTCCGATCAATCGAGAGCGCTTCGATCGATCGAACATGTTAATTCCTGACATGATTCTTTTAAGTATTCCAAGACTTTCTGTTTTAGAAATCTGTCATCAAATTGTCCATATAAGCTTAGTTTGTCACAACAGTTTTTAGAATTTAAAGCCTTAAAGGCTATTTTCTTCAATGACTTTTGAAAACCATTTTGAATGCTAACACCGTTTAAACTGCAAGTAATGACCATTGTTTTAAACCGTCTTCCAAGTATTTTAAATCAACTGTGATGATATAGTCCCGGCCATGAAAGGGCTATTGATTCTATATCTGTAGAAAAATACGGAATACTGAAGAGGGATGAACTCCATAGAACATTAATGAGTATGCATGGTAGATGTTTAGAATTAATGTGGATTCACATGTTTCCAACACCTTTAATTTACCTGTTTAATTAATTATGTTTCTTTATGCTTTAGTTTGTTATTTAGTTTAATTTAATTAATTAGGATTCGTTAGAACCTCCACCCGTACATTCATCTTTTTTCTTTTTCTTTAGGTTATAACTTAGTAGACATTCTCCATTTTCCTTCCCTATGGGACCGACCTGGATTTATCCAGTACTACTTGTACGATCACCTACACTTGGGTGTTGCACAAGAGCGCACAACTTTTGGTCGTGTCAACTGTTTCTATTTTTCCTATGTGGGACAAGGCAAGTTGTGAACCTTTTTCATTTCCACAACTCCTTGTAAGGGGCAACCTTTGAGTATTAATTTCTCATTCACCTACCAATAGTTTTGGACATGTGTATATCTAAACTTCATCTCTTCATGGAGGAGTACACAAATCCACAGGGATCCCACTTAAACTCTAAGTGGGTCCCACTTTTATTTGACCCTAAAATTTGCCAAAACTCAACTTTAATCCAACAAGAAACACATATTTGGATTCCTGGACGAGAGTCTAACATGTTGGTACTAATTTTATTGAGTTCTGTGAAAATTTTTTTGCAACCCATTTTGTGGTTCTAGCTCATAATTTACAAATTTTGTATAAGATTTGTACATGGAGCTTAGTAGAGCCTTAATTTCACGTTAAAGAGTGAAACCCAAGAGGTGAGTGATTTTAATCGTATTTTTGAATAGAATCCATCTTTGGATTCATATATCTTGATGTGGATATGTCTAATTAGATTAGATAATTATATTTAATTGTATTGGACAAATTCATGTGGTTAAAATTAGGCCCAATTGATGGTGAAAACATGTATATGTGAAAAGTATGGTGTGATGATTTATATGTGAGCATGCTAAGTTGCCTATGTTGGTCAAAGGGAGACTTGTGGTCTACCAGATTTTGCCTCCCGTATTGAGAGTGGATTATTATTATGCCGCAAGATGGACAAAGTGTCTAAAGGGGCATGGGAGGATGGCCCAGACATGAAGACTGTGGTGTGGTATAGTGTGGTGATTGGTGGAAACATACTTATTCTAATTTATATATTATTTGGTGAATTTAAAACGTGTGGTGTCATTCATGTTTACGATTAATGTTGCTCACTAAGGATATAGCTTATATATTGTAGTAATTATTGAATAACCAATGAAGGTAATCACGACAAGGTTGTGAGGAATCGGAAAGATGATGCGGGAAATGGGGAGGTTGCTTGGTCGAGGGTTTATGTTTATGGTTTTATATTGGGTTGTATTTTATCTTGTAATGCTAGTGCATGACTTGTGTTGTACCTAAACTTGTAATCAGTTATTAATCTGGATTTGTAGAACATGTTGTAATCTCACAATTGTAATTAATGTTTGGAGCAACTCTTGTAAGTTTAATTAGGGATTTGTAGTGGTGGTCGCACCTGTGTTAAGTTTATAGCTCGAGCTTGTATCCCACTTTAGTCTTATTAATAGGAATTGTGAGAATTGGCTCCTCCTATGCGTTGTGTTAGTCGAGCTCAAGTTCATGTTAGGTTCTTAAAATGGATGTCTTTTACAAGCTTTCAAGTGCTAGCAAAGAAAAGTTCTTGTGCATGACTCCAATTGTGTTCTTAAAGTGTTTGAGAAGGAATACATGCGTTGATGTTAGTTTTAAATTTATGTTTAATAAGTTGTGTGAGAATTCTTTTATGTTAAAACAGAGTTTTTAAACTGGTTGGGCGCGCAGAGGGGCACTCGACCGGTCGGAGGGACCTATTGACCAGTCGAATGTACCCCAACTAGGAGTCTTTCTTGTAGATGGATATTCGATAGGTCCAAGGGGAACCCCTCCGATTGACTTTCTTTTCTATGCTTTCTTGAGATTGATAATTCAAACTTTTTATATAATGGGGTACACTTGGGACCTATATATATATATATATATATTTATAGAGAGACAGAGAGAGAGGAGGGGATTTGGGTTTGCTTACAGTGAAGATATGCAGAGGGGAGAAAGAGAAAGAAAGGGTTTGTTTTCTCTATATGTGTCTCGGGTCTGGTTCGGTTTACCCGAACTGGGATTTGGGTTTACTTACAGTGAAGATATGCAAAGGGGAGGAAGAGAAAGAAAGTTGTTCTCTCTATATGGGTCTTGGGTCTGGTTCGGTTTACCCGAATTTTAGACCCAAACCAAACCAATATTATTTTTTTTCAGCAAGACCCGGACCAGAACCCAACTGTCATACTCACAGACCTGGACCAACCGAACCATCCGGGTTGGGTCTTTGGGTCCCGGGTATTTTGTGCACCATGTGTGTGTTTGTATATATATATATATATATAGCATGAAACATTACTGTCATGACCAAAATTCGCAGAGGGCCATCAAGCTAAACTGTTTTTAAACATATGTTCTTTAGCCCCGTTTGTGAATCACAAGATAAAGTTACATATAATCACGGATTTCCCGCGATCGCAATCGTAGTTCACAAACGGCCCTTATTGAGTTAAGCTAATGAATCAATTTGCTATTATGTTCGGAAAATTAAACCCTAAAGTAGGATCAGAGAATGTAGCCTATGCAAAATCATGCTTGTGTTTAAACTGTCAAAATGTCACACACAAGACCACCAGGTTCAGTCCCACTCTTATTTCTACCAGGTTCTTATGAAAGCCAATGTCATGCTGGTTCTATAAAGAAGCATGTTCAAGAGTAACTTTAGATTAGAGCATAGACTCCCACGCAAATAACAAGACCTCCTACCAAACACTCGAATTTTATAGAAGCAGTTCACTTGTGAACCATACAACCGTTTTTGCGATTTCCCAAACAACCACTTAGGTTATGCCAATTGCTCCCCATTTTGCACAGAACATAAAATATCCTCAGGGAATCAGTCCATTCCAATGTACATGAATATAAAGGCATAAAGTCAAAAGAAAGGTGTGGGAAACAAAACATAAATGGGCCGAGTGTTGGATAATCGATTCATATCCAGTATATGGGAAAATAAAAACATAGGTTGATCAAATCAGCATATGAAAGGCTCATTCTACAGTGACAACCACATTAAAGATCCTAGTGATATTATTCTTGCACCTCAAAATTTTACGTCCGTTGTCCATGTACCTTGGACACTAGGGTGTTTCGTGACATGTCTCGTCTTCAGCTTCACCACCTTTCTTCCCAAAGCATTCCTTAGTCGGGTTGCATGTAGGAGTACATCTTCTGGAGTCAAATTCTTCACACATACTACCCTCTGGTTCTTGTTTTCTGTGAGTCGAGCAAAAACAAAATAGTTAAGATAGTTGGGGCATGTTTGGATTGGCTGTGGCTTTTATATGCTGGAAGAAGAAGCCCTGATGACAGTGACAAGGGCACCATGGGAATTAAGAAAAATTCATTAACCCCAAATCTACTTCCTACATCACGTTTGGGCTGAAGCAACTGTAAACACGCTTCAACCAAAATGTGCTTTTGGGGCTTCAAAGTGCTTAAAATTAATTCAAACAAGCTAATGTATGTGTTTGGGTCAAAAGTGCATTAAAGAAGTGGATACCAAACAAGACCTAGTCATCTATGCATGCAAAAAGATAAAAACACTACGCCCTGTGTTATCTTGCAATGCTTTTATAGTAAGTGCTGATTCAAATTTAAAGGTTCAAGAATTCACCAAAGAGGAAAATAGCCACAAGTAGCAAAGCAAGAAGTGTTAAAGAAACATACACTATTTTATAGAGAAAACATGAAACATTTCAGGAAGGACGAGAAATTGGTATCCACATATTAAGAAGGTCGGCTACATAGAGGAATATTGTAAACAACTTAAAATATGTCTGGTAGGAGAGATGGAAAAGTGGAAGAAAGGGAAGGGAAGAGGAAGGGAAAAGGTATCCATAGGGAAAGGAAGGGGGTCTTCTCTTACTTTGTTTGGTTAAATTAGAAGGAAATGATGAAGGAAAGTATGAAATACTACGTATTTTACTAATTTTCCTTGGAATTTTATCAGTGATATTTTTTGTTTAGACAAAAAAATCAAAAAAGAGGAAAGCTTGGTCTCTCCCAATCCATCCACTTTTGGACAGATGAGAAATGGAGGGCTAGGAGGGGAGGCTAAGAGGGATGCCTCTTCCCACCTATGTTCCCTTCCCTTTCCTCTTCCAGTCTACCAAACACGAAATTTTCTCCTCTTCCCTTCTTCCTTCCCTCCTACCAAACATATCACTAGATAGACACAACACTATAAAGTAAACTTTGAAGTGTTTCCATTCATTTATATGCATTAACGCTAGGGGTGTACAGAAGCTGAGCCTCTCAAAAGGGCTCACGGCTTGGCTCGATAACAGTTCGGTTCGGCTCGTATAATAAACGAGCCAAGTTCGAGCTTGAATACAAAGCTTGTCTAATAAACAAGCCAAACTTAAGCACACATGGGCTCGGCTCGATAAAGCTCGCGAACAGTTCGATTACGGCTCGTATAGTAGACTCGTAAAAAATCTCTTTAATAGGTTTAATAAGGGCTTGTTTAATTATATATATATGATAATTATACAAATATAATATATGTATAATGTAAAGATTTAAATTTAAAAGAATATTATATATATGATAATTATAAAAAAATAATACATGTACAATAAAAAGTACTTAAAATTGAAATAATACTGACATATTATAATATGCATAGTTCTAAATTCATGTGCTAAGAAATTGTTTTAGGTATATTTATATATATGTGCCATGAGCTTGGTCCGTCGGTTTTGGTTGGCAATTTAAACGTGCTACTAGGGGTGTACATAAGTTGAGCCGCTCAACAAGGGCTTGCAGCTCGGCTCGATATAGCTTGACTCGGATCGGCTCGATAATAAACAAGCCAAGCTCAAGCTTGAGCAGGATGCCAACTCTTAAAGCTCGACTCGAGTTCGAAAAACTCGGCTTGAGTACAGCCCTAATAAACGCCATCTTGCCTTGTGCTTAAGAAGAATTTGACAGGCAACATCGACACTACCAAAAACGTGTTTCACAACCATGATTACACCAAGGAAGCATGGATTCTTTTAAAAGACTCAGATTTCTGCACTCGCATCCACACTGGCGTGGATTCTTCTTGGGTGATTCAGGGTGCCTGGTCTATTTTTATTTTTTTTGTTAAAAATCGAGATCGAGGTCTCTAACAATATATTAAAAACATCGGGAACAATTTACGAATGTGTTGGATTATGTGTTAACAAGCTATTGATACTTATATAGCATTTGTGCTTAAGATTTAGTCTTACTTACATATAAAATCAGACAACGTACTTGTAGAATCGTTTGTGTAACTGCTATGTAGCACGAGCATTTCAATTGGCGACACCAACACCCTTTGGACATACGCCGACACTTATCAGACACGAATAAAAATGGATCTTAATTTTTTTTGACATTGGACACAGTTCGGACATGGCCAGACACGGGAGTGGACAATGCAAGGCATCTCCTTCGAAAATGTTATGAAGGCTTCAACGTTAAAATCTTAATATAATAATATGAGAGATAAGTAATGGCCAATGGGGTTTATTTGAAATATAGCAAATGGGTAGGGACACGACACATGATATTGAATAATTAATTCTAGAAAAGAAAAATTCCATTTGTCGTATCCTACCCATGTATGTATCCTACATTTTGGTGATTTGTCGTGTCACTCCTTTTATTGTTGGGATCTATACCTATTTCCTTAAGACATATGCATGTGCAGAATTCAGTTCTTCATGTACAATGGCTATTCCATTGAATTAGATGAGATGTTATGCCTTGTTATCCTAAAATATTGTGGTTTTATGCCTTCTGTTTGATACCGTGTCTGTATCCTCATATCTCTTCTTTTCTGGATTTTTTTCTTCATAAATGTTAGTTTTCTTTCTATGTCCAGTAATTGAAGCTTGCAAAATTAGGGAACATGTTTTTCGTTGTTATTATATTGATATCTTAATGATATTGTTGTGATATATGTATTTTTATGACCAATTTAATTGAACGGTACAATTGGTTTTTTTAGTTCATATAAAGAACATAAGGATAAGACATAAAATATATACATATTCAACGTGCCCCCTACGTATCCATGTCCTACTTTTTTTTTGAAATGGCGTGTACGAGTGTCGGTCTTGTTGTCGTGTCCCGTATCCGTGTCCATGCTTCCTAGTGTAATTGTATCAAAGCATGTTTCTTCAATATTTTATACAACCCCCGCTCCACATCCTAGCTTTTAACAAAATTGGCGAATCTCCCGCACCGGTGCTTCCTAGGATTACACCATTACTAAGTAAACAAAATTTACCAGTCTTATCCGAGCAAGATTAAATATGGACCTTAAATGTGACGTTCAACCCAAGCTTCCGATTGGTTACCTCAGATATCAGGATACAAAATTGATGACATTACATCTTCACGCTATACAGACATGTAAGCATTCAGGACATGGAGATTCTTGACATAATACTCTCAAGATGCTAAGTTTGTAATTTTGCAAGGTGCTGAAACAATTTCACTGCACTTTATGTTCAGTGATAGCATAGATGATCCTTTGCTAGAACTGGCTTTTAGTCCTGTGGCGGGATAAGCACAATTCCTTAAGTTGTGGAGATTGAGAAAAACCCTAAAGATGAATTTAATATTGACCAAAATGTTTTGGAGCACAAAGTGATTTTGAGACCTATCTTATTAAGTCCGAATTGACAATTCGTGAATCAAATTGTGAAATGGTTTCTAAAATTACGAATCGTGAATCATATCAAAACATGAATTCCAAAACTATAAATCATGAAACGTGAATTGTAAGTTTACTTTTTACCTACAAATAAAATTTAATATATATGCATACAAGCTATACCTATGCAAACACATGTACATAGTTTAAACTGAACAAAACAAAAATCTAACACAAGTTTCATGCAACATCAAGGATCAAAATGTTGAATGTTTTCCACTTAAAACTTCAAAGTTCATAATTATGAATCGTGAAGCTTATTGAAAAGTATCGGGTCTTATGAAACTCCCAAGTTCCATCGACTCGTATGAATCGATCAACTCAAACAACTACGTTACAAGAACCCTGAATTTCTCCAACCTCAATTTGAACTTGGGTTTGGGTTCAGCTTGGCATCTTAAGTTTGGTTAGTAGGCTTTGGAGAACCTTCAAGCTTTTGGGGCGGGCCTGGGTCTAGGTCTGGAAGGACCTCTAACCCAACTTTACCATTCAAATTGCAGGAAAACCTTTCATTTCTTTAGGTGCAAGCGTAACATAACATGATTTACCTTCCAAAGAAATTCCAGTTTGGCGAATACCAGATTGTAAGTAAAAAAAACAAGGTTTTCTGTAGAACTAGAGAGGCCAAATTTAGCTTCAAGTAAACATTCCCTCAATGAAGATAGTAAACCACATATAACTAATTGCAAATTAGTAATGTATCTTAAATACCAAAATCTTATGCAATCCAAGAACTGGGATTGTGAAGCTGGGTGTCTCTCACATAGGCCAGTATAGATGAAGACTAAAATTGGAAAGATATAAGAACCGACAAAACAAAAAGTTCACTACTCCACATGATGTGATAGACTACGATACTGTGGCTATACTGCATTGTTCCGAAGGTGCTGAAAATAGTCGAAAAAGCTCTCATAATACTACATAAATATATATATACATACATATTTGTATGTGTGCGCACACTCGCGCATGTGTGTGTGTGAGAGAGAGAGAGAGGAGCTATCTTACTGTAAAATCCCTTTAAATGTGGATGCTGACCCCGGATGAGCTCCGTGACCACCTCGAGCCGGGGGTTGGTCTCCTTAAATGCAGGCAAATTAGATTCCATAAACGCCCTACACCACAATACCAAATTGTTCCATTCCATCAAATAGTTGACAATCACTATTCATCATCTATTGGTACTTTAATAGGAAGGTGAGTGGAGTGACTCACAATTTTAAATTTTCAATTCATTTTTCGCCCAATTTTTAATTTTTAATTTTTTATATTTTAATTGCTATTTTCCTCACCATTATTCTCTTTATTAACCAAATCAAGGAAAAAGGTTTTTCCTCAACAATTTATTTTCTTTTCCCTCACCAAATCCAAAACCCTAAGTATGCTGATTAATAGGTGCTCAATAGTAATACTGATACATCCCAACAACAACAACAAAAAATTCTGAAGAGAACATACCTAATACCTCTACTACTTCCTCCCCAATCACAGTAGCTAACGATTAGCTTTTGAAGCTGCCAAACACCTCTCAAGGCCATCTGGAAAATTTTGAGAGTTAAGAAACAGGGGCGGAGCTATACTCTCTCTCTCTCTCTCTCTCTCTCTCAAGAGGAAGGAAGGCCAAACTCAAAACGGTACAAGAGGAAACTCACCTGGAGGAGTTAGCCGAATTTGTCGTCGCCGTTGGGTGCCGATTCGGGTCTGGAAATTCTCTCTCTCTCTCTCTCTCGTCGATGGACTCGATACGTTTGGTCTAACAAGTTACAAGTGAATAATTTGGGGGTACTATTTAGGGTAAATTACAATAACACCCCTAAACTCTAACCTGTTTTCACTAACACCCCTAAAACCAAAGTAATTGAACAAATGAACTCTCTCCTATGTGAAATTAATTACTCCTAACTGCAAAGTTACGACGTAGGCGATAGTTGTCAAATCACCAATTTGACCATATATATCCAAAAAAAAAAAAAAATGTCCTCTCAACTAAACACATACTTGATATCCTTATCCAAAAAACTCAACCAAACACATCTTATTCTCTCTCTCTCTCCCTCTCTCTCCAAAACGTATCAAATTATTCTACAATTTTACACAACCTAGCTCTCTTTTACTCCATCATTGTAATTATTTGAAATAGATTTATGACTATTAATTTACTAAAAAAAATCTCAATACAAAGTAAAAAAAAAAAAAAGAAGTTATCTTACTCTAGAGGAGTAATCTTACTTGGGTATTTGCTTTCCCTCACTTTTGCCGATGGAGGGTCGGAGAGGGTATAGAGTGAGGAAGAAGACTAGGGTTGCTTATTGGCAAGGTGTACTCTTTTCTTGTGGGGTGTTACTCTGGCGCTTATGGGGATGAAATAGGGATAATTATATTTCAGTCAACTTCATCTATAAAATTTAAAAGTTACTTTTTTACTTTTAAAAATCAACAAAAAATAATTATTAAAAAAGAAATTTAAAAAGTCATCAACAAAATTAAAAAAACATCAAAGGTCTGATGAGTTTTAGGAATGTTAAGTGTATCAAGTTTTTGTGAGATCAGGATTCATGCGGTGGACAAAAGCCGATTATGCAAGTGTGTGTGTGTGTTTCTTTTTTTTTTTTTATTTTATGTTTGTTTGTTGTTGTAGCTCGTCAGATTTGAATTGAGTGGGTGCTGGTCTTGTTTCTTCGCTGAGTCGCTCAAGTACTAAGTTCCGCCCAGGCGCATTCTCGATTTCCATTAGTGTGAAGTTAATAATTCTCTGCTCAAGGTTCAGTGATTAAAGTCATTTGGGTGGCAATTTGACATCTAGTTTTTATAGTTACCAGTTTTGAATTTTCTCCAGACCCATACATAATGTTGATCAGTGCCTCAAGGCCTCGGGCTACTGTTGCTGATCTCGTGGCAGTTACATTTGCTTCTTGATTTGTTTTATTCAATCCATTGGTGGTGTTGCCATATTTTTTTTCCCTCGTTGGTGTTTTTTCATATTTTTGCTCCCTATGGGGAGTTTGTCTAGTTGTTTTTTGGGAGGAATTTATAACTTTTTGCTATTTTTGGGTAGATTGCTTGCTATGTTTTGGGGTTCGAGTAATGCTTGTTTGGAAGCCTTGTTTGAGTGATTGTATCTCGTTAGCCTTTTTTGGCTACTTAATGAAATAGCAACCGTTCAAAAAAAGTTGTATGAAGTTTCTTTTTGTTTGTGGAGATTCTACCCTGAAATATTAAGTGAAATTTCACTTCATTTTTTTGTAAGTTGAGTGAAATTTTACTTGTTTTAGTTATAATGATATTGTTTATTTGAGATAGATGTCAAAAGATTTCCTCGAGAAACTGAACAACTTGTATGCAACGATATAGTTTATTTTCATTGTGTTATATGCATGTTAGTGTGGGTTGTCCTTATCACATAATATTTTGGTTATGGTATCATGCTAAGTGAAATTTCACATAATCATCTTTTTTTTTTTTTTTCCTAATAGAAAGACTAAATACACGGCCAACTCACCTAGGCATGTGGGTCTTATTAAACTCTTAATTTAATTGCTATGCCATAATGCGTCCATGTTCTCTGTCAACAATCAACCTCATATTCCTGTTTGGTTGGAAAATTTATATATGAGTGTGGGCGTGTCAGGCAAGTAAATTGCCAATGTGTATGTGTGATTGATATCCAAACTGCGTCTCACCAGGCAGATTGTGGTGACGTTCGATGCCTTAACAAGGACTTCAAACGTGTAAAGATGTAATTAATTTAAACACTTCGAACTAACTAATGAAAAACTACTCCTAAATAAGAACAGTAATTAAAATAATAAAGTAACAGACTACTTTATTAAGTCAAAACAGACTACAATCTAACCTTGAAGATGACTTTGAATGTATTCTACTTCTAAATTTAAGTGCCTAGATAGAAATACAGTAAATGTATTGAAATATATATGTTGATGTTGATCGAATGATCTCCTTTCGAACACAAACTACTATTTATAAGGATCGAGGCTTCACAGTAGTCTTGTTTGAATGTTCTCTCTCTTTTCAAACTGGTAATTGCTCCTACACGTGCATATCCTTGAATTGACACCTGCTCTTTTAGTTACTCCACAATGATCAACACGTGTCCCTTGGCAGTTGATCATTTTAAACAGAATGAATCAGCGAAACTGTTCACAACTGCCCCTGCGTTATGTCCAACTCAAATCAACTGTCCTGCCACATCGAATCCCACGTGGCACCCTCACATTGGCTGGATATATTCATCACAAGCATTACCCCCCGCGCCATTTTCCTTTTGATTCGAAAAAGATAATGGTGATCGTGGCTAGATCATGCTGGATAGTTGAAACTTTCATGTAACCTTCTCGTCGTGGTTAAATTGAAGATCCAAGTCTTCATTTACCTCTACATTGACTGTTTGTCAATCCAATTCTTGTAACTTCTTCTTTACTTGTCATTTTGAATCCATTCTGTTGACCATGTCTTTTCCTCAGTCTTCATTCTAAACCAGTGACCACTTCCCTTTAGACCTTCCCGAAGAAGTGATGTTGTCAACCAAACGTCCTGAAATTCCTCATCGAACTAACTAGGATCCCCCTGAGATTCATCCTGAACCCTTTACCTATTCGAAGTGGAGAAAATGACATAACATGTTAAACCGACCAAGTGTCTCTTTATCAGGGCAAAGTTCATCTTCGAGCTCTCTGAAATCAATCTACAATAATCAAACCTTTCCTCCTGCTTAGGAACAACCCATTTCCCATGGTGAAGGGGTAGGATACTACAAAGGCATAAAGCTTGAAACACCAACCACAACACCTTCAGTTATTCACCCAAACTTTGAATATCCTGAAGCTGAAGGAATCATTCGAAGCAGGTTAATAAAACCATACTATCCATTTTCGAATCGTCTTTCCAGGGAACAAAACCTATTGAATGCCTGGCTGATCTCTTCAACCAGTCCTCCTGGAGAAAAACTTCAAAGAGGTAATATCTTAATTTCTCAAGGCAGACCCCCTATCCATACATATCTAAGGGCATCTCATGAAAATTTTTCCCATGAGCACTACTCCTCAACTTTCTTTTCCAAATGTAAACTTTTCGAGAAAGACTACAAGGAAAGAGTGCTTCTCTTCGATTATTCTGTACTAGGTTTTTCTGACACCAAAGTTCAAGTGGTGGATCCTACTGAAGATATAAGTGACCCTTTCCTAAAGCTAGATCAATTATGTAGGAATGGTCCCATTTTCGAACACACTCCTCCTATTCTGTCACCTTCCTCATGCTTAATTATCCAAGCACAAAGGCTTCTAGTTGCCTTCTCACATCTCCCATTCTCCATTTTGTAAGAGCCAAAGGCTCGAATTAACTTTGAATGGAGTTGTCACATTTTATGCCATGAATGGAGTATTTCAATGCTTGTTCAAACCCAAATGGATTTCACCCTTCAAACCTTAGCTTCTTATGTAAGATGGTATTCCCATCACCAAGAAAGTGTTCATCATTTGAATTACTTAATGAATCTTTATGAAAGTCTTAAGGAAATTCCCAATGCACTTCTTGATGAAGTTTCGGAATTCAAAGAGAAATACATCTATGGTTGTGGAAGCTCTGATGAAGAAAGCAATATTTCTCATTATTCGAAGCCTGACCTCGAAGGACGAATTGCCTATATCAAAGATGAAGCCAAAGCTGTTGGCATATCTCTTCGAGGTAAAACTCCATTAGCCAAAGAACTTCGAGGTCTCCGCAAAGCCTTAGCCAAGATTAACTCTCGGTTAAACCAGTATGAAGAACAACTCATAGAGGCTTATCTCACCCTTCGAAGTGAAGATAAATTGGCATTGCAAACCAGGAACCTATGCCTTGAGATAGAACTAGAAGCAGAGTATTTTGCTTATTATTGGGCTATGTTCCACAATCTATAACTTATGGATTTCCACACTTTAACCAATTATGTCTGTGAAGTATAATTGTATTTCTCTTTTTAATGCAATGAATTATGAGAAATTCATGCATATATTAATCAAACTAAATTGGTTCATTATAAACCAGCGTGTCTTTTCACTTAAAATAACGGCTAAATAAGTAACCAATTCCAACGACTACTTTCTTAATAAATGCGCCTCTTCCCAAACGTCACTAAAGGCTATAAATAGACAAGAAAGAAGAGGAACAACCCTTCTAACTTTGCAAACTCTTCTATTCTTCCATTCAGTATTCCCTGCATCTCATCCTCGTTACAATCTCTCTCATTATTTGCTTCGAAAGATGACAACACCCAGCGACAGTACACAACTTCAAAAAGTCTGTGATGATTTCGGAAAGGTAATTAAAGATGAACAAGCCAAGTACTCGAATGGAAAAGAGACCTCATTGATCAACGAAATTCTTGTCCCTGTTCTTTTCCTAATCAAGAATCTTCCATAGCCGTAGGCCCCTGTCTGAGCACTCCTACTCCGTGTCTACTATCCTAGATTAGGACATCAACACTTGGCTTATTAGCAAGAAATTCCTATCTCTAGAACTGAATTAAGGTTTCGACACTGGCCCAAGCTTGCGAAAGAATGGCCAGAGTGGGTAGATAGAATTTTAGAGAACAAAAGAGAGATTCTGATTGCCACTGGGATTTATCATGCAGTTAATCTCTCTAAATTCCCTATCAAAGCCAGTCCTGACCTATTGGCTATAGCCTTATGTTTTTGGAACCCTATTTTCAACCATTTTCAATTTTGATTTGGCCCAATAGGTCAAACTCCTGGATATTTGTCACTTATTAGGGTTTTTATCCCATGGAGAGGACGCTCATCCTTATATGGTCGAATCTGATAGTCCTCCCATTATTTATTGATTCAAAGTCATTAGGATACACCAATTTTCAGATTTCTCATAGAAAGTTATCAGGGGGTGTAACAGATAAACAGTACAATTGCTTCCTTCTTTACTGGCTCTCGAAGCATCTGTTCTGCACCTCTTCTCAGAGGGTTGTCCTCGAATTCTCCAATATTGCTAAAGCCCTGGCTGCTGGTCGAAGACTAGCTTTGGCTCCCTTTGTTCTAGGATCTCTCTACAGATCCTTTTCGGATTTGTGTTTCAACCCTTTTCTCCCTACTCAAGCTGGTCCTTTCTAGATTTTGCAATTGTGGCTATATGCCTATTTTCCAGAAATTCACAATTTAGGACCTATATCAAACACTGTACCTCACGGGGTTTTCCTTGCCCTGCTGCTAAATGTTGAAAAAACTTTCAAAGAGTCTCTTTATTTCTTTTTCAATACTCCTACGGTTAGGCCAAATAATTTATTTCAGTTATTCTCTGTCCTCTACAATTCTGAAGATAGAACTCCTCTTTCCCCCATCTGGCTGTGTCAAATATTGGACAAAACAGCAAGTGTAGTCGAACTAAAAGCTACCTGGGGGAGTTTCTTGATCAGCAGGGATCTATTCTTTGTGAATACTCTTAGCATCAAGTCTCATGGTGAACTCTATCTTCCTAACCAGTTTTCAAGACAGTTTGGGCTCACCCAATCAATTCCTTTCCCAATTAGGAGTCAAGCCAATATATTTATGGCTTATAAGACAACCTCGAGGGTTCCAGAAGCAGTGATAACTGCTGCTGAAGCAGTGATAGCTGATGCTTTAGCAGTTTATCAAAACAAAGTTAGCAATTTAGAGTTCACCTCTCTGCCAGTTTATACAAACTGCACACCTGTCTTTTCAAGTTGGTGGGAAAACTTGATGTCAGTGCAGATGGACAAGTGCCAACTTCTAAAGCATATTGATTCGAAACAAAAAGGTAAATAAATTACCAATTCACTCCTTTTCTTTTAGGTAATGAAAAGAATTTTGAACCAAAGTTTTTTTTTTACACTTTGCAATACAGGGAAAACGATTGGTGAAGGCTCCTTTCCAAAGGCCAAAATTTTGAAGGCCGCACCCAAGATTCCAGTTTCCTATAAGGTTTCAGTTCCTGCTAGACCACCTTCGAGGCAAAAAAGAAAATTAATCCTCCCAATAGAGAGTCCTGCTCTTGCATCCGAGAATATTGAATCTGAAGAAGAGGCAGACACCAGTCCAATCTTAGCACTGATTTAAAAGAAGAAAGCCAAGACAACAGTTGAACCACTTGTTGGATCGCAGATCATTAAAGAAGTTCCTATTCTAGCAGTCCCTATTTCAAAGGTGGAACCTGAACCTGAATTGACACAACCAATTCCTTAACCTACACCCCAAAGTCCCAATGTTTCAGAAGTTGAGAAGTCTCCTCCACTGGGCACTCAACTTCCATTACTTGAATATCAACCAATGGTAAGGCATCCAAACTTCTCTGATATTTGATCTTTCTTCATAGACAGATTCTAAATAATCGTTTATCTTTTGTTGACTAGATTGAATCTGTTCCTGAGACTGAAGCTAGTCCTTCGAAGACTAGTACAAGTTCTGATCCTAAAGCTGCTCCAGCATCAACTTCATTTGATCCTCAGGCTGTCCCAGGTGTCGCAAGTTTTGAGGAATTTCAAATATCTCTCCCTCCCAATTTGACTCCTGAAGAAACAAAAAATTTTAAAGAAGGTTTAAAACATGTTTTAAAGATGGGAGATACTGCTTCAACCAATGTTCAAGAATTTTTTCAACAGATGACAGATCGAAGCAAACCGAAGGTACCCTCGATAGACCCAATAGCTGCGCTTGCCATATTGAGACTCTTCAGAAAAGTTTCATTTGAAGTTTTCGAGGACGAAGAAGTACATAGAGCCATGAAGATTCTATGCCAATTTATGTTAGATAGCTCTAACATCTCTGTTCCAGACAAGGAAACCATTTCTGCAGTTATGTCAACCTTTGATTTTGATTGCTTTTTGCTGGAAAAGGTCATTGAAGAAAGGAAATGACTAGAAGTTGACATGGAATACACTGTAGAAAAAACTCTTGAGATTGACCAAACATTAGCAGAATTTGATGAAACCAATACTGCAATTGAGAAGCTATCTGGCAAAGTGGACAAACTTAAACAGGAGCTCGAGCTTGCAGAGATTGAATTGGCCAACCTAAAGACCAAACAAGAAGGTGCTGAAGCAAAGCTTCTGGTTTTGAAGACAGAGTTTGAATCGAAGCCTCTGAAGAACCAAGAATTAATTTCTAGGGAAAAATTCATCCTTAGTCAGTCAAAACTGTACACTAGGTCTTGGGATAATTTTAGGATAAAGGCTCAGTTTTTAAGGAAGCTGGTATGAAAGATTGTACCAATAAAACTCTGTAGTTTACCAAAATCTGGTTCTGTATTAACTTTTGAATGTGAATTACATGATTTTGTTTTGAATTTTACATTTTTTCATTCTAGATTTCTTGCTTCCAAAATAGTGGGATAATACTGTTTAAGAAACCTACCATTGATTTTCCTGATATGGACAAAACCATTCAAAATTTTCAAATGGTAAAATCCACCTTTAAAAACTTTGTGGATTTGGAATGGACATTCCCACTTAGGGGACCATTTCCCATATTTTTGATCTTTAGATCCAATAGGCAATATTATTTTCCAAACCAAATCTCCTTCATCAAAGGTCTTTGGTTGCACTCTCTTATTATACCCCTTTGCTGTTATTCTCTTCTGTATCAGGATATTATTGAGAAATTTGACTCTCTCTTCATCAATGTCTTCCAATTCAATAGCCATTGATATTTGATAGTTATCCAAGGATAATTGATTATGCTTCATAATTCGAAGAGAATTAACCTTTATCTCAATTGGCAAAACTGCCTTATGACCAAAAGTCAAAGCATAAGGAGACACCCCTGTACTTGTTCGCTTCGAAGTCCTATATGCTCATAAAACTTCTGGCAAAATCTCATGCCATATTCTTGGATTATTTTTTTTATGACTTTAGCCATATTTTCCTTAATGACTTTATTGGTTGCTTCAGCTTGACCATTAGATTGGACTAATATGGGGTTGATTTTGACATTGTGATTCCCAATTTATTTGCAAAAGCAAATAAATTGTGATTCCCAATGCTCATAAAACTTCTGGCAAAATCTCATGCCATATTCTTGGATTATTTTTTTTTTATGACTTTAGCCATATTTTCCTTAATGACTTTATTGGTTGCTTCAGCCTGACCATTAGATTGGACTAATATGGGGTTGATTTTGACATTGTGATTCCCAATTTATTTGCAAAAGCAACCACATCCCCTTCGAATATAGAAGCATTGTCAAATACAATGGTTTGAGGAATACCAAATCTATAAACTATATTTTTTAGAAATTTGATAACTGTTGTTTGAGTCACAGTCTGTATAGGTTCTGCTTCTACCCATTTAGTGAAATAATCCGTGGCTACAATGATAAATCCATGACCTTTCAAAGAAGGAGGACTAATCTTCCCTATTACATCTATGGCCCATCCTCTAAAAGGCCAAGGTTTTACCACATATTGAAGATCAACAGTGGGTAAATGTTTCAAAGGACCATGTTTCTGACATTCTTGACATCTTTTGGCAAATTCAATACAATCTTTTAAGATTGTTGGCCAATAAATGCTATGCCTTCGAAGCAGCCACCTCATTTTAATCCCAGATTGATTAGCCCCACATAATCCTTCATGAATTTGAGCTATAGCCTCAATTCCTTCGAGATTACTTAAGCATTCAAGCAACAATCCATCACTTCCTCTTTTCAACAATTTTCCATTGTACATAATGTAATTGACAGATTTTAATCTTATACTTCGACTGGGATTTTCATTCAATCCTGAGAGATAATCTATGATTGGTTTCCTCCAATCATCATAAACTTCTACATTTGAGATATTAACAAACGGTAATCTATCCACCAACATTGGTAATAATTTTCTATAGGTAACTTGTTCTATCTCAACATCTTCAACATTTGCTCTGAATCCAGATGCCTTCTGAGCCATATCATTGGCTTCTTCATTAAAACTTCTAGGAATATGCAAAAGGTTCACATTATCAAATTTGGATAATAAATCCATTGTAGTGTCATAATATGTTTTCAATGTACTACTCATACACTTATATATCCCATTCATATGGTTTATAACCAACTGAGAATCTCCAAAAACATCTACAAATGTAGCTTTAAGATCTAACAAGGTTTCGAGACCCATTATTAGAGCTTCATACTCAACTTGATTATTGGTACACTAATTCGAATCAAGTTTATAGCCATGTTTGGTTTTAATCTTCTCAGGTGATTCAATGATGAATCCAATACCTACAGCAAATTCAGTTTTTGAACCATCAAACCATAATTTCCATGGACTAATGGTTATATGTCCAATTTCATAATTTTCCTCTATTTCGAGGCAGTTTGGATGGTCAGCCAAAAAATCTGCTAAGGCTTGCCCTTTCACTGCCTTTTGTGGTACATAAAGTAAACAAAATTCTGACAAAGCCAAAACCCATTTACCAATTCGATTCCTCATAATAGGTCGAGTCAACGTATATTTGATTAAATCAAACTTAGCAATCACATAGACTTCAATAGTAAGAAGATAATATCTTAATTTCATTATTGCAAAATACAAGGACAAACATAGTTTTTCCATAAACGAATATTTGCATTCGACAGGATTTAAAAACCTACTAAGGTAATACAAAGCTTGCTCTTTCTTATCATCATTATCCTGGGCTAACAAGACCCCAATTGATGCTTCTGCTGCTGAGATATATAACTTCATAGGCCTATCTTTTCTTGGAGCATTAACACTGGTGGCTTTACCAAATAATCCTTCAAGGCTTGAAAGGCAGTCTGATGTTTATCTTCCCACTTTAATTCTTCATGATTCTTCAATTTTAACAAAGGAGAAAAAATCAAAGTTTTTCCAGCAGTATTGGAAATGAACCTTCGAATAAAGTTAACCTATCCCAGGAATCTTTGCAATTCCTTTTTGGTCGAGGGGGGCTTACTTTAAATAATTGCTTAACTTTATTCTTATCCACTTGAATCCCATTCTCATGCACCAAATATCCTAAAAAGTTTCCAGTACTAACCCCAAAGGTACATTTTAATGGATTTAATTTGAGTTTGAAAAATCTCATTCTTTCAAATGCTAATTTCATATGTATGAGGTGATCATAGAATGTTTTAGATTTAATAATTATGTCATCTATATAACATTCTAAAAATATTCCAATCATGTCATGGAAAATAGCATTCATAGCTCTTTGATAAGTAGCTCCTGCATTTTTCAAACCAAAAGGCATTTGTACCCACTCGAAGGTACCTATACTCCCTGGACATCTAAATGCAGTCTTATAAATGTCCTCCTCAGCAATACATATTTGATTATATCCTTAGTGACCATCCATCATAGACATTATAGTATTTCCAGCAGATCTATCAATTAATAAATCAACTATTGGCATAGGATATTCATCCTTAGGTGTGGCCAAGTTAAGATTTCTATAATCAATGCAGACTCTTAATTTACCATTTTTCTTCATAACTGGAACAACATTCGAAAGCCATTCAACATACCTGGCAGTTCTAATGAATCTTGCCTTGAGCAATCTTTCAATTTCTTCTTTAATCTTCATGGTGACTTTTGGTGTCATCCTTCGAGGTTGCTGCTTTACTGGTTTATATCCAGCTTTGATAGGCAATTTATGCTCTACTAAGCTTCTTTCGAGTCCTGATAATTCATCATAATCCCAAGCAAAGCAATCTCAAAAATTCTTTTAATAACTCGACCAATTTATACTGGTCACACTTTCCCAGTTTTAAACTTAGATAAGTAATTCTTTTTTGTTGATCTGATCCTAAATTGATCTCCAATAAAGGATCCTATCATACTTCTTGTATCGAATTCTCTGGTAGTACATATAATTCTTCCCCTCCAATATCCTTTAATTTTTGTGAATCTTCCTCAAAGACATAATCTGACCAATTTATAGTCGAATCTTTTCCAATCCTTGATTCTATATTTACAATCATTAACTTTTGTAAGACCAGTTGAATGGTCTCTTCTATATCTTCTATTTCTATAGGTGTGTGAGTCATTAAACCACCTTGTCATCATCTAATGGTTCCAAAGAACCAAATGGCATATTAGCCAAAATAACCTAATTTTTTTTTTTCTGGGGATTCATCTTTTGACTCTTTAAGATCAATTGGTTTAACATTCTCCTGATATAATTGCTCTTCGACGCAATTAGAACTTGTATGGAAAGGCTGAGTATCAGCCTTTACTGTTTCAATCTCACAATTTTCCTTCACAAGCAACAATTTCTGATGCATTGAAGAAGGAACACATCGACTAGCATGAATCCAATCTCTTCCTAATAAAATGATAACTAGGACTAGCATCTACCACAAAGAAAACAGTTTTGGATTTGTTCGAACCTACTATAGTTTCAATAGGAATTACCCCTTTGGTGTTTTTCTTATCACCACTAAAGCCTGATATCATAATGTGAGTCTGTATCAACTTTGAATTTTGTTTATTAATCTTTTTCAAAGTGTTTCGTGGAATAATATTGACAGCAGCACCATTATCAACCAATGCTTTGTTTAAAAGAACTCTATTTAAACAAGCCTTTATATATAATGGTTTAAGGTGCTTAGTCATTTCTGTTGATGGTTATTTGAATGAATAAACAAAATTGCAATCACTAAAAATGAACTTAGGAAGACTTACCTCAGAGACATCTTCGTTAGATGCTTCCATTTCTACTTCTTCACCCATTTATTGATCTTCTGTTGCTTCAAAGATCTTTGGTAATATGAATGTGGCATTGTTGACTTCCATTTGCTCTGGAAATGTGCCAAATTGGATATGCATACTCTCATTCTTGATAATATCCTCATTAAGTTTTTTCTCAGTATTTCCCAAAACTTGAGATTCTAGACATTGTCATTGCCTCATCCCTTTCATCAATACTCAAGGCCTTTTCCAATTCTGAAACTTTGGCTTTAATGGTACACTCTTCAGACATAGTATCATTATCAGCTTTCATATTTCGATCGAACCTAGGATTAGGCCTCGAAATATCATTAGAATCTCTTTCGATTTCATTTTCTAATTCTTGGTTTCGAGTCTGCATGTTGGAAAATTCCTTTCACATAGTAAACTTCCTCTGAAGTCTTCTTTGTTGGGTCCTATTTATCACAGGAACCATCTTTTGGTTCTTTTCCTTAGGATGTTGAAGCACATGCCATGTATTCTTCTCAACCTGAGGAGGTTTGATCATCCTATTTTTGTTTTGTGATCCTTGTTATTCCATCACATTTTTGATTCTATCATCTTGCAAGACAAACCAATTTGGCACCCCTGGCACCAATGCAGGTTCATTTGATTGTGATGTCTCACCAACTTTTGGTGATTTATTTAATGTTCCCATATCCATCTTGGCTTGAACCACATGTGCTGGTACCAATTTTGATGGCATAAATTGGGTTTGTCTTTCTTTCTGCACCATATAATGTTTCCTTGGTGCATTGGATAAACCTGGCCTTACATACTACATGTTCCTTAGTGGTCGAACATAATTACTAACATAAAAATTCCTCAAAAATTTGGCTTTAAAATGAGCCATTGGTCTTGGAGCATACCTTGCTGTCGTTGGTCCAATGTATGTCGAGACTTGGTAAATTGGTCCTTTAAACTGCCCTCGATCTCCTAACATTCATGATTGGTTGAAATGGAGGTTCATACAAAGTACTTACCTTCTTTTGTTCGAATGAGGGTTGCTTGTTTTTCCTGCCTACTTTGGCCCCAACCCTTTCATCGTAGATTTCAGCATACCTTTTTCCACAACCAATGCATACATTTTTTGCATATTCCTGGTTGAAAGTGGACAATTCAGGACTATTCTTTGTTATTTCTTCGAGCCTTTTCTTTTGGTCCTCTGACTTTGCAATTTCCCTTTCCTTGACTAGAGCTTCGAGAGAAATGTTATGGACATTAATGGACACTTCTTGTACTGCTGGGAATGGATCTTCATCAACCCCCATCTATTTTTCAGGGAATTTCAACTTTCCTTTCTTAATCAGATCTTGAATCCTGTCTCGAAAAACAGTACAATTATTATTTGAATGAGTCCAAGAATTATACCACTTGTAGTATTTTTTGCCTTTTAATTCATCATTAGAAGGTAATTTTGTCCCATCAGACAACTTGATGATTTTTCCTTCTAACAGATGATCAAATATTTCATCCAATTTATAGACATAGAATGAATATTTTTTGAATGATCCTTTAGATTTATATACTTCAGCAGAAATATTTTTCTTCATAAGACTTTTACATGTGAAAGGTTAATAGGAAAAGAACCTATCTCATAATTAGGATCTTTGTATTATGTTTTTAATGAAGAAGCGTTCCTTTCATTTTCTTCTTCTAACAGGGCCTCATATCTAGAGACTCGAGAAGTTAATTCAACAAGATCTCTAAATTCTAAAACATCAAATTTCTTTCAAAGTCTAAATTTGAGAGCATTTTGAGCCAATTTTACAAATTCAGGCTTTGGTAGAATGATTTTACATTTTGTTCTTGCCCTCTTAAACCTATTAATGAATTGAGTAGCCTTTTCATCAGGTTTTTGACAGAGTCTAGCTAAATCAGCCATAGACACCTCTGCTTCTATATGAAATAACTGAGTATGGAAGGATTCTTCCATTTGTATCCAATTATGGATCGAATTAGGGGCAAAAATAAATAAACCAAGTGAATGCAGTATCTGTTAATGAACTAGGAAATAAACGAAGCCTAAGGTATTCATTATTTCCTGTATCAGCACACTGACTGATGAATTTTGCTACATGTTCAACTGTGGATCGACTCCCATCTCGAGCAAACATGGAAAATGTAGGGAACTTAAATCCCCTAGGGAACTCAATTTTATCGATCCAGTTAGGATAAGGCTTTCTATAAACTGGAGTTTGTACCGCCCCGAGCCATGGGTTCACAAACTTCATGGATTAAATTGATCATGTCATTTCTATCAACCATATTAAGTGGTTGTTGATGACCTAGTTGACCCAAAGGAGGGTTCATTGGTGGTATTGGAAGTGGTTGGGGAATATTATCCACCCTTCTGGGATTTTCATTCCTTCGACCCACTCCTATTCTAGTAGGGTCTGGTTCGAATATAGGATTGTTATTTACTCTCCTATTTTGGCCTATTATGTTTTCTCTAGGCCTAGGTTCTTTGATATTCACTGATCTATAGATATGATCTTGACCATATTGTGGATATCGCAGGTTGACTTACCCACAGCTTTTCTTTTCGAAATTCCAAATTCAAAACAAATGAGTCGCCACTTAATTTTTAAAAGGAAAAAATTAAGAAACCATTTTAAAAGCAAATTGATCTTTTGCGAAACCAAAGATTAACTAGGTCCGGGGATTATGGAATGAGAGAGGAAGGAGCCCGTCGGACTAAAACACCCTCTCTCATCCTATCTTGCGATAGGCCTCTACTCAACATCCTTTTAATCAAATTTATTAATCTAAGCATGCCCTCAACTAATACATATATATATATATATATACTTCACAAAAGCACGTCCAAAGGGTGTAAAATTGCAATTGACAAAATATCATTCAAAAGCCACGTAATTCAGGTAACAAGCGATATGATATGCAATAGAGAACAAGTGAACTTACTTGAGATCCAGCAGCGATAATAAACGTGCAATGCATGCGAATAAAAGAAAATCCTAAAAGAGTCTCTAAGCACGTATACACATAAGGCAAATCTTAACTCTAAGGTGTCGCGCATAAGGTCAAAAATCAAATAAAATCAAGAAATTTAATGAACTAGAGAGGGATCGAGAAATCGTACCTTAATAGCGCTACAAAACAAAGGGTTAGTCCACATGATATGCAAAACAAAATGACAATCCTAAATTTCTAGCTTACATCTATCTAATGTAATTAAATCCAAAGCAAATAAGTCTCAATTATGAGTGTCAAAACCCTATGGATGAATATGTACATGGACAAGGATAAACTATGAAATACTCTTAAACCTTGAATTCAAGCTCAACTAATCATTATTAAAGCATGGTTTAAGCCTTAGATCATAGAAAAGTCATTTAGACCCTTATTTACAAAGTAAGTCAAATGTGTCATAAAAACTCTGAAAATTGCAGAGAGCAGACCAGAACTTAAAAGAAATAAAAAACATATCTCCCATGGTTTGATCTTGATGATTTTTGGACTCAATATGCCTCTGTGAGTCTAGTTTTCAAATCAAAAAGAAAATCAAAGTTCCAACGGTCGGATCTCCGGGAATATGAAAAATACTAGACATCACTCAGCACTTTACAACCTTCTGTCCAGAATTCTTGCACGATTTATTAAAAATAGCAAAAAAATCCGAATTGCTTTGTTCTTTTTAGGGTGACTTCATAACACATTAATCTTCATAGAAAAAAATTATTTGGAGTCACAAACACTTTATTGGAACTCTGATTTAATTGTTTCAAAAGAGTGTCACTATTCTGAAACTATTCTGAAATTCTGGACAGATTGCATTTGTGTCACAAAACTCATGATCAAACCATGCTAAACATGAAACCACCTCAAAACAAAAATTACAGCGGTAGAATATTGTGTTATTGATGCTTTCCCGTTGGTTTCACTTGATTGCAACGGTTAGATTTCGAACTAAAAATCTCTGATCAAAAACAGTTTGTGGATTCACTGTTTTTACTATGCTAGTTCAATTTTTATTTGGTAACTCCAACCATTAAACCATGAAGTTGAGTTGAACCAAACCACTTCTCTTACCATTTGATGGCCATTAGAGACTATAAACCTTTATTCTTCATAGATTTCAAATGAACTATGGATAGACTTCATGAAATCTATAAGATAAGGAATCTAAACCATGGAGATGGGTTTAGACTCAAAACTACCTTCTCCTACCATTTGATGGTCATTGGAGAAGGAGACATGACTATGACTCATGAGTCCTAAAGGAATATAGAAGGGATTCCTCAAGACATCAAATTTAGAAGATCCAAATCATGAGTATGGACTTGGATCCTCTTATGAGGTAGTGATCAAACTTTGAATCCTATGTGAAGCACAAGCCTACATGGGATTCAAAAGATCATGCTCAAGAGATCAAAAGAGACATTGAAGATCTCCAAGACCTTCAAGAGAGGAATATAAACAAAGAAAGTGGAAGAGAGTAATATGGAAACAAAAGAACTCCTAAGTTACTTGATAAACAAAGAAAATAGTGAAAGATTCTAGGATTAGAGATTTTAAAAGAAGAAAGAAAAAGCCAATAATCTATGGTTAGAGGATCACCTCCAAATTATCCTCAAAGTTTTCTTTTCTTTGAAGATCTTCCAAGCTCTTCTCTCTAATTCTCTAAACACTCTCTTTTCTCTCTAAAAATGTTGGTGGAATGGAAGTATTTTTTGTATGTGACCTCTCTCCCAATGTGTTTCTTGGTGTTCTTCTTCTTGGTCTCCCCTCTTTTAGGAAGATCCCTTCTCTTTTTTAAGCAAAATTACCAGGTATTTTTGGTGAATTTCGGAGCAAAAAACAGGTGTAATTCCCTCATTAGTTGGTACAATGTGTACTTTCTGAAATTATGCAGACTGCTGTCCAGCGCGGCAGTCCAGATACTGACGCGGCAGTCCGTGACTGCCGCTGCGGCATTCATCAAATGCCGTTGCGGCACTTCATGACTGCCGCGCGGCATTCACCAAATGCCGCGGCAATTAATGGATTGCCGCATTTTTGTCAGTCTTACTTTATCAGTTTTTTGTTCTTATTCGCATGCGCATACGTATTGCTCTGCAAAATACAGACTTTAAAAGCAAACGGCAGTCAGAAACCTGTGGCGGCACTTGGTGAGTGCCGGCACGGCACTCTGTGACTGCCGTGCGGCAGTCACCGAGTGCCGCGGAAGCCTGCCGTGTGCCGGTTTTGGCTAAACTTCCCCTTTTAAGTCTTTTCTCTTTTTGAAACAAATTATTTTTGAATATCTTTTCCAAAAGTTGTGTTTTATATCTGAATTCTCCTAAATACCTGGTATTTCCCTCTTTCTGTGAAATTTTATCGCGTTTTGGAGAATTTTCTGAAGAGCTTGGAATACTTCGAATTTTTCGGTCATTGTCATCATTGGACGTGGAGGTGACGCTCTCCTAAATTCGACGGCCGGTCAAAATTTGGGTGTCTACACATATCCTATATGATTCCCTTGCATCCCTTTGAATATTGGAGGAGTATTATTAGGGATAGACATATAGAAGCTTTCTTGTGAATTAGGCCTAAAAGGAGGTCCATTTGCATGAATCATCGGATTTGGCTGAAGTAAGCCATGGCTATAACCTCTTTCACTCTGTCGAATCACAGAAGGATTTCCACTTGGCACCACTACTGGTGAAAACTGTGGTATGTTGTTGTTAAGGGAAGTGATCAGAACATTAACATTCTGAATCATGTTTCCCAAATGGTCGAATATTGATGTCAATTGGTTCACCAAGTCATGTTGATTTTCTAAACCAATATTCCCATTATTTGGAATTGGATTCAAACTCTTAACTCATACTTCTGGGTTTTCATTGTTTACATGATTCCCAGTATTGCTGCTTTAAATATCTTGGTGTGGAGAACCACCAGTCTCAGCAATATTAGCACCAACATTGGCGTTATCAACATACCTATTGCTTTGAAGGTTTCTGTTTGCCATCCTTTGACACTAGGGTCCCACTAGGCATGCCAAAAATGTTTGGTTGGAAAATTTATATATGAGTGCGGGCGTGTCAGGCAAGCAAATTGCCAATGTGTATGTGTGATTGATATCTAAACCGCGCATCACCAAACAGATTGTGGTGATGTTCGATGCCTTAACAAGGACTTCAAACGTGTAAAGATGTAATTAATTGAAGCACTTCGAACTAACTAATGGAAAACTACTCCTAAATAAGAACAGTAATTAAAACAATAAAGTAACAGACTACTTTATTACGTTAAAATAGACTACAATCTAACCTTGAAGATGACTTCGAAGGCATTCTACTTCTAAATTTAAGCGCCTAGATAGAAATACAGTAAATGTATTAAAAGATATATATTGATGTTGATCGAAGGATCTCCTTTCGAACACAAACTACTTCTATTTATAAGCATCGAGGCTTCACAGTAGTCTTGTTTGAATGTTCCCTTTCTTTTCAAACTGGTAACTGCTCCTACACGTGGCATATCCTTGAATTGACACCTGCTCTTTCAGTTACTCCACAATGATCAACATGTGTCCCTTAGCAGTTAATCATTTTAAACAGAATGAATCAGTGAAACTGTTCACAACTGCCCCTACGTTATGTCCAACTCAAATCAACTATCCTGCCACGTCGAATCCCACGTGACACCCTCACATTGGCTGGATATTTTCATCACAAACAATTCCGAAAATAAATAAACTACAAATTCAGTTTTCATCTTCTCATGTAACACGAAAATAAATTATTTTTCAAATGTCAATAAAATGGTAGATTGGTTGTGGATAATTTATTTATTTTCTCTTTTTTTTTTGCTAGGAAAATTTATTTATTTTCTTAAAAGTGAAAATTTTAATCTTTGAAATATTTTTCCATCCAAGTCATAAGAGCATCTGCAGTGGGGGGAGAATGTATGGTAAACTAGCTTAAATGGGATACGATTCCATTGCAACGCTGTTACTTAAATGGTAACTAACTTAGGTATATAGTAGTGAAAGTTAAGTTTACCATTTGGTTAAATTCGTTACTATATGGACAGCCAGCCGGTATTGAGAAAGCTGGTCCTCCCCCCAACCGGCTAAGACATTGCCACCCCCCAGCTGGCCTTGTGATTGCCGGCCCCACCAGCCGGCCTTTTGTTTGCCGGCTCTCTCTAGCTGACTCTCCCATTGTCAATTCTCCTTGTATGTGATAACTTTATTTTTTCCTAGTCGTTGGACTCCAAAGGAAAAAAATCATAATGGCTATGTGCATCTAATATATATACTATTGGTATGCCAAAACAAATAAAACAGCTTATTTACGTATCAAAATAAAAATCCCATCCATTTTGCATTTTCCAAACATACAATTCACAAATATATCCGGATGCAGTCGATAGTTGAACATGCGATCGTTTGAGGATGAAATATTATGTCATACATATGTACGGGTAAGCACAAAATCCAATAGTCAGTAGTAATCAACCTGGAGCAAAGTTTTGGCAGACTATCGAGAATGAGTACAATGCGCATGTAGGAGTTGAAATTAAACGGAATGGTGGAAGTCTGTGATCACATTTCTCCACGATTTCACAAGCTGTGATGTTGTACGCATCTTCAAACACCCAATGGAAGTGGAATAAATGAACTTGACTGGGTAAGACGTCTATTGTTTGTTTAACCCACAATTTTTTTAATTTTATACAAACATTTTTTGTTATTATTTAGCAACGTGTTTGTGATGGTGAAATTTAACATTTGTAGATGAACCGGGCTCATCAAGAATACCAACAACATGCTAATAAACCGTTTGCATTCGATAATTGTTACATAATATTGAAGGATCTGCCAAATTTGATCCAACTACCACTAGGATCAACACGCAAAGATACACGTCAGATGGCAATGAAACATCCTCGCCAGCAACTCCAACAGATCCATTTGGCAACATCAACCTAAGCGATGATTCTCTTGTTGACATTGAATCACCATCCGATAGACCACCTGGACGGAAAGGAGAAAAACAACGCCAAAAAAGAAAGTGTAGGGCTAACAGTGTTACTGCCAACACTATGGTTGTGGAAAGTGTTGAAAAAATTACTGAGCAGTATGCTAAGAGTGTTGAAGTAAATCTTCAGTCCAGAAAATGTTTTGAGTCACAGATAAAGCAGCTATTAAAATTAAGACAAGATGAGATGGAATAGAATGACAAAAAAGACGAGGAGATAAGGAAAATACGAGAACGCGAGATGTAAATAAGCTACGAAAAGAGGAGGACCAAATTATAATGGGTTCTGATACCCGCACTATGTCTCCGAGTCAGATACAATTTTTTCAATATGACATTTGAAGAGATAATGGAACGGCAACGTCAACAAAACAACGTAGGTGGATCTTCACAATTTTAATTAGTCAATTTATTTGAAAAATAAACTTGTACTTCTACTTTTTATTGAATTGAATAAAATGAACCTTAACATAACTTATTCCAGAATCATGGCTCTTGTTCAACGTGCATTGCCCAAATATATTTCACTAGATCAGCACGTAACTGTTTGTGTTTCTGTTTGTCTCTCATTCGATTGTTGCTGGCCAAGTATTCATAAAATACTCTTGATTCGTCACTTCCAACTATTTCTGGCAAAGGTTCACTGCAATCATATTCAGCACGACAGGTGCAGTCACAACGTCCATCCTCGATGATCATGTTGTGTAACACTATGCATACTTTCATTATGATAGAAAGTGCATCTTTGTTCCAAAGCTTTGCTGGCTGACATAAGTGAGCTTGAAGAATACCGAATGCTCGTACAACGTCTTTCCTTGCACCCTCTTGATACTGACAAAACACTTGTTTTTGTGTTGTTTTACAAGTGACAGTTTTTACACCTGTAGCATATTGTGGGTAGATATTGTCTACAAGATAGTACCCTATATCATAAGTGTTACCGTTAATTTTGATTTCAATGGGTGGTGAACGACAGTGTAACATATCTTCAAAAACATTTGAATGAGCTAGCACGTTAAAATTGTTACTACTGCCTGGCATTCCAAAGAAAGATCTCCATATCCATGTGTCGTAAGATGCAATAGCTTCGAGTATCAACGTGGGAGCATGTTTGTGACATGTATACTGACCATGCCAAGCAGTAGGGCAATTTTTCCATACCCAATGCATGCAATCGATACTTATAATTAAGCATCCCTAGAAAACCACATGTAGCGTTCTCTATATTAAGCCGAGTGACGTTTGCTGTTGTGGGTGATCTTGCAAATTTTGGGCCAAAAACTGCAACAATAGCAATATAAAATTTTTTCACAGTTAGAATGATAGTGGACTCACCCATACAAAGGTATTCCCCCCATATGACTGCTGATGCACCGTACGCCAAGCAACGTAGAGCAGCTACCACTTTCTAATGAGAACTTAATCCCACCTTATTTATAGCATTAGTACTTTGAACAAAATACTCGTCATACTCGGTAATGGCACCAATAATTCTTTGGAATAGGGACTTGCACATTCTGAAGCGATGAAGAAATTGGAAATCTTTGTAGGTTGGCTCCTCTGCAAAGTAATCTTTCCATAGCCTCAAGTGACCTTCAAACCGTTCTCGGTTTATAAATCTCCAAGTTCTTCATCATCGTCATTGGCAAAAGTCGCCTAGTATTGAGTAATAAAAAAATCTTCCAGATTGCGATCCATATAAGAACTGTTTGAAGTTTATAGTTTGTGGACAAACAAAATATGAATGATTGGAAGTACTAGTATGTAAAGTATATATAGTCAAATTTTGTTTGCTACAACAGTTATATTTATAGTTGTTGTGGATTTATATCCTAGTGGAATCAAAATATGTATATTATATATCCTGATGTAATACATCACTTATACAATTCAAACCGTTGGAGCAAAATGTATTACATGTCTATAATATATATCATGTTGCTGTTATACTTAATCTGCAACGGTTAATATGAAAATCTATATATACATGCAAAACCATTTCCATTATTTCATACCATACAACTACCTATCTTTAAATGAGTTCATTAGATAGCCTTATTGATGTCAAATGGAAAGAAATCATTTCTATGTATGACCGTGGTAATGTTTGATTATCTCCACATGTTTATGAAACAAAAGTTCTTTGGGATCATCAACTATGTCGATGGATTGCCAACAACGAACAAAGTTCAGCAAAGCTTGGTATTAAACTAGACACAAAGTTGTGTGAATTTTGGAGGAATGTACCGAACGAGCTCTTTTCAACATTATTGGCGAATCCATTGTTTGATCCACTTCAACAAAATTTACCATCCTTATTATATGGAGTTGCAGAAAAGAAAATGAATTCGACAGGAGGACAAAAAGGTACTTCTCTGCAAAGTCGTGTAGTTACACCGAAGGAAAAAATGATGCTGATTTTGACTTTTGTTGAAACAATTATTTGTCAAATTATTCCAGTCTAGTTGAATAAAATGCTTCAAATAAAGTATTGAATTATTGGAACTTCATATGAGTATTCATTAATTCAAATATTCATTTCACAACATAAACATACGCAAATTACATACATTAATTTAAATTTTCAGTATAACCTAAACATACTAACAGAACATACATTAGAATAACAAACTAGTCACAATATGCATTTCTCAAATTATTGAAAAAGTCATCATCACATCTCTATTGGAAGTGTTGATCATTCGTTAGGTCCTCAAGGTCCACTGTGGGAAAGGTGGGTCGGTAAAAATTTGAGGTGGAAGGGTTGCCTGACCTTTCCAGCCTTGAAATTTTTGTGCATCCTTATCAGCTACCATATCTTCTGAGGCCCGAGTCTCATGTAAAAGTATCTCATGCAGAGCATGTTCATAATCGCGTGCATCTATGTATAAGTCCCACCACTGCTCGACTAATTGTATATCAATTGCAGGACAAAACAAGGGAGGTGGCTTTTCAAGACCCACCTCTATGACATTACCGCTAGGTGCAGCAATCTGAGCCATCCAATCAAACCCACCATATCTCTGAGATGATGAGTCAGAAGTTGACTGTGTCACATAAACTCCAGGACTATATGTTACAGTAGGTGGCATGGGTAATCAGATTTATGGAGGACAAGTAGAGGCATAACCTATCCCATCTGTACTGACGTGGGTTTCAGTGGAGGTACAACAACACCGCGTGAAACCTTGCTCCAATATGCATCGTAATTCGCTTGACTGACAGGAATGACATATGCTAAAGCAGATGGCCAACCAAATGCTTGAAGTTGTTAAAAAATCTAACTTGTTTATTAATTTCATCGGTGTTGGTGGATGTTGTGGAATGGCAACTATGCCTGTCAACTATCGGTAATAACGATCGCCTAAATACCATATGCCCTCAAGAGCCGGATCCTACAAAACAACCCTTCACAAGGACATATATGCATATTGTATTATTGGTTGAGTATTAAAATTAGAGTCCATGAAAGGCCTCCAACATATCGCTTCAGATGAGCGCATTTCCAACTATTGCTAATGGGAAGCAAATTTGAATCTCACGCTACTGCTCATTGTCGTTGCACGTTCTACACGAGCCCATTTATGTATCCTCGGCCATAGGTCAATGTTAGGTTCACGCAATACTGGCATAGAGGTTTGAGTATATTCATAAAAGAAATACTGCAAAAATATATGTATAAATACAATTAATTAGAATACATACGTTTAATACTATTTAAATGAAATATAAAAAATTGAAAAGATTAGAAAATTCTACCTCAATGAATTGCCAAAAATAATCCTTACTCTTCAATTTTAGTCTACAACACGTGTCAAGTGAGAAATAAATTCGTGCCAATATGGGAGAACCCCAATCATAATTACCGATTGCAGTGACATCTTCCACCAACGCTAACCATCCAACGAGAATCATCAAATTTGAATTTGGAAAGAAAACACTACAAATTGTGAAGAACCAAAATGCTCTAGCAAGTGCGTCAACGTCAGCAGCTGTGTTTTGCTAAGTAATGCACTGAGACCTTGAATATATTGTAATATGTCTTTTGTTTTTATGCCACCAGCTTTGTACATATTAAAAGTCGCCCCTGGAAACATGCGTTCAATAGTGGCCTCCAGAGTGAGTATGTATGCAATGTCACTATAATCAAGCAACGGAAGACCAACGCCAATTGAAATGCCTACAATTTGAACAAAGTTTTTTGTAGAACACTACCACATAAAAATTTACAAGTTATTGTGGATACTTGTAGGCTAACCACGCTTTTTAAAACTTTTCAAATTCAAAATAGGAGTTGCCACTTAATTTTTTAAGGAAAATTAAGAAACTATTTTTAAAAGCAAACTAGTCTTTTTGGAAACCAGAGATTTTCTAGGTTAAGGGATTATGGAATGAGAGGGGAAGGAGCTCGGCGGACTAAAACACCCCTTTTCATCCTATCTCGCAATAGGCCTTTATTCAACATTCTTTTAATCAAATTACTAATCTAAGCGTGCCCTCAACTAATATATAGATATAGATATACATTACAAAAGCATGTTAAAAGGGTGTAAAATTGCTAACGATAAAAGGCATACAAAACCAAATAGATTCATCTAGCAAACGAACGATATGCAATAGAGAACAAGAGAACTTACCCGGGATCCAGCGGTGATGGAAAATGTGCAATGCATGCAAATAGATAAGAAACCTAAAAGAGTCTCTAACACATATATACACATAAGGCAAACCCTGATTTAAGGTGTCGCGCATGGAGTCGAAATCAATAAAATCAAGAAATAAAAAAACTAGAGAAGAGTCAGGAAATCATACCTCTATAGTGCTACAAAACAAAGGTTAGTTCACATGCTTTGAAAAATATAATATCGAAGCCTAAATATCATACCAAACTTCGAGCTTAAATCTACCAAGCATGAAAAGAGTTGACATAATCATGAATTCCTTCTAAATAGTTGGAAACACAACACCTCTATAGATATACAAGTCTCAACTAGGAGACAATGTAATTTCCATATAGAGATGATATAATCCCAACATGATCGTAAGGAACCCATGGTTATGTTCAACTAATTATGGCTTAACGCAATACAAGATGATGTCCTAATTGCTTGAATCTATACCTATGTGATGAATGCATGAAAATGAAAAAGACTAAGCTCTAAATCATTCATTGATTTGGATCTTTCAACCTCTGGATTTAATTTCAATTAATCATAATTAAAACATGGTTTAAGCCTTAGGTCATGAAAAAAATCACTTGGGCCATTATTTGCAAAGTTTATCAAATCACTCAGAATTCTAAAAAATTACAGAGAGTATACCAGACTTGTCAAAATAGGAAAAGCATGCATCTGCATGGTTTGATCTTAATGATTTTTGGATACAAGATGCCTCTGTGAGTCTAGTTTCCAACCCAAAAAAGAAAATCAAAGATCAAACGGTTCAATCTCTGGTAATTAGATCAAAACTAGACATCACTCAGAATTTGACAACTCTCTGTCTAGAGATTATGTACGATTTTCTAAAAATAATAAAGAAATCTGAATTACTCCAATCTTTTTAGGAGATCTCACTAACACATTTAACTTTATAAAAAAAATTATTTGAAGTAAAAAATGCTTAATTGAAGCTCTGATCTCTTTAAATTAATACTAAATTACTGTTCTGAAATTTTGGACAGAGAGTAACTAGTTTACAAATCCTAAGATCAAACAATCCTAAACACGAAATCTCGTCAAAACAAAAATTACAGTGGTAGATCTTTGTGTCATAACCGTATTCCAATTGGTCTCATTCAATTCCAATGGATCATGATTTAATTAAAAATCCTTGATCAAAGTTGGTTTATGAATTCACTGCACCATTGTTAAGCTCACCATTTATTTGCCAAATCTACCAATCAAACCATGGAGATTTTCTTATCCTAAACCTAATTCTCCTTTCCATTGATGGTCATTGGAGATTAAAGATACCACTCTTATAGATTTCAATGAAGTATAGAGGAACTTCATGAAATCTCAAACCAACGAACCTAAACCATGAAAATAGATTTAGGCTCATTAACCATATACAAGGATAATTAATACCAACCTTAATCCTCATACAAATCATAAATTTACAAAAGATCAAGGGATCCAAGTCAAGGGACTCAAGTGAGATATTGAGGAACTCATGAATCCCAAATGAGCAAGAAGAGATAAAAGATAAACTTAAATGATAATCCAAGTGAAATTCCTCTTAGAGGACTTATTTTGTGTCAAACCCATAGTTGTTTAGATCCAAACAGACAAACACATAATAAAAGTCCAATCACAATTCAAGTGGTATGTGATGAAATGAGGTTAGAAGAGACTCTTGGAAAATGTGTAAAAGATCCTAAGGAACTCTATGAATTGTGATTGAACTTGGACTACGAACTAATTAAGATTAGAGGTTACCTCCAATTATCCTCAACTTCTTTGTAGTTTGGAAGTCTTTAGAAGGTTTTCCAAGCTCTTCCTCTAATTCTTACAATGAATTTTTTTATTCTCTCTAAGATTCTCTTAATGGTGGTCTCCTAATTATATCCAAAGTTGCTAAAGAATCCTCCCTTTATAATGGAGATATTCATCCCTTTATATAGTCAAATTTTAAGGGTCATTTTGGTGAATTCGAGGGAAAAATCCCAAATCCCGAAGGTACTTTTGATGGCATAATACGTACTATTTTAAAAGCAGGTTGTTGAAAAATGTGGTACTTGGTGGAGTTGTCCACGGCACTCAGTAAATGCCAGAACGACACTCACCAATTGCTGACACGGCACTCATTGAGTGCCAGAGCGGCACTCAGAGAGTGCCACAGACAACTCGCGGACTGCCGTCTTTTTGTGCATATCATTTTTGCCTTGTTCTTTATTTCTTTTTCTTTCTTTTTGTTTCAAAACTCCTTCTTTTATCGTGGCATCCAGCGAGTTGTCCGCGGCTGTAGTAACCCGTATTTTCATGCTTAAATTGATGATTTAGATTTCATGTTCGATTTTAGCAAAAATTGGCCACAAGCGTATTTTGGTCATTTTTCCAATTTTATAAGTGATCAACGAATGAGTGAGAGAGGCTTCTATTCAATCCACGACCTATAATTTTTTTAGAAAAGTTGTGTATGGTTAAATGATTTGTTATTCGTATTGGAAGTTAAGAGTTTTCAATCTCTATTTTGAAGACATCTCGATTTTAGTCATTTTGAGAAAATATCCGTTTTTGTATTTATACAACATTTTCTGTATTTATAGGACTTTTTAAATTATCATATTTAATAATATAATTACAAGAATAATAATTATAATGAAAGATAATATTTTCCTAACTAGAATTCCTAAACTATGCTACCCAATCCATGTGCATTTGTGTAGGTGTCCATGTGAGGTGTGTTGTGTGCTTGAGTGTTTGTGTAGGTGTCCATGTGAGGTGTGTTGTGTGCATGAGTGTTTGTGTAGGTGTCCATTGAGGTGTATTGTATGCTTGAGTGTTTGTGTAGGTGTTATGTGAGGTGTCTTGTGTGCTTAAGTGCTTGTGAGGTGTTATGCGAGGTGTCTTGTGTGCTTGAGTGCTTGTGAGGTGTCTTGTGTACTTGAGTGCTTGTGAGGTGTTTCGTGAGGTGTTGTGTATAATCTATATACATATTGGTGGCCTTCCCTCTTTCCCTATAAAAACCCCCACACTCTCATTCTTTGGCAAGAAAGAAAATAGAGAAAGAGAGAGTTAGGCTGAGAGAGAAAAGAAAGAAAAGAAAGAAGAAGAGAAGTGTTTGGGAGTTGCTCAACATCATTGATAGGTATCGGATTGTGTACAATATGCTTTCTAATTCTCCAGAGTATTTCTTGCTATCACTATTTGTACTCTTTTGCAGTTTCGTTGTGCTTTCATTTGGAATCCGTGAATATGTGTTGTTATTGGTCTAAAGGGTCCATAAGCAATGAGTACCCACCAATAGGCCAACATGCCTTAGGGATCGATGTACTGGAGACGAGTGAGGTGAGGTGAGGTGAGGTGAGGTGGCTCTTTGCTATGTGACTTCTTTGGTGAGAGCGATTGTGTAAGCGGTTGAGTAAGTGCTATGGAACTGAATGGTTCATGAGCAGGGGGCACCTACCAACAATCTAACAGGCCAACAGGCCCTAGGAACCGACTTACTGTAGACGGGTGAGGTGAAGTTGGTGGCCTTTGCTGTGTGACCAAGAGGAACTTGGTATGATGCTCTTGGTATTGGTGGTTGGCTAGTGTGAGCAGTTGGGTTGTGAGACTGGTCAATTGATTTGATGTCGTTCTATTTATTTGATTGCCATTATCCTTTTGAGCCTTTGATATTCCTGTCATATTGTATACTTCCCAGTGTGATTTTTAGATGCAAGTAGTGCCGGTAATCGAAGCCTGGAAGGGAAATAAGGCTAAGGATGATATAGGAGATCCGTGGAGAATATGGACCTATTGGGAGTTTTACTGAAATAATGTATTTTTATTTTAAAGAATCAAAGTGTAATTCTTTTCATTTTTCAATAAAAATACGCTCTATTTTTGCGCGGCGTCACAAATGGTATCAGAGCCTATCCCCAGCTGGAAGTGTAGGACTATGTCTCACAAATGTAGACTATCCAACCTCGACATAGTCCTACACTTCCGGCTGGGGAAAGGTTCTGATAACATTTGTGACGCCCTGCAAAAATAAAGCGTATTTTCATTGAAAAAATAAAATGAATAATACTATGATTCTTTAAAATAAAAGTACAACATTGTTTAAAACTCCCAACAGGTCCATATTCTCCACGGATCTCCTATATCATCCTTAGCCTTATCTCCCTTCCAGGCTTCGGTTACCGGCACTACCTGCATCTAAAAACTACACCGGAAAGTATACAATATGACAGGAATAATAAAGGCTCAAAAGGATAGTGACAAATAAATAAATAGAACGACATCAAATCAATTGACTAGTCTCACAACCCAACTGCTCACACTACCCAAACGCTCATACCAAAAGCATCATAACAGGTTCCTCTTGGTCACACACCAAAGGCCACCAACCTTACCTCACCTCACCTGACCCGTCTCCAGTACATCAGTTCCTAGGGCCTGTTGGCCTGCTGGATTGTTAGTAGGTGCCCCCTGGTCATGAACCATTCAGTTCCATAGCACTTACTCAACTGCTTATTCAACCGCTCTCACTAAAGAAGTCACACAGCAAAGAGCTACCTTACCTCACCTCACCTCACCTCACCCATCTCCAGTACGTCGGCCCCTGAGGCCTGTTCGCCTGTTGGTGGATGCTCATTGCTTATGGACCTTTTAGACCAATAACAACACATATTCATGGATTCCAAATGAAAGTACAACAAAACTGCAAAAGAGTAAAAATAGTCATAATAAGAAGTACTCCGGAGAATTAGAAAGCATATTGTACACATCCCGGTACCTATAAATGATGTTGGCAACTCCTAAACACTTGTCTTCTTCTTTCTTTTCTCTTTTGGCCTAACTCTCTCTTTCTCTATTTTCTTTCTTGCCAAAGAATGAGAGTGAGGGGATTTTTATAGGGAAAGAGGGAAGGGCACCAATATGTATATATATATATATATATTATACACAACACCTCACAAAATACCTCACAAGCACTCAAGTACACAAGACACCTCACAATACACCTCACAAGCACTCAAGCACACAAAACACCTCACATAACACCTATACAAACACTCAAGCACACAATACACCTCACATGGACACCTACACAAACACTCATGCACACAACATGCCTCACATGGACACCTATACAAACACTCAAGCACACAACATACCTCACATGGACACCTATACATACACTCAAGCACACAACACACCTCACATGGACACCTACACAAATGCACATGGGTTGGGTAGTATAGTTTAGGAATTCTAGTTAGGAAAAATATTATCTTTCATTATAATTATTGTTCTTGTAATTATATTATTAGATAAGATAATTTAAAAAGTCGTATAAATACAGAAAAGGTCGTATAAATACAAAAACGGATATTTTCTCAAAATGACTAAAATCAAGATGTCTTCTAAATAGATATTGAAAACTCTAAACTTCCAATACGAACAACAAATCATTTAACCATACGCAACTTTTCTCAAATATTCTATTTTTAGTTCATGACTTATAAAATTGGAAAAATGACCAAAATATCCCTGTGACCAATTTTTGCTAAAATCGAACACGAAGTCTAAATATTCAATTTAAACATGCAAATACGGGTTACTACAATCTACCCTCCTTAACAGAGATTTCGTCCCGAAATCTAGAGATAAAAATGTTTGGTAAATAATTGAAATGTTTTTTTTAAAACAATGTTGTCTTTTTTTTTTCTACCTTCACCAACTCCTCCCAGGCGATGTATACTATCCAACCTCGACTTAGTCCTACTCTTTCGGCTGGGGATAGGCTCTGATACCATTTGTGACGCCCTACAAAAAAAATAGTGTATTTTCATTGAAAAAATAAAATGAACTACACTTTGATTCTTTAAAATAAAAGTACAACATTCTTTAAACTCCCAACAGGTCCATATTCTCCACGGATCATCTATATCATCCTTAGCCTTATCTCCCTTCCAGGTTTCGGTTACCGGCACTACCTGCATCTAAAAACCACATCGGGAAGTATACAATATGACAGGAATAATAAAGGCTCAAAAGGATAGTGACAAATAAATAAATAGAACGACATCAAATCAATTGACCAGTCTTACAACCCAACTGCTCACACTACCCAAATGCTCATACCAAGAGCATCATACCAGGTTCCTCTTGGTCACACAGCAAAGGCCACCAACCTCACCTCACCTCACCTCACCCATCTCCAGTACGTTAGTTCCTAGGGCCTGTTGGCTTGTTGGATTGTTAGTAGGTGCCTCCTGCTCATGAACCATTTAGTTCCATAGCACTTACTCAACTGCTTACTCAATCGCTCTCACCAAAGAAGTCACACAGAAAAGAGCCACCTCACCTCACCTCACCTCACCTGTCTCCAGTACGTCGGTCCCTGAGGCCTGTTCGCCTGTTGGTGGGTGCTCATTGCTTATGGACCCCTTAGACCAATAACAACACATATTCATGAATTCCAAATGAAAGCACAACAAAACTGCAAAAGAGTACAAATAGAGATAACAAGAAATACTCCGGAGAATTAGAAAGCATATTGTACACAAGCCGGTACCTATAAATGATGTTGAGCAACTCCCAAACACTTTTCTTCTTTCTTTTCTTTCTTTTCTCTCTCTGCCTAACTCTCTCTTTCTTTATTTTCTTTCTTGCCAAAGAATGAGAGTGAGGGGTTTTTTTATAAGCTAAGGGGGAAGGCCACCAATATGTGTGTATATATATTATACACAACACCTCACAAAACATCTCACAAGCACTCAAGTACACAAGACACCTCACAAGACACCTCACAAGCACACAAGACACCTCGCATAACACCTCACAAGCACTCAATCACATAAGACATCTCACATAACACCTACACAAACACTCAAGCACACAACACACCTCACATGGACACCTACACAAATGCACATGGGTTGTGTTGTATAGTTTAGGAATTCTAGTTAAGAAAATATAATCTTTCATTATAATTATTATTCTTTTAATTATATTATTAAATAATATAATTAAAAAGTCGTATAAATACAAAAATGGATATTTTCTCAAAATGACTAAAATTGAGATGTCTTCTAACTAGAGATTGAAAACTCTTAACTTTTGAATACAAATAGCAAATCATTTAACCTTACGCAACTTTTCCCAAAATTTATATTTTCAATTCATGACTTACAAAATTGGAAAAAATGACCAAAATACCCTGTGACCAATTTTCGCTAAAATCGCACACGAAGTCTAAATCGTCAATTTAAACATGAAAATACGAGTTACTACAGCGACATTTAGTAATTGCCAGGGTGGCTCTCAGTGAATATAAAATTGGAAAAATTACCAAAATACCCCTGTGACCAATTTTTGCTAAAATCGAATACGAAGTCTAAATCGTCAATTTAAACATGAAAATACAGGTTACTACAGCGGCATTCAGTAATTGCCGGGGCAGCTCTCAGTGAATGCCGGTACGGCACTCAGTGGGTGCCGCTATGACACCACGTGACTGTCACAGGCCTCGCCGCGTGCTGTTTTCTTTTCTTTCTTATGTTCTCCCTTTTCCCTTCCTTTTTCTTTCTTTCTTAATTAATTTTCTTTTTGAAATTGAAATTGAAATTGAAGAGCCTTTTGAAGAGTTTGAATCACATTGGATATCCAAAATTTTTCGGACATTGTCATCATCGATTTTGGAGGTAACAATCCCCAAAATTCGACAGTGGATCAAAATCGGGGTGTCTACAATTTTACACAAACACATTAAATACACACCGGTCATAAAAGTGAAGTCGTATGGAGTTAAGCGTAATTCAAGAAAAGGTAGGTGAAATGTGTGCATGGTGTCCAACCACCGCTCAACAACTGATTCCACAATTCTTTGATCTGAATTTGGCATTTCCACCGAAAGTAACCGAGACCATCCGGCACGGTCTATGATCTCTCTTATTTTAGGCCAACGACAAAGTTTAGAATACAACACTTGTGGACTCCTCCAATTCCCTCGCATTCTGAACATTACACCTTTCTCACTGCAAGGCGTTTTACCATTGAAAGTGTGTTCGACATCATCGATAACGTACAAATATTCTTCATTTTGCTCTTCATCAGGTACAAGGGTGCTAGGAGATCGACACCTAACACTCTTTTTTCCAAAAAAAAAAAAAGGGATCCTGCTTGTGGATCTACAAATTAAAGAGTGGCAAACATGTAAAAAAATTTAAAGACTAACAATGTTTATTGGAGATAACAAGTTTAAAAAAAAATACCAAATACAACTTTTTATAGCACTCCACAGTTAGCCATTGGTTGGATTCCATAAAAAATTAAAAATTAGCCATTGTCAACTAGTCATTGCAAACTAAACTGTTCGATTCAAGCAGAATGGTGGCCCTCTCAACCGGCCTTGTGATTGCCAGCCCACTCCAGCCGGCCAACACTTATCCGGCCCACACACACCACTGTACACCCTCTCTTGCTGTATATCAACCTGTTGAGTTTGTCCCACATCGGATACTTATAGCCTAGCTACTCAATATATAAGTTCAGGGGCTACTCCACCCATTGCCAATTGGTTTTGGGTTGGATGCTCCAATTTAACATGGTATCAAAGCCTTATTTGTGGGAGGTCCTGGGTTCGACCCTCCATCCCCGCTTTGTTGTGCATATTTGCACTTTGTATTTGTCTCTGCTATGTTTGGTTTGTTTGCTCTCCACGTGCAAGTCGGGGTTGCACGTGAGGGAGGGTGTTGAAGCTTGATATACATTGTTGGGCCCATTCTCTAACAGCTTAAGCTTCTGTAGTTGTTCTAACAAAGAGTTTTAAAATTGGGCAGTCATCCTAGCCCAAAATATAGAAAAATGGGTAGGCTGCAGACTGATAGACAAGGAAAAGAGAATCTAAAGCAAAAATGGCTATATAATTTTGTTTATTCATTGGGACTTTTTTTAAAAGTATATGCACCATTTTTTTTTGGTTGGTAATCGGGGTGTCCGATCTAGCTTGCGTGCACCTCGACTAATCCCCCGAGGCCTTGGAGTCATCAAGTGAATTCCTGGGTGGCCACACTCCCCATGACTTGAACGCTAAATCTCTTAGGTAGTATACCCAAGAAGCTTACCACTCAACCACAAGGGATATGGTTATATATGAACCAATATTGATATTTTTTTTTATGTATATAGAGAGAAAAAAAGCCAAAAGAGGGATACATATGTAGATATATAAACTGATATTCCCTAAGGGTCCATCAGTAACTTAGCGTGCCTGCCACTTTGGCTCTTAAAATGCTTAAGCCCAAGTTGTTAGTAGCGGCCTACTTGGTTGTACATATATCAAACTAGCTTTTTGTATTTATCCGATGTGGGATAGGTTCTCACAATCTCCCCCACTCAAAGACGCGACTCCCTTGTCGTTTAGGCCCAGTCCTCCTCGTGGTCGATCGATGTGGAAGTAGATCATTAGTGATGACAGAGTAGCCCATAAGCGATCACATGATACAACTATCCTAGGGCCTTCTCGCTCTATGCATAAGTATAATTCAAGTGTAAATCAGTCGACTCAAGTAATATTCGGGTGAGTTCAATATCGATTTTCACGGGGACTGGACTCTAAAGTTTCAAGACTCGAATACTCTACTTTAGTAACCAAAATGAAATAAAAGATGATTGATTTAGGGGTTTTTCTAACACTACAATTATACTAATATGAACATGACATTTAATTAACTACTACGACTAATATAATTAAACTAGTTTGTAAATGGTTTAATTAATAACTAAAACGGAAACTAGAGTAACTAGATTGATTTAGCTATTGGAAAAGGGGGGTTAGGGGTCATTTACCAACCTTGGATCAACACAAGCATGAGTTTTGGGGGTTTAGAGCTCTTTTTAAATGAACAAAGTGCCTTTGAAAAGGGCTTTTCGGGAATTAAAATAGAGATACCACAGCACCAGTGTTAGTAATACCAAGAGATGGTGAAAAGTTCTCTTTTTTTTAGTGACACATCATATCAAGGATTGGGATATGTACTTACGCAAGACGACAAGGTTATTGAAAATGGTTCAAGTAGGGGTGTCATTCGGCTTGAATGGAACGGAATGGAATAGGTCAGAAATTTTTTTGAAATTCCCAGAATATGTTTATGCTTTCCGAATTCCATTCCAAAATTTTGGAAATTTGAAAAGCATTTCCGATTTCTAATTTTTGGATTTTTTGGAATTTTTCATAATCGAAAATTTTCGATTTTTTTCAGAATTTTCGGACCACTGACTACACAATAAAAAAAAATCATAAAACTACTACAAATTTACAACATAAAAATGCAACTAACACTTTTTTTAAAGCAACAACTAACACTTAAAACACATTAAGTTCATAATATCAACACCTAAAAAAAAAATCAAACATATCAATTCAAGCATCCATCAAAGTGAAATTCAAATACATAAAATAGTTCAAACTTAAAACATAACTTAAGAGTAATTCCAAATATAACAAGAGAAATCCTTTCATTGAATTAGCAAAAAGCCCTCAAGGATGCAATGCACTCCTAGCCGATAAGGCTCCAAACTCTTGGGTTATAGCTACAATGAAGAAATGCAAATTAATGTATCTAATAAAAATTTCCATTAAAAAAATGAACGGAGAAGATTAAAGAAAATTAAATACAACATACCTTTTTCAATTTTCTCGAGCTTTTCTTCAATGCCAATTACCGATGGCATAGGACTTTGTAACCAATCTTGGGTGCATACCAAACACTCCACAATGTTATGTGTCAAGGAACTTCAGAATTGATCAAGTACTCGACCCTTAGTACTAAAAGCACACTTGGAAGCAATCGATGTAATAGGAATTGACAAAATCTCATGTGCCATGATTGCAAGTGCACGATATGTTGCAAGCTTACCTTTCTACCATGTCAAAACATCAAAGTGAGGATCTTTGCCATGACCCAGTCTCACTCAGCAAGTGTCACAACCCATCCCGCTATGCTCAAAAATAGGACACGTGGCATGCCACCGAGAATCATCCAATACATTCAAAGATTATAATTGCAAAAAAGAAACTTAAAAACAACATTGAGTAAACAACTCCTTTGAAAACAACACCCTTCGAGTTTTAAAATCCGTACAAATTTGAAAACATAATTATATTTTGAAATGAATAAATATGTTGAAAAGGACCCTAAAGGTACCGTAAGAACCAACCAAAATATTTATATAATTTCTAGAAGAGATAGAAAAAAAAACATGCAGGGGTCATTTCGACCGGTCGAATGACCCCCTGGCAGAATTTCCTTTTGACTGCAGAATTTTACCAAGAAGTCACCCAACCTCACATTTTACAAACTTTCCAACCTTATGCACGTTAATCCAAACCCTTCCAACTACAACAAGACTTCAAGAGCATCATTGAGCTATACTAAGCCAAGAAAAGAAATAATAACGGAAGAGTTTAAGTCTTGTTTGGTTCGATTCACGAAAGTATTGTTAACATAAATAAATAAAAAAGTTTACTCCCAAAAATTAAATCAAAATTATTATTATTTTAATTATGGGCGATTGTATTGAGAGCATTTTTGCTCACCCAATTTTGGTTCACCATTGCTTATTCAAGCTTTTATTGGGTGACATATGTCTCTTTCTAGTAATTATGTTTATAGTACAAGGACAAAATGGGAATGAAATGGGACACATGTCACCCAGTAAAGGCCTGGGTGAGCAATGGTGACCAAAAAAGGGTAAGTAAAAATGCTCTCGATTGAATTATATATATATATATATAAGTTCATATATTATGACATTTTACTTTAGAGTTAAGGGCAAAAAATATTATTAATTTGAGAAATAACTCCTGGACATTAGTATTAAGTGAATTTCACTAGAGCGTACATGAATCATTTTTGAAAGGTATGTTTGGAATGACAGCTTTGGAGTGTATTTTTACCAATTATAATTAGGGCAATTCTATCTACCCAACCTCATTTACTCTTTACACCCACCTTTTAATGAATTTTATTCATTACAATTATATCCTTATGTAAAATGATATTTAAGGATGGGTAAAATATAATACTCTATAAAAATTACTCTCTACACCCAACGCATATATACAAGGATGATTCTCGTCGTCCCACGGCCTCACTCCTCACGTTTCTTCTCGCCTTTCTTCTTATCACCTGCATTGGAGTATATCTCCACTACTCAGCTATATGCTGAGTGCACAATTCTAAACATATGCATATACAACAATTCATGCTTTAAATGTCAAAACACGTCAAAATAGTCTTTAGGGAGAGGGACCCGCATTCATCTGGTATATTGGCAAGTCTTAAATCATAAACTGCGATGCCAATGGCAAGTCTAAGGTTTATCAACCATTGCATCCAACTGGTCTGGCTGGGCTGGTTCCCAAACCAAGCAAGTAGCCGTCGCTACTATAACTCTCAAACATCGAGAGGCTTGCCCTAGCATGAATTTGTATTAAAACTCCCCTTTGTCTCACATAGACATCTAGCATGCTCACGTAATCACATAGACATGCTTTTCATACATTTTCACGTGCATAATTAACGGCCTAATTAATACATAAAATTTGCCTGGATCCAAAATATCAAGTCAAATATTCAAAAACATGTAAATTCCTATAATAATTAGGGTTAGAATTCATACCTTGAGCTATTGTTCTATAACTTTAAGAGAAGTACTATGATACCACAAATATGCCAAATCTCCATTTATAAGTGATTCCTACAAGTATTCATGTGTTTTTTCCAAATTCTAGAATTAGGATTTTTATAAAAACTAAGCCAAACAAGGCTTAAGAGGTATCAAAATGAAGCTCTTACCTCAAGGAGTTCAAATATGTAGTTTGATTGAAAATTGACGAACAACAAATGTCGATTTGAGTCTTGAAGCTCTAAGCCACCAAATCCCCTCTCTTGAATTCAATTTAGGTTTTGAGACAATTGAAAATATCTCATGAGTTTCTGTACATAACATTGACTCTCAAAAATTACGTTTACCTCCCCACGAGCTCTCAAACTCCTTATTATTCCCTGAAACATCTTACATGTCTAATTCATTACTTCACAAGTAAAAACTATAAATTATAAAAGTTTTCGTCTAAGTTCTATTTGTCACTGTAATTATGCTTCGAAAACTAATTTCACGTAATTTCTAGATAACCTACCTTTAATGCAACGTATTACATAGGCTATCACTACAACATTCAAAACGATCTTAATCGAGATTAAAACTATCAAGAAGTACTAGATAAAATCTACTATTCATAATTACCAGATAACGTCAAATAACATTTAAGTCATATAAATGCCATTTAAACATATCAATGCTTCATGATTTACCAACTTTCCATGTCCTCGGTTGACACTCCACGTTAACTCATAGTCAACCTCATCTCATTATTAATCAACATTAATAATTTCAGAAATCAAATATGCATTTAAAAATGAATGCACTTATTCCGGGGCGAGTGTGACAACTCTCCCCCTCCAAAAAAGGAAGTTTGTCCCTAAACTTATACCTCACGAGTCGAAAAGATACAGATACTCGATCCTCATCTCTTTCTTCATCTCTTTCTCATTCTCCCATGTCGCTTCCTTGACTGTATGACTATGCCATAACACCTTCACCATCGGAATCATCTTTATTCCTAACACTTGTTCATTTTGATTCATGATCTTTACTGGATGCTTTACATAAGTCAAGTCCTCTTGGATTTGTAATGGTTCAGGTACTATGATCTTACTCGTGTCCATTATACACATCTCAACATCGATATATAAAACACATTTTGCATAAATGCTAACTCGGATGATAACGCTAATTGGTAAGCCAATAGTCCTACCCTTTCTAGGATCTCAAATGGTCATACGAATCTTGGGTTAAGTTTTCCTTGCTTACCAAATCGGAAAATGCCTTTCGAAGGCGATACTAGCAAGTACATAAAGTCTCCTACTATGAATGTCATTGGTCGTCGCTTAGAGTCAGCATAACTCTTCTATCGATCGACTCTGAGTTACCTTAAGTCATTCCTGAATTAGCTTCACTTTCTCTGTAGTCAATTTTACTATCTCAGGTCCTAACAACCGTCTTTCCCAGAATTCGGTCCAACAAACCGGTGAACGATACTTACGTCCATACAAAGCGTCATACAGTTCCATACCAATACTCGATTTAAAACTATTGTTGTAGGTAAATTTGACTAAGGATAAGTATTTCTCCCAATCAGTCTAAAAGTCTAGTACATACAATCGAATCAGATCATCTAACGCTGAATCATTTGCTCGAACTGTCCGTTGGTCTGAGGATGAAAAGTAGTACTGAACTCAGCTTCATACCCATAGACTTTTGCAAACTTCCCCAAAACCTCGATGTAAAACAACTATCCCAATATGATACAATCACTAATGGAACTCTACAGATACCCCGATTTTGACCAACTATCAAATTTTGGGGATTGTTACCTCTAAAACCGATGATGACAGTGTCCGACAAATTTTGGGTTTTTTAAGGTGATTCAATCTCTTCGAAAGGCTCTTCAATTTCAATTTCAATTTCAATTTCAAAAAGAAAATTAATTAAGAAAGAAAGAAAAAGGAAGGAAAAAGGAGAACATATGAAAGAAAAGAAAACGGCACGCGACGAGGCCTGTGGCAGTCACGTGGTGCCGTAGCGGCATTCACTGAGAGCTGCCCCGGTGAATATTGAATGCCGCAGACAACTCGCCAAATGCCGCAATAAAAGAGAGAGTTTTGAAAGCAAAAATAAAGAAAAAACAAAAAACAAAAAAGAAAAAGAAATAAAAAAACAAGACAAAATGAGATGCACAAAAAGACGGCAATCAGCGAGTTGTCTGCGGTATTCTCTGAGTGCTGCTCTGGCACTCAATGAGTGTCATACCAGTAGTTGGAGAGTGTCGTTCCGGCGTTCACTGAGTGCCGCGGACAACTCCATCAAGTGTCGCATTTTTTAACATCCTGCTTTTAAAATAGTATGCATTGTACCATCAAAAGTACCTTCGGGATTAGGGTTTTTACCCCTGAATTTACCAAAATGACACTTAAATTTGCCTATATAAGGGGATGAATATCCCCATTACAAAGGAGAGGATTCTTGAGAAACTTTTGATATAATTAGGAGACCACCATTAAGAGAATCTTAGAAAGAATAAAAAAAATCATTATAAGAATTGGAGGAAGAGCTTGGAGAACATTGTGAAGATTTTCAAACTACAAAGAAGTTGAGGATAATTGGAGGTAACCTCTAATCTTAATTAGTTCTTAATCCAAGTTCAATCACAATTCATAAAGCTCCTTAGGATCTTTTACACATTTTCCAAAAGTCTTTCTAACCTCATTTCTTCACACACCACTTGAATTGTGATTGAATTTTCATTATGTGTTTGTTGGTTTCGATCTAAACAACCATGGGTTTGACACAAAATAAGTCTTCTAAGAGAAATTTAACTTGGATTATCATTTAAGTTTATCTTTTTATCTCTTCTTGTTCATTTGGGATTCATGAGATCCTCAATATCTCACTTGAGTCCCTTGACTTGTATCCTTTGATCTTCTATAAATTTACGATATGCATGAGGATTAAGGTTGATATTAATTATCCCTGTATATGGTTAATGAGCCTAATTCATGGTTTAGGTTCGTTAGTTTAAGATTTCATGAAGTTCCTCTATACTTCATTGAAATCTGTAAGAGTGGTATCTTTAATTTCCAATGACCATCAATAGAAAGGAGAATTAGGCTTAGGATAAGCCATCTCCATGGTTTGATTGGTAGATTTGGCAAATAAATGGTGAACTTAACAATGGTGCAGTGAATTCATAAACGAACTTTGATCAAGGATTTTTAATTAAATCATGATCCATTGGAATTGAATGAGACCAATTGGAATACGTTCATAATAGAAAGATCTACCACTACAATTTTGGTTTTGATGAGATTTTGCAGTTAGGATGGTTTGATCTTAGGATTTGTAAACTAGATACTCTCTGTCCAAAATTTTAGAACAGTAAGTCAATTTTAATTTAAACATATCAGAGCCGTAATCAAACATTTTTTACTTCAAGTAATTTTTTCTATAAAGTTAAAGTGTTAGTGAGATCCCCTAAAAAGATTGGAGTAATTTAGATCACTTTACTATTTTTAGAAAATCATACAAAATTTTTGGACAGAGAGTTTGTCAAATTCTAAGTGATGTCTGGTTTTGATCTAATTCCCAGATATTGAACCGTTTGATCTTTGATTTTCATTTTTGGTTAGAAACTAGACTCATAGAGGCATCTTGGGTCCAAAAATCATTAAGATCAAACCATGGAAAGTGTGCTTTTTTTCTAGTTTTGAAAGTCTGGTCTGCTCTCTGTAATTTTCAGGATTCTGTGATTGATTTGATAAACTTTGCAAATAATGGCCCAAATGAATTTTCCATGACCTAAGGCTTAAACCATGTTTTGATTATGATTGATTGAACTTAAATCCAGAGGCTAAATGATCCAAATCAACAAATGATTCACAGTGTGTTCTTATCCATGTACATGCATTCATCACATATGAATTGAATCTAACAATTAGGACATCACCTTGTATTGTGCTAAGCCATAATTAGTTGAACATAGATATGGATTCCATATGATCAGGTTGGGAATATATCATCTCTATATGGACATTACATTGGCTCCTAGTTGAGACTTGTATATCTATAGAGTTGTTATAATTTCAACTAGTTAGAAGGAATTCATAATCGTGTCAAATCTTCCCATATTTAATAAATTTAAGCTAGGGGTTTGATATTTAAGATTTGATATTACATCTTGTTCAAAGCGTGTGGACTAACCTTTGTTTTGTAGCACTATAGAGGTATGGTTTCCCGGCTCTTCTCTAGTTGATTTATTTCTTGATTTTATTGATTTTTGACTTCATGCGCGGCACCTTAGATTAGGGTTTTCCTTATGCGCATATATGAATTAGAGACTCATTTTTTTAGGTTTCTTTTATTTTCATGCATTGCACGTTTCTATATCATAGCTGGATCCCGGGTAAGTTTCCTTGTTCTCTGTTTGCATATCATTTTGTTTGCTATTTGACCTATATGGTTTTGTATGCCTTTTATCATTAGCAATCTTGTACCCTTTTCAGCATGCTTTTGTAATGTATATATTTATGTATTAGTTGAGGGCATACTTAGACTAATAATTTGATTAAAAAAGGATGTTGAGTAGAGGCCTATCACGAGATAGGATAAGAGGGGGTGTTTTAGTCCGTTGGGCTCCTTTCCCTCTCATTTCATAATCCCCGATTCTAGAAATCTTTGGTTTCTAAAAGATCAGTTCGCTTTTAAATTTCATAATTTTTCTTTAAAAATTAAGTGGCAACTCGTATTTGAATTTGAAATTTGAAATTTGAAAAAGTTTTAAAAAGCGTGGTTCGCCTGCGATATCCACAAACTCCGTGTAGTCTTACAATTTCTTTTACATATAACTCTGCTGATTTAGATGGTTTAGTCATCTTAATTGGTAGGAAATGAGCTAATTTTGTCAGTCTATCAACTATAATCGAAATCTTGTCGTTCTTGTTAGGCGATCACGGAAATCTAAAAACAAAACCCATCGTGATCTTATCCCATTTCCACTCTAACATAAGTAATGGTTTTAGTAGTCCCGCGGGTACTTGTTTCTCTGCCTTGACTTGTTGACATGTCGAGCACTCTAAGACAAACTTAACAACTTCTCGCTTCATGCCTCTCTCCACCAAAAGTTTTCTTGCAAGTTACGGTACATCTTATTACTTCCCAAATGAATTGAATATTTGGTACTATGTGCCTCTTCTAGAATCCGTCTTTCAAATTTGGCACACACAATCGATTCCCAAGCATCAATACCCCTTGCTCTAAAGTAAAACCGGCCACTATCCCAAAGGTATCTCATCTCTCATTTTGTACAAATGACAATCATTGAATTGTTCTGCCTTGATCTCATCCATGATGTTTGGGTGAGCTTTGATTGCCATCATTAAGCCACCATTTGTCTCTTGAATCACCTCTAACTCCAACCGTTCCATTTCTCTGACCAATTCCTTTTGCGTGCTTAGCTCATTTGCTAAATTCCCCGTCGTCTTTCAGCTTAAAGCGTCGGCTACTACATTAGCCTTCCCCGGATGATACTGAATCAAAAGATCATAATCCTTCATCAACTCTAGCCATCTATTCTATCTCATGTTCAAGTCTCGTTGTGTAAATAGTATTTCAAGCTCTTGTGATTCGTGAAAATCTCACACTTTTCTCCGTACAAGTAGTGTCTCCAAATCTTTGTAAGTCACTGTAGCTAATTCAAGGTCGTGAGTCGGATAATTTATCTTATGTGTTTTTAACTGTCTAGACGCGTAGGCAATCACCTTGCCACCATGCATAAGTACACACCCCAAAACTTGATGCGAAGCATCATCTTCAGTTCTAGATGGTATTGTCAAGATCGGTGCTCTTGTCAAATTTGATTTCAACTCTTGAAAACTGTTGTCGCATTCCGAACTCCACTCAAAAGTAATACCCTTCCTTATTAACTTTGTCATAGGCAATGAAATCTTGGATAAACTCTCAATGAAACGGCAGTAGTATCCCGCTAATCCCAAGAAACTTCATATTTTGGATACAGAGGTCTGTCTTTGCCAATTAGATACAACTACCACCTTGTGAGGATCAACTAAAATGCCGTTCTTGTCAATCACATGGCCAAGAAAAGCAATACTAGGTAGCTAGAATTCACAGTTCTTCAACTTCCCAAACAATTGTTTCTCTCACAGTCTCTGAAGTATAAGTCTCAAAGGTTTCTCATGTTTTATCTCACTTGGCGAATAGATAAGAATTTTGTCTATGAATACGATCACAAAATCATCTAAGTGATCCTTGAAGACTTGGTTCATAAGGTCCATGAATACGACTGGTGCAAAGGTAACTCCAAATGGCATAAATAGGAACTCATAGTGTCCGTAGCGCGTTCTAAAAGTTGTTTTCTCTACATCTTCTACCTTTACTTTCAATTGATGGTAGCTTGATTTAAGGTCTATCTTCAAAAATACTTGTGCTCCATGAAGTTGTTGAATAGATCGTCGATTCTCAACAACAGATACATGTTTTTAATTGTCAGTTTGCTTAATTCGCGATAGTTAATACACAAATGCTTTAAACCATCTTTCTTCTTTACAAATAGTATTGGAGCTCCCTACAGTGATATACTAGGTTGAATAAAACCTTCGTCGAGTAGCTCTTGTAATTGAACCTTCAGTTCTTTCAATTCTACGGGTGTCATTCGTACGGTGCTTTCGATATGGGTTTTGAGTCTGACATTATCTCAATGGTGAACTCAATCTCTCTCTCTCAATAAGAACATCTGGCAAGTCATTTGGGAATACATCCGGATACTCTCGTACTATTGGAATGCCTTCTACCTTCAATTCGGTTGCCAAAGTGTCAATTACTAAACATAGAAATCCCTGACATCCCTTTCTCAACAACTTGCCATCTCGGATAGCCAAAATCAAGTACGATGGCGGTGTAACCCCACTTCCTTGGAAACAAAAGTCTCCATGCACCGGTGATCGAAAATTAACTTATTTCCGTTCACAATCTATCATGGCTTGATTAAGAGATAGCTAATCCATTCCTAGTATCACATCGAAATGGTTCACCACAATCGGTAAAAGGTCTACGGTCATCAACTTCTCACCTAATTTGATTTCACAATTCTTGTATATTGTAGACGTTACTACCGACTTACTAAGAGGTACGTCAATGGATAAATCATACCCTAAAGGCGTCAATCTAACATTCAAATGTTCAACAAAATGATGCGACACAAATGAACGCGTGGATCCCGAATCAACAAGTATGCGTGCTAGATACAAACATATAGGCACTATACCTGAGACCACTGTATCCGTAGAAGCCAAATCTCTGGGATTCATCTAAAATGATCTCCCCTCAAGCTACTCTGTCCCCTCAAGGGCGGAGCCAGGATTTCTCCATTACAGGAGCCACCTAATTTTTTTAAAAAAATAAGATGTTATATAAAACATAAAGGTTATGCTCAAGCATTTTTCTCATGGAACAACCTATTAGTAAATCAAATCAAAAATACGTATATATTGGAACATACTAATAATGTAAGTATGTACAAAAGTATAATGTTAGCTTTGAACTAATCTTAAAGGATCAACTATCTTAAAAGATCAACTAACTTTCAAAATCTAACATGTCATGTATGACTTAGCTAAATACAAAATAAAATAACTATGAACTGTATACTATCAAAGTTCTGCTTGACGATCTGTCAAAGCATAAAAATCATCTATTATCTAATCTGTATTAAAATTCTCAGCGATCTCTCTTTCAATGTAAATAACCAAGCTATCTGCAAGAAACTCATCCTCCATCTTATTTCGGAGTCTAGTTTTGACAAGTTTCATAGCTGAAAATGCCCTCTCTATTGTTGCAGTTGAAACTGGAAAAGTCAATACAAGACAAAGAAACCTATCAATCAAATAATAAACTTTGATTTTTCGGTTTCCACTAATCCTCGGTATAGTTCAGAAATTGTGGACAAATTTCATAAATCTAGATGATTAGGCACATCAAGCTAATAATGCTGCAACTAAAACTTCAAGAGAAGTCTCTTTTATTTTATAAAATCTTCAGGATAAAACTTCTCTGCAAGACTGCAAATACTATCCATATTAAATGATTTGTATGCATCTTTAGATTTGAAAGTCGAGCTACGAGTAAGAAGTCCCGTTGTTTGATCGCTAAATCTACTATCTAACTCGTATAAGTGCGTATCTATAGCAACTATAAAGATATTAACCCGATAACGATGCTCAATTGTAATGTGGTCTAGTTGATGACAAGACCTACCTCGACCCATTATATAGCGAGCACTCATATCAGGGATACCAATGTTGTTTTTGCCACAAAGTGATTTCACAACTTCCAGAAAAGCATCCCAACCATCTTTTCTCAAATTTTGAAGGAGTTCTTTTGTAGTCAAGACTAGATTCATAGCATTTAAGATGTCTTGAGACTTTTGTTGCAAAGCTTGACAGAGGATATTAGTGATTCCCAATATCTCTTTTACTAAATGTAAGATAAATACAAATTCAAAAGATGCAATATTAGTATAAGCTACATCAGCATCACCACGTTGATAATAATTGGCTCCGTCACTAATGATATTTTGAAGAACTGAACATGTTGGACTAAACAATCTTAATAGGCTAGAAACTAAAGAAAAGTGAGAACGCCAACGAGTATCTCATGCTCTTTTCAAAGTACTAATCCGATTAGCCCATCTACCAGTCTTAAGTTCATCAATAGCTATCAAACGTGCAATTTTAGCTTCTTGAGCAGATTGTAACTTGCTATTGCGTTTGACAATAAAAGCCAACATAGAGAAGAATTGGTGGATAGGAATTACTTCTCTAGATGCCATAACTAAGGCTAGTTGTAGTCGGTGAGCAAAGAAATGCACATAATATGCAAAGGGGCAATCTTTCAAAAAGAGTGCTTGTATCCCATTCCATTTACCATGCATATTGCTTGCACCATCTTATCCTTGCCCACGTAGATTTAGGACATTGATATTATGACGTGAAAAAATATTTGATAACACTTTTTTCAGAGTCAATGCGGTTGTGTCTTTAACACCACAATTAGATTTGTCTCGTGCTTCATCAACAAGAATGCAAAATTTGGCATCCCCAATATCTTCACGAATCCTGTTTCCCACTTTGTTAGAGAAATTGTGTAAAAGCTCCTTTTGAATCATTGGCGAAGTATACTTCGCATTTTTAGGAGCATTCTCTAAAATAGTTTCTGCAACTTTCTCATTGTAATCCACCACTTACTTTATTAGGTCAAGGAAATTACCCTAATTTCTCGAATTTGGTGCTTTATCATGACCTCAAAAGGCAAAAGCTTGAAAGGCAAGCCACCTAATGTACTTAATTGTGGTTTAATCCTCAAACAATTCTTTAATTTTGCTTCTTCACTTTGTGCATGCATCACTTTGTCAATATGTAGAGACGGGCTCATTAGATCACAAGATCTCACAGCAATACTTTATGGTGAACCAGAATCTCCAATATAATTCAAGAAAGCGCATCTCTTTCCGTCATTAACTTTCTTGCAACCTTTAAATCCTATAACTTTGGTAGGTGAATACTCTAACCAAGAAGGATTGTGCGAACCAAGAATATTGAAATCGACGATGATGCTTTTCTGATGAAAATGGATACTCCGAAAGATGAAATTGGTATAGCCCCACTTTGATATAAGCACGTCGAATTTCATCACGTTGGTTAACATGATATTCCCACATTTTAGGGTGTTTTCCTAGATCACGTTCTAAAGAAGAGAACTCGACTTCTTTAGGTTTGACTCCTGGAGTCGAGGTATCAACATTCGATGCTGAGGGTACTGTGCTTTCTCTCTTAAAGAAGGCATCAGTAGTAGTTTTTGCATGCTTTTGTTGATGTCTCTCAGACATTGCAACCTAAAATCTAAAATTATTCGAGTAACTAAAGTTAATTAACTAACCTTAGAAAAGTAATCTATTGTAAGCACTAAGTTATCATTCCTAAATTCCAAATCCAAACAAATAGTCATCAATAAAATATTCAATCATCAATCCCGACAACATAATTCTTAATATAGTACCTAAAATCTCCAATATTGAATCCCCAAATCGTAGTTAAACTAGAAATTAACAAATCATAAATCAATTTCTGTAGGAATAATATCAAGCAATCAAATCATACCCCAATTTTCCAATCTAAAGGAATTATATTTCAATGCCACTAAAATCTTCTCAAATAAAATTGAATTAGAAGCTAAACATACCTTTCAAAGGTAATGCTTCTGGAAAAAAAATCAATGTGGAGGTGGAACAACCTTTCCAAGCCAATGTGCATTGATATTCTTAATATCCATTCTTGTTCAAGGATTACAAAAATAAATAGGATTCTTGAGTAAGGAATACACCAATAGGCAATAGATGGAAAAAAATTTGGAAGTAAAGACTAATGAAAAGAGAAGAAAAAGAGAGGTGAAAGAAAGAGAGAGAGAGAGAGAGAGAGAATGAAAGAAAAGAGGCTTACTGTGAATGGAAGAAGTCTGAAGAAGAAGGATAAGACCTTGCCGGAGATGATTGATGCCGCGACGACTAGTAGAGGGGCCCGCATATCTCACTTCTTAGTTGGACTAGGGCTTGGTTTAGTTTTGAATTGAAATTTTGGGAAAGATAAGAATAAATGTATTGGAGGTGTGTATAGAATACGTCTCTGTTTTGTTCTTTTCTTTTAGGAAATTACTTAGGTAAGGTAGGGTGTATGGTAAATGCTGGAGGGGCCAATTAACTACAGCTTTTCTAAAAAAAAAAATTAACGCTGCTGTACCATATAATTTCTGTATCTTTGGGAGGGCCATGGCCCCTACCAGTCTCCATGATCCCCATGTCCTCTGTCTCCTATCATTGGATGGCTTAGGCTTCGAACCACTTGAAGCCATAGAACTCGCTTCTTGTTCAGGATGCTTCCTCGAGCATTTACTAGATTGATGTCCAAACATCTGACAATCATAGCACTTTTTCCTTATATTAGGTGTAGAACTTTCACTATTCATCCCTTGAGTCTTGTTCTGAAGGTTGGTCATGAAACATCCACCTGTGTGTGGTCGATTACATAGTGGACACTGAAACTAAAACTAACAATAAAGCCCCATGTAAATGGCCTCTTAAAAGGTCCACCCTGGTTCCGATCACCACCCTCGTTACCTCGTTTACCTTGTTGGTTCTGTCGCGATCTCTCCATTCCACTTTCTACCATGAGTGCCATTTGTTGTACTACCCCCACAGTCTGATGTTCATATGCTTCCACTCTTAAGAGGATGTTCTCCCTTAGTCCTTCTTCAAATTTCCTTTCCCTATCCTCTTCCATCGACATTGGCCCTTTTTCGAACCTCAATAGGGCAATGTACTTGGAAGTATACTCGGTCATATTCATGTCTCCCTGTTTAAGATTATCAAACTCTAACTTTTTTGCATTGTGAGCTGCTCACGGAAAGAGTCGGCAATTGAACTCCACCTTGAATTCTTCCCAAGTTATTGTTGCCCCTTGATCCAACACATTAACCTACCAATTCTGAGCTTCACCTTGGAGCACATCACTAGAGTTCTCAATTTTTAGAGCATCGGACATCGGAATAGATCTAAAAATCCTCTTCATGTCCATAATCCAATGCTCCACTAATGTTGTGTCAAATGTCCCATAAAACTCTATTGGCTTCTTCCTCGTGAATTGTTCTGACAATGATCTCCAACCTCTGTTCTTAGGTGCAGGCACAATGGCTATCGGTGCTGCCTCAAAAGGAGGTGTTGGAGGTAATCGCTCCACTATGCTTAGTACCAAGTTTCTAATGTTCCTCATCATCTCTGCTAAATGGTCTATACGAGCATGAGGTGATTGTACTCGGTCATCATTCATGATTATCAACCTGTCATTCGCAATGCATAAATACTACGCATGCATGCCAATGATTGTAATCATGTATGTATAGCAACATACCATATGCATCAAACATCACTATTATGTGTGGACACATTCTAGAATATACGCTATAACACTCAACACTCCCTCATCATTGAACGTTCCCAAAGTTTTTGTTACCTATAGCTTTAATACTAATAAATGTCTTGACCCATCCCGCTACGTGCAAAAATAGAACACATGGCATGCCACCGAGGCTCATCCAATTCATTCAAGGATTATTGCAGCGGAAAAAAACTTAATGTCACGCTCCGGTGTAGCAAAATAGGAAAAAATTTTAAATTTTCACTTTTGGACCCGTGGACACGTGACCAGTTGAATTACTGTTCTGTCCTTCTAACTCTGCACTGGTATTCCAATTAAGGGAGTTGCTAACATATACATAACTAATCTATATCTAAACATGATTACAAACAAGATATAGAAACTTCCAAATTGTACATAAGGACATTCTAAACTGTTCATAAAAACATCAACTCTTAAGCATCTATCTTTAAATCTCCAGCATAGCTCTATTCTTCCTTAGCTTTTCAGTGATTCGTTCTGAGTTCGTCTCCTTATCTAACTGAACCTGCACAACTTGGATGTTGGTTTTTCCAGGCATAATATGCCTTCAGCTTTGAACAAAGCTCAGTGAGTAACACAACCAAATAATAATCTATAATACAAACATCTCTCAGCTCATGTCATTGATCTGTCAAAATCAAGATATGAAAAGTGTATTTTACTTTTCTAAAGATTTGCAGTAGTGAAAGTAAAGGTCGAACCCACAGAGATTGATGAATTTTTATCCTTTAATTACTAAAATCTAATCTATTTAATTATAAGAAAATCGGAAGTTTGATTGGTTTAGAATTTGCTTGTTACTACTACTTTAAACTATGAATTAAACTATGGAATTATGAAAGTGAAATCTAGAATTAAATCTAAGTAAACTTATATGCTAAATTGAAAATTGATTTAAATATGAATAGATGAGATCTAGGATTACAAATCCACCACTAACTATGCATCGGGGGTCTATACTTCCTATTCTAAGTTATATTTTCAGATAGTTATGATCTATCGTGGCTACAAGCCCAATAGTATCGTCAAGAAGATATTGTTAGTTCAATCCAAGCATAATCCATCTATGGTTCACATGAATCATCTACCTATAACTAGAGTGTAGCATAACTCATCTTTCCTAAGCATGGATTATAAAAGATGTAAACATCACAATCACATAAGCACCATTGTATGTAGATATTCCTATCAATCACAGAAATCAAGGACTATTGAGTTCAATAAGCATAAGGAAAAATCTAAGACAAGAATAGATCCAAAATACTCTTGATTATTAACATTAAAAACTGATTATATATAAATAATCCACCAACATACAATCACTATCCCAAAACATAAAATCCTAGAGTAGAAAAGCATAGAAAATCCCCGTTTTGCATAGCTAGGGTTTCATTGAAACCCTAGATTAGGAGTTTAGTTTCTCATGATGGGTGAAAGCATGAAGATTGATTTGATGGAAGCCATTAGAGACCTTCAAACTTGCTCTTCTACTCCCTCTTGCCTTCCAAAGAACAAAGCTCTCTATGAAAGAATGTGTAACCCTAAAAACTTATAAAAACTAAATATATATAGAGTTTACAAAGAGTTTTTGAAGCTTTCCTATCCCGAAACTAACTAAAACAGCTATTGTTTCCAATCCGGAAGTCATTAAGCAGTTTCGTTTACACAGGATTCTTCAGTATAGCATATTACGCAACTTTGATTTTTGCACGGATTGCACGAGCGGGACGCGCGAGCGTGTAATTGGGCAGGTCGCGCGCGCGAGTCGCGCGATCGAATTCTGGGATCTCGTGAGAGCGGGCCGCTCACGCAAAGGGCTTTTTCCAGCTTCTTTCTGCCTGCTTTTTCACCTTATTTAACCAGATCTCCTTATTTTCTTCTAAAACTTGACAGAAAGTAGAAAATAAAGTAAAACTACACAAAAATAGGATCAAAATAACTAACAAATGTGAATTAAGGCGTATAATTAGGATTTGTTCTCTCCCGATCACACCCCCAAACCTACATTTTGCTAGTCCTCGAGCAAAAAGAATAAAACTACTAATAAAAGACCTACTCCATTTTCGCATGGATAGCGATTGCACTTAGCCTGTGCAACAAGCCTTTTAAACCTCTAGGAGTCCCTAGTCGGACGAGTGAAGTCTCGTGAGGGTTCTCGTCAACAAGTCACCCACAACCATCTTTATTAACTTATGAAAATAAAAAATTTATTCAAAATTTAAAATATTCCTTCTTTTATAAAATCAACTTCAAATGAAACTTTCTAAATCATCAAGAGTAAAACAATCGTATGCCTTCCTACATTATGAAAAATAATCCGAAAACATATATCACCAGAATCAATAGAATATATCGAAGACCCGCATGTGTGTGAAATAGTAGTCAAGTGGATACACGGCAACTATGAACTTGGAATATAAATCAGATGACTCTTTAGTGATGCTTTGACTACAAATCTCACGTTGTAATTACACTCTAAAATAAATTCACTTTGAAACAAGTGTAAGCTCTCAGTTATGTATGCGAGACAGAACTCTTTTGCAAAACAAATAAACTCGCATACGACTCCCAACAACGTATGACACGACAGAAATAAGACAGTCTCATGAATAGATATTGATCGTCAAGTGAATACCATTACTACCATGCTTCTCTTCCCTTTTTCTATCGGTTCCATTTTCAAATCATGTTTCCATAGAATCAACTAGGACTTTATAAGGGTTGTAACGTTGGTTGAGGGCTAAGGTTCAGAAAAGAAAGGCAAAAAGGAATTCAAAGAATCCGCAAGTACATAGAAATAGCCTTAACGTGTTATGCAAGGGCTTTACTACAACGCCTAGTAATTTCACTTTTTTTCTTTCTTTCTTTATCTCTTTCAAGAGATTCATTTCCTCTTTATTTTTTTCAATTCTTTTTTTTTTTTTTTTTTAGATCCCTCTTTTTTTTTTTTTTTTTTTGACTACTCAATACATCACCTTTTTTTTCTCCTTAGTCGTTTATTAGCCCGATTTCTTTATGATGAACTATTTTCTAACTACTCTTGGACATGGGTTAGGTAACATTTAATAGTGGTGAACTCCATATCGGAGTGGGTAGGATAATAGGTGAACAAAAGAATGGCTTAGTTAAAGGCCCAAAGGGTTAACAAGGGATAAAAATATTTGTATTGGGTAGGCCAAAGGTCAAAGAGGTTTATTAAAACAGATGGCCTAGTTTCATTTTCTAGAGTTACATGATTCTTTAATGTTACGATATTAAAGGAAATAGAGTTTTGTATTTTATATATATATATATATATATTTTTTAACATGGTAATTATAATACTAACTCGACTTTCAATCAAAAAGAAGAAATAATGAGACTAATCAATGAAATAATGCGATATGTCAAAGAGATTCGATAATAATAAATTGAAAACCCTCAAAAGGATGAAAGGCTCAAAAACTCACCAGGTTTTAGTCTCCACAGTATTACTATGTAGAAATCCAAGTTATATTATAATTCAATGTTACTATGTATCCATATGACTACGTGCTGTGCAAAAAAGTATGCAAGTATAAGATATGAGACAATGATTCTAAGGATATATAGTTCTCAAGACATACCTTCATAGATTCGGTAGACATCGGATTACATACTCTCTTAATTCCAAAATTTCAACGAAATCTACTTACAATAAGAAGTAACGCAACATTGAACAATATTAAAAAACTATATAAGAAACTATTTTTTTTTTATATATGAATAAAAAAAAACGAATGAACGAAATAACAAAATAATGAACAAAATAACAAAATAACGAACTAACAAAAGAAAACTAAACAAAAATATTCTGAAGTACTAAAAATAAAAGAACGACTATGCTAAAATGAACAAATATCCATATACTCCCCCAAACCAAATCACTGCATGTCCCTATGCAGGTGGGAACATGACAATGATATGCATGTAGTCCTCATAGAAGATCACCAAAACATCCACACCACGAAACACATCTGAAGGAGGTCGTACAGTAGAACGAAAATACCAATCTACTAGCTCCCACTCCGTATGCATCGCAGGATCAAAAGGTGGTCCCATCTCATCAAAAGCGTCCTCGATAGTCATATCTGGAACTATATCTACCTCAGTCACCTCACTAGTACCTAGACACAAATAAATCGCGTCATCCTCAGGACCAGAATAAGGCGCAAAGAACGAGGTGATATCCTCTGGAGACCAATCAGGATGACCCGGACGTTGTCTAACAACGTTCACCACAAAATCAGGGAGATCCCTATAGGGATAGGCAACCTCAAGTAAAGGTAACTCAGTCGAAATTGGAGTAGATGATGAAATAGCGGCTGAGCCAGGAGGAATGTCCTCATCGTCATCCTCGGTCGAGGAATCACCCAAATCAGAGGAAGAAGAGTCAGAAGACGTCGGCAGAGCGCCATAAGGGCCATCTATAGCGGTAGGGTCATCGCCAAACAGGTCATCCCCATCCGAAGAATCAGAACAGATAGAAATGGGTGAGCGAGGATGTCGACACTTCCAACCAGAACGACTGACTGGAACGTAGGACTTGGCTACCCTATGACTCGGTATGGTATCATAATCGGAAGAACTAGAGTCGGACTCATAACTCGACTGACTCGAAGACCTATCAGGTGAAGTAGGCGGAGAAATCGGATGGTCCATGATGTGAGGATGTAAAAGAGAAATAAGGGTCGAGGTAACGAGATGGATATCGGAAAAACAAAAACCTGAAACCAAAAATTAAGTCACAATTTAACTGTATTAGTTTGAGTTATTAAAAGTAAAAAAAACGTAACGTTACTATTTGCTTGAATGTGCAGCCGTAATGAATTCGAATATTAAACTTAAGCAATGTATGTTTGAATTTAAATATAAATCTGACAGAAATACCCCCAAACCTGAACCTAAGAGATTCCTGTTATAGTGCAATGGGTGGTAAAATTGATGTGCAATATTGATTCAACGACAATTGCTCCATGCGAATAAACGAAGACATTTTATAGCCAAGCATGAAATTGAAACGGCAAATAATAACGATGTTAATGTTGTGACTAACTAGAAGCAACAGGAATAACACAACCATAAACGAGAAGCATCAAATGCAAAAATGATATAATTACAGACCAAATGAACAAAAGTAACCTAAAAGACAGAAAGTAAACTAACCGGTCGAAGCCGGGTATAGCCAAATCCTAATCATAATAAACAGAAAGACAAAAAGTAAAAGCAAAGAAATAATAAAAGAATATACAGGCCCAAATGTCTGAGAATGTCTAAACCACCCACCAAATACATGAAAAATGAAAAAGATATGTCCCATCACTCCCCCCAAACCTGACCTAGTCCTCACCTCCCTCAATCAACACCAACTCCAGACCCGTACTCCCCTGACCTATAGTACCATCACCATCCCCATCACTATCACTCCCATCTCCATCGTCCCCATCGTCGCCAGCCTTTTCCTCCTCACCCTGCACCTCTCCCTCCTCAGCCACCTACTGTGCCTGTCGCGGAAACATCGACTGGTAAGCTGCCTCCCCCTGAGCAAGAATGTCCTCCAGCTGGTCGGGATGATGAAGCAGGAAAAAGGACCGCATGTAGGACTGCAAGCGCAGCGTCTCACCGTGGAAAGCACAAACTTCCCCATATGTCCAAGCGTAAGGGGTATCCTCAGGAGGAGGTAGACGCTGTGCTGCCTGCTCACGACGGGCCTGGGCCTGCTCTCGGGCCCTCCTAACCTCCAGATCTAGGCGATCCAGGCTCAACTTCCAATCAGCGGAAGCGAACTCTGGGATATGTTCATCAATGGGCTCCTCGGCTGGAATAGGAAAGGCCTTAGCCTGGAGAATAGCAGTGATAGTACGAGGGTAGGGTAAAAGAAGCTTAGAATCGAGGGAGTGGTCAATGGCATGGGCCGCAAGATGCATGCCCTCCATAATAATAAGGCCAGGGTGAAACCAATCGCTGCGGTAAATAGCGTGGAGGGCATGGTGAATTTCCTTAGTCCGTTCCTGCTCATGACCTAGGGGGTACAGGTTGCGTTTAAAGACATGATCGACGAACCACATCTGGCGGGGCATGTGCGATCGGCAAATAGATTGCCCCGACCCAGAGCGGCCGCCACACATGTCCTGGATAATGTGTATGAAGGAGTGGGCTTTGGTTAGGACATTTAATTTTACTACTTGATAAGAATGGGAGGGGAGTTGTAGGATTTCAGCGATGTTGTCTGGGTTGAGGGTGATATCGTGGCCCTCTATGGTTGTTGATAGGAAAGCTTGCTGGCTTAAAGATTGTTTATGGTAGCGAAGGTTTTGATAAAAGAGGCGTACGAAGCGGGGGTAGCTGATTAAGTCAGGGTTTCTAAAATAAAGCTGTGGGGCTAGCTTTCGAGCGACTAGGTTGCTGTGGCCCCACTTCGTGTCTTTATCAGACGCGAAGTACTCAGTGTCTATAGCAGCCTCGTGGTTGAGGCCGCGGGTGGCGTACTTAGGGCCTAATTCATTGGGGTTTGGGTTGTCTGAGGGAGCTGGTGGTGGTGGGCCAGTCTGTTTTTCTTTCCCTTTTGGTCTTTTCTGAGGTGGTTGGGAACTGGACGCGAATGTTAGTCATTTTGTAGAGTGGGTGGAAGTTTTTGAAAAAAATTGGAAATGCGGACTTTAAAATATGGCTATGCCCAGAAAAATAAAATGAAAAAGGGGTGGGGGAATGGGTCACCTGCAAAGAAAAACGTCCCGGCAAGGGACACAATCAATATACAGATTAACAGTTTAAAAGAAATTGGGGTTCACGGGGAACACCCAGCAAGTGTGAGAAGAGCCGATCCCTTCCCACCCACTGTCCCGACAAGGGCACACACTTTGTAGCAAAGTCACGGGGTACTTGCTGCGTGTTCAGGAATAATGTAAATATATACATTAACTCATTTGCTGAAACAAAAATTGCAATATAGTTATCTTGTGTTTTCGAGTGTGTGTTACGTTACGTTGATTGCCAAATTCATACAGTGTAGGGCGTAGTAAAGAACTTTCAACAATAAACTCGATGTTTCGAAACGGGGCTTTTAAGATTAAACGTGAATGCACAATGTGAATCGAACTATACGATTTTAAATGTTCATTCAAGCTCGTTTGAAGGAATTCAAGGTCTAGATTGTGAAACCATGATAAAACATGGAAATCTATTGTTGGTAAGTTAAAACTTCAATTGACAACAGGTGGACTACGTTAATTTGTATCTAAACAACGAATTAGTGCCATAATTATGGGAACATGTAAGTTTGATCTTCGAATTTCATGAAATTAGGAGCAATGGATTAACCGTATGAAATTTGATCGTTGAATATCTAAACACTGAATTGCCTAACTATATTACCATGAAATTAGAACGAACATAGTATATGCACTAACTACCAAAGTAGTATCCTTATGTGAATTCAAGACGTAAGTATAGTGGTATAATTCGAGTCTGCTCTGATGAAGGCTTAATCGCATGTGTGCATTCGAAGGTACCTATTTGGTTAACGTACTGCAATTATGGTTTAAAACTGTTTTTAATTTCAAATTGGACTTACAATGTGCTAGTGTTGATTACATGTACTCCAGAGACTTTAAAAACTGGGACATTACAATTGCATCAGCACGTATAGGCATATATGATCTAGAATCTGACTAATCATAGAAAATATGTAAACTTACCGATGTAGATAAATAGGATCCCAAATTTCAAACCCTAGATATATGTAACTAAATAGACATTAAGGTACAACAATTCTGAAATTGTACTCATAGAGGAAGCCAATCTGATTCAAAGCAGGGGACATTTAGTGAATCACACTCGAGTTATGGATATTTAGATTTAAAATTTTGGGATTATGAGATCATGAATAAAAGGTTATGTGTATAAAAATCAAGAAATCCCCAAAATCTCAAACCCTAAGTCTAAGCAGTGGGTATGTGAGTGTTGGTATGTGTGATACCTGTATGGAGAGGGTACACAGGAGAAGATCGTGTGTAACTATGAACTATGTGAGTACAACTAGGTATATGTGGATCCTATACTCACAATGGATCTGCCTGCATCTATATCAATGTATATCGATATCTTGACATATATCAATCTGATATGAAATTATGGTTCGGTGTGCAGGACTTTGAAATTTAAGTTGTGCTTGTGTGTATATATGAGTATATAGGGTTATGTATATACCGTATACGTATATATATATATGTATAGGAGTACAAGTGTACCTGCGATTGACGATTCAAGATGGGGGGGGGGGGGGGGGGGTTTGGCCTCGGTTTCGTGTGGATGTGGATGATGATGCTGCGGCGGCGGCGGGGTTGGTGGTCCGGCGGCAGCCCATGGTGGTGTGGTGGACTGGATGATGGCCGGTGGTGGGGTTTGTGAGTGGTGATTATGGGTGGGAGAAGGAGAGAAGAGAGAGATCGCGAGAGAGAGAAAAGGAGAGAAAAAAAAATTAGGGCTCAGCCCTTTATTTAAAGGAACGGGAACCTCGCGCGAGCGGACCGCGCGAGCGAGGTTCGCGCGCGCGGATCCCTCCGCGAGGAGAAGCTGAGACTTTGTTTTTAGTTAAATTTTTTTTTTCTAAGTCTCAAATTCGTTCGAGCGGGCCGCTCTAGCGAGGGCTTCGCTCGCGCGATTTGAGGCGCGAGAAAGAGCTGAGGCTCCTTTTAAAAACTTTCAAAAATTTTGTCTAAGGGGATATCTCGCGCGAGCGGGCCGCGCGCGCGAGGTGTAGGTTTTTCATTTTTGTTTTCTGTTTCCTTGTAAAAATGTTCTATACTTTCAAATTTTCATCTTTTGGATTTTTTAAAAGCTCAGAAACTGGCCAAAAAAAACTACTAACTAGTATACAAAATTGAAGAAAATTCTAACTAAAGCTTGGGTTGCCTCCCAAGAAGCGCTAAGTTTTACGTCGCTAGCTCGACCAATGCATGTGCTCAGTCGAAATAGATCGGATCTACCAGATCTATAGATTCTATTTCTCTCTCTTCTGTTTCCTCGGTTCGATACAGCTTAAGCCGTTGACCATTTACCTTAAAGGGTGTTCCACCGTTTGTATCTTGGATTTCAATTGCTCCATGCGGGAACACTTGTGTTATAATGAACGGACCGTCCCATCGGGACCTTAGCTTTCCCGAAAACAACCTTAATTTTGAATTAAACAGCCAGACGCGTTGTCCAACCTCAAAATTCTTTCTTATTATAATTTTATCGTGGAACGCTTTAGATCGTTCTTTGTAGATTCTCGAATTTTCATACGCTTCCTTTCTCAATTCTTCAAGTTCTTGCAATTGAAGTTTACGATGGCACCCTGCCGCTTTTATATCTTGGTTAAGCGTTTTTACGGCCCAATAGGATTGATGTTCGAGTTCTACCGGTAGGTGGCACGCTTTTCCAAATACTAGACGGTAAGGAGACATCCCAATAGGAGTTTTAAAAGTTGTACGATATGCCCAAAGCGCATCGGTCAGTCGTTGTGACCAATCTTTACGGTCTGGACGTACTGTTTTTTCTAATATACTTTTTACCTCTCTATTAGACACTTCAACTTGGCCTTGGGTTTGCGGATGGTATGCGGTTCCTACTTTATGAGTGACGGAATATTTTCGGACAAGGGCTTCGAAGTAACGATTACAGAAATGTTTTCCCCCATCGCTTATAATTGCCCGTGGCGTACCAAATCGACAAAATATGTTATCTTTTATAAATTAAACCACTACTTTATGGTCGTTCGTTCTCGTCGCCACTGCCTCCACCCACTTAGAAACATAGTTGACTGCGACTAAAATATATTCAAAACCACAAGACGAGGGGAACGGACCCATAAAGTCGATGCCCCACACATCAAATATTTCTATAATAAGGATTGGAGTCATGGGCATTGCGTCACGATGTGACATGTTCCCTGTTTGTTGACAACGTACGCAGTTCTGACAGAATTCATGTGTGTCTTTGAACAGTGTTTGCCAATATAATCCGCTTTGGAGGACTTTAGCGCCGTTCGACGGCCTCCAAAGTGACCTCCGCATTCTAGAGAGTGACAAAAATTTAATATGGATTTGAACTCACTTTCCAGAACACAACGTCGTATAATTTGATCAGAACAATGTTTAAATAGCAGTGGATCATCCCAGTAGTAATGTTTAATTTGAGAAAAGAACCGATCTTTGTCTAAACGAGACCACGTATTCGGGATATGTCCCGTAGCTAAGAAATTGACGATGTCACTGAACCACGGACGGTTTACGGTAGATAAAGCAAATAATTGCTCATCCGGAAATGAATCCTTTAGAGGGGCAATATCGTTAGATTCTACAAGAATTCGTGACAAGTGATCAGCTACAACATTTTCAGAACCCTTTTTTTCACGTATTTCATAATTAAACTCCTGTAGGAGTCAAATCCATCGAATTAACCGAGGTTTCGTTTCTTTCTTATTCAACAAATGACATAATACGGCGTGATCAGTATACATAATGACCTTTGAACCTAATAAATAAGAACGGAATTTGTGGGCAAATACAACCATAAGTAATTCTTTTTCAGTTGTTGTATAGTTCAATTGCGCGTCATTTAGTGTCTTACTCGCATAGTAAATTACGTGAGGAATTTTATTAACTTTTTGTCCCAAAACGGCTCCAACGGCATAATCAGAAGCATCACACATTAATTCAAACGGTAATGACCAATCGGGGGATTGGATTACCGGAGCCGTGGATAGTAAGGTTTGCAACGTTTCGAAAGCTTTCAGCCAGTCGTTGTCAAAGACAAAAGGAACATCCTTGGTAAGCAGGTTGCATAAGGGGCGTGAAATTTTACTAAAGTCTTTGATAAATCGTCTATAAAAACTGGCATGACCTAGGAAGGAACGGATCTGACGAATGGATAATGGTGGTGGAAGTTTGTCTATTAACTTGATTTTCGATTTATCCACCTCTATACCTCGCTTGGATACAACGTGACCCAAGACTATTCCCTCTTGAACCATGAAATGGCTCTTTTCCCAACTTAAAACCAAATTTGCTTCCTCGCAACGGGCGAGGACTTTTGTAAGATTTTGGAGGCATTCATCAAATATAGATCCAAACACGGAGAAATCGTCCATAAATACTTCAAGAAATTTCTCAACCATGTCCGAGAAAATTGCCATCATACACCGTTGAAAGGTTGCCGGTGCATTGCACAAACCAAACGGCATACGACTGTAGGCAAAGGTTCCAAAGGGACATGTGAACGTCGTCTTTTCTTGATCATCAGGATAAACGGGCACCTGGTTGTAACCAGAGTATCCATCTAAGAAACAATAATAGCTCTGACCGGACAGACGTTCTAGGATTTGGTCGATGAATGGAAGAGGAAAATGATCCTTGCGAGTCATCATATTAAGAACGGTGACAAAAATGCATAAATGATGAGCTTAAGAGCTCCAAGAATGGTATTTTACACAAGTGTACGTATATACAAATACAAAATACAAGACTAATCAGGCCTCTACCCTTCTCTGGAGTCTCTACTCCTCTACCACACCACCACGAGCCCTTCATGGGACCATGGTTGGCTCTGATACCATTTGTAACACCCCAAGTGATCCACTGGCTTAACAATGTGACGGGCCTGCCACATTGACCCTTAAAATACTAAGTCAAAGATGTTAGTAGTAGCCTACTTGGTTCTTTATATATCATACTATCTTTTTGTATTTATCTAATGTGGGAGTTTCTCACATAAACATTATAACTTTAGATTAATTTGCTATAAAAGTTAAGGAGTATGGGGTATTGTAAACTCCCAGCTTATGTCTTCATGTACAATACATCATCTCCAACTTAAAAGTAGAAAAGCATGCATGACTTGCTTTTGTGAAAAAGTAGAAATTGTAGTAGAATGCGTCTTAAAATAAGTTGCTAATGACGATGATTATGCAATTTTAATGAGTAAGAATGCAATCCGAAGTTTTCATTTAATTAATATATCAATAGTTAGTTGTAATTTATTTTTTTTGGTAATCGCCGGTGTCCGGGCCACCTTGTGTGCACCTCGACTAATCCCCTGAGGCCCTGTAGTCGCTGGGTGCATTCCCCAGTGGCCATGCTCCCCATGACTCGAACACTAAACCTCTTGAGTGGTACACCCAAGAAATTTACCACTCAACCACAAGGGATGTGGTTAATAGTTAGTTGTTATGGTAGTGTGTAGGGATGGCAATGGGGCGGGTTTTCCGGGTTCCCCGCCCCGCCCCGCCCCGCCCCTAATAGGTAGGGTATGGGGGGGGCTTAATAGGGTTAGGGGCGGATATGGGGGAGGTTTTCAAAACCCGAGTCGGGTTCGGGTCGGGGTCAGGGTTGTTGGGTTTGTGCCCTCAAACCATTACTTTATGTATGAGACATTGACATTTTAATATATGGATATCAGCTTTACATTTCATTGTGTATGTTCTTTTCATGAGATGATTGTTAATCCTTAAGTATTATAGTAAGTAATTCGTGTGTGTATGAGATGCACACAAGTGAGATACGAATTACTATTCTTTAATACTTAGAATGTGTCACAGTGGATGATGAGACTGGATATCTCATCAAGTCTACACTGTAGCATAATTAACTACCATTGGATGGAGTGATTAATCTCAATCACTAGAGTGTAGCTCTTAGTTGATATGCTAGTGCTTATAGTGCATTGACGGACCTGAGTTTCCTATTGACGCTTAAGACTGTCAAACAGTCAATAGGAACTCATAACTTGTATAAGGTACGTGTTCTCAATCTTGAGACGATTATGAACACAGACTGTGGATATGACTGCTTTGACTTACCAATCAGTGAGGTCTATAAAAGATCAACACCTGGGTATCTTGGGTATGTCATGTTCATAGGGTTGTGAACATATATTGTCAAGATAGAATCTACCCTCTGTTTCAGAGTAAGCATTCCCTTGAGAATGTCACCAAGTCGATTACTGAGTACTGCAGTCTTGTTGATAAGAGTTATCAACATGTTTGGTAATCATGAGAGGTGAATGGGACTCAAGGAATACAAGAAGTAATCATGATTCAGGTTGACAGTAACAGTTATCCGATTACCTGAATATGATTACGAATGCTGACGGTAGAGGGACATTAGTACACCATACAAGTCTAGTTATCGCTTCGGATATGTTCTTTTGCGTTGGAGTTCAGTTATCGTTTTATAGTGGAGTAAACTTTAACTGACCAGTTAGTTAGTTTGCTGATCAAAGAGTTTGGTCATGGTAATTAACAAACTGGTCTGAGCCAACAATAAAGAGCCTAGGAGGTCCCACTCTTAGCTCCGCCAGGATGCTTGGAAAGATGCTTGAGGATGATGACTAGACAGGTTCGATCGATCGAAGATGTCTCGATCGATTGAAGTCTGAAGGTTCGATCGATCGAAGATGGTTCGATCGATCGAATGTTCGATTGATCGAAGGCACTTCGATCGCTCGAAGTCTAGGTCGGTTCTGGGAATCTATAAATAGGGCAGCTGCGTTCTGGAAAAGGTTGTTCGTCGTTTTGAACGTCAGAAGCTGCAGAAACTGTTTTGGAGTCCCAAAACCTTCTCTATCCTCTCCATTAGGGTTCCCACCAACCCTAGTCTTTCTGGCAGGCATCCGCAGGAGTCATAAGGGTGAAGATCATCTAGTGGAGGCTGCTGGAAGTTGAAGATCAGAATTGGGTTCAAGACACTAAGGTATAACTCGTGTCCCCTCTTGTGCGCATCTGTAGAATTGACGAGTAGTAGATCCGGGCATGCCAATAAAGTTTCATAACTTGATTTTTCCGCTGCGCGTTTAAACTTTCCATTTAAACCTGTTTTTCCAACAAGGGTAGGGTCAAAAAACCCGAACCCGCCCCGAATATACTTGTATTTATATTTTTACCCCTCAATAGTTATGTGTATTACCATTTAAAAAAAATAAACTGCACTATTGGGGAACTAATTGGGTAAGTTAAAAAAAAAATGCACTATTAGGGAAAAAAATGCATTAAAAAAATTAATTTTTCAATTTGTGTACCAAAAAAAAAAAATTCATAATCTGGGCGGGACGGGGTCGGGGATCCCGGGGGCGGGGAGAGGCACTATGCGGGGCGGGGCGGGGCGGGGGCGAGGGGAGGGTTTACTAAAGCGGGGCGGGGGCGGGGTATGGGAGCCCCGTCCCATACCCGCCCCGTTGCCATCCCTAGTAGTGTGGTTTGGGGAAAGAGAATCAAACCCTTGATCTGAGGAGAGTGAGGCACCATGCGGAATCACTTTCCTTTATTCATCAAATTAAATTAATAGTTTTTTTTTAACAAATTTTTTCGTCTATTGACCTATCTAAGAAATAGTGTAAAATTGGATAAGGGAAATTAAGTTGACTTTACCTGAAGTATCAAACAAATATATGGATATTTCTCATATTTTTAAAATTTACACTAACTTTTTGACATAATTTTAACTGGCTATAAAAATACCTGTGACCAATCACAATAGCTTTGGGAATGAAAAGCAAAAAGTTTCAAAAGTATTTACAAAAATCGTGTGGAAAAGTTGATTTTTTTTAATAAATCATGTTAATTTAGATGGAAAACAAAAAACGAAAAGTTATGTCCCAAATGGAACACCACATAAACAACTTATTCCCTCATCAGAGTGAGATAGTCTTCAAGGACTATTAATCTATTAAGCAAATTAGAAGGGACCCATTTCTTTTTATCAGTTATAAGAGCATCAACAGTGGGGAGGGTCATAGGATAACTTAGGATAACTTGCCTGAAAGTCATTCACAACACAGTCATTTCTGCTAATGTATAGGATAGTAAAACTTAATAAAACTTAACTTGGTGGTACCACTAAGTTTCGCTAATGTAGGGAGAAACAGTGCCGCCTTATTCTAAACGGCACATGAAATGTTGCCCCCTTGCAAACGGCACATGCCATGCCACTCGAAAGCACATGGCACATGATGTGCCACCCATTCCACATGGCACATGTTGTGCCACCCACTCCTACACACAGTCCACCTTATGTCGTTTGGTCCCAACGGGTCTAATTTTGAACGGTATTTTAAAATTTACCAACGGCACAATTTTAACAGCCAGAATTGTAAATCTATAAAACAAACATGTTTTGTATTTTTGTTGACAGATTCTATATCATACCCATTTGGGATTGAAAAACTGGCTTCTAGAATTAGAACACCAAATATGAGACAATTTGAAGATGAAACACTGTGTCATGCATACGCTAAGGTCAGTACAAATCCTATTGTTGGAAATAGTCAACCGAGCTCAACATTTTGGTGCAAAATCAAAAACGAGTATAATGAAAATGGAGATATTGTGATTAAGCATGCTGGCAGTAGTGTTCAAACACAATTCTCAACAATTTCACAAGCAGTCATGATATACGCATCAAAGATAGCACACAATTATGGCTTAAGTCATGGTAGCGAGACAAATGAGCTTGACTGGGTAATTTATCATACTATTTTGTGATTAACTTATCTACAATAATTCATTATAATTGCGGTACTCACGTTTATCTTATGAGCAGATAAATCGTGTGCGACAAGAATACCATGCGCAGACGGGCCAACAATTTGTGTTTGATAACTACTACCAAATATTAAAATAACTACCTAAATATGATACTAGTACGACTAGGATCAACATGCATCATTTTAGTTCTGATGGCAATGAAACATCATCGCATGGTACTCCAACCACTTTTATTGCAAGCCTAAACCTCATCGATGATGTGCAAATTGACATTGAATCACCATCTGATAGGTCGGAGGGTCGAAAAGCCGTAAAAAAATGGAAAAAGAGAAAAAATATAGCTAGTAATGTTGCTGCTAACATCGTAATTGTTAAAAGTGTTGAAAATTTTGCAACACAATATGCTCAAAGTATTAAAGACAACCATGAATCAAGAAAGCATTTTGAAACACAAATGGAAGAGTTGATAAAATTAAGGAAAGATGAGGTGGAAATCAAGTTGCGAAAAGAGGAACACATAATAATGACAACTGATACAACATGTCATATGGCCAACAACAATACTACAAAATATTGTTTGATGAGATCCTACAGTGGAGGCAAAGCCAATCATAGAATCCTGGATCTTCTTCTGTACCACTTTAATTTATCTTAGCTGAATCTAATTTAGACTCCTCAACACTTGTCAAATTTCAATGTATTTCACCTTTTGAATCATGGTTGTTCTTGAGCGTACAACTCCCAAACATGTTCCATTAGTTCATCACGCAGTTGTTTGTATTTCTGTCCGTCATGCATTTTTGCCTTGCAGCCCATAAATTCATAGAACTATACCTCAGCATCCCTATGAATTTCTAGAATAGGTTGACTGTGGTCATATTTTGCACGCTAGTTGCAGTCATGCCTTTCATCTTCTACAATCATGTTATGCAAAATTGTGCACAATTTCATCATCATTGCCAACGCTGTTTTGTTCCATAATTTCACTATATTATGTATAACACAAACTAAGCCTGAAGAATACCAAATGCACGTTCAACGTCTTTGCGCACACCTTACTGAGCCTGGCTAAACACTTTTTCTTTATGTGAAGTAGGGTGCTTTAAAGTCTTGACTGTTGGGTTTGTGCCCTCAAACCATTACTTTATGTATGAGACATTGACATTTTAATATATGGATATCAGCTTTACATTTCATTGTATATGTTTCTTTCATAAGATGATTGTTAATCCTTAAGTATCATAGTAAGTAATTCGTGTGTGTATGAGATACATACAAGTGAGATACAAATTATTATTCATAGATACTTAGAGCTTGTCACAGTGGATGATGAGACTAGGTATCTCATCAGGTTTACACTGTAGCATGTTTAACAACCATTGGATGGAGTGATGAATCTCAATCACTACAATTTATCTCTTAGTTAATATGCTAGTGCTTATAGTGCATTGACGGACCTAAATTTTCCTATTGACGCTTAAGGCTGTCAACAGTTGATAGGAACTCATAACTTGTATAAGGTATGTGTTCTCAATCTTTTTCAATTATGAACACAGACTATGGGCATGCTGCTTTAACTTACCAAATAGTGAGGTCTATAAAAGAACAACACCTGGGTATCTTGGGTATGTCATGTTCATAGGGTTATGAATATATATTGTCAAGATAGAATCTACCCTCTGATTCAGAGTAAGAATTCCCTTGAGAATGTCACCAAGTTGATTCCTGATAACTGCAGTCTTGTTGATAAGTAGTTATCAACATGTTTGGTAATCATGAGGGGTGAATGGGACTCAAGGAATACAAGAAGTATTCATGATTCAGGTTGACAGTAACAGTTATCCAACTACCTGAATATGATTATGAATGCTAAAGGTAGAGGGACTATCGCTTCGGATATGTTCTTTTGCGTTGGAGTTCAGTTATTGTTTATAGTGGAGTAAACGTTAACTGACTAGCTGATTAGTTTACTGATCAAAAAGTTTGATCATGGGAATTAACAACTGGTCTGAGCCAACAATAAAGAGCCTAAGAGGTCCCACTTTTAACTCCGCTAGGATGCTTTGAAAGGCACATGGGATCTTGTCAAGACAGGTTCGATCGATCGAAGGGGTTTCGATCGATTGAAGTCTTGACAGGTTCGATCGATCGAAGTTTGTTCGATTGATCGAAGGTTCGATCGATCGAAGCCACTTCGATCGGTCGAAGGTTAAAGTCGGTTTTGAAAATCTGTAAGTAGGGCAGCTACGTACAGGGTTTAGTAGTCGTCGTTTTTCCTATACAAAAACTACAGAACCTATTTAGGGCTTTCCAAACCTTCCTATCCTCCTTATTAGAGATCCCACCATCTCTAGTCTCTCATGTAAGCATCCGTAGGAGTCATAAGTGTGAAGACAACCTAGTGGAGGCTGTTGTATCACCAAGGTTGAAGATTTCAGAATTGAGTTCAAGATCTGAGGTATATTTTTTCTCCCTCTTGTTTGTACACATCTATAGAATTAACAAGTAGTGGATCCAGGCATACCAATAAGTTTTTGAAACTTAATCTTTTTGCTGCGTGTTTAAAATTATTTTAAACCTGTTTTTCCTTCAATAATAGTGGCATATGGTGGGTAGATGATGTCTGCTAGATAGTAACCCATGTCGTAGTCATTGCCGTTAATAGTATAGTGGATTTGGGGAGTACGACCATGTAGTAGATCCTCGAACACAGTAGATTGATGTAGCACGTTAAGATCATTACACGATCTTGGCATTCTGAAGAAAGATCTCCATATCCAAGTGTCATACGATGCGACCACTTCTAGTATAACTAATGGTGCATTTTTGTGACCAATATACTGACCATGCCACACGGTAGGACAATTTTTCCATTCCCAATGCATGTAATCGATGCTACCGATCATCATTGGAAAAGCACGTATAGAATTTTTCGCAGCCATGCATGTTATATCTATGGCAGTGGATGCTCTTCCATACTCATCTCTAAATACGGCCATAATAGCAACACAAATTTTTTTCACCATTTGCAGGATAGTGGTCTCTCCCATACAGAGGTATTCCCCCCTATATATCAGATGATGCACCATAAGCCAAGCATCGCAAAGCAGCAGTAACTTTTTGGTGCGAACTTAGTCCAAGCGTGTGTACAGCATCATTCTTTTGAACAAAATAATCGTCATAGTTCGTAACTGATTCAAGAATTCGATTGAACAAAGAATGACGCATACAAAAACGTTGTCGAAATATGTAATCTGTGTATATCAGCTCCTCAGCAAAGTAATCGCACCACAAGCACATGTGACCCTCTTCTCTTTACGGTTGATAATTCTTCTACTTTTAATTTTGCCACTATCCCTAACAATGTTTGAGAGAGCAAGCCATTTTTGTGTTTCCATGAAAATTATTGGAGATTCATCTTCATCATTTGAGGAATTTGCATGGTATTGGGCTAAAATGAACTCTTCCAAATTGCTATCCATTTTCACTGCTACATGTTCAGTGAATAAATGAATGAATTAAAGGGTATATAATTTGTACAAAAAAGGAATTGTAGTTGACAATTTATAGGAAAGGGAAATATAAAATATAGTTCGTTGGGGGTTTAAAATATAACCGTTGGAATTATATCCGTTCATATTTAAAATATGTCCGTTGGGGGTTTAAAATATAACCATTGGAATTATATCTGTTCATATTTAAAATATGCCCGTTGGGGGTATAAAATATATCCGTTACAATTATATCCATTGGGATTTAAAATACTTTTTGAATTTATTACCGTTGGGGGCTAAATATGACTGTTGGAAACCTGTCTGTTGAGAATGAATCTACAATTTTGATTCAAATCCTTGGGGGATGAAATATGATGTAGTACCTACTAGATGTCTATAAATACAAGCTTTTTAGTCATTGCATAGATAACAAAATATATAGTCATGAAAAATCTAGATACTCATAATGAAGAAAAATGGAAAGAAATCATCACGACGTACGACATTGGCATTGTTCGTTTATCTCCACATCTATATCAATCAAAAGGTGTTTGGGAGTTTCAGCTACATCGTTGGATAAGTAACAACGAACAATGTTCGAAAAAATATGGGAAGCGCTGGATATTTCAAATTCATGTGAGTTTTGGAGGCATGTCCCAAATGAGTTATTTGCAGCGATATTGAGTGATCCAAGATTTGATTCACTTAAAGATTTTCTTCCATCAATGCATGGTCTAAGTTCAAGGAAAGAGATAAGTAAATCTACTCTTCAAAGAGATAGTAGCATTGGGGTAGGACAATCAAATCCAGGTGATGATGATTCGGATTTTGAATGAAGAAATTGTATTAGTCAAATTAATCAAATAGCAACATTCTTACATACAAATAACTACCCTCTATAAGCCTATGTCATATTGAATTCCTCTTGTCATGTTTTGAGATACCCTTTGTTGTGACGATTCTACAAAGTTAGGAGTGGAGAATGATGATTGATAAACATTTTCAATAGAAGTAAATGTAGAACTTTGTAGTCGTACAATTTTGGCATCCTTCTCTGCAATTATTTCCTCGCTTAAACGAGTCTCCTGCATGAGTGCATTGCGCAAAGACCGAGTATAATCTCTAGCATCAATATACAAGTCCCTCCACAGTTCTTGGGTATGTGCACTAGATGGTGGGCATTTAGAGGATCGGGGGGTGGGAAACATCAATTGTAATGATTGCGCCATCGGGTGTGGTAACATCAGCTGTTCAATCAAAACGGCGTATGTTATGTGAAGATTGTGACGTTAAACCAGTAGATGTCTGGGTATCGTAAACATCGGGGTTGTAAGCTAGTATAGGTGGTTGGGGCAATCGAATATGAGGGGGGCAAATTGCTGCATAACCTAAACCATTTGTGTTGACATAGCACGTGAGTGGAGGGACTATTGCACACCGTGATACATTACTGAAAAAATCGTCAAACTCATGTTGAGTCGCAACAGTGACAAAATGTGATGTTGATGACTAGCCGTTTGCTCGATGAAAATCATATTCTTCTTTGTTTATTTAGCACATAGGAGATGGGGGGTTATGTGGAATAACAATAGTACCCGTCAATTACCTGTAACATCGGTCTCCTAAATACCATGTTCCCCGAGTAGCGGATCCCACAATAGTAGTCTTTGCATAGACATTGTATATGCATGTTGTATGGCATCTACTACCCTCCATTGTGAATTGATGTACGGTGACCATCATCTTGCATCCGCCGATCTCATTTCCAATTGTTGTTGGTGTGACCTGAATTAAATCTCACACTACCCCTAGTTGCTCTTGCTCTTCCTTAGCCCATCTTTGTATCCTCGGTCAATAGTTAGTTTCAACAATCCGTAGAACAGGCATCAATGTGTTTGTGTACTCCTAGAAGAAGTACTGGATAGATTAAAAAGTGGATTTTAGTATATAATAAAGTCTAATATAATAATGCTTAACAAATTTTAAATGGTTGTACCTCAATTAATTGCCAAAAGCAGTCCACACTTCTTATATCCCGACGGCAACATATGTCCAGTGCAAAGTAGATACGGGCCAATATGGCGGACCCCCAATCTAAATCTCTGACCTTAGACACGTCATGTACGTACGATAGCCATACAACAGGAATCCTAGAATTCCCATTAGGGAAGAATAGAGAACCGATACAATAGAACAAGAATGCTCTACCAATAATAATAGGATCAAGTGATATCTTGGCCTCAAGTTGTTTCATAGCACCATCAATGTACTCCCCCACGTCAGATAGTTTTATAGCGCCAGAATTGTACTTGTAAAATGATGCCCCAGGAAAATAACGATCAATAATGATTGATGCATCTCTAAATGTTGTGTCGTCATAAGAAGGCAAGAGTAATGTCTGCAATAGTAAAACAAAAATTATTAACAAATAGGATTTCTCATTACAAATATGGAAGATGTTTCACGAACGCACCTATTATGAAAGTAAAATCATAAGGTGTGATGCCTAGCTCAACTCACGGTAAATAAAACGTGTGAGTCGTGTCCCACCACCGTTCAATACATGATTCCACTAAATGTTGATCGAATTTTGGCATATTTAGCGTAAGTAGCTTAGACCAACCAGCACAGTCAATAACACTTTTGATTTGTTCGAAGTATGACTGACGGTTGTAGAACGAGTGCACACTTTTCTAATTGCCGCACATTTTGAACCTGTGACCTTGTTTGTTGATCTCGATTTTGTCATCAGAGGCATGCGGCTTTTCGTCGACAACATGAGCAAAATCTTCAGTCGACTCTTCTTAAGTACGTGATTGTATTGTGTTTCTAGAATGATGGCAAGTACTCTTTTTCCCAAACAATCGATGTATAATACTTGTGGGAAAACTTAAAATGAAAATCAATTACAATTATTTGTGGCAAAAACTCAAAATGAGAATCGTTTTTGGGAGAAAACAAAAATGAAATAAATGAAAATGAAAAAATGTAACAACAAATACACATACTTTTATTTTTGCTCAAATAATAAAAAGACATACCATTTGAGAGAGTAAAATCCTCAAATGTTTATATAGATGGATTGTGACCGTTGGGAATAGATCCACTGGGATTAGCTGTTGGAGCATGACCATTGGGATCACACGGCACACATTGTGCCGCATGAAGGACACGACACATGATGAGCCGCATAAAGTACACAGCACATGCAGGGCCGACCTTAAGTTTTCGGGGGCCCTAGGCGAGCTTCTAAAATGGGGCCCCCTATTTATTAGCACAAAGTATTTAACTAAAATATGATACAAAATATAACCTTGCATACAATTAGCTTTAGAGCAATCCACTTTACAACAAGGTAAAAAGTATTCTAAACTATCACCTATACATTACCCTTCTTGCTTAAATGTTATACAAAAAATAACCTTGCATACACTTAGCTTAGAGCAATCCACTTTACAAGAAGGCAAAAAGTATTCTAACCTATCACCTAAACATTACCCTTCTCGCATTCTTAGCCACAAAAGTACTAATTAAACTAATATAATCGAGCTTTTCTATCATATCCTTTTCAATAGATAGCATGGCCAGTCCATTCAATCTTTCTTATGACATAGTTGAACGTAGATACGATTTGATCAACTTTAACTTTAAGAAGCTTCTTTCTACAGATGCAACTGTAACGGGAATAGTCAAGAGTATTCTATAAGAAATCCATGCATTTGGGAAACATCCTTCCATTGCTTTCAAATAATTAAGCACTTCAATTGACTTTTTTATTTTGGTTGGTAAAACTTCTTTCAGGACCTTCAATTCTGAAATAAATCGCTTCCATCAATATCCGAAAGGTTTCTTCGGGTAATTGTATTGCCTCTTCACTAACATTCTCATCAAATTGTTTTTTCCTACGAATTACTCGGTTTTCATGAAATATTGGCTCAATCTCCATTATAATGACAACTTCTTTAGATTCAATCATGGCATCTTGAAACCCAGTTTCTCTATAACTTTCTAAGTAGGAAATGAGTCCTTTTAATTGATCCAGAGCAACATCCATATGCATATCATCAGTTTGAAGGGTCTTACTAACAATATTAATAGCAAACAATAGATAATGTCATATTGTCATGCTAAGCAAGAATTCAAAATTCTCAATTTCATATGTTGCAAGAGACTCGACTTCACTCTTTGTTTTTGGATCTTCACTAGTACTTGCCAAGCCTCATTCAATACGTCGCATATGCTCTTACGGTATCAAATTCAGCAATCATTTCAATGAGGCTTAAAAAATTTCCATTGTTTTCTTGAAAAACCTTCTCATTGTCTCTACAAAATACTAAATTATTCTTAGCAAGCGTTTTCACCACAGCAAGTATCCTTACTAATACTTGTCTCCAATGTTCTTTCTCTTTGTTAATTTGTTCTTGTGCACTTTTATCGATTGTTTTATTCTTTTCCATTCTCATATCTAATTCAATCCACATGTTCATGCAAGTAATGTACTCATTACTAGTTTCATGAGTTTTAAGCCTATGAGCAAGATTTTTCCAATCATTAAATCCTTCATTCGCCAAATGTGTATCATTTCCTTCTTTCTTAAACAACTTACAACAAAAGCAAAACACCTTGTTGCCAATAATCGAGTAGATTAGCCATTTTCTCTCATGTCTCTCTTTGTTTGGTAAATGTCTAGTGTAATGCACGGAGGAGAAATGTCTTTTACCTTCATCTTTTGGATATTGAAAATGGATATCACAATCTCTTATAGGACCTCTTTCTATTAGTAAGGAGAAATGTCTTTTACCTTCATCTTTTGGATATTGAAAATGGATATCAGAATCTCTTATAGGACCTCTTTCTATTAGTAAGTCCCTCATCGCTTGATCAACATTGCCCCAATTTATGGGATCATATAAGTTTGAAGATCCAAATTCTTTTCCCCGATGTTCATTTCGCTCATTCACTAATTCTTCGTGTTCTTCATTACAATTCTCAGCCCGAAGCTCCTCTTCCTCATTTAGTACTTCGACAGTTGGAACTTGATTTTGAACTTCATTTGGACCTTCAATTGGAACTTCATTCTCTATTTGTCTACTAAAAAATTTATTAAGTGCTCCGACTTGAAATTGAATCAGTCCATCTATCTTTTGTTTTTTTCTTTCTTTTCTCATATCCAGAAATATACTTTCAAGGAGGCATGTCCACAACCAATAACCAATCCTATACCAATAAAGTTTAGAAACCATAAGTTAGACCTTAAATATCCATAAGTTTAAGGTTTAAGCTATATATTAGAACAAATAGTTGAGATGTATACAAAAAAAACCCCTAAAATTATTGAAATAAGGAGAAAAAATCAGCCCAAAAATAGTTCAAACAAACACAACTGAGTAACTGACAACTTCATAACTAAAAAATACTTCTCAAAAAATTAAAAATCAATAATTAAATATTCAAATCCACAGGCTATCTAATGAAACCCAACAAACAATTGAATTATTGGAGCAATGGTCAAGACCCAAAGTTAAAACGAGAGAGAGAGAGAGGGAAAAACTTAATAAAAAAGGAGTCAGAGAGAGAGAGAGAGATTACCGGACTAGAGACGGAGAGCAATGGGCTGAGAATGCTTTGGAATCTTGATATACCAGTCTCAGCGTCCTGCAGTCCGTATAGGCGTATAGAATGCTGATGGAGTGATGGGAAGGGATATGGGGTTTGACTTTAGGGGCATCAATATATTAGAATATAGCCTACGGCCCTACATAGGATATTAGGAACTGATACGTATGTATGATGTATCTTAGGAGAGTGGCTTTAGTTTGTATTTGGGCTCTGGGCTTTTTCTATTGGGCTGAAAAATGCTTTTGGTTTACTCTAATACTATAAGTATATATTTTGCAGGCCCTTAAAATTTTAAGAGAATTGGGGATCCTAGGCATTGACCTATGTGGCCTTTGCTCAGGGCAGACTTGAGTACATGATGTGTCATCCTCCATTGCTCATGGCACATGATGTGCCTCCTATGCCTGTAAACGGATCGGATTTGGATCCGATCCGATCCGAATCCGACACAAAATATCCGATTAAAATATCCGAATTCGAATCCGAATCCGATCCGAATCCGAATCCGAACATTTTGTTAGTAAATGGATTTGGTTCGGATTTGATATATCCGACCCGAAAACCCGATTAACTAATATAGCGTAATTACAGTAGATCTCATTTTCACTTAGCTATCACTTTGGAGTTTCGATTTTAGGGTTGGATCTCTTCTTCTTCTTCGCAAAACACTGAGTGAAGGCTCGATCTCTTCTTCTTCTTCTTCTTTGAAAAACACAGAAGTTGATCTCTTCTTCTTCTTTGCAAAACCAATCTCACGATGGCGTTCGAAGGCTCGATCACTTATTCGCATCTCTGATTCTCTGTTAAAGGTTGGATTTCTTCTTCGCAGCACTATTAAAAAATTCGATCTCTTCTGCGCATCTCTGTTAAAGTTGGATCTCACTTTTGTCTGTTCATGCTTTAATTTTACATTTATCAACTTCATGTGCTTTCTGATTTTTCGCAAACCCTTTTCGTGTTTTTTTTTTTCACAACCCCTTTCTGATTTTGCTTTAGGAATGCTGTTCTATGATGCAAATGCAAAATTTAAGAGAATTTTTTTTCGAAGTTTCAAAGCTTGGAACTGGAAATTTTGTGGGGGGTTTCAGAGAAAATAGAGGAAATTGAAGAAAGAATAGATGTTGCTTTGATTTAGTGAGTGCGATGACCAGATTTCATATAGAGACAAAGCATAGAGTGAGTTGTGATGTGGACTAACTTCAAAGGTGTTGCATCACTTAATTGAATTTTAGCTTTTCAAGTTCTAATTTTAGCTGTTAAACATAATAGAAGTGAGCTCTAGTTTTGAAAGTTGACTTGGCTAAGCTTAAAGGAGTCTGGGTGGTCCCACAAATTTCTTTTGATTTTTATTCTTTGGTGGCTGTTCTAGGAAGCATAATGTAGTCGGACTTCTTTTGATTTGTCAAATTGAAATCAATATCTTTTTCTATGGTGGTCTTACTATCCCATGTAGAGAAGAAACTTACATTGAATTTTCTATGCCATTGCAATATATCATTAAAATACTTTTCACCCAATTTTCTTTTCCTTCCTATCTCTTTCGTGATTTCTTTCCCCTTCCCTCACAAGGTTTATGAACCGAACATAGGCTAAGTTTCTGACTCTCGGGTAAAATGAACAAGGATCCACTGAAATTGTTAGCAAGTACCACATAGAGTGAGTTGTGATGTGGACTATATGTAGTTGTTGAAAAAAAAAATGTGGACTATAAGTTTCTTGACTCTCTTGCTCAACTTCTTCTATTGATCTTTATTTCTAGTTTGCTAAGCTTATATGTAGTTGAAATCCTTTCTCTAATCCTACTCTATCATTAATGATAGTACACTTTTCTTGCAGTACATCTTTATTTGGTGAGATGTCAATAGACCCTACCCAAGTTACCCAAAATATTGATGGTGATGATTATGAGGAGGTGGCAGAAGTGAACTCCGAGCAAACTAGGAGTTCTCCTAAGCGACGATGATTGACATCAAGGGCATGGAAGGAGTTTACAAAATACACGGGAATAGATGGGAAAGAAAAAGCCAAGTGCGGTCGTTGTGGGAAAGATTTTGTTGGAGAGAGTAGTAAAGGTACAAGTCATTTATTGAACCATTTAAAAATATGTGAAGGAAAACAACCTAATGCTACTTCTAAGGCTTCCCCCAAAACTGACTCGTTTAAGTTTGATCAAGAGAAAAGTAGAGCAGATTTTGCTAGAATGATAATAAAACATAATTATCCCTTTAACATGGCTGAGCATGAATTCTTTGAGATATTTTGTAACAATCTTCAGCCAATGTTCAAGATTGTCTCTCGAAACACTATTAGGGCGGATGTCATGAATGTGTATCAAGAAGAAAAGGAGAAACTGTATTGTTTTTTGGATGGACTTTCTTCTAAGATCACATTGACAACAGATATTTGGACATCGGACCATCAAAACTTTGCGTATGCTTGTTTGACAGCTCATTACATTGATGACAATTGGGAATTAAAGAAGAAAATTCTTGCATATAAGGGTATTGATTATCCGTATGATGGGGAAAGTTTATTTAGATTCATCAGTGAATTAATCTTAGAGTGGAACATTGACAAGAAACTATTTTCAATGGTTGTTGATAATGCAACTAGTAATGATGTCATGGTAAGACTTTTGAAAAATTGGCTATGTGATAAGTCGTTGTTACCTTTGGGTGGGGATTTGTTTCATGTGCGTTGTAGTTCACATATACTTAACTTGATTGTCCATGATGGGTTGAAGAAGATTGGGGGTATTCTTGATAAAATACGAGATAGTGTGAGATATTTGAATAAATCTCCATATGGAAAACAAAAGTTTGACAATGCGGTAAATCAAGTTAAGTTGAGAAGTAAAAAGAAAGTTCCTATGGATGTCCCCAATAGGTGGAATTCTACCTTCTTAATGCTTGACTCGGCATTGTCATTGAAGGAAGCATTTTGTCGTTTGGAACAAATAGATAGGAATTATAAACACAACCCATCTGAAGAGGAGTGGAAAGTTGCAAAAGTGATAAAACATTGTTTGAAGCTATTCTATGATGCGACATGTCATTTTTGTGGTACCAATTTTCCAACATCTAATGTATTTTTCAAAGATATTTGTGACATTCAACTTGAGTTGTTACAATGGAAGACTAATGAGAATGAAATTCTTCGTTTGATAGCCGGTCCTATGATAGAGAAGTTTGAAAAATATTGGGAACATTGTAACTTGGTTCTAGCAATAGGTGTGGTCCTTGATCCAAGATTCAAGATGGATTTGGTGGAGTTTTATTATGAGCGGCTTTATGATAATGAGGCTAGTGTCTATGTCCAACGGGTCCGTAATGCGGTTGTTGATTTATTTAACGAGTACGGAGGCGAATCTCTCAATTCTAGCGAGTTCTATAACAATGTGGTGGATGAAAGGTGTTCTAGTAATAGTACTTTGCCCTCTAATTCTATTCAAGATGTTAGATTGAATGAGTTTGATAGTTGGCGTATGCGAGCTCGTAGTACTAGTCATACTTTTCAAAAACCAGAGATTGAGCAATACTTGGAGGAACCGGTCTTTCCAAGAAAAGATGATTTTAACATTTTACATTGGTGGAAAGTTAATAGTGCAAAACTTTCAATCCTATCAAGGATGGCTCGTGATATCTTAGCTGTTCCAGCGACTACCATTGCATCGGAGTCTGCTTTTAGTATAGGTGGTCGAGTGATTGATGAGAATCGTGCATCCTTACTTCCGGACATTGTAGAAGCTTTGGTAACAACTAATGATTGGATCGAATCAACAAGAAAGAAAAGTAAGCAAACTTACGATACTATGTAATTTATACTTTTTATGCTATCATGCTTGTTTGTATAATAAATTTGTTTTCTTATGATTTAGGTGTTGAAGAATCTGTTGGTAGTGGCCTTGCAAAATGAGAAGGTTGCTTTGTTGATAAAGTGTACCATTTCACATGATACTATTTTAATTTATACTTTTTATGCACTCGTGCTTGATTGTATAATAAATTTGTTTTCTTGTGATTTAGGTGTTGAAGAATTTATTGGTGGAGGCTTGCAAAATTAGAAGACTATGTATTTTGTAATGGAAGGATTTGCTCAAGGAATCCTAATGCTCATCTTTTTTTTTTTAAGATTTGGATCTTGTAGTTGTGATTGTATGTTTCCGTAACAATCAACATTACTTTTATTATGTTTGGTTTATGCCTTTTTTTTTTAAGATTTGGATCTTATAGTTGTGAATCTTGTGATTGTGTGTTTGTTGGAATCCGTAAAAGTTGACATTTCTTCTATTATGTTTTTTGGCTAATACTCTTTTTATGAAGTTCTTTTTTTTTTTTAATTGTGTTTGGAATCCGTTATTGTGATTGTGTTTGGATTTCGCTTATTAATATTTTAAATTTTTTTTTTATTATAAAATTTGTTGTTTGTTGATGCTTAATGGATATCCAATTAAAAAAAAATCTTTAAAATTTGGTGTTTTGTTGATGCTTAATGGATATCCAATTAAAAAGTATATATATAAAAATAAAAAAAAATTAAAAAAAATTCTTTTGGTGCTTAATGGATATCCGATTAAAAAAAATAAAAAAAAGATCTTTTGATGCTTAACGGATATCCAATTAAAAAAAATTTATTAAGGGATTTTTTTTTTGTGCTTAACGGATATCCGTCGGATATCGAAATCCTAACAAATTCGGATTCGGATTTTGGTTAACGGATTTTTTATCGGATCGGATTCGGATTTCCTTAACGGATTTTTTATCGGATCGGATTCGGATATCACGAATCCGATCCGTTTACAGGCCTAGTGCCTCCCCATGTTTTCCCCACTGCTAACACCCAACTCCTTCTTCCTTTAATAACTTAGCCTAAATTTCGCCTAAGTTCCACCTTCCCACTGTAGATGCTCTAAGAGGCTGTTGTGCTAACCGCAAATTGAATTTTTTTTATTTTTTTATTAAGAAAAGAATTAAGTTAATTAAAAAAGTTGTGAGTTTTCGTAACTACTTTTTGAATGCACACCTGAGTTTGGTTATAGATTGATCCGACAATTGGTTCTTTATTAACCAATACAATACAGATTTGTATTTAATTAAAAAAGTTGAGTTTTCGTAACTACTTTTGAATGCACACAAGTCTGAGTTTGGTTATAAATTGATCCGACGATTGGTTCTTTATTAATCAATACAATACAAATTTGTATTTAAAAAATAATAATAATAAAACAATTAAGGCATTTTTTTTTTATAAAAATAAAATTAAAACTTAATTTGAACTTAAACCCATTTTCATCCTTCAACACTTGCAGATCAAAATTCACACATAATATTTTTGCAAGTTGAAAATAACACGCACATTTTTCAGATGAGACTAAAACTGGACACAGTTGACAAAGATATATCACAACATTTTTTTCTTTTTTTTGGTAATCGGGGATGTCTGGGCCAGCTTGCGCGCACCTCGATTAATCCCCCGAGGCCTGGAGGCGCCGGGTGAATACTCCAGTGGCCACGCTCCCCATGACTCGAATATTAAACTTCTTGAGTAGTACACCCAAGAAGCTTACCACTCGGCCACAAGGGACTTGGTTGATACTCCCTCCGTCCCATTTTATGTGTCCACCTTTCTATTTTGGTATGTCCCAAAATTGTTGTCCACTTTTTTTAAATTAGTATGTAAATTTTAATTAGTTTCCCAAATTACCCTTCCTTACAACTAATACCAAAATAAAATAAAAAAGAAAGTGCAATAATTATGAACAATTGTGAAAAATAGGTATAGATTCTTTTTATCTCTTAAATAGTTGGATTCCCAAAAAAGGACACATAAAATAAGACGAAAGGAGTATATCCCAACATTAGTTGTGTCATTTAATGAATTCAGACTCAAGAGAGTTCACCTCAAATCCAAAATTACATCCCCTCTCATGACAAACTTTCTTCAAATATGGGGGTTAGGTATGATGTGCGGTTGATGAAAGAACACGTGTTCACTACCAACCAAAAGTTATTGTACGGTTCAAGACCATCGTCACGTCAATGACAAATCCAAGAATTTTGCTTCGAGGGAGCCACACTGAATTGCACGATTAATTGTATAAACGTGCAATATAAGATTGGACTTTGTGTTAAAAAATTTGTACACTCAAAAAGTGTGTACAAACTTTTTTAGCATAAGGTTGTCCAATTAATTGTACAATTAGTTGGGGACCCTAACATTTTTGGCTTAAAAATATCCAAAAATCTAACTGAAATTTCGGCCTTTTAATTTCTATATATTATGGATGGGCCCACAGTACTATCGATACATATATACAGATATGTATATTATATGAACAAGTTCTTCAATCACAAATAAATCTCACGAATAATATTTAACACATTAACAAAGTCTATTAACACTCACATCCACACTCTATCTCTTTCATTAATATTATTGTAAATCTCACAAACATAATCTACGAATATCACTATGTGTTTATTTCTCTCATATATAAACTCTACAGTATTAATAAATCCCACTAAAATAGAGATGCACACATTATAATATTTATAAATTGTATTGGTGAAATTTGTTCATGCCCAAATACACTTACTCATGTTATACAGCATGTGTTAGGTGTATGAGTGTATCCATGGCCATGTAACCTGGTCTTTGTTCACTTACTTTTCCATGGGCCCTTTGAACATATGGACTTTCAGACGAAAACGTGGCCTAACCTATTCACATACACGTGGGAGCACCTGCGTGTAATCTGGGGCGGATTCAACTTGATTTTTGTAAAATTATATATTTGCACTAAGAAAAAGTTTTTATAATTTAGCCCCTGGAAAATTATAAAAGCACCCCCTAACATTATAAAATTATTATACTATGCCCCATTTCTTATGTTTTTGTGTTAATTATAAAATATATATACACATATAGAAAATACGTATAAATAGGTCCACAATATACACACAAAATGTATAAATATGTCCAAAATATGTATATATAGGTCCAAAAAAAAATTTTAGGGGCAATCCCCATACATCAAGCTCCACCTGGACTGATTTTCTAAATCCACCTCTGCATTTAATCTCTCTCCGGTTGTTTGATATGGGACTTGTAGGTAAGTTGGAGAGGATGAAAGGGATGAATAAAGAATAATGCTATGCTTCTCATATTTGGATTTAAATTATTTAATTATTTAATAGTTGTATAATTTGTACTATATATCGTGATAGTGATATGTGGTATCACATACTTCTATATATAGTACAAGCGACAAATTATTTGAGGATCAAATTTATAAATTGAAGCATAGCATTACTCTTTAAGGAATTGATCAAAATAATTGTAGTAGTTTATTCGTGAATCAGTTCTCTGACCCAAAAAAACGAAAAAAATTTGTTTTGTAGATGATTTTTTTATTTATGGGATTTCATGGCTGGCCTAAAATCCTTCTCAGAATCAACTATTTATTAAATTAACAGGACAATAATTTTCATAAAAATCAGATAAAAAAATAGAGTAAAGTTAAATCTAATCAATGTCTTATGCATTTCAAATTATGTGACTTCAATTTTGCGGGCAACCAGTGATACATTTAAAATTGGCTCTATCTTATAACCGAGCGGTTCAAATCAGCAGTCAGTTCATGCCCCGGGCAAATCATGCACAACTCCACAGAAGCATCAGCCCGAGCGGTTCATCTACGACCCGGCTAACAGGTCGGGAAAACTGCATAGGCACATCCCACCGCGGTAACAGCCCATCCGGGCCCACAAGCATGAACTCGAGCTTCACAGGCGTGATCCCGAGCATTACGGGCAGTTTCCTACTCAAGCTAGAAGATTAATGGAAAGTGCACACTATTTCCTAATCCAATTAGGAAATCCCCATAATTAATGTCAATCTATATTAATAGGATTATATTTCATTATCCATGTATGAGTAGGTCTCTTACATCTATAAAAGAGACCTCTCACCCCCCATTGAAGGGGCCGCCAATTCTGTAGTCTACACAGCACCTCTATAAAATTCACCATTATATGCATACACCCGGCCGGTATTACTGGTAGTGCCGCCCCTCTTTGTTGGCTCACCAAGCCCGCCGGTGATCTGCTAGTGAACGTGCTCAGACACACCCGTGAACATAGGTATCTTCATTAACAGGACCGAACCACATACAAAAAAATAGTCTCTCACTCTTTTTCTCTCCTAAAATTGCTCTACTTTATTCTTACCAATTTTTGGCATCATCAACCAGGAATTTAATTAACACGCATGACTGGTTATATGCAAGGTTGAAAAAGTCATGCATATGAGTAACGGCTAAGCCTAGTTAATAAAAAAAATTTCATGCTGTGGTTTGAATCCAGCCCCTTTTCCATCTTTCGACCCTGACACTAATGTCCACGGGAACACTAAATTAAATATATGTAAAAAAAAAAGCATATGTACTTCAGTGAGGAGATCATTTTTGCTCACCCAAAAAATGATATATCAATACTCACCCAAGCATCTTATTGGCCAATACAGTGGGATTCAAGATTAAACAACATTAAACAATATTTATTTAATTCTGAATTCCATTGTATTAACTAATAAAATGCTTAAGTGTGCATTCATATACTATTTTTAGATCAATTTTGTGCACAAATTCTGTGCAATTTTCTGTGCATGTAACATTACTGAAAAAAAAAAATTGGTGCAGTTATATATGTAAAACGTTTATCTAATCGCACGTGTTCGAGTTGTAAATATATAAGTGAGTCATGAGACGATCTTTGAAATGCAGTGTCGTACAAGTTGTTCCAAAAGTTTTACAAGTTTTACCAAAACCAGATCATATTTGAACCCTACATTTTCATAAATGCCTACACTAGTCATTCCCTTGCACCATTCATATTTTGTTGTATGTTAGCACCCTCCAAATAAAAAAAATCTATTATTTTTCATATTTTGTTGTCTTTTGCACTCCCAAGCAAAAAAAAAAAAATGCTACACCCTTAATCACCTTAAATCATTTTATTGCTTTCTTTTAACTTTAAACTTCAACCACATGTGTTTAAACATCATTTGGAATACAAGATTTGAGTAGAATATACAATTACACCACTAATTGTGATAAACCCCCTGTGGATATCGCAGGTTTCTTACCCACAGCTTTTTCAAAATTAATTTCAAAAGTGAGTCGTCACTTAATTTTTAAAAGAAAAATTAAGAAACCATTTTTAAAGCAAACTGATCTTTCAGAAACCAGAGATTAACTAGGTCCGGGGAGTATGGAATGAGAGAGGAAGGAGCCCGTCAGACTAAAACACCCTGTCACGCCCCGGAGTAGCCAAAAATAGGGAAAATTTAAAATTTCCTTTCTGGACCCGTAGGGAATGACGAGTTACATAAAACTGACCTGTCCGTGCAACATACTAACAAAATATATATAGATCAGAGTGAGAAATTTGCAAAAGCGTCTAATGGTATTCATGGGGGAACTTGAAGAGTTTTGCTACTTAGGCTATTACAGCAGTTCCAAATGAAAACCACAAAAGATAGGTTTGGGCGATTTATGCCACTTAAATATTACATCAACCAAAAGATAATTAAAACATAAGAGTAGTCTTAATGCGGAAGTAGGCCAGGGTTCTCTTTCTAACTGGCGAACCCGTAACCCTCGTTATCGAGCTCTTCTTGATAGTCTGTCTCAGGATCACCTTCCTGATAGTTCCCAGCCTGAGTATAGTTATATGCATCTTCATTGTTACTTTGATAGTTCTCCTCATCATAACCTAGACGTGAAATGTCCAGGGCAGGGAAGGAGCCGTTAGCTTTTGAAGCTAAGTGAAAACGTCTTAACCAATCACTCCTAATACAGGTAAGGATATACAAGTACAGCGTATCTTGAAACAATATTAATGAGCATATGACATGTAGAATTATGACGTAATGCATTATCGATATATTCGACTTTAACTCGACCATGAACACCACAACCGACTCATGTGACTTGTTACATTACCAGTGTAACGCCGTTAGCTCAGAGTAGAATGATTACGTTGCTATCGTCGCCTAGCAGGGCCCTATAGCAGTTTTGGTTTTAAAAAGAGTAATCATTGGACTCTTAGGTCCTCGTGACCTTGCCGGAAGAATAGAATAGTTACAGTGCTATCGTCGCCTAGCAGGGCCCTATAGCATTTGCAAAAAGGTAACTATTGTATTCTGATGGATACATTGCTATCGTCGCCTAGCAGGGCCCTATAGCGTATCAATCATCAATCCATACATTATTTCAATGATTTCAATGGAAACTCTGGCTATCGTCGCCTAGCAGGGCCCTATAGCAGTTTCATTGTTGTTCCCATTTACTTGACTGTACCACTCGGACCACTGCGGTCCACTCAATGTATATAATGATATGATTGGGTTAGTCCCCGTGACTAACCATGCAGACGTCAATGTTGACATCAATACTCGACCATGTTCATATGAATGTTCATGTGACTATAGAAACAGAAATCATGATAAACAAGAATATCAGCGATTATTAACTAAGTATGGAGTATAGTTAACTAACATGCGTTCATCATATAAGTAGGAATCTCAACATTCACATGATTAATACTTATCAGTATCGTCCACACAGGACGCACTGGGCATACATACATGATCAAAGAATAATTCTATAATATACCAAGTGAGTTAGGACGACTCACCTCGATGCGGGTGCGTAAAAACAAGCGTAACAGTTCCTACAAGGCATTAAGATTACATAGAACATTGATCAATAAGCTTACTAAAATCAGGGGCATAATGGTAATTGTGCCGGGTGGGTCCCTAAACCTCAACATGATGATCTAGACATCATTCTGAGTCTAACGCCATTGACTAGACTCAAATCGGAGTCCGTCGCATAAAAGGCTGGGTTTTCTATACCAGTTTGGGCCCTAAAGATAAGCTGTATTTTTTACCGTGTCAAAAGGTCACCAAACTTTAAGGGGATGTTCTAGACATTATTCTAAGACTCTGGGAACTGACCGCGTATTTTTCTGAGCTACGGTTTATTTACTATGAATTTCTGAAGTTTAAAACGTCTAATAATAGACTGCGGAGTCCCATAATTATAAAATACAGTTTAGAGAGGCATATGACTCTCATAAATATTTTTATTAAATACTAGGCCTTAAATTAGGCTAGTAGTATTTTTTCCATAATTTTCGGGGCTCGTCTGATATTTTAAATAATTAAAATACGACCAAAAGGATATTATATAGGCAATTAATAATTATTAAAATATTAGGACTAGGGTTTTATAAATAATAATTATAACATAGAGGTACTAGACCTTAGGAAAATGTAATATAATTTTCCCATGCTTGAAAATGGTCATTAGGTATTTATTACCTAATTAATTTGATTTAAAGATATTTACTTATTATTTATTTACACTAATAAATAATAAGTATATAATAAAATGGTAATTTCATATTTTCATAATATAAGAATATTATAAAAATAATATTACAATTTATTAAAATATAAAATATAGTATTATTGAAATTATTTTAGATATTTAAAATAATTTAGAAATCATTTGTATTTATTTATAAAAACTAAATATATTAAAATAAATACATTTATATACTAATCTGGATTTAATATATACTAATCTGAATTAACAGAATAATTAATAATATAAAATAGTTTAATAAAACCTTAATTAAGGTTAACAGCATAATTAAACATAAATTATAATTAACAGAAACCCGCGGGTCAAACCCAGATCCGAATCCACGGGTCACCCGTATATACACACATATAGATCCAACTTAAAAGATCCGACCCGCTCCCCATGGGTTAAAATAACCCGAACCCAATATTCGTTTAAACTCACAAACCAACCCACCCACATGCAAACCCGACCCGACCCGACCCAATGGGTTAACGATATAACCCGAAACCCTAAACGGGTCGCGTCTTCTCCGGTGGCTAACCTCGTCGCCGGCGAGCTCGATTTTGGCCGGAAAGCTTCCAGGCCTCATATCTTGCTCATTTCTTCACGAAAATGCGTGATTCCAACGCCAATGGGTCCGGTTTGGGACTCTCTATCACATACTATAAGCTGGACCAACGTTCCATTCATTTGGGGTTCCTACCAGTGGATTATTCTTTTTAGGTTCTAAGAGAATAATGCTATGCATGAGTGACCAAACGTGGCCCAAATCAAAAGCTGCTATGAGGGGGTCTTCCTGGGACCTAGAGGGTCAGTTTGGTACAACCAAAATAGGTTTTAGTCATGTTTCAAAAATAGAGCTCCGGTGAGGGCTCTAATGGTGGTTCTGTCATTACCAGAGCCTAAGGCTCTGTTGGGTTTGATCAGGGGCTCGTGTGTGTGTGTGTGAGGGGTTGTGAGTGTATGGAAATGAACTAGGGAGCGAGGGTTTACCTATAGAAGCCTCGGGTCTCCCTTTCTCCTTCCAATCTCCGGCGTCTCTCTCTAGTTCTCAACTCTCTGCTTCTCCTCTCTTCTGCGTGTGTGTGTGTGAGGGTAAGGGTGAGGCAGAGGGTGAGGACAGTGAGGGAGTGTGTGTGATTAAACCTCTCTCGGTGGTCTCTTTTATGCACAAGAAATGTGTACACAAGGTGATTATACATACACCTATACTTGCAGATTGAGGATCTGCTGGAAAGGATAGCAATGACATTTGATTTGAGTGGCATCTAGGGAGGGGAGAAAAGTGGCCGGCGTTTGGGTGGGGAGGTGGTTTATCCGGCGGGTTAGGGAGGTGGGTTTGGGTAGTGCTTTTACCCATTAGGTAAATATAGGCTAGGTTGGTACATTGCCCTTTTAGGAAAGATTCCCAATTACCATATTTGGTATAGTTTAGCCGTCGCTAGAATATACGTGCTACACAGTCTAGTTTCTACACAGAAATTATGGGTATGCGTGAAATGCAGTCCGGGTTAATAACTTACAGTCTAAGAAATTTGTAGATACGCGCACGTATAAGTTCGGGTCTCCCGGATTAAAACTTAAAATGCTGGAATAAGTATAAACCAAAATACGGGGACTCGTTTATTAATGTATTAGAAATTTTACGGGTATTACACACCCTCTCTCATCCTATCTTACGATAGGCCTCTACTCAACATCCTTTTAATCAAATTTATTAATCTAAGCATGCCCTCAACTAATACATATATACATATACATCACAAAAAGCATGTCCAAAAGGGTGTAAAATTGCTAATGACAAAATATCATTCATAAGCCACATATTCAAAGTAGCAAGCAATATGATATGCAATAGGGAACAAGAGGGCTTACCCGGGATCCAGCAGCGATATTAAATGTGCAATGCATACAAATAAAAGAAAATCCTAAAAAAGAGTCTCTAATCACATATACATATAAGGCAAGATCCTAATTCTAATGTGTCGCGCATGAGGTTGAAAAATCAATAAAATCAAGAAATTAAAATAAATTAAAGGGGGTGCTAGAGATCATACCTTAATAGCGCTACAAAACAAAATGTTAGTCTACATGATATACAAGATGTGAAGTTAGAAATAACAATCCTAAATTTCTAGCTTAAACCTATCAAGCATGAAATCCAACTTTATTCAATAGCTAGTTCTAATCATGAGCATTAAATGTACATGAATGAATGAATGTGAACAAGAATAAGACATGGATTTATTCACTAATTTGGGTCACTTAGCCTCTGGATTTAAGCTAAATTATCATTATTCAAAGTATGATTTGGGTCTCAAGACATTAGGAGGCCATTTGAGTTGAAATAAACAAGATTAGACAAAAACAGTAGCAATTTTTTTATGAATTACAGAGAGCAGATCATAACTTTAAAAAATGGAAAAGCATGGTTCCCGTGGTTTGATCTTGATGAATTTTGGACACAAGATGCCTCTGTGTGTCTAGTTTTTAACCCAAAAAAGAAATCAAGATTTCAACGGTTGGATCTCCGGGAATTGGACAAAAAACCAGACATCACTCAGCATTTTACAACCTTCTGTCCAGAGTTCTTGCACGATTTTCTAAAAATAGCAAAAAAATCAAAAATACTTTGTTCTTTTTAGGGTAACTTCCTAACACATTAATCTACTTAGAAAAAATTATTTTGGGTCACAAACACTTTATTAAGGCATTGGTTTACTTATTTCAAAAGAGTGTTACTATGCTGAAACTCTGGACAGATTGTAGTGTCCTTACAAAACTCACAACCAAACCACTTTAGACATGAAACCACCTTAAAACAAAAAAATACAGTGGTAGAATATTGTGTTGTTGACACTTTCTCATTGGTTTCATTTGATTTCGACGGTTAGATCTCGAACTAAAAATCTTTGATCAAAAACAGTTTGTGAACTCACTGTTTTCATATGTCAAGTTCAACTCTTATTTGCTTATTCCAACTATTGAATCATGAAGTTGGACATAAACTAAGCCATCTTCTCCTACCATTTGATGGTCATTGGAGACTAAAAGACCTTTATATTTATAGATTCCAAGTGAAGTATGAATGGACTTCATGAAATCTCAAGATAAAGAATCCAAACCATGGGGATGGGCTTAGACTCAAAACCACTTTCTCCTACCATTTGATGGTCATTGGAGATGAAGACATGACTATACTCATGAGTCTCAAAGGAATATAGAAAGGATTCCATGAAACATCAAGTTTAGAGGACTCAAGTCATGAGTGTGAACTTGGATCCATCTATTTGCTTATGAAGTGATGATCAAGTTTTGACTCCCATGTAAAGCATAAGCTTACATGGGATTCAAAGGATCATACTCAAGAGATGTCAAGAGAGATATTGAAGATCTGCAAGAATCCAAAAAAAAAACATAAACAAAGAGAAATAGAAGAAAGATCAAAGAATTAGAAACAATGACTTCCAAGTTTACTTAACAAACTCTAAAACTTAATCAAGAAAAACTAAAAATGACTCGAAGATTAGAAGCTCAAAAGAAAGAAAACACAACTAAGATTAGAGGGTCACCTCCAAGCTATCCACAAAGTTCTTTTCCTTTGAAGATATTCCAAGCTCTTCTCCCTAGGGGTGGGCAAACAGTCGGTTCAGTTTCGAACTAAAAATTTTGGTTCGGGTTGTTCAGTTCGGGTTGGAAATTTTGGTACCGAAATCCGAACTGAAATAAACTTCAAAAATTCAGTTCGGTTTCGAAATTTAAGTTCGGGTTCGGTTCGAAACTTCGGGTTGAATCTCAACCGAAGTATTTTATTTATTTTTGGTAACAGAGAAAAATGAAAAGAGGAAAAAAACCATTTTGTTGTGAAATTTAGAATTTGGGGAAGAATTCCTCTTCACATTTCAGTTGATCCTTGTACCTTAATTTATATATTTTCATTCACACACAAACATGAATATTGTTGTTGGAAAGTTATTCAGATCAACATTTTTATTCTGACAAACCAATGAGTATATACAATAGCTAAATGAGCATTTCAGAATTCAGAAGCTTGATCAGGAATAACACTATAAAAGAAATAAGAACAGGGATTTCAAAGTCTTAACAAGTAATTAATATGCATCATGTAGTGATACATACCTAGATGGGTAGATCACAATATCATGCCTCACTCATTGAGTCACTGAGCCGCAGCTGCAGGCAGGGGGATGGGTCTTCGGCACGCCACTGCCGGACTGGAGTTACGAGCTCCGGAGTTGGAGGATGGACCTTCGCAGATGAGAGATCCGAGATGAGAGATCAGAGAGTTCATAGTTGAGAGAGAGATTAGAGATGAGACATTGAGACTTGGACCACTTCACAGTTGAGAGATCAGAGATGAGAGATTTGAGAAGTTGAGAGATCAGATTCAGAGATGAGAGAGACTGAGAGAGATAAGGGGCCGGCTGCTTTAGTAACAGTTTAGTTTTAGGCTGTTTAGCCCTATTTTTGGAAATTGCATTTTAAATGTTTTAAAACTTCGAAAATTCGGTTCGGGTTCGGGTTGAAAAACCGTACAGAAAATCGAACTGTACTTGTAAAATCAGTTCGGTTTCAAACTGAAATTACTTTGGTTCGGGTTCAAACCGAACTGAACTAGTTTGAAACTTCGGTTTCGGTTCGAAACTTCGGTTGGCCCGAAGTGTGCCCACCCCTACTTCTCCCTAGTTCTCTAAACTCTCTCTTTTTGAATTGTGTTGTATATTGTATGTTGTATCACTCTCTTCTTATTTTTTTTCCTCAAGGAAGATCCTCCCTCTTTTATAGAAAAAAATTACCAAGTATTTTCAGTGAATTCGGAGTAAAAGACAGGTGTAATCATCCCATTTGGTGGTACAATACGTACTTCCTGAAATTAGACAGACTGCTGCCCAGGGCGGCATTCAAAAGTTATTCGCGGCAGTCTGTGGCTGCCGCCGCGGCACTCCGCGACTGCCGTCGCGGCATTCCGTGACTGCCGCGCGGCTCTCAGTGAGTGCCGCCAAATTATTGATTGCCGTATTTTCGTCAACCTTACTTTATCAGTTTTTTGGTTTTTATCCGCATACACATACGTTTTGTACCACAAAATACGGACTTTAAAAGCAAACGGCAGACAGAAAATGTCGGCGGCACTCAATAAATGTCGGGCCGGCACTCACTGAATGCCGTTCGGCACTCATTGAGTGCCGCGGAATACTGCCGTGTGCCGTTTTCTGTTGAACTTCCCTTTCTAGGTCTTTTCTTTCTTCATTTTTTCTTAAAGAAACTTATTTTTGAAGATCTTTTCCGAAAATGGTGTTTTATACCTGAATTCTCCTAAATACCTGGTATTTTCTTCTTTCTGTGAAATTTTATCGCGTTTGGAGAACTTTCTGAAGAGCTTGGAATACTTCGAATTTTTGGTCCTTATCATCATTGGACGTGGAGGTGACGCTCTCCTAAATTCGACAGTTGGTCAAAATTGGGGTGTCTACACCCCCCCCCCCCCCAACAACAACAACTCTCAAACAGTGTAAAATAACCTCACATAGTAAATTTGTAGTCTTACTGATAAGAAAAAAAAATGTATACGCATGTATAAATAGAACCAAAAAAGCGTCTCTGTGTGTCATTGTTTGATAACCTACGTAATAACTCGGCACCCCAAACAGACAAACTCCTAATTTGGCCCCTGACCACTGTGGAGATGGTTGACAAGTATGTAGGCTGGCGGCGATGGAGGATGTGGCAATGAAGCAAAAGAGATAGAAGGAAGAGAGAAGAAATAGCGAAAGTTAAGAAATGTGTCTGTAAAGGTGTGATGGAAGTTAGGGTTTGGCTTGAGATCAAGGAATGGTAGTTTGAGAGAGAGAGAGAGAGAGAGAGAGATGGCCAGATGGGGGTACGTAGATGGGGGTAGTTTGGATATTTTGGTTCAACCCTTTATATCAATTTTACATAAAGATCAAATATATATATATATACATGCAGTCAGGTTCTAAAGAGGACACCCTCCGAGAGGGTCTCTGCTTTAGCCGTTGGATTGTGTTTTCATAAGGGCTCTCAATTGTTTCGAACTTTCTATTGATCGTGTAATATCGATTGCTTGTTGAACCCTATTCTTTTCCATGGTACAGCTGGGCCATCCTGGACCCCGGAGAGCGGTTTTTTGCTAAAACTCGAGTAGTTTTGAACCCAGAGCTAGCTGGTTCTCCCCGAAATTATAATTCAATTAAGATATTGCATGAAAGTATCAAGAATTCTTGTTATACGTTCCCCTCTTTTGCAATCAGTTTTACTACAGCACCCGCGGCTCTAGTTAATTGTCCGAAGATTCATCCCATATATCAAAAAATTTATAAAAAAATAAAAAGAAATTTTGGGTCCGAATGATCAACTCTGCAATCCGTTGTTATTCATTACCTGATCAAATTGGTTAATGAAAACACGATCCGACGGTTAAAGCAAAGGTCATCTCTTTAATAAAAAGAGGACACCCTCTTGAATTAGAGAATTTTCGTCTATATATATGTTACATCTACCAATGAGAGAATTAGAATGGAAGATAACACTCATTTTCACTTATACTCTGTTAATTGGTTATAAACAAGCACGTTTTGTCACTTTCACCTACTATTAATACTACTCTGCTTATGGAAAATAGAACCCATCAATTACTTGATTGAGACCATTCATATGCTTAGATATGAAGAGAGGTATTTATGGATGAAGATATTGAAGTCTTCAAGTACTTTATAAATTAAACAAATATATTTTATGTGTACATATGTAAATGAGTACATATTGTGGATAAGCTTTCCACATTTGTTTTGAGTGACAAAGTGAGTTGGTGAAAGGAGTTTTGCACCAAACACATCAACGAAGATGCTTTTTCCTAGTTGAGAATTTGTCTCCTCTCTTACAAAATATCTCCATATCAATATATTGTATACACATATACATAGGTATATTATATGTACATGAATTGGTTACCTAATATTTTTCGTGATGTTACATAAATATATGGGTTAAATGGATTTTGCATCTTCAGACTAGCTATATCCTATTTTACACTTTGGTTTTTAAATAATTTTTTTATATTTTAGTTCATTAACTAACATTTTGTGGAATTTCATTTGCTCAACTAATATTTTGTGGCAATTTGTCACCTCCGTCACTTTTAGCTATTAAAAGTGACAGAAAAAGTTATTTTAATTACATATATAACCCCTGTTTGGGTCATATTTGGCAATAACTGTCATTTTTTTCAATACTTATGAAACTCCAAAAGCTAAAATTAATTATTTAACAAAATAGTCTCTGCAATTACAATTCATCGAAGCTATCTTGGACAACTTTTACCAATCGTAATTTTTTTGTAATTTAATTACATAAAAAAGCTATCAAACAGTCCATAAGGGATACTTTTGAGCTCTTTTATAGATTTTTGTCTTTTATTGAGCTCTACTACTTGTTGAAGTGTGTTGTATCCCTCACAATTTTTTTATGTCTAATAAAACTCCCTTTTGATTGACCAAAAAATATTAAAATATGGGACAAAGTGAAAAAGGACTAACTACAGGGGTGTACATGTAATTAAAGCAACTTTTTCTATCTCTTTTAATGACTAAAAGTGGCAGAGCGGGCAACCTGTTACAAAATATTAGTTGAGGGACCAAAATGCAAAAAAAAAAAAAAAATTAGAGACCAAAGTATAAAACAAAGTATAATTTTAAGGTACAAAATATATTTTACCCTAAAAATATCTACAAGGGTGATGCTAATGCTAAAGCCGAAAGTGTCACTAAAAGTTTTAGCGACACTTAGATAATTATAACTAAAATTTTTAGCGACACTTTCTGCTTTAACATTAACACTAGCCTATCTACAAATATCATGAAGGATGTACAATTTACGAATTTTAATTGTCACCTAATATTTGCCGGTATTAATAATAATGGTTAGAATGTTATGCACTGTTGATGGCGAAATTTTTTAGCGTGAGCGTCACAATTTTTTATACCACATATGTGCCCCTACTTTCAATAGATCGTGACATGTATTTGGTAATTGACAAATTTCAAAATTTATCAACTAGTCATTATCTCAAGGAAATAAGGGGTAAATGTATGGGTAACCTAATCCTCTCAATCTAAGAAATTATTCAGTGAGACTCTCACGTCACATCATCATATGGTATAGCATCCCATAATATGGAAAAAATTATTCCATAAGACATTCACATTATATTATTATGCTAAGATGGCATGATGTCCCAATAATATGGAGTAATGTAGTCCTAATTTTTAAGTAAATATGACAAGTAGATTAGAATTTTAAGCAACATGTTATGTCTCCTTACTTCTCAATTACCCCTAGTTTTGAGATTCATATTTTTGGGACATTACATCATAATTAACGTAATCACGTGATGTGACAATGTCATTGAATAACTTCTCAACAAAACCAATGGGCTTGCAAAACTACTTCTGAATTGGGTCAATTATTTTTTTATTTTTATTTTGTATTTTTTTTTGGGCATCTTTGAATTAGTAGTTATGTTCTATTTATCATCTAGAGGATCTTTGGCTATGCTAATTAAATAAATAAATAAATATCCTAAAAGGTTTATTTGGATGATCCTTGAATTGAATTTTGCCCTTAGCTTTTACTCATCATTCTCATGTAGTAATTTAGAGTCTCTCTAGTAATTAATTATTTAAGATTATTCAAAATGTTTTGTGTATTTGGCAACTAACCTTGTAACAGTACTCTTTAAAAATCAAAATTTTCAAAAACTTGAAAAAGAGATTAATTTAAGGGAAAATTGTGCTAAGGTCTTTGAGGTTGGGTCAAAAGGACAATCCAAAACTCCCCAAGTCCAAAAAGACACCTATTTTCTTTTATATTTTTGGACTAAAAGTCCCACACTATTAATTTTTAGTTTTGTAGACAAAATTGCTCCTTCGCCCATTGTACTCGCTGCGCTGATGTTAGCGCCCATCTTTTTTAAATTGTTTTTAATTTTTGTTTTAAATGTCTCTAAAAATTCCTTTTAGAGACATTTCTCCCAAATATGTCTAAAAATTCTCCAGATTCAGAGACATTTTCAAAAATATTTTCAGAGACTTTCTTCTTATTTATTTTTTATTTAGAATGTGTCTTAATATCCGGTTCTAGAGACATTTCTCCCAAAATATCCCTAAATTAATTTTTCAGATTCATAGACATTTCTAAAAACATATTAAGAGACTTGTTCATGGAATATGTCTGAATTTCCGGTTTCAGAGAATTTTGCTCTAAATTTTTTAGAGCCAGAGACATTTCCAAAATATTTTTAGAGATTTTTTCATAGAATGTAAATGAATTTTTCGGTTTCAAAGACATTTGTCTTGAAATGTATTTGAATCGAACAACATAAATATTAATAATTTAAAAATAAATAAATTGAATTGGGTGTTGACGCCACCGCGACAGATACAATGAGCTTTTTTTTTATCTAAAAAAACATTGAAGTTTTTTAGAAGATGTTAAAAACCCTTATGGACCTAATTAGTTAAATTTTACACTAAGCACCCCCTTAATCTAAAGCAGCAAATTGCACTTCTTTTATTTATTTATTATTATTATTATTTTTTTGTTTGTTTGTAAAACGGAACTAGTAACAATTTTACATTATCGAAAGATCCCTATTGCATTTCAAAATGGTTTAGATGCAATGTGCAGTAATTGAAACTTATGTTTTAAATGTCTTATTCGATCATTTTATATAAAAAAGAAAAATACTTCACCCACAACTTTTATACAACTTTTCATCTATAACCCACAAAAGTGTGTGTATCTCTTTCGTGTGTCATGCTGTAATGTCAGTGGACCCTACAGTGACACAAGAAAAGAAAGAGATAGACACACTTTTGTGAATTGTGGATGAAAAGTTGTAGGTAAAATTTTACTCTATAGAAAATTAGTCTTTGACAGATTACCATCCACTCTACTCCTTAAAAATATCTTATTCCCACAGTAATGTTAAAACAAATTATTTCACAAAATCTCTTATTTTAAAACGATACCAAACGGGCTCTTAAATCATCCAAAAATTCAAGAGAATCTCAACTTATTCAATTAGCACATACTGGAAATTGTCATTTTCATTTGTATGTTGAAGTGCTTTTTCGAATCGTGAATGGAGCCATTAATTAATCAAAAACCATTAGCTGTTATATATATATATATACACATATACATACATAAAATGTAGTTTACTGAAATACGGCCAAGCTTAGCTAGCTTTTGTCTGATCTAAATGATTATTTACATATAATAATATTACAGCAAATTTCCCTCAATATTGCCAACTCCGCATGCAGATAGAGAGGGTGGTGGTTGGTGGAGGCCGAACATGAGCTCAATTAGATTACCAACATATATATATATATATATATATACATAATACACACTAGCTTTTGACTCGTGCTATGTACGGAATAATTAATTGTCTTTAAAAAAGTATGAGTAATTACTAATTTGTCAGCCTCTAAAAAGCATACTAAAAAGATAGAATCTTGCCAAAATAAGTTGTTTAATTACCTCGTGGTCGAGCACAGTGGTGCATACTCAAAATAGTGTATTTGGTAAATATTGTGTATTCATAAGCTTAATGGATCTAAAACTTGTTGCGGAGAATAATCTCAATGTTAATTAAATAAAGAGAAAAACACATAAATTTACAACACGCATTGCAGTAATCCTACCAACAAAAGAACAAACTAAATAGTAACTATTTACATAAATTCAGTTACAAACATTAAACCTAATTATTGAAATCCCATCATTGTTTCAAAGTTTAAGATCATATTTTGTATCATCAAAACAATAATAAAATAGTAAATTAATTATGACATTTTTTTTATACTAAGTGTATTTGATAACCCCATTAAGTGCTGAAAATGAAATGATTGAGCACTTATTCTTTTTCAGTGCATTTGATAACATACCACTTAATTGAAAAGTAGCTCCAGAACCACTGAAAACTTTAAGTGAAAAATTTCTACTGGAAAAAATTACTGAATGCATTCTACTTCAATAGTTGAAATACTGTTTTAAGGAATAAAACTTCAAGCCCTTAAATTTTTCAATACTTAAAAATTCAGCACTTAATTTTCAGTACTTAATTTTTAGTTTTATCAAACACACCCTAATTGTGACAGTATTTAGTTTGAGTATAAGTTAAAACTTAATTCAACTAAGAATTTGTCCAGATTACTGAGCTGTGTCCCAAATCATTCTTTATTGTTTATACTCAGAACAACATCTATACTAATTCAAACCAATTAACAAACTTTCCAACCCAAATAATAAATGAAAAATGTCAAAACTGTAATTAACTCTTTGATCTTATACAAACCCATCTCTCTCCTCTCCTATGGACCACCGAAAATGAGATATAATAAATTCTACACTTGAAAACATGAACATGGAAAGCAAACAGAAAGAAGTTATAACTTTTCAAGTTTTTAAAATTTAATCTCATATTCCGTACGTGACTCTTAATTTGCGTCATGTGTGCAATTTCATACTGTATGTGTTGGTCCAAATGTGGAAACCTTAGAGGGGGGTGAATAAGGTTTTAGCGGAATTAACCTTTTAAAAACTTAATTGCAAATTAAACACAAACACAAACAATTAACTAAAGAGATAAGGGAAGAGATACTTGCAAACCGATTTTTCAAGTGGTTCGGCAATCGCACCCCGAGGCCTACGTCCACCCCACAAGAACACCTCTTGAGGATTCCTTTAATCCCGGAGCACTTACGGGTGTGCACCAAACCGTTACAAGAGCCTTCGCTTCAATCTCTCCCAAAGAAGAACACCTCTTCTTTGCACACAAGGGTTACTAACCCTCAACCTTTACAAATTGATTTGAATACAAATTGAACTCTCTCTCTCTAGAGTGGATAATACAATTTGAAGCTCACACAATAACTCCTTAGTGAGTAGAAAATACAAATAAATGCTCACTACAATTTGCTCTCTCAAGAATTACAATTGAAATCTAGAGCAAATTGATTTTTCACTCAAAATAGGGCTCAAATAATAATGTTTAAAGATCAAGGAGATGTGTGATCAATACTATGTTTTCCAATCAAAATATCAACCCCAAATAGCTTGGGAAAACATGTATTTATAGGCCTTGGAAGATTATAGCCGTTGGTGGCAAGTTTGGTAATTAAAAATCCCTTTAAAAACTAGCCGTTATTGCCTTTCAGGTCGATTCAGTCGACTAGATCTTGAAGCAGTCGACTGGTCCTTGAAGCAGTCGACTGAGATGTGTTTATAGAGGGTTCTGTTTGCATTCTGCTCACTTCGTTCGACTGCATCGGGCCTTCAGTCGACTGCCCCTCCCTGTTTGACAGCCTGACACATCTCCACTAAAATGGCCATAACTCCCTCTACAAAACTCGGATTTTCGATCCGTTTGATGTTTTGGAAACTAGATTCAAATACATTTTCAACCATATAAGATTCAACATTTAATTATTTTCCAATTGGTTGGGACATTGCTTTAAAGATGACCCATTTAAAATTTATTTCCAAAACTTTAACTTTTAGAATTTGTTTGAGCCCCTATGACTGTGAGATCAAGTTGCCTTACAAAGATGGTCCTAGACTTCAACCAAGGATGAAATATCTTCAAGTCTTCAAGCTTGATCCTTGTTGAGCTCTTTGTAATCTTGATCTACATCAATTAAATCTCATGCACACAAAGATGTTAAAACATGATACACAATTAATATATGAGATTATATATGAGCATGAAAATGACTATGATAATAACAAGGAATGAAATAATATGAATCATGTAATTATCATAGCATATTTGATATCATCAAAACATAATTAAATATGCCTTAATATACCTTAAGGCTAACAGTATGGTTAAGCAATGCTATGTTTTCCAAAATTTATATCACAATTGTGGTTTCAAATAGTGGGTCAACTTGATTTTAATTGGACCACTACCGCATGTGTTGTGAACCATATGGTTGTAAAGTTGGGAAGAAAGAAATTGTTGTTTACAATTTCATGAATTATTTAACTACCAACAATGTAATGATTTGTATTAGTATATTTACTGTTTATTTTTTTATTTGTTACGAGTAAACGGAATTTTTTTAATTATTTAATTGTTTAATTATGCTAAAATGAAATATTTGTTATTAGTTGATTTTTTTTCTTTCATACGGTTATTCGTCAATTGGAAAAAAAAATTTAGATGGTTTAACTATTGACAAACAAGCACCAACAGAATGTGTAACAACAAATAAGTATATATATGAATCAAGTGGAATGTTTAAAAAGCTCTAATACCATATTGGACTTTGGGGTGCTATGATACTATCATACCTAGGGAAAATATTAATCACAAAACATAGCTTTGGAGTGTACAAAGCCCGCGGTTTTTTTACATATACACATAACATGGCACACTGGTATAAATGGCTCTTATACTGCCATCCATGTGACAACCTTTGATATAAAATAAGTAATATTTTGACATATCCAAAAAAAAAGTAATATTTTGACAGAAATAAATAAAAAAGAAAGGAGAAGATAGAAAACCTAGTTATTACAGAATAAGGACACTTTCTTTCTCTCCGATTTCTTCTCTTTTTGTTCGTCTTCTTGTAGACTTCAAGTGCTATATACAATTACACAGTTCTCTTTCCCTTTCATTTCCTACAATTACTAAGCAAAAATAATAAACAATACTCCGTATTAGTTTTCATCCAATAACGGGACTAAAATAAGTTAAATAACTGGTTGTTAATTACAATTTTGACATCAACATATATGTGTAATCATGAACTCTTCATACAAAATAGAATATCAACAATGTAGATGAAGCTGGCTACTTAATTGTGAAAAAGAAAAATCAATTGATGTCAAAATCAGTGTATTGTATGTTGGGATATAAATAAAGTATTTTGTACAGTTAGAAAAAGATAAGAAGTATTTCTTGGATGTAGATAATAGGATGGGGTAAATGGCTAGAGGTTGGAAAAGGTTACCATGTAGAGACATACAGCAAGATAGTAAAAAATTTAAGAAATGAAAGAAAAGATGTCTAAACAAGTTTGAAAATATATTTCACTGTGTTTAGGAGATGAGAATTATAAAATTCATTCTCAGTTGTCTTACTAAATGGTAAGCTCATCGAACTCTATGAAATTAAAGTACAAAAATATCATGCATACTGCTGCTAACAATAATATTAGGGTAATACTTGGAATACAATCTTCATACAACTTTCATACAACCTCTCCAAAAGATGTGTCTATCTCTTTCCTGTGTCACTGTGGGGTCCAGTGACATCACAGGAGAGAGATAGACACATCTTTTGGGGAGGTTGTATGAAAGTTGTATGAAGATTGTGTTCCAAATATTACTCATAATATTATGTCTCTGCGTTAGATGTCAAAATTACTAAACAATGAGAAATTTAAAGAAAGGGAAAAACCCAAACAAAATGACAAAGAATAGTTCATAATAACGAAGCATGAACCCTACTTGGCCGGTGTTGTCGACACGACATTGGGATTGATGAGCCTTCACTATAGCAGCCTACTGTTTGTGAACCAAAAAATTGTGTATAAGATATTGTTTGATTCAATTCTTGTGACACACACACACACACATATATATATATATATATATGCAGTGGACATTGGAGAGAGAGGAGGAGAGAGAAAGAGACGTAAGAGAATGGAATAAGGGGTAATGGGATGGTGGTTAAGGATGAGAAGCAATTTTTTTGTTTTTCAATTTTGGATAAATATGGGGTGAGATATGTGGGTGGATTTTGAAGTTTGGGAAGAAAGAGAGGATGTGTAATGGGGTAATTAGTTATCCTATACATACATATATATATATATATGTATATATATACTAGCATAGCACGAATGGTACGAAAAGTTTAATTACAATTTTTAATGTTTGATCAAGAACTCTTGATTCAAATCTGAACACCAACAAATATAATATAAATTAAAAGTTACTTGTAAATGAAGACTGTTTAATCATGAGTTTAATTTGATTAAGTTGTAATTGAAATTTGCTAGGGCAATCAATTTTAGCTTTCTCTACGTAAAAAAAAATTTAAAAAATAAAAAAACTCAGTGTTTTGGCTCCACCATAAAGTCACAGTTGTAAAAAAGCAAACTTTTGCATATGTATTTCATCCATCTCAACATTGAGAATTGAACAAAATCAAAGAAGAAAAAAACTAAACAATTAGTAAAAATCAAAAAACAAATATTCACAATTCTAAAATAAAAATTAAAAAAAAAAAGTATTGACGATATTTTAACAATCACAACAAAGATTACTGAACATAATGTGTGAGATCAATTAGAAGTTGAACAGTAATTAGGAAGGAAAAAAAAGACTGAAAAAAAGGAAAAAAGAAAAGAAAAGAAAAACCAGAGATGGATGTAACAGAACAACCCAGTAACTTCTTTTGTTATTATCAAAGAAAATACCAAAACAATAATATGCTAACATACAAAACAGTGAGAAATAACAATGAAAGGCAACAAGAATGACTAACTTTACAAACTGATTCATCATGATTTAAGATATTACTTGCAAATTGATTTGAGGGATACACATGATCAACTCTCCAATTCTTTGGAATTCCGCATGAAGATAGAGAGATCAATGTAGTTTTGGGTTTTATGACGAGGAGCTACTCAGAGAATGTGGAAGAATCCCACATGGTTAAATGATTAACAATTGAGAATGAATTTTGAATTATAGACAAAGATGATATGAGGGAGAAGTTGGAAACCGTTTATTGATATATAAAGATGGAGAGAGAGAGAGCGAGAGAGAGAGAGAGAGAGAGAGAGAGAGAGGGGGGGGGGAGGGGATGAGTGGTATTTTTTGTTTTTGTTTTTTTTTTTGAGGAAATACGTGGGTGTTTTTTAGATGTATATTTTTAATTTGTGGTTTTTTTTTTCTCCAGGTTTTGGTGTTGTGCACATGTGTGTGTGTGTGAGAGAGAGAGAGGTGGGGAATTTTTTTTTTTTTTTTTTTGGGTTTCTACAATTTCGTGGGGCATTATTTGTGGGTTTTTTTTTTTTTTGGTGGTACTGGACATGAATTTTTTATTTTTATATTCTCTTTCAGTTTTGGTTTCTACATGTGTGTGTGTGTGTGTGTGTGTGTGAGAGAGAGAGAGAGAGAGAGAGAGGTGGTCAGGTGGGGCATGATCAGTTTTTTTTTTACTTTTTTTTTTTTTTTTTTTTTTTTTTTTCAGTTTTGGTTTTGATATGCAGTGTGTGTTTGTATGTGTGTGTGTGAGAGAGAGAGACGTGGGAGATTATGGGTTTTTTCTTCAAGTTTTTCTCAATTGGTTTGTGTATTATGGGACACGTGGACTTAAAGTTAAGTTTGGCATATATATACACTATAGATACACAAGAGAGCATATGTGAATACTCTAAAATTCTTAGGTTTTGGCAGATGGAAGTGCTAAAAACACAAAATACATTGTTATTTATATATTTATAGATATATATGTATCTATCTATGCTATAATGCAATTAAAATGCCACGTGTACAACTCTTGTATAATGACTGTGCAACATGGCAAAGGACATACATTTCTATTTATACTAGCGTTGACCCGTGCTATGCACGGATGGTACGAAAAGTTTAACTACAATTTTTAATGTTTGATCATGAACTCTTGATTCAAATCTGAACACCAAAAATATAATATAAATTAAAAGTTACTTGTAAATGAAGACTGTTTAATCATGAGTTTAATTTGATTAAGTTGTAATTGAAATTTTGCTAGGGCAATCAATTTTAGCTTTCTCTACGTAAAAAAAAAAAATTTAAAAATAAAAAAACTCATTGTTTTGGCTCCACCATAAAGTCACAGTTGTAAAAAAGCAAACTTTTGCATATGTATTTCATCCATCTCAACATTGAGAATTGAACAAAATCAAAGAAGAAAAAAACCTAAACAATTAGTAAAAATCAACAAACAAATATTCACAATTCTAAAATAAAAATAAATAAAAAAGTATTGACGATATTTTAACAATCACAACAAAGATTAATGAACAAAATGTGTGGGATCAATTAGAAGTTGAACAGTAATTAGGAAGGAAAAAAAGACTGAAAAAAAGGAAAAAAGAAAAGAAAAGAAAAACCAGAGATGGATGTAACAGAACAACCCAGTAACTTCTTTTGTTATTATCAAAGAAAACACATAAACAATAATATGCTAACATACAAAACAGTAAGAAATAACAATGAAATTGAAAGGCAACAAGAATGACTAACTTTATAAACTGATTCATCATGATTTAAGATATTACTTGCAAATTGATTTGAGGGATACAAATGATCAACTCTCCAATTCTTTGGAATTCCGCATGAAGATGGAGAGATCAATGTAGTTTTGGGTTTTATGACGAGGAGCTACTCAGAGAATGTGGAAGAATCACACATGGTCAAATGATTAACAATTGAGAATGAATTTTGAATTATAGACAAAGATGATATGACAGAGAAGTTGGAAACCGTTTATGGATATATAAAGATGGAGAGAGAGAGAGAGAGAGAGAGAGGGGGGGGGGGATGAATGGTCTTTCTTTGTTTGTTTTTGTTTTTTTTTTAGGAAATACGTGGGTGTTTTTTAGATGTATATTTTTAATTTGTGGTTTTTTTTTTCTCCAGGTTTTGGTGTTGTGTACATTTGTGTGTGTGTGTGTGTGAGAGAGAGAGAGGTGGGTAATTTTTTTTTTTTTTTTGGATTTCTACAATTTCGTGGGGCCTTATTTGTGGTTTTTTTTTTTTGGTGATACTGGGCATGAATTTTTTATTTTTATTTTCTTTTTCAGTTTTGGTTTCTACATGTGTGTGTGTGTGTGTGTGTGTGAGAGAGAGAGAGAGAGAGAGAGGTGGTCAGGTGGGGCATGATCAGTTTTTTTTTTACTTTTTTTTTTTTTTTTTTTTTTTCAGTTTTGGTTTTGATATGCAGTGTGTGTGTGTGTGAGAGAGAGAGAGAGAAAGAGAGAGAGACGTGGGAGATTATGGGTTTTCTTCAAATTTTTCTCAATTGGTTTGTGTATTATGGGACACGTGGACTCAAAGTTATGTTTGGCATATAGATACACTATAGATACACAAGAGATCGAGCATATGTATATACTCTAGAATTCTTAGGTTTTGCCAAGTGGAAGTCCTAAAAACACAAAATACATTGTTATTTATATATTTATAGATATATATGTATCTATAAATATATATATGTATCTATCTATGCTATAATGTAATTAAAATGCCATGTGTACAACTCTTGTATAATGACTGTGCAACATGGCAAAGAACATACATTTCTATTTATACTAGCGTTGACCCGTGGTATGCACGGATGGTACGAAAAGTTTAATTACAATTTTTAATGTTTGATCATGAACTCTTGATTCAAATCTGAACACCAAAAATATAATATAAATTAAAAGTTACTTGTAAATGAAGACTGTTTAATCATGAGTTTAATTTGATTAAGTTGTAATTGAAATTTTGCTAGGGCAATCAATTTTAGCTTTCTCTACGTAAAAAAAAAAAAAAAAAAATTTTAAAAATAAAAAAACTCAGTGTTTTGGCTCCACCATAAAGTCACTGTTGTAAAAAGGCAAACTTTTGCATATGTATTTCATCCATCTCAACATTGAGAATTGAACAAAATCAAAGAAGAAAAAAACTAAACAATTAGTAAAAATCAACAAACAAATATTCACAATTCTAAAATAAAAATAAATAAAAAAGTATTGACGATATTTTAACAATCACAACAAAGATTACTGAACATAATGTGTGAGATCAATTAGAAGTTGAATAGTAATTAGGAACGAAAAAAAGACTGAAAAAAAGGAAAAAAAAAAAAAAGAAAAGAAAAACCAGAGATGGATGTAACAGAACAACCCATTAACTTCTTTTGTTATTATCAAAGAAAATACCAAAACAATAACATGCTAACATACAAAACAGTAAGAAATAACAATGAAATTGAAAGGCAACAAGAATGACTAACTTTATAAACTGATTCATCATGATTTAAGATATTACTTGCAAATTGATTTGAGGGATACACATGATCAACTCTTCAATTCTTTGGAATTCCGCATGAAGATGGAGAGATCAATGTAGTTTTGGGTTTTATGACGAGGAGCTACTCAGAGAATGTGGAAGAATCCCACATGGTTAAATGATTAACAATTGAGAATGAAATTTGAATTATAGATAAAGATGATATGAGGGATAAGTTGGAAACCGTTTATAGATATATAACGATGGAGAGAGAGAGAGAGAGAGAGAGAGAGAGAGAGAGAGGATGAGTGGTTTTTTTTGTTTTTGTTTTTTTTTGAGGAAATACGTGGTTGTTTTTTAGATGTATATTTTTAATTTGTGGTTTTTTTTTCTCCAGGTTTTGGTGTTGTGTACATGTGTGTGTGTGTGAGAGAGAGAGAGAGGTGGGGAATTTTTATTTTTTTTTGGTTTCTACAATTTCGTGGGGCATTATTTGTGGTTTTTTTTTTTTTTGGTGGTACTGGGCATGAATTTTTTTTTTTCTTTTTCAGTTTTGGTTTCTACATGTGTGTGTGTGTGAGAGAGAGAGAGAGAGGGGGGGGGGAGAGAGAGAGAGAGAGAGGTGGTCAGGTGGGGCATGATCAGTTTTTTTTTTACCTTTTTTTTTTTTTTTTTTCAGTTTTGGTTTTGATATGCAGTGTGTGTGTGTGTGTGTGTGAGAGAGAGAGAGAGAGAGACGTGGGAGATTATGGGTTTTTTCTTCAAGTTTTTCTCAATTGGTTTGTGTATTATGGGACACGTGGACTTAAAATTAAGTTTGGCATATAGATATACTAAAGATACACAAGAGAGCATATGTGGATACTCTAGAATTCTTAGGTTTTGCCAGGTGGAAGTCCTAAAAACACAAAATACATTGTTGCTTATATATTTTTAGATATATATATGTATCTATCAATGCTATAATGCAATTAAAATGCCACGTGTACAACTCTTGTATAATGACTGTGCAACATGGCAAAGAACATACATTTCTATTTATACTAGCGTTGACTCGTGTTATGCACGGATGGTACGAAAAGTTTAACTACAATTTTTAATGTTTGATCATGAACTCTTGATTCAAATCTGAACACCAAAAATATAATATAAATTAAAAGTTACTTGTAAATGAAGACTGCTTAATCATGAGTTTAATTTGATTAAGTTGTAATTGAAATTTTGCTAGGGCAATCAATTTTAGCTTTCTCTACGTAAAAAAAAAATTTAAAAATAAAAAAACTCATTGTTTTGGCTCCACCATAAAGTTACAGTTGTAAAAAAGCAAACTTTTGCATATGTATTACATCCATCTCAACATTGAGAATTGAACAAAATCAAAGATGAAAAAAACTAAACAATTAGTAAAAATCAACAAACAAATATTCACAATTCTAAAATAAAAATAAATTAAAAAGTATTGACGATATTTTAACAATCACAACAAAGATTACTGAACATAATGTGTGAGATCAATTAGAAATTGAATAGTAATTTGGAAGGAAAAAAAGACTGAAAAAAGGAAAAAAGAAAAGAAAAGAAAAGAAAAACCAGAGATGGATGTAACAGAACAACCCAGTAACTTCTTTTGTTATTATCAAAGAAAATACCAAAACAATAATATGCTAACATACAAAACAGTAAGAAATAACAATGAAATTGAAAGGCAACAAGAATGACTAACTTTATAAACTGATTCATCATGATTTAAGATATTTCTTGCAAATTGATTTGAGGGATACACATGATCAACTCTCCAATTCTTTGGAATTCGGCATGAAGATGGAGAGATCAATGTAGTTTTGAGTTTTATGATGAGGAGCTACTCAGAGAATGTGGAAGAATCCCACATGGTTAAATGATTAACAATTGAGAATGAATTTTGAATTATAGACAAAGATGATATGAGGGAGAAGTTGGAAACCGTTTATAGATATATAAAGATGGAAAGAGAGAGAGAGAGAGAGAGAGAGAGAGAGAGAGAGAGAGAGAGAGAGGATGAGTGGTTTTTTTTGTTTTTGTTTTTTTCGAGGAAATACGTGGGTGTTTTTTAGATGTATATTTTTAATTTGTGGTTTTTTTTTCTCCAGGTTTTGGTGTTGTGTACATGTGTGTGTGTGTGTGTGTGTGTGTGAGAGAGAGAGAGAGAGAGAGAGAGAGAGAGGTGGGGAATTTATTTTTTTTTTGGGTTTCTACAATTTCGTGGGGCACTATTTGTGGTATTTTTTTTTTGGTTAAGTTTTTTGGTGGTACTAGACATGAAGTTTTTATTTTTATTTTCTTTTTCAGTTTTGGTTTCTACACGTGTGTGTGAGTGTGTGTGTGTGTGTGTGTGTGTGTGTGTGTGTGTGTGTGAGAGAGAGAGAGAGAGAGAGAGAGAGAGAGGTGGTCAGGTGGGGCATGATCAGTTTTTTTTTTTACTTTTTTTTTTGGTTTTGATATGCAATGTGTGTGTGTGTGTGTGTGTGTGTGTGTGTGTGTGTGTGAGAGAGAGAGAGAGAGAGAGAGACGTGGGAGATTATGGGTTTTTTCTTCAAGTTTTTCTCAATTGGTTTGTGTATTATGAGACACGTGGACTTAAAGTTAAGTTTGGCATATAGATACACTATAGATACACAAGAGAGCATATGTGGATACTCTAGAATTCTTAGGTTTTGCTAGGTGGAAGTCCTAAAAACACAAAATACATTGTTATTTATATATTTATAGATATTTATAGATATAGTATATACACACATATACATATATATTTTTAGGGACAAATGGCATTTATTTATATATTTTTAATAATGAGATAAACATGTAAGGAGAGATAAATATAAATTATTTGAATCAACAAGGTATGGAACAATTTGTAAACTAAATTCATAATTTATATTTATAAACGCACACCAAAATTTTTCAAAAATTACATATACACATTAGTTTTAAAAACAAAAATCTAAGGGGGGGCGAGCTTAATAATTTAGAAAAAAATTTGTGGAGGCGAGTGTATATACTTAACGTGTATTTTTGGATAATACCAGTATAATTAAGTCTTTTTTTTTTTCAAATCAAGGGGACGGTTCCCCACCCCCCCTAGTTCCATCCTTGCATACTCTTACATATATATTAATATATATATATATATATATACGGCCAGGCTCTTAATTGAACAGGTAAGTGAACGTACCCAGAGAACATGGTTTTTAAGCTAAAAGAACTTGCGGGCTGCCACGCTAACCCGCGCACCACACTAATTCACGGGTTCTTTTAGGCTTAAAAGTCATGTTTATTGGGTAAGTTTACTCGACTCTGTTATATACTAATAATAATAATAATAATAAATGATGCGAACAGTTCTTCTTCTTTATTATTTTGAATGCTCATTAACCTTCTGAATATGCTTTCTTAACTTTACTTCCTTTTTACTTTTGACAAACTAACACATACATGATACATCATACATGGTATACATTTCTTTATGGATATGTTAAATTAAATACGAAAAAGTGTTGATGTATTTGTCACGCCCAGACGTAGCATAAATAAGGAAAGCGTTTAATTTCCTTTATGGACCCGTAGGTCGCTACAGTTTGAAGGATCGATTCCGTCCCAAACGTCGAACAACAATAAACAATAATCAGAGCAAAACAATCAAGGCTTATAAAAATTTTCTAACTTATTACATATTACAGCACGGGGTCAACTAAGGCACAGACCGCCTTGAAACAAAACAATAACTTAGTGTCTATTACAGTCATCCTTATAAAACAAAACAGTCTAAAACTTAAAACATATAACTTAAAGCAGATAATCAATAAACAGTTTTCTCATTCCAAAGGCAGCCATTCTCAGTTAGCATAGTCATAAGGTCCTTCCTGATCATAACCTGAAAAGCCTGAACACGAATGTCTAGGACGCATCAACGTCGTCAGCTTCAAGAAGCTGGTGAGTATTAAAAACATAACTTTAAATGTAAAACATACTCATTTACCATTTTCCAATTCCCATTTAAATTCACAAATTTATATTTAAGATAAAGAACTTGTTTAGAAAACAACCACAACATTATTTAAAAGATAAATTCACACATATGTGACCGTGTATGAGAACGATGCACCATCTCATCTGACCGACTCTTTTCTCTCGACAAAACCCAGCAACCCACTATCTTACTCCTGGTATCTTTGAAATACTAAGATAGCCACACTTTAGCAACGGGGCGCCAGGGAGTGTCCAGTTTGCCTCACACTTTGGTCCGGGGTACCAGGAAGTGTCCAATGCCTCACACTTTGAATACCCTAATCGCCATGCAAATTCCGGGGCAACCCCTCACGCAGTATCCAGACTCGAGTATCAGGGAGTGTCCGTAGGCCACACTTTAGCACTTCCATGGGTGCCAGGGAATGTCCAAGTTCGGCGTCACACACTTTAACGCTTCCATGGGCGTCAGGGAGTGTCCAAATTTGCCACCGTCGCATTTCAAAGATACCCTCATCGCAATCTCAACCACAACCACAACCACAACCACCAACTCAAACTCATACTCTTTCCACACTACCATTATTCTTTTCCACACTGACTGACACCCACATGCATGTACCACTGACCCCACATGAATGATATACACTTAAACATAAGCAAAATGCTGAATTAAATGAACAACACGCGTACGGGGATTAATAACTTGTAATTCATTTCCTTAATCAATTCAAACATAACTAATAGCATTCTGTATTAATAAAATTTCCAAACAGAATCTTAACAGTACTTAAAGATTGAACCAAACAGTCCCTAAATACAAAACAAACAAAAACCAGAATCTGCCAGAGGTCGCGCGCGCGGGTCGCTCGCGCGAAGGGTTGCTCGCGCGATATGCCCAATTTTTATTTTATATATACTTTTCTGTCTGCCTGAAAAAGCCAAGGTCGCGCTCCCCGGCCGCTCGCGCGAAGTGTTCCTCGCGCGACCCTCGCTCGCGCGATCTGCCTAAAATCCATTTATATATAAAAACTTTCTTATCTGCCTGGAGACGCATGCCTCGCGCATGTGGGCCGCTCGCGCGAGGGGTCGCTCGCACGGGCCGCTCGCGCGATTCTCGCGTGCGCGATCGTGGCGCGAGATGAAGCTGAGGCTTCTTCTTCCTCGCAGAAACTGCTCTGTTTCAGCTTAATGGGGTCTATTTGACCCATTTCCAAAACTGAAATTAACTAAGCCTTATAATAAATGTTTCTCTTCAGTTTTTCGTAAGGAATTCAAATCCATAAACAATTTAACACCATTTGATCCATAGCTCTCAAATTTTATGAAAAACTAAAACATGTCAAAACTAATTTTCTTACATACTTTTTCATGTGATCAAATTAGACTCTAATACTGTAAACATGGCATGTAGGATGTATAATCTTTCATATTTCATTCTAAAAACGGATTTTGGTTGAGTTTGGAAAATTGTGATTTTGAAGCTCAAGCTTCCATGGATGAATTTAGCAATGGAGGATCATTAATACATACACAAACTCAGTAACTAAGCATGAATTTACATTCTAGAGTGAGTTTAGAATACTCACTGAGATTGAATATAGAGAGATTGTTGAGAAAGATGAGCTCAATAAGAAATTAACCCAAGCTTGGCTATGGTGATTTGGAAGTTTTCTCTTCTACAGAAATTATAAACTTTCTGCACTTTCTTTTCTCTCTGAAACTCTCTAACTCTTTGTATTGATTTGCCAAAAGTGTTGGATCAAGTGTGTGTTTGTGATGTATAAATAGAATGGCAAGTTTGGAGAACTTGGGCTCCAAGTCCCTTGATCAAGGCTCAACAAATTGGATTTTAAATTAGTTAAATGCATATGTGATTTATACACAGCCCATATACAAAATGCATATACGTATACACACTCCTACAAGATTTGAAGAGGCAACCATAGGCTAGTAGAGGTCATAAGCTAGAAGTGTTTGGGAATATTAGCTTAGGCACAACATTAACACATACAAGTTATACATTCCCAAACAAGTGCAAGGCAATCATTAGCAACATTAAATAGATATAAAGTAAATGCCCAATCAGTCACTTCCCCAATCTGTGGAAGTTCAACATAGCGTGGACAGTTTTGAGTATAAACTGGTATTTTCGGGGTGCGGTGTTCGCCACAAAATACAGAAAGTCCACTTTAACTTAAGAATTGATTTTCTGGTTCTATAAAAATACTGTTTGAGTCAAAAGTAAACATTTCCACCGTTTTGAAATACAGGTTTTGAAATCCAACACAGGTATTGCTAAATTTTATAAAATTGCAGTTTGACCCCAAAAGAATTTTAATTATGAAATAAAACAAGAAATCAGATTTAACATATAAGAATCGTAAATAAAAAAAATGAGATTAACAATACAGATTACTCATGGAAATTCAAATTGAATTTAAATATGTCAAATGCAAGTACAAGTAATTAAATGAAAATGCAGGTTATTACACCCTTCCTCCCTTAAACAGGATTTCGTCCCCGAAATCAAGACTAACTAGTCATGAAATAATTCTGGGTACTTAATCCTCATTGCCGTTTCAACTTCCCACGAGACTTCATTCTCGTTATGGTGATTCCACTGAACTTTCACCAATGGGATATCCTTATTCCTTAACTTCTTGATACTCTGATCTAGAATCTTCACAGGTCTTTCCTTATATGAAACGTTATGACTCGTTTCAATATCGTCATAACTAACCACGTGCGAGGGGTCTCGTATGTACTTTCTCAGCATACTCACATGAAATACATTGTGAACCCCAGACATCTTCGGTGGTAGCGCGAGTCGATAAGCCACTTTCCCGACACGTTCCAAAATCTCAAACGGTCCGATAAAACGCGGAGCTAACTTCTCTCTCTTGAGACCAAAACGTACCACTCCTCGGGTCGGTGAAACCTTAAGGAGTACGTGATCTCCAACACTGAATTCCAAATCTTTCCGACGTCGATCAGCATAACTCTTATACCGGCTCTGAGCGGTTCTCATCCTTTCCTTGACCAAGGAAATCTTCTCATTGGTTTCTCTAACCATTTTTGGTCCCAATAACTCTGTATCCCCAACTTCTGCCCAACACAACGGAGAACGACAGGGTCGTCCGTACAATGCTTCGAACGGAGCCATCCCGATACTCGTGTGATAGCTGTTGTTATAGGCAAATTCAACCAACGGCAAGTGTGTCTCCCAAGATTCCTCAAAATCGATCACACAAGCCCTAAGCATATCTTCCATGATCTGATTAACACGCTCAGTTTGCCCGTCGGTCTGAGGATGAAAAGCAGTACTCATCTTGAGCGAGGTTCCCATAGCTTCTTACAGACTTTCCCAAAATCCAGAGGTAAAACGTGCGTCACGGTCTGACATAATCGACACAGGTGCACCGTGAAGTCGCACAACTTGTTGTATGTACATCCGGCTCATCTTTTCTACCGGGTATGTCATACCGTAAGCGATAAAATGAGCTGACTTCGTCAATCGGTCCACGATTACCCAGATAGCGTCATGATTCTGCTGCGATCGAGGCAATCCTACTACAAAATTCATCGTGATGTGCTCCCACTTCCAACCAGGAATAGGTAGTGGTTGCAACAATCCTGATGGTCTCTGATGTTCAGCTTTGACTTGCTGACACGTCAAACACTTGGATACGAATTCGGCCACATCCTTCTTCATACCTTCCCACCAGAAATTTCTCTTCAAATCTTTGTACATCTTAGTTCCTCCCGGGTGAACTGTATACCTTGACTTATGTGCTTCTTCCAGAATATCCTTCCTTAGCTCTCCATAATCTGGCACACATAATCTATTCCTGCAACGATACCCTCCATCGATTCCCACTTTCCATTCTGTCGGGTCTTTCTCTGACATCTTCGCAAACCATGTCTGAAACTTCTCATCTTCTTTCTGAGCTCCAAAAATGCGGTCGATAAGAACAGGCGGTAGGATGAGACATCCAAACAATTGTCCTTCTCCTTCTTCAACACTCTGTACATCGAACTCCGCCAAGATCTCCAACGCTCGCCACTTTCTCACCATTAAGGTGGCGATCGTCTCACGAGTCTGTCGACTCAGGGCATCAGCAACCACATTGGCTTTACCCGGGTGGTATTCCAATGTGAAGTCATAATCTTTAATTAGCTCCATCCATCTGCGTTGCCTCATGTTCAACTCTTTCTGTGTGAACAAGTATTTCAGGCTCTTGTGATCGGAGAACAAATCAAACTTCTCACCGTAGAGATAATGTCTCCAAATCTTGAGTGCAAATACCACTGCCGCCAACTCCAAATCATGAATTGGATAGTTCAACTCATTCGGCATCAGCTGTCTAGATCCATAGGCTATAACTCTGCCATCTTGCATAAGTACACACCCTAACCCTTGATATGATGCGTCACTAAAGATAGTGAACTTTTCATCAGGCTTGGGTATTGCTAGCACTGGTGCGGTAGTGAGTCTCTCTTTCAACTCTAGAAAGGCTCGCTCATGCTTCTCTGTCCACTCGAACTTCAGATTCTTCTTCGTCAATCCAGTCAATGGTGCGGCTATTTTAGTGAATCCCTCAACAAATCTCCTGTAATAGCCTGCGAGTCCAAGAAAACTCTGAACTTCTGTAGGGTTGCTCGGTCTAACCCAGTTGGACACAGCATCGGTCTTGGACGAATCCACTGAAATTCCTTGAGATGACACCTTGTGTCCCAAAAATTTCACTTCTTGTAACCAGAACTCACACTTACTGAATTTGGCATACAATTGATGGTCCTTGAGCGTCTGCATCGCAATCCGTAGATGTTGCTCGTGTTCTTCTTCTGACTTATAATAGATCAAAATATCATCTATAAAGACGATGACAAACTGGTCCAAATAAGGTTTGAACACTCTGTTCATCAGATCCATAAACACTGCCGGGGCATTCGTCATTCCAAACGGCATCACCAGAAATTCATAATGACCATATCGGGTTCTGAACGCAGTCTTAGGTATGTCTTCCTTTCGTACCCTCAACTGATGATATCCCGGCCTTAGGTCTATCTTGGAAAATGTCGTAGCTCCTTGTAGTTGATCAAACAAATCATCGATCCGAGGTAAGGGATACTTGTTCTTGATAGCCACTCGGTTCAATTCTCTGTAGTCGATACACAGTCTGAGTGTCCCGTCCTTCTTCTTCACGAATAACACTGGTGCTCCCTAAGGTGAGGTACTTGGACGTACAAAACCTAGATTCTCAAGCTCTTGAACTTGTTCCTTTAATTCTAATAGTTCGGTGGGGGCATTCTATAGGGAACCTTGGTGATTGGTACGGTACCCGGTATAAGCTCAATACAGAACTCTATACTTCTCTCGGGCGGCAAACCAGAAACGTCTTGAAATATTTCTTCGAAGTCCTTGACTACAGGTATAGACGATGTTGTCGCTTCTGTACTGACAACTTCGATGTTGGCTAAACATCTCGTGAGGAACATATCTCCCATAGGGTTACATTGAAAATCAAAGGGTTGATTCTCGTTGTCGGGGAATGTGATTCTCTTCCTCGCACAATCCAACTTCACTTGATTCTGTGAGAGCCAATCCATTCCTAGGATTATGTCGAACTCCTTCATCGATAGGACGATCAACCTTGCAGGGATTTCACGGTCTCCTAACCGTAGAGGACAATCCTTGCACACGTGTCCTAATCTGACTGCGGCTCCTAATGGTGATGTAGCCTTCAAAGCTTTCTCTAAGCGATGAGGTAAGATACCCAATCTCCGAATTGTATTAACAGATATGAATGATAGAGCAGCACCCGTATCAAATAACACTTTAACATGAGAGTTAAACAGAGTTAATGTACCTTCCACTGCTTGCTGATCAGGTTGAGCTTCTCCATAATCTCCTTCATCGTACACAGTTCCATCATATCCAGCGGCATCAGGGATAACAACATTCAAGCGAGTCTGACCCTGTTGACCATAAGTCACCTGCTTAGGAGCAGTGCAGAACCTACTGCAGACTATCCCTTGCTGAGCAGCACGCCTTGGTGCCTTGCAATCTCGAGCCAGATGACCAGGGTTGCCACAGTTGAAGCACTTTCCACTACTACTTCCTTCTCCTACTCGGGGTTGAGTGGGATAGGAAATAGCCTGTGCCTTCTTGCTTCCGCCGAAATTTCTCTTCTGTCCTTGGGTACGATTCATTGGTGGTCTATTCCCAAAATTACCCCTTTGAGGCAGTCGGAAATCAAATTGCTTGCGGTTCACTCGAGCATCCTCTTCCAGATCGGTAGCCAAACCAACAAGTCCTTCAAAAGATTTATCTAGGTGGCCGAGAGTCAAGCGACGAATCTGCGGCATCAGCCCTTGGTTATACTTACAGATCTTCTTCTCTTCAGTATCAACCAGGTGTGGGGCGAACCTAGACAGTCTCTCGAACTGTGTGGTGTACTCTTGCACCGACTTGGTTCCTTGCGTCAGATCCATGAATTCCTTCTCTCTTCTGTGCCTCTCCGTAGCTGGGAAATACTTTTCCAGAAATCTCCCCTTGAACGCAATCCACGTCATTCCCATTACAGCTCCATTCCCGATAGTAGCTATGACCGAATCCCACCAATCTGCGGCAGTATCGGTCAACTGAAACGTAGCCAATCTCCTCTTGTCCATCTCGTTGCACTGGACAACTTCGAACATGCGGTCCATCTGTCTTAACCACTGTTCCGCTTTCCAGGGTTCCGCGGTACCCGCAAACTGCTCGGGCCTTAGTGCACGGAATCTCTCCAACATTTTGTCTCCAGTTTGACGGTCTCGTCGGTTGTCATTCGTATTACCGATTCTTTCCAACCGTCTGATAAACGCTTCGAACATCCCCGTAGGATCGGCAGCCTCGGATGCTCCCTCGATCAAGTTCCTGTTCCTCCTTAGTCCTCTAGCCATTCTATGCATGATAGTGATAGTAGAATGAGGAACATGCATGCAACAGTACTATGAAGCAATTTAAATGACGATAATATCCAAAAGGGTATATTATACATATAACTTCTTGTCAAGTTGATACAAAAAGCATGTATGGTCAGATCAATGCCTACCCTATCTGTATGGGTTAGGACGCATGTAAGTGTTAATGTTACAAATATGGGTCATTGCCCTACACTCTAATGCATGTAATTACAGTTGTAAAAAGAGATAGAGCTAATAGTCAATACAGTCAATATATATAAGGCGATATCTAAACGGTCAGTCATCGCCGTAGGTAGCCATCAACATGTCAAGCGAGTCGGCCTGATGAAGTCGCTGAACATGGGAGGGGCCTGCCCCAAAGTTACAGCTGTGAGAGGTCATCAGTGAAGCAGGTCCAGGGGCATCTGCCTCAGGCAAGGCTGGCTCAAGTGCAAATGCCTCTTCAAGGTCGACTGTAAAGTCGTCCCATCCTAAGCCATCCTCCTCGGCGTCCTCGGAAATAGGAGCGAACACAACGTCAACATCACCGTCATCCTCAACAGCGGGGACGACCGGTGGAGGTACCTCCAGCTGTGCAAGGTGGGCCTGCACAACCTGAACCTCGAGGGGAAAATAGAAGGCATCGCTGTTAACCAAGCGAACCATCTCAACGAGTACTAAGCGCTGAATCTCTATAAAGTAAAGAATCTCAAGGCGAGCACGGGATAGGTCGACCAGTCCTAATATGTGAATCTGATGCCAGAGGTCCAACTCGACGATAGCAGCTGCACGCTGCCCAACAGCAGTAAAATAAAGGGTCACCGAAGCCGGCAATATCGCTCCCACAGTAACCCAATGCCCTCCAAAAGCATCAGGTACAAACAGGGGCTGAGCTGGATCCATACCTGAAAAGGTACTACTTAAGTCAGAACAGAATAATCTTAGGCGTTTGGGTTCTGAGTCTATCATCCATGTCGTATCATCGGGTGTGTAACAGTTAATGGAAAGTGGAATCGGGTCTATACTGGTAAACCCTAACCTGGCTAAACTATCCTGAGATAAATCATAACCTGGCTCAGATACCACTAAATCCTGTCACGCCCCGACGTAGCATAAATAAGGAAAGCGTTTAATTTCCTTTATGGACCCGTAGGTCGCGACAGTTTGAAGGATTGATTCCGTCCCAAACGTCGAACAACAATAAACAATAATCAGAGCAGAGCAATCAAGGCTTATAAAAATTTTCTAACTTATTACATATTACAGCACGGGGTCAACTAAGGCACAGACCGCCTTGAAACAAAATAATAACTTAGTGTCTATTACAGTCATCCTTATAAAACAAAACAGTCTAAAACTTAAAACATATAACTTAAAGCAGATAATCAATAAACAGTTTTCTCATTCCAAAGGTAGCCATTCTCAGTTAGCATAGTCATAAGGTCCTTCCTGATCATAACCTGAAAAGCCTGAACACGAATGTCCAGGACGCATCAACGTCGTCAGCTTCAAGAAGCTGGTGAGTATTAAAAACATAACTTTAAATGTAAAACATACTCATTTACCATTTTCCAATTCCCATTTAAATTCACAAATTTATATTTAAGATAAAGAACTTGTTTAGAAAACAACCACAACATTATTTAAAAGATAAATTCACACATATGTGACCGTGTATGAGAACGATGCACCATCTCATCTGACCGACTCTTTTCTCTCGACAAAACCCAGCAACCCACTATCTTACTCCTGGTATCTTTGAAACACTAAGATAGCCACACTTTAGCAACGGGGCGCCAAGGAGTGTCCAGTTTGCCTCACACTTTGGTCCGGGGCACTAGGGAGTGTCCAATGCCTCACACTTTGAATACCCTAACCGCCATGCAAATACCGGGGCAACTCCTCACGTAGTATCCAGACTCGAGTATCAGGGAGTGTCCGTAGGCCACACTTTAGCACTTCCATGGGTGCCAGGGAATGTCCAAGTTCGGCTTCACACACTTTAACGCTTCCATAGGCGTCAAGGAGTGTCCAAATTTGCCACCGTCGCATTTCAAAGATACCCTCATCGCAATCTCAACCACAACCACCAACTCAAACTCATACTCTTTCCACACTACCATTACTCTTTTCCACACTGACTGACACCCACATGCATGTACCAATGACCCCACATGAATGATATACACTTAAACATAAGCAAAATGCTGAATTAAATGAACAACACGTGTACGGGGATTAATAACTTGTAATTCATTTCCTTAATCGATTCAAACATAACTAATAGCATTCTGTATTAATAAAATTTCCAAACAAAATCTTAACAATACTTAAAGATTGAACCAAACAGTCCCTAAATACAAAACAGACTAAAACCAGAATCTGCCAGAGGTCGCGCGCGCGGGCCGCTCGCGCGAAGGGTCGCTCGCACGGGCCGCTCGCGCGATATGCCCAATTTTTATTTTACATATACTTTTCTGTCTACCTGAAAAAGCAAAGGTCGCGCGCGCGGGCCGCTCGCGCGAAGGGTTCCTCGCGCGACCCTCGCTCGCACGATCTGCCTAAAATCCATTTATATATAAAAACTTTCTTATCTGCCTGAAGACGCATGCCTCGCGCGAGGGGTCGCTCGCACGGGCCGCTCGCGCGATTCTCGCACTCGCGATCGTGGCGCGAGATGAAGCTGAGACTTCTTCTTCCTCGCAGAAATTGCTCTGTTTTAGCTTAATGGAGTCTATTTGACCCATTTCCAAAACTGAAATTAACTAAGCCTTATAATATATGTTTCTCTTCAGTTTTTCATAAGGAATTCAAATCCATAAACAATTTAACACCATTTGATCCATAGCTCTCAAATTTTATGAAAAATTAAAACATGTCAAAACTAATTTTCTTACATACTTTTTCATGTGATCAAATTAGACTCTAACACTGTAAATATGGCATGTAGGATGTATAATCTTTCATATTTCATTCTAAAAACGGATTTTGGTTGAGTTTGGAAAATTGTGATTTTGAAGCTCAAGCTTCCATGGATGAATTTAGCAATGGAGGATCATTAATACATACACAAACTCAGTAACTAAGCATAAATTTACATTCTAGAGTGAGTTTAGAATACTCACTGAGATTGAATATAGAGAGATTGTTGAGAAAGATGAGCTCAATAAGAAATTAACCCAAGCTTGGCTATGGTGATTTAGAAGTTTTCTCTTCTACAGAAATTATAAACTTTCTGCACTTTCTTTTCTCTCTGAAACTCTCTAACTCTTTGTATTGATTTGCCAAAAGTGTTGGATCAAGTGTGTGTTTGTGATGTATAAATAGAATGGCAAGTTTGGAGAACTTGGGCTCCAAGTCCCTTGATCAAGGCTCAACAAATTGGATTTTAAATTAGTTAAATGCATATGTGATTTATACACAGCCCATATACAAAATGCATATACGTATACACACTCCTACAAGATTTGAATCGGCAACCATAGGCTAGTAGAGGTCATAAGCTAGAAGTGTTTGGGAATATTAGCTTAGGCACAACATTAACACACACAAGTTATACATTCCCAAACAAGTGCAAGGCAATCATTAGCAACATTAAATAGATATAAAGTAAATGCCCAATCAGTCACTTCCCCAATCTGTGGAAGTTCAACATAGCGTGGACAGTTTTGAGTATAAACTGGTATTTTCGGGGGGCGGTGTTCGCCACAAAAATACAGAAAGTCCACTTTAACTTAAGAATTGATTTTCTGGTTCTATAAAAATACTGTTTGAGTCAAAAGTAAACCTTTCCACCGTTTTGAAATACAGGTTTTGAAATCCAACACAGGTATTGCTAAATTTTATAAAATTACAGTTTGACCCCAAAAGAATTTTAATTATGAAATAAAACAAGAAATCAGATTTAACATATAAGAATCGTAAATAAAAAAAATGAGATTAACAATACAGATTACTCATGGAAATTCAAATTGAATTTAAATATGTCAAATGCAAGTACAAGTAATTAAATGAAAATGCAGGTTATTACAGTATTAGTTCCTATTTATTCTTTTCTTTTTAATCTCTCAAAATTTTCTGAAACCCCCAGTACATTCTATAATTCTATAAGTATAATTTTTGTATTGATTTAATAGCATTAATATACTACAAGAAAAGTGACTTTTAACGGAACCAAATGTCGTCACTAAAAATTAAAATTTTGTCACTAAAGTATTTAGTGAGGATAAAGATGGTTTCCACTAGGTCGTGACTAATTGTACCGTGACTAAATAATTTAGTGTCAGAAATAACAAAAGTCTTCAGAAAAAGTGTTTACTTTAGCCACTAATTATCACGAAAGCTTAGTTTTTAGTGTCGACTAAAAGTCGCCTCTAGTATTAAAACTTTTTGTGGGGATAAATTTCTTGACACAAAAAAGTTTCTTTAGGCACAACAATCATCGTCACAAAAGATTGGCATATTTTGTGGAAAAAAAAAAAAACCAACTCGTCACTAAAATATACATATAGACACAATAATTATCATGAGAAAAAAAATTATATTACCTTACCAATGTGCTTTATTAACAAGTAAATTTGCTACTTAGCGAAGGAAACAATTAAATCAAACTCAAATTTGAGATAAAGTTCATTTTGCTAACATGTAATTAAGTTAAAATTGAGATTTAACTAATTCAAATGACAAGAGACTTGCATATACAAAATTCAGTTACAACTTACAAGCACTAACACCTTGATTACAAAAAAAGGGTCATGAAAAGCTGACCTCATAACTTCATAACATCCAAAAGAAAACATGATCGCAAGGCCTTAGAATCCAAAAATATCATCATGAATAGGACTTTCAATATACAAAAGAAATCATAATTAACAGACCTTAAAATATGCAAAAAGTCCATGGTCAATAGCTTTAAGTCTCTCCAACCTACAAGTGAAACAGATGGGGTACATGTTAGTACGATTCTCAATTTGGTGACCATCTGAAAGGCTTAATTCATTAATAATAGAAATAGTTTTTACTATGTGAGAAGGAGGGGAACAACTCTGCCCTTGCTGCCCAAACTGTGCAAGAAAAGTTGCAAATTGAGAATGCATTGCAACTTGCGAGGCTAATTGGGAAGCAAGGGACTCTATTCTTGAAACCATCTCGCTATTTTCCATCTCTAATAATTCTAAACGCCTAGCTTCTATCTGCTTCATTTTGCCTTTTAAATTCCTCATTCTTCCTCTCTAGCTAGTTGTACACGATGAGTTTTCTGACTAGCTTCAAATGATCTAGGAGTTGGACCAGCCCCCGTCCTGACTGCTCCGGTCCAAGAACTTGAACAAACCTCTCATCCTCAATCATAGTAGCAGCACCCTCCTCCATGGGTTCAGTTGACAAACTCATTAACTTTTCCTGCATAAACACAGTTAAAAAAGCCTCCCAATCGCAAAAAAAAAAAAAAAAAAAACAAACAAACAAACAAACAAACAAACAAACACCTAGAGTTCTAGGACCTGAACAAACATGGTAAGGCTAACTCGCAAAAACGCAAAAACCCCAACATAAAAAATCACAGCAAGCAAAGACCTCAATAACAGATCCAAATAAATCCAGATCACCAAATAAATCTCAAAGCAAATACAAAGCAATAAAAAAAATAAAAATAAAAGAATAGACCAAGTAAAGTTACCCTAAAAATTGAAGAAACAAGCAATCTGAATGCAATTTGAAAAACTAATGGTACACAATTGAAAGAATCATGACAAGAACAACATGCATGTCCTCCAATATTAGTATTTTGCTTTAAATCAAACCCAAGGTTAGTGAAATTGGCTTATGCAAAAGGCATTACATAATAATCTAACCTACACATTTTAAACAATGTTAAAAAGAAATTACTTAACTGACTTTAGTAGGCTACCGACTTGCTATCTCGATTAGGAGAGAGAACGTTGCAGAGAATATGTCGGCATGTGAATGGATAAAACTAGGGCTAGATGTTATGGCTTGGTACGTCGTAGAGAACAAGAGAGAAGTAAGATGTTTTGTAGAGAACAAGAGGGATGTGTGTGTGTGTGTGTGTGTGTGAGAGAGAGAGAGAGAGAGAGAGAGAGAGAGAGGGAGGGGGGGGGGCAGGAATAGTGAAGATTGGCGTTCTCTTTGTCAAGTGTGAAAGTGAGATTTTGAGCAGCTTTGGAGTATAAGTCATGTCCCTTTTTTAGAGTCAAGAAATGTTTGACATAAGATCCATCCAATCAGTAGTAGTCACGATGCAAACCCCGTTAATAATATTTTAGAACTTTTATCCTCGAACATTCAATATAGTTGTCACTATACACTTTCTTCAATTGGGCGGCAAACAAAAATTCCTCCTGCCAAAACATTAGTCACAATACTTTTACCACAACTTAATTTTCGTGATAAAAAAGTGTATTTAGTGGCAACCTATTTGTCATCACAAAAATGTATGTGTTTAGTCACAATGTATTAGCCGCAACTCAAAATCTTGTAACTAAAAATTAGTTTTCTTGTAGTATAACTTGTATTATCTAATAAAAAAAATGTAGAAATAGGTCCAAAAAAATCGCTTCAGGGGTATTGCCCCCGAACCCCTGTAAACTGGTCGTCTGTCAGGTGCAACTTCCTAATTTCATCCAATATACCCCCCCCCCCCCAACCAATCGATTTCCATCATAAATATTTGAGACCAATCGATTGCCACTGGCCCCAATCGTTTGGCAAATTACAGAACTTGGTCTCCAAGTTTGCTCAGGGTTTTGACGAGTGGCACTCATATTTTCTATATATAGGGGTGTATTTCGTGTCTGTGGAGCTTTTTGACATAATTCTGGGAGAGATGGGTGATTATATATATATATACACTCACATACACATATATATACCCTCACATATATATATATATATTTGTTTATATATAAATATATCTACACACATACATATACCCTGATAGAGGCAGAGAAGAGAAGAAGAACAGAAGAAGAATAGAAGAGCGAAAGGGAAAAGAGAGACATAGAGACAGAGGGGCAGAAACAGAGAAGAGAAAGAAGAGAGAGAGAAGCTTGAAACTTCCAAGCTCCATAGCCACACACACACATACACCCACCTAGGTGAGTCCCAAACCCACTCGGTTTCATTAATATGGTGTTTTACATGCATGCATTAAAGAAGGAAAGACGTAGCAAAACACGTCCCCCGAAAGTTTAAGTTCTGGACTGCTCGTCTCTGTGAAGTAGATGAAGTCCCAATGATTGGGACTTTGCCCAATTGATTGCCAAGGAGCTAGACCCAATCGATTAGCACTTTTCCCAATCGATTGACATATTGTGACTCCCAATCGATTGCCAAAGTTTCTAATCGATTGGCATTGATTTTGATCCAATCGATTGAACTTTTCCCAATCGATTGTTACTGCTTTTATCCCAATAGATTGGACCTCTGTCTTAATCGATTAGAAGTTACAAAACATTGATATATTTCCTGTTAGTTATTATATGTGAACTGTTTAAGATACTGTTTCATGCCTTCTATATGTGACTGTGTTATAATGAAGAGATAATGTGACATCAAAAAGTAGTATGATTAAGAATAACATTTTAACATTACGATGTTAGATAATATGTCAAAATAAATCAGTTTGATATCCGTTCATTTCAATCAGAGTAGTCAGGCCACAAGGTCATGTCATGTATCAGTATTAGTATAATGATAAGTAGGTTTGTTAAGTTTTGGGATTCTTACGGATCGAGCGTTGGTTAATCATATGTCCTTAAAAGCGGTGGACTATGCATCTGTTATTAATTAAAAGCTGTGGACAAGACCAACTAGCTCTAAGATAGCTGGTAATCCAATCATATGTCCTTAAAAGTGGTGGACCAGGATTATTGGTAGACGTCGTTAAGTCGTGGCAATATAATTGATATGTTTTTGCTCAAAGCGTTATGTCCCTAACATGCGGTGGGCTATGCATATATTCTTAAAAGCGGAGGACAGACTAACATGGTATCCATGACCTGTGATGGACAATGCATATTCCTTAAAGGCAGTGGATAGAGCATTGGTGCAACCATGAGTATTACTATTCAAGTATGTTCATCATTCAGTCGATTGTGTAGGTTCTTATATAACAAGACGTTGAAATCAGATAACGAAGGGATTGAATAAGCAAAGATACTATTGTAGAACGGTATCCTAGGTCAATTCATAAACTTGTAATTTCTTCATATTTTTATAGTACTGTGTTAGTTTTCTACACACTCAACTTTCAATTTGTTGACGGCCTTTTATATATGCCTGGACATTCCTCATCCAACCTGCCCTATTTCTAATATTGCAGGCAACGAACCTTACAATGATGGCTACTACAATGAGGGTGATTATGTAGATGGTGGCCCCACTAAGGATGGATATGTTGGGGAGGACTACTATGCTGACGACTACGTTTCCGCCAGCTAAAGATTAGAATAAATAATAATTTCTATTCCTACTTATCAACTTTATTTATTATGCTTTGTAATTGGGTATACGTTATGCTAAGACTTTAGCTTGTGTTCACTTTAGACGTTGTTGTAATAACTTGAGTAATGTTATATTATGATCAACTTGGTTTCGATTACTATGGTCTTTATTTATTGATGTTTTAGAATTGTGTGGTGTGGACAATTAAGTGACTTCACCAGTCATGGCCTATGAATCGAAAAAGAAAATTTATTTTCTCTATTTTTGCTGCTCTAGGGCGTGACACAAAATCTCTTTAATTAGTATGATATTACCCCCGTAATAAGTTTATTTTACTTTATATAAGTTTAATGCCAGAGAAAACTAAAAGCTACTTATTAAAAAGCCAGAACAGATAAATATAGGAAGCTATTAATTACACCTAGCTAAGTATTTTTTACACACATTTAAAATAATAATGATATTGAATATGCAACTCACCAATGCATGTACCGATACCATTTTATTAGAGTTAGATAGATGGAAAATCTTGAGCACGTGTACGCACAAGGTAGACAGAGAGGCAAGTAAGCAGTAGGATTCAAATTAGGGGTGTGTTTCGGCCGGAGGGAATCGGAATACCCTATTTCGGGAAAAAAAATTCCAAAACTTCCAAAAATTAAATAGGTGTTCTAATTTTCGTTCTGATTTTTCCGGAATTTCATTTTCCTATCCAATTTTTGGAATTTTGAAAATTTTCGACATTGGAAATTTTCGAAATTTTTTTTTCGGATTTTTCAAAATTGGAATCGGAAATTTTTATAATTTTTTTGGAATTTTCGGAATACAAATACTCCACTATTGAAAGGGTACGTAAGTCGAGTCCCCTATTCTCTCATTTCTCTTCTTATTCGATGTGAGACAAACAAGTCTACATTATTCCAAATTATCGGAATATAATCAGATTTTTTCTGAAATATTTTCAGAGTACATATTTTCAGAATTTTCAGAATTCTCAAAACAATCCGATTCCGTTTTGATTTTTTTTTGGAATTTTCAGAATTCAGAATTTTGAAATTCGAAATTCAATTTTTTATGCCAAAATCGGAATTTTTCGGATCGGAATCGTAATTTCCATTCCGAATGACACCCCTAATTCAAACTCATAACAAGCTCTGGATAAGTTTTGTCTAGGCACTTGAGATTTGTCATTCCAACTCATTTACTTCAACTCTAAGAGTATCGAGCCGGGTCCTTTTGGGAGACCGAAAACTTTAACCAACTCGACTAGCCAAATTAAAGCTGGTTGTAATTTTCAAGTTGTCAACACATTACCAATCTACTAAAATTGGGCAACTATATCCAGTAAACTTTATCGTCTTCTCAAAATAAATGTGTGTTTTTGTATATATAAATATACAGTTCGCATATTAAGCGGACCTAAAAGACGGACTGTATAAAAGTGAGATCCATTTTTACACGATCCATCTTTAGATCTATTTTTTAAGGTCTGTTTAAGATCTGGACCGTATAATATATATATATATATATATATAATGGCTTTACAACTCATAAATATAAACTCAAACCAACCCATAAACATGTGTACGTATACAATGCACGTTGGCATATGTAGATTGTAGACCAACCTTACCACCAACCCCTCCCCCTGCCGGCCACACATTTGATGGGTAAAAACCAATGTCTCTAATACCTCTCTCTCATTGCACCACTCACAACATCTGACCCACGTGTCAAAATCTCAACCCTCGATAACACTAAGATCAAACGGCCTACAAACGTTTTCAACAAACATTCCCCAACTTCCCACCCAACACTCTTTGAGACGCACCCCTCTATTTAACCCACCAAAAACTGTTGAACCAACAAAAAAATTTGCATTACATAAATTATATATATATATTCTATATCTATATATTAGCACAGAATCACACATTTCTGTGCTTTGTTCTTCTCTCCAAGATTCCCTTGTATTTCATGTATCGAAACCAATATATATATTCTCTAGCTTAGCCATCTTTAATTTGTGTCACTTTTTTTTTTCATCCCTTGATTTTTGATATATACACATATATATCTATCATAAGCATGGATGTGACACATGAAAATGGTAATGGGGACATGTTAATGGATAGTTTGTGTGTTAAAGATCCATTGAATTGGGGATTAGCTGCAGAGTCGCTAAAGGGTAGCCATTTCGATGAGGTGAGGGGCATGGTACATGATTTTCGTGAGCCGGTGGTCCAGCTAGGTGGTCAGGGACTGACCGTGGGGGCGGTGGCGGCAGTGGCGGCCTGTGGGGTGGCAGTGGAGTTGTGTGAGGCGGCAAAGGGCGGCGTGAAGGCTAGTAGTGATTGGGTGATGGAGAGTATGAACAAAGGGACAGATAGTTATGGGGTCACTACTGGTTTTGGTGCAACTTCACATAGGAGGACTAAAGAAGGGGCTGCCCTTCAAAAGGAGCTTATAAGGTTTGATTTTTCTTTTCATTTTTTTTTTTTTTTAAAATTAAAAGTTAGTGTGTGTTAATTAGAATTAGTAAATCTTCATTTTCTAGACCATGATGTTATATGTGTACGTTATTATATATATATATATATATATATTCATATACAAACATAAATATGCATTTACTTATGACTCTTACCTTGAAGAGGAAAAATCTTTGTCATCAAAATGATATGTTACGATTTTATTTTATTTTTTTAAGAAGATAATGATGTTACGATTGAAAGTTTTCGTCGCTAAAAATGCATTGTTTTAGTGATGAAAATTTCGTTGCTAAAAATGACTTTTTTGTCGCTAAAAGTCGGTCCATCCCTTAAAGTCCCGCTTAAAATCTTCCCCGTGCATATTTATTTATCACCCACACCTACAAGTTTATATCTGTATATCTAGACGTTTATATATAAACGTCTAGATATACAGATATAAACTTGTAGGGGTGGGTGACATGGTACGTGGTTCCATTTATATTGAGCCCATGACATAACTGGATATATAGCTCAAATTTTACATATGATAATTTTGAAGAGCCATTGCATTTAATTTGGTCAGAAATGGAAATTATTTCTAGATTTCAATTGGGTTTTCTAATAATGGCAATTTAAAAATAATCTCAACATGAGTTGTCTAAAAGCAAATCATATGATTTCAGATCTGGTATAGATAGAGTATGGACTATGGACTGTCTTTAAATTAGCTAACTGAATAGAAGAATTTCTTTGAGGAAGTTAATTAGCATCCAGCTAACATGGGGGGAAATTATTTGGCGTGACTGTCATACTTGTGTGAGTGATTTGAGTACTCTATGGGTTCTGTGTGGGTCTTACAATTGTGAAGAGATCACAATAGTTGTCTCACGGCATATCAATCACATGGAATAATATCTCCAATATGTGATGCCTACTTTCCACGAAGTTCTTCTAGGTGACAGTCACACCACATTATCGCGCTGGTGTGGTGTGACGCACCAATTATATATATCCATATGTTATAACTTCTCCGATGACCATCCCTTAAAAAGTAATGGATAAATTGTATGTAATTATTATGAGTAAATTGCACTTTTCAACCAAACTTCATCCCTTAAAAAGTAGTGGATAAATTGTATTTAATTATTATGAGTAAATTGCACTTTTCACCCCTAAAGTTTGGGTGATTAGGCACTTTAAATCCCAAAAGTTTCAAATGTGATACTTTCGTCTCTAAAGTTAAAGGATGAGTCGCAATTGGTCCCACGAAGACTTTGCTAACGAAATTTTTACTTTTAATGACGAAATTATTCGTTACTAAATGACTAATTAGTTTATTTACTTGTGAAACTTTAGGGCCGGATCAAAATGTCACATTTAAAACATTAGAGTCTAAAGTGTGAAATCACCCAAACTTCAAGAGTGAAAACTTTAATTTGCCCTATTATTAACTTTGGGATAAAATTTGGGTAATACTATGTACACATAAAATGTGCATATAAAGATTTGGACTATTTATTTCGATGAAGTCCGTGCCTGTATGCCGATGACCCACCGATATGAATAATTCAAATCTTTATGTACGCATTCTATGTGCACCAATCTTTATTGATAAAATTTATACCATCATTGTCACCATGTGCTGTCATAATCACCTAATTAATTTCTCCTAATTTTCTTTATGATGTCACGGTCTAGAAATCAGAGGTCAATTGCCTTGTGGCCAGGGTTATTGAATGTATACTTATTTTATTGGTGCCCTTTTTAATTTCTATACTGCTCTGTAACTTCTGTTTCTGTCCCTATTTTCTCTCCATGCCAACACCGAAATAGCGACTCAATTAAATTAATAGTTGGAAATATAGGGTAAGTTTATTGTGAGAAATTTTTTTTATGAGAAGGCATGTTATAACCGTTGGATGAGAATCTAGTTATAAGATTCTCAAGCATCTGGAAATACATTTATTGTCAGATTCTCATCTAATAATTAAAACTCACATTCTCATATAAAAAAACTGCTCACTATAAACTTGCCCAAAAATATGTGACTCATAATGAGTGGCCATTTTTTGTAAACTAATGGTACAGCTGAGCTGTATAAGAGTAAATGCTTGTAACTCATAAATTTCTCTACCAAAATTTGGTACATATAATGAATGTGGGGCAGCTAAAAATAGTTTTCGGAAAAAAAAAAAATCAGGTGGTCCAAGTATTGAAAGTGGACCACTTCCATAACTAAATTTTGAACAAAAAATTAAAAACTAGGGGTAACTACACTCACTTCCCCTATATTTTGCCTTAAGTACACAACTTCTATCGCATTTTGAGAAATTACATGGAGCTCCCTTAAAATAATTAGTATTCTATAACACTTTCCTCCTTTAAAATTAAGCTTAATACTTGAGGCACAACCAAAGCCACAACATTTTACCCACAATCTCTATTTTGTGTCTATCTCTCTCTTGATGGGTCCCACAATCCACTGACCCCACAGTGCCCACTAGGAGAGAGATAGACACAAAATAGAGGTTGTGAGCAAAAGGTTGTGGCTTTGGTTGTGCCCCAAGTATTACTCTAAAATTAATATTCTATAACACTTTCCCCGTTTAAAGTGTAAAAAAATACTAGGCATAAGTGGGGTCCGTGTAATTTCCCAAAATGAGAGGGAGGTCCGTCATCCGTGTTATTAAGGCAAAACACAGGGGATGTGAGTGTAATTAACCCTAAAACCTATAATGCAATTCAAAACTCAGTCTGTGAATTAGTTTAGCACAAGTCTGAATAATGGGATCAACTGATTTCTATGAATAACTCTAGATATTTAGTTAGAATTTTGTTTGTGGTGAAATTGAATTGCATAATACGATTGAACTAATGGAAGCCATGTTCAAACAGGTTCTTGAATGCTGGAATATTCGGCAATGGAACAGAGTCAAGCCAAACACTGCCTAACTCAGCAACAAGAGCTGCAATGCTAGTTAGGATCAACACACTCCTCCAAGGCTATTCTGGCATTAGATTTGAAATACTAGAAGCAATCACAAAGCTCCTCAACCACAACATCACTCCATGCTTGCCGCTCCGTGGCACGATCACCGCCTCCGGCGACCTAGTCCCTCTATCGTACATCGCGGGACTCTTAACGGGCCGGCCCAATTCCAAATGTGTGGGGCCCACCGGAGAGTCCCTGGACCCCGTTGAAGCATTCCAGTTAGCAAACATTGACGGGGGCTTTTTTGAGTTGCAGCCCAAAGAGGGCCTAGCACTTGTCAATGGCACCGCAGTGGGGTCCGGTTTGGCCTCTATGGTCCTTTTCGACGCTAATGTATTAGCCGTTTTATCAGTGGTTTTATCAGCAATTTTTGCGGAAGTTATGCAAGGAAAGCCCGAATTTACCGATCATTTAACACATAAATTGAAGCACCACCCAGGCCAAATTGAAGCTGCAGCTATTATGGAGCACATTTTAGACGGTAGCTCCTATGTTAAGCAAGCACAAAAATTACATGAACTTGATCCTCTTCAAAAGCCTAAGCAAGACCGGTATGCCCTCCGTACCTCCCCGCAATGGTTGGGCCCACTAATAGAAGTTATCCGATCATCGACAAAGTCCATCGAGAGGGAGATCAATTCAGTGAACGATAATCCCTTAATTGATGTTTCAAGAAACAAGGCCTTACATGGTGGGAATTTTCAGGGTACCCCTATTGGTGTCTCTATGGACAATTCAAGATTAGCTATAGCATCAATAGGAAGACTCATGTTTGCTCAATTCTCTGAGCTAGTAAATGATTTTTACAATAATGGGTTGCCCTCAAATTTGTCTGGGGGGCGAAATCCAAGCTTGGATTATGGGTTTAAGGGCGCGGAAATAGCCATGGCTTCTTATTGTTCCGAGCTCCAATTTCTTGCCAATCCTGTCACAAACCATGTTCAAAGTGCTGAGCAACACAACCAAGATGTGAACTCTTTGGGGCTCATTTCTTCGAGAAAAACGGCCGAAGCAATTGAGATCTTAAAGCTCATGTCAACAACTTTCTTGGTTGGGCTTTGTCAAGCTATTGATTTGAGGCACTTGGAGGAGAACTTAAAGAACACTGTCAAGAACACAGTGAGCCAAGTTGCCAAGAAAGTTCTAACAATGGGCATCAATGGGGAACTTCACCCTTCAAGATTTAGTGAGAAAGATTTGCTTAAGGTAGTTGATCGCGAGCATGTTTTTGCGTACATTGATGATCCATGCAATGCAAGTTACCCGTTGATCCAAAAGCTTAGGCAAGTCCTGGTTGATCATGCGTTGATCAATGACGATGATTTGAAGAACTCGAACACTTCAATCTTATTTAAGATTGAAGCTTTTGAGGAGGAATTGAAGACCCTTTTGCCTAAAGAAGTTGAGAGTACTAGAAGTGAATTTGAGAGTGGAAAATTGGTTGTTCCAAACAGGATCAAGGAGTGTAGGTCTTACCCACTTTACAAGTTTGTGAGGGAAGATTTGGGGGCTGAGTATTTGACAGGAGAGAAAATTAGGTCACCAGGAGAGGAATTTGATAAAGTATTCTCAGCAATTTGCAAAGGAAAGATGATTGATCCATTACTTGAATGTCTCAAGGAGTGGAATGGTGCCCCTCTTCCAATTTGTTAGACCTCCTTGGAAAGAAGGAAAACTTCACATTTTTTTTTGTAATAATTGCTGTTAGACGTTGTGTTTAGACTACAATGGGATTATTGGTTTGGCCTTGTTATATAAAGCGTTTGTTTTTGTTCACTTATTAGCCTCACATCACACAATGTTTACCTTTCTTTTTCTTATCTTTTTTTTTTTTCCTCAAATTTTTGGTCCATATGAGTTTCTTTCTTATGTCCATGCAAGGTTAATCTTATTGGTACTACAGGAAAGCTTCTATCACTCCACTTGACATATCACAGATATGAATCAAAATCACAAGGAACCTAAAACACAGATTCTCTCTTCATGATATGTAAACAAGTACACAATGTGTGCTCTCAAACATAATCAAAAACACAGAATCTCTCTTCATGATATGTAAACAAGTACACAATGTGTGCTCTCAAACTTAATGTGTTCCCACAGACACACTTGTAGTTGAAATTGCTGCTATGAAAAGCTGTGAATACTGAATCCACATTCCAAGGTGTTCCATAGATATATGTTTCAGAAGTTGAAAAATCAAAATCAACCTCAAGATTCAGAAACAGATAATGAGCCAAAAGAATTGAAACTAGAGAGGGGATTTTATACATAATGTATCGATTCAAAACATTGACCATATATACACTACAACATCTATTATTAGGTCAATCATCGTCTGATAAGCAAACAACATCAGTTCCTACACCTGTGTTGATGGGGTTAACCGCTACACTACCCGGTAATCCGAATTGTGATAGGTCCAACGCCTCAAAGTTAGGACTCAATTCTGGTAGAGGTGGCATATTGTTACGTGGGTGTGCGGCGTTCCGATTATCAACATCCATAAGCAACTCCATAGCAGACATAGACGAGTTACGAAAACCAGGAGGTCCTCCAGCAATTTCAGGCCGGTGGGTCCTATTATATAGAGCGGAGTGATGAGTTGCCGGTGGTGGTGGTGGTGGCGGCGGCGTTGGCGTTGGCGGCGGCGTCTGGAGAGAAAGTGGAGGAACCAAGGGAGGAGTTGCGAGCATATTAGCTGACGATTGCTGACTTGTCGTGGGTATTGAAGGTCTAAAAGGTTGAATATGTGGCGCTGGGGCCCGAAATTCACGGATGGGGGTATTTCTCGTGGGAGGGGTGATGGGGCTAATGTGTGGCGGTCTGGCTGGTATGCTTGAAAAAAGGGCCGAGGAATGGTGAACGACCTGTACAGATGGCACTATACCCTGCTGGGTGGCAGCTTGTGGGCCCGTTGAAGATGAGCTGGCTATAGAGGGTGGTGGTCTTGGAGTGGCCTGAGCTGATATCTGATTAAGATGCTGCGTGAAACTGGAAGGCACAACTGCAGGGGAAATCAGAAAGGTTCTATTTAGTAAGCAATATAACAGAGACCTGCAAGAGATTTAAGTCAAAACTCAAAAACAAATGCTATAATCAGTAATTCTAAAACTGAGAAATTCAATGCTGATGATATTGTCTAGCTTACCAGACTTCTAATTAAACTAATAGACTAGCTGGTATTGCTGTGTTTTCTCACTTGTGCTACATTTTGTAGGTGGGATGGAGAAGTGGAAGAGAAAGGACGACCGAGGGAAGATTTATCTTTAGGGAAAGGAAAGGGGTCTACTCTGGCTTTAGTTTAGTTAAATAAGATACGGATGAAAGAAAAAAGGTAACATTTTGAGTCCCACTTCCCTTCCACCTTTCCCTCCCCCCTTCATACCAAACATTACATTAGTGTTAGGGGCTCAAGTGCAGCACAAAGGGTACAAAGAAGTATTTAAAAAAAAAAAAAAACGCGTACTTTGCTGAGTCTTGATATCTAGGCACTTAGACCTAAAAGCCTCCGCCAATATCTTATTCATGAGAACTTTATTGTGATTTGTATCAAGATCCTTCTTTCTCAGCAAAAAATCGCACTCAGCATCCTGCTGTTTAGCCTCGTACTTTCTACGAATTTGAGCGACAATCTCCTCTATCTCTTTATCACATTCGGATTTCAGTCGCAGATTCTGCTCAGAGAAGGAAAATAAGCATAACCGTAAAATAGAAGCAATATGACAGCCACAGGAGAGCAGACACTAACCGTTTCTTCATGATGCTTGATAACCTGATCTATTTCCCTTCGCAGTCTTTCCAATTCATTTTGGAGTGGATCGGAATACGAAGGATATCTGGGTATTCGCAGGCCCACTTGCGGTGCTGTATGCATCAGCAGATCTGGTCCAGGACCACCGACTGGGATATTAACCTGCGGGTTCACTCCCAAACCATCTTGAATTGGAAATTCTGCTATATCCTCAACCAGTCGTGGTGAAGCATCAGTATTTTGGAAAGTAGTTGTAGACCATACACTGGTTTCTTGATTATTGAATCCGCTAGCTGAACTTAAATTAGGCTGGTCAAGAGATGAATCAATAGGACCAGGTGGAGAAACAGCTTCATTTGAAAGCTCAGATGGGTCCCGTACCATTTGATCGTGACCAACGGCAACGGGTAAATTGCTGGATGGTGATTGCTGCAGTAGATCCACATGCTCAATAGTTATGGCTTCGTTATTGGTTTGATCAGTGGGCCCAGCATCAACTGGATCAAGTAGTGGAATTTCAACGTGCTGGGAATTATCCGGATTTCCATTAGCCGGTGCGCATTCTTCTTGCATTCCGTTAGACGTTGATGATTGAAGACAATCATCCCTGAGTGCCTGATCAAAGTAAGATATATCAAGAGTGAAAATATGGGCAAGGAACAGTTCTTTGCTTAAAGACATTGGAAAGATCCAGTGGTAAACTATTTTTTAGGGCAAAATGCATTAGTTAAACTTGCACTGATTTGTACTTAGATCCTTCATCTTTCAATTTAGCAATTTGGTCCCTTAACTTTCAAACCAAGTGCAATGTCAATACTCCGTCAGCTTCTGTTTAAACAAGCCACAGAACCACATCACGTGGAAGGTTGACATTGCACCAAATGGCAAGTATCCGTAACTTTTTCAAACAGAAGTCGACGGAAGGTTGAGATTAAAACTGAGAAAGTTAAGGGATTGCTACAATTGGAAGATGAGGGACCAAATTGCAAATCTGTGTATCTAAGAATGAATAATGCATTCTTCCCTAGTTCTTATCACACATTGTCAGGGAAAAAATAAAATAAAACTATGTACCAGGTCCTGCGACAACTGACCCTCCTGAATCGGAGTTGCTGCCGGCTGCACCAAGAGCCAGTCTACCAAAGACATCTCACCAGAAACTGAGCCACCGTCGATCGAACTACCACCAGCATCACTCCGATTTGGCACCGCATTTGGTGTATCAGATTCATCTCTTCTATTTTCCTCTGCGTTGGCTTCTACAGCATGAGTAAAAGTTCCACCCATTTCCAAAGCAACCTCTTGATCTCTCATGCTCGATGAAGCTCCATCAACAATCAGTTCTTCAGAAGCTAGATTCACAAAGACGAGGTTTTCAGGGGCATCACCGATCTGTTCTTCAGAAGCTTGATTCACAGAGACAGGTTTTTCAGGGGCATCACCGATCTGTTCTTCAGAAGCCTGATTTACAGAGACTGATTTTTCAGGGGCATCGCCGCAATTTCTTACTTCATTTGGTTGATCAAGTCCAGAAACTGACCCCCTTGCTGGGTCAATAGCCTGGACTTCATTCTTTCCGGAACTCGAATTCACTGGAGTCGTCACAGTTTCACTACAAACAGTATCAGGAATAGTAGATGGTGGGACCCTATCAGGACTTGATATTTGACCTTCAGCCAAGGACTTTTTTAGTTCTTCCAACCACTGATTTGCCTTTCGCCTCTCCTCGTTCCTTTCATCCAATTGCTTTGCCGCAAGATCTTTAATCCGTCGGTCCTTTTGGCAATTGTTCTCCTCCAATTTCTTCTCAAACTCATTGTCTAGTAGTTTGAGCTTATCAGTTCTCACGGGTAAATGACTGTGTATCGATCGAACAAGAGCCGACTCCAATCTGTGCTCTTTCTCAAGCTTTACCTTCGCCTCCTCCCAAGTTCTGAACACTTCCTGAATTTGCTCCTGTTGCTTCTGGATCAGCTTCTTCATCCGCCTGTCACACCTTTTCTGAACATGTTTCACACTTCTTGAAGATTCTCTGTCTTCAATTTGTTGATCAGCTGGTGACTCAGAATCTTTTGAAGGAACTGAAGCCTCCCTGAGGTTCTCTGTATGAGATAGGAACGTTTTTTTAAACCCCCGCATCTTCAAGTAAACATTGTTTACCTCTTCCTCCTTGCAGCTAAAATTCAAGTGCTGCTTTGCTAGCACCAGTGATTCCCTCCTATCAATTTTTAGTTTCAGCAATGAAGCTGCGATCCAACACTGAAATAATCGTAGTACACCAGTAAATTACACAAAATACACAGACAAAAGAGAAGCGACATTCAAAAACTGAGTAAGGTGGAAGTATATGAGAGAGAGAGAGAGAGAGAGAGAGAGAGAGATCCTAAGAGTCTATTTGGTTCATGGATTTTAGTGAGGAAAGGGAAAAGAAAACAAGGAACACACTTTTCTTGGTTTGGTTTAATAGAAAACAGTGACGAAATAGGAAGGAAAAGAAAATTGGATGAAAAATAAGTTCAAATTCTTGAACTTCGTGAGTCACTCCCTTTCCTCTTTCTTGACTTTTATTATATTTTGAAATTTTAATTTCTAATGTTACATAAGCATATGGAGAGAACACTAGGGAAAACACTAGGAAAATAATTTTCCTTCCTTTTCCTTTTTCTTCTCTAAATGCAAATCTAACAGAGCTTAATCTTTACAATGCTCTTCGAAACCTTCCATGTATAACAGTTTGTAAAGGCAAGAGAAGAACTTAATATATCTAGACACCCCTGAGTTAACCTTCTCCATGTTAGGAAGAGTTTAGCTTTCTCCTTGCATCTGAGGGTGTGCACGCGTACACACGTAAGTGTGAGCACTTGCACACATAGTATTGAATTTAGCGGCAGAGATCTGGTTGGAAGCCAAGGTGATGATTAAGTGACCAAGAATAAAAGGTGAAGGGAAGAGATTCCTCATCTTCACATACATTATAATTCCATATTAATTTCTTTTTTATTTAAAGGAACAAAAAACAAAAAAAGAACAGCCACACAAGTAAACAAGCAATGAAGTATTTTCTCCTTTCGAATTGAACTTCTGTTACTCGTGCTACCATTTTCTCACTTTTTTTGGGCACAAATTGCCTAGGATTCTTTGTTTTACTTGTGCTGAAACCGATATAAAGTATAAATCCAAAAAGAAATAAACAGACACCTTTAATCATAGGTTAACCAGGGTCGTACGTACTTTCATTGTCTATATGTTGGTTTGACATCTACACAAGTAGTATTTTTGGTTGTGTATGAGAACTAAACAAACCCCTGATTACCTACTTCCCATTGTTCTGACCCTCTCCTATTTTTTTCGAGTACATGCTTTATGGATGAAGTTTTCCCCATGTTTTCAAGTGTTAATTGCATTTGTTTCCTTCAAACTATTGAATCATAGAACTAGTGAACTTTTCTCACCAATGACTTAGAATTCAAATATATTGAGCAACTGTTACATTACTCCTGTTACACCCCACATCTGCCTCACAACGTTACCACTAGGCGAACCTTACCACCTTTTACAAACCTTGGTGTTCAGGGCCTGTCTGGATTGCCGCTGTCTTTTTGTTACGCAGAAGCCTTAACAGGGGCACCATGAGAAAAATTCAATAAAACCCAAATCTGCTTCGTACAACACATTAGGGCTAAAGTACTCTAGACCTGCTTCAGGCAAAACATGCCTCTGGGAGTCTAAACTGCTTAACATGCTAATATGTGTTTTGGGTCCCAGAAGCACATTCAGGCCCAAGTATACATCTGAGTAGTGGTTTCAAACAGGGCCTTATAATGAATTTGCTACCATCTTATCAATAGTTACTAGATTTTGGCCAAGCATAATGCAAGGGAAGAACCAAAGCACCCCATCCTAGCTGAGTCAAACTCATAGATACATCACAATATTATAGTCTAGAAAGAACAGAAAGAACTGGTGCCCAATGAATAAAACAGAGTAAGATACGGATAATGGAACACCACAAAAATCACCACAGTTTGGTATTACAAAAATAAATACAGGTTTTTATAGATCGAGTGACATAAAAGCACATCAGATTTTATTCAGCATACGAGTTAGACTGACAAAAACTAGATTATGGTGAGATTCTAACCAGAGAAATTTGGAAAGCCTGGAATATGGTCGCCGGTTCCCTAGTGACATGATGATTATGAATAACATATTCAAGAAACTTTTCAACCACATCCTTGACATCCTCCTGCATTTACAAGGAAACACCCCCATCAAGATGGTATTTACAAATTCAAGGAACCCCAAAGACTTCTTTCAAATACAAATAAGAGATGCTACTACTTCTGATAGAACCACACAATCAAATGGAAAAAGATTAAAAAAAAAAGCATAAAAATTAGAAAAAGGAATTCTTTGGAAGGTAAAGTATGAGATGCATACGGAAAGTTGTAGAATTTCACCAAGTTTTGACATCTCTAGTTTCAGCAGAAGATGAAGGCTCTTCTGCGTGTTCTGAAGTGTTCCATCCTCAGATTCAAACATGTGAACTTCAGGTAACAAAGGCATATTATCAGAGGAAAAAGGTGGGGTGTGAGGTACAGAAGCAGTCGACCTCGACAGAGAGTGAGATCCGTTATCGGCTGGAATTCCATAATCCCCTGCAGAAATGACAGTAGCCATGAAAAACATATAACAAGAGCTATGAAACACGGACTCTTCGAAGACGCCGCACCCGTACTGAGTGCTCTGTGGATTCTTTGAGTTCTTTTGGAGTGTGTCTAGGGTTTTTTTGTAGCGCTCTTTTGAAAAAGAATACAAGTTCATACAATTTTGAAAACTTTGGAGGTTTAAAAGATAAATAATAGAAAATAATTATAGCAATTATCTAGGGTATACACTAATGCACTAATAGTTCTAAAATAATTTGTATACATTACTATCTGAAAGTATATTTTTAATATTTTATCCAAGTACTCCCGCCGCACCCGCACCCTTACTTTTTGGAAATTTGGCGAATCCCTCGCATCCGCATCCCCGTACCCAAATCCCCGCACCCGCACTGGTGCTACCTAGAACAAGAGTATCTGTGTAGCATGGTTGTTAGAATTGGTCGATTCACGAGTTGATTCCAGTTCCATAAAACCCGATATTATTCACAATTCATATTTTTGAGTGCTGAAGGTTTTTTTAAGTTTTTCAGTCAGAAAACCTTCAATTTCTTGAGCCTTGATATTGCATGAAACTTGCATTAAACTGTCATTTTGTTCATTGTAAACATTGTACATGTGCTTTTATATTTATAAGGTACATAAATATACATGCTGTTATTTATTTTCTAAATAAAGTGAATCTTACGATTTACGATTCATAATTTTGGCAGACCATTCACATTTCGAGTCAGGATTTGACGACGGCGGTGATGACAAGCTCGAAACATGAATATACATATATATATATATATATATATCTCTGCCACTTACCTCCCTTCTCACCTGCAACTTCGCCATCTCCGGGTTTAACACTATCAATCACCTTCTTGCGCTTCTTTCCGATTTCATCAGTTTCACCACCATCCGAATTATGAGGAGAGTGGTCAACATATTGCACTCTTTTCCTGTTCCTCTGTGATGACCCACACGAATACTTCCACCGAGGATTCCTTCCCTCCAACAGCTTTGTCCAAAAAACACGAGGTTCTTCTCCATCTGTCAACTGAATTTTTTGCTCACCAAGCAATAAGTTATTCCCACTGTAAGTCCCACCGCTGTGTTGAACTTTTGAAATGATAGAGTTGCTTTCTTTATCATATTGAACATTTCGACAAACTATAGCCAAGAACTCATTAATTACATCTTTCAGGAGCGATTGCTCAGACGAAATGTTTGTACCACCATGAAACTCGTCTAATTTAATGAATAAATACGAGGCACCCCACATAAGCAGCGCATTACTAGTACTCCGACTTATGCCCAGTAAATTACTATCCAGAGTAAGATCATGCTTTGCAAGGATTAGAGCTTTTTCTTCAACAGTACAAGCTGAATATAAACGGAATATTTGTATCTGTTGAAAGTGTGATTCGAGTGATATTCTCTGTAGCGCTCTTAAATCATTTATTGGGTTCCAATCACTATCAAATATGATTATAGCATCGACCGAGGAAAGTTTGATGCTTGGAAGGCAAGCACGATTTTCCAATAAAAACACAAATATTCCACTATCCTTATTGTTGAACTTGTTCAGTTTAGCTTGCTTCTTGGATGCGATAAGACCCACATCAACACGTTCATAAGAATCTGGGCCAAATCTTTGACGAATAAAGTCATCCAATATATCTCCAATAAAAGCCTGTCCAGAACCAGCAACCGTCTGTAATAAAGAATGCATATATCAGAACACATTTAAAGATAGTGCAGTACGTATACTTACACACACATGCACGAGCGATTGAATTATAGTGGGTTCAAGTTTCAATTGATAGGGTATATGTTGTTAAAGGCGAACCTAAGGCTAAGGCTCGGGAGGGCTCAGCCTTTGCGCCTCACCTAGCCCTAGGCAAAGCCCTTTCAAATAGGCCCCGCCTAGGCGCGCTTTTCTTGCACCGTTTTAGAAAAGAAAACCCAACGCCCAAAGCACGCGCCTCAATAAAATCATTCATCAATAACATAATTAGGCATGAAACTAAGGCAAATATTCAGACCCAACCAATATTTAGCTTTAGACCCAACTCATGATCCACCTCTTATTAGCTTTGGACCCATATTAAGAGCATTCTTTGTGACCAACACTAACTCTTCTATTGGGTTCTCAAATTTAGAAAAGGAAAAGAAAAAAGGACAGCCTAATTGTTCAAGTAATCTACATGGCGATTAATTTTGATATTTTTTGATAGTTTCATACTTGATTATATCTTTACTATGTTATTCTAAGGTTGTGTCAAGCATCATAGAGAAGAGACAACTTACTAATTGGCCAATTGAGCTAATAGGTCAAAATGTAGATTATTTCTATGTTTTAGCAATCTATATGCATATTTAACTATAGTGTTCTTTATAATTGCTTAAGTATATTTAATTTATAACTTTTCTTTAAGTGCGACATACTTTACTCAGGCTCGCGCTTCTTTCTGCGCCTTGGACCTAGGGCCTGCAAGACATTCGCACCTAAGTCCGCCTTGTGCCTTTAAGAACCACAGACTGGATTCGGGGAAAAGAAGGTAAATTTTGCTTTAAGGATAGGCTTGAATTAGCAAGGATTTCAAGCTGAATTTGGTATAAAATTTGAACTTACGGGTTGCAGGAATATTCTGGCAAGAAAAATGTTCAGGCTATTCTAGCAAGATGAAAAGGGTAGGTTTTTAGCTTAGAAGCAGGAACCTTCTAAATTGGTCACGCTCCCTCCTCAGAATCTCGATTCCGCGCTTCTTACTAAGAAGCTTGTCGGAACCTCGCTCCCCTCATATTAAAACCTCGCTCCCACCCGGCTCCCATCACAACCAAGTCTCAAAATAGCCTATAAATAGATTCAAGTTCTTATTTTGCTCAAATATTTTACCAAAGAAATATTTTTTTGTCAGAACATATGGCTTAAGACTTTCAAAAACTAAATTTACAATCAACATATATTATGTCAATCTAAATTCCTCGGCAATAATTAGATATAAAATATATCTATATCAACTATTTGGACGCTTCTTAAACGCTCCCAACCTTTGAACCTCTTAAAGTTTAACGCTTCCTCGCTCCCACTCCTGCCTCCACCCCCGCCTCTGCTTCGTGCTTCTAAGGCTTTTAGTATTAAATGTTTAGGGTTTTGGGGGCAGAAATAGGCTCTGCTTGAAGTTGGTTGTGGACTTTAATCATGTACCAATAACAATAATACTGGTAGTATTAACAATAGGAAGAGTTCGGGACAAAATATGGTCCATTGCAGGTTAAAATTAAAACACCAAATCGTGTACCTGGAAGAGGATCACTACCCTTTGTTGTCGATTTTTAATCTCAGACAGCATCATGTCAAGAAGTTGCAACTTGCCACTTGCTTTTATTCCCACATCCAAATATTCCTCCAAGGGAAGACCTTTAGTTATCAAGCCTTGCAGAGATGGGTCCACAATGTAGGGATGATCACAACACTACCAAAAATAAAAATATAAGCAATGACTCAGAAAGTTACAATGTTCAGGGATTCAAAAAACTATTATACAATTCAACTCAAAACTATTCTTACAACAATGAAAAAATATGGAAACTCAAACACGCAAAAAAAGGAGGAAAAAATGCATGTATGGGTGAATACCTGCTCCCCTTATTGTAGTTATAATTATTGCAACAACAAAGAAATGATGAATCAACTGGTGATAAAGCGCCCCGTCCAAATGGTTCTTGTATGGTGCTTTTCCAAAAATATTGGAGCAATGCGAGGATTGAGGAATGACATAATGGCTAATAACTTTTTTCAATAGGAAAATGTTTTAGAAAAGTCTCAATGCTACATTTCCGTTTGGACATAGGGTCACATGCAAGGAAGCACCAGTGCGGATGCGGGGACACGAGTACGGGGACGTGAGTGCAGGGAGTTTGGCAATTTTCTCAAAATCGCGAGTGCTAGTTCAGCGGGGGTACTTATATAAAAATAATAATAATATATTTTATATAGCATTTATATATTACTCCCTCCGTCCCATTTTTTGAGTCCACCTTTGGGAACTCAACTTATTAAGGGGACAAAAAGAATCTACACATACTTTCCACAATTGCCCCTAATCATTACAATAACATTTTAAATTTTGTGTTGGTGTAGATTTCAAGGAAGGATAGTTTTGGAAAGTAAGTAAAAATTGTACACTAACTTAGAAAAATGGACACTAATGTTGGGACATCCCAAAATAAAATATAGGAAATATGGGACGGAGGGAGTACTATTATACTATATACAAACTATTCTACCACCATTTTTTTCTAATTAAGACACAAAATACACATAAATTACTTGCTTAATAATAAACAATGTAATTCAACTATCAACAAAACCACAAGCAAGCAAATTAATATTAAATGTTATCAAAGTCTTGCACAAAAGCACAACGTACTAAAGCACTCCTTACGCACTAAGTGCGCGTGCGGCACCATTTTTGAAGCACTCGTGCTTCATAGGTCACGTGTTTAGAACGTTTGCTTCTTTTGTAATGTCTTTGGATTACTTACAAGCATAATTTTTTAGTCTTGTCCAAGGATCAAAATTTCGTTTCGGTCTATTGTTTCGGTCTACCCAGAAACGGAAACGTTTCGGAAACATTTCGGAAACATGTGGAAACAGTGGAAAACATTGGAAACAGTGAGAACATGGGGAAACATAACTTCAAACTTAACTATATGCGTGTATAAAGCTAATAATTGATTAATTGAACAATTGAGAGGTCTAAATATGTAGTGCTGCATTAAAAATGTGTAGTTCAAATTGAAAATACATGAGGATTAAGTCGCCAATCTACTGTCAAATACTTCATAGAATCCACAAAACACTTCATAGAATGCAAAAGATACATATAAGTACATAGTAAGCTAATAAGCCATCTCTAAAATAAAATGGTTGTTCATATGACAAGTACACAACCACATGATTATCTCGATGGAAACAAATATGTTTCGTTGGAAGCAAATGAAACGATGCGGAATCATAGGTTTGTTTCGATGGAAACAATTACGTTTCGATGGAAACAAAAGAAACAAAGTCGTTTCGATGGAATCCATGGAATTTCGAGATTCCATGACCTAGGAAACGGAAACGTTTCGTTCGTTTCGATGGAAACAGAAGGAAATTTTGATCCTTGGTCTTGTTGTACATAACCACTGTAATGAGTGCACCCCCTGATTTGGTGTTTTTCAGTAATAATCTTTTACTTATCAACGCAAAAATAACTTATGATTTCTTTGCAGGATAAGCAGACGACGGTGGAAAGGGACATGTCATTACGGGAACATAGGGCTTCTGTTAACTAATAAACTTAACAATTTTAGGATGAGACAATAAGTTTGAAGCGACATACAAAATGCAAAAGCTAAAACAATTTTTAGAGATGAGTCCACATACATGTCCAAATTATCATGGCACTAAAGAAATCTTAAATCAGATTACTTCAATATGCAACAATATACAACAAAGTACTTCCATGCACAGAGGCACACACCCGCCGCACTGTGATAAGAAATAATGATCACATACACCAAATGTGCATTGGGACATAAACACACATTTTACAAAGAGATGTACTGTGGATGTGTTGCAAAGGAAGGAACCAAGAAGTTCGCTTAAAACAGCATATAGGTTTATGCTCCGATTGTTTTGACCGATGTTTTCAGCAATTTCCGGTGTTTGGTTGCCCGAAAAATGATTTTCGGAGATTTCAGGAAAATAAAATTAGCTCAAACTACTGAAAATGATTTAGGGGAAAAGAAAAAAGAAAAAAAAAACTCGCAAGTCTTTAAAGGAAGAATACTTAAACGTGAAATATTCAACTAATCAACATGTTTAGAAGTCTGGCGGAAAAAAAAATCATGTATAATGTAAATCTATGAATATATGCATATCCACACATATTTGTACATATATGTATGTATTCCAGCTGCATATATTTCTATATACTGCTGATAATACGACTAAATATTTAAACCTACATTTGTTCTTATCAAAGTGTTTAAAAGTCCATTGATTTTTTACTTGTAAAGTACTTTTCACATGTAAACCAAATGCCGGAAAAATAAGAAAAATAATGATTTCCAGTGTAAAACATTTACATTGAACAGAGCAATAATGCAAGTGATGCAAAAAGTAAATCACATCTAACCTTCCGCATAGAAATAAGAATATCACGAAGGGCCCCTACAGCATCCACTTTCGAAGTCGAGCACAGAGGGAAAGAGTTTGAAAGTAGGGCAGCACAATACTGTTCAAGCTGCACATTGGATATCCAAACAGGAACCCAATACTCTACAAATCTAGAAGTCTCAGACCTGGAGTCATATGCAATAAATCGTGACAACCTTCTCTTCAACTTGGAAATGTTTTCATGGGAATCAGTTTTTGATCCATCACCAGTATCCAAATCACTGCGAGAATCAAGCAATGACAACAGGTTGAGGTGCTCGGTTATGCTATCCTGCAAAATCGAATGGGAGCAAGATTGTTAGAATTGGCTGATTCACGAGTCCATTTGAGTTTCCTACAACCCGATACGATCCACGATCCGTAGTTTGGACCTTTGAAGTGTTAAATTTTCAGTGGAGAACTTTTTAACATTTTTAGCCTCGATATTGCACGAAACTTGTGTTGAATTGTTGCTTTGTTTAGGCATTGTACATGTGATTTTATACATGTACAACATACATAGATACGTTATTCTTTATTTTGTAAAAAGTGAATTGTATGATGCATGATTTCAGCAAACCAATTTACGATTCAATTCACGATTTGACAACACTGATTAGGAGTATCAAGGCAAATCCATGTAATCTAAGATAAGCAGTGCTACAGCAGAAAATATACCTTTATTTGACCAAGGAAAAGTAGAACCCAAAACTCAGTAGCTAGCATCTTAATTTGTTTAAACTGTGTTGAGATTATAGACCGTTGGCACTCATCAACTACCACCCCTTCCCAGTTGATGATATCTAGTATTTCTAAATCCTGCAGAACAAAATGCAAGAGGTTAACTAGGAGCCATGCAAATTGAGAACAGAAACCTGTCAAACTGTGTTACATGGAGTCGGGACGGATGTGTTGTGGAGGTAACGTGTCTAAGCGCCAGACTTCCCCAACTCATGAATTTTAGGACGCATGGGAACATCAATAAATCTATCTTTTCCCTTCATTTCTAAAAGAAAATAATGTTACATTTAATAATACAACTTTAACATGGGCATCTCGACCATGTTGAAATTAGTAGCAAAACTATTATACAAATAGCTAACATGTTTCTTGGTGTGTGTCCAACAAGAAGTGTGAGACACATATCCCATTCCTTTGTCCGAGTGACGTGGTCCGACATGGGTACTTCAACTTATTAAAAGCCCGTTTGGGTGAGTTTTTAAAATAATCACTTTCTGAAATAAGAGATCTTTTAAAAGCTACAAATTGAAGCTTTTAAAAATAAAAATAAACAAACATGTTTTCTTTATAATAATAAAAAATAAAAAACAAAAAGGAATTAGATCTCATAAAAGCTATGAAAAGGCTAATCCAAACGGTCACAGCTTTTCAAACGATCGCATAAAGTTACTGATTGTTGGCCCCGAACAAGCTATCCAAAACCAGCTCTACAAAGAGTCCATGAACATAGCTATTACCAACACTTCTCACTCCAGAAAAAATCCACAGCACTAGTTTCCCACCACTGGAGACATCATGCAATGAAATAAAATCCTTGAAACGCCAATTTAACACTAGGACAAGCTAACCCCACAAACTTGTCAATCTAACAAACCATAAAGCTAATAACTTAAGTGGCTCCATACCTCAACAACAGCTTCAGAAGGAGATATAAGTACTTCGAACATCACACAACCACCTTCCTCATAGAACTCTAGCGTCCTAATATTTCTTCGGATATCTTTATTTCCACTATAAACTACAACATTGATAGACGGCGCCAAACGTGAAAACTCATCTTCCCACAGCGAAATAGAATCAGATGTTGAAATGATGAGGAACGGCTGAGATACATCGGACAATAAAGACAGAATAAATAAGACAATCTTCACTGCTCTCTCCTGCAAAGAACAAGATACAGCCATTTAAAAGACCATCTGATCAACTATGCAGATGGTATGATGCGATCATGACTCATGAGGGACTCAAGAAAGAGCACTTTCAGCGGGGGAACAGGGGGGAAGAAGGTGTGGTTGGAATGGCAATTTCCGAATGCATTATTACCAATTGTAATTACAGTATCGTCCTCATTATCAACTCGTTTAAATATGCATTCTCATATTATTTTTACTTTTTCACATGTTTTGCGCATGAGGAGCTGGGTTTGGGGTTCAGGAACCCATGCTCCTCAAGTTCTATATAAAAAAGTCTCACAATACTAGCCTATTTGGCACAGCTTATGCTATGCAAAACTGTGATAGCTTTTGTCAGAATAGATTATGATAGTTGTGGTGTTTGGGTTATTATAAATGTGGTTATGGTGACAGGATACATTACACAAGTGTTTGGATGCATAAATGCAAAAGTGATTCTAATGTGCAAAAGACAATTGTGCCATTTCATAATATTACTATTGCATACTAGTTAATCTATTTTGATTACATCATATAAGTGATTGTTATTAAATAATCAATTACTTAATAAATAAATATTATACACATAATATTATACAACATTACAACTAATTAAGCAACATTGTGGTGATTTATTTATGAATTTTTTTAATTAAAAATACAAAAGAATATTGTTTCATAAAGTTTGTTTAGTTTACATTTGTTTATAACTGAAATTTCGTTAATGAGTTAGTTCAAATTTTTTTAATTAAAAACTAAACGAATCCCTTTATAATGCTTCGTCATTGGTTTTTTTTCCCCCCTTAATTTATTGGATATATATGTGTGTGTGTGTGTGTGTAATAACTAATAAGCATTAAGTGGCGGCAGAAACAAGGCATATTAAAAGTACAACCTTCGGTAACAGCACTAAAGATTAGCAACAGACTCTTGTCTTCTTGTGAGGACACAAGTGTCATTTTGCAGAAAGATGAGGGGCACGACGGTAAAAAAGCAATTGCACTGACCCTATTGGGCTTAAGAAGCCCAACCCCAGCTTCAGCCAATCGCGCCCCAATCCACGTATGTTATTATCATAACTTCAAAATGTCTGGACTGAGCAGCAGTGCTGATCCATGCGTCTAATATGTCATAGGTCTTTATGTGTGATATTAGTTGTTTATATGTCTTTAGGTCATTCTGAGATTAGCAGATCATGCTTGAAAATTGTATTAGTGATGCTGTCTAAAAATGCTATGATAAATGATAGGTTTATGTATGTTTTGGTAACAAATATTAGTCGATCTTGAAAGTGAGCTAAAGTAGTTTTAGGCCAAATCAGTGGGTGAGTGGTGAGATGACTGACATATATAGACTCACCTGGTCATCAATAACAAAAGCATTATGGCCTTTATGCCAAAACTCACGAAGCTTGTTAACAGAGGGTAAGTGATTATTGTCAAGTACGGATGAAACTCCAGCTGGCAGCTTTGACAGTTTAATTGGGAAATCCTTGTCATTCTGCAATAATATGTATATCAATTTTTGAACCAAAATGGTCTGTAATGTTATCATAATAAGTGCACGTATTATTAACGACAACAATAAGTAGTTATACCAGAAAAAGCATCAAGAACAATGCATTTGATATGAAAAATTAATTTGACCAAACACAAAAATTATGAAACACTGTTTGGCTAACAGTAAAAACTGTCTCGGGCAATAAAGTTAGGTGCCTAGCATCTTACTATACGAACTTGAGTTTTTCTAGTGCCTTGCCTTGCAGAGATTTGTTAAAATACGGAGGTCAAATCAGTAGAAGCCTAGAAGGTCTCACATACAAGCAAAAAAAGAATTGGACACAAATGGGTATCTGTTAGCAGTTAGAACTTGGATATAATAAAAAGGGAAAATTGGTGAAAAGGGCATTTAAGAATATTGAAATTGGAATGAAGGACACTTAATAAATCAACTTGGTTTTTACTCCTAATTTTTTTTTGGACCAAAATACCCTCATCTTCATCATATAACCTTACTATCAAACCCTAGCCTCCGGCCACCACCACTTCCACCACTACCATCTCTGGCGACCTCCGGCGACCGTCACTAGCACCTCCGGCGACCATTCACCATTGGCACCACCCATGCCTAACCTCCGGCCACCACCACTTCCACCTCAGGCCACCTCATACGATCGACCTCCGACGACTGCCACTAGCACCTCCGGCGACCATCACCTATCATCCCACTTTCACTCAACAGTTCTGACCATCTTAAGAGAAATTTATACTCTTAAGATGACTGATCTTAAGAGAAATTTCTCTTAAGATCAGTTGGCCGTGGAGATTTGTGTTGGTGGTGGTGGTGGCCGGCGGTGGTGGTGGCAATAGAGGGGGAGGAGAGGGAGATGGTAGTGGTGGTGGCTATGGAGGGGGAAGAGAGAGAATCAAAGATATTTTAATGCCCTTTTCACCAATTTGGGATGTGAATTTGGAATTTGGAGGTGGCTATGGAGGGTGATGGTGGTGGTGGTGGTGCCACATCATTTAGGATGTGAATTTGGGATTTGGGAATCATAGCATTACTCTTTGCATTAACAACAGAAAAACACACAAGGGATAACTACATATAACATAGAATAAGTAACCAGAAATCAAACATGTTGTAGATACATATATTTAAAAACAACTCCAAATAATAATGCTCAGATCCAGTTAATTTTTGATAAAATAAACATTCTTTTACATAATCAACTAACGTTGATTGAGACATACATATTCAGAAAACTAACAGAGGATCAAAGATATTTTATCGTTGTAATGAAAATAGGTTGACCCACTGACAAGAAGATTACAATTTTGGGGAATTATTTCACATCAAAACATGCAGAAGCAAAAAGGCAAGGGCTTTAAGCTCACTAAGGAATATCAGATATTGTATACTGACATAGATCTGTATAAACCACTAAACTTCGACGGCTCCGGCGACGGCGACAACGAGGATGGCTCCGGTGGTGGTGGTTGTGATGGTGGTGGCTATGGAGGGAGGAGGAGAGAAAAAGTTAGAGAGAGAAGAGATATGGTGGTGGTCTCTTAGGGTTCCATTGGCTATTTTGCCATTTAGAGTGAAATCTAAAATTTTATAGGACTAAGAGGGAAAGGTTAAATTTTAGAAGACTTTAGGAGGGAAAGTTTTTTTAGAGTGTGTCCTTGTGTGGGTTTTTGATTATGGCTTGTCCTTTAGTCCAACTTAGCCCAATCTTAGGGGCCTTACACCAAGTCTCCCTGATAAAAACCACCCCAAGTCGCATTCTTTCATAAATTCAAGATTCTTAAAGTAACTATTTATGTTTGCTAAATTTGTGTCATGCAGAGCTATGTACCATGGGAACTTCTTAAGCCATATGTGTGTTAGACATCTCATTGCACATTAAAACTCTTCCCTTTATAAACTTCTTGGATTAAGCGCAGTATCCACCCTAAATATATTCAGAATTCTGAAACAGTACACCACTGAATCACTGATGGATGTCAAGCATTAAGCACGTGAAAATATAGTTGCAAGGCTTTGAAATCAGACTTCAAGTTGAACTTCAGTTTTGTCTTAGTTAATTTTCTTGTTTGAATCTCTAGTATGTATTATGTGGACCAGTTTGCTAAGTTACCAACTACTCAAAAAGCTTAAGCTGTTACAGAATGGGCCCAACAATATATATCAAGCTTCAACACCCTTCCTCACGTGCAACCCCGACTTGCACGTGGAGAACAAACAAACCAAACTCCATTATAGTGGAGACAAATAACAAAGTGCAAATATGGCCAACAAAGCGGGGATGGACAGTCGAACCCAGGACCTCCCACAAACAAGGCTTTGATACCATGTTAAGTTACCAACTACTCCAAAAGCTTAAGCTGTTAGAGAATGGGCCCAACAATACATATCAAGCTTCAACACTAGTTATACCATATACTGTGCCATGTCCACTCCTACTTCCTAATTTTCAAGTAAATACATTACTTATCTCCCATTTTATTATAATAGGACTCTTACCTCAAAATATAAAAATGTTTTCAAAGGAGCCACCATGCGGTGTCCACTGCCTTGTCCGATACGTATCCAGTGTGTGGTCCTATTTTAACAAAACTTTAAGACGTTTTTTTGCTTGTCCGGCGCGTGTCAATGCCCCACGCATGTGGAACAGGGCACCCAAATTGGAGTGTCAATGCTATACAGAGAGTTTTTCAGGATGTGAATTGCATAATATATCATGCTACTATGAGCACCGACCTTATCAACTTGAGAAACCAAATTATCAATCTTCGCCTTCTCGCGACGATTTTCATACTCCTTTGTAAGGCTATGAACTTGAGGTAAATGTACAAAAGAAGCATTATCCAATTCCCACGTAGCGTGCTCATAATCAAGGCCACGCCATTTGACAAGCCACTCATAATGGCTCTCTGAAATATCTCCTTCATTCCCCATTTGATTCTGATGATGCAACAATGGAATTAGCAATCTCTTCTTTAGCAAACGATGTGGCATAGTCCATTCTTTCTTCCACCTTGTGGCCTGTAGACAAAAGTGACTTGTTTAGAGCCCTTTTGGTTTAGCTTCTAAAATAGTCACTGTTTGGAATGAGAGATTTTTCCAAATGCAACAAATTAGAGCTTGTTAAAAAAAAAAAAAAAAAAAGGCTGTTTGTAAGCTTTAGGAAGAAATCAAATTTTTTAACAAGCTCAAGCAAATCTAGACGATCACAGTTTTTTTAACAATCACTTGTAAGTGATTGTTCACCCGAAAAATCTATCCTAAGAGGACTTTTAATCACCACATACTCAAATGATCCAACCAAGAACATGATTTATCAGCCATAAAATTGTTTAAGAATAACAGGACCTGATTATTCTGATGAAATTCTGCAACAAGTGATGAATGCAATTGAGTTTCTGGTATCCAGTGGTTGTGAATATGAGCTAAACCTTTATATTTAACTAAATATTGCTTCTGCCTTTGCAGCCCTACAACCAAAATACCAAATCACATGCAAAACGGTTATAAAACATGCTTTAAGCACATTATTTATTAAAGGAAAAAAATGAAAATGAACATGCAATTTTTCTGATGAATAAAACTCATGAGGCTAAGGTGTCCATACCCTCAGTATCTGACACTTCCACTTCTCGGACATCCCATACTGACTCTATTTCATCCGACACTGAATGGACCCCAAATTTTATCTTCTTTTTGACACAGCAGAGGCAGTGCCACACTCCAAGTGGGACATCATCCAGAGGAGGATCTACACACGAGATATGGTAACTTCTCTTGCAATCCTTACCACCACAGCGCCTGAAAATGTGCTTAGATAGACCATCAGATAACAAAACAAAAAGCATATATTCAAGGTAATTGCGTATGAACAACAATTTTAAGACGAAACTTTGACACTTTGTACAACTATGAACAAAAAGAAATATTAATAACTATTAATCTAAAGAAGGAGCTGAACCATTACTTAAGGGTACAAATACTTGAAATTGCCCAGCTAATGAAAAGGAGATAATCACATCAAATATGCTCCCAAAACATTATGTACAAATCAACACCCAACATGCCAAGATTAGCCATTGAAGAGGGAGGCGGTCATCGATAATGGAAGAATACAAATCTAGAACCTGATACAGCCATGACAATGAATACAAAGAAAAGGGGGCAATAACAGGAAAAAGTTTATGGAGGTATAGGTTTTAGATGTACATTCTTTAGTGACACGTTTGGAATATTTCGATTAGCAATCGAAAGAAGGAAGTCTCTCATGAAATGGAAGTGTGGAGGAATATCAAGAAGGGATTGGATCATTTAAAGTATCGATTTTGCTTTGTAGGAGGAATAGGCCAACTGAATACATACTGGTTAGATGGGTTGGTGAGGACTCATTAACATCTACATTCCTGACCTTGTCACGGATTACAGCATAGATCGTTGTGCATTAGTGGAAGATTTCCTGAGAAGTGGGCATAAGGGAATTTGGTGGGATGTCGTGAATTCATCACGCAGTTACATGGTTAGAAGCAATGTTACCAGAAACCAATCAAACCCTAACGATCCCCGTTTTGGTACGATCGTTCCAGGTCATGGTATGGTAGTGAACTGGAACTCCACTATTGGCATTCGTGCTTTAAATCACGTGATAGTTTAATGACACTACCACAATCTCGTGATATTGTAAAGAGACCACCTACCCATTTAGGCTTTTGACTTTTAATGTGTATATATGTATATACATATATATATATATATATCAACATCCATGAAAAATGGTCTAGAGAACTTTTAAGGTTTCAATCTACTATACTCTGTTCCGTCGTTGCGATTCGGAGAATTGTACGCCCACCATACCATATTCCATAGCCAGTGGCGATCTACGTTCTTGTTCCCGTTCTATGTACTGAATAGATCCGCGATCAAGGTAACATTGGTTAGACGATTATCAAGTGCATTTTGACTTAAAAAAGCTGCTTTAACGTGAGATATCTTAGTTCAACTCTTAACAATGAAAGTTTGCCGAGTTTTTTTCTTGGAAGGCTACTTCGAAAAGCTAAGCATCAGTGAGGTAGCATTTTTTTTGGTTGGGTGGTGGTTTTTGATAATATGAGGAAAGAAGATAGAAAGTTGTAAATCGTGGTTACATGTGTAAAAGGAACGAAAAGAACAGCTAGGTCGCGAGAAACTTCCAGTATGTGCTATTATCAATATTTGGGATTTAGTGGGTGAAGACAGGACATCGGATAATTTGATGGCTTTGAGAACAGTCAAGGTAAGAAAGAAGGCCAAAAATGGCAAGTGCCTCCCCTTGTTTGTGGTGGTGCATACGGAGGGAATGAACCAGTAAATCTTCCAAAGGGTTAGAATCCCTATTTCCGTTTTTGGTAGTTATCAGGGGAAAAAAAATTCCCTATATGTGCTAGTAAGTATAAATTTAAATCTCCCTCCTCGTTTTGGACCAAAGTACTCCTAGACCTTTAGATGATTTTGTTAAGTTTCCAGATGAACAATGCTCATTGATTTTGTTTTTGTTGTATACTTCATGTTTACATGGGCGCGAACCTTAGTGTTGTTAAATGATATTCTCTTACTTATCATAATAATAAAACTCATAAGGCCTTTAAGCTAACAGCGCCAATAAGCATTATAGTGCCGTCACAATGAAGACTTAAGTCAATCATGAAAGTGCCTCAATCTAAATTGGGACTAAGTCATCGAAATTTGAACGATTTCATCCATCAAAATTATCAAATAGCTTCCCATAGAGGACATTGATGAAAGGAACACAATGCAGAAAAAATTGCGTTTAAAGTTCCGATAATAAAAATGATATTGCTTAAATCTACAATGGCCTGATATACCATTTATATAATTTGCATGATGCAGACACAAATAAGCTGCCCTATAGTTCCTTGAATATGAATAGCATTAGAATAAAGTATTCCATTTTTACCCTTCAAAATGCACATTGGGATTTCAGATATCATTGTTTGCCCTTGTTTTAAGTTCCTTTCCAATTAAATTGCATAAAAAAATCTAGAGAACTGTAAATTCTTGTCTATGAAAAGAGAAGGCAATATGAATAGCGTAAGGAAGATAACATTCTCCAAATTAGCCAACTATTAAGCTTAAGTTATTCATTTCATTTGAGACTAAAGACATTTGCAACTCTATATGCGCAGATAAATAGGTTTACCCACAGGAGCGTTCCACCAAGCTTGCAAATGACACACGTATTTTGTTGATTGTCCATTTCCAAAGGAGTCCCCTTCTGCTGCATATCGCAATCACAGTTGTCAGCACGTTTTGCGCTCCCTCTGGGTTCAAGTTCCCCTCTATCCTAATGCGAGGAATTAGATAAATGACAAAGTTTATTTCATGCTGAATGTATAATTTAGAATAATTGTTCCATATGTGATGTATCGCCAATAAACACTTAAAATGCACACAAGATTAGCATGACCAAAACATATTTGTTTGCGAAATCGAAATGTCTAGCACAGAATAAAAAGGGGGAAGGCGAGAAAAAAATATGCAAGAAATTTCTGTTAAAAAATGGAAAAGTACAGGTTATTGAGTCCACTCCACTCCTAACAAACTTCTTGTCTTTTTTTTCCTATTCCAATCTCAATTGAGCAAAGGAGAGAAAAGCTTTCAAAAATTTGGTCGGCGAGTTGGCAGATGAGCTGGAAGAAAGCATGTAAACCACCAAAAGAACGGCGTGTTGAAATCACAAAGTTAACGTTGTTTAATCGTGCCTTGCTGGGGAAGTGCTCGTGGCAATATGGCAATGAGTTAACCAATCTATGCAAGATCATCTACAAGAAGTATGAGAGTGAAACAAGAATTGGAATACTAGGAAACTAGAAGCCCAAAAATTGGGGGGCTAGGAGAAACATCAAGGACCAGGAACCTGTGAGAGAGTACATTCAAATTATGGCAGGATATTAGCAACGCATTGCACTAGGTTCTGGTTGAATCACTATTGTGGGAGGCTCCATTTGCTTTTTCATTCCCAACAGTTGTCTAGTAAGAACCCCCAAAATCGGGGGCATCAAGGACTCGGAATCTTTGAGAGAGTACATACAAATTATGGCAGGATAATAGCAACGCATTGCACTAAGTTCTGGTTGGATCACTAGTGTAGGATGCCCCATTCGCTTCTTCATGCCCAACAGTTGTCCTATGAGAATCCTACTAGTCTCGATCTGAATCATACAGTTTGATTCGATTCATTCCCTAAACGATTCGAATAGGTATGCAAAAGTTATCTAATGAAGTAACCACACTCAAATCTTACAATTGCAGCCGAATCACATGAATCTTACAATTCGAACAATTCACAATAGTCGTACGCGAAAGCTTTTTCCCCCCTTTTCTGCTTTTCTTTTTTTTTTTTTTTTTTTTTTTTTTTTTTTTTTTTTTTTAATTTTGAATTCCCAACCCTCTTCTAAGCCAATTAAGACTTGTATATACAAGACCCAATCCTTGTTCTTGCACTTTAAAATATCTTTCTCTAAAAAAATGCAAATCAAATTCCTTTTTTCTCCACGTATTTCTCTACTTGCAGAAGGAAGTTATTGGAGCCAACTATTGAAGACTTTGAGAGGGGAATAAAAAAGATATTGTACTTTGATATTTTAGCTTCACATCGAAATTTGGATGCTTACCCTTCAATTGTGAAGCGAGAATAGGCTTTTTGGTGAAATAGCTTTGAAACCAAAGAGAAGGAATAAGATGATTCAGTGTCTTGGTGTTTTGGTGTAATTCAGAAATCTGGACATTTATTGCGGTGTTTTATTTGGTATTTTGGTGCTTTTCAATTTTTCACATCTCACCTTGACATTTCATTTTGACTAGTGATTCGAAAATAAAATGGCTTTTTGATTCCCACTATGATTCCACATTTGACAATTGTACCTAGGGAAGTTCAAGATTGCAGCAAATCTAGGGCCTCTTGTGAGAACTACCTTAAACACTTGAACAAGGATATTTGGCGGGATGTGCAATTTACCAGGCCAGTTTGGAGTGGGAGATTGAGGTGATGGTCTCCTTTGTTGCCCAGTTATATAAGTAATCTGAGCATTGGAGAGAAAAGAAGGATGATGAGGATATTAACTAAGAACAGATATTTTAATGTGAAATATTTTTTTGAATCTTACAGAGGAAAGGGCAAAGAGTGTTCCCTTGGAAAGCAATTTTGAGGACCAAAACGTCAACAAAAGTTGCATTTTTTAGTTGTACTGCGATTATGGAAAGGATATTTGCTCTCGAGAATCTCAATAGAGATGATTAATTATTGCGAATGGTTATTAAATGCACAAAAGGAATGACTAATCGATCAATCATTTTTTTTGTTGCATTGTCGAGTAGATGAAGACTTTGGCTCATAATTTTATCCTTTTTTGGCATTTGGTTGCTGATGGCTAGGAGTTAACTATATAATTTGATGGCTTAGAAAGAGATCAGAGTTAAGGACAAGGAGTTTGGCAAGTGACTCCTTTTTGTTTGTGGTGGTGTATATGGAGAAAAAGAAATTATAGATCTTTTAAAGTGGTGATATATTCTACTTAAAACATATAGATTTTCGACTTCTTTCTTTTTCTGGACTAAAGGGAGTACATCTGGATCACTTTATAGGTTTGTAGAGTTTTCAACGGTCGGAATCGATTATTTTGCTTAGGCGAAATACACAATACTACCCTGATCGTTGACTTGTTTTTAATTGGCTACATCTCATTTTTTTTCAAATAGATCATTATACTTGCATAAGTGCTGCAATTGACTCATTCGTTAACAGCTGGATAATTTATTCAACGAATATGTACACGTGTATATATCTGATTTTCTTTATGAAAAGCCAACAGTCCATACCCCTTGTTCCTTCTTTTTATTCTTTTTTCTTTTCCCTCTCTCTACTTTCTCCCTATAAAATCATAAATCATAACGCCAGAGAGGCGCACCACCTCGCCGGTGCCCATTTTGATTACTGTTGCTCACTTCATGTCACAAACTCTGCCCTATCCACAGCAGTTCGGCAACAACTCAAATCTTAGTCGCCATCAGCAGAAGGCTTTCCCTGTGGATGCAGTAGTCCACCAAAGATTTGACGGCAATAGTATCTCCCTATTTGTTTGTTCATCAAGATAATGAAGGCTAATTTGCCCTTTTGTTAAGATATAGATTTTTGACCTCCCTTCTTTTTTGAACTAAAGAGACTACATCTAGACTACTAGATTCTGTTGTAGATTTTAGGTAATCTAAGACTATAACTTATGTTTTTGGTGTATACATCCTGTGTAAATTGGAGCAACGCACCGCCTTTTGTCAAATTTCCTTCGCTTGCCAAAAAGAAAAGCACCCAGTTGCTCAAGCTCCGAGGAAAACTAAATGAGATCCAAAAGGAAGATTGAGCGTGGCTCGTTCCAATCATGAGCAAACTCATTTTAATTTTCCACAAGTCAATCTAGATTTCAAGCTAGGTTAGCTTCGTTCTCAACCCCTGTGTTCACATGCACAAACATAAGATGGGGGAATGTCTATTTTTAGCAATACAAAACCAGTACAACTATCATAACCTACTAGCGACTTTTTTCAAGAGCTATACTCAAACTAACAGGGACTGCATCAAAGAGACAATGAAAAGCCGGGTTGAAAAGCAAACTAACCTTGGGAATAAAGGTATCAGAAGGGACCTTGTTTAGTGTTGCATGGCAAGAACATAGCGCCTGGTTTTGAGAATCATAGTCCACCCTGCAAGATATGAATAACAAATACAAACCAAATTGGGTTCATTCGGTGTCGTCATATAACACCACAGTATCCAAAACCGGGGGCGGGGAATAAAAAAAGGGGGGGGAAAAAAGAAGAATAAGGCTTCATTGCGTTTAAATCATTCGAGAAAGAACCAAAGTTTCACATTTGCAAACAATTGTAATTTGCAGTTCTTATTGGTCACATGTTAAGGCAACATTCTTCAGCAGATGATGATGTATACTATACACGCCATGTTCTCACTAAAGAGATCAACCTCTCTTTTTGACTGATCTAGTTATTGAGACGAAATAGGGGCCGTCAACTGTTCCATTTTAAAGCCAGAATAAAAGCTTTCAAATATTACAGCCAAGAAAAAATGCGCCTTATATCTATGATATATGACACATGCATTTCATACACAGTTTTATGTTAAGAAAACAAGAGGATTGAATACTTGTGATAAATGATCCGAGTTCTTCTATTTCTTTCTTAATGTAATTTTTTTTTTTCTTGACACACTATACACAGAAAACAAACATCTCCATATACCTAAGAAGGAACACATATAAGTGTATTTTTCCTTCTATTGACATAATATAAATTCCATAAATAAACATTCAGTATAAGTTTCAGTTTAAATTGTATTTTGAGAAGACAATCAAAAAGGAACATCTCCTTGCTACATACATGCAGTCAACAACATTCATCTAGTCAAAGATAGCTCGCATCGTCAACAAAAGCTCTTCTACATATGGCAAAACATGACATGTCCATCAAAACAAACTCTGTGTCACTCACTCATGGCTCATGCAGACGTGTGAAGTCAGAGATCAGCAAGCAGTTGTTTTAGAGCAGAGAATGCATTCTAATGAGAATATGTCCCATCTCTTTCAATTAATCCAGACAAGTCATAAGTTGATGGTTCAACCAAATGCCACAGTGACATTATCAAAGGCCTCAACACAAAGTGTACCAGTTCAAAAAAGTTATATATATATATATATATATATAAGAGCGATTCTTAAAATAGGTCTATATCCACAGTGGCATTAAAAAGAACACTAAAACGCAAACTAAAATGCCGAAGAAGCATGGGACAGGATTCTTACATTTTCGAGTTCAATTCTATTTTATTTTTTACGAAAGGTCGTAGAATTTCAGTAGATGCTCATAAAAATGTGAAGTAGCTCAGATTAACTTAAAACAATTTGCCAGAACTGGCAGGATTCAAGTGAAGCGCTGTACATACTTCAGACAGCAAGGCACATATGAGTGGTTTCACAAAAACTATTACCTTTGCCTTTTAGAACATGCAACACAATCTCCAAGAAAATCGTGCCTTTCGCACCCTAATGATGGTGAAGAAACAGCATCGGAATCAGAGACACGGGTGTCTTTATCTACAACCCTTGCAAAAGCATTGGAATCTGTATCTACCATATTCCTCTTTCTCTTAGATGGCACAACTTTATCTCTGGAAGTCAGACCATTATCCCCATTAGGGTCAAGAGCTTTTTTGTGAAGATCACCACTCTTAGAGCCGTTTAAACCGTTTCCATCTGAATGCTCATTAGAGTCCTTACAACTATGCTTTGGACTTGAGCAAGAGATTTCTACTTCACCAATACTTCCTGAAATTTCCGCATCAATATTTCTTATACTAGGATTGGATCTTTCCAAATCTTCTTCAGAAGCGGTTTCAACTCGTCCTTCACTCAACTCTTCTCTGAACCTCTTGCTATTCCTGTTAACCCTGACCTCTCCATCCTCCAATTCCTCAGAGTCACTACCCTCATCATTGCTACTATCAACTTGAGACTTCTTCTTTGGGCTCTCCACTTCGGTATCTATGAGTGAGTAAAGGAGAGATACATTTAGAAAAATATTTCAGAATAGATTTTTAAACTAGTAACACGCAGTTGGATAATTCACTCGCACGACAGTAGTATATCATAATTGGACTAATGAATTATATTAAAGAGTGGTCCTAAACCCAAGTAATGGACGGGAAATTTACAAATAAATAAATAAAATAAAATTTAAAAAAAAATAAAAATTAGAAAACTGTAGTATCCTTCATCTAAATGAGGAAAATAATGATCATATACATAAAAGAATGAAAACAGAAAAAAGAAAACACTTGGCTATGTCCAAGAATGATCATGCAAAATTTGTCATTCACTTGTCTTCATGTACTTTTTATTAACTCACCCAAACTTTTTGACTCACAAAATGACTTGACTACAGCAGCATTTATGCATTTATAGACCACAATCTATTTAACTAGCAATACACACGTATCTACTACATTAACAAACCATTTAATTTGGACACATCTTTTAACCAGCATACAAGAACTACAGATGACTCTAAAACTCCAGGCATGAACAACTCTTCAAGTACATGCAAATTTATTAAGGGTAGAGTCACAAAGTCAAAAAAGTATGAAAAGACACTCGAAGTATTCAAGAATCTATTAATGGTTGTTACAAAGTAAAGTGCGTATATATATATATTTATAAGTATATATAAATTCTTTTTTTTGTATTTGAATGCCATGTGGTAGCCGATTTGAATGTCACATGGCAACCATGATTCGATTTACAATATATAGATATATATAAAAAGATGAAAGAAAAGGAGCCACAAGAGAAAATCTTGATACCTTGTACAGCATCTCTTCGTCGTTGTTGCTGAAACAAAGCCTTATAAGTACGGCCATCCATTCTCTTCTTTGTCATACCAACAGGCTTTAGATCCTGTTTTTTGCTTCGCCTCATGTCCTTGGGTTCGAATCTCAACTTTTTCACACTAAACTCTCTTTTTAACTTTTTCCTTTTCATAACCGATGAACCAGACCCTTTCTCGGACTTCTTTGAACCTGAAGAACTCACCGAAGTCTGCTTTTTGCCCCTATCAGATCTCCTCAAAGGACTTGGCACCCTTTGTTTCTCAACCCTCTCGTGGTTCTTCTTAACTGAAAGCGTGGTTATCCGCTTCTCAAGTCTACCAGACTTCCGCGTACTTGAAGGGCTCGAGATGACTTGTTTCCTTGATGGCGTTTCCCGAGTTGACCTTCTTAAACCAGATTTATCTGAATTTGCAGATCCCGAGGGAGAGGAGAATTTGCCATTAACGAGCCTTTTCTTGGGAGTGTTACTCTCATCTTCATTGATTTTGCGACTAGATCGGGTATCACTTACCATAATTTAAGCTGTAAATCAGTCGAATAAAGTTGAAATATTACAGACTGTGGGGTAAGAATTAGCATTCTCTTTGATGTTATAAACGAATGAAAAGATCATAGAATTACCTAAGTACTCAACATTTATCTCGGAAACCACATAACCCATTGCAACAAAAGAACGTGCAACCAATTGAGTGTAGAACTCAGTCTCCAACTCATGATCGAATATACGGGCAGCAATTATGTGCAAAATGTGAAAATAACACAATGTTCTAAGTCTGAACAGTAAATTTTCAGTTATACAATAGCAACATCCTTCGAAAGGTAAATGAGCAATCCAACACCTTAGATAGGACAACTATTCCAACAACAATTTGAACACCATAAATGAGAAGTCAATAGGCACATCAAGGTCCATAAATGTAGCTTCAGAAAATGTTAAGGAAAGAAATCATGGGGAGACGTTAATCTAAATTATAAGCATTCAACAAATGTATTAAACCCGGGCACGTCACTTATTTAACGTCATGTCAATCGGAATTGAACTTACACTTACAAAATCTACATATGCTCATTCTTCCCTCCAATACTACACTTTTATCTCTATAATACTGCATTAGCTACAATTTAGCCGTTAATAAAGCATGACAGATTAGTAAACAGCTAAGAACTAATTTACTTTTACCTAACTAAAACTAAAGTCAAAACCAGTTATCCGAGATTCAGCTCGCATACGTTCCAATTGAAAGCTTATTCTAGACCCACTGTAAGATAAAGGAGCCAAGATTGAGAATATTATTTTGAAGCTTATAGTTTGGCTTGTTAGCCAATATTCGATGTGGGATTAAATAAAAAGTCAAGCTACTCAAGTTCAACTAGACATCTATGTGGTCACATGCATGTTCAATATTGGCTCGAAAACAAACGAGTCAGGCAGCCATTAACACTTCTAGTTGGGCTCAGTTCGTTAACAACGATAACTACAGTAAACATGTATTATTTTAACTTTTCAAGCACCAACCATGTCAACAGTTTAGCACACATAGCTTCCAAGTAAGAATTGCTTGTTGCGAAGTAAAGGTAAATGCTGCATTTGGTATGACTTGAATTCTTGTTCTATGGCATTTATATCAATATTGATATACTGTAGATAAATACATATACATATATAGGAACATGATGGATTGAGAGTGAGTGATGTTGAGAAATGTGGAATTTCATCTACACCTAACTCACATGCAATAGCTTTTTCTAAGAAGTAAAAACTATATTAGACTGCATCTTTCAAACAAAAGAGGAGTGAAGAGAAAAATGCAATAGAACATCCCATATATATATATATATATATATATACAAACACATATATGGGAACATGATGGATTGAGAATGAGAGTTGTTTAGGAATGTGGGATCTCATCGACACACAACTCATGTATTCACATGCAATTGATTTTTTCTAAGATGTAAAAATTGTATTAGAAGGCATATTTCAAACAAAAGGGGAGTGAAAAGAAAATTATAACAGCAATTGGTGAATATGTATTCTGAAAATGACACCCAAATAGTTACCAAATTAACCAAACCCACTATTTGTTAACATATTGCGGATTCAAAGCAACACAATGCAATTCATCAACAACCAACTCATGTACTCGCATGCAATTGCTTTTTTTTTTTCTAAGAAGTAAAAATTGTATTAGAATGCATCTTCCAAGCAAGAGAGCAGTGAAGAGAAAAATGTAATTATAACTGGTTAAAATGTATTCAGAAAATGACACACAAAGAATTAACAAATTAACCAAACAAAGACCAACCCACTATTTGTTAACATCAACAATACTAGGCGCACAAACAAATCACACAAACACTTACACCTACACTCTATCTCTCCTGAGTGGCACTGTAAGGTCCACTGAAATTACCCGGCCCACAATGCCACCCAGGATGGTGTAAGTATTTGTGAGATTTGTTTGTTAACATATAGGGAAAATTCGAAGCAACCCAATATCAGAAATCAAAAGCAATCTCTAGAATTAATCAAACATATCACTACAAGAATCAAAATAACAGTTATTGATCGACAATGTGACAAGTTGTGTGAACAGTGCCCGTCTCGGGACGCCGTTTACTGGGAGAGAGAGAGAAAGAGAAAGAGAGAGAGAGAGTCACCGGTTGCTTCACGGTCGCCGGACTCCACCGTCTTCGGCGAGTCGTCGTCAGTATGGCACATAGGCCGAAGTCGTACGGAGGGTTTGGAAACTTGAGACCTGTGGGACGACGAGGACGAAGAGAGAGAGAGAGAGAGAGAGAGAGAGCGCAGAGTTTTGGGTTAAATAATGGTGCCCCAATTGAGGGGATTTATACTGTTAGCTGACCCGTCCGGTTCTTTTAACAGAGAGCGGTTCATTTTTCTAAGACGGTTGGGAAACCGACTCTGCTTCAAGTTTGCCCCCAAATCCAATTTTAGTAGAGAAGTAAAACGCAAAACGGGTCGGCCCGCTTTGACTACGAGTGAGGGGTTGAGATGGCGAGCCTAATGAGCTGGCCCATGAAGAAAATGCTTATGGCTCGACCCAACCCATTAGCTCATGAGTTTTCGGGGCGGGTTGGCTCATGGACTTGTCCATTTTAAATACTGTAATAAATTAAAACGGTAAATATCACCTAGACTCTTTGAGGTTTGCACTAATCATAATTAGGTTCTCTCACATTTCAGTAATATCACCTAGACTACCTGAGATATGAGACGCATATCACTTAGATCCACTCCGTCAATTCACCGTTAAAAAGGTGACAGACTGACTTGAATAAATATAAAAAATACCTCTGAAAGTTTAGTCCTTGTAGTTTCAATTGGATCAATATGATATTGAAGCAATTTGATCGAAATGCCCCATTCTGTGAGAAAAATTGATAGAAAAGTTGACATAATTTATCCATTGTTATGCACAATTACGCTAATAATTAATTGAAAGATTGGTGGTATTCCACTATTTTGTCATATTTTGTCAAATTTTCTGTCAAATTTTCTGTCAGGTTTTCTCACAGAATGGGCCAATTGGATCAAATTGCTTCACTTTAAATCTTTAGGGACCAAATTGACCAAATTAAAACTACACGGACCAAAATGACACAAGGACCAAACTTTCAGGGGTATGTTTGTATTTATTTATGTCAGCCGTCAATTTTTTAACAGTGAATTGACGGAAGGGGTCTAGGTGATACGCACCTCAAACCTCAGAGGGGTCTAGGTGATATTACTAAAATGTGGAGGGGGCCTAAGTATGATTAGAGCAAACCTCAAGGAGTCTAAGTGATATCTATCCTAAATAAAAATTGAGGTTGATTTTGGCAAGTTGCTAGGAAGGACGAGTTGGTAGGTTGGCATGGTTAGAAGCAGAGGACCGACCTGGATACTTACTCGGTGGGTTGCTTAGAGAATTAGGCCAATGTATAGGACAGGTTGAGCGCGAGCTGCCAGGTGGCAGATGGATTGAGTTAAATGAACGAATTCAGACCGTTTACACCCCTGCCCCAATTGAGCACTTTGTCGTGTTCATCTAAAATGCATAACTACCTATAAGACATCCCATAAAATAAGGGGGAATAAATTAATAATATATATATATGGACAGCACTTCTGTGCAGTTTGCACAGTGCTGTGCAAACTGTGCCTCTCACAGTTTGCACAGTTTTCAAAATAACAGAAACAGTATTTTCCTATATATATATATACATACGTAATTGGTACGTCACAATCTATCAATCCGACAACATGGTGAGAAGGTCATCTTGAATAACTTCCCCGTATGAGAGTCGTGGGAGTAAGAGATTCTTTTAGAATGTATCTTTTTTCTATTGAAGTTTATTAAAAAGCATTTAGCATTTATGATCGTTGTAAAAATTAGAGATCTTTGTAACTGACAATTTCACGGGAAACCTTGTTAAAGATTTGGATTCAGCTTTTTGAAAAAACTTCAATTTGCTAATTTTAAAGTAATCTCTTTCTTCAACTTTAAAATTAATTTGTTTTTTGGTTAAGCAAGGTCTTTCACGCTCATTAAAGGGCTTTTCTATCACATACTTGAATTTGTAAACCACTTAACCGATTCTAAGCCTTTCCTAAATAACCCATGATACTGCAAATTAGAGCATGGTAAGAACATCTCCAATACAATGCTATTTGACGTGCTATTCCTCCTATACCAATTCCTATGCCAAATTACAAGGTTTTTTTTGGGACATTTGAAGTTCAATATGCCAAAAGGTCTCATCAATGTGAAACACAGTTGATGGACTTCAAAAATAAAAAAGCTGATCTGATGTGAACTTAAAGAGCTTAAAGCCATGTCAGAAGTATATAAATAGTTATTGTAATAGAAGTCTTTTGCAGTCAATATAGAGTGAATGCTTCCATGCAATCAAGTGGTTTGGTTGTATAGTACAACCAAACACTTAACATACATTGGTAAGAAATGTTTGTACTAAGGTAAGAAATGTTTGTACCTTCATAACAAATGTTTGTATCAATGTAAGAAATGTTGTACTCTTTTAAGAATTGTTTGTACCTGATAAGAAAGCATTGTACTCTTTATAAGAAATGTTTGTGCCAAGGTAACAAAATGTTATACCTTTGATGATGTCAAATAATGGGTAAGAGACAAGAAGAGTTAGACAAGAGATATTGTAAATGGTTCAACTCTGTTAATGAAGAGACCTACATCCATATGTGTGTCAGAGCATGTACATTATTAAATCATCGGGGGTCTTTAGTGAACCAACAAGGGAGATGGAGCTACCAGAGATTAGCCGGGTATATGCGTCTGTGTAAAATAAGTTTGCGATCCCCCACAAAGGAGGCAAGTGGTATCGTTTACAGATACAAGAGACCTACTCGTACATGCATGTAAACTGATAAGGCAATACAATCTGATTGTGATTGATTAGCACAAATTGTGTGAGTTTTCTAATTGGATTAGGAAACAATCCACTCTTTCCATTAGTCTTTTAGCTCGTGTAGGAAACTGTCTAGAATATTCTAGATCACGTCTTGGGGCTTGGCTGGGTGGTGCCCATGAAAAACCGCACCCATGATGCGTGCCCGACCTATTGGCTGGGCCCTGATGATACTGGGCATACCGCTCGGGTTAGGCAGGAGCGAAGTTTTGCTTTCACTGGAATTCTTATGCATATCAGCTGCCCCTCATTTCCGAGTCTAATGTGATGCTTCATCAGATGAGGGTTGGAAATTTGTATAGCTCGGTAAACCGTTCGGGACGCAGCTCGGGAAATTACTCGGGACCGGACCTGTCATCTTGATCAATTGGGGCTTGGACCAATCAGTTACCTCAGGAGCTTGCGCTCGGTACCTGCCACGTGTCAAGGAGTAGTTGGTCAGGTCATAATCCAACTAGGCAAGTGCAAGTACAACCAGACAGTCACAACCCAACTAAATTGTCACATCGTGCCATTAATGTGCACGCCTTTTGAGGCACTACTTAGACTGCCCGAGGTGCTAGATGTCGGTCGTTTAGTTGGGAAACTGGCCGGACCATTGAATTTGAGATCATCTGGACCGTGTATGCAATTTACAAAAGGAGCACTTTAGCATTTTCGCTACTTCTGCTACCCATAGAAAGAGTTTACCAAGCAATATCAAAGATAAAGCGTCCGATCAAGATTCCTGAGCTCTTTCCTACACTTCATTCTTGTCAGTCTTCGTCCCTCCAGCCTTACAATTCATTATATTTTTCTTCTCTTCTTCATTTGTTATTACTTCCGAACAAGGCTGGAGAATAGGAACCCATTATGTCTTGTGAAAGAGTGGGACTTCTTTTTTCCTTAGGTTCTACTTCTTTCTTAGGTTAGGTGGTTCCCTTTCTTTGGTAGAACAGTCGGCCCAGTTGATGTATCATAGAATCGTTCTGTCTGAGTACTACTTGACCGTGAAGACCGTGTACGCCTTACCTTACAAGCTATTGGCCCTTCCACCCTTGTACCTTAGATTTGGGATTCTTGACCCCTACTAAGGCCGCCAGGTGCTCCCTCATCCCGTCGTAGGGACCTTAGAAATGTGTCATTCTGATTTTAACTCGTTTTCCCGATCAGAAGATGAACAATCATGGTTGGGGACTCCAGACACAAGCTTGGACCCTCCTTCACTGACTCCATCAAACCACCATAGTGAAGGTAGGATTCCCATTCAGGTGTCTGACAATGAGATGAGCCAAGGGCTCCAGGTAGCCTCTGTATCGTGGGGGTCAGGCGACGAGGCATCGGTCTCTGGTTATCCTGATGTAGCCTTTTCTTGCGAGTGGACTCCCAGCAGTCTGCTTGTCTCTAACTTGGGGTGGATTAGGGATAGATATGATATTCCCAGTCACTGTTCCTTAGCCATACCTATCGAAGGGGCTCATTTGCACCGGTCGGTGCCTTCATGGTAGGGCTTCCCATTCATCTCCATCCGCTTACATGGGACGTCCTAATCTACCTCGGGATTGCTCCCAGACAACTTGCCCCGAACGGATAGAGATTTCTGATGAGGGCCATACACTTTTGGCCCCAAGTCCTCGGGTACAAGCTTACCCTTCAAGAATTCTTGTGAACCCACCGACCATTCCCGTCACATGGGAAGGTCGACTTCTTTTCTCTGAGAGCCAGACATGGGAAGAAGATAATTGATAAATGCCCGAGCAACAACAAGGGGTGGAAGAAGAAATTCTTCCAAGTGTCCACCCTTGTACTTTGCGATGACGCTCTGGGGATACAACTGAGGACCTCCTGGGCGGGAAAGTTGAAGAGTAAGCTCCAGTTTCGCTTATGTCTTCATTTTTATTTTGTTGTTATCGTAGAGGTAACTGACTTGCATTCTATTTTCTAGTAGGGTCGACCGACCCACCAAGCATACTAGAGGAGTGCCAGGACCGAATTAGGGCCTTAGCTCAGGATCCTACCAACATTGTTGACTTGTAATCCCAGACAGGGGACCAGAAAGTTAGCTACGAGCCAAACAAGCCCTTTTAAGCACCCGTCTTTCCTCCAATTATTCCCAGTATGTCCTTACCTCTCAGATTCCCTTTACTGCCTCAGCCATTTTTCATTGCTTATCCAATTGCTTACTCACTTTCTTTTCTCTTTTCTGCATGCATGGCCCCAAGGAGAGACCCCGAGACAAGTTCTAAGTATCAAAGAATAGTATAACTCGTATCTCCCGCGTATGTATCTCATACATACACAAATTACTTACTATGTTACTTAAGGATTAAACCAATCATCTCATGACACATACATAATGAAATGTAAACTGATATCTATATTTAAAATGTCAATGTCTCAAACATACAAACCTGGTTTGAGGGCATAATCCCAACATTAGGCTCATGGAAGCAAATCAAAATACTGCTTCTGTCAGCGACAACAGCCACAACCGCCCTTTCCGGTTCAAAGGTCAACTCTTTGTTGAAGGTTGCATTTGCTCTTGGCCAAGATGATGTTCTATCTATCTTTGTTGAAGGTTGTATTTGTTCTTGACGAACCAAACCTAAGGGACTCGGATATGCTAGAACCCGTGAGATCTCATCAAGCACAAAAATGGGAAACTGCTTTCAAGTGTTTCCAATCCAAAACAAAAATCATGGGCGTTCTCTAATGAGTTAGGAAGACTTTCCAAGTGTTCTTGCATCCATACATTGAGTATTGAGTTTTAGAGAAATCTTTGAACTCAGATCATTCACTGTTTTGAAGATTTCTTGAGAAAACAAGGTTTATTTCTTGGAATCCAAATATTAGGGGTTTTAGAGGGGTTTTGAAATAGGGGTTTTGAAAGCAAATTTCTAGCACTAAAAGGGGATTAAAACCACTTGGGAAACTAACATCAAACTCAAGTCAAGAACTTCTTAGATTGTTGGAGAGATTTGTTTTCATTTGAGCATAACTTCAAGAATACTTTGGAAGTATTGAATTTGGAATCATCATCTATCAAACATGTTTTTGAGGTTAAGGGCTACTATCCATAAGGATTCACTCATCTCAAACACCATGTCATCATCTAGATGATGATGAACTAGTAAGTAAATAAAGAAAAATAAAAAAGAAATGAGGTAAGGAGAGATGAACATTATATGTAAACAATCAAATAAGCAATCAATAGATGATGATCATTGAGATATTGGACTTGTAACTTGATGTTTCACTCATATATATTGACATTTGGACATGGAAGTAGCTTCCTAACTCAAGATTGCTCAAGAATGGTGGTTGGGGAGAGTTTGGATGTGAAGTAAATAGAAGGATAATGGAAGGCCATATTTTGTCCGAAATTCACAAAAAATGCATACGAACTCCAAATTGAACTTGTGATATACCGTTGGAAAGGTAATGGAGTATAATTTTCTTAAAAAAATAGTTTGGAGTCAGGTCACATTAAAAAGTTTTGCGGTATTTACAATAAAAGCCGGTTTGAGCGTATTTTTCACCTTCGGAAATCCATAATAATGCATTTTGAATTCAGAAATTATGTGCGATATACCGTTGGAAAGCTATTGACCTCTGGTATCCATGAAAAATGTTTGAAAAATAACACGGCGCTCTGGTTTCAAAGTCAAATTTTAGATCAAATCGATCAAACTTAGGATTTTCAGGAAGTTTTGAGAACCTCTGGAAGATCCCAGAAGCTGACGTTTTCGTCCGATTTTCTTTTAAAACTTGTTTTTAGTACTTTTCACATGATCTAGAATGATCTCAAAACTTTTTAGCGAATTTGGATGATTTCGGTCAAACCTGGTCAAACCGGTCAACGGGGACTTTCGGGGAACTTCTGGGACTTTCGGGGGTTTCTGGGAGCGGACAATTTCATTTGATTTCGCTTCAAAACTCATTTTTGGTATTTTTATGATGTAGCATGCTTCCAGAACTTTCGGTCCGAATTTGGTAGTTTTTGGGCTTTTAGGGGTATTTTGGTCATTTTGAGCATTTTGAGAGATAGAACTAACTTCCAGGAGTCCTTTTTGAGTCTTTTTCGATCATTGTGAGCCACTAAGCTATGGGTCTCCCAAATCTGATAGCCAACAAAATGGGGTGTCTACAGTTTGCCCCCTTTTTGGCATGTACTTGCAAGGCAACGCATGTCACAAGTGAGTGCCAAAGCTTTGAAGAGATAGGTCTTTTTGGAGGCTATAGATTTAGGATAAAAGCGTTTCAAAGATGCAATGATGAAAAATATGATGCTGAGGTCAGTGCTGGTCACGCTCTGTGTGAGCTGCCTTCGTATCCCAAGGGGAATCAGACCATGACGTAGTTCGGGGCACAAAGGAACAATGGTCGGTCCGAAAAGCCTATTCAGGACCCATCTCTGAATCTCTCACAATTGATCAAATTCTGCAATGGTCGGTCCGAAAAGCCTATTCAGGCCTCCAAGATGATTGATGGACGTGGAAGCACTAATGATGGACATAGAATCCCTAAAATGATTGATGGATGTGGAAGTCCCAGATATCAAAGAGTAGATGGGGTAGCCCGAGATAACTGATGGACGCGAAAGTCCTATCTTAATCCAGATGGTCTACAATGAAAGATTTGCCTCAATTTAGAGGGCTGACAGTGAAAGATTTGTCTCAATTTAGAGGGCTGACAATCTAGAGGGCTGACAACAATAGATTTGCCTCAAACTAGAGGGCTGACAACGAAGGATTCGCCTCATTCTAGAAGGCTGATGACAACATATTTGCCTCAATCAAGAGGGAATAATGAACACGACATATTTTGAATGAGAGTGATTATAAGCTAATGAAAATGAATGAACTGACTATGTATGAATCAAGATGATGAGTAGACAGTGAACTACTATGACTGTCATGGATTGGACTCACGGCTGGACTAACCATGATCATAAGAATTGATGATGCACTAATTAAGGTGATGAGTCAATAGTGAACTACTGTGACTATCATGGGTTGGATCAGTAGTTAGATTAACCATGATCAAAAGGACTGACGATGTACAAATCGAGATGATAAGTCGACAGTGAAGTACTGTGATTGTCATGGATTGGACTGACGATGTACGAATAGAGATGACGAGTCGATAGTGAACTACTGTGGCTATCACAGATTAGACTAACGATGTACGAATCAAGATGATGAGTCAACAGTGAACTACTGTGACTGTCACAGATTGGACTAACGATGTACGAATCGAGATGATGAGTCGATAGTGAACTACTGTGACTGTCACAGATTAGACTAACGATGTACGAATCGAGATGACAAGTCGACATTGAACTACTATGACCATCACAGATTGGACTAACGATGTACGAATCGAGGTGACGAGTTGACAGTGAACTAATGTGACTATCATGGATTGAACTGACGATGTATGAATCGAGATGATGAGTCGACAGTGAACTACTGTGACCGTCATGGATTGAACTAACCATGTACGAATCGAGATGACGAGTCGATAGTGAACTACTGTGACTGTCATGGATTAAACTGATGAAGTACGAATCGAGATGACAAGTCGACAGTGAACTATTGTGACCTTCATAGATTGGATTAAAGGTTGGACTACCCGTGATCAGAAGGAATGACGATGTACGAATCGAGATGACGAGTCAATAGTGAACTACTATGACTGCCATGGATTGGATTGATGATGTACTAATCAATAAGCCTGCTGGGGATGAATCTGCTGGGGATGAAACGACTCTACTGGGGAGGAATGGATAAGATGTACACTGCTAGGGAAGAAGGCAATACGCCTACTGATGGGAGTAAAGGTACGATTCTATTCATAGATGATCTGTGGCGGCTATGAATTTGACATTGATGGGGGACGATGATCAATAGCCACTCATGGACTTATGTTGCATGGACGAGGAAAGATGATCACTAGCCACTCATGAACTTATGTTGTATGGATGAAGGAAGATCAACAACCACTCATGGACTCATGCTGCATGAATGAAGAAAGATGATCAACTGCCACTCATGGACTTATGTTGCTAGGAGATGATGGTTAACTTTTGACGGCTTGGAAAGGGATGAGATTTACCCTAAGTTTGGACACTTCTCATGCTGACGCCTTGACTGGTGCAGTGATAGTGTTTGGTTCTCTTGCTTTTGTCCTTGGAATGCACTTAAAAATTTTATAATTTGATTTGAAAAATTCATTATTCGTCTTTGTTGACTTACACATTTGAGACTACGACAGACTCAAAAACTGACAAATGTTGACGCATGAGGGCGACACATTTGACACCAAATTGGAAGAAGCTCAACTTTGCCAAGATTTGATGTGCAGATATCATAGATGATACCATTTCACTCCTCATCTTAACATGGTAGCACCTTGCTGATAAATTTGATTTTTGAAAATTCCTCCCTATTGATCTAGTCAATTCTCTACTTTTCCCAGGATGTGCTTTGAATTAGTGCCTTAGCTTATAGACTAAAAGATACTCCATTTTAAAAATTTTCAAAATAACTTGGTGACTTGAAAACTCGCCATTTGGTGTGAAGGGATCGTGTTAGGCAAACAGAGTTTGCCCCTTGTTCGAAGTTTTTCCCTAGTTTGGATGATGGTTTATTGGAGGTTTTGGGCAAACGAGATAGATGACCAAAGTTTGCCCCTTGAATAAAGGGTAGATAGTAAAATTTAGGCAAACGAGGTAGGTAGTTGAAGTTTGCCCCTAGTGTGGGAGATGTTTTTTGGCTTGAGGCAAGGACCGTGACTTTAATCTCTTAGATGCTCATAACTTTTGCCTAGGCACCAGTGAAGTGACCTAGCGAGCTCTTTTATCTCTTTTGTTATTGCTCACTTCAGATTTAGCTATAATTTTTGCCTAGGCGTCCTTTCAAATTTTTGACCTAGCAAGCCATCCTTCTTTTCTTTTTGAAAGTCTGCTTACGTACCCCGATCGAGGATCAAGTTCAACGTAGTTTGGGCCAAGGTTTTGAAGGAAAAAGGTTTGATATTGGTGTCGACCGAACCATTGCGGTTGCCTACATATCCCCGAATGGGAATCAGGTTAAGAGTAGTTCAAGGCGAGACTTGAAAGTAGAGGGGTTGATTATGGTGGTGTCGACCGAACCGATGCGGTTGCCTACGTATCCCCGAGTATGAATCAGGTCGAGTGTAGTTCAAGGCGAGGCTTGAAAGAAAAGGGGGTTTTTCAAAACAATCGTCACACAAGTTCAACTTTGGGTCACTTGTGGTAGCCTTGAATAAGAGGATTCAGTTTCGATCTCCCTTTCTTTTCTTTTTCTCTTTCTTTTTCTTTTGGTTTTGTTTTGAGGATTGATCCTTCTCACTTTCACCTAGCCAGTAAATTTTTCTTTTCACATAGTCGATTCATGTGAGATCTTTTGATCACGATCTCAAAATTTCATAATGTGCATGTCAGCTCTCAAGATTTGTTTGTGGTCGTTCACAACTTTTTGAAATATGATCTAGACAAATTCTCATGATGTACCTTGAAGTGTACATTTCTCTGCATCACTAAAATTTTCTTTCTTTCATTTTCTCCATCATTTTGACTGGCTAAGGTCAAATTTTGGAAATCAATACCTTTTCAGCTCTAACTTTTGCCTAGGTGCCCTTTCGGGTTTTCAACCTAGCGAGTTTTTCCTTTTCTTTTCTTTTTTTTTTTTTATCTTTTTTTTCTCTCTTTTTTTTTGAAAGGGGAGAAGAAACTTATTGAAAGTGTTTGGCTACCATCAAGGACTAAATCTGCACTACTTTTAATTGGATAGATTGTATGGCCACCCATTGGATTGGGCTCAAGGTTTTGAAATGATGGAAAAAGGGTGTTGGGCAAGCCCCAAGTTAGTTTTAAGTATGTCTTTTCGAGATTTGAGCAAAAGTATCTTTTAAATTCTTAAAGTAAGACTATTCAATTCTTGGCTCTTCTTTGGTGTTAGCGCGAAAACGATTTCAAATTTTTAGGATTCTTTTTTATGCAAAATTTATTAGCCATGGTAATTTGAAAAGTGAAATTTCAGCAATGATTCATGCATTTATGACTAGGCACATCAGATTAAGCAAAGTGAGATTTCATTCCATTAATAGAGAAGGATTACATTTCTTGGTACAGACTTAATCGAACTTTAAAAAAAAAAGAAAAAAAAAAGACGGACTCGACCACAAGACTACTCTTGAAATAGACTTGAACATAGAACAGACTCAACTTGACTTGACTTGGTCTCAAATGGAGTGTCGTGGTGACTCGCTTATTCTTTTTTTTTTTTTTTTTTCGAAAGAGCATCCTCATTTATTTTGCTAGCAAAAGTCCCAAGCACCATTGCTTCACCAGCACAGGTTCAACATTCATGGGTATTCGCAAAAAGGATCATTTAAACAGATAAGCCAGGGGCTTTAGGTTCGATGAAGCTGACATTTTGGTTAACATAGGGTTGGATGGGTGATAACTCGATGATTTTCTTATCGATGAGGTCTTGGATATCATGGCGAAGGCGCATGCAGCTGTCGGTGTCATGGCCTGGGCCTTGGTGGTAGGCACAACATTTAGACAGGTTACATTTAGGCGAAGGGATACTAGCACGAGGCTGAAGGAGTTGGAGGTGCCCCTTTTTTGATGAGGCTATCAAGGATTACAGACAATGGCATACCCAGGTTGGCGAAGGTTCTTGGTTTGTGGGCTTTTTTAAACTTTGAGTTCAAGTGGGTCCCTGGAGTGGCTCTTGGGTTTGGATATGGAATAGGATTACCAAGGCTAGGGTATGGGGTTGGATACAAGTAGGGATTCAGATGTGGAAATGGGCTTGGATAGACCCATACTTCCTTTTATTGATGCTCTATACCATCTTCTCAAATTGGCTTATCCTTAAACTTAGTTGTTCAATAGTGAATTACAGTTTGTTCACTTTCCCATCAAAAGCTTGGTAGGTCATTAGTGGGTTTATGATAGCCTAGGCTAGCCTGCGATCACGACAATGAATTCGGGGAGGTAAAGAAGTGTCCTTACCAGGGGCTGAAAATAGAAGTAAAAATCCAAATTAGCAGAGGCCCGAAGTACTTCTTATGGACTCCTATCGGGAAGAGACGATCAGAATTTTGAAGGATATAATGATGCAAACCGAGGACAGTTGCAGTAATTATATGACTTCTATACAATGATTGAGATTAGTGAGGATGATGACATATATGCGTTTGATGTGTAGAGACCGACACATGTGACACTGACGAGATATGCATGCATGCAGACTAACACGGATTGTGTATGCATATGAGACAATCATGCGGATGCAAGCCCTAATCTATATGATGCCCCTACTTCTAACATATAGTAGTTAATCAAGTAAGGTCCTAACCATGTAGAGTGTGCTAACTTTTTCTTTCTAGGATGATCGCCGTCATGGGGAGGGTGAGGAATACAGGTTTGCTCTTTGAGGAATGAGAATCTGGAAAATTTTGTAAGTATAGTTTTTTGGAAAATCTAGGGGAATTTTGGCAGTGTTTCTAGAAAATAGAAATTTTTGGGAAATCTAGGTGATTTGGACAAAGTTTCTGAAAGAAACAGGTATTTTTGGGTGAGTTGGACAGGGTTTCTGGGAGAAACTGGGAAATTAGAGTTTCTGGGAGAAACAAGGTAAATTGGAAAAGATTTTTGGAAAAAGCAGGGATTTTTGGGAAATCTAGGCGGATTAGAGAGAGTTTCTGGGAGAAACTGGGAAATTAGAGTTTCTGGGAGAAACAAGGTAAATTGGGAAAGGTTTCTGTGAAAAATATGGATTTCTGATAAATCTAGGCGGATTGAATAGAGTTTCTGGGAGAAATTGGGAAATCAAAATTTCTAGGAGAATTTGGTACACCTAGGCATTTCTGGAAAGTTTGGACGGAGTTGCTAGAATTTTTGGAAAATCTAGGAGATTTGGACATAGTGGGTGAGTTGGACAGAGTTTTTGGGAGAAACAAGTATATCGGAGTTTCTGGGAGAGACTGAGATTTTTGGGTAATTTGGGGGATTTGGACAGATTTTCTAGGAGAAATAAGTATTTTAGGTATTTCTGGGAAATTTGGATATAGTTTCTAGGAGAACAAGTATATCTAGGCATTTCTGGGTGATTTGGATAGAGTTTCTAGGAGAAACAAGTATTTTGGGTATTTTTGGAAATTTTGGATAGAGTTTATGGAGAAACAGGGATATATGACAAGCGTAAGCGATGATGGTGATCATACTATCTAGCAAGTTTTCATACTCCTATGTTTTAGAACCGGCAAACAAGGCTTACGGTGTATATCTTTGTGAACATAGAGCGTACATCCTTATCATGGTGCCCAGGCGAGTCGGCTCAATGTGATCACATATGAGTGATTGCCTTGGGAATCATAAGAAGGAGGTTCTGTCCTATGCCACATAAGCATCTACACCGCGCAGGTAATCTTGTCAGAGCATACACAACAGTTATATCACATTATCCTATCTGAAAAAAATAAATGAACAGTCCTATGAAAGGTTCTACAAGAATCTATATGCAAAGGCTGGGTTTAGTCAAAGAGGGTTCGTTGATGAGAGTTCCATTATACCGTCAGAGAGACAGTACGGAAGTTTTTACTCTTTTTGACATACCTTGGAAGGTACAGTATCAATGGTGACTTGTGCCCTGGCACAGCAAGACCTGAACAATGTCAGTGCTGCGTTTCAGACATAGTCGGAGGAAAAATGCAGGCGTGCAATGCGGTGAACCAAACATAGTAAAAAGATGATTTTAAGGATGCTTCTTATGAGTCAAACCTCTGTATTATTTTATTCTGAAATTAAAATTCCCCAGTAAAGTCGCCAGATTGTGGACACGCGGAATCGGTCGTCCACTCTTTCGTTTTGGTTGTAATTGATTTGGATCAAAGAAAGAAAAGGAAGGTTTGTTGAAAGCAGATACAGAGTCGCCACTTGGTTTTTAAGGAACCAAGAAACCTAATTTTGACTCACCCAAAAAAAATAAAGGACACCGGCCCGTCATAACCAAAGAACTTGGCACAGGGTTTTGGTACAAGAGAGGAAGGAGCCTTTGCCGCAACTAAAACACCCTCAACTCACCCCATCCCTCGACGGGCCTCAATTAGCATCCAAATAATCATCTTTTACTATGTTTGGTTCGACAATTAATACTATGATAGTATATTACATCACATATGAATCTTAAAATGGAAGATCAAAAGATAAGATGTCATTTATAAGATCTAAGCCAAAGACCACACAATGCAAAGGTGAAAGATCACATAAATAAACCTAGAAAAAATGTCTAATCACATATCAAGTAATCAAGTTTTCCTAATCTAAAGGGGACATGAATTTTTCTTGAAACAAATAATCAAAGAAGTCAAAATATGCTTAGTAAACTAGGATGATGCATGTTAATCTTTGAGAAAAGAAAACCTCTCAATCCCCGGGATGGATGAGAAAGGAATATTAGATCGAGGGAAGCATGAACGTATGATCAAGTTCACTCCTTATAATTAGATTAGGAGTCACAAAAACTCCAAATCTTGCATAGATATGATCCTAGAATGTGCAAAGGTTATAGTGTGTTTGTGTACATGGACTTTCTAAAGTGACTTAGAAGTCTAGAGTATACATGAATGCATGAAGGAAATCATCATAGGATATGTAAAAATGTAGTATGAACTACTTCCTAAGATATGAACTAATTTGGAGTGCATATAAGCATCAAATCAAAGAATGAAAGTAAAAGTATACTTGCTGTGAATAGTGGACAGAATAGTGAGTTGACCTTGTAGAAATTGAAATGTAGGGTAAGAAATGTTTTCAATGTATGATTTTTTATGGAGATCATCCTTATTGTGTCTAAAACACATACCAAAAAGCTAATCTTCAATAACTATTACAGATTGAGAGAAATCATATGAACAATAGAGGTTACTCGGAAACAGAGTCTGTACTGTCGACCGAAATGTTGAAAAATCCTATAAAATGAAAACAAAACATCTAGAGGTCCGTATAATACAGAAGGTTCTCTACGACACTGAAGTTTAAGGAAAAAATAAATTGGGACCACTCCTTTTAGAAAAGTTTTCTGAAAAACGAGTTGAAAGTTGACCTAGCTGCTGTGACAGCAAAAGCAGAATGTTTGAAAGGAATGTTTGGGTCCAAATGGACCCCTTTCAAGTGTTCCTAAGCTAAAGAAAAAATCATGGGTGTTCTCTAATGAGTTAGGAAGACTTTTCAAGTGGTCTTACATCCATACATTGAGTATTGAGTTCTAGAGAAATCTTTGAACTCAGATCATTCACTGTTTTCAAGATTTCTTGAGAAAATAAGGTTTATTTCTTGGAATCCAAATATTGGGGGTTTTAGAGGGGTTTTGAAATAGTGTTTTTCAAAGCACATTTCTAGCACTAAAAGGGGATTAAAACCACTTGGGAAACCAACATCAAACTCAAGTCAAGAACTTCCAAGATTGTTGGAGAAATTTGTTTTCATTTGAGCATAACTTCAAGAATACTTTGAAAGTATTGAAATTGGAATCATCATCTATCAAACATGTTTTTGAGGTTAAGAGCTACTATCTATAAGGATTCACTCACCTCAAACACCATGCCATCATCTAGATGATGATGAGCTAGTAAGTAAATAAAGAAAAATCAAAAAGTAATGAAGTAAGGAGAGATGAACATTATATGTAAACAATCAAATAAGCAATCAATAGATGATAATCATTGAGATATTAGACTTGTAACTTAGTGTTTCACTCATATATATTGACATTTGGAGATGGAAATAGCTTCCTAACTCAAGATCGCTCAAGAATGGTGGCTGGGGAGGGTTTAGATGTGAAGTATATAGAAGGATAATGGAAAAACTTGAGTTTAGAACTCACTTTCTATAGAAAATCAGTGGAGGAAGTTCCATTTCTTACTTCTAACTCTAAGCATATCTCTCATTCTTTCTACAACTTTTCCAAGATTTTTACTTGGCCCCCTCAAAATGAAGAGCAAAGGGGGGTTTATATTGGCCAATTTGGGGTGGTTTTAGGATTTAGAAAGTGTTCCCATTGGTCCCAAACATCTGTGAACAAGAAGTTACGTCGTTTTGGTTTTCAATTATTCAATTTGGACCCCCAAAATAAATTACAAAAATGGGTTCTGCGGCGTTTGAGTGCAGCCACGGCAGTAGCCCAGTGCCGTCGCGGCATTGCTCCTCAGATGCCCAGAATTTACGTTTAGGCCCCCAAAGCTTTTGGTATTCGCGAAAAGGCCCTATTTCGTCTGAAACTCACAAAAACTGTATACAAACTCTAAATTGAACTTGTGATATACTGTTGGTAAGGTAATGGAGTCTAATTTTCATAAAAAAAATAGTTCGGAGTCAGGTCACTTTGAAAAGTTTTGCGGTATTTGCGATAAAAGGCCAGTTTGATCGTCTTTTTCACCTTCAGAAATCCATAATAAATGCATTTTGAATTCAAAAATTATGTGTGATATACCATCAGAAAGCTATTGACCTCTAGTATCCATGAAAAATGTTTAAAAAATGACACAGCACTCCGGTTTCAAAGTCAACTTTTAGGTCAAATCGGTCAAACCTAGGATTTCCAAGAAGTTCTGAGAACCTCTGGGAGATTCCAAGAGCTGACGTTTTCGTCCAATTTTCTTTTAAAACTCGTTTTAGTACTTTTCACATGATCTAGAATGATCTCAGAACTTTTTGGTAAATTTGGATGATTTTGGTCAAACCTGGTCAAACCTAGGTCAAATCGGTCAACGGGGACTTTCGGGGAACTTTCCGGACTTCCGGGGGTCTCTGGGAGGTGACAATTTCATTTGATTTTGCTTCAAAACTCATTTTTAGTATTTTTTATGACGTAGCATGTTTCCAGAACTTTCGGTCCAAATTTGGGAGTTTTTGGGCTTTCAGGGGTATTTTGGTTATTCTGAGCATTTTGAGAGATAGAACTAACTTCCAAGAGTCCTTTTTGAGTCTTTTTCGATCATTGTGAACCACCAAGTTATGAGCCTCTTAAATCTGATAGCCGATAAAATGGGGTGTCTACAGACCCCAGATCAAACACGGGTAAATGCTATAATCCCAGGGGAAGCAGGTTTTAACGCTGATGAACAATAGCATTTGGAAGGTATGCTTATGCTCTTTCATAGTCAAGTTAAAGCTTTACTTGATACTACCATCACACGTTCGTTTATTGCTGTTAAGATTGTGCGTCAGTTGGGTTTAGAACCCCATACACTTGAGCCAACACTTAATGCTGTGTCACCATTGGGAATGACTGTTAAACTGGGTAAAGTATGTAGAGATTACCCATTAACCTTGGGTGATAGGAATCTTCCAGTAGACTTAGTGGTTTTGTCGATGTCAAAATTTAACATTATCTTAGGGATGGATTGGTTGACAAAGTATGGTACCAATTTGGATTGTCCTATGTGGACGATTGTATTTCCGATACCTGGACAACTGACGATCATATTTCAGTGTCAGTCAAGAAGTGACCTGTTCCTCACGAGTGATTTAGCTACAATTGGGAACACGAGTACAAAACTCACGATGGATCAAATTCCTATCGTATAAGATTTTTAGGATGTATTCTAGGATTTTAAAGGACTTCCACCGAAGAGAGAAATAGACTTCTGTGTAGAATTAGCACTTGGGATCTTACCAATTTCTAAGACTCTGTATCGGATGACGCCAACTGAGATGTTGGAACTAAAGAAGCAAGTCCAAGAACTTGAAGATTTGGAATTTGTACATCTGAGTACGTAATCTTGGGGAGCACCAATACTATTCGTAAAGAAGAAGGAAAGGACACTTCGACACTGTATGGATTACAGGGAGTTGAACAAGGTAACGATTAAGAATAGATATCCACTTCCTCAAATAGACGCTCTATTCGATCAATTCCAAGAATCAAGGATCTTTTCCAAGATTGATTTGCGTTCAGGATATCACCAACTTTTAGTTCGACTGAAAGATGTGTAGAAGGATGCGTTCAGGATGAGATACGGGCATTATGAGTTTCTAGTTATGCCTTTCGGATTGACGAATGTGCTAGCAGTATTCATGGACTTAATGAATAGAGTATTCAGACCATGTCTAGATCAATTCATTATAGTATTCATTGATGACATACTAATCTACTCAAAGACAAAGGAGGATCACAATGAGCATTTACAGATTGCCTTACAGACACTTCGAGATAGCAAGTTGTATGCAAAGTTCAGTAAGTATGGATTTTGGCTACAAAAGGTCAAATTTTTGGGACATGTTATATCTCAAGATGGTATCTCGATGAACTCATATAAGATTGATGATGTCATAAGCTAGAATAGATCAACCAACGCTATGGAGGTCAGAAGTTTCCTCGGCTTAGTATGATATTATCGGAGACTTGTTGAAGGATTCTCCAAGCTTGCAGGACCTTTGACGAATTTGACAAGAAATGAGATAAAGTACGAATGGATGGACAAGCATGAAGGTGAATTTTAGGAGTTAAAGGAAAGATTAACTTCTACACTAGTACTCGCGATACCTAGGAGTGGAGAGAGGTATGTGATCTATAGTGATGCATTGTACCAAGGACTCGGTTGTGTGCTTATACAAGACAGGAATGTCATTGCATATGGATCTATACAATTGAAGGTGCATGAGAAGAACTATCCTACGCATGATGTGGAATTGGCAACAATAGTATTTGCATTGAAGATTTGGAGACACTATCTCTACGGAGAAAAGTTTGATCTACTTTTCAATCATAAGAGCTTGAAGTATTTGTTCTCTTAGAAAGAGTTGAACATGCGACAACGAAGATGAATGGAGTTACTCAAGGACTATGACTTTTCATTGTAATACCATCCAGGTAAAGGAAATGTTGTAGCAGACGCTTTGAGTCATAAACCTCGATTAGTGATCACTGCATTACTGATGCGAGAATGGAAAGCATTGAAAGTTTTAGCTGAATTTGACCTTTAGCCAATGGAACCAATGGAAGGACAATATTTTGGATGCCTTGTGATACAACCAACTTTGATTAGCCGTATCATAGAAGCTCAGCAGACAACTGAGGATTTTAAAGCTATGGTTTGCTAAAATGTCAGCTAAAGAACCAGAAGTATGGAGTATTGGTAGAGACAGAGCCTTGCGATGTAAAGATAGACTTTGTGTACCTGACAAAGGAAATCTCCAAAAAAAAATATTGGATAAAGCACATAAGTCACTGATGACAATTCATCCTGGAGGTACGAAAGATGTACAAGGACTTGAAAAGGAATTTCTGGTGGAAAAGAATGAAGAGAGAAGTAGCCGAGTATGTAGCTGACTGTCTTACTTGCAAACAAGTAAAGGCAGAGCATCAGAAACCACTTGGACTTCTACATCTGTTACCAATTCCCTAATAGAAATGGGAACATATAACTATAGATTTCGTGGTAGGATTGCCGAAGTCACAGTAGAATCACGACGCTATTTGGGTAATCAACTTACAAAGACGGCACAGTTTATCTCCTATAGTATGACGTATCCAGTGTAACATTTTAGCTGAATATATCTACAGCACGTGGTACGGTTACACAGATTACCTTTTTCTATCGTGTCAGATCAAGATTTGCGCTTTACTATAGAGTTTTCGAAGAGTCTCCAAACAGCGATGGGAGCAACACTAAACTTGAGTTCAACCTTTCATCCGTAGATCAATGGGCAGACTGAACGAGTTAGTCAAGTGATAGAAGACATGCTACGCGCTTGTGTCATTAATTTTGAGAGTTTTTGGGAGACACACCTACTGTTGATCGAGTTCTCCTACAACAATAGCTACCATACGAGTTTAGGGATGGTGCCATTTGAAGCTTTGTACGGAAGACCTTACCGATTGCTGCTATGTTGGAATGAAGTTAGAGATACTCAACTTCTTGGGCCAGAGATGGTATGAGAAACTAGTGAGAAGATCTAGATTGTACATGAAAAGATGAAGATAGCTCAGACACGACACAAGAGTTATGTTGATAAGTGACGCAAAGATTTGGAGTTTGCTGTTGGAGACCAAGTACTACTCAAGGTTTTACCTATTCGAGGCATCGTCAGATTTGGTCAGAAGAGAGGCAAGCTATCGTTGCGATTTATCAGACCGTTCGAGATTCTAGAAAATGTTGGAAAGGCTGCTTATTGCCTTGCATTTCCACCAAAGATGTCAGGAGTGTACAACGTTTTCCACATCAGTATGCTATGGAAGTGTGTTCACAACCTAGTGAACAAAATCAACTTTGAGGACTTTGAAGTCAATGGCAACGTTACGTTCAACGAAGGACCAGTTCGCATTCTAGATCGAGGAATCAAGAAACTCAGAAACAAGGAGATTTTGTTGGTGAAGATTCAGTGGAAACATCATGATGAGGGAGAAGCTTTATAGGAGCTAGAGTCAGAGATGCGAGAGAAGTTTCTATTTTTGTTTTAGACCAATTTTGTTTCTGATTTCGAGGACAAAATCCTTAATGAGTGGTAGATGATGTAATACCCTATATTTTGATATATATAATTAAGACCTAATATTAATTTCTATATACTTGTATAACCCTTACCTTTCATTTAGTAATTTTGCTTACCAATCAATTGCCTTTGTGTACCAATCGATTGCTACTTTTTGTATACCAATCGATTATCATGTTTTCCAATCGAGTGCTATTCTGCCGACCTGAATTCATTATGTGGCAATATACTAATCGATTGCCTTCAAATATCTATAACCAATCAATTGCCATCAGTCCCAATCGATTGGCACAAGCAGAGACAAGTTTTCTTCTCTGATTGAGCTTTGGACGTGTAGCACTTTCATACTCTCTATATATACATTCATTTATGGCCTTGGAGCCAGTTTTCACAGTAAGAGAGAGAGAGACATACCTTATGACATATATACATACATATCTACATATATACCTATACATAAACATAGGCACACACACATAAAACACACTGCCTTGGGCAGACGAAAAGAAGAAAGAAGAAAGAAGATAGAAGAGAAGAGAAGGAGAGAGAGAGAGAGAGAGAGAGAGAGAGAGAGAGAGAGAGCTAGACAGAGAAGAGAGAGGAAGAACCTTGAGGTTTCAAGCTTCCATAGCCACCACCACACCCAAACATACCCTTAAGTGAGTCCTACCTCACTTGGTCCCTCTATTTGATGTTTGTATAAGTTATTATGAAGTTTAGATGTATTAGATACATCCATATGACGTTTATATACGTTGTTTGTTTAATCTGCTAGAGAAGACAAAGTTTCAATCGATTGGACTTTTCCCAATCGATTGATATCAGTTGAGTCCCAATCGATTGGATAGATTTCCAATTGGTTGTCATGATTTTTAACCCAATGGATTGCCAAAGTTAGCAATCGACTGACATTGTTTTGGATCCAATCGATTGACATGTTTTCTCAATCGATTGTTGCATACTTTATACCAATCCATTTGACACTTGTCCTAATTGATTGGGATTGACAGAACATGGATTCTTTTGCCTATGTATTATATAAAAGGTTTGATCATTCAACTGTCGAATTGGATTTCTATTATGCGACTATGGGTTAGTCAGGGATAATGTGACACCAAAGAATAATGGTTATTTGATAAACGAAAGAATATGACGACGTGGGTGACATGTTGATTCTAGTATGAGCTTTGATATCGATTTCTTTTAATCAGAGTAGTCATGCCACATTCGGAATTGTTATGTGTTGATTGTTAGAACGGAACTTAGGTAGGTTTGGTAAGTTTTAGGAACAGTACGTGGATGGACGTTTGGTCATGACATGCTCTTAAAAGCAGTGAGCTATGCATATGCTCTTAAAAGCAGTGAGCTGGACTAAGTAGTCCTAAGAAAGACTGGATGATCTATGATATGTTCCTAAAAGTGGTGAGCTGTATAGTATGCTGACACGACTAAAAATGTGTGTTCTCTTAAAGAGTACGCCCAAGTGTAGACGGCCACGTCGAGTTAAACCGATAAGACCAGGTCGTATCCTAAGGGACAAAATTGGGGATAAGAAACCCTAGATTGAGACCCAAAGAAATTAAATGATGATTTCTTTTAAAAAGGAGGTTCTAACGTTCCTACTAAATTCGAGATTATAATTAAATAAATTATAGTAAAGTATGACTAAATTAACAGAAATGAGTCGGGTGCTGGGAACATGTGAGTCTGCATTGTACCAACCACTACCATGACTTATCATAAACGTACAACCGGGATTTCATCTTTTAGTATTCCTTATTTCACAAAGAGATTAAGTGAAGCAACCTAGATACTAAGAATGTTAATTTAACATAACTAGTAGTTGGATTCCTTTACTTACTATGAAAAACTGAAATAAGAGCTAATTAAAACTATGAACTATAACTCACAAATCGAGTATAGGATATTCAATGCGTTCGTCATATATGTTCATTGAGTTAATTAGCCAAAAGAGCTTTTATTTCAAAATCGGTTTTCAATTTGAACTTAAGAGATCAATTTGGACTTGGTTTCTGAAATAGAAGTTACTGGAATACCAAAAGGATTCTACCCAAGACATAAGCATGCCAATCGATTGCTATGTATGGTAATCAATTGGTATGAAATGACTCTGAATCGATTGGTAAAAGTACCAATCGATTGGCTTAGAATCTATGGCAATCAATTGATCTCTGATGCCAATCGATTGCCACTGACTCTCTCACAGATTCATGGTAGTGGCTGGAAAATAATGTTTCTTCACATTTTCCCAACTAGAGTTTTAAGCTAGCATGTTGGAGAATTCAGATACGAAAATGATTTGGAATTTGCTATTAAAATTGAATCTCAACATGGGTTTAAACATAGAATATGAGATTATAATGTAGATTCAAAACAAAACTAAGACTAGACAGAATTTAGAGTAGCAAAACGACAATTAATAAAACTTGATAGAGTAGAGAAATTGGAAAAGCAGAACTCACAAACTTGTATTCATTTATATCTAAGAATAAGAAAGAAAATCCTACAAAAATCAAGAACAATGAGCCAACCCTTTATCCCTCAAGCTCCCCTCTATTTATACAGTAATATTATGAGCTTAAGGCGTCCAGGTTCATAGTGTAACGGCTGGTCACTGTCATTATCACTGATTTGCTGAGATTCTGCTCCATTAAAGAGAATTAACTTCCAGCTTTTACTAATCGATTGGTATTTGAGCCCAATCGATTGGTAATAATACCAATCGATTAATTAAGTTGGAAATCGATTGGTATGATCTTTGAATGGCAATCGATTGCTATTATGGCAATCAATTGGTACTTGGATCTCAATTTTGACTTGTTCTCTTAGTTTCTTGAGCTATCCTTTCCACCTTGTCATTCATCCCACTATCAAAACCTACATTAAAGGGCTAAACACAACAACATACTACGAAAAACACATCATTGTATAAAAAGAAAAGTTTAGACACAAGTGCAGGTAAAACCAGATATATGAGGTCAAGTTTAACCAATTTTACTCTTTATCGGGCAAATATTTTACAAATATTAGCACGACCCCCAACTAGCGTATTTGCTAATCTCTAGCAATGAAGCGGAATTAGAGTAATCTAAGATGAACAACAACCAGCGTTACAGTTTTATTTGAACTAAAAACAAAAAGAAAATCCTAGCTCATTTTTGTGGGAATCTTGGTTGCAATTAGCATTTGCAACAAGCCTTTGAACCCCTAGGTTTATCCGAGTGGACGAGTTGTGTCTTGTGAGGGTTTTTAGAGAATATACCCACAAAATTCATGTGTCAAGCTTACTAAACTAATCAAAGAACCTTAATCTCTCCTGTATGCTAAAAACTATGCTCAACAAGGACATACATTCCTTTATCATGCCATCGAGATAAACAACATGTTACAAAGTTACTTTTCTAGTTAAACGTACATCCATAGCCATCATATATCATGGTGTGTGTGTGTGGAGTCAACAACTACAATCGAAATCTTCATCTCGGAGTTATTTGGATTGAACATGTTTGAGATTTCATAGTTTCAACTCAATTTTCACACGGTTTATGCTCAAAGTAGAATCACTCTGAAATCGGCATAAAAGTTGTACACTCGTAGTATGAAGCTCAATAGAGTACATGTAGAGGCAATAAAAAATGCTTACATGCTAGACACTGAAAAACGCTTGGCTTGAAGTGTAGTAGTCTCATGAATGGAATACTATTTACTACAGGAGCGATCTACCGTGGAAAATTCATTTCATACTCGAAATTCTATTAAAGCTATCTAAAATCCTTAGGACTTGTGAAAGGAAAAGGTAAGCTACTTAAGATGGTAAGATATGGTTATGAGTTCAAGCATGTGGTTGGGTATCTTCATTTTCAACTTCTCATTTTTCATTCACCCAATCCTTAAATATCTATATTTATATAAATTTTTCGTCAACCATCAATTTTCCTCTTTATCCCTTTTCTTTCGCTCTTCTCTTCATTTTTTTTTAACCTTACTTTTTTCTTTTCCTCTTTAAGCCATTCAAACAAAACAATCACATACTCAACTATAAGTGTAAGAATTCAGGTACTAGCATTGATTAATAAAAGGTGAGTGGGAATTTAAACTTGCTCAGGTAATGAGGTGAGCTATCGATGGCCTAAATCATCTTCTAGACACTTTAACTTATCTCGAGTATTTCTTGAATTTTCATATTGGTAGATCATGAACGTTCTCCTGAAGCAACTAGCCAATTGAAACAAGAATGAGACTTTCAACGAGAAATTAGCGCATTTCAAGAATTGACACGAATTTTTGTGATTAACCCTCACAATAAAAAAATGGCTCAAAACTCACTAGGGTTTAAAGTTTGCACTATTAATCCAATCACATGACAATCACATTTCACTCTAATTTAAAGATTTTATCGCAATTGTCAACTCGTGCAAATATTTTCAGGATATATTCATGCTATGGACATAAAAACTAGATTAGTGACAAAGTAACATCTAATCGAAATCCATAACATGAAAAGAAAGAATATGAATGTGTCATTGCACAATGACATTAGCTAGGAGAAACGAGATTTCTGAGAATCAGAAGCTTAACAAATATATTTTTATTTATTTATTTATTTTTATTTATTTTTTTGACTAAAAATAAACTAAAGAAAACAAACGAAACCAAATAACAATCTTGGAGATTATAGTATTTAACAGGTGTGCATTTTTAATTCAAAAATGACAAGTAGCTATCTACCCTCTACCCCCAACTGAAATCGACATTATCCCCAATGGAGGAATTTCAAGCAACGAAAAGCAAATAACACCTTCAGTACACAGATGATAATTCACCTGTTTAAATACAACAATCTCCACAACAACCAAGATCAAGAATATCATAGATACAACAAAAAGTATAAACACTTAAGGCACAATCCATGAGCAAAAAGAACTATCTGTAATAGTATCCAAAAGTCATATAAAGTCCATGTACAGATATAGATGAAACCAAAAGTATCCAACTAACTAAAAAGATCCACATAACCAAAAATACAAGCACAAGAGAGAGATAAAAAGATATGAAGTATCAAATACACTCTCTCGCTCTGCAATATCATCCTAGGGCTCCAATGAAGGTGGGTCACCAGAGGTCGTAGGTGCACAACTGTGAGCGGGATCGGCTACCTCACTACTACCCTTAGTAGCTGTCTTAGTCTGGATGACAGCCGCCAGGTCACTCTCAGTTGGCGTAGGAGAAGCAGCTAGAGGTGGTGGTGGTGGTGGTCGCGGTGTCGTCTCTGATAAAATGACCTCCGGACTGAGCAACAGATAGGACTGTCGGCGGAGGTGGCATGGATGCATAGTGTAAGCTGCTCTATCCCCAACAACATCAAAATGTGCTCAATCTAACCGCCCAACTGCTCGAGTCTCGAATGAATAAAATCACAATCAGAGGCCATCTAGGCAGCCATCAACTCCTGCTGTGCGGTCAGCCCCTGAACCATCCTATATAGCTGTAATCTCGCCTCTCTGTCCTCAATAAGAAGATCATGAATGGTCTGGAGGGTCGCAGGAGCAGCAGTGGAAGCTGCAGGGGCTCACATCTCTTTGACTCATACTGACCCTCAGTCGCAGTCGGCGTCCCTGAGTCCTCCTCCTCCTCCTTAATAACAACTGTATCCTGACCCTCCACCTCTGGTGTACCTGGGTCCTCATTCTCTTCCTCAGATGATTATTCTCCTCGTTTATGCTTTTTCCTCACACTCTTACTACTTTCCTCTCCTATATTCTTCTTACCCTTTGATAATTTTTTGAATTGAGCTGCTAATCGTCTAGCAACAGACTCACCAAAAACACCAATCTTCGATTTCTGCAGTGCTTCTCCTGCAGGAACTACCAATCCAGCCTCGTCGCATACTCGATGAATCACCCAAGCACCCTTGAGGTGTTGGGACTTGCTGAGATGGCGCGTAGGATGAATGAAGAACTCGATAAAAAGTTATGCAAGGCAAACACATAAGCTAGTCCCAATAGCATAAAGGACCCTCGTATACCACCCAGCCAAGTCCAACTTATAAGTCGTGGGTAAAATGTAGCTGCATAGAGCTAGATGGAGGTGGTGGTAGTCTACAGTTAGGTTGTGGTCGTCAAACACTGTAGTCCCCGTGTACTTTTTCACTTTCCCGCTAGAGATCTCCATAGCCACAACATCATATGAAGGAAAAGGACGATCGGTGTGGATCAGATACAGATGATCTGATACTTCAGTAATGCCCTAGGCTTTGGCCACCGTGGTCGGACTGAACTCGATTGCCCGTCCTTGAACACATGAGAAATATGTATTAAGGATATTCGGGCTCTTCACCATGCTGGCACAAGCGGCTCTAATCCACGAGACGTAATCCTTCTTCTGAATTATAAGAACTGGAAGCCAGCTCGGAAATGCGCAAAAGCGTGTTAGGTAAAAAGGAAGCTTCTCGTCGCTCTAGAGATTTTCGAGCTGCCACTCTACCATAATGTCCTGGGTCTGGAAGTATAAATTTTGTAAACCAAGTATTTTCCTTGTCATTCTTAAAGCCGTGTATGAGTAGTGGATCAGGAATATCAAGCAAAGTGGATTTTTTGGGGTAGGGCCCACTGTCTTTGGGCTTTGGGGCCATGAGAACTGAAAAATAGAGAATTAAGATGAGAAAAAGGAAGGATTTTCTCTTTGTTTATACCAATCAATTGACATAAATTGTCAATCCATTGATATTCCATACCAATCGATTGATCCCTGATGGCAATCGATTAAGACCAGATGACAATTAATTACCATCAGTGAGAGCAGGGGGCTACCCACAACAAGGTCTCACGTCCCCCTATTATCAATTTAATGGTCTTATGACCATGAGGCTTCTAAAGTTTTGACCGATTATAGGGTAAAAATGGAAAAATGGGTTTGAGTTTTTACCTCACTGGATGTCACGGCTTATGGAATGGAGATGAAACCCCCCCTGAATGATTGGGGGTGCCAAAGATGATGAGGATGATAGATAATGATGGAGGTGATGCAAAAGGGGTTTTAACCCCCCCCCCCTTTTCTGTCCACGGGATGGTGGTGGTGGTAGTTTGAGTGTAGAGATGATGATGAAGACGATTGTTGTGGTGGATTTGATGATAAAAATAGTGCTGGTGGTTTGAGGAGATCAAGAAAACGTGGGAGTTTATATCTCTTTCTCGGAAATCGCCTTTCCTTTCTCTCTCTCGGGTATTTGAAAAGTTTGTGAGAGAGTAGAATAAAGTTTACATCTGGGAAGAATGGCAATCGATTTCCATTTGGGACCAATCGATTGGTAATGAAAAACAATCGATCAAATTCCAATCGATTGAAACCCAAAGATCATAGGATCATAGGAATGGTTCATTATATCACCCCCAACTGTTCAAGATTGCATATTCTAGCTAGATGACAAGAATTCAAGCCTCTAAACAGTAAAAACACCCACCAAACACACAAGTGGGGAAGAGTTTATTCAAAAATCATCAATTTATTGCTCAATCATAGATTCTCGAAATCCAACATTACACGATCATGGTTGGAAACCAAACAAACATAAAGAAAGAAAACCAAAACAATATTCTATCTTATTCAGAGGTTACAGGGATTAGACAACTCAATTACGCTCAGACTTCGGGGAGGAAAAATCTTCCCCTTCAGCAAAATCCATGAAGTATTCTACCACTTCTTCGTCTGAATTTACTTGGAGATCTTCCAGAATCTCATGAACTGAGCACAACAGATCCCAGGTATTCATATCAGTGATTACTTCATTAATCTGGGCACGATCTGGTCAACGGAGTGGAAATTGGCTTTTCCTGCTCCACCTGTTTTGGGGTTCCTAGAAAGTGGACCCTATGGTAAGGCAAATGTGGTAGAAATTATAATGGATTCATCCTGTAGCCAGTGAAATAGAGAGAATCAAGAGATGGATAAAGAATAGAAAGAAAGAAAGAAAAACACTGAGAGAAAGAAAACAAATATACAACAACAAGAATCTCAACTTTTCAAGAAGAATAGTCAGGATCATTTAGTTGGATGGTCTCTGACTCTGGTTCAAACCTCTCCAAGAATGGTTTTAAGCGTTGTCCATTGACCTTGAATGCATTCCCATTCTTGGGGTTTACGACTTCTACTGCCCAGTGAGGAAACACCTCCTTAACAATAAACGGTCCTATCCACCTTAACCTTAGCTTCCTAGGAAAAAGATGAAGCTTGGAATCGTAAAGTAATACTTTTTTGTCCCGGTTCAAGCTTCTTTCTCAGGATTGATCGATCATGCTTTGCTTTTAATTTTGATTTATACGTTCAGGCATGATCGCATGCATCATTCCTGATCTTTTCCAATTCATTGAGCTGGAGCTTCCGTAGTGTACCACTCTCATGAATATCAAAGTTTAACAGTCGGGTGGCCCAGTATGCCTTATGCTCCAGTTCCACAGGAAAATGGCAGGCCTTCCGTAAACCATCCTATAGGGAGACATTCCAAGGTTCGTCTTGTACGCCGTCCTGTATGCCCACAAGGCATCCGTTAGACGTGACGACCAATCCTTCTTGTTAATGTGAGTAGTCTTTTCTAGGATATGCTTAATTTCCTTGTTGGCTAGCTCTGCCTGACCATTGGACTGTGGGTGATATGATAAAGCAATCTTGTGGTTGACCTCATATTTTTTCATCAGTGCCTCAAAAGGTTTATTGCAGAAATGGGTCCCACGATCGCTAATCATGGCCTTCGGTGTTCTGAATCTTGAAAGAATGTTCTCTTTTAAGAATGTGATCACAGTTTTGTGATTGTTTTTCCTTGTCGGAATGGCCTCAATCCATTTGGACACATACTTAACCGCTAAAAGAATATACTCATAGTGAGAGGATGACGGGAAAGGTCCCATGAAATCAATGCCCCAGGAGTTGAAAATCTCGATAGTGATGATCGGGGTCATTGGCATTTCATTTCTTCTTGACAAGATTCCTAGCATTTGGCACCTGGCACATGCTCTACAAAAAGCATAAGAGTCTTTAAAAACTGTCAGCCAGTAAAAACCATTACTAAACACTTTCTGGGCGGTCTTTTGGGCTGAAAAATGACCGTCGCACGCTTTTGAATGACAAGAGGAAAGGATATGAGAGATGTCTTCCGCGGGGACACATCGCCTTATCACTTGATCCGCACAGTACTTGAACAAGTACGGATCATCAAAATAAAACCAATGAGCGATAGATAGAAACCTTTTCCTATCAGGGGTGGACCAATTGGATAGGGTCTCCCCTGTTGCCAAATAGTTAACAATATCTACGTAATAGGGCAACACAGTCACAACAAACAGTTGTTCATCAAGGAAAGATTCACGGATCGGAGTCGATTGTGATGTGTTGTCCTTAAAAGTCAACCGAGAGAGATGATCAGCCACAACATTCTCTACTCCCTTTTTATCCTTGATAACCAAATCAAATTCTTAGAGTAGCAGAATCTAGCGTATTAATCATTGCTTTGTATCTTTCTTTGATAAAAGATACTTTGATGCGGCGTGATCTATAAAGCAAATAATCTTGAGGTATTGCCTGAACTTCTCGAATGCGAATACAATTGCCAATAACTCTTTTTCGGTAGTAGAGTAGTTTCTTTAAGCTCCATCAAGAGTTCTGCTGGCATAGTAGATCACAGATGGCTTTTTGTCCATCATCTGTCCTAACACAGCCCCGATCGTAGTGTCACTGGCGTCATACATCAGCTCAAATGGGAGACTCCAATCTGGAGATTGCATTATCAGAGCTGTAGTGAGATGATGCTTTAGTTTATCAAAGGATTCTTGGCATTCGCTGGTCCATTCAAATGGTGTGTTCTTTGTAAGAAGTTGACACATCGGCCTAGATATGGCACTAAAATCCTTAATAAACCTCTGGTAAAAATCGACGTGACCTAGAAATGATCGGATGTCCTTTACTATAGTAGGGACAGGAAGATTAGAAATTATGTCAATCTTTTCCTTGTGTACCTGTATTACCTCGGCAGACACTATATGACCCAAGACTATTCCTTTTGTCACCATAAAGTGACATTTTTCCCAGTCAAGGACCAAATTCTTCTCCTCACATCTCTATAAAACTTTATAGAGATTTCCCAAATAATCATCAAAGCTACTTCCAAATACGGAGAAATCATCCATAAAAATTTCCATAATCTTTTCAACCATATTGCTGAAAATGCTGAGCATGCACCTCTGGAATGTAGCAGGTGAATTGCATAAGCCAAATGGCATCCGGCGATATACAAACGTTCCAAACGGACAGGTAAAAGTGGTTTTTTCTTGATCAGTAGGATCAATTTCGATTTGATTATAACCACAATAACCGTCCAAGAAGCAATAAAACTGGTGACCCGCTACTCTTTCAAGCATTTGGTCTATGAAAGGTAATGGGAAGTTTTCCTTCTGGGTCACCGCATTCAATCTTTGATAATCAATACACGTGTGCCAGCTCGTGGTCACACGTGTAGGCACCAACTCTCCTTCTTTATTCTCCACCACTGTTATGCCAGCATTATTCCACACTACTTTAGTCAGACTTACCCAGGGGCTATCCGAGATTGGATAAATGACCCCAACATAAAGCAACTTCAGAACTTCTTTCTTGACTACCTCTTACATGTTTGGGTTTAGACGCCGTTGCATTTGTCGACATGGTTTGGCTTCTTCCTCTAGGTAAATCCTATGGGTACATATGGATGGACTTATGCCTCTTAAATCAGCGATGGTCCATCCCAATGCACTCCTGTGCTGCTTAAGCAACTTTATCAGTTTACCTTCCTGTTCTTGATTCAAAATGGATGAAATTATTATAGGGAAGGTCTTTTCTTCTCCCAAAAACACATACTTTAATTCCTTCAGGAGTTCTTTCAATTCCAAATTTGGAAATTGCAAATTTGACGGCACTGCCAACTTTATCTTTGGCAGTAATTGTTCATATTGGCCCGTCCACGTTGCCCTTGTAACTTCCTCTTCCACAACTTCCAATATTGCTCACATTCGAATCATCTCCTCATCTTGCGGAGTGTATTTGTCCAATTCATAATACGAGTTAGTGATAATGGACTCCACAGGATCTGAGTGAGCAGTCAAATCAAAACAATCTTGAATTACCGACTCTACCCAATTCACTTCCTCTTCATCATCATCAAAATCTTCAATTTTAGGGTTTGAAAAATCTTGATATTCAATGTCATGTTCCCGAAAACTACGCTCATCACTCTACTCCTTACCTTGATTGTTGCATCAATCGTCGCAAGGAAAGGACGTCCAAAGATCACCGAAATATGTAATTTAGCATTATATACAGGTTTGGTGTCTAAAACGACAAAGTCAATAGAAAAGATAAAGGTGTGAATCTGGACTAAGACATCCTCAAGAACTCCGCGCGGATATTTAATTGATTGGTTTGCAAGTTGGAGAGTAATTCGAGTGGGTTTAAGCTCCCCCAACCCTAGTTGTTGGTAGATAGTGTAAGGTAAGAGATTTACACTCGATCTTAAGTCGAGAAGAGCATTGTTCACTTTCTTTTGACCGATTATGCAAGAAATCATAGGTGTACCTGGATCCTTGTATTTGGGAGGCAAATCATGTTTGAGAATTGCACTTGCTTGGCAAGCCAAGTAAGCACTGTTCTTAACACTTTGCTTCCTTTTAACCGTGCACAAGTCTTTTAGGAACTTGGCACAGAAAGGCATTTGTTTAATTGCGTCTAGGAGTGGGAGGTTGATTTTTACTTATTAGTATAACTCCAAAAACTCCTGACTTTTAGTTTCTTATTGAGCTTTCTTCAACCTTTGAGGATATGGTGTCGGAAAAGGGCATTTGGGCACCTCTTCGAGAAGAGGTTCTTTTCCAGGCCTTCTCTTCATCTCAGCATCCTCAAAAATGGTTGTTTTGGGCTCTACTGTTTCTCCCTCCTTCTCTTTTTTCACTAATTCTTCTTCATTCTCGACCTCATCTTCCATTTCCACCGTGGGTTATGGGGGAGTAGAAACTTTCTCAATCACTTTTCCGCTCCTCAACACAGTTATCGCCTTGGCTTCTTCATGTGATCCCAACCCCAAAGGCCTTGTACCTGAATTTTGGCCTCTAGGATTCAGCTCTGGTTGTGCTAGGAACATCATTCCCTCTCTATCCCCTTGTTGAGCAGCCAATCTTTCTACACTTGTATTGAGTTTACTCATCAGCTGCATCATTTACTGCATCATGAGTGTATTGGGATCCTCTTGTGCCTTCTTATGAGGTGGCACATAAGTGTTGGATGAAGATTGGTAGTTATTGTTCCCTGATTGAAGTTAGGTTGAGGTGGATGATTTTGTTGATAATGCTTTTGTTGGTACCCTTGTCCTTGTTGATAGGTAGAAACAAGTTGGCACCCTTGATTTTGAGGTCGGTATTGATTTCCTTGGTTCGACTGCCACTGTTGAGATAGGCTTGCTGTGGCAGCACTATTTCTATGATCAAACCCAGGATGACTCCATCTACTATTAGGGTTGAAATGATTCGGGGCATTTATAGCATGTACCTCCATAGAATTCTATTCTTGATAAACAGGATAAATTTGGCAGTGTTGAGAGGTATGCCCAATCTGTAGACAACTTGAACATGATTCTTTAGAAGCAAACTGTATCACAGGGCCTTTCTTTGCTTCCAACGCCTCCAACTTACGAGCCAGTTGCTCGTATTTCTCCATTAAGCTATCTTCAGCTTTCAACTGATAAATACTCTGCTGACTTGAACTCGAATTTGTTTGAGTTCTTGTCAATGAGTCTCCCATTCTGGTGCATGTTCAACCAGCCATTTGAAATGAGCTTCGGCTTAGTCTGCATTCTTGCTCATGAAGTCTCCATCGCTGGTGGTTTCTATAAGTTTATTTGATTCCGGACTAAGTTCGTTAAAGAAGAAACTTATTGTTCGCCACTTCTTGAAGCCATGGTGTGGACAAAGTAATAGCAATTCCTTGAATCGCTCCCATGCCTCAGCAAAAGTTTCTCCCTCCTTTTGATTATACATCTTTATTTGTCTCAACACGTCGGTTGTTAACCGATTAAGGAAAAACTTTTTGAGAAAGGCTTCATGGATGACTAGCTGGGCACGTCGAGATAGAATTTGACTTAAGTGATAGTAACCACGACTTCGCCTTATCCTTCAAGGTGAAGGGGAAAAGCTTTAGTCGAATTATATCACCTGGGCAAGTTTGATCAGTAAAGGCTCCATAGATATCTTTGAAATCTCGAATATGTAAGTATGCCTTCTCTTTTCCATCCTGTGAAATGTGGGTAACAATTGAATCATTCCATTATGAAAATAGAAAGTACCCATGTGTGGAGGAAGACAAATGCAAGAAGGTGTGGCTGTTCAATCAGGAGCTAAAAATTCTCGTAGTGGGCATTGACCATCTGTGGACACGCGGAATTCCAGTTCTTTGTTTTTGGTTTGAAATTGTTTTGAAAGATAAAAAGAAAAGGTCTTTTAAAAACAGATACAGAGTTGCCACTTAGTCTTTAGGGAAGCAAGAAACCCAATTTGACTTACCCAAATGGATAAAGGGCACCGGCCTTTCATAACCAAAGAACTTGGCTCGGAATTTTGGTATGAGAGAGGAAAGAGCCTTTGTCATGACTAAAACACCCTCAACTCGCCCTGTCTCTCGACAGGCCTCAATTAGCATCCAAATAATCATCTTTTACTATGTTTGGTTTGACAATTAATACTAATATAGTATATTACATTTCATAAGAAAATTCAAATAGAAGATCAAAAGTTAAGATATCATTCATAAGATCTAAGCCAAATATCACACAACACAAAGGTAAAAGATCACACAAACAAACCTAGGAAAATTTGTCTAATCACATATCAAGTAATCAAGTTTTCCTAAACTAGGAGGGGACTGTGGACACGCGGGATTCCACCTCTTTTTGCTTTGTTTGTTTGAAATTGATTTGGATCAAAGAAAGAAAATGGTCTGTTGAAAACAGATATAGAGTCGCTACTTGGTTTTTAAGGAACCAAGAAACCTAATTTGACTCACCCAAATGGATAAAGGGCACCAGCCCTTCATAACCAAAGAACTTGGTTCGGGGTTTTGGTACGAGAGAGGAAGGAGCCTTTGTCGCGACTAAAATACCCTCAACTCGCCCCGTCTTTCGACGGGCCTCAATTACCATCCAAATAATCATCTTATACTATGTATGGTTCGACAATTAATACTATGATAGTATATTACATCACATAAAAAATTTGAAATGGAAGATCTAAAGATAAGATATCATTCATAAGATCTAAGCCAAATATCACACAATGCAAAGTGAAAGATCACACAAATAAACCTAGGAAAAATCTTCTAATCATGTATCAAATAATCAAAACTTCCTAATCTAAAGGGGGACATGAATTGTTCTTGAAACAAATAATCAAAGAAATCAAAACATGCTTAGCAAGCTAGTATGATGCATGTTAATCTTTGAGAAAAGAAGATCTCTCAATCCCCGGGATGGATGAGAAAGGAGGATTAGATCGAGGGGAAGCATGAACGTGTGATCATGATCATTCCTTATAATCTTCTTAGATTAGGAGTCACAAAAAAACCCCAAATCTTTGCATGGATGCAATGTATGTATCTAGAATGTGCCAAGGTTGTAGTGTGCTTTGTGTTCATGGATTCCTAGAATGACTTAGAAGTCTATAATGTGTATGAATGAATGAATGAAATCATCATGGGATATGTACAAATGTAGTATGAACTACTTCCTAAGACATGAGCTAATTTGGAGTTCATGTAAGCATCAAATCAAAGAATGAAAGTTAAAATGTGTTTGCTGTGAATAGTGGATAGAACAGTAACTATATCTTTTGAAAATTGAAAAGAGGGGTTAGGAATGTTTTTAATGCATGATTTTTCATAGAGATATTCCTTATTGTGTCTAGAACACAACCCAAAAAGCCAATCTTTAATAACTATTACAGATTGAGAGAAATCATATAAACAATGAAGGTTACTCAGAAACAGAGTTTGTGCTATCGACTGAAATGTAAGAAAAATCGTGGAAACTAAAAACAAATGATCTAGAGGCCCATTTTATGCAAAACGTTCCCTAAGACATTTAAGTTTAAGGGAAAAATAAGTTAGGACCACCCCTTTTGGAAAAGGTTTCTGAAAAAGAGGTTGGAAGTGGACATAGCTGCTGTGATAGCAAAAATTGAATGTCTGGAAGGAATGTTTGGGTCCAAATGGACCATTTCCAAGTACTTCCAAGTCAAACCAAAAATCATGGGTGTTCTCCAATGAGTTAGGAAGACTTTCCAAGTGGCCTTGCATCCATATGTTGAGTATTGAGTTCTAGAAAAATCTTTGAACTCAGATTACTCACTGTTTTGACTCACTGTTTTGAAAATTTTGGGAAAAACTAGAGTTTTCTTTCTTGAGATTAAAATGAGGGGGTTTTAAGAGGGGTTTTGAAGTAGATATTTTGAAAGCATATTTTCAATACTTAATGAAGGTTATAGCCACTTAAAATGCCAACCTCAAACTCATCATCAAGAACCTCCAAGATTGTTGGAGAGATTTATTTTTATTTTGAACATAACTTCAATAATACCTTGGAGGTATTGAAGTTATGATCATCATCTATCAAACATGTTTTTGAGGTCAAGAGCTACTATCCATAAGGATTCACTCACCCCAAACTTCATGTCATCATTTAGATGATGATGGACTAGTAAGTAAATAAAGAAAATAAAAAAGAAGTGAGATGAGAAGAGATGAACATTATATAAGCAAACAAGTAAATAGATAGCAATCAATAGATGATATTCATGATGTATAGAACTTGTAGTTTGGTGTTTCACTCATATGTAATGACATTGGACATGGAAGAAGCTTCCAATCTTTTAAATGCTCACTAAAATGGTGGTTGGGTGTATTGAATGTTGAAGTAAATGGGAGTAATGAAGTAAAAACAAAGTTTAGAACTCACTTTTGTTTTGAAAATCAAAGAAGGAAGCTTCTTTTATCTCTATTCTAACCTTATCTCTACAACTTTCTCTCCCAAACTTTTTCTAAGCTTGCATTTGACACCCCCAAAATGAAGAGCAATGGGGGGTTTAAATAGGCCAACTTGGGGTGGTTTTGGGGTTTTATAAGTATTCCCATTGGCTCCAAACATCTGAAATCATAAAACTACGTCGTTTTGAATTTTAATTAATCAAAATGGAACCCCAAAATTATTTACAAAAACACACTGCTCCTCCTTCGCCCAGATAATGCTGTTTAGGTCCTTAGAGGTTCCGATATTTGCGAAAATGCCCTATTTCGTCCGAAATTCACAGAAAATGCGTACAAACTCCAAATTGAAGTTGTGATATACTGTTGGAAAGGTAATGGAGTCTAATTTACAAAAAAAATAGTTCGGGGATAGGTCACTTTGAAAAGTTTTGCGGTATTTGCGATAAAATCTGATTTGATCGCCTTTTTCGCCTTCGGAAATTCATAATAGACTCGTTTTAAATCCGAAAATTATGTGCGATATACTGTTGGAAAGCTATTGACCTCTAGTATCCATGAAAAATATTTGAAAATTGTTATGGTGCCCCGGTTTTAAAGTCAAATTCTGGTCAAACCTGGGATTCCCGGGAAATTCTGGAAACTTTTGGGAGTTCCCAGGAGCTGACGTTTTCGCTCGATTTTCTTTTAAAACTCATTTTAATATTTTTCTCATGATCTAGAATGACTCTGGTGAATTCAGATGATTTCGGTCAAACTTGGTCAAACTTTGGTCAAACTTGGTCAACCTTGGTCAAACCGGTCAACGGGGACTTTCCGGGAACTTCCGGGGGTCTCTAGGAACTGACGATTTCATCCAATTTTTCTTAAAAACTTATTTTATCACTTTTCTTATGACGTAGCATGTTTCCAGAACTTTGGGACCAAATCTGGGAGTTTTCGGGCTTTCAGGGGCATTTTGGTCATTCTGAGCATTCTGAGAGATAGAGCTGACTTCCATGAGTCCTTTTGAGTCTTTTACGATCATTGTGAACCACCAAGCTATGAGTCTCCTAAATCTGATAGCCAAAAAAATGGGGTGTCTACAGTTTGCCCCTCTTTGGCATGAACTTGCGAGGCAACGCATGTCGCAAGCGAGTGCCAAAGTTTTGAAGAGACAGGACTTTTTGGAGGCTATAGATTTAGGATAAAAGTGTTGCAACAGATGCAATGATGCTGAGGTCTAGTGCTGGTCGTGCTCTGTGTGAGCTGCCTACGTATCCTAGGGGGAATCAGACCAGGGCGTAGTTCAGGCACAAAGGGGCAAATCACGTATGCACAACGAGACAGGCATATGCTATGTTATGAGGAGGATATGCGATGCATGGATGAATTGTGTCATGAGTCCTATTATGTCTATTGTTGTGATCCTAGTATGAGTAGGTGCTGTAGGGTGTGCCACTTCGAGTGGGCTGGTGTTGTGCTGGTGATTGTGATGTGGATGACTCGGATGAGGACACCAAGGTTTAGAAGGCTCCGGGTCTTGGGGAAAACTTCTGAATTTTGGGAAGTGTGCTTCGTAAGCGAACATAATTGGATGTGGGGTCCTAGAGGACTATAATCGGAGATGCCGTTTGACAGTTAACTGACGGACACGGAAGCCCTGGAAATTAAGAGACGGACACAGAAGTCAAGTGATGGACATGAAATCCCGAGATGTCAAGCGATGAACATGGAAGCCCTATTGATGGACATAGAAGCCTAAGATTTTGAATGAACACGACATATTTTGAATGAGAGCGATGGTAAACTAATGATGATTAATGAACCGACGATGTACGAATCGAGATGATGAGTCGACAATGGACTACTGTGACTATCATGGATCGGATCAAATAGTTGGGCTAACTGTGACCGGAAGAAGTATCGATGCACGAATCGAGACGATGAGTCAACAGTGAACTACTATGACTATCATGATTGAACTGACGGTGTACGAATCGATATGTCTGCAGGGGATTAAACTGAATCTGCTGGGGATGACGCGACTCTTTCTGGGATCTCTCTTCAACTACTTCTCTTGATCGGGATTCAAATTTGAATCCATCAAAATCTTTTGGTGCTCAACCCAAGAGGGCCGGTCGGGGCCTCCGGGAGCTGGTATCTTGGTTTCTGTCCTTGGGGGATGATGTAGGGTTCTCGGAGAATCTCTTTTCGTTGATCGGGAACCAAGACCCATCTCTGAATCTCTCACGGTTGATCAAATCTTTCGGCGCTCAATCCAAGAGGACCGGTCGGGGCCTCCGGGAGCTGGTATCTGTCTGTTTCTGTCCTCGGGGGATGATGTAGGGTTCTCAGAGAATCTCTTTTCTTGATTGGGAACCAGGACCCATCTCTGAATCTCTCACGGTTGATCAAATCTTTTGACGCTCAATCCAAGAGGGCCGGTCGGGGCCTCCGGGAGCTGGTATCTGTCTGTTTCTGTCCTTGGGGGATGATGTAGGGTTCTCGGAGAATCTCTTTTCGTTGATCGGGAATCAGGACCCATCTCTGAATCTCTCACGGTTGATCAAATCTTTCGGCGCTCAATCCAAGAGGGCTGGTCGGGGCCTCTGGGAGTTGGTATCTGTCTGTTTCTGTCCTCGGGGGATGATGTAGGGTTCTCAGAGAATCTCTTATCTTGATCGGGAACCAGGACCCATCTCTGAATCTCTCACGGTTGATCAAATCTTTCGGCGCTCAATCCAAGAGGGTCGGTTGGGGCCTCCGGGAGCTGGTATCTTTCTATTTCTGTCCTCGGGGGATGATGTAGGGTTCTCGGAGAATCTCTTTTCGTTGATCAGGAACCAAGACCCATCTCTGAATCTCTTACGGTTGATCAAATCTTTCGGCGCTCAATCCAAGAAGGTCGGTCGGTGCCTCCGGGAGTTGGTATCTGTCTGTTTCTGTCCTCGAGGGATGATGTAGGGTTCTCGGAGAATCTCTTTTGTTTCGGTGCATCAGCCAAAATCCAGGATTCGTTATTAGAACTCTCGTGTTTCATCAAAATTTGCGACGATTGTCCTGAAATAGCCGATTCGGGCCTTCGGGAGTCGATTTTTCTCAATTTCTGCCTATTGGAGGTAGCCCTGACAACTTTTGGACTGTTCGGGGTAAAACCCCATAAATCTTGATCGAAATGAGCCACTGGGGCTGATCGGGGTCAAAAATGGGCTGAAAAAGGCCAAAACGGGTCAAAACGGAGCGAAGCGGGGCCCGCGGGGAGCAGTGCCGCGGCGGCACTGGGTGGTCGGACTCCATTTTTGTATATCTCGGGTTTTTGAGTTGTTTAAGCTCATTCTTGGCCATTTTGGGGTATTTTTGGAGCCAAAATTTGCCAAAACGCAGCTTGTGCGCGCTCAGGTGAGTAATCTTTCCTCGTAGTTGGAATTTTGATTGGCATTTTGGTTTGCTCAAATTTTCAAGAAGAAAGTTTAATTTTGACTTCCATTTTCTTTGTAGATCCATGGCTTCGAGCTCGAGCAGACCATCTAAGAAGGCCAAGGAACCGATGAAAGCTGAGATGCAAACCCCGGACTTGATTTTACGGGACCCTCAACGTCATCTTTCGGCCGCGGCTCTAGCGAGCTTGGTATGTGAAACTTTCGACAGTTTAGGACTATTTTCATGTATTGTGCTAGTTTTGTGAGCCGTAGTATGCACCTAGAGATCGTTAGAAGTCCGATTTGTGCTCAAATGTTGATTTTGTGAATTTGGACCTCGGGACGTGAATAGTGATTTTGTGCATCGTCTTTGTTGTCTTTGGTGTGTGCAGGTGCCGAAAGTGACATTGAAGGGCCACGGTAGCCTCGCTCACACTTTCCTATGGTATACTCAACTCTCGCCCACCGTCAAGAGGATGGTAGACGATGCCGGGTTTGGAGGCTTTGTCCGTCTGGTTTCAAAGAGCAGCAACGATTTGGCACATTTTTATGCTCTGGATGAGAGATGGTGGGACACCACCAATACTTTCCACCTGCCGTTTGGTGAGATGACCATGACGCCCTTTGACTTCTCCATGATTACCGGCTTGAGGGTTGGCGGGAAGAGGCTGATTCTGGACTACTTTTATTAGATCGATCCGGAGGCTATAGAGATGTTGATTGGGGCTATTCCCCCTAATCTGGAGAGGCGCTGGTTTCCTTGTGGCTGGCTTTACCGGGCCTATAGCATAGGGAATCACAACCTGAACAATTCCCAGCTTTTGAGGGTGTATCTTCTGTATGTCCTTGGTTGCTCGATCTTTGCAACACGGAATGACCGGGTGAGCCTGAGACTCCTTTCTTGCCTGACGACCATTGATGAGATCCCCTCCTACGACTGGGGCGGTGCTGCCTTGGCCCATCTTTACAAGCACATGGGTGAGGTTTCCCGGGATGATGTTAAATCGACAGGGGGATTTTGGCGAGCTTGGGAGGTATGTACCGTATCTTCTTTTACCTTTTGGCTTTTTGATTTCTGTACCCTTTCTGATTTTCTCCTTTGTCTGTGCAGCTTTGGAGCTTCGAGTACCTGAAGATGTTAGCTCCCTCCCCTGCGGATGAATCAGGTGAAGTCGAGGATGGCATGGCTCCCGTGCCTCTGTTTCCACAAGGCTTGAGATGGCAGAGGGATGTTGTTGGGGTAAAGAGCGGGGCCCACTGGATTGTTTTGCTCAGGAACTTCTTAATCGAGCTGGCGGCTGCTAGTGTTGATTGGACGCCTTGGGAGCGTGTCGCCTATGCTGCCCCAGAGGAGATACAAGCGATCAAACCTCTTTCCTCTTGCCGACTTCTGATGGAGAGTACCGAATGCAGGCAATGGTTCCTTGGCGAGCGAGTGTCTCGGTAGGTGGTTGGCGGTTCCAGGTATCGCGTCCCTCATAATCCCCCTACGATGGATGCTAGTGACCTTTCTGGTGATGCTTTGCTGGCGGCCTTACCTGGCACCGACGTTTGGGATCATTTTCTCTCTGAGACCGGTCATGAGGCTTACCATGGCCGCTTTCTGATGCCCAACTTCCCACTCCTGGATGTGAGTTTCCTTTACGTTTTTTGTCTCTATCCGTTGCCTATGTTTTTGACTCATCTTTTTCCTAACTTGTTTTGTGCCTACAGCTTCGCGAGATGTATAGGAGACAGGCTCCTCCGGCTTTCGATCCTATCCCTCTTTGGGATTGGACCGTCAATGTTCTAGGCGCTGATGGCACTCCCCAAGTGATGGAGGTGCCACGAGTCACATGCGGGTACCCTACTCAGCCAGCGGGCGTTCTCAATGTTCCTTGGAGTTACGCTGAGGAGGGTCACGCCTTGGCGGCTAGCTTACGGTCCTTGATCCTCACACGAGACCACCGGGTATGTTTCTAATTTTGCGCTCCTCAAGGTTATGATGTTCTAATCCTGATTTTGCCCTTGACAGATGGATGGTATGCGGCAGTTTCCTGCCAATCAGATGGCGTCCTTGGTAGGTTTCTGATTCGACTTTGTTTTTGTACTTTTTGTTGTTTCCCTACTGATTTCCTTCATTTTATTTGTGTGTGCAGTACTGTAGGGGCGGGGCTGGCTCATCAAGGACTGGACCGCGGTGCAGAGGTGGTAGGAGGAGGCCGTCACCGATATACACTCCGGGAGGTCCGGCAGAGGATGAAGAAGAGGAGGACTGAGGCTTCCTGAATGGGAATTTTGTTTTATCTCTTTTTTCATGTTTTAGATTAGGTTGTACTGGTGATGTGACTATTTGGACAGTGTAGGATGATGTTTGGAACGGTTTGTGACTTTTGACAGAGTTTTATGATGTTTCGCCTTTTGGGCCGGATAGCTTCCGGTTTGAAGGCACAGTTGCGTGCTTGTTTTAGTTGATGACAATATGCATATCTATGCACTTGTGATTCTTTGATTGTTGATGTTACTGCGATGAGCAGTTTTGTGATAGTGAGTGTGTTTGACTTGCAGGTGGGATAGTCCGTGAAACGGGGAGGTGCTGCCAAAATTTTGAATTTTTCTAGAGTCGCGACCGAAAATATGGCTTTGTATGATCCCGCTCAACTCACAGCTTGGCTGAACGTCACGGATGGTGTGGAACGGATCAACCTCTTTAGCTATGGCTTGACCGAGCTGTTCTCTCTTCGCCAGATGACCCTGAACACTGAGTTCTTGCGTGCTGCTATTGCCCACTGGGACCCGGTGAACCATGTCTTCAACTTCAATGGCCTGGAGATATGCCCCCTATTTGAGGAGTTCTGTGCTATTCTTGGCTATGATTCAAATTTCGACCTGATTCTCCCTTCTGCTGATACTCTCAGTCCTACGCGAGGCTTGGCTGAATATCTGAATTGTTCCATCACTATTTCCCGCTGGCTGATTCAAGGTGAGGTTCTTGACATTGCTTCCATCATTGCTCGATATGCGAGTCCTGGGAATCCCAGCGTGTATGATGCTACTCGTGGGGCTGCTCTGATTCTGTGTATGACTTCGCACTTCTTGTTCTTGAGTACTTCTAGCAACTTAGTACATGCATGTCTCGGACTGAAGGCAGGTAAGAACCCCATGGCTATGGTTCTAGCTGAAACTTTGAATGGCTTGGATGATGCCTTCAACCAAGGGACTCCTCTTCTTTCTGGGGCACCTTTGGTGTTACAGGCCTGGTTATACGAGCGCCTCCAACTGTGGACGGGCCGCATACCACCGGTTTACTTTCGTCGAGCTGTGCTTCACCCTCACTACACTTTTGCTGATTGGGTTAACATGATGGGTGCTTTATCTGAAGTAGACATTTGCTGGATTGTGGGGCATTGGGACCTTCATGCTGTTATCACGAGCCTTAGGGGTCACCAAAGAGTGTGGTTGATGGGTCTGAGAGAGACTTCTTTCTATCATCCTCGCCGTCTGGCCAGACAGTATGGGCAGGTTCAGGAGGTTCCCCGGGGGTTTACTGAGAGGGTCTTTACTTCCAGGATCAGGGCTGCCACTATTGCTGCTTTCATTAATGGTTGGACTGACCGAGTAAAGGCCTACTTCTAAAGACCTTTTGAAGAAACAAAAGACTCAAAGATAAAACTAGACCTGACTAATTCTGCTCACTCCTCCAAGTATCTCTGAACATGTGTGATTGCTTTTTTAAGGACTTTTATTTCTTTGATCTCTCGCTTATGTAATATTCAAAGTTTGTTTATCGGTGAACCTTGGTTACTTTGGGAATCTCATTTTATGCACTTTAGCTTTCTAAAAACATTTTGTAGTATGATTTTGATTAGATGTTTTCTTCTGGTACTTGCTTGGGCCTGCTAGGACGATTAGAGGCAAACGAGGCGGGTGGCCGAAGTTTGCCCCTACTTTGGGATATGTATGGTTGTGAGGCAAACGAGGTAGATGACCGACATTTGCCCCTAGTCTAGAAGTGGTTCAGGCAAATGAGGCGAGTAGCTGAAGTTTGCCCCTAGTGTGGAGGGTGATTTCTGGGTTGTGGTAAGGACCGCGACTTTATTTTTCTCACACGCTCATAATTTTGCCTAGGCACTAGTTAGGTGACCTAGCGAGCTCTTTTCTCTCTTTTGTTATTGCTCACCTTGGATTTAACTCTAACTTTTGCCTAGGTGTCCTTTTGGATTTTCAACCTAGCGAGCCATCTTTTTTTTTTTTTTGAAAGTCTGCCTACGTACCCCCGAACGGGGATCAGGTCCAACGTAGTTCGGGCCAAAGCTTGAAAGAAATTGGTTATTTTTTGTGAGTGGAGCGACTGAATCGATGTGGTTGCCTACGTATCCCCGAGTGGGAATCAGGTCGAGCGTAGTTCAAGCCAAAGCTTGAAAGAAATCGGTTATTTTTTGTGAGTGGAGCGACCGAACCGATGTGGTTGCCTATGTATCCCCGAGTGGGAATCAGGTCGAGTGTAGTTCAGGCCAAAGCTTGAAAGAAAAAAAAATGGTTAGGGAATGGTCAAGCATAGTACTTTTTGAGGCGATCCATGTTGATTGGTTCTTTGAATTCGACACCATCGAGGTCCATGAGATAAGTTGCTCCTCCAGAAAGAATGGTCTTGACGATGTAAGGGCCGACCCATTTAGGTTTAAATTTTCCACGATGATCAAAGATCGGAGCTCGCAATTCCTTAAGGACAAGGTCGCCCTTGACAATCTTCCTCGGACGAACCCTTTTGTTGAAAGCACGTGCTATCTTCTTTTGATAGATTCAAACATGGTCGACTGCCGCTAGGCACTTTTCATCTATGAGGACCAATTCTTCGTATCTCTCCCTCAACCAATCTGATTCCAAAATTTCACATTCTGCCATCACGTGCAAGGACGGTAGTTCTATTTCGACTGGAAGTACTGCTTCCATCCCATACACTAGTGAGTATGGAGTTGCTCCTGTGGACGTCCTTATCGATGTTCTGTATCCCCAAAGTGCAAATGGTAGCTTTTCATGCCAGTCTTTGTAGGTATCGGCCGATTTCTGTATTATAGCCTTGACATTCTTATTTGCAACTTCGACTGCCCCATTAGTCTGTGGTCTGTACGGCGATGACTTGTGATAAGTGATTTTGTATTCCTCGAACAGATCTCTGACTTCCGCTTTGAAATGACTCCCATTGTCCGAAATAATCTCATGGGGGACTCCATAATGGCAGATGAGATTTCTCTTGATGAATTTGGCCACTTCCTTGGCCCCCAACTTGCTGTAAGATGCGGCTTCTACCCATTTTGTGAAGTAGTCGATAGCCACCAAAATGTACCGATTTCCGTTCGAGGCTTTCGGAATGATTTCACCGATGATATTGATTCCCCAGGTTGAGAATGGCCAAGGTGAGGTCATGCTGTACAGAAGGGATGGTGGTGTATGCATCATGCTTGCATGGATCTGGCACTTGTGACACCTCCTTACGTATTCGCAACAATCTTTCTCCAAAGGTGTCCAGTAATACCCTTGTCTTATGATTTTCTTGGCCAGCATGTGACCGTTCATGTGTGGACCGCATACCCCCTCGTGTATTTCCTCCATCATTCTTCTGGAGCTCTTTCCAAACAAGCAAGTCAGGTTGTGACCGTTGTATCCTTTCTTTAGCAGTTTTCCACCGCAAATGATAAATTGCCCTGCGAATCTTCGAATGGCCCTTTTGTCTTTCTCGGTAGATTCTTGGGGGTATGTCCCCTTTTCTATGAAATCCCAGACATCCTGATACCATGGTGTTCCATTCTCTTCTTCTTCGATTGTGGCGATTATGTTGAACGAAGGCTCGTACTTTTGCTCAATTACCAAAGGCATCATCTTGACTCCCACAGGAATCTTGATCATGGAGGCTAAGGTAGCCAATGAATCTGCTAGCTGGTTCTCTTCCCTGGGCAAGTAGAGGAATGTGAGCCTCGAACTGCCTCTTGAGTTGATCGAGATGATCATGATAGGGCTTCAACCTTTCTTCTTTCACTTTCCATTCCCCTCTAGCTTGTGATATAATGAGGTTTGAATCCCCAAAGACACCAACTTCTGAACTTTCAGCTTTATGGCTGCTTCCATTCCCAGAATGCACGCTTCGTATTCCGCAGTGTTGTTGGTGGAGTTATAATTGAGCTTGACTGCCAACGGAGTATGGTCCCCACTTGGTGATACTAGGATCATTCCTACTCCGTATCCTTTCATGTTGGCTGCTCCATCAAAGTACAACTTCCACTGTTCTTCCTTGATTTCCATGATATTCTCGTCCAAAAATGGAAAGTCCCCACTTTCTTCAGAGTCAACGGCATGTTCTACGAGATGCTCAGCTACGGTTCTCCCTTTTACCGATTTGCTTGCAACATACTTGATATCGAATTCAGATAATAGGAGTAACCAACGGGATATACAACCGGTCAGGGCGGGTTTTTCGAGAAGGTATTTTAGAGGATCCATGTGGGATATGAGCACAATCAGGAAGGCCAGCATGTAGTGCCTCAGTCGGCGAGTGCACCAAACCAAGGCCCAACATGTTTTTTCGAGGGTAGAGTAGTTGAGCTCATACCCAGTCATCCTCTTGCTGAGGTAGTATATGGCTTTTTTGGAGTGGCTTTCTTCTCCTTCTTGGGCTAGCATGCAACCCATGGCATTTTCGGAGACAGATAGGTAAATGAATAAGGGCTTATGAGGAGTGGGTGGCAAGAGGACAGGCGGATTCTGTAGGCTTTTATTTTGTCGAAAGCAGCTTGGCATTGGTCATCCCATTGGAACTTTTCTCCTTTTCTCCGCAATCGGAACAAAGGATCGCATGTAGTTGTGAGCTTGGAAATGAAGCGGCTAATAAATTGGATTCTTCCAAGAAACCCCCTTACTTCTTTTTCATTCCGTGGTGGTGTCATTTCTAGGATTGTCTTGATCTTAGAGGGGTCCACCTCTATCCCCCTTTGTGTGATGAGAAAACCCAGGAGTTTATCGGAGGTCACACCGAAAGTGCATTTCTTTGGATTCAACCTCATCTTGCATTTGCGCAACCTTTCAAAAAACTTTTCCAGCGCTACCAGGTGTCCTTCTCTGTCCCTGGATTTCACGATCATGTCATCTACGTACACTTCTACTTCCTTGTGAATCATGTCATGCAGCAGAGTGGTGGCAGCTCTATGGTAGGTTGCCCCAGCATTCTTGAGCCCGAAAGGCATTACTCTGTAACAGTAGGTCCCCCAAGGGGTGGTGAATGTCGTCTTTTCCCGATCTTCTGGCGCCATTAGAATCTGATTGTATCCTGAGAAGCCGTCCATGAATGAAAGTAACTCATGTCTAGCGGTGTTATCCACCAGGACATCAATGTGGGGAAGCGGGAAGTCATCCTTGGGACTGGCTTTGTTTAGATCACGGAAGTCGACGCACACACAAACTTTTCCATCCTTCTTCGGGACTGGCACGATATTGGCAACCCATTCCGGATATTTGGTGACAATGATGAACCCTGCCTTGAATTGCTTCTTCACTTCTTCTTTAACCTTGAGTGCCCATTCCGGCCTCATGCGCCTCAGTTTCTGCTTGACAGGTTTAGAATTGGGGAGGAGGGGAATATGATGTTGGACAATGTCGGGATCGACCCCAGGCATATCCTCGTAAGACCAAACAAAAACATCTTTGAATTCTCTTAGCAAGAGAATTAATTCTTCTTTTTCTTTTTTATTAAGAGTTGAGCCGATTTGCACAATTTGTGGATTATCTATTTCACCTAGGTTAACCGATAAAGTATCTTCGATTATTTCGTAAGCAGGTGGTTTTTCAATTAGTTGCTTAAGTTCAATTGGGAGATCCTCGAAGGGATCTGTGCATTCACAAGTATTAGACACAGAGGAGTAAGCAGAATCGTCTTTCGTTTCATTCATGACAGGTGAAGTAATTACATTGGACAGTGGTGGGCTTACAGCAGCCGACTCTGGTATAGACTCGATAATTGGCAGTACAGACTTTGGGGGAACAGGGGATTGGGAGACACAGACAAATGACTCTACAGCCTGGTTGCTCAGACCCTCCTCAGTTAGCTTGATCTGATCATCTTGGCTCTAGGCCTCTTTTCTTCCTTCTTTTCAGCGAATTCCTCCCACATTTTCTCGATGGCTTCAGTGTCCAGGTATTTCAACCAGTCTTCCTTCGGGGTTTTCACAACTTCTTCGGGATAGAACGGATCTTGATAGGTGGGCCTTTCGCAGTCAGCGAAGATTTCAAGCCCGGGGTGCCTTTTCCCAGTGGTTTGATGGATCCAGGGTTCGGGGAATCTGAAGTAGGGGGAATCATCCCCTTCTTTGATGAATTGTCCATTCAAGGTTTTGCGGTATGTTGGGAGACCCTTTACCCTTTTCTTCCATGGCCTCTGTAGCTCGACGTCTTCTTTAGTGGGCTGGTACCCCAACCCAAAAGTGTCTTGTTGCCCTTTGATCTGAGGGAACTCACGAATCCCTTGTTGGCATCGGCCCAATCCCATTCTGGGGAAGTAGTTCATTTTACGGACAATGTTGACAACTGCGGAGTGGACCTCGAGGAACCTGTCCTCGTCATTGATCATGTGGACTTCTTCCATGAAGAATCCCCCGATCTCTCCTTCTTCTAGCTCAGGTATTTGGATTTCGAAAATGCGAGCATAGTTCGGGAAAGCTTCATTACCCCAACTATTACCGAGAATGATTTTCACTTCCTTCTCATGAATGTACTTGATCATTTGATGCACAGTGGATGATACAGCTTTGTTGACATACAGCCAAGGCCTTCCGATCAGCAAGTTGAATGAGGCAGGTATGTCCATGACTTGAAAGAATTCAGTGCTTACCAAAGATCCTACCCGAATTTGTAGAGACACAGTTCCCATCACATTCCTCTTGGTGTTATCGTAGGCCCTCACGGATTACACAGATGGCGTGATGTCAAGGACATCGACCCCCAAGGCGGTGGCAGTCCTTAGGGCACAAACATTTAAGGCAGAACCTATATCGACCAGACAAAATGGCACCTGTTGCTCCTTACATCCAACAGTGATGTACAGTGCTTTGTTATACGCAGATCCTTTTGGTGTTAGGTCTTCATAAGAAAATGTAATGATTGGGTCGGGGGTAAGTGCGCCCAAGAAAGCCACCATGTCTTCTGGGGCGGCGTCAATGGGGACTTTAATTCCAGCCAAGGCATTTAACACGGCTTGCCTATACCTGTAGGATGTTACCATGATGTCCCACATCGAGAGATGTGCTTGGGTTTTCTTTAGCTGTTTTATCAACTCATTATCTTCTTCGATGATCTCATCCATCTTACCCTTCCCCTTGTCTTTGACCGGACCTTTCTCGGTTGCTTCGGTGGTAGGTTTTGGAGGCTGATAATGACGTCCTAACCTGGTCAAATGATCAATCTCGGTGGGAGTAGGCCCTTCTGCAGTCCCATCTTCTTTGAACCAGTCACAATCCCTCTCATAAATGGTTTTTCGGGCTCGTCCTAGATAGAAGCATTACTTTCATTGTTGGGATCATACCATTTGAGGTCTACCACCCCTAGATCACGCTCTTCCAGAAAGAACAAGTCTTGCTCATTTTCTAGCTGTTGCTGCCACTCGTCATTCTCACCTTCAATCAGATGAATTCTCATAGAGTCTGGGATGTCAATGAGGGGTAAGGGTTGTCCTAGGGGGTGATATAGGTAGCAGGGTTAAAGGATACAGGGTTGGACTTGATGAGGCTGACATTTTGGTGGTTTGGTAGAGGATTTTGAGTGATATGGGGCTGCTTCTGAGGCAGCTCAATGATATTCTGGTCAATGAGGTCCTGGATATCATGGCGGAGGCGCATGCAATCATCGGTGTTGTGGCCAGTGGCTTGGTGGTAGCTACATCGCTTGGACATATCGCAGTTAGGTGGGGGCGGGGTATTCCGAGGCTGGAGTAGTTGGAGATGGCCCTTTTTGAGGAGGCGGTCTAAGGCTGAGGAGAGAGAGATTTCTAACTTGGCGAAATTGCGAGGGGGCTTTTTCTGAAAAGGGCGATTGGAGGAATTTGCCTTGTTGGAGGGTTGGTATGGCCTAGGAGGGTACACCATGGGTTGGCTGACTCGGAGGCTTTTCCTTTTTGATCTTTCTTTCCCTGATAGCATCTTCAATTCGAGTTCCAACTTCAAACAGCTCTTCGAAAGTAGAGATGGACTAGTAAAAAAGCTTTTCATGGTAGAGCGGTTGCAGATTTCGGATTAGCATCCTCACTTGTTCCTTCTCAATCGGCCGGTGGGTCATTTGGGCTACCTTGTTCCTCCATTTGCTCAGAAATGCAACGAAGGATTCATTGTTGTTCTGCCGGGTTGTTTCCAAATCCCTGATAGTGACATCCAGCTCTTGATTGTAGGAGTAATGATCGACGAAGACTCGAACAATGTCTTCCTATGCCCGGGTTTTGGAGGCTTCCAAGGTAAGGAACCATGATAGTGCAGACCTCGCAAGAGTTTGCGGGAACATTGCAATGTGCTCGTGGGTACAACCCATGGACTGGAAGATACTCATACATAGCCTCACATGACTTTTTGGATTCCCAGTTCCGTCAAAACGGTCGATGGCAGACATCTTGAAATTCTCTGGCAGTTTCAGCTTAACAGGCTCAAAAAGGCCTTCCAAGTCTAGCATGTAATCATCGACCCCCTTGCTTTTCCTTAGTACAATCTCCAGCTTGTCAACCTTATCCATTTTCTCTTGGAGCTTCTTTTCATACGCAAATGGTGGGACCCCTTGAAGCCAGTCTTCTTCCCCGTTATTCTCATGTAGGGGTGGTTCAAACCCTGGTGGTGGAAACCCAGGCGGAGGTTGCGGCCGCTGTTGCTTCAATTCTTCCATGAACTTCAGAACTTGGACTAGGCTGTCAGACTATTGGCTTATAGTTGCTCCCAACTCGGTAACCTTGTTTTCTAGCTCTTCTCGATTCATGCTGAAATAGGCTGTCGGGCTGATTCTGACCAAGTGATTATCTAAACTCCTGACCCACGACGAGGATCCCGGCTGTTGACTTTGGAAATCTATACTAACCTGACAGATTTCGAAAGAAGGGGTGTATCAGATCCTGATAGTGACGACTTTAGACAGACAAAGACAGTGATGTGGACTGACTCGAGGCAGTGCGTGTAGATTGATGGGAATGGTGTATGCATATGAGACAAGCACGCGGATGTAAGCCCTAATCTATATGATGCTCTTACTTCTAACAGATAACAGTTAAACAAATAAGGTCCTAGCCATACAGAGTGTGCTAACTTTACTTTCCAGTATGATCACCAAGGGATAACAGGGATTACCGAGATACTTCGGGAATTTCGGAAAGAGTTTCTGGGAGAAACAGGGACTTTGGGTATTTTTAGGAAATTTGGATAAAGTTTCTGGGAGAAACTGGTATATCTGGGAAATCTGGGAGATTTAGACAGAGTTTCTGGGAAAAACTGGTTAATATGGTTATATCTAGGACATCTGGACAGAGTTTCTGGGAGAAACTGGTTAATATGGTTATATCTGGGATATCTGGACAGAGTTTCTGGGAGAAACTGGTTAATATAGTTATATCTGGGATATTTGGATAGAGTTTCTGGGAGAAACTGCTTAATATGGTTATATCTGGGATATCTGGACAAAGTTTCTGGGAGAAACTGGTTAATATAGTTATATCTGGGATATCTGGATAGAGTTTCTGGAAGAAACTGGTTAATATGGTTATATCTGGGATATCTGGACAGAGTTTCTGGAAGAAACTGGTTAATATGGTTATATCTGGGATATCTGGACAGAGTTTCTGGAAGAAACTGGTTAATGTGGTAATATCTGGGATATCTGGACAGAGTTTCTGGAAGAAACTGGTTAATATGGTTATATCTAGGGTATCTGGACAGAGTTTCTGGAAGAAACTGGTTAATATGGTGATAGTGATCATACTGTCTAGCAGGTTTTCATACTCCTATGTCTTAGGACCAACAAACAAGGTTTGCGGTGTATGTCTTTGTGAGCATGGAGCAGACATCTTTGTCATGGTGCCTAGGCAGGTCAACTCAATGTGATCACATGTGAGTGATTGCCTTGGGGATCATAAGAAAGAGGTGTTGCCTCATGTCACATAAGCGTCTACACCGAGCAGGTAATCCCGTCTGGGCATACAGCAGTTATATCACATTGTCCTATCTGAAAAGATAAATCAACAGTCCTATGAAAGGTTCTACAAGAATCTATATGCAAAGGCTTGGTTTAGTCAAAGAGGGTCCGTTGACGAGAGTTCCAATATACCGTCAGGGAGACAGTACGGAGGTTTTTACTCTTTTTGATATACCTTGGAAGGTACAGTATCAACGGTGACTTGTGCCTTGGCACAGCAAGACCTGAACAATGTCAGCGCCGCGTTTCAGACACAGTCGGAGGGGGAAATGCAGAAGTGCAATGCGGTGAACCAGGCACAGTAAAAAGATGATTTTAAGGATGCTTCTTATGAGTTAAACCTCTGTATTATTTTGTTTTAAAATAAAATATCCCCAGCAGAGTCGCCAGATTGTGGACACGCGGGATTCCACCTCTTTTTGCTTTGTTTGTTTGAAATTGATTTGGATCAAAGAAAGAAAATGGTCTGTTGAAAACAGATACAGAGTCGCTACTTAAACCTAATTTGACTCACCCAAATGGATAAAGGGCACCGGCCCTTCATAACCAAAGAACTTGATTCGGGGTTTTGGTATGAGAGAGGAAGGAGCCTTTGTCGCGACTAAAACACCCTCAACTCGCCCCGTCTTTCGACGGGCCTCAATTAGCATCCAAATGATCATCTTATACTATGTATGGTTCGACAATTAATACTATGATAGTATATTACATCACATAAGAAAATTTGAAATGGAAGATCTAAAGATAAGATATCGTTCATAAAATCTAAGCCAAATATCACACAATGCAAAGTGAAAGATCACACAAATAAACCTAGGAAAAATCTTCTAATCATGTATCAAATAATCAAAACTTCCTAATCTAAAGGGGGACATGAATTGTTCTTGAAACAAATAATCAAAGAAATCAAAACATGCTTAGCAAGCTAGTATGATGCATGTTAATCTTTGAGAAAAGAAGATCTCTCAATCCCGAGGACAGATGAGAAAGGAGGATTAGATCGAGGGGAAGCATGAACGTGTGATCATGATCATTCCTTATAATCTTCTTAGATTAGGAGTCACAAAAAAACCCCAAATCTTTGCATGGATGCAATGTATGTATCTAGAATGTGCCAAGGTTGTAGTGTGCTTTGTGTTCATAGATTCCTAGAATGACTTAGAAGTCTATAATGTGTATGAATGAATGAAAGAAATTTTCACGGGATATGTACAAATGTAGTATGAACTACTTCCTAAGACATGAGCTAATTTGGAGTTCATGTAAGCATCAAATCAAAGAATGAAAGTTAAAATGTGCTTACTGTGAATAGTAGACAGAACAGTAACTATATCTTTTGAAAATTGAAAAGACGGGTTGGGAATGTTTTTAATGCATGATTTTTCATGGAGTTATTCCTTATTGTGTCTAGAACACAACCCAAAAAGCCAATCTTTAATAACTATTACAGATTGAGAGAAATTATATAAACAATGAAGGTTACTCAGAAACAGAGTTCGTACTGTCGACTGAAATGTCAAAAAATCTTGGAAAATGAAAACAAATGATCTAGAGGCCCATTTTATACATAGAGTTCCCTAAGACATTGAAGTTTAAGGAAACAATAAGTTAGGACCACCCCTTTTGGAAAAGGTTTCTGAAAAAGAGGTTGGAAGTGGACCTAGCTGCTGTGACAGCAAAAATAGAATGTCTGGAAGGAATGGTTGGGTCCAAATGGACCATTTCCAAGTACTTCCAAGTCAAACCAAAAATCATGGGTGTTCTCCAATGAGTTAGGAAGACTTTCCAAGTAGCCTTGCATCCATATGTTGAGTATTGAGTTCTAGAAAAATCTTTGAACTCAGATTACTCACTGTTTTGACTCACTGTTTTGAAAATTTTGGGAAAAAACTAGAGTTTTCTTTCTTGAGATTAAAATGAGGGGGTTTTAAGAGGGGTTTTGAAGTAGATATTTTGAAAGCATATTTTCAATACTCAATGAAGGTTATAGCCACTTAAAATTCTAACCTCAAACTCATCATCAAGAACCTCCAAGATTGTTGGAGAGATTTATTTTTATTTTGAACATAACTTCAAGAATACCTTGGAGGTATTGAAGTTATGATCATCATCTATCAAACATGTTTTTGAGGTCAAGAGCTACTATCCATAAGGATTCACTCACCCCAAACTTCATGTCATCATTTAGATGATGATGGACTAGTAAGTAAATAAAGAAAATAAAAAAGAAGTGAGATGAGAAGAGATGAACATTATATAAGCAAACAAGTAAATAGATAGCAATCAATAGATGATATTCATGATGTATAGAACTTGTAGTTTGGTGTTTCACTCATATGTAATGACATTGGACATGGAAGAAGCTTCCACTCTCTTAAATGCTCACTAAAATGGTGGTTGGGTGTATTGAATGTTGAAGTAAATCAGAGTAATGAAGTAAAAGCAAAGTTTAGAACTCACTTTTGTTTTGAAAATTGAAGAAGGAAGCTTCTTTTCTCTCTATTCTAACCGTATCTCTATAACTTTCTCTCCCAAACTTTTTCTAAGCTTTCATTTGACACCCCCAAAATGAAGAGCAATGGGGGGTTTAAATAGGCCAACTTGGGATGGTTTTGGGGTTTTAGAAGTATTCTCAATGGCTCCAAACATCTGAAATCATAAAACTACGTCGTTTTGGTTTTTAATTAATCAAAATGGAACCCCAAAATTATTTATAAAAATACACTGTTCTGGAGGGGAGTGCTGCGGCGGCACTGGGCTAGTGCCACAGCGGCGGTGGGCCAGTGCCGCGGCGGCACTGCTCCTCCTTCGCCCAGATAATGTTGTTTAGGTCCCCAGAGGTTTCGGTATTCGCGAAAAGGTCCTATTTTGTCCGAAATTCACAGAAAATGCGTACGAACTCCAAATTGAAGTTGTGATATACCGTTGGAAAGGTAATGGAGTCTACTTTACATAAAACAATAGTTCGGGGATAGGTCACTTTGAAAAGTTTTGCGGTATTTGCGATAAAAGCCGATTTGATCGCCTTTTTCGCCTTCGAAAATTCATAATAGACTCGTTTTAAATCCGAAAATTATGTGCGATATAACGTTGGAAAGCTATTGACCTCTAGTATCCATGAAAAATATTTGAAAATTGTTACGGTGCCCCGGTTTTAAAGTCAAATTCTGGTCAAACTGGTCAAACCTGGGATTCCCGAGAAGTTCTGGAAACTGGGAGTTCCCAGGAGCTGACGTTTTCGCTCGATTTTCTTTTAAAACTCATTTTAATACTTTTCTCATGATCTAGAATGATTCCGGTGAATTCGGACGATTTTGGTCAAACTTGGTCAAACTTTGGTCAAACCTAGTCAAACCTTGGTCAAACCGGTCAATGGGGACTTTCCGGGAACTTCCGGGACTTCCGGGGGTCTCTGGGAGCTGACGATTTCATCTAATTTTTCTTAAAATCTCATTTTATCACTTTTCTTACGACGTAGCATGTTTCCAGAACTTTGGGACTAAATCTGGGAGTTTTCGGGCTTTTAGGGCCATTTTGGTCATTCTGAGCATTCTGAGAGATAGAGTTGACTTCCAAGAGTTCTTTTAAGTCTTTTATGATCATTGTGAACCACCAAGATATGGGTCTCCTAAATCTGATAGCCGACAAAACGGGGTGTCTACAGGGACATGGATTGTTCTTGAAACAAATAATCAAAGAGATCAAAATATGCTTAGCAAGCTAGAAGGATGCATGTTAATCTTTGGGAAAAGAAGACCTCTCTATCCCCGGGACGGATGAGAAAGGATGATTAGATCGAAGGGAAGCATGGACGTGTGATCAAGTTCATTCCTTATAATCTTCTTAGATTAGGGGTTACAAAAGCCCCAAATCTTGCATGGATGCAATGTATGATCCTAGAATGTGCAAAGGTTGTAGTGTGTTTGTGTACATAGACTTTCTAAAGTGACTTAGAAGTCTAAAATATGCATGAATGCATGAAGGAAATTATCATAGAATATGTACAAATGTAGTATAAACTACTTCCTAAGAGATGAGCTAATTTAGAGTGTATGAAAGAATCAAATCAAAGAATGAAAGTAAAAGTATGCTTGCTGTGAATAGTCGACAGAATAGTGACTTGATCTTGTGGAAATTGAAAAGTAGGGATATAAATGTTTTCAATGCATGATTATTTATGGAGATCATTCTTATTATGTCTAGAACACAAATCCAAAAGCCAATCCTTAATAACTATTACATATTGAGAGAAATCATATAAACAATAGAGGTTGCTCAGAAACAGAGTGCGTACTATGGACTGAAATGTCAAAATATCTTAGAAAATGAAAACAAAACATCTAGAGGCCCATAATATACAGAACGTTCCCTAAAACACTGAAGTTCAAGGGAAAAATGAGTTGGGACCACCCCTTTTGGAAAAGGTTTATGAAAAACAAGTTGAAAGTTAACCAAGCTGCTGTGACACTAAAAAATAGAATGTTTGGATGGATCGTTTGGTAGAACCCTTCCAAGTGTTTTCAAGCCAAGCTAAAAATCATGGGTGTTCTATAATGAGTTAGGAAGACTTTCCAAGTGGTCTTTCATCCATACATTGAGTATTAAGTTCTAGAGAAATCTTTGAACTCAAATCATTCACTGTTTTGAAGATTTCTTGAGAAAACAAGGGTTTTATTTCTTGAAATAAAAAAGAGGAGTTTATGAGGGGTTTTGAAATAGAGATTTTGAGAGTATATTTTCAGCATTTAAATGCAAGTTATGACCCCTTGAAATATCAACATTGAACTCATATCAAGAACCTCCAAGATTGTTGGAGAGCATTATTTCCATTTGAGCATAACTTCAAGAATACTTTGGAAGTATTAAAGTTGGAATCATCATCTATCAAACACGTTTTGAGGTCAAGAGCTACTATCCATAAGGATTTACTCACCTCAAACTTTGTGTCATCACTTAGATGATGATGAACTAGTAATTAATAAAAAAAATCAAGAAGAAATGCGGGAAGAAGAAATGAACATTAATGTAAACAAGCAAGTAATAGCAATTAATAGATGATAATCAATGTGATTTTGGACTTGTAGCTTAGTGTTTCACTCATAGATATTGACATTTAGACATAGAAGTAGCTTCCTAACTCAAGATTGCTCAAAAGTGGTGGTTGGGAAAGGCTTGAATGTGAAATATAAGAGGGGTAATGGGAGAAAATAAGATTAAAACTCACTTTCTGATAGAAAATCAGTGGGAGAAGCTCCCTTTCCTTCTCCTAAACCTATCTCTATTTCTCTTTCTCTCTACAACTTCTATGAACTTTGCACTTGGCCCCCCTAAAATGAAGAGCAAAAGGGGGTTTATATAGGCCAATTTAGGGTGGTTTTAGGATTTAGAAAGTGCTCCCATTGGTCCCAAACATCTGTGAACATAAAACTACATCGTTTTGGTCTTCAATTATTCAATTTAGACCCCCAAAATAAATTTTAAAAATGGACTTTGCGGTTAAGTGCCGCTGCGGCACTGGCCATGTGACGCCGCGGTAGTGGACCAGTGCCGCCTCGGTAGTAGACCAGTACCGCTGCGGCACTGCTCCTCAGATGCCCAAAAATTTACGTTTAGGCCCCCAAAGGTTCCGGTATTCGCGAAAAGGCCAAATTTCGTCCAAAATTCACAGAAAATGCGTACGAACTCCAAATTGAGCTTATGATATACCGTTGGAAAGGTAATGGAGACTACTTTCCATAAAATATAGTTTGGAGATTGATCACTTTAAAAAGTTTTTCGGTGTTCGCGATAAAAGTTGATTTGATCGCCTTTTTCACCTTCGAAAATTCATAATAAATTCGTTTTAAATCCAAAAATTATGTGTTATATACCGTTGGAAAGCTATTGATCTCTAGTATCCATGAAAAATGTTTGAAAAATGATAAGGCACTCCAGTTTCAAAGTCCACTCTTAGGTTAAATCGGTCAAACTAAGGACCTCGAGGAAGTTCTGGGAACCTCTAGCAGCTCCCAAGATCTGACGTTTTTGTCCGATTTTCTTTTAAAACTTGTTTTAGTACTTTCCACATGATCTAGAATGATCTTAGAACTTTTTGGAGAATTTGGACGATTTTGGTCAAACCTTGGTCAAACCTGGTCAATCCTTGGTCAAACCGCGGTCAACGGGGACTTTCCGAGAACTTTCTGGACTTTCGGGGGTCTCTAGGAGCTGACGATTTCATTTGATTTTGCTTAAAAACTTATTTTATGACTTTCTTTATGACGCAGCATGTTTCCAAAACTTTCGGTCCAAATTTGGGAGTGTTTGGGCTTTCAGGGGCATTTTTGTCATTTGTACCACTTTCTGAGCATTTTGAGAGATAGAACTAACTTCCAGGAGTCCTTCTGAGTCTTTTTCGATCATTGTGAACCACCAAGCTATGGGTCTCCTAAATCTGATAGCCGACAAAATGGGGTGTCTACAGTTTGCCTCTCTTTGGCATGAACTTGCGAGGCAACGCATGTCGCAAGCGAGTGCCAAAGCTTTAAACAGACAGGTCTTTTTAGAGGCTATCAATTTAGAATAAAAGCATTACAAAGATGCAATGATAAAAAACATGATGCTGAGGTTAGTGCTGCTCGTGCTCTTCGTGAGCTGCCTACGTATCCCAAGGGGAATCAGACCAGGACGTAGTTCGGGACATAAAGGAACAAATCACACATGCAGAACAAGACAGGCAGATGCTATGCTATGAGGATGATATTCAATGCTTGGATGTGATATAAACTGTGTACTGAGTCCTGTTGTGATTTAATTATGACTATGGTATATTTACCAGCTTTAACGGGTTTTATACATGCTCTTTATGGTACCGATGATCCTAGCATGAACTAGTGCTTAGGGGTATGCCACTCCGAGCGGGCTTATGTTGTGCTAGTGCTTCCTTGACTTTAATGCAGTGGTAGATCTCGATAAGGATACCAAGGTGTTGAAGACTCTGGGTCTTTGAGCAAACTTCTGAATTTCGACTAGTGTGTTTATCAAGCAAATTAGATCGGATGTGGGGTCCTTGAGGATGACAATTAAAGATGAAGTTTGACAGATAACCGGTGGACATAGAAGTCCTGGAAATTAGGAGACGGACACTGAATCCCTAAGACGTCAAGTGATGGACATAAAAGCCCGAAATGTCAAGCAACAGACACAGAAGCCCCATTAATGGACATGGAAGCCCAAGATTTTGAATGAGAATGATGAACACGACATATTTTGAATGGGAGTGATGGTAAACTAATGATGATTAATGAACTGATAATGCACGAATCGAGATGATGAGTAGTTAGTGAATTGCTGCGACTGTCATGGGTTGGACCAATGGTTGGACTAACCGTGATCAGAAGAACTGATGATGTACGAATCAAGATGACGAGTCAACAGTGAACTACTGTGACCGTCATGGATTGAACTGATGGTTGGACTAATCGTGATCAAAAGAACTGACGATGTACGAATCGATGCGATTGTTGGGGATTAAACTGAATCTGCTGGGATGGTAGGGGACACTTCAGGAATCTCTCAAATCTGCTGACCTAAAACCAGGACCTATCTCTAAATTTTTCACGGTTGATCAAATTCTGCCGAACTAGAACCAAGATCCATCTCTGAATCTCTCGTGGTTGATCAAATTTGCTGACCCAGAACTAGGACCCATCTTTGAATCTCTCACTGTTGATCAAATCTGTTGACCCAGAACCAGGACCCATCTCTGAATTTCTCACAGTTGATCAAATCTACTGACCCAGAACCAGGACCCATCCTAAATCTCTCGTGGTTGATCAAATCTGCTGACCCAGAACCAGGACCCATCTTTGAATCTCTCACGATTGATCAAATCTGTTGACCCAAAACCAGAACCCATCTCTGAATCTCTCACGGTTGATCAAATCTGCTGACCCAGAACCAGGACCCATCCTAAATCTCTCGAGGTTGATCAAATCTTGCAACGCCCAATCCAAAAGAGCCAGTTAGGTCCTTCGGGAGCTGATTCTTTTCTAAATTCTCTGAGAATCTCTCTTTCAATTCTTGACCTAGAATCAAGATTCCATCTCTGAATCTCTCACGATTGATCAAATCTTCTGACCGAGAACCAGGACGCATCTCTGAATGCACTCTGCTAGGAAGAAAGAAATATGCCCATTGAATGGGAGTAAAGGTATCATTCTATTTGTGATGGTTTGCGACAGTTAAGGATCTGATATTGAAGGAGGAGGGTGATCAACAATCACTCATGGACTTATGTTGCATGGGCGAATGAAGATGATCAACAATCACTCATGGACTTATGTTGCATGGGCGAATGAAGATGATCAACAACCACTTATGGACTTATTTTGCATAGATGAAGGAAGATGATCAACAGCCACTCATGGACTTATGTTGCTAATTAAGATGAAAGAAGATCATCAATAGCCACTCATGGACTTATGTTTCATGAAGAAAGATGAAAGATCAATAGCCACTCATGGACTTATGTTTCTAGGAGAAAGGAAGATCATCAACATCCACTCATGGACTTATGTCGTATGAACAAAGTTGAGCAACAACCACTTATGGACTTATGTTGCTAGGAGAAAAGAAGAACAACAGCCACTCATGGACTTATGTTGCTAGGATGAAAGAAGATCGTCAACAACCACTCATGGACTTATGTTGTATGAAGAAAGATGATAAACAGCCACTCATGGACTTATATCGCTAGGAGATGATCGCTACCTTTTGGCAATTTGGAAAGGAATGAAATTCACATTTTCCCTGAGTTTGGACACTTCTCATGCTGACACTTTGACTGGTGAAGTCATGATGTTTGGTACTCCTGCTTGTATTGTCATTGGAATGCTCTTTATAACTTGATTCGAAAAATTCATTATTAGTCACTGTTGACTTACACATTTGAGACTACGAAAGACTCAAAAATGGACAGACATTGGCGCACGAGTACGACACATTTGACACCAAAATGAAACAAGCTCGTCACGTCAAAACTTGATGTGTTTTTATTATAAATGATGTACCATTTCTCTTTGTGTTCACTCCTCATCTTAACATGGTAGCTCATTGTTGATAAATATGATTTTTGAAAATTCTTCCATAGTGATCTAGTCAATTTTCTACTTCTCCCAAGAAGTGCTTTGAATTAGTGCCTTAGCTTTTTAGAGTAAAAGATGCTCTATTTCAAAATTTTCAAAATAACTTGGTAACTTGAAAACTCGCCCTTGGTGTGAAGGGATTGTGTTAGGCATACAGAGTTTTCCCCTAGTTCATAGGTAAACGAGGTAGGTGACTGAAGTTTGCCCCTAGTTTGGCCGATGGTTGTTTGAAGGTTTTGGGCAAACGAGGTAGGTGATCGAAGTTTGCCCCTTGTATGAAGGGTAGATGATAAAATTTAGGCAAACGAGGCGGGTAGCCAAAGTTTGCCCCTAGTGTGGGAGATGATTTCTGGCTTGAGACAAGGACAGTGACTTTAATCTCTCAAATGCTCATAACTTTTACCTAGGCACCAGTGAGATGACCTAGCGAGCTCTTTTCTCTCTTTTGTTATTACTCACCTTGGATTTAGCTCTAATTTTTGCCTAGGCGTCCTTTCGGATTTTTGACCTAGCAAGCTATCCTTCTTTTCTTTTTGAGAGTCTACTTACGTACCCCCTAGTGGGGATCAAGTCCAACGTAGTTCAGGCCAAGGCTTTGAGAGAAGGGGGGGGGGGGTTGATTATGATGGTGTCGACCGAACTGATGCTATTGCCTACGTATCCCTGAGTAGGAATCAGGTCGAGCGTAGTTCAAGGCAAGGCTGGAAGGAAATTGGTTTGATTATGATGGTGTCGACCGGACCGATGCGGTTGCCTACGTATCCCTGAGTAGGAATCAGGTCGAGCGTCATTCAAGGCGAAGTCTTGACAGAAAAGGGTTTAGGGTTTTTCAAACTAATCGTCAAAGAAGTTCCAACTTAGGTCACTTGTGGTAGGCTTGAATAAGAGGATTCAGTTTCGCTCTCCCTTTCTTTTCTTTTTTTTTTTTTCTTTTTGTTTTGTTTTGAGGATTGATCCTTCTCACTTTCGCCTAGCCAGTCAATTTTTCTTTTCACATAGTCAATTCATGTGAGATCTTTTGATCACGATCTCAAAATTTCATAATGTGCATGTCAGCTCTCAGGATTTGTTTGTGGTCGTTCAGAGCTTTTTGAAATATGATCTAGACACATTCTCATGATGTACCTTGAAGTGTACATTTCTTTGCATCACCAAAATTTTCTTTCTTTCATTTTCTCCATCATTTTGACTGGCTAAGGTCAGATCTTGGAAATCAATACCTTTTCAGCTCTAACTTTTGCCTAGGTGCCCTTTCGTGTTTTCAACCTAGCGAGCTTTTCCTTTTCTTTTCTTTTTTTTTTTTAATCTTTTTTTTTCTCTCTCTCTTTTTTTGAAAGAGGAGAAGAAACTCATTGGAAGTGTTTGGCTGCCATCAAGGACTAAGTCTGCACTACTTTTAATTGGATAGATTGTATAGCTCCCCATTAGATTGGGCTCAAGGTTTTGAAATGATGGAAAAAGGGCGTTGGGCAAGCCCCAGGTTAGTTTCAAGTATGTCTTTTCGAGATTTGAGCAAAAGCATCTTTTAATTTCTTAAAGTAAGACTATTCAATTCTTGGCTCCTCATTGGCGTTGGCATGAAATTGACTTTGACCTTTTCAGATGCAAAAATTTATTAACAGAGTAATATCTAAGGTAATTTGAAAAGTGACATTTCAGTTTGACGATTCGTGCATCAATGACTAGACACATCAGATTAAGCAAAATGAGATTTCATTACATTGGCAAGAGAGATGGATTACATTACTCGATACAGACTCATAACAAATCATTGACAGATAGACTCGACCACAAGATTAAACTTGAAATAGAATAAAAAACATGGAACAGACTCGACTAGACTCGACCTGGTCTTAAATGGAGTGTCACAGTGACTCGCTCATTCTTTTTATTTCTTTTTCTAAAGAGCATCCTCATTTGGTTTTCTAGCAGGAATCCCAAACACCATTACTTCACTTGCACAGGTTCAACATTCAGGGACCTCAGTGAAGGGGATCGTTTAAATGGATAGGTCAAGGGTTGGTCCAGACCGAAGTAGTGGATTGGATCGGGGTACGGCGCATCATCTAAGAGATCCTGAATTGAGTGACGGAGCCTCTTACAGTTGTCGATCTCATGGCCTTGGTCTAGGTAGTAATCACAATACTTGGACTCATTGTACCTAGCAGGTGGGTGATTAGGAGGCTTACTGGGCTCCAAAGTTACAAGGTGGCCCTTTTGAACAAGGTGATTGAGAGCGGTGGATAAACTCATGTCAAGTGGTGTGAAGACTCTTCGGTTTCCTTTCTTGTGCCTCTTACTACAGTCATTTTGGCTTGATGATGGGCTTAAGGCATTGACATCTAGGCTCTCTTGATCTTTATCATAGGTATTGGGTCTCTTCTCATTTTTCAGTGACCCAGCTCTATTAATCTTGCCTTCACGGATAGCATCCTCGATTCTAGTCCCAACCTCAAACAACTCTTCAAATGTTGAGATGAACTGGTAGAATAGTTTTTCATGGTATAGTGGTTGTAGGTTCTTGACTAGCATACGTACTTGCTCTTTCTCAACAGGCCTGTGGATCATTTGGGCTGCTTTATTCCTCCATCTGCTCAAGAATGTAGCGGACTCATTGAAATTCGGCCTGGTAGTCTCTAGATCTCGGATGGTGACATCAAGATCTTAGATTAATTAGAGTACTGATCAATGAAAGTTCTAACAACGTCTTCCCAAACTTAGGTCTTAGAAGTTTCAAGGGTTAGGAACCAGGATAGTGCGACTTTCTAGAGGGTTTAGGGGAACAACATAGCAATGTGTTCATGAGTGCAGCTCATCAATTGGAAGATGCTCATGCACAACTTAATGTGACTTTTTGGGTTCCCAGTCCCATCGAAGCGATCAATTTCTGGCATTTTGAAGTTCTCAGGCAGTTTCACTTTGATGGGTTCGAACAGGCCTTCCAGATCTAGTATGTAATTGTCGACCCCCTTGCTCTTTCTTAGCACACTTTCCAGCTTGTCTACTTTATCCATCTTTTCTTGAAACTTTTTCTCATATGTAGGTGGCGAGACCCCATGAAACCATTCTCCTTCCCCATTATTCTTATGTATAAAGACGAGAAGTAGTACAAACCCCAAGTGGTGGTGGTGGTATGAACCCTACTGGTAGTGGTGGGAACCCATATGGGTACTGTGGCTACTGCTGTTTCAGTTCTTCCATGAAACTCAAAACTTGGGCCATGCGATCAGATTACTGGCTTATGGTTGCTCCCAACTCAGTGACCTTATTTTCTAATTCTTCCTGATTCATGTTGGAATGACTTAGCAAGCTAATTCTGACCAAATGACTATTCGAACTTCTGACTCAAGACGAGGATCCCAGTTGCTAACTTCGGGAATCTATACTGACCTATAGATTCGAGAAGAGGGGTGTATCAGATTCTGATAGTGACGACTCGACAAACAATGACAATGATGTTAACGAACATGGACTGACTCATGTATAGACTGACTGAGATAGTGTGTGCAGACTGATGAGAATGGTGCATGCACATGAGACAAGCATGCGGATGCAAGCCCTAATCTATATGGTGCTCCTACTTCTAACGGATAACAATTAAGAAAGTAAGGTCCTAACGATACAAAGTGTGGTAACTTTACTTTCCAGTATGATCACTATGGGAGAAAGAAGAATTTCTAGGATATTTGGGAGATTCTGGGGATTTGGACAGAGTTTTGGGGAGAAACTGGTCATATCTGGGTAATCTGAGGGATTTGGACAGAGTTTTTGGGAGAAACTAGTCATATATGGATAATCAGAGGAATTTGGACAGAGTTTCTGAGAGAAAATGGTTATGTCTGGGGAGAAATTGGTGCATTTGGGAAATCTGGTTATGTCTCGGTATTTCTGGGATATCTGGACAGAGTTTTCTGGGAGAAACAGGTTATATCTGGATTATCTGGACAGAGTTTCTGGGAGAAATAGGTTATATCTGGGATATCTGGACAGAGTTTCTGGGGGAGACAGGTTACATCTAGGATATCTGGACAGAGTTTCTGGGAGAAACAGGTTATATCTGGGATATCTGGACAGAGTTTCTGAGGGAAACAGGTTATATTTGGGATATCTAGACAGAGTTTCTGGGGGAGACAGGTTACATCTGGGATATATGGATAGAGTTTCTGGGAGAAATAGGCTATATTTGGGATATCTGGATAGAGTTTCTAGGGGAAACATGTTATATCTGGGATATCTAGACAAAGTTTCTGGGGGAAACATGTGTATATGATAGGAGCATGTGATGATGGTGATCATACTGTCTAACAAGTTTTCATACTCCTATGTCTTAGGACCGACAAACAAGGTCTGCGGTGTATATCTTTGTGACCATGGAGTAGATATCCTTGTCATGGTGCCTAGGCAGGTCAACTCAATGTGATCACATATGAGTGATTGCCTTGGGAATCATAAGAAAGTGGTCCTGCCTCATGCCACATAAGTGTCTACATCGTGCAGGTAATCCCGCCAGGGCATACAACATTTATATCACATTGTCCTATCTAAGAAGATAAATGAACAGTCCTATGAAAGGTTCTACAGGAATCTATATGTAAAGGCTGGGTTTAGTTGAAGAGAGTCCGTTGACGAGAGTTCCAATATACCGTCAGAGAGACAGTACGGAAGTTTTTACTCTTTTTGATATACCTTGGAAGGTACAGTATCAACGGTGACTTATGCCCTGGCACAGCAAGATCTGAACAATGTCAGCGCCGCGTTTCAGACACAGTCAGAAAGGGAAATGCAGAAGTGCAATGCGATGAACCAGACACAGTAAAAAGATGATTTTAAGGATGCTTCTTATGAGTCAAACTTCTGTATTATTTTGTTTTGAAAATAAATATCCCCAGCAGAGTCGCCAGATTGTGGACACGCAGAATTCCACTTCTTTGTTTTTTTGGTTTGAAATTCTTTTGAAAGAGAAAAAGAAAAGGTCTTTTGAAAACAGATACAGAGTCGCCGCTTGGTCTTTAGGGAACCAAGAAACCCAATTTTACTCACCCAAACGGATAAACGGCACCGGCCTTTCATAACCAAAGAACTTGGCTCAGGGTTTTGGTATGAGAGATGAAAAAGCCTTTATCACGACTAAAACACCCTCAACTTGCCTCGTCTCTCGACGGGCCTCAATTAGCATCCAAATAATCATCTTTTACTATGTTAGGTTCGACAATTAATACTATGATAGTATATTACATCACATAAGAATCTTAAAATGGAAGATCAAAAGATAAGATATCATTCATAAGATCTAAGCCAAATACCACACAATGCAAAGGTGAAAGATCACACAAATGAACCTGGAAAAAACGTCTAATCACATATCAAGTAATCAAGTTTTCCTTATCTAAAGGGGACATGAATGATGCATGTTAATCTTTGGGAAAAGAATACCTCTCAATCCCCGGGACGGATGAGAAAGGATGATTAGATCGAGGGGAAGCATGGACGTGTGATCAAGTTCATTACTTATAATCTTCTTAGATTAGGGGTCACAAAAGCCCCAAATCTTGCATGGATGCAATGTATGATCCTAGAATGTGCAAAGGTTGTAGTGTGTTTGTGTACATGGACTTTCTAAAGTGACTTAGAAGTCTAAAACATGCATGAATGCATGAAGGAAATCATCATAGAATATGTATGAATGTAGTATGAACTACTTCCTAAGAGATGAGCTAATTTAGAGTGTATGAAAGTATCAAATCAAAGAATGAAAGTAAAAGTATGCTTGCTGTGGATAGTGGATAGAACAGTGACTTTATTTTGTGGAAATTGAAAAGTTGCGTTAGAAATGTTTTAAATGCATGATTTTTTGTGGAGATCATCCTTATTGTGTCTAAAACACAAATCAAAAAGCCAACCCTCAATAACTATTACAGATTGAGAGAAATCATATAAACAATAGAGGTTACTCAGAAATAGAGTCCGTACTGTCGACTGAAATGTCAAAAAATCTTAGAAAATGAAAACAAAACATCTAGAGGCCCATATTATACAGAACGTTCCCTATGACACTGAAATTCAAGGAAAAAATGAGTTGGGACCACCCCTTTTGGAAAAGGTTTCTGAAAAACAAGTTGAAAGTTAACCAAGCTGCTGTGACAGTAAAAAACAGAATGTCTGGATGGAATTTTTGGGTCAAAATGGAACCCTTCCAAGTGTTTTCAAGCCAAGCCAAAAATCATGGGTGTTCTATAATGAGTTAGGAAGACTTTCCATGTGGTCTTGCATCCATACATTGAGTATTGAGTTCTAGAGAAATCTTTGAACTCAAATCATTCACTGTTTTGAAGATTTCTTGAGAAAACAAGGGTTTTATTTCTTAAAATAAAAAAGAGGGATTTTGAAATAGAGGTTTTGAGAGTATATTTCAGCATTTAAATGCAAGTTATGACCACTTGAAATATCAACATTGAACTCATATCTAGAACCTCCAAGATTGTTGGAAAGCATTGTTTCCATTTGAGCATAACATCAAGAATACTTTGGAAGTATTGAAGTTGGAATCATCATCTATCAAACATGTTTTTGAGGTCAAGAGCTACTATCCATAAGGATTCATTCACCTCAAACTTCATGTCATCACTTAGATGATGATGAACTAGTAATTAATCAAAAAAAAATCAAGAAGAAATGGGGGAAGAAGAGATGAACATTAATGTAAGCATGCAAGTAATAGCAATCAATAGATGATAATCAATGTGATTTTGGACTTGTAGCTTGGTGTTTCACTTATAGATATTGATATTTGGACATAGAAGTAGCTTCCTAACTCAAGATTTCTCAAAAATGGTGGTTGGGAAAGGCTTGAATGTGAAATATAAGAAGGGTAATGGGAGAAAACAATATTGAAACTCACTTTCTTATAGAAAATCAGTGGGAGAAGCTCCCTTTCCTTCTTCTAAACCTATCTCTACCTCTCTTTCTCTCTACAACTTCTATGAACTTTGCACTTGGCCCCCCTAAAATGAAGAGCAAAAGGGGATTTATATAGGCCAATTTGGGGTGGTTTTGGGATTTAGAAAGTGATCCCATTAGTCCCAAACATCTGTGAACATAAAACTATATCGTTTTGGTCTTCAATTATTCAATTTGGACCCCCAAAATAAATTATAAAAATGGACTCTGCGGGGGTTGAGTGCTACCGCGGCACTGGCCATGTGCCACAGCAGCAGTGGCCCAGTGCCGCCGCAGCACTGCTCCTCAGATGCCCAGAAATTTACGTTTAGGCCCCCAGAGGAACCTCCAATCGTTCGGGCCAACTGGCTCGGGGCAATCCCCAAGTATATCAGAACGTCCCGAGCGACCAGATGGAGGGGGATGCGGAACTCAACCATGAGGATGTCCTCATACAGGGTAGTGAAACCCCGCTGGTAGATCTGGGCCCCACTGACATTCATGGCCAAGGAGCAGTGGTCAGGAAGGCCGTACCTATCCCTAATGCGCCCGAGATCTTTAGTACGCAGGGTGGACGGGATGAATTCGCTGGAGAAGGCTACCTCGGGGTCGGGTTCCCCTGGTGTTTCGTCACTTGAACCCCGAGAAACGGAAGCAACGGAGGCTTCCCGGTCCGACTCATCATCGGAGAGACGTGTAATACCCTGTATTTTGGTATACTAATAAGACCCAGTATTTCATTTCTATACTCGTATAAACTTTCTCTTCCTTTTGGTAAATTTTGATACCAATCGATTGATAAGTTTCCCAATCGATTGACACTTTTTAGATACCAATCGATTGATAAGTATCCCAATCGATTGACATTCAACCGACTAAAAGTGATGATGTGTCATTATCCCAATCGATTGCCATTCATCCCAATCGATTGACATTGTTTCCAATCGATTGACTACAAATATCTGTTGCCAATAGATTGACTTGTGTCCCAATCGATTGACATAACCTGAGACAAGTTTTCTTCTTTCCTTCAGCTTTAAACGTGTGGCACTCTTAACCCCTATATATACTCGTCCATATTTATGGCCTTGGGTCATTTTGGCAGCCTTGAGAGAGAGAGAGAGACATACCTCTTGTGAGATATATACATACATATATCTATCTATATATCTATATCTATATACACACACACACTGCCTTGGCAGCTGGAAGAAGACGAAGGGGAGGACAAGAAGAAGAAAGGAGGAAGAAGGAGAGACAGAGAGAGGGCTGGACAGAGAAGAAACAAAGAGGAAAGAGAGAGCTTGGAGATTTCAAGCTTTGAACACACCCAAACGCACCCTAAGTGAGTTCTAACTCACTTGGTCCCTCTATATGAAGTTTATATAAGTTATTATGAAGTTTAGGTGGGTTAGATGCTTGTAGTGTACGTTTATATATGCTGTTTTTACAATCTGCTGGAGAAGACGTAGTGCCAATCGATTGACATAATCTCAATCGATTGACATCAGTTGTATCCCAATCGATTGAATAGGATTTCAATCGATTGACATCCCAATCGGTTGAATAGGATTTCAATCGATTGACACTTTTCAGATACCAATCGATTGACATGTTCTCAATCGATTGATATGATTTTGATACCAATCGATTGAACTTAGTCCCAATCGATTGACATGATCAGAACATGGTTTCCTTTGCCTATTTATTATATAAGAGGTTTAGTTGTTCGATTTCTAATTCGGAATTCCATTATACGACTATGGGGTAGACAGGAGTAATGTGACACCAAAGATTTATGGATAATGAATAAAAAGTAATATGAAGACGTGGGTGACGTGTTGTTTCTGATATGAATTTGATGTCCGTTTTCTTTTAATCTGAGTAGTCATGCCACATTGGGAATTTGTCATGTGTCGATGTAGAATGGAACGTAAGTAGGTTTGGTAAGTTCTGGGAATGGTACGTGGATGGACGATTGGTCATGATATGCTCTTAAAAGCGGTGAACCGGATACATGGTTCTTAAAAGCGGTGAGCTGGACCAAGAAGTCTTAAGATAGACTGGATGATCTGTGATATGCTCTTAAAAGCGGTGAACAGGACCATTGTTCTTAAAAGCGGTGAGCTGGGATCACTAGTAGATGACGTTGAGTCGTGGCAATAGATTGATATGCCTTGTTCAAAACGTTATATCCCTGAAATGCGGTGAACAGGACCATTATTCTTAAAAGCTGGGGACAGACTGACGTGGAGTCCATGACATGCGGTGAGCAGGATATATTGCTCTTAAAAGCGATGGACATAATAAGGGTGTATCCCTAGAGTTAAACGATTGAGTCTGTTCATGGAAATCAGAGTCTGTTGAGTTCGGTATTTGAGTAACAAGACGATAAGGGTCGGTTTACAAGAATGAATAGAGGAACAAGATAATGTTATCCTTATAATAAGATGTTAACTCGTATTTTCATAAGCTCATGTTTACTTCAGATAATTGGTACCTCGTTAGTTTATGCTCACTCAGCTCTCAGTAAGCTGACGGCCTTTTATTGCCTGGACTTTCCCCGTCCAGAATATCCTGCCCCTTATTCTGCAGGTAAGGACCAGTACACTGATGACTATTATCCAGAGGAGGGCCCCACCGATGACAGTTATGCCAGGAAGGATTATCCTTATGCCAGTTGAAGACTGAAGATGTTATAGTTAGATTTCATTTCGGTTGTTCTGTTAAACTTTTTTTTAACGGGTACTTGGGCATTTGTTGTCTTCAGACCTGTTGTGATCCTGTGGACCATACTCTGATATTTTGTAATAGTTAGCATTGTGTGTTATTCTCAGTTGTTTACTGTTGTCTTTTTGGACTAGTACTGCGTGGTGTGGATTATTAGTGACTTTCACCTGTCATTCCTTATGGACCCATAAAGGAAATTTATTTTTCTCTATTTATGCTGCTCTGGGGCGTGACAAGACGGATCGGGATTCTACCTTCGCTGAGGTGATCGGAGGGGGACGCGGATGGCAGACTCAGACTTGTGTCCGGCGCCTTTGACCCGGACCGCTCGTCCTCCGGCCGAGAGGACGAGTCAAAACCAGAGTGACACATTTTTGGGGTTTCGGCGATTGGGCCGGGAAGAAGAGGACGACCAAGGTATGGATCAGGAACTCCGAGTCTGATATACAAAGGGGGCAGGATCACTAACCTAAAAGGCAAAGAATAAATGGCCCTTAGCACAAGGTGACAGTCTCTCAAGACTACTCCGGGAACACTCGCTCGGTTCAACTGCCCTAAGGTGCCTCCTAACTGGAAGAAAGAACAGAACATAAGAAAGAAAAAATCCTACTCCCATTCTAACCTAAGTGGGTGGTTCGCTCTCTCCAGCCTCGCTCAGAAAAGAAGAGAAAAGGTGAAAGAGAAGGAAAAGAGTGATGAACAGAAGCTGGAAAGGAAAGACTTATAGAAATCAACGCAAGAAAGGGCTCAGAAATCTTGACCGGGAATTGTTTGCTCTCAAAATCGTTCGGTAATCTATGTCTTTGCAGCAAAGAGTTGAAGAAATGGACAAGTATCCTTTATATAGGAACCATGGATGGTTCAGATCAAAACGTATCCAACTGCTCAAACGCTTTCCCGCCCAAAGTGGCTGACAGTTGTCACCTCGGGCACGCGAAGTGTCGCCTAAAAAGGGGCGCGCATTAAATATGTGACGAGACGGTTCGGTTACCACGTAAACGGTCCGGTTACATCCATGCTGGCATCGTTTGATCCTAACCAGGCCAGTCACAATCTGACACGTGGCAGAGGTAGGACTCAGGCCCGCAAGGCCACCGCTCAGTCCATACCCCGGCTGACCACTACAACCGGTCCCACCCCGGGTAGAGTCCCGATCTTTTACCGGACGGTTCCTCGGAAGCAGTCATTATTTTCAAACTTCATCTGATGGGACATCACATCAACTTCGAAAATGGGGGACAGCTGATATGTCCAGAAATATTTTGCTTAAGCCAAACTGCCACGTCAGCAGCGAGGGACCTGGACTATCCGGAATGGGCGCATGTGGCCCACCAATCCCAAGGTCTTTCGACTGTTACCGCTCGGGATGCCCGTACAGCCCGGGCATGCAGCACAGCAGCTCTCCACAATGTGCAGTCTGACAATCAAGCCGCTCAGCAGTTTCCTAAATTAATCAGAGGACTAATGGAAAGTGCAAATAGTTTCCTAAGCCACTTAGGAAACCTCACATGATTTATGCTCTTCAAATTCTAATTAGATAGAGCTTCCTTATCTAATCAGTTGTCTTGTACGGGTGGTCTCTCGCACCTATAAAAGGGGCCACTCACCCCCATTAAGGGGATCGCATTCTTAAACTAGAGAATAGCTGCTTAAATTGATTTCATACATATACACTCGGCCGGTATTACTGGTAGCGCCGCCCAACTATTGGCTCACCAAGCCCATCGGTGATCTGCTAGTGAAGCGCACTGACGCACCCGTGGACTTAGGTCACCTCATTAACGAGGCCGAACCACACACAATTGATTTTGTCACCATATCTCTTTTCTTAATCTCTCTTACCAATTTTCGCCATCATCAGAGGGTATCACATGGCAAGCAGCCAACAAGGTTGGCTAATTTTGATGGGATTCACTCACTCACACCCCCTATATGCGGGGTAGTATTTGGGTGTGGGTTCCACCCAAATGAGCCAATCATGTTGGTTGCACAATACCATGTTGAAATCTCAAGGTACCCAAATGTAATAGAAATATATGATTTGGTCCCTAATTATGGTCATTAATAGGAATTAATCATGTCTTGATTTGATATATAGAAATTAATCCTTAATTTGCAATAGAAATCAATAATTAGTCTCTATTCCTAAATGGTTAGTATAAATCCAGACCATTATGCCTTTATCATACATATATGCATAACTGTGTATGCATACACACACACATATATATATATATATATATATATATCACACATGTGAAATTCAAATAAAGTTATATAAGGTTGCTAATAAATGGAGTGGATTGTTAAGAGATCATAGATAATGATTTTTATCCCAAAAATCATGCTGATTTGTGGTTCAAAATAATGCCTTTTTTAAATCTGTATTCAATATGTTTATAGAAGAAAATGATTTGTATGTTTTATTGATTCGAATCATAGAAATAATAGATAATTTTGTGTGGAAGATTGAGGGTTGCTGATAAAAAGGTCAGAAATTTTCACAATGTAGTGCGAAATTCATAACTTTAATTCACAATATAGTGCGAAGTCATGCTTAAATTGATAATTTGAGAATTTGGTGATAAGCTTGTTGGAAGAAGTGACTTATTTGTGAGAAATTTGTATTACTAAGTGAGAAATTTGTTATTAGAGCATTCAAAATTGGCTATATGATTAGAAGTACATATGTATATATATACCACCAGCACAAATAAGGCGTGTGAATGACGAGTATGGCAAGTGTAATCCATGGAGATCATGGATAAGAGAATAAATATTGCTAAAATCAAGGAGTTTCCTTATTTTACTCAACTTTTAAATTTGTTTGCTAAAATCAAGGAGTTTCCTCACACTAGTAAAATGATGTGTATGTAATACGTTTATAGTAGAAAATGACCTGTATGTTTTATATTGATTTTAATCATAGAAATAACAGATAATTTTGTGTGAAAGATTGAAGGTTGGTGACAAAAAGGTGACAAATTCTCTTAATATAGTGCAAATTTCATATATATATATATATATATAGAGAGAGAGAGAGAGAGAGAGAGAGGCTGTGTATATTCAAAACACTTCCAAAATCATGGTATATGCAGTTATGGGAAACAAATTTTTAGGAGATCATAGATAATGGGATTTATATCCCTAAAATCAAAGGATTTCGATTTAACACAGTAATGTGAGAATTTCTCACTTTTTTTTTTGGTATATGCAGCTATGTATATTCAAAATACTTCCAAATTCGTGTTATATACAGTTGTGGGAAGCGTATTTTTAAGAGATCATGGATAATGAGATTAATATCCCAAAAATCAATGGATAATTTTCTTACTTAATGTATAAGAATATTTTCTCATTATTAAGTGAAAAACTTCTCAATATGTTTGCATATCTTTCTTTTCAAAATAATCATAGTTGTGTTATGTATATGCGTAATGGTATTAGCAAAGGTTTTTTTTTCGAGTTTTTAATTTAAGGTGAGAAATTTGTGGTTATTTAGTGAGAATTTCTCACTTTTAATCAAATGTATACACACATGCAGATAATATTTATAAGAAATTTATCACTTCTCATTAACAAAGTGAGAAGTTCTCACCAAATAACCACAAATTTGATGAGAAATTTCTCACTTCTGTTCAAAAACAAAATTTTAATAAGACGAATTCTTTACGAAACTTCTATTCAAATATATATACACACAAATAAATTTCGCACTATTATTCTCTTAGCCATCATGAAATTTTCCACATCACCAAAAACTACAAACAAAACAAATATAATGTAGAAAAAAAATGAAAGACTCGAGTTACTATTCTTGCCATTGCTGTCATGCAGTTTTCTAGTCGTCGTCGTCGAATCGAAAACCTTTAGTGTGAAGTCAAGCCCTAATCAAAACAGTAACCATTTTTCTTAGAAAACTTCAATGTTTGAATCGAAGCTACGTGAGATTTGTTCCTAAATTGTGAGAAATTTGTACCAAAATTCTTAGATTACGTAGTCGATAAGGAATCGAGCTTCTGTGTCGACGATCTTCCTGAATCGCCTATGATGAAAGGTGGTGGACGTGGTGTTGCGGAGGTAGTGTTGACGATCTTCTCTCTCTCTCTCTCTCTATATATATATATATATATATAGTGAATTTCAAAAGAGTTAATTAGTATAATGTCCATTTTACTCTAGGTTTCTTGCAATAGGCCCAACGTATGAAACAATTTCGTCTGAAGTCCACACCACAAAATTTGGACCAAACTACCCTTTCCATTTCTCATTCAAAACTGCAATTAATAACCCCAACTATTTTAGGGGTTTTCAAAATTCAAATCCCAAATACCTAAATGATAATAAATCACATTATATATGCATCTCTCTCTCTCTCTCTCTCTCTCTCTCTCTCTCCCTGTTTAGAGAGAGAAAGCTCAGGCCATAGCTCAAATCATCCTCACACAGGACCTCTCCGGCGACCTCACGCTAGTCGACGCAAGCCAGATAAACTCCATGGCGAGATGCTCAGTCTCAAACACGCCGCCGCGCTCCTCCCGGGGACCAAGATCATCGTCGGATCCGCTCTCTGTATCGTCATCGCCGGCGCTAGGCAGAACCCTGGCGAGTCCAGGCTGAACTTGATACAGAGGAACAAGGGTGTTCTTGATTATTGTGCCCCAACTTGCGAAGTACTCGCCCGATTCGATGTTGGTGATTGTTTCGAACCCGGTTGATGTTTTGACTTATGATTCTTGGAAGTTTTCTGGGTTTCAACAACAATGGCAATACCGGATCTGCTCTCTCTCAAGCTATACAATGGAACCCGATTGTATATTATGTTGTGGTTCAAATGTTGTGGTCCAAAAGGTTGTAGTGTAAAATTTAACACTCATGTTCTTGGTTTCACATGTTATGCTGCGAAATTGTATACTATGTGAATGAAAAATATGATGTCAATGAAATATTGCAGTCAGTGTAAAAATGAATGTGCAAATGAATTTGTGATAAGACAATGTTCCTTTTGTTGAATAACTCGAATATGAGTGTGAAATTTAACACTTATATTCATTCTAGTGTGAAATTTAACACAATTTTTTTTGGGTGATGGTGATGAATGACTGTTGGATCACCCAAGAATGGTGAAATACGAAATTAAAAAAGATATGTGTAATATTAAACAGATTCTAACGTATAAAGCCCTACAATTATGACATTTAGTAACTTAATTCCTAAAATATATGCAAGATTTAGTAACTTCCCAAAATTATGGGATTGAGTTTGACCAATTGCAGTATAAAATAAGTTTGGTAACTTCCCAAAATATATGCAAGATTATGGGATTGAGTTTGACCAATTGCAGTATAAAATTTTCACACTAATGAACTAGTTGCAATGTAAAAACAAACCAGTTGCAGTGTAAAATTTCACACTAATGAACCAATTGCAGTGTAAAACGAACTAGTTGCAGTGTAAAATTCAATACTCGCATAAATGTATGGTGCATAGTAACAGATTAATATGTTATGTGATCAATGATTATTGGTAGAACATACAAAAATGGGATACCCACATAAAAATGGCGTTAGAAATATTCAAAAGACCCATAATGTACAAGGCTAAAGTTATGGGATTTTATTTCCATATATTTGATATGCAAATCTATGGGATAATAGAGTTATTACCATATATATATATATATATTTCTATATATGTATGCATGTGTATATGTATAGGGGTAAAAAAGTCACTAAAACTATCTATAATTGGGGATTGTGGACTAATCTCTAACAACATTCACAATTATAGGGTCTCTCATTGGGAAGTACCAATTGGTGGGTCTATTATAACAAACATTGGTAGAATGGGATTTCCCACTAAATTTTTCATTTCAAAATGGGAAGTAAATACTATATGTGTATATATATATTTTACATATAATTATATAGGGGTATTTTGGTCCTCATAATAAATTAGGGACCTATTTCTAGCCTCATTTTAAAAAAGGTTCAATTTCTAGTTAGGTGTCTACATTAGGAATATATACTAAGACCACGTTTGGTTGTTAAGCTCAAGACTGGACAATTAGTCCATTTTAATTGTTAGTCCTGGGACTATTTATACCACACCTCCCCTGGGATTAGATAGTCCCCCATATGGGGGATCGGACTGTTTAGTTAAAAAAGATTATTAGTCCCTTCCTTTTAAGCGCAACCAAACACCAGACTATTCAATTAAAATGGACTATTAGTCCAATCCCTCCCAATCCTACCCCCAATCCCGTGAAATAAACATGGCCTAAGTTACCTAAAAATATGTTGGATAAGTGTAAATCATTGACTGTATTGAACTCTTTGAAGCTGTGTTCCCTTACATGATGACACTGATCTATTTTATTATGAGAGCATTTTTGCCCACCCACTGCTCACCCATGCCTCTATTGGGTGACATGTGTCCTAGTTCATTACCCATTTTACCATTGTGCTATTAACATAATTTCATTCCCATTTATCCCTGTACTATCAACATAATTACAGAAATGTAACACATGTCACCCAATGGAGGCCATGAAGGCCTGAGTGAGCAATGAGAGAGCAAAAATGATCTCATTTTCTTATACAGGATCTGTGGGTGTTCAAACTTACAGTCATTGGAATGATTGGATCAAACCCTATAAAGTGAGCTTCAATAGTCAAAATGCTCTGCCTGTTTGTGTTGAACTTATATTCATTTTGATACCAAACAAATCAATATGTCATGACCATTGTTTGTTTGCTTTTGTTTATCACTCAACTAATGAACACACCCAAGTTGGATAAATTATCTATTAATTAAACAAAACAAAGAAGTTTAGTGGTATGAAAAGGTTCTGCAATGCAAAATTACAACCAAGAAAAAATCAAAAATCTGTCACTCAATATGTATATACATCTATAATCTATATATATATATATATATCTGTGTATATATATATTGATTTTGGACACTAGCACTATGGCCGGCTGTATAAGATAAGTTATTGTATATAGCCTGGACCTTAATTGTTCTTTGTACAAGACCATATATTAGCCTGCCCTTCTAATTTTTCTTCATAATGTGTAGTATTTGATTTTATAAATCATGTTTTACCTATGTTTTCTCATGTGGGTGTGCTTTAATTTAGTCTATGCTCAACAATCGTATGACTCAAGTGATTGTTCTTCAGACACCATTAATCCAGGAACACAATACACCTGCAATTCCATCAATAACTCATGCCAAACCTTCATAGTCTACAGATCAAGCCAAAGCTTTCAAACAATCTCAAATATTTCAAATTTGTTCAGAATGAATCCTAATGATCTCCTTCCATTGAACAATCTCACATCTGATTCAGAAATTCTTCAACTTGAAAGAGAAGTCCTTGTGCCCATCAACTGTTCTTGCTCAGGTCAGTATTTCCAGTCAAATTTCACTTTCTTAGTACCCGAAAACACCACCTACACAGAGATTGCTTGTGGGGTTTTCGAAGGCTTAGTGAAGTCCATCACGCTTGTCGATGAAAACCCGTCTCAAGAAGGCACTAATCCCAAGGTTGGTTCCGTTCTTCGGGTCCCTTTGAAGTGTGCTTGTCCTGATAATTTTACGTACACTAATGGCGTAAAGTACCTTGTGACATACCCTTTTGTAGAAGGAGATGGGACTATCAAATTAGCAAAGAAATTCGGAATTCCTCCTGAAAAAATATGGGAAGCTAACAATTTACAAGTTAAGCCCACTGTTTATCCGAACACAACTTTTTTAATCCCATTGAAGTCAAAACCAGTCATAAACTTCGATTTTCCGAGTTCTTCACCTCCAACTCCTGACTTTCTTCCAACAATTCCAGTTGAAAAACCGGTGAAAAATACAAAACTTAGTACTATACATATTGCAGGCTCAGTTGTGGGGTTCTCTGTGTTATTAATAGCACTACTTGGTTGTGGACTATATGTGAAGGGGTTACGAAAATCGAAGGTTGAGAATTGTCAACCCCCTGCTCATAGAGTCTCTCTGTCTCCGTTTTTGACGCCCCAAGTTAGCTCTCCATTGTCCGGTCTAACCACTAGAAGTTCCACAAATAATTCATGTTTGTCTCCGGATCTTCTTATTGGAATTAAGTACTCTTTGTCTAGTTATAGCATAGATGAGCTCAAGAGAGCAACACATGATTTTAGTGAAGGTACAAAGATTAGTGAGTCTCTCCACAAGGCTTTGATTGATCATAACATCGCGGTGATGATCAAACAGATGAGATTTGAAGACACTCGCGAAGCTATTGATCTTCACTCGAAGATCAATCATGTGAATGTAGTGAAATTACTTGGTGTTTGTTATGGTGAGAGTGATTCCTCATGGTCTTACCTTGTGTTTGAACTCCCCCCAAATGGGTGCTTAAGGGACTGTTTGGATAATTTGTCTAGTCCTCTCTGGTGGAACAAACGGACTCAAATAGCATTCGATATAGCAACCGGACTTCACTATTTGCACTATTGTATGGTTCCTCCATATACTCACATGAGCATAACTAGCAGAAGTATTTTTATAACACCGAAATGGAGATCAAAGCTCGCTGTTTTTGGAAATTCGAAAGAAAATAACGATATCGTAAGTGTTGAAAGATGGGTTGCTCCGGAGAGAACTCTCAGTGGGTTGGCTTCAGAGAAAGTAGACATATTTGCATTTGGGGTTGTTATGCTAGAGCTTATTTCGGGTAGAGAGGACATGGATGGAAATTCTTTTAGAGAATCTATTGGTTTTTTGGGAGGAGGAGGGGCTAGTGAAGGAGGGTGTTTTGAGCAATTGAGGAATTTCATGGACCCTTGTTTGAAACAGGACTATCCTCTTGCAGAGGCCTTGTGTTTGGCTGTTTTGGCCAAGGCTTGTGTGGAGGATGACCCTATGCATAGGCCTTCTATGGATGATATCATGAAAGTCCTTGCAAGAATGGTGTAAATGGAAAAGAAGTGAAAATGGGGACCATGATCAAATAATTCTCAAATTTAATTACCATGTATAGTACGGTATATACATATATGTGATAATGTGTGTCTTTAGGCTTAGTTTGGCCCCCATGTGGCTTTTTAAAAGGAGCTTATGAAATTTACTACTAAGTTGTATGATAATTTTGTACTAGTAACACACTACTCTTCAAAAATATATCATGAAACCAAAAAGCCACCTTGAGCTTTTAAAAGCTCCATTCTAGAGCTTTTAAAAGCTCCCCCAAAAAAGCCCTAAGTTCAATTTTTACAAAGCGCATAAACTAGTTACCAAATAAATTAACATGAAATTGTGCTTTAAAAAAGGAGAAGCACCAAAAGGGGCCAAACTAAGCCTTAATCAATTTTATTGCTCAAGTTGTAATGTAAGTGTGCACATTTCATCTGGTCTTTCTTGATTCAAGGAACTTTAGCACATAAGTTTTCCGTGGTGACGACTAAGACTGTGTCTGGTTTCCAAATTTAGAGAAGAAACAAAAATAAATAAAGAAAAACACCTTGAAAAACAAGTTTCCTTGCATATTTCCTTGTGTTTTATTCCATGCTTAAAAAACATTATAAATTGAAGAGTTTTTAAATATAATAATAACTTAAGAAACAAAGGAGGCAAGTGACTCATTAAATTTTTTATTTTTATTTCTCACTATCTTTTAAAAAAAAAATATATATATATATATATATATATATTCTTCTCTATTTCCTTATATATTAACAAAACAAAGAAAATTGACCTTGGCGTATTATTTCCTTTCCCTTGCTAAGTCCCATGAACAAAATAGATTCTAATTGTTATCGGTAGAAGCTGTATTATTCGGGATTTTCTGATCATGGAGTCTATAATATTCCTTGTACAATAAATTACAATCAGAAATTTTGCATTCCCTTCTTTGCATCCAAAATGACCCTTAGCCCAAGTATTGTATTTGGAAGTCAAATTGATCAATTGTCATGTATTTTGGAAGAGCACATGATGGCTGATTTCTGTAGAGCATTGTCCAGACCTAATAGATTACTTACTTTATAATTAATACTAATCTTTGTAGTACTAGTTGGTTTGTGCTGTTTGACAAAGCTATTATTCCTAATTAATGAGTTTTAAGAACCCACATGGATTAGAAATTTTATTGTCTGCCTTTTCTTTTTCTTTTCTTTTGTTCTTTTAATTTTTTTTTTTTTTTGGTGAAAATGTATTTAATTTTATCGTATACCCAAACGACCAGTGTATTGTAATTATAAGGGAATCTGCTGCGGAAGTGCCTTCTACCTTGGTTATAAAGCTAACCATTCATTGGTTGAATATTGCAAGTGCAAAGCCGCAGGGGCGGATCCAGACAATCAATTCAAAGGGGGCTTGGTTCGGGTGCAGCGCCTCCGAAATTTTTTTTGGACCTATTTATACATATTTTGGACTTTTTATGCATATTTTAGACATATTTATACATTTTTTGTGTATATTTTGGACATTTCTATACATATTTTATAATTAGTACAAAAACTTAAGAGAAAGGGGACTTAGTATGATAATTTATAATGTCGGGAGGGCTTAGTAGGTAATTTTCATAACTAAAGGGGGGGGGGGGGGTGGCTTGAATGGAATTTCAAGAGGGGATTGAATGTAAAATAATTTTACTTATAAGGTAACATTTATAATTTTTGAAAATCTAGGGGGACTTGAGGCCCTCTTGCCCTTTAATACATCCTTCCCTGCAAAGCCCGGATCTGAAATGGGGGGCCTAAAATAAAAATAAATAAATAACAAAAGTAGTTGGGTCAAGCATTTAGGATGAGATTTGTAGTGCGCGCCGAACAAAGACAAAAAAGTATTGCAAAGTGTATCGATAATCACCTTTAAAGAACATAATTTAGTATCACATGCCACAAGTGTGAAATTACTATGATATATGCCACAAAGAAAATTATCAAGCAACATCCGCATCCAGAGGGAGGTTAAGTATATACAATACTAAACTCCACCTTAAAAGGGTTTATTTTCTTAATTAAATCGAAGCTGGTACTATTCATTTTGACAAGATCAACTAGGAAACTCTGATGTATCAACACAACCATGCATAGTTTGCCACTAAAAGTGACATTCTATTTTTATTTTATTATAAATAATCACTACAATAAAGAGGATCAACAAATAAGGGTATATCTAGGTTATATATGTGTATGTAATACATATAAGATTTAGTCCCAAAAAAAAAAAAAAAATTTTATCAAAGAAACATGGAAGATGAAGTTGAACAGCCATCTCTACACAAGAGGAGATTGGTATAGTACTGCATACACTAGCTAATAGTGTATTAGTGAAATCATAAAATTCAATTAATTTCCAAGAACTGTTGGTTCAATAAGTTGCAGTGAGCGAGTGTTCACTGGTTGTATTGGTCTTGCATTAGCTTCAGAGTCCTGGGGAAATGACAATATCCATGATCAACATTATATATATATATATATGAATGCAAAACAAGGTTTAATTAATCACATATATCATGTTGTGTTTGTGTTAGGCTTAAAAAACATTCAGCACTACATAATTTTAGTGGAGTTTCATTTTGGGCTCTTGAAACTAATTAAGGGACTGAAGCGATGCATTTGGGAATGCAGAGACCAAAGAGAATTCCACTAAAATTATAAGATGCTAAAATATATTTTTACCCTTTGTTTGTCTCTCCTATGATTCGTCGATTGAACGAGAAAATTTTAGGAAAGAAGAAGAAAAAATGATTTGCTTTATATTTTTATGTAAGGAAAAAAAAAAAAAAAAAAGTGAATTCAAAAGTTTTTTCTTGTATGCCTTTTCTTTTCTTCGTATATTCCGTATAATCACAACAAGACAAGAAAAATAATTTCGTTTGTTCAGCGAATGTATGAAACTAACAAATCTTCTTAAGGGACTTTTTGGAAATATATAAAACAAGATCAGCTTCTTGAGAAATATTTCAAAGTAATTGTAATTATATGTCATCAGCTTATGTGATGTGCCGCACCATTCATATCTACTAATATATGAAAGAGTAATACTTGGGCACAACCAAAGGCACAACTTTTTTTGCACAACCTTCATTTTGTGTCTATCTCTCTCCTAGTGGGCACTGTGGGACCCATGCATCAAGAGAGAGATAGACACAAAATGGAGGTTGTGCAAAAAAGGTTGTGGCTTTGGTTGTGCCCCAAGTATTACCTATATGAAATATTTGTCCACTTTATCATTTTCTCCTTTAGTTAATTTACTTGATCTTTTAAAGTAAAGGGTAGTTAGCCTATCCAGAATAGTAATAACACATACAAAAATGAGATTGTTATGCCATACAACATCAGGTGGATGACGTGGTGTGACTGTGTCACACCCTTAATAGCTTCCTCAATTTCGATTCTAGTTTAATTTTTAGTCCCAATTTTTTTTTTTTTTTTTATAAATAAAAATCAACATATGGAAAAAGCTTATTTTAAGCTGGATACGGGATCTTATGCTATAAAGAAGATAATATGTAATACTGGTTTAATTAGAACCATAAAACCAGAGCTTTTCCAACTACCTTCGAGAGTGTGTAAATAATACCCAAAGTGCTTGCATAAAAGATGATATTGCTTGCTGAATTTAAACAATTTCATAAAAATTTAAAAAAATCTTAGCAACTCACATCATCAACAGCTAGGCGAAGCAGTCTCAGTTGTTCTTGTGTAATAGTCCCCACCTGATGAATTTCAATATATTTAGAAAATAAAATAATAAAAAAACAATTGTAGGACTTCAAAAATATATAGGATAGTATTATAGAGCTTAAATTATACCGTTGTTGCAATGGTCCACACAACATCTTGATGACAAGGAGGAACCGTAAGAGAGCCAATGTATCTATAATACTTTTTACTCACTATATCTATTTGCTTTGGGTCAACCATGCCCACCACTCTCACTTCTTCTCCAGTTTTTACCATGGCTTCTAAGTGATGCTTCATCTGATAGTAATTAATAAGAAACAATAAGCAGACAAGAAAGAATAAGTAGCCATGAGAGAGAGAGAGAGAGAGAGAGAGAGAGAGAGAGAGAGAGAGAGAGAGAGAGATTTTATGAGATTACCGCGGATAAGAATGAATCTGGTTGTCCAATCTCATACATGATTCCAACTACGGCTTCCTTTCCATATGGAGTCTCGTGAACTAGGTGTACCTCTAAATCAAACCTGTAATATGAAGAAGAATTATGCACATAAATACACACACATATAAATATATATATATGCATATATATTTGTTTTTGGTAATGATAGTCTCAGGATACTTTTAGCGACCAAAGTTTCATTGCTAAAGGTGAACAAAATCACCGCTAAATGTGTAGCTCACCTTTAGCGATATATGTATATATATGATTAGCAAGGAAGCACTCAGTTCGGCCAGTGCAGGATACATGTAAGAGAGTTTGTCAATTTTCTAAAAATTTATGTGGAGGCTAGGATACTTGAAAATATTATGAAAAGTGACTTTTACATAATTATATATAAACTATTGTATAACTATGTTGTCTTAATTATTTTAATTTAAATTTGTTTTGAAAAGAGACTTTTTTTTTTAAATATAATTAAAACATGAATAATCAACATAACTGATACAGAAGCAAGAGATGATAGTAGTGTTTTGAACTTGCAGTTGATCTTAGTATTCTTAAATTAACTTCAAAAGTTTTTAAAATTATTTTAATGATTCCTTTTCCTTTAAAAAATAAAATACAACAAACATCCTGAAAGAATCCACGTTAGTACATATGCATGCACTGACAGTTCTAGGGCTTAGTTTGACTCTCATTTTGATGCTTCTTATTTTTCAAAACACAAATTCATGTTAATTCATTTGATAAATAGTTTATGAGCTTTGCAAAATTTGAAATTAGGGTTTTTTGGAGGGAGAAAAGCTCCAAAATAGAGGTTTTAAAAGCTCAAGGATGCTTTTTTAGTTTCATAATTTTTTTTTTTGAAGAGAAATATGTCACTTGTACAAAATTATCAAACAACTTAATAATAAATTTCATATTTTACTTTTAAAAAGCGACGTTGGGCCAAACTAAGCCTAATTCTTCAACTAAGTCTAGAAGAATTCATATTTCCTAAATGATGAGAGAGAAGAGAATTCACCTTTTGCCATTGATAGTGTGTTCAGAAGGTGAGTGCCAATGGCTTTGTTTGAGTTGATACTGAGTGCCATTTATTTCAATATGACCAGCACTACTAGTCCAGTTCAACTACATACATAATTATAAACCAATGAGAAAGATTGAAAGAAAAAACTTAATAAATTAAAAACGCGATATCCCGAATTGTTAAGACTATCCGAATTTAGCATTTTAAATAGTTGGTACATATGTACTCTCTGAATATCTTAATATCTATTAGAATATCTCCAAAGGATACAAAAAAAATTTCTTACATTAAACTTGCACTTTAATAAATTAAAGTCAAATTAAATTTAATGTATCAAATTATTAAGTTGATTACTCAAACAAATACATCAAATCTTTTATAATGCATTGTTTTGTAATTTTTTTTAATTACTTTTTGCATGTTTGTACTCCACCATGATGAATAAAAATGAAGAATTATGATTTGTTGCATCGCACTGCTGCGTTCTTTGGAGAGCTTTGCTGATGTGGCACAACAAATTTGCATTTGCTACACCTTTCGAGGTAATCTTAGTATAATGTTTATAATGTTGGAGAAATTATTCCACTGTGATATGAGTGTTCTATGGAGTCCTACAATAATGAAATCATCACAGTGGCCGTCAAATAATGTAAGGGTCCTAACGAATAATTTCTCATCATAATGGGCTTTTTTTTTTTTTGGTAACCGTGGGTGTCCGGGCTAGCTTGCGCACACCTCGACTAATCCCACGAGATCAGGGCGTCCGGGTGAATCACCTGTGACCACCCCTTGAGATTCGAACTTGAGACCTCTGGGTATAATAACCAGAAGCCTTCCACAAGGAAAGTGGTTGGTGTTTCTTATTTGCTAAGCATCTAAAGTTGGTGGTTATTAGAAACTCTCTCTCTCTCTCTCTCTCTCTTACCATCATATCATGGCCTCTATTAACAAGAGTGGCATTAGAAGGCTTGTATTCCTTCGTAAGTGTCCCCATGTGTGACACTTCTTCAACCCTCTCATTCAATAGATCAATTGGAGATTGCATAGCTCCATAATTGCACATACTCCATTCTGGGTGAATATCTCCCCAATGTTTCGGTCCATTAGCATCACCTTCGTCATAACTGAACTCTCTTTCATCATCTGCATCATTAACAATAACACAAGTAAGAGAAAAAGAAAAGTTAAGTCATATCTTTAATTAAGACACAGAACATCTCAAACAAAAATGGTAGTAGCGGCGTGTTTGGGAAAGCTTATCAGAATATGTTTTGTGATTCATTAGTAAACCGGATCTATGCATTAATTTGTTCGAGATGCACTTCAATAGCATAGAAGTCCATGCTCGATCTGAAGTTATGAATACTACTATAGTTTCTAAATCTTCATCCTAAATTAATTTAGTTCCCAACATATATTGCATTGCCACTGTTAGGTGGTATTGTCCAACTGACATATGTGTTGAACAAAATATGGGATAAAAGTTTCAGAACCTAAGCATTACTCATAAATTTAAACATGGTTTTTGTCAAACTAACGTATTGATGGTTTTCAGAAAACTTGATAAAAAATTTGAACACAACTGAATCTGATCATATTTTACGCATTCTCGAGCGAACCATCAATTCAAGATTTTGTGTTAGCTAGTTTCTCACGAAAATCAAATAGAATTGAAAACATAACTAAACATCATTCTATTTTCTACCAAGTTTAAAGTTTGAAACAACTTACCAACTTCTGTAGATTTTGCAGGATATGAAACTAAAAGCAAAACAAGAGCAATTATAAAGCTAGAAAACAAGATTTGAGACATTGTTAGCTTCTCCATTTTTTTTTTCTGGTGGGGGGCTATATCCGATACTTGCATTAATAGTTGATGGGCTTTGCTACTTATATAGTTTCATCCATAATGTGAACTTGCAAAGGGTTAGGTGATTTTAATTACACTTTTTTTGTTTTCTTCTTCGAACATTTCAACTTCAGCCACCTCGCACGCTTTGAAATTAGGAAAGAGTAATGTACTTTGTATGTGGCCCAATTTAACATTAGGAAGAAGATTTCAGGAGGTCTTTTGATGTACTTTTTCTTGTTTCTTTTTCTGGAATGTGCTGTGACGAGAGTCCACTTGATTAAAGTCCACTTGGTGACCATTCTTGGGTTGAAAATGTTGAAAATATCATTTGGAAATGCTTTGGGTTGTTATGTTGGTTTTTGGGTTATTTTCTTCTAAATTGATGTGCTACTCCCATGTGATCACCTTAGCATTGAACAACTGTACTGAATTAATCAACTGCACATACACACGCACACATATATATACATATGTATACCAACTTTGGCCTTTGGGGTTATTAATAAAATATGAAAGACTTTATACCCAAGAGTGTTTTTTTTTCCCTTTCTGGCTAGCTACATAATATATAGTTTGAGTAATGCTAGGTGTACACAAATTTTGTACACACTTTTGTACATAAATGCTTTAAATGCATGTACCTTGTGCTGTTTGAATTTTTCACACTTTTCTGTGCACCACTTACACAGCACATAGTACATGTATTTAAAGCATTTGTGTGCAAAAGTGTGTGCAAATTTGTGTACACCTAGCATTACTCATATAGTTTATATAGTTGAATAATGGGGCCAAACATGGTTCCAATAGATTGGTTAAAAAATGTCAAACTTGGGGACACGAATGGTCGGCTATCCCTATTAATTTTGGCAAGTCTATTCAATCAAATTCTCTTGCCAGAATTGTGGGCCATTTATAAAATACGAGAAAAATAACAACTTAATTGCCAATCGTTGTCCCTTTTGATGACAAAATAGTAATAATATTTTGAAAGAAACAAAACTTTTGAAGTATGAGGCCTAACAAAGAAAACAATTTTGGGAAAGGACGCTCACATATAGAATTGGACAAAAATTCCGTCGAGTTGTGATGATTTCATAATTTAGCGGAATTTTTTATTTTGAAAATTTAGTAAAATTTTACAGCTTGTCGGCATTTTTATTTAGAGTGGTTCTACTCTAACAAAAGACTAGGGATCATGAACTACTCACCAAATATATTTTTATTGTGTTCTCTAACCAATAGCTTGTAAAATGTTGGGTGTGACTTATATTGTAATGGGTCTATTACACTAAGCCTAAGAGTCAAGGGGAGGGCCTTGTGGCCCATGGTGGAGCAAAGCATAGCCATGGAGCCGGGGTACTGTATGGGTATATTGAAAATTTTGCCATGTACTTATAGGAGATATGAAAGATGAAACTCTAATCGTTTTTTTATAGTGAATTTTTTGCTCTTCGGTGTGGACGTAGGCACATTGTCGAACCACATAAAAATTCTTTATGTCTCTTTAATCTTTTTGATTTTTCATATATTGTACGTTTGCGTGTGACTGTTTCGATCCAACATAAAAATTGTTAAACTGAATTGTTTCTGAAATTGACCGCCATATTTATTTTGTCTTGTTTACTATATGTTAAATATGTTTTGCAACAATAATAAAAAAAATTTTATAATCAGGCACATGACAAAACAGAATGCTTTCTTCTTTCACGTATATATAAAATATTTTCATATATGTTATTATTTTTGCATTATATAAAATTGGTGTTACTTGTACTATCTTATAAATTAATTCAAAAATAGTTCTATGCTTTGTTGTTTCAATTTAAAATCTTATTGAATGCTTATATTTGTGCCATAGCAATTTTCTTGATGCATTGTTTCTTAGCAATCTAAATTTGATCACTAAGTACGGATCAATGGTCTATGATATCAAAAATGTTATGTGTACACATTTTCGTATACATTTTTTGACACACTGTTTTAAATATATGTATTTTGTGCTGTATAAGTGGTGCACAAAAAAAGTGTGAAAAAGTGTGAAAAAGTGTGAAAAATCCAAACTGTAAAAGATACAAGTATTTAAAGTACAATATATCAAAAAATGTGTATAAAAATATATACACTAATACACCTATCATTATTGATGATATAATATGTCATGAGCACTTCTTCATTAAACGCATCTATCTATTAACTAGATTAACCCATACACCTTCCGAACATTGCGCCACGTGGTCCTTTCTCTCATTTTTTTTCTTTCATATTTGTTGCAAACCTTTCCAATTTTCCTAATCATTCATCTATCCCTCACTCCTATTTACATAGGGGTGGCTCAATCATATATATATACGGCAACTCTTTTTTTTTTTTTTTTTTTTTATATATGGGAAAGGAATGAGGTTCGAACCCTGAACTTATGCATTAGAAGGGATTTATATATGCCAAGCTCTTTGCCACTTGAACTATACCAACCTATGAATATATATATATATAGAGAGAGAGAGAGAGTCAGGCTCTAAAGAGGGCTCCCTCTCTTTACCAAAGAGAGAACCTCTGTTTAGGCTGTTAGATCCAGTTTTAAACATAATCCGACAGTTAAAACAGATGTCCTCTCTTTAATAAAGAGACTGCGTTCTCTCTAGAGAATTTTCGTGTGTATATATATATATATATCAACTTAAATAACGGCCTAAGCCCCAAAAAAACTAAGACACCATTTATTAAATGTATATAATGCAATATCACCTTAAAGAGAAGAAACAAAAAAATCAGGGTTCATTACATTTTTCACCCTTGTGTCAATTTGGTCCCTATATTTTCAATTTGAACAATTTGATCCTTGGACTTTTTAATTTGTTCCAATGTCATCCTGCCATCACAATTCATTAAAATCCTTAAGGAAAGTTGGTCAACTGCTTCTCAATTGCTACTAATCTCGGGAGCAATACACGAATCTTACTATGTGCACCAACACAACAGCTACTGCTTCTGCTCTTTCAACTCTAACCAGTTATTGTTGGGATTATATCACATGTGAGATAATTTCATTAATTTAGGAATTATGAATGGTTAGATTCCTATTATAATTTGGTTTCCTTTGTGATAGTGTTTTATTACATGTCCAATAATTAAGGGGTTGCAAACTCTAAATAAGGGATGTTGTATAGGAATTTAAGAAGCCACTGGTGTACCAAGTTGGGGGTCTCCCTTCATGGGGTATTGAGAGTGGCTATACAAAGGGTGTGATGTTTAGGTTATTGGATTTAATCCAAAATGTTTTGTACCAGTTGTTTATTCTCAATAGTAAAAGAACAGGTCTCTCGGGTGTGGACATATGCATGATTTTGCCGAACCACGTAGAAATATGTGGTTTTTTTTTTATATGCGTGTTTACTATTGTTTGTGTGTTCCTGTGTATTTATTGAGGGAATTTGGTTCCGTGCATTAATTAAATTCGCAACAATTGGTATCAGAGCCATGGTGATGAGATCATGGTAGGCAGATATGCACGACGGCGACAGTGAAGATTAACAAACAGGACGGTGGAAAAATAAAATATAGAAGAGAAAAAAGAGAAAAAAAAATTTGGTAAGCAGTGTCGGTGACATGGTGGCCGACTTTGGTCATTCTCGTGAATGCCTTGATGGAGCATGAAGTCTTAGATGGGGACATGATCCAGTGTGGTTGGGTGTACCAAATCAAAGGTGCTTCTTATGGTTTTTAGGCGCTGCGGAATTATAGGGGGTTGCAGATTTACTAGATTCTGCATTATTTGAGATCGTCTATTTTTTGTGATAGATCGGATGAGGCAGCAGGTCATGATGTATGGTAAAAGACGCTTTTAGTGCTATTGTGATTATAGCAGGTTGCGTATGGTGGAGGGGTCCTAGCTCTCCACTACTTGTACATGCATTTCTCTTGGGCTGTTAGATTCCAGGTATGGTAAGTATGTGCTTCTGGAGAAAATAGTTTGATGGGTTCCAAGAAGACAGTGGCAGACACAGGTACAATCACCCGACAGAGGTAATTGTTCAGATACTGCACATAGAAACGCTAATCAAATATTTTTGGAGTAGGTTCGCTATTTAGGTGGTGTGATATTGATCCCAAAGTTATGGATGAATCTAATATTAATTATTGCAAAAATCACACACGGCGATTGAGAGAAGTGTGGATGCTTTTATCGTCTGGTTGGTCCTCGATGGATGAATTCTTGCAAGTGCGTGAATGGTTAATTTCACGGTTTAAACGATAATGAGGGGAAATCTTGTAGGGGAGAAAGAGGGATCGAGGCTCTTCTCTGGTAATTGTAGTTAATAGATATAATTAACTTTGGGTAGCTGAACATGTATTGGCCACGGTTTGACGAATCGGAGGTGTTGAGACCAAGTTGATTCGGGGTGTGCATGCTCGTACAGAAAGACGGTCAATGGTAAAAGGTTGCAAAGTGATCGACTTTCTTGGTGCTCCAATTGAGGGGGTGCTGGTCTTGTGTGATAGAATAATTGGGCAGTTTCCCCACAAGTGATAGAGGGGGTGATTGTTGGGATTATATCACATGTGAAATAATCGCATTAATTTAGGGAATATGAATTGGATAGATTCCTATTATAATTTGATTTTCTTTGTGATAGAGTTGTATTACTTGTCCAATAAGTAATGGGTTGCAAACTCTATATAAGGGGATTTTGTTTAGGAATTTAGGAAGTCTTTGGTGTACCAAGTTGGGGGTCTCCCCTCATGGGGATACATGGTCTAGGATGAAAGAGTGAGGGTTCTTTGGGGTATTGAGAGTAGGTATACAAAGGGTGTGAGGGTTGAGTTATGGAATTTAATCTAAAGTGTCTTGTACCAATTGTTTATTCTCAATAGTAAAAGAACTGGTCTCTCGAGTGTGGACTTAGGCATGATTTTGCCGAATTTTCTTTAGCATGCATGTTTATTACTATTTTTGTGTTCTTGTGTGTTTATTAGGAGGATTTGGTTCCGTGTATTTAAATTTTCAATAGTTACTTCTCTCTCTCTCTTTCTAAAACTTTAATTTCTATTTTTCCCCTTCATCTTCTCCCCCAAAATCATAGGGGCAATATACAAGGAGACTCGAATAGGGAAAACCTCGCAGTCTAATATTCATAAATTCGATGCCCTATGGATATGGGTGTGTTTAATTTACCACTCAAACTCCAACTCCAACTCTTCCATGGATGACCTCAATATTGTTACAGATATAAATAATAGTAATGTTGTGTGATAGTGGTTAAGAGATAGAATGAGGACACGATAGATAACAAAAATCTTAGAAAAAATAGAATGCAATTGGACTGCAATGCAATCGGCCGTTTAGCTTTGGCAGTGGTTTTGGGTGAAAATTAGTGAGTTTGGGCAAAGGGATGATGACATCAAAGAGGGTTTATAGTTCTCTCTCTCTCTCTTTCTCTCTCTCTCTCTCTGTGCAAGTTTTTTCTGTCTACCTACTGGCCCTCCTCTGTTTGTATTCAAGTATGAATTGGTTACCCACCTACCTCTTTACGTTTCATCTCATGTGCACCTTCGAGAGCCGTCTTCTCAACTTCCCTCTAGAAACCAAAATTGGACCTTTTATTAGAGATAGAAATTACATTGTAAGCTCCGACGAGTGAAAGAGAAGGATTAGTAGAGAGAGAAATGAGAAGCAGAGGGTCTAGCTGTTGCTTGTGGTGTTAATGGTGGAAATTTGGGATAAAATTCCAATATTGCCCTCTAATTAACCGCATGTGCGAAGCATGTGACCAATTTTGGTTAGTTTTTAAACGGATTGTGAGGGTGGAACAACATTGAAACCATAAAAAAAGTGCGAGTAAATTGTCCAAATTGAAGAAACGAGGACGAAATTGACACAAGGGTCAAACTATAAGGGTGAAAAATATAATTAATCCAAAAATAAGTAGTATTGCCTTAAAAAGAAAAAAGCCCCTATTATATTTAACTCCTAAATAACCTTTTATTATTTTCACAACGTATCTATTCACTTGACTATTGTCTCGAAAAAAAAACCCCTATATATTAGTCTATTAATTGTAATCAACTACAAATATCTATTCTATATAAATACATCTATTTTTAAAATAAAGTCGCCCAACGTTTCACTACCTCTTTAACTTCAAGACTTCAAGCATATCATAAAGCAAAACAAAAGGAAAAAAATCATATGATTTTCTATCTAAAAAGTCTTTAGAGGAAGCTGACATAAACAATAAACACACCAATTGAAATATAAAATTTAAGAGTAATGCTAGGTGTACACAAATTTTATACACACTTTTGCACACAAATGCTTTAAATGCATGTACCTTGTGCTGTTTGAATTTTTCACACTTTTTTGTGCACCACTTACACAGCACAAGGTATATGTATTTAAAGCATTTGTGTGCAAAAGTGTGTGCAAATTTGTGTATACCTAGCATTACTCAAAATTTAATTTAAAATCTATATTCTCGACGAATGAATTGATTGCTTATATTGTAACAATCGCGCCTACGGAAGGAAGGAGTTTTTTAAAACTATGTCTTAACTAAGATCAATTACTATGTCGCATGAGAGATTAAATAGAATATTAGTCATTTTGTCAACTGAAAAAATAAATAAATAAATGAAGACACTTCAATATAAAACTTATAGTAATTTTGCATCTAAAAAAGAGAGAGAAAATATATTTTAAGCAATAAAATTTAATTAAAATTAATATGTAATTATAATCATATAATATAAAAATATTATAAAGGCTTCATTTTATGCCTTCGCCTAAGGCCCCCAAAATGCATTGAGCCGCCCCTGCCTATTTATACCACATTGAGTAACACATTCTTTAGAAAAATCTATACAAAACAATAATCTAAATAACTTCTTTTCTCGTATTAGTGTTATATATACATACATATATATATATATATACTGTCAGATTTTTCAACAACCTGAACTCGTGTGGCCTTATTGATTTGGGTGCTTCTGGGCCTAATATGACTTGGACTAATGGTAGAAGGGGTCTTGCAAACACCATGGAAAGATGGGACAGGGCTGTGGCCAATGCTAACTGGAGATTTATCTACCTTGAAGCTGCTGTTCAGGTACTCCCTAGAATCTACTCTGACCATAATCCTCTCCTCATTCATACCTCTGGAATGGCCCCTCCCTCTCCTAGACCTAACAGACCTTTTAGAGTTGAAAATATGTGGTTTGATCATCCAGAATTCCCCAAATTAGTTGAGGAAACCTGGATGTCTTCTAATCATAATTTCCTTTTGGCTAATGAACTTTTTAAAACCAAAGCCAAGACTTGGAATAAGACTACTTTTGGCAACATTTTCTTTCGAAAAATAAGAATTCTTGCTAGGCTTAATGGTATTCAGACTGCTCTCAGTTTTCGCTACTCTCATAACCTTTTTTCCCTCGAAAGGGACCTTCAATCTGAATATCAAAACATCATTGCTTGTGAAGAAAAACTTTGGCACCAGAAATCTAGAAACCACTGGCTGGCCTTGGGAGATTCTAATACTAAGTTTTTTCACATGTCTACGATCATTAAAAGAAAACATAATAAGATCCTTACCCTTAAGGATGGCCAAGGAAACTGGATTGAAGATCCTGAATTTCTCAAGAATCACATTCGCTCCTACTTCATACATCTCTTTGATCAGGAGCCTGTTACTGAGAACCTGGTTACCCTAAACCCCCCCAGTCGACAACTCTCTGACAGAGATAAAAGAGTGTTGTGTAAACCCATCACTGATCATGAGATCTCTCAGGCCCTTTTTGACATGGGGGCCTCGAAAGCCCCTGGTCCAGATGGTATTAATGTTGGATTCTACCAAAAGTTTTGGAATTTTGTCTCGCCATCCATCAAGGATTTCACCAATTCTTGCTTTAATAATGGCATCCTCCCTCCCCAAATTAATAGAACTTATGTGGCCCTCATCCCTAAAACTAATAACCCTGAATCCATCACCAACTTCCGCCCCATCAGTCTCTGCAATGTGTCTTACAAGATCCTCACCAAGATCTTGACCAAAAGGTTAAGACCTTTTTTGGCCAACCTGGTGAGCCCTAATCAGAGCAGTTTTATCCCGGGTCGCAGTACCAAAGATAATATTATTATTACCCAAGAGATCATTCATTCCCTCAAAGGGAGGAAAAGCAAAAAGGGAGGAATGATTCTTAAAATTGACTTTGAAAAGACTTATGATCGTGTTAATTGGAACTTCTTGAAACTTACTTTGGATAGTTTCAACTTTTCCCCAATTTGGATAAATTTTATCATGCAATGCATCACCACTTCTGAGCTCTCGATTCTTTTCAATGGTACCCCTCTTGAAGATTTTAAACCTAAAAGAGGGCTAAGACAAGGAGACCCTATTTCTCCCTATCTCTTTGACTTTTGTATGGAAGTCCTGGCTAATATGATTAATAGGAAGGTCCTTTCTAAGCATTGGACCAGTCTCCGTGCATCCAGAAACGGCCCTCTTATTTCCCACCTTTTTTTTGCTGATGATATTTTGCTTTTTGCAGAAGCTACGGAAAAGAATTTTGATAATATTATGAAAACCCTTAATCATTTTTGTGCCCTCTCTGGCCAAAAAGTGAATGTTTCCAAATCTAGAATTTTCTTCTCTCACAATACCCAGAGAAATCTTATTAATGCTATTTCCAAAAAGAGTGGTTTTCCCACTACTAATAATCTCGAAAAATATTTGGGTATCCCTCTGATCCATGGGCGAGTTTCTAAAGCTTTATTCTCTAATTCTATTAACAAAATTCAAAAGAAACTCTCCAGCTGGAAGTTCCAAATGTTGTCCTTTGCTGGGAGGGCCACTCTTATTAAGTCCACTACTGAAGCTATCCCCAATCACCTCATGCACACTATGCTTTTACCTTCTTCTGTTTGCCAAGTTCTGGATCGTTTAAACAGAAATTTCCTTTGGGGAGACAATGAAGATAGGAAAAAAATCCACTTAGGTTGGATGGGATAAAGTTTGCCTTGGAAAGCATAAAGGTGGCCTTGGTTTGAGGAAAGCCCATGAAAACAATCTGGCGATGCTTGGGAACCTTGGTTGGAGTTTGTTATGTAATAAGGATAGCCTTTGGAAGAAAGTCATCATGGAAAAATACCTCAATGGCAACCCACAAGCTGTGTGAATGGCCAAGAGGAGAAACTCAAATGTTTGGAGAGGCATTCTAAGCACTAAAAATTTGTTTGAAAAGGGTACCAAATGGGTTGTTGAGAATGGCCTTAGAACTCATGTGTGGAACCACTGGTGGTGTGGTCCAGCCTTCCTCACTCCCCAGAATAATGATTCGGATCCGCCTGACCTTTGGGTTAAGGACATCATAGCTGCTGATGGTACTTGGAACATTGACCCCATTCAACATTGGTTGACTGCTGAAGGAAAAAAGTTTGTTTTGAGTACCCCTCTCCCTGCTTTTAATACTAAAACTGACTATCCCAAATGGTCTCATTATGGGAATGGGCGCTTTAACTCCAATAGTGCGTATACTATACTCACTATATATGGATAATTTGTATCCTGACAGTTGCTATTGGAAAAGGTTTTGGAAATGGAAAATTCCCATCAAACAAAAATATTTCATGTGGAAATGTATCCATGATAGGCTCCCCACCAAACACTGCCTTCTCTCTCGAAATATTTTAAATGATTCCTCTTGTAAATGGTGCTCCCACTGGAAAGAGGACTCTATCCATATCCTCCGGGACTGCCCCAAAGCCCAGAAACTTTGGAACAATATCCTTCCGATGGCTACTAACAGAGGCCACGGGTCTTTGCCTATTGACCAGTGGATTTTTACAAATATGGAGGACTCTAATTGTAATACCCATCATTCCTCACCTAATGATCTTATCTTTATCGCAGGTGCTTGGTTCCTTTGGAAAGCCAGAAACAACCTTGTTTTCAATGATTCTGTAACCGCAGATTGGTAGTTGGCTAATTCCTCTTTACTGTTGGTGCAGGACATTCAGAAAGCTTTCAAAAGGGAGCAGCCCATTCACAGTTCCCACACACATGATCTAATTGGTTGGTCTCCTCCCATTGCAGGAAGCTACAAGCTCAATACAGACGGGAGCAGTAAAGGAAACCCAGGGCGAGGAGGAATCGGAGGCCTCATCAGAGATGAACGCGGGAACTGGAGATCAGGCTACTTTGGACACATCGCTGACTGCACAAGCCTGCACGCTGAACTTGAAAGCATCAAGAAAGGGCTTACAATAGCCAAAGATGAAGGAATTGAAGGGATTTTGGTGGAAACTGACTCTATGGCAGCATGTCAACTCATTCGGACTAATGAAGATAATCACCCATCTGGGGTTTTAATCAAAGACTGCCGGTTTTTGCTTAGTAGTTGTAATGGTTCTATAAACCACATTAGACGCGAAGGTAATCAATGTGCAAATTATCTAGCAAATGTCGGGGCAAACCAATCTCTTCCTCTTGTTTTGCTGGATGCCCCTCCTAGGGAACTTTGCTGGCCTCTTTTGGCAGATTCTGTGGGAATTTCCTTCCCACGTGGTATTTAATGTTTGCTTTCCTTTGCACCAAAAAAAATATATATATATATATATATATATTGTTCTTTACTTCTTATATATAGCAATTCCAAGTCTTAGTTGTCATCATGAAGTTCAAATTACTAGCCATGTAGTAGGACAAATTACTTTTTTTATTTTTTGAAATTAATTATGTATTCATTTGAAAATCTTTTATTTTTGTTATTTCAATTTATAAACTATCATTGGCTGCTTTTTTTTTTTTACTAACTTGATCTGCTTCTGTTGCTGCTGCTTCTTCTTCTTTTTAGATCATTTCTTGCCTTTAAATACCCTTAATATATTTGCATGTACTATTAAATTCGTTCGTACATGGAGCTTAAAAGTTATCTTATATTCATGTATATAAATGTTAACAGATGTGGTTTTTGTTAAGTTTAGTAAGATGCATATTATAGTTAGACTAGGTGCTACTTGCACGTGCCTGTCGCTGATTGCGTATTCAACTCGTTAGAGCAACTCTAATGAAATTAACTATTTTGGATCTTTCAAAAGTGTTTTTGGTTAGCTAAATGAGTTTTTTTTTTCTTTTTCAAAGACACTTCAACTATAGTATCCAAAATGAGAATCGATTTAATTGTTTAATATATTTTAATCCTTGACACACTCCAATTATTATTTTAATGATAAAACCAAGTTCTCTTTGCGAAACCTGTAAGTTTGGTTCCTCAAACCATGAATTTCTAAAATGGATCCTCTTTTTAATCTCCCATTGGAGTGCTTTTTTTGGTATAAAATGATCCATTTTGGCCTCTTTTGATTTTGGATTCCCTATTGGAGTTTCTCTAAGGCAATCGAGCAAGCCTATTTATGTTTCCTAGGTCCTAAGCTTGGTTCAACATCCGGGTTCGGCTTTAATAACAACAATCAACTTTGAGAACAGACTATGACAGTTTAAATTTGGAAACTATAGCATTAATCTAATTAGAATACAATTATTTTTTAGTAGTGTGCATAGTACGTATACAAACTCTTAAGCTAGTGTTAGAATATTTGAGATTCAAATTTAAGTACCACATCATTACTATTAATGTTATGAGTAGTGCACTGGTTCTAAAATTCAGAAGTATTGTGTATAGTACGAATGCTATAACACTTGGGAGTCAAATTTGGCTTCAAAATTGACAAGCATATATAGCATCGTTCAAAATTTATACCTCTAATTTAATTCTTAGCACATGTGGTAGCAAAATTTATACTTCCAATTTTCCTCTTTCTCTTAATTTTTTACAAAGCATCAACATAATTATTTGTGGATCCCAATATATAGGTCTCACCTAAAATAAAAAATTTCAAAACTCAGTCCCTAAAAGCACCCCAAATGGGGACAAAACAAGGTGGCCAATTTCTTATCATGCTACAAGATGCAACCATTGCGTAGGAAGATAATAGGAAGATGGGCAAAACCGTTACTTCACACTTGAAGAGAAGAGAGAGAATGAAGGGGTCCATTATGTGAAGAATAATTTTAAGGGCACATAAGAATCTTACAAAAATAAGATACGTAAACTTTATGTGTCTATCTCTCTCTTCTGCGAACTCCACATACACTGTCCCCACAGTCTACCAGGAGAGAGATAAACACATTGAAATTTATGTATTTTATTTCAATAATGTTAGGGACACTCCACAAAGCACACTCCAAAGCACATTATGCTTTAAATGCATGTACCTTGGGCTGTGGAACTTTTTTACACAGGACCCACATTTTTTTGAGAACCGCTAAGGAAGCCCAAGGTACATGCACACAAAGCATGAGGTGTGCTTTGGGGTGTGCTTTGTGGTGTGTCTCTAGCACCACTCATTTTATTTTTGTGAGATTCTTATGTAGCCCAAGAGTTATCATTCTGTGAAACCCAATTTGGAGTACTCTAGCGAAACCAAGGCCCATACACCAATTAAACACTCAATCACCAGAGCAGATGAAGAGGGGTAAAATCGTAACTTCGCTCTAATGGGACAAATGAACCCTTAACTTCCATATTATTTCTTTTCATAAGGTTATTGATACATAATTAAATAATTTATTTTTTTTAATTTTATGTTATTCTTTTTTTATTTTTTTTATTTTTTATTTTTTACAATTTTATCGTTCCCATGCATGCATTTGCCGCAGTTTAGGCAAGTCTTGCATTAATCCTAAGACTTTTCGCCTCTAAGAAGTTGTAAAGATATAAAAAGGTAAAGAAAATGAAATAACTGATACATTAAATATAACCTTGTGCATAAGTTCAGACAAGGATTTCTAAGTCATGCATTACATCATTAGATTGAATGGGGTTGGAGATTGACTGTATCCTAGCTAGTTGAAATTTGTACGTGCTTTACGATGCGGGTCGGCCTTGACAAGTTAGGAGAAGTGGGTTTAGGGCACCGTCTCAAAAAAAAAAAAAAAAAAAGTTTAAGTGTATATACATAAATATATATATATATATATATATATATATATTTGTGGGTGAAATTTCTAAATCAGACATATTGCACTTTTGATTTGTAAGTTTTTTTTAGCCATTTTGAGAATTGGTAGGCATAGTGATTGTAATTAATCCTTATTGCATGTAGTGAGTTTTTAACTTCTTCTACCCCATCCATTCCCTTTGTAATTCGACATGTGCTCCTATGATCAGTCTTCTTTTTTTTTTTTAGTAATTAATAAAAGTTTATTTCAAATGATAAGTTATAAAGTTTAGACCAACGTAAAATTATTTGGGTTGAGCCAAAATAGGAAAATGAGAAGAGAATTATTGGGTGATTGAATATTTAAGGTAGATTGGATTATAATGAGGTATATACATAACATATATATATTTTTTCAATATTTGCCCGTACAATTGAATCAACATCTATAACAAAATAGGCCTTTAAAGATAGAAAAAAAGTGTTGCAATAGGTCACAAAATGTTTCACTAGTTGTTGTATCAACACTTATTTAAGTGTTATAATAGGTGCTGTCGCTAAGTTTTGTTGAGACACTTATCCAATTGTTAGTAAAAATTGCAGGTAAAGGTTACTTTGTAACGGCGGAGAAAAAATGTTATTAAAAGTGTCGCTAAATGTAACTTTTGAAGTGACATATATTTGTGAGTAATAACAAAACAAAAGTGTTTTTAGAACTGTCACTAAAAGCTACTTTTACTAACAAACACACACACACACACACACACACACACACACATATTTGTGTCGCTATGAGTGTCACTGAAAATTGCACCAATTATTTTTTGCCTAATAGTCTACCAAATTTTAAACTTAAGACTGCCTTGAATGTGTAGCAGTCTTGAATCCGCTTGACCAAATAGCCAACTTTCAACTACAAGTACGAAAGTTATTTATTTGTATATAATAAAATCATGTACTATTAACATATATTTAAAGTATTAAACACCATTACTAATATATTTTATATTATTAATTTATTTACTTATTTTTATATTACATATGTATTATAGTTATTATTATCGAATAAATTTATTTAATTTATTATTTAAGTAATTAATTTTGATTAAATTTAATAATACGGAGCACTAACAAAATAACTATGTACCCAATATATACTAATAGAATATAAATACTGTCTAGGGACATAATTGTGTTTGAACATTTAAAATCACCTTATATTTATGTTACCAAACACCTACATAAGATATTCTTCCATCGTAACCACTTTTACAATACATTACCCAACATTACAACTATTATGATCTATTTTGACAAAAAATAATTTCAAAGCTATCGTAATCGTAAAGCGGAAGCTATTTTAAATTGGGCTAGATATATTCCCTTGTTTTTCTTTTATGCTTAAATAACATTAAGGATTAAAAAAATTAGACAGAGTAACCGACGTAGAGGGCAATCGTTTAAATTTCAAACGCTGTTAATTAATGACATTGGCTTAAAAATTAACACCGTTAATTATCGAAATTTTGTATGAAAACGATGTTAAGTATCGACATTTAATTACCAAGTGCTGATATTTGAGAGCGCTCTTTAAAATCTTGTTAATTAACAACACTTGTTTTTTTTAAAAAAATTGGTAATTAAAGACATATTTTTAAAGACCAGGACATGCCGTTTTTCTTGTTATGTTAATTATTATTTTTGTTTATTGAGACAATTCTCTCTTTATAAAGAAAAAAAATTAATAAGTATCGCTATTTTTGTACTTTTGAATTCACTTATTTTCTTTTGTAGAGACAGAAAATTATGTATTTTTCAAGTAACTTCTAAAGCCTTTCTTTTTTTTCTTTTTTTTTTTAGAGACGGACAACTATGTGTCCTCACAAGTAACTTCTAAAGATACTTATTTTCTTTTTTACAAACCAAAAATCATATGTCGTCCTTACAAGTAACTTCTAAAGACAATTATTTTCTTTTATTGAGACAAAAAATTATGTGTCATTACAAGTAACTTTTAAAGGCAAATTATTTGTTTTTTTTTTTTTGGTAGAGACGGAAAATTACTAGTAAATGTCTCTGTAGGTCATTCATTACAAGTAACTTTTAAAGCCCAATTACTAGTAGACACATTTATGTTTAATTTGTCTCAAAATAAATGTCTCTGTATGTCATTTTTGTTATATTACATAATTTTATTTTACTTATTTATTTATTTTTAAAAACTCTACTTAGTATTTTTTGCGGCCTTTTTGAAGAGTAAAAAAGAATCAAATTTAGGAGCGTTAGGCGACCGCTTAACCCACATATGGTCAGGTTAACCACTATTTAGGATATCACGTGTCATTCTATTTGGTATCCTTTAGTCAATGAGAGTGATTAATTATTTGGGTGAGACCTACACTTGAGACTTACAAATAATGAGACTCTGTTATAAAGGCGTGGATCCCACCAAGTTATCCAGTCTTATTGGCCGGAGGGTTCCGATCCACTGTCATGTTTACCCTTTGGGTACTCAAAAATCTCTCAATAAGATAAGGGTAGCCATAAAATTTTTTCTTGTGGTATCATACAATAACTAACGTACACCATTCTACAAAATCTCAAAAACCGCAAAGTGCAATGATTATGGGCAATTGTGGAAAGTAGGTGTAGATTCTTTTTATCCCCCTTAAATAGTTGGATTCTCTAAGATGGACACATAAAATGAGACGGAGGGAGTATTATTTTAGAGTGGCCTGGATATTATTTTGTTTCTATTTAATTTACACTTGACAAAATTTGAAAGTGTTGCTCCAATAGTAGGGATTCTGATTTTTCCCTAACATGGGGCTACGAGACTTGCAATAAGTAGCCACTTATATAGTATCATACATAATGTGAACTTACAAAGGGTAGGTGATTTTAAGAACACTTTTTGAGTTTTCTTCTTCGAACATTTCAACTTCAGCCAGCAAGCTGCTGTGAAATCAATTAGAACTTTGTATGTTTACCAATTTGAAAATTAGAAAGAAGATTTCAGGAGGTCTTTAGATGTTGTTTTTCTTTTTCTTTTATGAAATGTCAATGCTGACCGTTGAAAATGTTGAAAAAAGGACCTATTAGCAATTTCAAAAAGGATTTGGTAAGTTGGTTATTAAGGTTCATTACGTTATTATAATATAAAAACACCATGAAGGCTCGATCAAGACACGCGTCTTATAAGTATAAGCACATTAGCCGCTCAGACTCTTGAATATATTTGATAAAGGCTTGGTTCGACCTCGCTTGTTTACTAAACAAGCCAAACTCAAGCATACATGAGTTAGACTCGATAGAGTTCGTGGACATGTGTGAACAAGGCTCGTAAATAGGCTAGTGAACATGCTTATCGAGGGTTTGTATGTTAGCGTATATATACATCTATCATTAAATTGTAAGTTTAGAGGATATCGATACATGAGCTCGACTTATTTATGTAACTCAAGATCAAGCCTAAATAAAATCTTATTAAACTGACTATAATTTAGACAAGTAAATTGTTGAAAATTGAATTTAAGATTCATTTATTAAATTATAAGCTAAGCACAAGCATATATGAGTTCAACTCGGCTCATTTAATAAACAAGTCAATCTCAAGCTGGGATTTCATGCTCATTTAATAAATAAGTCAAGCTTAAACATACAAGAGCTTAGCTTGTATATAGCCCTTGATTATAACCCCTTTTTGTCCACGAAATAGTTGTTTGTGTGGCAAGCATTTACCGGTCGAGCTTCAAAAACTAATGCTCAAATAATGCTATAGTTTTCAAATTTCTATCCAAAATTTGGAATCTAACACATATGTCAATATGGACACATTAGTTGTAGTGCGACCATAGCTTGTGAATTTTATTGAAAGTTATTTAGATGATCTTAAAGACACGTGTGACAAATTTAGAATGTAAATTTGATAACCAAGCATTACTAATTTTCATAGTGAAATTTGTTTGTGCATGGTCCAAAACCAGTATGGTTTTCCGGTGGTTTTTGGTTTATTTGCTTGTAAGGCTTAGTTTGGCCCTCATGTGGTGCTTCTCCTTTTTTAAAATTCAATTTCATGTTAATTCATTTGGTAACTAGTTTATGAGCTTTGCAAAAATTGAACGTATGCCTTTTTTAGAGGGAGCTTTTAAAAGCTCTAGAATAGAGCTTTTAAAAGGAGCTTTTAAAAGCTCAAGGTTGCTTTTTGGTTTCATGATGTCTTTTTGAAGAGTAGTGTGTCACTTGTATAAAATTATCAAAGAATTTAGTAATAAATTTCATAAGCTCATTTTATAAAGCCACATGGGGACCAAACTAAGCCTAAATTGGTGTGCTACTCCCATTTGATCACCTTAGCATTGAACAACTATACTGATGAATTGATCCACACACATGGTTGAATATGGGGCGAAATATAGACCCAGAATTTCCAATGGATTGGTAGAAAAATGTCAAACTTGGGGACTCGAATGGGTGTCTTTTTTGGGAAGTCTATTAAATCAATTTCTCTTGCTAGAATTATGGGCCATTTATAAAATACGAGAATGTACGAACTTAGCAATTGTTGTCCTTTTGCTGACAATAGGATTTTGAAAGAAACAAAAATAATTCGAGTTTAATTTATTTTAGAGTATTTTTTAAGTATTAAGTAAAAAAAAAAAATAGTGATTGAAAGGTCTCTCACATGCATATAAAACTGAAAAAAATCACGACGAGTTGTAAAATTTCACTTAAAAAGTTTAGCTCAATTTCACAACTAGTTGTAAAATTTCACTTAAAAAGTTTAGCTCAATTTCACAACTAGTCGGGATTTTTGGTTTAGAAAAGTTAATGAAATTTCACAAATCTTCAGCATTTTTATTTAGAGTGGTTATACTCTAACAAAATACTAAGAATTAGGGACTTTTCACCAAAAATATTTTCATTGTGTCCTTTAATTTAGCCAATAACTTACCCATTGGAAGATTTAACACTAAATTTCTCATATGTAAAAGTAGTTAAAATAAATTGATTCTGATCAGATAGACTTTATGATTTTTGTAAGAATAATAAAAAAATTATAAAAGCTATCACACGGCAAAACAGAAAGCTTCTGCTTTCACACACATACACACACAAACATATATATATATATATATATATATATTCTTTTTACGTTTTCTCATTTTTTTTTATATTTATTATTGGGTAAGGCTACAATGAGCAGTAAATTCTTATATGAGAAAGCAGCTTCTAGCCTTTGAATCAATAATGGTAGTAGATATCCGCTAGAGATCTACTAAAATTACACCACTTTCTGTAAATCTAACGGCTAAATCCTACTTTCTTATATAAGAAGCTACTCACTATATCATTGTCCATAATTAAATATTGCACAACCTTTCAAACATCCCCAATCATTCATCCACCCCTCTCCTATTTATACCATATTGAATAACACATTCCAAAAAAATCTATACAAAACAAAAGTCTAAAAAACTAGTCATCTCTTATTGTTCTTTGCTTCTTCTTCTTCTTAGTTTTTATATATAAAGTACCACAAAAACCTACAGTACCACAAAAATGCTTATGGTAAATCACAATAACACCCCTCAACTATGACTCTAATTAAATCACAAAACTCGACAAAATATTTTTTTGAACAGTAGACGTTTCATTACGTAGCCAAAATGGCCAAAGGGGTACAAACAAGAACATAAATTGACCCCCTCAACTATTGTATTTTTGCACTAACACCCCCCTCAACTATTATACTTTTGCACTAACACCCCTTTCGTTTAAGATTTTGTCCAGAAAATAAGGTTTTTAGACCATGTGAGCAACATATGATACATAGTTAATATTAACAATAAGACATTTGTTTATCCCTCCTTCGAGCCATTGGAAATTTTAGGACAAAATTATCATTTGTTGCGCACATAATTTTTATATACAAAATCTTGGGCAATTTTGTTCTAAACTTTTCAAAAACTCAAAGGAGAGGCAAAAATGTCATGTTGTTAACACTTTTGTATCATATGTTGGTAACATGATACAAAAGTATTCATTATTTTGGACGAAAACCTAACCGAATGGGTGTTAGTGAAAAAATATAATAGCATTGGGATTTGTTAAGTTTTATAGTTGAGGGTGGTATCTGAAAAAGGTCATAGTTGAGGAGGTATTAGCGTAATTTCCCCCAAATATGTATTAATTTTTTTAAATTAATTATGTTTCATCTAAGAATATTTTTGTATTATTCACAAATATTTTAATTTCTAAACTGTCCTTGTCTGATTTTCTACTAACATGCATGAGCCTTTTTTTTTTATTTAGTTCGGGTCATTTCCTAACTTTGAATACCCTTAATACATTTGCATGGAGAATAAAATCTTTTCGTGCATAGAGTTTAAAAGTTATCTTAAGTTCATGTATATGTAAACAAATGTGGTTATGTTAAACAATTTGTTAATTTTAGTGGATGCATGTTATAGGTAGATACATAATTAAATAATTTCTTTTTTCAATTTTAAGTTAGTCTTATTTTAATATTTTTTACATTCATGTACATTTGCACGCGTGAGTTTACGACGCGTCTTAGCATTAATCCAAAGACTTTCCACCCTAAAAAAATTCTAACCACGCTAAACTCACATCAGAAGCTAAAGAAGGTGAAAAAGAATGATGTTAAATACTCCAATTGATTATATAAGTTTCGTCAAGCGTTACATCATAATTAGATTGAATGGGGTTAGAATTTGACTATGGCATCCGCTAGTTGAAAAAAAAAATACTTTGACTATGACATCATTATATTAACATACCAAATTGTCTTTAAGGGGGAAAAAAACTTTTATATTTTCAAGTTACAAATGAAAGAAAAGAAAGTAGAATTCACAACACTCAATACTAGAATTCACGAAAGTAGTTTGTGAAATTTACTACCGAAGAGTGTCAACCATATATTATTAGTGAATTTCACAATAAAAACTGTGCAGGAAACACATACCATGGTAGTAGCAATTAGTGGTGGTTTTTTATTTTTTATTTTTATTATTATTATTATTTTTTAATTTTTGGCTTACTAACCTTTTCTTTTTCCTTTTTTTTTTTACTTTTTTTTTTAAAATTCTTTTTGCAAATATGAATTTCACAAGTTAAATTGAGAAAAATTAATCAAGTTTGAATTTCACAATATTGTCACTTACCTCCATACTTTGGATGTTCTGATAAATTAAACGAAACTAAAGTGCATTTTTTTGGAGGAAACATATGAGATATGGAATTATTTATTTATTTATTTATTTTTATCAATCTCAAAATTTTTTTTCATGTTGATATCAGAACAACAATTTAACTATAAGGGCTCGTTTGTTTGGTTGATTATTGGGGTGGGTTGGATAATTTTAGTCCAATCCGCGTTTATACCCTGTTTGGTTGGGTGTTTACTGGATAAGTTAACCCTTGGTATTATAATATGTGGTTAAAAATAATGCCCTATAGGGGGTATAAAATAATATAGAAATATACAATTTGGTCCCTAAATATGGCCATTAATAGGAATTGATCCTGACTTGATTTCGCGTATAGAAATTAATCCTTTATTTTCAATAGAAATCAATTATTAGTCCCTATTCCTAAATGGTTAGTATAAATCCGGACCATTATACCCTTGACATACATATACACACATGTATATATATATATACATATATACAGTTATATATATCTACAATTATGGGAAACATGTTTTTAGGAAATAATGGAAAAGGGAATTAATATCCCTAAAATCAAGGAATTTCGGTTTTTAACAGTGTAATGTGAGAATTTCTCACCTTTTTTTTGTATATTAAAATATTTTCCAAAATTGTGTTATATGCAGTTTTGGAAAACGTATTTTTAGGAGATCATGTATAAGGGAATTAATATCCCTAAAATCAAGGGATTTTTTATTTAACAGAATGATGTGGGAATTTCTCACTTTTTTTTGTGCAAAATTTCTTACTAACTTCATTTACATAACAAATGATCTATTGATTCCAGCCCATATCATGGGAGAAATACATATAATGTTGTGAGAAATTCGCACAATATTTTGAGAAATTCATATAATGTTGTGAGAAATTGACACAATAAGATTTGAAAAAAAAATGCATAGATATAAGTTGATTTTACAGTGCATTGTATACATTCTGACCCTTTATCCCTGCGCAGAAAGGTGTTATATTACAATCATGTTGGAATAATTGTCAATCTATCTCGTACTTCTACTATTATATTCACCCAAAAATATTGTTCATAATCTAGCCTTTTTACACAAAAATTCACTGATACGGTACTTGGATGATTGAATTATGTAGTTACTTGTAAAAAAAAAAAAACCAACATTGTCTGATTCCCACAAATCCACAATATGTTCTACATTAATACTATTTCAACATAAAACTTCTAGCAACTTTCATCGCTTCGTGGCCTTTCTTCGTGTATGAATGTCCTGGTGTGTTTAGGAAGTCATGAACCATAGCTGCTCGGAGTTCAATGGTATCACACATACCCATCATTGGGATGTGTTGAAATAGCCTTGCCATCACTTCGCATACAATAACTCTGCATTCGAGGGTACCCTGGAGTTGCTGGGGTGGACCAATAACATCCTCGACTTCAAAATCAAGGTCTTGGGTGTTCATAGGATTTCTGACAAAATTTACAACATGAACAAGTTGTGTGATTAATATGAGAAATTCTGTAGAGTTCTCTATTCACTAGTAAGCCTAACCCATATTCATACGACAACAAACATGTTTTTTGTATTTGTATTTGTAGAAAATATTAGAACTTCTTACAAATTTGATTTGGGAAATTTTCAACAATATGGATTGCATGGACGTACGATAACCAGACATAGTTCCAACAATTTCAAAGGAAAAAGCCAGAATTTCTCACAAAATTCATAATATGAAAAAGGTGTGAGATCAGAAAAAATAATTTAAAAAAAAAGAAGCAAAAAGGTTGAAAAAATTGCACAAAGTTCCACAGTCCATTCAAGTGCTATAACTTCACACTAAATATAAAGTTCATCCACAATTTGAAAATTCAGTTACAAAAGTGTAAAATATTGCAAAGTTCAACAAATTACACAAAATGACTTCGGATATCTAACGTATGGTACATCTCAACGAGACTAAATAATTAGAAAATTTGATGTTTTCGATCCATTTACAAGCAATTTTTTGGGAGTTTCTGAAGAAAAAAAATTACAGAAAAGGGCCAAAATTGATATCGTCGCCCAAAAAATTGTGAAATTTTTGGTTTTTCACCATCGCCCTAAAAAGGTGAGAAATTTATATTACCGCTTTGATTGTTCGTCGACCTAGTCGCCATCGTCGCCGGACCACCGTCGATTGAACTTGAATTAGTAAAGAATACCCTTTAGTGAAGGAAATTGCCATAAAATAAAAAAATGGGAAGAAAGTGGAAGAAAAACTTACCGAAATGGTTTCATCGTCTTCTTCTTGATGAATGACTCTATAGGTGAGTTTTGGAGACCCTAGAAATTGCATGAGTTTTCAAGTGATAAAAATGGATAGGTTCATAGGGAGTGACTGAAGGAGAATTTTTCTCCCAAATTTGGGGCCTTGAAATACGTGAGTGATGGAGTCTCATCCGTAATGTTAAATTTTTTGAACAACACTAGAATGTAGGAAGGTACATGATATGGGTACTATATAGACTTTTGGGGGTGTTTTGTCATTTCCTGTGACTAGGGACCTATTTCTAGATTCTATTTAAAAAGGGCCTTATTTTCAGTTGTGTGTATAATTTAGGACTATATACTAAGTTACCCAAAATAATACTAGGGGGGGGGGGGGCAGGTATTAAAAATGCGGATAAGGGGAGAGCGGAATTGTGGATCATTTTGACAAAAATGCCCCTGGTATAATAGACCAAAGTCAAGTCTGTGATCTCATTTTTCATGCTAACATCAACGGGAGAAGAGAGAAAGAGAGAGAGAAGAGAAGAGAAAAGAGGAATGGTGACCTCCCTTGTCGACGACCTCCCTCGCTGTTTCAGGACCTCACTTTCGTCGGAGAAGAGGTTCAGTAGTAATTTTTTTTTTAGGACTTATGTTTTGTAGAAAAGGTAATTGACTAAATGCAAGATCTACAAATGTTCTTTTCACTCTTACTTAGATCTAGGCTAGATCTGTACGATTCTTTTATGTATTTCGATTGGTGTTGTATCCATGGTTTGAAGCTTGGTCCTTTGTGTATTGGGATGTTTTCTTGTTGGTTTTCACTGGGGAGGTCATGCTTCCTTATGGGTTTGGTTTTTTTTTTAGGGGGTCTTTTATGGCCTTTTTGGATGTTGTTTGGATGATGATCTCATCTTGGTTTTAATAAAATCTGAATACTGTTAAAAAAAACTGCATTTTAGATCTTTGACCTTCACTTACTGCTTTAGATCTAAATCGTAAGCAATTTTCTTCATTTTTAAAGGGCACTTGCATTTTTCCCCAAAAAAGTGTGTTAAGATCAAATAAAAGATGTGAGGTCTATAATTGTGACAGTGAAATGCAAGCAAAAGCAAACTTGGAACCTTTGGATATTTTTGGGTTCTCTTCTTTGGTCTATTTGCTTGTATTTATAGTGTTTGGTGTGCTTTTAGATCATGCTCACAACTCTTAGTCATCTGGATAAGCAAACTGGATTGTTTATATATCCTTGTGCAGCTTGTGTTTTTAGTTAAATGTGTGTTTTTCTTGCTTTTACTTCTATTTACTGATCAAATATAGCTTCCAAATTTTGTTGACATTAATATGATCTCTGACATTATAACCTTGCTTTAAAGTGTGATATTTTCTGAAGTCATGAATGATGTGTTTTTGTGGTATAGTTCTATCCTTCCCAAATACATATCACAAATTTGCTTTCCAACACATGTTGCAGTGAGACTATTCAAAACAACTTTTAATGAAAATTTAGGTAGTTCCACTGTATTCAAAGTAGTACATCTGCCACGTGTATAGGGAAGCAAATTTGGAATCATAGCATTAATCTTTGTGGCCGGTCACTGGTTAGTTTCTCTCAGATTAAGATGTGAGGTCAAATCTTTGTGAAAGTGAGAATGCAAGTAGGGCAAACTTGATAGTAAACCATGTTTAGAAGAAGTGAGAACTCAAATGAATAGCATCTCTAACAAATTAAGCATTTTTTAGGTGTCTAATGATGCCTAGCAATGTTAGCCTCTTACTCCCAAATTACACACTCAATAATGCTTGGACAATATTTTCAGTTGCTGTATTTGGCAAAAATGATTTAACTATTCAACAAAATGATCTGATGTTGTAATGGCTTGTGCTGCTTCAGATCAATTGTGGTTCTTTTGTTCAACACAGATCATATTCTATATATATATATATATATATTTCAAGTGAAATTGAATAATTTGTTCATGACTTAAGTTGCAGAATATTCGTGGAGATAACTACCCATTGAGCTTGGTGATGGTTACTTTGACGCTGTTGAAACATCTAACATGGGAGAGAGAATTGAAAAACGGAGAACAGAGGATAAGCTCATTGATACTTGTTCTATGAGAGTTTTTAATAGTTGTATTTTATTAAACTTGATGGTTATAATTTATTGACAGTTGTCGTACTTTCATAAACTTATTTGTTGTAAATTTTTGTAGTTGATGTTATAGAAAATACTTGATTTGAAGGTATTTTGGCAATTTGGTTATTTTTTTCACAAAATGGTATTTTTGGAAAGTTTTAGATTTATCCAAGTTTATACCACAGTCATCCAAATATAGTATTGGACTATCTTAATTTTATACACAGTATTATCTTGTACGCATCAAACACAATATAAAAATAATGCTGCACTATTTTATCCCGTGGTTAATTATCCTTGAATAACTAACTACACTTAATATAAACTTCATAACTTTAACACCATTATTTCAACAGAAAATACTCCCGTTACTAAGTGACTTAGAAACTCACTATTTGAAATGAGATTTGCAGTGCGAACAAAAGACAGAAAAGGATTGCAGAGTGTATGGACAACCACCTTCAAATAACATGGTTTAGTATCATATGTCACAAGCGTGAAATTACTATGATGCCACAAAGAAAATTATCAAGCAACATCCTAAGTATAGGATACTATAGTCCACCCTAAGTACTATTGCATTATGTATGAAGGGTGTACACAATACACATATTTTATATGCATCCTCTTATTTAAACCGAAACTGGTGCTACTCATTTTCACAAGAAAAAACTCCAAAGCATGCGTAGTCTGCCACTAAAAGTGACATTCTACTTTTATTTTATTATAAATAATCACTATAATAAAGAGGAGCAACAAATTAAATAAGGGCATCTCTAGGTTATGTGTACGTAATACATATATGATTTAGTCCAAACAAAATAAAAATAAAAAATAAAAAAGAAACAAGAAATATGAAGTACAACAGCCATCTCTACATAATATGAGATTGTAGTACACTAGCTAATAGTGTAGTAGTGAAATCATGAAATTCAATTAATTTCCAACAGGAGCTGGAACTTTTGGTTCAATAAGTTGTAGTGAGCGAGTGTTCAGTGGCTGTACTGGTCTTGCATTAGCTTCAGAGTCCTGGGGAAAAGACAATCAATTAATGCCCATGATCAACATTATATATATATATATATATATATATATGAATGCAAACAAGGTTTAATTGATCACATATGTCATGTTGTGTTTGTGTTAGTCTTAAAAAACATTCAGCAATCTATGATTTTAAAGTAGTTTCATTTTGGGCGTTCCATATACAGTGACACTATTTTGAAACTTAAAAGAACTACATTTGAGAATGCAGAGACCAAACTGAAATTCCACTAAATTTTAGGATATAAAATATTTTTTTACTCCATATTTGATATTCAGTCTGTCCTATCAGTCCTATGACACATGTATAGATTTAATGATAAAATTTTAGGAAAAGAGAAGGAAAAATGATTTGCTTTATATTCTTATGTCAGAAAAAAAATGATTTCAAAATTTTCTTATTGTTTGACATATATTTTCTTTTCTGCTATATTTCATCTAATCTCAAAACAAGGAAAATAATTTCCTTCCTCTTTTCTTTTTTCGTCTTCAGCAAATGTATGAAACAAACAAATCTTCTTGAGGGACTATTAGAAAATAGATAAAAACAAGATTAGCTTCTTAAGAAATTATTCAGAGTAATTGCAACAATATGGCGTTAGCTGATGTAGTGTGTCATATATACTTGTACTATATGGAAGATTTGTCCACTTTATTATTTTCTCCTTAATATTCCTCTTTTTAAAGTAAAGGATTGTTAGCATATCCAGAGTACGTAGTTGTAACACATTCAAAAATGAGATTGTTATGCCACACAACATCAGGTGGATGACGTGGTGTGACTGTCACACCTTAATTATAACTTTCTCAGTTTCGGTTCTAGTCTCATTTTTAGTCCCATTTACATAAAATTCAGCATATTGTTGGTTTGACAAAAACTTATTTTAAGCCGGATACAGGATCTGATGCAATAAAAGAAGATAATATTAGGGCTGCTCAAAATCCACCTGCCCACCCGACTCACCCGACCACCCGACTCACCCGTAGCCTTTTTATTGGTTTTTAAACAATGTGCGTGGAGTCACGGGTCATCGGGGTGGAAACACGACAGTTTCGGGTGGAGTCATGGGTCTAGGGGTGAAAACCCGATTCACCCGACCCGACTCGAAACACACTTAATTTTTTTAAAAATATATGTGTAATATATATATATATGCTTATATCAATATATGCATTATGTATTATATAGTCTTTAATGTATATATATGTAATACACTTATATCAGTATATGTATTATGTATTCTATAGTCTTTAAATAAATATATGTTATATTCTTGTATCAATAAAATATATGTCACTAACGGAGATATAAAAACATTAAATCCATCAAACTAGCACATGACTATATTTTTATTTTTTGTTTGATCAGAGGTTTGGTTAGCCCATGATTATGTAGACAAAAATTTTCAAACCAAAAAAAAATATATATATATATATATATATATATGAAGACAAAGTCATGTGTAACGCAAATGTTTAATTGAGACAAATGAGACAATCGGGTTTCACCCTTTGTCCTCTAAAATATATTATAACCCTTTGTCCTCTAAAATAGTTGTTCAAGGTGGCAAACATTTACAATCTGAGCTTCAATAATTAATATTCATATAATATATGATTTGTAAATTTATATTATAAATTTGATTTTCAATACATATGAAAATGGGGCCACATTAATTATAATGAGACCAAGTGAATTTTATTGAAGAGTAATGAAGTTGCAAAGCAATTAGAACTTTGCATGTTTACCAATTTAAAAATTAGGAAGAAGATTTCAGGTGGTCATTTGATGTTCTTTTTCTTGTTTCTTTTCTGAAATGTCCGTGGTGACCATTCTTGGGTTGAAAATGTTGAGAAAAGGTCCTATTAAAATGCTTTGGTTGGTTATTTAGGTTCATTACATCATTATAATAAATAAATAAAAAAAATGCTATGTAGGCTCAAAACACATATCTTATTATAAGCACGTTAGCCGCTCAGCACTATTGAATGTGTTGATAAAGGTTTGGTTCAATCTCGCTTGTTTATTAAATATAAATAAGTCAAGTTCAAGCATATATTAGTTAGGTTCCATAGAGCTCGTGGACATATGTGAATAAGGTTTAAAAGTAGGCTGGTGAAAAAGATAATGAACAGACTTATCAAGAGTTTGTATATTAAAGAATACATCTATCATTAAATTGTAAGTTTAGAGGATACATTAGCTCGACTTATTTATACAACTCAACATCAAGCCTAAATAAAAGCATATTAATTTTGGCAAGTAAATTGATGAAGCTTGAATTTCAAGTTCATTTAATATATAATAAGCTAAGCACAAGCATATATGAGTTCAACTCGGTTCATTTAATAAACAAGTCAAGCTCAAGCCTAAATTTCATGTTTGTTTAATAAATAAGTCAAGCTTAAATGTACAAGAGTTTTAGCTTGTGTACAACCCTTGATTATAGGGTCCTTTAGATTTTGGACCTTTATTGTAGCATTTTCTAAAAATTGATCCATTGTATAATGCAACTTAGATATTAGTCCCTCGCCTATTTTGATGACTAAAATACCCCCACTCCCAAAAATCAGGGTTTTAAATTCAAAACCCATGTATATATATAATATATATATATATACAAATTAGGATTTTGAAATTCAAATCCCATAAAATACATACATATATATATATATATATAGATATCTTATAAAAATCTAAAAATGACCAAACCCAAGATTGAATTCACATAGATTTTTGATTCTGCAATATAAAAACATCAAGAGAGAGAAACTCAAAAAGATAAAGACATGTTATATACTTACGATCTAAATTGCAATACACTCATGTCATATACTTACGATCTAAACTTCAACAAGATAAAGACATGTAATTGAAATTCCATAAATTTGAAACCCAATTCTGCAAGCACCCCCTTTATGCTAATCTACACATCATTATTTATCAAAAAAAAAAACAGGGCAAATAATCCAGTTTTGGTGAGAGAATCTGGTGAGAGAGAGAAAGAGGGGAAAAAAAGTGAGAAATTTCTCAATTTTTGGTGAGAAAATCTTGATTGTAGAATTTTGCTGCAAATTTCTCACCTTTTTGGTGAGAAATTCTCAGTTAAAACAAATTTCTAATTTTTTGGTGAGAAATTTTGATAGAAGTTTGATAATACAAATTTCTCACCTAAAAAAACAAAATTTCACACCTTCAAAACACAAAATGTAAACAAGGTTGTGAAATTGCACAAAAAAAAGTTGTAAAATTTCATAACTTTTGATATCTATACCTACTCAACTAGATCTACCATTGTTGATCAATGTAAAAATTTGGTAAAAAAAATGTTAATTTCACAAAAAAATTACTTAAAAAAAAAAAAAAAAAACCAGATCTAGCCGGAACCATGGTCGTGGTGTTTCGCCTGCCATCCCCATCGTCGTCCACAACCACCGATCACCACCACTACCACCATGGCCGTCGCCGTCGCCTGAGCTCTGTTCACCGCCATCGCTGCTGCATCTGCTGAGATTCCCGCCTTGAGCCTAGTCTTGAAGGCGTCGTACTAGTTAAAAGCGACCGTGATTATCTGGTCGGTTTGGTCGGAGGTTGGATATGAAGGATTTGGAACTTGTTATTGAGAAGCTTTCCTTGGGATTTTTATGGTGGACTCGTGAATGTGTTAGGAGAAAGAAAGTTTAGAGAGAGAGAGTTGTTGGGGTTATCAGATAGAAAGATAGAGAGAGAGAGATCACGAGAGATATAGACAGTGAGATAATGAGAGAGAGAGAAAGAGATCTTAATAATTTAATTAGGTCAAATTGAAATCCCTGATTTTAGGGTGATGGTATATATACATAGATATGTATATATATAATGAAGAGTAATTTTGGCCATAAAAAATACAGATATTTAGGGTAAAGGACTAATTTCTATATTTTGTTAATAATTAAGGATGAATTTAAGGGTTTATAAAGTCAAAGTGATTAAGTGTATGTTGACTAAAATTTGAGGGACCAAAACATATATTTCTATTGATTATAACCCCTTTTTTGGCTTCTAAAATAGTTGTTTGTGTGGCAAACATTTACAGTCAGAGCTTCAATAACTAATACTCAAATAATGCTATGGTTTTCAAGTTTCTATCCAAAATTGGATTCTAACACATATGCCAGTGGTGCCACATTAGTTGTAGTGCGACCGTAGCATTACTAAATGACACACCAGTCTTAAATGCATGTATTATGTGCTGTGTAAGTGATGCACAGAAAAGTGTAAAAAATTCAAATAGCACAGGATATATGCATTTAAAACACAATATATCGTTTGATGTGTATCTCTATCATTGTTGTACTAATTTTCATAGTGAAATTTGTTTGTACATGATTCAAAACCAGTATGGTTTTTCCAGTGGTTTTTGGGTTATTTGCTTGTAAATTAATCCACGCACATGACACATGCACATATAAATGACTTACACATACGATATGGTTGAATAATGGGGCCAAATATTGACCCAGAATTTCAAACTTGGGGACACGAATGGGTGTCCTTATTGAGAAGTCTATTGACTCTATTCAATCAAATTCTCTTGGCATAATTGTGGGCAATTTATAAAGTACGAGAAAATAAGAACTTAGCAAATCGTTGTCCCTTTTGATGACAAAAATGATATATATATATATATATATATATTCAGCTCTAAAGATGGCGTTTTTTTTATTTTTTTTTATTTTATGGTGTGGGGGGCTATATACGATACTTGCACTAATTGTTGATGGGCTTTGCTACTTTATTGTATCATCCATAATGTGAACTTGCAAAGGGTTAGGTGATTTTAATTACCAACTTTAGATTTTTCTGGAATGTGCTCTGACGAGAGTCCACTTGATTAAAAGTTCCTGGTGACCATTCTTGGGTTGAAAATGTTGAAATTATATTAGCGAATTGTTAAAATATCATTTGGAAATGCTATGGGTTGTTATGTTGGTTTTTGGGTTATTTTCTTCTAAATTGATGTGCTACTCCCATGTGATCACCTTAGCATTGAACAACCGTGCTGAATTAATCCACGTATACACATATCTATTATCTATTACAATATAAGAAGAGAATATGGCATTGAACAGTTCCATCACTGTAGAAGCCTACAGTGTAGTGACTTTTTTACCCTTTTGTTGATTTTTTCCAACCACACGTGTGTGCGTTAATCTATATCAGTGTGTATTATGTATGTGTGAGTGTGAGGCATAATTGGGAAGGGACAAGAGCCAACAGTGGGTCCCATCCCATGTGACTTTCCTTTGTCTTAAGATCAAAATGTGGGCACATAAAATTGGGAACCTTATTAACAATTTTCAGTTTCCTTCAGAGAGAGGGAAAAAGAGAGAAAAAGAGGAATGAGAGAAAGATGAAGACGACAACCACTATTCCGGCGAATCTCCAGAGCAGCTTACACTCTGCGCCTGCTTGAATGTGATAGGTGAGTAATTTTTTGAACCAACACTTCTATCTTTGAACACAAATTGACAAATGCATATTTTTTTTTTTGGGCATTCCATGTGTTTGAGAAAATTCCTTAAAAAGGGCAGGTATATTATTCCATGAATTTTTGGTTAGATTTGTCAAACAACATTCTTTCCTCAAATCATGTACATGCATTTTGGTTTTCTTTAGCTTTGAACACAAATTAACACATGCATATTTTTTTTTTTGCATTCCATGTGTTTGAGAAAATTTCTTAAAAAGGGCAGGTATATTATTCCATGAATTTTTGGTTAGATTTGTCAAACAACATTCTTTCCTCAAATCATGTACATGCATTTTGGTTTTCTTTAGATTTGAACACAAATTAACACATGCATATTTTTTTTTTTTGCATTCCATGTGTTTGAGAAAATTCCTTAAAAAGGGCATGTATATTATTCCATGAATTTTTGGTTAGATTTGTCAAACAACATTCTTTCCTCAAATCATGTACATGCATTTTGGTTTTCTTTAGCTTTGAAAACAAATTAACACATGCATTTTGGTTTTCTTCAGTCTCATGTTTCATATTTTTTTGGATTTAACATTCTTCTTCCTCCAAATTTGTTTTTTTGCTCAGACAATGTCCCCTAAGCCCTGGCCTCTTTAGAGGACCACACTTAATGGGCCAACACTTTTCAGTGTTTCTGCGACAATTATTCTTCATCTTCTTCTTCTTACATTCATACGTTTTAGGGTCCTTTGTGCTTTTAAAAGATAGAGATTATGCGGACAATCCTAGGAATAATTTAACACGACCGCCTTAGATGCAAATATCAATTGGGATCAAACATGCCAACTGGTTTTTGGTCGTAGACGCACTGCCATATATACAGATGAAAATTGATTGTACCCAAACAACACTAGACGTACCTCTTTAGTTGCTTCATTGGTTGCATGTTTGATTTGGAAATTATTAACAACCTTTAACTTCTAATAAAATCAATAATTTATTTATGTAACTGTGGTTGTGCCTATTCTTTCCTTCTTTTGTCTTGTGTGATTTTTACATGTTTTGTCTAGAGGAGTGATTAGTTGGTTAGTTGCGTGCTTGTTTTGTCAAGGCTTTGTTTGGTTTGCTATTTCTAGGAAAAACTGGGATACAAAAACCAATAGGGAAAACGCAAAACCAATCCCCTTTGGTTTTTTGCCCTTATCTTTTGAATGCCTTTTCTATACGTTTTTAGCATTTCTCCTTTTAAATAGTTACCCCCCCTCCCCTTTTTTTAATAGATATAAAAACCTAGCCAAAAGTAATAAAATTGTTTATGATTTCATTATTGAATATACTACATGAGGATATAGTATTTTTACAATTCTTGTCGTTTACAATTCTTGTATTTTCAAGCTTTTGTTGGTCAATCTATATGTCTAATTCAAATTCTGTGTGTATCTGGGCAATTTTTTGGGAGGGCCAAAAGTAATAAAATTGTTTATGATTTCATTATTGAATATACTACATGAGGATATAGTATTTTTACAATTCTTGTCGTTTACAATTCTTGTATTTTCAAGCTTTTGTTGGTCAATCTATATGTCTAATTCAAATTCTGTGTGTATCTGGGCAATTTTTTGGGAGGGCCTTTATTGTTGCTCTCATCTAATTACTAAGGTAGTGTATTATGGTATGTCTACACTATTTATTCTGTTGGAAGCTAATCCCACTGAATATTCAACTAAGGAAAATTTAATTTATCAATTACGTTTGATTTTAATTTAAATTTCAAAGTGCAATGCTTACACTTTTAGGAGATTTTTTTTGTCAATTGTCGGGAAAGACTTCAAATCATGCTCATGACTCGACTTTTTGGCACCATTTTTGCTGCCTTTGTTATATTTGTTCGAACTTTGTGTACCAAGTAATTTAAAGTTACTTTATGATGATTTTTGCCAAGTGGTTATGCTTGATACTTTGATACTGTAAACTTAGACCTTCAACGCTATTTGTGCTATTCTGATTAGGGTTTTGATTTTTTATTTTCCTTTGCTCCTTTATTTTGCAGTTACGCTCAACAATTCTCTGTTTGCTGTTTCACTTTTGGTATGTTATATTGTTTTCTTCCTTTAATGATAAATCCCGTTCTTCTTAATATTCAACTTTTCCTTTGGCTTTCTGTTGCTCGAGAATCTATAAACACAAGTACTTAAAGATGTATTCTCCATGGGCATTTAATTTATCGTTATTTAACAGATCAAATTTGATCTGATCGATAGCTACTCCCTATTGTCTAATTGCTTAGTTCTTAAAAACATTAGTTCAAATTTCCTATTATTGTTAATGAGATAGTGAAAAGCTAGCTCGATGATTATGAATGGTTTACCTTTACTTATTCTTCCGGTTTATATTGTGACTTTTATAAAATATGGCTAATCTTTTGTGTTATTAACACTATGCAATAACCTCCCTTATGCTTTAGCTCTTCTAACCACTAAACCATTCCATTTTCTATTCTTCAAGTGCAGCTCAATTTATATTCCTTATGTGTGACGTATAATGGAGAATACGCATCGCATATGTTCATCTCCTCTCCCTAAAAGGCGGAGGGGATTATTTGAGGTTGGGAGTAGTAACAGGGGTGAACTCTTGTATTTTAGCACTTCCGAGATTTGTACACAAAATCATGTGGTCTCTGAAACTTGTTCCTCCGAAGGTTTGGAGTCGTTCATCTATTTCTTAGACTCTGTGTCATTAATACTAATCCTCTTATGTTCGTTTCTCCCCATGTGCTTCCTCTTTAACTTTTAATTTATTCATCTTGTTACTTGTATGGGATTCACAAACATGGTGAATTCATTATTAGGCACATTAACCTCCAGGGGGGAACAACTACCTTTAGAAACAAACGTTGAGGTTGTTGATTATAATGTTGCCAATCCACTGTGTGACGAGGAAGATTCTCTGCAGCATGACAATGCAGACGATGGTAAGGGAGGAATTTTTCTTTAAGATTATGTCGAGGAGCATCTTTGACTTGTTAGAGGTCGAGTTTGTTTCAAATGCTATCCTATATAGATCATTTCTTTCCTTTTAAGTTTTTCAAATTTATTTGATCTACAGAACCTGATAGGAACTCAATTCCTAATATTGAAATTACTAGATCCAGTGGTGCAGGTATTATTTTCTGGTTACTTCTTACCAATTGTTCAAGTTAGGTCTCTACATAGGACTCGCATTGTACATTGTTGGACTATCTAATCTTTACTATTGTTAATATAGTTGGTACCAACTCTGTTCGCCGACGTTCTAGGTCTTTTTGTGGAATATCTACTCTTCAAAACATAGTTGGTCAGGCTGATATATTGCCAGAAACTCGATCGTGTGCTTATTGCCAGGCGAAGCGCTTCCACCTTGAGCCAAAGGGGTTTTGTTGCTCAGATGGAGGGGTTCTGCTTGCATCCAATGATGCCCCTGCCCCTTTATGGGAATTGTTCACTGGTTCTTCAGATCTTGCAAAACATTTCAGGACCTATGTCCGTACTTACAATAATACATTTGCTTTTACGTCTTTTGGTGTCACATATGACAAGGACCTATGTAAGAGAAATTCTGGAGTTTACACTTTTAGGGTGCAAGGTCAAGTTTATCACTTTCTAAATGCGCTTCTCTCTTCTGATGGCAATCTTTCGCATCTTCAACTTTACTTCTTTGATACTGATGTACAGATACAACATCGAGCCAAATCATGTGACCGTTTGCATCCTGATATTATATCCATCATCGTTGGAATTCTTGTTAATAATCCGTATTCTGCCTTTTTTCATTCGCTCTCTAACATTCCTAATATTCGTGATCGTTCAATTGTTATTAAAGATAATGTTGAACTTGATCAGCGTGTATACAATGCACCCATTGCCTCTCAAGTTGCTGCAATTTGGGTCGAACAATCAGGCGAGGACTACTCAGCGTCACGACATATTGTTGTTCATAGTAAACCCGGTTTTATTCATCGAGTCCAATATTTTTACGCATGTTATGACCCTTTACAGTATCCGATATTATTTCCTCAAGGGGATTTCGGATGGCATGAAGGAATTGAGAAAATTAGAATTCGTGGCGTTCGACAACTACCCAATAACCAGCCTTTTGATTTGAATCAGTTCCAGTCTGCAGAGCAACTGTTAGGCCAAGAGGCATCATGTGGGTAACTTTGTTGCTGCTCTTATTCATGTTGCTTTACTTTTTAACCAGTCCTTTAACTTTGTTATAATTTTTTTGAAAATTCACAGTGTTGCAACAAGGACGGAAAAAGCATCGTAAATGTGTTTCTTGTCGAGAATATTATGCATATAAGTTGCAAATGAGACCAAACTCCAAGTCTATTCTTTTGCACAGTGGCCGACTCTTGCAACAATATGTTGTCGACATGTACGTCAAGTTAGAGAGTTCTAGGCTAGATTACATTCGGCTCAACCAGGATCAATTAAGGGCTGAAATGTACCAAAACATAATTGATTGCATCTCAGTTGGGGAACGAAATGGAGCTCGAGTGGGGAAGAAAGTTGTCCTGCCTGCATCTTTCATTGGTGGTCCTCGTGATATGCGTCGAAGGTATATTGATGCCATGGCTTTAGTCCAACGCTTTGGTAAGCCAGATTTATTCTTAACCATGACATGCAATCCCTCGTGGCCAGAAATCCAAAAAGAATTATTGCCCGTGGAAGAGGCTCAGAATCGCCCTGATTTAGTCACTCGAGTCTTTAGAGCAAAATTAGAGCTTCTGAAACAAGAGTTATTCACAAAGCAAGTTTTTGGATGTGTCGCAGCGTATGTCTATGTCATTGAGTTTCAAAAAAGAGGCTTACCCCATGCCCATTTCCTTCTAATCCTTAAGGAAGCATCCAAAATAAGATCTCCTGATTTATTTGACCGTTATGTGAGCGCAGAAATTCCTGATAAGAAAAAATTCCCTCACCTATACCAAGTTGTTTGGAAGCACATGTTACATGGTCCTTGTGGAGTACTTAATCCTAACAATGTGTGTATGAAAAAAACAGGATCATGCAAAAACCATTATCCAAAAGCTTTTTGTGAGCGAACAACTCAAAGCAATGATTCTTATCCCATCTATAGGCGACGCAATAATGTTGAACCAATTAGAGTGCGTCACCAATTATTGAATAATCAATGGGTTATACCATATAATCCGTATTTGCTTGCAAAATTTGACTGTCATTTGAATGTAGAAATTTGTTCAACAATTAAAGCAGTCAAATATCTTTATAAATATATATACAAAGGGCATGATCGCGTTGCATTTCATCTGGGAATGGGAAATGAATCAGAAATGGTGGATGAAATAGAAAGATTCCAGTCAGCTAGATGGGTTTCACCTCCTGAAGCAATTTGGCGTATTTTTAGGTTCCCCCTTAATGATATCTTTCCTCCGGTCATCAACTTGCCTCTACATCTAGAGAATGGCCAGAATGTAACATTTGCTCAAAATGCTGACCTTCAAAATGTTGTTGCATTTACTCCTTCTCTCAAAACCATGCTTACTGAATATTTTACAACAAACCTACTCTATCCTGAGGCTAGAAAGTATCTATATAAAGAATTTCCAGAGCACTTTGTTTGGGATGATCAACGAAAAGCATGGCACCCACGGAAAAAAGGATTTTCAATAGGACGTATTGTAACAGCAAGTCCCCAAGAGGGTGAGAGATACTATTTAAGATTGTTGCTCAACCATGTCAAGGGAGCAACCAGTTTTGATGATCTTAAGTTTGTTAAAGGTGTACATGCTACTTCTTTTCGAGAGGCTGCATTGCTTCATGGACTCTTAGAAGCGGATAATAGTGTTCAACTTTGTTTGCAAGAAGCCTCGGTCTACCATATGCCGCGATCATTGCGTCGTCTTTTTGCCACTATATTGGTCTATTGCAATCCTATCAATGCTGCTACTCTTTGGGAAGAATTCTCCACTTGCTTGAGTGAAGACTATGCTCGGTTGCCTCAAGTTAGTATAAGGATTGCCACGATGCGTGCCTTGAAGGATATTGGCTTTTTGTTGGATTCGATGGGCAAAAATATAAACGATTATCACCTTGTAAGCCACAACATTGAATTTGATGAGGTTGAGCGAGGGAATAAAGAGATAGATGATGAATTGAAGTTAACTGTTTCAGATGATGACATGGCAAGCATTGCAAATTTAAATCTTCAACAAATGGAGGCATATGACATCATTTTAAGGACAAGTCTTTCAGACCGCGGTTGTGCCTTCTTTGTTGATGGCCCTGGTGGATCAGGAAAGACTTACCTGTATCGTGCACTTCTTGCTACTATAAGGTCCAAGGGTTACATAGCATTAGCCACAGCAAGTTCTGGGGTTGCTGCATCAATATTGCCTGGGGGGCGCACTGCGCATTCAAGGTTTAAGATCCCAATTAATGTTGATAAAAATACCTCTTGTAACATGAGCAAACAGAGTGGATTAGCTAGGCTTTTGTGCGTTGCGAAACTCATAATATGGGATGAAGCGCCAATGATGAAAAGGCAAGGAATAGAAGCCTTTGATCGCATGTTGCAGGATGTTTGTAGCTGCAAGCTACCATTTGGAGGAAAGACAATTGTTTTTGGAGGTGACTTTCGACAAGTCCTTCCAGTTGTACCAAGGGCCACCATCGAGCAAACTGTAGATGCAAGTCTGGTTAAATCTCCCCTTTGGCCTACTCTTACTAAATTTAGACTAACTGAAAACCTAAGAGCTCGGCTTGATCCTGCTTTTTCAAGGTTTTTGTTGCGTGTAGGCGACGGCACCGAACCATCCATACTTGAAGATAATATAGTGCTACCTTCTTCAATGGTTTTGCCATATGAAGATGAAAATTCTGTAAATTTGTTGACAAAAGTCACTTTTCCAGATATTCAAAATTATGCAAATTGTATTGAGAGTATGATCAACCGTGCAATCTTAACTCCAACAAATGAGCTTGTTGATCAAATAAATAACACACTTATTGAGTCGTTTTCTGGAATTCCGTTTGAATACAAGAGCTTTGATCGTGCTATTGATGAAACACAACATGTGTTGCAAGAAGACTTCTTTAATAGTATGACACCAAGTGGTTTCCCACCACACATTTTGCAACTCAAAGTTAATTGCCCTATCATTTTGTTGCGAAATATTGATCCATCGAAGGGACTTTGCAATGGAACACGGTTAATTTGCAAAACATTTGAGCCTAACATAATTGGTGCCGAAATTGCAGTAGGTGTCCACAAAGGCAAGCATGTTTTTATACCAAGAATCCCCCTTCTCCCTGCTGAAAATGAATCAACTACATTTGCTTTTTGTAGAACTCAATTTCCTATTCGCCTATGTTTTGCAATGACAATAAATAAAGCGCAAGGGCAAACACTAGACTTTGTCGGAATTTATCTTCCACAACCTGTATTTTCTCACGGGCAGCTTTACGTGGCATTGTCTAGGGCAAAGACTTCAGCATCAATTAAAATATTGGTTGCCCCTGGATTGAACAATATACCTAATAAAACAATAACACGTAACGTTGTCTGTAGAGACGTCTTTTTGTACGCTACAAGGGACTGATATTGTATATGTGTATATATATCTATTTTTTTTTAATTTGTAAAATTATGTTTGTTTAACTTATGATACTCCAATATAGCCTTTTCCATTCACTCCTTTTTTTTTTTTTTTTAGTTTTTGTTTTGTTTTTTTTTTTTTGGTGTAACTTTCATCATGTTACTAATGTATGTTTGATTTGTATTTGGCGTTTGTAAAGTACTTTTGCAAGTTTCGTTCGTACCATGGCGTCCAAAATTTATGCGATAAAAGACATAACCCCAGCTACTCCCTACCCATGGACTGTTAAAGCTATTGTTCTTGAAAAAAGCCTTCCTCGGGAATCCCAACCAAGCCTATACAAGAAGCAACTTTTTTCCCAAGCAGCGACAAAGACAAGTACTACATTCCAACGCTTGATCATAGCAGATTCTGAGGTATTTGTGTGTTTATTTTAGATTTCAAATAATTTGGTTTAGAACTATACATCTTATGCAAGTCTTATTTAAGCAGGGAACTCGTGTACAATTGTCCATTTTCGGAGATGATATTGTGCTCTTTGAAGATAAACTACTGGTGGGACGAAAGTATAACATTTCCAGTTGTAGAGTCACACATATACCAGACAAGTTCCGTATTGTTCCAAATGACTATCAATGGACACTTTTGTCTAAATCAAATATAAAAGAAATGCTTGAAAATGATGCGATGATCTTACCTCAATTGGATGCCTTTGTCTCGTTTGACAATCTTGAACCTTACAAGGATAGCCTAACTAGGACTGGTAACTCTTCTAATTATGTTCCAAGTATTTTTAAATTATTTGAGGATTAATATTAAAGAGAAATTTTTAACTCTTTCTACAGTTGATATCATTGGAATAGCACTACATCTGAACCCTGTTAAAGAACGTAAGATGTCATATGGGCCAGCAAGGATACAAGAAGTGTTTATCATGAACACCGAGTAATTTATCTTTGTCTACTTGAATTACCATGCTTTGTATCTTAGCATTGCTTTTAAATCATATGCATAACTACGTATATTTGCTTAATTAGATATCTTTACATATCTTGTTCGTAACTAAAAGGAAAAGAGTTTATTATCTTTACTGTTATAGTCAGAATTATATATTAGTTATTAGAAATGACTAATTATAGTTTCTTCTTAATATTCAACTTTTCCTTTGGCTTTCTGTTAGATTGTTGCTCGAGAATCTATAAACACAAGTACTTAAAGATATATTCTCCATGGGCATTTAATTTATCGTTATTTAACAGATCAAATTTGATCTGATTGATAGCTACTCCCTATCGTCTAATTGCTTAGTTCTTAAAAACATTAGTTCAAATTTCCTATTATTGTTAATGAGATAGTGAAAAGCTAGCTTGATGATTATGAATGGTTTACCTTTACTTATTCTTCCAGTTTATATTGTGACTTTTATAAAATATGGCTAATCTTTTGTGTTATTAACACTATGCAATAACCTCCCTTATGCTTTAGCTCTTCTAACCACTAAACCATTCTATTTTCTATTCTTCAAGTGCAGCTCAATTTATATACCTTATGTGTGTGAGTGTATGTTTAGTATAAACAATTATTCCTTTGTGTCCTTATGTCATTATTTCACTTTTTATAGGTAAGCGTAAATTGATCTACCAAAGTAAATTAAAATTTTTGTTACTTAAATTCACTTTAACAATTTGTTTTGTAAAATTTACTTATTTTACTGTTGAATACACACACACACACACACACACATATGTATATGTATATATATCCCAATGAACCGACTATAAAGTATTTGAGATAATTGTTTGGGTTCTATGGCACCATTTTTTTTCTCAAAGTATTTGTTAATTGTTATGTTACAGAATGAAGCCTATACTTTTTTCAATGTGGAATCAGTTTGTGGATGGTGAGGGTATGATCCTGAAAAATGCTATGACAAGAAAACCAGTTATTATTGGCAGACGTTTAAAGGTGGTTTCTTATAATGGTAAGTAATTAAGTATCTTGTTTACTCTATATATCACCAAGATCATATAAAAAAACTTTTGATTCCACAAATTTCATAGGCACTTCATTGGCAACAAAGGGTCAAAGTTCGATTGCGATTGATCCAGATACTCTTGAAGCACGCCAACTAAATACATGGTAATTCAAGTATTCTCATGTTGTTACTTGATAGAACTTCTCTGTTTCATAAAATTTTCATTTTTCATTTTCCTTTAACAATTTACCTCAACTCTTTAGAGACACTTTTAATTGTCCAGGCTATCTAGCAATCTTGTCAAAGTTAATGAATTTATGGCTTCAGAAAGCTTCCATGCCTTCACTTATACCTCAAGAAACTATGCACCTCATAAAATCACTTCCATAGCATCTCTGGCAAATCTTCCTAACAATGTAATGTTCTCATTTATTATTTATTAGTCTCAATCAATAAATCATGGAACTCTTTAATTTATATGAAGGATAGTATTTGCACTTATACATATAAACATATTAACATAGTGTGTTATGTATGTTACATTAGAAAAACTACTCTCTCAAGTGTACACTGGAGGTGACTGATCTGACACAAAAATTCTACTACATGAGCTGCGAGGCTTGTCATGGAGGAACCTTTACTCCTTTCATGCATACTTTTGACTGTAACACCTGCAAACGTGTCGATGTACATGCAGTGCCATGGTATAAGTTTTAAAATTTTATTTTAAAAGTACTAATGCCACAATACGTTAAATGTATTTTCTTCACTTTTGCATAACAAACAGGTGTTGCCTCCATCTTAAGGCGACTGATCCAAGTGGAACCATACATGGGACAATGTTCGGGATAGATGCTGAAAAGGTGCTTTCATGCGAAGCAGCAACTATAATGCACAATTTAGACAATGTGAGCTATACTGACAAACTATCTTACTTTAGAAGCAATGACTATCTATTTCACTTTCTTTTGTTTTGCTAAAAGTTTTTTTGTTGTCATGAATGATACATGTTAAATACATATGAATGTGACTGCTTTGATACATCTAAAAAGAAATCCATAGATAATATAGAAATTTAGAAGTGATCAGTAAATTCTTCTCACATTTATTACGTTTTAATGTAATTATATAAGAAAGAGGTAGTTGAATGAAAATATCAGTCATAAAACAAGAGACTTGCAGGGATAGTTTACATCTTGTTTGTGGATTTTATGAATTCTTGTCGCTAATATTGTACCTCTTTCTAGGATTCGAAAGTGGAAATTTCTTCACTCATCAAAAGGAAAAGTGATGGAGAGGTGAATGTTGTAGTAAAGCCGCATGAAAAGTACTACTGTGGGAAAATGAAAATAGTGTTTAATCTCTCCTTTGCTGAGAACTATTACCCTCCTACTGCTACAAAATCGATGGTGGAACAAACACAAGAGCAGTATGATGCAGTTGAAGTATCAAACACTCAAAATGCCCCGTCTATCTCAACTCCACAACCTGAATCTGATATATCCATGGCAGCTGTACCTAATGCATAAAAACTGATGAAGACGAATCAACCTTTTGGTAGTATGGCATAAAAAGTGCTATTATCTTTTGATTCATGCTCAGTCTAATGATAGAAGGCTAACCAGTTTTTGTGTAAAGCAAATATATGTGAAATAGTAAGTCTATTTTTGAGTTAGGTTGTTTCCACTACTGTATATAGGTGTAAACTTATAAACTTTGCAATGGATCTATGTCATGTACAGAATTAGATCGTTGTGATGCCTTCTTGTTTGCATGAAGAATTTGATATACTTTTGGAAATGATAGTAAGGGGGTTATCTATATAGAATGTGCCTATTTCTTTCCAGTTTCAGATGGGTTTTGGTTTGATATGGTGGATTCCTCGGTTCCAAATGATTTGATATTGCTTGTTCTTTTGTCTAAATTGTGTAGTGGATTTTTTTTTCTTTTGCATTTGACTGTATGTTGTTTTGTTTCAAATTCATATATTACTGTGTTTATCCACACATATATTTAACTGGTTGGTGTACGGATAATTTATCTATATGTGCTACATTTTTCAGCATCAACGTAGTATTCAACACGTGCTATTATGTGCTTCAATCATCATCATCAACATAGTATTCAACACGTGCAACGCACGTGTTTTACCTAGTATATATATATATGTATACCAACTTTGGGGATATTAGTAAAAGGTTAAACTACGTACACTTTAGTACCCTGTAGTTTGGGCGAAGTTTCACTTTGGGCCCTCTAGTTTCAATTGCAAACTTCAGGGCTCAAAGTAAAACTTCACTCAAACTCTAGGGCCTAAAATGAAACTTCGCCCAAACTCCAGGGCCCAAAGTGAAACTTCGCTCAAACTATAGGATATCAAAATGTCTCTAATAAATGAATTCATGTAAGGCACGTGAGTTTTCCGTCAAGTTACATTGATGGAGTTAGAGATAAGTCCCACATTGAAACCAAATCAAAACTACAGGGACCAAAGTGTTGCAATTGAAACTAGAGGGTCCAAAGTGAAACTTCACCCAAACTATACGGTACTAAAATGTAATTTAGCCTTAGTAAAATGTTAAAGACTTACATTTTTATCTTACACGCTTTGACAAAACTAATTAAGTGAAATTTTTTGATTTAATTAATAGTAAATTTATACCCAAGGACTTTTTTATTTTTATTTTTATTTTTTATTTTCTTATGACTAGCTACATAATATGTGACGTCCCGCCCCGCCACGGGTCTCGGCGACGGGGTGTCAGCCGGCGGAAGCACAACGATAACAATAACAATAACAGTAAAAACAGTAGGTCTTGACACCATTCTGTAACTCCCCGAGTCTTAGACTCCGAGGGTTACCTGAAATATATGTTTATCATTTGGAAAGCATTTATAAAACAGAAATCTGGTTTTCATTTTAAAAATTCTTTCTTGAAACAAAACGTTCAATATATGTAGCGAAAAATCAGAGTTAATCTATCTCTTTATTTAAAAGCGGGTGGATTAACATTTGTCCAATTTAAACATAATAGGTTCTTTGAAACCAAATTGTATTACATTAATTAAATGATAATCCCCACACACGGGTCTTCAAACTATAGCGGAAGCATTGTCAAGTCTCGGGGCCTTACCCTTATCTATATCACCTGAAAGAAAGGTTTAATAGTCCATAAGCCAAAAAGGCTCGTATAGTCACATAACCGCACAATAACATCTGTTATATAACATGCGTGAGTGCAATGAATGCCAATGTTAATGCATGAAAACCATTTACATGCCTTTTCAAACACTCACCCTCAATCGTCAATATCATTACCCAGACCATGAACTTCCCGTCCACGTAGGCCTAGCCTTAAACGTGCGAGACTTTGGGCCTTACGAATTACACGGAGGTCTAGCCCTTACCGTTACGGGGGTTTCTTGCAGCACATCCCCCAATTCGAGTTCCTAGTGATACCCATCTCACACACCTACCCACAAATCCGAGATTTCTAACTTTTCAAAACAAAATCCCTCCTAGAGGGTTTTATGCATGAAAGCCTCTAAGGTTTTTCCTTTTTAAAACATGAAAGCCTCTAAGGTCTTCCCTTTCCGAAAATTGAAAGCCTCTAAGGTCTTTCATCCCAAAATCATTTTCTTGATTTTCATGTTCATGCTCATGCTTATGAAATGATATGACATATGCGAGCTCTAAGCATCCAGAAATATTCAATATTTCATAAGACAGATTATTAAGGCATGATATCAATTCAAAGTAACACAATAGACATGCTGAAATTATTCAAGTAAACACATAAGGCCTAGCAACTCAAGTAAACATGTAAGTACATTATTAACATGTTATATAACTTTATTGAGGGTTATACGGAATTACCGTTCACCGAGGATAGATTGAATAATTAATCAGAATAGAAACCGGTACTGCTCAATCTGTTACAAATCTCAATATACAATAATGCGCGTATATTAGTGAGGTAAAACACCTCTAAGCATAAGTACAACTACTATCAAAGTAAAGTACAACTCTCAAAGCTTAGGGTACAAGGTCCCTTAGCTCATAACAGATTTAAGTACAACAGAATAGAAGATTTCACCAAACACCTCTAATACTGATGCGAATGCTGATGAGATGAATGAGTGTGATGCACCAGTGTCAAACAATATAGATGCCCAAGAGTTAAACAATGGGACGATACCTCGGATCACAGACGGTCTGGCATTTCCAGAAACATGATAAGCAGATGACATAGGCAAAGCAAAATTCCTTCCTTTGGGTTCTTGGTGTTGTTGTGGCTGAGTACCACCACGATTATCTGTCCTCTAATAATTACCTTGATTACCTCTATTCTGGTAGGGTTTAACGCTCTGAGCGGATACTACCTGAGATGGAGGATAATACGGCGTTGAACTAATCGACTGAGATTTCTTTGGGGGTGGTTGAGGACAAAACTTGATGAAATGGTTTGGATCACCACATCGGAGACAAGCTTTCTCCCCAGCGGCATTCACACCTCGCTGTAACCCCGACTGGTGAGAACTTCGATAAAAAGATCTCTGTTGTGAATATGATCGTTGTTGTTGCTGTTGAGGAGGTTGGGACTGAAATTGAGACCTAGTCTCTGTCTTAGCTTTCTTAGACAGACCAGTGTTCTTGGCTGGATTAATAATCTCCCTGGCCCTTTTCAGATCCAAATCTACACTTTCAACACCCAACGCCCTTGTCAAAGTATCAGCATAAGTGGTGATAGGCGTGCTAGCCAGACTTTTCCGAATGTAGGGTCGAAGACCAGAGGCAAAACGTGTAGCCTTGAAATGATCACTGACCAACTACTCTTGAGCAAAATGAGCCAAGGTGGAAAATATAGTAGCATATTCTGTCACTGACATGTCCCCCTGCTGAAGGGTAAAGAATTCAGCCCTCTTTGCGTCCCTCTGTACTTCTGGGAAGTAGTTATCGAGGAAAAGACTCTTAAATGACTTCCAAGTCATGCCAGCAAGTGGATGAACACTCACAGTGCAATCCCACCAATGGGTAGCTTCTCCAAAAAATAAGTACGTAGCCAACTTGATGCGGAGAGCATCCGCATGAAGATCAATGAATTCGAATATCTTCGTGATATGCTGAAGCCAATCCTCTGCAGCCATCGGGTCTACTAGAGAACTGTGGCGGCTTCCTAGCATCGAAAAACTTAGTAATCACCCGCTCCCGAGCTCTAGCGGGATTGGTCTCACCTCTCGGAGCACGAGGGGGAGGAGGCGGCATAGCATCTCTGACTGCCCTTGCAATTACATTAGCAACATTCTGTAACCCTTGCGATCCATCAGGAATATCAACCTGTCCTGTGGAAGCTTCAGACTCAAATGCAACATCATGCGCGTGACCTCGACCACGACCACGACCACGACCACGACCACGACTTCGACCACGGCCTCGACCTTGACCACGGCCCCTCCCTGGACCACGTCCTCGAGCACGACCTCGACCTCGGCCTCTAACTGGAACCGAAGCAGCCGATATCTGCTCATCGACCTCTAGTTCAATACTGGGATTCTCACGACGCGGCGGTATAGCTATAATAAGATCGAATCGAGTAAACGAATCACACAACATGATCTAATCACGAAGTGCAATCTACAATACACGTATATGTCAAGAAAGTAGTTAACATCTCAAGTTACCAAGTAACAAGTTAACACATATCAATTATATGTCATTTATCAACTAATCATGTCTACCATGTCAACAAAACTAAAAATAACCCGGCGTCCAAAGTATTCGACCCGGTTACGCTCTGATACCATTCTGTGATGCCCCGCCCCGCCACGGTTCCCGGCGACGGGGTGTCATCCAAGCGGAGGCACAATAATAAACCATAACAGTAGGCTTTGACACCAATCGGCAACTCCCCGGGTCCTAGACTCCGAGGGTTACCTAAATTATATGTTCATCATTTGGAAACATTTACAAATCAGAAATCTGGTTTTCATTCAAAATATTCTTTTCTTGAAACAAAACGTTTTCAATATAAGCAGAGGAAAATCATAGTTAAGCTATCTCTTTATTTAAAAGCGGGT